>CM075768.1:62647815-65149065 GCA_037974665.1 Ehretia macrophylla | reverse complement strand
TTGATGCACCATAGGATGATGAAGATGAGCTAAGAGGTGGAGAGAACTCAGCCAAAACCGAAATGGAGAGAGAGAGTGAGAGGGAGAGTGAGAAAATGTGAGGAAAGTGAGAGAAATGAGAGAAAAATGAGGCTTTTGCAAAAGTTGATGCATATGTTGGCCTTGGGCATGCAAAAATTCAGATTTGTGTCATCTTTTGAATCGTTTTAACATGTGTGTAAGAGAATGTTGGGTATTTAGGGATTTTAGGTAGAATAGAATATATGATATGTTTAGAGGTTTGTGAGATTTTGTCTTGTAGTGAGTTTAAAATATAATATTTAGGTGTTAGTGGATTTTGTAGAGATTTGAATTAGGATTATAATAATAATTAGTAGTGTTTGTAGGATTATTTTATAATCTAGTGCTTTGTGTAGGATTCTTTATTGATTAGCGTGCGCTTTGTGTAGGATTCTTTATTGATTAGCGTGCGGGCACGCTTTCCTAAGTCTAGGGCACGCACTACGAGACACACACAGAAATTAATATAAGGCATGAATCACGAGGAAGACACGAACTACGAGGTAAGACACGGACTTCAAGACTAATGCACGCAATCCTAGGTGAATGCATGTAAACCAATGCAAGACACGTAATTCAATGTAAAGCACGCAAATCGAGGTAGGCCTCTTAACCCTAGGTTAAGGTACGCAGTTCAAGGTTAGGACACACAAAACGAGCTATCGCAGGTACATCTAGATCAGGACATGTATTTCTAGGTACCGCACGTGAGTCGGGCATTAGGGCACACTATTCTACGTCAAGGCATGTATGACGACGTATGCACGAAAACCAAGACAGGACACATAATCCAAGGTCGGTCATATAATTAGGGGTCTATGGCACGTAAATCAAGGTAAGGCACGTTATTCGGGGTCGGGCCTCACAGTTAAGCCCATTGGGCCTTTTGAATTGGCCATCTCTCTAGGCATGTACTGTGAACCGTTAACACATAAAGGAATTGTGCCATCAACATGACGGGTGCGATCATACCAGCACTAATTCACCGGTTCCCATCAGAACTTCGAAGTTAATCATGTTTGGGCGAGAGTAGTACTAGGATGGGTGACCCCCTGGGAAGGCCTCGTGTTGCACCCCCTTTTCAATTTTTTTTGCCCTGGTTAGGTTGCCAAGATACTTTATCCACCAAATTTCTATTACCGAATCCCACAGAACGTTGAGCAAGACAACTTCACTTCACGTAGAGGCTGGGCCAGCAAATCTAGGGCGTAGGGCTTTTAAGCAGGTCTCCGTCGCTCCGGTGCCCATAACTTTTGATCCGCAAGGAGTTACGCGGCGCACAGCATACCGTTGCAAAGCTCTCTGAGAGCTCTACAACGGGGGCAGCCAGCTTACTCGCTCTGCCAATTTTCAGAGCCCAAAATTGAACGTTTTCATCAGTTTCAGGCCACTTTTCTTCTTTTGCTCTCTTTTTCCATCCTGAATCGTATGTTGTGAGCTGTTAAAATGACGACAACCTTACTCGGGGGAAATTCGGGGGCCTACAACGGGTCAATATCATGTCTTTCTAGGATGCTGCGTTGTTGAATGGGATGGGTTATCGTTAAGCCCCTTGGGCCTTTTGAATTGGCCATCTCCCTAGGCTGGGACTGTGAACCGTTAACACATAAAGGAATTGAGCCATCAACATGACGGGTGCGATCATACCAGCACTAATGCACCAGATCCTATCAGAACTCCGAAGTTAAGCGTGCTTGGGCAAAAGTAGTACTAGGATGGGTGACCCCCTGGGAAGTCCTCGTGTTGCACCCCACATTTTCAATTTTTTTTGCTCCGATTTGGGTTGCCAAGATACTTTATCTACCATATTTCTATTATCGAATCCCATGACACCTTGGGCAAGACAACTTCGCTTCACGTGGAGGCTGGGCCTGCAAATCGAGGGCGTATGGCTTGTGACCAGGTCTCCATCGCTCCAGTGCCTATAACTTTTGATCCGTAAGGAGTTACGCCGCGCACAACATACCGTTGCAAAGCTCTCCGATAGCTCTACGAAGAGGGCAGTGAGCTTGCTCGCTGTGCCCTTTTTAGAGCCCAAAATCGAACGTTTTCATCAGTTTTAGGCTACCTTTCTTCTTTTGCTCTGTTTTTCCGTCTCGAATCGTTGGTCGTGAGCTGTTAAAAAGATGACAACTTTACTCAGGGGACATTAGAGGGTCCTACAACACGTTGATATCACGTCTTTTGAGGATGCTGCGTTGTTGAAGCGGATGGGTTGTCGTTAAGCCCATTGGTCCTTTTGAATGGGCCATCTCTCTACGTTGGGATTGTGAACCGTTACCAAATAAATGAATTGTGCCCTCAACATGACTGGTGCAATCATACCATCACTAATGCTCCGGATCCCATCAGAACACCGTAGTTAAGCGTGCTTGGGCGAGAGTAGTACTAGGATGGGTGACCTCCTAGGAAGTCCTCGTGTTCCCCCCCCGTTTTAATTTTTTTTGCTTTGGTTAGGGTTGCGAAGATACTTTATCCGCAAAATCTCTATTACCGAATGCCACGGAACATTGGGCAAGACAACTTCGCTTCACGTAGAGGCTGGGCCCGCAAACCGAGGGCATAGGGCTTGTGACCAGGTCTCCGTCACTCCGGTGCCAGTAACTTTTGATATGTAAGAAGTTACGCGGAGCACAGCATACCGTTGCAAAGCTCTCTAAGAACTCTACGACGGGGCAGCCAGCTTGCTCGCTGTGCCTGTTTTTGGAGCCCAAAATTGAACGTTTTCATCAGTTTCATGCAACTTTTCTTCTTTTGCTTTGTTTTTTCATCTCAGATCATACGTCGTGAGCTCTTAAAAGGATGACAACCTTACTCGTGGGACATTAGGGAGCCCTACAACTCGTCGAAATCACGTCTTGCTAGGATGCTGCATTGTTGAAGCGGATGGGTTATCGTTAAGCCCATTGGGCCTTTTGAATTGGCCATCTCTCTAGGCAGAGACTATGAACCGTTAACACATAAAGGAATTATGCCCTCAACATGACGGGAGCTATCATACCTGCACTAATGCACCGGATCCTATCAGATCTCCGAAGTTAAGCGTTCTTGGGCGAGAGTAGTACTAGGATAGGTGACGCCCTGGGAAGTCCTCGTGTTGCACCCCCCATTTCAATTTTTTTTGCTCCAGTTGGGGTTGCCAAGATACTTTATCCACCACATTTCTATTATCAAATCCCACGGCACCTTGGGCAAGACAACTTCGCCTCACGTGGAGGCTGGGCCCGATAACCGAGGGCGTAGGGCTTGTAACCAGTTCTCCATCGCTACGGTGCCTATAACTTTTGATCCGTAAGGAGTTACGCGACACACAGCATACCGTTGCAAAGCACTCTGACAGCTCTACGAAGGGGGTAGCGAGCTTGCTCGCTGTGCCCTTTTTAGAGCCCAAAATCGAACGTTTTCATTAGTTTCAGGCCACTTATCTTCTTTTGCTCTGTTTTTCTATCCCAGATCGTACGTCAAGCGCTGTTAAAAGGACGATAACCTTACTCGCGGGACATTAGAGGGCCCTAAAATGTGTCAATATCACGTCTTGCGATGATGCTACGTTGTTGAATCGGATGGATTGTCGTTAAGCCCATTGCGCCTTTTGAATGTGCCATATCTCTAGGCTGAGACTGTGAACCGTTAACAAATAAAGGAATTGTGCCCTCAACATGACGGGTGCCATCATACCAGCACTAATGCACCGGATCCCATCAGAACTTCGAAGTTAAGCATGCTTGGGCGAGAGTAGTACTAGGATGGGTGACCCTGTGTTACCCCGAACCCGACATGCATTTAATGGCATATAATTGCATTTAATTAAATGCTTAATTAGTTAATCAACCAAATTGCGTTATTTTGATATTTCTTTTGGAAGCATTTAGAAATTTTATATTGATTAATTAAAAGATTATTATGTATTTCTATTAATTATGGAAATTAAATTTATTCTCTTGAATTTTATTAAGTGTCGTCTTAAATGTTAATATTTAATTGCACTTGATTACATGTTTATATTTACTTGTTCATTCGCATCTTGGCATTAACTTCATAAATCTTTAAAATATTATAGAAATAGTTTAATTAATTATTTTAAATGTATATTGATTATTTCTATTATTTTAATTATTTTAATAATCAGTTTTAATTGTCTTGCTTTAAAATCACTCAGTTTTCAAATAAATGAGAAAAGTAACTCCGAGCCGGAGTGAATTTTAAACTATTCTACTATTCTACTTTTCAAAAAAAATAAAGTTTTATATTATTGCTCATCACTTTATTAGCAATCATTTATTGACCGTTGATCGTAGTATTTCAAAAATGAGAGTTAGAGAAATATTCTTTGGACTTAGTGAAAAATGTTTTTAGCTTAATTTAACTAGTTTTAGTTGTTTTTCATTTAATTGCACTGATTTAACTTGAATTAGATTTAAATGGCATCAAAATAAGTTTATTTCACCATTTTTAACTTAAACTTGATTTTGCAAATGACCAAAATACCCTTGTCACCCTTTTAAATAATAAAACAAGGCAAAAATTCAAACAAAACAATTTACAAAATGCCAATTATGTCCTTGCCATGGCCGAAGCTCTCAAGGAGAAAAAGAAAAGATTTTTCTTGCATTTTCTTCTACAATTGCGCGTGGAATTGCTTGGGGGTTGTGACTCAGGTCCTTACGGGTCTTGGTCTTCAATCTTTGTGAGGGTTTTCACACTTTTGTGCATATTATATGAAATTTGATTTTTGATTTAAATTTTTAGATTTGATATTTAATGCGTTATAATGCTTGAAATTGATTGGAAATGCTTCTTTAGGATTCGTAGAGCATTGCTTGTTAGTTATTTAGCGATTTTTATTGTTATAAATGCAAATTGAATTTAGGCAAGAATGTGAATAGTAAAAATGAATAGTAAAACCCAAGAATTTTGGATTTTTGATCCGAATTGCGATTTCTTGATTTGGATAGGTGGCATTAATGATAGAAAGATAAAATGTGCAATAAAAACGGATCGGCCTTTGTTAAAATTGGAAATTAGATGATGAAATGTAAAGGGGCCGTTTGACCAAAAGTTGACTGTGCTCGAATTGAGTTGGGGGTTTTGCTATTGAGGGCATGGAAGCACTTTTGGCGCTGTTGTGGCGTTGATTGAATGACCGGTTAGCATAGCTATAGTTCAAACGTAGTAGGTGGACTTTCAGGCTTCGGTTGGGAAAGCGAGGTTTGGTGACATAGAAACGTGCCTTGTATTGCCTAAGTGAATGTAGTGAAATCGGTTTCCTAATCCCGTAGCTCGTTTGCTCGTAATTGCCTTTGGAAGTTAGGGACTGAATAGTAATATTTGTCGTTTTCGTGTTTGAACTGCTGTTACTTGTTTAATTGGTGTTCTTGTTGCTATTAATGATAGTTATGCTTGAAAAGTTAATTGAATGCTAGTATTGATTGTAAATGCTTGATATCTCGTTTATCGCCTTTAATCTGTATTGTTGTGCTATCGCTCGTTTATCACCTTGTATCGTGTCTTGCATTGCATAGTGTCAGGCGCGTGAGTGATGGGCCTCTCTGGGTAGTCTCGGGCTGCTAGTGTTGGTCGCTCTAACTCCTTGTCCTATTCCCATTCTCGCTTGGGTTGCCTCCCAAGAAGATTTGGGTCGTAGAATTGATTGGATACTTCCGGGGTATACCAAACTGAAGTTATAAGGTGGTTGCGCGCTTATTGTCATCGTTGTCAACATCAAGCTCGAGATTGATGTATCGCTTGTGAAATGGTACATTGCTCATATGAGTGAACCATAGCCTTCAGAGTGTGGTATAGTTTTGAATGGTTGTGTTAATGCTTTCATTACTTGTTTATTGTATTGATTGTTTACATTGATTGCTTACTTGTCAGTTATATTGCTTAACTGCCTTATTTGCATTGCACGACTTTCTTTCTCTTCACCTCGATATCTGTCTCGCCCTCACTGAGTATACGTGTTGTGTATACTTACTCCTCACCACCACATTTTAGGAAATGCCATGATAGCTGGAAAGTTCATGATTATGTGAAAGTTCATGCTCGAAGAGTTGTCTTGTGTGCTATGTGGTTTGAGTTGTCAAAGATGCAAAGATGTATGTTCATGTGTTGTATGTATTTATTATTAAAAGGAATGTAATTTAAATTTAACTAGGTAATTGAGGTAGAATGAAAAGCTAGTTTATGTGTTACAGTTAGTATAGTTTAACTTCAATGCATGTTTGTAATGTTCAAAGGAAAAGAGTTAGAAGGGGATGATTGGCTATTTTATGCAATAGGTTAGTATGGTTTAATTTTCATGCATGAGTGTACTTGTAAAAGATGAGAAGAGATAGGTTAGCTTGTAAACTGGAATGTATATTTTCTTGTGTTTAATTGTTGAGAACCAAGGCTCAAATGGCCTTGAGGTGTTTGAATGGTTGGGCACGGTGTTGGTCCACTTATATGCTATTGCAGGATTTACATTTTGCCTAGAAACAGGAGAGACTCCGTCCGTCTTTCCCTAAAAATTTTGCCCGGGTTTGGAATTGGGTTGTGATTAGATTGATTGATAGAACTCCCGGTCTCGAGAGGGATCGGGGTGTTACAGACCCCCTGGGAAGTCCTCGTGTTGCAACCCCTTTTCAATTTTTTTTGCCCTGGTGAGGGTTGCCAAGATACTTTATCCACCAAATTTCTATTACCGAATCCCACAGAACATTGGGCAAGACAACTTCGCTTCATGTAGTGGCTAGGCCCGCAAACCGAGGGCGCAGGGCTTGTGACCAGGTCTCCGTCGCTCCGGTGCCCATAACTTTTGATCCGTAAGGAATTATGTGGCGCACAGCATACCGTTACAAAGCTCTCTGAGAGCTCTACGATGGGGGCAGCCAGCTTGCTTGCTCTGCCCTTTTTGGAGCCCAAAATCGAACGTTTTCATCAATTTCAGGCAACTTTTCTTCTTTTGCTCTAATTTTTCATCCCGGATCGTACGTCGTGAGCTGTTAAAAGAACGACAACCTTACTTGCGGGACATTAGAGGGCCCTACAACGCGTCGATATCACGTCTTGTGAGGATGCTGCGTTGTTGAAGCAGATGGGTTGTCGTTAAGCCCATTGGGCCTTTTGAATGGGCTATCTCTCTACGCTGGGACTGTGAACCGTTAACAAATAAACGAATTGTGCCCTCAACATGACGGGAACAATCATACCAGCATTAATGCACCGAATCCCATCAGAACTCCGAAGTTAAGCGTGCTTAGGCGAGAGTAGTACTAGGATGGGTGACCCCTTGGGAAGTCCTTGTGTTGCACTCCCTTTTCAATTTTTTTTGCCCTGGTTAGGGTTGCCAAATACTTTATCCACCAAATTTCTATTACCGAATCCCACGGAACATTGGGCAAGACAACTTCGCTTCACGTAGAGGCTGGGCTCGCAAACCGAGGGTGTGGGGCTTGTGACCAGGCCCCCGACGCTCCGGTGCCCATAACTTTTGATCCGTAAGGAGTTACGCGGCGCACAGCATACCGTTGCAAAGCTATCTGAGAGCTCTACGACGGGCGCAGCCAGCTTGCTCGCTGTACCCTTTTTGGAGCCCAAAATCGAATGTTTTCATCAGTTTCATGCCACTTTTCTTCTTTTGCTCTGTTTTTTCTGTCCCGGATCATACGTCGTGAGCTGTTAAAAGGACGACAACCTTACTCGCGGGACATTAGGGGTCCTACAATGCTTCGATATCACGTCTTGCTAGGATGCTGCGTTGTTGAAGCGGATGGGTTATTGTTAAGCCCATTGGGCCTTTTGAATTTCCAATCTCTCTAGACTGGCACTATGAACTGTTAACACATATAGGAATTGTTCCCACAACATGACGGGTGCGATCATACCACCACTAATGCACCGGATCCCATCAGAACTCTAAATTTAAGCGTGCTTGGCCGAGAGTAGTACAAGGATGGGTGACCCCCTGGGAAGTCCTCATGTCGCACCCCTTTTTCAATTTTTTTTCCCTGGTTAGGGTTGCCAAGATATTTTATCCACCAAATCTCTATTACTGAATCCCACGAAACATTGGGCAAGACAACTTCGCTTCACGTAGAGGCCGGGCCCGCAAACCGAGGGCATAGCGCTTGTGACCAGGTCTCCGTCGCTCCGGTGCCCATAACTTTTGATCCGGAAAGCGTTACACAGCGCACAGCATACCGGTGCAAAGCTCTGTGAGGGGTCTACGACGGGGGGAGCTAGCTTGCTCACTATGCCCATTTTTGGAACCCAAAATCGAACGTTTTCATTAGTTTCAGACCACTTTTCTTCTTTTGCTCTATTTTTTCACCCTGGATCGCACGTCGTGATCTGTTAAAAGGATGACAACCTTACTCGCGGGATATTAGGGGCCCTACAACGCGTCGATATCACGTCTTGCTAGGATGCTACGTTGTTGAAGCGGATGGGTTATCATTAAGCCCATTGGGACTTTTGAATTGGCCATCTCTCTAGGCTGGGACTGTGAACCGTTGACAAATAAAGGAATTGTGCCCTCAACATGACGGGTACGATCATACTAGCACTGATGCCCCGGATCCCATCAGAACTCCGAAGTTAAGTGTGCTTGGGCGAGAGTAGTACTAGGATGGGTGACCCCCTAGAAAGTCCTCGTGTTCCACCCCCTTTTTCAAATTTTCTTGCTCCGGTTTAGGTTGCCAAGATACTTTATCCACCACATTTCTATTATCGAATCCCACGGCACCTTGGGCAAGACAACTTCGCTTCACATGGAGGTTGGGCCCGCAAACCGAGGGCGTAGGGCTTGTGACCAGGTCTCTATCGCTCCAGTGCCCATAACTCTTGATCCGTAAGGAGTTACGCGGCGCACAGCATACCGTTGCAAAGCTCTCGGACAGCTCTACTTAGGGGGCAGTGAGCTTGCTAACTTTGCCATTTTTGGAGCCCAAAATCGAACGTTTTCATCAGTTTCAGGCCACTTTTCTTCTTTTGCTCTTTTTTTCATCCCGGATCATACGTCCTGAGCTGTTAAAAGGACGACAACCTAACTCATGGGACATTAGAGGGCCCTACAACGCATCAATATCATGTCTTGCGAGGATTCTATGTTGTTGAAGTGGATGGGTTGTCGTTAAGCCCATTGGGCCTTTTGAATGGGCCATCTCTCTACGCTAAGACTGTGAACCGTCAACACATAAAGGATTTGTGCCCTCAACATGATGGGTGCTGTCATACCAGCACTAATGCACCGGATCACATCAGAACTCCGAAGTTAAGCGTGCTTGGGCGAGAATAGTACTAGGATGGGTGACCCCCAGGGAAGTCCTCGTGTTGCCCTCCCTTTTCAAATTTTTTTGCCCTGGTTAGGGTTTCCAAGATACTTTATCCACAAAAATTTCTATTACCGAATCCCACGGAACATTGGGCAAGACAACTTCGCTTCACGTAGAGGCTGGGCCCGCAAACCGAGGGCGTAGGGCTTATGACCAGGTGTCCGTCACTCTGATGCCCGTAACTTTTGATCCGCAAGGAGTTACGCGGTGCACAGCACACCGTTGCAAAGCTCTCTGTGAGCTCTATGACGGGGGCAGCCAGCCTCCTCGCTGTGCCTATTTTTGGAGCCGAAAATCTAACGTTTTCATCAGTTTCGGGCCACTTTTCTTCTTTTGTCCTATTTTTTCATCCTGGATCCTACGTCGTGAGCTGTTAAAAGGACGACAACCTTACTCGCGGGACATTAGGGGGCCCTAAAATGTGTCGATATCACGTCCTGCTAGGATGCTGCGTTGTTGAAGCGGATGGGTTATCGTTAAGCCCAATAGGCCTTGTGAATTGGCCATCTCTCTAGGCTGGGACTGTGAACTATTAACACATAAAAGAATTGTGCCTTCAACATGACGGGTGCAGTCATACCAGTACTAATGCATCGGATCCGATCAGAACTCCGAAGTTAAGCGTGCTTGGGCGAGAGTAGTACTAGGATGGGTGACCCCCTGGGAAGTCCTCGTGTTGCACCCCCTTTTCAATTTTTTTTGCCCTGGTTAGGGTTGCCAAGATACTTTATCCACCAAATTTCTATTTCCGAATCCCACGGAACATTGGGCAAGACAAATTCGCTTCACGTAGAGGATGGGCCCGCAAACCTAGGGCGTAGGTCTTGTGACCAGGTCTCCGTCGCTCCGGTGCCCATAACTTTTGATCCGTAAGGAGTTACGCGGCGTACAGCATACCGTTGCAAAGCTCTCTGAGAGATCTACGATGGAGGCAGCCAGCTTGCTCGTTGTGCCCATTTTTAGAGCCCAAAATCGAATGTTTCATCAGTTTTAGGCCACTTTTTTTCTTTTGCTCTGTTTTTTCATCCTGGATCGTACGTCGTGAGCTGTTAAAAGGACGACAACCTTACTCGCGGGACATTAGGGGGCCCTACAAGGCGTCGATATCACGTCTTGCTAGGATGCTGCGTTGTTGAAGCGGATGGCTTATCATTAAGCCCATTGGGCCTCTTGAATTGGCCATCTCTCTAGGCTGGGACTGTGACCAGTTAACACATAAAGGAATTGTGACCTCAACATGACGGGTGCGATCATACCAGCCCTAATGCACAGGATCCCATCAAAACTCCAAAGTTAAGGGTGCTTGGGCGAGAGTAGTACTAAGATGGGTGACGCCTTGGGAAGTCCTCGTGTTGCACCCCCTTTTCAATTTTTTTTGCTCCGGTTTGGGTTGCGAAGATACTTTATCAACCACATTTCTATTATCGAATCCCACGGCACCTTGGGCAAGACAACTTCGCTTCACGTGGAGGTTGGGCTCGCAAACCGAGGGCGTAGGGCTTGTGACCAGGTCTCCGTTGTTCCGGTGCCCTTAACTTTTGATCTGTAAGGAGTTACTCGGCGCACAGCATACCGTTGCAAACCTCTCCGATAGCTCTACAAAGAGGGCAGCGAGGTTGCTCGCTATGCCCTTTTTGGAGCCCAAAATCGAACGTTTTCATCAGTTTCAGGTCACTTTTCTTCTTTTGCTATGATTTTCCATCCCGGATCGTATGTCGTGAGCTATTAAACGGCCGACAACCTTACTCCGGGACATTAAAGGGCCCTACAACGCGTCGATATCACCTCTTGCGATGATGCTGCGTTGTTGAAGCGGATGGGTTGTCGTTAAGCCCATTGGGTGTTTTGAATGGGCCATCTCTCTAGGCTGGGACTGTGAACAGTTAACAAATAAAGGAATTGTGCCCTCAACATGACGGGTGCGATCATACCAGCACTAATGCACCGCATCCCATCAGAACTTCGAAGTTAAGCGTGCTTGGGCGAGAATAGTACTAGGATGGGTGACCACCTGGGAAGTCCTCGTGTTGCACCCCTTTTCAATTTTTTTTGCCCCGGTTAGGGTTGCCAAGATACTTTATCCACCAAATTTCTATTACCGAATCCCACGGAACATTGGGCAAGACAACTTCGCTTCACTTAGAGGCTGGGCCCGCAAACCGAAGGCATAACTTTTGATCCGTAAGGAGTTACGCGGCGCACAGCATACCGTTGCAAAGCTCTCTGAGAGCTCTACGACAGGGGTAGCCAGCTTGCTTGCTGTGCCTGTTTTTGGAGCCCAAAATCGCTCGTTTTCATCAATTTCATGCCGCTTTTCTTCTTTTGCTCTATTTTTTCGTCCCGGATCGTACGTCGTGAGCTGTTGAAAAGACGACAACCTTACTCGTGGGACATTAGGGGGCCCTACAACGCGTCGATATCACATCTTGCTAGGATGCTGCATTGTTGAAGCAGATGGGTTATCGTTAAGCCCATTGGGCCTTTTGAATTGGTCATCTCTCTAGGCTGGGACTGTGAACCGTTAACACATAAAGGAATTGTGCCCTCAACATGACGGGTGTGATCATACCAGTACTTGTGCACTGGATCCCATCAGAACTCCAAAGTTAAACGTGCTTGGGCGAGAGTAGTACTAGGATGGGTGACCCCTTGGGAAGTCCTCGTGTTGCACCCCCCTTTTCAATTTTTTTTGCCCTGGTTAGGGTTGCAAAGATACTTTATCCACCAAATTTCTATTACCGAATCTCACTTCACCTTGAGCAAGACAACTTCACTTCACGTAGAGGTTGGGCCCGCAAACTGAGGGCGATGTGAGGCCTGGCCTCAATTTGCGTGCGATATCTCATTTCATGTGCCCTAATCTAGAATTGTGTGCCTTGACCTAGATTTGAGAATTGTGTTCGGTTTGTGTGCCTTGCATTGAATTAAGTGCATTCATTTAGATTTGTGTGCATTTACTTGGAAACGTGCATTCGTCTCGTAGTTCGTGTCCTACCTCGTAGTGCATGTCCTAGACCTAGAAAAGCGTGCCCTCATGCTAAACGAGAAAGAATCTTACATGAAGAACTAGGTCATTAATTAATCCTACAAAATCTACTAACTATTATTAAATTACTAATTCAACTCACTAGAAGACAAAATTTTACTAAACACTAAGCATTCTTCATTTTTTATTCCTTATTCTTTTTGCACTTCCAACACACAATTAAATAATACCCCAATAGATGACAAAAATTCAGAATTTTCACATGCCTTGGCCGACCATATCATGCATTTGACAAGCATTGCATAAATTAAAAACATTCCTAGACAAACTATGACAAAAACACTTAACACAATGCTTAAAAAATTGCTCAAACCTCCTCAAAACTCCACCTTGCTTGACCAAACACTCCTTGCCCATCCTAGGAATTTCAAATTACACCTGGAATACACAAAAAAGAAGAAAATTGGGTTGCCAAGGCCGAACATGCTTCATCAATTTGCAAGGCCTTTGTTTTTTTTTTTTCATTTCACTCATTTTCCTCTCAACTTCTCTCTCTCCCTCTCATTTTTCCCTCTCTCTCTCGGCCTTGGCTGAACTTCTTACCTTCATAGCTCATCTTCATCATACCATAGTTAATCAAGGCAAGCCACAAGCAAAGGAACTCAACCAAGCTAGTTAGGTTGCAAGAAAACTCACATGCAAGCTTTTGACTCTTCATTTCGGCCGTAGGTAAGTTTCTTAGCTTCCATTTCTTTTCTTCTTGTTCTAACCACATGCATGTACTAAGAGCTTGGTCACTAAGCTAGGAAAAATAGACAAAACCAAGTTGGAATCTCGGTTAGGCAAAGAAGAAGAAGAAATTTGTGCTTCAACAAGTTTTGTGCATCTTCTTGTTGATTTGCTAAGGTGAGGGCTAAAACCTTTTGAAAATCCTTCAAAAATCCACATGCATGCTCTTAAATGTATGTCTTTGCTTCTGTACTTGAGTTATATGTGCGTTCATAAGCTTCTTCAACCATGCATGGCAAGATTTTGGCTTGAAAGTGATGGTAGGTGAAATCGGATTATGTGACAGCTCTCTGACCTGTAGTTTCGAGGTGAGTTTGGCTAGGAAAATGATGTTAAAAATGCATGAAAATTGGTAGGTGACTAGTTTTTCCAGTTTTGAACATTTTTCACAGAAATAGGCCAAAGCTAATTTCGACTCTAAGGTCCTCAAAATGGGGAATCATTAAAATGTGTCCAAATCTGGAAATCTGGAAAAATGAAGCAGGTTTTGGCCAATGCACTGACCCTGTAGAACGAACCAGATTTGACTTAGTACATGATGTCCAAAATGCATGAAATTTGGTGTGAAGCTATATTTGTCAGTTATTGACATGTTTGTCAGAAATGGACTAAGGCTAAATATGACCCTAAGGACCTCCAAAACGTCAATTATCCAAATGTGTGCAAATCTGGACAGTTTTGTGCTATCCCACTGTTTCGGCTATAACTAATGATCCCGAACTCCAAATGATGCAAGGTTTGTTTGTGATTTTATTTCACTTGTTAAGATTTAATTTGAAATCTTATTCACTGGAATTGGAGATTGTTTTCTTGTTTTAATGATTGTGGGAAAACAGCCTATTGCAGTGAGGGTTTCACTTGGTTATATGCTTAGAAAACTTGTTGTAACTTCTCTTGTGGTATTAAATGCTTGGGTTTGTGGCGTTGGGATGTTGTGTGGACTGTTTTTAGTACTTGAGGATGTTTGAATTAAATGATGCATGACTTGAGGTTGATTTTGAGTTGACTTAGGGTTTAATCACACGGGTAAGCACGAAATGGAAACTCTAACGACTAGGTAGGCTTGCTAGTGTTGATCATTTGGATTTTGTGTGGAATTATATGCTTCGTAGGCTGCCCGTAGATGCCCTTATAGCCCTAAATGTGATTTTGATCATTGCATGTTGACAAATAGGCCTATCTTACATTCCAAGCCCACGTAGATGTTGTTGCATGTTGCATAATCTTAATATTTGATTACGTGGACTTTGAAATGAGTTATATGACTTGATTTACATGTGTTACATGGCTGCCCATTTAATGTTCATATAACTCCATACACTTTTCCCCCACAGATAATGCCTCCATTTCTTGAGTGCAAACACAATAGCCGCTAATTCCAAATCATGCGTCGGGTAGTTCAATTCATACGGCTTAGGTTTCCTAGAAGCATATGCAATCACTCTTCCATTTTGCATCAACACACAACCCAATCCTTCCTTCGAAGTATCGCTATAGATTACAAAACCTTGACTTCCTTCAGGCAATGCAAGAATAGGTGCGGTAGTCAATCTTTTCTTCAACTCTTGGAAGCTGTTCTCACACTTATCATCCCACACGAACTTTGTTTTCTTTTGAGTGAGCTTTGTAAGTGGTCCTGCAATCTTAGAGAAATCCTTCACGAACCTCCGATAATAGCCGACTAGACCAAGAAAACTCCGAATCTCCGTAACATTTTCCGGCTTCTTCCAAGACATCACTACTTCTATCTTTGATGGATCTACCGCTATTCCCTCTTGGGATATGATATGCCCCAAAAATGCAATATGTTGCAACCAAAATTCACACTTGCTAAAATTTGCGTATAATTGATGCTCTCGAAGTTTCTGCAGTACCAACCGCAGATGTTGTTCATGCTCCGCCTCGGATTTCGAGTATACCAAAATATCATCAATGAATATCACCACAAATTGGTCCAAGTAGAGTTGAAACACCCTGTGCATCAAGTCCATAAAAGCTGCAGGAGCATTAGTCAGTCCAAATGGCATCACCACATATTCATAATGCCCATATCTTGTCCTAAAAGCCGTTTTAGGCACATCTTCCTTTTTGATCCGTAACTGATGGTACCCTTGCCTCAAGTCGAGCTTCGAATACACCTTGGTTCCTTGAAGTTGATCAAACAACTCGTCGATCAGTGGAAGTGGGTATTTATTCTTGACAGTCACTTGGTTCAGTCCTCGGTAATCGATGCATAGCCTCAACGTTCCATCCTTCTTCTTTACAAATAGAACTGGTACGCCCCACGGTGAAGAACTTGGTTGAACAAACCCCTTCTTCAACAATCCTTGCAATTGGTCCTTCAATTCTTGTAGCTCGGCGGGTGCCATACGATAGGGAGCTTTAGATATCGGCTGGGTGCTAGGCAGTAACTCTATAATGAACTCGATCTCCCGATTTGGGGGTAAACTGGGCAATTCTTCTGGAAACACATCCGCATAATCTTTGATCACTGGCATCTCCTCCAACTTAGCTTTGTCCGATGGCTTGTTGATGAGGTAAGCTAAGTATCCGCTACACCTTTTTCTCAAGGACTTCACTACTTTCGTAGATGAAATGATGGAACTCCCGGTGAAATCTCTTCGACCCATTACCTCCAGTATTGGTTGACCAAGTACCCGAAACGTTATAATCTTCGTCTGGCAATCTAGTTGGACATGATGTTTTGCTAGCCAGTCCATCCCTAAAATGACTTCATAGTCTCGAAAAGGTAATACAATAAGATTGGCTGAGAATTCCCTATCCTTAATTTTGATTTTACAGGCTTTACAAGCTGAGCTAGTAACAAGTTTAGAACCCATCGGAGTACCAACTTCTACTTCGTATGGCAAACATACAACTTTTAGTTTCACACGTTCCATACATAAGGGAGTAATAAATGAATGAGTAGCACCCGGACCAATTAGCACCCTAACAAGTTGATTCAGCATGAAGAATGTACCTTCAATAACAGCGGTCTCATTTGGAAGCTCCTCGCACTCAATAGCATAACCTCGAGCCTGAACTCTAGGTATTGGAGTCTTGCCTCTACCAGTTGGTTTACCCTGATTCTGTCCTGCCTGCCATTTAGGGCAATCCTTGACCTGATGCTGATCACTGCCACATCTCACACATCGACCTGACTTCTTCCAGCACGAAGCCTCGGTATGACCTTTCTTGTCACAGTAAAAACAGTTGATAGACTGAGTAGCAGGTGAACTACCTGTGGATCCGCAGGTGGAAAAGGCTGATGGCGCTTTCGTCGGGCCACGGTTATTCACTGGTCTGTTCTGGCCCTGGCCTTGATTACGACTCTAACTCTGGAATTTCCTTTGCTGACCTAGAGGCTGGTATGGTTTCTTGTTCGGTTGACTCGAACCGGCTCTATCAAGTTTCCTATTCTCAACTCGAGAAGCAGCAGCAAAGATAGCAGAATAGGTATCAAAGTCATGAGAAGCCAACTGGTCCTGAATCTCTGGCCTCAATCCAGTCATAAATTTCCACATCTTCACCTCCGGAGTACTAACCATATATTGACCGTAACGGGACAGTCGGTCAAAACGAGCCTCGTACTGGGCCACCGTCATGTTACCCTGGGTCAAGTGCATGAACTCCTCAATCCACCTCTGCCTGGAAACTGCAGGTACATATTTATCCTTGAATGCCTTAACGAAATTACCCCACAAGCGAGGTGTCTGATCAGTTTCCCATAGTGCCTCTACAGTGTGCCACCAATGTTTAGCATCCCCGTGCAACAGAAACACTGCAAACTCCACCTTTTCTTCATCAGTATAATCAAGTGGCCTGAAAATCCTCTCGATCTCAGACAGCCAAGCCTCAGCTTTCTCATCATCAGCTTCCCCGTGAAATTTGGACGGGCAAAAGTCAAGGAACTCCCTCATTCTGCTATGTCTCCCATGGTTGCCATCATTCCTGTTGTTGTTGTTGTTGTTGTTGTTGGCCTCATGTGCATCTTGGCGCTCCATCACTCGTGATACGCGATCCATGGCATTCGCTATCATGTTAAACATAGCCATGCCGGGATTAGTTTGATAGGCATCACCGGTCTCTTGAGGTTCACCGCTCCTATTAGTAGTGTGGGTACTAGGGCCAGCCATCTATAGGCACAGATTACGGTACACAATTTATTGAAATATGACAAATAAGAATTTAATGCAACATAATTCTAGAAACAATTAAGACATGTTAATCACTTAAGCACATAATACATAGAAGGCACATTTAACATTATCACACAATAACATATAGACAAGTCATCCTAATTATCTTAGGGCTCTACCTATGGTCTGAGAGTTAAACCCGGCTTAAGCAATCTAAGCTCTGATACCATTCTTCATCTTATAAGGTGTCACGCCCCAACCCGGCCTATAAAGGTTAGACTAGGGTGTGATCTAACACTCAAGTCATATCACATACTTAACCTTTTATGAAGATTTAACACTTAACGTTTTGGCCTAAACTCTAAAGTTTTCCAGAAAATCGGCAGCATAACGGGTGTAATTGGGCTATTTGGTTTGACCTAATTCTTTAATCGCCTCGAAGTTTGTCATCTCAATTTCATTTTCAACTAGGATTACTATTTACCACCAATTGAAATACCTACTGGCTGTCTCGATGTCTCGTTTGATTAATAACCTAGCATGATACTATGTCTCATCTATTTGTTTATCCTCGTTACAAAAGTACCTGTTGATCTTAGCATAATAGCGAGTACCTGCTTAAGATTTGGTTGGTTCATTTTACTTAGCCTTTACCTAGTACTTCATAATCCTATTATAGATACTAGTAGTAATAATAGCAAATGACCATAGTAGTGTCTAGTGTCTGTCTAGTTATCATCAGTACAAACCAAAATTAGACCCCAAATTACAACGGGGGTCTTTTACATTACAAACATTGAGTAACATAAAAAGAAATAGTCTTCAAGTAGCATAGTTCACAATTAGCCATAATCACGCAAAGCACATAGGACAGGCAATCACTCCAAGGAATCATCGTTAGGCACATCGTCCTCAGGTACCTGTTCTTGATCTTCTTCACCTGAGATGATAAAAGAGGATGAGTCCTTATGAACTCAGCGAGGGGGAACAAGAAATAGGTTTTGAAACTTATTTTCCGGTTCAACTTATAAAAATCCTTTTGCAAGCATGAATATAACACAAATTAAGTACATAACAATATTATAAGAGTAAAGGAACGCAATTACCGGTCTTTCCTCCCCGAGGTCCTCTAGGAACCAAGCGAGAGTACTTATACACATAGTAAAAGGATACGGTGAACTTTTGCTCTCAGTTGTTGCGGCCGACTTCAAATCATCCCCTTATCACGCCAAGTGGGTGTACTCCGGATGTACCCCGAAATCCTACGACCCAACTCTCCGAGGAAGTCTAGCCCCCAAGCGAGAGAGGGAATTGGACAATGGTAGTCACGGTTGCACCGGCAAGCCCGATGCCGCCTGGTGTGCGTGAACGCTACCACGCCAGAATGAAAGGTTGCAACCTTATATGCAATGCACATTTATGACATTTAATATATCACATTAGGAGGACAACAAAGTAGGTTGCCTCCGAACAGTCATAAGATTGCACATTGACAAGTAAACAAGCGAGGCACGATAAGACAAGTAATTTCACTTGAAAAGCATATGACGTTATATGAACATTAAACGGGCAGCCATGTAACGCACGTAAATCAAGTCATATAACTCAACTCAAAGTCCACATAATCAAATAATAAGATTATCTAACATGCAACAACATCTATGTGGGCTCGGATGCAAGAAAGGCCTATTTGTCAACATGCAACGATCGAAATCACATTTAGGGCTATATGGGAAACTACGGGCAGCCTACTAAGTATATAATTTCACACAATATCCAAATGATCAACACTTAGCAAGCCTACCTAGTCACTAGGGTTTCCATTTCGTGCTTACCCGTGCGATTAAGCCCCAAGTCAACTCAAAATCAATCTCAAGCCATACATCAATTAATTCAACATCCTCAAACATTCAAAACAGTCCACACAACATCCCAAAGCCACAATCCCAAGCATTTAATTCAACAAGAGAAGTTACAACAATTTTTTTAAGCATAACACTAAGTGAAACTCTTACTGCAATAGGCTGTTTTCTCACAATCATTAAGACGAGCAAATAATATCCAATTCCAGTGAATAAGATTCAAATTAAAGCTTAAGAAGTGAAATAAAATCAGAAACAAACCTTGCATTATTTGGAGTTCGAGATCAATAGTTATAGCCAAAACAGTGGGATTGCACAAAACTGTCCAGATTTGCACACATTTCAATAATTGTTGTTTGGAGGTCGTTAGGGTCAGATTTAGCCTTAGTCCATTTCTGACAAAAATGTCCAGAACTAAAACATCTAGCAGCACACCAAATTTTATGCATTTTGGACATCATTTACTAAGTCAACACTGGTTCGTTATACAAGGTCAGTGCATCTACCAAAAACTGCTTCATTTTTCCCGGACTTCCAGATTTAGACACATTTTAATGATTTGCAATGTTGAGGACCTTAGAGTCAAAATTAGCTTTGCCCTATTTCTGCGAAAAATATTTAAAACTGGAAAAAATAGTCACCTACCAATTTTCATGCATTTTCAATATCATTTGCCTTGCCAAACTCACCTTGTAACAACACGACAGAGAGCTGTCACCAAATCCGACTTCATCTATCATCAACTTCAAGCCAAAATCTTGCCATGCATCGTTGTAAAAGCTTACGAACACACATATAACTCAAGTACAGAAGCAAAGACACATTTAAGAGCATGCATGTGGATTTTTGAAAGATTTTCAAGAAGTTTTAGCCCCCACCTTAGCAAATCAACAAGAAGATGCACAAAACTTGATGAAGCACAAATTTCTTCTTCTTCCTTGCTTAGCAAGGACACCACCCAATTTCTCTCTATTTTTCCTAGTTAGTAACCAAGTTCTTAGTACATGCATGTGGTTAGAACAAGAAGAAAAGAAATGGAAGCTAGAAAACTCACCAAGGCCGAAAATGGTGACTCAAAAAGCTTGCATGTGTGATTCTTGCATCCTAGCTAGCTTGGTCGAGTTCCTTTGCTTGTGGCTTGTCTTGATTAACTATGGTATGATGAAGATGAGCTATGAAGGGAAGAAACTCAGCCAAGGCCAAGAGAGAGAGAGAAGAATGAGAGGGAGAGAGAGAAATGTGAGAGGAAAATGAGAGAAATAAAAAAAAAAAAGAAGCCTTGCAATTGATGAAGCATATTCGGCCTTGGGCAGCAAAAATTCAGCCTTTTTGTGTCTTCAAGATGTAATTTGAAATTCCTAGCATGGACAAGGAGTAGTTGGTCGAGAATGGTGAATTTTTGAGGAGGATTTGAGCATTTTTTTTTATGCATTTGTGTCATAGAGTTGTCATAAGTTGTCTAGAATTAAATTGAATTGAACAAGCAAGCACAAAGCCCTTGTAGTGGTCGGCCAAGGCAATAAAAAATCTGATTTTTTTGTCATCTTATGTGCATTATTTAATTGTGTGTTGAAAGTGCAAAAAGAATAAGGAATGTCTTGCTTTTTGTGAGATTTTATCTTCTAGTGGGTTGAATTAGTAATTCAATAATAGTTAGTGAATTTGTAGGATTAATTAATGACCTAGTGCTTCGTGAAAGATGCTTTCTTGATTAGCGTGAGGTACGCTTTCCTAGGTCTAGGGCACGTACTACGAGGTAGGACACGAACCACGAGATGAATGCATGTTTTTCAAGTAAATGCACACAACCCTAAATGAATGCACGTATTTCAATGCATGGCACACAAAACGAACACAATTCTTAAACCTAGGTCAAGGTACACAAATCTATTATCGAATCCCACGGCACCTTGGGCAAGACAACTTCGCTTCACGTGGAGGCTGGGCCCGCAAACCGATGGCGAAGGGCTTGTGACCAGGTCTCCGTCGCTCCGATGCCAATAACTTTTGATCCGTAAGGAGTTACGCGGCGCACAGCATACCGTAGCAAAGCTCTCCGACAGCTCTACGAAGAGGGCAGCGGGCATGCTCGCTGTGCCCTTTTTGGAGGCCAAAATCGAATGTTTTCATCAGTTTCAGGCCACTTTTCTTCTTTTGCTATGTTTTTTCATCCCGGATCGTACGTCGTGAGCTGTTAAAAGGATGACAACCTTACTCGTGGGACATTAGAGGGCCCTACAACTCGTTGATATCACGTCTTGCGAGGATGCTGCGTTGTTGAAGCGGATGTGTTGTCGTTAAGCCCATTGGGCCTTTTGAATGGGCCATCTCTCTACGCTGGGACTGTGAACCGTTAACAAATAAAGGAATTGTGCCCTCAACATGACGGGTGCGATCCTACCAGCTCTAATGCACCGGATCCCATCAGAACTCCGAAGTTAAGCGTGCTTGGGCGAGAGTAGTACTAGGATGGGTGACCCACTGCGAAGTCCTCGTGTTGCACCCCCTTTTCAATTTTTTTTGCCCTGGTTAGGGTTGCCAAGATACTTTATCCAACAAATTTCTATTATCGAATCCCACGGAACATGGGGCAAGACAACCTCGCTTCACATAGACTCTAGGCCCACAAACCGAGGGCGTAGGGCTTGTAACCAGGTCTCTGTCGCTCCGGTGCCCATAACTTTTGATCCGTAAGGAGTTACGCGGCGCACAACATAACGTTACAAAACTCTCTGAGAGCTCTACGACGGGGGTAACCAGCATGCTCGCTGTGCCTTTATTGGAGCCCAAAATCGAATGTTTTCATCAGTTTCAGGCCACTTTTCTTCTTTTGCTCTGTTTTTTCATCCTAGATCGTACGTCATGAGCTGTTAAAAGGACGACAACCTTGCTCGCGGGACATTAGGGGGCCCTACAAGGCGTCAATATCACATCTTGCTAGGATGCTGCGTTGTTGCAGCGGATGGGTTATCGTTAAGCCCATTAGGACTTTTGAATTGGCCATCTCTCTAGGCTGGGACTGTGAACCGTTAACACATAAAGGAATTGTGCCCTCAACCTGACGGGTGCGATCATACCAGCACTAATGCACCGGATCCCATCAGAACTCCGAAGTTAAGCGTGCTTGGGCGAGAGTAGTACTAGGATGGGTGACCACCTGGGAAGTCCTCGTGTTGCACCCCCTTTTCAATTTTTTTTGCCCCGGTTAGAGGTGCCAAGATACTTTATCCACCAAATTTCTATTACCGAATCCCACGGAACATTAGGCAAGAAAACTTTGCTTCACGTAGAGGCTGGACCCGCAAACCGAGGGCGTAGGGCTTGTGACCAGGTCTCCGTCGCTCCGTGCCCATAACTTTTGATCCGTTAGGAGTTACGCATCGCACAGCATACCATTACAAATCTCTCTGAGAGCTCTACGACGGGGGCAGCCAGCTTGCTCGCTCTGCCCATTTTTGGAGCCCAAAATCGAATGTTTTCATCAGTTTCAGGCAACTTTTCTTCTTTTGCTCTATTTTTTCATCCCGGATCGTACGTGTGAGTTGTTAAAAGGATGACAACCTTACTCGCGAGACATTAGGGGGCACTACAAGGCGTCGATATCATGTCTTGCTAGGATGATGCGTTGTTGAAGCTGATGGGTTATCATTAAGCCCATTGGGCCTTTTGAATTGGCCATCTCTCTAGGCTGGGACTGTGAACCGTTAACACATAAAGGAATTGTGCCCTCAACATGATGGGTGCGATCATACCAGCACTAATGCACCGGATCCCATAACAACTGCAAAGTTATGCGTGCTTGGGCGAGAGTAGTACTAGGATGGTTGACCCCCTGTGAAGTCCTCGTGTTGCACCCCCTTTTACAATTATTTTGCTCCGGTTTGGGTTGCCAAGATACTTTATCCACCACATTTCTATTATCGAATCCCACGGCACCTTGGCCAAGACAACTTCGCTTCACGTGGAGGCTGGGCCCACAAACCGAGGGTGTAGGACTTATGACCAGGTCTCCGTCATTCCGGTGCCCATAACTTTTGATCCGTAAGGAGTTACGTGGCGCACAGCATACTGTTGCAAAGCTCTCCGACAGCTCTACCAAGTGGGCAGCGAGCTTGCGAGCTTTGCCCTTTTTGGAGCCCAAAATCAAACGTTTTCATCAGTTTCAGGCCACTTTTCTTCTTTTTCTCTATTTTTCCTTCCCGGATCATACGTTTTGAGTTGTTAAAAGGACGAAAACCTTACTCGCGGGACATTAGAGGGCCCTACAATGCGTCGATATCACGTCTTGCAAGGATGTTGCGTTGTTGAAACGGATGGGTTGTCGTTAAGCCCATTGGGGCTTTTCAATGGGCCATCTCTCTTGGCTGGGACTGTGAACCGTTAACAAATAAAGGAACTGTGCCCTCAACATGACGGGTGCGATCATACCAGCACTAATGCACCGGATCCCATCAGAACTCCGAAGTTAAGCGTGCTTGGACGAGAGTAATACTAGGATGGGTGACCCTCTAGGAAGTCCCCGGGTTGCACCCCCTTTTCAACTATTTTTGCCCTGGTTAGGGTTGCCAAGATGCCTTATCCACCAAATTTCTATTACCAAATCCCACGGAACATTAGGCAAGACAACTTCGCTTCACGTAGAGGCTGGGCCCGCAAACCGAGGGTGTAGCGCTTGTGACCAGGTCTCCGTCGCTCCGGCGCCCATAACTTTTGAACCATAAGGAGTTACATGGCACACAGCATACCGTTGCAAAGCTCTCTGAGAGCTCTACGACGGGGGTAGCTAGCTTGCTTGCTGTGCCCATTTTTGGAGCCCAAAATCGAACGTTTTCATCAGTTTCAGGACACTTTTCTTGTTTTACTCTATTTTTTCATCCCGGCTCGTACGTCGTGAGCTGTTAAAAGGAAGACAACCTTACTCGCGGGAGATTATGGGGCCCTACAACGCGTCGATGTCACGTCTTGATAGGATGCTACGTTGTTGAAGCGGATGGGTCATCGTTAAGCCCATTGGTCCTTTTGGATTGGCCATCTCCCTAGGTTGGGACTGTGAACCGTTAACAAATAAAGGAATTGTGCCCTCAACATGACGGGTGCGATCCTACCAGCACTAATGCATAGAATCCCATCAGAACTCCGAAGTTAAGCGTGCTTGGGCGAGAGTAGTACTAGGATGGGTGACCCCCTAGGAAGTCCTCGTGTTGCACCCCATTTTCAATTTTTTTTGCCTTGGTTAGGGTTGCCAAGACACTTTATCCACCAAATTTCTATTATCGAATCCCACGGAACATTGGGCAAGACAACTTCGCTTCACGTAGAGGCTAGGCCCGCAAACCCAGGGCGTAGGGCTTGTGACCAGGTCTCCGTCGCTCCGGTGCCCATAACTTTTGATCCGTAAGGAGTTACGCAGCGCACAGCATACCGTTCCAAAGCTCTCTGAGAGCTCTACGACGGGGGCAGCGAGGTTGCTCGCTATGCCTTTTTTGGAGCCCAAAATCAAACGTTTTCATTAGTTTCAGTCCACTTTTCTTCTTTTGCTCTATTTTTTCATCCTGGATCGTACGTCGTGTGTTGTTAAAAGGACGACAACCTTACTCCCGGGACATTAGGGGGCCCTACAACGCATCGAAATCACGCCTTGTTAGGATGCTGTGTTGTTGAAGCGGATGGGTTATCGTTAAGCCCATTGGGCCTTTTGAATTAGCCATCTCTCTAGACTGGGACTGTGAACCGTTAACACGTAAAGGAATTGTGCCCTCAACATGACGGGTGTGATCATACCAGCACTAATGCACCGAATCCTATCAGAACTCCGAAGTTAAGCGTGCTTGGGCGAGAGTAGTACTAGGATGGGTGACCACCTAGGAAGTCCTCGTGTTGCACCCCCTTTTCAATTTTTTTTGCCCTGGTTAGGGGTGCCAAGATTCTTTATCCACCAAATTTCTATTACCGAATCCCACGGAACATTGGGCAAGACAACTTCGCTTCACGTAGAGGCTGGGCCCGTAAACCGAGGGCGTAGGGCTTGTGACCAAGTCTCCGTCGCTCCGGTGCCCATAACTTTTGATCCGTAAGGAGTTACGCGGCGCACAGCATACTGTTGCAAAGCTCTCCGAGAGCTCTACGACGGGGGTAGCCAGCTTGCTCACTGTGCCCTTTTTGGAGCCCAAAATTGAATGTTTTCATCAGTTTCAGGCCACTTTTCTTCTTTTCCTCTATTTTTTCATCGCGGATCGTACGTGTGAGCTGTTAAAAGGACGAGAACCTTACTCGTTGGACATTAGGGGGCCCTACAACACGTCGATATCACGTCTTGCTAGGATGATGTGTTGTTGAAGCAGATGGGTTATCCTTAAGCCCATTGGGCCCTTTGAATTGGCCATCTCTCTAGGCTGGGACTGTGAACCGTTGACACATAAAGGAATTGTGCCCTCTACATGATGGGTGTGATCATACCAGCACTAATGTACCGGATCCCATCAGAACTCCGAAGTTAAGCGTGCTTGGGTGAGAGTAGTACTAGGATGGATGACCCCCTGGGAAGTCCTCGTGTTGCACCCCCCTTTTCAATTTTTTTTTCCTCCGGATTGGGTTGCCATGATACATTATCTGCCACATTTCTATTATCGAATCCCACGGCGCCTTGGGCAAGACAACTTCGCTTCATGTGGAGGCTGGGCCCGCAAACTGAGGGCGTAGGGCTTGTGACTAGGTCTCCGTCTCTCCGGTACCCATAACTTTTGATCCGTAAGGAGTTACGCGGTGCACAGCATACAATGCAAAGCTCTTCGGCAGCTCTACGAAGGAGGTAGTGAGCTTGCTCACTGTGCCCTTTTTGGAGCCAAAAATCGAACGTTTTCATCAGTTTCAAGCCACTTTTCTTCTTTTGCAAAGTTTTTCCATCCCGAATCGTACGTCGTGAGCTGTTAAAAGGACAACAACCTTACTCGCGGGACATTAGAGGGCCCTACAACGCGTCGATATCATATCTTGCGAGGATGCTGCATTTTTTAAGCTGATGGGTTGTCGTTATGCCCATTGGGCCTTTTGAATGGGCCATCTCTCTAGGCTGGGACTGTGAACCGTTAACAAATAAAGGAATGGTGCCCTCAACATGACGGGTGTGATCATACCAGCACTAATGCACCGAATCCCATTAGAACTCCGAAGTTAAGCGTGCTTGGGCGAGAGAAGTACTTGGATAGGTGACCCCTTGGGAAGTCCTCGTGTTGCATCCCGTTTTCAATTCTTTTTGGCCTGGTTAGGGTTGCCAAGATACTTTGTCCACCAAATTTCTATTACCGAATCCCACGGAACATTGGGCAAGACAATTTCGCTTCACGTAGACGCTGGGCTCGCAAACCGGGGGCGTAAGGCTTGTGACCAGGTCTCCGTCGCTCCGATGCCCATAATTTTTGATCCGTAAGGAGTTACGTGGCGCACAGTATACCGTTGCAAAGCTCTCTGAGAGCTCTACGTTGGAGGTAGCAGCTTTCTCGTTGTGCCCGTTTTTGGAGCCCGAAATCAAACGTTTTCATCAGTTTTGGGCCACTTTCCTTCTTTTGCTATGTTTTTCCGTCCTGGATCGTACATCGTGAGCTGTTAAAAGGACGACAACCTTACTCGCGGGACATTAGAGGGCCCTACAACGCGTAGATATCACGTCTTGCAAGGAAGCTGCGTTGTTGAAGCGGATGGGTTGGCGTTAAGCCCATTGGGCCTTTTGAATTAGCCCTCTCTCTAGGCTGGGACTATGAACCGTTAACACATAAAGGAATTGTGCCCTAAACATGACGGGTGCGATCATAGTAGCACTAATGCACCGGATCCCATCAGAACTCCGAAGTTAAGCGTGATTGGGCGAGAATAGTACTAGGATGGGTGACCTCCTGGGAAGTCCTCGTGTTGCACCCCTCTTTCAATTTTTTTTGCTCCGGATTGGGTTGCCAAGATACATTATCCGCCACATTTCTATTATCGAATCCCACGGCGCCTTGGGCAAGACAACTTCGCTTCACGTGGAGGCTGGGCCCTCAAACCGAGGGCGTAGGGCTTGTGACTAGGTCTCCGTCGCTCCGGTACCAATAACTTTTGATCCGTAAGGAGTTATGCGGCGCACAGCATACCGTTGTATAGCTCTTCGACATCTCTACGAAGGGGGTAGCGAGCTTGCTCGTCATGCCCTTTTTGGAGCACAAAATTGAACATTTTCATCAGTTTCAGGCCACTTTTCTTCGTTTGCTATGTTTTTTCATCCCGGATTGTACGTGGTGAGTTGTTAAAAGGATGAAAACCTTACTAACGGGACATTAGAGGGCCCTATAACGCGTCGATATCACGTCTTGTGAGGATGCTGCATTTTTTAAGCGGATGGGTTGTTGATATGCCCATTGGGCCTTTGAATGGGCCATCTCTCTAGGCTGGGATTGTGAACCGTTAACAAATAAAGGAATTATGCCCTCAACATGACGGGTGTGATCATACCAGCACTAATGCACCGGATCCCATCAGAACTCCGAAGTTAAGCGTGCTTGGGCGAGAGTAGTACTAGGATGGGTGACCCCTTGGGAAGTCCTCGTGTTGCATCCCATTTTCAATTTTTTTTGCCCTGGTTAGGGTTGCCAAGATACTTTATCCACCAAATTTTGATTACCGAATCCCACGGAAAATTGGGGAAGACAACTTCGCTTCACGTAGAGGCTGGGCCCGCCAACCGAAGGCATAGGGCATGTGACCAGGTCTCTGTCGCTCCGGTGCCCATAACTTTTGATCCGTAAGGAGTTACGCGGTGCACGGCATACCGTTTCAAATCTCTATGAGAGCTCTACGACGGGGGTAGCTAGCTTGCTCGCTTTGCCCTTTTTTGTTGCTCAAAATTGAACGTTTTCATCAGTTTCAAGCCACTTTTCTTCTTTTGCTCTGTTGTTTTGTCCCGGATCGTACGTCGTGAGTTGTTAAAAAGACGACAACTGTACTCGCAGGACATTAGGGGGCGCTACAGGGCATCGATATCACGTCTTTCTAGGATGCTGCGTTGTTGAAGAAGATGGATTATCGTTAAGCCCATTGGGCCTTTTGAATTAGCCATCTCTCTAGGCGGACTGTGAATTATTAACACATAAAGGAATTGTGCCCTCAACATGACGGGTGCGATCATAGCAACACTAATGCACCGGATCCATAAAAACTCCAAAGTTAAGCGTGCTTGGGCAAGGGTAGTACTCGGATGGGTGACCCCCTAGGAAGTCCTCGTGTTGCACCCCCATTTTCAATTTTTTTGCTCCGATTTGGGTTTCCATGATACTTTATACATCAAATTTCTATTATCAAATCCCACGGCACCTTGGGCAAGACAACTTCGCTTCACGTGGAGGCTCGTCCCGCAAACCGAGGGCGTAGGACTTGTGACCAGGTCTCCGTCGTTCCGGTGCCCATAACTTTTGATCCGTAAGGAGTTACTTGATTGAAATTGTATAATAGACTATTTATATGATTGAATCCTTACTTGATTGGAATTAAGTATCGTTGAACCTAATAAGGTGTATATTAACGAGTTTCAAGTTCACTCAATGGTAAGATTGTGACCTAGAAATTAAGAGATGAACTCGTGGAAATTGACGATAATGGTTAGATTATTAAGGCGTGAATAGTATGTTTAAGTAACTTAACAATGGATAACCTCAAGACATGTAGGCAATTCTGGAGACTAAGTTTAACAAGGTTGTTGAATCTTTAGTATAACAAGATATAGGGATGTTGGAATCGAGGAATCCATGTAACTAGAACTCGTGTTCGGAAGACTACACCTAAATGTTAGGTCGAATGAGAGTGTAAGGTATTGAATTATGTATTAGATGATTAATGTTGCTAAGGTCCTAAGTTAGATATTGGTGATATTAAGAATCATGGTATCAAATTGTTGCCCCTCGGATTTAGTTGTGATTATGCAACGTAAGTCATTCTATACACTTGTTATTTGGATACCCTAAAGGATATTAGGGAGCATATATCCATAAGTATTACCGATGGACCTAATATATAAACCATGGAAATGAGATTAAAGCATTCGGTTACAAAGTGGAGTCGTTAGGGTATGATTAGAAATCCTAAATAGCTAATAGTGTGGATGCATGATGATTCATGGTGAACCCTGGGACCTAAAGTCGATGAGTCTTGATGCTCTTAGCTCGTTGAATATGTAAATGAGAAGAGTAAGATTTCATAGAGTTAAGATAGAGATGAATTAGAGTCATAATGACCCAAGAGACTATTGTTAGACCACCGTATCTATGTGCACCGTTTCACATCTAGAAACTAGCGATTGGTAGACTTCGAATTGTGGTCGTTGAATAAGAAGGGTGAATCTTGTAGTGATAGTTAAATAAGTGATTGGTTACTTTTGAAGTTATATTAGGTTATGTTGAAGGATGCCTCGTGGTCATAATTCTTATATTGATACAACCTTGAAGTTATCTCGTGTAAGTATTTTATGAGCTCGGTCATTTCGGTACCCATTTATAGTCCTAGGATTGTTGTTGTTTGGCCGATAACCTAGTGGAGCATTGATATCACTTACATGCCTACGGCCCTAGCTTAGTAACATTAATGTTCAAGATATGTTGGCAGGCATTAAGTGTTCGAAGGAATGACTAGGTCGCTAAGTGAGTAGGACCATTATCTTCTTAAGTATGACGTAACCTTGAATTGAGGTGAGTGAAATTTATTTGAGATTGAAACTATTCGCCTTAAGAGTCTTGGTTAAGATTAAAGAAATTCTGAAGCCTCGTGACTTGAAGATATGGATTTGAATAAGGAAATAAATCGTGGATTACGAGTTGATGAATTTACTTGTAAGAGTTGAACTAGTGCGACATGATCAGTTTACCCATGCAATTTCAATGGCATTTGTTGGTGATACTTAATAAACCTTAGAATTCGTGTTTAATGAATCTCAACGGTCTTTCTCCTTGATTACGAGTGTGAAGGTTAATGAGGCTGGGAAAGGATGTTAGTGAATAGGAGCTTATAACCGGAAGACTAGTCATTAGAAAATTTACTAATCCAATGTACCTTCAAGATAAGAACTATGATACTACCGATAGATGACGACTTGAGATGAATTAGTTTGTTTGGTGAGTTCAACCTGAAAATAGGGTCGTATCATGGGAATAATCCATAACATGTGTATGTCCTACGTGCTAACAATTTTGAAGCTAGTAGATAGGATATGTGAATCGGATATAAACCTATCATCTTGAAATTAGCGTATGTCACCCTAGGATCATGGAATTATTGTGATATTCCTTTTGAGGTATGAATGCAAGATTGATACAACATGAGTCATGATTTTGGAGTTATAGTTATATTGTTAGAATACCGATACAGCTTTGATGACTATGTTTGGAGATTCTAACCTTAGTTAATGAACTCGACCTTAAGATCAATTGGAGAAAATAGAGTTGTTCAAAGGAACGAACTGTAAATGTAGGGGTCACACCGAATTAAATGATTGGAGAAAGCTAGGAAGTGAATTCGTTGTAATAAGAGAGATCACAGAGCAAAGGACGAGCCAGAGTTGGAAAATAACAATGGTTGGAATCTGTCTAAATGACCTCAATAGGAAAAAATGAATTTCGGGACGAAATTCTTTTAAGGAGCGGAGGATGTGAGGCCCGACCCCGAATAACGTATGTTACCTTGAATTGCATGTCCTAACCTAGGTTTAAGAGTCGTACCTCAATTTACGTGCATTGCATTGAATTACGTGCCTTGTATTGGTTTACATACATTTACCTAGGGTTGCGTGCATTTGCATTGAAATCCGTGCATTTATCTTGAAGTACGTGCATTAGTCTTGAAGTTCGTGTCTACCTCGTAATTCGTGCCCTAGACCTAGGAATCTGTGCCACCACGTTAATCAAGAAAGAATCCTACACAAAGCACTAGACTATAAAATAATCCTACAAACACCACTAACTATTATTATAATCCTAATTCAAATCTCTACAAAATCCACTAACACCTAAATATTATATTTTAAACTCACTACAAGACAAAATCTCACAAACCTCTAAACATATCCTATATTCTATTCTACCTAAAATCCCTAAATACCCAACATTCTCTTACACACATGCTAAAACAATTCAAAAGATGCTCAAAAGATGACACAAAATCTGATTTTTGCATGCCCAAGGCCAACATTTGCATCAACAATTGCAAAAGCTTCTATTTTCTCTCATTTCTCTCACTCTCCTCACATTTCTCTCTCTCCCTCTCATTCTTCTCTCTCAATCTCGGTTTTGGCTGAGTTCATACACCTCTTAGCTCATCTTCATCATCATATGGTTAATCAAGACAAGCCACAAGCAAAGGAACTCAACCAAGCTAGCTAGTTTGCAAGAAAACTCACAAGCAAGCTCTTGAGTCTTCATTTCGGCCTTGGTGAGTTTGTTAGCTTCCATTTCTTTTCTTCTTGTTCTAACCACATGCATGTACTAATAGCTTGGTCACAAAGCTAGGAAAAATAGAGAAAATCAAGTTGAAATCTCGGCTAAGCAAAGAAGAAGAAGAATTTTGTGCTTCAACAAGTTTTGTGCATCTTCTTGTTGATTTGCTAAGGTGAGGGCTAAAACCTTTTGAAAATCCTTCAAAAATCCACATGCATGCTCTTAAATGTATGTATTTGCTTCTGTACTTGAGTTATATGTTCGTTCATAAGCTTCTTCAACCATGCATGGCAAGATTTTGGCTTGAAAGTGATGATAGGTGAAGTCGGATTATGTGACAGCTCTCTAACCCGTTGGTTCGAGGTGAGTTTGGCTAGGAACTTGATGGTGAAAATGCATTAAAATTAGTAGGTGACTAGTATGGCCAGTTTTGAACATTTTTTGCAGAAATAGGTGAAAGCTAATTGTGACTCTAAGGTCCTCAAAATGGAAAATCTTTGAAATGTGTCCAAATCTGGAAATCTGGAAAAAATGAAGCAGGTTTTGGCAGATGCACTGACCTTGTAGAACGAACCAGATGTGACTTAGTAAATGATGTCCAAAATGCATGAAATTTGGTGTGCTGCTATATTTTTCGGTTCTGGACATTTGTGTCAGAAATGGACCAAGGCTAAATCTGACCCTAAGGACCTCACAAACGTCAATTAGTGAAATGTGTGCAAATCTGGACAGTTTTGTGCTATCTCACTGTTTCGGCTATAACTAATGATCCCTAACTCCAAATGATGCAAGGTTTGTTTCTGATTTTAGTTCACTTCTTAAGATTTAATTTGAAATCTTATTCACTGGAATTGGAGATTGATTGCTGGACTCAATGATTGAGAGAAAACAGCCTATTGCAGTGAGGGTTTCATTTAGTTATATGCTTAGAAAATTTGTTGTAACTTCTCTTGTGGTATTAATTGCTTTGGATTGTGTCATTGGGATGTTTTTTCGACTGTTTTGATTACTTGGGGATGTTTGGATTAATTGATGCTTGGCTTGAGATTGATTTTGAGTTGACTTGGGGCTTAATTGCACGGGTAAGCACGAAATGGAAACCCTAGTGACTAGGCGAACTTGCTAAGTGTTGATCATTTGGATATTGTGTGGAATTATATGCTTAGTAGGCTGCCTGTAGATTCCCTTATACCCTTAAATGTGATTTTGATCATTGCATGTTGACAAATAGGCATTTCTTGCATCCGAGCCCACGTAGATGTTGTTACATGTTGAATAATCTTAATATTTAATTACGTGGACTTTGAAATGAGTTATATGATTTGATTTACATGTGTTACATGGCTGCCCGTTTAATGTTCATATAACTCCATATGCTTTTCAAGTGAAATTACTTGTCTATTCGTGCATCGCTTATTTACTTGTCAATGTGCAATCTTATGACTGTCCGGAGGCAACCTACTTTGTTGTCCTCCTAATGTGATATATTAAATGTCATAAATATGCATTGCATACAAGGTTGCAACCTTTCAGTCTGGCGTGGTAGCGATCACGCACACCGGGCGGCATCGGGCTTGCCGGTGCACCCGTTACTACTACTGTCCAATTCCCTCTTTCGCTTGGGGGCTAGACTTCCTCGGAGAGTTGGGTCATAGGATTTCGGGGTACATCCGGAGTACACCCACTTGGCGTGTTGAGGGGATGATTTGAAGTCGGCCGCAACCACTGAGAGCAAAAGCTCACCGTATCCTTTTCTATATGTATAAGTACTCTCGCTTGGTTCCTGGAGAACCTCGGGAGGGAAGACTGGTAATTGTGTTCCTTTACCTTATATTATTGTTATGTACTTAATTGTGTTATATTCATGCTTGCAAAAAGATTTTCATAAGTTGAACCGGAAAATGAGTTTCAAAACCTATTTCTCGTTCCCCCTCGCTGAGTTCATAATGACTCACCCTCTTTTATCATCTCAGGTGAAGAAGATCAAGAACAGGTACCTGAGGACGATGTGCCTAACGATGATTCCTTGGAGTGATTGCCTGTCCTATTTGCCTTGCGTGATTATGGCTATTTGTGAACTATGCTACTTGAGGACTATTTCTTTTTTTTGTTGCTTGATTTGTAATGTAAAAGACTCCCATTGTAATTTGGGGTCTAATTTTGGTTTGTACTGATGTTAACTAGACAGACACTAGACGCTACTATGGTCATTTTGCTATTATTACTGCTAGTACCTATAATAGGATTATGAAGCATTAGGTAAGGGCTAAGTAAAATGAACCAACCAAATCTTAAGCAGGTACTCGCTATTAAGCTAAGATCAATAGGTACTTTTGTAACGAGGATTAACAAACGAACGAGACATAGTATCATGCTAGGTTATTAATTAAATGAGACATCAAGACAACCAGTAGGCATTTCAATTGATGATAAATACTAATCTTAGTTGAAAATGAATTTGAGATGGAAAATTTTGAGGCGTTGAGAGAATTAGATAAAACCAAAGAGCCCAATTACAACCGTAACGCTGCCGGTTTTTCAAAAAATATTGGAGTTTAGGCCAAAATGTTAAGTGTTAAATCTACATGAACGGTTAAGTACGAGACGTGACTTGAATGTTTAGATCACACCCTAGTCTAACCTTCATATGCCGGGTTGGGGCGTGACACTGTGAATCGTTAACACATAAAAGAATTGTGCCCTCAACATGACGGGTGCGATCATACCAGCACTAATGCACCGGATCCCATCAGAACTTCGAAGTTAAGCGTGCTTGGGCGAGAGTAGTACAAAGATGGGTGACCCCCTGGGAAGTCCTCGTGTTGCACCCCCCTTTTCAATTTTTTTTGCTCCGGTTTGGGTTGCCAAGATACTTTATCCACCACATTTCTATTATCGAATCCCACGGTACCTTGGGCAAGACAACTTCGCTTCACGTGGAGGCTGGGCCAGCAAACCGAGGGCGTAGGGCTCGTGACCAGGTCTCCGTCGCTCCGGTGCCCATAACTTATGATCCGTAAGGAGTTACGCGGTGCACAGCGTACCATTACAAAGCTCTCCGACAGCTCTACGAAGGGGGCAGTGAGCTTGCTCGCTGTGCCCTTTTTGGAACCCAAAATCTAACGTTTTAATCACTTTCGGGCCACTTTTCTTCTTTTACTATGTTTTTCCGTCCCTCATCGTACGTCATGAGTTGTTAAAAGGACGACAACCTTGCTCGTGGGACATTAGAGGGCCTTACAATGCGTCGATATCACGTCTTGCGAGGATGCTGTGTTGTTGAAGCGGATGGGTTCTCGTTAAACCCATTGGGCCTTTTGAATGGGCTATCCCTCTAGGCTGAGACTGTGAACCGTTAACAAATAAAGGAATTGTGCCCTCAACATGACGGGTGCGATCATACCAGCACTAATGCACCGGATCCCATCAGAACTCTGAAGCTAAGCATGCTTGGGCGAGAGTAGTACTAGGATGGGTGACCCCCTTGGAAGTCCTCGTGTTGCACCTCCTTTTCAAGTTTTTTTGCCCTGGTTAGGGCTGCCAAGATACTTTATCCACCAAATTTCTATTACTGAATCCACGGAACGTTGGGCAAGACAACTTCGCTTCACGTAGAGGTTGGGCCGGTAAATCGAGGGCGTAGGGCTTGTGACCAGGTCTCCGTCACTCTGGTGCCCATAACTTTTGATCTGTAAGAAGTTACACGGTGCACAACATACCGTTGCAAAGCTCACTGAGAGCTCTATGACGTGGGCAGCCAGCTTGCTCATTTTGCCCATTTTTGGAGCCCAAAATCAAATATTTTCATAAGTTTCAGGCGAGTTTTCTTCTTTTGCTCTATTTTTTCGTCCCGCATCGTACGTCGTGAGCTGTTAAAAAGACGACAACCATACTCGCGGGATATTTATAGGGCCCTACAACGCGTCTATATCACGTCTTGCGAGAATGCTGAGCTGTTGAAGCGGATGGATTGTCGTTAAGCCCATTGGGCCTTTTGAATTGGCCATCTCTCTAGGCTGGGACTGTGAACCGTTAACACATAAAGGAATTGTGCCCTCAACATGACGGGTGCGATCATACCAACACTAATGCACCGGATCCCATCAGAACTCTGAAGTTAAGCGTGCTTGGGCGAGAGTAGTACTAGGATGGGTGACCCCTTGGGAAGTCCTCGTGTTACACCCCCCTTTTCAAAATTTTTTGCTCCAGTTTGGGTTGCCAAAATACTTTATCTACCACATTTCTATTATCGAATGCCATGGCACATTGGGCAACACAACTTCGCTTCACATGGAGGCTGGGCTTGCAAACCGAGGGCGTAGGGCTTGTGACCAGGTCTCTATCGCTTCGGTGCCCATAACTTTTGTTCTCTAAGGAATTACGCGGCGCACAGTATACCGTTGCAAAGCTCTCCGACAGCTCTACGAAGGGGGCAACGAGCTTTCTCGTTGTGCCCTTTTTGGAGCCCAAAATCAAACGTTTTCATCAGTTTCAAGCCACTTTTCTTCTTTTGCTCTATTTTTTCATCCCGGATCGTACGTCGTGAGCGGTTAAAAAGACGACAACCTTACTCGCGGGACATTAGGGGGCCCTACAACGCGTCGACATCACGTCTTGCTAGCATGCTTCGTTGTTGAAGCGGATGGGTTATCGTTAAGCCCATTGGGCCTTTTGAATTTGCCATCTCTCTAGGCTGGGACTGTGAACCGTTAACAAATAAAGGAATTGTGCCCTCAAGATGACGGGTGTGATCATACCAGCACTAATGCACCGCATCCCACCAGAACTCCAAAGTTAAGCGTGCTTGGACGAAAGTAGTACTAGGATGGGTGACCCCATAGGAAGTCCTCGTGTTGTACCCCCTTTTCAATTTGTTTTGCCCTGGTTAGGGTTGCCAAGATACTTTATCCACCAAATTTCTATTACCGAATTCCACGGAACATTGGGCAAGACAACTTCGCTTCACGTAGAGGATGAGCCCGCAAACCGAGGGCGTAGGGCTTGTGACCAGCTCTCCGTCGTTCTGGTGCCCATAACTTTTGATCCGTAAGGAGTTACGCGGCGCACATCATACCGTTACAAAGCTCTCTGAGAGCTCTACAACGGGGGCAGCCAGCTTGCACGCTGTGCCCATTTTTGGAGCCCAAAATCGAACGTTTTCATCAATTTCAGGCCAGTTTTCCTCTTTTGCTCTAATTTTTTGACCCGGATCGTACGTCGTGAGCTGTTAAAAGGACAACAACCTTACTCGCGGGACATTAGAGGACCCTACAACGCGTCGATATCACGTCTTGTGAGGATGCAGCGTTGTTGAAGCGGATGGGTTGTCGTTAAGCCCATTGGGCCTTTTGAATTGGCCATCTCTCTAGGCTGGGACTGTGAATCGTTAACACATAAATGAATTGTACCCTCAACATGACGGGTGCGATCATACTAGCACTAATGCATCAGATCCCATCAGAACTCCGAAGTAAAGCGTGCTTGGGCGAGAGTAGTACTAGGATGGGTGACCCCCTATGAAGTCATCGTGTTGCTCCCCCTTTTCAATTTTTTTGCCCTGTTTAGGGTTGCCAAGATACTTTATCCACCAAATTTCTATTACCGAATCCCACGGAACATTGGGCAGGACAACTGCGCTTCACGTAGAGGCTGGGCCCACAAACCGAGGGCATTAGGCTTATGACCAGGTCTCCGTCACTTCGGTGCACATAACTTTTGATCCGTAAGGAGTTACGCGGCGCACATCATACCGTTGCAAAGCTCTCTGAGAGCTCTACGACGGGGGCAGCCAGCTTGCTCGCTGTGCCTATTTTTGGAGCCCAAAATTGAACGTTTTCATTTTTTTCAGGCCACTTTTCTTCTTTTGCTTTGTTTTTCCGTCCCGAATCGTACGTCGTGAACTGTTAAAAGGACGACAACTGTACTCGCGGGACATTAGAGGGCCCTACAATGCGTCGATATCACGTCCTGCGAGGATGCTGTGTTGTTGAAGCTGATGGGTTATCGTTAAGCCCATTGGGCCTTTTGAATTGACCATCTTTCTAGGCTGGGACTATGAACCGTTAACATATAAAGGAATTGTGCCCTCAACATTACGGGTGTGATCATACCATCACTAATGCATCGGATCCCATCAGAACTCCGAAGTTAAGCGTGCTTGGATGAGAGTAGTACTAGGATGGGTGACCGCGTGGTAAGTCCTCGTGTTGTATCCCCTTTTCAATTATTTTGCCCTGGTTAGGGTTGCCAAGATACTTTATCCACCAAATTTCTATTACCGAATCCCACGGAACATTGGGCAAGACAACTTCGCTTCACGTAGAGGCTGAGCCCGCAAACCGAGGGAGTAGGGCTTGTAACTAGGTCTTCGTCGCTCCGGTGCCCATAACTTTTGATCTGTAAGGAGTTATGCGGCGCACAGCATGCTGTTGCAAAGCTCTCTGAGAGCTCTACGACGGGGGTAGCCAGCTTGCTTGCTATGCCCATTTTGGGAGCCCAAAATGAAACGTTCTCATCAGTTTCAGACCATTTTTCTTCTTTTGCTCTATTTTTTCGTCCCGGATCGTACGTCGTGAGCTGTTAAAAGGACGACAACCTTACTCGCGGGACATTAGAGGGCCCTACAACGCGTCGATATCAAGTCTTGCGAGGATGCTGCGTTGTTGAAGCGGATGGGTTGCCGTTAAGCCCATTGGGCCTTTTGAATGGGCCATCTCTCTAGGCTGGGACTGTGAACCGTTAACACATAAAGGAATTGTGCCCTCAACATGACGGGTGTGATCATACCAGCACTAATGCACCGGATCCCATCAGAACTCTGAAGTTAAGCGTGCTTGAGCGAGAGTAGTACTAGGATGGGTGACCTCCTGGGAAGTCCTCGTGTTGCACCCCCATTTTCAATTTTTTTTGCTCCGGTTTCGGTTGCCAAAATAATTTATCCTCCACATTTCTATTATCGAATCCCATGGCACGTTGGGCAAGACAACATTGCTTCACGTGGATGCTGGGCCCGCAAACCGAGGGCGTAGGGCTTGTGACCAGGTCTCTGTCACTCCGGTGACCATAACTTTTGATCCGTAAGGAGTTACGCTGCGCACAGCATACCGTTCAAAGCTCTCTGAGAGCTCTACGACGGGGGCAGCCAGCTTGCTCGCTGTGCCCTTTTTGGATCCCAAAATTGAACATTTTCATCAGTTTTAGGCCATTTTTCTTGTTTTGCTCAGTTTTTTCGTCCCAGATTGTATGTCGTGAGCTGTTAAAAGGATGACAACCTTGCTCGCGGGACATTAAGGGGCCCTACAACGCGTCGATATCATGTCTTGCTAGGATGCTACGTTGATGAAGTGGATGGGTTATCGTTAAGCGCATTGGGCCTTTTGAATTGGCCATCTCTCTAGCCTGGGACTGTGAACCGTTAACAAATAAATGAATTGTGTCCTCAACATGACGGGTGCGATCATACCAGCTCTAATGCATCGGATCCCATCAGAACTCCGAAGTTAAGCGTGCTTGGGCGAGAGTAGTGCTAGGATAGGTAACCCCCTGTGAATTCCTTGTGTTGCACCCCCTTTTCAATTTTTTTTGCCATGTTTAGGGTTGCCAAGATACTTTATCCACCAAATTTCTATTACCGAATCCCACGGAACAATGGGCAAGACAACTTCGCTTCAAGTAGAGGCTGGGCCTGCAAATCGAGGGCGTAGGGCTTGTAACCAGGTCTCCGTCGCTTCGGTGCCCATAAATTTTGATCCGTAAGGAGTTACGCGACGCACAGCATACCGTTGCAAAGCTCTTTGAGAGCTCTACAACGGGGGCAGCCAGCTTGCTCACTTTGCCGATTTTTGGAGCCCAAAATTGAATATTTTCATCAGTTTTAGTCCATTTTTCTTCTTTTGCTATGTTTTTTCGTCATGAATCGTACGTCGTGAGCTGCTAAAAGGATGACAACCTTACTCGCGGGACATTAGAAGGCCCTACAATGCGTCGATATCATGTCCTGCAAGGATGTTGCGTTGTTGAAGCGGATGGGTTGTCGTTAAGCCCATTGGGCCTTTGAATGGGCCATCTATCTAGGCTGAGACTGTGAACCGTTAACAAATAAAGGAATTGTGCCATCAACATGACGAGTGCGATCATACCAGCACTAATGCACCAGATCCCATCAGAACTCAGAAGTTAAGCATGCTTGGGCGAGAGTAGTACTAGGTTGGGTGACCCGCTGGGAAGTCCTCGTGTTGCACCCCCTTTTCAATTTTTTTTGCCCTGGTTAGGGTTGCCAAGATACTTTATCAACCAAATTTCTATTACCGAATCCCACAGAACATTGGGCAAGACAACTTCGCTTCACGTAGAGGCTGGGCCCTCAAACCGAGGGCGTAAGGCTTAGGACCAGGTCTCCGTCGCTCTGGTGCCCATAACTTTTGATCCGCAAGGAATTACGCGGCGCAAAGCATACCGTTGCAATGCTCTCTTAGAGTTCTACAACGGGGGCAGCTAACTTGCTCGTTGTGCCCCTTTTTGGAGCCCAAAATCGAACGTTTTCATCAGTTTTAGGCTACTTTTCTTCTTTTGCTATGTTTTTTCATCCCGGATCGTACGTCGTAAGCTGTTGAAAGGACGACAACCTTACTCGCGGGACATTAGGGGGCCCTACCACGCGTCGATATCACGTCTTGTAGGGATGCTGCATTGTTGAAGCGGATGGGTTGTCGTTAAACCCATTGGGCTTTTTGAATGGGCCATCTCTCTAGGCTGGGACTGTGAACCGTTAACAAATAAAGGAATTGTGCCCTCACCATGACGGGTGCGATTATACCATCACTAATGCACCGAATCCCCTCAGAACTCCGAAGTTAAGCGTGCTTGGGCGAGAATAGTACTAGGATGGGTGACCCCCTGGGAAGTCCTCGTGTTGCACCCCCTTTTCAATTTTTTTTTGCCCTGGTTAGGGTTGCCAAGATACTTTATCCACCAAATTTCTATTACCGAATCCCACGGAACATTGGGCAAGACAACTTCGCTTCACGTAGAGGCTGGGCCTGCAAACCGAGGGCGTTTGGCTTGCGACCAGGTCTCCGTCGCTCCGGTGCCCATAACTTTTGATCCGTAAGGAGTTACGCGGCGCACAGCATACCGTTGCAAAGCTCTCCAAGAGCTCTACGATGGAGGCAGCCAGCTTGTTCGTTGTACCCTTTTTGGAGACCAAAATCGAACGTTTTCATCAGTTTTGAGCCACTTTTCTTCTTTTGCTCTGTTTTTTCATCTCGGATCGTGCGTCGTGAGCTGTTAAAAGGACGACAACCTTACTCGTGGGACATTAGAGGGCCGTACAACTCGTTGATATCAAGTCTTGTGAGGATGCTGCGTTGTTGAAGTGGATGGGTTATCGTTAAGCCAATAGGGCCTTTTGAATTGGCCATCTCTCTAGGTTGGGACTGTAAACCGTTAACAAATAAAGGAATTATGCCCTCAACATGACGGGTACGATCATTCCAACACTAATGCATCGAATCCCATCAGAACTTCAAAGTTAAGCATGCTTGGGCGAGAGTAGTACTAGGATGGATGACCCCCTGGGAAGTCCTCGTGTTGCACCCCCCATTTAAATTTTTTTTGCCCTGGTTAGGGTTGCCAAGATACTTTATCCGCCAAATTTCTATTACCGAATCCCATGGAATATTGGGCAAGACAACTTCGCTTCACGTAGAGGCTGGGCCCGTAAACCGAGGGCGTAGGGCTTGTGACTAAGTCTCCGTCACTCCGGTGCCCATAACTTTTGATCCGTAAGGAGTTAGGCGGCGCACAGCATACCGTTGCAAAGCTCTCTGAGAGCTCTACGATGGGGGTAGCCAGCTTGTTCGCTTTGCCCATTTTTGTAGCCCAAAATCGAACATTTTCATCAATTTCGAGCCACTTTTCTTCTTTTTGCTATGTTTTTCATTTCGGATCATACGTCGTGAGCTATTAAAAGGACGACAACCTTACTCGCGGGACATTAGGGGGCCCTACAACGCGTCGATATCACGTCTTGCGAGGATGCTTCGTTGTTGAAGCAGATAGGTTGTCGTTAAGTCCTTTGGGCCTTTTGAATGGGCCATATCTCTAGGCTGGGACTGTGAACCGTTAACAAATAAAGGAATTGTGAGGCCTGACCTCGATTTGCGTGCGTTTACTAGAAAAATGTGCATTCATCTCGTAGTTCATGTCCTACCTCGTAGTGCATGCCCTAGACCTAGGAAAACGTGCCCTCACGCTAATCAAGAAAGCATCTTACACGAAGCACTAGGTCATTAATCAATCCTACAAAATCCACTAACTATTATTAAATTACTAATTCAACCTACTAGAAAACAAAATCTCACAAAAAGCTAGACATTCCTTATTCTTTATTCCTTATTCTTTTTGCACTTTCAACACACAATTAAATAATGCACATAAGATGACAAAAAATCATATTTTTTATTGCCTTGGCCGACCACTACAAGGGCTTTGTGCTTGTTTGTTCAATTCAACTTAATTCCTAGACAAACTATGACATTCTAAGACACAAATGCATAAAAAAAAATTGCCCAAAAATCTCCTAAAAACTCCACCATTCTCGACCAAACACTCCTTGTCCATGCTAGGAATTTCAAAATACTTCTTGAAGACACAAAAAGCTGAATTACAAAGCTCAAGGCCGACCACTGGCATCAAGAATTGCAAAAGCCGCCATTCTTTGTCATTTCTTCTCATTCTTCTCACATTTCTCTCTCTCCCTCTCATTCTTCTCTCTTTCTCTCGGCCTTGGATGAGTTTCATCAATCCATGGTGCATCAAGACAAGCAACAAGCAAAGAAACTCGATCAAGCTAGCTAGGATGCAAGAATCACACATGCATGCTCTTTGAGTCACCATTTCGGCCTTGGTGAGTTTGCTAGCTTCCATTTCTTTTCTTCTTGTTCTAACCACTTTCATGTACTAAGAACTTGGCCACTAAGCTAGGAAAAATAAAGAAAAATCGGGTGGTGTCTTGGCTAAGCAAGGAAGAAGAAGAAAATTGTACTTCATCAAGTTTTGTGCATCTTCTTGTTGATTTGCTAAGGTGAGGGCTAAAACCTTTTGAAAATCCTTCAAAAATCCACATGCATGCTCTTAAATGTATGTCTTTGCTTCTGTACTTGAGTTATATGTGTGTTCATAATCTTTTACAACCATGCATGGCAAGATTGTGCCTTGAAGTTGATGATACATGAAAACGGTTTTGTTGATAGATCTCTGGCTTGTTGTTTCGAGGTGAGTTTGGCTAGGCAAAAATGTTGAAAATGTATGAAAATTGGTAGGTGACTAGTTTTGCCAATTTTGAACATTTTTCCCAGAAATCAGCGAAAGCTAATTTTGACTCTAAGTTCCTCAAAATGGCAAATCATTAAAATGTCTCCAAATCTGGAAGTTTGGAAAAATGAAGCAGGTTTTGGCAGATGCACTAACCTTGTGGAACGAACTAGTTTTGACTTAGTAAATGATGTTAAAAATGCATGATATTTGGTATGCTACTAGATTTTGCAGTTCTGGACATTTTTGTCAGAAATGGACTAAGGCTAAATCTGAGCCTAAGGACCTCAAAGATGACAATTACTGAAATGTGTGCAAATCTAGACAGTTTTGTGCAATCCCACTGTTTTGCCCATAACTATTGATCTCGAACTCCAAAGTTAAGCGTGCTTGGGCGAGAGTAGTACTAGGATGGGTGACCCCCTGGGAAGTCCTCGTGTTGCACGCCCCTTTATAATTTTTTTTGCTCCGGTTAGGGTTGCCAAGATACTTTATCCACCACATTTCGAATATCGAATGCCACGGCACCTTGGGCAAGACAACTTCGCTTCACGTGGAGGCTGGGCCCGCAAACCGATGGCGTAGGGCTTGTGACCATGTCTCCGTCGATCCGGTGCCCATAACTTTTGATCCGCAAGGAGTTACGCGGCGCACAGCATACCATTGCAAAGTTCTTTGAGAGCTCTACGATGAGGGCAGCCAGCTTGCTCACTGTGCCCATTTTTGGAGCCCAAAATCGAACGTTTTTATTAGTTTCAGGCCACTTTTCTTCTTTCGCTATATTTTTTCATCCCGGTTCGTACGTCGTGAGCTATTAAAAGGTTGATAACCTTACTAGCGGGACTTTAGGGGGCCCTACAATGCTTCGATATCACGTCTTGCAAGGATGCTGCGCTGTTGAAGCAGATGGGTTATCGTTAAGCCCATTGGGCCTTTTGAATTGGCCATCTCTCTATGCTGGGAGTGTGAACCATTAACACAAAGGAATTGTGCCCTCAACATGACGGGTGTGATCATACCAGTACTAATGCACCGGATCCCATCAGAACTCCGAAGTTAAGTGTGCTTGGACGAGAGTAGTACTAGGATGGGTGACCCCCTGGGAAGTCCTTGTGCTATACCCCCCGTTTCAATATTTTTTGCTCCGGTTTGGGTTGCCAAAATAATTTATCCACCACATTTCTATTATCGAATCCCACGGCACGTTGGGCAAGGCAACTTCGCTTCACGTGGAGGCTGGGCCCACAAATCGAGGGTGTAGGGCTTGTGATCAGGTCTCTGTCGCTCTGGTGCCCATAACTTTTGATTCGTAAGGAGTTACGCAGCGCACAGCATAGCATTGCAAAGCTCTCCGACAGCTCTACGAAGGGGGCAGCGAGCGTGCACGCTGTGCCCTTTTTGGAGCCCAAAATCAAACGCTTTTATCAGTTTCGGGCCACTTTTCTTCTTTTGCTATGTTTTTCCGTCCTAGATCGTACGTCATGAGCTGTTAAATGGATGAAAACCTTACTCGCGGGACATTAAAGGGCCCTACGATGCACCGATATCACGTCTTGCGTGGATGCTGCGTTGTTGAAGCAGATGGGTTGTCGTTATGCCCATTGGGCCATTTGAATGGGCCATCTCTCTAGGCTGGGACTATGAACCGTTAACAAATTAAAGAATTGTGAGGCCTGACCTCGATTTGCATGCATTTACTATAAAAATGTGCATTCTGAAAGAATCTTTCTAGTAGAGTTATGGAATCATATAGATTAAAACCAAGAGAAATCCATGGCTAGAATTTCAAAAAAAATTTATATAACAAAGTCTATATTCATCCAAAAACTCTACTATTGATTTCATGTGGTTAACATATGGTAAGCATATATTCAAGCATATATCTATATAGTAAAGAGGTAGATTTAGATATACCTCTTGTAGATCTTGCAAAGATGATGATGATGATGATGAACAAGCTTTGACAAGTCCTCCCACAAATGCAAGAGCTCTAGGTTGTCCACACAAGCTTGAATGAGTTCCTTAATCACCAAAGGTTTTATGCTAATCTTCTTTGGAATGTTTTTAAGCTAGAATAAGAGTTTTTTTCTGAAAAATTGAAACCTCTTCTTGGGCTGCCCATGTATTGGACAAAAATTGCACAATAAAAAAAGAAGACAAAATTGTTCTTCTCAATGCATTGTGCTTTTCTATGCATGCCTTGTGTAATGTGTTCCTTGTTTTATGCATTTTATGTAGTGTATTTAGAAGACAACAATTGCACTTCTCAATGCATCAAAACATGTGCTTTGTCTTCTTTTATCTTAACCATTGATTTCAAAAATAATGGTCAACTTAATGATTTGGAACAATCTTAGCCATCTATTCGGCATCTTCATTTTTCAAGACTAATATGTATATATACATATCATATACATGTATATATACTTTATTAATCTTGTATTTGTACATTTAATTTAATCTAATCATTATTAGTTTAAATTAAGGAAACTATCTTTTCGTATTTGTACTTTTGTCCCAACACTTATAAATAATTACACATTCGGCCCATTACTACTTAGTGGCCGAGCATTGCCAACGTTAACACTTTAACGTTCCAAAACCAAATTCAAGCTTATCCGAAACTCATTCAATTACGCTTTATTGTGCGTGACTCTCTAGATTCACCGCCATATAGCAATGAGGGAACATTAAACGACTTTAATATATTTTTGGGAATATCTCCGCCATTCCCAAAATACCCTCACGTTCTAGAGTGACGTCTAGCAACGTATCAAGACAATTTATATAACAATGAAGTCAAACAGGTGAATCTATTTATAGTCGCGAATAATCGTACAGTTTAATCCTTCTATTAATATGTCCTGATCGAGCAAATACCATGAAAAGATTAAGTCTATAAACTCGATAACGACGCAAACATCTAATAGGGTAGAATGAGAGATGACATTCATGGAAACACTTTTCCATCATCCATGCCTTGGCCAAGGACTTCCTCATTGTACAACCGAAATTAGATTGCATAGGACATCACCTCACACCGGAGGTTAATAGATCCTTTCTCGACAATTACCTGTCAACCACTATACTAGAAAGATAATATGCAAGAGGTCGTAACTTATCTTGACAAGTCAAAGACAAGTGTTGTCCAAGTGCTAATATTAAATTCCAATATATGTTACAGCCGTAATTTCTCAAGTCTAAGGATTACATGTACATTCACAACGAATAACAAACTATTAATCCGAAGTCATATAGTTTGTTACTCATGTCACATTCAATGATCTATTCTACTAATAATCATTCACGTGATTGTTAATTGCATCATATGTTGTTATGGCTCATGGCTCACCATCCTTTACCATTAATATCTAATATCAATCAAAGGTAACAATTCACGTGATAGTCCATAATAGATTATTCTAGTCCCGGTCAAATAATCTAAGGACTACGAATAGTTTTAGATATTCTATATATGCAAGAAACATGCCAATATATTCCAACGCATTTTGGAATATATTTCTTTTACAAGAATATCAGGGGATACATTCATATAATATAAAAGCGGAGAATATGAATATCCATAAACTGCCATTGATAAATATACAAGTTTACATAAAATGCCAAAAAATAGGTCATCTAACCACATAGCATTAGGGCATATCGCTAACACATTCGTCTCGTAGTTCGTGTCCTATCTCGTACTGCGTGCCATAGACCTAGGAAAGCGTGCCCTCACACTAATCAAGAAAGCATCTTACACGAAGCACTAGGTCATTAATCAATCCTACAAAATCCACTAACTATTATTAAATTACTAATTCAACCCACGAGAAGACAAAATCTCACAAAAAGCTAGACATTCCTTATTCTTTATTCCTTATTCTTTTTGCACTTTCAACACAATTAAATAATGCACATAAGATGACAAAAAATCAGATTTTTTATTGCCTTGGCCGACCGCTACAAGGGCTTTGTGCTTGCTTGTTCAATTCAACTTAATTCCAAGACAAACTATGACATTCTATGACACAAATGCATAAAAAAAAAAATTGCTCAAAAATCTCCTCAAAACCCCACCATTCTCGACCAAACACTCCTTGCCCATGCTAGGAATTTCAAAATACTTCTTGAAGACACAAAAAGCTGAATTACAAAGCTCAAGGCCGACCACTTGCATCAAGAATTGCAAAAGCCTTCATTCTTTGTTATTTTCTCTCATTCTTCTCACATTTCTCTCTCTCCCTCTCATTCTTCTCTCTCTCTCTCGGCCTTGGCTGAGTTTTATCTTGCCTTTGCTCATCTTCATCAATCCATGGTGCATCAAGACAAGCAACAAGCAAAGAAACTCGATCAAGCTAGCTAGGATGCAAGAATCACACATGCATGCTCTTTGAGTCACCATTTCGGCCTTGGTGAGTTTGCTAGCTTCCATTTCTTTTCTTCTTGTTCTAACCACATGCATGTACTAAGAACTTGGCCACTAAGCTAGGAAAAATAGAGAGAAATTGGGTGGTGTCATGGCTAAGCAAGGAAGAAGAAGAAAATAGTACTTGATCAAGTTTTGTGCATCTTCTTGTTGATTTGCTAAGGTGAGGGCTAAAACCTTTTGAAAATCCTTCAAAAATCCACATGCAAGCTCTTAAATGTATGTATTTGCTTCTTTACTTGAGTTATATGTGTGTTCATAAGCTTTTACAACCATGTGTGGCAAGATTTTGGCTTGAAGTTGATGATAGATGAAATCGGGTTTGTTGACCGCTCTCTGACCTGTTGTTTCGAGGTATGTTTGGATAGGCAAATGATGTTTTAAATTCATAAAAATTGGTAGGTGACTATTTTGGCCAGTTGTGAACATTTTTTGCATAAATAGGCCAAAGCTAATTTTTACTCTAAGGTTCTCAAAATGGCAAATCATTAAAATGTGTCCAAATGTGGAAGTCTGGAAAAATGAAGCAGGTTTGGGCAGATGCACTGACCTTGTGGAACGAACCAGTTTTTACTTAGTAAATTATGTTAAAAATGCATGAAATTTGGTGTGCTGCTATACTTTGAAGTTCTGGACATTTTTGTCAGAAATGGACTAAGGCTAAATCTGATCCTAAGGACCACAAAAACGCCAATTACTCAAATGTGTGCAAATCTGGACAGTTTTGTGCAATCCCACTGTTTTGGCCATAACTATTGATCTCGAACTCCAAACGATACAAGGTTTGTTTCTGATTTTAGTTCACTTCTTAAGCTTTAATTTGAAATCTTATTTACTAGAATTGGAGATTGTTTTATTGACTCAATGATTGTGAGAAAACAGCCTATTGCAGTGAGGGTTTCACTTAGTTATATGTTTAGAAATTTGTTGTAACTTCTCTTGTGGTATTAATTGCTTTGGATTGTGGCATTGGGATGTTGTGTGGACTGTTTTGAGTACTTGGGGATGTTTGGATTAATTCATACTTGGCTTGAGATTGATTTTGAGTTGACTTGGGGCTTAATTGCACGGGTAAGCACGAAATGGAAACCCTAGTGACTAGGCGAACTTGCTAAGTGTTGATCCTTTGAATATTGAGTGTAATTATATGTTTGGAAGGCTGCCCGTAGTTGCCTTATAGCCCTAAATGTGATATTGATTCGTTGCATGTAGACAAATAGGCCTTTCTTGCATCCGAACCACGTAGATTATTGTTGCATGTTGAATAACCTTATTATTTGATTACGTGGACGTTGAAATGAGTTATTTGAATTGATTTACGTGCGTTACATGACTGCCCGTTTAATGTTCATATAACTCCATATGCTTTTCAAGTGAAATTACTTGTCTATTCGTGCCTCGCTTGTTTACTTGTCAATGTGCAATCTTATGACTGTCCGGAGGCAACCTACTTTGTTGTCCTCCTAATGTGATATATTAAATGTCATAAATGTGCATTGCATACAAGGTTGCAACCTTTCATTCTGGCATGGTAGCGTTCACGCACACCGGGCAGCATCAGGCTTGCCGGTGCAGCCGTGACTACCATGGTCCCATTCCCTCTCTCGCTTGGGGGCTAGACTTTCTCGGAGAGTTGGGTCGTAGGATTTCGGGGTACATCCGGAGTACACCCACTTGGCGTGTTAAGGGGATGATCTGAAGTCGATTGCAACAACTGAGAGCAAAAGCTCACCGTATCCTTTTTCTATATGTATAAGTACTCTCGCTTGGTTCCTAGAGAACCTCGGGGAGGAAAGACTGGTAATTGTGTTCCTTAACTTTATATTATTTTTATGTACTTAATTGTGTTATATTCATGCTTGCAAAATGATTTTCATAAGTTGAATCGAAAAATGAGTTTCAAAACCTATTTCTTGTTCCCCCTCGCTGAGTTCACAAGGACTCATCCTCTTTTATCACCTCAGGTGAAGAAGATCAAGAACAGGTACCTGAGGACGATGTGCCTAACGATGATTCCTTGGAGTGATTGCCTGTCCTATGTGCTTTGCGTGATTATGGCTATTTGTGAACTATGCTACTTGAAGACTATTTCTTTTCATGTTGCACAATGTTTGTAATGTAAAAGACCCCCATTGTAATTTGGGGTCAAATTTTGGGTTGTACTGATATCAGCTAGACAGACACTAGACACTACTATGGTTGTTTTGCTATTATTACTGCTAGTATCTATAATAGGATTATGAAGTATTAGGTAACGTCTAAGTAAAATGAACCAACCAAATCTTAAGCAGGTACACGTTATTAAGCTAAGATCAACAGGTACTTTTGTAACGAGGATTAACAAACGAACGAGACATAGTATCATGCTAGGTTATCAATCAAACGAGACATCAAGACAACCAGTAGGCATTTCAATTGATGATAAATAGTAATCTTAGTTGGAAATGAATTTGTCATACTTCAATAAATTGTGCATCGTAATATGTGCCTATAGATGGCTGGCCCTAGTACCCGCACTACTAATAGGAGCGGTGAACCCCAAGAGACCAGAGATGCCTATCAAACTAATCCCGGCATGGCTATGTTTAACATGATGGCGAATGCCATAGATCGCGTATCACGAGTGATAGAGCACCAAGATGCATGTGAGGCCAACAACAACAACAACAACAGGAATGATGGCAACCATGGGAGACATAGCAGAATGAGGGAGTTTCTTGACTTTCGCCCGTCCAAATTCCATGGGGAAGCTAATGATGAAAAAGTAGAGGCTTGGCTGTTCGAGGTCGAGAAGATTTTCAGGCCACTTGACTATACTAATGAAGACAAAGTGGAGTTTGCTGTGTTTCTGTTGCACGGGGATGCTGAACATTGGTGGCACACCGTGGAGGCACTGTGGGAAACTGATCAGACACCTCCCTTGTGGGGTAATTTCGCTAAGGCATTCAAGGAGAAATATGTACCTGCAGTTTCCAGGCAGAGGCGGATCGAGGAGTTCATGCACTTGACCCAGGGTAACATGACGGTGGCCCAGTACGAGGCTCGTTTTGACCGACTGTCCCGTTATGCTCAATATATGGTTAGTACTCCGGAGGTGAAGATGTGAAAATTTATGATTGGATTGAGGCCAGAGATTCAGGACCAGTTGGCTTCTCATGACTTCGATACCTATTCTACTCTCTTTGCTGCTGCTTCCCGAGTTAAGAAGAGAAAACTTGATAGAGCCGGTTCGAGTCAGCCGAACAAGAAACCATACCAGCCTTCAGGTCAACAAAGGAAATTCCAGAGCCAGAGTCGTAATCAGGGCCAAAGCTAGAACAGACCAGTGAATAATTGTGGCCCGACGAAAACGCCATCAGCCTCTTCCACCTGCGGATCCACAAGTAGTTCACCTGCTACTCAGTCTGTCAACTGTTCTTACTGTGACAAGAAGGGTCATACCTTAAACCAGATGGTAGAGGCAAGACTCCAATTCCCAGAGTCCAGGCTCGAGCTTATGCTATCGAGTGCGAGGAGCTTCCAGATGAGACCGCTGTTGTTGAAGGTACATTCTTCATACTGAATCAACCTGTTAGGGTGCTAATTGATCCGGGTGCTACTCATTCATTTATTTTTCCCTTATGTGTGGAATGTGTGAAACTGAAAGTTGTATGTTTGCCATACGAAGTAGAAGTTGGTACTCCGATGAGTTCTAAACTTGTTACTAGCTTAGCTTGTAAAGCATGTAAAATCCAAATTAAGGATAGGGAATTCTCAGCCAATCTTATTGTATTACCTTTTTGAGACTATGAAGTCATTTTAGGGATGGACTGGCTGGCAAAACATCATGTCCAACTAGATTGCCGGATGAAGATTATAACGTTCCAGGTACCTGGTCAACCAATACTGAAGGTAATGGGTCGAAGAGATTTCACCGGGAGTTCCATCATTTCATCTACGAAAGCAGTGAAGTCCTTGAGAAAAAGGTGTAGCGGATACTTAGCTTACCTCATCAATAAGTCGTCGGATAAAGCTAAGTTGGAGGAGATGCCTGTGATCAAAAACTATGCAGATGTGTTTCCAGAAGAATTGCTCGGTTTACCCCCAAATCGGGAGATCGAGTTCGTTATAGAGCTACTGCCTGGCACCCAGCTGATATCTAAAGCTCCCTATCATATGGCATCGGCTGAACTACAAGAATTGAAGGACCAATTGCAAGGATTGTTGAAGAAGGGGTTTGTTCAACCAAGTTCTTCACCGTGAGGTGCACCAGTTCTATTTGTGAAGAAGAAAGACAGAACGTTGAGGCTATGCATTGATTACCGAGGATTGAACCAAGTGACTGTCAAGAATAAATACCCACTTCCTCTAATCGACGAGTTGTTTGATCAACTTCAAGGAGCCAAAGTGTATTTGAAACTCGACTTGAGGCAAGGGTACTATCAGTTACAGATCAAAAAAGAAGATGTGCCTAAAACGGCCTTCAGGACAAGATATGGGCATTATGAATATGTGGTGATGCCATTTGGACTAACTAATGCCCTTGCAGCTTTTATGGATTTAATGCACAGGGTGTTTCAACCCTACTTGGACCAATTTGTGGTAATCTTCATTGATGATATTTTGGTATACTCAAAATTCGAGGCGGAGCATGAACAACATCTGCGGTTGGTACTGCAGAAACTTCGAGAGCATCAATTGTATGCAAAGTTTAGCAAGTGCGAGTTTTGGTTGCAGCAGATTGCATTTTTGGGGCATATCATATCCCAAGAGGGAATAGTAGTGGATCCAGCAAAGATAGAAGCAGTAATGTCTTGGAAGAAGCCGGAAAACATTACGGAGGTTCGGAGTTTTCTTGGTCTAGCCGGCTATTATCGGAGATTCATGAATGATTTTTCTAAGATTGCAGGACAGCTTACAAAGCTCACTCAAAAGAAAACAAAGTTCGTGTGGGATGATAAGTGTGAGAACAACTTTCAAGAGTTGAAGAAAAGATTGACTACCGTACCTGTTCTTGCATTGCCTGAAGGAAGTCAAGGTTTTGTAATCTATAGCGATGCTTCGAAGGAAGGTTTGGGTTGTGTGCTGATGCAAAATGGAAGAGTGATTGCATATGCTTCTAGGAAACCAAAGACGTATGAATTGAACTACCCGACACATGATTTGGAGTTAGCGGCTATTGTGTTTGCACTCAAGAAATGGAGGCATTATCTGTGGGGTAACAAGTTTGAGGTATTTACTGATCACAAGAGCTTGAAATACTTGTTCTCTCAAAAAGAGTTGAATATGAGGCAAAGGCGGTGGATGGAGCTTTTAGATGATTATAACTGCACAATCAATTATGTGCCCGGTAAAACGAATGTAGTTGTAGATGCCTTAAGTAGGAAAGCAAGCATGGTAAAACTGGAAGTCAATGTGCAGGAGTTGTTGGAGGAAGCATTTTTGTGGAAACCACAATTGACTCGTAAGGGGTTACTTTTTGCCACTACGCAAGTTCAATCGACCTTGTTGTCTGAATTACGAGAGGCTCAACAAAAGGACCAACAATTTCAGAAGATTAAAGAAAGCAACACAGATTTCAAGTTTCATGATGATGGTGTTTGGAGGTTTAGGAATCGGATTTGTGTTCCCAATGAACCAGAGCTGAAAAAAGAAGATCCTTGAAGAAGCCCATAATTCAAGATACACTATTCACCTCGGCGGAACAAAGATGTACCAGGATTTGAAGCAACACTATTGGTGGAATAACATGAAGAGAGAGATTGCGGAGTTTGTGGCACGGTGTTTGACTTGCCAGAGAGTCAAAGCAGAACATCAACAACCCGTAGGTTTACTTCAGCTGTTGGAGATTCCTCAATGGAAATGGGAACATATAACTATGGACTTTGTTATGGACCTGCCCAGGTCACAAAAGGGTCATGACGCCGTTTGGGTCATAGTCGATAGATTGACTAAGTCAGCGCACTTCTTACCGATGAACAAGGAGGATAGTCCTGAGAAATTGGGAGATATATATGTAGCGGAGATTGTAAGATTGCACGGGATGCCTGTGAGTATTGTGTCGGATAGGGATCATCATTTTACTTCCCGATTTTGGAAGAGATTGCAAGAAGCTTTGGGAACGAAGTTGAGTTTCAGCACAGCTTATCACCCTCAGACTGACGGACAATCGGAGAGAACTATTCAGATTCTGGAGGATATGCTGAGGGCGTGTGTTTTAGATTTCGGAAAAGGTTGGGAGAAATATCTATCTCTAGCGGAGTTCGCTTATAATAATAGTTATCAGGCCACTATCGGGATGGCCCCATTTGAGGCATTGTATGGACGTAAGTGTCGATCCCCAATTTACTGGGATGAAGTAGGTGAGACGAAGACTTTTGACTCGACCCTTCTACCTGAACTTATGAAGATTGTTGATAATATCCACCTCATCCGGAAACGGATGCTTACCGCCCAGAGCAGGCAGAAGAGTTATGCAGACCGACAGAGACGAAGCCTAGAGTTTGAGGTCGGTGACAAGGTATTCTTGAAGATATCACCTCAGAGGGGACTGATTAAACATTGCAAGGGTGGAAAGTTGAGCCCGAGGTTTGTAGGACCATTTGAGGTAATTGAGAAGGTTGGCAAGTTGGCGTATCGCCTAGCCCTACCCCAAAACCTCTCCAATATTCACGACGTCTTTCATGTTTCAATGCTGCGGAAGTATCATCCTGATCCGTCGCATGTCTTGGAGCCAGAGCCGTTGCAGCTTCAGGAGAACTTGTCTTACGAGGAGATGCCCATTCGAATCCTAGACCAGCAAGATCGGGGGTTGCGCAACAAAACTATACCGATGGTGAGGGTGCTGTAGGATCATCATGGAGTTGAAGAAGCAATGTGGGAAAGACGAGACTAGATGGAACAGCAATATCCAGCTTTATTTCAAAGGTAATATTGAATTTCAGGATGAAATTCTTTTAAGGAGGGGAGGATGTGAGGCCAGACCTCGATTTGCGTGCATTTACTAGAAAAATGTGCATTCGTCTCATAGTTCGTGTCCTACCTCGTAGTCCGTGCCCTAGACCTAGGAAAGCGTGCCCTCACGCTAATCAAGAAAGCATCGTACACGAAGCATTAAGTCATTAATCAATCCTACAAAATCTACTAACTAATATTAAATTACTAATTCAACCCACTAGAAGACAAAATCTCACAAAAAGCTAGACATTCCTTATTCTTTATTCCTTATTCTTTTTGCACTTTCAACACACAATTAAATGATGCACATAAGATGACAAAAAATCAGATTTTTTATTGCCTTGGCCGACCACTGCAAGCGCTTTGCGCTTCCTTGGTCAGTTGAACATAATTCCTAGACAAACTATGACATTCTATGACACAAATGTATAAAAAAAAAATTGCTCAAAAATCTCATCAAAACTCCACCATTTTCGACCAAACACTCCTTGCCCATGCTAGGAATTTCAAAATACTTCTTGGAGACACAAAAGGCTGAATTACAAAGCTCAAGGCCGACCACTGGCATCAAGAATTGCAAAAGCCTCCATTCTTTGTCATTTCCTCTCATTCTTCTCACATTTCTCTCTCTCCCTCTCATTCTTCTCTCTCTCTCGGCCTTGGCTGAGTTTTCTCTTGCCTTTGCTCATCTTCATCAATCCATGGTGCATCAAGACAAGCAACAAGCAAAGAAACTCGATCAAGCTAGCTAGGATGCAAGAATCACACATGCATGCTCTTTGAGTCACCATTTCGGCCTTGGTGAGTTTGCTAGCTTCCATTTCTTTTCTTCTTGTTCTAACCACATGCATGTACTAAGAACTTGGCCACTAAGCTAGGAAAAATACAGAGAAATCGGGTGGTGTCTTGGCTAAGCAAGGAAGAAGAAGAAAATTGTGCTTCATCAAGTTTTGTGCATCTTCTTGTTGATTTGCTAAGGTGAGGGCCAAAACCTTTTGAAAATCCTTCAAAAATCCACATGCATGCTCTTAAATGTATGTCTTTGCTTCTGTACTTGAGTTATATGTGTGTTCATAAGCTTTTACAACCATGCATGGCAAGATTTTGGCTTGAAGTTGATGATAGATGAATTCGGGTTTGTTGACAGCTCTCTGACTTGTTGTTGCGAGGTGATTTTGGATAGCCAAATGATGTTGCAAATGCATGAAAATTTGTAGGTGACTATTTTGTCCAGTTATGAACATTTTTCGCAGAAATATTCCAAATATAATTTTTACTCTAAGGTCCTCAAAATGACAAATCATTAAAATGTGTCCAAATCTGGAAGTCTGGAAAAATGTAGCAGGTTTTGGCAGATGCACTGACCTTTTGGAACGAACCAATTTTGACTTAGTAAATGATGTTAAAAATGCATGAAATTTGGTTTTCACATTTTTGTCAGAAATGGACTAAGGCTAAATCTGAGCCTAAGGACCTCAAAAACGACAATTACTGAAATGTGTGCAAATCTGGACAGTTTTGTGCAATCCCACTGTTTTGGCCATAACTATTGATCTCGAACTCCAAATGATCCAAGGTTTGTTTCTGATTTTAGTTCACTTCTTAAGATTTAATTTGAAATCTTATTTACTGGAATTGGAGATTGTTTTCTTGCATCAATTATTGTGAGAAAACAGCCAATTGCAATGAGGGTTTCACTTAGTTATATGCTTAGAAATTTGTTGTAACTTCCCTTGTGGTATTAATTGCTTTGGATTGTGGCATTAGGATGTTGTGTGGACCATTTTGAGTACTTGGGGATGTTTGGATTAATTCATGCTTGGCTTGAGATTGATTTTGAGTTGACTTGGGGCTTAATTGCACGGGTAAGAACGAAATGGAAACCCTAGTGACTAGGCGAACTTGCTAAGTGTTTATCCTTTGAATATTGAGTGTCATTATATGTTTAGTAGGCTGCCCGTAGTTTCCTTATAGCCCTAAATGTGATATTGATTCATTGCATGTACACAAATAGGCCTTTCTTGCATCCGAACCACGTAGATTATTGTTGAATGTTGAATAACCTTATTATTTGGTTACGTGGACGTTGAAATGAGTTATATGACTTGATTTACGTGCGTTACATGGCTGCCCGTTTAATGGTCATATAACTCCATATGCTTTTCAAGTGAAATTACTTGTCTATTCGTGTCTCGCTTGTTTACTTGTCAATGTGCAATCTTATGACTGTCCAGAGGCAACCTACTTTGTTGTCCTCCTAATGTGATATATTAAATGTCATAAATGTGCATTGCATACAAGGTTGCAACCTTTCATTCTGGCATGGTAGCGTTCACGCACACCGGGCGACATCGGGCTTGCCGGTGCAACCGTGACTACTATGGTCCCATTCCCTCTCTCGCTTGGGGGCTAGACTTTCTCGAACAGTTGGGTCGTAGGATTTCGGGGTACGTCCGGAGTACACCCACTTGGCGTGTTAAGGGGATGATTTGAAGTCGGCCGCAACAACTGAGAGCAAAAGCTCACCGTATCATTTTTCTATATGTATAAGTACTCTCGCTTGGTTCCTAGAGAACCTCGGGGAGGAAAGACTGGTAATTGTGTTCCTTAACTTTATATTATTGTTATGTACTTAATTGTGTTATATTCATGCTTGCAAAAGGATTTTTATTAGTTGAACCGGAAAATGAGTTTCAAAACCTATTTCTCGTTCCCCCTCACTGAGTTCATAAGGACTCACCCTCTTTTATCATCTCAGGTGAAGAAGATCAAGAACAGGTACCTGAGGACGATGTGCCTAATGATGATTCCTTGTAGTGATTGCCTGTCCTATGTGCTTTGCGTGATTATGGCTATTTGTGAACTATGCTACTTGAAGACTATTTCTTTTCATGTTGCACAATGTTTGTAATGTAAAAGACCCCCGTTGTAATTTGGGGTCTAATTTTGGGTTGTACTGATATTAACTAGACAGACACTAGACACTACGATGATCGTTTTGCTAATATTACTGCTAGTATCCATAATCGGATTATGAAGTATTAGGTAAAGGCTAAGTAAAATGAACCAACCAAATCTTAAGCAGGTACACGTTATTAAGCTAAGATCAATTGGTACTTTGGTAACGAGGATTAACAAACGAACGAGACATAGTATCATTCTAGGTTATTAATCAAACGAGACATCAAGACAACCAGTAGGCATTTCAATTGATGATAAATAGTAATCTTAGTTTGAAATGAATTTGAGATAGTAATTTTGAGGCGTTTAGAGAATTAGGTCAATCCAAAGAGCCCAATTACAGCTGTTATGCTGCCGGATTTCCGAAAAATTTTGGAGTTTAGGCCAAAATGTTAAGTGTTAAATCTTCATTAAACGGTTAAGTATGAGATGTGACTTGAATGTTTAGATCACACCATAGTCTAACCTTTATAGGCCGGGTTGGGGCGTGACAGGAATTGTGCCCTCAACATGACGGGTGCGATCATAACCGCACTAATGCACCGGATCCCATCAGAACTCCGAAGTTAAGCGTGCTTGGGCGAGAGTAGTACTAGGATGGGTGACCCCCTAGGAAGTCCTCATGTTGCACCCCTTTTTCAATTTTTTTTGCCCAGGGTTGCCAAGATACTTTATCCACCAAATTTCGATTACCGAATCCCACAAAACATTTGGCAAGACAACTTCGCTTCACGTAGAGGCTGGGCCCGTAAATCGAGGGCGTAGGGCTTGTGACCAGGTCTCCATCGCTCTGGTGCCCATAACTTTTGATCTGTAACGAGTTACGCAGCGCACAGCAAACCGTTGCAAAGCTCTCTGAGAGCTCTACGATGTGGGCAGCTAGCTTGCTCGCGGTGCCCGTTTTTGGAGCCCAAAATTGAACGTTTTCATCAGTTTTAGGGCAGTTTTCTTTTTTTGCTCTATTTTTTCGTCCCAGATCGTATGTCATGAGCTGTTAAATGGATGACAACCTTACTCGCGAGACATTAGAGGGCCCTACAACGCGTCGATATCATGTCTTGCGAGGATGTTGCGTTGTTGAAGCGGATGGGTTGTCGTTAAGTGCATTGGGCCTTTTGAATTGGCCATCTCTCTAGGCTGGGACTGTGAGCCGTCAACAAATAAAGGAATTGTGCCCTCAACATGACAGGTGCGATCATACCCGGACTAATGCACCGGATCCCATCAGAACTCCGAAGTTAAGCGTGCTTGGGCCAGAGTAGTACTATGATGGGTGACCCCTTGGGAAGTCCTCGTCTTGTACCCCCTTTTCAATTTTTTTTCCCTGGTTAGGGTTGCCAAGATACTTTATCCACCAAATTTCAATTACCGAATCCGACGGAACATTGGGCAAGACAACTTCGCTTCACATAGAGGCTGGGCCTGCAAACCGAGGGCGTAGGGCTTGTGACCAAGTCTCCGTCGCTCCGGTGCCCATAACTTTTGATCCGTAAGGAGTTACGCAGCGCACAACCTACCGTTGCAAAGCTCTCTGAGAGCTCTACGACGGGGGCAGCTAGCTTGCTCGCTTTGCCCATTTTTGGAGCCCAAAATTGAACGTTCTCATCTGTTTCAGGCCAGTTTTCTTCTTTTACACTATTTTTTCGTCACGGATCGTACGTCGTGAGCTGTTAAAAGGATGACAACCTTACTCGCGGGATATTAGAGGGCCCTACAATGCGTCGATATCACATCTTGCAAGGATGCTGAGTTGTTGAAGCGGATGGGTTGTCGTTAAACCCATTGGGCCTTCAGAATGAGCTATCTCTCTAGGATAGGACTGTGAACCGTTAACAAATAAAAGAATTGTGCCCTCAACATGACGGGTGCAATCATACCAACACTAATGCACCGGATCCCATTAGAACTCTGAAGTTCAGCGTGCTTGGGCGAGAGTAGTACTTGGGTGGGTGACCCCGTGGGAAATCCTCGAGTTGCACCCCCTTTTCAAATTTTTTTACCCTAGTTAGGATTGCGAAGATACTTTATCCACCAAATTTCTATTACTGAATCCCACGGAACATTGGGCTAGACAACTTCGTTTCACGTAGAGGCTGGGCCCGCAAACCATGGGCGTAGGGATTGTGACCGGGTCTCCGTCGCTCCGGTACCCATAACTTTTGATCCGTAAGGAGTTACGCGGCGCAGCATACCGTTGAGAAGCTCTCTGAGAGTTCTACGACTGAGGTAGCCTGCTTGCTAGCTGTGACCATTTTTGGAGCCCAAAATCGAACGTTCTCATCAGTTTCAAGTCAGTTCTCCTCTTTTGCTCTGTTTTCTCCTCTCGGATCGAATGTCGTGAGCTATTAAAAGGACGTCACCCTTGCTCGCGGGAGATTAGAGGGCCCCATGACTGGTTGATATCACATCTTACGAGGATGCTGCGTTGTTGAAGTGGATGGGTTGTCGTTAAGCCCATTGGGCCTTTTGAATGGGCCATCTCTCGAGACTGGGACTGTGAACCGTTAACAAATAAAGGAATTGGGCCCTCAACATGACGGGTGCAATCAAACCAGCACTAATGCATCGGATCCCATCAGAACTCCGAAGTTAAGTGTGCTTGGGCGAGAGTAGTACTAGGTAGGTGACCCCATGGGAAGTCCTTGTGTTGCACCCCATTTTCAATTTTTTTTGCCCCGGTTAGGGTTGCCAAGATACTTTATCCACCAAATTTCTATTACCGAATCACACAGAACATTGGGCAAGACAACTTCGCTTCACGTAGAGGCTGGGCCCGCAAACCGAGGGCGTAGGGCTTGTGACCAAGTCTCCGTCGCTCCGGTGCCCACAACTTTTGATCCGTAAGGAGTTAGATGGCGCACAGCATACTGTTGGAAAGCTCTCTGAGAGCTCTACGACGGGGGCAGCTAGCTTGCTCGCTTTGCCCATTTTTGGAGCCCAAAATTGAACGTTCTCATCAGTTTCAGGCTAGTTTTCTTTTTTTACACTGTTTTTTCATCCCGGATCGTACGTCGTGAGCTATTAAAAGGATGACAACCTTACTCGTGGGATATTAGAGGGCCCTACGACGCATTGATATCACGTCTTGCGAGGATGCTGCGTTGTTGAAGCGGATGGGTTGTCGTTAAGCCCATTGGGCCTTTTGAATTGGCCATCTCTCTAGGCTGGGACTGTGAACCGTTAACAAATAAAGGAATTGTGCCCTCAACATGACCGGCGCGATCATACCAGCACTAATGCACCGGATCCCATCAGAACTCTGAAGTTAAGCGTGCTTAGGGAGGAGTAGTACTAGGACGGTGACCCCCTGGGAAGTCCTCGAGTTGCACCCCCTTTTCAATTTTTTTTTCCCTGGTTAGGGTTGCCAAGATACTTTATTCACCAAATTTCTATTACTGAATCCAACGGAACATTGGGCAAGGCAACTTCACTTCACGTAGAGGATGGGCCCATAAACCGAGGGCATAGGGCTTATGAACAGGTCTCCGTCGCTCTGGTGCCCATATCTTTTGATCCATAAGGAGTTACACAGCGCACAGCATACGAAGCTCTCTGAGAGCTCTACGATAGGGGCAGCTAGCTTGCTCGCGATGCCCTTTTTGGAGCCCAAAATCGAACGTTTTCATCAGTTTCAGGCCACTTTTCTTCTTTTGCTATATTTTTTTGTCCCGGATCATACGTCGTGAGCTGTTAAAAGGACGACAACCTTGTTCACGGGATATTAGAGGGCCCTACAACGTGTCGATATCACGTCTTGCGAGGATGCTGCGTTGTTGAAGAGGATGGGTCGTCGTTAAGCCCATTGGGCCTTTTCAATTAGCCATCTCTATAGGCTGGGACTGTCAATCGTTAACAAATAAAGGAATTGTGCCCTCAACATGACAGGTGCGATCATACCAGCACTAAAGCACCAGATACCATCAGAACTCCGAAGTTAAGCATGCTTGGGCGAGAGTAGTAGTACGATGGGTGACCCCTTGGGAAGTCTTCGTTTTGCATCCCCTTTTCAATTTTTTTTCCCCTGGTTAGGGTTGCCAAGATACTTTATCCACCAAATTTCTATTACCGAATCCCACAGAACCTTGGGCTAGACAACTTCGCTTCACGTGGTGGCTGGGCCCGTAAACCGAGGGTGTTGGGCTTGTGACCAGGTCTCCATCGCTCCGGTGCCCATAACTTTTGATCCGTAAGGAGTTACGAGGCGCACAGTATACCGTTGCAAAGCTCTCTGAGAGCTCTACGACGGAGGCAACCTGTTTGTTAGTTGTGACCATTTTTGGAGCCCAAAATCGAATGTTCTCATCAGTTTCAAGCCATTTTTCCTTTTTTGCTATGTTTTTTCCTCTTGGATCGTATGTCGTGAGATATTAAAAGGATGACAACCTTCCTCGCGGGACATTAGGGGGCCCCACGACTCGTCGATATCACATCTTGCGAGGATGCTGCGTTGTTGAAGTGGATAGGTTGTCGTTATGCTCATTGGGCCTTTTGAATGGGCAATCTCTCGAGACTGGGACTGTGAACCGTTAACAAATAAAGGAATTGTGCCCTCATCATGACGGGTGCAATCATACCAGCACTAATGCAATAGATCCCATCAGAACTCCGAAGTTAAGCGTGCTTGGGCGAGAGTAGTACTAGGATAGGTGACCCCATGGGATGTTCTTGTGTTGCACCCCCTTTTTAATTTTTTTTGCCCTGGTTAGGGTTGCCAAGATACTTTATCCACCTAATTTCTATTACCGAATCCCACAGAACATTAGGCAAGACAACTACGCTTCACGTAGAGTCTGGGGCCGTAAACCGAGGGCGTAGGGCTTGTGAGCAAGTCTCTGTCGCTCCGGTGCCCATAACTTCTGATCTGTAACGAGTTACGCGGCGCACAGCATACTGTTGGAAAGCTCTCTGAGAGCTCTATGACGGGGGCAGCTAGCTTGCTCACTTTGCCCATTTTTGGAGCCCAAAATTGAACGTTTTCATTAGTTTCAGGCTAGTTTTCTTCTTTTACACCATTTTTTCGTCCTGGATCGTACGTCATGAGCTGTTAAAAGGACAACAACCTTACTCAGGGGATATTAGTGGGCCCTACAACGCGTCGATATCACGTCTTGCGAGGATGCTACGTTGTTGATGCGGATGGGTCGTCCTTAAGCCCATTGGGCCTTTTGAATTGGCCATCTCTATAGGCTGGGACTGTGAACCGTTAACAAATAAAGGAATTGTGCCCTCAACATGATGGGTGCGATCATACCAGCACTAATGCACCGGATCCCATCAGAACTCCGAAGTTAAGTGTACTTGGGCGAGAGTAGTACTAGGATGAGAGACCCCTTGGGAAAAAAATTGAAAAGGGGATGTAATACTAGGATAGGTGACCCCATGGGAAGTTCTTGTGTTGCACCCCCTTTTCAATTTTTTTTGCCCTGGTTAGGGTTGCCAAGATACTTTATCTACCAAATTTCTATTACCGAATCCTACTGAACATTGGGCAAGAAAACTTCGCTTCACGTAGAGGCTGGGCCCGTAAACCGAGGGCGTAGGGCTTGTGACCAGGTCTTCGTCGCTCCGGTGCCCATAACTTTTGATCCGTAAAGAGTTACGCAGCGCACAGCATACCGTTGCAAGGCTCTCTGAGAGCTCTACGACGAGGGCATCCAACTTTTTCGCTTTTCCCATTTTTGAAGCCCAAAATCGAACGTTTTCATCAGTTTCGGCTACTTTTCTTCTTTTGCTCTCCGGAATCGTACGTCGTGAGCTGTTAAAAGGACAACAACATTACTAGCGGGACATTAAGGGGCCCTACAATGCATCGATATCACGTTTTGCTAGAATACTGCGTTGTTGAAGCGGATGGGTTATCGTTAAGCCCATTGGGCCTTTTGAATGGGCCATCTCTCTATGCTGGGACTGTGAACCGTTAACAAATAAAGGAATTGTGCCCTCAACATGTCGGGTGTGATCATACCAGTACTAATGGACCGGATCCCATAAGAACTCCGAAGTTAAGCGTGTTTGGCGAGAGTAGTACAAAGATGGGTGACCCCTTGGGAAGTCCTCGTGTTGCACCCCCCTTTTCAATTTTTTTTGCTCCGGTTTGGGTTGCCAAGATAGTTTATCCACCACATTTCTATTATCAAATAACACGGCACCTTGGTCAAGACAACTTCGTTTCACGTGGAGGCTGGGCACGTGAACCGAGGGCGTAGGGCTTGTGACCTGGTCTGCGTCGCTCCGGTGCCCATAACTTTTGATCCGTAAGGAGTTACGCGGCGCACAGCATACCGTTGCAAAGCTCTCCGATAGCTCTATGACGGGGCTAGCCAGCTTGCTCTCTTTGCCCATTTTTGGAGCCCAAAATCGAACGTTTTCATCAGTTTCAGGCCACTTTTCTTCTTTTGCTATGTTTTTTCTTCCCAGATCGTATGTCGTGAGCTGTTAAAAGGGCGAAAACCTTACTCACGGGACATTTGGGGGCCTTACAACGCTTTGATATCACGTCTTGCTAGGATGTTGCGTTGTTGAAGCGGATAGGTTATCGTTAAGCTCATTGGGCGTTTTGAATTGGCCATCTTTCTAGGCTGGGACTGTGAACCGTTAACACATAAAGGAATCGTGCCCTCAACATTACGGGTGTGATCATACTAGCACCAATGCACCGGATCCAATTAGAACTCCGAAATTAAGCATGCTTGTGCGAGAGTATTACTAGGATGGGTGACCCCCTGGGAAGTCCACGTGTTTCACCCCCCTTTTCAATTTTTTTTGCTCCAGTTACGGTTGCCAAGATACTTTATCCACCACATTTCTATTATCGAATCCCACGACACCTTGGGCAAGACAACTTCGCTTCAAGTGGAGGCTGGGCCTGCAAACCGAGGGCGTAGGGCTTGTGACCAGGTCTCCCTTACACCGGTGCCCAAAACTTTTGATCCGTAAGGAGTTACACGGCGCACAGCATACCGTTGATAAGCTCTCCGAGAGCTCTACGATGGGGGCAGCAAACTTGCTCGATATGCCCATTTTTGGAGCCCAAAATCAAACGTTTTCATCCGTTTCAGGCCAGTTTTCTTCTTTTGCTCTATTTTTTCATCCCGGATCGTACGTCGTGAACTGTTAAAAGAATGACAACCTTACTCGCGGCACATTAGAGGGCCGTACAACGCGTCGATATCACGTCTTGCAAGGATGCTGTGTTGTTGAAGCGGATGGGTTGTCGTTAAGCCCATTGGGCCTTTTGAATGGTCCATCTCTCTAGACTGGGACAGTGAACCATTAACAAATAAAGGAATTGTGCCCTCAACATGACGGGTGCGATCATACCAGCACTAATGGACCGAATCCTATCAAAACTGCGAAGTTAAGCGTGCTTGGGCGAGAGTAGTACTAGTATGGGTGACCCCATGGGAAGTCCTCGTGTTGCACCCCCTTTTCAAATTTTTTTGCCCTGGTTAGGGTTGCCAAGATACTTTATCCACCAAATTTCTATTATCGAATCCCACGGAACATTGGGCAAGACAATTTCACTTCACGTAGAGGCTGGGCCAGCAAACCGAGGGCGGAGGGCTTATGACTAGGTCTCCATCGCTCTGGTGCCCATAACTTTTGATTCGTAAAGAGTTATGCGGCGCACAACATACCGTTGCAAAGCGCTCTGAGAGCTCTACAACGGGGGTAGCCAGATTGCTCGCTATGCCCGTTTTTGTCGTCTAAAATCGAACGTTCTCATTAGTTTCATGCCACTTTTCTTCTTTTGCTCTATTTTTTCATCCCGGATCGTACGTCGTGAGCTGTTAAAAGGACGACAACCTTACTCGCGGGGCATTAGGGGGCCCTACAACACGTTGATATCACGTCTAGCTAGGATGCTGCGTTGTTGAAGAGATGGGTTATCGTTAAGCCCATTGGGCCTTTTGAATTGACTATCTCTCTTGGCTGGGACTGTGAACCGTTAACAAATAAAGGAATTGTGCCCTCAACATGACGGGTATGATCATACCTGCACTAATGCACCGGATCCCATCAGAACTCCCTAGTTAAGCGTGCTTGGGCAAGAGTAGTACTATGATGGGTGACCCCCTGGGAAGTCCTCGTGTTGCACCCCCTTTTCAATTTTTTTTGCCCTAGTTAGGGTAGCCAATATACTTTATCCACCAAATGGCTTTTACCGAATCCCACGGAACATTGGGCAAGACAACTTCGCTTCACATAGAGGTTGGGCGCGCAAACCGAGGGCGTAGGGCTTGTGACACGTCTCCGTCGCTCCGGTGCATATAACTTTGGATCTGTAAGGAGTTACGCGGCGCACAGCACACCGTTGCAAAGCTCTATCAAAGCTCTGCGACGGGGGCAGCCAGCTTGCTCGCTGTGGCCTTTTTGTAGCCTAAAATCGAACGTTCTCATTAGTTTCAGGCCAACTTTATTCTTTTGCTCTATTTTTTCATCCCGGATCGTACGTCGTGAGTTGTTAAAAGGACGACAACCTTACTAGCGGGACATTAGGGGGCCTTACAATGCATTGATATCACGTCATGCTAGGATGCTGCGTTGTTGAAGCAGATGGGTTATCGTTAAGCCCATTGGGCCTTTTGAATTGGCCATCTATCTAGGCTAGGACTGTGAACCATTAACACATAAAGGAATTGTGCCCTCAAAATTACGCGTGCGATCATACCAGCACTAATGCACCGGATCCCATAAGAACTCCGAAGTTAAGCGTGCCTGGGCGAGAGCAGTACTTGGATGGGTGACCCCCTGCGAAGTCCTCGTGTTGTACCCCCATTTCAATTTTTTTGCTCCGATTTGGGTTGCCAAGATACTTTATCCACCACATTTATATTATCGAATCCCACGGCACCTTGGGCAAGGCAACGTCGCTTCACGTGGAGGCTGGGCCTACAAACCGAGGATGTAGGGCTTGTGACTAGGTCTCCGTTGCTTCGGTGCCCATAACTTTTGATTCGTAAGGAGTTACGCGGCGCACAGCATACCGTTGCAAAGTTCTTCGACATCTCTACGAAGAGGGCAGCGAGCTTGCTCGCTTTGCCCTTTTTCGGGCCTAAGATCGAACGTTTTCATCAGTTTCAGGCAACTTTTATTCTTTTCCTATGTTTTTCCATCCCGGATCGTACGTCGTGAACAATTAAAAGGACGACAACCTTACTCACGGGACATTAGAGGGCTCTACAATGCGTCGATATCACGTCTTGCGAGGATGCTGCGTTGTTGAAGTGGATGGGTTGTCGTTAAACCCATTGGGCCTTTTGAATTGGCCATCTTTCTAGGATGGGCCTATGAACCGTTAACAAATAAAGGAATTGTGCCCTCAACAAGATGGGTGCGATCATACCAGCACTAATGCACCGGATCCCATCAGAACTCTGAAGTTAAGCGTGCTTGGGCGAAAGTAGTACTAGTATGGGTGACCCCTTGGGAAGTCCTCTTGTTGCACCCCCCCTTTTCCAATTTTTTTTGCCCCGGTTAGCCTTGCCAAGATGCTTTATCCACCAAGTTTCTATTACCGAATCCCACGGCAACTTGGGCAAGAAAACTTCACTTCACGTAGAGGCTGGGCCCGCAAACCGAGGGCGTAGGGCTTGTAACCAGGTATTTGTCGCTCATGTGCCCATAACTTTTGATTCGCAAGGAGTTACGCGGCGCACAGCATACCGTTGCAAAGCCCTCTGAGAGGTCTACGATGGCGGAAGTTTGCTTGCTTGCTTTTCCCTTTTTGGAGCCCAAAATCGAACGTTCTCATCAGTTTCAGGCCAGTTTTCTTGTTTTGCTCTGTTTTTTCATCCCCGATCGTGCGTCGTGAGTTGTTAAAAGGACGATAACCTTACTCGCGGGATATTAGAGGGCCCTACTACGAGTCGATATCACGTCTTGCGAGGATGCTGCGTTATTGAAGAAGATGGGTTATCGTTAAGCACATTGGGCCTTTTGAATTGGCCATCTCTCTAGGCTGGGAATGTGAACCGTTAACACTTAAACGAATTGTGCCCTCAACAATATGGGTGCGATCATACGAGCACTAATGCACCGGATCCCATCAGAACTCCGAAGTTAAGCGCGCTTGGGCGAGAGTAGTACTAGGATGGGTGACCCCCTGGGAAGTCCTCATGTTGCACCCCTCTTTTCAATTTTTTTTGCTCCGGTTTGGGTTGCCAAGATACTTTATCCACCACATTTCTATTATCGAATCCCACGGCACCTTGTGCAAGACAACTTCGCTTCACGTGGAGGTTGGGCCCGCAAACCGAGGACGTAGGGCTTGTGACCAGGTGTCCGTCGCTCCGGTGCCCATAAATTTTGATCCTAATGAGTTACGCGGCGCACAGCATAGCGTTGCAAAGCTCTCCGACAGCTCTACAAAGGGGGCAGCGAGCTTGCTTGTTGTGCCCTCTTTGGAGCCCAAAATCGAATGTTTTCATCAGTTTCAGTCCACTTATCTTCTTTTGCTCTGTTTTTTCGTCCCGAATCGTACATTGTGAGCTGTTAACAGGACGACAACCTTACTCGCGGGATGTTAGAGGGCCTTACATCGCATCGATATCACGTCTTACAAGGATGCTGTGTTGTTGAAGCGGATGGGTTGTCGTTAAGCCCATTGGGCCTTTTGAATGGGCTATCTCTCTAGGTTGGGACTGTGAACAGTTAACAAATAAAGGAATTGTGCCCTCAACATGACGGGTGCGATCATACCAGCATTAATGCATCGGATCCCATCAGAACTCCGAAGTTAAGCGTGCTTGGGCGAGAGTAGTACTAGGATAGGTGACCCATTGGGAAGTCCTCGTGTTGCACCCCCTTTTTAATTTTTTTTGCCCAGGTTAGGGTGGCCAAGATACTTTATCCACCAAATTTCTATTACCGAATCCCACAAAACAATGGGCAAGACAACTTTGCTTCACGTAGAGGCTGTGCCCGCAAACCGAGGCCGTAGGGCTTGTGACCAGGTGTCCGTCGCTCCGGTGCCCATAACTTTTGATCCTAATGAGTTACGCAGCGCACAGCATACCGTTGCAAAGCTCTCCGGCAGCTCTACGAAGGGGGCAGCGAGCTTGCTGGTTGTGCCCTTTTAGGAGCCCAAATCCGAATGTTTTCATCAGTTTCAGGCCACTTTTCTTCCTTTGCTCTGTTTTTTAATCCCGGATCGTACTTCGTGAGCTCTTAAAATGACGATAACCTTACTCGCGAGACATTAGGGGGCCCTACAACGCGTCGATATCACGTCTTGCTAGGATGCTGTGTTGTTGAAGCGGATGGATTGTCGTTAAGCCCATTGGTCCTTTTGAATGGGTTATCTCTCTAGGCTGGGACTGTGAACCGTTAACAAATAAAGGAATTGTGTCCTCAACATCACGGGGGCGATCATACCAGTACTAATGCACCGGATCCCATCAGAACTCCGAAGTTAAGCGTGTTTGGACGAGAGTAGTACTAGGAGGGGTGACCCCCTGTGAAGTCCTCGTGTTGTACCCCCTTTTCAATTTTTTTTGCCCTGGTTAGGGTTGCCAAGATACTTTATCCACCAAATTTCTATTACCGAATCCCACGGAATATTGGGCAAGACAAGTTCGCTTCACGTAGAGGCTGGGCCCACAAACCGAGGGCGTAGGGCTTGTGACCAGGTCTCCATCGCTCCGGTGCCCATAACTTTTGATCCGTAAGGAGTTACTCGGCGCACAACATACCGTTGCAAAGCTCTCTGAGAGCTCTATGACGGGTGCAGCTAGCTTACTCTCTGTGCCCATTTTTGGAGCCCAAAATCGAACGTTCTCATCAGTTTCAGGTCAGTTTTCTTCTGTTGCTCTATTTTTTCGTCCCAGATCGTACGCCGTGAGCTGTTAAAAGGACGACAACCTTACTCGCCGGACATTAGAGGGCCCAATGTGACGCCCCAACCCAGCCTATAAGGTTAGACTAGGGTGTGATCTAAACATTCCGTTCACATCACACACTTAATCGTTTATGAAGATTTAGCACTTAATGTTTTAGTCTAAACTCCAAACTTTTTCAGAAAATCGGCAGCATAACGGCTGTAATTGGGCTATTTGGTTTGGCCTAATTCTCTAAACGCCTCAAATTTTTTCAATCTCAATTTTATTTCCAACTAGGATTACTATTTACCATCAATTGAAATGACTACTAACTATCTCGATGGCATGTTGATTAATAACCTAGCATAATACTATGTCTCGTTTGTTTGTTTATTCTCGTTATGAAAGTGCATGTTGATCTTTGTTTAATAACAAGTACCTACTTAAGATTTGATTGGTTCATTTTACTTAGCCTTACCTAATACTACACGATCCTATTATAGATACTAGCAGTAATAATAGTAAAATAACCATAGTAGTGTCTAGTGTCTGTCTAGTTAATATCAGTACAAACCAAATTAGACAACGGGGGTCTTTTAGATTACAAACAACAAGCAACATAAAAGAAATAGTCTTCAAGTAGCATGGAGTCCACAAGTAGCCATAATCACGTAAAGCACATAAGACAGGCAATAACTCCAAGGAATCATCCTTAGGCACATCGTCCTCAGGTACCTATTCTTGATCTTCTTCACCTGAGATGATAAAAGAGGGTGAGTTCTTATGAACTTAGCGAGGGGGAATGAGAAATAGGTTTTGAAACTCATTTTCCGGTTCAACTTATGAAAATCCTTTTGCAAGCATGAATATAACACAATTAAGTACATAACAATAATATAAAGTAAAGGAACACAATTGCCAGTCTTTCCTCCCCGAGGTTCTCTAGGAACCAAGCGAGAGTACTTACACATATAGAAAAAGGATACGGTGAGCTTTTGCTCTCAGTTGTTGCGGCCGACTTCAAATCATCCCGATAACACGCCAAGTGGGTGTACTCCGGATGTACCCTGAAATCCTACGACCCAACTCTCTGAGGAAGTCTAGCCCCCAAGCGAGAGAGGAAATGGGACCATGGTAGTCACGGTTGCACCGGCAAGCCCGATGCCGCCCGGTGTGCGTGAACGCTACCATGCCAGAATGAAAGGTTACAACCTTGTATGCAATGCACATTTATGACATTTAATATATCACATTAGGAGGACAACAAAGTAGGTTGCCTCCGGACAGTCATAGGATTGCACATTGACAAGTGAACAAGCGAGGCACGAAAAGACAAGTAATTTCACTTGAAAAGCATATGGAGTTATATGAACATTAAACGGGAAGCCATGTAACACATGTAAATCAAGTCATATAACTCATTTCAAAGTCCACGTAATCAAATATTAAGATAATTCACATGCAACAACATCTACGTGGGCTAGGATGCAAGAAAGGCCTATTTGTCAACGTGCAATGATCAAAATCACATTTAGGGCTATAAGGGCATCTACGGGCAGCCTACTAAGCATATAATTCCACACAATATCCAAATGATCAACACTTAGAAAGCCTACCTAGTCATTGGGGTTTCCATTTCGTGCTTACCCGTTTGATTAAACTCTAAGTCAACTCAAAATCAATCTCAAGTCATGCATCATTTAATTCAAACATCCTCAAGTACTCAAAACAGTCCACCCAACATCCCAACGCCACAAACCCAAGCATTTAATACCACAAGAGAAGTTACAACAAATTTTCTAAGCATATAACCAAGTGAAACCCTCACTGCAATAGGCTGTTTTCCCACAATCATTAAGACAAGCAAACAATCTCCAATTCCAGTGAATAAGATTTCAAATTAAATCTTAAGAAGTGAACTAAAATCATAAACAAACCTTGCATCATTTGGAGTTCGGGTCCAATTGTTATAGCCAAAACAGTGGATTTGCACAAAACTGTCCAGATTTGCACACATTTCAATAGTTGTCATTTTTGAGGTCCTTAGGGTCATATTTAGCCTTAGTGCATTTCTGACAAAAATGTCCAGAACGGAAACATCTATCAGAACACCAAATTTCATGCATTTTGGACATCATTTACTAAGTCAAATCTGGTTCTTTCTACAAGGTCAGTGCATCTGCCAAAACCTGCTTCATTTTTCCAGATTTGGACACATTTTAATGAGTTGACATTTTGATGACCTTAGATTCGAAATTAGCTTTGGCCTATTTCTGCGAAAAATGTTCAAAACTGGCAAAAATAGTCCCCTACCAATTTTGATGAATTTTCAACATCATTTTCCTAGCCAAACTCACCTCGAAACAACAAGTCAGAGAGCTGTCACACAATCCGATTTCACCTATCATCATTTTCAAGCCAAAATCTTGCCATGCATGGTTGAGGAAGCTTATGAACACACATATATCTCAAATGCTGAAGCAAAGACATACATTTAAGAGCATTCATGTGGATTTTTGAAGGATTTTCAAAAGGTTTTAGCCCTCACCTTAGCAAATCAACAAGAAGATGCACAAAACTTTGATGAAGCTCAAATTCTTCTTCTTCCTTGCTTAGCCGAGATTCCAAATCAATTTTCTCTATTTTTCCTAGCTTAGTGGCCAAGCTCTTAGTACATGCATGTGGTTAGAACAAGAAGAAAAGAAATGGTAGCTAGGAAACTTACCTAGGCCGAAAATGGTGAGTCAAAAGCTTGCATTTGAGTTTTCTTGCAACCTAGCTAGCTTGGTCGAGTTTCTTTGCTTGTTGTTTGTCTTGATGCACCATGGATTGATGAAGATGAGCAAAGGCAAGATAAAACTCAGCCAAAACCGAGATTGAGAGAGAAGAATGAGAGGGAGAGAGAGAAATGTGAGGAGAGTGAGAGAAATGAGAGAAAATAGAAGCTTTTGCAATTGTTGATGCAAATGTTGGCCTTGGGCATGCAAAAATCAGATTTTGTGTCATCTTTTGAGCATCTTTTGAATTGTTTTAGCATGTGTGTAAGAGAATGTTGGGTATTTAGGGATTTTAGGTATAATAGAATATAGGATATGTTTAGTGGTTTGTGAGATTTTGTCTTGTAGTGAGTTTAAAGTATAATATTTAGGTGTTAGTGGATTCTGTAGAGATTTGAATTAGGATTATAATAATAGTTAGTAGTGTTTGTAGGATTATTTTATAGTCTAGTGCTTTGTATAGGATTCTTTATTGATTAGCGTGTGGGCACGCTTTCTTAGGTCTAGGGCATGCACTACGAGACACGCACAGAAATAGATACGAGGCACAAATCACGAGGTAGACACGAACTACGAGGTAGACACGTACTTCATGACTAAGGCACGCCATCCTAGGTGAATGCACGTAAACCAATGCAAGGCACGCAAATCAAGACACGAATCTATATCTAGGTTAAGGTACATAGTTCAAGGTTAGGGCACACAAAATGAGGTAACGCACTTACAAAGAGGTCAGGGTACATATATCTAGGTATCGCATGTCAGTAGGGTATTAAGGCACACCATTCTAGGTCAAGGCACGAATGACGAAGCAGGTACGAAAACCAAGATAGGGCACGTAGTCTAAGGTCGGTCATACAATTCTGGGTCTAAGGAATGTAAATCTAGGTAACACACGTTACTCGGGGTCAGGCCTCACACCCTACAATGCGTCAATGTCACGTCTTGCGAGGATGCTGCGTTGTTGAAGCGGATGGGTTGTCGTTAAGCCCATTGGGCCTTTTGAATGGGCCATCTTTCTAGGCTGGGACTGTGAACCGTTAACAACTAAAGGAATTGTGCCCTCAACATGACGGGTGCGATCATACCAGCACTAATGCATCGGATCCCATCAGAACTCCGAAGTTAAGCGTGCTTGGGGGAGAGTAGTACTAGGATGGGTGACCCCTTGGGAAGTCCTCGTGTTGCACCCCCTTTTCAATTTTTTTTGCCCTGGTTAGGGTTGCCAAGATACTTTATCCACCAAATTTCTATTACCGAATCCCGCGGAACATTGGGCATGACAACTTCGCTTCACGTAGAGGCTGGGCCCGCAAACCGAGGGCGTAGGGCTTGTGACTAGGTCTCCGTCGCTTAGGTGCCCATAACTTTTGATCCGTAATGAGTTACGCGGCGCACAGCATACCGTTGCAAAGCTCTCTGACAGCTCTACGACGGGGGCAGCTAGCATACTCGCTTTACCCCTTTTTGGAGCCCAAAATTGAACGTTTTCATAAGTTTCAAGCCACTTTTCTTCTTTTGCTATGTTTTTTCGTCCCGGATCGTACGTCGTGAACTGTTAAATGGACGACAACCTAACTCGCGAGACATTAGGGGGCCCTACAACACTTCGATATCACGTCTTGCTAGGATGTTGCGTTGTTGAAGCGGATGGGTTGTCGTTAAGCCCATTGGGACTTTTGAATGCGCTATCTCTCTAGGGTAGGACTGTGAACCGTTAACAAATAAAGGAATTGTGTCCTCAACATCACGGGTGCAATCATACCAGCACTAATGCACCGGATCCCATCAGAACTCCGAAGTTAAGCGTGCTTGGGCGAGAGTAGTACTAGGATAGGTGGCCCCCTGTGAAGTCCTCGTGTTGCACCCCCTTTTCAATTTTTTTTGCCCTGGTTAGGGTTGCCAAGATACTTTATCCACCAAATTTCTATTACCGAATCCCACAGAATATTGGGCAAGACACCTTCGTTTCACGTACAGGCTGGGCCCACAAACTGAGGACGTAGGGCTTGTGTCCAGGAATCCGTCGTTCCGGTGCCCATAACTTTTGATCCGTAAAGCGTTACGCGGTGCACAATATACCGTTGCAAAGCTCTCTGAGAGCTCTATGACGGGGGCAACTAGCTTACTCGCTGTGCCCTTTTTTGGAGCCCAAAATCGAACGTTCTCATCAGTTTCAGGGCAGTTTTCTTCTGTTGCTCTGTTTTTTCGTCTCGGATCGTACGCCGTGAGCTGTTAAAAGGACGACAACCTTACTCGCGGACATTAGAGGGCCCAAAGTCATGCCCCAACCCGGCCTACAAGGTTAGACTAGGGTGTGATATAAACATTCCGGTCACATCACACACTTAATCGTTTATGAAGATTTAGCACTGAATGTTTTAGTCTAAACTCCAATTGTTTCCAAAAATCAGGCAACATAACGGCTGTAATTGGGCTGTTTGGTTTGGCCTATTTAACTACACGCCTCAAATTTTTTCAATCTCAATTTCATTTCCAATTAGGATTACTATTTACCTTCAATTGAAACGACTACTAACTATCTCGATGACACGTTGATTAATAACCTAACATAATACTATGTCTTGTTTGTTTGTTTATTCTCGTTATGAAAGTGCTTGTTGATCTTTGTTTAATAACGAGTACCTGGTTAAGATTTGATTGGTTCATTTTACTTAGCCTTTACCTAATAATACACGATCCTATTATAGATACTAGCAGTATTAATAGCAAAATAACCATAGTAGTGTCTAGTGTCTGTCTAGTTAATATCAGTACAAACCAAATTAGACATCGGGTCTCTTTTACATTACAAACAACAAACAACATAAAAGAAATAGTCTTCAAGTAGCATGGAGTTCACAAGTAGCCATAATCACGTAAAGCACATAAGAAAGACAATCACTCCAAGGAATCATCGTTAGGCACATCGTCCTCAGGTACCTGTTCTTGATCTTCTTCACCTGAGATGATAAAAGAGGGTGAGTCCTTTTGAACTCAGCGAGGGGGAACGAGATATAGGTTTTGAAACTCATTTTCTGGTTCAACTTATGAAAATCCTTTTGCAAGCATGAATATAACACAATTAAGTACATAAGAATAATATAGAGTAAAGGAACACAATTGCCAGTCTTTCCTCCCCAAGGTTCTCTATGAACCAAGCGAGAGTACTTACACATATAGAAAAAGGATACGGTGAGCTTTTGCTCTCAATTGTTGCGGCCGACTTCAAATCATCCCCATAACACGCCAAGTTGGTGTACTTCGGATGTACCCCGAAATTCGACGACCCAACCGTCCGAGGAAGTCAAGCCCCTAAGCGAGAGAGGGAATGGGACCATGGTAGTCACGGTTGCACCGGCAAGCCCGATGCCGCCCGGTGTGCGTGAACGCTACCATGCCAGAATGAAAGGTTACAACCTTGTATGCAATGCACATTTATGAAATTTAATATATCACATTAGGAGGACAACAAAGTAGGTTGCCTTCGGACAGTCATAGGATTGCACATTGACAAGTGAACAAGTGAGGCACGAATAGACAAGTAATTTCACTTGAAAAGCATATGGAGTTATATGAACATTAAACGGGCAGCCATGTAACACATGTAAATCAAGTCATATAACTCATTTCAAAGTCCACGTAATCAACTATTAAGATAATTCACATGCAACAACATCTACGTGGGCTCGGATGCAAGAAAGGCCTATTTGTCAACGTGCAATGATCAAAATCACATTTAGGGCTATAAGGGCATCTACAGGCAGCCTACTAAGCATATAATTCCACACAATATCCAAATGATCAACACTTAGCAAGCCTACCTAGTCATTGGGTTTCCATTTCGTGCTTACCCGTGTGATTAAACCCTAAGTCAACTCAAAATCAATCTCAAGTCATGCATTATTTAATTCAAACATCCTCAAGTACTCAAAACAGTCCACCCAACATCCCAACGCCACAAACCCAAGCATTTAATACAAGAGAAGTTACAACAAATTTTTTAAGCATATAACCAAGTGAAACCCTCACTGCAATAGGCTGTTTTCCCACAATTATTAAGACAAGCAAACAATCTCCAATTCCAGTGAATAAGATGTCAAATTAAATGAACTAAAATCAGACACAAACCTTGTATCATTTGGAGTTCGGGTCCAATAGTTATAGCCAAAACAGTGGGTTTGCACAAAACTGTCCAGATTTGCACACATTTCAATAGTTGCCGTTTTTGAGGTCCTTAGGGTCAGATTTAGCCTTAGTCCATTTCTGACAAAAATGTCCAGAACTGAAACATCTATCAGCACAACAAATTTCATGCATTTTCGACATTATTTACTAAGTCAAATCTAGTTCGTTCTACAAGGTCAGTGCATATGCCAAAACCTGCTTCATTTTTCCAGATTTCTAGATTTGGACACATTTTAATGATTTGCCATTTTGAGGACCTTAGAGTCGATATTAGCTTTGTCCTATTTCTGCGAAAAATATTCAAAACTGGAAAAAATAGTCACTTACCAATTTTCATGCATTTTCAACATGATTTTCCTAGCAAAACGTACCTCGAAACTACAAGTCAGAGAGCTGTCACACAATCCGATTTCACCTATCATCATTTTCAAGCCAAAATCATGCCATGCATGGTTGAGGAAGCTTATGAACACACATATATCTCAAATGAAGAAGCAAATACATACATTTAAGAGAATTCATGTGGATTTTTGATGGATTTTCAAAAGGTTTTAGCCCTCACCTTAGCAAATCAACAAGAAGATGCACAAAACTTTGATGAAGCTCAAATTCTTCTTCTTCCTTGCTTAGCCGAGATTCCAACTCAATTTTCTCTATTTTTCCTAGCTTAGTGGCCAAGCTCTTAGTACATGCATGTGGTTAGAACAAGAAGAAAAGAAATGGAAGCTAGGAAAATTACCTAGGCCGAAAATGGTGAGTCAAAAGCTTGCATGTGAGTTTTCTTGGAACCTAGCTAGCGTGGTCGAGTGTCTTTGCTTGTTGGGTGTCTTGGTGCACGATGGATTGATGAAGATGAGCAAAGGCAAGATAAAACTCAGCCAAAACTGAGATTGAGAGAGAAGAATGTGAGGAGAGTGAGAGAAATGAGAGAAAATAGATGCTTTTGCAATTGTTGATGCAAATGTTGGCCTTGGGCATGCAAAAATCAGATTTTGTGTCATCTTTTGAGCATCTTTTGAATTGTTTTAGCATGTGTGTAAGAGAATGTTGGGTATTTAAGGATTTTAGGTAGAATAGAATATAGGATATGTTTAGAGGTTTGTGAGATTTTGTCTTGTAGTGAGTTTAAAATATAATATTTAGGTGTTAGTGGATTTTGTAGAGATTTGAATTAGGATTATAATAATAGTTAGTGGTGTTTGTAGGATTATTTTATAGTCTAGTGCTTTGTGTAGGATTCTTTATTTATTAACGTGTGGGCACGCTTTCCTAGGTCTAGGGCACGCACTATGAGACACGCACAGAAATAGATACGAGGCACAAATCACGAGGTAGACACGAACTACGAGGTAAACACGTACTTCATGACTAAGGCACACCATCCTAGGTGAATGCACGTAAACCAATGCAAGGCACGCAAATCAAGGCACGACTCTATATCTAGGTTAAGGTACGCAGTTCAAGGTTAGGGCACACAAAATGAGGTAACGCACTTACATCGAGGTCAGGGTACGTATATCTAGGTATCGCACGTCAGTAGGGGATTAGGGCACACTATTCTAGGTCAAGGCACGAATGACGAAGCATGTACGAAAACCAAGACAGGGCACGTAGTCTAAGGTCGGTCAAACAATTTTGGGTCTAAGGAACGCAAATCTAGGTAACACACGTTATTCGGGGTCGGGCGTCACACCCTACAACGTGTCGATGTCACGTCTTGCGAGGATGCTGCGTTGTTGAAGCGGATGGGTTGTCGTTAAGCCCATTGGGCCTTTTGAATGGGCCATCTTTCTAGGCTGGGACTGTGAACCGTTAACAAATAAAGGAATTGTGCCCTCAACATGACGGGTGCGATCATACTAGCACTAATGCATCAGATCCCATCAGAACTCCGAAGTTAAGCGTGCTAGGGCGAGAGTAGTACTAGGATGGGTGACCCCATGGGAAGTCCTCGTGTTGTACCCCCTTTTCAATTTTTTTTGCCCTGGTTAGGGTTGCCAAGATACTTTATCCACCAAATTTCTATTACCGAATCCCACAGAACATTGGGCAAGACAACTTCGCTTCACGTAGAGGCTGGGCCCGCAAACCGAGGGCGTAGGGCTTGTGACCAGGTCTCCGTCGCTTCGGTACCCATAACTTTTGATCCGTAAAGAGTTACGCACCGCACAGCATACCATTGCAAAGCTCTCTGAGAGCTCTACGACAGGGGTAGCCAGCTTGCTCGCTTTGCCTATTTTTGCAGCCCTAAATTGAACGTTTTCATCAGTTTCAGGCCACTTTTCTTCTTTTGCTCTATTTTTTCGTCTTGGATCGTACGTCGTGAGCTCTTAAAAGGACGACAACCTGATTCGCGGGACATTAGGGGGGCCTACAATGCGTCGATATCACGTCTTGCTAGGATGCTGCGTTGTTGAAGCGGATGGGTTATCGTTAAGCCTATTGGGCCTTTTGAATTGGCCATCTCTCTAGGCTGGGACTGTGAACCGTTAACACATAAAGGAATTGTGCCCTCAACATTACGGGTGCAATCATACCAGTACTAATGCTCCGGATCCCATCAGAACTCCGAAGTTAAGTGTGCCTGGGCGAGAGTAATACTAGGATGGGTGACCCCTTGGGAAGTACTCGTGTTGCACCCCCCTTTTCAATTTTTTTTTGCTCCGGTTTTTGTTACCAAGATACTTTATCTATCACATTTCTTTTACCGAATCCCACGGAACATTGGGCAAGACAACTTCATTTCACGTAGAGGCTGGGCCCGCAAACCGAGGGTGTAGGGCTTGTGACCAGGTCTCCGTCGCTCCGGTGCCCATAACTTTTGATCCGCAAGGAGTTACGCGGTGCACAGCATACCGTTGCAAAGCTCCCCGACAGCTCTACAAAGGGGGCAGCCAGCTTCCTTGATGTGCCCTTTTTGGAGCCCAAAATTGAACATTTTCATCAGTTTTAGACCATTTTTCTTCTTTTGCTCGATTTTTCCGTCCCGGATCGTACGTCGTGAGCTATTAAAAGGACGACAACCTAACTCACGGGACTTTAGAGGGGCCTACAACACGTCGATATCACATCTTGCGAGGATGCTACGTTGTTGAAGTGGATGGGTTGTTGTTTAGACCATTGGGCCTTTTGAATGAGCCATCTCACTAGGCTGGGACTGTGAACCATTAACGAATAAAAGAATTGTGCCCGCAACATGACAGTTTTGATCATACCAGCACTAATGCACCGGATCCCATCAGAACTACGAAGTTAAGCGTTCTTGGGCGAGAGTAGTACTAGGATGGGCGTCACCCTGGGAAGTCCTCGTGTTGTACCCCCTTTTCAATTTTTTTTGCCCTGGTTAGGGTTGCCAAAATACTTTATCCACCAAATTTCTATTACCGAAACCCACGGAACCTTGGGAAAGACAACTTCGCTTCACGTGGAGGCTGGGCCCGCAAAATGAGGGCGTAGGGCTTGTGACCAGGTCACCGTCGCTCCGGTGCCTATAACTTTTCATCCGTAAGGAGTTACGTGAAGCACAACATACCGTTGCAAAGCTCTCTGATAGCTCTACGATGGGGGAAGCTAGCTTGCTCGCTGTGCCCATTTTTTGAGCCCAAAATCGAACATTTCCATCAATTTCAAGCCACTTTTCTTCTTTTGCTCTATTTTTTTGTCCCGGATCGTACGTCGTGAGCTGTTAAAAGGACGACAACTTTGCTCGCGGGACATTAGAGGGCCTTACAACGGGTCGATATCACGTCTTGCGAGAATGTGCGTTGTTGAAGCGAATGGGTTGTCGTTAAGCTCATTGGGCCTTTTGAATGGGCCATCTTTCTACGATGGGATTGTGAACCGTTAACAAATAGAGGAATTGTGCCCTCAACATTACGGGTGTGATCATACCTGCACTAATGCATCAGATATCCGAAGTTAAGTGTGCTTGGGTGAGAGTAGTAGTAGGATGGGTGACCCCCTGGGAAGTCCTCGTGTTGCACCCCCTTTTCAATTTTTTTTGCCCTGGTTAGGGTTGCCAAGATACTTTATCCACCAAATTTCTATTATCGAATCCCAAGGAACATTGGGCAAGACAAGTTCGTTTCACGTAGAGGCTGGGCCCGTAAACCGAGGGCGTAGGGCATGTGACCAAGTCTTCATCGCTACGGTGCCCATAACTTTTGATCCGTAAGGAGTTACGCGGCGCACAACATACCGTTGCAAAGCTCTCCGACAACTCTACGAATAGGGTAGCGAGCTTGCTCGCTGTGCCCTTTTAGGAGGCCAAAATCGAACGTTTTCATTAGTTTCGGGCGAGTTTTCTTCTATTGCTCTATTTTTCGGTCCCGGATCGTACGTCGTGAGATGTTAAAAGGACCACAACCTTACTCGCGGGACATTAGAGGACCCTACAACGCGTCGATGTCACATCTTACGAGGATATTGCATTGTTCAAGCGCATGGGTTGTCGTAAAGCCCATTGGGACTTTTGAATGGGCTATCTCTCTAGGTTGGGACTGTGAACTGTTAACAAATAAAAAAATTGTGCCCTCAACATGATGGGTTCGGTCATACCAGCACTAATGGACCGGATCCTATCAGAACTCCGAAGTTAAGTGTGCTTGGGTGAGAGTAGTACTAGAATGGATGACCCCCTGGGAAGTCCTCGTGTTGCACCCCCTTTTCAATTTTTTTTGCCCTGGTTAGGGTTGCCAAGATACTTTATCCACCAAATTTCTATTTCCGAATCCCACGGAACATTGGGCAAGACAACTTCGCTTCACGTAGAGGATGGGCCCGCAAACTTACGGTGTAGGGCTTGTGATCAGGTCTCCGTCGCTCTTGTCCCCATAACTTTTGATCCATAAGGAGTTTCGCATCGCACAGCATACCGTTACAAAGCTCTCTGAGAGCTCTACGACGGGGGTTGCCAGCTTGCTTGCTCTGCCCTTTTTGGAGCCCAAAATCGAAAGTTCTCATCAGTTTCAGGCCAGTTTTCTTCTTTTGCTCTGTTTTTTTCGTCCCGAATCGTACGTCGTGAGCTGTTAAAAGGATGACAACCTTACTCGCTGGACATTAGGGGGCCTTTCAATGCGTCGATATCACGTCTTACGAGGATGCTCCGTTGTTCAAGTGGATGGGTTATCGTAAAGCCCATTGGGACTTTTGAATGGGCCATCTCTCTAGGCTGGGATTGTGAACCGTTAACAAATAAAGGAATTGTGCACTCAACATACCGAGTGCGATCATACCAGCACGAATGCATCAGATCCCATCAGAACTCCGAAGTTAAGCGTGCTTGGGCGAGAGTAGTACTAGGATGGGCGACCCCTTGGGAAGTCCTCGTGTTGCACCCCCTTTTCAATTTTTTTTGCCCTGGTTAGTGTTGCCAAGATACTTTATCCACCAAATATCTATTACCAAATCCCACGGAACATTGGGCAAGACAACTTCACTTCACGTTGAGGATGGGCCCGCAAACCGAGGGCATATGGCTTGTGACCAGCTCTCCGTCGCTCCGGTGCCCATAACTTTTGATCCGTAAGGAGTTACGTGGCGCACAGCATACCGTTGCAAAGCTCTCCGACAGCTCTACGAAGGGGTCAGTGAGCTTGCTCGTTGTGCCCTTTTAGGAGGAAAAAATCGAACGTTTTCATCAGTTTCAGGCCACTTTTCTTCTTTTGCTCTGTTTTTCCATCTCAGATTGTACGTCGTGAGCTGTTAAAAGGACCACAACCTTACTCGCGGGACATTAGAGGTGTGAGGCCCGACCCTGATTTGCGTGCGAAACCTAGCTTCATTTGCCCTAACCTAGATTTGCGTGCCATGACTTAGGTTTGAGAATTGTGTTTAGTTTTGTGTGCCTTGCATTGAATTACATGCATTCATATAGTGTTGCGTGCGTTTACTTGAAAAACGTGTGTTCGTCTCGTAGTTCGTGTCCTATCTCATAGTGTGTTCCCTAGACCTAGCAAAGCATGCCTTCACACTAAGCGAGAAACCATCTTACACGGAGCACTAAACTATAAAATAATCCTAAAACAATCCTACAAAATCCACTATCAATATAATAATCCTAATTCAATTCACTAGAAGACAAAAAATGCACCAAACACAAAACATTCCTTATTCTTTATTCATTATTCCTTTTGCACTTTCAAAATACAATTAAAATAACACTCAACAAGACAAAAAAAATTCAGAATTGGCACATACAATAGCCGGCCATGCCTTGTTCTTGAGCAAGAAATTTGAACAACATAGTTTATTATGCATGCTTAGACAACCACTTAGCACAAGGCATTAAAAAATTGCTCAATTCCTCTCAATTCCTCACCATACTCGACCAGCCCTTGCATGCCCATGCTAGCATTCAAAAAATAACATTTTGAAGACACAAAAATCAGATTTTTGGCTGCCCAAGGCCGAGCATGCTTCAACAAGTTGCAAGGCTTTGTCGTTTTTTCATTTTCACTCATTTCCCTCTCACCATCTCTCTCTCACTCTCATTTCCTCTCTCCATTTCGGTCCTTGGCTGAGCTCTCACCATCTTTGCTCCTCTTCATCATACCTTAGTCGAACAAGGCAAGCAAATCACCCAAGCAACTCAAGCAAACAAGCTAGAGTTCAAAAAATCACTCATGCATGTGCACTGAACCTTCATTTCGGCCCTAGGTAAGCTTCTTGACAACCATTTATTTTCTTCATGGTTTAACCTCATGCATGTGCTAAGAGTTTGATCACTAAGCTAGGAAAAATAGAGAAAAGCTAGTTGGGTTGTTGCCTAAGCAAGGAGAAGGAGAAAGTTGTGCTTCAACAAAGGTTTTGAGCATTTTTGTGGTTGATTGCTAAGGTGAGGGTTAAAACCTTTTGAAAACTCTTCAAAATTTCACATGCATGCTCATGAATGTGTGTATTTTCTTCTGTACTTGAGATATGTGGTCGTTCATAAGCTTAAACAACCATGCATGGCAAGATCTTGGCTTGAAAATGATGCTAGGTGAAGTCGAAATGGATGACAACTCTCTGACCAGTATGTTCGAGGTAAGTTTAGCTAAGAATGTGATGTCGAAAATGCTTTAAAATTGGTGGGTGAATAGTTTGGACAGTTTTGAACATTTTTCCCAGAAATAGGCCTAAGCTAATTTTGAATCTAAGGTCCTCAAAATGGCAAATCATTAAAATGTGACCAAATCTGGAAATCTGGAAAAATGAATCAGGTTTTGGCAGATGCACTGACCTTGTGGAACGAACCATATTTGACTTAGAAAATAATTTCCAAAATGAATTAAAATTGGTGTGCTACTATATTTTTCAGTTCTGGACAATTTTTCCAGAAATAGACCAAAGCTAAAACTGACCCTAAGGACCTCAAAAACGTCAATTTCTGAAAAGTGTGCAAATCTGGACAGTTTTGTGCTACCTCACTGTTTCGGATATAACTAACGATTTTGAACTCCAATTGATGCAAGGCTTGTTTCTGATTTTAGTTAACTTCTTAATATTTAATTTTACATATTATTCACTGAATTTGGAGATTGTTTGATTATCCTATTGATTGTGAGAAAACAGCCTATTGCAGTAAAGGTTTCATTTAGTTACATGCATGGGAAAATTGTTGTAACCTCTCTTGTGGTACTAATTGTGTGGAAATGTGGTGTTGGGATGTTGTGTGGACGTTTTGAATGTTTGAGGATGTTGAATTAAATAATGTATGGTTTGAGATTGACATTGAGTTGGGTTGAGGCTCAAATTGCACGAATATACATGAAATGGAAGCCCTAATGACTAGGTAGTTTTGCTAAGTGTTGATCATTTGGATATTGTGTGGTAATTATACACTTAGTGGGCTGCCCGTGATTGTTTCATAACGTCAAAAGTGATCTTGACCGTTGCATGTTGTCAAATAAGCTTTTCTTGCTACCGAACCCATGTTAATTTCACTGCATGTTGAATAATCTTATCACTTGATTATGTGGGCTTCTTAATGAGTTATATGTCCTGTTTTACATGTGTTACATGGCTGCCCGTTTAATTTTCATATAACTCTATATGCCTTTCAAGTGAAATTTCATGTCTTATCGTGTCCTACTTGTTTGCCTGTCAATGTGCAATCTTATGACTGTTCGGAGACAACCTACTTTGTTGTCCTCCTTCTGTGATATATTACATGTCATGAATGTGCATTGCATACAAGGTTGCAACCTTTCCTGTTGGCATGGTAGCGATCACGCACACCGGGCGGCATCGGGCTTGCCGGTGCACCCGTGACTACCATGGTCCCATTCCCTCTCTCGCTTGGGGGCTAGACTTCCTCGGAGAGTTGGGTCGTAGGATTTTGGGGTACATCCGGAGTACACCCACCTGGCGTGTTTGGGGGATGATTTGAAGTCGGCCGCAACAACTGATCCTGGAACTGATCTGAGAGCAAAAGCTCACCGTATCCTTTTTATTATGTGTATAAGTACTCCCGCTTGGTTCCTAGAGAACCTCGGGGAGGAAAGACCGGTATTCCTGTTTCTATACTTGTATTTCTATTGTATGTTTGAGACAGGGATTTTTCATAAGTTTAACCGGAAAATGAGTTTCAAAACTTATTTCTCGTTCCCCCTCACTGAGTTCAGAAGGACTCACCCTCTTTTATCATCTCAGGTGAAGAAGAACAGGTACAGGAACCCAAGGACAATGTGCCTAATGATGAACCCCGGGAGTGATTGCCTGTCATTGTTGTTTTGCTTGAACGTACTTGTGTACTTTGTGCTCCTTGAAGACCATTTATCTTATGTTGCTTGTTGTTGCTAATGTAAAAGATCCCCGTTGTAATTTGGGGTCTAATTTTGGTTTGTACTCATATTAAGTAGACTGATGCTTGACATAACACTACTATGATCGTTTTGCTTTTATCACCGGTAGTATCTATCTTAGGTTACGATGCTTTGGTTAAGATCTAAGTAAATGAACTTATCCAATCTTAACAGGTACTTGCTATTGAGCTAAGATCAACAGGTATAATTGTAACGAGGACAAACAAACAAACGAGACATAGTATCATGCTAGGCTATAAATGAAACAGAACGTCGCATAACCAATAGACAATTCATTTGATGGTAAACTAGTAATCTTAGTTGGAAATAAGTTTGAGATGGTAAATTTTGAGGCATTTAGAGAATTAGGTCAAACCAAAGGGCCAATTACAGCCGTTATGCTGCCAGTTTTCCGGAAAAACTTTGGAGTTTAGACTAAATCACTAGGTGTTAATCTTTTTAAACAGCTAAGTACATGATGTCACTTGATTGTTAGTTCACACCCTAGTCTAACCTTATAGGCCGGGTTGGGGCGTGACAAGAGGGCCCTACAACACGTCGATATCACGTCTTGCGAGGATGCTGCATTGTTCAAGCGGATGGGTTGTCGTAAATCCCATTGGGACTTTCGAATGGGCCATTTCTCTAGGCTGGGACTGTGAACCGTTAACAAATAAAGGAATTGTGCCCTCAACATGACGGGGGCGATCATACCAGCACTAATGGACCGGATCCAATCAGAACTCCGAAGTAAAACATGCTTGGGCGAGAGTAGTACTATGATGGGTGACCCCCTGGGAAGTCCTCATGTTGTACCCCATTTTCAATTTTTTTTGCCCTGGTTAGGGTTGCCAAGATACTGTATCCACCAAATTTCTATTACCGAATCCCACGGAACATTGGGCAAGACAACTTCGCTTCACGTAGAGGATGGGCCTGCAAACCGAGGGCATAGGGCATGTGACCAGGTCTCCGTCGCTCTAGTGCCCATGACTTTTGATCCGTAAGGAGTTTCGCGGCGCACAGTATACCGTTGCAAAGCTCTCTGAGAGCTCTACGACGGGGGTAGCCAGCTTGCTCACTGTGCCGTTTTTGTAGCATAAAATCGAACGTTCTCATCAGTTTCAGGCTACTTTTCTTCTTCTGCTCTGTTTTTTCATCTCGGATCGTACATCGTGAGCTGTTAAAAGGATGACAACCTTACTCGCGGGACATTAGGGGCCCCTACAACGAGTCGATATCACATCTTGCTAGGATGCTCTGTTGTTGAAGCAGATGGGTTAACGTTAAGCCCATTGGGCCTTTTAACTTGGCCATCTTTCTAGGCTGGGACTGTGAACCGTTAACACATAAAGGAATTATGCCCTCAACATGACGGGTGTGATCATACCAGCACTAATGCACCGGATCCCATCAGAACTCCGAAGTTAAGCGTGCTTGGGCGAGAGTAGTACTAGGATGGGTGACCCCCTGGGATGTCCTCGTGTTGCACCCCCCTTTTGAATTTTTTTTGCTCCGGTTTGGGTTGCCAAGATACTTTATCCACCACATTTCTATTATCGAATCCCACGGCATCTTGGTAAGACAACTTCGCTTCACGTGGAGGCTGGGCCCGCCAACCAAGGGCGTAGGGGTTATGACCAGGTGTCCGTCGCTCTGGTGCCCATAACTTTTGATCCGTAAGGAGTTACGCGGCGCACAACATACCGTAGCAAAGCTCTCTGAGAGCTCTACGACGGGGGCAGCCAGTTTGCTTGCTTTCCCATTTTTGGAGCCCAAAATGGAACGTTTTCATCAGTTTCAAGCCACTTTTCTTCTTTCGCTCTACTTTTTCATCCCGGATCGTACGTCGTGAGTTGTTAAAAGGCCGACAACCTTACTAGCAGGACATTAGGGGGCCCTACAACGTGTCGATATCACGCCATGCTAGGATACTGCGTTGTTCAAGCAGATAGGTTATCGTTAAGCCCATTGGGCCTTTTGAATTGGCCATTTCTCTAGGCTGGGACTGTGAACCGTTAACTCATTAAGGAATTGTGCCCTCAACATGACGGGTGCGATCATACAAGCACTAATGCACCGGATCCCATCAGAACTCAGAAGTTAAGCGTGCTTGGACGAGAGTAGTACTAGGATGGGTGACCCCCTGGGAAATCCTCGTGTTGCACCCCCTTTTCAATTTTTTTTGCCCTGGTTAGGGTTGCCAAGATACTTTATCCACCAAATTTCTTATACTGAATCCCACGGAACATTGGACAAGACAACTTCGCTTCACGTAGAGGCTGGGCCTACAAACCGAGGGCATAGGGCTTGTGACCAGGTCTCCGTCGATCTGGTTCTGATAACTTTTGATCCGTAAGGAGTTACGCGGCGCACAACATACCGTTGCAAAGCACTCTGAGAGCTCTACGACGGGGGTAGCTAGCTTGCTCGCTCTGCTCATTTTTGGAGCCCAAAATCGAATGTTTTCATCAGTTTCAGGCCACTATTCTTCTTTTGCTCTATTTTTTCATCCCGGATCGTACGTCGTGAGCTGTTAAACGGACGACAACCTTACTCGCGGGACATTAGAGGGCCCTACAACGAGTCGATAGGACGTCTTGCGAGGATGCTACGCTTTGAAGCGGATGGGTTGTCGTGAAGCCCATTGGGCCTTTTGAGTGGGCCATCTCTCTAGGTTGGGACTGTGAACCGTTAACAAATAAAAGAATTGTGCCCTCAACATGGCGGGTGCGAACCTACCACCACTAATGCACCGGATCCCATCAGAACTTCGAAGTTAAGCATCCTTAGGTGAGAGTTGTACTAGGATGGGTGACCCCGTGGGAAGTCCTCGTGTTGCACCCCCTTTTCAATTTTTTTTGCCCTGGTTAGGGTTGCCAAGATACTTTATCCACCAAATTTCTATTACCGAATCCCACGAAACATTGGGCAAGACAACTTTGCTTCACGTAGAGGCTGGGCCCACAAACCGAGGGCGTAAGGCTTGTGACCAGGTCTCCGTCCCTCCGGTGCCCATAACTTTTGATCCGTAAGGAGTTACGCGCCGCACAGCATACCGTTGCAAAGCTCTCTGAGAGCTCTACGATGGGGCTAGCCTGCTTACTCGCTGTGCCCATTTTTGGAGCCCAAAATCAAACATTTTCATCAGTTTCATGCCACTTTTCTTCTTTTGCTCTATTTTTTCATCCCGGATCGTACGTCATGAGCCGTTAAAAGGACGACAACCTTACTCACGGGACATTAGAGGGCTCTACAACGCGTCGATATCACGTCTTGCGAGGATACTGCGTTGTTGAAGCGGATGGGTGGTCGTTAAGCCCATTGGGCCTTTTGAATGGGCCATCTCTCTAGGATGGGACTGTGAACCGTTAACAAATAAAGGAATTGTGCCCTCAACATGACGGGTACAATCATACCAGCACTAATACACCGGATCCCATCAGAACCACGAAGTTAAGCGTGCTTGGGCGAGAGTAGTACTAGGATGGGTGACCCCCTGGGAAGTCCTCGTGTTGCACCCCCTTTTCAATTTTTTTTGCCCTGGTTAGGGTTGTCAAGATACTTTATCAACCAAATTTCTATTACCAAAATCCACAAAACATTGGGCAAGACAACTTCGCTTCACATAGAGGATGGGTCCACAAACCGAGGGCGTAGGCCTTGTGACCAGGTCTCCGTCGCTCCGGTGCACATGACTTTTGATCCGTAAGGAGTTACGCGGCGCACAGCATACTGTTGCAAAGCTCTCTGAGAGCTCTACGATGGGGCAGCTATCTTGCTTGCTGTGCCTTTTTTTGAGCCCAAAATCAAACGTTTTCATCAGTTTCAGGCCACTTTTCTTCTTTTGCTCTATTTTTTGGTCGCTGATCGTACCTCGTGAGATGTTAAAAGGACGAAAACCTTACTCGCTGGACATTAGAGGGCCCTACAACGAGTCGATATCACGTCTTGCGAGGATGCTGCGTTGTTGAAGCAGATGGGTTGTCGTTAAGCTCACTGGGCCTTTTGAATAGACCATCTCTCTAGACTGGGACTGTGAACCATTAACAAATAAAGGAATTGTGCACTCAACATGACGGGTGTGATCATACCAGCACTAATGCATCGGATCCCATCAGAACTCCGAAGTTAGCGTGCTTGGGCGAGAGGAGTACTAGGATGGGTGACCCCTTGGGAAGTCCTCGTGTTGCACCCCCTTTTCAATTTTTTTTGCCCTGGTTAGGGTTGCCATGATACTTTATCCACCAAATTTCTATTACCGAATCCCACAGAAAATTGGGCAAGACAACTTCGCTTCACGTAGAGGCGGGGCCCACAAACCGAGGGCGTATGCCTTGTGACCAGGTCTCCGTCGCTCCGGTGCCTATAACTTTTAATCCGTATGGAGTTACTTGGCGCACAGCATACCGTTGCAAAGCTCTCTGAGAGCTCTATGACGGGGGCAGCCAGCTTGCTCGCTGTGCCCATTTTTGGAGCCCAAAATCGAACGTTTTCATCAGTTTCAGGCACTTTTCTTCTTTTGCTCTATTTTTTCGTCCTGGATCGTAAGTCGTGAGTTGTTAAATGGATGACAACCTTACTCCCAGGACATTAGAGGGCCCTACAACGCGTCGATATCACGTCTTGCGAGTGTGCTGCGTTGTTGAAGCGGATGGGTTGTCGTTAAGCCCATTGGGCGTTTTGAATAGGCCATCTCTCTAGGCTGGGACTGTGAACCGTTAACAAATAGAGGAATTGTGCCCTATACATGACAGGTGCGATCATACCAGCACTAATGCACTGGATCCCATCAGAACTCCGAAGATAAGCGTGCTTGGACGAGAGTAGTACTCGGATGGGTGACCCCCTGGGAAGTCCTCGTGTTGCACCCCCTTTTCAATTCTTTTGGCCCTGGTTAGGGTTGCCAAGATACTTTATCCACCAAATTTCTCATACCGAATCCCACGGAACATTGGGCAAGACAACTTCGCATCACGTAGTGGCTGGGCCAACAAGCTCAGGGCGTAGGGCTTGTGACCAGGTCTCCGTCGCTCTGGTGCCCATAACTTTTGATCCGTAAGGAGTTACGCGGCGCACAGTATACCGTTGCAATGCTCTCTAAGAGCTCTGCGACGGAGGCAGCCAGCTTGCCTGCTGTTCCCATTTTTTGAGCCCAAAATCGAACGTTTTCATCAGTTTCAGGCCACTTCTCTTCTTTTGCTCTATTTTTTCGTCCCGAATCGTACATCGTGAGCTGTTAAAAGGGCGACAACCTTACTCGCGGGACATTGGAGGGCCCTACAACACATCGATATGATGTCTTGCAAGGATGCTGCGTTGTTGATGCTGATGGGTTGTCGTTAAGCCCATTGGGCCTTTTGAATGGGCCATCTCTCTAGACTGGGACTGTGAACCGTTAACAAATAAAGGAATTATGCCATCAACATGACGGGGGCGATCATACCAGCACTAATGCACCGGATCCCATCAGAACTCCGAAGTTAAGCGTACTTGGGCGAGAGTAGTACTAGGATGGGTGACCCCCTGGGAAGTCCTCGTGTTACACCCCCTTTTCAATTTTTTTTGCCCTGGTTAGTGTTGCCAAGATACTTTATCCACCAAATTTCTATTACCGAATCCCACAGAACATTGGGCAAGACAACTTCGCTTCACGTAGAGGCTGGGCCCACAAACTGATGGCGTAGGCCTTGTGACCAGGTCTCCGTCGCTCCGGTGCCCATAACTTTTGATCCATAAGGAGTTACGCGGCGCACATCATACCGTTGCAAAGCTCTCTGAGAGCTCTACGATGGGGGCAGCGAGCTTGCTCGCTTTGCCCTTTTTTGGAGCCCAAAATCGAACGTTTTCATCAGTTTCAGGACACTTTTCTTCTTTTGCTCTATTTTTTGGTCCCAGATTGTACGTCATGAGTTGTTAAAAGGAAAAAAACCTTACTCGTTAGACATTATTGGGCTCTACAACGAGTCGATATCACGTCTTGTGAGGATGCTGCGTTGTTGAAGTGGATGGGTTGCCGTTAAGCCTATGGGCCTTTAGAATGGGCCATCTCTCTAGGCTGGGACTGTGAACCGTTAACAAATAATGGAATTGTGCCCTCTACATGACGGGTGCGATCATACCAGCACTAATGCAATGGATCCCATAAGAACTCCGAAGGTAAGCGTTCTTAGGTGAGAGTAGTACTAGGATGGGTGACCTCTTGGGAAGCCCTCGTGTTGCACCCCTTTTTCAATTTTTTTTGCCCTGGTTAGGGTTGCCAAGATACTTTATCCACCAAATTTCTATTACCCACTCCCACGGAACATTGGGCAAGACAACTTCGCTACACGTAGAGGCTGGGCCCACAAACCAAGGGCGTAGGCCTTGTTACCAGGTCTCCATCGCTCTGGTGCCCATAACTTTTGATCCGTAGGGCGTTACGCGGCGTACAGCATACCGTTGTAAAACTCTCTGAGAGCTCTACGACGGGGGCAGCCAACTTGCTTGTTGTACCTATTTTTGGAGCCCAAAATTGAACGTTTTCATCTGTTTCAAGCCACTTTTCTTCTTTTTGCTATGTTTTTTCATTCCGGATCGTACGTCGTGAGCTGTTAAAAGGACTACAACCCTACTCATGGGACATTAGAGGGCCCTACAACGTATTGATATCACGTCTTGCGACGATGCAGCGTTGTTGAAATGGATGGGCTACCGTTAAGCCCATTGGGCCTTTTGAGTGGGCCATCTCTCTAGGCTGGGACTGTGAAGTGTTAACAAATAAAGGAATTGTGCCCTCTACATGACGGGTGTGATCATACTAGCACTAATGCACCGTATCCCATCAGAACTCTGAAGTTAAGTGTGCTTGGGTGAGAGTAGTTTTAGGATGGGTGACCCCCTGGGAAGTCCTCGTGTTGCACCCCCTTTTCAAATTTTTTTGCCCTGGTTAGGGTTGCCAAGATACTTTATCCAGCAAATTTCTCATTCCGAATCCCATGGCACCTTGGGTAAGACAACTTCGCTTCACGTGGAGGCTGGGCCAGCAATCCGAGGGCGTAGGGCTTGTGACCAGGTCTCCGTTGCTCTGGTGCCCATAACTTTTGATCCGTAAGGAGTTACGCGGCGCATAGCATACCATCGCAAAGCTCTCTGAGAGCTCTACGACCGGGGCAGCCAGCTTGCTCACTGTGTGTCACGCCCCAACCCGGCCTATAAGGGTAGACTAGGGTGTGAACTAGCATTCAAGTAATATCACGTACTTAGCTGTTTATGAAGATTAACACCAAATGATTTAGTCTAAACTCTAAATTTTTTCCGGAAAACCGTCAGCATAACGGCTGTAATTGGCCCTTTGGTTTAACCTAATTCTCTAAACGCCTCAAAATTTACCATCTCAAATTCATTTCCAACTAAGGTTACTAATTTACCATCAATTGAATTGCCTATTGGTTATTTCGACGTCCCGTTTGATTTATAACCTAGCATGATATTATGTCTCGTTTGTTTATTTATCCTCGTTACAAATATACCAGTTGATCTTAGCTCTATAGCAAGTACCTGTTAAGATTGGATAAGTTCATTTACTTAGTTCTTAACTAAAGCGTCATAACCTAAGATAGATACTAGCGGTAATAAAAGCAAAACGATCATAGTAGTGTCATGTCTAGCATCAGTCTACTTAATATAAGTACAAACCAAAATTAGACCCCAAATTACAACGGGGGTCTTTTACATCATGACATCGAGCAACATAAAAGGAAATAGTCTTCAAGTAACATAAAGTTCACAAGTAGTCACATTCAAGCAAAACAAACAATGATAGGCAGTCACACTAGAGGTTCATCATTAGGCACACCGTCCTCGGGTACCTGTTCTGGGTCTTCTTCACCTGAGATAATAAAAGAGGGTGAGTCCTTATGAACTCAACGAGGGGGAACGAGTAATAAGTTTTGAAACTCATTTTCCAGTTCAACTTATGAAAATCCCTTTTTGCAAGCATGAACACAACAGAAATATAAGTACAGAAATAGGAATACCGGTCTTTCCTCCCCGAGGTTCTCTAGGAACCAAGCGAGAGTACTTATACACATAGTAAAAAGAATACAGTGAGCTTTTGCTCTCAGATCAGTTCCAGGATCAGTTGTTGCGGCCGACTTCAAATCATCCCCCAAACACGCCAGGTGGGTGTACTCCGGATGTGCCCCGAAATCCTACGACCCAACTCTCCGAGGAAGTCTAGCCCCCAAGCGAGAGAGGGAATGGGACCATGGTAGTCACGGGAACACCCGCAAGCCCGATGCCGGCCAGTGTGCGTGATCGCTACCATGCCAATAGGAAAGGTTGCAACCTTGTATGCAAATGCACATTCATAACAGGTAATATATCACAGTAGGAGGACAACAAAGTAGGTTGCCTCCGGACAATGATAAGATTGCACATTGACAGGTAAACAAGCAGGGCACGATAAGACAGGAAATTTCACTTGAAAGGCATATAGAGTTATATGAAAATTAAACGGGCAGCCATGTAACACATGTAAAACAGGCCATATAACACATTAAGAAGCCCACTTGATCAAGTGATAAGATTATTCAACATGCAATGATATCAACATGGGTTCGGATGCAAGGAAAGCTTATTTGTCAACATGCAATGGTCAAAATCCCATTTAAAGTTATAAGACAATTATGGGCAGCCCACTAAGCATATAATTTCCACACAATATCCAAATGATCAACACTTAGCAAGACTACCTAGTCATTAGGGTTTCCGTTTCATGCTTAATCGTGTGATTAAAACCCTAAGTCAACTCAAAATCATTCTCAAGTTATGCATCATTCAATTCAAGCATCCTCAAGTACTCAAAACAGTCCACATAACATCCCAACACCACATTTCCACACAATTATTACCACAAGAGAGGTTACAACAATTTTCCAAGCATGTAGCTAAATGAAAACTTTACTGCAATAGGCTGTTTTCTCACAATCAATAGGATAATCAAAAAATCTCCAAATTCAGTGAATAAGATGTCAAATTAAAGCTTAAGAAGTTAACTAAAATCAGAAACAAACCTTGCATCAATTGGAGTTTTGGAATCATTAGTTATAGCCGAAATAGTGAGGTAGCACAAAACTGTCCAGATTTGCACACTTTTCAGAAATTGACGATTTTGAGGTCCTTAGGGTCAGTTTTAGCCTTAGTTCATTTCTGACAAAATTTTCCAGAACTGAAAAATATAGCAGAAACCCAAATTTAATGCATTTTTGACATCATTTATTAAGTCAAATATGGTTCGTTCCAAAAGGTCAGTGCATCTGCCAAAACCTGCTTCATTTTTCCAGATTTCCAAATTTGGTCACATTTTAAAGATTTGCCATTTTGAGGACCTTAGAGTCCAAATTTGCTTCGGCCTATTTCTGGGAAAAATTTTTAAAACTGTCCAAACTAATCACCTACCAATTTTCATGTATTTTCAACATCATGTGCCTAGCTAAACTTACCTCGAACTGACTGGTCAGAGAGCTGTCAACAATTTTGACTTCACCTAGCATCAATTTCAAGCCAAGATCTTGCCATCCATGGTTGTTTAAGCTTATGAACGACCATATAGCTCAAGTACAGAAGCAAATACACACATTTATGAGCATGCATGTGAATTTTTGAAGAGTTTTCAAAAGGTTTTAACCCTCACCTTAGCAATCAACCACAAAGATGCTCAAAAACCTTGTTGAAGCACAACCTTCTTCCTCTCCTTGCTTAGCCGAAAACCCAACTAGCTTTTCTCTATTTTTCCTAGCTTAGTGATCAATCTCTTAGCACATGCATGAAGTTAGAACATGAAGAAAAGAAATGGATGCCAAGAAGCTTACCTAGGCCGAATAGAGTCTTCAATGCACATGCATGTGTAATTTTCAACTCCTAGCTAGCTCGGTTGAGGTTCTTTGCTTGTAGCTTGCTTTGCTTAGCTATGGTGTGAAGAAGAGAAGCTAAGAAGATCAATAACTCAGCCAAGGCCTAGAATGAGAGAGGAAAATGAGAGGGGAGACAGAAAGATTGAAAAGAAAATGAAGATATGACAAGAATACATCTCTTGTGCATTCCCCCAAGCATTGGTCTTCCTTGGGCTTCCAAATCTGATTTTTTTTGTCTTCATGGTGGAATTTTGAAATGTTAGCATGGGCTATGAGTTTTTGGTCGAGCAAGAGAGAGATTTGAGGTGGTTTTGATCATTTTTTTATGCATTTTTTGTCATAGTTTGTCTAAGCATGCATAGTTGACTATAAAATTGTTCAAACCTTGTGCAAAACCATGGTATGGTCGGCCAAGCATGTGGGAAAATTATGAATTTTGTCTTGGTTAAGCTTATTTTATTGCTTGTGTTTGGAAGTGCAAAAAGAAAAGGAATAAAGAATGAAGAATGTTTAGTGTTTGATGCATTTTTGTCTTCTAGTGAGTTGAATTAGGATTATTATATTGATAGTGGATTTTGTAGGATTGTTTAATAGTCTAGTGCTCTGTGAAAGATGCTTTCTTGATTAGCGTGAAGGCACACTTTCCTAGGTATAGGGCACGTACCACGAGGTAGGACACGAACTACGAGACGAACGCACGTTTTTCAAGTAAGTGCACGCAACCCTAAATGAATGCACATATTTCAATGCATGGCACAAATAATGAACACAATTCTTAAACCTAGGTCATGGCATGCAAATCTAGGTTAGGGCACACGAAACTAGGTTTTGCACGCAAATCGGGGACGGGCCTCACACTATGCCCGTTTTTGGAGCCCGAAATCGATCGTTTTCATCAATTTTAGCCCACGTTTCTTCTTTTGCTCAATTTTTTTGTCCCGGATCGTACATCGTGAGCTGTTAAAAGGACGACAACCTTACTCGCGGGACATTAAAGGGCCCTACAATGAGTCGATATCACATCTTGCGAGGATGCTGCGTTGTTGACGCAGATGGGTTGCCGTTAAGCCCATTGGGCCTTTTGAATGGGTCATCTCTCTAGGCTGGGACTGTGAACCATTAACAAATAAAGGAATTGTGCCCTCAACATGACGGGTGCGATCATACCAGCACCAATGCACCGGATCCCATCACAACTCCGAAGTTAAGCGTGCTTAGGCGAGAGTAGTACTAGGATGGGTGACCCCTTGGGAAGTCCTCGTGTTACACCTTTTTCTCAATTTTTTTTGCCCTGGTTAGGGTTGCCAAGATACTTTATCGACCAAATTTTTATTACCGAATCCCACAGAACATTGAGCAAGAGAACTTCGCTTCACGTAGAGGCTGGGCCCACAAACCGAGGGCGTAGACCTTGTGATCAGGTCTCCGTCGCTCCGGTGCCCATAACTTTTGATCCATATGCAGTTACGCGGTGCACAGCATACCGTTGCAAAGCTCTCTGAGACCTCTATGACGGGGGCAGCCAACTTGCTCGCTGTGCCCATTTTTGGAGCCCAAAATCAAATGTTTTCATCAGTTTCAGGCCACCTTTCTTCTTTTGCTCTATTTTTTCGTCCCGGATCGTAAGTCGTGAGCTGTTAAAAGGACGAAAACCATACTCGCAGGACATTAGAGGGCCATACAGCGCGTCGATATCACGTCTTGCGAGGATGCTGCGTTGTTGAAGCAGATTGGTTGTCGTTAAACCCATTGGGCCTTTTGAATGGGTCATCTCTCTAGGCTGAGACTGTGAACCGTTAACAAATAAAGGAATTGTGCCCTCAACATGACGGGTGCGATCATACCAGCACAAATACAGTGGATCCCATCAGAACTCCGAAGTTAAGCGTGCTTGGGCGAGAGTAGTAATAGGATGGGTACCCCCCTAGGAAGTACTCGTGTTGTACCCCCTTTTCAATTTTTTTTGCCCTGGTCAGGGTTGCGAAGATACTTTATCCACCAAATTTCTCATAACGAATCCCATGAAACTTTGGGCAAGACAACTTCGCTTCACGTAGAGGCTGGGCCCACAAACCGAGGGCGTATGCCTTGTGACCATGTCTCCGTCGCTCCAGTGCCCATAACTTTTGATCCGTAAGGAGTTACGTGGCGCACAACGTTGCAAAGCTCTCTGAGAGCTCTACGACGGGGGCAGCGAGCTTGCACGTTGTGGCCATTTTTGGTGCCCAAAACCGAACGTTTTCATCAGTTTCAAACCACTTTTCTTCATTTTCTATGTTTTTTTGTCCGGGATCGTACGTCGTGAGTTGTTAAAAGGACGACAACCTTACTCGCGGGACATTAGAGGGACCTACAATGTGTCCATATCACGTCTTGCGAGGATGCTGCGTTGTTGAAGCGGATGGGTTGTCTTTAAGCCCATTGGGCCTTTTGAATGGGCCATCTCTCTAGGCTGGGACTGTGAACTGTTAACAAATAAAGGAATTGTGCCCTCAACACGATGGCTACGATCATACCAGCACTAATGCATCGGATCCCATCAGAACTCCGAAGTTAAGCGTGCTTGGGCAAGAGTAGTACTAGGATGGGTGACCCCTTGGGAAATCCTCGTGTTGTACCCCTTTTTCAATTTTTTTTGCCGTGGTTAGGGTTGCCAAGATACTTTATCCACAAAATTTCTCATACTGAATCCCACGGAACATTGGGCAAGACAACTTCGCTTCACCTAGAGGCTGGGCCCACAAACCGAGGACGTAGGGCTTGTGACCAGGTCTCTGTCGCTCTGGTTCCAATAACTTTTGATCCGTAAGGAGTTACGCGGCGCACAGCATACCGTTGCAAAGCTCTCTGAGAGCTCTACGACGGGGGCAGCGAGCTTGCTCGTTGTGCCCATTTTTGGAGCCCAAAACCAAACGTTTTCATCAGTTTCAGGCCACTTTTCTTCTTTTGCTCTATTTTTTCGTCCCGGATCGTACGTCGTGAGGTGTTAAAAGGACGACAACCTTACTCGCGGGACATTAGAGGGCCCTAAAACGAGTCGATAACACGTCTTGCGAGGATGCTGCGCTGTTGAAGCGGATGGGTTGTCGTTAAGCCCATTGGGCCTTTTGAGTGGGCCATCTCTCTAGGTTGGGACTGTGAACCGTTAACAAATATAGGAATTGTACCCTCAACAAGACGGGTGCGATCATACTAGCACTAATTCACCGGATCCCATCGGAACTCTGAAGTTAAGCGTACTTGGGCGAGAGTAGTACTAGGATGGGTGACCCCTTGGGAAGTCCTCGTGTTGCACCCCCATTTCAATTTTTTTTGCCCTGGTTAGGGTTGCCAAGATACTTTATCCACCAAATTTCTATTACCGAATCCCACTAAACACTGAGCAAGACAACTTCGCTTCACGTAGAGGCTGGGCCCACAAACCGAGGGCGTAGGCCTTGTGACCAGGTCTTCGTCGCTCCTGTGCCCATAACTTTTGATCAGTAAGGAGTTATAGGGCGCACAGCATACCGTTGCAAAGCTCTATGAGAGCTCTACGACTGGGGCAGCCAGCTTGCTCACTGTGCCCAATTTTGGAGCCCAAAATCGAATGTTTTCATTAGTTTCAGGCCAGTTTTCTTCTTTTGCTCTGTTTTTTTGTCCCGGATCGTACGTCGTGAGCTGTTAAAAGGATGACAACCTTACTCGCGGGACATTAGAGGGCCCTACAACGAGTCGATATGACATCTTGTGAACATGCTGCGTTGTTGAAGCGGATGGGTTGTCGTTAAGCCCATTGGGCCTTTTGAATGGGCCATCTCTCTAGGCTGGTAATGTGAACCGTTAACAAATAAAGGAGTTGTGCCCTAACCATGACGGGTACGATCATACCAGCACTAATGCAGCGGATCCCATCGGAACTCCGAAGTTAAGCGTACTTGGGCGAGAGTAGTACTAGGTTGGGTGACCCCTTGGGAAGTCCTCGTGTTGCACCCCATTTCAATTTTTTTTGCCCTGGTTAGGGTTGCCAAGATACTTTATCCACCAAATTTCTATTACCGAATCCCACTAAACATTGGGCAAGACAACTTCGCTTCACGTAGAGGCAGGGCCCACAAACCGAGGGCGTAGGCCTTATGACCAGGTCTCCGTCGCTCTTGTGCCCATAACTTTTGATCCGTAAGGAGTTACAGGGTGCACAACATACCGTTGTAAAGCTCTATGAGAGCTCTACGACTGGGGTAGCCAGCTTGCTCACTGTGCCCAATTTTGGAGCCCAAAATCGAATGTTTTCATCAGTTTCAATCCAGTTTTCTTCTTTTGCTATGTTTTTTCGTCCCGGATCGTACGACGTGAGCTGTTAGAAGGACGAGAACCTTACTCGCGGGACATTAGAGGGCCCTACAACGAGTCGATATGACATCTTGCGAACATGCTGCGTTGTTGAAGCGGATGGGTTGTCGTTAAGCCCATTGGGCCTTTTGAATGGGCCATCTCTCTAGGATGTGACTGTGAACCATTAACAAATAAAGGAATTGTACCCTAACCATGACGGGTACGATCATACCCGCACTAATGCACCGGATCCCATCGGAACTCCGAAGTTAAGCGTGCTTGGGCGAGAGTAGTATTAGGATGGGTGACCCCTTTGGAAGTCCACGTGTTGCACCCCCTTTTCATTTTTTTTTTCCCTAGTTAGGGTTGCCAAGATACTTTATCCACCAAATTTCTATTACCGAATCCCACTAAACATTGGGCAAGACAACTTCGATTCACGTAGAGGCTGGGCCCACAAACCGAGGGCGTAGGCCTTGTGACAAGGTCTCCGTCGCTCCAGTGCCCATAACTTTTGATCCGTAAGGAGTTACAGGGCGCACAGCATACCGTTGCAAACCTCTATGAGAGCTCTACGACTGGGGCAGCCAGCTTGCTCACTGTGCCCAATTTTGGAGCCCAAAATCGAATGTTTTCATCAGTTTCAATCCAGTTTTCTTCTTTTGCTATGTTTTTTCGTCCCGGATCGTACATCGTGAGCTATTAAAAGGACGACAACCTTACTCGCGGGACATTAGAGGGCCCTACAACGAGTCGATATGACATCTTGCGAACATGCTGTGTTGTTGAAGCGGATAGGTTGTTGTTAAGCCCATTGGGCTTTTTGAATAGGCCATTTCTCTAGGCTGGGACTGTGAACCGTTAACACACAAAGGAATTGTGACCTCAATATGACGTGTGCGATCATACCAGCACTAATGCACCGGATCCCATCAGAACTCTGAAGTTAAGCGTGCTTGGGCGAGAGTAGTACTAGGATGGGTGACCCCTTGGGAAATCCTCGTGTTGCACCCCCTTTTCAATTTTTTTTGCCCTGGATGGGGTTGCCAAGATACTTTATCCACAAAATTTCTCATATTGAATCCCATGGAACATTGGGCAAGACAACTTCGCTTCACGTAGAGGTTGGGTCTGCAAATAGAGGGCGTAGGGCTTGTGACCAGGTCTCCGTCGCTCTAGTTCCCATAACTTTTGATACGTAAGGAGTTATGCGGCGCATAGCATACCGTTGGAAAGCTCTTTGAGAGCTCTACGATGGGTAGAGTGAGCTTGCTCATTGTGCCCATTTTTGTTGCCCAAAACCGAACGTTTTCATCAGTTTCAGGCCACTTTTCTTCTTTTGCTCTATTTTTTCGTCCTGGATCGTACGTCGTGAGGTGTTAAAAGGACGACAACCTTACTCGCGGGACATTAGAGGACTCTACAACGAGTCGATATCACGTCTTGCGAGGATGCTGCGCTGTTGAAGCGGATGGGTTGTCGTTAAGCCCATTGGGCCTTTTGAGTGGGCCATCTCTCTAGGTTGGGACTGTGAACTGTTAACACATATTGGAATTGTGCCCTCAACATGACGGGTGCGATCATACCAGCAGTAATGCATCGGATCCCATAAGAACTCCGAAGTTAAGCGTGCTTGGGCGAGAGTAGTATTAGGATGGGTGACCCCTTGGAAAGTCCTCGTGTTGCACCCCCTTTTCAATTTTTTTTGCCCTGGTTAGGGTTGCCAAGATACTTTATCCACCAAATTTCTATTACCGAATCCCACTAAACATTGGGCAAGACAACTTCGCTTCACGTAGAGGTTGGGCCCACAAACCGAGGGCGTAGGCCTTGTGACCAGGTCTCCGTCGCTCCTGTGCCCATAACTTTTGATCCGTAAGGAGTTATAGGGCGCACAGCATATCGTTGCAAAGCTCTCTGTGAGAGCTCTACGACGGGAGCAGCCAGCTTGCTCACTGTGCCCAATTTCGGGGCCCAAAATCGAATGTTCTCATCTGTTTCAGGCCACTTTTCTTCTTTTGCTCTGTTTTTTCGTCCCGGATCGTACGTCGTGAGCTGTTAAAAGGACGACAACCTTACTCGTGGGACATTAGGGGGCCCTACAACGAGTCGATATGACAACTTGCGAGCATGTTGCGTTGTTGAAGCGGATGGGTTGTCGTTAAGCCCATTGGGCCTTTTGAATGGGCCATCCCTCTAGGCTGGGACTGTGAACCGTTAACAAATAAAGGAATTGTGCCCTAACCATGACGAGTATGATCATACCAGCACTAATACACCGGATCCCATCAGAACTCCGAAGTTAAGCGTGCTTGGGCGAGAGTAGTACTAAGATGGGTGACCCCCTGGGAAGTCCTCATGTTGCACCCCCTTTTCAATTTTTTTTGCCCTGGTTAGGGTTGTCATGATTCTTTATCCACCAAATTTATATTACCAAAACCCACAGAACTTTGGGCAAGACAACTTCGCTTGACATAGAGGCTGGGTCCACAAACCGAGGGCGTAGGCCTTGTGACCAGGTCTCCGTCGCTCCGGTGCCTATGAGTTTTGATCCGTAAGGAGTTACGCGGCGCACAGCATACCGTTGCAAAGATCTCTGAGAGCTCTACGATGGTGGCAGTCAGCTTGCTTGCTGTGCCCCTTTTTGGAGCCCAAAATCGAACGTTTTCATCAGTTTCAGGCCACTTTTCTTCTTTTGCTCTATTTTTTGTTCGCGGATCGTACCTCGTGCGCTGTTAAAAGAACGACAACCTTAATTGCAGGATATTAGAGGGCCCTACAACGAGTCGATATCACGTCTTGCGAGGATGCTGCGCTGTTGAAGCGGATGGGTTGTCGTTAAGCCCATTGGGCATTTTGAATTGGCCATCTCTCTAGGATGGGACTATGAACCGTAAACAAATAAAGGAATTGTGCCCTCAACATGACGGGTGTGATCATACCAGCACTAATGCACCGGATCCCATCAGAACTTCGAAGTTAAGCTTGCTTGGGCGAGAGTTGTACTAGTATGGGTGACCCCATGGGAAGTCCTCGTGTTGCACCCCCTTTTCAATTTTTTTTGCCCTGGTTAGGGTTGCCAAGATACTTTATCGACCAAATTTATATTACCGAATCCCACGAAACATTGGGCAAGACAACTTCGCTTCACGTAGAGTCTGGGCCCGCAAACCGAGGGCGTAGGCCTTGTGACCAGGTCTTCGTTGCTCCGGTGCCCATACCTTTTGATCCGTAAGGAGTTACAGGGCGCACAGCATACCGTTGCAAAGCTCTCTGAGAGCTCTACGACGGGGGCAGCTTGTTTGCTCGCTGTGCACAATTTTGGAGCCCAAAATCAAATGTTTTCATCAGTTTCATGCCAGTTTTCTTCTTTTGCTCTATTTTTTCTTCCCGGATCGTACGTCGTGAGCTGTTAAAAGTACGACAACCTTACTCGCGGGACATTAGAGGGCCCTACAACGAGTCGATATCACATCTTGCGAACATGCTGCGTTGTTGAAGCGGATGGGTTGTCGTTAAGCCCATTGGGCCGTTGAATTGGCCATCTCTCTAGGCTGGGACTGTGAACCTTTAACATATAAGGGATTTGCGCCCACAACATGACGGGTGCCATCATACAATCAGTAATACACCGGATCCCATCAGAACTTCGAAGTTAAGCGTGCCTTGGCGAGAGTATTACTAGGATGCGTGACCTTCTAGGAAATCCTCGTGTTGCACCCCCTTTTCATTTTGTTTTTTTGCCCTGGTTAAGGTTGTCAAGATTCTTTATCCATCAAATTTCTATTACCAAAACCCACAAAACATTGGGCAAGACAACTTCGCTTGACATACAGGCTGGGTCCACAAACCGAGGGCGTAGGCCTTGTGACCAGGTCTCCGTCGCTCCGGTGCCCATGACTTTTGAGCCGTAAGGACTTACGCGGCGCACAGCATACAGTTGCAAAGCTCTTTGAGAGCTCTACGATGGAGGCAGCAAGCTTGCTCGCTTGGCCCCTTTTTGGAGCCCAAAATTGAATGTTTTCATCAGTTTCAAGCCACTTTTCTTCTTTTGCCCTATTTTTTCATCCTGGATCGTACGTCGTGAACTCTTAAAAGGATGACAACCTTACTTGCAGGACATTAGAGGGCCCTACAACGAGTCGATATCACGTCTTGCGAGGATGCTGCGCTGTTGAAGAGGATGGGTTGTCGTTAAGCCCATTGGGCCTTTTGAGTGGGCCATCTCTCTAGCTTGGGACTGTGAACTGTTAACAAATAAAGGAATTGTGCCCTTAACAAGACGGGTGCGATCATACCAGCACTAATGCATCGGATCCCATTGGAACTCCGAAGTTAAGCGTGCTTGGGCGAGATTAGTACTTAGATGGGTGACCCCTTGGGAAGTCCTCGTGTTGCGCCCCTTTTCAATTTTTTTTGCCCTGGTTAGGGTTGCCAAGATACTTTATCCACCAAATTTCTATTACCGAATCCCACTAAACATTGGGCAAGACAACTTCACTTCACGTAGAGACTGGGCCCACAAACCGAGGGCGTAGGCCTTGTGACCAGGTCTCCGTTGCTCCGGTGCCCATAACTTTTGATCCGTAAGGAGTTACAGGGCGCACAACATACCGTTGCAAAGCTCTCTGAGAGTTCTACAACCGGGGCAGCAAGCTTGCTCGTTGTGCCCAATTTTGGAGCCCAAAATCGAATGTTTACATCAGTTTCAGGACACTTTTCTTCTTTTGCTCTGTTTTCTCGTCCCGGATCGTATGTCGTGAGCTGTTAAAAGTACGACAACCTTACTCGTGGGACATTAGAGGGCCCTACAACGATTCGATATCACATCTTGCGAACATGCTACGTTGTTGAAGCGGATGGGTTGTCGTTAAGCCCATTGGGCCTTTTGAATGGACCATCTCACTAGGCTGGGACTGTGAACCGTTAACAAATAAAGGAATTGTGCCCTAACCATGACGGGTACGATCATACCAGCAGTAATACACCGGATCCCATCAGAACTTCGAAGTTAAGCGTGCTTGGGCGAGAGTAGTACTAGGATGGGTTACCCCCTGGGAAGTCCTCGCGTTGCACCCCCTTTTCAATTTTTTTTGCCCTGGTTAAGGTTGTCAAGATTCTTTATTCATCAAATTTCTATTACCAAAACCCACAAAACATTGGGCAAGACAACTTCGCTTGACATAGAGGCTGGGTCCACAAACCGAGGGCGTAGGCCTTGTGACCAGGTCTCCGTCGCTCCGGTGCCCATGACTTTTGATCCGTAAGGAGTTACGGGGTGCACAACATACAGCTGCAAAGCTCTCTGAGAGCTCTACGATGGTGGCAGTCAGCTTGCTCGCTGTGTCCCTTTTTGGAGCCCAAAATCGGACGTTTTCATCAGTTTCAGGCCACTTTTCTTCTTTTGCTCTATTTTTTGTTCGCGGATCGTACCTCGTGCGCTGTTAAAAGGACGACAACCTTACTTGCAGGACATTAGAGGGCCCTACAACGAGTTGATATCACGTCTTGCGAGGATGCTGCGCTATTGAAGCGGATGGGTTGTCATTAAGCCCATTGGGCCTTTTGAGTGGGCCATCTCTCTAGGTTGGGACTGTGAACTGTTAACAAATAAAGAAATTGTGCCCTCAACAAGACGGGTGCGATCATACCAGCACTAATGCATCGGATCCCATTGGAACTCCGAAGTTAAGCGTGCTTTGGCGAGAGTTGTACTAGGATGGGTGACCCCTTGGGAAGTCCTCGTGTTGCGCCCCTTTTTCAATTTTTTTTGCCCTGGTTAGGGTTGCCAAGATACTTTATCAACCAAATTTCTATTATCGAATCCCACGGAACATTGGTCAAGACAACTTCACTTCATGTAGTGGCTGGGCCCGCAAACCGAGGGCGTAGGGCTTGTGACGAGGTCTTCGTCGCTCCGGTGCCCATAACTTTTGATCCGTAAGGAGTTACGCGGCGCACAGCATACCGTTGCAAAGCTCTCTGAGAGCACTACGATGGGGGCAGCCAGCTTGCTTGTTGTGCCCTTTTTGGAGCCCAAAATCGAACATTTTCATCAGTTTCAGGCCACTTTTCATCTTTTGCTCTGTTTTTTCGTCCCAGATCGTATGTCGTGAGCTGTTAAAAGGACGACAACCTTACTCGCGGGACATTAGGGGGCCCTACAACGCGTCGATATCACGTCTTGCTAGGATGCTGCGTTGTTGAAGCGGATGGGTTGTCGTTAAGCCCATTGGGCCTTTTGACTGTGCCATCTCTCTAGGCTGGGACTGTGAACCGTTAACAAAAAAAGGAGTTGTGCCCTAACCATGACGGGTACGATCATACCAGCAGTAATACACCAGATCCCATCAGAACTATGAAGCTCAGTGTGCTTGGGCGAGAGTAGTACTAGGATGGGTGACCCTCTGGGAAGTCCTCGTGTTGCACCCCCTTTTCTATTTTTTTTGCCCTGGTTAAGGTTGTCAAGATACTTTATCCATCAAATTTCTATTACCAAAACCCACAAAACAATCGGCAAGACAACTTCGCTTGACATAGAGACTTGGTCCACAAACCGAGGGCGTAGGCCTTGTGACCAGGTCTCCGTCGCTCCGGTGCCCATGACTTTTGATCCGTAAGGAGTTACGGGGCGCACAGCATACCGTTGCAAAGCTCTCTGAGAGCTCTACGATGGTGGCAGTTAGCTTGCTCGCTGTGCCCCTTTTTGGAGCCCAAAATTGAACGTTTTCAACATTTTCAGGCCACTTTTCTTCTTTTGCTCTGTTTTTTGGTCGCGGATCGTACCTCGTGAGCTGTTAAAAGGACGACAACCTTACTCGCAGGACATTAGAGGGCCCTACAACGAGTCGATATCACATCTTGCGAACATGCTGCGTTGTTGAAGAGGATGGGTTGTCGTTAAGCCCATTGGGCCTTTTGAATGGGCCAAATCTCTAGGCTGGGAATGTGAACCGTTAACAAATAAAGGAATTGTGCCCTAACCATGACGGGTATGATCATACCAGCACTAATACACCGGATCCCCTCAGAACTTCGAAGTTAAGCGTGCTTGGGCGAGAGTAGTACTAGGATGGGTGACCCCTTGGGAAGTTCTCGTGTTGCAGCCCCTTTTCAATTTATTTTGCCCTGGTTAGGGTTTTCAAGATACTTTATCCACCAAATTTCTATTACCAAAATGCACAGAACATTGGGCAAGACAACTTCGCTTCACATAGAGGCTGGGTCCACAAACCGAGGGCGTAGGCCTTATGACCAGGTCTCCGTCGCTCCGGTGTACTTGACTTTTGATCCGTAAGGAGTTACGCGGCGCATAGCATACCGTTTCAAAGCTCTCTGAGAGCTCTACGTTGGTGGCAGCCAGCTTGCTCGCTGTGCCCGTTTTTGGAGCCCAAAATCGAACGTTTTCATCAGTTTCAGGCCACTTTTCTTCTTTTGCTCTGTTTTTGGTCGCGGATCGTACCTCGTGACCTGTTAAAAGGACCATACCCTAACTCGCAGGACATTAGAGGGCCCTACAACGAGTCGATATCACGTCTTGCGAGGATGCTGCGTTGTTGAAGCGGATGGGTTGTCGTTAAGCCCATTGGGCCTTTTGAATGGACCATCTCTCTAGGGTGGGACTATGAACCGTTAACAAATAAAGGAATTGTGCCCTCAACATGACGGGTGCGATCATACTAGCACTAATGCACCGGATCCCATCAGAACTCCGAAGTTAGCGTGCTTTGGCGAGAGTAGTACTAGGATGGGTGACCCCTTGGGAAGTCCTCATGGTGCACCCCTTAGGGTTGCCATGATACTTTATCCACCAAATTTCTATTACCGAATCCCACAGAACATTGGGCAAGACTTCGCTTCACGTGGAGGCTGGGCCTGCAAACCGGGGGCGTAGGGCTTGTGACCAGGACTCCGTCGCTCCGGTGCCCATCATTTTTAATCCGTATGGAGTTACGCAGCGCATAGCTTACCGTTGCGAAGCTCTCTGAGGGCTCTATGACGGGGGCAGCCAGCTCGTTCGCTGTGCCCTTTTTTGGAGCCCAAAATCGAATGTTTTCACTAGTTTCGGGCCACTTTTCTTCTTTTTCTCTATTTTTTCATCCCGGATCGTACGTCGTGAGCTGTTAAAAGAATGACAACCTTACTCGCAGGACATTAGAGGGCCCTACAACAGGTCGATATCACGTGTTGCAAGGATGTTCCGTTGTTAAAGCGGATGGGTTGTCGTTAAGCCCATTGGGCCTTTTGAATGGGCCATCTCTCTAGGCTGGGATTGTGAACCGTTAACAAATAAAGGAATTGTGCCCTCAACATGACGGGTGCGATCATACCAATACTAATGCACCGGATCCCATGAAAACTCCGAAGTTAAGCGTGCTTGGACGAGAGTAGTACTAGGATTGGTGGCCCCCTGGGAAGTCCTCGTGTTGCACCCCTTTTTCAATTCTTTTTGCCCTGGTTAGGGTTGCCAAGATACTTTATCCACCAAATTTCTCATACCGAATCCCACAGAACATTGAGCAAGACAACTTCGCATCATGTAGTGGCTGGGCCCACAAACCGAGGGCGTAGGGCTTGTGACCAGGTCTCCGTCGCTCTGGTGCCCATAACTTTTGATCCGTAAGGAGTTACGCGGCGCACAGTATACCGTTGCATTGCTCTCTAAGAGCTCTACGACGGGGGCAGCTAGCTTGCCTACTGTTCCCTTTTTTGGTGCCCAAAATTGAACGTTTCCATCAGTTTCAGGCCACTTCTCTTCTTTTGCTCTGTTTTTTCGTCCCGGATCGTACATCGTGAGTTGTTAAAAGGGCGACTGTAACGCCCCGATCCCTCACGAGACCGGAGGCTCTAATAACCATGCTATTCTCAACCCAATACCAAACCCGGTCACAAAATTTTAGGGAAAAACGGACAGAGTTTCCTCTATACCGCGGACATTTTTCAAACCTGTAAATGCTCAAAATAGCCACAATATACTAAAACAAGCTTTTATAATTAAAATTCAAAGGTTCAAGGTCATCCAAGCTAGGAGACAAACAACAGCTCCAAATCACACATGCATGCACCCAACTTAACTTGTCATTAAACCTTTTTAACATGCCATCCTATGATAACATTAGAGCAATTTTAGAAGTTGAAATCAACACCTCTAAACATACAACCCCAAGCATGCAAGAACTAAAAGGAGAATTAAAAGTTATTACAAACCATAATATCTCAAAGCTAACATTACAACCAACAGCTTTCAACTTGCAACTACAAGAATATACATAGCCTTAAGGCCACAAAATAGATCATGCTATAGCAATACAAGTACACCATGTAACAACAAGAAGGCAAATCCACCTTAGACAACAAACACACAACAACTAGGGCAAAGGCTCAGCCTGAACTTCTTCCTCTTCCACTAGCACCTCAACTAGTTGGGGTTCACCCTCAGCACTTCCTGAAACATGTTTAGCGAGGTATGAGCAATCACAATTGCTCAGTGAGGGATAAGGTCTACCGGGGACGTGCAATGCAGCAACTTAACACAATTAATACAATAGATAAACAGTGAATAACAATTCTAATACCACATTTTAAAAGGATACAATCGATAACCCTTATCACTCCAAATCTTCGATCCCCGATCCACGAACCATGATCTCGATCTCGATATGCCGGCATCCCTTACACCAATGGGTACTCCGGATGTACCCGATCCTACGACCCAACACCCCCTGGCAATCTCCGGACCAGGCGAGTGAGGGAATAGCAGACAGAGCTAAGGCAACCAACACTGGCAAGCCCGATGCCGCCCAGCGAGGCCATCGCATCCGTCACGACAATGAGGTTGCGCAACCACGATGCAATGCAAGAATGATAACAATGACAATATAACCAGGAAACACATTTAAGGACAAAGTACGTTGTTCTCGCACCAAGTTACAATTTAGCAATAATAAGCATATATCAATTACGCAATTATACTAAACAATATACTATTTTAGAAAGAAAATAAACTATGATGCACGTAAGGATGCATGTCCCTCACCTCTACCGAGCTCCAAGATGTAAGTTTGAATCACATTATTTCCAGTCACCTTGAAGCTATGAGCAAACATTACTTCAATTACTCTTTAACTACAACATTCATTCTAAGTTAGCTAACTTATAACTTCGCTTATTTAGCATATATACAATATCTATTAGAATTCTATTTTTAACAAAATACCACTTTTATATACTTTAACTTAACATATATTCCATATTTTCAATAGTCTACAAGTTAATTAAGAAGATAGTTCAAAAACTTAAATGATAATGATTCATCCAGCATGCTATAACTAGATATAAATCGAGCTAGAATTTAGTTTAACTAAACTCACCACATGAGCCTGCAGTTACTCATACTATTTCTCATTTTACTTTAGTTAATAACTTGTACAAGAAATTAATTCACTCCACATAACAATAAACTAGCCATTAACTCAACTCAAAGAATTTCTCCAAAGGATATATAGATAATAAATGTTAGGTTACTTTAATGTTCAAATGACACATTCATTCATAATGACACTACCCAGTCTTTTACTACTTTAATGAACTTCTAATTCATATTCTACTTTACTTACAATAGTTAGTAATATCTCTATGAAGATAGCCCAACATTAGCACATAGGGAAAGAAATGCATTTATCAACTAATAGAAAAGTTAACTATCAACCATTTAATAACTAACATACTATTTTAGTAAAATAACTATACTTCAAGCTAAGATTCTAACATATCACTAGTAGTATTAACTTAAGTTAATTACATTTAACATATAATAGACAACTATCAACTTACAATTAACCTTACATGTAGTTTTAAAAAGCATTAAACACATTCTTCCACATAGTTTACTTGACCTTTCTAAGTGTTCACTAGTTGCACATTGATAACAACAACTAATTCTAACAGTTGAATTGTTTAGCATATATAGAAACATTACCTATGTCTAAAGGTGGTGACCATTACAACTCTACTAGCATTTCTCATTCACAGTCGAATAGAATAGCTTTCAATTTAAATTAACTTTACTAGCAATTAGATTTCAATTACAATTCATGAAAACAACATAACTATAAGAGCCCCATTACGTTATTAATCATCCAAGGACACTACACAATAAGGTCTTGATCGAATACATCCAATTAGAACTGAATTATATCATTACTATATCAAAATAACAATAAAATTCAGATTCTCGAGTAACAGGGCATTTCTGACACATCTCACCAAAATGATCATAACTTGCTCTACACAACTCCGATTAATGCACCGTAAAAAGATGTAGAAACTAGACTCGTAAGGCTTTCTAATGGTATATAATTCAACCCCTAATCCTTCTCCAATTAATACAGTTTTAAGCTCGAAGTTGCCTCAATGCAGTTAGAATAGAAGCATGTTATACAATCAAATAAGCAGTTTTACAAAAGGGCATATACAATATATAATTAGAATTACATCAAAAGTTCCACACCAACTTGAAACTACATTTAAACATTCAAGAAGTCATGCCAAGGTCTTAGAAGCGCGAGACAACCGAAATTGCACTTAAAGCCCTTTGTTATTCAAGCTATTTCTCCTCCAAACCAAAGTTAATGATTGAAATTTAAAGGGAAACTCTACCAACCTTCTAACTAACCCTCAAGGAACCCTTTCAACCCTCTAACTCATTCAAATGCCCGCAATAACCTCGAAAGCCCCAAATTCCCTCTTATAGCTTTACACTACACCTACCTCATCTGGGCTTCAAACAACGATTAGCAAAGCTTCTAAAGCACCTAGATAGCCTAAGGATACCAAAAGTAGAGCCCGAATCCACCCGGATTCGTCTTAACCCCAAAACCCCTTTATTAAAGTCGACTATTTTACGTTTTATGCGATTTTAGAGCAATTCAAGTGCACGGGGCTATTAGACTACCTTCATTAGCACCTAAGGCATCTATTAGGAGTGTTGAATCAAGCTAAATCGAGCAATTACACAAAACCCTAGAAAAAAATGTTACTATTCACCTCATGAATTAAACTAACGATTCCAACCGTTTAAAAAGCGAAACAATGATTCAAATATGTTCTCTAGCACTCATATACAAGGTATAATAGCATAGATAATCAATACAATAGCATTTGAACACATTTTCAACAAATCAAGAAAATAGCAACTATTTTAAAATGCGAAAATAAGCCGTGAAATCCCTCACCAATGCGCGTAGGAGCTCCTAGGAGGCTAGTAGACACCCTAAACCACTTATACCAAGCTTGGCTTGACTTGGAATGAGGATTTGTTGAGCAAAAAAACTCTATTTCTTCTCATATGCAATTCTCGGATTTGCTACAGTGTTTTCAGCATGCTCTCTTTTTTTTTTTTTTTCTAAGTTATGATCTAATGTGTGTGTTGTGTGAGTTATATATTAAATGGGGCTAAGTTGCTTGCTTAAATGGTTCACTAAATGCGCTTAGTTAGCTTAAAACGAGCCTAGATAGTAAAATGAATGCTAGCTAATTCATTCCCTAAGTTATGTTACGTAACACTATTTATACAACTACAAAAATGATTTTCTAAACGAGCTATCCTATCGCCTCCAGCTCAAATGCACATTTTTCCCACTACTCCAAAAATTAATATGATTTAATAAAAATGCTAATTCACTAATAGCATGAAGTTAAAAATGGAGTGAATAGTAATTTAAGAAGATAGTTAATAATGCACAGAAGGAAATGCGCAAACAAGGGATGCAACAGTAATTGAATGCATGGCTAAAACTCGGGCGTCACAGCGACAACCTTACTCGCGGGACATTAGAGGGCCCTACAACGCGTCAAAATCACGTCTTGCGAGGATTCTGCGTTGTTGAAACGGATGGGTTGTCGTTAAGCCCATTGGGCCTTTTGAATGGGTCATCTTTCTAGGCTGGGACTGTGAACCGTTAACACATAAAGGAATTGTGCCCTCAACATGACAGGTGCGATCATACCAGCACTAATGCACCAGATCCCATCAGAACTCTGAAGTTAAGCGTGCTTGGGCCAGAGTAGTACTAGGATGGGTGACCCCCTAGGAAGTCCTCGTGTTGCACCCCCTTTTCAATTTTTTTTGCCCTGGTTAGGGTTGCCAAGATACTTTATCCACCAAATTTCTATTACCGAATCCCACAGAACATTGGGCAAGACAACTTCGCTTCACGTAGAGGCTGGGCCCACAAACTGATGGCGTAGGCCTTGTGACCAGGTCTCCGTCGCTCCAGTGCCCATAACTTTTGATCCATAAGGAGTTACGCGGCGCACATCATACTGTTGCAAAGCTCTCAGAGAGCTCTACGACGGGGGCAGTGAGCTTGCTCGCTTTGCCCATTTTTGGAGCCCAAAATCGAACATTTTCATCGGTTTCAGACCACTTTTATTCTTTTGCTCTGTTTCTTCGTCCCGGATCGTACGTCGTGAGCTCCTAAAAGGACGAAAACCTTACTCGCGAGACATTATAGGGCCCTACAACGAGTCGATATCACATCTTGCGAGGATGCTACGTTGTTGAAGCGGATGGGTTGTCGTTAACCCCATTGGGCCTTTTGAATGGGCCATCTCTCTAGGCTGGGACTGTGAACCGTTAACAAATGAAGGAATTGTGCCCTCAACATGACGGGTGCGATCATACCAGCACTAATGCACCGGATCCCATCAAAACTCCGAAGTTAAGCGTGCTTGGGCGAGAGTAGTACTAGGATGGGTGACCCCTTGGGAAGTCCTCGTGTTGCAACCCCTTTTCAATTTTTGTTGCCCTGGTTAGGGTTGCCAAGATACTTTATCCACCAAATTTCTATTACCGAATCCCACAGAACATTGGGAAAGACAACTTCGCTTCACGTAGAGGCTGTCCCGCAAATCGAGGGCGTAGGGCTTGTGACCAGGTCTCCGTCGCTCCGGTGCCCATAACTTTTGATCCGTAAGGAGTTACGCGGCGTACAACATACCGTTGCAAAGCTCTTTGAGAGCTCTACGACGAGGATAGCCAACTTGCTCATTGTACCCTTTTTTGGAGCCCAAAATTGAACGTTTTCATTAGTTTCAGGCCACTTTTCTCCTTTTTGCTATGTTTTTTCATTTCGGAACGTACGTCGTGAGCTGTTAAAAGGTCTACAACCCTTCTCGCGGGACATTAGAGGGCCCTACAACGCATCGATATCACGTCTTGCGACGATGCTGCTTGTTGAAGCGGATGGGTTATCGTTAACCCATTGGGCCTTTTGAGTGGGCCATCTCTCTAGGCTGGGACTGTGAACCGTTAACAAATAAAGGAATTGTGCCCTCTACATGACGGGTGCGATCATACTAGCACTAATGCACCGGATCCCATCAGAACTCTGAAGTTAAGTGTGCTTGGGCGAGAGTAGTTTTAGGATGGGTGACCCCCTGGGAAGTCCTCGTGTTGCACCCCCTTTTCAATTTTTTTTGCCCTGGTTAGGGTTGCCAAGATACTTTATCCACCAAATTTCTTATTCCGAATCCCACAGAACATTGGGCAAGACAACTTCGCTTCACGTAGAGGCTGGGCCCATAAACCGAGGGCGTAGGGCTTGTGACCAGGTCTCCGTCGCTCTGGTGCCCATAATTTTCGATTTGTAAGGAGTTACGTGGCGTACAACATACCGTTGCAAAGCTCCCTGAGAGCTCTACGACGGGGGCAGCCAGCTTGCTCGCTGTGTGTCACGCCCCAACCCAGCCTATAAGGGTAGACTAGGGTGTGAACTAGCATTCAAGTAATATCACGTACTTAGCTGTTTATGAAGATTAACACCTAATGATTTAGTCTAAACTCTAAAGTTTTTCTGAAAAACCGGCAGCATAACGGCTGTAATTGGACCTTTGGTTTAACCTAATTCTTTAAACGCCTCTAAATTTACCATCTCAAATTCATTTTCAACTAAGGTTACTAATTTACCATCAATTGAATTGCCTATTGGTTATTTCGACGTCCCGTTTGATTTATAACCTAGCATGATATTATGTCTCGTTTGTTTATTTATCCTCGTTACAAATATACCTGTTGATCTTAGCTCTATAACAGGTTCCTATTAAGATTGGATAAGTTCATTTACTTAGTTCTTAACTAAAGCGTCATAACCTAAGATAGATACTAGCGGTAATAAAAGCAAAACGATCATAGTTGTATCATGTCTAGCATCAGTCTACTTAATATAAGTACAAACCAAAATTAGACCCCAAATTACAACGGGGGTCTTTTACATCATGACATCGAGCAACATAAAAGGAAATAGTCTTCAAGTAACATAAAGTTCACAAGTAGTCACATTCAAGCAAAACAAACAATGACAGGCAGTCACTCCAGAGGTTCATCATTAGGCACACCGTCCTCAGGTACCTGTTCTGGGTCTTCTTCACCTGAGATGATAAAAGAGGGTGAGTCCTTATGAACTCAGCGAGGGGGAACGAGAAATAAGTTTTGAAACTCATTTTCCAGTTCAACTTATGAAAATCCCTTTTTGCAAGCATGAACACAATAGAAATATAAGTACAGAAATAGGAATACTGGTCTTTCCTCCCCGAGATTCTCTAGGAGCCCAAAATCGAACGTTTTCGTCAGTTTCGGGCCACTTTTCTTATTAAGCGTTGTTTTTCTGTCCCGGATCGTACATCGTGAGCTGTTAAAAGGATGACAACCTTACTCGTAGGACATTAGAGGGCCCTACAATGCGTCGATATCACGTCTTGCGAGGATGCTGCGTTGTTGAAGCGGATGGGTTGTTGTTAAGCCCATTGGGCCTTCTGAATGGGCCATCTCTCTAGGCTGTGACTGTCAACCGTTAAAACAAAAAGCAATCCTGCCCCCACCATGACGGGTGCGATCATACCAGCACTAATGCCACGGATCCCATTAGAACTCCGAAGTTAAGCGTGCTTGGGCGAGAGTAGTACTAGGATGGGTGACCCCCTGGGAAGTCCTCGTGTTGCACCCCCTTTTTCAATTTTTTTTCCTCTGGTTAGGGTTGCCAAGATATTTTATCCACCACATTTCTATTGTCGAATCCCACGGCACCTTGGGCAAGAAAACTTCGCTTCACGTGGACGCTGGGCCCGCAAACCGAGGGCGTAGGGCTTGTGACCAAGTCTCCGTCGCTCCGGCGCCCATAACTTCATATCCGTAAGGAGGTACGCGGCGCACAGCATACCGTTGGAAAGCTCTCCGAGAGATCTACGACGAGGGTAGCAAGCATGCTCGCTATGCCCTTTTTGGAGCCCAAAATCGAACATTCTCATCAGTTTCGGGCCACTTTTTTTCTTTAGCTCTGTTTTTCTATCTCGGATCGTATGTCGTGAGCTGTTAAACGGACGACAACCTTACTCGCAGGACATTAGAGGGCCCTACAACGTGTCGAGATCACGTCTTGCGAGGATGCTGCGTTGTTGACGCGGATGGGTTGTCATTAAGCCCATTAGGCCTTCTGAATGGGCCATCTCTCTAGGCTGTGACCGTGAACCGTTAACACAAAAAGGAATTCTACCGCCACCATGATAGGTGCAATCATACCAGCACTAATGCACCGAATCCCATTAGAACTCCGAAGTTAAGCATGCTTGGGCAAGAGTAGTACTAGGATGGGTGACCCCCTAGGAAGTCCTCGTGTTGCACCCCCCCTTTCAATTTCTTTTTCCTCCTGTTAGGGTTGCCAAGATACTTTATCCACCCCATTTCTATTATCGAATCCCATGGCACTTTGGGCAAGACAACTTCGCTTCATGTGGAGGCTGGGCCCGCAAACCGCGGGCGTACGGCTTGTGACCAGGTGTCCGTCGCTCCGGTGCCCATAACTTTTGATCCGCAATGAATTACGCGGCGCACAACATACTGTTGGAAAGCTCTCCGAGAGCTCTACGACGCGGGTAGCCAGGATTCTCGTTGTGCCCTTTTTTGGAGCCCAAAATCGAACGTTTTCATCCATTTTGGGCCACTTTTCTTATTCAGCTCTATTTTTCCGTCCCGGATCGTACGTAATAAGCTGTTAAAAGGACAACAACCTTACTCGCGGGACATTAAAGGGCCCTACAATGCGTCGATATCACGTCTTGCGAGGATGCTGCGTTGTTGAAGCGGATGGGTTGTTGTTAAGCCTATTGGGCCTTCTAAATGGGCCATCTCTCTAGGCTGGGATTGTGAACCGTTAACACAAAAAGGAATTCTGCCCCCACCATGACGAGTGCGATCATACCAGCACTAATGCAACGGATCCCATTAGAACTCCGAAGTTAAGCATGCTTGGGCGAGCGTAGTACTTGGATGGGTGACCCCCTGGGAAGTCCTCGTGTTGCACCCCCACTTTTCAATTTTTTTTTCTCCGGTTAGGGTTTCCAAGATACTTTATCCACCACATTTCTATTGTCGAATCCCACGGCACCTTGGGATAGACAACTTCGCTTCACGTGGAGGCTGGGCCCGCAAACCGAGGGCGTAGGGCTTATGACCAGGTCTCCGTCGCTCCGGTGCCCATAAATTTTGATCCATAAGGAGTTACGCGGCGCACAGCATACAGTTGGAAAGCTATCTGAGAGCTCTACGATGGGGGCAGCAAGCTTGCTTGCTGTACCCTTTTTGGGGCCCAAAATCGAACGTTTTCATTAGTTTCGGCCCACTTTTCTTATTAAGCTCTATTTTTCTGTCCCGGATCATACGTCGTGAGCTGTTAAAAGGACGACAAACTTACTCGTGGGACATTAGAGAGCCCTACAACGCGTCGATATCACGTCTTGCAAGGATGCTGCGTTGTTGAAGCGGATGGGTTGTTGTTAAGCCCATTGGGCATTCTAAATGGGCCATCTCTCTTGGCTGGGACTGTGAACCGTTAACACAAAAAGGAATTCTGCCCCCACCATGATGGGTGCGATCATACCAGCAATAATGCACCGGATCCCATCAAAACACCGAAGTTAAGTGTGCTTGGGCGATAGTAGTACTAGGATGGGTGACCCCCTGGGAAGTCCTCGTGTTGCACCCCCCTTTTCAATTTTTTTTCCTCCAGTTAGGGTTGCCAAAATACTTTATCCACCACATTTCTATTATCGAATCCCACGGCACCTTGGGCAAGACAACTTTTGCTTCACGTGGAAGCTGGGCCAGCAAACCGAGGGCATAGGGCTTGTGACCAAGTCTCCGTCGCTCCGGTGCCCATAACTTTTGATCCGTAAGGAGTTACGCGGCACACAGCATACCGTTGGAAAGCTCTCCGAGAGCTCTACAGTGGGGGCAGCAAGCGTGCTTGCTGTGCCCTTTTTGGAGCCCAAAATCGAATGTTTCCATTAGTTTCGGCCCACTTTTCTTATTAAGCTCTGTTTTTCTGTCCCGGATTGTACATCGTGAGCTGTTAAAAGAACGACAACCTTACTCGCGGGACATTAGAGGGCCCTACAATACATCAATATCACGTCTTGCGAGGATGCTGCGTTGTTGAAGCGGATGGATTGTTGTTAAGCTCAATGGGCCTTCTGAATGAGCCATCTTTCTAGGCTGGGACTGTGAACCGTTAACCCAAAAAGGAATTCTACGCCCAACATGACTTGTGCGATCGTACCAGCACTAATGCACCGAATCCCATCAGTACTCCGAAGTTAATCGTGCTTGGGTGAGAGTAGTACTAGGATGGGTGACCCCATGGGAAGTCCTCGTGTTTCACCCCCTTTTCAATTTTTTTTCCTCCGGTTAGGGTTGCCAAAGTACTTTTTCCACCAAATTTCTTTTATCGAATCCCACGGCACCTTTGGCAAGACAACTTCGCTTCACATGGAGGCTGGGCCCGCAAACCGATGGCGTAGGGCTTGTGACCAAGTCTCTGTCGCTCCGGGACCCATAACTTTTGATCCGTATGGAGTTACGCGGAGCACAATATACCATTGGAAAGCTCTCTGAGAGCTCTATGACGGGGGTAGCAATCTTGCTCGGTTGCGTCCATTTTTGGAGCCCAAAATCGAAAGTTTTCATCAGTTTCAAGGCCACTTTTCTTATTAAGCTCTATTTTTTCATCCCGGATCGTACGTCGTGAGCTGTTAGAAGGACAACAACCTGACTCGCGGTACATCAGAGGGCCCTACAACGTGTCAATATCACGTCTTGTGAGGATGCTGCGTTGTTGAAGCGGATGGGTTGTCGCTAAGCCCATTGGGCCTTTTGAATGGGCCATCTCTCTAAGCCTGCACTGTGAACCGTTAACACATATAGGAATTGTGCCCTCAACATGACGGGTGCGATCATACCAGCACTAATGCTCCACATCCCATCAGAACTCCGAAGTTAAGCATTCTTGGGCGTGAGTATTACTAGGATTGATGACCCCCTTTTCAAATTTTTTTGCCCTGGTTAGGGTTGCCAAGATACTTTACCCACCAAATCTCTATTACAAAGTCTTATAGAACATTGGGCAAGACAACTTCGCTTCACATAGAGGCCAGGACCGGAAACCGAGGGCGTAGGGTTTGTGACCAGGTCTCCATAGCTTCGGTGCCCATAACTTTTGATCCGTAAAGAATTACACGGCGCACAACATACCATTGCAAATCTCTATGAGAGCTCTACGATGGGGGCAGCAAGCTTGCTTGCTCTGCCCCTTTTTGGAGACCAAAATAAAATGCTTTCATCAGTTTCAGGCCACTTTTGTTCTTTTGCCCTATTTTTCCGTCCCGGATCGTACGTCCTGAGATGTTAAAAGGACGATAACCTGACTCGCGGTACATCAGAGGGCCTTACAACGTGTCGATATCACGTCTTGTGAGGATGCTGCATTGTTGAAGTTGATGGGTTGTCGTTAAGCCCATTGGGCCTTTTGAATTGGCCATCTCTCTAGGCTGGCACTGTTAACCGTTAACACATATAGGAATTGTGCCTCATCATGACGGGTGTGATCATACCAACACTAATGCACCGGATCCCATCAGAACTCCGAAGTTAAGCGTGATTGGGAGAAAGTAGTACTAGGATTGATGACCCCCTGGGAAGTCCTCGTGTTGTACCCCCTTTTCAATTTTTTTTGCCCTGGTTAGGGTTCCCAAGATACTTTATCCACCAAATCCCTATTACTGCATCCCACGGAACATTGGGCAAGACAACTTCGCTACACTTAGAGGCCGAGCCCGCAAACCGAGGGCGTAGGGTTTGTGACCAGGTTTCCGTCGCTCCGGTGCCCATACCTTTTGATCCGTAAGGAGTTATGCGGCGCACAGCATACCGTTGCAAAGCTCTCTGAGAGCACTACGACGAGGGCAGCTAGCTTGCTCGCTGTGCCCATTTTTTGAGCCTAAAATTGAATATTTTCATCAGTTTCAAGACACTTTTCTCCGTTTGCCCTATTTTTTCATCCCGGATCGCACGTCGTGAGCTGTTAAATGGATGACAACCAGACTCGCGATACATCAGAGGGCCCTACAATGTGTCGATATCACGTCTTTCGAGGATGCTGCGTTGTTGAGGTGAATTGGTTGTCGTTAAGCCCATTGGGCCTTTTGAATAGGCCATCTCTCTAGGCTGGCACTGTGAACCGTTAACACATATAGGAATTGTGCCCTCAACTTGACGGGTGCGATCATACCAGCACTAATGCACCGGATCCCATCAGAATTCCGAAGTTACGCGTCCTTGGACGAGAGTAGTGCTAGGATGGGCGACCCCCTGGGAAGTCCTCATATTGTACCCCCTTTTCAATTTTTTTTGCCCTGGTTAGGGTTGCCAAGATACTTTATCCACCAAATATCCATTACCGAAGCCCACGAAACATTGGGCAAGACAACTTCGCTTCACGTAGAGGCCGGGACCGCAAACCGAGGGCGTAGGGTTTGTGACAAGGTATCCGTCGCTTCGGTGCCCATAACTTTTGATCCGTAAGGAGTTACGCGGCGCATAGCTTACCGTTGCAAAGCCCTCTGAGAGCTCTACGACGGGGGCAGCCAGCTTGCTGGCTGTGCCCCTTTTTGGAGCCCAAAATTGAACGTTTTCATCAGTTTCAGGCCACTTTCGTTCTTTTGCTCTATTTTTCCGTTTCGGATTGTAGGTCGTGAGCTGTTAAAAGGATGCCAACCTGACTCGTGGGACATCATAGGGCCCTACAACGTGTTGATATCATGTCTTGCGAGGATGCTGCATTGTTGAAGCGGATGTGTTTTCGTTAAGCCCATTGGGCCTTTTGAATGAGCCATCTCTCTAGGCTGGGACTGTGAACCGTTAACACATATAGGAATTGTGCCCTCAACATGACGGGTGCGATCATACCAGCATTAATGCTTCGGATCCCATCAGAACTCCGAAGTTAAGCGTGCTTGGGCGATAGCAGTACTAGGATGGGTGATCCCCTGGGAAGTCCTCGTGTTGCACCCACTTTTCAATTCTTTTTGCCCTGGTTTGGGTTGCCATGATACTTTATCCACCAAATCTCTATTACAGAATCCCATGGAACATTGGGCAAGAAAACTTCGCTTCCCGTAGAGGTCGGGCCCACAAACCCAGGGCGCAGGGTTTATGACCAGGTCTCCATTGCTCCGGTGCCCATAACTTTTGATCCGTAAGGAGTTACGCGGTGCACAGCATACCGTTGCCAAGCTCTCTGAGAGCTCTACGACGGGGGCAGCCAGCTTGCTCGCTGTGCCCATTTTTGGAGCCCAAAATCGAATGTGTTTATCAATTTCAGGACACTTTTCTTCTTTTGCTCTGTTTTTCCATCCCGGATCGTACGTCGTGAGATGTCAAAAGCATGACAACCTGACTCGCGGTACATCAGCGGGCCCTAAAACATGTCGATATCACGTCTTGCAAGGTTGCTGCGTTGTTGAAGCGGATGGGTTGTCATTAAGCCCTTTGGTCCTTTTGAATGGGCAATCTCCCTAGGCTGGCATTGTGAACCGTTAACACATATAAGAATTGTGCCCTCAACATGTTGGGTGCAATCATACCACCACAAATGCACCGGATCCCATTAGAACTCTGAAGTTAAGCGTGCTTGGGCTAGAGTAGTACTAGGATGGGTGACCCCCTGGGAAGTCCTCATGTTGTACCCCCATTTCAATTTTTTTTGCCTGGTTAGGGTTGCCAAGATACTTTATCCACCAAATCTCTATTACCGAATCCCACGGAACATTGGGCAAGACAACTTCGCTTCACGTAGAGGCCGGGCCTGCAAACCGAGGGCGTAAGGTTTGTGACCAGGTCTCCGTCGCTCCGGTGCCCATAACATTTGATCCGTAAGGAGTTACGTGGCGCACATCATACCGTTGCAAAGCTCTCTGAGAGCTCTACGACGGGGGCAGCCAGCTTGCACAATGTGCCCGTTTTTGGAGCCCAAAATCGCACGTTTTCGGAGCCCAAAATCGAACGTTTTCATCAGTTTCAGGAGACTTTTCTTCGTTTGCCCTGTTTTTTCATCCCGGATCGTACGTTGTGAGCTATTAAAAGGACGACAACCTGACTCGCGATACATCAGAGGGCGCTACAACGTGTCGATATCACGTCTTGCGAGGATGCTGCGTTATCGAAGCGGATGGGTTGTCGTTAAGCCCATTGGGCCTTTTGAATGGGCCATCTCTCTAGGCTGGCACTGTGAACAGTTAACACATATAGGATTTGTACCCTCAACCTGACGGGTGCGATCAAACCAGCACTAATGCAACGGATCCCATAAGAACTCCGAAGTTAAGCGTGCTTGAGCGAGAGTAGTAGTAGGATGGGTGTCCCCATGGGAAGTCCTCGTGTCGCACCCCCTTTTCAATTTTTTTTGCCCTGGTTAGGGTTGCCAAGATACTTTATCAACCAAATCTCTATTACCGAATCCCACTGAACATTGGGCAAGACAACTTCGTTTCACGTAGAGGCCGGGCCCGCAAATTGGCAGCGTAAGGTTTGTGACCAGGTCTCCGTCGCTCCAGTGCCCATACCTTTTGATCCGTAAGGAGTTATGCGGCGCACAGCATACCGTTGCAAAGCTCTCTGAGAGCTCTACGACGAGGGCACTTCTGTTCTTTTACTCTATTTTTTCATCCCGAATTGTACGTCGTGAGCTGTTAAAAGGACGACAACCTGACTCGCGGGACATCAAAGGGCCCTACAACGTGTCAATATCACGTCTTGCGAGGATGTTGTGTTGTTGAAGTGGATGGGTTGTCCTTAAGCCCATTGGGCCATCTGATGAGCCATCTCTCTAGGCTGGGACTGTGAACCATTAACACATATATGAATTGTGCCCACAACATGACGGGTGCGACCATACCAGCACTAATGCACCGGATCCCATCAGAACTCCGAAGTTAAGCGTGCTTGGGCGAGAGTAGTACTAGGATGGGTGACCCCCTGGGAAGTCCTCGTGTTGCACCCCCATTTCAATTTTTTTTGCCCTGGTTAGGGTTGCCAAGATACTTTATCAACCAAATCTCTATTACCGAATCCCACGGAACATTGGGCAAGACAACTTCACTTCACGTAGAGATCGGGCCCACAAACCGAGGGCGTAGGGTTTGTGACTAGGTCTCCATTGCTCTAGAGCCCATAACATTTGATCCGTAAAGAGTTACACGGCGCACAACATACCGTTGCAAAGCCCTCTGAGAGCTCTACGACGGGGTCAGCCAGCTTGCTCAATGTGCCCATTTTTGGAGCCCAAAATCAAACGTTTTTATCAGTTTCAGGAGACTTTTCTTTTTTTGCCCTGTTTCTCTGTCCCGTATCGTACGTCGTGAGCTGTTAAAAGGATGACATCCTGACTCGTGGTACAGCAGAGGGCCCTACAACGTGTCGATATCACGTCTTGCGAGGATGCTGCGTTGTTCAAGCGGATAGGTTGTCGTTAAGCCCATTGGGCCTTTTGAATGGGCCATCTCTCTAGGCTGGCACTGTGAATCGTTAACACATATAGGAATTGTGCCCTCATCATGATGGGTGCGATCATACCAGTACTAATGCAACGGATTCCATCCGAATTCCGAAGTTAAGCGTTCTTGGGCGAGATTAGTACTAGGATTGGTGCCCCCCTGGGAAGTCCTCATGTTGCACCCCCTTTTCAATTTTTTTTGCCCTGGTCAGGTTTGCCAAGATACTTTATCCACCAAATCTCAATTACCGAAGCCCACGAAACATTGTGCAAGGCAACTTCGCTTCACGTAGAGGCCGGGCCCGGAAACCGAGGGCGTAGGGTTTGTGACAAGGTATCCGTCGCTTCGGTGCCCATAACTTTTGATCCGTAAGGAGTTACGCGGCGGATAGCTTACCGTTGCAAAGCCCTCTGAGAGCTCTGCGACGGGGGCAACCAGCATGCTGGCTGTGCCCTTTTTTGGAGCCCAAAATCGAACGTTTTCATCAGTTTCAGGCCACTTTCATTCTTTTGTTCTATTTTTCCGTTTCGGATTGTACGTCGTGAGCTGTTAAAAGGACGACAACCTGACTCGCCGAACATCATAGGGCCCTACTACGTGTTGATATAATGTCTTGCGAGGATGCTGCGTTGTTGAAGCGGATGTGTTGTCGTTAAGCCCATTGGGCCTTTTGAATGAGCCATCTCTCTAGGCTGGGACTGTGAACCGTTAACACATATAGGAATTGTGCCCTCAACATGATGGGTGCGATCATACCAGCACTAATTCTCCGGATCCCATCAGAACTCCGAAGTTAAGTGTGCTTGGGCGAGAGCAGTACTAGGATGGGTGACCCCCTGGGAAGTCCTCGTGTTGCACCCACTTTTCAATTTTTTTTGCCCTGGTTAGGGTTGCCATGATACTTTATCCACCAAATCTCTATTACTGAATCCCACGGAACATTGGGCAAGAAAACTTCGCTTCACGTAGAGGGCGGGCCCGCAAACCGAAGGCGTAGGGTTTGTGACCAGGTCTTCGTCGCTCCGGTGCCCATAACTTTTGATCCGTAAGGAGTTACGCGGCGCACAGCATACCGTTGCCAAGCTCTCTGAGAGCTCTACGACGTGGGCAGCCAGCTTGCTCGCTGTGCCCATTTTTGGAGCCCAAAATCGAATGTGTTTATCAATTTTAGGACACTTTTCTTCTTTTGCTCTGTTTTTCGATCCCGGATCGTACGTCGTGAGATGTCAAAAGGATGACAACCTGACTCGCGGTACATCAACTGTCACGCCCCAACCCGGCCTATAAAGGTTAGACTGGGGTATGATCTAAACATTCGAGTCACGTCTCGTACTTAACCGTTCATGAAGATTTAACACTTAACGTCTTGGCCTAAACTCCAAAATTTTTCGGTAAATCGGCAGCATAACGGCTGTAATTGGGCTCTTTGGTTTGACCTAATTCTCTAAACGCCTCAATTATTCCAATCATTAATCCAATTCCATTAAGGACTCCTATTTGACACCAACCGATTGGCTAACTAGTTTACCTTGAAAGTCTCGTTTGGTTAATAAGCCTAACATGATAACTATGTCCTGTTTGTTTTTCAATTTCCTATCATGCAAGTACCTATTATCCTTTAGTTTGCAAATGAACACCTAAGTGAAATTAGATAGAATTAACTTAGTTGATTGTTCATCTAGTGGTTTGAATGCCTACGATAACTACTAATTAAGAAAACGAAAGCAAACAACCAAATAAAAGTTCGTCCGGTTATAGATAGTACAATCTCAGAATTAGACCCAAATTACAACGGGGTCATTTACATCAATAAACAACGAGCAACATAAAAGAAATAGTCTTCAAGTAGCATAGTTCACAAATAGCCATAATCACGCAAGGCACACAAGACAGGCAATCACTCCAGGGGTTCATCGTTAGGCACACCATCCTCGGGTACCTGTACCTGTTCTTCTTCACCTGTGATGAAAAAAAGGGTGAGTCCTTATGAACTCAGCGAGGGGGAACGAGAAATACGTTTTGAAACTCGTTTTTCGGTTCAATTTATGAAAACTCTTTTTGAGAACATGTCACGTATTACAAATAATAAGGTACGCAATTATAAAAAACAAATCGAGTAACGGATACAAAGTAAGGGAACAGAAATGCCAGTCTTTTCTCCCCGAGGTTCTCTAGGAACCAAGCGAGAGTACTTACATATAAGCACAGGAACAAGAATACCAGTCTTTCCTCCCCGAGATTCTCTAGGAACCAAGCGAGAGTACTTATACACATTGTAAAAAGGATACGGTGAGCATTTGCTCTCAATGTCAATTTCGATTCATTTGGTGCGGCCGACTTCAATAATCCACTTATCGCTCCCAATTGGGTGTACTCCGGATGTACCCCGAAACCTACGACCCAACACTCCGAGGGTGCTACGCCAAGCGAGAGAGGGAATTGGACCATGGTAGTCACGGTAACACCGGCAAGCCCGATGCCGCCCGGCGTGCGTGAAACACTACCATGCCACACTGAAAGGTTGCAACCTCGTATACAATGCCCATTTTTGTCATTTAACATTTCACATTAGGAGGTCAACAAAGTAGGTTGCCTCCGAGCAAGTATATGATCACATTTTGACATATTGGCATATAAGGCATTGTAAGAACATATAATCATTTCATATATCCATTTGAAAGCAATTAAACTTTAACGGGCAGCCAAGTAATCACGTTCAAATAAACCATTGAATATCTTTTAACAATTCACATTAGGAGAACAACAAAGTAGGTTGCCTCCGAGCAATTTCAAGATCACATATTGCCAAGTAAACGAACGAGGCATGCTTGACATGAAATTTCACTTTGTAGAACACATAGAGTCATATGAACATTAAACGGGCAGCCATGTAACACATGCAAGTCAAGCCATATAACTCATTTCGAAGTCCACGTAATCAAGTGATACGATTATTCACATGCAACAACATCTACGTGGTGGTTTCGGATGCAAGAAAAGCCTATTTGTCAACATGCAATGATCAAAATTACATTTAAGCTTATAAGACATTTACGGGCAGCCCACTAAGCATATAATTTCCACACAATATCTAAATGATCAACACTTAGCAAGACTACCTAGTCATTAGGGTTTCCGTTTCATGCTTAACCATGTGATTAAACCCTAAGTCAACTCAAGTTCATTCACAAGTCATGCATCATTCAATTCAAACATCCTCAAGTACTCAAAACAGTCCACACAACATCCCAACACCACAATTCCAAGCAATTAGCACCACAAGAGGGGTTACAACAATTTTCCAAGCATATAACTAAGTGAAACCTTTACTGCAATAGGCTGTTTTCCCACAATCAATAGGATAATCAAACAATCTCAAAATTCAGTGAATAAGATGTCAAATTAAAGCTTAAGAAGTTAACTAAAATCAGAAATAAACCTTGCATCAATTGGAGTTCAGAATCATTAGTTATGGCCGAAACAGTGAGGTAGCACAAAACTGTCCAGATTTGCACACGTTTCAGAAATTGACGTTTTTGAGGTCCTTGGAGTCATTTTTAGCTTTGGTCCATTTCTGACAAAATTGTCCAGAACTGAAAAATATAGTATCACACCAATTTTCATGCATTTTGGACAACATTTACTAAGTCAAACATGGTTCGCTCCACAAGGTCAGTGCATCTGCCAAAACCTGATTCATTTTCCCAGATTTCCAGATTTGGTCATATTTTAATGATTTGACATTTTGAGGACCTTAGAGTCAAAATTAGCTTCGGCCTATTTCTGGGAAAAATGTTCAAAACTGTCCAAACTAGTCACCCACCAATTTTCAATCATTTTCAACATCATTTGCTTAGCTAAAATTACCTCGAAACGACTGGTCAGAGAGCTGTCATCCACTTCGACTTCACCTAGCATCATTTTCAAGCCAAGATCTTGCCATGCATGGTTGTTTAAGCTTATGAACGACCATATAGCTCAATTACAGAAGCAAATACACACATTTATGAGCATGCATGTGAAATTTCAAAGAGTTTTCAAAAGCTTTTAACCCTCACCTTTGCAATCAACCAAAAGATGTACAAAAACCTTGTTGAGGCTCAAATTTCTTCCTCTTCTTGCTTAGCCGAGTTTCCAACTTGGTTTTCTCTATTTTTCCTAGCCTAGTAAGCAATCTCTTAGTACATGCATGTAGTTAGGACTTGAAGAAAAGAAATGGAAGCTTAGTAACTCACCTAGGCCGAAAATGAAGCTTCAATGCACATGCATGAGTGATTTTTGCATCATAGCTTGTTCGGTTGAGGTCCTTTGCTTGTGGCTTGCTTGGTTTAGCTATGGTGTGAAGAAGAGAAGCTATGGAGATGAAGAACTCAGCCAAAACCGAAATGGAGAGAGAAAATGAGAGGGAGAGAGAGAAATGTGAGGAAAGTGAGAAAAATGAGGCTTTTTGCAAATTTTGAGCATGTGGTCAGCCTTGGGCTTCCAAATCTGAATTTTTGTGTCTTCAAGGTGGAATTTGAAATGTTAGCATGGGCCATGAGTGGTTTGGTCGAAAATGGGAGGAAATTGAGGTGGTTTTGGGCAATTTTTATGCATTGATAAGTGTTTTTGTGTCATGACTTGTCTAGAATTATTTTGAATTAAACATGCATGCAAAAATCTGATTTTGTGTCATCTTTTGAATTGTTTTAACATGTGTGTAAGAGAATGTTGGGTATTTAGGGATTTTAGGTAGAATAGAATATAGGGTATGTTTAGAGGTTGGTGAGATTTTGTCTTGTAGTGAGTTTAAAATATAATATTTAGGTGTTAGTGGATTTTGTAGAGATTTGAATTAGGATTATAATAATAGTTAGTGGATTGTGTAGGATTATTTTATTGTCTTGTGCTTTGTGTAGGATTCTTTCTTGATCAACGTGGTGGCACGAATTTCTAGGTCTAGGGCACGAATTACGAGGTAGACACGATCTACGAGGTAAGACACGAACTTCAAGACTAATGCATGTACTTCAAGACTAATGCACAGATTTCAATGCAAATGCACGCAATCCCTAGATAAATGTACGTAAACTAATACAAGGCACGTAATTCAAGACACAACTCTTAAACCTAGGTTAAAGCACGCAGTTCAAGGTTAATGCACACGAAACGAAGAGACACACGCAAATCAAGGTCTCGCATGTAAATTAAGGTCATGGCATGTTTATCTAGGTATCGCACGTATATCGAGGATTAGGGCACACAATTTTAGGTTAAGGCACGTATAACGAGGCATGCACGAAAACCAAGACATGGCACGTAATCTAGGGTCGGTCGTACAGTTCTAGTTCTAAGGCACGCAAATCGAGGTAAGTCACATTATTCGGGATCGGGCCTCACATCAGCAGGCCCTAAAACATGTCGATATCACGTCTTGCAAGGTTGCTGCGTTGTTGAAGCGGATGGGTTGTCATTAAGCCCTTTGGTCCTTTTGAATGGGCCATCTCTCTAGGCTGGCATTGTGAACCGTTAACACATACAAGAATTGTGCCCTCAACATGACGGGTGCAATCATACCACCACAAATGCACCGGATCCCATCAGAACTCTGAAGTTAAGCGTGCTTGGGCTAGAGTAGTACTAGGATGGGTGACCCCCTAGGAAGTCCTCGTGTTGCACCCCCATTTCAATTTTTTTTGCCTGGTTAGGGTTGCCAAGATACTTTATCCACCAAATCTCTAATACCGAATCCCACGGAACATTGGGCAAGACGACTTCGCTTCACGTAGAGGCCGGACCTGCAAACCGAGGGCGTAGGGTTTGTGACCAGGTCTCCGTCGCTCTGGTGCCCATAACATTTGATCCGTAAGTAGTTACGTGGCGCACAACATACCGTTGCAAAACTCTCTGAGAGCTCTACGACGGGGGCATCCAGCTTGCTCAATGTACCCGTTTTTGGAGCCCAAAATCGAACGTTTTCATCAGTTTCAGGACACTTTTCTTTGTTTGCCCTGTTTTTTCATCCCGGATCGTACGTCGTGAGCTGTTAAAAGGACGACAACCTGACTCGCGGTACATCAGAGGGCCCTACAAAGTGTCGATATCACGTCTTGCGAGGATGCTGCGTTGTTGAAGTGGATGGGTTGTCGTCAAGCCCAATGGGCCTTTTGAATGGGCCATCTCTCTAGGCTGGCATAGTGAACAGTTAACACATATAGGATTTGTGCCCTCAACCTGACGGGTGCGATCAAACCAGCACTAATGCAACGGATCCCATAAGAACTCCGAAGTTAAGCGTGCTTGAGCGAGAGTAGTAGTAGGATGGGTGTCCCCATGGGAAGTCCTTGTGTCGCACCCCCTTTTCAATTTTTTTTGCCCTGGTTAGGGTTGCCAAGATACTTCATCAACCAAATCTCTATTACCGAATCCCACTGAACATTGGGCAAGACAACTTCGTTTCACGTAGAGGCCGGGCCCGCAAACTGGCGGCGTAAGGTTTGTGACCAGGTCTCCGTCGCTCCAGTGCCCATAACTTTTGATCCGTAAGGAGTTACGCTGTGCACAACATACCGATGCAAAGCTCTCTGAGAGCTGTACGACGAGGGCACTTCTGTTCTTTTACTCTATTTTTTCATCCCGAATTGTACGTCGTGAGCTGTTAAAAGGACGACAACCTGACTCGCGGGACATCAAAGGGCCCTACAACGTGTCAATATCACGTCTTGCGAGGATGTTGTGTTGTTGAAGTGGATGGGTTGTCCTTAAGCCCATTGGGCCATGTGAATGAGCCATCTCTCTAGGTTGCGACTGTGAACCATTAACACATATATGAATTGTGCGCTTAACATGATGGGTGCGAGCATACCAACACTAACGCACCGGATCCCATCAGAACTCCGAAGTTAAGCGTGCTTGGGCGAGAGTAGAACTAGGATGGGTGACCCCCTGGGAAGTACTCGTGTTGTATCCCCTTTTCAATTTTTTTTGCCTTGGTTAGGGTTGCCAAGATACTTTATCAACCAAATCTCTATTACCGAATCCCACGAAACATTGTGCAAGACAACTTCACTTCACGTAGAGGCCGGGCCCCCAAACCGAACGCGTAGGGTTTGTGACCAGGTCTCCGTCGCTCGAGAGCCCAGAACATTTAATCCGTAAGGAGTTACGCGGCGCACAACATACCGCTGCAAAGCTCTCTAAGAGCACTACAACCGGGGCAGCCAGCGTTCTCAATGCGCCCATTTTTGGAGCCCAAAATCAAACGTTTTTATCAGTTTCAAGAGACTTTTCTTTTATTGCCCTGTTTTTCCGTCCCGTATCGTACGTCGTGAGTTGTTAAAAGGATGACATCCTGACTCGTTGTACAGCAGAGGGCCCTACAACGTGTCGATATCACGTCTTGCGAGGATGCTGCGTTGTTCAAGCGGATGGGTTGTCGTTAAGCCCATTGGGCCTTTTGAATGGGCCATCTCTCTAGGCTGGCACTGTGAACCGTTACCACATATAGGAATTGTGCCCTCATCATGACGGGTGCGATCAGACCAGCACTAATGCAACGGATCCCATCAGAATTCCGAAGTTAAGCGTGCTTGGGCGAGAGTAGTGCTAGGATGGGTGACCCCCTGAGAAGTCCTCATGTTGCACCCCCTTTTCAATTTTTTTTGCCCTGGTCAGGTTTGCCAAGATACTTTATCCACCAAATCTCAATTACCGAAGCCCACGAAACATTGTGCAAGACAACTTCGCTTCACGTAGAGGCCGGGCCCGCAAACCGAGGGCGTAGGGTTTGTGACCAGGTATCCGTCGCTCCGGTGCCCATAACTTTTGATCCGTAAGGAGTTACGCGGCGCACAGCTTACCGTTGCAAAGTTCTATGAGAGCTCTACGACGGGGGCAGCCAGCTTGCTGGCTGTGCCTATTTTTGGAGCCCAAAATCAAATGTTTTCATTAGTTTCAGGCCAATTTTATTCTTTTGCTCTGTTTTTCCGTCCTGGATCGTACGTCGTGAGCCGTTAAAAGGATGAAAACCTGACTCGCGGGACATCAGAGGGCCCTACAACGTGTTGATATCATGCCTTGTGAGGATATTGCGTTGTTGAGGCGGATGTGTTGTCATTAAGCCCATTGGGCCTTTTGAATGGGCCATTTCTCTAGGCTGGGACTGTGAACCGTTAACACATATTGGAATTGTGCCCTCAACATGACGGGTGCGATCATACCAGCACTAATGCACCCGATCCTATCAGAACTCCGAAGTTAAGCGTGCTTGGGCGAGAGTAGTATTAGGATGGGTGACCCCCTGGGAAGTCCTCGTGTTGCACCCCATTTTCAAATTTTTTTGCCCGGGTTGGGGTTGCCATGATACTTTATCCACCAAATCTCTATTACAGAATCCCATGGAACATTGGGCAAGAAAACTTCGCTTCACGTAGAGGTCGGGCCCGCAAACCGAGGGCGTAGGGTTTATGACCAGGTCTCCGTTGCTCTGGTGCCCATAACTTTTGATCCGTAAGGAGTTACGCGGCGCACAACATACCATTGCCAAGCTCTCTGAGAGCTCTACGACGGGGGCAGCCAGCTTGCTCGCTGTGCCAATTTTTGGAGCCCAAAATCGAATGTGTTTATCAAATTCAGGACACTTTTCTTCTTTTGCTCTGTTTTTCCATCACGGATCGTACGTCGTGAGATGTCAAAAGGATGACAACCTGACTCGCGGTACATCAGCGGGCCCTAAAACATGTCGATATCATGTCTTGCAAGGTTGCTGCGTTGTTGAAGCGGATGGGTTGTCATCAAGCCCTTTGGTCCTTTTGAATGGGCCATCTCTCTAGGCTGGCATTGTAAACCGTTAACACATATAAGAATTGTGCCCTCAACATGTTGGGTGCAATCATACCACCACAAATGCACCGGATCCCATCATAACTCTGAATTTAAGCGTGCTTGGGATAGAGTAGTACTAGGATGGGTGACCCCCTGGGAAGTCCTCGTGTTGCACCCCCATTTCAATTTTGTTTGCCTGGTTAGGGTTGCCAAGATACTTTATCCACCAAATCTCTATTACCGAATCTCACGGAACATTGGGCAAGACAACTTCGCTTCACGTAGAGGCCGGGCCTGCAAACCGAGGGCGTAGGGTTTGTGACCAGGTCTCCGTCGCTCCGGTGCCCATAACATTTGATCCGTAAGGAGTTACGTGGCGCACAACATACCGTTGTAAAACTCTCTAAGAGCTCTACGACGGGGGCAGCTAGCTTGCTCAATGTGCCCATTTTTGGAGCCCAAAATCGAACGTTTTCATCAGTTTCAGGAGACTTTTCTTCGTTTGCCCTGTTTTTTCATCCCGGATCGTACGTCGCGAGCTGTTAAAAGGACGACAACCTGACTCGTGGTACATCAGAGGGCCCTACAACGTGTCGATATCACGTCTTGCGAGGATGTTGCGTTATTGAAGCGGATGAGTTGTCATTAAGCCCAATGGGCCTTTTGAATGGGCCATATTTCTAGGCTGGCATAGTGAACAGTTAACACATATAGGATTTGTGCCCTCAACCTGACTTGTGCGATCAAACCAGCACTAATGCAACGGATCCCATAAGAACTCCGAAGTTAAGCGTGCTTGAGCGAGAGTAGTAGTAGGATGGGTGTCCCCATGGGAAGTCCTTGTGTCGCACCCCCTTTTCAATTTTTTTTGCCCTGGTTAGGGTTGCCAAGATACTTCATCAACCAAATCTCTATTACCGAATCCCACTGAACATTGGGCAAGACAACTTCGTTTCACGTAGAGGCCGGGCCCGCAAACTGGCGGCGTAAGGTTTGTGACCAGGTCTCCGTCGCTCCAGTGCCCATAACTTTTGATCCGTAAGGAGTTACGCGGTGCACAACATACCGATGCAAAACTCTCTGAGAGCTGTACGACGAGGCCACTTTTGTTCTTTTGCTCTATTTTTTCATCCTGGGTTGTACGTCGTGAGCTGTTAAAAGGACGACAACCTGACTCGCGGGACATCAAAGGGCCTTACAACGTGTCGATATCACGTCTTGCGAGGATGCTGTGTTGTTGAAGCGGATGGGTTGTCCTTAAGCCCATTGGGCCATCTGAATGAGCCATCTCTCTAGGCTGGGACTGTGAACCATTAACACATATATGAATTGTGCCCACAACATGACGGGTGCGACCATACCAGCACTAATGCACCGGATCCCATCAGAACTCCGAAGTTAAGCGTGCTTGGGCGAGAGTAGTACTAGGATGGGTGACCCCCATTTTAATTTTTTTTGCCCTGGTTAGGGTTGCCAAGATACTTTATCAACCAAATCTCTATTACCGAATCCCACGGAACATTGGGCAAGACAACTTCACTTCACGTAGAGGCCGGGCCTGCAAACCGAGGGCGTAGGGTTTGTGACCAGGTCTCCGTCGCTCTAGAGGCCATAACATTTGATCCGTAAAGAGTTACACTGCGCACAACATACCGTTGCAAAGCTCTCTGAGAGCTCTACGACAGGGGCAGCCAGCTTGCTCAATGTGCCCATTTTTGGAGCCCAAAATCAAACGTTTTTATCAGTTTTAGGAGACTTTTCTTTTTTTGCCCTGTTTTTCCGTCCCGTATCGTACGTCGTGAGTTGTTAAAAGGATGACAACCTGACCCGTGGTACATCAAAGGGCCCTACAACGTGTCGATATCACGTCTTGCGAGGATGCTGCGTTGTTCAAGCGGATGGGTTGTCGTTAAGCCCATTGGGCCTTTTGAGTGGGCCATCTCTCTAGGCTGGCACTGTGAACCGTTAACACATATAGGAATTGTGCCCTCATCAAGATGGGTGCGATCATACCAGCACTAATGCAACGGATCCCATCAGAATTCCGAAGTTAAGCGTTCTTGGGCGAGATTAGTACGAGGATGGGTGACCCCCTGGGAAGTCCTCGTGTTGCACCCCCTTTTCAACTTTTTTTGCACTGGTTAGGATTGCCAAGATACTTTATCCTCCAAATCTCTATTACCGAATCCCACGGAACATTGGGCAAGACAACTTCGCTTCACGTAGAGGCCGGGCCCGCAAACTGAGGGCGTAGGGTATGTGACCAGGTCTCCGTCGCTCTGGTGCCCATAACATTTGATCTGTAAGGACTTACGCGGTGCACAGCATACCGTTACAAAGCTCTCTGAGAGCTCTACGACTGGGGCAGCCAGCTTGCTCGCTGTGCCCCTTTGTGGAGCCCAAAATCGAAGTTTTTCATCAATTTCAGGACACTTTGCTTCTTTTGCCCTGTTTTTCCGTCGCGTATCGTACGTCGTGAGTTGTTAAATGGAGGACAACCTGAATCGCGGTACATCAGAGGGCCCTACAACGTGTCGATATAACGTCTTGCGAGGATGCTGCGTTGTTGAAGTGGATAGGTTGTCGTTAAGCCCATTGGGCCTTTTGAATTGGCCATCTCTCTAGGCTGGCATTGTGAACCGTTAACACATATAGGAATTGTTCCCACAACATGACGGGTGCGATCATACCACCACTAATGCACCGGATCCCATCAGAACACCGAAGTTAAGCGTGCTTGGTCTAGAGTAGTACTAGGATGGGTGACCCCCTGGGAAGTCCTCGTGTTGCACCCTCTTTTAAATTTTTTTTGCCCTGGTTAAGATTGCCCAGATACTTTAACCTCCAAATCTCTATTACCAAATCCCATGGAACATTGGGCAAGACAACTTCGCTTCACGTAGAGGCCGGGCCCGCAAACCGAGGGCGTAGGGTTTGTGACTAGGTCTCCGTCGCTCCGGTGCCCACAACATTTGATCCGTAAGGAGTTACGCGGCACACAATATACCGTTGCAAAGCTCTCTGAGAGCTCTACGACGGGGGCAGCCAGCTTGCTCACTGTGCCCATTTTTGAAGCCCAAAATTGAATGTTTTCATCAGTTTCAGGACACTTTTCTTCGTTTGCCCTGTTTTTCCGTCCCGTATCGTACGTCGTGAGCTGTTAAAAGGATGACAACCTGAATCGTAGTACATCAGAGGGCCCAACAACGTGTCAATATCACGTCTTGCGAGGATGCTGCGTTATTGAAGCGGATAGGTTGTCGTTAAGCCCATTGGGCCTTTTGAATGGGCCATCTTTCTAGGCTGGCATTGTGAACCGTTAACACATATAGGAATTGTGCCCTCAACTTGACGGGAGCAATCATACCAGCACTAATTCAACGGATCCCATCAGAACTCCGAAGTTAAGCGTGCTTGGGCGAGAGTAGTACTAGGATGGGTGACCCCCTGGGTAGTCCTCGTGTTGCACCCCCTTTTCAATTTTCTTTGCCCAGGTTAGGGTTGCCAAGATAATTTATTCACCAAATCTCTATTACCGAATCCCACGGAACATTGGGCAAGACAACTTCGCTTCACGTAGAGGCCGGGCCCGCAAACTGTGGGCGTAGGGTTTGTGACCAGGTTTTCGTCGCTCCGGTGCCTATAACTTTTGATCCGTAAGGAGTTACGCGGCGCACAGCACACCGTTGCAAAGCTCACTGAGAGCTCTACGACGAGGGTAGCCAGCTTGCTCGCTATGCTGCTTTTTGGCACCCAAAATCGAATATTTTCATCAGTTTTAGGCCACTTTTGGTGTTTTGCTCTATTTTTCCATCCCGGATTGTACGTCGTGAGCTGTTAAAAGGACGACAACCTAACTCGTGGGACATCAGGGGGCCCTACAATGGGTCGATATCACGTCTCGTGAGGATGCTGCGTTATTGAAGCGAATGGGCTGTCATTAAGCCCATTGGGCCTTTTGAATGAGCTATCTCTCTAGGCTGGGACTGTGAACCGTTAACACATATCGGAATTGTGCCCTCAACATGACGGGTGTGATCATACCACCACTAGCGCCCCGGACCCCATCAAAACTCCAAACTTAACCGTGCTTGGGCGAGAGTAGTACTAGGATGGGTGACCCCCTGGGAAGTCCTCGTGTTGCACCCCCATTTCAATTTTTTTTCACCTGGTTAGGGTTGCCAAGATACTTTATCCACCAAAACTCTATTACCGAATCCCACGGAACATTGGGCAAGACAACTTCGCTTCACGTAGAGGCCGGGCCCGCAAACTGAGGGCGTAGGGTTTATGACCATGTCTCCGTCACTCCGGTGCCCATAACATTTGATCCGTAAAGAGTTACGCGGCGCACAGCATACCGTTGAAAAGCTCTCTGAGAGCTCTACGACGGGGGCTGCCAGCTTGCTCGCTGTGCCTAGTTTTGGAGACCAAAATCGAATGTGTTCATCACTTTCAGGACACTTTTCTTCTTTTGCCCTGTTTTTTCATCCCAGATCGTACGTCGTGAGCTGTTAAAAGGATGACAACTTGACTCGCGGTACATCAGCGGGCCCTTCAACGTGTCGATATCACGTCTTGCGAGGTTGCTGCGTTGTTGAAGCATATGGGTTGTCGTTTAGCCCATTGGGCCTTTTGAATAGGCCATCTCTCTAGGCTGGCACTGCGAACCGTTAACACATATAGGAATTGTGTCCTCAACATGACGGTTGCGATCATTCTAGCACTAATGCACCGGATCCCATCAGAACACCGAAGTTAAGCGTGCTTGGGCGAGAGTAGTACTAGGATGGGTGACCCCCTGGGAAGTCCTCGTGTTGCACCCCCTTTTCAATTTTTTTTGCCCTGGTTAGGGTTGCCAAGTTACTTTATCCACAAAATCTCTATTACCGAATCCCACGGAACATTGGACAAGACAACTTCGCTTCACGTAGAGGTCGGGCCTACAAACCGAGGGCGTAGGGTTTGTGACCAGGTCTCCGTCTCTTCGGTGCCCATAACTTTTGATCCGTAAGGAGTTACACGGTGCACAGCATACCGTTGCAGAGCTCTCTGAGAGCTCTACGGCAGGGGTATCCAGCTTGCTCGATGTGCACGTTTTCAGAGCCCAAAATCGAACGTTTTCATCAGTTTCAGGATACTTTTCTTATTTTGCCCTATTTTCCCATCCCGGATCGTATATCGTGAGCTGTTAAAAGGACGACAACCTTACTCGCGGTACATCAGAAGGCCCTACAACGTGTCGATATCACGTCTTGCGAGGATGCTGCGTTGTTGAAGCGGATGGGTTGTCGTTAAGCCCATTAGGCCTTTCGAATTGGCCATCTCTCTAGGTTGGCACTGTGAGCCGTTAACACATATAGGAATTGTGCACTCAACATGACGGGTGTGATCATCCCAGCACTAATGCACCGGATCCCATCAGAACTCCGAAGTTAAACGTGCTTGGGCTAGAGTAGAACTAGGGTGGGTGACCCCCTGAGAAGTCCTCGTGTTGCACCCGCTTTTCAATTATTTTTGGCCTGGTTGGGGTTGCCAAGATACTTTATCCATCAAATCTCCATTATCGAATCGCACGGAACATTGGGCAAGACAACTTCGCTTCACGTAGAGGCCGGGCCCGCAAACTGAGGGCGTTGGGTTTGTGACCAGGTCTCTGTCGCTCCGGTGCCCATAACTTTTGATCCGTAAGGAGTTACGCGGCGCACAACATACTGTTGCAAAGCTCTCTGAGAGCTCAACGACGGGTGCAGCCAGCTTGCTCGATGTGCACGTTTTCAGAGCCCAAAATCAAACGTTTTCATCAGTTTCAGGATACTTTTCTTCTTTTGCCCTATTTTTCAGTCCTGGATCATATATCGTGAGCTGTTAAAATGATGAAAACCTTACTCGCGGTACATCAGAATTCCCTACAATGTGTCGATATCACGTCTTGCGAGGATGCTGCGTTGTTGAAGCGGATGGGTTGTTGTTAAGCCCATTGGGCCTTTTGAATGGGCTATCTCTCTTGGCTGGCACTATGAACAGTTAACAGATATATGAATTGTGCCCCCAGCATGACGGGTGCGATCATACCAGCACTAATGCACCGGATCCCATCAGAACTCGGAAGTTAAGCGTGCTTGGGCGAGAGTAGTACTAGGATGGGGGACCCCCTAGGAAGACCTCGTGTTGCTCCCCTTTTTCAATTTTTTTTGCCTTGGTTAGGGTTGCCAAGATACTTTATTCTCCAAATCTCTATTACTGAATCCCACGGAATATTGGGCAAGACAACTTCGCTTCACGTAGAGGCCGGGCCTGCAAACCGAGGGCGGAGGGGTTGTGACCAGGTCTCCGTCGCTCCGGTGCCCATAACTTTTGATCCGTAAGAAGTTACGCGGCGCACAGCATACCGTTGCAAAGCTCTATGAGAGCTCTACGACGGGGGCAGCCAGCTTAATCGTTGTGCCCATTTTTGGAGCCCAAAATCAAACTTTTTCATCAGTTTCAGGACACTTTTCTTCTTTTGCCCTATTTTTTCATCCCGGATCGTACGTCATGAGCTGTTAAAAGGTCAAGAACCTGACTCGCCGGACATCAGAGGACCCTACAACGTGTCGATATCATGTCTTGCAAGGATGCTGCGTTGTTGAAGCAGATGGGTTGTCGTTAAGCACATTTGGCCTTTTGAATGGGCCGTCTCTCTAGGCTGGCATAGTGAACCGTTAGCACATATAGGAATTGTGCCCTCAACATGACGGGTGCGATCATACCAGCACTAATGCACCGGATCCCATCAGAACTCCGAAGTTAAGCGTGCTTGGGCGAGAATAGTACTAGGATGGGTGACCCCCTGGGAAGTCCTCGTGTTGTACCCCATTTTCAAATTTTTTTGCCCTGGTTAGGGTTGCCAAGATACTTTATCCACCAAATCTCTATTACCGAATCGAACGGAACATTGGGCAAGACAACTACGCTTCACATAGAGGCCGGGCCCGCAATCCGAGGGAGTAGGGTTTGTGACCAGGTCTCCGTCACTCCGGTGCCTATAACATTTGATCCGGAAGGCATTACGCGGCGCACATCATACCGTTGCAAAGCTCTCTGAGAGCTCTACGACGGGGGCAGCCAGCTTGCTCGCTTTTCCTATTTTTGGGGCCCAAAATCGAATGTTTTCATTAGTTTCAGGACACTTTTCTTCTTTTGCCCTGATTTTCCATCCCGGATCGTACGTCTTGAGCTGTTAAAAGGACAACAACCAGACTCGCGATACATCAGAGGGCCCTACAACGTGTCGATATCACGTCTTGAAAGGATGCTACGTTGTTGAAGTAGATGGGTTGTCGTTAAGCCCATTGGGCCTTTTGAATGGGCCATCACTCTAGGCTGGGACTGTGAACCGTTAACACATATAGGAATTGTGCCCTTATCATGATGGGTGCGATCATACCTGCACTAATGCAACGGATCCCATCCGAATTTCGAAGTTAAGCATTCTTGGGCGAGAGTAGTACTAGGATGGGTGACCCCCTGGGAAGTCCTCGTGCTGCACCCCCTTTTCAATTTTTTTTTCCCTGGTTAGGGTTGCCAAGATACTTTATCCACCAAATCTCTATTATCAAATCCCACGGAACATTAGGCAAGACAACTTCGCTTCACGTAGAGGCCGGGCTCGCAAACCGAGGGCGTAGGGTTTGTGACTAGGTCTTCGTCGCTCTGGTGCCCATAACTTTTGATCCGTAAGGAGTTACGCGGCGCACAGCATACCGTTGCAATGCCCTTTGAGAGCTCTACGACGGGGGCTGCGAGCTTGCTCGTTGTGCCCATTTTTGGACCCTAAAATCGAACGTTTTCGTCAGTTTCAGGACACTTTTCTTCCTTTGCCCTGTTTTTCCGTCCCGGATTGTACTTCGTGAGCTGTTAAAAGGACGACAACCTGACTCGTGGAACATCAGAGGTCCCTACAACGTGTCGATATCACGTCTTGCGAGGATGCTACGTTATTGAAGCTGATGGGTTGTCGTTAAGCCCATTGGGCCTTTTGAATGGGCCATCTCTCTAGGCTGGGACAGTGAACCGTTAACACATAAAGGAATTGTGCCCTAAACATGACAGGTGCGATCATACCAGCACTAATGCACCGAATCCCATTAGAACTCCGAAGTTAAGCGTGCTTGGGCGAGAGTAGTACAAGGATAGGTGACCCCTTGGGAAGTCCTCGTGTTGCACCCCCTTTTCAATTTTTTTTGCCCTGGTTAGGGTTTCCAAGGTACTTTATCCACCAAATCTCTATTACCAAATCCCACGGAACATTGGGCAAGACAACTTCGCTTCACGTAGAGGCCGGGTCCGCAAACTGAGGGCGTAGGGTTTGTGACCAGGTCTCCGTCGCTCCGGTGCACATAACTTTTGATCCGTAAGGAGCTACATGACGCACAGCATACCGTTGCAAAGCTCTCTGAGAGCTCTACGACGGGGGCAGTTAGCTTGCTCGATGTGCCCATTTTTGGACCCTAAAATCGAACGTTTTCGTCAGTTTCAGGACACTTTTCTTCCTTTGCCCTGTTTTTCCGTCCTGGATTGTCACGCCTTAACCCGGCCTATAAAGGTTAGACTAGGGTGTGATCTAAACATTCAAGTAATATCTCGTACTTAACCGTTCATGAAGATTTAACACTTAACATTTTGGCCTAAACTCCAAAAATTTTCGGTAAACCAGCAGCATAACGGCTGTAATTGGGCTCTTTGGTTTGACCTAATTCTCTAAACGCCTCAATTATTCCAATCATTAATCCAATTCCATTAAGGACTCCTATTTGTCACCAACCGATTTGCCTACTAGTTTATCTTGAAAGTCTCGTTTGGTTAATAAGCCTAACATGATAACTATGTCCCGTTTATTTGTGAATTTCCTGTCATGCAAGTACCTATTATCCTTTAGTTTGCAAATGAGCACCTAAGTGAAATTAGATAGAATTAACTTAGTTGATCGTTCATCTAGTGGTTTGAAAGCATACGATAACTACTAATTAAGAAAACGAAAGCAAACAACCAAATAAAAATTTGTCCGGTTATAGATAGTACAATCCCAGAATTAGACCCAAATTACAACGGGGTCATTTACATCAATAAAATGAATAGTTTGCAATCAAACACAACATCCATATAGCAACCACTTTCAGGCAAAGCACAAAAGCACGTAGGGACATGCAATCACTCCAAGGAACCATTGTTAGGCACATCGTCCTCGGGTACCTGTTCTTGATCTTCTTCACCTGAGATGATAAAAGAGGGTGAGTCCTTATGAACTCAGCGAGGGAAAACGAGAAATAGGTTTTGAAACTCATTTTCTGGTTCAACTTATGAAAATCCTTTTGCAAGCATGAATATAACAATAATATAAGATACAGGAACAGGAATACCAGTCTTTCCTCCCCGAGGTTCTCTAGGAACCAAGCGAGAGTACTTATACACATAGTAAAAGGATACGGTGAGCTTTAGCTCTCTGATCAGTTTCAGAATCAGAAGTTGCGGTCGACTTCAAATCATCCCCCAAACACGCCAGGTGGGTGTACTCCGGATGTACCCCGAAATCCTACGACCCAACTCTCCGAGGAAGTCTAGCCCCTAAGCGAGAGAGGGAATGGGACCATGGTAGTCATGGGTGCACCGGCAAGCCCGATGCCGCCCGGTGTGCTGATCGCTACCATGCCAACAGGAAAGGTTGCAACCTTGTATGCAATGCACATTCATGACAGGCAATATATCACAGGAGGAGGACAACAAAGTAGGTTGCTTCCGGACAGTCATAAGATTGCACATTGACCAAGTAAACAGGTAAACAAGCAGGGCACGATAAGACAGGAAATTTCACTTGAAAGGCATATAGAGTTATATGAAAATTAAACGGGCAGCCATGTAACACATGTAAAACAGACCATATAACTCATTTCAAAGTCCACGTGATCAAGTAGTAAGCTTATTCAACATGCAATAACATCTACGTGGGTTCGGGTGCAAGAAAAGCTTATTTGTCAACATGCAATGATCAAAATCACATTTAAGACTATAAAGGCATTTACGGGCAGCCTACTAAACATATAATTCCACACAATATTCAAATGATCAACACTTAGCAAAACTACCTAGTCATTAGGGTTTCCATTTCGTGCATATTTGTGCAATTTGAGCCTCAACCAAACTCAAAGTCAATCTCAAACCATGCATCATATAATTCAACATCCTCAAGTACTCAAAACAGTCCACACAACATCTCAACACCACAATTCCAAGCAATTAACACCACAAGAGAGGTTACAATAATTTTTCCAAGCATATAGCTAAGTGAAACCCTTACTACAATAGGCTGTTTTCTCACAATCAATAGGATAAGAAAAAAAACTCCAAATCCAGTGAATAAGATGTCAAATTAAATCTTAAGAAGATAACTAAAATCAGAAACAAACCTTGCATCAATTGGAGTTCGGGATCATTAGATATAGCCGAAACAGTGAGATAGCACAAAACTGTCCAGATTTGCACACATTTCCATAATTGACGTTTTTAAGGTCCTTAGGGTCAGTTTTAGCCTTGGTCCATTTCTGACAAAATTTTCCAGAACTGAAAAATCTAGCAGCACACCAAATTTCATGCATTTTTGACATCATTTACTAAGTCAAATATGGTTCGTTCCACAAGGTCAGTGCATCTGCCAAAACCTGCTTCATTTTTCCAGATTTCCAGATTTGGTCACATTCTAAATATTCGCCATTTTGAGGATCTTAGAGTCAACAATAGCTTCGGCCTATTTCTGGGAAAAATGTTCAAAACTATCCAAAATAGTCACCTACAAATTTTCATTAATTTTCAACATCATTTGCCTAGCTAAACTTACCTCGAAACAGACTGGTCAGAGAGCTGTCAACAATTCGACTTCACCCAGCATCACTTTCAAGCCAAGATCTTGCCATGCATGGTTGTTTAAGCTTATGAACGAACATATAACTCAAGTACAGAAGAAAATACACACATTTATGAGCATGCATGTGGATTTTTGAAGAGTTTTCAAAAGGTTTTAGCCCTCACCTTAGCAATCAACCCAAAAGATGCTCAAAAACCTTGTTGAAGCTCAAATCTCTTCTTCTTCTTCTTGCTTAGCCGAGATTCCAACTAGCTTTTCTCTATTTTTTCCTAGCTTAGTGATCAATCTCTTAGCACATGCATGAGGTTAGAACATGAAGAAAAGAAATGGAAGTCAAGAAGCTTACCTAGGCCGAATAGAAGTCTTCAATGTACATGCATGTGTGATTTTCACTTCCTAGCTAGCTCGGTTGAGGTCCTTTGCTTATGGCTTGATTTGTTTATCTATGGTGTGAAGAAGATAAGCTATGGAGGTAGAGAACTCAGCCAAAACCGAAATGGAGAGAGAAAATGAGAGGGAAGTGAGAGAAAAGAAGGAGAAATGAAAGAGAAATGAAAGATTATGACAAAGAATGACAAAGAGTGATGTTTTGCATTGTTCTAAGCATATGGTCGGCCTTGGGCAGCCCATTTTCAGTATTTTTGTGTCTTCAAGGAGTATTTTGAAATGGCTAGCATGGGCATGGAGCACTTGGTCGAAAATGGTGGAGATTTGAGGAGAATTGAGCAATTTTTTATGCATTGTGTTAAGTGTTTTGTCATAGTTTGTCTAGGACTAAATTTTTATGCATTTGTGTCAATAGAATTGTCATAGGAATGTTGGGGAATGAGGGAATCTAGGTAGAATAAAATATAGGAATGTTTGTTGATGAGTTGAATTATGAATAGAATAATAGATAGTGGAAAATGTAGGAATAGATTAGTATTATTTTATTGTTAGTGGAGTTTGTAGAGAATTTGAATTAGGAATATAATATTGGTTAGTGGATTGTGTAGGATTATTTTAGTGTCTAGTGCTTTGTGTAGGATTCTTTCTTGATTAACGTGGTGGCATGGATTCCTAGATCTAGGGCACGAATTACGAGGTAGACACGAACTACGAGGCACAGCACGTATTTCAAGACTAAGGTACATACTTCAAGATAAGTGCACGGATTCTAATGCTAACACACGCAACCATAGGTGAATGAACGTAGACCAAAATAAGGCACGTAATTCAATGCAATGCACGTAATTCAAGACACGATTCTTAAACTTAGGTTAAAGCACGCAGTTCAAGATTAATGCACGCGAAACGAAGAGACACACGTAAATCAAGGTCTCGCACGTAAATTAAGGTCATGGCATGTTTATCTAGGTATCGCACGTATATCGAGGATTAGGGCACACAATTCTAGGTTAAGGCACGTATAACGAGGCATGCACGAAAACCAAGACAGGGCACGTAATCCAAGGTCGGTCATATAATTAGGGATCTATGGCAAGCAAATCGAGGTATGACACATTATTCGGGGTCGGGCCTCACACGGATCGTACGTTGTGAGCTGTTAAAAGGACGACAACCTGACTCGCGGTACATCAGAGGGCCCTACAACGTGTCGATATCACGTCTTGCGAGGATGCTGCGTTGTTGAAGCAGATGGGTTGTCGTTAAGCCCATTGGGCCTTTTGAATAGGCCATCTCTCTAGGCTGGCACTGTGAACCGTTAACACATATAAGAATTGTGCCCTCAACATGACGGGTGCGATCATACCAGCACTAATGCACTGGATCCCATCAGAACTCCGAAGTTAAGCGTTCTTGGGCGAGAGTAGTACTAGGATGGGTGACCCGCTGGGAAGTCCTCGTGTTGCACCCCCTTTTCAATTTTTTTTTTGCCCTTGTTAGGGTTGCCAAAATACTTTATCCACCAAATCTCTATTACTGAATCCCACGGAACATTGGGCAAGACAATTTCGCTCACGTAGACGCTGGGCCCGCAAACCGAGGGCGTAGGGTTTATGACCAGGTCTTCGTTGCTCCGGTGCCCAAAACTTTTGATCCGTAAGAAGTTACACGGCGCACAACATACCGTTGCAAAGCTCTATGAGAGCTCTACGACGGGGGCAGCCAGCTAGCTCGCTATGCCCGTTTTTAGAGCCCAAAATTGAATGTTTTCATCAGTTTCATGATACTTTTCTTCGTTTGCACTATTTTTTCGTCCCGGATCGTACGTCGTGAGCTGTTAAAAGGACGACAACCTGACTCGCGGTACATCAGAGGGCCCTAAAATGTGTTGATATCACGTCTTGCGAGGATGCTGCGTTGTTGAAGTGGATGGGTTGTCGTTAGGCCCATTGGGCCTTTTGAATGGGCCATCTCTCTTGGCTGGCACTGTGAACCGTTAACATATATAGGAATTGTGCCCTCAACATGACGGGTGCGATCATACCAGCACTAATGCACCGGATCCCATCAGAACTCCGAAGTTAAGCGTGCTTGGGCGAGAATAGTACTAGGATGGGTGACCCCCTGGGAAGTCCTCGTGTTGCACCCCATTTTCAAATTTTTTTTGCCCTGGTTAGGGTTGCCAAGATACTTTATCCACCAAATCTCTATTACCGAATCGAACGGAACATTGGGCAAGACAACTACGCTTCACATAGAGGCCGGGCCCGCAATCCGAGGGAGTAGGGTTTATGACCAGGTCTCCGTCACTCCGGTGCCTATAACTTTTGATCCGTAAGGAGTTGCGGCGCACAGCATACCGTTGCAATGCTCTCTGAGAGCTCTACGACGGGGGTAGCCAGCTTGCTCGCTGTGCCCATTTTTGGAACCCAAAATCGAATGTTTTCATCAGTTTCGGCATACTTTTCTTCTTTTGCCCTGTTTTTCCATCCCGGATCGTACGTCGTGAGCTGTTAAAAGGATGACAACCTGACTCGCGGTACATCAGAGGGCCCTACAACGTGTCGATACCACGTCTTGCGAGGATGCTACATTGTTGAAGCGGATGGGTTGTTGTTAAGCCCATTGGGCCTTTTGAATGGGCCATTACACTAGGCTGGCACTGTGAACCGTTAACACATATAGGAATTGTGCCCTAAACATGACGGGTGCGATCAGACCAGCACTAATGCACCGGATCCCATCAGAACTCCGAAGTTAAGCGTGCTTGGGGGAGAGTAGTACTAGGATGGGTGACCCCCTGGGAAGTCCTCGTGTTGCACCCCCTTTTCAATTTTTTTTGCCCTAGTTAGGGCTGCCAAGATACTTTATCCGCCAAATCTCTATTACCGAATCCCACGGAACATTGGGCATGACAACTTCACTTCACGTAAAGGTCGGGCCCACAAACCGAGGGCGTAAGGTCTGTGACCAGGTCTCCGTCACTCCGGTGCCCATAACTTTTTATCCGCAAGGAGTTACGTGGCGCATAACATACCATTGCGAAGCTCTCTGAGAGCTCTACGACAAGGGTAGCCAGCTTGCTCGCTGTGCCTGTTTTTGACGAACAAAATCAAATGTTTTCATCAGTTTCAGGCCACTTTTCTTCTTTTGCCCTGTTTTTCAGTCCCGGATCGTACATCGTGAGCTATTAAAAGGACTACAACCTGACTCGCGGTACATCAGAGGGCCAAACAACGTTTCGATATCGCGTCTTGCGAGGATGCTGCGTTGTTGAAGCGGATGGGTTGTCTTTAAGCCCATTGGGCCTTTTTAATGGGCCATCTCTCTAGGCTGGCATTGTGAACCATTAACACATATAGGAATTGTGCCCTCAACATGACGGGTGCTATCATACCAGCGCTAATGCACCAGATCCCATAAGAACTCCGAAGTTAAGCGTGCTTGGGCGAGAGTAGTACTAGGATGGGTGACCCCCTGGGAAGTCCTCGTGTTCCACCCCATTTTCAATTTTTTTTTACCCCGGTTAGGGTTGCCAAGATACTTTATCCACCAAATCTCTATTACCAAATCCCACGGAACATTGGGCAAGACAACTTCGCTTCATGTAGAGGCCGGGCCCGCAAACCGAGGGCGTAGGGTTTGTCACCAGGTCTCCGTCGCTCCGGTGCCCATAACTTTTGATCCCTAAGGAGTTACGCGGCGCACAGCATACCGTTACAAAGCTCTCTGAGAGCTCTACGACATGGGCATCCCGTTTACTCGTTGTGTGCCCTTTTTGGATCCCAAAATCAAAGGTTTTCATCAGTTTTAGGCCACTATTGTTCTTTTGCTCTATTTTTCCGTCCCGAATCGTACGTCGTGAGCTATTAAAAGGACGACAACTTGACTCGCGGGACATCAGAGGGCCCTACAACCTGTCGATATCAAGTCTTGCGAGGATGCTGCGTTGTTGAAGCGGATGGGTTGTCGTTAAGCCCATTGGGCCTTTTGAATGGACCATCTCTCTAGGTTGGGACTGTGAACCGTTAACACATAAAGGAATTATGCCCTCAACATGACTGGTGTGATCATACCAGCACTAATGCATCGGATCCCATCAGAACTCTGAAGTTAAGCGTGCTTAGGCGAGAGTAGTACTAGGATGGGTGACCCCAGGGAAGTCCTCGTGTTACTCCCGCTTTCAATTTTTTTTGCCCTTGTTAGGGTTGCCAAGATACTTTATCCACCAAATCTCTATTACCGAATCCCATGAAACATTGGGCAGGACAACTTCGCTTCAAGTAAAGGCCGGGCCCCACAAACCGAGGGCGTAGGGTTTGTGACCAGGTCTCCGCCGCTCCGGTGCCCATAACTTTTGATCCGTGCGGAGTTACGCGGCGCATAGCATACCGTTACAAAGCTCTTAGAGAGCACTACGATGTGGGCAGCGAGCTTGCTCGCTGTGCCCATTTTTGAAGCCCAAAATTGAAAGTTTACATCAGTTTCAGGCCACTTTTCTTCTTTTGCCATATTTTTCAGTCCCTGATCGTACGTCGTGAGTTGTTAAAAGGACGACAACCTGACTCGCGGTACATCAGAGGGCCCTACAACGTGTCGATATCACGTCTTACGAGGATGCTAAGTTGTTGAAGCGGATGGGTTGTCGTTAAGCCCATTTGACCTTTTTAATGGGCCATCTCATTAAGCTGGCACTGTGAACCGTTAACACATATAGGAATTGTGCCTCAACTTGACGGGTGCAATCATACTAGCACTAATGCACCGGATCCCATCAGAACTCCGAAGTCAAGCGTGCTTGGGCGAGAGTAGTACTAGGATGGGTGACCCCCTGGGAAGTCCTCGTGTTGCACACCCTTTTCAATTTTTTTACCCCTGGTTAGGGTTGCGAAGTTACTTTATCCACCAAATCTCTATTACCGAATCCCATGAAACATTGGGCAAGACAACTTCGCTTCACGTAGAGGCCGGGCCCGTAAATCGAGGGCGAAGGGTTTTTTGACCAGGTTTCCGTCGCTCCGGTGCCCATAACTTTTGATCCGTAAGAAGCTACGCAGCGCACAGCATACCGTTGCAAAGCTCTCTGAGAGCTCTACGACGGGAGCAGCCAGCTTGCACGCTGTGCCCCTTTTTGGCGCCCAAAATCGAACGTTTTCATCAGTTTTAGGCCACTTTTGTCCGTTTGCTCTATTTTTCCGTCCTAAATTGTACGTCGTGAGCTGTTAAAAGGACGACAACCTGACTCGCGGGACATCAGAGGGCCCTACAATTTGTCGATATCACGTCTTGCGAGGATACTGCATTGTTGAAGCAGATGGGTTATCGTTAAGCCCATTGGGCCTTTTGAATGGGCCATCTCTCAAGGCTGGCACTGTGACCCGTTAACACATATAGGAATTGTGCCCTCAATATGACGGGTGCGATCATACCAACACTAATGCACCGGATCCCATCAGAACTCCGAAGTTAAGCGTGCTTGGACGAGAGTAGTACTAGGATGGGTGTCCCCATGGGAAGTCCTCGTGTTGCACCCCCTTTCAATTTTTTTTCCCCTGGTTAGGGTTGCGAATATGCTTTATCCACCAAATCTCTATTATCAAATCCCACGGAACATTGGGCAAGACAAGTTCGCTTCACATAGAGGCCGGGTTCACAAACCGAGGGCGTAGGGCTTGTGACCAGGTCTCCGTCGCTCCGATGCCCATAACTTTTGATCCGTAAGGAGTTACGCGGCGTACAGCATACCGTTGCAAAGCTCTTTGAGAGCTCTACGACAGGGGCAGCCAGCTTGCCCGCTGTGCCCCTTTTTGGAGCCCAAAATCGAATATTTTCATCAATTTCAGGCCACTTTTATTCTTTTGCTCTGTTTTTTCTTCGCGGATCGTACGTCGAGAGCTGTTAAAAGGACGACTACCTTACTCGTGGTACATCAGAGGGCCATACAACGTGTCGATATCTCTTCGTGCGAGGATGCTGCGTTGTTGAAGCTGATGGGTAGTCTTTAACCCCATTGGGCCTTTTGAATGGGCCATCTCTCTAGGTCGGGACTGTGAACCGTTAACATGTATAGGAATTGTGCCCCCAACATGACGGGTGCAATCATACCAGCACTAATGCACCGGATCCCATCAGAACATTGAAGTTAAGTGTGCTTGGGCGAGTGTAGTACTAGGATGGGTGACCCCATGGGAAGTCCTCGTTTTGCACCCCCTTTCAATTTTTTTTGCCATTGTTAGGGTTGCCAAGATACTTTATCCACCAAATTCTCTATTACCGAATCCCACGGAACATTGGGCTAGACAACTTCGCTTCACGTACAGGCCGGGCCTGCAAACTGAGGGCATAGGGTTTGTGACCAGGTCTCCGTCGCTCCGGTGCCCATAAATTTTGATCCGTAAGGAGTTACGCGACGCACTGCATACCGTTGCAAAGCTCTTAGAGAGCACTACAAAGTGGGCAACGATTTTGCTCGCTTTGCCCATTTTTGGAGCCCAAAATTGAACGTTTACATCAGTTTCATACCACATTTCTTCTTTTGCCCTATTTTTCCGTCCCTGATCATACGTCGTGAGCTGTTATAAGGACGACAACCAGACTTGCGTTACATCTGAGGGCCCTACAATGTGTCGATATCATGTCTTGCGAGGATGCTGCATTGTTGAAGCGGATGGGTTGTCGTTAAGCCCATTGGGCCTTTTCAATGGGCCATCTCTCTTGGTTGGGACTGTGAACCGTTAACACATATCGGAATTGTGCCCTCAACATGACGGGTGCGATCATACCGGCACTAATGCACCGGATCCCATCAGAACTCCGAAGTTAAGCGTGCTTGGGCGAGAATAGTACTAGGATGGGTGACCCCATGGGAAGTCCTCGTTTTGCACCCCCTTTCAATTTTTTTTGCCATTGTTAGGGTTGCCAAGATACTTTATCCACCAAATCTCTATTACCGAATCCCACGGAACATTGGGCAAGACAACTTCCCTTCACGTAGAGGTTGGGCCCGCAAATCGAGGGCGTAGGGTTTGTGACCAGGTCTCCGTCGCTCCGGTGCCCAGAACTTTTGATCCGTAAAGAATTATGCGGAGCACAGCATACCGTTGCAAAGCTCTCTGAGGGCTCTACGACAGGGGCAGCGAGCATGCTCGCTTTGCCCTTTTTGGAGCCCAAAATCGAACGTTTTCATCAGTTTTAGGCCACTTTTCGTCTTTTCCAATGTTTTTCCGTCACGGATCGTACGTCATGAACTGTTAAAAAGATGACAACCTTACTCGCCGGACATCAGAGGGCACTATATCGTGTCGATATCACGTCTTGCGAGGATGCTGCGTTGTTAAAGCGGATGGGTTGTCGTTAAGCCAATTGGGTCTTTTGAATCAGCTATCTCTCTAGGCAGGCACTGTGAACCGTTAACACATATAGGAATTGTGCCCTCAACATGACGGTTGCGATCATACCAGCACTAATGCACCGGATCCCATCAGAACTCCGAAGTTAAGCGTGCTTGGGCGAGAGTAGTACTAGGATGGATGTGCCCATGGGAAGTCCTCGTGTTGCACCCCCTTTCAATTTTTTTTGCCCTATTTAGGGTTGCCAAGATACTTTATCCACCAAATCTCTATTACCGAATCCCACAGAACATTGGGCCAGACAACTTCGCTTCACGTAGAGGCCGGGCCCGTAAACCGAGGGCGTAGGGTTTGCGACCAAGTCTCCATTGCTCCGGTGCCAATAACTTTTGATCTGCAAGGAGTTACGCGGTGCACAGCATAACGTTGCAAAGCTCTCTGAGAGCTTTACAACGGGGGCTGCTAGCATGCTCGCTGTGCCCCTTTTTGGAGCCCGAAATCGAACGTTTTCATCAGTTTCAGGCCACTTTTGTTCTTTTGCTCTATTTTTTCATCCCGGATCGTACGTCGTGAGTTGTTAAAAGGACGACAACCTGACTCGCTGTACATCAGAGGGCCCTACAACGTGTCGATATCACGTCTTGCGAGGATGCTGCGTTGTTGAAGCGGATTGGTTGTCGTTAAGCCCATTGGGCCTTTTGAATGGGCCATCTCTATAGGCTGGCACTGTGAACCGTTAACACATATAGGAATTGTGCCTCAACATGAAGGGTGCGATCATACCAGCACTAATGCACCGGATCCCATCAGAACTCCGAAGTTAAGCGTGCTTGGGCGAGAGTAGTACTAGGATGGATGACCCCCTGGGAAGTCCTCGTGTTGCACCCCCTTTCAATTTTTTTTGCCTTTGTTAGGGTTGCCAAGATACTTTATCCACCAAATCTCTATTACCGAATCCCACGGAACATTGGGCAAGACAGCTTCGCTTCACGTACAGGCTGGGCCTGCAAACCGAGGGCGTAGGGTTTTGGACCTGGTCTCCGTCGCTCTGGTGCCCATAATTTTGATCCGTATGGAGTTACGCGGTGCACAGCATACCGTTGCATAGCTCTCTGAGAGCTCTACGACAAGGGAACAGCGAGCTTGCTCGCTTTGCCCATTTTTGGAGCCCAAAATCAAACATTTTCATCAGTTTCAGGCCACTTTTCTTCTTTTGCCCTATTTTTCTGTCCCGGATCGTACGTCGTGAGCTGTTAAAAAGATGACAACCTGAATCGCGATACATCAGAGGGCCCTATATCGTGTCGATATCACATCTTGCAAGGATGCTGCGTTGTTGAAGCGGATGGGTTGTCGTTAAGCCCATTGGGCCTTTTGAATGGGCAATCTCTCTAGGATGGCACTGTGAACCGTTAACACATATAGGAATTGTGCTCTGAACATGACAGTTGCGATCATACCAGCACTGATGCACCGGATCCCATCAGAACTCCGAAGTTAAGTGTGCTTGGGCGAGAGTAGTACTAGGATGGGTGTCCCCATGGGAAGTCCTCGTGTTGCACCCCATTTTCAATTTTTTTTGCCCTGGTTTGGGTTGCCAAGATACTTTATCCACCAAATCTCTATTACCGAATCCCACGGAGCATTGGGCAACGCAACTTCGCCTCACGTAAAGGCCGGGCCCGTAAACCGAGGGCGTAGGGTTTGCGACCAAGTCTCCGTTGCTCTGGTGCCAATAACGTTTGATCCGCAAGGAGTTACGCGGTGCACAGCATACCGTTGCAAAGCACTCTGAGAGTACTACGACGGGGACAGCTAGCATGCTCGCTTTGCCTCTTTTTGGAGCCTAAAATCGAACGTTTTCATCAGTTTCAGGCCACTTTTGTTATTTTGCTCTATTTTTCCGTCCCAGATCGTACGTCATGAGTTGTTAAAAGGACGACAACCTGAATCACGGTACATCAGAGGGCGCTACAACGTGTCGATATCACGTCTTGCGAGGATGCTGCGTTGTTGAAGCGGATGGGTTGTCGTTAATCCCATTGGGCCTTTTGAATGGGCTAACTCTATAGGCTCGCACTGTGAACCGTTAACACATATAGGAATTGTGCCCTCAACATGATGGGTGCGATCATACCAGCACTAATGCACCGGATCCCATTAGAACTCCGAAGTTAAGTGTGCTTGGGCGAGAGTTGTACTAGGATGGGTGATCCCCTGGGAATTCCTCGTGTTGCGCCCCCTTTTCAATTTTTTTTGCCCTGGTTAGGGTTGCTAAGATACTTTATCCACCAAATTTCTATTATCGAATCCCACGGAACATTAGGCAAGACAACTTCGCTTGACGTGGAGGCTGGGCCCGCAAACCGAGGGCGTAGGGCTTGTGACCAAGTCTCCGTCGCTCCGGTGCCCATAACTTTTGATCCGTACGGAGTTACGCGGCGCACAGTATACCGTTACAAAGCTCTCGAAGAGCTCAACGACGAAGGCAGCCAGCTGGCTCGCTGTGACCATTTTTGGAGCCCAAAATCGAACGTTTTTATCAGTTTCAGCCCACTTTTCTTCTTTTGCCCTATTTTTTCGTCCAGGATTGTACGTCGTGAGATGTTAAGTGGATGGGTTGTCGTTAAGCCCATTGGGCCTTTTGTATGGACCATTTCTCTAGGCTGGCACTATGAACCGTTAACATATATAGGAATTGTGCCTCAACATAACGGGTGCAATCATACCAGCACTAATGCAACGGATCCCATCAGAACTCCGAAGTTAAGCGTGCTTGGGCTAGAGTAGTACTAGGATGGGTGAACCCCTGGGAAGTACTCGTATTGCAACCCCTTTTCAATTTTTTTTCCCTTGGTTAGGGTTGCGAAGATATTTTACGCACCAAATCTCTATTATCGAATGCCATTGAACATTGGGCAAGACAACTTCGCTTCACGTAGAGGCCGGGCCCGCAAACCGAGGCCGTAGGATTTGTGACCAGTTCTCCGTCGCTCCAAGGCCTATAACTTTTGATTCGTAAGGAGTTACGCGGTGCACAGCATACCGTTGCAAAGCTCTCTAAGAGCACTACGATGGGGGTAGCAAGCTTGCTCACTTTACCTATTTTTGAAACCCAAAATGGAACGTTTTCATCAGTTTCTGGATACTTTTCTTCTTTTGCCCTGTTTTTTCATCCCGGATCGTACGTCGTGAGCTGTTCAAAGGACGACAACCTGACTCGAGGTACATCAGAGGGCCCTACAACGTGTCGACATCATGTCTTGCGAGGATGCTGCGTAGTTGAAGCGGATGGGTTATCGTTAGGCCCATTGGGCCTTTTGAATAGGCCATCTCTCAAGGCTAGCACAGTGAACCGTTAACACATATAGGAATTGAGCCTCAACATGGCGGGTGCAATCATACCAGCACTAATGCACCGGATCCCATCAGAGCTCCGAAGTTAAGCGTGCTTGGGCGAGAGAAGGACTAGGATAGGTGACCCCCTGGGAAGTACTCGTGTTACACCCCCTTTTCAATTTTTTTTCCCCTGGTTAAGGTTGCGAAGATACATTATCCACCAAATCTCTATTACCGAATCCCACGGAACATTGGGCAAGACAACTTCGCTTCACGTAGAGGTCGAGCCCGCAAACCGAGGGCGAAGGGTTTGTGAACAGGTCTGCGTCGCTCCGGTGCCCATAACTTTTGATCCGTAAGGAGTTATGCGGCACACAGCATACCGTTGCAAAGATGTCTGAGAGCTCTACGACGAGGGCAGCCAGTTTGCTCGCTGTGCCCCTTTTTCCGGGCAAAAATTGAACGTTTTCATCAGTTTCAGGCCACTTATTTCTTTTGCTCTATTTTTCCGTCCCGAATTGTACATCGTGAGCTGTTAAAAGGACAACAACCTAACTCGCGGGATATCAGGGGGCCCTACAATGTGTCGATATCACGTCTTGCGAGGATGCTGCGCTGTTGAAGTTGATGGGTTGTCGTTAAGCCCATTGGGCCTTATGAATGGGCCATCTCTCTAGGCTGGCATTGTGAACCGTTAACACATAAAGGAATTGTGCCCTCAACATGACGGGTTCAATCATACCAGCACTAATGCACCGGATCCCACTAGAACACTGAAGTTAAACATGCTTGGGCGAGAGTAGTACTAGGATGGGTGACCCCCTCGGAAGTCCTCGTGTTGCAACCCTTTTTCAATTTTTTTTGCCCTGGTTAGTGTTGCCAAGATACTTTATCCACCAAATCTCTATTATAGAATCCCACAGAACATTGGGCAAGACAACTTCGCTTCACGTAGAGGTCGGGCCCGCAAACCGAGGGTGTAGGGTTCGTGACCAGGTCTCTATCGCTCCGGTGCCCATAACTTTTGATCCGTAATGAGTTACGTGCCGCACAGCATACCGTTGCAAAGCTCTCTGAGAGCTCTATGACATGGGTAGCTAGCTTGCTAGCTGTGCCAGTTTTTGGAGCCCAAAATCGAATGTTTTCATCAGTTTCAATACACTTTTCTTCTTTTGCCCTATTTTTCTGTCCCGGATCGTACGTCGGGAGCTGTTAAAAGGACGACAACCTGACTCGCGGTACATCAGAGGGCCCTACAATGTGTCGATATCACGTATTGCGAGGATGCTGCGTTGTTGAAGTGGATGGGTTGTCGTTAAGCCTATTGGGCCTTTTGAATGGGCCATCTCTCTAGGCTGGCACTGTGAACCGCTAACACATATAGGAATTGTGCTCTCAACATGACGGGTGCGATCATACCAGCATTATCATACCAGCACTAATGCACCGGATCCCATTAGAACTCCGAAGTTAAGCGTGCTTGGGAGAGAGTGGTACTAGGATGGGTGACCGCCGGGGAAGTCCTCGTGTTGCACCCCCGTTTCAATTTTTTTTCCCCTGGTTAGGGTTGCCAAGAAACTTTATCCACCAAATCTCTATTACCGAATCCCACGGAACATTGGGAAAGACAACTTCGCTTCACGAAGAGACCGAGCTCGCAAACCGAGGTCGTAGGCTTTGTGACCAGGTCGTAGGGTTTGTGACCAGGTCTCCATCGCTCCGGTGCCTATAACTTTTGATCCGTAAGGAGTTACGCGTTGTCCAGCATACCGTTGCAAAGCTCTCTGAGAGTTCCACGATGGGGGTAGCCAGCTTGCCCGCTATGCTCATTTTTGGAGCCCAAAATCGAACGTTTTCATCAGTTTCAAGACACTTTTCTTTTTTTGCCCTATTTTTAAGTCCCGGATCGTACGTCATGAGATGTTAAAATGGCGACAACCTGACTCGCGGTACATCAGAGGGCCTTCCAACGTGTCAATATCACATCTTGCGAGGATGCTGCGTTGTTGAAGCAGATGGGATGTCGTTAAGCCCATTGGGCCTTTTGAATGGGCCATCTCTCTAGGCTGGGACTGTGAACCGTTAACACATATAGGAATTGTAACTTCAACATGACGGGTGCGATCATACCAGCACTAATGCACCGGATCCCATCAGAACTCCGAAGTTAAGCGTGCTTGGGCGAGAGTAGTACTAGGATGGGTGACCCCCTGGGAAGTCCTCGTGTTGCACCCATTTTCAAATTTTTTGCCTTGGTTAGGGTTGCCAAGATACTTTATCCACCAAATCTCAATTTCCGAATCCCTCAAAACATTGGGCAATACAACTTCGCTTCACGTAGAGGTCAGGCCCGCACACTGAGGGCGTAGTGTTTTTGACCAGGTCTCCGTCGCTCCGGTGCCCATAACTTTTGATCCGTAAGGAGTTACGCGATGCACAGCATACCGTTGCAAAGCTCTTTGAGAGCTCTACGATGAGGGCAGCCAGCTTGTCTCGCTGTGCCCATTTCTGGAGCCCAATATTGAACATTTTCATCAGGTTCAGGATTCTTTTATTCTTTTGCCCTATTTTTCTATCCCGGATCGTTCGTCGTGAGTTGTTAAAAGGACGACAACCTGATTCGCGGAACATGAAAGGGCCCTACAACGTGTCGATATCATGTCTTGCGAGGATGCTACGTTGTTGAAGCGGATGGGTTGTCGTTAAGCCCATTGGGCCTTTTGAATGGGCCATCTCTCTAGGCTGGCATTGTGAGCCGCTAACACATATAGGAATTGTGCTCTCAACATGACGGGTGCGATCATACCAGCACTAATGCACCGGATCCCATCAGAATTCTGAAGTTAAGCGTGCTTGTAAGAGAGTGGTACTAAGATGAGTGCCCCCGTGGGAAGTCCTCGTGTTGCACCCCCTTTTCAATTTTTTTTTGCCCTGGTTATGGTTGCCAAGATACTTTATCCACCAAATCTCTATTACGGCATCCGACGGAACATTCGAAAAGACAACTTCGCTTCACGTAAAGGCGGGCCCACAAACTGAGGTCGTAGGGTTTGTGACCAGGTCTCCATCGCTCCGATGCGCATAACTTTTGATCCGTAAGGAGTTACGCAGCGCACAACATACCGTTGCAAAGCTCTTTGAGAGCTCTACGACGTGGGCAACCTGCTAGCTTGCTGTACCTATTTTGAAGCCCAAAATCAAACGTTTTCATCAATTTCAGGATACTTTTCTTCTTTTGCCCTATTTTTCCGTCCCAGATCGTACGTCGTGAGCTGTTAAAAGGACGACAACCAGACTCACGGTATATCAGAGGGCCCTACAACGTGTCGATATCACGTCTTGCGAGGATGCTACGTTGTTGAGGTGGATGGGCTGCCGTTAAGCCCATTGGGCCTTTTGAATGGGCCATCTCTCTAGGCTGGGACTGTGAACCGTTAACACATATAGGAATTATGCCCTCAACTTGACGGGTGCGATCATACTAGCACTAATGCACCGGATCCCATTAGAACTCCGAAGTTAAGCGTGCTTGGGCGAGAGTGGTACTAGGATGGGTGACCCACTGGGAAGTCCTTGTGTTGCAACCCCCATTCAATTTTTTTGCCTTGGTTAGGGTAGTCAAGATACTTTACCCACCAAATCTCTATCACCGAATCCTATGGAACATTGGACAAGACAACTTCGCTTCACGTAGAGGCCGGGCCCACAAACCGAGGCCATAGGGTTTGTGACCAGGTCTCTGTCGCTCCGGTGCCTATATAGTTTGATCCGTAAGTAGTTACGCACCGCGCAGTATACCGTTGCAAAGCTCTCTTAGAGCTCTATGACGCCGGCAGCCAGCTTGCTTGCTGTGCCCCTTTTTGGAGCCCAAAATCGAACATTTTCATCAATTTCAGGACACTTTTCTTCTTTTGCCCTGTTTTTCCGTCCCGGATCGTACGTCGGGAGCAGTTAAAAGGACGACAACCTGACTCACGGTACATCAAAGAGCCCTACAATGTGTCGATATCACGTCTTGCGAGGATGCTGCATTGTTGAAGCGGATGGGTTGTCGTTAAGCCTATTGGGTCTTTTGAATGGGCCATCTCTCAAGGCTGGCATTGTGAACCGTTAACTCATATAGGAATTGTGCTCTCAACATGACGGGTGCGATCATACCAGCACTAATGCACCGGATCCCATCAGAACTCTGAAGTTAAGCGTGCTTTTAAGAGAGCGGTACTAGGATGAGTGCCCCCTTGGGAAGTCCTCGTGTTGCACCCCCTTTTCAAGTTTTTTTTGCCCTGGTTAGGGTTGCCAAGACACTTTATCCACCAAATCTTTATTACCGAATTCCACGGAACATTGGGCAAGACAACTTCGCTTCGCGTAGAGGTCGGGCCCTCAAACCAAGGGTGTAGGGCTTATGACCAGGTCTCCGCTACTCCGGAGACCATAACTTTTGATCTGTAAGGAGTTATGCGGCGCACAGCATACCGTTGGAAAGCTCTACGATAGCTCTACGATGGGGGTAGCCAGCTTGTCTTGCTGTGGCCATTTCTGGAGGCCAAAATTGAACATTTTCATCAGTTTCAGGATTCTTTTATTCTTTTGACCAATTTTTCCATCCCGGATCGTACGTCGTGAGCTGTTAAAAGGACGACAACATGATTCGCGGAACATCAAAGGGCCCTACAATGTGTCGATATCATGTCTTGCGAGGATGCTACGTTGTTGAAGCGGATGGGTTGTCGTTAAGCCCTTTGGGCCTTTTGAATGGGCCATCTCTCTAGGCTGGCACTGTGAGCCGCTAACACATATAGGAATTGTGCTCTCAACATGACGGGTGCGATCATACCAGCACTAATGCACCGGATCCCATCAGAACTCTGAAGTTAAGCGTGCTTGTAAGAGAGTGGTACTAGGATGAGTGGCCCCCTGGGAAGTCCTCGTGTTGCACCCCCTTTTCAATTTTTTTTGCCCTGGTTAGGGTTGCCAAGACACTTTACCCACCAAATCTTTATTACCGAATCCCACGGAACATTGGGCAAGAAAACTTCGCTTCACGTAGAGGTCGGGCCCTCAAACCGAGGGCGCAAGGTTTTTGACAAGGTCTCCGTCACTCCGATGCCCATAACTTTTGAACCGTAAGCAGTTACGCGGCGCACAGCATACCGTTGCAAAGCTCTTTGAGAGCTTTACGACGGGGGCATCCAGCTTGTCTCGCTGTGCCCATTTCTGGAGCCCAAAATCGAACGTTTTTATCAGTTTTAGGACGTTTTTCTTCTTTTGCCCTATTTTTTCGTCCCGGATCGTATTTCGTGAGCTGTTAATAGGATTACAACCTGACTCGCTGAACATCAGAGGGCCCTACAACGTGTCGATATCACGTCTTGCGAGAATGCTATGTTCTTGAAGCAGATGGGTTGTCGTTAAGCCCATTGGGCCTTTTGAATGGGCCATCTCTCTAGGCTGGCACTGTGAGCCGCTAACACATATAGGAATTGTGCTCTCAACATGACGGGTGTGATCATACCAGCACTAATGCACCGGATCCCATCAGAACTCTGAAGTTAAGCGTGCTTGGGAGAGAGTGGTACTAGGATAAGTGACCCCCTGGGAAGTCCTCGTGTTGCACCCCCTTTTCAATTTTTTTTGCCCTGGTTAGGGTTGCCAAGACACTTTATCCACCAAATCTCTATTACGGAATCCGACGGAACATTGGGAATGATAACTTCGCTTCACGTAGAGGCCGGGCCCTCAAACCGAGGTCATAGGGTCTGTGACCAAGTCTCCGTCGCTCCGGTGCCCATAAGTTTTGATCCGTAAGGAGTTACGCGGCGCACATCATAACGTTGCAAAGCACTTTGAGAGCTCTATGATGGGGGGCAACCTGCTTGCTTGCTGTGCCCGTTTTTTAGCCCAAAATCGAACATTTTCATCAATTTCAGTACACTTTTCTTCTTTTGCCCTATTTTTCTGTCCCGGATCGTACGTCGTGAACTGTTAAAAGGACGACAACCTGACTCGCGGTACATCAGAGGGACCTACAATTTGTCGATATCACGTCTTGCGGGGATGCTGAATTGTTGAAGCGGATGGGTTGTCGTTAAGCCTATTGGGTCTTTTGAATGGGCCATCTCTCAAGGCTGGCATTGTGAACCGTTAACACATATAGGAATTGTGACCTCAACATGACGGGTGCAATCATACCAGCACTAATGCACCGGATCCCAACAGAACTCCGAAGTTAAGCGTGCTTGGGCGAGAGTAGTACTAGGATGGGTGAGCCCTTGGGAAGTCCTCGTGTTGCACCCGCTTTTCAAATTTTTTTTCCTTGGTTATGGTTGACAAGATACTTTATCCACCAAATCTCTATTATCGAATCCCACGGAACATTGGGCAAGACAACTTCGCTTCACGTAGAGGTCGGGCCCGCAAACCGAGGGCGTAGGGATTGTGACCAGGTCTCCATCGCTCCGGTGCCCATAAATTTTGATCCGTAAGGAGTTACACGGCGCATAGCATACCGTTGCAAAGCACTCTGAGAGCTCTACGACGGGGGCAGCTAGCTTGCTCGCTGTGCCCTTTTGGGAGCCCAAAATCAAACGTTTTCATCAATGTCAAAACACTTTTTTTTTGCTCTATTTTTTTGTTCCGGATTGTACGTAGTGAGCTGTTAAAAGGATGAGAACCTGACTCACTGGACATCAGAGGGTCCTACAACGTGTCGATATCTTGTCTTGCGAGGATGCTACGTTGTTGAAGCAGATGGGTTGTTGTTAACACATTGGGCCTTTTGAATGGGCCATCTCTCTAGGCTGGCACTGTGAATTGTTAACACATATAGGAATTGTGCCCTCAACATGACGGGTGCAATCATACTAGCACTAATGCACTGGATCCCATCAGAACTCCGAAGTTAAGCATGCTTGGGTGAGAATAGTACTAGGATGGATGACCCCCTAGGAAGTCCTCGTGTTGCGCCCTCTTGTCAATTTTTTTTCCCCTGGTTAGGGTTGCCAAGATACTTTATCAACCAAATCTCTATTACCGAATCCCACGGAACATTGGGCTAGACAACTTCGCTTCACGAAGAGGCCGGGCCCGCAAACCGAGGGGGTAGGGTTTGGGACCAGTTCTCCGACGCTCCGGTACCCATAAATTTTAATCCGTAAGGAGTTACACGGCGCACTGCATACCGTTGCAAAGCTCTTAGAGAGCTCTACAAAGTGGGCAACGATTTTGCTCGCTTTGCCCATTTTTGGAGCCCAAAATTGAATGTTTACATCAGTTTCTGGCCATATTTCTTCTTTTGCCCTATTTTTCCATCCTTGAACATACATCGTGAGTTGTTAAAAGGACGACAACCAGACTTGCGTTACATCTGAGGGCCCTACAATGTGAAGATATCATGTCTTGCGAGGATGCTGCATTGTTGAAGCGGATGGGTTGTCGTTAAGCCCATTGGCCCTTTTGAATGGGCCATCTCTCTAGGCTAGCACTGTGAACCGTTAACACATAAAGGAATTGTGCCCTCAACAAGACGGGTGCGATCATACCAGCACTAATGCACCGGAGCGCATCAAAACTCAGAAGTTAAGCGTGCTTGGGCGAGAGTAGTACTTGGATGGGTGACCCCCTGGGAAGTCCTCGTGTTGCACCCCATTTTCAATTTATATTGCCCTGGTTAGGGTTGCCACGATACTTTATCTACCAAATCTCTATAACCGAATCTCACGGAACATTGGGCAAGACAACTTCGCTTCATGTAGAGGCCGGGCCCGCAAACCAAGGGCGTAGGGTTTGTGACCAGGGCTCCGTCACTCTGGTGCCCAAATCTTTTGATCCGTAAGGAGTTACGCGGCGCACAGCATACCGTTGCAAATCTCTCTGAGAGCTCTACGACAGGGGTAGCGAGCTTGCTCGCTTTGCCCATTTTTCGAGCCCAAAATCGAAAGTTTTCATCAGTTTCAGACCACTTTTATTCTTTTACCCTATTTTTCCGTCCCGGATCGTACGTCGTGAGCTGTTAAAAAGACGACAACCTGACTCGTAGTAAATCAGAGGGCCCTATATCGTGTTGATATCACGTCTTGCGAGGATGCTGCGTTGTTGAAGCGGATGGGTTGTCGTTAAGCCAATTGGGCCTTTTGAATCAGCCATCTCTCTAGGCTGGCACTGTGAACCGTTAACACATATAGGAATTGTGCCCTCAACATGACGGTTGCAATCATACCAGCACTAATGCACCGGATCCCATCCGAACTCCGAAGTTAAGCGTGCTTGGGCGAGAGTAGTACTAGGATAGATGTGCCCATGGGAAGTCCTCGTGTTGCACCCCCTTTTCAATTTTTTTTGCCCTGGTTAGGGTTTCCAAGATAATTTATCCACCAAATCTCTATTAACGAATACCACGGAACATTGGGCAAGACAACTTCGCCTCACGTACATCCCGGGCCTGCAAACCGACGGCGTAGGGTTTGCGACCAAGTGTCCGTTGCTCCGGTGCCAATAACTTTTGATCCGCAAGGAGTTACGCGGCGCACAGTATACCGTTGTAAAGCACTTTGAGAGCACTACGATGGGGGCAGCTAGCATGCTCGCTTTGCCCCTTTTTGGAGCCCAAAATCGAACGTTTTCATCTGTTTCAGGCCACTTTTGTTATTTTGCTCTATTTTTCTATCCCAGATCGTACGTCATGAGTTGTTAAAAGGACGAAAACCTGAATCGCGGTACATCAGAGGGCCCTACAACATGTCGATATCACATCTTGCGAGGATGCTGCGTTGTTGAAGCGGATGGGTTGTCATTAATCCCATTGGGCCTTTTGAATGGGCCAACTCTATAGGCTGGAACTGTGAACCGTTAACACATATAGGAATTGTGCCTCAACATGAAGGGTGCGATCATACCAGCACTAATGCACCGGATCCCATCAGAACTCCGAAGTTAAGCATGCTTGGGCGAGAGTAGTACTAGGATGGGTGACCCCCTGGGAAGTCCTCGTGTTGCACCCCCTTTTCAATTTTTTTTGCTCTGGTTAGGGTTGCGAAGATACTTTATCCACCAAATCTCTATTACCGAATCCCACGGAACATTAGGCAAGACAACTTCGCTTCACGTAGAGGACGGGCCCGCAAACCGAGTGCGTAGGGCTTGTGACCAGGTCTCCGTCGCTCCGGTGCCCATAACTTTTGATCCGTAATGAGTTATGCGGCGCACAGCATACCGATGCAAAACTCTCTGAGAGCACTATGACAGGGGCAGCCAGCTTACTCGCTGTGCCGATTTTTGGAGCCCAAAATCGAACGTTTTCATCAATTTTAGAACACTTTTCTTCTTTTGCCCTGTTTTTTCATCCAGGATTGTACGTCGTGAGATGTTAAAAGGATGACAACCTGACTCGAGGTATATTAGAGGGCTCTATAACGTGTCAATATCACGTCTTATGAGGATGCTGCGTTGTTGAAGCGGATGGGTTGTCGTTAAGCCCATTGGGCCTTTTGAATGGACCATCTCTCTAGGCTGGCACTGTGAACCGTTAACACATATAGGAATTGTGCCTCAACATGACGGGTGCAATCATACCAGCACTAATGCAACGGATCCCATCAGAACTCCGAAGTTAAGTGTGCTTGGGCGAGAGTTGTACTAGGATGGGTGACCCCCGGGGAAGTCCTGGTGTTGCACCCCCTTTTCAATTTTTTTTGCCCTGGTTAGGGTTGCCAAGAAACTTTATCCACCAAATCTCTATTACCGAATCCAACGGAACATTGGGAAAGACAACTTCGCTTCACGAAGAGGCCGAGCTCGCAAACCGAGGTCGTAGGGTTTGTGACCAGGTCTCCGTCGCTCCGGTGCCTATAACTTTTGATCTGTAAGGAGTTACGCGTTTCCCAGCATACCGTTGCAAAGCTCTCTGAGAGCTCTACAACGAGGGTAACCTGCTTGCTCGCTGTACTCATTTTTGGAGCCCAAAATTGAACGTCTTCATCAGTTTCAAGACACTTTTCTTCTTTTGCCCTATTTTTTCATCCCAGATCGTTCATCGTGAGCTGTTAAAAGGACGACAACCTGACTGGCGGTACATCAGAGGGCCTTACAACGTGTCAATATCACATCCTGCGAGGATGCTGCGTTGTTGAAGTAGATGGGTTGTCGTTAAGCCCATTAGGCCTTTTGAATGGGCCATATCTATAGGTTGGGACTGTGAACTGTTAACACATATAGGAATTGTAACCTCAACAAGACGGGTGCGATCATGCGAGCACTAATGCACCGGATCCCATCAGAACTCTGAAGTTAAGCGTGCTTCGGCGAGGGTAGTACTAGGATGGGTGACCCCTTGGGAAGTCCTCGTGTTGCACCTCTTTTCAATTTTTTTTGCCCTGGTTAGGGTTGCCATGATACTTTATCCACCAAATCTCAATTTCCGAATCCCTCGGAATATTGGGGAAGACAACTTCGCTTAACGTAGAGGCTGGGCCCGCAAACTGAGGACGTAGGGTTTTTGACCAGGTCTCCATCGCTCCGGTGCCCATAACTTTTGATCCGTAAGGAGTTACGCGGCGCACAGCATACCGTTGCAAAGCTGTTTGAGAGCTCTACGACGGGGGCAGCCAGCTTGTCTCACTGTGCCCATTTTTGGAGCCCAAAATTGAACATTTTCATCAGTTTCAGGATTCTTTTATTCTTTTGCCCTATTTTTTCATCCCGGATCGTACGTCCTGAGCTGTTAAAAGGACGACAACCTGATTCGCGGAACATCAAAGGGCCCTACAATGTGTCGATATCATGTCTTGCGAGGATGCTGCATTGTTGAAGTAGATGGGTTGTCGTTAAGCCCATTGGGCCTTTTGAATGGGCCTTCTCTCTAGGCTGGCACTGTGAGCCGCTAACACATATAGGAATTGTGCTCTCAACATGACGGGTGCGATCATACCTGCACTAATGCACCAGATCCCATCAGAACTCTGAAGTTAAGCGTGCTTGTAAGAGAGTGGTACTAGGATGAGTGACCCCCTAGGTAGTCCTCGTGTTGCACCCCCTTTTCAAATTTTTTTGCCCTGGTTATGGTTGCCCAGATATTTTATCCACCAAATCTCTATTACGGCATCCGACGGAACATTTGAAAAGACAACTTCGCTTCACGTAGAGGCGGGCCCACAAACCGAGGTCGTAGGGTTTGTGACCAGGTCTCCATCGCTCCAGTGCCCATAACTTTTGATCCGTAAGGAGCTACGCCGCGCACAGCATACCGTTGCAAAGCTCTTTGTGAGCTCTACGACGGGGGCAACCTGCTTGCTCACTGTACCCATTTTTGAAGCCCAAAATCAAACGTTTTCATCAATTTCAGGAAACTTTTCTTCTTGTGCCCTATTTTTCCGTCCGGATCGTACGTCGTGAGTTGTTAAAAGGATGACAACCAAACTCACGGTATATCAGAGGGCCCTACAACGTATCGATATCAAGTCTTGCGAGGATGCTGCGTTGTTGAAGCGAATGGGTTGTCGTTATGCCCATTGGGCCTTTTGAATGGGCCATTTCTCTAGGCTGGGACTGTGAACCGTTAACACATATAGGAATTATGCCCTCAACTTTACGGGTGCAATCATACCAGCACTAACGCACCGGATCCCATCAGAACTCCGAAGTTAAGCGTGCTTGGGCGAGAGTAATACTAGGATGGGTGACCCGAAGTCCTTGTGTTGCAACCCCCATTCAATTTTTTTGCCTTGGTTAGGGTAGTCAAGATACTTTATCCACCAAATCTCTATCACCGAATCCTACGGAACATTGGACAAGACAACTTCGCTTCACGTAGAGGCCGGGCCTGCAAACCGAGGCCATAGGGCTTGTGACCAGGTCTCCGTCGCTCCGGTGCCCATAACTTTTGATCCGTAAAGAGTTACGCGGCGCACAGCATACCGTTGCAAAGCTCTCTGAGAGCTCTACGATGCGGGCAGCCAGCTTGTTCGCTTTGCTACTTTTTGGAGCCCAAAATCGAACGTTTTCATCAATTTCAGGTCACTTTTCTTCGTTTTGCTCTGTTTTTTCATCCCGGATCGTACGTCGTGAGCTGTTAAAAGGAAGACAACCTTACTCGCGGTACATCAAAGAGCCCTACAATGTGTCGATATCACATCTTGCGAGGATGCTACGTTGTTGAATCGGATGGGTTGTCGTTAAGCCCATTGGGCCTTTTGAATGGGCCATCTCTCCAGGCTGGCACTGTGAACCGCTAACACATATTGGAATTGTGCTCTCAACATGACGGATGCGATCATACCAGCACTAATGCACCGGATCCCATCAGAATTCTGAAGTTATGCGTGCTTAGGAGAGAGTGGTACTAGGATGGGTGACCCCTTGGGAAGTCCTCGTGTTGCACCCCCTTTTCAATTTTTTTTGCCCTAGTTAGGGTTGCCAAGACACTTTATCCACCAAATCTTTATTACCGAATCCCACGGAAGGTTGGGCAAGACAACTTCGCTTCACGTAGAGGTCGGGCCCTCAAACCGAGGGCGTAGGGTTTTTGACCAGGTCTCCGTCGCTCCGGTGCCCATAACTTTTATTCCGTAAGGAGTTACGCGGCACACAACATACCGTTGCAAAGCTCTTTGAGAGCTCTACGACGGGGGCATCCAGCTTGTCTCGCTGTGCCCATTTCTGGAGCCCAAACTTGAACATTTTTATCAGTTTTAGGACGTTTTTCTTCTTTTGCCCTATTTTTTCGTCCCGGATCGTACTTCTTGAGCTGTTAATAGGATGACAACCTGACTCACTGAACATCAGAGGGCCCTACAACGTGTCGATATCACTTCTTGCGAGGATGCTACGTTGTTGAAGCAGATGGGTTGTCGTTAAGCCCATTGGGCCTTTTGAATGGGCCATCTCTCTAGGCTGGCACTGTGAGCCGCTAACACATATGGGAATTGTGCTCTCAACATGACGGGTGCGATCATACCAGCACTAATGCACCGGATCCCATCAGAACTCTGAAGTTAAGCGTGCTTGGGAGAGAGTGGTACTAGGATAGGTGACCCCCTGGGTAGTCCTCGTGTTGCACCCCTTTTTCAATTTTTTTCCCTGGTTAGGGTTGCCAAGACACTTTATCCACCAAATCTCTATTACAGAATCCGACGAAACATTGGGAAAGATAACTTCGCCTCACGTAGAGGCCGGGCCCTCAAACCGAGGTCGTAGGGTCTGTGACCAAGTCTCCGTCGCTCCGGTGCCCATAAGTTTTGATCCATAAGGAGTTACGCGGCGCACATCATACCGTTGCAAAGCACTTTGAGAGCTCTATGACGGGGGAAACCTGCTTGCTCGCTGTGCCCATTTTTGGTGCCCCAAATAGAACGTTTTCATCAATTTCAGTGCACTTTTCTTCTTTTACCCTATTTTTCCGTCCCGGATCGTACGTCGTGAACTGTTAAAAGGACAACAACCTGACTCGCGGTACATCAGAGGGACCTACAATGTGTCGATATCACGTCTTGCGAGGATGCTGCATTGTTGAAGCGGATGGGTTGTCGTTAAGCCTATTGGGTCTTTTTAATGGGCCATCTCTCAAGGTTGGCATTGTGAACCATTAATATATACATGAATTGTGCCCTCAACATGACAGGTGCGATCATACCAACACTAATGCACCGGATCCCATTAGAACTCCAAAGTTAAGCGTGCGTGGGCGAGAGTAGTACTAGGATGGGGGAGTCCCTGGGAAGTCCTCGTGTGGCACCCGCTTTTCAATTTTTTTTTCCCTGGTTAGGGTTGACAAGATACTTTATCCACCAAATCTCTATTATCGAATCCCACAGAACATTGGGCAAGACAACTTCGCTTCACGTAGAGGTCGGGGCCGCAAACCGAGGGCGTAGGGATTGTGACCAGGTCCCCGTCGCTCCGGTGCCCATAAATTTTGATCCGTAAGGAGTTACACGATGCATTGCATACCGTTGCAAAGCACTCTGAGAGCTCTACAACGGGGGCAGCAAGCTTGCTCGATTTGCCCTTTTGGGAGCCCCAAATCAAACGTTTTCATCAATGTCAAAACACTTTTTGTACGTAGTGAGCTGTTAAAAGGATGAGAACCTGACTCGCAGGACATCGGAGGGTCCTACAACGTGTCGATATCACATCTTGCGACGATGCTACGTTGTTGAAGCGGATGGGCTGTCGTTAACCCATTGGGCCTTTTGAATGGGCCATCTCTCTAGATTGGCACTGTGAATCGTTAACACATATAGGAATTGTGCCCTCAACATGACGGGTGCAATCATACTAGCACTAATGCACCGGATCCCATCAGAACTCCGAAGTTAAGCATGCTTGGGTGAAAGTAGTACTAGGATGGATGACCCCCTGGGAAGTCCTCGTGTTGCGCCCTCTTTTCAATTTTTTTTGCCCTGGTTAGGGTTGCCAAGATACTTTATCCACCAAATCTGTGTTACCGAATCCCATGGAACATTGGGCAAGACAATTTCGCTTCACGTAGAGGTCGAGCCCGCAAACCGAAGGCGTAGGGTTTGTGACCAGGTCTCCGTCGCTCCGGTGCCTATAACTTTTCATCCGTAAGGAGTTACGTGGCGCCCAGCATGCCGTTGCAAAGCTCTCTGAGAGCTCTACGACGGGGACAGCTAGCTCGCTCGCTGTTCCCATTTTTGGAGAGCAAAATTGAACGTTTTCATCAGTTTCAGGACACTTTTCTTCTTTTGTACTGTTTTTCCGTCACGGATCATACGCCGTGAGCTGTTAAAAGGATGACAACCTGACTCGCGGTACATCAGAGGGCCCTACAACGTGTCGATATCACGTCTTGCGAAGATGCTGCGTGGTTGAAGCGGATGGGTTGTCGTTAAGCCCATTGGGCCTTTTGAATGGGCCACCTCTCGAGGAAATGACTGTGAACCATTAACACATATAGGAATTGTGCCCTCAAGATGATGGGTAAGATCATACCAGCACGAATGCACCGGATCCCATCAGAACTCCGAAGTCAAGCGTGCTTGGGCGAGAGTAGTACTAGGATGGGTGACCCCCTGGGAAGTCCTCGTGTTGCACCCCCTTTTCAAATTTTTTTGCCCTGGCTAGGGATTCCAAAATACTTTATCCACCAACTCTCTATTACAGAATCCCACGGAACATTGGGCAAGACAACTTCACTTCACGTAGAGGCCGGGCCCTCAAACCGAGTGCGTAGGGTTCTTGACCAGGTCTCCATCGCTCCGGTGCACATAACTTTTGATCCGTAAAGAGTTACGCGGCGCACAGCATACCGTTGCAAAGCTCTCTAAGAGTTCTATGAAGGGGGCAGCCAGCTTGCTCTCTGTGCCCGTTTTGGGAGCCCAAAATCGAACGTTTTCATCTATTTCAGGCCACTTTTCTTCTTTTGCTCTATTTTTCCATCTTCGATCGTACGTCGTGAGCTGTTAAAAGGACGACAACCTGACTCAAGGGACATCAGAGGGCCTTATAACGTGTCGATATCACGTCTTGCGAGGTTGCTGCGTTGTTGAAGCGGTAGGGTTGTCGTTAAGCCCATTGGGCCTTTTGAATGGGCCATCTCTCTAGGCTGGGACTGTGAACCGTTAACACATATAGGAATTGTGCCCTCAACATGACGGGTGTGATCATACCTGCACTAATGCACCGTATCCCATCAGAACTCCGAAGTTAAGCGTGCTTGGTGAAAGTAGTACTAGGATGGGTGACCCCTTGAGAAGTCCTTGTGTTGCACCCTATTTTCAATTTTTTTGGCCCTGGTTAGGGTTGCCAAGATACTTTATCCACCAGATCTCTATTACCGAATCCCACGGAACATTGGGCAAGACAACTTCGCTTCACGTAGAGGCCGGGACCGCAAACCGAGGGCGTAGGGTTTGTGACTAGGTGTCTGTCGCTCCGGTGCCCATAACTTTTGATTCGTAAGGAGTTACACGGCGCACAGCATACCGTTGCAAACTTCTCTAAGAGCTCTATGACGATGGCATCTAGCTTGCTTGCTTTACCCTTTTTGGAGCCCAAAATCAAGCGTTTTCATCAATTTCTGGACACTTTTGTTCGTTTGCTCTATTTTTTCATCCCGGATTGTACGTCGTGAGCTGTTAAAAGGAAGACAACCTGACTCGCGGGACATCAGAGGACCCTACAATGTGTCGATGTCACGTCTTGCGAGGATGCTGCGTTGTTGAAGCGGATGGGTTGTCGTTAAGCCCATTGGGCCTTTTGAATGGTCCATCTCTCTAGGCTGGCACTGTGAATCGTTAACACATATAGGAATTATGCCCTTAACATGATGGGTGCGATCATACCAGCACTAATGCACCGGATCCCATCAGAGCTCCGAAGTTAAGCGTGCTTGGGCCAAAGTAGTACTAGGATGGGTGACCCGCTGGGAAGTCCTCGTGTTGCACCCCCTTTTAATTTTTTTTGCCCTGGTTAGGGTTGCCAAGATATCCACCAAATCTCCATTACCGAATCCCACGAAACATTGGGCAAGCCAACTTCGCTTCACGTAGAGGTCGGGCCCGCAAACAGAGGGCGTAGCTTTTGTGACCAGGTCTCCGTCGCTCCGGTTCCCATAACTTTTGATCCGTAAGGAGTTACGCAGCGCACAGCATACCGTTACAAAGCTCTCTGAGAGCTCTACGACGAGGGAAGCCAGCTTTCTCGCAGTACCCGTTTTTGGAGCCCAAACTCGAGCGTTTTCATCAGTTTCAAGACACTTTTCTTCTTTTGCCCTCTTTTTCCGTCCCGTATCTTACGTCGTGAGCTGTTAAAAGGACGACAACATGACTCGCAGTACTTCAGAGGGCCCTACAACGTGTCGATATCATGTCCTGCGAGGATGTTGCGTTGTTGAAGCAGATGGGTTGTCGTTAAGCCCATTGGGCCTCTTGAATGAGCCATCTCTCTAGGCTGGCACTGTGAACCGTTAACACATATAGGAATTGTGCCCTCAATATGACCGGTGCAATCATACCAGCAATAATGCATCGGATCCCATCAGAACTCCGAAGTTAAGCGTGCTTGGGCGAGAGTAGTACTTGGATGGGTGACCCCTTGGGAAGTCCTCGTGTTGCACCCCCTTTTCAATTTTTTTTGCCCTGGCTAGGGTTTCCAAAATACTTTATCCACCAACACTCTATTACCGAATCCCATGGAACATTGGGCAAGACAACTTTGCTTCACGTAGAGGCCGAGCCCTCAAACCGAGGGCGTCGGGTTTGTGACCAGGTCTCCGTCACTCCGGTGCACATAACTTTTGATCCGTAAGGAGTTACGCGGTGAACAGCATACCGTTGCAAAGTTCTCTGAGAGCTCTATGACGGGGGCAGCTAGCTTGCTCGCTGTGCCCTTTTTGTAGCCCAAAATCGAACGTTTTCATCAGTTTCAGTCCACTTTTGTTCTTTTGATCAATTTTTTCATCCCGGATTGTACGTCGTGAGTTGTTAAAAGGACGACAACGGGACTCGCGGGACATCAGAGGGCCCTACAACGTGTCGATATCACGTCTTGCGAGGATGCTACGTTGTTGAAGCGGATGGGTTGTCGTTAAGCCCATTGGGCCTTTTGAATGGGCCATCTCTCTAGGCTGGCACTGTGAATCGTTAACACATATAGGAATTGCGCCCTCAACATGACGGGTGCGATCGTACCAGCACTAATGCACCGTATCCCAACAGAACTCCGAAGTTAAGCGTGCTTGGGCGAGAGTAGTACTACGATGGGTGACCCCCTGGGAAGTCCTCATGTCGCACCCCCTTTTCAATTTTTTTTGCCCTGGTTAGGGTTGCCAAGATGCTTTATCCACCAAATTTATATTTTCGAATCCCACGGAACATTGGGCATGATAACTTCGCTTCACGTAGAGGTCGGGCCTACAAACCGAGGTCGTAAGGTTTGTGACCAGGTCTCCGTCGCTCCTATGCCCATAACTTTTGATCAGTAAGGAGTTACGCGAAGCACAGCATAGCATTGCAAAGCTCTTTGAGAGCTCTACGACTGGGGCAGCCAGCTTGCTCACTGTGCGCGATTTTTGGAGCCCAAAATCGAACGTTTTCATCTGTTTCAGGACACTTTTCTTCTTTTGCCCTGTTTTTCGGTCCCGGATTGTACGTCGTGAGCTGTTAAAAGGACGACAACCTGACTCGCGGGACATCAGAGGGTCCTACAACGTGTCGATATCACGTCTTGTGAGGATGCTGCATTATTGAAGCGGATGGGTTGTCGTTAAGCCCAATCGGGCCTTTTGAATGGGCCTTCACTCTAGTCTGGCATTGTGAACCGTTAACACATATAGGAATTGTGCCCTCAACATGACGGGTGCGATCATACCAGCACTAATGCTCCGGATCCCATCAGAACTCTGAAGTTAAGCGTGCTTGGGCGATAGTAGTACTAGGATGGGTGACCCCCTGGGAAGTCCTCGTGTTGCACCCGCTTTTCAATTTTTTTTCCCCTGGTTAGGGTTGCCAAGATATTTTATCCACCAAATCACTATTACCGAATCCCACAAAACATTGGGTAAAACAACTTCGCTTAACATAGAGGCCGGGCCCGCAAACTGAGGGCGTAGGTTTTGCGACTAGGTCTCCGTCGCTCCGGTGCCCATAACTTTTGATCCGTAAGCAGTTACGCCACGCACAACATACCGTTGGAATGCTCTCTAAGAGCTCTACGACGGGGGCAGCTAGCTTGCTCACTGTGCCTGTTTTTGGAGTCTAAAATCGAACGTTCTAATCAGTTTCATGCCACTTTTGTTCTTTTGCTCTATTTTTTCGTCCCGGATCGTATGTCGTGAGCTGTTAAAAGGGCGACAACCTGACTCACGGGACATCAGAGGGCCCTACAACGTGTCGATATCACGTCTTGTGAGGATGTTGCGTTGTTGAAGTGGATGGGTTGTCGTTAAGCCTATTGGGCCTTTTGAATGGGCCATCTCTCGAGGCAATGACTGTGAACCGTTAACACATATAGTAATTGTGTCCTCAACATGACGGGTGCAATCATACCAGCATGAATGCACTGGATCCCATCAGAACTACGAAGTTAAGCGTGATTGGACAAGAGTAGTACTAGGATGGGTGACCCCTTGGGAAGTACTCGTGTTGCACACCCTTTTCAATTTTTTTACCCCTGGTTAGGGTTGCGAAGATACTTTTTCCACCAAATCTCTATTACCGAATCCCACGAAACATTGGGCAAGACAACTTCACTTCACGTAGAGGTCGGGCCCGCAAACCGACGGCGTAGGGTTTTGTGACCAGGCCTCCGTCGCTCCGGTGCCCATAACTTTTGATCTGTAAGGAGTTACGTGGCGCACATCATACCGTTGCAAAGCTCTCTGAGAGCTCTACGACGGGGGAAGCCAGCTTGCTCGCTGTACCCTTTTTGGAGCCCAAAATTGAATATTTTCATCAGTTTCTGGCCACTTTTGTTCTTTTGCTCTATTTTTCCGTCCCGGATTGTACGTCGTGAGCTGTTAAAACGACGACAACCTGACTCACGGGACATAAGAGGGCCCTACAACGTGTCGATATCAAGTCTTGCAAGGATGCTGCGTTGTTGAAGCGGATGGGTTGTCGTTAAGCCCATTGGGCCTTTTGAATGGGCCATCTCTCTTGGCTGGGACTGTGAACCGTTAACACATATAGGAATTGTGCCCTCAACATGACGTGTGCGAACATACCAGCACTAATTCACTGGATCCATTCAGAACTCTGATGTTAAGCGTGCTTGGGCGAGAGTAGTACTAGGATGGGTGACCCCTTGGGAAGTCCTCGTGTTGCACCCACTTTTCACTTTTTTTTGCCCAGGTTAGGGTTGCCAAGATACTTTATCCACCAAATCTCTATTACCGTAGCCCACGGAACATTGGGCAAGATAACTTTATTTCACGTAGAGGTCGGGCCCCCAAACCGAGGTCGTAAGGTTTGTGACCAGGTCTTCGTCGCTCCGGTGCCCATGACTTTTGATAAGTAAGAACTCACGCGGCGCATATCATACCGTTGCAAAGCTCTTTGAGAGCTCTACGGCAGGGGCAGCCAGCTTCCTCACTGTGCCCGATTTTTGGAGCCCAAAATCGAACGTTTTTATCAGTTTCAGGACACTTTTCTACTTTTGCCCTGTTTTTTAGTCCCAGATCATACGTTGCGAGCTATTAAAAGGACGACAACCTAACTCGCGGTAAATTAAAGGGCCCTACAACGTGTCGATATCACGTCTTACGAGGATTCTGCGTTGTTGAAGCGTATGGGTTGTCGTTAAGCCCATTCGGGCCTTTTGAATGGGCCCTCACTCTAGGCTGGCACTGTGAACCGTTAACACATAGAAGCCGGGCCCCCAAACTGAGGGCGTAGGGTTTGTGACCAGGTCTCCGTCGCTCCGGTGCCCATAACTTTTGATCCGTAAGGGGTTACGGGGCGCACAGTATACCGTTGCAAATCTCTCTGAGAGCTCTACGACGGGGGCGGCTAGCTTGCTCGCTTGGCCCATTTTTGGAGCCCAAAATCGAACCTTTTCATAAGTTTCAGTCCACTTTTGTTCTTTTGCTCAATTTTTTCGTCCCGGATCATATGTCGTGAGCTGTTAAAAGGACGACAACCTGACTCGCTAGACATTAGAGGGCCCTACAATGTGTCGATATCACGTCTTGCGAGGATGCTGCGTTGTTGAAGCGGATGGGTTGTCGTTAAGCCCATTGGGCCTTTTGAATAGGCCATCTCTCTAGGCTGGGATTGTGAACCGTTAACAGATATAAGAATTGTGCACTCAACATAACGGGTGCGATCATACCAGCACTAATGCACCGGATCCCATCAGAACTCCGAAGTTAAGCGTGCTTGGGCGAGAGTAGTACTAGGATGGGTGACCCCCAGGGAAGTCCTTGTGTTGCACCCCCTTTTCAATTTTTTTTGCCCTAGTTAAGGTTGCCAAGATACTTTATCCATCAAATCTCTATTACAGAATCCCACGGAACATTGGGCAAGACAACTTCGCTTCACGTAGAAGCCGGGCTCGCAACCCGAAGGCGTAGGGTTTGTGACCAGGTCTCCGTCGCTCCGGTGCCCTTAACTTTTGATCCGTAAGGAGTTACGCGGCGCACAACATTCCGTTGCAAAGCTCTCTGAGAGCTCTACGATGGGGGCAGCCAGCTTGCACTCTATGCCCATTTTGGTAGCCCATAATCGAACGTTTTCATCTGTTTCAGGCCACTTTTCTTCTTTTGCTCTATTTTTCTGTCCCGGATCGTACATCGTCAGCTGGGTAAAGGACGACAACCTGACTCAGGGGACATCAGAGGGCTTTATAACGTGTCGATATCACGTCTTGCGAGGTTGCTGTGTTGTTGAAGCGGATGGGTTGTCGTTAAGCCCATTGGGCCTTTTGAATGGGCCATCTCACTAGGCTGGCACTGTGAACCGTTAACACATATAGGAATTGTGCCCTCAACATGACGGGTGCGATCATACCAACACTAATTCACCGGATCCCATCAGAACTCCGAAGTTAAGCATGCTTGGGTGAGAGTAGTACTAGGATGGATGACCCCCTGTGAAGTCCTCGTGCTGCACCCCCTTTTCAATTTTTTTTGCCCTGGTTTGGGTTTCCAAGATACTTTATCCACCAAATCTCTATTGCCGAATCCCACGGAACATTGGGCAAGACAACTTCGCTTCACGTAGAGGTCGGGCCCACAAACCGAAGGCGTAGGGTTTGTGACTAGGTCTCCGTCGCTCCGGTTCCTATAACTTTTGATCCGTAAGGAGTTACGTGGCGCACAACATACCGTTGCAAACCTCTCTGTGAGCTCTACGACGGGGACAACCAACTTGCTCGCTTTGCCCGTTTTTGGAGCGCAAAATCGAACGTTTTCAACAATTTCAGGACACTTTTGTTCTTTTGCTCTATTTTTCCGTCCCGGATTGTATGTCGTGAGCTGTTAAAAGGACGACAACTAGACTCGCGGGACATCTGAGGGCCCTACAACGTGTCGATATCACGTCTTGCGAGGATGCTACGTTGTTGAAGCGGATGGGTTGTCGTTAAGCCCATTGGGCCTTTTGAATGGGCCATCTCTCTAGGCTACCACTCTGAAGCGTTAACACATATAGGAATTGGGCCCTCAACATGATGGGTGCGATCATACTAGCACTAATGCACCGGATCCCATCAGAACTCTGAAGTTAAGCGTGCTTGGGCAAGAGTAGTACTAGGATGGGTGACTCCTTGGGAAGTCCTCGTGATGCACCCCCTTGTCAATTTTTTTTGCCCTGGTTGGGCCAAGATACTTTATCCACCAAATCTCTATTACCGAATCCCATAGAACATTGGGCAAGACAACTTCGCATCACGTAGAGGCCGAGCCCGCAAACCGAGGGCATAGGGTTTGCGACCTGGTCTCCATCGCTCCGGTGCCCATAACTTTTGATCCGCAAGGAGTTATGCGGTGCACAGCATACCGTTGCAAAGCTCCCCGAGAGCTCTACGACGGGGGCAGCCAGTTTGGAGCCCAAAATTGAACGTTTTCATCAGTTTTAGTCGACTTTTATTCTTTTGCTCAATTTTTTCTTCCCGTATTGTACGTCGTGAGCTATTAAAAAGACGACAACATGACTCGCGGGACATCAGAGGGCCCTACAACTTGTTGATATCACGTCTTGTGAGGATGCTGCGTTGTTGAAGCGGATGGGTTGTCGTTAAGCCCATTGGGCCTTTTGAATGGGCCATCTCTCTAGGCTGGCACTGTGAATCGTTAACACATATAGGAATTGTGTCCTCAACATGACAGGTGCGATCATACTAGCACTAATTCACCGGATCCCATCAGAACTCCGATATTAAGCTTGCTTGGGCGAGAGTAGTACTAGGATAGGTGACCCCCTGGGAAGTCCTCGTGTTGCACCCCCTTTTCAATTTTTTTTGCCCTGGTTAGGGTTGCCAATATATTTTATCCACCAAATCTCTATTACCGAATCCCACGGAATGTTGGGCAAGACAACTTCGCTTCAAGAAGATGTCGGGCACACAAACCGAGGGCGTAGGGTTTGTGACCAGGTCTCCGTCGCTCCGGTGCCCATAACTTTTGATCAGTAAGGAGTTACGCGGCGCACAGCATACCGTTGCAAAGCTCTTTGAGAGCTCTACGACGGGGGCAGCTAGCTTGCTCACTGTGCTCGATTTTTGGAGCCCAAAATCGAACGTTTTCATCAGTTTCAAGACACTTTTCTTCTTTTGCCCTATTTTTCGGTCCCAGATCGTACGTTGCGAGCTGTTAAAAGGACGACAACCTGACTCGTGGTACTTTAAAGGGCCCTACAACGTGTCAATATCACGTCTTGCGAGGATGCTGCGTTGTTGAAGCGGATGGGTTATCGTTAAGCCCATTCGGGCCTTTTGAATGGACCATCACTCTAGGCTGGCACTGTGAACCCTTAAGACATATAGGAATTGTGCCCTCAACATGACGGGTGCGATCATACCAGCACTAATGGTCCGGATCCCTTCAGAACTCCGAAGTTAATCGTTCTTGGGCGATAGTAGTACTAGGATGGATGACCCCCTAGGAAGTCCTCGTGTTGCACCCGCTTTTCAATTTTTTTTGCCCTGGTTAGGGTTGCCAAGATACTTTATCCATCAAATCTCTATTATCGAATCCCACGGAACATTGGGTAAAACAACTTCGCTTCACATAGAGGCCGGGCCTGCAAACTGACGGCGTAGGGTTTGTGACTAGGTCTCCGTCGCTCCGGTGCCCATAACTTTTGATCTGTAAGGAGTTACGCGGCGCACAACATACCGTTGCAATGCTCTCTGAGAGTTCTACGACGGGGGCAGCTAGCTTGCTCAATTTGCCTATTTTTGGAGCCCAAAATCGAACGTTCTAATCAGTTTCAGGCCACTTTTGTTCTTTTGCTCTATTTTTTCATCCCGGATCGTATGTCGTGAGCTGTTAAAAGGAGGACAACCTGACTCGCGGGACATCAGAGGGCCCTACAACTTGTCGATATCACGTCTTGCTAGGATGCTGCGTTGTTGAAGTGGATAGGTTGTCGTTTAGCCAATTGGGCCTTTTGAATGGGCCATCTCTCGAGGCAATGACTGTGAACCGTTAACACATAAAGGAATTGTGCCCTCAACATGACGGGTGCGATCATACCAGCACGAATGCACCGGATCCCATCAGAACTCCGAAGTTAAGCGTGCTTGGACGAGAGTAGTACTAGGAGAGCTGACCCCCTGGGAATTCCTCGTGTTGCACCCCCTTTTGAAATTTTTTTGCCCTGGCAAGGGTTTCCAAAATACTTTATCCACCAAATCTCTATTATCGAATCCCACGAAACATTGAGCAAGACAACTTCGCTTCACGTAGAGGCCGGGCCCTCATACCGAGGGCGTAGGTTTTGTGACCAGGTCTCCGTCGCTCCGGTGCACATAACTTTTGATCCGTAAGGAGTTACGCGATGCACAGCATACCGTTGCAAAGCTCTCTGAGAGCTTTACGATGGGGGCAGCTAGCTTGCTCGCTGTGCCCTTTTTGGAGCCCAAAATCAAACGTTTTAATCAGTTTCCGTCCACTTTTGTTCTTTTACTCAATTTTTTCATCCCGGATTATACGTCGTGAGCTGTTAAAAGAACGACAACCTCACTCACGGGACATCAGAGGGCCCTACAATGTGTCGATATCTCGTCTTGCGAGGATGCTGCGTTGTTGAATCGGATGGGTTGGCGTTAAGCACATTGGGCCTTTTGAATGGGCTATCTCTCTAGGCTAGCACTGTGAATCGTTAACACATATAGGAATTGTGCCCTCAACATGACGGGTGCGATCATACCAGCACTAATTCACCGGATCCTATCAAAACTCCGATGTTAAGCGTGCTTGGGCGAGAGTAGTACTAGGATGGGTGACCCCTTGGGAAGTCCTCATGTTGCACCCACTTTTCAATTTTTTTTGCCCTGGTTAGGGTTGCCAAGATACTTTATCCACCAAATCTCTATTACCGAAGCCCACGGAACATTGGGCAAGACAACTTCGCTTCACGTAGAGGTCGGGCCCCAAACCGAGGTCGTAAGGATTGTGACCAGGTCTCCGTCGCTCCGGTGCCCATAACTTTTGATCAGTAAGGAGTTACGCGGCGCACAACATACCGTTGCAGAGCTCTTTGAGAGCTCTACGACGGGGGCAACCTGCTTGCTCACTGTGCCCGATTTTTGGAGCCCAAAATCGAACGATTTCATCAGTTTCAGGACACTTTTCTTCTTTTGCCCTGTTTTTCGGTCCTAGGTCGTACGTTGCGAGCTGTTAAAAGGACGACAACCTGACTCGCGGTACATTAAAGGGCCCTACAATGTGTCGATATCACGTCTTGCGAGGATGCTGCGTTGTTGAAGCGGATGGGTTGTCGTTAAGCCCATTCGGGCCTTTTGAATGGGCCATCACTCTAGGCTGGCACTGTGAACCGTTAACACATAGAAGCCGGGCCCCCAAACTGAGGGCGTAGGGTTTGTGACCAGGTCTCCGTCGCTCCGGTGCCCATAACTTTTGATCCGTAAGGAGTTACGCGGCGCACAGCATACCGTTGCAAAGCTCTTTGAGTTTTTTACGACGGGGCAGCTAGCTTGTTTGTTGTGCCAGTTTTTGGAGCCCAAAATTGAACGTTTTCATCAGTTTCAAGCCATTTTTCTTATTTTGCTCCATTTTTCTGTCCCGGATTGTATGTCGTGAGCTGTTAAAAGGACGGCAACTAGACTCGCGGGACATCTGAGGGTCTTACAACGCGTTGATATCACGTCTAGCGAGGATGCTGCGTTGTTGAAGCGGATGGGTTGTCGTTAAGCCCATTAGGCCTTTTGAATCGGCCATCTCTCTAGGCTGGCACAGTGAACAGTTAACACATATAGGAATTGTGCCCTCAACATGACGGGTGTGATCATACCAGCACTAATGCACCGGATCCCATCATAACTCTAAAGTCAAGCATGCTTGGGCGAGAGTAGTACTAGGATGGGTGACCTCCTTGGAAGTCCTGGTGTTGCACCACCTTTTCAATTTTTTTGCCCTGGTTAGGGTTGCCAAGATACTTTATCAACCAAATCACTATTACCGAATCCCACGGAACATTGGGCAAAACAACTTCGCTTCACGTAGAGGCCGGGCTCGCAAACCGAAGGCGTAGGATTTGTGACTAGGTCTCCGTCGCTCCGATGCCCATAACTTTTGATCCGTAAGGAGTTACGCGGTGCACAGCATACCGTTGCAAAGCTCTCTGAGAGCTCCACGATGGGGGCGGCTAGCTTGCTCGTTGTGCCCCTTTTGGGAGCCCAAAATCGAACGTTTTCATCAGTTTAAGGCCACTTTTGTTCTTTTGCTCAATTTTTCCGTCCCGGATCGTATGTCGTGAGCTGTTAAAAGGACGACAACCTGACTCGCGGGACATCAGAGGGCCCTCCAACCTGTCGATATCACGTCTTGTGAGGATGCTGCGTTGTTGAAGTGGATGGGTTGTCGTTAAGCCCATTGGGCCTTTTGAATGGGCCATCTTTCTAGGCTGGCACTGTGAACCGTTAACGCATATAGGAATTGTGCCCTCAACATGACGGGTGCGATCATACCAGCACTAATTCACCAGATCCCATCAGAACTCCGAAGTTAAGCGTGCTTGGGTGAGAGTAGTACTAGGATGGATGACCCCCTGTAAAGTCCTCGTGTTGCACCCCCTTTTCAATTTTTTTTGCCCCGGTTAGGGTTGCCAAGATACTTTATCCACCAAATCTCTATTACCGAATCCCACGGAACATTGGGCAAGACAACTTCGCTTCACGTAGAGGTCGGGCCCACAAACCGAAGGCGTAGGGTTTGTGACCAGGTCTCCGTCGCTCCGGTGCCCATAACTTTTGATCCGTAAGGAGTTACGTGGCGCACAGCATACCGTTGCAAACCTCTCTGTGAGCTCTACGACTGGGACAGCCAGCTTGCTCGCTGTGCCCGTTTTTGGAGCACAAAATCGAACTTTTTCAACAATTTCAGGCCACTTTTGTTCTTTTGCTCTATTTTTTCGTCCTGGATTGTATGTCGTGAGCTGTTAAGGAGACGACATCCAGACTCGCGGGACATCTGAGGGCCCTACAACGTGTCGATATCACGTCCTGCGAGGATGCTACGTTGTTGAAGCGGATGGGTTGTCGTTAAGCCTATTGGGCCTTTTGAATGGGCCATCTTTCTAGGCTGGCACTGTGAACCGTTAACACATATAGGAATCGTGCCCTCAAGATGACGGGTGCGATCATACCAGCACCAATGCACCGAATCCCATTAGAACTCCAAAGTTAAGCATGCTTGGGCTAGAGTAGTACTAGGACGGGTGACCCCCTGGGAAGTCCTCGTGGTGCACCCCCTTTTCAATTTTTTTTGCCCTGGTTAGGGTTGCCAAGATACTTTATCCACCAAATCTCTATTACCGAATCCCACGGAACATTGGGCAAAACAACTTCGCTTCACGTAGAGGCTGGGCTCACAAACCGATGGCGTAGGGTTTATGACCAGGTCTCCGTAGCTCCGGTGCCCATAACTTTTGATCCGTAAGGAGTTGCGCAGTGCACAGCATACTGTTGCAAAGTTCTCTAAGTGCTTTACGGCGGGGGTAGCCAGCTTGCTCTCTGTGCCCATTTTGGGAGCACAAAATCGAACGTTTTCATCTGTTTCAGGCCACTTTTCTTCTTTTGCTCTATTTTTTCATCCCGGATCGTACGTCGTGAGCTATTGAAAAGACGACAACATGACTCGCGGGACATCATAGGGCCTTATAACTTGTCGATATCACGTCTTGCGAGGTTGCTGCGTTGTTGAAGCGGAAGGGTTGTCATTAAGCCCATTGGGCCTTTTGAATGGGCCATCTCTCTAGGCTGGGACTGTGAACCGTTAACACATATAGGAGTTGTGCCCTCAACATGACGGGTACGATCATACCCGCACTAATGCACCGGATCCCATCAGAACTCCGAAGTTAAGCGTGCTTGGTGAGAGTAGTACTAGGATGGGTGACCCCCTGAGAAGTCCTCTTGTTGTACTCCCTTTTCAATTTTTTTTTCCCTGGTTAGGGTTGCCAAGATAAAGATCCACCAGATCTCTATTACCGAATCCCACGGAACATTGGGCAAAACAACTTCGCTTCACGTAGAGGCCGGGCCCGCAAACCGAGGGCATAGAGTTTGCGACCAGGTCTCCGTCGCTCCGGTGCCCATAACTTTCGATATGTAAGGAGTTACGGAGCGCACAGCATACCGTTGCAGCTAGCGTGCTCGCTGTGCCCTTTTTGGAGCCCAAAATCGAACGTTTTCATCAATTTCAGGACACTTTTGTTCGTTTGCTCTATTTTTTCGTCCCGGATTGTACGTCGTGAGCTATTAAAACGAAGACAACTTGACTCGCGGGACATCAGAGAGCCCTACAATGTGTCGATATCATGTCTTGCGAGGATGCTGCATGGTTGAAGCGGATGGGTTGTCGTTAAGCCCATTGGGCCTTTTGAATGGGCCATCTCTCTAGGCTGGCACTGTGAATCGTTAACATATATAGGAATTATGCCCTCAACATGACGGGTGCGATCAAACCAGCACTAATGCACCGGATCCCATCAGAACTCCGAAGTTAAGCGTGCTTGGGCGAGAGTAGTACTAGGATGGGTGACGCCTTGGGAAGTCCTCGTGTTGCACCCACTTTTCAATTTTTTTTTGCCCTAGTTAGGGTTGCCAATATATTTTATGCATCAAATCTCTATCACTGAATCCCAAGGAACATTGGGCAAGACAACTTCGCTTCACGTACAGGTCGGGCCCGCAAATCGAGGGCGTAGATTTTGTGACCAGGTCTGCGTCGCTCCGGTGCCCATAACTTTTGATTCATAAGGAGTTACGCGGCGCACAGCATACCGTTGCAAAGCTCTCTGAGAGGTCTACGACGGGGGCAGCCAGCTTTCTCGCAGAGGCCCTTTTTGGAGCCCAAAATCGAACGTTTTCATTAGTTTCAGTATACTTTTCTTCTTTTGCCCTGTTTTTGCGTCCCGGATCGTACGTCGTGAGATGTTAAAAGCACGACAACCTGAATCATAGTACATCAGAGGGCCTTACAATATGTCGATATCATGTCTTGCGAGGATGCTGCGTCGTTGAAGCGGATGGGTTGTCGTTAAGCCCATTGGGCCTTTTGAATGAGCCATCTCTCTAGGCTGGCACTGTGAACCATTAACACATATAGAAATTATGCCCTCAACATGACGGGTAAGATCATACCAGCACTAATGCACCGGATCCTATCAGAAATCTGATATTAAGCGTGCTTGGGCGAGAGTAGTACTAGGATGGTGACCCCGTGGGAAGTCCTTGTGTTGTACCCCTTTTTCATTTTTTTCCCCGTTTAGCCTTGCCAAGATACTTTATCCATCAAATTTCTATTCTCGAGTCCCACGGAACATTGGGTAAGACAACTTCGCTTCACATAGAGGCCGGGCCCGCAAACCGAGGGCGTAGGTTTTGTGACCAGGTCTCCGTCGCTCCAGTGCCCGTAACTTTTGATCCGTAAGGAGTTACGCGGTCCACAACATACAGTTGCAAAGCTCTATGAGAGCTCTACGACGGGGGCAGCTAGCTTGCTCAATGTGCTTGTTTTTGGAGCCCAAAATCGAACGTTTTCATCAGTTTCAGGCCACTTTTGTTATTTTGCTCTATTTTTCTGTCCTGGATCGTATGTCGTGAGCTATTAAAAGGACGACAACCTAACTCACGAGACATCAGAGGGCTCTACAACGTGTCGATATCACGTCTTGCGAGGATGCTGCGTTGTTGAAGTGGATGGGTTGTCGTTAAGCCCATTGGGCCTTTTGAATGGGCCATCTCTCTAGGCAATGATTGTGAACCGTTAACACATATAGGAATTGTGCCCTCAACATGACGGGTGCGATCATACCAGCACTAATGCACCAGATCCCATCTGAACTCCGAAGTTAAGCATGCTTGGGCGAGAGTAGTACTACGATAGGTGACCCCCTGGGAAGTCCTCGTGTTGCACCCACTTTTCAATTTTTTTTGCCCTGGCTAGGGTTTCCAAAATACTTCATCCGCCAAATCTCTATTACCGAATCCCACGGAACAATGGGGAAGACAACTTCGCTTTACGTAGAGGCCGGGCCTTCAAACCGAGGGCGTAGGGTTTGTGACCAAGTATCCGTTGCTCCGGTGCACATAACTTTTGATCCGTAAGGAGTTACGCAAAGCACAGCATACCGTTGGAAAGCTCTCTGAGAGCTCTACGACGGGGGCAGCTAGCTTGCTCGTTGTGCCCATTTTGGATTCCAAAATTGAACGTTTTCATCAGTTTCAGGCCACTTTTGTTCTTTTGCTCTATTTTTTCGTCCCGGATTGTACGTCGTGAGCTGTTAAAAGGACGACAACCTGACTCGCGGGACATCAGAGGGCCCTACAATGTTTCGATATCACGTCTTGCGAGGATGCTGCGTTGTTGAAGTGGATGGGTTGTCGTTAAGCCCATTGGGCCTTTTGAATGGGCCATCTCTCTTGGCTGGCACTGTGAATCGTTAACAAATATAGGAATTGTGCCCTCAAGATGACGGGTGCGATCATACCAGCACTAATTCACCGGATCCCATCAGAACTCCGATGTTAAGCGTGCTTGGGCGAGAGTAGTACTAGGATAGGTGACCCCCTGGGAAGTCCTCGTGTTGCACCCTCTTTTCAATTTTTTTTGCCCTGGTTAGGGTTGCCAAGATACTTTATCTACCAAATCTCTATTTCCGAATCCCACAGAACATTGGGTAAGACAACTTCGCTTCACATAGAGGTCGGGCCCGCAAACCGAGGGCATAGGGTTTGTGACCAGGTCTCTGTCGCTCCGGTGCCCATAACTTTTGAACTGTAAGGAGTTACGCGGCGTACAACATACCGTTGCAAAGCTCTCTGAGTTTTCTATGACGGGGCAGCTAGCTTGTTCGTTGTGCCCATTTTTGGAGCCCAAAATCGAAAGTTTTCATCAGTTTCAAGCCACTTTTCTTCTTTTGCTCTATTTTTTTGTCCCGTATCATACGTCGTGAGCTGTTAAAAGGACGACAACCTGACTCGCGGTACATCAGAGGGCCCTACAACGTGTCGATATCACATCTTGCGAGGATGCTAAGTTGTTGAAGCGGATGGGTTGTCGTTAATCCCATTGGGCCTTTTGAATGGGCCATCTCTCTAGGCTGGCACTGTGAACCGCTAACACATATAGGAATTGTGCTCTCAACATGACGGGTGCGATCATACTAGCACTAATTCACAGGATCCCATCAGAACTCCGAAGATAAGCGAGCATGGGCGAGGGTAGTACTAGGATGGGTGACCCCCTGGGAAGTCCTCGTGTTGCACCCCATTTTCAATTTTTTTTGCCCTGGTTAAGGTTGCCAAGATATTTTATCCACCAAATCTCAATTACCGAATCCCACGGAACATTGGGCAAGACAACTTCGCTTCACGTAGAAGCCGGGCTCGCAAACCGAAGGCGTAGGGTTTGTGACCAGGTCTCCGTCGCTCCGGTGCCCTTAACTTTTGATCCGTAAGGAGTTACGCGGCGCACAACATTCCGTTGCAAAGCTCTCTGAGAGCTCTACGATGGGGGCAGCCAGCTTGCACTCTATGCCCATTTTGGTAGCCCATAATCGAACGTTTTCATCTGTTTCAGGCCACTTTTCTTCTTTTGCTCTATTTTTCTGTCCCGGATCGTACATCGTCAGCTGTTAAAAGGACGACAACCTGACTCAAGGGACATCAGAGGGCCTTATAACGTGTCGATATCACGTCTTGCGAGGTTGCTGTGTTGTTGAAGCGGATGGGTTGTCGTTAAGCCCATTGGGCCTTTTGAATGGGCCATCTCACTAGGCTGGCACTGTGAACCGTTAACACATATAGGAATTGTGCCCTCAACATGACGGGTGCGATCATACCAGCACTAATGCACTGGATCCCATCAGAACTCCAAAGTTAAGCGTGCTTGGGCGAGAGTAGTACTAGGATGGGTGACCCCCTGGGAAGTCCTCGTGTTGCACCCATTTTTAGTTTTTTTTGCCCTAGTTAGGGTTGCCAAGATACTTTATCCACCAAATATCTATTACCAAATCCCACGGAACATTGGGCAAGACAACTTTGCTTCACGTAGAGGCCGGGCCCACAAACCGAGGGCGTAGGGTTTGTGACCAGGTCTCCGTCGCTCCGGTGCCCATAACTTTTGATCCGTAAGGAGTTACGCAGCACACAACATACCGTTGCAAACCTCTCTGTGAGCTCTACGACGGGGACAACCAACTTGCTCACTGTGCCCGTTTTTGGAGGCCAAAATCGAATGTTTTCAACAATTCAGGCCACTTTTGTTCTTTTGCTCTATTTTTCCGTCCCAGATTGTATGTAGTGAGCTGTTAAAGGGATGACAATCAGACTCGCGGGACATCTGAGGGCCCCACAACGTGTCGATATCACGTCTTGCGAGGATGCTGCGTTGTTAAAGCGGATGGGTTGTCATTAAGCCCATTGGGCCTTTTGAATGGGCCATCTCTCTAGGCTGGCTCTGTGAACCGTTAACACATATAAGAATTGTGCCCTCAACATGACGGGTGCGATCATACCAGCACTAATGCACCGGATCCCGTCAGAACTTGAAAGTTAAGCGTGCTTGGGCGAGAGTAGTACTAGGATGGGTGACCCCTTGGGAAGTCCTCGGGTTGCACGCCCTTTTCAATTTTTTTTGCCCTGGGTAGGGGTGCCAAGATACTTTATCGACCAAATCACCACTACCGAATCCCACGGAACATTGGGCAAAACAACATCGCTTCACGTAGAGGCCGGGCTCGCAAACCGAAGGCGGAGGGTTTGTGACCAGGTCTCCGTCGCTCTGGTGCCCATAACTTTTGATCCGTAAGGAGTTACGCGGTGCACAGCATACCGTTGCAAAGTTCTCTGAGTTCTCTACGGCGGGGGTAGCCAGCTTGCTCTCTGTGCCCATTTTGGGAGCCCAAAATCGAACGTTTTCATCTGTTTCAGGCCACTTTTCTTCTTTTGCTCTATTTTTTCGTCCCGGATCGTACGTCGTGAGTTGTTAAAAGGACAACAACCTAACTCAAGGGACATCAGAGGGCCTTATAACGTGTCGATATCACGTCTTGCGAGGTTGCTGCTTTGTTGAAGCGGAAGGGTTGTCGTTAAGCCCATTGGGCCTTTTGAATGGGACATCTCTCTAGGCTGGGACTGTGAACCGTTAACACATATAAGAGTTGTGCCCTCAACATGACGGGTACGATCATACCCGCACTAATGCACCGGATCCCATCAGAACTCCGAAGTTAAGCGTGCTTGGTGAGAGTAGTACTAGGATGGGTGACCCCCTGAGAAGTCCTCTTGTTGTACTCCCTTTTCAATTTTTTTTGCCCTGGTTAGGGTTGCCAAGATACTTTATCCACCAGATCTCTATTACCGAATCCCACGGAACATTGGGCAAGACAACTTCGCTTCACGCAGCGGCCGGGCCCGCAAACCGAGGGCATAGAGTTTGTGACCAGGTCTCCGTCGCTCCGGTGCCCATAACTTTTGATCTGTAAGGAGTTACGGAGCGCACAACATACCATTGCAGCTAGCGTGCTCGCTGTGCCCTTTTTGGAGCCCAAAATCTAACGTTTTCATCAATTTCAGGGCACTTTTGTTCGTGTGCTCTATTTTTTCGTCCCAGATTGTACGTCGTGAGCTTTTAAAAGGAAGACAACTTGACTCGTGGGACATTAGAGGGCCCTACAATATGTCGATATCATGTCTTGCGAGGATGCTGCATTGTTGAAGCGGATGGGTTGTCGTTAAGCCCATTGGGCCTTTTGAATGGGCTATCTCTCTAGGCTGGCACTGTGAATCGTTAACACATATAGGAATTATGCCCTCAACATGACGAGTGCGATCAAACCAGCACTAATGCACCGGATCCCATCAGAACTTCGAAGTTAAGCGTGCTTGGGCGAGAGTAGTACTAGGATGGGTGACCGCTTGGGAAGTCCTCGTGTTGCACCCACTTTTCAATTTTTTTTCCCCTGGTTAGGGTTGCCAAGATATTTTATCCACCAAATCTCTATTACCGAATCCCACGGAACATTGGGCAAGACAACTTTGCTTCACGTAGAGGTCGGGCCCGCAAACCGAGGGCGTAGGTTTTGTGACTAGGTCTGCGTCGCTCCGGTGCCCATAACTTTTGATCTGTAAGGAGTTACGCGGCACACAGCATATCGCTGCAAAGCTCTCTGAGAGTTCTACGACGGAGGTAGCCAGCTTTCTCATGGTGGCCATTTTTGGAGCTAAAAATCGAACGTTTTCATCAGTTTCAGGACACTTTTCTTCTTTTGTTCTGTTTTCTGTCCCGGATCGTACGTCGTGAGCTGTTAAAACGATGACAACCTGACTCGCAGTACATCAGAGGGCCTTAAAACGTGTCGATATCATGTCTTGCGAGGATGCTGCGTTGTTGAAGCGAATGGGTTGTCGTTAAGCCCATTGGGCCTTTTGAATGAGCCATCTCTCTAGGCTGGCACTATGAACCGTTAACACATATAGGAATTATGCCCTCAACATGACGGGTGCGATCATACCAGCACGAATGCACCGGATCCCATCAGAACTCCGAAGTTAAGCATGCTTGGGCGAGAGTAGTACTAGGATGGGTGACCCCCTGGGAAGTCCTCGTGTTGCACCTGCTTTTCAATTTTTTTTGCCCTGGTTAGGGTTGCCAAGATACTTTATCCACCAAATCTCTATTACCGAATCCCACGGAACATTGGGTAAGACAACTTCGCGTCACATTGAGGCTGGGCCAACAAACCGGGGGCGTAGGGCTTGTGAACAGGTCTCCATCGCTCCGGTGCCCATAACTTTTGATCCGTAAGGAGTTGCGCGGTGCACAGCATACCTTTGGAAAGTTCTCTGAGAGTTCTACGACGGGGGCAGCAAGCTTGCTTAGTGTGCTTGTTTTTGGAGCCCAAAATCGAACGTTTTCATCAGTTTCAGGCCACTTTTGTTATTTTGCTCTATTTTTCTGTCCCGGATCGTATGTCGTGAGCTGTTAAAAGGACGACAACCTGACTCGCGGGTCATCAGAGGGCTCTACATAGTGTCAATATCACGTCTTGCGAGGATGCTGCGTTGTTGAAGTCGATGGGTTGTCGTTAAGCCCATTGGGCCTTTTGAATGGGCCATCTCTCTAGGCAATGATTGTGAACCGTTAACACATATAGGAATTGTGCCCTCAACATGATGGGTGCTATCATACCAACACTAACGCACCAGATCCCATCAGAACTCCGAAGTTAAGCATGCTTGGGCGAGAGTAGTACTACGATGGGTAACCCCCTGGGAAGTCCTCGTGTTGCACCCCCTTTTCAATTTTTTTTGCCCTGGCTAGGGTTTCCAAAATACTTCATCCACCAAATCTCTATTATCGAATCCCACGGAACATTGGGCAAGACAACTTCGCTTCACGTAGAGGCCGGGCCTTCAAACCGAGGGCGTAGGGTTTGTGACCAGGTATCCGTTGCTCCGGTGCACATAACTTTTGATCCGTAAGGAGTTACGCGTTGCACAGCATACCGTTGGAAAGCTCTCTGAGAGCTCTACGACGGGGGCAGCTAGCTTGCTCGTTGTGCCCTTTTTCGATCCCAAAATTGAACGTTTTCATCAGTTTCAGGCCACTTTTGTTCTTTTGCTCTATTTTTTCGTCCCGGATTGTACGTCGTGAGCTGTTAAAAGGACGACAACCTGACTCGCGGGACATCAGAGGGCCCTACAATGTTTCGATATCACGTCTTGCGAGGATGCTGCGTTGTTGAAGTGGATGGGTTGTCGTTAAGCCCATTGGGCCTTTTGAATGGGCCATCTCTCTTGGCTGGCACTGTGAATCGTTAACACCTATAGGAATTGTGCCCTCAACATGACGGGTGCGATCATACCAGCACTAATTCACCGGATCCCATCAGAACTCCGATGTTAAGCGTGCTTGGGCGAGAGTAGTACTAGGATGGGTGACCCCCTGGGAAGTCCTCGTGTTGCACCCCCTTTTCAATTTTTTTTGCCCTGGTTAGGGTTGCCAAGATACTTTATCTACCAAATCTCTATTACCGAATCCCACAGAGCATTGGGTATGACAACTTCGCTTCACATAGAGGCCGGGCCCGCAAACCGAGGGCGTAGGGTTTGTGACCAGGTCTCCGTCGCTCCGGTGCCCATAACTTTTGAACCGTAAGGAGTTGCGCGGCGTACAGCATACCGTTGCAAAGCTCTCTGAGTTTTCTACGACGGGGCAGCTAGCTTGTTCGTTGTGCCCATTTTTGGAGCCCAAAATCGAAAGTTTTCATCAGTTTCAAGCCACTTTTCTTCTTTTGCTCTATTTTTTTGTCCCGTATCATACGTCGTGAGCTGTTAAAAGGACGACAACCTGACTCGCGGTCAATTAGAGGGCCCTACAATGTGTCGATATCACATCTTGGGAGCATGCTACGTTGTTGAAGCAGATGGGTTGTCGTTAAGCCCATTGGGCCTTTTGAATGGGCTATCTCTCTAGGGTGGCACTGTGAACCGTTAACGCATATAGGAATTGGGCCCTCAAAATGACGGGTGCGATCATACCAGCTCTAATTCACAGGATCCCATCCGAACTCCGAAGTTAAGCGTGCTTGGGCGAGAGTAGTACTAGGATGGGTGACCCCTTGGGAAGTCCTCGTGTTGCACCCCCTTTTCAATTTTTTTTGCCCTGGTTAAGGTTGCCAAGATACTTTATCCACCAAATCTCTATTACCGAATCCCACGGAACATTGGGCAAGACAACTTCGCTTCACGTAGAATCCGGGCTCGCAAACCGAAGGCGTAGGGTTTGTGACCAGGTCTCCGTCGCTCCGGTGCCCTTAACTTTTGATCCGTAAGGAGTTACACGGCGCACAACATTCCGTTGCAAAGCTCTCTGAGAGCTCTACAACGGGGGCAGCCAACTTGCTCTCTGTGCCCATTTTGGGAGCCCAAAATCGAACGTTTTCATCATTTTCAGGCCACTTTTCTTCTTTTGCTCTATTTTTCCGTCCCGGAGAGTACGTCGTGAGCTGTTAAAAGGACGACAACCTGACTCAAGGGACATCAGAGGGCCTTATAACGTGTCGATATCACGTCTTGCGAGGTTGCTGCGTTGTTGAAGAGGATGGGTTATCGTTAAGCCCATTGGGCCTTTTGAATGGGCCATCTCTCTAGGCTGGCACTGTGAACCGTTAACACATATAGGAATTGTGCCCTCAACATGACGGGTGCGATCATACCAGCACTAATTCACCGGATCCCATCAGAACTCTGAAGTTAAGCGTGCTTGGGCGAGAGTAGTACTAGGATTGTTGACCCCCTATGAAGTCCTCGTGTTGCACCACTTTTTCAATTTTTTTTGCCCTGGTTAGGGTTGCCAAGATACTTTATCCACCAAATGTCTATTGCCGAATCCCACGGAACATTGGGCAAGACAACTTCGCTTCACGTAGAGGTCGGGCCCACAAACCGAAGGCGTAGGGTTTGTGACCAGGTCTCCGTCGCTCCGGTGCCCATAACTTTTGATCTGTAAGGAGTTACGTGGCGCACAGCATACCGTTGCAAACCTCTCTGTGAGCTCTACGACGGGGACAGCCAGCTTACTCGTTGTGCCCTTTTTTGGAGCCTAAAATCGAACGTTTTCAACAATTTTGGGCCACTTTTGTTCATTTGCTCTATTTTTCCGTCCCGGATTGTATGTTGTGAGCTGTTAAAAGGACGACAACCAGACTCGCGTGATATCTGAGGGCCCTACAATGTGTCAATATCACGTCTTGCGAGGATGCTGCGTTGTTGAAGCGGATGGGTTGTTGTTAAGCCCATTGGGCCTTTTGAAAGGGCCATCTCTCTAGGCTGGCACTGTGAACCGTTAACACATATAGGAATTGTGCCCTCAACATGACGGGTACGATCATACCAGCACTAATGCACCGGATCCCATCAGAACTCCAAAGTTAAGCTTGCTTGGGCGAGAGTAGTACTAGGATGGGTGACCCCCTGGGAAGTCCTCGTGTTACACACCCTTTTCAATTTTTTTGGCCCTGGTTAGGGTTACCAAGATACTTTATCCACCAAATCACTATTACCGAATCCCACGGAACATTGGGCAAAACAACTTCGCTTCACGTAGAGGCCGGGCTCGCAAACCGAAGGCGTAGGGTTTGTGACCAGGTCTCCGTAGCTCCGGTGCCCATAACTTTTGATCCGTAGGGAGTTACGCGGTGCACGGCATACCGTTGCAAAGTTCTCTGAGTGCTCTACGGCGGGGGTAGCCAGCTTGCTCTTTGTGCCCATTATGGGAGCCTAAAATCGAACGTTTTCATCTGTTTCAGGCCACTTTTCTTCTTTTGCTCTATTTTTCCGTCCCGGATCGTACGTCGTGACCTGTTAAAAGGACGACAACCTGACTCAAGGGACATCAGAGGGCCTTATAACGTGTCGATATTACGTCTTGCGAGGTTACTGCGTTGTTGAAGCGGAAGGGTTATCGTTAAGCCCATTGGGCCTTTTGGGCCCTACAACGCGTCGATATCTCGTCTTGCGAGGATGCTGGGTTGTTTAAGCGGATGGGTTGTCGTTAAGCCCATTGGACCTTCTAAATGGGTCATCTCTCTATGTTGGGTCTGTGAACCGTTAACACATAAAGGAATTGTGCCGTCAACATGACAAGGGCGATCATACCAGCACTAATGCACTAGATCCCATCAAAACTCCGAAGTTAAGCGTGCTTGGGTGAGAGTAGTACTTGGATGGGTGACCCCGTGGGAAGTCCTCGTGTTGCACCCCCCTTTTCAAATTTTTTTGCTTCGGTTAGGGTTGCCAAGATACTTTATCCACCACATTTCTATTATCGAATCCCATAGCACCTTGGGCTAGACAACTTCGCTTCACGTGGAGGCTGGGCCAGCAAACCGAGGGCGTAGGGATTCTGACCAGGTCTCCTTCGCTCTGGTGCCCATAACTTTTGATCCGTAAGGAGTTATGCGGTGCATAGCACACCGTTAGAAAGCTCTCCGAGAGCTCTACGACGGGGGTAGCCAGCTTGCTCGCTATGCCAATTTTTGGAGCCCAAAATCGAACTTTTTCATCAGTTCCAAGCCACTTTTCTTTCTTAGCTCTGTTTTTCCGTCCCGGATCGTACGTCGTGAGCTGTTAAAAAGATGACAACCTTACTCACGGGACATTAGAGGGCCCTACAACGCATCGATATCTCGTCTTGCGAGGATGCTGGGTTGTTTAAGCAGATGGGTTGTCGTTAAGCCCATTGCGCCTTCTGAATGGGCCATCTCTCTAGGTTGGGACTGTGAACCGTTAACACATAAAGGAATTGTGCCCTCAACATGACGTGTGTGATCATACCAGCACTAATTCACCGGATCCCATCAGAACTCTGAAGTTAAGCATGCTTGGGCGAGAGTAGTACTAGGATGGGTGACCCCCTGGGAAGTCCTCGTGTTGCACCCCCCATTTCAATTTTTTTTTCTCCAGTTAGGGTTGTCAAGAGACTTTATCCAGCACATTTCTATTATCAAATCCCACGGCACCTTGGGCAAGACAACATCGCATCCCGTGGAGGCTCGGCCCGCAAACCGAGTGTGTAGGGCTTGTGCCCAGGTCTTCGTCGCTCCGCTGCCCCTAACTTTTGATCTGTAAGGAGTTACGTGGTGCACAGCATACCGTTGGAAAGCTCTTCGAGAGCTCTACGACACGGGCAGCTAGATTGCTCGCTTTGCAATTTTTTGATCCCAAAATTGAACGTTTTCATCAGTTTCGGGCCAATTTTCTTTTATAGCTCTATTTTTTCGTCCTGGATCATACGTCGTGAGCTGTTAAAAGGACGACAACCATACTCACGGGACATTAGAGGGCCCTACAACTCGTCGATATCTGATCTTGCTAGGTTGCTGGGTTGTTGAAGCTGATTGGTTGTCGTTAAGCCCATTGTACCTTATGGATGGGCCATCTGCCTTGGCTGGGACTGTGAACCGTTAACACATAAAGGAATTGTGCGATCAACATGACGGGTGTGATAATACCTGCACTAATGCACCGGATCCCATCAGAACTCCGAAGTTAAGCGTGCTTGGACAAGAGTAGTACTAGGATAGGTGACCCCCTGGGATGTCCTCGTGTTGTACCCCCCTTTTCAATTTTTTTTTCTCCAGTTAGGGTTGCCAAGATACTTTATCCACCACATTTCTATTATCGAATCCCACGGTACCTTGGCCAATACAACTTCGCTTCACGTGGAGGCCGGTCCCGCAAACCGAGGGCGTAGGGCTTGTGAGCAGGTCTCCTTCACTCAGGTGCCCATTAGTTTTGATCCGTAAGGAGTTACGCAGCGCACAGCATACTGTTGGAAAGCTCTCCGAGAGCTCTACGACAGGGTCAACTAGCTTGCTCGCTGCGCCCTTTTTTGCAGCCCAAAATCGAATATTTTCAACAGTTTCGGGCCACTTTTCTGGTTTAGCTCTATTTTTCCGTCCCGGATCGTACGTCGTGAGATGTTAAAAGAATAACAACCTTACTCGCGGGACATTAGAGGGCCCTACAACTCGTCCATATCTCATCTCGCGAGGATGCTGGGTTGTTGAAGCGGATGGGTTGTCGTTACGCCTATTGCACCTTCTGAATGGGCCATCTCTCTAGGCTGGAACTGTGAACCGTTAACACATTAAGGAATTGTGCCCTCAACATGATGGGTGTGATCATACCTGCACTAATGCACCGGATCCCATCAAAACTCCGAAGTTAAGCGTGCTTGGGCTAGACTAGTACTAGGATGGGTGGCCCCCTGGGCAATCCTCGTGTTGCACCTCCCTTTTCAATTTTTTTTGCTCCGGTTAGGGTTGCCAAGATACTTTATCCACCACATTTCTATTATCGAATCCCACGGCACCTTGGGCAAGACAACTTCGCTTCAGGTGAAGGCTAGGCCCGCAAACCAAGGGCGTAGGGCTTGTGACCAGGTCTCCGTCGCTCTGGTGCCCATAGCTTTTGATCCGTCAGGAGTTATGCGGCGCACAGCATACCGTTGGAAAGCTCTCAAAGAGCTCTACGACGGGGGCAGCTAGCTTCCTCGCTATGCCCTTTTTTGGAGCCCAAAATCGAATGTTTTCATCAGTTTTGGGCCACTTTTGTTTTTTAGCTTTGCTTTTTTGTCCCGGATCGTACGTCGTGAGCTATTAAAAGGATGAAAACCTTACTCACGGGACATTAGAGGGCCCTACAACGCATCGATATCTCATCTTGCGAGGATGCTAGGTTGTTGAAGTGGATGGGTTGTTGTTAAGCCCATTGGGCCTTCTGAATGGGCCATCTATCTAGGCTGGGACTATGAACTGTTAACACATAAAGGAATTGTGACCTCAACATGATGGGTGTGATCATACCTGCACTAATGCACCGGATCCCATCAAAACTCCGAAGTTAAGCGTGCTTGGGCTAGACTAGTACTAGGATGGGTGGCCCCCTGGGCAATCCTTGTGTTGCACCCCCCTTTTCAATTTTGTTTCCTCCGATTTTGGTTGCCAAGATACTTTATCCACCACATTTCTTTTATCGAATCCCACGGCACCTTGGGCAAGACAACTTCGCTTCACGTGGTGGCCGGGCCTGCAAATCGGGGGCGTAGTGCTTGTGAGCAGGTCTCCGTCGCTCCGGTGCCCATAACTTTTGTTCCGTAAGGAGTTATGCGGTGCACAGCATACTGTTGGGAATCTCTCTGAGAGCTCTACGACGGGGGCAGCTAGCTTGCTTGCTATGCCCTTTTTTCGAGCCAAAAATTGAACGTTTTCATCAGTTTTGGGCCACTTTTGTTTTTTAGCTCTGCTTTTTTGTCCCGGATCGTACGTCGTGAGCTGTTAAAAGGACGACAACCTTACTCACGGGACATTATAGGGCCCTACAACGCGTCGATATTTCATCTTGCGAGGATGTTGGGTTGTTGAAGTGGATGGGTTGTTGTTAAGCCCATTGCGCCTTCTGAATGGGCCATCTCTCTAGGCTGGGACTATGAACTGTTAACACATAAAGGAATTGTGCCCTCAACATGATGGGTGTGATCATACCTGCACTAATGCACCGGATCCCATCAAAACTCCGAAGTTAAGCGTGCTTGGGCTAGACTAGTACTAGGATGGGTGGCCACCTGGGCAATCCTCGTGCTGCACCCCCCTTTTCAAATTTTTTTCCTCCGGTTAGGGTTGCCAAGATACTTTATCCACCAAATTTCTATTATCGAATCCCACAACACCTTGGGCAAGACAACTTTGATTCACGGGGAGGTTGGGCCCGCAAACCGGGGGCGTAGGGGTTGTGACCAGGGCTCCAGCGCTCCGGTGGCCATAACTTTTTATCTGGAAGGAGTTACGCGGCATACAGCATACCATTGGAAAGCTCTTCGAGAGCTCTACGAGGGGAGAAGCTAGATTGCTTGCTGTACCCTTTTTGGAGCCCAAAATTGAACGTTTTCTTCAGTTTTGGGCCACTTTTCTAATTTTGCTCTATTATTCCGTCCCGTATCGTACGTCATGAGTTGTTAAAAGGATGAAAACCTTACTCGCGGGACATTAGAGGGCCCTACAACGCGTCAATATCTCGTCTTGCGAGGATGCAGGGTTGTTGAAGCAGATGGGTTGTCGTTAAGCCCATTGCGCTTTTTGAATGGGCCATCTCTCTAGGCTGGGACTGTCAACCGTTAACACATAAAGGAATCGTGCCCTCAACATGATGGGTGCGATCATACCAGCACTAATGCACCGGATCCCATCAAAACTCTAAAGTTAAGCGTGCTTGGGCTAGACTAGTACTAGGATGGGTTGTGAGGCCCGACCCCGAATTGCGTGCGATACCTCGTTTTGCGTGCCCTAAACTAGATTTGCGTGCCATGACCCAGGTTTGAGAATTATATTTAGTTTGTGTGCCTTGCATTGAATTTCGTGCATTCATATAGGGTTACGTGCGTTTACTTGAAAAACGTGCGTTCGTCTCGTAGTTCGTGTCCTACCTCGAAGTGCGTGCCCTAAACCTAGGAAAGCGTGTCTTTACGCTAATCAAGAAAGCATCTTACACGAAGCACTAGGCCATTAAACAATCCTACAAAATCCACTAACAATATAATAATCCAAATTCCTTTCACTAGAAGACAAAAATGCATTAAAAAAAAAACAAAACATTCTTTATTCCTTGTTCTTTTTGCATTTTCAACACACATCAATTAAACACCCAAAAGATGACAAGAATTCAGAATTTTGCACATGTCATAGCCAACCATACCATGTTTTGAGAAAGAGAAAAAAAAAAATTTTTGAACAACACAATTAAATTGCATGCTAGACAAACTATGACACCAAAATGCATTAAAAATTGCTCAATTCCCCTCAATTTCTCACCATAACCGACCAGCCTTTGTACATCCCAAGCATATACAATATAATAATGCTCAAAACAAACAAAATTCAGATTGTAACATTGCTTTGGCCGACCATGTGATGCAAATTAACAAGCTTGCATAGTTTAAAATATTCCTAGACAAGCCTATGACAAAATGAATAAAAAAATCAATCAAAACATACCTACCATGCTCCACTTTCTCGGCCAAAACACTCCAAGCATCTTCACATTTCAATAATGCACAATGACTAAGGAATTTTCAGAAATTGTAGAGCTCTTGGCCGACACATGCAATTAAAAACATCATCAAAGCATCTTTAACTTTATCTTTGCTTGCAAACCTTCTCTCAAGCTTCCATCTCCTCTCTCTCTCGACCTTAGTATTTTCATAGGCTTCCAAGTCTGAAAATTTTCTCCCCATAACACACAAGCATCTTCCAAAGCAAAGGAAAGCAAGAAAGAAGCTTCATTGGTGCATTTTCAAGAAAATTCTGCATCTACCTGGTTGTTTTGATAAGGTGAGGGTTCAAAACTTTTGGAAAACTCTTTAAAACTTCACATGCATGACTATGAATGTGTGTATTTGCTTCTGTGCTTGAGCTATGTGGTCGTTCATGAGTTTAAACAACCATGCATGGCAATAACTTGGCTTGAAAATGACACTAGACAAAGCCGAAATTTGAGACTGCTTCTGACCCGTCTGTTCGAGGCAATTTTTGGTTAAGCAAATGATGTCGAAATTGCGTGAAAATCCCTAGGTGACTAGTTTGGCCAATTTTGAACACTTTTCGCACAAATAAGCAAAGTCAAATTTTGGCTCTAAGGCCCTCAAAATGGCAAAATCACGTAATATAGCTAAATCTGGAAAGTTTTGAGAAAAAGGAAGCAGTTTGGCAGATTTACTGCCCTTGTGGAACGAGATGATTTTTACATAGCAAACGACATCCAAAATGGGTGAAAATTTTTTTTGCTGCTAGATTTTTGAGTTCTGGACATTTTTTTCCAGAAATAGGCTTAGGCTAAAAATGAACCTAAGGACCTCAAAATCATGCAATATCGAAAGATAGGCAAATCTGGACAGTTTTGAGCAGTTCCACCATTTTGGCTATAACTAACGATCCAGAACTCCAATTAATGCAAGGTTTGTTTCTGATTTTAGTTAACTTCTTAAGCTTTAATTTGATATATTATTCACTGAATTTGGAGTTCATTTGCCTTCCCAGTTGATTGTGAGAAAACAGCTTATTGCAGTTAGGATTTCAATTGACTATGTGCTTGGGAAAACTTGTTGAACCTCTTTTGTGGTACTAATTGCTTGGAATGGTAGTATTGGAATATTGTGTGGACTGTATTGAATGTTGAGGATGTTGAATGAGACGATGCATGACTTTGGAATGATGATTGAGTTGATTTAGGGTTTTGATCGCACGATTTTGCATGAAAAGTGAACCCTAATGACTAGGTATTCTTGTTAACTGTTAACCGGGGGTTATTGTGTGGAAAATGTACGTTGCGTGGGCTGCCCGTAAAATGTTTTATAGTTCCAAATGTGAGTAGGCCATTGCATGTTGACAAATAAGCTTTTCTTGCACCCAAACCCCTTTGATGTCCTCGCCTGTTGCATAAACTTATCACTTGATCCCGTGAGCTTCTTAATGTGTTATATGGGATGTTTTAGATGTGTTACATGGCTGCCCGATTAATGTTCATATGACTCTATTTGCCTTCATGTGAAATTACTTGCCTTATCGTGCTTCGTTTGACTTCTTGTCAACATGCGATCTTATAACTGCTCGGAGTCACCCTACTTTGTTGTCCTCCTAATGTGATATGATAAATGTTATAAATGTGCATTGCATACGAGGTTGCAACCTTTCGTGTGGCGTGGTAGTGTTTCACGCACGCCGGGCGGCATCGGGCTTGCCGGTGTTACCGTGACTACCATGGTCCAATTCCCTCTCTCGCTTGGCATTTCACCCTCGGAGAGTTGGGTCGTAGGTTTCGGGGTACATCAGGAGTACACCCATTTGGGAGTGATAAGTGGATTATTGAAGTCGGCCGCACCAAATAATTCGAAATTGGAATTGAGAGCAAATGCTCACCGTATCCTTGAAATGATTGGTAATTGTATCCGTTTCTCGATTTGTTTCTTATAACTGCTTACCATATTATTTGTAATATGTGACATGTTTTAAAAAGGGGTTTTCATAAAGTGAACCGGAAAATGAGTTTCAAAATTTATTTCTCGTTTCCCCCTCGCTGAGTTCATAAGGACTCACCCTCTTTTATCATTTCAGGTGAAGAAGAACAGGTACAGGAACATGAGGATAATGTACCTAATGATGAACCCCTGGAGTGATTGCCTGTTATTGTTGTTTTGCATGAACGTGATTACTTGTGTATTTTGTGCTGCTTGAAGACCATTTATCTTATGTTGCTTGCTGTTGCTAATGTATAAGACCCCCGTTGTAATTTGGGGTCTAATTTTGATTTGTACTTATTTTAGGTAGACCGCTACTAGACATGACACTACTTTGATCGTTTTGCTTTTACTACCGCTAGTATCTATCGCAGGTTATGATGCTTGGTTAAGGAATAGGTAAATGAACTTATCCAATCTCAACAGGTACTCGCTAATAAGCTATGATAAACAGGCATATTTTGAAATGAGAATAAATGGACAAACGAGACATAGTATTATGCTAGGTTATAAATCAAACGGGACGTCGAAATAACCAATAGGCAATTCAATTGATGATTAAGTAGTAAATTCTAGTCGGGAATGAACTTGAATTGAAAGTTTTGGGGGTGGTAGAGAATTTACGTCAAAACGAATAGCCCAATTACAACCATTATGCTGCCGGATTTCTGGAAACATTTTGAAGTCTAGACTAAACGTTAAGTGTTAAACCTGCTAAAATGATTAAGAATGTGAAAGGACTTGAATGTTTAGATCACACCCTAGTCTAACCTTTATAGGCCGGGTTGGGGCGTGACACCTTAGAAGAATGGTATCAGAGCTTAGATTGCTTAAGCCGAGTTTAACTCTCAGACCATGAGGTGAGCCCTAAGATAATTAGGATGTCTTGTTTATGTGTTAAATGTGCCTTCTAAGCTCTATGTGCTTAATTGACTTATATGCCTTAAATGTTTTTAGAATTGTATCTATAATATGTTGCATATCTTATGCATTAGATTCTTAATTATCATATTTCAATAAATTGTGCCTATAGATGGCTGGCCCTAGTACCCGTACTACTAATAGGAGCGGTGAACCTCTAGAGACCGGGGATGCTTATCAGACTAATCCTGGTATAGCTATGTTTAATATGATGGCAACTGCCATGGATCGTGTATCACGTGTGATGGAGCGTCAGGATGCTCGTGAAGCCAACAACAACATCAACAACAGGAATGAGGGTAACCATGGGAGACATAGCAGAATGAGGGAATTCCTTGACTTTCGCCCGTCTAAATTCTACGGGGAAGCTGATGATGAGAAAGTAGAGGCTTGGCTGTCCGACATCGAGAAGATTTTTAGACCACTTGATTATACAGATGAAGATAAATTGGAGTTTGCTGTATTTCTGTTGCACGGGGATGCCGAGCATTGGTGGCATACTGTAGAGGCACTATGGGAGACTGATCAGACACCTCGCTTGTGGGGTAATTTTGTTAAGGCATTTAAGGAAAAATATGTACCTGCAGTTTCTAGGCAGAGGCAGATCGAGGAGTTCATGCACTTGACCCAGGGTAATATGACGGTGGCCCAGTACGAGGCTCGTTTTGACCGACTGTCCCGTTATGCTCAGTATATGGTTTCTACTCCAGAGGCAAAGATGTGGAAATTTACTATTGGTTTGAGGCCAGAGATTCAGGACCAGTTAGCTTCTCATGACTTCGATACTTACTCTACTCTCTTTGCTGCTGCCTCTCGAGTTGAGAAGATGAAACTAGATGGAGCCGGTTCGAGGCAGCCGAGCAAGAAACCTTACCAGCCTCCAGGTCAGCAGAGGAAGTTTCAGAGTCAGAGTCGCAGTCAGGGCCAGAGCCAGAACAGACCAGGGAATAACCGTGGCCCGACTAAAGCGCCATCAGCCTCTTCCACCCGAGGATCCACAGGTAGTTCACCTGCTTCTCAGACTGTTACTTGTTCTCACTGTAGCAGGAAGGGTCACACTGAGGCCCAGTGTTGGAGGAAATTGGGACGATGTATAGGTTGTGGCAGCGATCAGCACCGGGTTAAGGATTGCCCTAAATGGCAAGGGGGACAAAATCAGGTTAAACCAGCTGGTAGAGGCAAGACTCCAGTTCCTAGAGTCCAGGCTCGAGCTTATGCTATCGAGTGCGAAGAAAGTCCAGATGAGACCGCTGTTGTTGAAGGTACATTCTTAATACTGAATCAACCTGTTAAGGTGTTAATTGATCCGGGTGCTACTCATTCATTTATTACTCCCTTATGTGTGGAACGTGTGAAATTGAAAGTTGTATGTTTGCCATATGAAGTGGAAGTTGGTACTCCAATGGGTTCTAAACTTGTAACTAGTTCAGCTTGTAAAACATGTAGAATCCAAATTAAGGATAGGGAATTCTCGGCCAATCTTATTGTATTACCTTTTCGAGATTACGAGGTCATTTTAGGGATGGACTGGCTGGCAAAACATCATGTTCAATTGGATTGTCGGGCGAAGATTATAACGTTCCGGGTACCTGATCAACCGATACTAGAGGTTTTGGGCCGAAGAGATTTCACCGGGAGTTCTATCATTTCATCTACAAAGGCAGTGAAGTCCTTGAAGAAAGGATGCAGCGGATACTTGGCTTACCTTATCAACAAGCCGTCGGATAAAGCTAAGTTGGAGGAGATGCCTGTGATCAAAGACTATGCAGATGTATTCCCTGAAGAATTACCCGGTTTACCCCTAAATTGGGAGATCGAGTTTGTTATAGAGTTGCTACCTGGCGCCCAACCGATATCAAAAGCTCCCTATCGTATGGCACCGGCCGAGTTACAAGAATTAAAGGACCAATTACAAGGATTGTTGAAGAAAGGGTTTGTGCAACCGAGTTCTTCACCGTGGGGTGCGCCAGTTCTATTTGTTAAGAAGAAAGATGGAACGTTGAGGCTATGCATTGACTACCGAGGATTGAACCAAGTGACTGTCAAGAATAAATACCCACTTCCCCTGATTGACGAGTTATTTGATCAACTGCAAGGAGCCAAAGTGTATTCGAAACTCGACTTGAGGCAAGGATATTATCAGTTGCGGATCAAGAAGGAAGATGTGCCTAAAACAGCTTTCAGGACGAGATATGGGCACTATGAATATGTGGTGATGCCTTTTGGACTAACTAATGCCCCTGCAGCCTTTATGGATTTGATGCATAGGGTGTTTCAACCCACTTGGACCAATTTGTAGTGATCTTCATTGATGATATTTTGGTATACTCGAAATCGGAGGCGGAGCATGAGCAACATCTGCGGTTGGTACTGCAGAAATTTCGAGAGCACCAATTGTATGCAAAGTTTAGTAAATGTGAATTTTGGTTGCAGCAGATTGCATTTTTGGGGCATATCATATCCCAAGAGGGAATAGCGGTAGATCCAGCAAAGATCGATGCAGTGATGTCTTGGAAGAAGCCGGAAAATGTCACGGAAGTTCGTAGTTTTCTTGGTCTAGCCGGCTATTATCGGAGGTTCGTGAAGGATTTCTCTAAGATTGCAAGACCGCTTACAAAGCTCACTCAAAAGAAAACCAAGTTCGTGTGGGATGATAAGTGTGAGAACAGCTTCCAAGAGTTGAAGAAAAGATTGACCACCGCACCAGTTCTTGCATTGCCTGAAGGGAGTCAAGGTTTTGTAATCTATAGCGATGCTTCGAAAGATGGATTGGGATGTGTGTTGATGCAAAATGGAAGAGTGATTGCTTATGCCTCTAGGAAACCAAAACCGTATGAGATGAATTACCCGACGCATGATTTGGAGTTAGCAGCTATTGTGTTTGCACTCAAGAAATGGAGGCATTATATGTGGGGTAACAAGTTTGAGGTATTTACCGATCATAAGAGCTTGAAATACTTGTTTTCTCAAAAGGAGTTGAATATGAGGCAAAGGCGGTGGATGGAGCTTTTGGATGATTATAACTGCTCAATTAATTATGTGCCCGGTAAGGCGAACGTAGTTGCAGATGCCTTAAGCAGAAAAGCAAGCATGGCGAAACTGGAAGTCAAGGTGCAGGAGTTGTTAGAGGAAGCGTTTCTATGGAAACCACAATTGACTCAGAAGGGGTTACTTTTTGCCGCTACCCAAGTCCAGTCGACCTTGTTGTCTGAGTTACGAGAGGCTCAACAGAAAGACCAGCAATTTCAAAAGATTAAGGAAAGCAATGCAGATTTCAAGTCTCATGATGATGGTGTTTGGAGGTTTAGGAATCGGATTTGTGTTCCTAATGAGCCAGAGCTGAAAAAGAAGATTCTTGAGGAAGCGCATAATTCTAGATATACTATTCACCCTGGCGGAACAAAGATGTATCGGGATTTGAAGCAACACTATTGGTGGAATAACATGAAAAGAGAAATTGCGGAGTTTGTAGCACGGTGTTTGACTTGCCAGAGAATTAAAGCAGAACATCAACGACCCGCAGGTTTACTTCAACCGTTGGAGATCCCCCAATGGAAATGGGAACATATCACTATGGATTTTGTTATGGACCTGCCTAGATCACGAAAGGGTCATAACGCCGTTTGGGTTATAGTGGATAGATTGACTAAGTCGGCACACTTTTTACCGATGAATAAGGAGGATAGTCCTGAGGAATTGGGAGATATGTATGTGGCGGAGGCTGTAAGACTGCACGGGATGCCTGTGAGTATTGTATCAGATAGGGATCCTCGTTTTACTTCTCGATTTTGGAAGAGATTGCAGGAAGCTTTGGGGACGAAATTGAGTTTTAGCACGGCTTATCACCCTCAGACGGACGGTCAATCGGAGAGAACTATTCAGATTTTGGAGGATATGCTAAAGGCATGTGTGCTAGACTTCGGAAATGGTTGGGAGAAATATCTATCTCTAGTGGAGTTCACCTACAATAATAGTTATCAGGCCACTCTCGGGATGCCCCCATTTGAGGCGTTGTATGGACGTAAGTGTCGATCCCCAATTTACTGGGATGAAGTAGGTGAGGCGAGGACTTTTGACCCGACCCTTTTACCTGAACTGATGAAAACTGTTGATAACATCCACCTCAACCGGAAACGGAGGCTTACCGCCCAGGGCAGGCAGAAGAGGTATGCAGACCAACGGAGACGGAGTCTCGAGTTTGAGGTTGGCAACAGGGTGTTCTTGAAGATATCACCCCGGAGGGGACTGATTAAACATGGCAATGGTGGAAAGTTGAGCCCGAGATTTGTAGGACCGTTTGAGATAGTTGAGAAGGTTGGCAAGTTGGCGTATCGCCTAGCACTACCCCAGAACCTCTCCAATATTCATGACGTCTTTCATGTGTCGATGCTGCAGAAGTATCATCCTGACCCGTCGCATATCTTGGAGCCAGAGCCGTTGCAGCTTCGGGAAAACTTGTCTTACGAGGAGAAGCCCATTCGGATCCTAGACCAGCAGGATCGGGAGTTGCGCAACAGAACTATACCGATGGTGAAAGTGCTTTGGGATCATCACGGAGTTGAAGACGCAACGTGGGAAAGGCGAGACCAGATGGAACAGCAATCTCCAGCATTATTTCAAGGTAATATTGAATTTCGGGACGAAATTCTTTTAAGGAGGGGAGGATGTGAGGCCCGACCCCGAATTGCGTGCGATACCTCGTTTTGCGTGCCCTAAACTAGATTTGCGTGCCATGACCCAGGTTTGAGAATTATATTTAGTTTGTGTGCCTTGCATTGAATTTCGTGCATTCATATAGGGTTACGTGCGTTTACTTGAAAAACGTGCGTTCGTCTCGTAGTTCGTGTCCTACCTCGAAGTGCGTGCCCTAAACCTAGGAAAGCGTGTCTTCACGCTAATCAAGAAAGCATCTTACACGAAACACTAGGCTATTAAACAATCCTACAAAATCCACTAACAATATAATAATCCAAATTCCTTTCACTAGAAGACAAAATTGCATAAAAAAAAAGCAAAACATTCTTTATTCCTTGTTCTTTTTGCATTTTCAACACACATCAATTAAACACCCAAAAGATGACAAGAATTCAGAATTTTGCACATGTCATAGCCAACCATACCATGTTTTGAGAAAGAGAAAAAAAAAAAAATTTGAACAACACAATTAAATTGCATGCTAGACAAACTATGACACCAAAATGCATTAAAAATTGCACAATTCCCCTCAATTTCTCACCATAACCGACCAGCCTTTGTATATCCCAAGCACATAGAATATAATAATGCTCAAAACAAACAAAATTCAGATTGTAACATTGCTTTGGCCGACCATGTGATGCAAATTAACAAACTTGCATAGTTTAAAATATTCCTAGACAAGCCTATGACAAAATGAATAAAAAAATGAATCAAAACATACCTACCATGCTCCACTTCCTCGGCCAAAACACTCCAAGCATCTTCACATTTCAATAATGCACAATGACTAAGGAATTTTCAGAAATTGTAGAGCTCTTGGCCGACACATGCAATTAAAAACATCATCAAAGCATCTTTAACTTTATCTTTGCTTGCAAACCTTCTCTCAAGCTTCCATCTCCTCTCTCTCTCGACCTTAGTATTTTCATAGGCTCCCAAGTCTGAAAATTTTCTCCCCATAACACACAAGCATCTTCCAAAGCAAAGGAAAGGAAGAAAGAAGCTTCGTTGGTGCATTTTCAAGAACATTCTGCATCTACCTGGTTGTTTTGATAAGGTGAGGGTTCAAAACTTTTGGAAAACTCTTTAAAACTTCACATGTATGACTTTGAATGTGTGTTTTTGCTTCTGTGCTTGAGCTATGTGGTCGTTCATGAGTTTAAACAACCATGCATGGCAATAACTTGGCTTGAAAATGACACTAGACAAAGCCGAAATTTGAGACTGCTTCTGACCCGTCTGTTCGAGGCAATTTTTAGTTAAGCAAATGATGTTGAAATTGCGTGAAAATCCCTAGGTGACTAGTTTGGCCAATTTTGAACATTTTTCGCACAAATAAGCAAAGTCAAATTTTGGCTCTAAGGCCCTCAAAATGGCAAAATCACGTAATATAGCTAAATCTGGAAAGTTTTGAGAAAAAGGAAGCAGATTGGCAGAATTACTGCCCTTGTGGAACGAGATGATTTTTACATAGCAAACGACATCCAAAATGGGTGAAAATTTTTTTTGCTGCTAGATTTTTGAGTTCTGGACATTTTTTTCCAGAAATAGGCTTAGGCTAAAAATGAACCTAAGGACCTCAAAATCATGCAATATCGAAAGATAGGCAAATCTGGACAGTTTTGATCAGTTCCACCATTTTGGCTATAACTAACGATCCAGAACTCCAATTAATGCAAGGTTTGTTTCTGATTTTAGTTAACTTCTTAAGCTTTAATTTGATATATTATTCACTGAATTTGGAGTTCATTTGCCTGCCCAGTTGATTGTGAGAAAACAGCTTATTGCAGTTAGGATTTCAATTGACTATGTGCTTGGGAAAACTTGTTGAACCTCTTTTGTGGTACTAATTGCTTGGAATGGTAGTATTGGAATATTGTGTGGACTGTATTGAATGTTGAGGATGTTGAATGAGACGATGCATGACTTTGGAATGATGATTGAGTTGATTTAGGGTTTTGATCGCACGATTTTGCATGAAAAGTGAACCCTAATGACTAGGTATTCTTGTTAAGTGTTAACCGGGGGTTATTGTGTGGAAAATGTACGTTGCGTGGGCTGCCCGTAAAATGTTTTATAGTTCCAAATGTGAGTAGGCCATTGCATGTTGACAAATAAGCTTTTCTTGCACCCAAACCCCTTTGATATCCTCGCCTGTTGCATAAACTTATCACTTGATCCCGTGAGCTTCTTAATGTGTTATATGGCCTGTTTTATATGTGTTACATGGCTGCCCGATTAATGTTCATATGACTCTATTTGCCTTCATGTGAAATTACTTGCCTTATCGTGCTTCGTTTGACTACTTGTCAACATGCGATCTTATAACTGCTCGGAGGCAACCTACTTTGTTGTCCTCCTAATGTGATATGATAAATGTTATAAATGTGCATTGCATACGAGGTTGCAACCTTTCGTGTGGCGTGGTAGTGTTTCACGCACGCCGGGCGGCATCGGGCTTGCCGGTGTTACCGTGACTACCATGGTCCAATTCCCTCTCTTGCTTGGCATTTCACCCTCGGAGAGTTGGGTCGTAGGTTTCGGGGTACATCCGGAGTACACCCATTTGGGAGTGATAAGTGGATTATTGAAGTCGGCCGCACCAAATAATTCGAAATTGGAATTGAGAGCAAATGCTCACCGTATCCTTGAAATGATTGGTAATTGTATCCGTTTCTCGATTTGTTTCTTATAACTGCTTACCATATTATTTGTAATATGTGACATGTTTTAAAAAGGGGTTTTCATAAAGTGAACCGGAAAATGAGTTTCAAAATTTATTTCTCGTTTCCCCCTCGCTGAGTTCATAAGGACTCACCCTCTTTTATCATTTCAGGTGAAGAAGAACAGGTACAGGAACATGAGGATAATGTACCTAATGATGAACCACTGGAGTGATTGCCTGTTATTGTTGTTTTGCATGAACGTGATTACTTGTGTATTTTGTGCTGCTTGAAGACCATTTATCTTATGTTGCTTGCTGTTGCTAATGTATAAGACCCCCGTTGTAATTTGGGGTCTAATTTTGATTTGTACTTATTTTAGGTAGACCGCTACTAGACATGACACTACTTTGATCGTTTTGCTTTTACTACCGCTAGTATCTATCGCAGGTTATGATGCTTGGTTAAGGAATAGGTAAATGAACTTATCCAATCTCAACAGGTACTCGCTAATAAGCTATGATAAACAGGCATATTTTGAAATGAGAATAAATGGACAAACGAGACATAGTATTATGCTAGGTTATAAATCAAACGGGACGTCGAAATAACCAATAGGCAATTCAATTGATGATTAAGTAGTAAATTCTAGTCGGGAATGAACTTGAATTGAAAGTTTTGAGGCTGTTAGAAAGTTTAGGTCAAAACAAATAGCCCAATTACAACCATTATGCTGCCGGATTTCTGGAAACATTTTGAAGTCTAGAATAAACGTTAAGTGTTAAACCTCCTAAAATGATTAAGAATGTGAAAGGACTTGAATGTTTAGATCACACCCTAGTCTAACCTTTATAGGCCGGGTTGGGGCGTGACATGGGTGGCCCCCTAGGCAGTCCTCGTGTTGCACCCCCCTTTTCAATTTTTTTTCCTCCGGTTATGGTTGCCCAGATACTTTATCCACCACATTTCTATTATCGAATGCCACGGCACCTTGGGCAAGACAACTTCGATCCACGTGGAGGATGGGCCCGCAAACCGAGGGCGTAGGGCTTGTGACCAGGTCTCTGTCGCTCCGGTGCCCATAACTTTTTATCTGGAAGGAGTTACGCGGCATACAGAATACCGTTGGAAAGCTCTTCGAGAGCTCTACGAGGGGGGAAGCTAGATTGCTTGCTGTACCCTTTTTGGAGCCCAAAATTGAACGTTTTCATCAGTTTCGGGCCACTTTTCTAATTTTGCTCTTTTATTCCGTCCCGTATCGTACGTCATGAGCTGTTAAAAGGATGAAAACCCTACTCGCGGGACTTTAGAGGGCCCTACAACGCATCAATATCTCGTCTTGCGAGGATACAGGGTTGTTGAAGCAGATGGGTTGTCGTTAAGCCCATTGCGCTTTCTGAATGGGCCATCTCTCTATGCTGGGACTGTCAACCGTTAACACATAAAGGAATCGTGCCCTCAACATGATGGGTGCGATCATACCAGCACTAATGCACCGGATCCCATCAGAACTCCGAAGTTAAGCGTGCTTGGGCGAGACTAGTACTAGGATAGGTGACCCCGTGGGAAGTCCTCGTGTTGCACCCCCATTTTCAATTTTTTTTCCTCCGGTTATGGTTGCCAAGATACTTTATCCACCACATTTCTATTATCGAATCCCACGGCACCTTGGGCAAGACAACTTCACTTCACGTGGGGGCTTGGCCCGCAAACCGAGTGCGTAGGGCTTGTGACTAGGTCTTTGTCGCTCCGGTGGCCATAACTTTTGATCCGTAAGGAGTTACGTGGTACACAGCGTACCGTTGGAAAGCTCTACGAGAGCTCTACGACGGGGGCATCTAGATTGCTCGATGTACCCTTTTTAGAGCCCAAAATCGAACGTTTTCATCTATTTCGGGCCACTTTTCTAATTTAGCTCTATTTTTCCATTTCGGATCGTACGTCAAGGGCTGTTAAAAGGATGACAAACTTACTCGCTGGACATTAGAGGGCCCTACAACGCGAAGATAACACATCTTGCGAGGATGCTGCGTTGTTGAAGCGGATGGGTTGTTGTTAAGCCCATTGGGCCTTCTGAATGGGCCATCTCTCTAGGCTGGGACTGTGAACCATTAACATATAAAGGAATTGTGCCCTCAACATGATGGGTGCGATCATACCAGCACTAATGCAACGGATCCCATCAGAACTCCAAAGTTAAGCGTGCTTGGGCGAGTGTAGTACTAGGATGGGTGACCCCCTGGGAAGTCCTCGTGTTGCACCCCCCTTTTCAATTTTTTTTCCTCCAGTTAAGGTTGCCAAGATACTTTATCCACCAAATTTCTATTATCGAATCCCACGGCACCTTGGGCAAGACAACTTCGCTTCACGTGGAGGCTGGGCCCACAAACTGAGGGTGTAGGGCTTGTGACCAGGTCTCCGTCGCTCCAGTGCCCATAACTTTTGATCTGTAAGGAGTAACGCGGCGCACAGCATACCGTTGGAAAGCTCTTCGAGAGCTCTACGATGGGGGTAGCTAGATTGCTCGTTGTACCCTTTTTAGAGCCCAAAATCGAACATTTTTATATGTTTCGGGCCACTTTTCTAATTTCGCTCCATTTTTCCATTTCGGATCGTACGTCGTGAGCTGTTAAAAGGACGACAAACCTACTCGCGGGACATTAGAGGGCCCTACAACGCGACGATAACACATCTTGCGAGGATGTTGCGTTGTTGAAGCGGATGTGTTGTTGTTAAGCCCATTGGGCCTTCTGAATGGGCCATCTCTCTAGGCTGGGACTGTGAACCGTTAACACATAAAGGAATTGTGCCCTCAACATGATGGGTGCGATCATACCAGCACTAATGCACCGGATCCCATCTAAACTCCGAAGTTAAGCGTGCTTGGGCGAGAGCAGTACTAGGATAGGTGACCCCCTGGGAAGTCCTCATGTTGCATCCCCCTTTTCAAATTTTTTTCCTCCGGTTAGGGTTGCCAAGATACTTTATCCACCACATTTCTATTATCGAATCCCACGGCACCTTAGGCAAGACAACTTCGCTTCACGTGGAGGCTGGGCCCACAAACCGAGGGCGTAGGGCATGTGACCAGGTTTCCGTCTCTCCGGTTGTCACGCCCTAACCCGGCCTATGAATGTTAGACTAGGGTGTGATCTAAACGTTCATATCATTTCACGTACTTAACCGTTCATGAAGATTTAACACTTAACGTTTTGGCCTAAACTCCAAAATTTTTCGGTAAACCGGCAGCATAACGGCTGTAATTGGGCTCTTTGGTTTGACCTAATTCTCTAAACACCTCAATTATTCCAATCATTAATCCAATTCCATTAAGGACTCCTATTTGTCACCAACCGATTTGCCTACTAGTTTATATTGAAAGTCTCATTTGGTTAATAAGCCTAACATGATAACTAGGTCCCGTTTATTTGTCAATTTCCTATCATACAAGTACCTATTATCCTTTAGTTTGCAAATGTGGACCTAAATGAAAGTACATAGAATTAACTTAGTTGATTGTTCATCTAGTGGTTTGAATGCCTACAATAACTACCAATTAAGAAAACGAAAGCAAACCACCAAATAAAAGTTTGTCCGGCTATAGATAGTACAATCCCAGAATTAGACCCAAATTACAACGGGGTCATTTACATCAATAAAATGAATAGTTTGCAATCAAACAAAACATCCATATAGCAACCACTTTCAGGCAAAGCACAAAAGCACGTAGGGACAGACAATCACTCCAAGGAATTATCGATAGGCACGTTGTCTTCGGGTACCTGTACCTGTTCTTCTTCACCTGTGATAAAAAAGAGGGTGAGTCCTTATGAACTCAGCGAGGGGGAACGAGAAATACGTTTTGAAACTCATTTTCTGGTTCAATTTATGAAAACTCTTTTTGAGAAAATGTCACGTATTACAAATAATAAGGTACGCAATTATAAGAAACAAATCGAGTAACGGATACAAAGTAAGGGAACAAAAATACCAGTCTTTCCTCCCCAAGGTTCTCTAGGAACCAAGCGAGAGTACTTATACACATAGTAAAAAGGATACGGTGAGCATTTGCTCTCAATATCAATTTCGATTCATTTGGTGCGGCTGACTCCAATAATCCACTTATCGCTCCCAATTGGGCGTAATCCGGATGTCCCCCGAACCCTATGACCCAACTCTCCGAGAGTGGAATGCCAAGCGAGAGAGGGAATTGGACCATGGTAGGCACGGGTGCACCGGCGAGGCCTGTGCCGCCCGGCATTCATGGAATGCTAGCATGCCACAATGAAAGGTTGCAACCTTGTATACAAAGGGCATTTATGTCATTTAACATTTCACAGTAGGAGGTCAACAAAGTAGGTTGCCTCTGAGCAAGTATATGATCACATTTTGACAGATTGGCATATAAGGCATTGTAAGAACATATAATCATTTCATATATCCATTTGAAAGCAATTAACTTTAACGGGCAGCCAAGTAATCATGTTCAAATAAACCATTGAATATCTTTTAACAATTCACATTAAGAGGACAATAAAGTAGGTTGCCTCCGAGCAATTGCAAGCTCACATATTGCCAGGTAAACGAAAGAGGCATCCTTGACATGAAATTACACTTGTAGAACACATAGAGACATATGAACATTAAACGGGCAGCCATGTAACACATGCAAGTCAAGCCATATAACTCATTTCGAAGTCCACATAATCAAGTGATACGATTATTCAACATGCAATGACATCAATCATGGGTTCGGGTGCAAGAAAAGCTTATTTGTCAACATGCAATGATCAAAATCGCATTTGAAGTTATAAGACATTTACGGGCAGCCCACTAAGAATGTAATTCCCACACAATGTCCAATTGATCAATACTTAGCAAAACTACCTAGTCATTAGGGTTTCCATGTCATGTATATTCGTGCAATTTGAGCATCAACCCAACTCAAAGTCAATCTCAAACCATGCATCATTTAATTCAACATCCTCAAACATTCAAAACAGTCCACACAACATCCCGTAGCTATAATCCCAAGCATTTAATTCAACAAGAGGAGTCACAACAATTTTCTAAGCACAACATTAAGTGAAACCCTTACTGCAATAGGCTGTCTTCTCACAATCAATCGGATAAGCAAACAATCTCCAAATTCAGTGAATAAGATGTCAAATTAAATCTTAATAAGTTAACTAAAATCAGAAACAAACCTTGCATCAATTGGAGTTCGGGATCATTAGATATAGCCGAAACAGTGGAATAGCACAAAACTGTCCAGATTTGCACACTTTTCAGAAATTGACGTTTTTGAGGTCCTTAGGGTCAGTTTTAGCCTTGGTCCATTTCTGACAAAATTGTCCAGAACTGAACAATATATCAGCACACCAAATTTCATGCATTTTGGACATCATTTACTAAGTGAAATATGGTTCGTTCCACAAGGTCAGTGCATCCGCCAAAACCAGCTTCAGTTTTCCAGATTTCCAGATTTGGTCACATTTTAAAGATTTGCCATTTTGAGGACCTTAGAGTCAAAATTAGCTTCGGCCTATTTCTGGGAAAAATGTTCAAAACCGTCCAAAATAGGCACTTGCCAATTTTCAAGCATTTTCAACATCATTTTCCTTGCTAAACTTACCTCGAATAGTCTGGTCAGAGAGCTGTCAACAATTTCGACTTCACCTAGCATCATTTTCAAGCCAAGATCTTGCCATGCATGGTTGTTTAAGATTATGAACGACCATATATCTCAATTAAAGAAGCAAATACACACATTTATGAGCATGCATGTGAATTTTTGAAGAGTTTTCAAAAGGTTTTAACCCTCACCTTAGCAATCAACCCATAAAATGCTCAAAACCTTGTTGAAGCTCAAATCTCTTCTTCTTCTTGCTTAGCCAAGATTCCAACTAGCTTTTCTCTATTTTTCCTAGCTTAGTGATCAATCTCTTAGCACATGCATGAGGTTAGAACAAGAAGAAAAGAAGTGGAAGCTTAAAAACTCACCAAGGCCAAAAATGGTGACTCAAAATGCTTGCATGTGTGTTTCTTGCATCCTAGCTTGCTTTGGTGAGTTTCTTTGCTTGTGGTTTGTCTTGATGCACCATAGGATGATGAAGATGAGCTAAGAGGTGGAGAGAACTCAGCCAAAACCGAAATGGAGAGAGAGAGTGAGAGGGAGAGAGAGAAAATGTGAGGAAAGTGAGAGAAATGAGAGAAAAATGAGGCTTTTGCAAAAGTTGATGCATATGTTGGCCTTGGGCATGCAAAAATTCAGATTTGTGTCATCTTTTGAATTGTTTTAACATGTGTGTAAGAGAATGTTGGGTATTTAGGGATTTTAGGTAGAATAGAATATAGGATATGTTTAGAGGTTTGTGAGATTTTGTCTTGTAGTGAGTTTAAAATATAATATTTAGGTGTTAGTGGATTTTGTAGAGATTTGAATTAGGATTATAATAATAGTTAGTGGTGTTTGTAGGATTATTTTATAGTCTAGTGCTTTGTGTAGGATTCTTTATTGATTAGTGTACGGGCACGCTTTCCTAAGTCTAGGGCATGCACTACGAGACATACACAGAAATCAATACAAGGCACAAATCACGAGGTAGACACGAACTACGAGGTAAGACACGGACTTCAAGACTAATGCACGCAATCCTAGGTGAATGCACGTAAACCAATGTAAGGCACATAATTCAATGTAATGCACGCAAATCGAGGTACGACTCTTAAACCTAGGTTAAGGTACGCAGTTCAAGGTTAGGGCACACAAAATGAGGTAACGCACGTACATCGAGGTCAGGGCACGTATTTCTAGGTACGCACGTGAGTCAGGGATTAGGGCACGCTATTCTAGGTCAAGGCACGTATGACGAGGTATGCACGAAAACCAAGACAAGACACGTCATCCAAGGTCGGTCATTTAATTTTAGGTCTAAGGCGCGCAAATTGAGGTAGGACATATTATTCGGGGTTGGGCCTCACACCGGTGCCCATAACTTTTGATCCGTAAGGAGTTACGTGGCGCACAACATACTGTTGGAAAGCTGTTCGAGAGCTCTACGATGGGGACAGCTAGCTTGCTCGATGTGCCCTTTTTGGAGCCCAAAATCGAACGTTTTCATCAGTTTCGGGACACTTTTCTAATTTTGCTCTGTTATTCTGTCCCGTATCGTACGTCGTGAGCTGTCAAAAGGACGACAACCTTACTCGCGGGACATTAGAGGCCCTACAATGCATCGATATCTCGTCTTGGGAGGATGTTGGGTTATTGAAGCGGATGGGTTGTCATTAAGCCCATTTGGCCTTCTGAATGGACCATCTCTCTAGGTTGGGACAGTGAACCGTTAACACATAAAGGAATTGTGTGATCAACATGAAGGGTGCGATCATACCAGCACTAATGCACCGGATCCTATCAGAACTCCAAAGTTAAATGTGCTTGGGCGAGAGTAGTACTAGGATGGGTGACCCCTTGGGAAATCCTATTGTTACACCCCACTTTTCAATTTTTTTTGCTTCGGTTAGGGTTCCCAAGATACTTTATCAACCACATTTCTATTATCGAATCCCACGGCACCTTGGGCAAGACAACTTCGCTTCACATGGAGGCTGGGCCCGTAAACCGAGGGCGTAGGGCTTGTGAGCAGGTCTCCGTCGCTCCGGTGCCCATAACTTTTGATCTGTAGGGAGTTACGCGGCGCACAACATACCGTTGGAAAGCTCTCCGAGAGCTCTATGACGGGGGCAGCCAGCTTTCTTGCCATGCCCTTTTTTGGAGCCCAAAATCGAATGTTTTCATCAGTTTCGGGCAACTTTTCTTTTGTAGCTCTGTTTTTCCGTCCAGGATCGTACGTCGTGAGCAGTTAAAAGGACGACAACCTTACTCACGGGACATTAGAGGGCCCTACAATGCGTCGATATCTCGTCTTGCGAGGATGATGAGTTGTTGAAGCGGATGGGTTGTCGTTAAGCCTATTGGGCCTTCTGAATGGGCCATCTCTCTAGGCTGGGACTGTGAACCGTTAACACATAAAGGAATTGTGCCCTCAACATGACGGGTGCGATCATACCAGCACTAATGCACCGGATCCTATTAGAACTCCGAAGTTAAGCGTGCTTGGGCTAGACTAGTACTAGGATGGGTGACCCCCTGGGAAGTCCTCGTGTTGCACCCCCCTTTTCAATTATTTTTCCTCCTGTTATGGTTGCCAAGATACTTTATCCACCACATTTCTATTATCGAATCCCACGGCACCTTGGGCAAGACAACTTCGCTTCACGTGGAGGCTGGGCCCGCAAATCAACGGCGTAGGGCTTGTGACTAGGTCTCCATCGCTCCGGTGCCCATAACGTTTTATCTGTACAGAGTTACGCAACGCACAGCATACCGTTGGAAAGATCTTCAAGAGCTCTACGATGGGGGCAGCTAGCTTGCACGCTGTGCCTTTTTTGGAGTCCAAAGTCGAATATTTTTATTTGTTTCGGGCTACTTTTCTAATTTAGCTCTATTTTTCCGTTTCGGATCGTACGTCGTGAGCAGTTAAAAGGATGAAAAACTAGCTCGCGGGACATTAGAGGGCCCTACAACGCGTCAATATCACGTCTTGCGAGGATGCTGCGTTGTTGAAGCCGATGGGTTATTGTTAAGCCCATTGGGCCTTCTGAATGGTCCATCTCTCTAGGCTAGGACTGTAAACCGTTAACACATAAAAGAATTGTGCCCTCAACATGACGGGGGCGACCATACCAGCACTAATGCACTGGATCCTATCAGAACTCCGAAGTTAAGCGTGCTTGGGCGAGACTAGTACTAGGATGGGTGACCCCCAGGGAAGTCCTCGTGTTGCACCCCCATTTTCAATTTTTTTTCCTCCGGTTATGGTTGCCAAGATACTTTATCCACCACATTTCTATTATCAAATCCCACGGCACCTTGGGCAAGACAACTTCGCTTCTCGTGGAGGCTGGGCCCGCAAATCGAGGGCGTAGGGCTTGTGACCAGTTCTCCGTCGCTCCGGTGCCCATAAGTTTTTATCTGTAAGGAGTTACGCGGCGTATAGCATACCGTTGGAAAGCTCTTCGAGAGCTCTATGATGGGGGCAGCTAACATGCTCGCTGTGCCCTTGTTGGAGCCCCAAATCGAACGTTTTTATCTGTTTTGGGACACTTTTATAATTTAGCTATGTTTTTCCTTTCCGGATCGTTTGTTGTGAGCTGTTAAAAGGACGACAAACTTACTCGTGGGACATTAGAGGGCCCTACAACGCTTCGATATCACGTCTTATGAGGATGCTGCGTTGTTGAAGCCGATGGGTTGTTGTTAAGCCCATTGGGCTTTCTGAATGGTCCATCCCTCTAGGCTGGGACCGTGAACCGTTACACATAAAGGAATTGTGCCCTTAACATGATAGGTACGAAGATACCAACACTAATGTACCGGATCCCATTAGAACTCCGAAGTTAAGCGTGCTTGGGCGAGAGTAGTACTAGGATGGGTGACCCCCTGGGAAGTCCTCGTGTTGCACCCCCCTTTTCAATTTTTTTCCCCCGGTTAGGGTTGCCAAGATACTTTATCCACCACATTTCTATTATCGAATCCCACGGCACCTTGGGCAAGACAACTTCGCTTCACATGGAGGCTGGGCCCGCAAACCGAGGGCGTAGGGCTTGTGACCAGCTCTCCGTCGCTCCAGTGCCCATAACTTTTGATCCGTAAGGAGTTACGCGGCGCACAACATACCGTTGGAAAGCTCTCCGAGAGCTCTATGACGGGGGCAGCCAGCTTTCTTGCCATGGCCTTTTTTGGAGCCCAAAATCGAATGTTTTCATAAGTTTCGGGCAACTTTTCTTTTGTAGCTCTATTTTTCTGTCCAGGATCGTACGTCGTGAGCAGTTAAAAGGACGACAACCTTACTCACGGGACATTAGAGGGCCCTACAATGCGTTGATATCTCGTCTTGCGAGGATGATGGGTTGTTGAAGCGGATGGATTGTCGTTAAGCCTATTGCGCCTTCTGAATGGGCCATCTCTCTAGGCTGGGACTGTGAACCGTTAACACATAAAGGAATTGTGCCCTCAACATGACGGGTGCGATCATACCAGCACTAATGCACCGGATCCTATTAGAAATCCGAAGTTAAGCGTGCTTGGGCTAGACTAGTACTAGGATGGGTGACCCCCTGGGAAGTCCTCGTGTTGCACCCCCCTTTTCAATTATTTTTCCTCCTGTTAAGGTTGCCAAGATACTTTATCCACCACATTTCTATTATCGAATCCCACGGCACCTTGGGCAAGACAACAACGCTTCACGTGGAGGCTGGGCCCGCAAATCAACGGCGTAGGGCTTGTGACTAGGTCTCCATCGCTCCGGTGCCCATAACGTTTTATCTGTACAGAGTTACGCAACGCACAGCATACCGTTGGAAAGATCTTCAAGAGCTCTACGATGGGGGCAGCTAGCTTGCACGCTGTGCCTTTTTTGGAGTCCAAAGTCGAATATTTTTATTTGTTTCGGGCTACTTTTCTAATTTAGCTCTATTTTTCCGTTTCGGATCGTACGTCGTGAGCAGTTAAAAGGATGAAAAACTAGCTCGCGGGACATTAGAGGGCCCTACAACGCGTCAATATCACGTCTTGCGAGGATGCTGCGTTGTTGAAGCCGATGGGTTATTGTTAAGCCCATTGGGCCTTCTGAATGGTCCATCTCTCTAGGCTAGGACTGTAAACCGTTAACACATAAAAGAATTGTGCCCTCAACATGACGGGTGCGACCATACCAGCACTAATGCACTGGATCCTATCAGAACTCCAAAGTTAAGCGTGCTTGGGCGAGACTAGTACTAGGATGGGTGACCCCCGGGGAAGTCCTCGTGTTGCACCCCCCTTTTCAATTTTTTTTCCTCCGGTTATGGTTGCCAAGATACTTTATCCACCACATTTCTATTATCGAATCCCACGGCACCTTGGGCAAGACAACTTCGCTTCACGTGGAGGCTGGGCCCGTAAATCGAGGGCGTAGGGCTTGTGACCAGCTCTCCGTCACTCCGGTGCCCATAAGTTTTTATCTGTAAGGAGTTACGCGGCGCATAGCATACTGTTGGAAAGCACTTCGAGAGCTCTATGATGGGGGCAGCTAGCTTGCTCGATGTGCCCTTGTTGGAGCCCAAAATCGAACGTTTTTATCTGTTTTGGGACACTTTTATAATTTAGCTATGTTTTTCCTTTCCGGATCGTTTGTTGTGAGCTGTTAAAAGGACGACAAACTTACTCGTGGGACATTAGAGGGCCCTACAACGCTTCGATATCACGTCTTATGAGGATGCTGCGTTGTTGAAGCCGATGGGTTGTTGTTAAGCCCATTGGGCTTTCTGAATGGTCCATCCCTCTAGGCTGGGACCGTGAACCGTTACACATAAAGGAATTGTGCCCTTAACATGATAGGTACGAAGATACCAACACTAATGCACCGGATCCCATCAGAACTCTGAAGTTAAGAGTGCTTGGGCGAAAGTAGTACTAGGATGGGTGACCCCCTGGGAAGTCCACATGTTGCCCTCCCCCTTTTCAATTTTTTTGCCCCGATTAGGCTTGCCAAGATGCTTTATCCAACACATTTCTATTACCGAATCCCACGACACCTTGGGCAAGACAACTTCGCTTCACGTGGAGGCTGGGCCAGCAAACCGAGGGCGTGGGGCTTGTGACCAGGCCTCCGTCGCTTAGGTGCCAATAACTTTAGATCCGTAACGAGTTACGCGATGCACAGCATACCATTGGAAAGCTCTCCGAGTGCTCTACGATGGGGGCAGCCAGCTTGCTTGCCATGCCCTTTTTTGGAGCCCAAAATCGAATGTTTTCATCAGTTTTGGGCCACTTTTCTTTTTTAGCTCTGTTTTTCCGTCCAGGATCGTACGTCGTGAGCAGTTAAAAGGACGACAACCTTACTCACGGGACATTAGACGTCCCTACAACGCGTTGATATCTCGTCTTGCGAGGATGCTGGGTTGTTGAAGCGGATGGGTTGTCTTTAAGCCCATTGCGCCTTCTGAATGGGCCATCTCTCTAGGCTGGCACTGTGAACCATTAACACATAAAGGACTTGTGCCGTCAACATGGCGGGTGCGATCATACCAGCACTAATGCACAGGATCCCATCAGAACTCCGAAGTTAACCGTGCTTGGGCGACACTAGTACTAGGATGGGTGACCCTTTGGGAAGTCCTCATGTTGCACCCCGCTTTTCAATTTTTTTTCCTCCAGTTATGGTTGCCAAGATACTTTATCCACTACATTTCTATTATCGAATCCCACGGCACCTTGGGCAAGACAACTTCGCTTCACGTGGAGGTTGGGCCCGTAAATCGAGGGCATGGGGCTTGTGACCAGGTCTCCGTCGCTCCGGTGCCTATAACTTTTTATCTGTAAGGAGTTATGCGGCGCACAGCATACCGTTGGAAAGCGCTTCGAGAGCTCTACGATGGGGCAGCTAGCTTGCTCGCTGTGCATTTTTTGGAGCCCAAAATCGAACGTTTTTATTTGTTTCGGGCCACCTTTCTAGTTTAGCTCTGTTTTTCCGTTCCGGATCGTACGTCGTGAGCTGTTCAAAGGAAGACAAACTTACTCGCGGGACATTAGAGGGCTCTACAACGCGTCGATATCACGTATTGCGAGAATGATGCATTGTTAAAGCCGATAGGTTGTTGTTTAGCCGATTGGGCCTTTTGAATGGTCCATCTCTCTAGGCTGGGACTGTGAACCGTTAACACATAAAGGAATTGCGCCCTCAACATGACGGGTGCGATCATACCAGCACTAATGCATCGGATCCCATCAGAACTCCGAAGTTAAGCGTGCTTTGGCATGACTAGTACTAGGATGGGTGACCCCAAGGAAGTCCTTGTGTTGCACCCCACTTTTCAATTTTTTTTCCTCCGGTTATGGTTGCCAAGATACTTTATCCAACACATTTCTATTATCGAATCCCATGGCACCTTGGGAAGACAACTTCGCTTCACATGGAGGCTGGGCCCGTAAATCGAGGGCGTAGGGCTTGTGACTAGCTCTCCGTCGCTCTGGTGCCCATAACTTTTTATCTGTAAGGAGTTACGCGGCGCAAAGCATACCGTTGGAAAGCTCTCCGAGAGCTCTACGATGGGGGCAGCAAGTTTGCTCGCTGTACCCTTTTTGGAGCCCAAAATCGAACGTTTTTATCTGTTTCTGGCCACTTTTTTAATTTTGCTATATTTTTCCATTCCGGATCGTACGTCGTGAGCTATTAAAAGGAAGACAAACTTACTCGCGGGAAATTAGAGCGCCCTACAATGCTTCGATATCACATCTTACGAGGATGCTGCATTGTTGAAGCCGATGGGTTGTTGTTAAGCCCATTGGGCCTTCTGAATGGTCCATCTCTCTAGGCTGGGACTGTGAACCATTAACACATAAAGGAATTGTGCCCTCAACATGATAGGTGCGATCATACCAAAACTAATGCACCGGATCCCATCAGAAGTCCAAAGTTAAGCGTACTTAGGCGAGAGTAGAACTATGATGGATGACCCCCTGGGAAGTCCACGTGTTCCACCACCCTTTTCAATTTTTTTGCCCTGGTTAGGGTTGCCAAGATTCTTTATCCACCAAATTTCTATTATTGGATCGCACGGCACCTTGGGCAGGACAACTTTATTTCACGTGGAGGCTGGGCCAGCAAACCGAGGGTGTAGTGCTTGTGACCAGGTCTCCTTCGCTACGGTGCGCATAACTTTTGATCCGTAAGGAGTTACGCGGCGCACAGCATACCATTGGAAAGCACTCCGAGAGCTCTACGATGGGGGCAGCCAGCTTGCTTGCTATGCCCTTTTTTGCATCCCAAATTCGAATGTTTTCATCAATTTCGGGCCACTTTTCTTTTTTAACTCTGTTTTTCCGTCCTGGATCGTACATCGTGAGATGTTAAAAGGACGACAACCTTACTGACGGGACATTAGAGGGCCCTACAACTTGTCGATATCTCATCTTGCGAGGATGCTGGGTTGTTGAAACAGATGGGTTGTCCTTAAGCCCATTGCGCATTCTGAATGGGCCATCTCTCTAGGCTAGGACTGTGAACCGTTAACACATAAAGGAATTGTGCCCTCAACATGATGGGTGCGATCATACCAACACTAATGCACCGGATCCCATCAGAACTCCGAAGCTAAGCGTGCTTGGGCGAGAGTAGTAGTAGGATTGGTGCCCCGTGGGAAGTCCTCGTGTTGCACCCCCTTTTCAATTTTTTCTCCTCCGGGTCTGGTTGCCAGGTTACTTGTTCCACCACATTTCTTTTATCGAATCCCACGGCGCCTTGGGCATGACAACTTTACATCACGTGAAGGCTGGGCCAACAAACCGAGGGCGTAGGGCTTGTGACGAGCTCTATGTCGCTCCGGTGCCCATAACTTTTTATCTGTACGGAGTTACGGGTCGCACAGCATACCGTTGGAAAGCACTTCGAGAGGTCTACGATGGGGGCAGCTAGCTTGCTCGCTGTGCCCTTTTTGGAGCCCAAAATCGAACGTTTTTATTTGTTTCGGGCCACTTTTCTAATTTAGCTCTGTTTTTCCGTACCGGATCGTACGTCGTATGCGGTTACAAGGACGACAAACCTACTCGCGGGACATTATAGGGCCCTACAATACGTCGATATCACGTCTTGCGAGCATGCTGCGTTGTTGAAGCCGATGGCTTGTTGTTAAGCCCATTGGGCCTTCTGAATGGTCCATCTCTCTAGGCTGGGACTGTGAACCATTAACACGTAAAGGAATTGTGCTCTCAACATGTCGGGTGCGATCATACCAGTACTAATGCGCCGGATCCCATCAGAACTCCGAAGTTAAGCATGCCTGGGCGAGACTACCACTAGGATAGGTGACCCCCAGGGAAGTCCTCGTGTTGCACCCCCCTTTTCAATTTCTTTTCCTCTGGTTATGGTTGCCAAGATACTTTATCCACCACATTTCTATTACCGAATCCCATGGCACCTTGGGCAAGACAACTTCGCTTCACGTAGAGGCTGGGCCCACAAATCGAGGGCGTAGGGCTTGTGGCCAGGTCTCCGTCGCTCCGGTGCCCATAACTTTTTATCTGTAAAATGTTACGCGGCGCACAGCATACTGTTGGAAAGTTCTTCGAGAGCTCTACGATGGGGGTAGCTAGCTTGCTCGCTGTGCCCTTTTTGGAGCCCAAAATCGAACATTTTTATCTGTTTCGGGCCACTTTTCTAATTTGGCTCTGTTTTTTCATTCCGGATTGTACGTCGTGAGCTGTTAAGAGGACGACAAACTTACTCGCGGGAAATTAGAGGGTCCTACAACGCTTCGATATCACGTCTTGCGAGGATGCTGCGTTGTTGAATCCGATGGGTTGCTGTTAAGCCCATTGGGCCTTCTGAATGGTCCATCTCTCTAGGCTGGGACTATGAACCATTAACACATAAAGAAATTGTGCCCTCAACTTGATGGGTGCGATCATACCAACAATAATGCAACGGATCCCATCAGAACTCCGAAGTTAAACGTGCTTGGGCGAGAGTAGTACTAAGATGGGTGACCCCTTGGGAAGTCCTTGTGTTGCACCCCCCTTTTTAATTTTTTTTCCTCTGGTTAGGGTTGCCAAGATACTTTATCCACCACATTTCTATTATCGAATCCCATGGCACCTTGGGCAAGACAACTTCGCTTCACGTGGAGACTAGGCCCGCAAACCGAGGGCGTAGGGCTTGTGACCAGGTCTCCGTCGCTCCGGTGCCCATAACGTTTGATCCGCAAGGAGTTACGCAGCGCACAGCATACCGTTGGAAAGCTTTCCGAGAGCTCTACGATGGGGGTAGTCAGCTTGCCCGATGTGCCCTTTTTGGAGCCCAAAATTGAACGTTTTCATCAGTTTCAAGCCACTTTTCTAATTTAGATCTATTTTTCCGTCCCGGATCGGACGACGTGAGCTGTTGAAAGGACGACAACCTTACTCGCGGACATTAGAGGACCCTACAACGCGTCGATATCTCGTCTTGCGAGGATGCTGGGTTGTTGAAGCAGAAGAGCTGTCGTTAAGCCCATTGGGCCTTTTGAATGGTCCATCTCTCTCGGCTGGGACTGTGAACCGTTAACATATAAAGGAATTGTGCCCTCAACATGATGGGTGCGATCATACCAACACTAATGCACCGGATCCCATCAAAACTCCGAAGTTAAGCGTGCTAGGGCGAGAGTAGTACTAGGATGGGTGACCCCCCGGGAAGTCCTCGTGTTGCACCCCCCTTTTCAATTTTTTTTCCTCCTGTTAAGGTTGGCAAGATACTTTATCCACCACATTTCTATTATTGAATCCCACGGCACCTTGGGGAAGACAACTTCGCTTCACGTGGAAGATGGGCCAGTAAACCGAGGGCGTAGGGCTTGTGACCAGGTCTCCTTCACTCTGGTGCCCATAACTTTTGATCCATAAGGAGTTACGCGGCGGACAACATACCGTTGGAAAACTCTCCGAGAGCTCTCCGACGGGGATAGTTAGCATGCTTGCTCGGCCCTTTTTGGATCCCAAAATTGAACGTTTTCATCCGTTTTGGGCCACTTTTCTAATTTTGCTCTGTTATTCCGTCCCGTATCGTACGTCGTGAGCTGTTAAAAGGATGACAACCTAACTCGCGGGACATTAGAGGCCCTACAACGTGTCGATATCTCGTCTTGCGAGGATGCTGGGTTATTGAAGCGAATGGGTTGTCGTTAAGCCCATTGGGCCTTCTAAATGGGCCATCTCTCTACGCTGGGACTGTGAACCGTTAAGACATAAAGGAATTGTACGATCAACATGACTGCTGTAGTCATACCAGCACTATTGCACCGGATCCCATCAGAACTCCGAAGTTAAGCGTGCTTGGGCGAGAGTAGTACAAGGATGGGTGACCCCCTGTGAAGTCCACGTGTTGCACCCTCCTTTTCAATTTTTTTTGCTCCGGTTAGGGTTGCCAAGATACTTTATCCACCACGTTGCTATTATCGAATCGTATGGAACCTTGGGCAAGACAACTTCGTTTCACGTGGAGGCTGGGCCAGCAAACCGAGGGCGTAGGGCTTGTGACCAGGTCTCCGTCGCTCTGGTGCCCATAACTTTTGATCTGTAAGGAGTTACGCGGCGCACAGCATACCGTTGGAAAGCTCTTCGAGAGCTCTACGACGGGGGCAGCTAGCATGCTTGCTGTGCCCTTTTTGGAGCCCAAAGTCGAATATTTTCATCAGTTTCGGGCCACTTTTTTGATTTTTGCTTTGTTTTTCCGTCCCGGATCGTACGTCGTGAGTTGTTAAAAGGACGACAACCTTACTCGCGGGAAATTAGAGGGCGCTACAACGTGTCGATATCTTGTCTTGCGAGGATGCTGGGTTGTTGAAGTGGATGGGATATCGTTAAGCCCATTGGGCCTTCTGAATGGGCCATCTCTCTTGGCTGGGACTGTGAACCGTTAACACATAAAGAAATTGTGCCATCAACATGACGGGTGCGATCTTACCAGTACTAATGCACGGGATCCCATCAGAACTCCAAAGTTTAGCGTGCTTGGGCAAGACTAGTACTAGGATGTATGACCCCCTGGGAAGTCCTCGTGTTGCATCCCCCTTTTCAATTTTTTTTCCTCTTTTATGGTTGCCAAGATACTTTGTCCACCACATTTCTATTATCGAATCCCACGACACCTTGGGCAAGACAACTTTGATTCACGTGGGGGGTGGGCCCGCAAATCGGGGGCGTAGGGCTTGTGACTAGGTCTCTAACGCTTTGGTGCCCATAACGTTTTCTCTGCACAGAGTCCCGCACCGCACAGCATACCGTTGGAAAGATCTTCGAGCGCTCTGCGATGGGGGCAGCTAGCTTACTCGCTGTACCCTTTTTGGAGCCCAAAATCGAACGTTTTCATGAGTTCCGGGCCACTTTTCTGATTTAGCGCAGATTTTTCATCCCGGATCGTACGTCGTGAGCTGTTAAAAGGACGACAACCTTACTCGCGGGACATTAGAGGGCCCTACAACACGTCAATGTCTTGTGTTGCGAGGATGCTGGGTTGTTGAAGTGGATGGGTTGTCGTTAAGCCCATTGGGCCTTCTGAATGGGCCATCTCCCTAGGTTGGGACTATGAACCGTTAACACATAAAGGAATTGTGCCATCAACACGACGAGTGCGATCATACGAGCACAAATGCACCGGATCCCATCAGAACTCCGAAGTTAAGCGTGCTTGGGCGAGAGTAGTACTAGGATGGGTGACCCCCTGGGAAGTACTCGTGTTCCTTCGGTTAGGGTTGCCAAGATACTTTATCCACCACAATTCTATTATCGAATCCCACGGCACCTTGGGCAAGACAACTTCGCTTCACTTGGAGGCTGGGCCCGCAAACCGAGGGCGTAGGGCTTGTGACCAGGTCTCCGTCGCTCCGGTGCCCATAAAGTTTTAACTGTAAGGTGTTATGCGGCGTACAGCATACCGTTGGAATGCTCTTCGAGAGCTCTACGAGTTTTTGGAGCCCAAAACTGAACGTTTTTCTCTGTTTCGGGCCACTTTTCTATTTTACCTATGTTTTTTCATTCCGGATCGTACGTCGTGAGCTGTTAAGCGGATGGGTTGTCGTTAAGCCCATTGGGCCTTCTAAATGGGCCATCTCTCAAGGCTGGGACTGTGAACCGTTAACACATAAAGGAATTGTGCCCTCAACATGATGGGTGCGATCATACCAGAACTAATGCACCGGATCGCATCAGAACTCCGAAGTTAAACATGCTTGGGCGAGAGTAGTACTAGTATGGGTGACCCCATAGGAAGTCCTCGTGTTGCACCCGCCTTTTAAATTTTTTTTTACTCCGGTTAGGGTTGCCAAGATACTTTATAGGCCACATTTCTATTATCGAATACCACGGCACCTTGGCAAGACAACTTCGCTTCACGGGGAGGCTGGGCCCGCACACCGAGGGCGTGGGACTTGTAACCAGTTCTTCGTCGCTCCGGTGCCCATAACTTTTGATCCGTAAGGAGTTACGCGGCGCACAGCATACCGTTGGAAATCTCTCCGAGAGCTCTACGACGAGGGCAGCTAGGTTGCTCGCTTTTCCCTTTTTGGAGCCAAAAATTGAACATTTTCATCAGTTTCGGGCCAATTTTCTAGTTTAGCTCTGTTTTTCCTTCCCGGATCGTACGTCGCTAGCTATTAAACGGATGACAACCTTACTCGCAGGACATTAGAGGACCCTACAACGCGTCGATATCTCGTCTTGTAAGAATTCTGGATCGTTGAAGCAGATGGGTTGTCTTTAAGCCCATTGGGCCTTCTTAATGGGCTATCTCTTTAGGCAAGAACTGTGAACCGATAACATATAAAGGAATTGTGCCCTCAACATTATGGGTGCGATCATACCAGCACTAATGCACCAGATCCCATCAGAACACCGAAGTTAAGCATGCCTGGGCGAGAGTAGTACTAGGATGGGTGACCCCCTGGGAAGACCTCGTGTTGCACCCCCCTTTTCAATTTTTTTTCCTCCGGTTAGGGTTGCCAAGATACTTTATACACAATATTTCGATTATCGAATCCCACGGCAACTTGGACAAGACAACTTCGCTTCACGTGGAGGCTGGGCCCGCAAACTGAGGGCGTAGGGCTTGTGACCAGCTCTTCGTCGCTCCGGGGCCCATAACTTTTATCCGTAAGGAGTTACGCGGCGCACATCATACCGTTGGAAAGCTCTCCGACTGCTCTACGACGAGGGAAGCTAGCTTGTTTGCTGTGTCATTTTTGGAGCCCAAAATCGAACATTTTCATCAGTTTCGGGCCAATTTTTTAATTTGGCTCTGTTTTTCCGTCCCGGATCGTACGCCGCGAGTTGTTAAAAGGACGACAACCTTACACGCTGGACATTAGAGGACCCTACAACGCGTCAATATCTCGTCTTGTAAGAATGCTGGGTTGTTGAAGCAGATGGGTTGTCGTTAAGCCCATTGGGCCTTCTTAATGGGCTATCTCTTTAGGCTAGAACTGTGAACCGTTAACACATAAAGGAATTGTGCCCTCAACATGATGGGTGCGATCATACCAGCACTAATGCACCGGATCCCATCAGAACTCCGAAGTTAAGCGTGCTTGGGCGAGAGTAGTACTAGGATGGGTGACCCCCTGGGAAGTCCTCGTGTTGCACCCCCCTTTTCAATTTTTTTTCCTCTGGTTAGGGTTGCCAAGATACTTTATCCACAACATTTCTATTATCAAATTCCACGGCACCTTGGGCAAGAAAACTTCGCTTCACGTGGAGGATGGGCCCGCAAACAGAGGGCGTAGGGCTTGTGACCAGCTCTTCGTCGCTCCGGGGCCCATAACTTTTGATCCGTAAGGAGTTACGTTGTGCACATCATACCGTTGGAAAGCTCTCCGAGAGCTCTACGACGGGGGAAGCTAGCTTGCTTGCTGTGTCGTTTTTGGAGCCCAAAATCGAACATTTTCATCAGTTTCGGGCCAATTTTTTAATTTAGCTCTGTTTTTCCGTCCCGGATCGTACGCCGCGAGTTGTTAAAAGGATGACAACCTTACTCGTAGGACATTAGAGGACCCTACAACGCGTCGATATCTCGTCTTGCGAGGATGCTAGGTTGTTGATGCAGATAGGTTGTCGTTAAGCCCATTGGGCCTTCTGAATGGGCTATCTCTCTAGGTTGGAATTGTGAACCGTTTACACATAAAGGAATTGTTCCCTCAACATGAAGGGTGCGATCATACCAGCGCTAATGCACAGGATCCCATCAGAAATCCGAAGTTAAGCATGCTTAGGCGTGAGTATTACTAGGATGGGTGACCCCTTGGGAAGTCCTCGTGTTGCACCCCACTTTTCAATTTTTTTTCCTCCGGTTAGGGTTGCCAAGATACTTTATCCACCACATTTCTATTATCGAATCCCACGGCACCTTGGGCAAGACAATTTCGCTTCACGTGGAGGCTGGGCCCGCAAACCGAGGGCGTAGGGCTTGTGACCAGGTCTCTGTCGCTCCGGTGTCCATAACTTTTTATATGTAAGGAGTTACGCAGCGCACAACATACCGTTGGAAAGCACTTCGAGAGCTCTACGACGGGGGCAGCTAGCTTGCTCGTTGCGCCCTTTTTGGACCCTAAAATCGAACGTTTTTATCTATTTCGGGCCACTTTTCTAGTTTAGCCCTATTTTTTCGTTCCGGATCGTAAGTTGTGAGCTGTTAAAAGTACGACAACCTTACTCGCGGGACATTAGTGGGCCCTACAATGCGTTGATATCCCGTCTTGGGAGGATGCTGCATTGTTGAAGCGGATGGGTTGTCGTTAAGCCCATTGGGCCTTCTGAATGGGCCATCCCTTTAAGCTGGGACTGTGAACCGTTAATACATAAAGGAAATGTGCCCTCAACGTGATGGGTGTGATCATGCCAACACTAATGCCCCGGATCCCATCAGAACTCCGAAGTTAAGCGTGCTTGGGCGAGAGTTGTACTAGGATGGGTGACCCCATGGGAAGCCCTCGTGTCGCACCCCCCTTTTCAATTTTTTTTTCCTCCGGTTAGGGTTGCCAAGATAGTTTATCCACCACATTTCTATTATTGAATCCCACGGCTCCTTGGGCAAGACAACTTCGCTTCACATGGAGGCTGGGCCTGCAAACTGAGGCCGTAGGGCTTGTGACCAGCTCTCCGTCGCACCGGTGCCCATAACTTTTGATCCGTAGGGAGTTACGCAGTGCACAACATACCGTTGGGAAGCTCTCCAAGAGCTCTATGATGGGGGCAGCTTGCTTGCTCGCTGTGCCCTTTTTGGAGCCCAAAATTAAACGTTTTCATAAGTTTCGGTCCACTTTTCTGATTTAGCTATGTTTTTTCTTCCCGGATCGTTCGTCGTGAGCAGTTAAAAGGATGACAACCTTACTCGCAGGACATTAGAGGACCCTACAACGCGTCGATATCTCGTCTTGCGAGGATGCTAGGTTGTTCAAGCGGATGGGTTGTCGTTAAGCCCATTGGGCCTTCTGAATGGGCCATCTCTCTAGGCTAGGAATATGAACCGTTAACACATAAAGGAATTGTGCGATCAACATGACGGGTGCGATCATACCAGCACTAATGCACCTGATCCCATTAGAACTTCGAAGTTAAGCGTGTTTGGGCGAGAGTAGTACTAGGATGGGTGACCCCCTGGGAAGTCCTCGAGTTGCACCCCCATTTTCAATTTTTTTTGGCTCCGGTTAGGGTTGCCAAGATACTTTATCCACCACATTTCTATTGTCGAATCCCACTGCACCTTGGGCAAGACAACTTCACTTCACGTGGAGGTTGGGCCCACAAATCGAGGGCGTAGGGCTTGTGACCAGGTCTCCATCGCTCCGGTGCCGATATAATTTTATTTGTAAGGAGTTACGCGGCGCACAACATACCATTGAAATGCTCTTTGAGAGCTCTACGACGGGGCAGCTAGCTTGCTCGCTGTGCCCTTTTTGTAGCCCAAAATCGAACTTTTTTATCTATTTCGTGCCACTTTTCTAATTTAGCTCTGTTTTTCCATTCCAGATCGTACGTCGTGAGCTGTTAAAAGGACGACAAACTTACTCGCGGGACATTAGAGGGCCCTAAAACCCATCGATATCACGTCTTGCGAGGATGCTGGGTTGTTGAAGCGGATGGGTTGTTGTTAAGCCCATGGGCGTTCTGAATGGGCCATCTCTCTAGGCTGGGTCTGTGAACCGTTAACACATAAAGGAATTATGCCCTCAACATGACGGGTGCGATCGTACCCGCACTAATGCACCGGATCTCATCAGAACTCTGAAGTTAAGCGTGCTTGGGCGAGAGTATTACTAGGATGGATGACCCCCTGGGAAGTCCTCGTGTTGCACCCTCTTTTTAATTTTTTTTACTCCTGTTAGGGTTGCCAAGATACTTTATCCACCACATTTCTATTATCGAATCCCACGGTACCTTGGGCAAGACAACTTCGCTGCACGTGGAGGGCGGGCCCGCAAACCGAGGGCGTAGGGCTTGTGAGCAGGTCTCCGTCGCTCCGGCGCCCATAAATTTTTATCTGTAAGGAGTTACACGGCGCACAGCATACCGTGGGAATGCTCTTCGAGAGCTCTACAACAGGGGCAGCTAGCTTGCTCGTTGTGCCCTTTTTGGAGCCCAAAATCGAACGTTTTCATCAGTTTTGGGCGACATTTCTGGTTTAGCTCTATTTTTCGGTACCGGATCGTACGTCGCGAGCTGTTAAAAGGACGACAACCTTACTCGCAGGACATTAGAGGACCCTACAATGCGTCGATATCTCGTCTTGCGGGGATGCTGGTTTGTTAAAGCAAATGGGTTGTCATTAAGCCCATTGGGCCTTCTGAATGGGCTATCACTCTAGGCTGGAACTGTGAACCATTAACACATAAAGGAATTGTCCCCTCAACATGACTGGTGCGATCATACCAGTACTAATGCACCGGATCCCATCAGAACTCCGAAGTTAAGCGTGCTTGGGCGAGACTAGTACTAGGATGGGTGACCCCCTAAGTAGTCCTCGTGTTGCACCCCACTTTTCAATTTTTTTTCCTCCGGTTAGGGTTGCCAAGATACTTTATCCAACACATTTCTATTATCGAATCCCATTGAACCTTGGGCAAGACAACTTCGCTACACGTGGAGGTTGGGCCCGCAAACTGAGGGCGTAGGGCTTGTGACCAGGTCTCCAACGCTCCGATGCCCATAACTTTTTATATGAAAGGAGTTACGCGGCACACAGCATACCGTTGGAAAGCACTTCGAGAGCTCTACGACGGGGGCAGCTAGCTTGCTCGCTGTGCAGTTTTTGGAGCCCAAAATCGAACGTTTTTATCTGTTTCGGGCCACTTTTCTCATTAACCTCTATTTTTCTGTTTCGGATCGTAAGTCGTGAGCTGTTAAAAGGATGACAAACTTACTCGCGGGACATTAGAAGGCCCTACAATGCGTCGATATCACGTCTTCCGAGGATGCTACATTGTTGAAGCGGATGGGTTGTTGTTAAGCCCATTAGGTCTTCTGAATGGGCCATCTCTCTAGGCTGGGACTGTGAAACGTTAACACATAAAGCAATTGTGCCCTCAACATGATGGGTGCGATCATACCAGCACTAATGCACCAGATCCCATCAGAACTCCGAAGTTAAGCATGCTTGGGCGAGACTAGTACTAGGATGGGTGACCCCTTGCGAAGTCCTCGTGTTGCACCCCCCTTTTCAATTTTTTTTCCTCCGGTTAGGGTTGCCAAGATACTTTATAGGCCACATTTCTATTATCGAATCCCACGGTGCCTTGGGCAAGACAACTTCACTTCACGTGGTGGCTGGGCCCGCAAATTGAGGGCGTAGGGCTTGTGACCAGCCCTCCGTCGCTCCGGTGCCCATAACCTTTGATCCGTAAGGAGTTACGCGGAGCACAGCATACCGTTGGAAAGCTCTCCGAGAGCTCTACTACGAGGGCTGCTTGCTTGCTCGATGTGCCCTTTTTCAATCCCAAAATTGAATGTTTTTATCAGTTTCGGGACACTTTTCTAATTTAGATCTGTTTTTCCCTCCCGGATCGTACGTCATGAGCGGTTAATAGGACGACAACCTTACTCGCAGGATATTAGAGGACCCTACAACGCGTCGATATCTCGTCTTGCGAGGATGCTGGTTGTGGAAGCGGATGGGTTGTCGTTAACCCCTTGGGGCTTCTAAGTAGGCCATCTCTCTAGGCTGGGACTGTGAACCGTTAACACATAAAGGAATTGTGCGAACAACATGACGTGTGCGATCATACCCGCACTAACGCACCGGATCCCATTAGAACTCCGAAGTTAAGCGTGCTTGGGCGAGAGTAGCACTAGGATGGGTGACCCTCTGGGAAGTCCTCGTGCTGCACCACCCTTTTCAATTTTTTTTCCTCCGGTTAGGGTTGCCAAGATACTTTATCCACCACATTTCTATTATCGAATACCACGGCACCTTGGGCAAGACAACTTCGCTTCACGTGGAGGCTGGGCCAACAAACCGAGGGCGTATGGCTTGTGACTAGGTCTCCTTCGCTCCGGTGCCCATAACTTCTGATCCGTAAGGAGTTACGCAGCGCACAACATACCGTTGCAAAGCTCTATGAGAGCTCTACGACGGGGTAGCCAGCTTGCTCGCTATGCCCTTTTTTGGAGCCCAAAATCGAACATTTTCATCAGTTTCGGGTCACTTTTCTTTTTTTGCTCTATTTTTCTGTCCCGGATCGTAAGTCGTGAGCTATTAAAAGGATGACAACTTACTCACGGGACATTAGTGGGCCCTACAACGCGTCGATATCACGTCTTGCGAGGATGTTGTGTTGTTGAAGCGGATGGGTTGTTGTTAAACCCATTAGGCCTTCTGAATGGGCCATCTCGCTAGGCTCGGACTGTGAACAGTTAACACATAAAGGAATTGTGCCCTCAACATGACGGGTGCAATCATACCAGAACAAATGCACCGGATCCCATCAGAACTCCGAAGTTAAGCATGCTTGGGCGAGAGTAGTACTAGGATGGATGACCCCCTGGGAAGTCCTCGTGTTGCACCCCCCTTTTCAATTTTTTTTGCTCCGGTTAGGGTTGCCAAGATACTTTATCCACCACATTTCTATTATCGAATCCCACGGCACCTTGGGCAAGACTACTTCACTTCACGTAGAGGCTGGGCCCGCAAACCGAGGGCGTAGGGCTTGTGACCAGCTCTTCGTTGCTCCGGTGCTCATAACTTTTGATCCGTAAGGAGTTATGTGAGGCCCGACCCCGAATAACATGTCCTACCTCAATTTGCTCGCCTTGGACGTAAAATTATATGACCGACCTTGGATTACATGCCCTGTCTTGGTTTTTGTGCATGCCTCGTTATACGTGCCTTAACCTAGAATTATGTGCCCTAATCTTCGACTTACGTGCTGTAACACCCCGATCCCTCTCGAGACCGGGAGTTCTATCAATCGATCTAATCACAACCCAAATCCAAACCCGGGCAAAATTTTCAGGGAAAACGGACGGAGTCTCCCCTGTTTCTAGGCGAAATGTAAAACCTGTAATAGCATATAAATGGACCACCACCGTGTCCAACCATACAAAACTTCCTCAAGGCCATCCGAGCCTCGGTTCTCAACAATTAAACTCAGCAAGTATACATATATTTCCAATTTAAAAGCTAACCTATCTCTTTTCATTTTTGACAAGTACACTCAAACTTGAAAATTAAACCATACTAAGCTACTGCATAAAATAAACTATCATGCCATTCTAGCTCTTTTCCTTTGGACATTACAACATGCATTGAAGTTAAGCTATGCTAATTGATTACAGAAACTAGCTTATTAATTTACCTCAACTACCTAGCTAGATTTAAATTACATTTCTTTTAACAATAAATACATACAACATATGAAAGCATATATCTTTACAACTTCGACACTCAAGCCACATAGGCATGCAAGACAACTCTTCAGGCACGAACTTTCACGAAATCACGAACTTTCCAGCTAACATGACATTTCCTGAAATGTGGTGGTGAGGAGTGAGTATACACAACACGTATACTCAGTGAGGGCGAGACAGATATCAAGTTGGAGAGAAAGAAAGTCGTGCAATACAAATAAGACAGTTAAGCAATATAACTGATAAATAAGCAATCAAGACAAACAATCAATACAATAAGCAATTACTGAAAGCATTAACACAACCATTCAAAGCTATACCACACTCTGAAGGCTATGGTTCACTCATACGAGCAATGCACCATTTCACGAGCAATACATCAATCTCGAGCTTGATGTTGACAACGATGACAATAAGCGCGCATCCACCTTATAACACCAATTTGGAATACCCCGGAAGTATCCATCAATTCTACGACCCAAAACTCCCTGGGAGGCAACCCACGCGAGAAGAGGGAATAGCTATGGAGCTAGAGCAACCAACACTGGCAACCCGAGGCTACCCAGAGAGGCCCATCACTCACGTGCGAGACACTATGCAATGCAAGACTCGATACAAGGCGATAAACGAGCGATATCAAGCATTCTCAACAATTGATAAACATTTCAATCAATAATCAATTCTAACAAGTGTAATAAGCATTAACAAGCATTTGCAATCAAACAAGTAACAAGAACAACACCAACTAACATTATCAAGCATTAACAAGTATTCTATAGGCATTATAAACATTCTATAAGCATTATACCATGAAAACACACAAAATCCCAAAAATGTCCCCAACTTTCAAAACGCTACTACTTTCAAACGAGCCACGAGCTTTGGAAACCGACTTCACCAATCCTCCTAGGTCACCATAAGGCACGTCTAAAGACCCCGAAACCCTACTTTACCCTAGAATTCACGTAAAGTCCCGATTTCTCCCTTTGCTCGTTTGAACTACAACTATACTAACCAAACACCCAACCAATGCCATAATCGTACCAAAAGTGCTTCCATGGCCTCCCGAAACAATGCCATCACGCAAAACGAAAAAACGCTAAACTCGACCTAAACGACCCCGACTTTCACCAAGGCGTTTTTCTCATGTTTTCCATTACACAACCTAAACAAACCATGCATTTAGACATTCTAACATACCTAGCACCTTTTCACATCAACAGAAAGCATAACAGCGCAACTTCATCGAAACGGGGGTTTACTATTCACTATTTACTATTCATTACACAATTTATATTTCAAATTCGATATTCAACCACAGAAAATGTTAAAAAGCTATAAATACACGTTATACAATTGCTAGAGAACATTCTTTAGGCAATGAAATGGACAAAATAACAACCTACGGTTAAATCACAAAAATTAAAGTTTACGTTCAATATTTTCAAATGCGCAAATAACGATGAAACCCTCACGTTAGGTGCTCCTAGACACTAGGAAAACCTCGTAGAGTGCCTCAGAAACCACCCCGTGCAAGCTCACGCAAAGATTTGGTGATTTGTAGTTGAAATTTTCTTCTTTCTTTTTCTCTTTCTTTTCCTCATGGTTTCAAGCCTTTTTTTCTGTTTTTTTTCGTGTGCATTCTGCTTATTTAGGAAAAAATGACAAGAAGTCAAAGGTCAAAAATTCGGTCAACCCGCTAAACCAAAACAGCTATGCGCGACCTTACGAAAACAGCCATAACTTCTTCTAGAAAACTCCAATTCACGAACGGTTTGAAGCCTCAGAAACTAGACTCATAGAGCTTTCCAACCATATATAATTTGCTACCTAAATCTTCCCCAATTGGTTCAGATTTAATTCCAAAGTTGACCCAAATTTTGACTAACTTACCATTACATTTTTTTATTTCTAAACCCAAGTTTGCCTTTTATTAAACATTTCAAAAGTTCCCAACTTGTCCTAGTTGGTCAATGTAGATGAAAAGTCAACTAGTTTGGTCAAAGCAGGTGAAAGGTCCATAAAATGCAATTTAAATGAACTTTAAATGCTATTGAATACATGCCAGGTTCGGGGTATCATACGTGCCCCGACTTCCAATTGCGTGCATTATCTCATTTTGTATGCCCTGACCTTGAATTGCGTGTCCTAACCTTGGTTTAAGAGTCATACCTCGATTTACGTGCATTGCATTGAATTACGTGCCTTGTATTAGTTTACGTACACTTATCTAGGATTACGTGCATTTGTGTTGAAATCTGTGCATTAGTCTTGAAGTTCGTGTCTTACCTCGTAGTTCATGTCTACCTCGTAATTCGTGCCCTCGACCTAGGAATCCATGCCACCAAGTTGATCAAGAAAGAATCCTACACAAAGCACTAGACACTAAAATAATCCTACACAATCTACTAACCAATATTATATTCATAATTCAAATTCTCTACAAACTCCACTAACAATAAAATAATACTAAACTATTCCTACATTTCCCACTAACTATTATTCTATTCATAATTCAACTCATCAACAAACATTCCTATATTTTATTCTACCTAAATTCCCTAATTCCCCAACATTTCTATGACAATTCTAATGACACAAATGCATAAAGAATTATTCCTAGACAAACTATGACAAACACTTAGCACAATGCATAAAAAAATGCTCAAAACCACCTAAATCCTCTACCTTGCTCAACCAAACCAGCTTTGCCCATGCTAAACATTTTAAAATCACACATTGAAGACACAAAAATCAGAATCTAATGGCCCAAGGCCGACCACATGCTTGAAGGATGCAAAGACTTTCATTTTTTTGTCATACTCTTTCATTTCTCTTTCATTTCTCCTTCTTTTCTCTCACTTCCCTCTCATTTTCTCTCTACATTCAGTTTTGGCTGAGTTCTCTCCACCTCCTACTTCATCTTCTTCATCATATGGTGCAACAAGACAAGCAACCATCAAAGAAACTCAAGCAAACAAGCTAAGATGCAAAAACTACACTTGCATGTCCTTTGAAGCCTTCATTTCAGCCCTAGGTGAGTTTTAAGCTTCCATTTCTTTTCTTCTTGTTCTAACCTCATGAATGTACTAAGAGATTGATCACTAGGCTAGAAAAAATAAAGAAAACCAAGTTGGAATCTCGACAAAGGAAGAAGAAGAAGAGTTTTCAGCTTCAATAAGTTTTTGTGCATCTTCTTGGTTGTTTGCTAAGGTGAGGGGTAAAACCTTTTGAAAACTCTTCAAAAATTCATATGCATGCTCATAAATGTATGTCTTTGCTTCTGTACTTGAATTATATGGTCGTTCATAAGCTTAAACAACCATGCATGACAAGATTTTGGCTTGAAAGTGATGCTAGGTGAAGTCAGATTGTTGACAGCTCTCTGACCAGTCTGTTTCGAGGTAAGTTTAGCTAGGCAAATGATGTTGAAAATGCTTGAAAATTGGTAAGTGACTATTTTGGACAGTTTTGAACATTTTCCCAGAAATAGGCCGAAGCTAATTTTGACTCTAAGGTCCTCAAAATGGCACTTCTTTAAAATGTGTCCAAATCTGGAAATCTGGAAAAATGAAGCAGGTTTTGGAAAATGCACTGACCGTGTATAACGAACCATATTTGAGTTAGTAAATGATATTAAAAATGCATGAAATTTGGTGTGCTGCAACATTTTTCAGTTCTGGACATTTTTATCAGAAATGGACCAAGGCTAAATCTGATCCTAAGGACCTAAAAAACATCAATTACTGAAAAGTGTGCAAATCTGGACTGTTTCGTGCTATTCCACTGTTTCGGCTATAAATAATGATCCCGAACTCCAATTGATGCAAGGTTTGTTTCTGATTTTAGTTAACTCCTTAAGATTTAATTTGAAATCTTATTCCCTAGATTTGGAGATTGTTTGATTATCCTATTGATTGTGAGAATACAGCCTATTGCAGTAAAGGTTTCACTTAGCTATATGCTTGGAAAATTGATGTAACCTCTCTTGTGGTACTAATTGCTTCGAATTGTGGTGTTGGAATGTTGTGTGTACTGTTTTGGGTACTTGAGGATGTTTGAATTGAATGATGCATGACTTGAGAATGATTTTGAGTTGACTTAGGGTTTAATCACACGATTAAGCATGAAACGGAAACCCTAATGACTAGGTAGTTTTGCTAAGTATTGATCATTTGGATATTGTGTGGAAATTATATGCTTAGTGGGCTGCCCATAAATGTCTTATAACTTTGAATGTGATTTTGACCTTTGCATGTTGTCAAATAAGCTTTTCTTGCAACCAAACCCACGTAGATGTTGTTGCATGTTGAATAATCGTATCACTTGATTACGTGGACTTCGGAATGAGTTATATGCCTTGACTTGCATGTGTTACATGACTGCCCGTTTAATGTTCATATGGCTCTATATGCCTTTCAAGTGAAATTACTTGTCTTATCGTGCCTTGTTTGACTACTTGACAACGTGCGATCTTATAACTGCTCGGAGGCAACCTACTTTGTTGTCCTCCTAATGTGATATGTCAATGTTATAAATGTGCATTGCATACAAGGTTACAACCTTTCATTGTGGCATGGTAGCGTTTCACGAATGTCGGGCGGCATAGGGCTTGCTGGTGCTCCTGTGACTACCATGGTCCAATTCCATCTATCACTTGGCATTCCACCCTCAGAGAGTTGGGTTGTAGGATTTCGGGGTACATCTGGAGCACACCCACTTGGCGTGTTTTGGAGTTATTTGAAGTCAGCCGCAACTTCTGATTCTGGAATTGATCTGAGAGCAAAAGCTCACTGTATCCTTTTTACTATATGTAAGTACTCTCGCTTGGTTCCTGGAGAACCTCAGGGAGGAAAGACTGGTATTCCTGTTCCTGTACTTACATGTAAGTACTCTCGCTTGGTTCCTAGAGAACCTTGGGGAGGAAAGACTGGTATTTCTGTTCCCTTACTTTATATCCGTTACTCGATTTGTTTCATATATTTGCGTATCTTATTATTTGTAATACGTGACATGTTTTCAAAAAAATGAGTTTTCATAAGTTGAACCGGAAAATGAGTTTCAAAACCTATTTCTCGTTCCCCCTCGCTGAGTTCATAAGGACTCACCCTCTTTTATCATCTCAGGTGAAGAAGATCAAGAACAAGTACCCGAGGACGATGTGCCTGACGATGATTCCTTGGAGTGATTGCCTGTCCCTACGTGCTTTTGTGCTTTTCCTGAAAGTTGTTGCTATATTGATGTTGTGTTTGATTGCAAACTATTCATTTTATTGATGTAAATGACCCCATTGTAATTTGGGTCTAATTATGGGATTGCACTATCTATAACCGGACGAACTTTTATTTGGTTGTTTGCTTTCTTTTTCTTAATTAGTAGTTATCGAAGGCATTCAAACCACTAGAAGAACAATCAACTAAGTTAATTCTATCTAATTTCACTTGGGTGCTCATTTGCAAACAAAAGGATAATAGGTACTTGCATGATAGGAAATTGACAAATAAACAGGACATAGTTATCATGTTAGGCTTATTAACCAAATGAGACTTTCAAGATAAACTAGTAAGCAAATCGGTTGGTGACAAATAGGAGTCCATAATGGAATTGGATTAATGATTGGAATAATTGAGCCATTTAGAGAATTAGGTCAAACCAAAGAGCCCAATTACTGCCGTTATGCTGCCGGTTTATCGAAAAATTTTGGAGTTTAGTCCAAGACGTTAAGTGTTAAATCTTCATGAATGGTTAAGTACGAGACGTGACTTGAATGTTAAGAACACACCCTAGTCTAACCTTTATAGGCCGGGTTGGGACGTGACAAGTTATGCGGCGCACATCATACCGTTGGAAAGCTCGCCGAGAGCTCTACGACGGGGGCAGCTAGCTTGCTCGTTGTGCACTTTTTGGAGCCCAAAATCGAACGTTTTTATCTGTTTCGGGCCACTTTTCTCATTAAGCTCTGTTTTTCCATCCTGGATCATAAGTCGTGAGCTATTAAAAGGATGACAATCTGACTCGCGGGACATTAGAGGGCCCTACAACGCGTCAATATCTCGTATTACGAGGATGCTAGGTTGTTGAAGCGGATAGGTTGTTGTTAAGCCCATTGGGCCTTCTGAATGGGCCATCTCTTTAGGCTGGGACTGTGAACCGTTAACACATAAAGGAATTGTGCCCTCAACATGATGGGTGCGATCATACTAGCACTAATGCACCGGATCCCACCAGAACTCCGAAGTTAAGCGTGCTTGGGCGAGACTAGTACTAGGATGGGTGACCCCCTGGGAAGTCTCGTGTTGCACCCCCCTTTTCAATTTTTTTTCCTCCGATTAGGATTGCCAAGATACTTTATCCACCACATTTCTATTATTGAATCCCACGGCAACTTGGGAAAGAAAACTTCGCTTCACGTGGAGGCTGGGCCCGCAAACTGAGGGCGTAGGGCTTGTGACCATCTCTCCGTCGCTCCGGTATCCATAACTTTTGATCCGTAAGGAGTTACGCGGTGCACAGCATACCGTTGGAAAGCTCGCCGAGAGCTCTACGACGGGGGCAGCTTGCTTGCTTGTTGTACCCTTTTTGGAGCCCAAAATCAAACGTTTTCATCAGTTTCGGGCCACTTTTCTAGTTTAGCTCTATTTTTCCGTACCGGATCGTACGTCGTGAGCGGTTAAAAGGACGACAACCTTACTCGCAGGACATTAGAGGACCCTACAACGCGTCGATATCTCGTCTTGCGAGGATTCTAGGTTGTTGAAGTGGATGGGTTGTCGTTAAGCCCATTGGGCCTTTTGAATGGGCCATCTCTCTAGGTTGGGACTGTGAACCGTTAACACATAAAGGAATTGTGTGATCAACTTGACAGGTGCGATCATACCAGCACTAATGCACCGGATCCCATCAGAACTCCCAAGTTAAGCGTGCTTGGGCGAGAGTAGTACTAGGATGGGTGACCCCTTGCGAAGTCCTCGTGTTGCACCCCCTTTTCAATTTTTTTTCCTCCGGTTAGGGTTGCCAAGATACTTTATCCACCACATTTCTATTATCGAATCCCACGGCACCTTGGGCAAGACAACTTCGCTTCATGTGGAGGCTGGGCCAGCAAACTGAGGGCGTAGGGATTGTGACCAGGTCTCCTTCGCTCCGGTGCCCATAACTTTTCATCCGTAAGGAGTTACGCGACGCACAACATACCGTTGGAAAGCTCTCTGAGAGCTCTACGATAGGGCAGCCAGCTTGCTCTCTATGCCCTTTTTTGGAGCCCAAAATCGAATGTTTTCATCAGTTTCGGGCCACTTTTCTTTTTTTGTTCTATTTTTCCGTCCCGAATCGTACGTCGTGAGCTGTTAAAAGGACGACAACCTTACTCATGGGACATTAGAGGGCCCCACAACGCGTCGATATCTCGTCTTGTGAGGATGTTGGGTTATTGAATCGGATGGGTTATCGTTAAGCCCATTGCGCCTTCTGAATGGGCCATCTCTCTAGGCTGGGACTGTGAACCGTTAACACATAAAGGAATTGTGCCCTCAACATGATGGGTGCGATCATACCAGCACTAATGCACCGAATCCCATCCGAACTCTGAAGTTAAACGTGCTTGGGTGAAAGTAGTACTAGGATGGGTGACCCCCTGGGAAGTCCTCGTGTTCACCCCCCTTTTTCATTTTTTTTTTCTCCGGTTTGGGTTGCCAAGATACTTTATCCACCACATTTCTATTATCGAATCTCACGGCACCTTGGGCAATGCAACTTCGCTTCACGTGGAGGCTGGGCGCACAAACCAAGGGCGTAGGGCTTGTGACCAGGTCTCCGTCGCTCCGGTGCCCATAACTTTTGATCCGTAATGAGTTACGCGGCGCACAGCATACTGTTGGATAGCTCTCCGAGAGCTCTACGACGGAGGCAGCTAGCTTGCTCGCTGTGCCCTTTTTGGAGCCCAAAATTGAACGTTTTCATCAGTTTCAGGCCACTTTTCAAATTTAGCTATGTTTTTCCGTCCCGGATCGTATGTCGCGAGCTGTTAAAAGGACGACAACCTTACTCGTAGGACATTAGAGGACCCTACAATGCGTCGATATCTTGTCTTGCGAGGATGCTGGGTTGTTGAAGCGGATGGGTTGTCGTTAAGCACATTGGTCCTTCTGAATGGGCTATCTCTCTAGGCTGGAACTGTGAACCGTTAACACATAAAGGAATTGTGCCCTCAACATGATGGTGCGATCATACCAGCACTAATTCACCAGATCCCATAAGAACTCCGAAGTTAAGCGTGCTTGGGCGAGAGTAGTACTAAGATGGGTGACACCCTGGGAAGTCCTCCTGATGCACCCCCCTTTTCAATTTTTTTCCCCTGGTTAGGGTTGCCAAGATACTTTATCCACCACATTTCTATTATTGAATCCCACGGCACCTTGGGCAAGACAACTTCGCTTCACGTGGAGGCTGGGCCGGCAAACCGAGGGCGTAGGGCTTCTGACCAGGTCTCCGTAACTCCGGTGCCCATAACTTTTTATATGTAAGGATTTACACGGTGCTCAACATACCGTTGGAAAGAACTTCGAGAGCTCTACGACGGGGGCAGCTAGCTTGCTCGCTGTGCCCTTTTTGGAGTCCAAAATCAAATGTTTTTATATGTTTCGGGCCTCTTTTCTTTTTTTGCTCTATTTTTTTTATCCCGGATCGTACGTCGTGAGCTGTTAAAAGGACGACAACCTTAGTCACGGGACATTAGAGGGCCATACAACGCGTTGATATCTCGTCTTGCGAGGATGCTGGGTTATTGAAGCGGATGGGTTGCCGTTAAGCCTATTGCGCCTTCTGAATGGGCCATCTCTCTAGGCTGGGACTATGAATCTTTAACAAATAAAGGAATTGTGCCCTCAACATGGCGGGTGAGATCATACCAGCACTAATGCCCCGGATCCCATCAGAACTCAGAAGTTAAGCGTGCTTGGGCAAGACTAGTACTAGGATGGGTGACCCCCTAGGAAGTCCTCGTGTTGCACCCCCTTTTCAATTTTTTTTCCTCCGGTTATGGTTGCCAAGATACTTTATCCACCACATTTCTATTATCGAATCCCACGGCACCTTGGGCAAGGCAACTTCGCTTCACGTGGAGGCTGGGCCCGCAAACCGATGGCGTAGGGCCTGTGACTAGGTCTCCGTCGCTCCGGTGCCTATAACTTTTTATCTGTAAGGAGTTACGTGGCGCACAGTATACCGTTGAAATGCTCTTCAAGAGCTCTACGACGGGGGTAGCTAGCTTGCTCACTTTGCCCCATTTAGAGCCCAAAATCTTACATTTTTATCTATTTCAGGCCACTTTTCTAATTTAGCTATGTTTTTCTGTTCTGGATCGTACGTCGGGAGCTGTTAAGAGAACGACAACCTTACTCGCGGGACATTAGAGGGCCCTAAAACGCGTCGATATTACGTCTTGTGAGGGTGCTGCATTGGTGAAGCGGATGGGTTGTTGTTAGGCCCATTGGGCCTTCTGAATGGGCCATCTCTCTAGGCTGTGACTGTGAACCGTTAATACATAAAGGAATTGTGCCCTCAACATGATGGGTGTGATCACACCAGCAGTAATGCACCGGATCCCATCAGAACTCCGAAGTTAAGTGTGCTTGGGCGAGAGTAGTACTAGGATAGGTGACCCCCAGGGAAGTCCTCGTGTTGCACCCCCCTTTTCAATTTTTTTTCCTCTGGTTAGGGTTGCCAAGATACTTTATCCACCACATTTCTATTATCGAATCCCACGACACCTTGGGCAATACAACTTCGCCTCACGTGGAGGCTGGGCCTGCAAACCCAGGGCGTACGGCTTGTGACCAGCTCTCCGTCGCTCCGTTGCCCATAACTTTTTATCCGTAAGGAGTTACGCGGTGCACATAATACCGTTGGAAAGCCCTCTAAGAGTTCTACGACGGGGGTAGCTAGATTGCTAGCTGTGCCTTTTTTGGAGCCCAAAATCGAACGTTTTCATCAGTTTCGGGCTACTTTTCTAATTTTGCTCTATTTTTCTGCCCCGGATCGTACGTCGTGAGCTGTTAAAAGGACAAGAACTTTACTTGCCGGACATTAGAGGACCCTACAACGCGTCGATATCTCGTCTTCCGAGGATACTAGGTTGTTGAAGCGGATGGGTTCTCGTTATGCCCATTAGGCCTTCTGAATGGGCTATCTCTCTAGGCTGGAATTGTGAACCGTTAACACATAAAGGAATTGTGCCCTCAACATGACGGTTGCTATCATACCAGCACTAATTCACTGGATCCTATCATAACTCCGAAGTTAAGCATCCTTGGGCGAGAGTTGTACTAGGATGGGTGACCGCCTGGGAAGTCCTCGTGTTGCACCCCCCTTTTCAATTTTTTTTTCCTCCAGTTAGGGTTGCCAAGATACTTTATCCACCACATTTATATTATCCAATCTCACGGCACCTTTGGCAGGACAGCTTTGCTTCAGGGGGGGGGTGGGCCTGGAAACCGATGGCGTAGGGCTGGGGACCAGGTCTCCCTCCCTCCGGTGCCCATAACTTTTGATCCGTAAGGAGTTCCGCGGCGCATAGCATACAGTTGGAAGGCTCTCTGAGAGCTCTATGACGGGGGCAGCCAGCTTGCTCGCTTTGCCCATTTTTGGAGCCCAAAATCGAACACTTTCATCAGTTTTTGGCCACTTTTCTGATTTAGCTCTGTTTTTTCCGTCCAGGATCATACATCGTGAGCTGTTAAAAGGACGAGAACCTTACTCGCAGGACATTAGAGGACCCTACAATGCATCGATATCTCGTCTTGCGAGGATACTGGGTTGTTGAAGCGGATGGGTTCTCGTTAAGACCATTGGGCCTTCTAAATGGGCCATCTCTCTAGGTTGGGACTGTGAACCGCTAACACTTAAAGGAATTGTGCCCTCAACATGACGGGTGCAATCATACCAGCACTAATGCACCGGATCCCATCAGAACTGCGAAGTTAAACGTGATTGGACGAGACGAGTACTACGATGGGTGACCCTCTGGGAAGTCCTCATGTTGCACCCCCGCTTTTCAATTTTTTTTGCTACGGTTAGGGTTGCCGAGATTCTTTATCCACCACATTTCTGTTATTGAATCCCATGGCACCTTGGGCAAGACAACTTCGCTTCACGTGGAGGCTGGGCCAGCAAACCGAGGGCATAGGGCTTGTGACCAGGTCTCCTTCGCTCTGGTGCCTATAACTTTTGATCCATAAGGAGTTACGCGGCGCACAGCATACCGTTGCAAAGCTCTCCGAGAACTCTACGACGGGGGCAACCAGCTTGCTCGCTGTGCCCTTTTTGGAGACCAAAATCGAACGTTTTCATCAGTTTCGGGCCACTTTTTTAATTTAGCTCTGTTTTTCCGTCCCGGATCATACGTCGTGGGTTGTTAAAAGGACGAGAACCTTACTCGTAGGACATTAGAGGACCCTACAACGCGTTGATATCTCATTTTGCGAGGATGCTGGGTTGTTGAAGCGGATGGGTTCTCATTAAGCCCATTAGGCCTTCTGAATGGGCTCTCTCTCTATGTTGGAACTGTGAACCGTTAACACATAAAGGAAATGTGCCCTCAACATGACGGGTACGATCATACCAGCACTAATGCACAGGATCCCATCAGAACTCCGAAGTTAAGCGTGATTGGGCGAGAGTAGTACTAGGATGGGTGACCCCCTGCGAAGTCCTTGTGTTGTACCCCCCTTTTCAATTTTTTTCCTCCGGTTAGGGTTGCCAAGATACTTTATCTGCCACATTTCGATTATCGAATCCCACGGCACCTTGGGAAGACAACTTCGCTTCACGTGCAGGCTGGGCCAGCAAACCGAGGGCGTAGGTCTTGTGACCAGGTCTCCTTCGCTCCGGTGCCCATAACTTTTGATCTGTAAGGAGTTACGCGGCGCACAACATACCGTTGGAAAGATCTCCTAGAGCTCTACGACGGGGGCAGCCAGCTTGCTTGCAGTGCCCATTTTTGGAGCCCAAAATCAAACGTTTTCATTAGTTTTGGGCCACTTTTCTTTTTTAGCTCTGTTTTTCCATCCCGGATCGTACGTCGTGAGCTGTTAAAAAGACGACAACATTACTCGAGGGCCATTAGAGGGCCCTACAATGCGTCGATATCACGTCTTGCGAGGATGCTGCGTTGTTGAAGTAGATGGGTTGTTGTAATGCCTATTGGGCCTTCTGAATGGGCCATCTCTCTAGGCTGGGACTGTGAACCGTTAACACATAAAGGAATTGTGCCCTCAACATGACGGGTGCGATCATTCCTGCACTAATGCATTGGATCCCATCAGAACTCAGAAGTTAGGCGTGCTTGGGCAAGAGTAGTACTAGGATAGGTGAGCCCCTGGGAAGTCCTCGTGTTGCACCCCTTTTTTCAATTTTTTTCCTCCGGTTAGGGTTGCCAAGATACTTTATCCACTACATTTCGATTACCGAATCCCACGACACCTTGGGCAAGACAATTTCGTTTAACGTGGAGGCTGGCCCCGCAAACCGTAGGCGTAGGGATTGTGACCAGGACTCCGTCGCTCTGGTGCCCATAACTCTTGATCTGTAGGGAGTTACGCGACTCACGGCATACCGTTGGGAAGCTCTCCGAGAGCTCTAAGACGAGGGCAGCCAGCTTGCTCGTTGTGCCCTTTTTTGGAACCCAAAATTGAATGTTTTCATCAGTTTCGGGCCACTTTTCTTTTTTAGCTCTGTTTTTTCCTCCCAGATCGTATGTCGTGAGCTGTTAAAAGGACGACAACCTTACTCGCGGGACATTAGAGGGCCCTACAACGCGTCAATATCACGTCTAGCGAGGATCCTCCATTGTTGAAGCGGATGGGTTGTCGTTTAGCCCATTGGGCCTTTTGAATGGGCCATCTCTCTAGGCTGCGATTGTGAACCATCAATACATAAAGGATTTGTGCCCTCAAATGACGGGTACGATCATGCCAGCACTAATGCACCGGATCCCATCAGAACTCCGAAGTTAAGCGTGCTTGGGCGAGAGTAGTACTAGGATGGGTGACCCCCTGAGAAATACTCGTGTTGTCCCCCCTTTTTCAATTTTTTTTGCTCCGGTTAGGGTTGCCAAGATACTTTATGCACCACATTTCTATTATCGAATCCCACGGCACCTTGAGAAAGACAACTTCGCTTCACGTGGAGGCTAGGCCAGCAAAACCGAGGGCGTAGGGCTTGTGACTAGGTCTCCTTCGCTCCGGGGCCCATAACTTTTGATCCGTAAAGAGTTACGCGGCGCACAGCATACCGTTGGAAAGCTCTCCGAGAGTTCTACAACAGTGGTAGCCAGCTTGCTCGTTTTGCCCATTTTTGGAGCCCAAAATCGAACATTTTCATCAGTTTTGGGCCACTTTTATGATTTAGCTCTGTTTTTCCGTCCCGGATCGTACGTTGTGAGCTGTTAAAAGGACGACAACCTTACTCGCAGGACATTAGAGGACCTTACAACGCGTCGATATCACGTCTTGCGAGGATACTAAGTTGTTGAAGCGGATGGGTTCCCGCTCATCCCATTGGGCCTTCTGAATGGGCTATCTCTCTAAGCTGGAACTGTGAACCATTAACACATAAAGGAATTGTGCCCTCAACATGACGGGTGCGATCATACCAGCACTAATTGTGAGGCCTGACCCCGATTTGCGTGTGAAACCTAGCTTCGTATGCCCTAACCTAGATTTGCGTGCCATGACCTAGGTTTAAGAATTGTGTTCATTTTACGTGCCATGCATTGAATTACGTGCATCCATTTAGGGTTGCATGCATTTACTTGAAAAACGTGCGTTCGTCTCGTAGTTCGTGTCCTATTTCGTAGTGCGTGCCCTAGACCTAGGAAAGCGTGCCTTCGCGCTAATCAAGAAAGCATCTTTCGCGAAGCACTAGACTATTAAACAATCCTACAAAGTCCACTTTCAATATAATAATCATAAACCAATTCACTAGAAGACAAAAATTTACTAAAAATAAAACATTCCTTATTCTTTATCCATTATTCTTTTTGCACTTCAAGATACAATTAGAATAATGCTCAAGATGACACAAATTCAGCCATTTTAATAGCCTTGGCCGACCATACCATGGTTTTGCACAAGGTTTGAGCAAATTATTTTATTCTATGCATGCTAAGACAAACTATGACACAAGGCATTAAAAAATTGCTCAAATTCCCCTCAATCTCCTCACCATTCTCGGCCATAACACTTTTCCATGCTAAACATTTCAAAATTTGAAGCATCTTGAAGACAAAAGCTGAAATTGAAAGCCTCAAGGCCGAGCATGCTCCTCAAGTTGCAAGGCTTTCGTTTTATTTTCATTTCATTCATTTCTTCCTCTCACATTTCTCTCTCACTCTCATTTTCTTCTCTCATACTCGGCCTTCGATGAGATCTCACCATTCTTGCTCATCTTCATCACACCTTAGTCGAACAAGGCAAGCAAATCATCCAAGCAACTCAAGAAAACAAGCTAGAGTTCGAAAATCACTCATGCATGTGCATTGAAGCTTCATTTTCGGCCTAGGTGAGTTACTAAGCTTCCATTTCTTTTCTTTAAGTCCTAACTACATGCATGTACTAAGAGATTGATCACTAAGCTAGGAAAAATAGAGAAAGGCTAGTGGATTTCGGCTAGGCAAAGGAAAGGAGAAGATTTGAGCTTCAACAAGGGTTTTGCGCATCTTTTGGTTGATTGCAAAGGTGAGGGTTAAAACCCTTTGAAAACTCTTTAAAAATTCACATGCATGCTCATAAATGTGTGTATTTGCTTCTGTGATTGAGCTATATGGTCGTTCATAAGCTTAAACAACCATGCATGGCAAGATCTTGGCTTGAAAATGATGCTAGGTGAAGTCGAAATTGATGACAGCTCTCTGACCAGTCTGTTCGAGGTAAGTTTAGCTAAGAAAATGATGTTGAAAATGCTTGAAAATTGATAAGTGACTAGTTTGGACAGTTGTGAACATTTTTCCTAGAAATAGGCCGAAGCTAATTTTGACTGTAAGGTCCTCAAAATGGCAAATCTTTAAAATGTGACAAAATCTGGAAATCTGGAAAACTGAAGCAGGTTTTGGCAGATGCACTGACCTTGTGGAACGAACCATATTTGACTTAGTAAATGATGTCAAAAATGAATGAAATTTGGTGTACTGCTATATTTTTCAGTTCTAGACAATTTTTTCAGAAATGGACCAAAGCTAAAACGGACCCTAAGGACCTCAAAAACGTCAATTTCTGAAAAGTATGCAAATCTGGACAGTTTTGTGCTACCTCACTGTTTCGGCTATAACTAATGATTCCGAACTCCAATTGATGCAAGGTTTGTTTCTGATTTTAGTTAACTTCTTAAGCTTTAATTTGACATCTTATTCTATGAATTTTGAGATTTTTTGTTTATCCTATTGATTGTGCGAAAACAGCCTATTGCAGTAAAGGTTTCATTTAGCTACGTACTTGGAAAATTGTTGTAACCTCTCTTGTGGTTCTAATTGTGTGGAAATGTGGTGTTGGGATGTTATGAGGACTGTTTTGAGTACTTGAGGATGCTTGAATTGAATGATGCATGACTTGAGAATGATTTTGAGTTGACTTAGGGTTTTAATCACACGATTAAACATGAAATGGAAACCCTAATGACTAGGTAGTTTTGCTAAGTGTTGATATTTTGGTTATTGTGTGGAAATTATATGCTTAGTGGGCTGCCTGTAAATGTTTTATAACTTCAAATGTGATTTTGACCATTGCATGTTGTCAAATAAGCTTTTCTTGCAACCGAAACCACGTAAATGATGTTGCATGTTGAATATTCGTATCACTTGATTACGTGAACCTCGAAATGAGTTATATGGCCTGACTTGCATGTGTCACATGGCTGCCCGTTTAATGTTCATATGACTCCATATGCTTTTCAAGTGAAATTACTTGTCTTATCGTGCCTTGTGTGGATAAAGTATCTTGGCAACCCTAACCGGAGGAAAAAAAATTGAAAAGGGGGGTGCAACACGAGGACTGCCTACGGGGTCACCCATCCTCGTACTACTCTCGCCCAAGCACGCTTAACTTCGGAGTTCTGATGAGATACGGTTAATTAGTGTTGGTATGATCGTACCCATCATGTTGATGGCACAATTCCTTTATGTGTTAACGGTTCACAGTCCCAGCCTAGAGAGATTGCCCATTCAGAAGGCCCAATGGGCTTAACAACAACCCATCCACTTTAACAACGCATCATCCTCGCAAGACGTGATATCGACGCGTTGTAGCGCCATCTAATGTCCCGCGAATAAGGTTGTCGTCCTTTTAACAACTCACGACGTATGATCCGGGATGAAAAAACAGAGCTTAATAAGAAAAGTGGACAGAAACTGATGAAAACGTTTGATTTTGGGCTCCAAAAAGGGCACAGCGAGCAAGCTTGTTGCGCCCGACGTAGAGCTCTCAGAGAGCTTTCCAACAGTATGTTGTGCGCCGCGCAACTCCTTACTGATCAAAAGTAATGGGTACCGAAGTGACGGAGACCTGGTCACAAGCCCTACGCCCTCGGTTTGCGGGCCCAGCCTCCACGTCAAGCGAAGTTGTCTTGCCCAAGGTGCCGTGGGATTGGATAATAGAAATGTGGTGGGTGAAGTATCTTGGCAACCCTAACCGGAGAAAAAAAAATTGAAAATGGGGGTGCAACACGAGGACTAACCAGGGGGTCACCCATCCTAGTACTACTCTCGCCCAAGCACGCTTAACTTCGGAGTTCTGATGGGATCCGGTGCATTAGTGCTGGTATGATCGCACCCGTCATGTTGGGGGTAGAATTCCTTTTTGTGTTAACGGTTCACAGTCCCAGCCTAGAGAGATGGCCCATTTAGAAGGCCCAATGGGCTTAACAACAACCCATCCGCTTCAACAACGCAGCATCCTCGCAAGACGTGATATCGACGCATTGTAGCGCCCCCTAATGTCCAGCGAGTAAGGTTGTCATCCTTTTAAAAGCTCACGACGTACGATCCGGGACCGAAAAACAGAGCTCAATAAGAAAAATGGCCCGAAACTGATGAAAACGTTCAATTTTGGGCTCCAAAAAGGGCACATCGAGCAAGCTGCTACGCCCATCGTAGAGCCATCGAAGAGCTTTCCAACGGTATGCTGTGCGCCGCGTGACTCCTTACGGATCAAAATTTATGGGCACCAGAGCGACAGAGACTTGGTCACAAGCCCTACGCCCTCGGTTTGTGTGCCCAGCCTCCACGTGAAGCGAAGTTGTCTTGCCGAAGGTACCGTGGGATTCGATAATAGAAATGTGGTGGATAAAGTATCTTGGCAACCCTAACTTGAGGAAAAAAAAAAATTTAAAAGGGGGGTGCAACACGAGGACTTCCCAGGGGGTCACCCATCTTACTACTACTCTCGCCCAAGCACGCTTAACTTCGGAGTTCTGATGGGATCCGGTGCATTAGTGCTCGTATGATCGCACCCATCATGTTGGGGGTAGAATTCCTTTTTGTGTTAACGGTTCACTGTCCCAGCCTAGGGAGATGGCCCATTCAGAAGGCCCAATGGGCTTAACAACAACCCATCTGCTTCAACAATGCAGATCCTCGCGAGACGTGATATCGACGCATTGTAGAGCCCTCTAATGTCCTGCGAGTAAAGTTGTCGTCCGTTTAATAGCTCACGACGTACGATCCGAGACAGAAAAGCAGAGCTTAATAAGAAAAGTGGCCCGAAATTGGTGAAAATGTTCGATTTTGGGCTCCAAAAAGGGAAGAGCGAGCAAGCTTGCTGCCCCCGTCATAGAGCTCTCAGAGAGCTTTCCAACGGTATGCTGTGCGCCTCGTAACTCTTTATGGATCAAAAGTTATGGGCACCGGAGCGAAGGAGACCTGGTCACAAGCCCTACGCCCTCGGTTTGCGGGCCAAGCCTCCACTTGAAGCGAAGTTGTCTTGCCCAAGGTGCCGTGGGATTCGATAAAAGAAATGCGGTGGATAAAGTATCTTGGCAACCCTAACCGAATGAAAAAATATTGAAAAGGGGAGTGCAACACGAGGACTTCCCAGGGGGTCACCCATCCTAGTACTACTCTCGCCCAAGCACGCTTAACTTTGGAGTTCTGATGGGATCCAGTGCATTAGTGCTGGTATGATCGCACCCATCATGTTGGGGGTAGAATTCCTTTTTTTGTTAACGATTTACAGTCCCAACCTAGAGAGATGGCCCATTCAGAAGGCCCAATGGGCTTAACAACAACCCATCCGCTTCAACAACGCAGCATCCTTACAAGACGTGATATCGACGCATTGTAGCGCCCTCTAATGTCCTGCGAGTAAGGTAGTCATCCTTTTAGAAGCTCACGACGTACGATCCGGGACCGAAAAACAGAGGTCAATAAGAAAAGTGGCTCCAAACTGATGAAAACGTTCAATTTTGGGCTCCAAAAAGGGCACAGCGAGGAAACTGCTGCGCTTGTCGTAGAGCTCTCAAAGAGCTTTCCAACGGTATGTTGTGTGCCGCGTAACTCCTTACAGATCAAAAGTTATGGGCACCGGAGTGACAGAGACTTGTGCCAAGCCCTATGCCCTCGGTTTGCGTGCCCAGCCTCTACGTCAAGCGAAGTTGTCTTGCCCAAGGTGCCGTGGGATTCGATAATAGAAATGTGGTGGATAAAGTATCTTGGCAACCCTAACCAGAGGAAAAAAAAATTGAAAAGTGGGCTGCAACACAAGGACTTCCCAGGGTGTCACCCATCCTGGTACTACTCTCGCCCAAGCACGCTTAACTTCGGAGTTCGGATGGGATTATGTGCATTAGTGCTGGTATGATCGCACCCATCATGTTGGGGGTAGAATTCCTTTTTGTGTTAACGGTTCACAGTCCCAGCCTAAGGAGATGGCCCATTCAGAAGACCCAATGGGCTTAACAACAACTTATCCGCTTCAACAATGCAGATCCTCGTAAGACGTGATATAGACGCATTGTAGAGCCCTCTAATGTCCTGCGAGTAAGGTTGTCGTCCTTTTAATAGCTCACGACGTACGATCCGAGACGGAAAAACAGAGCTTAATAAGAAAAATAGTGGCCCAAAACTGATGAAATTGTTTGATTTTGGGCTCCAAAAAGGGGCACAAACGAGCAAGTATGATGCCCCCGTCATAGAGCTCTCGGAGAGCTTTCCAACGGTATGCTATGCGCCGCGTAACTCTTTACAAATAAAAAATTATGGGCACCGAAGCAATGGAGACCTGGTCACATGCCCCACGCCCCCGGTTTGCGGGCCCAGCCTCCACGTGAAGCGAAGTTGTCCTATCCAAGGTGCCGTGGGATTTGGTAATAGAAATGTGGTGGATAAAGCATCTTGGCCACCCTAACCGGATGAAAAAATATTGAAAAGGGGAGTGCAACACGAGGACTTCCCAGGGGGCCACCGATCCTAGTACTACTCTCGCCCAAGCACGCTTAACTACGGAGTTCTGATGGGATCCGGTGCATTATTGCTGGTACAATCGCACCCGTCATGTTGGTGGTAGAATTCCTTTTTGTGTTAAAGGTTCACAATCCCAGCCTAGAGAGATGGCCCATTTAGAAGGCCCAATGGGCTAAACAACAACCCATCCCCCTCAACAACGCAGCATCCTCGCAAGACGTGATATCGACGCATTGTAGGACCCTCTAATGTCCCCCGAGTAAGGTTGTCATCCTTTTAACAGCTCACGACGTACCATCCGGGACGGAAAAACAGAATTTAATAAGAAAAGTGGCCCAAAACTGATGAAAACATTTGATTTTGGGCCCTAATAAGGGAACAGCGAGCAAGCTTGCTAGCTGCCCCCGTCGTAGAGCTCTTGGAGAGCTTTGCAACAGTATGCTGTGCGCCGCGTAACTCCTTACGGATCAAAAGTTATGGGCACCGGAGCGACGTAGACCTCGTCACAAGCCCTACGCCCTCGATTTGCTGGCCCAGCCTCCACGTGAAACGAAGTTGTCTTCCCACGGTTCCGTGGGATTCGATAATAGAAATGTGGTCGATAAAGTATCTTAGTAACCCTAACCGGAGGAAAAAAAATTGAAAAGAGGGGTGCAACACGAGGACCTCCCATGGGGTCACCCATCCTAGTACTACTCTCGCCCAAGCACGCTTAACTTCAGCGTTCTGATGGGATCCGGTGCATTAGTGCTGGTATGATCGCACCCGTCATGGTGGGCGCAAAATTCCTTTTTATGTTAACGGTTCACAGTCCCAGCCTAGACAGATGGCCCATTCAGAAGGCCCAATGGGCTTAACAACAACCCATCCGCTTCAACAACGCAGCATCCTCGCAAGACGTGATATCGACGCATTGTAGCGCCCTCTAATGTCTCGCGAGTAAGGTTGTCGTCCTTTTAAAAGCTCACGACGTACGATCCGGGACAAAAAAACAGAGCTTAATAAGAAAAGTGGCCCGAAACTGATGAAAACGTTCGATTTTGGGCTCCAAAAAGGGCACATCGAGCAAGCTAGCTGCACCCATCGTAGAGCTCTCGGAGAGCTTTCTAACGGTATGTTGTGCGCCGTGTAACTCCTTACGGATCAAAAGTTATGGGCACCGGAGCGACAGAGACCTGGTCACAAGCCCTACGCCCTCGGTTTGCGGGCCCAGCCTCCACGTGAAGCGAAGTTGTCTTGCCCAAGGTGCCATGGGATTCGGTAATAGAAATGTGGTGGCTAAAGTATCTTGGCAACCCTAACCGGAGGACAAAATATTGAAAAGGGGAGTACAACACGTGGACTTTCCAGGGGGTCACCCATCCTACTACTACTCTCGCCCAAGAACGTTTAACTTCGGAGTTCTGATGGGATCCGGTGCATTAGTGCTGGTATGATCGTACCCGTCAGGTTGGGGGTAGAATTTGTTTTTGTGTTAAGGGTTCACAGTCCCCGCCTAGAGAGATGGCCCATTCAGAAGGCCCAATGTGCTTAACGACAACCCATCCGCTTCAACAACGCAGCATCCTCGCAAGACGTGATATCGATGCGTTGTAGGGCCCTCTAATGTCCCGCGAGTAAGGTTGTCGTCCTTTTAACCCCTCACGACGTACGATTCGAGATGGAAAAACAAAGCAAAAGAAGAAAAATGGCCCGAAACTGATGAAAATGTTAGATTTTGGGCACCAAAAATGGGCACAGTGGGCAAACTGGCGGCCCCCGTCGTAGAGCTCTCGGGGAGCTTTCCAACGGTATGCTGTGCGCTGGGTGACTCCGTTCGGCTCAAAAGTTATGGGCACCGGAGCGATGGAGACCTGGTCACAAGCCCTACGCCCTCGGTTTGCAGGCCCAGCCTCCACGTGAAGCGAAGTTGTGTTGCCCAAGGTGCCGTGAGATTCAATAATAGAAATGTGGTGGATAAAGTAACTTGGCAACCCTAACCGGAGTAAAAAAAATGAAAAGGGTGGTGCAACACGAGGACTTCCCATGGGGTCACTCATCCTAGTACTACTCATGCCTAAGCACGCTTAACTTTGGCTTTCTGATGGGATCCGGTACATTAGTGCTGGTATGATCGCACTCGTCATGGTGGGCGCAGAATTCCTTTTTCTGTTAAGGGTTCACAGTCCCAGCCTAGAGAGATGGCCCATTCAGAAGGCCCAATGGGCTTAACAACAACCCATCCGCTTCAACAACGCAGCATCCTCGCAAGACGTGATATCAACGCATTGTAGGGCCCTCTAATTTCCCGTGAGTAAGGTTGTCGTCCTTTTAACAACTCACGACGTACGATCCGGGATGGAAAAACAGAGCAAAAGAAGAAAAGTGACCCAAAACTGATGAAAACGTTCGATTTTGGGCTCCAAAAAGGGCACAGCAAGCAAGCTTGCTGCACTCATCGTAGACATCTTGAACAGCTTTCCAACGGTATGCCGTGCGTCGCGTAACTCCGTACGGATCAAAAGTTAAGGGCACCGGAGCGACAGAGAGTTGGTCACTAGCCCTACGCCCTCGATCTGCGGGTCCAGCCTCCACGTGAAGAGAAGTTGTCTTGCCCAAGGTGCCGTGGGATTCGATAATAAAAATGTGGTGGATAAAGTATCTTGGCAACCCTAACCGGAGGAAAAAAAATTGTAAAGGAGAGTGCAACACGAGGACTTCCCAGGGGGTCACCCATCCTAGTACTACTCTCGCCCAAGCACGCTTAACTTCGGATTTCTGATGGGATCCGGTGCATTAGTGCTGGTATGATCGCACCTGTCACGTTGATGGCACAAATCCTTTATGTGTTAACGGTTCACAGTCCAAGCCTGGAGAGATTGCCCATTCAGAAGGGCCAATGGGCTTAACAACAACCCATTCGATTTAACAACGCAGCATCCTCGCAAGACGTGATATCGACGCATAGGTTGTCGTCCTTTTAACAGCTCACGATGTACGATCCGAGAAGGAAAAACAGAGCAAAACAAGAAAAGTGGACCGAAACTGATGAAAATGTTCGATTTAGGGCTCCAAAAAAGCGCATAGCGAGCAAGCTGGCTGCCCCAATTGTAGAGCTCTCGGAGAGCATACCAACGGTATGTTGTGCACCGCGTAACTCCTTGTGAATCAAAAGTTATGGGCACCGGAGCGACGGAGACTGGTCACAAGCACTACGCCCTCGGTTTGCGGGCCCAACCTCCACGTGAAGCGAAGTTGTCTTGCCCAAGGTGCTGTGGGATTCGATAATAAAAATGTGGTGGATAAAGTATCTTGACAACCCTAACCGAGGAAAAAATTTGAAAATGGGAGTGCAACACGAGGACTTTCCAGGGGGTCACACATCCTACTACTACTCTCGCCCAAGCACGCTTAACTTCGGAGTTCTAATGGGATCCGGTGCATTAGTGCTGGTATGATCCCACCCGTCATGTTGCTGGTAGAATTCGTTTTTGTGTTAAGTGTTCACAGTCCCCGCCTAGAGAGATAGCCCATTCAGAAGGCCCAATGGGCTTAACGACAACCCATCTGCTTCAACAACGCAGCTTCCTTGCAAGACGTGATATCGACGCATTGTAGGGCCCTCTAATGTCCCACGAGTAAGGTTGTCATCCTTTTAACACCTCACAACGTACGATCCGGGACGGAAAAACAAAGCTTAATAAGAAAAGTGGCCCAAAACTGATGAAAATGTTCAATTTTGAGCTCCAAAAAGGGCACAGCGAGCAAGCTAGCTGCACCCATCGTAGAGCTCTCGGAGAGCTTTCGAACGGAATGCTGTGCGCCGCGTAACTCCTTACGGATCAAAAGTAATGTGCACCGGAGCGACGGAGACCTGGTCACAAGCCCTACGCCCTCGGTTTGCGGGCCCAGCCTCCACGTGAAGCGAAGTTGTCTTGCCCAAGGTGCCGTGGGATTCGGTAATGGAAATGTGGTGGCTAAAGTATCTTGGCAACCCTAACCGGAGGACAAAAAATTGAAAATGGGAGTACAACACGTGGACTTTCCAGGGGGTCACCCATCCTACTACTACTCTTGCCCAAGAACGTTTAACTTCGGAGTTCTGATGGAATCCGGTGCATTAGTGCTGGTATGATCGTACCCGTCAGGTTGGGGGTAGAATTCATTTTTTTGTTAAGGGTTCACAGTCCCCGCCTAGAGAGATGGCCCATTCAGAAGGCCCAATGTGCTTAACAACAACCCATCCGCTTCAACAACGTAGCATCCTCGCAAGACGTGATATCGACATATTGTAGGGCCCTCTAATGTCCCGCGAGTAAGGTTGTCGTCCTTTTCACAGCTCACGACGTACGATCCGGGATGGAAAAATAGAGCTTAATAAGAAAAGTGGCCGGAAACTGATGAAAACGTTCAATTTTGAGCTCCAAAAGGGCATAGGGAGCAAGCTGGCTGCCCTGTCGTAGAGCTCTCCGAGAGCTTTCCAACGGTATGCTGTGCGCTGCGTAACTCTTTACGGATCAAAAGTTATGGGCATTGGAGCGACGGAGACCTGGTCAGAAGCCCTACCCCCTCGGTTTGCGGGCCCAACCTCCACGTGAAGCGAAGTTGTCTTTCCCAAGGTGCCGTGGGATTCAATAATAAAATTGTGGTGGATAAAATATCTTGGCAACCCTAACCGGAGGAAAAAAAAATTGAAAAGGGGGTGCACCACAAGGACTTCCCAGGGGGTCACCCATCCTAATACTACTCTCGCCCAAGCACGCTTAACTTCAAAGTTCTGATGGGATCTGGTGCATTAGTGCTGGTATTATCGCACCCGTCATGGAGGGGGTAGAATTCCTTTTTGTGTTAACGGTTCACAGTCCTAGCCTAGAGAGATAGCCCATTCAGAAGGCCCAATGGGCTTAACAACAACCCATCCACTTCAACAACGCAGCGTCCTCACAAGAGGTGATATCGATGCATTGTTGGGCGTTCTAATGTACCATGAGTAGAGTTGTAGTCCTTTTAACAGCTCAAGACGTACATTCCAGGATGGAAGAACAGAGCTTAATAAGAAAAGTGACTCGAAACTGATGAAAACGTTCGATTTTAAGCTCCAAAAATGGCACAACGTACAAGCTGGCTGCCCTAGTCCTAGAGCTCTCGGAGGGCTTTCCAACGGTATGCTGTGTACCGCGTAATTCTTTACGGATCAAAAGTTATGGGCACCGGAGCGACGGAGATCGGGTCACAAGCCCTACGCCCTCAGTTTGCGGGCCCAGCCTCCACGTGAAGTGAATTTGTTTTGCCAAAGGTGCCGTGGGATTCGATAATAGAAATTTGGTGGATAAAGTATCTTGGCAATCCTAATCGGAGGAAAAAAAATTGAACAGGAGAGTGCAACACGAGGACTTCCCAGGGGGTCACCCATCATAGCACTACTCTCGCCCAAGGACGCTTAACTTCGGAGTTCGGATGGGATCCGGTACATTAGTGCTGGTATGATCGCACCCGTCATGTTGGGGGTAGAATTCCTTTTTGAGTTAACGGTTCACAATCCCAGCCTAGAGAGATGGCCCATTCAGAAGGCCCAATGGGCTTAACAAGAACCCATCTGCTTCAACAGCGTAGCATCCTCGCAAGACGTGATATAAATGCATTGTAGGGCCCTCTAATGTCCTGCGAGTTAGGTTGTCGTCCTTTTAACAGCTCATGACGTACGATCCGGGATGGAAAAATAGGGCTTAATAAGAAAAGTGGCTCGAAACCGATGAAAACATTCAATTTTGGGCTCCAAAAAGGGCACAACGAGAAAGCTCGCTGCCTCTGTCGGAGAGCTCTCGGAGAGCTTTCCAACAGTATGCTGTGCACCGCGTAACTCCTTACGAATCAAAAGTTATGGGCACCGGAGCGACGGAGACCTGCTCACAAGCCCTACGCCCTCAGTTTGCGGGCCCAGCCTCCACGTTAAGCGAAGTTGTTTTGGCCAAGGTGCCGTGGGATTCGATAATAGAAATGTGGTGGATAAACAATCTTGGCAACCCTAACCAGAGAAAAAAAAATTGAAAAGGGGTGTGCAATACGAGTACTTCCCAAGGGGTCACCCATACTAGTACTACTCTTGCCCAAACACGCTTAACTTCGGAGTTTTAATGGGATCCGGTGCATTACTGCTGGTATGATCGCACCCGTCATGTTGGGGGTAGAATTCCTTTTTGTGTTAACAGTTCACAATCTCAGCCTAGAGAGATGGCCCATTCAGAAGGCCCAATGGGCTTAACAACAACCCATCAGCTTCAACAGCGCAGCATCCTCGCAAGACGTGATATGAACGCATTGTAGGGCTCTTTAATGTCCTGCGAGTTAGGTTGTCGTCCTTTTAACAGCTCACGACGTACAATCCAGGACGGAAAAATAGAGCTTAATAAGAAAAGTGGCTCGAAACCGATGAAAACATTCGATTTTGGGCTCCAAAAAGGGCACAGTGAGAAAGCTTACTGCCTCCATCGTAGAGCTCTCGGAGAGCTTTCCAACATTATGCTGTGCGCCGTGTAACTCCTTACGGATCAAAAGTTATGGGCACTGTAGCGACGGAAACCTGGTCACAAGCCCTACGCCCTCGGTTTGCAAGCCCTTCCTCCACATGAAGCGAAGTTGTCCTGCCCAAGGTGGCGTGGGATTCGATAACAGAAATGTGGTGGAGAAACATCTTGGCAACCCTAACCGGAGGAAAAAAAATTAAAAAGGGGGTGCAACACGAAGATTTCCCAAAGGGACACCCATGCTAGTACTACTCTCGCGCAAGCACACTTACCTTCGGAGTTCTGATTGGATCCGGTGCATTAGTGCTGGTATGATCGCACCCGTCATGGTGGGGGTAGAATTCCTTTTTGTGTTAACGGTTCACAGTCCCAGCCTAGGGAGTGCAACACGAGGACTTCCCAGGGGGTCACTGATCCTAGTACTACTCTCGCCCAAGCACACTTAACTTCGGAGTTCTGATGGGATCTGGTGCATTAGTGCTGGTATGATCGTACCCATCATGTTGATGGCACAATTCCTTTATGTGTTAACAGTTCATAGTCACAGCCTATAGAGATGGACCATTCGGCAAGCCCAATGGGCTTAATAATAACCCATCTGCTTCAACAATGTAGCAACCTCGTAAGACGTGATATCGACTCGTTGTAGGACCCTCTAATATCCCGCGAGTAAGGTTGTCGTCCTTTTAACAGCTCACGACGTACGATCCAGGATGAAAAACCAGAGCAAAATGAGAAAAGTAGCCTGAAACTGATGAAAACGTTGGATTTTGGGCACCAAAAAGGGCACAGCGAGCAAGTTTGCTGCCCCCGTGGTAGAGCTCTTGAAAAGCTTTCGAACGGTATGTTGTGCGCTACGTAACTCCTTACGGATAAAAAGTTATGGGCACCGGAGCGACAAAGACCTGGTCAGAAGCCCTACGCCCTCGTTTTGCGGGCCCAGCCTCCACGTGAAGCGAAGTTGTCTTGCCCATGGTGCCGTAGGATTCAATAATTGAAATGTGGTGGATAAAGTATCTTGGCAACCCTAACCGGAGGAAAAAAAATTGAAAAGGGAGGTGCAACACGAGGACTTCCTCGGGGGTCACCCATTCTAGTACTACTGTCGCCCAAGCACGCTTAACTTCGGAGTTCTGATGGGATCCGGTGCATTAGTGCTGGTATGATCGCACCCGCCATGATGAGAGCACAATTCTTTTATGTGTTAACGGTTCACAGTCCCAGCCTAGAGAGATGGGCCATTCAGAAGGCCCAATGGGCTTAACGACAACCTATCTGCTTCAACAACCCAGCTTCCTTGCAAGACGAGATATCGACACGTTATAGGGCCCTCTAATGTCCCGCAAGTAAGATTGTCGTCCTTTTAACAGCTCCCGACGTACGATCCGGGATTAAAAAAAGAGGTAAAAAAGAAAAGAGGCCCGAAACTGATGAAAATGTTCAATTTTGTGCTCTAAAAAGGGCAAAACAAGCAAGCTGGCTGGCCCCGTTGTAGAGCTCTCGGAGAGCTTTCCAACGGTATGCTGTGCGCAGCGTAACTCTTTACGAATCAAAAGTTATGGGCATCAGAGCGAAGCAGACCTGGTCATAAGCCCTACACCCTCGGTTTGCTGGCCCATTCAGAAGGCCCAATGGGCTTAACGACAACCCATCCACTTAAACAACCCAGCATCCTCGCAAGACGAGATATCGACGCATTGTAGGGTCCTCTAATGTCCCGCAAGTAAGGTTGTCGTCCTTTTAACAACTCACGACGTACGATCTTGGACGAAAAGATAGAGCTAAATCAGAAAAGTAGCCCGAAACAGATGAAAACGTTATATATTGGGCTCCAAAAAGGGCAAAACGAGCAAGCTGGCTTCCCCTGTCGTAGAGCTCTCGGAGAGCTTTCCAACAGTATGCTGTACGCAGCGTAACTCCTTACGGATCAAAACTTATGGGCAACAGAGCGAATGAGACTTGGTCACAAGCCCTACGCCCTCGGTTTGCTGGCCCAAACTCCACGTGAAGCGAAGTTGTCTTGCCCAAGGTATCGTGGGATTCGATAAAACAAATGTGGTAGATAAATTATCTTGGCAACCCCAATCGAAGGAAAAAAAATTGAAAAGGGGAGTGCAACACGAGGACTTCCCAGGGGGTAAACCCTCCTAGTACTACTCTCGGAGAGGTTTGCAATGGTATGCTGTGCACCGCGTAACTCCTTACGGATCAAAAGTTACGGGCACCGAAGCGACAGAGACCTGGTCATAGGCCCTACGCCCTCGGTTTGCGAGCCCAACCTCCACGTGAAGCGAAGTTGTCTTGCCCAAGGTGCCGTGGGATTTTATAATAGAAATGTGGTGGATTAAGTATCTTGTCAACCCTAATCGGAGGAAAAAAATTGAGAAAGGGGATGCAACACGAGGACTTCCCAGGGGGTCACCCGTCCTAGTACTACTCTCGCCCAAGCACGCTTAATTTCGGAGTTCTAATAGGATCCGCTGCATTAGCGCTGGTATGATCGCACCCGTCATGTTGAGGTTACAATTCCTTTATGTGTTAACGATTCACAGTCCCAGCCTAGAGAGATGGCCCATTCAGAAGGCCCAGTGGGCTTAACAACAACCCATTCACTTCAATAACGTAGCATCCTCGCAAGACGTGATATCGACGCGTTGTAGGGCCCTCTAATGTCCGGCGAGTAAGGTTGTCGTCCTTTTAACAGCTCACAATGTACGATCCGGGGCGGAAAAACAGAGCTTGATCAGAAAAGTGACCCGAAACTGACGAAAACGTTCGATTTTGGGCTCCAAAAAGGGGCATTGTGAGCAAGCTAGCTGCCTCTGTCGTAGACCTGTCAGAGAGCTTTGCAACGGTATGCTGTGCGTCGCGTAACTCCTTACGGATCAAATGTTATGGACACCGGAGCGACGGAGACCTGGTCACAAGCCCTACGCCCTCGGTTTGCGGGCCCAGCCTCCACGTGAAGCGCAGATTTCTTGCCCAAGGTTCCGTGGGATTCAATAATATAAATGTGGTGGATAAAGTATCTTGGCAACCCTAACTGAAGAAAAGAAAATTGAAAAGGGGGGTGCAACACGAGGACTTCCCAGGGGATCACCCGTCCTAGTACTACTCTGGCCCATGGACGCTTAACTTCGGAGTTCTGATGGAATCTGGTGCATTAGGGCTAGTATGATCGCACCCGTCAGGTTGATGGCACAATCCTTTATGTGTTAACGGTTCACAGTCCCAGCCTAGGGAGATGGCCCATTCAGAAGGCCCAATAGGCTTAACAACAACCCATCCGCTTCAACAACCCAGCATCATCGCAAATCGAGATATCGACGCGTTGTAGGGCCCTCTAATGTCCCGCGAGTAAGGTTGTCATCCTTTTAACAGCTCATAACGTATGATACGAGATGAAAAAACAGAGCTAAATTTGAAAAATGACACGAAATTGATGAAAACGTTCGATTTTGTTCTCCAAAAATGGCACAGCGAGAAAACTGGCTGCCCCTGTCGTAGAGCTCTCGGAGTGCTTTCCAACGTTATGCTGTGCACCGCGTAACTCCTTGTGGATCAAAATTTATGGGCTCCGAAGTGACGGAGACCTGGTCACAAGCTCTACGCCCTCGGTTTGCTGGCCCAGCCTCCACGTGAAGCGAAGTTGTCTTGCCCAAGGTGCCGTGGGATTCGGTAATAGAAATGTGGTGGATAAAGTATCTTGGCAACACTAATCGGAGGGAAAAAAATAGAAAATGGGGGTGCAACACGAGGGCTTCCCAGGGGGTCGGCCATCTTAGTACTACTCTCGCCGAAGTACGCTTAACTTCGGAGTTCTGATGGGATCCGGTGCATTAGTGCTGGTATGATCGCTCCCATCATGTTGGGGGCGCAATTCATTTATGTGTTAACGGTTCACAGTACCAACCTTGAGAGATGGCCCATTCAGAAGGCCCAATGGGCTTAACGACAACCCATCCACTTAAACAACCCAACATCCTCGCAAGACGAGATATCGACGCGTTGTAGGGTCTTCTAATGTCCCGCAAGTAAGGTTGTCGTCCTTTTAACAGCTCACGACGTACGATTCGGGACGAAAAAAAGAGCTAAAAAAGAAAAGAGGCCCGAAACTGATGAAAATGTTCAATTTTGTGCTTCAAAAAAGGGAAAAGCAAGCAAGCTGGCTGCCCCCATTTTATAGCTCTCGGAGAGCTTTCCAACGGTATGCTGTGCGCAGCGTAACTCTTTACGAATTAAAAGTTATGGGCATCAGAGCGAAGGAGACCTGGTCATAAGCCCTACACCCTTGGTTTGCTGGCCCATTCAGAAGGCCCAATGGGCTTAACGACAACCCATCCACTTAAACAACCCAACATCCTCGCAAGACGAGATATCGACGCATTGTAGGGTCCTCTAATGTCCCGCAAGTAAGGTTGTCGTCCTTTTAACAACTCACGACGTACGATCTTGGACGAAAAAATAGAGCTAAATCAGAAAAGTGGCCCGAAACAGATGAAAACGTTATATATTGGGCTCCAAAAAGGGCAAAGCGAGCAAGCTGGCTTCCCCTGTCGTAGAGCTCTTGGAGAGCTTTCCAACAGTATGTTGTACGCAGCGTAACTCCTTACGGATCAAAACTTATGGGCAACAGAGCGAAGGAGACTTGGTCACAAGCCCTACGCCCTCGGTTTGCTGGCCCAAACTCCACGTGAAGCGAAGTTGTCTTGCCCAAGGTGTCATGGGATTCGATAAAACAAATGTGGTGGATAAAGTATCTTGGCAACCCCAATCGAAGGAAAAAAAATTAAAAAGGGGAGTGCAACACGAGGACTTCCCAGGGGCTAAACCCTCCTAGTACTACTCTCGGAGAGCTTTGCAACGGTATGGTGTGCGCCGCGTAACTCCTTACGGATAAAAAGTTATGGACACCGGAGCGATGGGGACCTGGTCACAAGCCCTACGCCCTCGGTTTGTGAGCCCAACCTCCACGTGAAGTGAAGTTGTCTTGCCCAAGGTGCCGTGGGATTCGATAATAGAAATGTGGCGGATTAAGTATCTTGTCAACCCTAATCGGAGGAAAAAAAATTGAAAAGGGGGATGCAACACGAGGACTTCCCAGGGGGTCACCCATCCTAGTACTACTCTCGCCCAAGCATGCTTAATTTCAGAGTTCTCATGGGATCCGCTGTATTAGTGCTGGTATGATCGCACCCGTCATGTTGAGGGCACAATTCCTTTATGTGTTAACGGTTCACAGTCCCAGCCTAGAGAGATGGCCCATTCAGAAGGCCCAATGGGCTTAACAACAACGCATCCGCTTCAACAACGTAGCATCCTCGCAAGACGTGATATCGACGTGTTGTAGGGCCTTCTAATGTCCGGCGAGTAAGGTTGTCATCCTTTTAACAGCTCACAATGTACGATCCGGGGCAGAAAAACAGAGCTTAATCAGAAAAGTGACCCGAAACTGATGAAAACGTTCAATTTTGGGCTCCAAAAAGGGGCACTGTGAGCAAGCAGGCTGCCTTCGTCGTAGACCTCTCGGAGAGCTTTGCAACGGTATGCCGTGCGCCGCGTAACTCCTTACGGATCAAAAGTTATGGGCACCGGAGCGACGGAGAGCTGGTCACAAGCCCTACGCCCTCGGTTTACTAGCCCAGCCTCCACGTGAAGTGAAGTTGTCTTGCCCAAGGAGCCGTGGGATTCGATAATAGAAATGTGGTGGATATAGTATCCTGGCAACCCTAATCGGAGGAATAAAAATTGAAAATGGGGGTGCAACACAAGGACTTCCCAGGGGGTCACCTATCCTAGTACTACTCTCGCCCAAGCACGCTTAACTTCGGAGTTCTGATGGGATCCGGTGCATTAGTGCTGGTATGATCGCACCCGTCATGGTGGGGGTAGAATTCCTTTTTGTGTTAGCGGTTCACGGTCACAGCCTAGAGAGATGGCCTATTCAGAAAGCCCAATGGGCTTAACGACAACCCATCTGCTTCAACAAGCATCCTCGCAAGACGTGATATCGACGCGTTGTGGCATGGTAGCGTTTCACGAACGCCGGGCGGCATAGGGCTTGCCGGTGCTCCCGTGACTACCATGGTCCAATTCTCTCTCTCACTTGGCATTCCACCCTCGGAGAGTTGGGTCGTAGGTTTTGAGGTACATCTGGAGTACACCCAATTGGGAGCGATAAGTGGATTATTGATGTCGGCCGCACCAAATGAATCGAAATTTATATTAAGAGGAAATGCTCACTGTATCCTTTTTACTATGTGTATAAGTACTATTGCTTAGTTCCTAGAGAACCTCGGGGAGGAAAGACTGGTATTTCTGTTCCCTTACTTTGTATCCGTTACTTGATTTGTTTCTTATAATTGCGTACCTTATTATTTGTAATACGTGACATGTTCTCAAAAAGGGATTTTCATAAATTGAACCGGAAAATGAGTTTTAAAACGTATTTCTCGTTCCCCCTCGCTGAGTTCATAAGGACTCGTCCTCTTTCTTATCACAAGTGAAGAAGAACAGGTACAGGTACACGAGGACAACGTGCCTATCGATGATTCCTTGGAGTGATTGTCTGTCCCTACGTGCTTTTGTGCTTTGCCTGAAAGTGGTTGCTATATGGATGTTGTGTTTGATTGCAAACTATTCATTTTATTGATGTAAATGACCCCGTTGTAATTTGGGTCTAATTCTGGGATTGTACTACCTATAGCTGGATGAACTTTTATTTGGTGGTTTGCTTTCGTTTTCTTAATTGGTAGTTATCGTAGGCATTCAAACTACTATATGAACAATCAACTAAGTTAATTCTATCTAATTTCACTTAGGTGCTCATTTGCAAACTAAAGGATAATAGGTACTTGCATGATAGGAAATTGACAAATAAACGGGACATAGTTATCATGTTAGGCTTATTAACCAAACGAGACTTTCAAGATAAACTAGTAGGCAAATCAGTTGGTGACAAATAGGAGTCCTTAATGGAATTCGATTAATGATTGGAATAATTAAGACGTTTAGAGAATTAGGTCAAACCAAAGAGCCCAATTACAGCCGTTATGCTGCCGTTTACCGAAAAATTTTAGAGTTTAGGCCAAAACGTTAAGTGTTAAATCTTCATGAACGGTTAAGTACGTGAAATGATATGAACATTTAGATCACACCCTAGTCTAACCTTCATAGGCCGGGTTGGGACATGACAGCACAGCGAGCAAGCTGGCTGCCCCCGTCGTAGAGCTCTCGGAGAGCTTTCCAACGGTATGCGGTGCACCACGTAACACCTTACGGATCAAAAGTTATGGGCACCGGAGCAACGGAGACCTGGTCACAAGCCCTACGCCCTCAGTTTGCGGGCCCAGCCTCCACTTGAAGCGAAGTTGTCTTGCCCAATCTGCCATGGCTTTCAATAATAGAAATGTGGTAGATAAAGTATCTTGGCAACCCTAACCGGAGGGAAAAAATTTGAAAAAGGGAGTGCAACACGAGGACTTCCCAGGGGGTAACCCATCCTAGCACTACTCTCGCCCAAGCACGCTTAACTTCGGAGTTCTGATGGGATTCGGTGCATTAGTGCTGGTATGATCGTACTCGTCATGTTGATGGCACAATTCCTTTATGTGCTTACGGTTCATAGTCACAACCTAGAGAGATGGCCCATTTAGAAAGCCCAATGGGCTTAACAACAACCCATCCGCTGCAACAACGCAGCATCCTCGCAAAATGTGATATCAACGCATTGTAGGGCCCTCTAATGCCCCGCGAGTAAGGTTTTCGTCCTTTTAACAGCTCACGACGTACGATCCGGGATGTAGAACCAGAGAAAAATTAGAAAAGTGGCCCGAAACTGATGAAAACGTTCGATTTTGAGATCCAAAAAGGGCACAGCGAGCAAGCTAGCTGCCCCTGTGTAGAGCTCTCGAAGAGCTTTCCAACGGTATGTTGTGCGCCGCGTAACTCCTTACAGATCAAAAGTTATGGGCACCAGACCGATGGAGACCTGGTCACAAGCCCTACGCCCTCGGTTTGCGGGCCCAACCTTCAAGTGAAGCGAAGTTGGCTTGCCCAAGGTGCCGTTGGATTCGATAATAGAATTGTGGTGGATAAAGTATCTTGTTAACCCTAACCGGGGAAAAAAAATTGAAAAAGGGGGTGCAACAGTAGGAGTTCCCAAGGGGTCACCCATCCTAGTACTACTCTCGCCCAAGCACGCTTAACTTCGGAGTTTTGATGGGATCCGGTGCATTAGTGCTGGTATGATCACACTCGTCATGATGAGGGTACAATTCTTTTATGTGTTAACGGTTCACAGTCCCAGCCTAGAGAGATGGCCCATTCAAAAAGCCCAATGGGCTAAACGACAACCCATCAGCTTCAACAACCCAGCATCCTCGCAAGACGTGATATCGAAGCATTATAGGGCTCTCTAATGTCCCGCGAGTAGGGTTGTCATCCTTTTAACAGCTCGCGACGTATGATCCGGGATGGAAAAACAGAGCTAAAAAAGAAAAAAGGCCCGAAACTGATGAAAATGTTCAATTTTGGGATCCAAAAAGGGCACAGCGAGCAAGCGAGCTGCCACCATCGTAGAGCTCTCGGAGAGCTTTGCAACGGTATGCTGTGCGCCGTGTAACACTATACGGAACAAAAGTTATGGGCACCGGAGCAATTGAGACCTGTTCACAAGCCCTATACCCTCGATTTGCTGGCCCAGCCTTCACGTGAAGCGAAGTTGTCTTGCCCAAGGTGCCACGGGATTCGATAATAGAAATGTGGTGGATAAAGTATCTTGGCAACCTTAACTGGAGCAAAAAAAAATTGAAAATGGGGGTGCAACACGAGAACTTCCCAAGAGGTCACCCATCCTAGTACTACTTTCGCCCAAGCAAGCTTAACTTCGGAGTTCTGATGGGATCCGGTGCATTAGTTCTGGTATGATCGCACCAGTGATGTTGATGGCACAATTCCTATATGTGTTAACGATTCACAGTCTCAGCCTAGAGAGATGGGCCATTCAAAAGGCCCAATGGGCTTAACGACAACCCATCCTCTTCAACAAGCCAGCATCCTCGCAAGACGAGATATCGATGCATTGTAGGGCCCTCTAATGTCCCGCGAGTAAGGTTGTCGTCCTTTTAAGAGCTCACAACATACGATACGTGATGAAAAAACATAGCTAAATAAGAAAAATTGCCCAAAACTGATGACAACGTTCGATTTTCTTCTCCAAAAAGGGCAAAGCGAGCAAGCTGTCTACCCCCAACGTAGATCTCTAGGAAAGCTTTCCAACGGTATGATGTGCGCCGCGTAACTCCTTACGGATCAAAATTTATGGGCACCGAAGCGAAGGAGACCTGGTCACAAGCCCTACGCCCTCGGTTTGCTGGCCCAGCCTCGACGTGAAGCGAAGTTGTCTTGCCCAAGGTGCCATGGAATTCGATAATAGAAATGGGGTGGGGAAAGTATCTTGGCAACCCTAACCGATGGAAAAAAAATTGAAAATGGGGGTACAACACGAGGGCTTCCCAGGGGGTCACGCATCCTAGTACTACTCTCGCCTAAGCACGCTTAACTTCGGAGTTTAGATGGGATCCGGTGCATTAGTGCTGGTATGACGGCTCCCGTCATGTTGAGGGCACAATTCCTTTATGTGTTAACGGTTCACAGTCCCAGCCTAGAGATATGGCCCATTCAAAAGGCCCAATGGGCTTAACGACAACCCATCTGCTTCAACAACCCAGCATCCTCGCAAGATGAGATATCGATGCGTTGTAGGGTCCTCTAATGTCCTGCAAGTAAGGTTGTCGTCCATTTAACAGCTCACGACGTACGATCCGAGACGAAAAAACAGAGCTAAATGAGAAAAGTGGCCCGAAACTGATGAAAATGTTAGATTTTAGACTCCAAAAAGGGCATAGCGAGCAAGCTAGCTTCCCCTGTCGTAGAGCTCTCGAAGGGCGTTCCAACGGTATACTGTACGGCGCGTAACTCCTTACGGATCAAAAGTTATGGGCACTGGAGCGAAGGAGACTTGGTCACAAGCCCTATGCCCTCGGTTTGCGGGCCCAGCCTCCACGTGAAGCGAAGTTGTCTTGCCCAAGGTGCGGTGCGATTCGATAATTGAAATGTGGTGGATAAAATATCTTGGCAACCTTAATCGGAGGAAAAAAAATTGAAAAGGGGGCTGCAACACGCGGACTTCCCAGGGGGTCACCCATCCTAGTACTACTCTCGCCCAAGCACGCTCGACTTCGGAGTTCAGATGGGATCCGGTGCATTAGTGCTGGTATGATCGCACCTGTTATGTTGTGGGCACAATTCTTTTATGTGTTAACGGTTCACAGTCCCAGCCTAGAGATATGGCCCATTCAAAAGGCCCAATGGGCTTAACGACAACCCATCTGCTTCAACAACCCACCATCCTCGCAAGACGAGATATCGATGCGTTGTAGGGTCCTCTAATGTCCCGCGAGTAAGGTTGTTGTCCTTTTAACAGCTCACGACGTACGATCCGAGACGAAAAAACAGAGCTAAATGAGAAAAGTGGCCCGAAACTGAAGAAAATGTTAGATTTTAGGCTCCAAAAAGGGCATAGCGAGCAAGCTAGCTTCCCCTGCCGTAGAGCTCTCGAATAGCGTTCCAACGGTATCCTGTGCGGCGCGTAACTCCTTACGGATCAAAAGTTATGGGCACCGGAGTGACGGAGACTTGGTCACAAGCCCTACGCCCTCGATTTGCGGGCCCAGCCTCCACGTGAAGCGAAGTTGTCTTGCCCAAGGTGCCGTGGGATTCAATAATTGAAATGTGGTGGATGAAGTATCTTGGCAGCCCTAATCGGAGGAAAAAAAATTGAAAAGGGGGCTGCAACACGAGGACTTCCCAGGGGGTCACCCATCCTAGTACTACTCTCGCCCAAGCACGCTTGACTTCGGAGTTCAGATGGGATCCGGTGCATTAGTGCTGGTATGATTGCACCCATTATGTTGTGGGCAAAATTCCTTTATGTGTTAACGGTTCACAGTCCCAACCTAGAGGGATGGCCCATTCAGAAGGCCCAATGGGCTTAACGACAACCCATCCGCTTCAACAACCCAACAACCTCGCAAGATGAGATATCGACGCATTGTAGTGCCCTCTATTGTCCCGCGAGCAACGTTGCCGTCCTTTAACAGCTCACGACGTATGATACGGGACGAAAAAATAGAGTAAAATGTGAAAAGTGGCCCGAAACTGATGAAAATGATTGATTTTGGGTTGCAAAAAAGGCACAGCGAGCAAGCTACCTTCTCCCATCGTAGATCTCTCGAAGTGCTTTGCAACGGTATGCTGTACGCCGCGTAACTCCTTATGGATCAATAGTTATGGGCACCGGAGCGACGGAGACTTAGTCTCAAGCCCTACGCCCTCAGTTTGCGTGCCCAACCTCCACGTGAAGCGAAGTTGTCTTGCCCGAGGTGCCGTGGGATACAATTATAGAAATGTGGTGGATAAAGTATCTTGGCAACCCTAACCGGAGGAAAAAAAATTGAAAATGGGGATGCAACACGAGGACTTCCCCGGGGGTCACCCATCCTAGTACTACACACGCCCAAGCACGCTTAACTTCGGAGTTCAGATGGGATCTGGTGCATTTGTGTTGGTATGATCGCACCCGTCATGTTGAGGGCACAATTCCTTTATGTGTTAACGGTTCACAGTCCCAGCCTAGAGAGATGGCCCATTCAGAAGGCCCAATGGGCATCACAACAACCCATCCGCTTCAACAACGCAGCAGCCTCGCAAGACGTGATATCGACGCGTTGTAGGGCCCTCTAATGTACCGAGAGTAAGCTTGTCATCCTTTTAATAGCTCACGACGTATGATCCGGGAACGAAAAAATAGAGCTTAATAAGAAAAGTGGCCCGAAACTGATGAAAACATTCCCTTTTGGGCTCGAAAACAGGCACAGCGAGCAAACTGGCTACCCCCGTCGTAGAGTTCTTGGAGAGCTTTGCAACAGTATGCTGTGCGCCGCGTAACTCCTTACAGATCAAAAGTTATGGGCACCGGAGCAACGGAGACCTGGTCACAAGCACTACGGCCTCGGTTTACGGGCCCAGCCTCCACGCGAAGTGAAGTTGTCTTGCCCAAGGTGTCGTGGGATTCGATAATAGAATTGTGACGGATTAAGCATCTTGTCAACCCTAACCAGAAGAAAAAAAATTGAAAAGGGGGGTGGAACACGAGGACTTCTGAGGGGGTCACCCATCCTACTACTACTCTCGTCCAAGCAAGCTTAAATTCGAAGTTCTGATGGGATCCGATGCATTAGTGCTGGTATGATCACAACTGTCATGTTGAAGGCACAATTCCTTTATGTGTTAACGGTTCACAATCCCAGCCTAGAGAGATGGCCCATTCAGAAGGCCTAATGGGCTTAACAACAACCCATCCGCTTTAATAACGCAGCATCCTCGCAAGACGTGATATCGACAAGGTGTAGGGCCCTCTAATGTCCCGCGAGTAAGGTTGTCGTCCTTTTAATAGCTCACGATGTACGATCTAGGACGAAAATACAAAGCAAAACAAGAAAAGTGGCCCAAATCTGATTGTAAACGTTCGATTTTGGACCTCAAAAAGGGCATAGCAAGTAAGCTAGCTGCCCCCATCGTAGAGCTCTCGAAGAGCTTTCCAACAGTATGCTGTGCGCCTCGTAACTCCTTACGGATAAAAAGTTAATGGCACCGGAGCGACGGAGACCTGGTCACAAGCCCTACGCCCAAGGTTTGCGGGCCCAGCCTCCATGTGAAGCGAAGTTGTCTTGACCAAGGTGCCGTGGGATTTGATAGTAGAAATGTGGGAGATAAAGTATCTTGGCAACCCTAACCGGAGGAAAAAAAATTGAAAAGGGGAGTGCAAAACGAGGACTTCCCAGGGAGTCACCCATCCTAGCACTACTTTCGCCCAAGCATGCTTAACTTCGGAGTTCTGATGGGATCCGGTGCATTAGTGCTGGTATGATCGTACCCGTCATGTTGAGGGCACAATTCCTTTATGTGTTAACGGCTCACAGTCCAAGCCTAGAGAGATGGCCCATTCAGAAGGCCCAATGGGCTTAACGACAACCCATCCTCTTCAACAACCCAGCATCCTCGCAAGACGAGATATCGACGCGTTGTAAGGCCTTCTAATATCCCGCAAGTAATGTTGTTGTCCTTTTAATAGCTCTTGACGTACGATTTGGGATGAAAAAACAGAGCTAAACTAGAAAAGTGCCCGAAACTGATGAAAATGTTCGATTTTGGGCTCCAAAAAGGGCGCAGCAAGCATGTATGCTGCCACCATCGTCGAGATCTCGGAGAGCTTTCCAACGTTATGCTGTACACCGCGTAACTCCTTACGGATCAAAAGTTATGGGCACCGAAGCTACGGAGAGCTTGTCACAAGCCCTACGCCATCGGTTAGTGGGCCCAGCCTCCACGTGAAGCGAAGTTGTCTTGTCCATTGTGCCGTTGGATTCGATAATAGAAATGTGGTGGATAAAGTATCTTGGCAACTCTAACTGGAGGAAAAAAAAATTGAAAAAGGGGGTGCAACACGAGGACTTCCCAGGGGGTCACCCATCCTAGTACTACTCTCGCCCAAGCACGCTTAACTTCGGAGTTCTGTTGGGATCCAGTGTATTAGTGCTGGTATGATCGCACCCGTCATGTCGACGGCACAATTACTTTATGTGTTAACGGTTCACAGTCCAGCCTAGAGAGATGGCAAATTCAGAAGGCCCAATGGGCTTAACAACAACCCATCCGCTTCAACAACGTAGCATCCTTGCAAGACGTGATATCGACGTATTGTAGGGCCCTCTAATGTCCCGCTAGTAATGTAGTCGTCCTTTTAACAGCTCACGACGTACGATGCAGGACGAAAAACAGAGCTTAATAAGAAAAGTGGCCTGAAACTGATGAAAACGTTCTATTTTGAGCTCCAAAAAGGGCACAGCGAGCAAGCTAGCTGACCCCGTCGTAGAGCTCTCGGTGAGCTTTGCAACGGTATGCTGCGCGCCGCGTAACTCTTTACGGATCAAAAGTTATGGGCACCGGAGCGACGGAGACCTGGTCACAAGCCCTACGCCCTCAGTTTGCGGGCCCAGCCTCCACTTGAAGCGATGTTGTCTTGCCCAAGGTACCGTGGGATTCGATAATAGAAATGTGGCGGATTAAGTATCTTGTCAACCCTAACCGGAGGAAAAAACAATTGAAAAGGGGGGTGCAACATGAGGACTTCCCAGGGGGTCACCCATCCTAGTACTACTCTCGCCCAAGCACGCTTAACTTCGGAGTTCTGATGGGATTCGCTGCATTAGTGTTAGTATGATCGCACCCGTCATGTTGAGGGCACAATTCCTTTATGTGTTAACGAATCACAGTCCCAGCCTAGAGAGATGGCCCATTCAGAAGGCCCAATGGGCTTAACAACAACCCTTCCGCTTTAACAACGCAGCATCGTCGCAAGACATGATATCGACGCGTTGTAGGGCCCTCTAATGTACCGAGAGTAAGGTTGTCGTCCTTTTAACAGCTCACGACGTACGATCCGGGACAGAAAAACAGAGCTTAATAAGAACAGTGGCCCGAAATTGATGAAAATATTCCATTTTGGGCTCCAAAAAACGCACAGCGAGCAAACTGGTTGCCCTCGCCGTAGAGCTCTCGGAGAGCTTTGCAACGGTATGCTGTACGCCGCGTAACTCCTTACGGATCAAAAGTTATGGGCACCGGAGCGACGGAAACCAAGTCACAAGCCCTACGGCCTCCATTTACGGGCCCAGCCTCCACGTGAAGCGAAGTTGTCTTTCCCAAGGTGCCGTGCGATTCGATAATTGAAATGTGGCGGATTAAGTATCTGGTCAACCCTAACCGGAAGAAAAAAAATTGAAAAGAGGTGTGCAACACGAAGACTTCCCAGGGGGTCACCCATCCTAGTACTACTCTCGCCCAAGCATGCTTAACTTCGGAGTTCTGATGGGATCTGGTGCATTAGTGCTGGTATGATCGCACCCGTCGTGTTGATGGCACAATTCCTTTATGTGTTAACGGTTCACAGTCCCAACCTAGAGAGATGGCCTATTCAGAAGGCCCAATAGGCTTAACGACAACCCATCTGCTTCAACAACCCATCATCTTCGCAAGACGATATATCAATGCATTGTAGGGTCCTTTAATGTCCCGCGAGTAAGGTTGTCCTCCTTTTAACAGCTCACGACGTACGATCCGAGACAGAAGAATAGAGCTAAATCAGAAAAGTGGCCCGAAACGGATGAAAATGTTTGATTTTGGGCTCCAAAAAGGGCAAAGCGAGCAAGCTAGCTTCCCTTGTAGTAGAGCTCTCGAAGTGCGTTCCAACAGTATACTGTGCGCTGCGTAACTCCTTACGGATCAAAAGTTATGGGCACCGGAGCGACGGATACTTGGTCACAAGCCCTACGCAATTGGTTTGCGGGCCTAGCCTCCACGTGAAGCGAAGTTGTCTTGCCCAAGGTGCCATGGGATTCGATAATAGAAATGTGGTGGATAAAGTATCTTGGCAACCCTAATCGGAGCAAAAAAAATTGAAAAGGAGGGTGCAACACGAAGACTTCCCGGGAGGTCACCCATCCTAGTGCTATTCTCGCCCAAGCACGCTTAACTTCGGAGTTCTAATGGGATCCGGTGCATTAGTGCTGGTATGATCGTACCCGTCATGTTGAGGGCACAATTCCTTTATGTGTTAATGGTTCACAGTCCCATCCTAGAGAGATGGCCCATTCAGAAGGCCCAATGGGCTTAACAACAACCCATCCGCTTCAACAACGCAGCATCCTCACAATACGTGATATCGACGCGTTGTAGGGCCCTCTAATGTCCCGCGAGTAAGGTTGTCGTCATTTTAATAGCTTACGATGTACGATCCAGGACGGAAAAATAGAGCTTAATAAGAAAATTGGCCCGAAACTGATGGAAATGTTCCATTTTGGGCTCCAATAATGGGCACAACGAGCAAGATGGCTGCCCCCGTCCTACAGCTCTCGGAGAGCTTTGCAACGGTATGCTGCGTGCCGCGTAACACCCTACGGATCAAAAGTTATGGGTACCGGAGCGACGGAGACCTGGTCACAAGCCCTAAGCCCTCGGTTTGCAGGCCTAGCAACCACGTGAAGCGAAGTTGTCTTGCCCATGGTGCCGTGGGATTCGATAATAGAAATATGGTGGATAAAGTATCTTGGCAACCCTAACCGGAGGAAAACAAATTGAAAAGGGGAATGCAACACGAGGACTTCCCAAGGGGTCACCCATCCTAGTACTACTCTCGCCTAAGAATGCCTAACTTCGGAGTTCTGATGGGATCCGGTGCATTAGTGCTGGTATATCACACCCATCATGTTGAGGGCACAATTCCTTTATGTGTTAACGGTTCACAGTCCCAGCCTAGACTGATAGCCCATTCAGAAGGCCCAATGGTCTTAAAGACAACCCATCCACTTCAACAACCTAGCAACCTCGCAGGACGAGATATCGACGCGTTGTAGGGCCCTCTATTGTCCCACGAGTAAGGTTGTCGTCCTTTTAACAGCTCACAACGTATGATACAGAACGGAAAAATAGAGTAAAATGTGAAAAGTGGCCCGAATCTTATGAAAATGTTTGATTTTGAACTGCAAAAAAGGGCACAGCGAGCAAGCTAGCTTCTCCTGTCGTAGAGCTCTCGAAGAGCTTTGCAACGGTATCCTGTACGCCGCGTAACTCCTTACGGATCAAAAGTTATGGGCACCGGAGCGACGGAGACCTGGTCGCAAGCCCTACGCCTTCGGTTTGCGTGCCCAACCTCCACCTGAAGCGAAGTTGTCTTGCCCAAGGTACCGTGGGATACAATTATAGAAATGTGGTGGATAAAGTATCTTGGCAACCCTAGCCGGAGGAAAAAAAATTGAAAATGGGGATGCAACACGAGGACTTCCCAGGGGGTCACCCATCCTAGTACTACTCTCGCCCAAGCACGCTTGACTTCGGAGTTCAGACGGGATCCGGTGCATTAGTGCTGGTATGATCGCACCCGTTATGTTGTGGGCACAATTCCTTTATGTGTTAACGGTTCATAGTCCCAGCCTAGTGGGATGGCCCATTCAGAAGGCCTAATGGGCTTAACGACAACCCATCCGCTTAAACAATCCAGCATCCTCGCAAGACGTGATATCAACGCGTTGTAGGGCCATCTAATGTCCCGCGAGTAAGGTTTTCGTCCTTTTAATAGCTCTCAACGTACGATCCGGGATGGAAAAACCGAGGTAAATCAGAAAAGTGGCCCGAAACTGATGAAAATGTTCGACTTTGTGCCCCTAAAAGGGCACAGCGAGCAAGATTGCTTCCACCGTCGTCGAATGGTATGCCGTGCACCACGTAACTCCTTACGGATCAAAGGTTATGGTTACCGGAGCGATGGCGAGCTGGTCATAAGCCCTATGCCCTCGGTTTGCGGGCCCAACCACCACGTGAAGCGAAGTTGTCTTGCCCAAGGTGTCGTGGGATTCGATAATAGAAATGTGGCGGGTAAAGTATCTTGGCAACCCTAACAGGAGGAAAAAAAATTGAAAAGGAGGGTGCAATACGAAGACTTCCCAGGAGGTCACCCATCCTAGTGCTACTCTCGCTCAAGCACGCTTAACTTCGGAGTTCTGATGGGATCCGGTGCATTAGTGCTAGTATGATCGCACCCGTCATGGTGAGGGCACAATTCCTTTATGTGTTAACGGTTCACAGTCCCATCCTAGAGAGATGGCCCATTCAGAAGGCCCAATGGGCTTAACAACAACCCATCTGCTTCAACAACGCAGCATCCTCACAAGACGTGATATCGACGCATTGTAGGGCCCTCTAATGTCCCGCGAGTAAGGTTGTCGTCCTTTTAATAGCTCACGACGTACGATCCAGGACAGAAAAATAGAGCTTAACAAGAAAATTGGCCCAAAACTGATGAAAATGTTCCATTTTGGGCTCCAATAATGGGCACAACGAGCAAGATGGCTGCCCCCGTCGTACAGCTCTCGGAGAGCTTTGCAACGGTATGCTGCGTGCCGCGTAACTCCCTACGGATCAAAAGTTATGGGTACCGGAGCGATGGAGACCTGGTCACAAACCCTACGCCCTCGGTTTGCAGGCCCAGCCTCCACGTGAAGCGAAGTTGTCTTGCCCATGGTGCCGTGGGATTCGATAATAGAAATATGGTGGATAAAGTATCTTGGCAACCCTAACCGGAGGAAAAAAAATTGAAAAGGGGGGTGCAACACGGGGACTTCCCAAGGGGTCACCCATCCTAGTACTACTCTCGCCTTAGCACGCTTAACTTCGGAGTTCTGATGGGATCCGGTGCATTACTGCTGGTATGATCGCACCCGTCGTGTTGATGGCACAATTTCTTTATGTGTTAACGGTTCACTATCCCAGCCTAGAGAGATGGCCCATTCAGAAGGCCCAATGGGCTTAACGACAACCCATCCACTTCAACAACCCAGCATCCTTGCAAGACGAGATATCGACGCATTGTAGGGCCCTCTATTGTCCCGCGAGTAAGGTTGCCTTCCTTTTAACTGCTCATGACCTATGATCCGGGACGGAAAAATAGAGCTAAATTAGAAAAGTGGCCCGAAACTAATGAAAACGTTTGATTTTGGGCTGCAAAAAGGGCACAGCAAGCAAGCTAGCTTCTCCCGTCGTAGAGCTCTCGAAGTGCTTTGCAACGGTATGCTGAACGCCGTGTAACTCCTTACGGATCAAAAGTTATGGGCACCGAAGCGACGGAGACCTGGTCAGAAGCCCTACGCCATCGGTTTGCGTGTCCAACCTCCCCGTGACGCGAAGTTGTCTTGCCCAAGGTGCGGTGGGAGACGATTATAGAAATGTGGTGGATAAAGTATCTTGGCAACCCTAATCGGAGGAAAAAAAATTGAAAATGGGGGTGCAACACGAGGACTTCCCAGGGGGTCACCCATCCTAGTGCTACTCTTACCCAAGCACGCTTAACTTCGGATGCATTAGTGCTGGTATGATCGCACCCGTCATGTTGAGGGCACAAATCCCTTATGTGTTGACAGTTCACTGTTCCAACCTAGAGAGATGGCCCATTGAAAAGGCCCTTTGGGAATAACGATAACCCATCCGCTTCAACAATGCTGCATCCTCGCAAGACTTGATATCGACACATTGTAGGGCCCTCTAATGTACCGAGAGTAAGCTTGTCATCCTTTTAATAGCTCACGACATACGATCCGCGACGGAAAAACAGAGCCTAATAAGAAAAGTGGCCCGAAACTGATGAAAACATTCCCTTTTGGGCTCGAAAAAGGGCACATCGAGCAAACGGGCTACCCCCGTCGTAGAGCTCTCAGAGTGCTTTCCAACTGTATGTTGTGCGTTGCGTAACTCCTTACGAATCAAAAGTTAGGGGCAGCGGAGCGACGGAGACTTGGTCATAAGCCCCACGGCCTCGGTTTACGGGCCCAGCCTCTACGTGAAGCGAAGTTGTCATGCCCAAGGTGACGTGGGATTCCATAATAGAAATGTGGCGGATTAAGTATCTTGTCAACCCTAACTAGAAGAAAAAAAATTGAAAAGGGGGGTGCAACAAGAGGACTTCCGAGGGGGTCGCCCATCCTACTACTACTCTCGCCTAAGCACGCCTAACTTCGGAGTTCTGATGGGATCCGGTGCATTAGTGTTGGTATATCACACCCGTCATGTTGAGGGCACAATTTCTTTATGTGTTAACGGTTCACAGTCCCAGCCTAGAGAGATGGCCCATTCAGAAGGCCCAATGGTCTTAACGACAACCCATCCTCTTCAACAACCCAGCAACCTCGCAAGACGAGATATCGACGTGTTGTAGGGCCCTCTATTGTCCCGCGAGTAAGGTTGCCGTCCTTTTAACAGCTCACGACGTATGATACGGGAAGGAAAAATAGAGTAAAATGTGAAAATTGGACCGAAACTGATGAAAATGTTTGATTTTGGGCTGCAAAAAGGGCACATCGAGCAAGCTAGCTTCTCCCGTCGTAGAGCTCTCGAAGTGCTTTGCAACGGTATGTTGTACGCCGCGTAACTCCTTACGGATCAAAAGTTATGGGCACCGGAGCGACGGAGACCTGGCCGTAAGCCCTACGCCCTCGGTTTGCGTACCCAACCTCCACGTGAAGCGAAGTTGTCTTGCCCAAGGTGCTGTGGGATACAATTATAAAAATGTGGTGGATAAAGTATCTTGGCAACCCTAACCGGAGGAAAAAAAATTGAAAATGGGGATGCAACACGAGGACTTCCCAAGGGGTCACCCATCCTAGTACTACTCTCGCCCAAGCACGCTTAACTTCGGAGTTCTGATGTGATCTGGTGCATTTGTGCTGGTATGATCGCACCCATCATGTTGAGGGCACAATTCCTTTATGTGTTAACGGTTCACTGTCCCAGCCAAGAGAGATGGCCCATTCAGAAGGCCCAATGGCTTAACAACAACCCATCTACTTCAACAACGCAGCATCCTCGCAAGACGTGATATCGACGCGTTGTAGGGCCCTCTAATGTACCGAGAGTAAGCTTGTCATCCTTTTAATAGCTCACGACATACGATCCGGGACGGAAAAACAGAGCTTAATAAGAAAAGTGGCCCGAAACTGATGAAAACATTCCATTTTGGGCTCGAAAAACGGCACATCGAGCGAACTGGCTACCCCCGTCATAGAGTTCTCGGAGGGCTTTGCAACGGTATGCTGTGTGCCGCGTAACTCCTTACGGATCAAAAGTTATGGGCACCGGAGCGACGGAGACCTGGTCACAAGCACTACGGCCTCGGTTTACGGGCCCAGCCTCTACGTGAAGCGAAGTTGTCTTGCCTAAGGTACCGTGGGATTCGATAATAGAAATGTGGCGGATTAAGTATCTTGTCAACCCTAACCCGAAGAAAAAAAATTGAAAAGGGGGGTGCAACACGAGGACTTCCGAGGGGGTTACCCATCCTACTACTACTCTCGCCCAAGCAAGCTTAAATTCGGAGTTCTGATGGGATCCGGTGCATTAGTGCTGGTATGATCGCACCCGTCATGTTGAAAGCACAATTCCTTTATGTGTTAACGGTTCACAGTCCCAGCCTAGAGAGATGGCCCATTCAGAAGGCCCAATGGGCTTAACAACAACCCATCCGCTTCAACAACGCAGCATCCTCACAAGACGTGATATCGACAAGGTGTAGGGCCCTCTAATGTCCCGCGAGTAAGGTTGTCGTCCTTTTAATAGCTCACGATGTACGATCTGGGACGAAAAAAGAAAGCCAAACAAGAAAAATGGCCCAAAACTGATTGTAAACGTTCGATTTTGGGCCCCAAAAAGGGCATAGCAAGTAAGCTAGCTGCCCCCATCGTAGAGCACTCGAAGAGCTTTCCAATAGTATGCTGTGCGCCTCGTAACTCCTTACGGATAAAAAGTTAATGGCACCGGAGCGACGGAGACCTGGTCACAAGCCCTATGCCCTCGGTTTGCGGGCCCTGCCTCCATGTGAAGCGAAGTTGTCTTGCCCAAGGTGTCGTGGGATTTGATAGTAGAAATGTGGGAGATAAAGTATCTTGGTAACCCTAAACGGAGGAAAAAAAATTGACAAGTGGAGTGCAAAACGAGGACTTCCCAGGGGGTCACCCATCCTAGTACTACTCTCGCCCAACCACGCTTAACTTCGGAGTTCTGACGGGATCCTGTGCATTAGTGCTGGTTTGATCGTACCCGTCATGTTGAGGGCTAAATTCCTTTATATGTTAACGGTTCGCAATCCAAGCCTAGAGAGATGGCCCATTCAGAAGGCCCAATGGGCTTAACGACAACCCATCATATTCAACAACCCAGCATCCTCGCAAGACGAGATATCGACGCGTTGTAGGGTCCTCTAATGTTCCGCGAGTAAGGTTGTTGTCCTTTTAATAGCTCATGACGTACGATTTGGGATGAAAAAACAGTGCTAAATCAGAAAAGTGCCCGAAACTGATGAAAATGTTCGATTTTGGGCTCCAAAAAGGGCACAGCAAGCATGTATGCTGCCACCGTCGTCGAGATCTTAGAGAGCTTTCCAACGTTATACTGTACACCGTGTAACTTCTTACGGATCAAAACTTATGGGCACCGAAGCTACGGTGAGCTGGTTACAAGCCCTACGCAATCCGTTTGCGGGCCCAGCCTCCACGTGAAGCGAAGTTGTCTTGTCCATTGTGCCGTGGGATTCGATAATAGAAATGTGGTGGATAAAGTATCTTGGCAACCCTAACTGGAGGAAAAAAAATTGAAAAGGGGGTTGCAACACGAGGACTTCCCACGGGGTCACCCATCCTTGTACTACTCTAGCCCAAGCACGCTTAACTTCGGAGTTCTGATGGGATCCGGTGAATTAGTGCTGGTATGATCTCACCTGTCATGTTGAGGGCACAATTCCTTTATGTGTTAACGGTTCACAGTTCCAGCCTAGAGAGATGGCACATTCAGAAGGCCCAATGGGCTTAACAACAACCCATCCGCTTCAACAACGTAGTATCCTCGCAATACGTGATATAGACGCATTGTAGGGCCCTCTAATGTCCCGCGAGTAAGGTTGTCGTCCTTTTAACAGCTCACGACGTACGATGCAGGACGAAACAATAGAGCTTAATAAGAAAAGTGGCATGAAACTGTTGAAAACGTTCCATTTTGGGCTCCAAAAAGGGCACAACGAGCAAGCTGGCTGACCCCGTCGTAGAGCTCTCGGTGAGCTTTGCAACGGTATGCTGTGCGCCGCGTAACTCCTTACGGATCAAAAGTTATGGGAACCGGAGCGACGGAGACCTGGTCACAAGCCCTAGGCCCTCAGTTTGCAGGCCCAGCCTCCACGAGAAGCGAAGTTGTCTTGCCCAAGGTGCCGTGGGAATCAATAATAGAAATGTGGTGGAAAAAGTATCTTGCCAACCCTAACCGGAGGAAAAAAAATTGAAAAGGGGGGTGAAACATGAGGACTTCCCAGGGGGTCACCCATCCTAGTACTACTCTCACCCGAGCACGCTTAACTTCGGAGTTTTGAGGGGATCCGCTGCATTAGTGCTAGTATGATCGCACACGTCATGTTGTGGGCACAATTCCTTTATGTGTTAACGAATCACAGTCCCAGCATAGAGTGATGGCCCATTCAGAAGGACCAATGGGCTTAACAATAACCCATCCGCTTTAACAACGCAGCATCATCGCAAGACATGATATCGATGCGTTGTAGGGCCCTCTAATGTACCGACAGTAAGGTTGTTGTCCTTTTAACAGCTCACGACGTACGATCCGGGACGGAAAAACAGAGCTTAATAAGAACAGTGGCTCGAAACTAATGAAAACATTCCATTTTGGCCTCCAAAAAGGGTAGAGCGAGTAAACTGGCTGCCCTCGTCGTAGAGCTCTCGGAGAGCTTTGCAACTGTATGCTGTGCGCCGCGTAACTCCTTACGGATCAAAAGTTACGGGCACCGGAGCGACGGAGACCTGGTCACAAGCACTACGACCTTTGTTTGCTGGCCCAACCTCCACGTGAAGCGAAGTTGTCTTTCCCAAGGTGCCGTGGGATTCGATAATTGAAATGTGGCGGATTAAGTATCTTGTCAACCCTAACCTGAAGAAAAAAAATTGAAAAGGGGGGTGCAACACGAGGACTTCCCAGGGGGTCACCCATCCTACTACTACTCTCACCCAAGCACGATTAAATTCGGAGTTCTGATGGGATCCGGTGCATTAGTGCCGGTATGATCGCACCCGTCATGTTGAAGGCACAATTCCTTTATGTGTTAATGGTTCACAGTCCCATCCTAGAGAGATGGCCCATTCAGAAGGCCCAATGGGCATAACAACAAAATATCCGCTTCAACAAAGCAGCATCCTCACAAGACGTGATATCGACGCGGTGTAGGGCCCTCTAATGTCCCGCGAGTAAGGTTGTCGTCCTTTTAATAGATCACAATGTACGATCAGGGATGAAAAAACAAAGCAAAACAAGAAAAGTGGCCCAAAACTGATGAAAATGTTTGATTTTGGGCCCCAAAAAGGGCAGAGCAAGTAAGCTAGCTGCCCCCGTCGCAGAGCTCTCCAAGTGCTTTCCAACGGTATGTTGTGCGCCACGTAACTCCTTACGGATAAAAAGTTAATGGCATCAGAACGACGGAGACCTGGTCACAAAACCTACGCCATCGGTTTGCGGGCCCAGCCTCCACGTGAAGCGAAGTTGTCTTGCCCAAGGTGCCGTGGGATTTGATAATAGAAATGTGGGAGATAAAGTATCTTGGCAACCCTAACCGGAGGAAAAAAAATGGAAAATGGGAGTGCAAAACGAGGACTTCCCAGGGCGTCACCCATCCTAGTACTACTCTCACCCAAGCACACTTAACTTCGGAGTTCTGATGGGATCTGGTGCATTAGTACTGGTTTGATCGCACCCGTCATGTTGAGGGCACAATTCCTTTATATGTTAACGGTTCACAGTCCCAGCCTATAGGGATGGCCAATTCAGAAGGCCCAATGGGCTTAACGATAACCCATCCGCTTCAACAACCCAGCATCCTCGCAAGACGAGATATCGACGCGTTGTAGGGTCCTATAATGTTCGGTGAGTAAGGTGTCGTCCTTTTAACAGCTCACGACATACGATCCGGGATGGAAAAACAAAGCTTAATAAGAACAGTGGCCCGAAACTGATGAAAAACTTCCATTTTGGGCTCCAAGAAGGGCACAGCGAGCAAACTGGTTGCCCTCGTCGTAGAGCTCTCGCAGAGCTTTGCAACGGTATGCTGTGCGCCGTGTAACTCCTTACGGATCAAAAGTTATGGGCACCAGAGCGATGGAGACTTGGTCACAAGCACTACGGCCTCCGTTTGCGGGCCAAGCCTCCACGTGAAGCGAAGTTGTCTTTCCCAAGCTGCCGTGGGATTCGATAATTGAAATGTAGCGGATTAAGTATCTTGTCAACCCTAACCAGAAGAAAAAAAATTGAAAAGCGGGGTGCAACCCGAGGACATCCTAGGGGGTCACCCGTCCTACTACTACTCTCGCCCAAGCCCGATTAATTTCCGAGTTCTGATTGAATCCAGTGCATTAGTACTGGTATGATCGCACCCATAATGTTGAAGGCACAATTTCTTTTTGTGTTAACGGTTCACAGTCCCAGCCTAGAGAGATGGCCCATTCAGAAGGCCTAATAGGCTTCACAACAACCCATCCGCTTCAACAACGCAGCATCCTCGCACGACCTGATATCGACGCGTTGTAGGGCCCTCTAATGTCCCGCGAGTAAGGTTGTCGTCTTTTTAACAGCTCACGATGTACGATCTGGGACGAAAAAACAAAGCAAAACAAGAAAAGTGGCCCAAAATTGATGAAAACGTTCGATTTTGGGCCGCAAAAAGGGCATAGCAGGTAAGCTAGCTGCCCCCGTCGTAGAGCTCTCGAAGTTCTTTCCAACGTTATGTTGTGCGCCGCGTAACTCCTTATGGATAAAATGTTAATGGCACCGGAACGACGGAGACCTGGTCACAAAACCTACGCCCTCGATTTGCGAGCCCAGCCTCCACGTGAAGCGAAGTTGTCTTGAACAAGGTGCCGTGGGATTTGATAATAGAAATGTGGGAGATAAAGTATCTTGGCAACCCTAACCGGAGGAAAAAAAATGGAAAAGGGGAGTGCAAAACGAGGACTTCCCAGGGGGTCACCCATCCTAGTACAACTCTCACCCAAGCACGCTTAACTTCGGAGATCTGATGGGATCTGGTGCATTAGTGCTGGTTTGATCACACCCGTCATGTTGAGGGCACAATTCCTTTATATGTTAACGGTTCACAGTCCCAGCCTAGAGGGATGGCCCATTCAGAAGGCCCAATGGGCTTAATGACAACCCATCCGCTTCAACAACCCAGCATCCTCGGAAGACGAGATATCGACGCATTGTAGGGTCCTCTAATGTTCCGTGAGTAAGGTGTCGTCCTTTTAATAGCTCATGACGTACGATCCGGGACGGAAAAATTGAGGTAAATTAGAAAAGTGCCCGAAACTGATGAAAATATTCGATTTTGGGCTCCAAAAAGGGCACAGCAAGCATGTATTCTGCCATCGTCGTCGAGATCTCGGAGAGCTTTCCAACGTTATGCTGTACGCCGCGTAACTCCTTACGGATCAAAATTTATGGGCATCGGAGCTACGGAGAGCTGGTCACAAGCCTGACGCTATCGGTTTGGGGGCCCAGCCTCCACGTGAAGCGAAGTTGTCTTGTCCAATGTGCCTTGGGATTCGATAATTGAAATGTGGTGTATAAAGTATCTTGGCAACCCTAGCTGGAGGAAAAAAAGTTGAAAATGGGGGTGCAACACGAGGACTTCCCCGGGGGTCCCCCACCCTAGTACTACTCTCGCCCAAGCCCGCTTAGCTTCGGAGTTCTGATGGGATCCAGTGCATTAGTGCCGGTATGATCGTACCAGTCATGTTGAGGGCACAATTCCTTTATGTGTTAACGGTTCACAGTCCCAGCCTAGAGAGATGGCCCATTCAGAAGGCCCAATGGGCTTAACAACAACCCATCAGCTTCAACAACGCAGCATCCTCGCAGGACGTGATATCGATGCGTTGCAGGGCCCTCTAATGTCCCGCGAGTATGGTTTTCGTCCTTTTAACAACTCACGACGTATGATTCGGGATGGAAAAATAGAGCTTAATAAGAAAAGTGGCCCGAAACTGATGAAAAAGTTCCATTTTGGGCTCCAAAAAAGGTACAGCGAGCAAGCTGGCTGCCCCCGTCGTAGAGCTTTGCAATGGTACGCTGTGCGTGTCACGCCCCAACCCGGCCTATAAAGGTTAGATTGGGGTATGATCTAAACATTCAAGTCACGTCTCGTACTTAACCGTTCATGAAGATTTAACACTTAACATCTTGGCCTAAACTCCAAAATTTTTCAGTAAATCGGCAGCATAACGGCTGTAATTGGGCTCTATGGTTTGACATAATTCTCTAAATGCCTCAATTATTCCAATCATTAATCCAATTCCATTAAGGACTCCTATTTGACACCAACCGATTGGCTAACTAGTTTACCTTGAAAGTCTCGTTTGGTTAATAAGCCTAACATGATAACTATGTCCTGTTTATTTTTCAATTTCCTATCATGCAAGTACCTATTATCCTTTAGTTTGCAAATGAACACCTAAGTGAAATTAGATAGAATTAACTTAGTTGATTGTTCATCTAGTGGTTTGAATGCCTACGATAACTACTAATTAAGAAAACGAAAGCAAACAACCAAATAAAAGTTCGTCCGGTTATAGATAGTACAATCTCAGAATTAGACCCAAATTACAACGGGGTCATTTACATCAATAAACAACGAGCAACATAAAAGAAATAGTCTTCAAGTAGCATAGTTCACAAATAGCCATAATCACGCAAGGCACACAAGACAGGCAATCACTCCAGGGGTTCATCGTTAGGCACACCATCCTCGGGTACCTGTACCTGTTCTTCTTCACCTGTGATGAAAAAGAGGGTGAGTCCTTATGAACTCAGCGAGGGGGAATGAGAAATACGTTTTGAAACTCGTTTTCCGGTTCAATTTATGAAAACTCTTTTTGAGAACATGTCACGTATTACAAATAATAAGGTACGCAATTATAAGAAACAAATCGAGTAACGGATACAAAGTAAGGGAACAGAAATGCCAGTCTTTCCTCCCCGAGGTTCTCTAGGAACCAAGCGAGAGTACTTACATATAAGCACAGGAACAAGAATACCAGTCTTTCCTCCCCGAGGTTCTCTAGGAACCAAGCGAGAGTACTTATACACATTGTAAAAAGGATACGGTGAGCATTTGCTCTCAATGTCAATTTCGATTCATTTGGTGCGGCCGACTTCAATAATCCACTTATCGCTCCCAATTGGGTGTACTCCGGATGTACCCCGAAACCTACGACCCAACTCTCCGAGGGTGAAATGCCAAGCGAGAGAGGGAATTGGACCATGGTAGTCACGGTAACACCGGCAAGCCCGATGCCGCCCGGTGTGCGTGAAACACTACCATGCCACACTGAAAGGTTGCAACCTCGTATACAATGCCCATTTTTGTCATTTAACATTTCACATTAGGAGGTCAACAAAGTAGGTTGCCTCCGAGCAAGTATATGATCACATTTTGACATATTGGCATATAAGGCATTGTAAGAACATATAATCATTTCATATATCCATTTGAAAGCAATTAAACTTTAATGAGCACCCAAGTAATCATGTTCAATTAAACCATTGAATATCTTTTAACAATTCACATTAGGAGAACAACAAAGTAGGTTGCCTCCGAGCAATTTCAAGATCACATATAGCCAAGTAAACGAACCAGGCATGCCTGACATGAAATTTCACATTGTAGAACACATAGAGTCATATGAACATTAAACGGGCAGCCATGTAACACATGCAAGTCAAGCCATATAACTCATTTCGAAGTCCACGTAATCAAGTGATACGATTATTCACATGCAACAACATCTACGTGGTGGTTTCGGATGCAAGAAAAGCCTATTTGTCAACATGCAATGATCAAAATTACATTTAATCTTATAAGACATTTACGGGCAGCCCACTAAGCATATAATTTCCACACAATATCTAAATGATCAACACTTAGCAAGACTACCTAGTCATTAGGGTTTCCGTTTCATGCTTAACCATGTGATTAAACCCTAAGTCAACTCAAGTTCATTCACAAGTCATGCATCATTCAATTCAAACATCCTCAAGTACTCAAAACAGTCCACACAACATCCCAACACCACAATTCCAAGCAATTAGCACCACAAGAGGGGTTACAACAATTTTCCAAGCATATAACTAAGTGAAACCTTTACTGCAATAGGCTGTTTTCCCACAATCAATAGGATAATCAAACAATCTCAAAATTTAGTGAATAAGATGTCAAATTAAAGCTTAAGAAGTTAACTAAAATCAGAAACAAACCTTGCATCAATTGGAGTTCAGAATCATTAGTTATGGCCGAAACAGTGAGGTAGCACAAAACTGTCCAGATTTGCACACGTTTCAGAAATTGACGTTTTTGAGGTCCTTGGAGTCATTTTTAGCTTTGGTCCATTTCTGACAAAATTGTCCAGAACTGAAAAATCTAGTAGCACACCAATTTTCATGCATTGTGGACAACATTTACTAAGTCAAAAATGGTTCGCTCCACAAGGTCAGTGCATCTGCCAAAACCTGATTCATTTTCCCAGATTTCCAGATTTGGTCATATTTTAATGATTTGCCATTTTGAGGACCTTAGAGTCAAAATTAGCTTCGGCTTATTTCTGGGAAAAATGTTCAAAACTGTCCAAAATAGTCACCCACCAATTTTCAAGCATTTTCAACATCATATTCTTAGCTAAACTTACCTCGAACATACTGGTCAGAGAGCTGTCATCCACTTCGACTTCACCTAGCATCATTTTCAAGCCAAGATCTTGCCATGCATGGTTGTTTAAGATTATGAACGACCATATAGCTCAAGTACAGAAGCAAATACACACATTTATGAGCATGCATGTGAAATTTCAAAGAGTTTTCAAAAGCTTTTAACCCTCACCTTTGCAATCAACCAAAAGATGCACAAAAACCTTGTTGAGGCTCAAATTTCTTCCTCTTCTTGCTTAGCCGAGTTTCCAACTTGGTTTTCTCTATTTTTCCTAGCCTAGTAAGCAATCTCTTAGTACATGCATGTAGTTAGGACTTGAAGAAAAGAAATGGAAGCTTAGTAACTCACCTAGGCCGAAAATGAAGCTTCAATGCACATGCATGAGTGATTTTTGCATCATAGCTTGTTCGGTTGAGGTCCTTTGCTTGTGGCTTGCTTGGTTTAGCTATGGTGTGAAGAAGAGAAGCTATGGAGATGAAGAACTCAGCCAAAACCGAAATGGAGAGAGAAAATGAGAGGGAGAGAGAGAAATGTGAGGAAAGTGAGAGAAAATGAGAGAAAAATGAGGCTTTTTGCAATTTTTGAGCATGTGGTCAGCCTTGGGCTTCCAAATCTGAATTTTTGTGTCTTCAAGGTGGAATTTGAAATGTTAGCATGGGCCATGAGTGGTTTGGTCGAAAATGAGAGGAAATTGAGGTGGTTTTGGGCAATTTTTTATGCATTGATAAGTGTTTTTGTGTCATGACTTGTCTAGAATTATTTTGAATTAAACATGCATGCAAAAATCTGATTTTGTGTCATCTTTTGAATTGTTTTAACATGTGTGTAAGAGAATGTTGGGTATTTAGGGATTTTAGGTAGAATAGAATATAGGGTATGTTTAGAGGTTGGTGAGATTTTGTCTTGTAGTGAGTTTAAAATATAATATTTAGGTGTTAGTGGATTTTGTAGAGATTTGAATTAGGATTATAATAATAGTTAGTGGATTGTGTAGGATTATTTTATTATCTTGTGCTTTGTGTAGGATTCTTTCTTGATTAACGTGGTGACACGGATTCCTAGGTCTAGGGCACGAATTACGAGGTAGACACGATCTACGAGGTAAGACACGAACTTCAAGACTAATGCACGTACTTCAAGACTAATGCACAGATTTCAATGCAAATGCACGCAATCCCTAGATAAATGTACGTAAACCAATACAAGGCACGTAATTCAAGACACGACTCTTAAACCTAGGTTAAAGCACGCAGTTCAAGGTTAATGCACACGAAACAAAGAGACACACGCAAATCAAGGTCTCGCATGTAAATTAAGGTCATGGCATGTTTATCTAGGTATCGCACGTATATCGAGGATTAGGGCACACAATTTTAGGTTAAGGCATGTATAACGAGGCATGCATGAAAACCAAGACATGGCACGTAATCTAGGGTCGGTCGTACAGTTCTAGGTCTAAGGCACGCAAATTGAGATAAGGCACGTTATTCGGGGTCGGGCCTCACAGTGCGCCGTGTAACTCCTTACGGATCAAAAGTTATGGGCATCGGAGCGACGGAGACCTGGTCACAAGCCCTACGCCCTCGGTTTGCAGACCCAGCCTCCACTTCAAGCGAAGTTGTCTTGCTCAAGGTGCCGTGGTATTAGATAATAGAAATGTGGTGGATAAAGTATCTTGGCAAGCCTAACCAGAGGAAAAAAATTTGAAAAGAGGGGTGCAACATGAGGACTTCCCAGGAGGTCACCCATCCTACTACTACTCTCGCCCTAGGATGCTTAACTTCGGAGTTCTGATGGGATCTGGTGCATTAGTGCTGGTATGATCGCCCCCGTCATGTTGAGGACACAGTTCCTTTATGTGTTAACGGTTCACAGTCCCAGCATAGAGAGATGGCCCAATTAGAAGGCCTAATGGGCTTAACAACAACCCATCCGCTTCAACAACGCGGCATCCTCGCATGACGTGATATCGATGCAATGTAGGGACCTCTAATGTACCGCGAGTAAGGTTGTCGTCCTTTTAACAGCTCACGACATACGATCCGGGATGAAAAAACAGAGCTTAATAAGAAAAGTGGACCGAAACAGATGAAAACGTTCGATTTTGGGTTCAAAAAAGGGAACAACGAGCAAACTAGCTGCCCCTGTCGTAGAGCTCTTGGAGTGCTTTGCAACGGTATGCTGCGCGCCGCGTAACTCTTTACGGATCAAAAGTTCTAGGCACCGGAGCAACGGAGACCCGGTCACAAGCACTACGCCCTCGGTTTTCCAGCCCATCCTCCACGTGAAGAGAAGTTGTCTTGCCCAAGGTGCCGTGAGATTCGATAATTGAAATGTGGTGGATTAAGTATCTTGGCAACCCTAACCGGAGGAAAAAAAATTGAAAAGGGAGGTACAACACAAGGACTTCCTAGGGGGTCACCCATCCCAGTACTACTCTCGCCCAAGCACGCTTAACTTCCGAGTTCTGATGGGATCCGGTGCATTAGTGCTGGTATGATCACACCCGTCATGTTGCGGGCACAATTCCTTTTTTTGTTAACGGTTCACAGTCCCAGCCTAGAGAGATGGCCCGTTCAGAAGTCCCATTGGGCTTAATGACAACCCATCCGCTTCAATAACCCAGCATCCTTGCAAGACGAGATATCGACGCGTTGTAGGGCCCTCTAATGTCCCGCGAGTAAGGTTGTCGTCCTTTTAACAGCTCACGACTTACGAACCGTGACGAAAAAATAGAGCTAAATCAAAAAAGTGGCCCGAAACTGATGAAAAAGTTCGATTTTGGGCCCCAAAAAGGGCAAAGCGAGCAAGCTAGCTTCCTCCGTCATCGAGCTCTTGAAGTGCTTTCCAAGGGTATGCTTTGTGCCGTGTAACTCCTTACGGATCAAAAGTGATGTGTGCCGGAGCGACGGAGCCCTGGTCACAAGCCCTATGCCCTCGGTTTACGGGCCCAGCCTCCACGTGAAGCGAAGTTGTCTTGCCCAAGGTGCCGTGGGATTCAATAATAGAAATGTGGTGGATAAAGTATCTTGGCAACCCTAACAGGAGGTAAAAAATTGAAAAGGAGGATGCAACACGAGGACTTCCGAGGGGTCACCCATCCTAGTACTACTCTCGGCCAAGCACGCTTAACTTCGGAGTTCTGATGGGATCCGGTGCATTAGTGTTGGTATTATCGCACCCATCTTGTTGCGGGCATAATTCCTTTACGTGTTAACGGTTCACAGTCCCAACCTAAATAGATGGCCCATTCAGAAAGCCCAATGGGCTTAACGACAACCCATCCGCTTCAACAACCCAGCATCCTCGCAAGACTGGATACCGACGCATTGTAGGGCCCTCTAATGTCCCGCAATTAAGGTTGTCGTCCTTTTAACAGCTCACGACATACGATCCGGGATGAAAAAATAGAGCTAAATCAGAAAAGTTGTCTGAAACTGAAGAAAATTTTCGATTTTGGGTTCCAAGAAAGGGCACAACGAGCATGCTGGCTACCCCCGTCGTAGAGCTCTCGGAGAACTTTCCAATCGTATGATGTGTGCTGCGTAACTCCTTACGGATCAAAAGTTATGGGCACCGAAGCGAAAGAGACCTGGTCATAAGCCCCACGCCCTTGGTTTGCTGGCCCAGCCTCTACGTGAAGCGAAGTTGTCTTGCCTAGGGTTCCGTGGGATTCGATAATAGAAATGTGGTGGATAAAGTATCTTGGCAACCCTAACCAGATCAAAAAAGATTGAAAAGGGGGGTGCAACACGAGGACTTCCCAGGGGGTCACCCATCCTAGTACTACTCTCGCCCAAGCACGCTTAATTCGGAGTTCTGATGGGATCCGGTGCATTAGTGTTGGTATGATCGCACCCGTCTTGTTGTGGGCATAATTCCGTTATGTGTTATAGGTTCACAGTCCCAGCCTAAAGAGATGGCCCATTCAGAGGGCCCAATGGGCTTAACACAGACCCATCAACTTCAACAACGCAACATCCTCGCAAGATGAGATATTGACCCATTGTAGGGTTCTCTAATGTCCCGTGAGTAAGGTTGTCGTCCTTTTAATAGCTCACGACGTACGATCCGGGACGGAAAAACAGAGCTAAACCAGAAAAGTGGCCCGAAACTGATGAAAATGTTCAATTCTTGGCTCCGAAAAGGGAACATCAAGCAAGCTTGCTACAGCTGTCGTCGAGCTCTCGGAATGCTTTTCAACGGTATGCTGTGCGCCGCGTAACTCCTTACGGATCAAAAGTTATGGGCACCGGAGCGACGGAGAGCTGGTCACAAGCCCTACGCCCTCGGTTTGCGGGCCCAGCCTCTACGTGAAGCGAAGTTGTCTAGCCCAAGGTGCCGTGGGATTCGATAATTGTAATGTGGTGGGTAAAGTATCTTGGCAACCCTAACCGGAGGAAAAAAATTGAAAAGGGGGGTGCAACACGAGGACTTCCCAGGGGTCACCCATCCAAGTACTACTCTCGCCCAAGCACGCTTAACTACGGAGTTCTGATGGGATCCGGTGCATTAGTGCTGGTATGATCGCACCCGTCATGTTGAGTGCACAATTCCTTTATGTGTTAACGGTTCACAGTCCCAGCCTAGAGAGATGGCCCATTCAGAAGGGCCAATGGGCTTAACAACAAACCATCCGCTTCAACAACGTAGCATCCTCGCAAGACGTGATATCGACGCGTTGTAGGGCCCTCTAATGTCCCACGAGTAAGGTTTTCGTCTTTTTAACAGCTCATGACGTACGATCCGGAAAAACATAGCTTAATAAGAAAAGTCGCCCGAAACTGATGAAAGTGCTCCAATTCGGGCTCTAAAAATGGGCACAGAGAGCAAGCTTGCTGCCCCCGTCGTAGAGCTCTCGGAGAGCTTTGTAACGGTCAGCTGTGCGCCTCGTAACTCCTTACGGATCAAAAGTTATGGGCACCGGAGCGACAGAGACCTGGTAAAAAGCCCTATGCCCTCGGTTTGTGGGCCCAGCCTCCACGTGAAGCAAAGTTGTCTTGCCCAAGGTGCCGTGGGATTCGATAATAGAAATGTGGTGGATTAAGTATCTTGGCAACCCAAACAGGAGAAAAAAAAATTGAAAAGGGGGGTGCAACACAAGGACTTCCCAAGGGGTCACCCATCCTAGTACTACTCTCGCCCAAGCACACTTAACTTCGGAGTTCTGATGGGATCCGGTGCATTAGTGCTGGTATGATCACACCCGTTATGTTGAGGGCACAATTCTTTATGTGTTAACGGTTCACAGTCCCAGCCTAGAGAGATAGCCCATTCAAAGGGCCCAATGGGCTTAACAACAACCCATCCATTTCAACAGCATAGCATCCTCGCAAGACGTGATATCGACGCATTGTAGGGCCCTCTAATGTCCCACGAGTATGGTTGTCGTCCTTTTAATAGCTCACGACGTACGATCCGGGATGAAAAAACAGGGCTTCATAAGAATAGTGGCCCGAAACTGATGAAAACGTTCTGATTTTGGGCTCTGCAAACGGGCATAGCAAGCAAGCAAACGGATGAAGTGTAGTTGTCTTGCCCATGGTGCGGTGGGATTCGATAATAGAAATGTGGTGGATTAAGTATCTTGGCTACCCTAACCGGAGGATAAAAAATTGAAAAGGGGTGTGCAACACGAGGACTTCCTAGGGGGTCACCCTTCCTAGTACCACTCTCGCCCAAGCACGCTTAATTTCAGAATTCTGATAGGATCTGATGCATTAGTGCTAGTATGGTCGCACCTGTCATGTTGGAGGCACAATTCCTTTATGTGTTAACGGTTCACAGTCCCAGCGTGGAGAGATGGCCCATTCAGAAGGCCCAATGGACTTAATAACAACCCATCCGCTTCAACAATGCAGCATCCTCGAAAGAAGTGATATTGATGCATTGTAGGGACCTCTAATGTCTGGCGAGTAAGGTTGTCGTCCTTTTAACAGCTCACGACGTACGATCCGGAACGGAAAAACAGAGCAAAACCAGAAATATGGCCAGAAACTGATGAAAACGTTCGATTTTGGGCTCCAAAAAGGGCAAAGCGAGCAAGCTAGCTGCGCTTGTCGTAGAGCTCTCGGAGAGCTTTGTAACGGTAAGCTGTGCGCCTCGTAACTTCTTACCGATCAAAAGGTATGGGTACCGGAGCGACGGAGACCTGGTCACAAGCCCTACGCCCTCGGTTTGTGGGCCCAGCCTCCATACGAAGCGACGTTGTCTTGCCCAAGGTGCAGTGAGATTCGATAATAGAAATGTGGTGGATTAAGTATCTTGGCAACCCTAACCAGAGGAAAAAAAATTGAAAAGGGGGGTGCAACACGAGAACTTTCCAGGGGGTCACACATCCTAGCACTACTCGCGCCCAAGCACGCTTAACTTCGGGGTTCTAATGGGATCCGGTGCATTCGTGCTGGTATGATCGCACCCGTCATGTTGAGGGCACAATTCCTTTTTTTGTTAACGGGTCACAGTCCCAGCCTAGAGAGATGGCCCATTCAGAAGACCCAATGGGCTTAACAACAACTCATCCGCTTCAACAACCCAGCATCCTCGCAAGATGAGATATCACGTTGTAGTGCCCTCTAATGTCCCGCGAGTAGGGTTGTCGTCCTTTTAACAGCTCACAACGTATGATATAGGACGGAAAAACAGAGCAAAACCTGAAAAATGGCCCGCAACTGATGAAAAAGTTCAATTTTGGGCCCCAAAAAGGGAAAAGCGAGGAAGCTAGCTTCCCCCGTCGCAGAGCACTCGAAGAGCTTTCCAAGTGTATACTGTGTGCCATGTAACTCCTTACGAATCAAAAGTTATGGGCACCGGAGCGACGGAGACTTGGTCACAAGCCCTACGCCCTCGATTTATGGGCCCAGCCTCCACGTGAAGCGAAGTTGTCTTGCCCAAGGTGCCGTGGGATTCAATAATAGAAGTGTGGTGGATAAAGTATCTTGGCAACCCTAATTGGAGGAAAAGAAATTGAAAAGGGGGATGCAACACGAGGACTTCCCAGGGGGTCACCCATCCTAGTACTACTCTTGCCCAAGCACGCTTACCTTCGGAGTTCTGATGGGATCCGGTGCATTAGTGCTGGTATGATCGCACCCGTCATGTTGTGTTCACAATTCCTTTATGTGTTAACGGTTCACAGTCCCAGCCTAGAGAGATGGCCCATTCTAAAGGCCCAATGGGCTTAACGAGAACCCAGCCGCTTGAACAACCCAGCATCCTCGCAAGACGAGATATCGACGCGTTGTAGGGTCCTCTAATGTCCTGAGAGTAAGGTTGTCGTCCTTTTAATAGCTCACGACGTACAATATGGGACGGAAAAACATAGCTAAATTAGAAAAGGGGCCCGAAACTGATGAAAATGTTCAATTTTTGGCTCCAAAATGGGTACAGCAAGCAAGCTTGCTGCCTCGTAACTCCTTACGGATCAAAAGTTATGGGCACCGGAGCGACGGAGAGCTGGTCACAAGCCTTACGCCCTCGGTTTGCGAGCCCAGCCTCCACGTGAAGCATAGTTGTCTTGCCCAAGATGCCGTGGGATTCGATAATAGAAATGTGGTGGTTAAAGTATCTTGGCAACCCTAACCGGAGGAAAAAAAATTGAAAAGGGGGGTGCAACACGAGGACTTCTCAGGAGGTCACCCATCTTAGTACTACTATCGCCCAAGCACGCTTAACTTCGGAGTTCTTAAGGATTTCGGTGCATTAGTGCTGGTATGATCTCACCCGTCATGTTGAGGGCACAATTCCTTTATGTGTTAACGATTCACAGTCCCAGCCTAGAGAGATGGCCTATTCTAAAGGCCCAATGGGCTTAACAACAACCTATCCGCTTCAACAACGCAGCATGCTCGCAAGACGTGATATCGACACGTTGTAGGGCCCTCTAATATCCCGCGAGTAAGGTTGTCGTCCTTTTAACAGCTCACGACATACGATCCGGGATGGAAAAATAGAGATAAATTAAAAAAGTAGCCCGAAACTGATGAAAACGTTCGATTTTGGGCTCCAAAAAAGGACACAGCAAGCAAGGTGGCTGCCCCTGTCGTAGAGCTCTCAAGGCACTTTCCAACGGTATGCTGTGAGCCGCGTAACTCCTTACAGATCAAAAGTTATGGGCACCGAAGCGAAGGAGACCTGGTCACAAGCCGTAGGCCCTTGGTTTGCTGGTCCAGCCACCAAGTGAAGCGAAGTTGTCTTGCCCAAGGTGCCGTGGGATTCTATAATAGAAATGTGGTGCATAAAGTATCTTGGCAACCCTAACCGGAGGAAAAAAAATTGAAAAGGGGGATAAAACACCAGGACTTCCCAGGGGGTCACCCATCCTAGTACTATTCTCGCCCAAGCACGCTTAACTTCGGAGTTCTGATGGGATCCGGTATATTAGTGCTGGTATGATCGCACCCGTCATGTTGTGGGCACAATTCCTTTATGTGTTAACGGTTCACAGTCCCAGCCTAGAGAGATGGTCCATTCAGAAGGCCCAATGGGCTTAACGAGAACCCATCCGCTTCAACAACCCAGCATCCTCGCAAGACGAGATATCGTCGTGTTGTAGGGTCCTCTAATGTTCCAGGAGTAAGGTTGTCGTCCTTTTAATAACTTACGACATACAATCTAGGACAGAAAAATACAGCTAAAGTAGAAAAGTGGCCCGAAACTGATGAAAATGTTCGATTTTTGGCCCCAAAATGGGCACAGCAAGCAAGCTTGCCGCCACCGTCGTCGAGCTCTCGGAATGCTCTTCAACGGTATGCTATGCGCCGCATAACTCCTTACGGATCAAAAGTTATGGGCACCGGAGCAACGGAGAGCTGGTCACAAGCCCTAAGCCCTCGGTTTGCAGGCCCAGCCTCCACGTGAAGCGAAGTTGTCTTGCCCAAGGTTCTGTGGGATTCGATAATAGAAATATGGTGGGTAAAGTATCTTGGAAACCCTAACCGGAGGAAAAAAAATTGAAAAGGAGGGTGGAACATGAGGACTTCTCAAGAGGTCACCCATCCCAGTACTACTATTACCCAAGCACGCTTAACTTCGGAGTTCTGATGGAATCCGGTGCGTTAGTGCTGGTATGATCTCACCCGTCATGTTGAGGGCACAATTCCTTTATGTGTTAACGATTCACAGTCCTAGCCTAGAGAGATGGCCCATTCAGAAGGCCCAATGGGCTTAACAACAACCTATCCGTTTCAACAACGCAGCATCCTCGCAAGACGTGATATCGACACATTATAGGGCCCTCTAATGTCCCACGAGTAAGGTTGTCATCCTTCTAACAGCTCACGACGTACGATCCGGGACGAAAAAACAGAGCTTTATAAGAAAAGTGACCCAAAACTGATGAAAACGTTCGATTTTGGGCTCCAGAAAGGGGCACAGAGAGCAAGCTGGCTGCCTTCGTCGTAGAGCTCTCGTAGAGCTTTGTAACGGTATGCTGTGCGCCGCGTAACTCCTTATGGATCAAAAGTTATGGGCATCGGAGCGACGGAGACCTTGTCACAAGCCCTACGCCCTCGGTTTGCGGGCCCAGCCTCCACGTGAAGCGAAGTTGTCTTGCCCAAGATGCCGTGGGATTCGATAATAGAAATGTGGTGGATAAAGTATCTAGGAAACCTTAACCGGAAGAAAAAAAATTGAAAAGGGGAGTACAACTCGACGACTTCCCAGTGCGTCACCCATCCTACTACTACTCTCGCCCAAGCACGCTTAACTTCAGAGTTCTGATGGGATCCAGTGCATTAGTGCGGGTATGATCACACCCGTCATGTTGAGGGCATAATTCCTTTATGTGTTATCGGTTGACAGCCCCAGCCTAGAGAGATAGCCTATTTACAAGGCCCAATGGGCTTAACGACAACCCATCCACTTCAACAACCCAACATCCTCGCAAGACGAGATATCGATGCGTTGTAGGGTCCTCTAATGTCACGGGAGTAAGGTTGTCGTCCTTTTAATAGCTCACGACATACGATACGGGACGAAAAAACAGAGCAACAGTAGAAAAGTGGCCCGAAACTGATGAAAACATTCGAGTTCGGGCTCTAAAAAGGGCACAATGAGCAAGCTAGCTTGCCCCATCGTAGAGCACTCGAAGTGTTTTCCAACGGTGTGATGTGCGCCGCGTAACTCCTTACGGATCAAAAGTTATGGGCACCGGAGCGACAGAGACCTAGTCACAGGCCCTACGCCTTCGGTTTGCGGGCCCAGCCTCCACGTGAAGCGAAGTTGTCTTGCCCAAGCTAACGTGGGATTCGATAATAGAAAGGATAAAGTATCTTGGCAACCCTAACAGGCGGAAAAAAAAATTGAAAAGGGGCGTGCAACACGAGGACTTCCCAAGGGGTCACCCATCCTAGTACCACTCTCGCCCGAGCATGCTTAAATTTGGAGTTCTGATAGGATCCAGAGCATTAGTGCTGGTATGGTCGCACCCGTCATGTTGAAGCCACAATTCCTTTATGTGTTAACGGTTCACAGTCGCAGCCTAGAGAGATGGCCCATTCAGAAGGCCCAATGGGTTTAACAACAACCCATCCTCTTCAACAACGCAGCATCCTCGCAAGATGTGATATCGACACGTTGTAGGGACCTCTAATGTCCTACGAGTAAGGTTTTCGTCCTTTTAACATCTCACGACGTGCGATCCCGGACGAAAAAATAGTGCAAAATTAGAAAAGTGGCCCAAAACCGATGAAAATGTTTGATTTTGGTTCCAAAAAGCGCACAGCGAGCAAGCTAGCTGCCCCCGTCATAAACTTCTCGAAGTGCTTTCCAACGGTATGCTGTGCGCCACGTAACTCCTTATGGATAAAAAGTTATAGGCACCGAAGCGACGTAGACCTAGTCACAAGCCCTACGCCCTTGGTTTGCTGGCCGAACCTCCACGTGAAGCGAAGTTGTCTTGCCCAAGGTGCCGTGGGATTCGATAATAGAAATATGGTGGATAAAGTATCTTGGCAACCCTAACCGTAGGAAAAAAAAATTGAAAAGGGGGGTGCAACACAAGGACTTCCCAGGGGGTCACCCATCCTAGTACTACTCTCGCCCAAGCACGCTCAACTTCGGAGTTCTGATGGGATTCGGTGCATTAGTGCTGGTATGATCGCACCCGTCATGTTAAGGGCACAATTCTTTTATGTGTTAATGGTTCGCAGTCCAAGACTAGAGAGATGGCCCATTAAGAAGGCCCAATGGGCTTAACGACAACCCATCCGCTTCAACAACCTAGCATACTCGCATGACGAGATATCGACGCGCTGTAGGGCCCTATAATGTCCCGCGAGTAAGGTTGTTGTCCTTTTAACAGATCACGACGTACGATACGGGACAGTAAAACGAAGTTAAAATAGAAAAGTGGCCCGAAACTGATGAAAATGTTCAATTTTGGGCTATGAAAAAGGGCACAGCAAGCAAGCTTCCTTCCCTCATCGTATAGCTCTCGGAGAGCTTTCCAATAGTATGTTGTGCGCCGCGTAACTCCTTACGGATCAAAAGTTATGGGCACCGTAGCGACGGAGACCTGATCACAAGCCCTACGCCATCGGTTTGCGGGCCCGACCTCCACGTGAAGCGAAGTTGTCTGGCCCAAGGAGCAGAGGGATTCGATAATAGAAATGTGGTTGATAAAGTATCTTGGCAACCCTAACCGGAGGAAAAAAAAATTGAAAAGGGGGGTGCAACTCGAGGACTTCCCAGGGGGTCACCCATCCTAGTACTACTCTCGCCCAAGCACGCTTAACTTCGAAGTTCTGATGGGATCCAATGCATTAGTGCTGGTATGATCGCACCCGTCATGTTGATGGCCCAATTCCTTTATGTGTTAACGGTTCACAGTCCCAGCCTACAGAGATGGCCTATTCAGAAGGCCCAATGGGTTTAACAACAACCCATCCGCTTCAACAACGCAGCATCCTCGCTAGACTTGATATTGACGGGTTGTAGGACCCTCTAATGTCCCGCGAGTAAGGTTGTCATCCTTTTAACAGCTCACGACGTACGATCCTGGATTGAAAAACAGAGATAAATAAGAAAAGTAGCACGAAACTGATGAAAACTTTCGATTTTGGGCTCAAAAAAAGGGCACAGCAAGCAACCTGGCAGACCACATCGTAGAGCTCTCGGAGGGCTTTCCAACGGTATACTGTGCGCCACATAACTCCTTACGAATCAAAAGTTATGGGCACCGGAGCGATGGAGACCTGGTCCCAAGCCGCATGCCCTCGGTTTGCGAGCCCAGCCTCTGCGTGAGACAAAGTTGTCTTGCCCAAGGTGCAGTGGGATTCGATAATAGAAATGTGGTGGATAAAGTATCCTGGCAACCCTAACCGAAGAAAAAAAAATTGAAAAGGGGGGTGCAACACGAGGACTGCCCAAGGGGTCACCCATCCTAGTACTACTCTCGCCCAAGCACACTTAACTTCGGAGTTCTTTTGGGATCCGGTGCATTAGTGCTGGTATGATCGCACCCGTCGTGTTGATTGCCCAATTCTTTTATGTGTTAACGGTTCATAGTCCCAGCCAAGAGAGATAGCCGATTCGAAAGGCCCAACGGGCTTAACAACATCCCATCATTCTCGGAAGACGAGATATCGACGCATTGTAGGGCCCTCTAATGTCTCGCGAGTAAGGTTGTCGTCCTTTTAACAACTCATGACGTACGATACGGGACGGAAAAAGAGAGGAAAAGCAGAAAAGTGGCCCAAAACTGATGAAAACGTTCGATTTTGGGATCCAAAAAGGGGAGCTGGCTCGTGTGCTCTCGAAGAGCTTTCCAACGGAATGCTGTGTGCCGCGTAACTCCTTACGGATCAAAAGTTATGTTCACCGGAACGACGGAGCCCTGGTCATAACCCCTCCGCCCTCGGTTTGCGGGCCCAGCCTCCACGTGAAGCGAAGTTGTCTTGCCCAAGGTGCCGTGGGATTCGATAATAGAAATGTGGTCGATAAAGTATCTTGGCCACCCTAACCGGAGGAAAAAAAATTAAAAAGGGGGGTGCAACACGGGGACTTCCCAAGGGGTCATCCATCCTAGTACTACTCTCGCCCAAGCACGCTTAACTTTGGAGTTCTTATGGAATCCGGTGCATTAGTGCTGGTATGATTGCACCCGTAATGTTGAGGGCACAATTCCTTTATTTGTTAACGGTTCACAGTCCCAGCCTAGAGAGATGGCCAATTCCAAAGGCCCAATGGGTTTAACAACAACCCATCCTCTTCAACAACGCAGCATGCTTGAAAGACGTGATATCGACGCGTTGTAAGGCCCTTTAATGTCCTGCGAGTAAGGTTGTCGTCCTTTTAATAGCTCACGACGTACGATCCTGGACGGAAAAACAGAGCTAATTAAGTAAAGTGGCACAAAACTGATGAAAGCTTTCGATTTTGGGCTCCAAAAAAGGGCACAGCAAGCAAGCTGGCTGCCCATATCATAGAGCTCTAGAAGAGCTTTCCAACGGTATACTGTGCACCACGTAACTCCTTACGAATCAAAAGTTATGGACAACGGAGCGAAAGAGAACTGGTCACAAGCCCTACGCCCTCGGTGCCTAGCCTCCACGTGAAACGAAGTTGTCTTGCCAAAGGTGCAGTGGGATTCGATAATAGAAATGTGGTGGATAAAGTATCTTGGCAACCCTAACCAGGGGAAAAAAATTGAAAAGGGGGGTGCAACACGATGACTTCCCAGGGGGTCACCCATCCTAGTACTACTCTTGGCCAAGCACGCTTAACTTCGGAGTTCTGATGGGATCCAGCACTTTAGTGCTGGTATGATCGCACCCGTCATGTTGATGGCACAATTCCTTTATGTGTTAACGGTTCACAGTCCCAGCCTAGAGAGATGGCCCATTCAGAAGGCCCAATGGGCTTAACGACAACCCATCCGCTTCAACAACCTAGCATCCTCACAAGACAAGAAATCGACGCGTTGTAGGGCCCACTAATGTCTCGGGAGTAAGGCTGTCGTCCTTTTAACGGCTCACAACTTACGATCCGGGATGAAAAAATAGAGCGAAGACTAGTAAAGTGGCCTAAAACTGATGAAAACTTGCGATTTTGGCCTCCAAAAAGGGCACAGCAAGTAACCTGGCTGCCCACATCGTAGAGCTCTCGGAGAGCTTTCCAACGGTGTACTGTGCACCACGTAACTCCTTACGAATCAAAAGTTATAGGCACCGGAGCGATGGAGACCTGGTCACAAGCCCTACGCCCTTGATTTGCGGGCCCAGCCTCCACGTGAAACAAAGTTGCCTTGCCCAAGGTGCCGTGGGATTCGATAATAGAAATGGGGTTGATAAAGTATCTTGGCAACCCTAACCGGAGAAAAAAAAATTGAAAAGGGGCGTGCAACACGAGGACTTCCCAGGGGGTCACCAATCCTAGTACTACTCTCTCCCAAGCACGATTAACTTCAGAGTTCTGATGGGATCCGGTGCATTAGTTCTGGTATGATTGCACCCGTCGTGTTGATGGCCCAATTCCTTTATGTGTTAACGGTTCACAGTCCCAGCCAAGAGAGATAGCCCATTCGGAAGGCCCAATTGGCTTAACGACAACCCATCAGCTTCAACAACCCAGCATCCTCGCAAGACAAGATATCGACGCGTTGTAGGGCCTTCTAATATCTCGCGAATAAGGTTGTCTTCCTTTTAACAACTCACAACGCACGATACGGGACAGAAAAACAGAGCAAAACTAGAAAAGTGGCCCTTAACTGATGAAAACGTTCGGTTTTGGGCTCCAAAAAGGGGGCAACGAGCTCGAGCGCTCTAGAAGAGCTTTCCAACGGTATGCTGTGCACCGCGTAACTCCTTACGGAACAAAAGTTATCGGCACCGGAGCGACGATACCCTGGTCACAAGCCCTACGCCCTCGGTTTGCGGGCCCAGCCTCCTCGGGAAGCGAAGTTGTTTTGCCCAAGGTGCTGTGGGATTCGATAATAGAAATGTGGTGGATAAAGTATCTTGGCAACCCTAACCGAAGGAAAAAAAAAATTAAAATGGGGGTGCAACACGAGGACTTCCCAGGGGTTCACCCATCCTAGTACTACTCTCGCCCACGCACGCTTAACTTCGGAGTTCTGATGGGATCCAGTGCACTAGTGCTGGTATGATTGCACCCGTTATGTTGAGGGCACAATTCCTTTATGTGTTAACGGTTCACAGTCCCAGCCTAGAGAGATGGCCCATTCAGAAGGCCCAATGGGCTTAACAACAACCCATCAGCTTCAAGAACCCACTTCACAAGACGAGATATCGACGCGTTGTAGGGCACTCTAATGACCCGCGAGTAAGGTTGTCGTTGTTTTAACAACTCACGACGTATGATACGAGACAGAAAAACGGAGGAAAATCAGAAAAGTGGCCCAAAACTGATGAAAACGTTCAATTTTCAGCTCCAAAAAGGGTATAGCAAGCTCGCTTGCTGCCCCCGTCGTAGAGCTCTCGAAGTTCTTTTCCAACGGTATGTTGTGCGCCGCGTAACTCCATACGGTTAAAAAGTTATGGGCACCGGAGCGACGGAGACCTACTCACAAGCCCTACGACCTCGGTTTGCGGGCCCGGCCTCCACGTGAAGCGAAGTTGTCTTGCCCAAGGTGCTGTGGTATTGGAGAATAGAAATGCGGTGTATAAAGTATCTTGGCAACCCTAACCGGAGAAAAACAAATTGAAAAGGGGGGTGCAACACGAGGACTTCCCAGGGGGTCACCCATTCTAGTACTACTCTCGCCCAAGCACGCTTAACTTCGGAGTTCTGATGGGATTCGGTGTATTAGTGCGGGTATGATCTCACCTGTCTTGTTGAGGGCACAATTCCTTTATGTGTTAACAGTTCACAGTCCCAGCCTAGAGTGATGGCCCATTTAGAAGGCCCGTGGGCTTAACGACAATACATCCGCTTCAACAACCCTGCATCCTCGCAAGATGAGATATCGACGAGTTGTAGGGCCCTCTAATATCCCGCGAGTAAGGTTGTCGTCCTTTTAACAACTGACGACGTACGATCCGGGATGGAAAAACAGAGCTAAAAAACAAAAAGGGGCCCAAAATTGATGAAAATGTTCAATTTTGGGCTCCAAAAAAGGGCCCAGCGAGCAAGCTGGCTGCCCACGCCGTAGAGCCCTCGTAGAGCTTTCCAACGGTATGCTGTGCGCCGCGTAACTTCTTACGGATCAAAGTTATGGGCACCGGAGTGAAGGAGACTTGGTCACAAGCCCTACGCCCTCGGTTTGCGGGTCCAGCCTCCAAGTGAAGCGAAGTTGTCTTGCCCAAGGTGAAGTGGAATTCGATAATAGAAATATGGTGGATAAAGTATCTTGGCAAACCTAACCGGAGGAAAAAAATTGAAAAGAGCGGTGCTACATGAGTTCTTTCCAGGGCGTCACCTATCTTAGTACTACTCTCGCCCAAGCACGCTTAACTTCGGAGTTCTTATGGGATCCGGTGCATTAGAGCTGGTATGATCGCACCTGTCATGTTGAGGGCACAATTTCTTTTTTGTGTTAATGGTTCACAGTCCCAGCCTAGAGATATGGCCCATTCAGAAGGCCCAATGGGGTTAAAGACAACCCATCTGCTTCAATAACCCAGCATTCACGCAAGACGAGATATCGATGCATTTTAGGGCCCTCTAATGCCCCGCAAGCAAGGTTGTCGTCCTTTTAACAGCTCACGACGTACGATCCGGGATGGAAAAACAGAGCTAAAAAAGAACAGTGACCCGAAACTGATGAAAATGTTCGATTTAGGGCTCCAAAAAAGGACACAGTGAGCAAGCTGGATGCCCACGTCGTAGGGCTCTCGTAGAGCTTTCCAACGGTATGCTGTGCGGCGCGTAACTCCTTACGGATCAAAGTTATGGGCACCAGAGCAAAGGAGACCTGGTCACAAGCCCTATGCCCTTGGTTTGCTGGCCCAGCCTCCACGTGACCCGAAGTTGTCTTGCCCAAGTTGCAGTGGGATTCAATAATAGAAATATGTTGGATAAAGTATCTTGGCAAACCTAATCGGAGCAAAAAAAATTGAAAAGGGGGGTGCTACACGAGGACTTCCCAGGGGGTCACCCATCCTAGTACTACTCTCGTCCAAGCACGCTTAACTTCGCAGTTCATATGGGATCCGGTGCATTAGTGCTGGTATGATCACACCCATCATGTTGAGGGCACAATTCATTTATGTGTTAACGGTTCACAGTCTCAGCCTAGAGAGATGGCCCATTCAGAAGGCCCAATGGGCTTAACGATAACCCATCCACTTAAACAACCCAGCATCCTCGCAAGACGAGATATCGACGCATTGTAGGGTCCTCTAATGTCCCGCAAGTAAGGTTGTCGTCCTTTTAACAGCTCACGACGTACGATCCGGGAAGGAAAAACAGAGCTAAAAAAGTACAGTGACCCAAAATTGATCAAAACGTTCGATTTAGGGCTCCAAAAACGGACACATTGAGCAAGCTAGCTGCCCACGTCGTAGAGCTCTCAGAGAGCTTACCAACGGTATGCTGTGCATCGCGTAACGCCTTACCGATCAAAAGTTATGGGCACCGGAGCGAAGGAGACCTGGTCACAAGCCCTACGCCCTTGGTTTGCTGGCCTAGCCTCCATGTGAAGCGAAGTTGTCTTGCGCAAAGTGCCGTGCGATTCGATAATAAAAATGTGGCGGATAAAGTATCTTGGCAACCCTAACCGGAGCAAAAAAAAATTGAAAAGGGGGGTGCAACACGAGGACTTCCCAGGGGGTCACCCATACTAATACTACTCTCGCCCAAGCACGCTTCACTTCGGAGTTCTTATGGGATCCGGTGCGTTAGTGCTGGTATGATCGCACCCGTCGATTTGGTGGCCCAATTCTTTTATGTGTTAACGGTTCACAGTCCCAGCCTAGAGAGATAGCCCATTCAGAAGGCCCAATGGGTTTAATGACAACCCATCTGCTTCAACAACCCAGCATCCTCGAAAGACGAGATATCAACGTGTTGTAGGGCCCTCTAATGTCCCCCGAGTAAGATTTTCGTCCTTTTAACAGCTCACGACGTACGATACGAGATGGAAAAACAGAGCAAAATTAGAAAAGTGGCCCGAAACTGAAGAATAATGTTCGATTTTGGTCTCCAAAAAGGGCACAGCGAGTGAGCTCGCTGCCCCTATCGTAGTACTCTCGATGAGCTTTCCAACGGTATGCTGTGCGCCGCGTAACTCCTTACGGATCAAAAGTTATGGGAACCGGAGGGACAAAGACCTGGTCACAAGCCCTACGCCCTCGGTTTGCGGGCCCAGCCTCCACATGAAGCGAAGGTTTCTTGCTCAAGGTGCCGTGGGATTCGATAATAGAAATGAGTTCGATAAAGTATCTTAGCAACCCTAACCGGAGGAAAAAAATTGAAAATGGGGGTGCAACACGAGGACTTCCTAGGGGTTCACCCATCCCAGTACTAATCTCGCCCAAGCATGCTTAACTTCGGAGTTCTGATGGGATCCGGTGCATTAGTGCTGGTATCATCGCACCCGTCATGTTGATGGCACAATTCCTTTATGTGTTAACGGTTCACAGTCCCAGCCTAGAGAGATGGCCCATTCAGAAGGCCCAATGGGCTTAACGACAACCCATCCGCTTCAACAACCCAGCATCCTCGCAAGACGAGATATCGACGCGTTGTAGGGCCCTCTAATGTCCCGCGAGTAAGGTTGTCGTCCTTTTAACAGCTCACGACGTACGATCCGGGATGGAAAAACAGAGCAAAAATCAGAAAAGTGGCCCAAAACTGATGAAAACGTTCGATTTTGGCCACCAAAAAGGGCATAGCGAGCAAGCTAGCAGCCCCCGTCGTAGAGCTCCCGAAGACCTTTCCAACGGTATGCTGTGCGCCGCGTAACTCCTTACGAATCAAAAGTTATGGGCTCCTGGGCGACGGAGACCTGGTCACAAGCCCTACGCCCTTGGTTTGCGGGCCCAAGGTTCAGTGGGATTCGATAATAGACATGTGGTGGATACAGTATCTTGGCAACCCTAACCGGAGGAAAAAAATTTGAAAAGGGGGGTGCAACACAAGGACTTCAAAGGGGGTCACCCATCCTAGTACTACTCTCGCCCAAGCACGCTTAACTTCGGAGTTCTAATGGGATCTGGAGACCTAGTGCTGGTATGATCGCACCCGTTATGTTGATGGCCCAATTCCTTTATGTGTTAACGGTTCATAGTCCCAACTTAGAGAGATAGCCCACTCAGAAGGCCCAATGGGCTTAACGACAACCCTTCCGCTTCAACAACCCAGCATCCTTGCAAAACGAGATATCGACGCATTGTAGGGCCCTCTAATGTCCCGCGAGTAGGGTTGTCGTCCTTTTAACAGCTCACGACGTACGATCCCGGATGGCAAAACAGGGCTAAATCAAAAAAGTGGACCGAAACTGATGAAAAAGTTCAATTTTGGGCTCCAAAAAAGGCACAGCGAGCAAGCTAGATGCCCCTATCGTAGAGCTCTCGAAGAGCTTTCCAACGGTAAGCTGTGCACCACGTAACTCCTTACGGATAAAAAGTTATAGGCACCGGAGCGATGGAGACCTGGGCACAAGCCCTACCCCCTCAGTTTTCCACCCAGCCTCCACGAGAAGCGAAGTTGTCTTCGCCAAGGTGCCATGGCATTCGATAATACAAATGTGGTGGATAAAGGATCTCGGCAACCCTAACAGGAGGAAAAAAATTGAAATGGGGTGTGCAACACGAGGACTTCCCGGGGGGACACCCATCCTAGTACTACTCTCGCCCAAGCATGCTTAACTTCGTAGTTCTGATGGGATCCAGTGCATTAGTGCTGGTATGATCGCACCCATCATATTGAGGGCACAATTCCTTTATTGGTTAACGGTTCACAGTCCCAACCTAGAGAGATGGCCCATTCAGAAGGCCCAATGGGCTTAACGACAACCCATCCGCTTCAACAACCCAGCATCCTCGTAGGACGAGATATTGACGCATTGTAGGGCCCTCTAATGTCCAGCGAGTAAGGTTGTCGTGCTTTTAACTACTCATGACGTACGATCCGGGACGAAAAAAATAGAGCTAAAAAAGAAAAGTGGCCAGAAACTGATGAAACCATTCAATTTTGGGCTGCAAAAAAGGGGCACAGCAAGGAAGCTAGCTCTCCCCATCGTAGGGCTCTCGGAGAGCTTTGCAACGGTATGCTGTGCGCCGCGTAACTCCTTACGGATCAAAAGTTATGGGCACCGGAGTGAAGGAGACTTGGTCACAAGCCCTACGCCCTCGGTTTACGGGCCCAGCCCCAACTTTAAGCGAAGTTGTCTTGCCTAAGGTGCCGTGGGATTTGATAAAAGAAATGTGGTGGATAAAGTATCTTGACAACCCTAACCGGAGGATAAAAAATTGAAAAAGCGGGTGCAACACGAGGACTTCCCAGGGGCTCACCCATACTAGTACTACTCTCGCCCAAGCACACTTAACTTCGGAGTCTAATGGAATCTGGTGCATTAGTGCTGGTATGATCACACCCGTCATGTTGAGGCCACAATTTCATTATATGTTAACAGTTCACAGTCATAGCCTAGAGAGATGGCCCATTCAAAAGGCCCAATGGGCTTAACGAAAACCCATCCGCTTCAACAACGCAGCACCCTCGCAAGACGTGATATCGACGCGGTGTAGGGTCCTCTAATGTCCAGCGAGTAAGGTTGTCGTCCTTTTAACAGCTCACGACGTACAATCCGGGACAGTAAAACAGAGCTAAATCAGAAAAGTAGCCCAAAACTGATGAAAACGTTTGATTTTGGGCTTCAAAAATGGCAAAACGTGCAAGCTAGTTGCCCCCATCATAGAGCTCTCGAAGCGCTTTCCAACGGTATGCTGTGCGCCGCGTAACTCATTACAGATAAAAAGTTATGGGCACCGGAGCGACAGAGACCTGGCCACAAGCCCTCCGACCTCGGGTTGGTGGTCCAGACTCCACGTGAAGCGAAGTTTTCTTGCCCAAGCTGCCGTGGGATTCGATAATAGAAATGTGGTGGATAAAGTATGTTGGCAACCCTAACCAGAGGAAAGAAAATTGAAAAGAGGGGTGCAACACGAGGACTTCTCAGGGGTCACCCATCCTAGTACTACTCTCACCCAAGCACGCTTAACTTCAGAGTTCTAATGGAATCCGGTGCATTAGTGCTGGTATGATCGCACCCATCATGTTGAGGGCACAATTCCTTTATGTGTTAACGGTTCACAGTCCCATCATAGAGACACGGCCCATTCAGAAGGGCCAATGGGCTTAACAATAACCCATCCGCTTCAACAACGCAGCATCCTCGCAAAACGTTATATCGACGTGTTGTAGGGTCCTCTAATGTTCCGCGAGTAAGGTTGTCTTCCTTTTAACAGCTCACGACGTACGGTCTGAGATTGAAAAATATAGCTAAATTAGAAAAGTGGCTCGAAACTGATGAAAACATTCAATTTTGGGCTCCAAAAAGGGCATAGCAAGCTGCCCCTGTCGTAGAGCTCTCGAAGTACTTTCCAACGGTATGTTGTGCGCCACGTAACTCCTTACGGATCAAAAATTATGGGCACCGGAGCGACGGAGACCTGGTCATAAGCCTTACGCCCTCGGTTTGCTGGCCCAGCCTCCACGTGAAGCGAAGTTGTCTTGCCCAAGGTGCCGTGGGATTTGATAATAGAAATGTGGTGGATAAAGTATCTTGGCAACCCTAATCGGAGGAAAAAAAATTGAAAAGAGGGGTACAACACGAGGACTTCCCACGGGGTCACCCATCCTAGTACTACTCTCACCCAAGCATGCTTAACTTCGGAGTTCTGTTGGGATCCGTTGCATTAGTGCCGGAATGATCACACCCGTTATGTTTAGGGCACAATTCTTTTATGTGTTAACGGTTCATAGTCCCAGCCTAGAGAGATGGCCAATTCAGAAGGCCCAATGGCCTTAACGACAACCCATCCGCTTCAACAACCTAGAATCCTTGCAAGACAAGATATCGACGTGTTGTAGGGCCCTCTAATTTCTAGTGAGTAAGGTTGTCGTCCTTTTAACAGCTCACGATGTACGATTCGGGACAGAAAAACAGAGCAAAAATTAGAAAAGTGGCCCGAAAGTGATGAAAATGTTCCATTTTGGGGTCCAAAAAGGGCATAGCGAGCAAGCTAGCTGCCATCGTCGTAGAGCTCTCGGAGGGCTTTCCAACGGTAGGCTGTGCGCCGCGTAACACTTTACGGATCAAAAGTTATGGGCACCGGAGGGACGGAGAGCTAGTCACAAGCCCTACGCCCTCGGTTTGCGGCCCAGCCTCAACGTGAAGCGAAGTTGTCTTGCACAAGGTGCGGTGGGATGCGAAAATAGAAATGTGGTGGATAAAGTATCTTAGCAACCCTAACTGGAGGAAAAAAATTGAAAAGGGGGGTGCAACACGAGGACTTCTCAAGGGGTCACCCATCCTAGTACTACTCTTGTCCAAGCACGCTTAACTTCGGAGTTCTGATGGGATCCGGTACATTAGTGCTGGTATGATCGCACCCATCATGTTGAGGGCAGAATTCCTTTATGTGTTAAGGGTTCACAGTCGCAGCCTAGAGAGATGGCTTATTCAGAAGGCCCAATGGGCTTAACGACAACCCATCCGCTTCAACAACGTAGCATTCTCGCAAGACGAGATATCGATGCATTGTAGTGCCCTCTAATGTCCTGCGAGTAAGGTTGTCGTCCTTTTACCAGTTCACGACGCACGATCCGGGATCGAAAAATAGAGCTAAAAAAGAAAAGTGGCCCAAAACTGATGAAAATATTCGATTTTGGGCTCCAAAAAAGGGCACAGCAAGCAAGCTGGCTGCCCCTATTGTAGAGCTCTCGGAGAGCTTTGCAACGGTATGCTGTGCGCTGCGTAACTCCTTACGGATAAAAAGTTATGGGCACCGGAGCGACGGAGACCTGGTCACAAGCCCTACGCCCTCGGTTTGCTGGCCCAGCCTCTACGTGAAGTGAAGTTGTCTTGCCCAAGGTGCCGTGGGATTCGATAATAAAAATGTGGTGGATAAAGTATCTTGGCAACCCTAACCGGAGCAAAAAAAATTGAAAAAGGGGGTGCAACACAAGGACTTCCCAGGGGGTCACCCAGCCTAGTACTACTCTCGCCCAAACACACATAACTTCGGAGTTCTTATGGGATCCAATGCATTAGTGCTACTTTGATCGCACCCATCATGTTGAGGGCACAATTCCTTTATGTGTTATCGGTTCACAGTCCCAGCCTAGAGAGATGGCCCATTCAGAAGGCCCAATGGGCATTACAACAACCCATCCGCTTCAACAACGCAGCATCCTCGAAAGACGTGATATCAGCGCATTGTAGGGCCTTGTAATGTCCAGCGAGATATGTTGTCGTCCTTTTAACAACTTACGACGTACGATCCGAGAACGAAAAACAGAGCCAAAAAAGAAAAATGGCCCGAAACTGATGAAATCGTTCGATTTTGGGCTCCAAAAAATGGCACAGTGATTAAGCTGGCTGCCCCCGTCGTAGATCTCTCGAAGTACTTTCCAACGGTTTGCTGTGCTCCGCATAACTCCTTACAGATCAAAAGTTATGGGCACCGGAGCGAAGGAGACCTGGTCACAAGCCCTATGCCCTCGGTTTGCTGGCCCAGCCTCCACGTGAAGCGAAGTTGTCTTGCCCAAGGTACCGTGGGATTCGATAACAGAAATGTGGTGGATAAAGTATCTTGGCAACCCTAACCGAAGGAAAAAAATTTGAAAATGGGGGTGCAACACGAAGAGTTCCCAGGGGGTCACCCATCTTAGTAATACTCTCACCCAAGCACGTTTAACTTCGGAGTTCTGATGGGATCCGGTGCATTAGTGCTGGTATAATCTCACCCATCATGTTGAGGGCACAATTCCTTTATGTGTTAATGGTTCACAGTTCCAGCCTAGAGAGATAGCCCATTCAGAAGGCCCAATGGGCTTAATGAGAACCCATCAGCTTCAACAACCCAATATCCTCACAAGACGAGATATCGACGCATTGTAGGGCCCTATAATATCCCGCGAGTAAGGTTGTCATCCTTTTAATAGCTCACGACGTACGATCCGGGACCGAAAAACATAGCTAAAAAAGAAAAGTGGCCCAAAACTGATGAAAACTTTCGATTTTGGGCTCCAAAAAGGGTACAACTGGTAAGCTTACTGCCCCTGTCGTAGAGCTCTCGAAGTGCTTGCCAACGGTATGCTATGTGCCGCGTAACTCGTTACGGATAAAAAGTTATGGGCACCGGAGCGACAGAGACCTAGTCACAAGCTCTACGCCCTCAGTTTGCTGGCCCAGCCTCCAGGTGAAGCGAAGTTATCTTGCCCAAGGTGCCGTGGGATTCGATAATAGAAATGTGGTGGATAAAGTATCTTGGCAACCCTAACCGGAGGGAAAAAAATTTAAAATAGGGGTGCAACACGTGGACTTCCCAGGGTGTCGCCCATCCTAGTACTACTCTCGCCCAAGCACGCTTAACTTTGGAGTTCTGATGGGATCCGGTGCATTAGTGCTGGTATGATCGCACCCGTCATGTTGAGGGCACAATTCCTTTATGTGTTAACGGTTCACAGTCCCAGCCTAGAGAGATGGACCAGTGGGCTCAACGACAACCCATCCTCTTCAACTACCCAGCATCCTCGCAAGACGAGATATCGATGTGTTGTAGGGTCCTCTAATGTCCCGCGAGTAAGGTTGTCGTTCTTTCAACAACTCACGACGTACGATCCGGGACCGAAAAATAGAGCTAAATTAGAAATGTGGCCCGAAAATGATGAAAACGTTTGATTTTGGGCTCAAAAAATGGCACAGTGAGCAAGCTGGCAGCCACCGTCGTAGATCTCTCGAAGAGCAATCCAACGGTATGCTGTGCGCCGCGTAACTCCTTACGGATCAAAAGTTATGGGCACCGGAGGGACGAAGAGCTGGTCACAAGCCCTAAGCCCTCGGTTTGCAGGCCCAGCCTCCACGTGAAGCGAAGTTGTCTTGCCCAAGGTACCGTGGGATTCGATAATAGAAATGTGGTGGATAACGTATCTTGGCAACCCTAACTGGAAGAAAAAAAATTGAAAAGGGGGTGCAACACGAGGACTTCTTAGGGGTTCACCCATCCTAGTACTACTCTCGCCCAAGCACGGTTAACTTCAGAGTTCTGATGGGATCCGGTGCATTAGTGCTGGTATGATCGCGCCCGTCATATTGAGGGCACAATTCCTTTATGTGTCAACGGTTCACAGTCCCAGCCTAGAGAGATGGCCCCATTTAGAAGGCCCAATGGGCTTAAAAATAACACATCCGCTTCAACAACATAGCATCCTCGCAAAATGTGATATCAACGAGTTGTAGGGTCCTCTAATGTCCCGCGAGTAAGGTTGTCATCCTTTTAACAGCGCACGACGTACGATACGAGACGAAAAAACCGAGCTAACTTAGAAAAGTGGCTCGAAACTGATGAAAACATTCTATTTTGGGGTCCAAAAAATGGCAAAGAGAGCAAGCTAGCTACCCCTGTCGTAGAGCTCTCGAAGAGCTTTCCAACGATATGCTATGCGCCGCGTAAGTCCTTACGGATAAAAATTTATGGGCACCGGAGCAACGGAGACCTGGTCACAAGCCTTACGCCCTCGGTTTGCTGGCCCGTCCTCCACGTGAAGTAAAGTTGTCTTGCCCAAGGAGCCGTGGAATTCGATCATAGAAATGTGGTGGATAAAGTATCTTGGCAACCCTAACCGGAGGAAAAAAAAATTGAGAATGGGGGTGCAACACGAGTACTTCTCAGGGGGTCACCCATCCTAGTACTACTCTCACCCAAACACGCTTAACTTCGAAGTTCTGATGGGATCTGGTGCATCAGTGCTGGTATGATCGCAGCCATCATGTTGAGGGGTCAATTCCTTTCTATGTTAACGGTTCACAATCCCAGCCTAGAGAGATGGCCCATTCAGAAGGCCCAATGGGCTTAACGACAACCCATCCGCTTCAACAACCCAGCAGCCACGCAAGACGAGATATCAACGCGTTGTAGGGTCCTCAAATGTCTCGCGAGTAAGGTTGTCGTCCTTTTAACAGCTCACTACGTACGATCCAGGATGGAAAAACATAGTTAAATTAGAAAAGTGGCCCGAAACTGATGAAAATGTTCGATTTTGGGCTCCAAAAAGGGTACATTAAGCAAGCTAACTACCATCGTCGTAGAGCTCTCAGAGGGCTTTCCAACGGTATGCTGTGCACCGCGTAACTCCTTACGGATCAAAAGTTATGGGCGCTGGAGGGACGGAGAGCTGGTCACAAGCCCTACGCCCTCGCTTTGCAGGCCGAGCCTCCACGTGAAGCAAAGTTGTCTTCCCAAGGTGCCGTGGGATTCGATAATAGAAATATGGTGGATAAAGTATCCAAGCAACCATAACCGGAGAAAAAAATTGAAAAGGGTGATACAACACGAGGACTTCTCAGGGGGTCACCCATCCTAGTACTAGTCTCGCCCAAACACACTTAACTTCAGAGTTTGGATGGGATCTGGTGCATTAGTGCTGGTATGATCACACCCGTCATGTTGAGGGCACAATTCCCTTATGTCTTAACGGTTCACAGTCCCAGCCTAGAGAGAGTGCCCATTCAGAAGGCCCAATGGGCTTAATAATAACCCATCCGCTTCAACAATGCAGCATCTTCGCAAGATATGATATCGACGCGTTGCAGGGCCCTCTAATGTCCCGCGAGTAAGGTTGTCGTCCTTTTAACAGCTCACGACGTACGATCTGGGACGGAAAAATAGAGCTAAACCTGAAAAGTGGCTCAAAACTGATGAAAACGACCGATTTTGGGCTCCAAAAAGGGCAGAGCGAGCAAGCTTCGTGCCCCCGTCGTAGAGCTCTCGAAGAGCTTTCCAACAGTATGATGTGCGTTGTGTAACCCCTTACGGATAAAAAGTTATGGGCACTAGAGCGACGGAGACCTGGTCACAAGCCCTACCCCCTCGGTTTGCTGGCCCAGCCTCCACGTGAAGCGAAGTTGTCTTGTCCAAGGTGCCGTGGGATTCGATAATAGAAATGTGGTGGATAAAGTATCTTGGCAACCCTAACCAGAAGAAAAAAAATTTAAAATGGGGGTGCAACACGTGGACTTCTCAGGGGGTCACCCATCACAGTACTACTCTCGCCCAAGCACGCTTAACTTCGGAGTTCTAATGGGATCCGGTGCATTAGTGCTGGGATGATCGTACCCGTCATGTTGAGTGCACAATTCCTTTATGTGTTAATGGTTCACAGTCCCAGCCTAGAGAGGTGGCCCATTCAGAAGGCCCAATGGGCTTAACGACAACCCATCCGCTTCAAAAACCTACTATCGTCGTAAGACAAGATATCGACGCATTGTAGGGTCCTCTAATGTCCCGCGAGTAAGGTTGTCGTCCTTTTAACAGCTCACGACGTACGATCCGGGACTGAAAAATAGAGCTAAATTGGAAAAGTGACCCGAAACTGATGAAAACGTTCGATTTTGGGCTCCAAAAAGGGAACAGCGAGCAAGCTGGCTACCACCGTCGTAGAGCTCTCGGAGAACTTTCCAACAGTATGCTGTGCGCCGTATAACTCCTTACGGATCAAAAGTTTTGGGCACCGGAGGGACGGAGAGCTGGTCACAAGCCCTACGCCCTTGGTTTGCTGGCCCGGCCTCCACGTGAAGCGAAGTTGTCTTGCCCAAGATGCCGTGGGATTTGATAATAGAAATATGGTGGATAAAATATCTTGGCAACCGTAACCAGAGGAAAAAAAATTTAAAATGGGGGTGCAACACGAGGACTTCTCAGGGGGTCACCCAAGCTAGTACTACTCTCGCCCAAACATGCTTAACTTTGGAGTTCTGATGGGATCTAGTGCATTAGTACTGGTATGATCGCACCCGTCATGTTGAGGGCACAATTCCTTTGTGTTAACGGTTCACAGTCCTAGCCTAGAGAAATGGCCCATTCAGAAGGCCCAATGGGCTTAACGACAACCCATCCGCTTCAACAACCTAGCATCCTCGCAAGACGAGATATCAACGCATTGTAAGGTCCTCTAATGTCCTGCGAGTAAGGTTGTCGTCCTTTTAACAGCTCACGACGTACGATCAGGGACGGAAAAACAGAGTTAATTCAGGAAATTGGCCCAAAACTGATGAAACCGTTCGATTTTGGGCTCCGAAATGGTCATAGCGAGCAAGCTAGCTGCCATCGCCGTAGAGCTCTCGGAGGGCTTTCCTACGGTATGCTGTGCGCTGCGTAACTACTTACGGATCAAAAGTTACGGGCACCGGAGGGACGGAGAGCTGGTCAAAAGCCCTACGCCCTCGGTTTGCGGCCCAGCTTCCCCGTGAAGCGAAGTTGTCTTGCCCAAGGTGGTGTGGGATTCGATAATAGAAATGTGGTGGATAAAGTATCTTGGCAACCCTAACCTGAGGAAAAAAAATTGAAAAGGGGGGTGCAGCACGAGGACTACTCAAGGGGTCACCCATCCTAGTAATACTCTCTCCTAACCACGCTTGACTTCGGAGTTCTGATGGGATTTGGTACATTAGTGCTGGTATAATCGCACCCGTCATGTTGATGGCACAATTCCTTTATGTGTTAACGTTTCACAGTCGCATCCTAGAGAGATGGCCCATTCAGAAGGCCTAATGGGCTGAACGACAACCCATCCGCTTCAACAACGTAGCATCCTCGAAAGACGAGATATCGACGCATTGTAGGGTCCTCTAATGACCCGCGAGTAAGGTTGTCATCCTTTTAACAGCTCACGACGTACAATCCGGGTCAGAAAAATAGAGCTAAAAAAGAAAAGTGGCCCAAAACTGATGAAAACATTCAATTTTGGGCTCCAAAAAAGGGCATAGCGAGCAAGTCGGCTACCCCCGTTGTAGAGCTGTCGGAAATTTTTGCAACGGTATGCTGTGCGCTGCGTAACTCCTTACGGATCAAAAGTTATGGGCACCGGAGCGACGGAGACCTGGTCACAAGCCCTACGCCTCCGGTTTGCTAGCCCAACCACCAAGTGAAGCGAAGTTGTCTTGCCCAAGGTACCGTGGGATTCGATAATAGAATTGTGGTGGATAAATTATCTTGGCAACCCTAACCGAAGGAAAAAAATTGAAAATGGGGGTGCAACACGAGGACTTCCCAGGGGGTCACCCATCCTAGTACTATTCTCGCCCAAGCACGCTTAACTTCGGAGTTCTGATGGGATACAATGCATTAGTGCTGGTATGATCGCACCCATCATGTTGAGGGCACAATTCCTTTATGTGTTAACTGTTCACAGTCCCAGCCTATAGAGATGGCCTAATGGGCTTAACGACAACCCATCCGCTTCAACAACCCAGCATCCTCGCAAGACGAGATATCGACGCATTGTAGGGGCCTCTAATGTCCCACGAGTAAGGTTGTCGTCCTTTCAACAGCTCACGACGTATTATCCGAGACCGAAACCAGAGCTAAATTAGAAAAGTGGCCTGAAACTGATGAAAACTTTCGATTTTGGGCTCCAAAAAGGGCACAACGAGCAAGCTAGCTGCCCCTGTCGTAGACCTCTCGAAGAGCACTCCAACGGTATGCTGTGCGCCGCGTAACTCCTTACGGATCAAAAGTTATGGGCACCGGAGCGACAGAGACCTGGTCACAAGCCCTACGCCCTCGGTTTGCGGGCCCAGCCTTCACGTAAAGCAAAGTTGTCTTGCCCATGGTGCCGTGCGATTCGATAATAGAAATGTGGTGCATAAAGTATCTTGGCAACCCTAACCGGAGGAAAAAAATTGAAAATGGGAGTGCAACACGACGACTTCCCAGGGGATCACCCATCCTAGTACTACTCTCCCCTAAGCACGCTTAACTTCGGAGTTCTGATGGGATCCAGTGCATTAGTGCTGGTGTGATCACACCCGTCATGTTGAGGGCACAATTCCTTTATGTGTTAACGGTTCACAGTCCCTGCCTTGAGAGATGGCCCATTTAGAAGGCCCATTGGGCTTAACAATAAACCATCAGCTTCAACAATGTAGCATCCTCGCAAAACGTGATATGGACGCGTTGTAGGGCCCTCTAATGTCCCGCGAGTAAGGTTGTCGTCCTTTTAACAGCTCACGACGTATGATCCGAGATGGAAAAACATAGCTAAATTAGAAAAGTGGACCAAAACTGATGAAAACATTCGATTTTGGGGTCCAAAAAGGGTAAAGTGAGCAAGCTAGCTACCCCTGTCGTAGAACTCTCGAAGAACTTTCAAACGGTATGCTGTGCGCCGCGTAACTCCTTAAGGATAAAAAGTTATGGGCACTGGAGTGACGGAGACCAGGTCACAAGCCTTACGCCCTCGGTTTGCTGGCCCGGCCTCCACATGAAGTGAAGTTGTCTTGCCCAAGGTGCCTTGGGATTTGATAATAGAAATGTGGTGGATAAAGTATCTTGGCAACCCTAACCGGTGGAAAAAAAAATTTTAAATGGGGGTACAACACGAGGACTTCTCAGGGGTTCACCTATCCTAGTACTACTCTCGCCCAAGCACGCTTAACTTCGGAGTTCTGATGGGATCTGGTGCATTAGTGCTGGTATGATTGCACCCGTCATGTTGAGGGCACAATTCCTTTATGTGTTAACGGTTCACAGTCCCAACCTATGGAGATGGCCCATTCAGAAAGACCAATGGGCTTAACGACAACTCATCAGCTTCAACAACCGAGCATCCTCGCAAGACGAGATATTGACGCGTTGTAAGGTCCTCTAATGTCTCGCGAGTAAGGTTGTTGTCCTTTTAACAGCTCATGACGTACGATCCAGGACGGAAAAACAGATTTAAATTAGAAAAGTGGCCCAAAATTGATGAAAACGTTCGATTTTGCGCACTAAAAAGGGCACAACGAGCAAGCTAGCTGCCATCGTCGTAGAGCTCTCGGAGGGCTTTCCAACGGTATGCTGTGCGCCGCGTAACTCCTTACGGATCAAAAGTTATGGGCGCCGGAGGGAACAGGCCGAGCCTCCACGTGAAGCGAAGTTGTCTTGCCCAAGGTGCCATGGGATTCGATAAAAGAAATGTGGTGGATAAAGTATCCAAGCAACTATAACCGGAGCAAAAAAATTGAGAAGGCAGGTACAACATGCGGACTTCTCAGGGGCTCATCCATCTTAGTACTACTCTCGCCCAAACACTCTTAACTTCGGAGTTCTGATGGGATCCGGTGAATTAGTGCTGGTATGATCGCACCCGCCATGTTGAGGGCACAATTGCCTTATGTGTTAACGGTTCACAGTCCCAGCCTAGAGAGATGGCCCATTCAGAAGGCCCAATGGGCTTAACAATAACCCATCCGCTTCAACAACGCAGCATCCTCGCAAGACGTGATATCGACGCGTTTTAGGGCCCTCTAACGTCCCGCCAGTAAGGTTGTCGTCCTTTTAACAGCTCACGACGTACGATCCGGGACGGAAAAACAGAGCTAAACCAAAAAAAATAGCTCAAAACCGATGAAAATGTTCGATTTTGGGCACCAAAAAGGGCACATCGAGCAAGCTAGCGGCCCCCGTCGTAGAGCTCTCGAAGTGATTTTCAACGGTATACTGTGCGCCGCGTAACTCCTTACGGATAAAAAGTTATGGGCACCAGAGCGACAGAGACCTGGTCACAAGCCCTACCCCCTCGGTTTGCTGGCCCAGCCTCCACGTGAAGCGAAGTTGTCTTGCCCAAGGTGCAGTGGGATTCGATAATAGAAATGTGGTGGATAAATTATCTTGGCAAACCTAACCGGAGGAAAAAAAATTTAAAATGGGGGTGCAACACGTGGACTTCCGAGGGGGTCACCCATCCTAGTACTACTCTCGCCAAAGCACGCTTAACTTCGGAGTTCTGATGGGATCCGGTGCATTAGTGCTGGTATGATCGCACCCATCATGTTGAGTGCACAATTCCTTTACGTGTTAATGGTTCATAGTCCCAGCCTAGAGAGATGGCCTATTCAGAAGGCCCAATGGGCTTAACGACAACACATCAGCTTCAACAACCTAGCATCCTCGCAAGACGAGATATCGACGAGTTGTAGGGTCCTCTAATGTCCCACGAGTAAGGTTGTCGTCCTTTTAACAGCTCACGACGTATGATCTGGGACCGAAAAACAAAGCTAAATTAGAAAAGTGACCCGAAACTGATGAAAACTTTCGATTTTGGGCTCCAAAAAGGGCACAGCGAGCAAGCTAGCTGCCCCCGTCGTAGAGCTCTCGGAGAGGTTTCCAACAGTATGCTGTGCGCTGCGTAACACCTTACGGATCAAAAGTTATGGGCACCGGAGGGACGGAGAGCTGGTCACAAGCCCTACGCCCTCGGCTTGCGGGCCTAGCCTCCACGTGAAGCGAAGTTGCCTTGCCCAAGGTGCCGTGGGATTCGATAATAGAAATGTGGTGGATAAAGTATCTTGGCAACCCGAACTAGAGGTAAAAAAATTGAAAAAGGGGGTGCAACACGAGGACTTCCCAAGGGGTCATCCATCCTAGTACTACTCTCGCCCAAGCACGCTTAACTTCGGAGTTCTGATGGGATCCGGTGCATTAGTGCTGGTATGATCACACCCGTCATGTTGAGGGCAGAATTCCTTTATGTGTTAATGGTTCACAGTCCCAACCTAGAGAGATGGCCGATTCAGAAGGCCCAATAGGCTTAACGACAACCCATCCGCTTCAACAACCCAGCATACTCGCAAGACGAGATATCGACGAGTTGTAGGGTCCTCTAATGTCCCGCGAGTAAGGTTGTCGTCCTCTTAACAGCTCACGACGTACGATCCGGGATGAAAAAATAGAGCTAAACCAAAAAAAGTGGCTCAAAACCAATGAAAATCTTCGATTTTGGGCACCAAAAAGGGCACAGCGAGCAAGCTTCCTGCCCCCGTTGTAGAGCTCTCGAAGCGATTTCCAACGGTATGCTGTGCGCCGCGTAACTCCTTACGGATAAAAAGAGATGGGCACTAGAGCGATGGAGACCTGTTCCCAAGCCCTACCCCCTCGGTTTGCTGGCCCAGCCTCCACGTGAAGCGAAGTTGTCTTGCCCAAGGTGCCGTGGGATTCGATAATAGAAATGTGGTGGATAAAGTATCTTGGCAACGCTAACCGGAGGAAAAAAAATTTAAAATGGGGGTGCAACACGAGGACTTCCCAGCGGGTCACCCATCCTAGTACTACTCTCGCCCAAGCACGCTTAACTTCGGAGTTCTGTTGGGATCCGGTGCATTAGTGCTGGTATGATCGCACCCGTCATGTTAAGTGCACAATTCCTTTATGTGTTAATTGTTCACAGTCCCAGCCTAAAGAGATGGCCCATTAAGAAGGCCCAATGGGCTTAACGACAACCCATCTGCTTCAACAACCCAGCATCCTCGCAAGACGAGATATCGACGAGTTGTAGGGTCCTGTAATGTCGCTCGATTAAGGTTGTCGTCCTTTTAACAGCTCACGACGTACGATCTGGGACCGAAAAACAAAGCTAAATTAGAAAACTGACCCGAAACTAATGAAAACGTTCGATTTTGGGCTCCAAAAAGGGCACAGCGAGCAAGCTAGAAATGTGGTGGATAAAGTATCTTGGCAACCCGAACTAGAGGTAAAAAAATTGAAAAGAGGGGTGCAACACGTGGACTTCTCAGGGGGTCACCCATCCTAGTACTACTCTCGCCCAAACATGCTTAACTTCGGAGTTCTGATGGGATCCGGTGCATTAGTGCTGGTATGATCACACCCGTCATGTTGAGGGCAGAATTCCTTTATGTGTTAATGGTTCACAGTCGCAGCCTAGAAAGATGGCCCATTCATAAGGGCCAATGGGCTTAACAATAACCCATCCGCTTCAACAACGTAGCATCCTCGCAAAATGTCATATCGACGCGTTGTAGGGCCATATAATGTCCCACGAGTAAGGTTGTCGTCCTTTTAATAGCTCACGACGTACGATCCGGGACGGAAAAATAGAGCTAAACTAGAAATGTGGCTCGAAACTGATGAAAACATTCCATTTTGGGGTCCAAAAAGTGCACAGCGAGCAAGCTAGCTGTCTCTGTCGTAGAGCTCTCGAAGTTATGGGCACCGGAGCGACAAAGACCTGGTCACAAGCCTTACGCCCTCAGTTTGCTGGCCCGGCCACCACATGAAGCGATGTTGTCTTGCCCAAGGTGCCGTGGGATTCGATAATAGAAATATGGTGGATAAAGTATCTTGGCAACCCTAACCAGAGGAAAAAAAATTTAAAATGGGGGTGCAACACGAGGACTTCCAAGGGGGTCACCCATCCTAGTACTACTCTCGCCCAAGCATGCTTAACTTCGGAGTTCTGATGGGATCCGGTGCATTAGTGCCGGTATGATCCCACCCATCATGTTGAGGGCACCATTCCTTTATGTGTTAACGGTTCACAGTCCAAGCCTAGAGAGATGGCCCATTATAATTCCCAATGGGCTTAACTATAACCCATCCGCTTCAACAACCTAGCATCCTCGCAAGACGAGATATCGACGCGTTGTAGGGCCCTCTAATATCCCGCGATTAAGGTTGTCATCCTTTTAACAGCTCATGACGTACGATCCGGGATGGAAAAACAGAGCTAAATTAGTAAAGTAGCCCAAAATAGATTAAAACGTTCCATTTTGGGCTCCAAAATAGGGCACAGCGAGCGAGCTCACTGCCATCGTCGTAGAGCTCTCAGAGGGCTTTCCAACGGTATGCTGTGTGCCGCGTAACTCCTTACGGATCAAAAGTTATGGGCACCGGAGGGACGGAGAGCTGGTCACAAGCCCTACGCCCTCGGTTTGCGGTCCAGCTTCCACGTGAAGCGAAGTTGTCTTGCCCAAGGTGCCGTGGGATTCGATAATAGAAATGTGGGGGATAAAGTATCTTGGCAACACTAACCGGAGGAAAAAAAATTGAAAAGGGGGGTGCAACACGAGGACTTCTCAGGGGGTCACCTATCCTAGTACTACTTTCGGCCAAGCACGCTTAACTTCGGAGTTCTGGTGGGATCCGATACATTATTGCTGGTATGATCGCACCTCTCATGTTGAGGACACAATTCCTTTATGTGTTAATGGTTCACTGTCGCAGCCTAGAGAGATGGCCCATTTAGAAGGCCAAATGGGCTAAACGACAAACCATCCTCTTCAACAACGTAGCATCCTCGCAAAACGAGATATCGACGCATTGTAGGGTCCTCTAATGACCCGCGAGTAAGGTCGTCGTCCTTTTAACAGCTCACGACGTACGATCGGGTCTGAAAAATAGAGCTAAAAAAGAAAAGTGGCCCAAAACTGATGAAAACATTCGAGTTTACGCTCCAAAAAAGGGCACAGCGAGAAAGCTGGCTGCCCCCGTCGTAGAGCTCTCGGAGAGATTTGCAACAGTATGTTGTGCGCTGTGTAACTCCTTACGGATCAAAAGTTATGGGCACCGGAGCGACGGAGACCTGGTCACATGACCTACGCCCTCGGTTTGCTGGCCCAGCCTCCACCTGAACCGAAGTTGTCTTGCCCAAGGTGCCGTGGGATTCGATAATAGAAATATGGCGGAAAAAGTATCTTGTCAACCCTAACCGGAGCAAAAAAAATTGAAAAAGGGGGTGCAACACGAGGACTTCCCAGGGGGTCACCCATCCTAGTACTACTCTCGCCCAAGCACACTTAAATTCGGAGTTCTGATGGGATCCAATGCATTAGTTCTGGCATGATCGCACCCGTCATGTTGAGGGCACAATTCCTTTATGTGTTAACGGTTCACAGTTCCAGCATAGAGAGATAGCCCATTCAGAAGGCCCAATGGGATTAACGAGAACCCATCCTCTTTGAAAACCCAGTATCCAAGGAAGATGAGATATCGACGTGTTGTAGGGTCCTCTAATGTCCTGCGAGTAAGGTTCTCGTCCTTTTAACACCTCAGGACGTACGATCCGGGATTGAAAAACATAGCAAAAATTAAAAAAGTGGCCCGAAACTGATGAAAACTTTCGACTTTGGGCTACAAAAAGGGCACAACAAGCAAGCTAGCTGCCCCTATCATAGAGCTCTCGAAGTGCTTTCCAACGGTATGCTGGCTCCACGTAACTCCTTACGGATCAAAAGTTATGGGCACCGGAGTGACGGAGACATGGTCACAAGCTCCACGCCCTCGGTTGGCTGGCCTAGCCTCCATGTGAAGCGAAGTTGTCTTGCCTAAGGTGCCGTGGAATTCGATAATAGAAATACGGTGGATAAAGTATCTTGGCAACCCTAACCGGAGGAAAAAAAATTTAAAATGGGGGTGCAACACGTGGACTTCCCAGGGGGTCACCCATTCTAGTACTACTCTCGCCCAAGCATGCTTAACTTCGGAGTTATGATGGGATCCGGTGCATTAGTGCTGGTATGATCGCACACGTCATGTTGAGGACACAATTGCTTTATGTGTTAACTGTTCACTGTCCCAGCCAAGAGAGATGTCCCAATGGGCTTAACGACAACCCATCTGCTTCAACTACCCAGCATCCTCGCAAGACGAGATATCGATGCGTTGTAGGGTCCTCTAATGTCCCGCGAGTAAGGTTGTCATCCTTTCAACAGCTCACGACGTATGATCCGGGATCGAAAACCAGAGCTTAATTAGAAAAGTGGCCCGAAACTAATGAAAACTTTCGATTTTGGGCACCAAAAAGGGCACAACGAGCAAGCTAGCTGCCCTTGTCGTAGAGCTCTTGAAGAGCACTCAAACGGTATGCTGTGCGCTGCGTAACTCCTTACGGATCAAAAGTTATGGGCACCGGAGCGACGGAGATCTGGTCACAAGCCCTACGCCCTCGGTTTGCGGTCCCAGCCTCCACGTGAAGCGAAGTTGTCTTTCCCATGGTGCCGTGGGATTCGATAATAGAAATGTGGTGGATAAAGTATCTGGGCAACCCTAACCGGAGGAAAAAAAATTGAAAAGGGGGGTGCAACGCGAGGACTTCTCAGAGGGTAACCCATCCTAGTACTACTCTCGCCCAAGCAATCTTAACTTCGGAGTTCTGATGGGATTCGGTGCATTAGTGCTGGTATGATTGCACCCGTCATGTTGAGGGCACAATTCCTTTATGTGTTAATGGTTCACAGTCCGAGCCTAGAGAGATGGCCCATTCAGAAGGCCCAATGGGCTTAACAATAACCCATCCGCTTCAACAACGTAGCATCCTCGCAAAACGTGATATCGACGCGTTGTAGGGCCCTCTAATGTCCTGCGAGTAAGGTTGTCGTCCTTTTAACAGCTCACGACGTACGATCCGAGACGGGAAAACAGAGCTAAATTAGAAAAGTGGCTTGAAACTAATGAAAACATTCAATTTTAGAGTCCAAAAAGGGCAAAGCGAGAAAGCTAGCTACCCTTGTCGTAAAGCTCTCGAACAGCTTTCCAACAGTATGTTGTGCGCCGGGCAACTCCTTACGGATCAAAATTTATGGGCACCGGAGCGACGGAGACCTGCTAACAAGCCTTACGCCCTCGGTTCACGAGCCGGCCTCCATGTGAAGTGAAGTTGTCTTGCCCAAGGTGCCGTGGGATTCGATAATAGAAATGCGGTGTTTAAAGTATCTCGGCAACCCTGACCGGAGCAAAAAAAATTGAAAAAATGGGTGCAACTCGAGGACTTCTCAGGGGGTCACCCATCCTAGTACTACACTCGCCCAAGCACGCTTAACTTCGGAGTTCTGATGGGATCTGGTGTATTAGTGCTAGTATGATCGCACCCATCATGTTGAGGGCACAATTCCTTTATGTGTTAACGGTTCACTGTCCCAGCCTAGAGAGATGGCCCATTAAGAAGCCCCACTGGGCTTAACGACAACCCATCCGCTTCAACAACCTAGCATCCTCGCAAGACGAGATATCGACGAGTTGTAGGGTCCTCTAATGTCCCGCGAGTATGGTTGTCGTCCTTTTTACCGCTCACGACGTACGATCCGGGACGGAAAAAAAGAGCTTAATAAGAAAAGTGGCCCAAAACTGATGAAAACGTTCAATTTTGGGCTCCAAAAAGGGAAGAGCGAGCAAGCTGGCTACCCTCGTCGTAGAGCTCTCGGAGAGCTTTCCAACGGTATACTGTGCGCCGCGTAACTCCTTACGGATCAAAAGTTATGTGCACCGGAGCGACGGAGACCTGGTCACAAGCCCTACGCCCTCGGTTTGTGGCCCAGCTTCCACGTGAAGCGAATTTGTCTTGCCTAAGGTGCCGTGGGATTCGGTAATAGAAATAGGATGGATAAAGCATCTTGGCAAGCCTAACCGGGGAAAAAAATTTGAAAAGGGGGGCGCAACACGAGGACTTCCCAGGGGGTTACCTATCCTAATACTACTCTTGTCCAAGCACGCTTAACTTCGGAGTTCTGATGGGATCCGGTACATTAGTGCTGGTATGATCGCACCTGTCATGTTGAGGGCACAATTCCTTTATGTGTTAATGGTTCACAGTCGCAGCCTAGAGAGATGGCCCATTTAGAAGGCCCATTGGGCTAAACGACAAACCATCCGCTTCAACAACGTAGCATCCTCGCAAGACGAGATATCGACGCATTGTAGGGTCCTCTAATGACCCGCGAGTAAGGTCGTCGTCCTTTTAATAGCTCACAACGTACGATCCGGGTCTGAAAAATAGAGCTAAAAAAGAAAGTGGCCCAAAACTGATGAAAACATTCGAATTTGGGCTCCAAAAAAGGGCACAGCGAGCAAGCTGGATGTCCCCGTCGTAGAGCTCTCGGAGAGATTTGCAACGGTATGCTGTGCGCTGCGTAACTCCTTACGGATCAAAAGTTATGGGCACCGGAGCGACGGAGACCTGGGCACAAGACCTACGCCTTCGGTTTGCTGGCCCATCCTCCACCCGAACCGAAGTTGTCTTGCCCATGGTACCGTGGGATTCGATAATAGAAATGGAGTGGATAAAGTATCTTGGCACCCCTAACCGGACGAAAAAAAATTGAAAAGGGGGGTCCAACACGAGGACTTCCCAGGGGGTCACCCATCCTAGTACTACTCTCGCCCAAGCACACTTAACTTCAGAGTTCTGATGGGATCCAATGCATTAGTGCTGGTATGATCGCACCCGTCATGTTGAGGGCACAATTCCTTTATGTGTTATCGATTCACAGTCCCAGCCTAGGGAAATGGCCCATTTAGAAGGCCCAATGGGCATTACAACAACCCATCTGCTTCAACAAAGCAGCATCCTCGAAAGACGTGATATCGATGCATTGTAGGGCCCTCTAATGTCTCACGAGTAAGGTTGTCGTACTTTTAAGAGCTCACGACGTACGATCCGAGATGGAAAAACAGAGCTAAAAAAGAAAAGTGGCTCGAAAATAATGAAAACGTTTGATTTTGGGTCCAAAAATGGCCACAAAGATTAAGCTGGCTGCCCTTATCGTAGAGCTCTCGGAGAGCTTTCCAACGGTATGTTGTGTGCTGCGTAACTATTTACGGATCAAAAGTTATGGGCACCGGAGCGAAGGAGACCTGGTCACAAGCCCTACGCCCTCGGTTTGCTGGCCCAGCCTGCACGTGAAGTGAAGTTGTCTTGCTCAAGGTGCCATGGGATTCGATAATAGAAACGTGGTGGATAAAGTATATTGGCAACCCTAACCGGAGGAAAAGAAATTGAAAAAGGGGGTGCGACACGTGGACTTCCCAGGGGATCAGCCATCCTAGTATTACTCTCGCCTAAGCACGCTTAACTACGGAGTTCTGATGGGATTCGGTGCAATAGTGCTGGTATGATCGCACCCGTCATGTTGAGGGCACAATTCCTTTATGTGTTAACGGTTCACAGTTCTAGCATAGAGAGATAGCCCATTCAGAAGGCCCAATGGGCTTAACGAGAACCCATCCGATTCGACAACCCAGTATCCAAGGAAGATGAGATATCGACGCGTTGTAGGGTCCTCTAATGTCCTGTGAGTAAGGTTCTCGTCCTTTTAACCGCTCACGGCGTACGATCCGGGACGGAAAAGCATAGTTAAAATAGAAAAGTGGCCCGAAACTGATGAAAACTTTCGATTTTGGGCTCCAAAAAGTGCACAACGAGCGAGCTAGCTGCCCCTGTCATAGAGCTCTCGAAGAGCTTTCCAACGGTATGTTGTACGCCGCGTAACTCCTCACAAATCAAAAGTTATGGGCACCGGAATGAAGGAGACCTGGTCACAAGCCCTACGCCCTCAGTTTGCTGGCCCAGCCTCCACGTGAAGTGAAGTTGTCTTGCCTAAGGTGCCGTGGGATTCGATAATAGAAATGCGGTGGATAAAGTATCTTGGCAACCCTAACCGGAGGAAAAAAAATTTAAAATGGGGGTGCAACACGTGGACTTCCCAGGGGGTCACCCATCCTAGTACTACTCTCGCCCAAGCACGCTTAACTTTGGAGTTATGATGGGATCCGGTGCATTAGTGCTGGTATGGTCACACCCGTCATGTTGAGGGCACAATTGCTTTATGTGTTAACTGTTCACAGTCCCAGCCTAGGGAGATGTCCCAATGGGCTTAACGACAACCCATCCGCTTCAACTACCCAGCACCCTCGCAAGATGAGATATCGATGTGTTGTAGGGTCCTCTAATGTCCCGCGAGTAAGGTTGTCGTCCTTTCAACAGCTCACGACGTATGATCCGGGACCGAAACCAGAGCTTAATTAGAAAAGTGGCCCGAAACTAATGAAAGCTTTTGATTATGGGCACCAAAAAGGGCACAACGAGCAAGCTAGCTGCCCCTGTCGTAGAGCTCTCGAAGAGCACTCCAACAGTATGCTGTGCGCCGCGTAACTCCTTACGGATCAAAAGTTATGGGCACCGGAGGGACGGAGAGATGGTCACAAACCTTACGCCCTCGGTTTGCGGGCCCAGCCTCCACGTGAAGCGAAGTTGTCTTGCCCAATGTGCCGTGGGATTCGATAATTGAAATGTGGTGGATAAAGTATCTTGGCAACCCTAACCGGAGGAAAAAAAATTGAAAATGGGGGTGCAACACGAGAACTTCTCAAGGGGTCACCCATCCTTGTACTACTCTCGCCCAAGCACGATTAACTTCGGAGTTCTGATGGGATTCGATGCATTTGTGCTGGTATGATCACACCCGTCATGTTGGGGGTATAATTCCTTTACGTGTTAACGGTTCACAGTCCCAGCCTAGAGAGATGGCCCATTCAGAAGGCCCAATGGGCTTAACAATAACCCATCCGCTTAAACAACGTAGCATTCTCGCAAAACGTGATATCGACGTGTTGTAGGGCCCTCTAATGTCCCGCGAGTAAGGTTGTCGTCCTTTTAACAGTTCACGACGTGTGATCCGAGACGGAAAAACAAAGCTAAATTAGAAAAGTGGCTCGAAACTGATGAAAACATTCGATTTTGGGGTCCAAAAAGGGCAAAGCGAGCAAGATAGCTACCCTTGTCGTAAAGCTCTCGAACAGCTTTCGAACGGTATGCTATACGCCGCGTAACTCCATACGGATAAAAAGTTATGGGCACCGGAGCGACGGAGACCTGGTCACAAGCCTTACGCCCTCGGTTTACTGGCCCGGCCTCCACGTGAAGTGAAGTTGTCTTGCCGAAGGTGCCATAGGATTCGATAATAGAAATGTGGTGGATAAAGTATCTTGGCAACCCTAACCGGAGGAAAAAAAATTTAAAATGGGGGTGCAACACGAGGACTTCTTAGAGGGTCACCCATCCTAGTACTACTCTCGCCCAAGCACGCTTAACTTCGGAGTTCTGATGGGATCTAAGGCATTAGTGCTGGTATGATCGCACCTGTCATGTTGAGGGCACAATTCTTTTATGTGTTTACGGTTCACAGTCCTTGCCTAGAGAGATAGCCCATTCAGAAGGCCCAATGGGCTTAACTACAACCCATCCGCTTCAACAACCTACCATCCTCGCAAGACGAGATATCGTCGCGTTGTAGGATCCTCTAATGTCTCACGAGTAAGGTTGTCATCCTTTTAACAGCTCACGACGTACGATTCGGGACAGAAAAAAAGAGTTAAATCAGAAAAGTGGCCTGAAACTGATGAAAACGTTCGATTTTGGGCTCCAAAAAGGGTACAGCAAGTAAGCTAGCTGCCATCGTCGTAGTGCTCTCGGAGGGCTTTCCAACGGTATGTTGTGCGCCGCGTAACTCCTTACGGATCAAAAGTTATGGGCGCCGGAGGGACAGAGACCTGGTCACAAGCCCTACGCCCTCGCTTTGCAGGCCGAGCCTCCACATGAAACGAAGTTGTCTTGCCCAATGTGCCGTGGGATTCGATAATAGAAATGTGGTGGATAAAGTATCTTGGCAACACTAACCGGAGGAAAAAATTGAAAAAAGGGGGGTGCAACACGAGGATTTCTCCTGGGGTCACCCATCCTAGTTCTACTCTCGCCCAAGCACACTTAACTTCGGAGTTCTGATGGGATTCGGTGCATTAGTGCTGGTATGATCGCACCCGTCATGTTGAGGGCACAATTCCTTTATGTGTTAACGGTTCACAGTCGCAGCCTAGAGAGAGGCTATTCAGAAGGCCTAATGGGCTTAACGACAACCCATCTGCTTTAACAACGCAGCATCCTCGCAAGACGAGATATCGACGCGTTGTAGGGCCCTCTAATGTCCCATGAGTAAGTTTGTTGTCCTTTTTGCAGCCCACGACGTACGATCCTGGACCGAAAAACAGAGCTAAAAAAAGAAAAGTGGCCCAAAACTTATGAAAACGTTCAATTTTTGGCTCTAAAAAAGGGCACAACGAGCAAGCTGGTTGCCCCCGTCGTAGAGCTCTCGAAGAGCTTTCCAACGGTATGCTGTGCACCGCATAACTCCTTACGGATCAAAATTATGGGCACCGGAGCGACGGAGACCTAGTCACAAGCCCTACGCCCTCGGTTTTCTGGGCCAGCCACCATGTGAATCGAAGTTGTCTTGCCCAAGGTGCTTTGGGATTCGATAATAGAGTTGTGGTGGATAAAGTATCTTGGCAACCCTAATTGAAGGAAAAAAAATTGAAAAAGGGGGTGCAACACGAGGACTTCCCAGGGGTCACCCATCCTAGTACTACTCTCGCCCAAGCACGCTTAACTTCGGAGTTCTGATGGGATCCGGTGCATTAGTGCTGGAGTGATCGCAACCGTCATGTTGAGGGTAGAATTCATTTATGTGTTAACGGTTCACAGTCCCAGCCTGGAGAGACGGCCCATTCCGAAGGCCCAATGGGCATTACAACAACCCATCTGCTTGAACAACGCAGCATCCTCACAAAACGTGATATCGATGCATTGTAGGGCCCTCTAATGTCCCGCAAGTACGGTTGTCATTTTTTTAACAGCTCACAACGTACGATACGGGATGGAATAACGGGGCAAAATTAGAAAAGTGTCCAAAAACTGATGAAAACGTTTGATTTTGGGCTCCAAAAAGGGCACAGCATGCAAGCTAGCAGCCCCCGTCGTAGAGCTCTTGAAGTGCTTTCCAACAGTATACTGTGGGCCCTATAACTCTGTACGGATCAAAAGTTATGGGCACCAGAGCGAAGGAGACCTGGTCACAAACCCTACGCCCTCGGTTTGCTGGCCCAACCTCCACGTGATGCGAAGTTGCCTTGCCCAAGGTGCTGTGGGATTTGATATTAGAAATGTGGTGGATAAAGTATCTCGGCAACCCTAACCGGAGGAAAAAAAATTGAAAAGGGGGGTGCAACACGAGGACTTCCCAAGGAGTCACCCATCCTAGTACTACTCTCGCCCAAGCACGCTTAACTTCGGAGTTATGATGGGATCCGGTGCATTAGTGCTGGTATGATCTCACCCGTCATGTTGAGGGCACAATTCCTTTATATGTTAACGGTTCATAGTTCCAGCCTAGAGAGATAGCCCATTCAGAAGGCCCATTGGGCTTAACGACAACCCATCCGCTTCAACAACCCAGCATCCTCACAAGACAAGATATCGACGCATTGTAGGGTCCTCTAATTTCCTGCGAGTAAGGTTGTCATCCTTTTAACAGCTCGCGACGTACGATCCGAGACAGAAAAATAGAGCTAAATTAGAAAAGTGGCCCGAAACTGATGAAAACGTTTGATTTTGGGCTCCAAAAAGGCCACATCGAGCAAGCTAGCTGCCATCGTCATAGAGCTCTCGGATGGCTTTCCAACGGTATGCTGTACGTCGCGTAACTCCTTACGGATCAAAAGTTATGGTCGCCGGAGCGATGGAAACCTGGTCACAAGCCCTACGCCCTCGGTTTGCTGGCCCAGCCTCCACGTGAAGCGAAGTTCTCTTGGCCAAGGTACCGTGGGATACGATAATAGAAATGTAGTGGATAAAGTATCTTGGCAACCCTAATCGGAGGAAAAAAAATTGAAAAAAGGGGTGCAACACGAGGACTGCCCAGGGGGTTACCCATCCTAGTACTAATCTCGCCCAAGCACGCTTAACTTCGGAGTTCTAATGGGATCCAATGCATTGGTGCTGGTATGATCGCACCCGTCATGTTGAGGGTACAATTCCTTTATGTTTTAACAGTTCACAGTCCCAGCCTAGAGAGATGGCCCATTCAGAAGGCCCAATGGGCATTATAACAACCTATCTGCTTCAACAACGCAGCATCCTCGCAAGACGTGATATCGACGCGTTGTAGGCCAATCTAATGTCCTGTGAGTCAGGTTAACGTCCTTTTAACAACTCACGACGTACGATCTGGGACGAAAAAACAGAGCTAAATCAGAAAAGTGGCCCAAAACTGATGAAAACCTTCAATTTTGGGCTCAAAAAATGGGCAAAGCGAGCAAGCTAGCTGCCCCCGTCGCAGAGTTCTCGGAGAGTTTTTCAACGGTATGCTGTGTGCCGCGTAACTACTTACGGATCAAAAGTTATGTGCACCGGAGTGAAGGAGACCTGGTCACAAGCCCTACGACCTCGGTTTGCTTGCCCAGCCTGCACGTGAAGCGAAGTTGTCTTGCCCAAGGTGTCGTGGGATTCGATAATAGAAATGTGGTGGATAAAGTATCTTGGCAACCCTAACCAGAGGAAAAAAAATTGAAAAGGGGGGTGCAACACGAGGACTTCCCAGGGGGTCACCCATCATAGTATTACTCTCGCCCAAGCACTTCGGAGTTCTGATGGGATCCGGTGCATTAGTGCTGGTATGATCGCACACGTCATGTTGAGGGCACAATTCCTTTATGTGTTAACGGTTCACAGTTCCAGCCTAGAGAGATAGCCCATTCAGAAGGCCCAATGGGCTTAACAAGAACCCATCCGCTTCAACAACCAAGTATCCGCGCAAGACGAGATATCGACGCGCTGTAGGGTCCTCTAATGTCCTGCGAGTAAGGTTCTCGTCCTTTTAACAGCTCACGACGTACGATCCGGGACGAAAAAATAGAGCTAAATCAGAAAAGTGGCCCAAAACTGAAGAAAACGTTCAATTTTGGGCTACAAGAAGGGCACTGCAAGCAAGCTAGCGGCCCCCGTCTTAGAGCTCTCGGAGAGCTTTCCAACGGTATGCTGTGCGCCGCGTAACTCCTTACGGATCAAAAGTTATGGGCACCGGAGCGAATGAGACCTGGTCACAAGCCATACGACCTCGGTTTGTTGGCCCAGCCTCCACGTGAAGCGAAGTTGTCATGCACAAGATGCCGTGGGATTCGGTAATAAAAATGTGATGGATAAAGTATCTTGGCAACCCTAACCGGAGGAAAAAAAATTGAAAAAGGGAGTGCAACAGGAGGACTTCGCAGGGGGTCACCCATCCTAGTACTACTCTCGCCCAAGCACGCTTAACTTCGGAATTCTGAAGGGATCCGGTGCATTAGTGCTGGTATGATCGCACCCGTCATGTTGATCGCACAATTCCTTTATGTGTTAACGGTTCACTGTCCCAACCTAGAGAGATGGCCCATTCAGAAGTCCCAATGGGCTTAACGACAACCCATCCGCTTCAACAGCCCAGCATCCTCGCAAGACAAGATATTGACGCGTTGTAGGGCCCTCTAATGTCCCGCGAGTAAGGTTGTCGTCCTTTTAACAACTCACGACGTACGATCCGGGATGGAAAAACAGAGCTAAAGAAGAATAGTGGCCCGAAACTGATTAAAATGTTCGATTTTGGGCTCCAAAAAGGGCTACAACGAGCAAGCTGGTTGCCCCCGTCGTAGAGCTCTCGGAGAGCTTTGCAACGGTATGTTGTGCGCCGCGTAACTCCTTACGAATCAAAAGTTATGGGTACCAGAGCGACAGAGACCTGGTCACAAGCCCTACGCCCTCGGTTTGCTGGGCCAGCCTCCACGGGAAGCAAGGTGGTCTTGGCCAACGTGCCTTGGGATTCGATAATAGAAATGTAGTGGATAAAGTATCCTCGCAACCCTAACCGAAGGAAAAAAAAAATGAAAAAGGGGGTGCAACACGAGGACTTCCCAGGGGGTCACCCATCCTAGTACTACTCTCGCCCAAAGCATGCTTAACTTCAGTGTTCTGATGGGATCCGGTGCCTTAGTGCTGGTATGATCGCACCCGTCATGTTTAGGGCACAATTCCTTTATGTGTTAACGGTTCACAGTCCCAGCCTAGAGAGATGGCCCATTCAGAAGGCCCAATAGCATTAACAACTACCCATCTGCTTCAACAACACAGCATCCTCGCAAGACGTGATATCGATGCCTTGTAGGGCCCTCTAATGTCCCGCGAGTAAGGTTGTCATCTTTTTAACAGCTCACTACGTACGATCCGAGATGGAAAAACAGAGCTAAAAAAGAAAAGTGGCCCGAAACTGATGCAAACGTTCGATTTTGGGTACCAAAAAAGGGAACAGCGAGCAAGCTGGCTGCCCCCGTCGTAGATCTCTCGGAGAGCTTTCCAACGGTATGCTGTGCGCCACGTAACTCCTTACGGATCAAAATTTATAGGCACCGAAGCGAAGGAGACCTGGTCATAAGCCCTACGCCTTCGGTTTGGTGGCCTAGCCTACACGTGAAGCGAAGTTGTCTTGCCCAAGGTATCGTGGGATTCGATAATAGAAATGTGGTGAATAAAGTATCTTGGCAACCCTAACCGGAGGAAAAAATATTGAAATGGGGGGTGCAACACGAGGACTTCCCAGAGGGTCACCCATCCTAGTACTACTCTCGCCCAAGCACGCTTAACTTCGTAGTTCTGATGGGATCCGGCGCTTTAGTGTTGGTATGATCGCACCCGTCATGTTGAGGGCAAAATTCCTTTATGTGTTAAGGGTTCACAGTTCCAGCCTAGAGAGCTACCCCACTCAGAAGGCCCAATGGGCTTAACGAGAACCCACCCGCTTCTAAAACCCCCTATCCTCGCAAGATGAGATATCGACGCGTTGTAGGGTCCTCTAATGTCCTGCGAGTAAGGTTCTCGTCCTTTTAACAGCTCACGACGTACAATCCGGGATGGAAAAACAGAGCTAAAGTAGAAAAGTGGCCCGAAACTGATTAAAACGTTCAATTTTGGGCTCCAAAAAGGGTACAGCAAGCAAGCTAGTTGCCCCTATCGTAGAGCTCTCAAAGAGCTTTCCAACGATATGCTGTGCACCGCGTAACTCCTTATGTATAAAAAGTTATGGGCACCGGAGCAACGGAGACCTGGTCACAAGCCCTACGCCCTCGGTTTGCGGTCCCAGCCTCCAAGTGAAGCAAAGTTGTCTTGCCCAAGGTGCCGTGAGATTCGATAATAGAATTGTGGTGGACAAAGTATATTGGCAACCCTAACCAGAGCAAAAAAAATTGAAAAGGAGGGTGCAACAAGAGGACTTCCCAGGGGGTCACCCATCCTAGTACTATTCTCGCCCAAGCACGCTTAACATCGGAGTTCTGATGGGATCCGGTGCATTAGTGCTGGTATGATCGCACCCGTCATGTTGATCGCACAATTCCTTTATGTGTTAATGGTTCACAGTCCCAGTCTAGAGAGATGGCCCATTCAGAAGGCCCAATGGGCTTAACAACAACCCATCCGCTTCAACAACCCAGCATCCTCACAAGACAAGATATCGACGCGTTGTAGGGTCCTCTAATGTGAGGCCCGACCCCGATTTGCATGCCATGACCTAGGGGTAAGAAATGAGTTCATTTTATTTGCCATGCATTGAATTACGGGCATTCATTTAGGGTTGCGTGCATTTACTTGAAAAACGTGTATTTATCTCGTAGTTCGTGTCTTACCTCGTAGTGTATGCCCTAAACCTAGATTTGCGTGCGTTCACGCTAATCAAGAAAGTATCTTTTACGAAGCACTAGACTATTAAACAATCCTACAAAGTCCACTATCAATATAATAATCCAAATTCCATTCACTAGAAGACAAAAAATGCACCAAACACTAGACATTCCTTATTCTTTATTCTTTGTTCTTTTTTGCATTTTCAACACACAACAATTAACACCCAAAAGATGACAAGAATTCAGAATTTTGCACATGTCATAGCCGACCATACCATGGTTTTGCACAAGGTTTGAGAAAATTTTTATTCTATTTCATGCTAAGACAAATTATGACTCAAAGCATTAAAAAATTGCTCAAATCTCACTCAATCTCCTCACCATTCTCGGCCATAACACCTTGCCATGCTAGACATTTCAAAATTTAAAGCATTTTGAAGACAAAAGCGGAATTTGAAAGCATCAAGGCTGAGCATGCTCCTCAACTTGCAAAGCTTTTGTTTTATCTTCATTTCCTTCATTTCTTTCTCTCACATTTCTCTCTCACTCTCATTTCCTCTCTCAATTTCGGTCCTTGGCTGAACTCTCACCATCTTTGCTCCTCTTCATCATTCCTTAGTCGAACAAGGAAAGCAAATCATCCAAGCAACTCAAGCAAACAAGCTAGAGTTCGAAAATCACTCTTGCATGTGCATTGAAGCTTCATTTCGGCCCTATGTAAGCTTCTTGACAACCATTTCTTTTCTTCATCGTTTAACCTCATGCTTGTGCTAAGAGATTGATCATTAAGCTAGGAAAAATAGAGAAAAACTAGTGAGGTTCTCGGCTAAGCAAGGGAAAGGAGAAGATTTGAGCTTCAACAAAGGGTCTTGAGCATTTTGTGGTTGATTGCTAAGGTGAGGGTTAAAACCTTTTGAAAACTCTTTAAAATTTCACATGCATGCTCATAAATGTGTGTATTTGCTTCTTTACTTGAGTTATATGGTCGGTCATGAGCTTAAACAACCATGCATGACAAGATCTTGGCTTGAAAATGATGCTAGGTTAAGTCGAATTTATGTGACAGCTCTCTGACCCGTCTGTTTGAGGTAGGTTTAGCTAGGAAAATGATGTTTAAAATGCTTGAAAATTTGTAGGTGGCCATTTTGGACAGTTTTGAACATTTTTTCCAGAAATAGGCCGAAGCTACTTGTGACTCTAAGGTCCTCAAAATCGCAGATCTTTGAAATGTGACAAAATCTGGAAATCTGGAGAAACGAATCAGGTTTTGGCAGATGCACTGACCTTGTGAAACGTACCATATTTGACCTAGTAAATGTTGTCCAAAATTCATGAAAATTGGTGTACTGCTATATTTGTCAGTTCTGGAAAATTTTGTCAGAAATAGACCAAAGCTAAAACTGACTCTAAGGACCTCAAAAACGTCATTTTCTGGAAAGTGGGCAAATCTGGACAGTTTTGTGTTACCTCACTGTTTCGGCTATTACTAAAGAATCTGAACTCCAATTGATGCAAGGTTTGTTTCTGAGTTTAGCTAACTTCTTAAGCTTTAATTTTACATCTTATTCACTGAATTTGGAGATTTTTTGCTTGCCCGATTGATTTTGAGAAAACAGCCTATTGCAGTGAGTGTTTCACTTAGCTATATGCATGGAAAACTATTGTAACCTCTCTTGTGGTACTAATTGCTTGGAATTTTGATGTTAGAATATTGCGTTGACTGTTTTGAGTACCTGAGGATGTTTGAATTGAATGATGTATGACTTGGGAATGATGTTGAGTTGACTTAGGGTTTGAACACACGATTATGCATGAAATGGAAACCCTAATGGCTAAGTAGTCTTATTAAGTGTTAATCATTGAATATTGTGTGGAAACTGTACATTGCGTGGGCTGCCCGTAAATTTCTTTTAACTTCAATTATGGTTTTGACCATTGCATGTTGTCAAATAAGCTTTTCTTGCTACCGAACCCACGTAAATATTGTTGCATGTTGAATAATTCGTATCACTTGATTATATGAGCTTCTTAATGAGTTATATGGCCTGTTTTACATGTGTTACATGGCTGCGCGTTTGATGTTCATATGACTCTATATGCCTTTCAAGTGAAATTACTTGTCTTATCGTGCCTTGTTTGACTACTTGACAACGTGCGATCTTATAACTGTTCGGAGGCAACCTACTTTGTTGTCCTCCTAATGTGATGTGTTAAATGTTATAAATGTGCATCACATACAAGGTTGCAACCTTTCATGTGGCATGGTAGCGTTTCACGTTCGCCAGGCGGCATCGGGCTTACCGGTGCTACCGTGACTACCATGATCCAATTCCGTCTCTCGCTTGGTATTGACCCTTGGAGAGTTGGGTCATAGGTTTCGGGGTACATCCGGAGTACACCCAATTGGGAGTGATAAGTGGATTATTGAAGTCGGCCGCAACAATTGATTCTAAATTGAAATTGAGAGCAAATGCTCACCGTATCCTTGAAATGATTGGTAATTGTATCCGTTTCTCGATTTGTTTCTTATAATTGCTTACCATATTATTTGTAATTTGTGACATGTTTTAAAAAGGGGTTTTCATAAATTGAACCGGAAAAATGAGTTCAAAACTTATTTCTCGTTCCCCCTCACTGAGTTCATAAGGACTCACCCTCTTTTATCATCTAAGGTGAAGAAGAATAGCTACAGGAACCCGAGGATAATGTACCTAATGATGAACCCCTGGAGTGATTGCCTGTTATTGTTGTTTTGCTTGAACGTGACTACTTGTGTACCTTTTGCTGCTTGAAGACTATTTCCCTTATGTTATTTGTTGCTTGTGATGTAAAAGACCCCCGTTGTAATTTGGGGTCTAATTTTGGTTTGTACTTATTTTAAGTAGACTGATACTAGACATGACACTACTATGATCGTTTTTCTTTTACTATCGCTAGTATCTATCACATGTTAGGATGCTTAGTTAAGGAATAGGTAAATGAACTTATCCAATCTCAACAGGTACTCGCTAATAAGCTAAGATCAACAGGTATATTTTGAAACGAGGATAAATGGACAAACGAGACATAGTATCATGCTAGGTTATAAATCAAACGGGACGTCGAATTAACCAATAGGCAATTCAATTAATGGAATAATAGTAATCTTAGCTGGAATTGAATTTGATATGGTAAATTTTGAGGCTGTTAGAAAATTTAAGTCTAAACAAAGAGCCCAATTACAGCCGTTATGCTGCCGGATTTCCGGAAAAATTTTGAAGTCTAGAATAAAACGTTAAGTGTTAAACCTCCTAGAATGATTAAGAATGTGAAAGGACTTGAATGTTTAGATCACACCCTAGTCCAACCTTTATAGGCCAGGTTGGGGCGTGACATCTAATGTCCTGCGAGTAAGGTAGTCGTCCTTTTAACAGCTCGCGACGTACGATCCAGGACTGAAAAACAGAGCTAAATTAGAAAAGTGGCCCGAAACTGATGAAAACGTTCGATTTTGGGCTCCAAAAAGGCCACAGCAAGCAAGCTAGCTGCCATCGTCGTAGAGCTCTCGGAGGGCTTTCCAACGATATGCTGTGCGCCGCGTAACTCCTTACGGATCAAGAGTTATGGTCGCCGGAGCGACGGAGACCTGGTCACAAGCCCTACGCCCTCAGTTTGCTGGCCCAGCCTCCACGTGAAGCGAAGTTGTCTTGGCCAAGGTACCGTGGGATACGATAATAGAAATGTAGTGGATAAAGTATCTTGGCAACCCTAACCGGAGGAAAAAAAATTAGAAAAAAGGGTACAACAGAGGACTTCCCAGGGGGTCACCCATCCTAGTACTACTCTCGCCCAAGCACGCTTAACTTCGGAGTTTTGATGGGATCCAATGCATTAGTGCTGGAATGATCGCACCCGTCATGTTGAGGGCACAATTCCTTTATGTGTTAACGGTTCACAGTCCCAGCCTAGAGAGATGGCCCATTCAGAAGGCTCAATGGGCATTACAACAACCTATCTACTTCAACAATGCAGCATCCTCGCAAGACGTGATATCGACTCATTGTAGGGCCATCTAATGTCCCGCGAGTAAGGTTGTCGTCTTTTTAACAGCTCACGATGTACGATCCGAGATGGAAAAATAGAGCTAAAAAGGAAAAGTGGCCCGAAACTTATGAAAACGTTCGATTTTTGACTGCCCCTATCGTATAGCTCTCGGAGAGCTTTTCAACGGTATGCTGTGCGCCGCGTAACTCCTTACGGATCAAAAGTTATGGGCACCGGAGTGAAGGAGACCTGGTCACAAGCCCTATGACCTCGGTTTGCTGGCCCAGCCTGCACGTGAAGCGAAGTTGTCTTGTCCAAGGTGCCATGGGATTCAATAATAGAAATTTGGTGGATAAAGTATCTTGGCAACCCTAACTGGAGCAAAAAAAATTGAAAAGGGGGTGCAACACAAGGTCTTCCCAGGGGGTCACCCATCATAGTATTACTCTCGCCCAAGCACGCTTAACTTCGGAGTTCTGATGGGATCCAGTGCATTAGTGCTGGTATGATTGCCCCCGTCATGTTGAGGGCACAATTCCTTTATGTGTTAACGGTTCACAGACCCAGCCTAGAGAGATGGCCCATTCAGAAGGCCCAATGGGCTTAAGGAGAACCCATCCACTTCAACAACCCAGTATCCGCGCAAGACGAGATATCGACGCATTGTAGGGTCCTCTAATGTCCTGCGAGTAATGTTGTCGTCCTTTTAACAGCTCACGACGTACGATCCGGGATGGAAAAACAGAGCTAAAATAGAAAAGTGGCCTGAAACTGATGAAAACGTTCAATTTTTGGCTCCAAAAAGGGCATAGCGAGCAATCTAGCAGCCCCTGTCGTAGAGCTCTCGGAGAGCGTTACAACGGTATGCTGTGCGCCGCGTAACTCTTTACGGATCAAAAGTTATGGGCACCGGAGCGAAGGAGACTGGTCACAAGCCCTACGACCTCGGTTTGCTGGTCCAGCCTCCACGTGAAACGAAGTTGTCATGCCCAAGGTGCCGTGGGATTCGATAATAGAAATGTGGTGGATAAAGTATCTTGGCAACCCTAACCAGAGGAAAAAAAAATTGAAAAAGGGGGTGCATCACGAGGACTTCCAAGGGGGTCACCCGTCCTAGTACTACTCTCGCCCAAGAATGCTTAACTTCGGAGTTTTGATGGGATTAGGTGCATTAGTGCTGGTATGATCGCACCCGTCATGTTGATCGCACAATTCCTTTATGTGTTAACGGTTCACAGTCCCAGCCTAGAGAGATGGCCCATTCAGAAGGCCCAATGGGCTTAACGACAACCTATCCGTTTCAACAACCCAACATCCTCGCAAGACGAGATATCGATGCATTGTAGGGTCCTCTAATGTTCCGCGAGTAAGGTTGTCGTCCTTTTAACAGCAAACGAAGTACAATACGGGACGGAATAACATAGCAATATTAGAAAAGTCGCCCGAAACTGATGAAAACGTTTGATTTTGGGCTCCAAAAAGGGCACACCATGCAAGCTAGCAACCCCCGTCGTAGAGCTTTCCAACGGTATGTTGTGCGCCGCATAACTCCTTACGAATCAAAAGTTATGGGCACCGGAGCGAATGAGGCCTGGTCACCAACCCTACGCCCTCGGTTTGCTGGCCCAGCCGCCACTTGAAGCGAAGTTGTCTTGCCTAAGGTGCCGTGTGATTTCTATAATAGAAATGTGGTGGATAAAGTATCTTGGCAACCCTAACCGGAGGAAAAAAAATTGAAAAGGGCGGTGCAACACGAGGACTTCCCAAGGGGTCACCTATCCTAGTACTATTCTCGCCCAAGCGCGCACAACTTCAGAGTTCTGATGGGATCCGGTGCATTAGTGCTGGTACGATCACACCCGTCATGTTGAGGGCACAATTCCTTTATGTGTTAACGGTTCACAGTCACAGTCTAAAGAGATGGCCCATTCAGAAGGCCCAATAGGCTTAACGACAACCCGTCTGCTTCAACAACGCAGCATCCTCGCAAGATGAGATATAGACGCGTTGTAGGGCCCTCTAATGTCCAGCGAGTAAGGTTGTCATCCTTTTAACATCTCACGACGTATGATCCGGGAACGAAAAACAGAGCTAAAAAAGAAAAGTGGCCCAAAACTGATGAAAACGTTCGATTTTTTACTCTAAAAAAGGGCACAACGAGCAAGCTGGTTGCCCCCGTCGTAGAGCTCTCGAAGAGCTTTGCAGTGCGCCCCGTAACTCCTTACAGATGAAAAGTTATGGGCATCGGAGCGCCGGAGACATGGTCACAAGCCCTATGCCCTCGGTTTGCTGGGCCAGCCTCCACGTGAAGCGAAGTTGTCTTGCCCAAGGTACCGTGGGATTCGATAATAGAAATGTGGTGGATAAAGTATCTTGGCAACCCTAACCGAAGGAAAAAAAAATTGAAAAAGGGGGTGCAACGCGAGGACTTCCCAGGGGGTCATCCATCCTAGTACTACTCTCGCCCAAGCACGCTTAACTTCTGAGTTCTGTTGGGATCCAATGCATTAGGGCTGGAATGATCGCACCCGTCATGTTGAGGGCGTAATTCCTTTATGTGTTAACGGTTCACAGTCCCAGCCTAGAGAGATGGCCCATTCAGAAGGCCCAATGGGCATTACAACAACCCATCTGCTTCAACAACACAGCATCCTCGCAAGATGTGATATCGACGCCTTGTAGGGCCCTCTAATGTCCCACGAGTAAGGTTGTCGTCTTTTTAACAGCTCACGACGTACGATCCGAGATGGAAAAATAGAGCGAAAAAAGAAAAGTGGCCCAAAACTGTTGCAAAAGTTCTATTTTGGGCTCCAAAAAATGGCACAGCGAGCAAGCTGGCTGCCCCCATCGTAGATCTCTCGGAGAGCTTTGCAACGGTATTATGTGCGCCGCGTAACTTCTTACGGATCAAAAGTTATGTGCACTGGAGCGAAGGAAACCTGGTCACAAGCCCTACGACCTCGGTTTGCTGGCCCAGCCTGCACGTGAAGCGAAGTTGTCTTGCCCAAGGTGCCGTGGGATTCGATAATAGAAATGTGGTGGATAAAGTATCTTGGCAACCGTAACCAGAGGAAAAAAAATTGAAAAAGGGGGTGCAACACGAGGACTTCCCAGGGGGTCACCCATCCTAGTACTACTCTCACCTAAGCACACTTAACTTCGGAGTTCTGATGGGATCCAGTGCATTAGTGCTGGTATGATCGCACCCGTCATGTTGAGGGTACAATTCCTTTATGTGTTAACGGTTCACAGTTCCAGCACAGAGAGATAGCCTATTCAGAAGGCACAATGGGCTTAACGAGAACCCATCCGCTTCAACAACCCAGTATCCTCGCAAGATGAGATATCGACGCATTGTAGGGTCCTCTAATGTTCTGCGAGTAAGGTTCTCGTTCTTTTAACAGCTCACGACGTACGATCCGGGATGAAAAAACATAGCTAAACAAGAAAAGTTGCCCGAAACTGATGAAAACGTGCGATTTTGGGCTCCAAGAAGGCTACAGCAAGCAAGCTACCTGCCCCCGTCGTAGAACTCTCTGAGAGCTTTCCAACGGTATGCTGTGCGCAGCGTAACTCCTTACGGACCAAAAGTTATGGGCACCAGAGTGAAGGAGACCTGGTCACAAGCCCTACGACCTCGGTTTGCTGGCCCAGCCTCCACTTGAAGCGAAGTTGTCTTGCCCAAGGTGCTGTGGGATTCGATAATAGAAATGTGGTGGATAAATTATATTGGCAACCCTAATCGGAGAAAAAAAATTGAAAAGGGGGGTACAACACAAGGACTTCCCAGGGGGTCACCCATCCTAGTAGTGCTCTCGCCTAAGCACGCTTAACTTCCGAGTTCTGATGGGAGCCCGTGGATGAGGGCTGGCATGATCGCATCCGTCATGTTGAGGGCACAATTCCTTTATGTGTTAACGATTCACAGTTCCAGCCCAGAAAGATAGCCCATTCAGAAGGCCCAATGGGCCTAACGAGAACCCATACGCTTCAACAACCCAGTATCCTCGCAAGACGAGATATCGACGCGTTGTATGGTCCTCTAATGTTCTGCGAGTAAGGTTCTCGTCCTTTTAACAGCTTACGACGTACGATCCGGGACGAAAAAACATAGCTAAATAAGAAAAGTTGCCCGAAACTGATGAAAACGTTCGATTTTAAGCTCCAAGAAGGCTACAGCAAGCAAGCTACCTGCCCCCATCGTAGAACTCTCAGAGAGCTTTCCAACGGTATGCTGTGCGCCGCGTAAGTCCTTACGGATCAAAAGTTATGGGCGCCGGAGTGAAGGAGACCTGGTCACAAGCCCTACGACCTCGGTTTGCTGGCCCAGCCTCCACGTGAAGCGCAGTTGTCTTGCCCAAGGTGCTGTGGGATTCGATAATAGAAATGTGGTGGATAAAGTATCTTGGCAACCCTAACAAGAGCAAAAAAAATTGAAAAGGGGGGTGCAACACGAGGACTTCCCAGGGGGTCACCCATCCTAGTACTACTCTCGCCCAAGCACTCTTAACTTGGGAGTTATGATGGGATCCGGTGCACTAGTTCTAGTTTGATCGCACCCGTCATGTTGATCGCACAATTCCTTTATGTGTTAACTATTCATAGTCCCAGTCTAGAGAGATGGCCCATTCAGAAGGCCCAATGGGCTTAACGACAACCCATCCGCTTTAACAACCCAGCATCCTCGCAAGACAAGATATCGACGCATTGTACGGTCCTCTAATGTCCCGTGAGTATGGTTGTCGTCCTTTTAACATCTCACGACGTACGATACGGGATGGAATAATAGAGCAAAATTAGAAAAGTTTCCCGAAACTGATGAAAACGTTCGATTTTGGGCTCCAAAAAGGGCACAGCGTGCAAGATAGCAGCCCCCGTCGTAGAGCTCTCGAGGAGCTTTCCAACGGTATGCTGTGCGCCACATAACTCCTTACGGATCAAAGTTATGGGCACCGGAGCGACGGAGTCCTGGTCACAACCCCTACACCCTCGGTTTGCGGGCCCAGCCTCCAAGTGAAGCGAAGTTGTCTTGCCCAAGGTGCCGTGGGATTCGATAATAGAATTGTGGTGGATAAAGTATCTTGGCAACCCTAACCGAAGGAAAAAAAATTGAAAAGGGGGGTGCAACACGAGGACTTCCCAGGGGGTCACCCATCCTAGTACTACTCTCGCCCAAGCACGCTTAACTTCAGCGTTCTGATGGGATCCGGTGCATTAGTGCTGGTTTGATCGTACCCGTCATGTTGATGGCACAATTCCTTTATATGTTAACTGTTCACAGTCCTAGTCTAGAGAGATGGGCCATTCAGAAGGCCCAATGGGCTTAACACCAACCCATCCGTTTCAACAACCTAGCATCCTCACAAGACAAGATATCGACGCGTTGTAGGGTCCTATAATGTCCTGCGAGTAAGGTTGTCGTCCTTTTAACAGCTCGCGACGTACCATCTGGGACCAAAAAATAGAGCTAAATTAGAAAAGTGGCCCGAAACTGATGAAAACGTTCGATTTTGGGCTAGAAAAAGGCCACAGCGAGCAAGCTAGCTGCCATCGTCGTAGAGCCCTCGGAGGGCTTTCCAACGGTATGCTATGCGCCGCGTAACTCCTTACGGATCAAAAGTTATGGGCGCCGGAGCGACGGAGACCTGGTCACAAGCCCTACGCCCTTAGTTTGCTGGCCCAGCCTCCACGTGAAGCGAAGTTGTCTTGGCCAAGGTACCATGGGATTCGATAATAGAAATGTAGTGGATAAAGTATCTTGGCAACCCTAGCCGGAGGAAAGAAAATTGAAAAAGGGGTTGCAACACGAGGACTTCCCAGGGGGTCACCCATCCTAGTTCTACTCTCGTCCAAGCACGCTTAAGTTCGGTGTTTTGATGGGATCCAATGCATTAGTGCTGGAATGATCGCACCCGTCATGTTGAGGGCACAATTCCTTTATGTGTTAATTGTTCACAGTCCCAACCTAGAGAGATGGCCCATTCAGAAGGCCCAATGGGCAGTACAACCAACCCATCAGCTTCAACAACGCAGCATCCTCGCAAGACGTGATATCGACGCATTGTAGGGCCCTCTAATGTCCCGCGAGTAAGGTTGTCGTCTTTTTAACAGCTCATGACGTACGATCCGAGATGGAAAAACAGAGCTAAAAAAGAAAAGTGGCCCAAATCTGATGAAAACGTCCGATTTTGGGCTCCAAAAAATGGCACAGCAAGGAAGCTAGTTGCCCCCTTCGTAGAGCTCTCGTAGAGCTTTCCAACAGTATGCTGTGCGCCGCGTAACTCCTTACGGATCAAAAGTTATGGGTACCGGAGCGAAGGAGACCTGGTCACAAGCCCTACGACCTCGGTTTGCTGGCCCAGCCTGCACGTGAAGCGAAGTTGTCTTGCCCAAGGTGCCGTGGGATTTGATAATAGAAATGTGGTGAATAAAGTATCTTGGTAACCCTAACCGGAGGAAAAAAATTGAAAAGGGGGGTGCAACACGAGGACTTCCCAGGGGTTCACCCATCCTAGTATTACTCTCGCCCAAGCACGCTTAACTTCGGAGTTCTGATGGGATCCAGTGCATTAGTGATGGTATGATCGCACCCGTCATGTTGAGGGCACAATTCCTTTATGTGTTAACGGTTCACAGTTCCAGCCTTGAGAGATAGCCCATTCAGAAGGCCCAATGGGCTTAACGAGAACCCATCCGCTTCAACAACCCAGTATCCTCGCAAGACGAGATATCGACACATTGTAGGATCCTCTAATGTCCTACGAGTAAGGTTCTCGTCCTTTTAATAGCTCACGACGTACGATCCGAGACGGAAAAACAGAGCTAAATCAGAAAAGTGGCCTGAAACTGATGAAAACGTTCGATTTTGGGCTCCAAAAAGGGCACAGCAAGCAAGCCAGTTGCCCCCGTCGTAGAGCTCTCGGATAGCTTTACAACGGTATGCTGTGTGCCGCGTAACTCCTTGCGGATCAAAAGTTATGGGCATCGGAGCGAAGGAGACCTGGTCACAAGCCCTCCTACCTCGGTTTGCTGGCCCAGCCTCCACGTGAAGCGAAGTTGTCTTGCCCAAGGTGCCGTGGGATTTGAAAATAGAAATGTGGTGGTTAAAGTATCTTGGCAACCCTAACCGGAGGAAAAAAAATTGAAAAGCAACACGAGGACTTCCTAGGGGGTCACCCATCCTAGTATTACTCTCACCCAAGCACGCTTAACTTCGGTGTTCTGATGGGATCCGGTGCATTAGTGCTGGTTTGATCGCACCCGTCATGTTGAGGGCACAATTCCTTTATGTGTTAACGGTTCACAGTTCCAGCCTAGAGAGATAGCCTATTCAGAAGGCCCAATGGGCTTAACGACAACCCATCCGCTTCAACAAACCAGCATCCTCGCAAGAGAAGATATCGACGTGTTGTAGGGTCCTCTAATGTCCTGCGAGTAAGGTTGTCGTCCTTTTAACAGATCGCGACGTACGATCCGGGATCGAAAAACGGAGCTAAATTAGAAAAGTGGCCCGAAACTAATGAAAATGTTCGATTTTGGGCTCCAAAAAGGCCACAACGAGCAAGCAAGCTACTCCCGTCGTAGAGCTCTCGGAGAGTTTTCCAACGGTATGCTGTGCGCCGCGTAAATCCTTACGGATCAAAAGTTATGGGCACCAGAGCGACTAAGAGCTGGTCACATGCCCTACGCCCTCGGTTTGCTGGCCCAGCCTCCACGTGAAGCGAAGTTGCCTTTCCCAAGGTGCCGTAGGATTCGATAATAGAAATGTGGTGGATAAAGTATCTTGGCAACCCTAACCGGAGGAAAAAAAATTGAAAAGGGGGTACAACCCGAGGACTTCCCAGGGGGTCACCCATCCTAGTACTACTCTCGCCCAAGCATTCTTAACTTCGGAGTTCTGATGGGATCTGGTGCATTAGTGTCACGCCCCAACCAGGCCTATAAAGGTTAGACTAGGGTGTGATCTAAACATTCAAGTCCTTTCAAGTACTTAATCGTTCAAGGAGGTTTAGTACTTAACGTTTTATCCTAGACTCCAAAGTTTTTCCGAAAAACTAGCAACATAACGGCTGTAATTGGGCTCTTTAGTTTGACCTAGTTCTCTAATCACCTCAAAATTTACCATCTCTATTCTATTACCAATTAAGATTACTATTTTACCATCAATTGAATTGCCTATTGGTTATTTCGACGTCCCGTTTGATTTATAACCTAGCATGAAACTGTGTCTCGTTTGTTTGTTTGATCTCGTTTCAAAATATACCTGTTTAAGATTGGGTAAATTCATTCACTTAGTCCTTACTAATGCATCATAACCTATGATAATACTAGCGGTAATAAAAGCAAAACGATAATAGCAATGTCTAGCATCAGTCTACTTAATACAAGTACAAACCAAAATTAGACCCCAAATTACAACGGGGGTCTTTTACATCATGACATCGAAGAACACAAAAGGAAATAGTCTTCAAGTAACATAAAGTTCACAAGTAGTCACGTTCAAGCAAAACAACAATGACAGGCAATCATTCCAGGGGTTCATCATTAGGCTCATTGTCCTCGGGTACATGTAACTGTTCTTCTTCACCTGTGATGAAAAAGAGGGTGAGTCCTTATGAACTCAGCGACGGGGAAACGAGAAATACGTTTTGAAACTCATTTTCCAGTTCAATTATGAAAACTCCTTTTTGAAAACATGTCACATATTACAAATAACAAGGTACACAAATATATGAAACAAATCAAATAACATATACATTTACCAATCATTTCAAGGATACGGTGAGCGGTTGCTCTCAATTTCAATTTCAATACAATTGTTGCGGCCGACTTCAAAAATCCCCTTATCGCTCCCAATTGGGTGTACTCCGGATGTACCCCGAAACCTATGACCCAACTCTCCGAGGGTGGAATGCCAAACGAGAGAGGGAATTGGACCATGGTAGTCACGGGAGCACCGGCAAGCCCTATGCCGCCCAGCATTCGTGAAACGCTACCATGCCACAATGAAAGGTTGCAACCTTGTATGCAATGAACATTTATAACATTTAATATATCACATTAGGAGGACACCAAAGTAGGTTGCCTCCGAGCCGTTAAAAGATTGCACGTTGACAAATAATCAAACAAGGCACGATAAGACAAGTAATTTCACTTGAAAAGCATATGAAGTCATATGAACATTAAACAGGCAGCCATGTAACACATGCAAGTCAAGCCATATAACTCATTTCGAGGTTCACGTAATCAAGTGATATGAATATTCAACATGCAACATCATTTACTTGGGTTCGGTTGCAAGAAAAGCTTATTTGACAAAATGCAATGGTCAAAATCACATTTGAAGTTATAAAACATTTACGGGCAGCCCACTAAGCGTATAATTTCCACACAATAACCAAAAGATCAACACTTAGCAAAACTACCTAGTCATTAGGGTTTCCATTTCATGTTTAATCGTGTGATTAAAACCCTAAGTCAACTCAAAATCATTCTCAAGTCATGCATCATTCAATTCAAGCATCCTCAAGTACCCAAAACAGTCCTCATAACATCCCAACACCACATTTCCACACAATTATAACCACAAGAGAGGTTACAACAATTTTCCAAGTACGTAGCTAAATGAAACCTTTACTGCAATAGGCTGTTTTCGCACAATCAATAGGATAATCAAACAATCTCCAAATTCAGAGAATAAGATGTCAAATTAAATCTTAATAATTTAGCTAAAATCAGAAACAAACCTTGCATCAATTGGAGTTCGGAATCATTAGTTATAGCCGAAACAGTGAGGTAGCACAAAACTGTCCAGATTTGCACACTTTTCAGAAATTGACGTTTTAGAGGTCCTTAGGGTCAGTTTTAGCTTTGGTCCATTTCTGACAAAATTTTCCAGAACTGAAAAATATAGCAGTACACCAAAGTTCATGCAATTTGGACAACATTTACTAAGTCAAATATGGTTCGTTCCACAAGGTCAGTCCATCTGCCAAAACCTGCTTCATTTTTCCAGGTTTCCAGATTTGGTCACATTTTAAAGATTTGCCATTTTGAGGACCTTAGATTCAAAATTAGCTTCGTCCTATTTCTGGGAAAAATGTTCAAAACTGTCCAAACTAGTCACCTATCGATTTTCAAGCATTTTAAACATCAATTGCTTTGCTAAACTTACCTCGAACTGACTGGTCAGAGAGCTGTCATCAATTTCGACTTCAACTAGCATCATTTTCAAGCCAAGATCTTGCCATGCATGGTTGTTTAAGCTTATGAACGACCATATAGCTCAAGCACAGAAGCAAATACACACATTTATGAGCATGCATGTGAATTTTTAAAGAGTTTTCAAAGGGTTTTAACCCTCACCTTTGCAATCAACCAAAAGATGCTCAAAACCCTTGTTGAAGCTCAAATCTTCTCCTTTCCTTTGCCTAGCCGAAATCCCACTAGCCTTTCTCTATTTTTCCTAGCTTAGTGATCAATCTCTTAGTACATGCATGTAGTTAGGACTTGAAGAAAAGAAATGGAAGCTTAGTAACTCACCTAGGCCGAAAATGAAGCTTCAATGCACATGCATGAGTGATTTTTGAACTCTAGCTTGTTTGCTTGAGTTGCTTGGATGATTTGCTTGCCTTGTTGGACTAAGGTGTGATGAAGATGAGCAAGAATGGTGAGAGCTCAGCCAAGGCCGAGTATGAGAGAAGAAAATGAGAGTGAGAGAGAAATGTGAGAGGAAGAAATGAATGAAATGAAAATAAAACAAAAGCCTTGCAACTTGAGGAGCATGCTTGGCCTTGAGGCTTTCAATTTCAGCTTTTGTCTTCAAGATGCTTTAAATTTTGAAATGTTTAGCATGACAAAGTGTTATGGCCGAGAATGGTGAGGAGATTGAGGGGAATTTGAGCAATTTTTTAATGTCTTGTGTCATAGTTTGTCTTAGCATGCATAGAATAAAATAATTTGCTCAAACCTTGTGCAAAACCATGGTATGGTCGGCCAAGGCTATTAACATGTCTGAATTTGTGTCATCTTGAGCATTATTCTAATTGTATCTTGAAGTGCAAAAAGAATAATGGATAAAGAATAAGGAATGTTTTGTTTTTAGTAAATTTTTGTCTTCTAGTGATTTGGTTTAGGATTATTATATTGATAGTGGACTTTGTAGGATTGTTTAATTGTCTAGTGCTTTGCTAAAGATGCTTTCTTGATTAGCGCGAAGGCACGCTTTCCTAGGTCTAGGGCACACACTACGAGGTAGGACACGAACTACGAGATGAATACATGTTTTTCAAGTAAATGCACGCAACCTTAAATAGATGCACGTAATTCAATGCATGACACATAAAATGAACACAATTCTTAAATCTAGGTCATGGCACACAAATCTAGGTTAGGGCACACGAAGTTAGGTTTCGCACGTAAATCGGGGTCGGGCCTCACATCCTCCCCTCCTTAAAAGAATTTCGTCCCGAAATTCAATATTACCTTGAAATAATGCTGGATACTGCTGCTCCATCTGGTCTCGCCTTTCCCACGTCCCGAACTTCAATATTACCTTGAAATAATGCTGGATACTGCTGCTCCATCTGGTCTCGCCTTTCCCACGTTGCTTCTTCGAGTCCATGATGATCTCACAACACTTTCACCATAGGTATAGTTCTGTTGCGCAACTCCCGATCCTGCTGGTCTAGGATCCGAATGGGCTTCTCCTCGTAAGACAAGTTTTCCCGAAGCTGCAACGGCTCTGGCTCCAAGATATGCGACGGGTCAGGATGATATTTCCGCAGCATCGAAACATGAAAGACGTCGTGAATATTGGAGAGGTTCTAGGGTAGCGCTAGGCGATACGCCAACTTGCCAACCTTCTCAACTATTTCAAATGGTCCCACAAATCTCGGGCTCAACTTTCCACCCTTGCCATGTCTAATCAGTCCCCTCCGGGGTGATATCTTCAAGAACACCTTGTCGCCAACCTCAAACTCGAGACTTCGTCTCCGTCGGTCTGCATAACTCTTCTGCCTACTCTGGGTGGTAAGCATCCATTTCCGGATAAGGTAGACGTTATCAACAATCTTCATCAGTTCAGGTAAAAGGGTCGGGTCAAAAGTCTTCGTTTCACCTACTTCATCCCAGTAGATTGGGGATCGACACTTACGTCCATATAGCGCCTCAAATGGGGCCATCCCGATAGTGGCCTGATAACTATTGTTGCAGGCGAACTCCGCTAGAGATAGATATTTCTCCCAACTTTTCCCGAAGTCTAACACACATGCCCTTAGCATATCCTCCATAATCTGAATAGTTCTCTCTGATTGTCCATCGGTCTGAGGGTGATAAGCCGTGCTAAAACTCAACTTCGTTCCCAAAGCTTCTTGTAATCTCTTCCAAAATCGGGAAGTGAAACGCGGATCCCTGTCTGATAAAATACTCATAGGCATCCCGTGCAATCTTACAATCTCCGCCACATACATATCTCCCAATTTCTCAGGACTATCCTCCTTGTTCATCGGTGAGAAGTGCGCCGACTTAGTCAATCTATCCACTATAACCCAAACGGCGTTATGACCCTTTTGTGATCTGGGCAGGTCCATAACAAAATCCAAAGTGATATGTTCCCATTTCCATTGACGAATCTCCAACGGCTGAAGTAAACCTGCGGGTCGTTGATGTTCTGCTTTGACTCTCTGGCAAGTCAAGCACCGTGCTACAAACTCCGCAATTTCTCTTTTCATGTTATTCCACCAATAGTGTTGCTTCAAATCCCGATACATCTTTGTTCCGCCGGGGTGAATAGTATATCTTGAATTATGCGCTTCCTTAAGAATCTTCTTTTTCAGCTTTGGCTCATTAGGAACGCAAACCCAGTTCCTATACCTCTAAACACCATCATCATGAAACTTGAAATATGCGTTGCTTTCCTTGATCTTCTGAAATTGTTGGTCCTTCTGTTGAGCCTCTCGTAACTCAGACAACAAAGTCGATTGAACTTGGGTAGTGGCAAAAAGTAAGCCTTTTTGAGTCAATTGTGGTTTCCACAGAAACGCTTCCTCCAACAACTCCTGCACCTTGACTTCCAGTTTCGCCATGCTTGCTTTTCTGCTTAAGGCATCTGCAACTACATTCGCCTTATTGGGCACATAATTGATTGAGCAGTTATAATCATCCAAAAGCTCCATCCACCGCCTTTGCCTCATATTCAACTCCTTTTGAGAGGACAAATATTTCATGCTCTTATGATCAGTAAATACCTCAAACTTGTTACCCCACAGATAATGCCTCCATTTCTTGAGTGCAAACACAATAGCCGCTAACTCCAAATCATGCGTCGGGTAATTCATCTCATACGGCTTTGGTTTCCTAGAAGCATATGCAATCACTCTTCCATTTTGCATCAATACACATCCCAATCCTTCTTTCGAAGCATCGCTATAGATTACAAAACCTTGACTCCCTTCAGGCAATGCAAGAACTGGTGCAGTAGTCAATCTTTTCTTCAATTCTTGGAAGCTGCTCTCACTCTTATCATCCCACATGAACTTAGTTTTCTTTTGAGTGAGCTTTGTAAGCGGTCCTGCAATCTTAGAGAAATCCTTCACAAACCTCTGAAAATAGCCGGCTAAACCAAGAATACTCCGAACCTCTGTAACATTTTCCGGCTTCTTCCAAGACATCACTGCATCAATCTTTGCTGGATCTACCGCTATTCCCTCTTGGGATATGATATGCCCCAAAAATGCAATCTACTGCAGCCAAAATTCGCACTTGCTAAACTTTGCATACAATTGGTGCTCCCGAAGTTTCTGCAGTACCAACCGCAGATGTTGCTCATGCTCCGCCTCCGATTTCGAGTATACCAAAATATCATCAATGAAGATCACCACAAATTGGTCCAAGTAGGGTTGAAACACCCTATGCATCAAATCCATAAAAGCTACAGGGGCATTAGTTAGTCCAAAAGGCATCACCACATATTCATAATGCCCATATCTCGTCCTGAAAGCCGTTTTAGGCACATCTTCCTTCTTGATTCGCAACTGATAGTACCCTTGCCTCAAGTCGAGTTTCGAATACACTTTGGCTCCTTGCAATTGATCAAATAATTCTTCGATCAGGGGAAGCGGGTATTTATTCTTGACAGTCACTTGGTTTAATCCTCAATAGTCAATACATAGCCTCAATGTTCCGTCTTTCTTATTCACAAATAGAACTGGCGTGCCCCACGGTGAAGAACTCGGTTGGACAAACCCCTTCTTCAACAATCTTTGCAATTGGTCCTTTAATTCTTGTAGCTCGGCCAGTGCCAACAGTATTCTGTGCGCCGCGTAACTCCTTACGGATAAAAAGTTATGGGCACCGGAGCGATGGAGAGTTGGTCACAAGCCTTGCGCCCTCGGTTTGCGTGCCCAGCCTCCACATGAGGCGATGTTGTATTGCCCAAGGTGCCGTGGGATTCGATAATAGAAATATGGTGGATAAAGTATCTTGGCAACCCTAACCAGAGGAAAAAAAATTGAAAAGGAGGGTGCAACACGAGGACTTCCCAGGGGGTCACCCATCCTAGTACTATACTCGCCCAAGCACACTTAACTTCGGAGTTCTGATGGGATCCGGTGCATTACTGTTGGTATGATCGCAAGCATCATGTTGAGGGCACAATTCCTTTATGTATTAACGGTTCACAGTCGTAGCCTAGAGAGATAGCCCATTCAGAAGGCCCAATGGGCTTAACAACAACCCATCCGCTTCCACAACGCAGCATCCTTGCAAGACGTGATATCAACGCATTGTAGGGCCCTCTAATGTCTCGCGAGTAAGGTTGTCATCCTTTTAACATCTCACGACGTACGATTCAGAACAGAAAAACATAGCTAAATTAGAAAAGTGGCCCGAAATAGATAAAAACGTTCAATTTTGGGCTATAAAAAGGGCAAAGTGAGCAAGCTAACTGCCCCAGTCATAGGGCTCTCGAAGTGCATTCCAACGGTATACTGTGCGCTGCGTAACTCCTTACAGATAAAAAGTTATAGGCACCAGAACGACGGAGACCTAGTCACACGCCCTACGCCATCGGTTTTGCGGGCCCAGCCTCCACGTGAAGCGAAGTTGTCTTGCCCAAGGTGCCGTGGGATTCGATAATAGAAATGTGGTGGATAAAGTATCTTGGCAACCATAACCGGGGGAAAAAAATTGAAAAGGGGGGTGCAACACGAGGACTTCCTAGGGGGTCACCCATCCTAGTACTAGTCTTGCCCAAGCACGCTTAACTTCGGAGTTCTGATGGGATCCGTTGCACTAGTGCTAGTATAATCGCACCCGTCATGTTGAGGGCACAATTCCTTTATGTGTTAACGGGTCACAGTCCCAGCCTAGAGAGATGGCCCATTCAAAAGTCCCAATGGGCTTAACGACAACCCATCCGCTTCAATAACCCAGCATCCCCGCAAGACGAGATATCGACGCATTGTATGGCCCTCTAATGTCCCGTGACTAAGGTTGTCGTCCTTTTAACAACTCACGACGTACGATCCGGGACGGAAAAACAGAGCAAAAAAAGAAAAGTGGCCCGAAACTAATGAAAACGTTCAATTTTGGGCTCCAAAAATGGGCATAGCGAGCTAGCTGGCTGCCCCGTCGTAGAGCTCTCGGAGAGCTTTCGAACAGTATGCTGTGCGTCGCGTAACTCCTTACGGATCAAAAGTTATGGGCACCGGAGCGAAGGAGACCTGGTCACAAGCCCTAAGCCCTCGGTTTGCTGGCCCAGCCTCCACGTGAAGCGAAGTTCTCTTGCCCAAGTTGCCATGGGATTCGATAATAGAAATGTGGTGGATAAAGTATATTGGCAACCTTAACCGGAGCAAAAAAAATTGAAAAGGGGGGTGCAACACGAGGACTTCCTAGGAGGTCACCCATCCTAGTACTACTCTCGCCCAAGCTCGCTTAACTTCGGAGTTCTGATGGGGATCCGGTGCATTAGTGCTGGTATGATCTCACCCGTCATGTTGATCGCACAATTCCTTTATGTGTTAACGGTTCACAGTCCCAGCCTAGAGAGATGGCCCATTCAGAAGGCCCAATGGGCTTAACGAAAACCCATCATCTTCAACAACCCAGCATCCATGCAAGATGAGATATCGACACGTTATAGGGTCCTCTAAAGTCCTACGAGAAAGGTTGTCGTCCTTTTAACTGCTCACGACGTATGATCCTGGATGGAAAAACAGAGCAAAATTAGAAAAGTGGACCGAAACTGATGAAAACATTCAATTTTGGGCTCCAAAATGGGCACAACGAGCAAGCTAGCTGCCCCCGTTGTAGAGCTCTCGAAGATCTTTCCAACGGTATGCTGTGCGCCGCGTAACTCCTTACGGATCAAAATTTATGGGCATCAGAGCGAAGTTGTCTTGCCCAAGGTGCCGTGGGATTCTATAATAGAATTGTGGTGGATAAAGTATCTTGGCAACCCTAACCGAAGGAAAAAAAATTGAAAACGGGGTTGCAACTCGAGGACTTCCAAGGGGGTCACCCATCTTAGTACTACTCTCGCCCAAGCACTCTTAACTTCGGAGTTCTGATGGGATCCGGTGCATTAGTGCTGGTATGATCACACCTATCATGTTGAGAGCACAATTCATTTATGTGTTAACGGTTCACAGTCCCAGCCTAGAGAGATGGCTCTTTCAGAAGCCCCAATGGGCTTAACAACAACCCATCCGCTTCAACAACGCAGCATTCTCGCAAGACGTGATATCGAAGAGTTGTAGGGCCCTCTAATGTACCGCGAGTAAGTTTGTCGTCCTTTTAACAGCTCACGACTTATGATCCGGAACGGAAAAACAGAGCTAAATTAGAAAAGTAGCCCGAAACAGATAAAAACGTTCGATTTTGGACTCGTAAAAGGGCACAGCGAGCAAGCTAGCTGCCCCCATCGTGGAGCTCTCGAAGTTATTTCCAACGGTATGCTGTGCGCCGCGTAAATCCTTACATATAAAAAGATATGGGCACCGGAGTGACGGAGACCTGGTCACAAGCCCTACGCCATCGGTTTGCCGGCCCAGCCTCCACGTGAAGCGAAGTTGTCTTGCCCAAGGTGCCGTGGGATTCGATAATAGAAATGTGGTGGATAAATTATCTTGGCAACCCTAACCAGAGGAAAAAAAATTGAAAAGGGGCGTGCATCACGAGGACTTCCTAAGGTGTCACCCATCCTAGTACTACTCTCGCCCAAGCACGCTTAACTTTGGAGTTCTGATGGGATCTGGTGCATTAGTGATGGTATGATCGCACCCATCATGTTGAGGGCAGACTTCCTTTATGTGTTAACGGTTCACAGTTCCAGCCTAGAGAGATAGCCCATTCAGAAGGCCCAATAGGCTTAACGACAACCCATCCACTTCAACAACCCAGCATCCTTGCAAGACGAGATATCGACACATTGTAGGGTCCTCTAATGTCCTACGAGTAAGGTTGTTGTACTTTTAACAGCTCGCGACATACGATCCGGGACGGAAAAACATAGCTAAATTTGAAAAGTGGCATGAAACTGATGAGAACGTTCGATTTTGGTCGCCAAAAAAAGGCAAAGCGAGCAAGCTCGCTGCCTCCGTCGTAGAGCTCTCAGATAGCTTTGCAACGGTATGCTGTGCGCCGCGTTACTCCTTACGGATCAAAAGTTATGGGCACCGGAGCAACGGAGAGCTGGTCACAAGCCCTACGCCCTCTGTTTGCGGGCCCATCCTCCACGTGCAGTGAAGTTGTCTTGCCCAAGGTGCCGTCGGATTCGATAATAGAAATGTGGTGGATAAAGTATCTTGGAAACCCTAACCGGAGGAAAAAAAATTGAAAAGAGGGGTGCAACACGAGGACTTCCCATGGGGTCACCCATCCTTGTACTAGTCTCGCCCAAGCACGCTTAACTTCGGAGTTCTGATGGGGTCCGGTGCATTAGTGCTGGTATGATTGCATCCATCATTTGAGGGCACAATTCCTTTATGTGTTAACGGTTCACAGTCCCAGCCTAGAGAGATGGCCCATTGAGAAGTCCCAATGGGCTTAACAACAACCCATCCGCTTCAACAACGCATCATCCTCGCAAGACCTGATATCGATGCGTTGTAGGGCCCTCTAATGTCCTGCGAGTAAGTTTGTCATCCTTTTAATAGCTCACGACTTACGATCCAAAATGGAAAAATAGAGCTTAATCAGAAAAGTGGCCCAAAACAGATAAAAACGTTCAATTTTGGGCTCCAAAAAGTGCACAACAAGCAAGCTAGCTACCCCCGTCGTAGAGCTCTCGGAGAGCTTTCCAACAGTATGATGTGCGCAGCGTAACTTGTCACGCCCCAACCCGGCCTATAAAGGTTAGACTAGGGTGTGTTCTTAACATTCAAGTCACGTCTCGTACTTAACCGTTCATGAAGATTTAATACTTAACGTCTTGGCCTAAACTCCAAAATTTTTCGATAAATCGGCAGTATAACGGCTATAATTGGGCTCTTTGGTTTGACCTAATTCTCGAAATGCCTCAATTATTCCAATCATTAATCCAATTCCGTTAAGGACTCCTATTTGTCACCAACCGATTTGCCTACTAGTTTATCTTGAAAGTCTCGTTTGGTTAATAAGCCTAACATGATAACTATGTCATGTTTATTTGTCAATTTCCTATCATGCAAGTACCTATTATCCTTTTGTTTGCAAATGAGCACATAAGTGAAATTAGATAGAATTATCTTAGTTGATTGTTCATCTAGTGGTTTGAATGCCTACGATAACTACTAATTAAGAAAACGAAAGCAAACAACCAAATAAAAGTTTGTCCGGTTATAGATAGTACAATCCCAGAATTAGACCCAAATTACAACGGGGTCATTTACATCAATAAAATGAATAGTTTGCAATCAAACACAATATCCATATAGCAACTACTTTCAGGCAAAGCACAAAAGCACAAAAGCACGTAGGGACAGGCAATCACTCCAAGGAATCATCGTTAGGCACATCGTCCTCGGGTACTTGTTCTTGATCTTCTTCACCTGAGATGATAAAAGAGGGTGAGTCCTTATGAACTCAGCGACGGGGAACGAGAAATAGGTTTTGAAACTCATTTTTCGGTTCAACTTATGAAAACTCATTTTTTTGAAAATATGTCACGTATTACAAATAATAAGGTACGCAAATATATGAAACAAATCGAGTAATGGATACAAAGTAAGGGAACAAAAATACCAGTCTTTCCTCCCCGAGTTTCTCTAGGAACCAAGCGAGAGTACTTACATATAAGTACAGGAATAGGAATACCAGTCTTTCCTCCCCGAGGTTCTCCAGGAACCAAGCGAGAGTACTTACATATAGTAAAAAGGATACAGTGAGCTTTTGCTCTCAGATCAATTCCAGAATCAAAAGTTGCGGCCGACTTCAAATAACCCCAAAATATGTCAGGTGGGTGTACTCCGGATGTACCCCGAAATCCTACGACCCAACTCTCCGAGGGTGGAATTCCAAGCAAGAGAGGGAATTGGACCATGGTAGTCATGGGAGCACCGGGAAGCCTTAAGCCGCCCGGCATTCGTGAAACGCTACCATGCCACAATGAAAGGTTGCAACCTCGTATGCAATGCACATTTATAACATTTGACATATCACATTAGGAGGACAACAAAGTAGGTCACCTCCGAGCAGTTATAAGATCACACGTTGTCAAGTAGTCAAACAAGGCACGATAAGACAAGTAATTTCACTTGAAAGGCATATAGAGCCATATGAACATTAAACGGGCAGCCATGTAACACATGCAAGTCAAGTCATATAACTCATTTCGAAGTCCACGTAATCAAGTGATACGATTATTCAACATGCAACAACATCTACGTGGGTTTGGTTGCAAGAAAAGCTTATTTGACAACATGCAATGATCAAAATCACATTCGAAGTTATAAGACATTTACGGGGACCACCCTAAGCATATAATTTCCACACAATATCCAAATGATCAATACTTAGCAAAACTACCTAGTCATTAGGGTTTCCGTTTCATGCTTAACCGTGTGATTAAACCCTAAGTCAACTCAAAATCATTCTCAAGTCATGCATCATTCAATTCAAACATCCTCAAGTACCCAAAACAGTCCACACAACATTCCAACACCACAATTCCAAGCAATTAGTACCACAAGAGAGGTTACATCAATTTTCCAAGCATATAGCTAAGTGAAACCTTTACTGCAATAGGCTGTATTCTCACAATCAATAGGATAATCAAACAATCTCCAAATCCAGTTAATAATATTTCAAATTAAAGCTTAAGGAGTTAACTAAAATCAGAAACAAACCTTGCATCAATTGGAGTTCGGGATCATTAGATATAGCCGAAACAGTGGAATAGCACAAAACTGTCTAGATTTGCACACTTTTCAGTAATTGATGTTTTTGGGGTCCTTAGGGTAAGATTTAGCCTTGGTCCATTTCTGACAAAAATGTCCAGAACTGAAAAATATTGCAGCACACAAAATTTCATGAATTTTTAATATCATTTACTAACTAAAATCTGGTTTGTTATACACGGTCAGTGCATTTGCCAAAACCTGCTTCATTTTTCCAGATTTCCAGATTTGGGCACATTTTAAAGAACTGCCATTTTGAGGACCTTAGAGTCAAAATTAGCTTCGGCCTATTTCTGGGAAAATGTTCAAAACTGTCCAAAATAGTCACCTACCAATTTTCAAGAATTTGCAACATCATTTTCCTAGCTAAACTTACCTCGAAACAGTCTGGTCAGAGAGCTGTCAACAATCCGACTTCACCTAGCATCACTTTCAAGCCAAGATCTTGCCATGCATGGTTGTTTAAGCTTATGAACGAACATATAACTCAAGTACAGAAGCGAATACATACATTTATGAGCATGAATGTGGATTTTTGAAGAGGTTTCAAAAGGTTTTAGCCCTCACCTTAGCAAACAACCAAGAAGATGCACAAAAACTTGTTGAAGCTCAAATCTCTTCTTCTTCTTGCTTAGCCGAGATTCCAACTTGGTTTTCTCTATTTTTCCTAGCCTAGTGATCAATCTCTTAGTACATTCATGAGGTTAGAACAAGAAGAAAAGAAATGGAAGCTTAAAACTCACCTAGGGCCGAAATGAAGGCTTCAAAGGACATGCAAGTGTAGTTTTCGCATCTTAGCTTGTTTGCTTGAGTTTCTTTGATGGTTGCTTGTCTTGTTGCACCATATGATGAAGAAGATGAGCTAGGAGGTGGAGAGAACTCAGCCAAAACCGAATGGAGAGAGAAAATGAGAGGGAAGTGAGAGAAAAGAAGGAGAAATGAAAGAGAAATGAAAGAATATGACAAAAAAATGAAAGCCTTTGCATCCTTCAAGCATGTGGTCGGCCTTGGGCCATTAAATTCTGATTTTTGTGTCTTCAATGTGCGATTTTAAAATGTTTAGCATGGGCAAAGGTGGTTTGGTTGAGCAAGGTAGAGGATTTAGGTGGTTTTGAGCATTTTTTTATGCATTGTGCTAAGTGTTTGTCATAGTTTGTCTATGAATAATTCTTTATGAATTTGTGTCATTAGAATTGTCATAGGAATGTTGGGAATTTAGGGAATCTAGGTAGAATAAAATATAGGAATGTTTGTTGATGAGTTGAATTATGAATAGACTAATAGATAGTGGGAAATGTATGAATAGTTTAGTATTATTTTATTGTTAATGGAGTTTGTAAAGAATTTGAATTATGAATATAATATTGGTTAGTGGATTGTGTAGGATTATTTTAGTGTCTAGTGCTTTGTGTAGGATTCTTTCTTGATTAATGTGGTGGCACGGATTCCTAGGTCTAGGGCACGAATTACGAGATAGACACGAACTACGAGGTAAGACACGAACTTCAAGACTAATGCACAGGTTTCAACACAAATGCACGTAATCCTAGATAAATTTACGTAAACCAATACAAGGCACGTAATTCAATGCAATGCCCGTAAATCGAGGTACGACTCTTAAACCTAGGTTAGGACATGCAATTCAAGGTCAGGGCATACAAAATGAGATAATGCACGCAATTGGAAGTCGGGGCACGTAAGTCAAAGATTAGGGCACATAATTCAAGGTTAAGGCACGTATAACGAGGCATGCACAAAAACCAAGACATGGCACGTAATCCAAGGTCGATCATATAATTTTAGGTCTAAGGCGCACAAATTGAGGTAGGACATGTTATTCGGGGTCAGGCCTCACATAACTCCTTACGGATCAAAAATTATGGGCACCAGAGCGATGACGAGCTCGACAAAAGCCCTACGCCCTCGGTTTGCGGGCCCAGCCTCTACGCGAAGCGAAGTTGTTTTGCCCAAGGTGCCGTGGGATTCGATAATAGAAATGTGGTGGATAAAGTATCTTGGCAACCCTAACTGGAGGAAAAAAAAATTGAAAAGGGGGATGCAACACGAGGACTTCCGAGGGGGTCACCTATCCTAGTACTACTCTCGCCCAAGCACGCTTAACTTCGGAGTTCTGATGGGATCCGGTGCATTAGTTCTGCTATGATCTCACCCGTCATGTTGAGGGCACAATTCCTTTATGTGTTAACGGTTCACAGTCCCAGCCAAGAGAGATCGCCCATGCAGAAGGCCCAATGGGCTTAACCACAACCCATCCGCTTCAACAACGCAGCATCCTCGCAAGACGTGATATCGACGCATTGTAGGGCCCTCTAATGTCTCGCGATTAAGTTTGTCGTCCTTTTAACAGCTCACGACGTACGATCTGGAACAAAAAAATAGAGATAAATTAGAAAAGTGGCCCGAAACAGATAAAAACGTTCAATATTGGGCTCCAAAAAGGGCACAGCGAGCAAGCTAGCTGCCCCCGTCATAGAGATCTCGAAGAGCATTCCAACGGTATGCTGTGCGCCTTGTAACTCCTTACAGATAAAAATTTATGGGCACCGGAGCGACAGAGACCTGGTCACAAGCCCTACGCCCTCGGTTTGCGGGCCCAACCTTCACGTGAAGCGAAGTTGTCTTGCCCAAGGTGCCGTGGGATTCGATAATAGAAATGTGGTGGATAGAGTATCTTGGCAACCATAACCGGAGGAAAAAAAATTGAAAAGGGGGGTGCAACACGAGGACTTCCCAGGGGGTCATCCATCCTAGTACTACTCTCGCCCAAGCACGCTTAACTTCGGAGTTCTGATGGGATCCAGTGCATTAGTGCTGGTATGATCGCACCCGTCATGTTGAGGGCACAATTCCTTTATGTGTTAACGGTTCACAGTCCCAGCCTAGAGTGATGGCGCATTCAGAAGGCGCAATGGGCTTAACGACAACCCATCCGCTTCAATAACTCAGCATCCTCGCAAGACGAGATATCGACGCGTTGTAGGGCCCTCTAATTTCCCGTGAGTAAAGTTGTCGTCCTTTTAACAGCTCACGACGTACGATCCGGGAAGAAAAAACAGAGCAAAATGAGAAAATGGGCTCGAAACTGATGAAAACGTTCGATTTTGGGCTCCAAAAAAGGGCATAGCAAGCAAGCTGGCTACCACGTCGTAGAGCTCTCGAAGTGCTTTCCAACGGTATGCTGTGCGCCGCGTAACTCCTTACGGATCAAAAGTTATGGGCAACAGAGCGAAGGAGACCTGGTCATAAGCCCTACGCCCTCGGTTTGCTGGCCCAGCCTCCACGTGAAGTGAAGTTGTAATGCCCAAGGTGCCGTGGTATTCGATAATAGAAATGTGGTGGATAAAGTATTTTGGCAACCCTAACCGGAGCAAAAAAAATTGAAAAGCGGGGTACAACTCGAGGACTTCCCAAGGGGTCACCCATCCTAGTACTATTCTCGCCCAAGCATGCTTAACTTCGGAGTTCTTATGGGATCCGGTGCATTAGTGCTGGTACGATAGCACCCGTCATGTTGAGGGCACAATTCCTTTATGTGTTAACGGTTCACAGTTCCAGCCTAGATTGATAGCACATTCAGAAGGCCCAATGGGCTTAACGACAACCCATTCGCTTCAACAACCCAGCATCCTCGCAAGACGAGATATCGACGCATTGTATGGTCCTTTAATGTCCCGCGAGTAAGGTTGTCGTCCTTTTAACAGCTCGCGACGTACGATTCGGGACCAAAAAAAAGAGCTAAATCAGAAAAGTGGCCCGAAACTGATGAAAACGTTCGATTTTGGGCTCCAAAAAGGGCACAACGAGCAAGCTAGCTGCCCCCGTCGTAGAGCTCTCGAAGGCGTAACTCCTTACAGATAAAAATTTATGGGTATCGGAGCGACGGAGACTTGGTCACAAGCCCCACGCCCTCGGTTTACAGGCCCAACCTCCACGCGAAGCGAAGTTCTCTTGCCCAAGGTGCCGTGGGATTCGATAATAGAAATGTGGTGGATAAACTATCTTGGCAACCATAACCGGAGGAAAAAAAATTGAAAATGGGGGTGCAACACGAGGACTTCCCAAGGGGTCACCCATCCTAGTACTACTCTTGCCCAAGCACGCTTAACTTCGGAGTTCTGATGGGATCCAGTGCATTTGTGCTGGTATGATCGCACCCGTCATGTTGCGGAAAAAATTCCTTTATGTGTTAACAGTTCAGAGTCCCACCCTAGAGAGATGGCCCATTCAAAAGGCGCAATGGGCTTAACGACAACCCATCCGCTTCAATAACCCAGCATCCCCGCAAGACGAGATATTGACGCATTGTAGGGCCCTCTAATTTCCCGTGTGTAAAGTTGTCATCCTTTTAACAGCTCACGACATACGATCCTGGACAGAAAAACAGAGCAAAAAAAGAAAAGTGGCCCGAAACTGATGAAAACGTTCAATTTTGGGCTCCAAAAAAGGGCATAGCGAGCAAGCTGGCTACCAGGTCGTAGAGCTCTCGAAGTGCTTTCCAACAGTATGCTGTGTGCCGTGTAACTCCTTACGGATCAAAAGTTTTGGGCACCGGAGCGACAGAGACCTGGTCACAAGCCCTATGCCCCCGGTTTGCGGGCCCATCCTCCACGTGAAGCGAAGTTGTCTTGCGAAAGGTGCCGTGGGATTCGATAATAGAAATAGGGTGGATAAAGTATCTTGGCAACCATAACTGGAGGAAAAAAAATTGAAAGGGGGGGGTGCAACACGAGGCCTTCCTAGGGGGCCACCCATCCTAGTACTACTCTCGCCCAAGCACGCTTAACTTCGGATTTCTGATGGGATCCGGCGCATTAATGCTGGTATGATCGCACCCGTCATGTTGTGGGTACAATTCCTTTATGTGTTAACGGTTCACAGACCCAGCCTAGAGAGATGGCCCATTCAGAAGGCCCAATGGGCTTAACGACAACCCAGCATCCTCGCAAGACGTGATATCGACGCATTGTAGGGCCCTCTAATGTCCAACGAGTAAGTTTGTCATCCTTCTAACAGCACACGACTTACGATCCGGAACGGAAAAACTGAGCTAATTTAGAAAAGTGGACCGAAACAGATAAAAATGTTCGATTTTGGGATCCAAAAAGGGCACTCGAGGAAGCAAGCAGCCCCCATCGTAGAGCTCTCAGAGTGTTTTCCAATGGTATGCTGTACGTCGCATAACTCCTTACGGATCAAAGGTTATGGGCACCGGAGTGACGGAGGGCTGGTCATAAGCCCCACGCCCTCGGTTTGCGGGCCCAGCCTCCACGTGAAGCGAAGTTGTCTTGCCCAAGGTGCCGTGGGATTCGATAATTAAAATGTTGTGGATAAAGTATCTTGGCAACCCTAACCGGAGGAAAAAAATTGAAAAGAGGTGTGCAACGCGAGGACTTCCCAAGGGGTCACCCATCCTAGTACTAGTCTCGCCCACGGATGCTTAACTTCGGAGTTCTGATGGGATCCGATGTATTAGTGCTGGTATGATCACACCCATCATGTTGAGGTTACAATTCCCTTATGTGTTAACGGTTCACAGTCCCAGCCTAGAGAGATGGCCCATTGAGAAGGCCCAATGGGCTTAACAACAACACATCCGCTTCAATAACGCAGCATCCTCGCAAGACGTGATATCGACGCATTGTAGGGCCCTCTAATGTCCCGCGAGTAAGTTTTTCATCCTTTTAACAGCTCACGACTTACGATCCGAAATGAAAAAACAGAGCTAATTTAGAAAATTGGATCGAAACAGATAAAAACGTTCGATTTTTGGCTCCAAAAAGGGCACAACGAGCAATCTAGCTACCCCCGTCGTAGAGCTCTCGAAGGTGCAACTCCTTACAAATAAAAATTTATGGGTACCGGAGCGAAGGAGACCTGGTCACAAGCCCTACGCCCTCGGTTACTTGGGCCAGCCTCCACGTGAAGCGAAGTTGTCTTGCCCAAGGTGCCGTGGGGTTCGATAATAGAAATGTGGTGGATAAAGTATATTGGCAACCCTAACCGGAGCAAAAAAAATTGAAAAGGGGGGTGCAACACGAGGACTTCCTAGGGGGTCACCGATCCTAGTACTACTCTCGCCCAAACATGCTTAACTTCGGAGTTCTGATGGGTTCCCGTGCATTAGTGCTGGTATGATCGCACCAGTCATGTTCAGGGCACAATTCCTTTATGTGTTAACGGTTCACAGTCCCAACCTAGAGAGATGGCCCAATGGGCTTAACAACAACCCATCCGCTTCAACAACGCAGCATCCTCGCAAAACGTGATATCAACGCATTGTAGGGCCCTCTAATGTCCTGCGTGTATGTTTGTCATCCTTTTAATAGCTCACGACTTACGATCCGGAACGAAAAAATAGAGCTAATTTAGAAAAGTGGACCGAAACAGATAAAAAGTTCGATTTTTGGCTCCAAAAAGGGTACAGCGAGCAAACTAGCTGCCCCCGTTGTAGAGCTCTCGAAGTGCTTTCCAATGGTATGCTGTGCGCTGCGTAACTCCTTACATATAAAAAGTTATGGGCACCGGAGCGTCGGAGACCTGGTCACAAGCCCTATGCCTTCGGTTTGCGGGCCCAACCTCCACGTGAAGCGAAGTTGTCTTGCCCAAGGTGCCGTGGGATTCGATAATAGAAATTTGGTGGATAAAGTATCTTGGCAACCCTAACCGGAGGAAAAAAAATTGAAAGGACGGGTGCAACACGAGGACTTCCCAAGGGGTCACCCATCCTAGTACTACTCTTGCCCAAGCATGCTTAACTTCTGAGTTCTGATGGGATCTGGTGGATTAGTGCTGGTATAATTGCACCCGTCATGTTTAGGGTACAATTCCTTTATGTGTTAACGGTTCACAGTTCCGGCCTAGTGTGATAGCCCATTAAGAAGGCCCAATAGGCTTAGCGACAACCCATCCGCTTCAACAACCCAGCATCCACGTAAGACGAGATATCGACGCATTGTATGGTCCTTTAATGTCCTGCGAGTAAGGTTGTTGTCTTTTTAACAGCTCGCGACGTACGATTTGGGACCGAAAAACAGAGCTAAATCAGAAAAGTGGCCCGAAACTAATGAAAACGTTCAATTTTGGGCTACAAAAAGGGCACAGCGAGCAAGCTAGTTGCCCCCGTCGTAGAGCTCTCGAAGGCGTAACTCCTTACAGATAAAAATTTTTGGGTACCGAAGCGACGGAGACCTGGTCAAAAGCCCCACACCCTCGGTTTGCTGGCCTAACCTCCACTTGAAGCGAAGTTGTCTTGCCCAAGGTGCCGTCGGATTCGATAATAGAAATGTGGTGGATAAAGTATCTTGGCAACCATAACCGGAGGAAAAAAATTGAAAAAGGGGGTGCAACTTGAGGACTTCCCAGGGGGTCACCCATCCTAGTACTACTCTCGCCCAAGAACGCTTAACTTCGGAGTTCTGATGGGATCCAGTGCATTAGTGCTGGTATGATCGCACCCGTCATGCTGAGGGCACAATTCCTTTATGTGTTAATGGTTCACAGTCCCAGCCTAGAGAGATGGCCCATTCAGAAGGCCCAATGGGCTTAACGACAACCCATCCGCTTTAACAACCCATCATCCTCACAAGATGAGATATCGACGCATTGTATGGTACTGTAATATCCTGCGAGTAAGTTTGTGGTACTTTTAACAGCTCACGACTTACGATCCGGAACGAAAAAACAGAGCTAAATCTGAAAATTAGCCCGAAACAGATAAAAATGTTCGATTTTGGGCACCAAAAAGGGCACAGCGAGCAAGCTAGCTGCCCCCGTCGTAGAGCTCCCGAAGTGCTTTCCAACGGTATGCTGTGCACCGCGTAACTCCTTACATATAAAAAGTTATTGGCACCGGAGTGACGGAGACCTGGTCACAAGCCCTACACCCTCGATTTGCGGGCCCAGACTCCACGTGAAGCGAAGTTGTCTTGCCCAAGGTGCCGTGGGATTCGATAATAGAAATGTTGTGGATAAAGTATCTTGGCAACCCTAATCGGAGGAAAAAAATTGAAAATGGGGGGGCAACACGAGGACTTCCCAGGGTGTCACCCATCCTACTACTACTCTCACCCAAGCACGCTTAACTTCGGATTTCTGATGGGATCCGGTGCATTAGCGCTGGTATGATCGCACTCGTCATGTTGAGGGCACAATTCCTTTATGTGTTAACGGTTCACAGTTCCATCCTAGAGAGATAGCCCATTCAGAAGGCCCAATGGGCTTAACGACAACCTATCTGCTTCAACAACTTAGCATCCTCGCAAGACGAGATATCAACGCGCTGTAGGGTCCTATAATGTCCTGCGAGTAAGGTTGTTGTCCTTTTAACAGCTCGCGACGTACGATCCTGGACGGAAAAACAGAGCTAAATTAAAAAAGTGGCCTAAAACTGATGAAAACGTACGATTTTGGGCTCCTAAAACAGCAAAATGCTAGCTTCCTCCATCATAGAGCTCTCGGAGAGCTTGCCAACGGTATGATGTGCGCCGCGTAACTCCTTACGGATCAAAAGTTATGGGCCCCGTAGCGACGATGATATGGTCACAAGCCCTACGCCCCCGGTTTACGGGCCCAGCCTCCACGTGAAGCGAAGTTGTCTTGCCCCAGGTGCCATGGGATTCGATAATAGAAATGTGGTGGATAAAGTATCTTGGCAACCCTAACCGGAGGAAAAAAAATTGAAAAGTGGGGTGCAACACGAGGACTTCCCACGGGGTCACCCATCCTAGTACTACTCTCACCCAAACACGCTTAACTTCGGAGTTCTGATGGGATCCGGTGCATTAGTGTTGGTATGATCGCACCCATCATGTTGAGGGCACAATTCTTTTATGTGTAAATGGTTCACAGTCCCAGCCTAGAGAGATTGCCCATTAAGAAGGCCCAATGGGCTTAACGACAACCCATCTGCTTCTACAACCCAGCATTCTTACAAGACGAGATATCGACGCGTTGTAGCATCCTCTAATGTCCTGTGAGTAAGGTTGTCATCCTTTTAACAGCTCGCGACGTACGATCCGGGAAGGAAAAACAGAGCTAAATTAGAAAATTGGCCCGAAACGGATGAAAACGTTTGATTTTGTGCTCCAAAAAGAGCAAAGCGAGCAAGCTAGCTGCCCCCGTCGTAGAGCTCTCGGAGAACATTCCAACGGTACGTTGTATGCTACGTAAATCCTTACGGATCAAAAGTTATGGGCACCGGAGCGACGAAGAGCTGGTCACAAGCCCTACGCCCTCGGTTTGCGGGCCCAGCCTCCCCGTGAAGCGAAGTTGTCTTGCCAAGGTGCCGTGGGATTCGATAATAGAAATGTGGTGGATAAAGTATCTTGGAACCCTAACAAGAGGAAAAAAAATTGAAAAGGGGGGTGCAACACGAGTACTTCCTAGGGGGTCACCCATCCTAGTACTACTCTCGCCCAAGCACGCTTAACTTCGGAGTTCTGATGGGATCCGGTGCATTAGTGCTTGTATGATCACTCCCGTCATGTTGAGGGCACTATTCCTTTATGTGTTAACGGTTCACAGTCCCATCCTAGAGAGATGGGCCATTAAGAAGGTGAAATGGGCTTAACGACAACCCATCCGCTTCAATAACCCAGCATCCTCGCAAGACGAGATATCGACGCGTTGTAGGGCCCTCTAATGTCTCGTGAGTAAGATTGTCATCTTTTTAACAGCTCACGACGAACGATCCGGGATGAAAAAATGGAGCAAAAAAAGAAAAGTACCCCGAAACTGATGAAAACCTTCGATTTTGGGCTCCAAAAAAGGGCATAGTGAGCAATCTGGTTGCCCCATCGTAGAGCACTCGGAGAGCTTTCCAACGGTATGCTGTGCATCGTGTAACTCCTTACGGATGAAAAGTTAAGGGCACCAGAGCGAAGGAGAGCTTATCACAAGCCCTACGCCCTCGGTTTGCTGGCACAGCCTCTACGTGAAGCGAAGTTGTGTTGCCCAAGGTGCCGTGGGACTTGATAATAGAAATGTGGTGGATAAAGTATCTTGGCAACCCTAACTGGAGAAAAAAAATTGAAAATGGGGGTACAACACGAGGAGTTCCCAGGGGGTCACCAATCCTAGTACTACTATCGCCCAAGCACGCTTAACTACGGAGTTCTGATGGGATCCGGTGTATTAGTGCTGGTAAGATCGCATCTGTCATGTTGATCGCACAATTCCTTTATGTGTTAACGGTTCACAGTCCCAGCCTAGAGAGATGGCCCATTTAGAAAGCCCAATGGGCTTAACGAAAACCCATTCGGTTCAACAACCCAGCATCCTCGCAAGACGAGATATTGACGCGTGGTAGGGTCCTCTAATGTCCTGCGAGTATGGTTGTCGTCCTTTTAACCGCTCACGACGTACGATCCGGGATGGAAAATCAGAGCTAAATTAGAAAAGTGGCCCAAAACTGATGAAAACGTTCGATTTTGAGCTCCAAAAAGGGCACAGCGAGCAAGTTAGCTGCACCCACCGTAGAGCTCTCGATGTGCGCCGCGTAACTCCTTGTGGTGACAAGCACGGAGAGTAGGTCACAAGCACTACGCCCTCAGTTTGCGGGCCTAGCCTCAATGTGAAGCAAAGTTGTCTTGCCCAAGGTGCCGTGGGATTCGATAATAGAAATGTGGTGGATAAAGTATCTTGGCAACCATAACTGGAGGAAAAAAAATTGAAAAGGGGGATGCAACACGAGGACTTCCCAGGGGGTCATACATCCTAGTACTAGTCTCGTCCAAGCACGCTTAACTTCGGATTTCTGATGGGATCCAGTGCATTAGCGCTGGTACGATCGCAACCGTCATGTTGAGGGCACAATTCCTTTATGTGTTAACGGTTCACAGTTCCAGCCTAGAGAGATAGCCCATTCAGAAGGCCCAATGGGCTTAACGACAACCTATCTGCTTCAACAACTTAGCATCCTCGCAAGACGAGATATCGACGCGTTGTAGGGTCCTCTAATGTCCTGCGAGTAAGGTTGTCATCCTTTTAACAGCTCGCGATGTACGATCCGGGAAGGAAAAACAGAGCTAAATTAGCTGCACCCATCGTAGAGCTCTCGATGTGCTTTCCAATGGTATGCTGTGCGCCGCGTAACTCCTTACATATAAAAAGTTATGGGCACCGAAGCGACGGAGACCAGGTCACAAGCACTACGCCCTCAGTTTGCGGGCCTAGCCTCAATGTGAAGCAAAGTTGTCTTGCCCAAGGTGCCATTGGATTCGATAATAGAAATGTGGTGGATAAAGTATCTTGGCAACCATAACTGGAGCAAAAAAAATTGAAAAGGGGGATGCAACACGAGGACTTCCAAGGGGGTGATAGATCCTAGTACTAGTCTCGCCCAAGTACGCTTAACGTCGAAGTTCTGATGGGATCCCGTGCATTAGTGCTGGTATGATCGCACCCGTCATGTTGATGGCACAATTCCTTTATGTGCTAACGGTTCACACTCCCAGCCTAGAGAGATAGCCCATTCAGAATGCGCAATGGGCTTAACGACAACCCATCCGCTTCAACAATCCAGCATCCTCGCAATATAAGATATTGACGAGTTGTAGGGCCCTCTAATGTCCCGTGAGTAAGGTTGTCATCCTTTTAACAGCTCCCGACGTACGATCCGGGATGAAAAAACAGAGCTAAAAAAGAAAAGAGGCCCAAAATTCATGAAAACATTCGATTTTGGGCTCCAAAAAGGGCACAGCGAATAAGCTAGCTGCCCCCGTCGCAGAGCTCTCGAAGAGCTTTCCAACGGTATGCTGTGCGCCACGTAACTCCTTACGGATCAAAAGTTATGGCACCAGAGCGAGGGAGACGTGGTCACAAGCCCTACGCCCTCGGTTTGCTGGCCCAACCTTCACGTGAAACGAAGTTGTATTGCCCAAGGTGCTGTGGGATTCGATAATAGAAATGTGGTGGATAAAGTATCTTGGCAACCCTAACCGGAACAAAAAAAAAATTGAAAAGGTGGGTGCAACAAGAGGAGTTACTAGAGGGTCACCCATCCTAGTACTACTTTCGCCCAAGCACACTTAACGTCAGAGTTCTGATGGGATCCGGTGCATTAGTGCTGGTATGATCGCACCCATCATGTTGTTCGCTGAATTCCTTTATGTGGTAACAGTTCACAGTCCCAGCCTATAGAGATGGCCTACTTAGAAGGCCCAATGGGCTTAACGACAACCCATCTGCTTCAACAACCCAGCATCCTCGCAAGACGTGATATCGACGCATTGTAGGGCCCTCTAATGTCCCGCGAGTAAGTTTGTCATCCTTTTAACAGCTCACGACTTACGATCCGGAATGAAAAAACTGAGCTAATTTAGAAAAGTGGACCGAAACAGATAAAAACGTTCAATTTTGGGATCCAAAAAGGGCACTCGAGGAAGCAAGCAGCCCCCATCGTAGAGCTCTCAGAGTGTTTTCCAACGGTATGCTGTACGCCGCGTAACTCCTTACGGATCAAAGGTTATGGGCACCGGAGCGACGGAGGGCTGGTCATAAGCCCTACGCCCTCGATTTGCGGGCCCAACCTCCACGTGAAGCGAAAATTTCTTGCCCAAGGTGCCGTGGGATTCGATAATAGAAATGTGGTGGATAAAGTATCTTGGCAACCCTAACCGGAGGAAAAAAAATTGAAAAGAGGTGTGCAACACGAGGACTTGCCAAGGGTTCACCCATCCTAGTACTAGTCTCGCCCACTGACTCTTAACTTCGGAGTTCTGATGGGATCCGATGCATTAGTGCTGGTATGATCACACTCATCATGTTGAGGTTACAATTCCCTTATGTGTTAACGGTTCACAGTCCCAGCCTAGAGAGATGGCCCATTCAGAAGGCCCAATGGGCTTAACAACAACCCATCCGCTTCAACAACGCAGCATCCTCACAAGACGTGATATCGATGCATTGTAGGGCCCTCCAATGTCCCGCGAGTAAGTTTTTCATCCTTTTAACAGCTCACGACTTACGATCCGGAACGAAAAAACAGAGCTAATTTAGAAAAGTGGACCGAAATAGATAAAACCGTTCGATTTTTGGCTCATAAAATGGCACAGCGAGCAATCTAGCTACCCCCGTCGTAGAGCTCTCGAAAGCATAACTCCTTACAAATAAAAATTTATGGGTACCGGAGCGAAGGAGACCTGGTCACAAGCCTTACGCTCTCGGTTTGTTGGCCCAGCCTCCACGTGAAGCGAAGTTGTCGTGCCCAAGGTGCCGTGGGATTTGATAATAGAAATGTCGTGGATAAAGTATCTTGGCAACCCTAACTGGAGCAAAAAAATTGAAAAGGGGGGTGCAACACGAGGACTTCCTAGGGGGTCACCCATCCTAGTACTACTCTCGCCCAAGCATGCTTAACTTCGGAGTTCTGATCGGATCCGGTGCATTAGTGCTGGTATGATCGCACCATCATGTTGGGTGCACAATTCCCTTATGTGTTAATTGTTCACAGTCCCAGCCTAGAGAGATGGCCCAATGGGCTTAACAACAACGCATCCACTTCAACAACGCAGCATCCTCGCAAGACGTGATATCGACGCATTGTAGGGCCCTCTAATGTCCTGCGTGTATGTTTGTCATCCTTTTAACAGCTCACGACTTACGATCCGGAATGGAAAAACAGAGCTAATTTAGAAAAGTGGACCGAAACAGATAAAAACGTTTGATTTTTGGCTCCAAAAAGGGGACAGCGAGCAAACTAGCGGCCCCTGTTGTAGAGGTGTGGAAGTGCATTGCAACGGCATGCTGTGCGCCGCGTAACTCCTTACATATAAAAAGTTAAAGGCACCGGAGCGTCGGAGACCTGGTCACAAGCCCTATGCCTTCGGTTTGCGGGCCCAACCTCCACGTGAAGCGAAGTTGTCTTGCCCAAGGTGCCGTGGGATTCGATAATAGAAATTTGGTGGATAAAGTATCTTGGAAACCCTAACCGGAGGAAAAAAATTGAAAAGACGGGTGCAACACGAGGACTTCCCAAGGGGTCACCCATCCTAGTACTACTCTCACCCAAGCATGCTTAAATTCAGAGTTCTGATGGGATCCGGTGCATTAGTGCTGGTATAATTGCACCCGTCATGTTTAGGGCACAATTCCTTTATGTGTTAACGGTTCACAGTTCCGGCCTAGAGTGATAGCCCATTCAGAAGGCCCAATGGGCTTAACGACAACCCATCCGCTTCAATAACCCAGCATCCTCGCAAGACGAGATATCGACGCATTGTATGGTCCTTTAATGTCCTGTGAGTAAGGTTGTTGTCTTTTTAACAGCTCGCGACGTACGATTTGGGACCGAAAAACAGAGCTAAATCAGAAAAGTGGCCCGAAACTGATGAAAACGTTCGATTTTGGGCTCCAAAAAGGGCACAGCGAGCAAGCTAGCTGCCCCCGTCGTAGAGTTCTCGAAGGAGTAACTCCTTCCAGATCAAAATTTATGGGTACCGAACGGGCGGAGACCTGGTCACAAGCCCCACGCCCTCGGTTTACGGGCCCAGCCTCCACGTGAAGCGAAGTTGTCTTGCCCAAGGTGCCGTGGGATTCGATAATAGAATTGTGGTGGATAAAGTATCTTGGCAACCATAATTGAAGGAAAAAAAATTCAAAAGGGGGGTGCAACAAGAGGACTTCCCAGGGGGTCACCCATCCTAGTACTACTCTCGCCCAAGCACGCTTAACTTCGGAGTTCTGATGGGATCCAGTGCATTAGTGCTGGTATGATCGCACCCGTCATGTTGATGGCACAATTCCTTTATGTGTTAACGGTTCACAGTCCCAGCCTAGAGAGATGGCCCATTCAGAAGGCCCAATGGGCTTAACGACAACCCATCCACTTCAACAACCCAGCATCCTCGCAAGACGAGATATCGACGCATTGTATGGTACTCTAATGTCCTGCGAGTAAGTTTGTGGTACTTTTAACAGCTCACGACATACGATCCGGAACGAAAAAATAGAGCTAAATTGGAAAATTGGCCCGAAACATATAAAAATGTTCGATTTTGGGCTCCAAAAAGGGCACAGCGAGCAAGCTAGCTGCCCCCGTCGTAGAGCTCTCGAAGTGCTTTCCACCGGTACGCTGTGCCCCGCGTCACTCCTTACATATAAAAAGTTATGGGCACCGGAGCGACGGAGACCTGGTCACAAGCCCTACACCCTCGATTTGGGGGCCCAGCATCCACGTGAAGCGAAGTTGTCTTGCCCAAGGTGCCGTGAGATTCGATAATAGAAATGTGGTGGATAAAGTATCTTGGCAACCCTAATCGGAGGAAAAAAATTGAAAATGGGGGCGCAACACGAGGACTTCCCACGGGCGCACCCATCCTAATACTACTCTCTCCCAACCACGCCTAACCTCGGATTTCTGATGGGATCCGGTGCATTAGCGCTGGTATGATCGCACTCGTCATGTTGAGGGCACAATTCCTTTATGTGTTAACGGTTCACAGTTCCATCCTAGAGAGATAGCCCATTCAGAAGGCCCAATGGGCTTAACGACAACCTATCTGCTTCAACAACTTAGCATCCTCGCAAGATGAGATATCGACGTGTTGTAGGGTCCTCTAATGTCCTGCGAGTAAGGTTGTTGTCCTTTTAATAGCTCGCGACGAACGATCCGGGACGAAAAAACAGAGCTAAATTAAAAAAGTGGCCTGAAACTGATTAAAACTTTCGATTTTGGGCTCCTAAAATGGCACAGCAAACAAGCTAGCTTCCCCCGTTATAGAGCTCTCGGAGAGCTTTCCAACGGTATGATGTGCGCCGCGTAACTCCTTACGGATCAAAAGTTATGGGCCCCGGAGCGACGAAGATATGGTCACAAGCCCTACGCCCTAGGTTTGCGGGCCCAGCCTCCACGTGAAGCGAAGTTGTCTTGCCCAAGGTGCCGTGGGATTCGATAATAGAAATGTGGTGGATAAAGTATCTTGGCAACCCTAACCGGAGGAAAAAAAATTGAAAAGGGGGATGCAACACGAGGACTTCTCAAGGGGTCACCCATCCTAGTACAACTCTCGCCCAAACACGCTTAACTTCGGAGTTCTGATGGGATCCGGTGCATTAGTGCTGGTATGATCGCACCCGTCATGTTGAGGGAACAATTCCTTTATGTGTTAACGGTTCACAGTTCGGGCCTTGAGAGATGGCCCATTCAGAATGCCCAATGGGATTAACGACAACCCGTCTGCTTCAACAACCCAGCATCCTCGCAACACGAGATATCGACGCGTTGTAGGGTCCTCTAATGTCCTGCGAGTAAGGTTGTCATCCTTTTAACAGCTCGCGACGTACGATCCGGGAAGGAAAAACAGAGCTGAATTAGAGAATTGGCCCGAAACTGATGAAAACGTTCAATTTTGGGCTCCAAAAAGGGTAAAGCGAGCAAGCTAGCTGCCCCCGTCGTAGAGCTCTCGGAGAACATTCCAACGGTACATTGTACGCTACGTAACTCCTTACGGATCAAAAGTTATGGGCACCGGAGCGACGAAGAGTTGGTCACAAGCCCTACGCCCTCGGTTTGCCGGCCCAGCCTCCCCATGAAGCGAAGTTGTCTTGCCAAGGTGCCGTGGGATTCGATTATACAAATGTGGTGGATAAAGTATCTTGGCAACCCTAACCGGAGGAAAAAAAATTAAAAAGGGGGGTGCAACACGAGTACTTCCCAGGGGGTCACCCATCCTAGTACTACTATTGCCCAAGCACGCTTAACTTCGGAGTTCTGATGGGATCCGGTGCATTAGTGCTTTTATGATCGCACCCATCATGTTGAGGGCACAATTCCTTTATGTGTTAACGGTTCATAGTCCCAGCCTAGAGAGATGGCCCATTCAGAAGGACCAAGGGGCTTAACTACAACCCATCCACTTCAACAATGCAGCAAGCTCGCAAGACGTGATATCGACAAGTTGTAGGGCCCTCTAATGTCCCGCGAGTAAGTTTTTCGTGCTTTTAATAGCTCACGACGTACGATCCGGAACGAAAAAATAGTGCTAAATTAGAAAAGTGGCCCGAAACAGATAAAAATGTTCAATTTTGGTCTCCAAAAAGGGCACAGCGAGCAAGCTAGTTGTCCCCGTTGTAGAGCTCTCAAAGAGCATTCCAACGGTATGTTGTACGCTGGATAACACCTTACAGAAAAAAATTTATGGGCACCGGAGCGACGGAGACCTGGTCACAAGCCTACGCCCTCGGTTTGCGGGCCCAGCCTCCACGTGAAGCGAAGTTTTTGTGCCCAAGGTGCCATGGGATTCGATAATGGAAATGTGGTGGATAAAATATCTTGGCAACCATAACCAGAGGAAAAAAAATTGAAAATGGGTGTGCAACACGAGGACTTCCCAGGGAGTCACCTATCCTAGTACTACCCTCGTCCAAGCACTCTTAACTTCATAGTTCTGATGGGATCCGGTGCATTAGTGCTGGTATGATCACACCCGTCGTGTTGATGGCACTATTCCTTTATGTGTTAACGGTTCACAGTCCCATCCTAGAGAGATGGGCCATTAAGAAGGTGAAATGGGCTTAACGACAATCCATCCGCTTCAATAACCCAGCATCCTCGCAAGACGAGATATCGACGCGTTGTAGGGCCCTCTAATGTCCCGTGAGTAAGGTTGTCGTCTTTTTAACAGCTCACGATGAATGATCCGGGATGAAAAAATAGAGCAAAAAAAGAAAAGTAGTTTGAAATTGATGAAAACCTTTGATTTTGGGCTCCAAAAAAGGGCATAGTGAGCAATCTGGCTGCCCCATCGTAGAGCTCTCGGAGAGCTTTCCAACGGCATGCTGTGCATCGTGTAACTCCTTACGGATCAAAAGTTAAGGGCACCAGAGTGAAGGAGACCTTATCACAAGCCCTACGCCCTCGGTTTGCTGGCACAGCCTCCACGAGAAGCGAAGTTGTGTTGCCCAAGGTGCCGTGGCACTATTCCTTTATGTGTTAACGGTTCACAGTCCCATCCTAGAGAGATGGGCCATTAAGAAGGTGAAATGGGCTTAACGACAACCCATCCGCTTCAACAACCCAGCATCCTCGCAAGATGAGATATTGACGCATGGTAGGGTCCTCTAATGTCATGCGAGTAAGGTTGTCATCCTTTTAACTGCTCACGACGTACGATCCGGGATGGAAAATCAGAGCTAAATTAGAAAAGTGGCCCGAAACTGATGAAAACATTCGATTTTGGGCTCTAAAAAGGGCACAGCCAGCAAGTTAGTTGCACCCATTGTAGAGCTCTCGATGTGCTTTCCAATGGTATGCTGTGCACCGCGTAACTCCTTACATATAAAAAGTTATGGGCACCGGAGCGACGGAGAGCAGGTCACAAGCACTACGCCCTCAGTTTGCGGGCCTTGCCTCAATGTGAAGCAAAGTTGTCTTGCCCAAGGTGCCGTGGGATTCGATAATAGAAATGTGGTGGATAAAGTATCTTGGCAACCATAACTGGAGGAAAAAAAATTGAAAAGGGGGATGCAACACGAGGACTTCCCAGGGGGTCATACATCCTAGTACTAGTCTCGCCCAAGCACGCTTAACTTCGGAGTTCTGATGGGATCCCGTGCATTAGTGCTGGTATGATCGCACCCGTCGTGTTGAGGGCACAATTCCTTTATGTGTTAACGGTTCACAGTCCCAGCCTAGAGAGATGCCCCATTCAGAATGCGCAATGGGCTTAACGACAACCCATCCGCTTCAACAACCCAGCATCCTCGCAAGATAAGATATTGACGAGTTGTAGGGCCCTCTAATGTCCCATGAGCAAGGTTGTCGTCCTTTTAACAGCTCCCGACGTACGATCCGGGATGAAAAAACAGAGCTAAAAAAGAAAAGAGGCCGAAATTGATGAAAACGTTCGATTTTGGGCACCAAAAAAGGGTATAGCGAGCAAGCTGGCTACCCCCGTCGTAGAGCTCTCGGAGAGCTTTCCAACGGTATGCTGTGCGCCGCGTAACTCCTCACATATCAAAAGGTATGGGCACTAGAGCGAGGGAGACCTGGTCACAAGCCCTGCGCCCTCGGTTTGCTGGCCCAGCCTCCATGTGAAACGAAGTTGTCTTGCCCAAGGTGCAGTACGATTCGATAATAGGAACGTGGTGGATAAAGTATCTTGGCAACCCTAACCGGAGTAAAAAAAATTGAAAAGGAGGGTGCAACACGAGGACTTCCCAGGGGGTCACCCATCCTAGTACTACTCTCCCCCAAGCACGCTTAACTACGGAGTTCTGATGGGATCTGGTGCATTAGTGCTGGTATGACCGTACCAGTCATGTTGATCGCACAATTCCTTTATGTGTTAACTGTTCACAGTCCCAGCCTAGAGAGATGGCCCATTCAGAAGGCCCAATGGGCTTAACAACAACCCATCTGCTTCTACAACCCAGCATCCTCGCAAGACGAGATCTCGACATGTTATAGGGCCCTCTAATGTCCCGCGAGTTAGGTTGTCATCCTTTTAACAGCTCATGACGTGCGATACGGGACGGAATAACAGAGCAAAATTAGAAAAGTGGCCTAAAATGGATGAAAACGTTCGATTTTGGGCTCCAAAAAGGGCAGAGCGAGCAAGCTAGCTGCCCCCGTCGTATAGCTCTCGAAGAGTTTTCCAACGGTATGCTGTGCACCGCCTAACTCCTTACGGATCAAAAGTTATGGGCACCAGAGCGAAGGAAACCTGGTCATAAGCCCTATGCCCTCGGTTTGCTGGCCCAGCTTCCACGTGAAGCGAAGTTGTCTTGACGAAGGTGCCGTGGCATTTTATAATAGAAATGTGGTGGATAAAGTATCTTGGCAACCCTAACAGGAGGAAAAAAAATTGAAAAGGGGGGTGCAACACGAGGATTTCCTAGGGGGTCACCCATCCTAGTACTGCCCTCGCCCAAGCACGCTTAACTTCGGAGTTCTGATGGGATCCGGTGCATTAGTGTTGGTATGATCACACCCATCATGTTGAGGGCACAATTCCTTTATGTGTTAAAGGTTCACAGTCCCAACCTAGAGAGATGGACCATTTAGAAGGCCCAATGGGCTAAACAACAACTCATCGGCTTCAACAACCCAGCATCCTTGCAAGACGAGATATCGACGCGTTGTAGGGTCCTCTAATGTCCTGCGAGTTAGGTTGTCATCCTTTCAACTTCTCACGTCGTACGATCTGGGATGGAAAAACAGAGCTAAATTAGAAAAGTGGCCCAAAACTGATGAAAACGTTCAATTTTGGGCTCCAAAAAGTGCGCAGCGAGCAAGCCAACTACCCCCATCGTGGAGATCTCGGAGAGCTTTCCAACGGTATGCTGTGCGCCGCGTAACTCCTTGCAGATCAAAAGTTATGGGCATCGGAGTGACGGAGAGTTGGTTATAAACACTATGCCCTCGGCTTGCGGGCCCAGCCTCCACGTGAAGCGAAGTTGTCTTGCCCAAGGTGCCGTGGGAATCGATAATAGAAATGTGGTGGATAAAGTATCTTGGCAACCCTAACAAGAGGAAAAAAAATTGAAAAGGGGGGTGCAACACGAGGACTTCCCAAGGGGTCACCCATCCTATTACTACTCTCGCCCAAGCACGCTTAACTTCAGAGTTCTGATTGGAACCGGTGCATTAGTGTTGGTATGATCGCACCCATCATGTTGAGGGCACAATTCCTTTATGTGTCAATGGTTCATAGTCCCAGCCTAGAGAGATGGACCATTCAGAAGGTGCAATGGGCTTAACAACAACCCATCGGCATCAACAACGCAGCATCCTCGCAAGACGTGAAATCGAAGAGTTGTAGGGCCCTCTAACGTCCAGCGAGTAAGTTTGTCGTCCTTTTAACAGCTCACGACGTACGATCCGGAATTAAAAAACAGAGCTGAATTAGAAAAGTGGCCCGAAACAGATAAAAACGTTCGATTTTGGGCTCTAAAAAGGGCGCAGCGAGCAAGCTAGCGGCCCCCATCGTAGAGCTTTCCAATGGTATGCCGTGCGCCGCGTAACTCTTTACAGATAAAAAGTTATGGGCACGGGAGCGACGGAGACCTTGTCACAAGCCTTACGCCATCGATTTATGGGTCCAGCCTCCACATGAAGCGAAGTTGTCTTGCCCAAGGTGCCGTGGGATTCGATAATAGAAATGTGGTGGAAAAAGTATCTTGGCAACCATAACCGGAGGAAAAAAATTGAAAAGGGGGATGCAACACGAGGACTTCCCTAGGGGTCACCCATCCTAGTGCTAGTCTCGCCCAAGCATGCTTAACTTCGGAGTTCTGATGGGATCCGGTGCATTAGTGCTGGTATGATCACACCCGTCATGTTGAGGGCACAATTCCTTTATGTGTTAGCGGTTCACAGTCCTAGCCTAGAGAGATGGACCATTCAGAAGGCCCAATGGGCTTAACAACAACCCATTGGCTTCAACAACGCAGCATCCTCGCAAGACGTGATATTGACGCGTTGTAGGGCCCTCTAATGTCCCACGAGTAAGTTTGTCAGCCTTTTAACAGCTCACGACGTACGATCTGGAACGAAAAAACAGAGCTAAATCAGAAAAGTGGCCCGAAACAAATAAAAATGTTCGATTTTGGGCTCCAAAAAGGGCACAGCGAGCAAGCTAGCTGCCCCCATCGTATAGCTCTCGAAGTGCTTAACAACGGTATGCTGTGCGCCGCGTAACTCCGTACAGATAAAAAGTTATGGGCACCGGAGCGACGTAGACCTGGTTACAAGCCCTACGCCCTCGATTTGCGAGCCCAACCTCTACTTGAAGGGAAGTTGTCTTGCCGAAGGTGCCGTGGCATTCGATAATAGAAATGTGGTGGATAAAGTATCTTGGCAACCATAACCGGAGCAAAAAAAATTGAAAATGGGGGTGCAACACGAGGACCTCCCAGGGGGTCACCCATCCTAGTACTAGTCTTGCCCAAGCACGCCTAACTTCGAAGTTCTGATGGGATCCGGTGCATTAGTGCTGGTATGATCGCACCCATCATGTTGAGGGCACAATTTCTTTATGTGTTAATAGTTCACAGTTCTAGCCTAGATAGATGGCCCATTCAGAAGGAGCAATGGGCTTAACGATAACCCATCCACTTCAACAACCTATCATCCTCGCAAGACGAGATATCCACGCGTTGTACGGTCCTCTAATGTCCTGCGAGTAAGGTTGTCGTCCTTTTAACAGCTCACGACGTACGATCCGGGATGGAAAAACAGAGCTAAATTAGAAAAGTGGCCCGAAACTGATGAAAACGTTTGATTTTGGGATCCAAAAAGGGCACAGCGAGAAAGCTGGCTGCCCCCGTCGTAGAGCTCTCGGAGAGCTTTCCAACGGTATGTTGTGCGCCGCGTAACTCCTTACGGATCAAAAGTTATGGGCACCGGAGCGACGGAGAGCTAGTCACAAGCCCTGCGCCCTCGGTTTGCTGGCCCAGCCTCCACGTGAAGCGAAGTTGTCTTGCCCAAGGTGCCGTGGAATTTCAAAATAGAAATGTGGTGGATAAAGTATCTTGGCAACCCTAACCGGAGCAAAAAAAATTGAAAAGGGGGGTGCAACACGAGGACTTCCCAAGGGGTCACCCATCCTAGTACTACTCTCATCCAAGCACGCTTAACTTCGGAGTTCTGATGGGATCCGGTGCATTAGTGTTGGTATGATCACACCCATCATGTTGAGGGCACAATTCTTTTATGTGTTAACGGTTCACAGTCCCAGCCTAGCGAGATGGCCCATTCAAAAGGGCCAATGGGCTTAACGACAACCCATCCGCTTCAACAACACAGCATCCTCGCAAGATGAGATATCGACGAGTTGTAGGGCCCTCTAATGTCCAATGAGTAAGGTTATCATCCTTTTAACAGCTCACGACATACGATCCAGGATGGAAAAACAGAGCTAAAAAATAAAAGTGGCCCGAAACTGTTGAAAACGTTCGATTTTGGGCTGACAAAAAGGGCATAGCGAGCAAGCTAGCTGCCCCCATCGTATAGCTCTCAGAGTTCCTTCCAATGGTATGTCGTGTGCCGCGTAACTCCTTACGGATCAAAAGTTATGGGCACCGTAGCAAAGGAGACGTGGTCACAAGCCCTACGCCCTCAGTTTGCTGGCCTAGCCTCCACGTGAAACGAAGTTGTCCTGCCCAAGGTGCCGTGCGATTCGATAATAGAAATGTGGTGGATAAAGTATCTTGGCAACCCTAACCGGAGCAAAAATAATTGAAAAGGGGGGTGCAACACGAGGACTTCCCATGGGGTCACCCAACCTAGTACTACTCTCGCCCAAGCACGCTTAACTTCGGAGTTCTGATGGGATCCGGTGCATTAGTGCTAGTATGATCGCACCAGTCAAGTTGATCACACAATTCCTTTATGTGTTAACGGTTCACAATCCCAGCCTAGAGAGATGGCCCATTCAGAAGGCCTAATGGGCTTAACGACAATCCATCCATTTCAACAACCCAGCATCCTCGCAAGGCGAGATATCGACACGTTGTAGGGCCCTCTAATGTTCAAAGATTAAGGTTGTCGTCCTTTTAATAGCTCACGACATACGATACAGGATGGAATAACAGAGCAAAATTAGAAAAGTGGCCCGAAACGGATTAAAACGTTAGATTTTGGGTTCCAAAAAGGGCATAGCGAGCAAGCTGGCTACCCCCGTCATAGAGCTCTCGGAGTGCTTTCCAACTGTATGCCGTGCGCCGCGTAACTCCTTACGGATCAAAAGTTATTCGCACCGGAGAGACGGAGAGCTGGTCACAAGCCCTAGCCCCTCGGTTTGCGGGCCCAGCCTCCACGTGAAGCTAAGTTGTCTTGCCCAAGGTGCTGTGGGATTCGATAATAGAAATGTGGTGGATAAAGTATCTTGGCAACCCTAACCGGAGGAAAAAAAATTGAAAATAGGGGTACAACACGAGGACTTCCCAGGGGGTCGCCCATCCTAGTACTACTCTCGCCTAAGCACGCTTAACTTCGGAGTTCTGCTGGGATCCAGTGCATTAGTGCTGGTATGATCGCACCCGTCATGTTGTGGGCACAATTCCTTTATGTGTTAACGGTACACAGTCCCAGCCTAGAGAGATGGACCATTCAGAAGGCCCAATGGGCTTAACAACAACCCATCGGCTTCAAAAACGCAGCATCCTTACAAGACGTGATATCGAAGGATTGTAGGGCCCTCTAATGTCCCGCGAGTAAGTTTGTCGTCCTTTTAATAGCTCACGACGTACAATCCGAAACGAAAAAACAGAGCTAAACTAGAAAAGTGGCTCGAAACATATAAAAACGTTTGATTTTGGGCTCCAAAAAGGGCACAGCGAGCAAGCTAGCTGCCCCCATCGTAGAGCTCTCAAAGAGCTTTCCAACGGTATGCTGTGCACCGAGTAACTCCTTACAGATAAAAAGTTATGGGCACCGGAGCGACGGAGAGCTGGTCACAAGCCCTCCGCCCTCGATCTGCGAGCCCAGCCTCCACGTGAAGCGAAGTTGTCTTGCCCAAGGTATTGTGGGATTCGATAATAGAAATGTGGTGGATAAAGTATCTTGGCAACCCTAACCGAAGCAAAAAAAATTGAAAAGGGGGGTGCAACACGACGACTTCCCAACGGGTCACCCATTCTAGCACTACGCTCGCCCAAGCACGCTTAACCTCGGAGTTCTGATGGCATCCGATGCATTAATACTGGTATGATCATTCCCGTCATGTTGAGGGCATAATTACTTTATGTGTTAACGGTTAACAGTCCCAGCCTAGAGAGATGGCCCATTCAGAAGGCGCAATGGGCTTAACGACAACCCATCCACTTTAACAAATCAGCATCCTGGCAAGACGAGATATTGACGCATTGTATGGCCCTCTAATTTTGCGCGAGTAAGGTCGTCGTCCTTTTAACTGCTCACGACGTACGATCCTGGACGGAAAAATAGAGCTAAAAAGGAAAAGTGGCACGAAACTGATGAAAACATTCAATTTTGGGCTCCAAAAAAGGGCATGGCAAGCAAGCTGGCTGCCCCCGTCGTAGAGCTCTCGGAGAACTTTTCAATGGTATGCTATGCGCCGCGTAACTCCTTACGGATCAAAATTTTTGGGCACCGGAGCGAAGGAGACCTGGTTACAAGCCCAACGCCCTCGGTTTGTTGTCCCAACCTCAACGTGTAGCGAAGCTGTCTTGCCCAAGGTGGCGTCGGATTCGATAATAGAAATGTGGTGGATAAAGTATCTTGGCAACCCTAACCGGGGGAAAAAAATTGAAAAGGGGGGTGCAACACGAGGACTTCCCATGGGGTCACCGATCCTAGTACTACGCTCGCCCAAGCACGCTTACTTCAGAGTTCTGATGGGATCCGGTGCATTAGTGTTGCTATCTTCGCACCCATCATGTTGAGGGCACAATTCCTTTATGTGTTAACGGTTCACAGTCCCAGCCTAGAGAGATGGATCACTTAGAAAGCCCAATGGGCTTAACAACAACCCATCGACTTCAACAACACAGCATCCTCGCAAGACGTGATATCGAAGCGTTGGAGGGCCCTCTAATGTCCCGCGAGTAAGTTTGTCATCCTTTTAACAGCTCACGACGTACGACCCAGAAAGGAAAAACAGAGCTAAATTATAAAAGTGTCCCGAAACATATAAAAACGTTCGATTTTGGGCTCCAACATGGGCATAGCGAGCAAGCTAGCTGTCCCCATCATAGAGCTCTTGAAGAGCTTTCCAATGGTATGCTATGAGCCGCGTAACTCGATACAGATAAAAAGTTACGGGCACCGGAGCGACGGAGAGCTGGTCACAAGCCCTACGCCCTCGATTTGTCGGCCCAGCCACCACGTGAAGCGAAGTTGTCTTGCCCAAGGTGCCGTGGGATTCGATAATAGAACTGTGGTGGATAAAGTATCTTGGCAACCATAACCGGAGGAAAAAAAATTGAAAAGAGGGGTGTAACATGAGGACTCCCGGGGGGTCACCCATCCTAGTACTAGTCTCGCCCAAGCACGCTTAACTTCGGAGTTCTGATGGGATCCGGTGCATTAGTGCTAGTTTAATCGTGCCCGTCATGTTGAGGGCACAATTCCTTTTTGTGTTAACGGTTCACAGTCCTAGCCTAGAGAGATAGACCATTCAGAAGGCCCAATGGGCTTAACAACAACCCATCTGCTTCAACAACGCAGCAACCTTACAAGACGTGATATCGACACGTTGTAGGGCCCTCTAATGTCCCGCTAGTAATTTTGTCATCCTTTTAACCGCTCACGACGTACGATCCGGAACTGGAAATAGAGATAAATTAGAAAAGTAGCCCGAAACAAATAAAAACGTTTGATTTTGGGCTCCAAAAAAGGCATAGTGAGCAAGCTAGCTGCCCCTATTGTAGAGCTCTCGAAGAGCTTTCCAACGGCATGCTGTGCGACGCGTAACTCCATACAGATAAAAAGTTATGGGCATCGGAGCGACGGAGACCTGGTCACAAGCCCTATGCCCTCGATTTGCGGGCCCAGCCTCCAAGTGAAGTGAAGTTGTCTTTCCCAAGGTGCCGTGGGATTCGATAATAGAAATGTGGTCGATAAAGTATCTTGGCAACCCTAATCGGAGGAAAAAAAATTGAAAAGGGGGGTGCAACATGAGGACATCCCAAGGGGTCACCCATCTTAGTACTAGCCTCGCCCAAGCACGCTTAACTTCGGAGTTCTAATAGGATCCGGTGCATTAGTGCTGGTATGATCGCACCTGTCATGTTGAGGGCACAATTCCTTTATGTGTTAACGGTTCACAGTCCCAGCCTAGAGAGATGGCCCATTCAGAAGGCGCAATGGGCTTAAAGACAACCCATCCGCTTCAGCAACCCAACATCCTCGCAAGACGAGACATCGACGCATTGTAGGGCCCTCTAATGTCCCGTGAGTAAGGTTGTCGTCCTTTTAACTGCTCATAACGTACGATCCTGGACAGAAAAACAGAGCTAAAAAAGAAAAGTGGCCCGAAACTGATGAAAACATTCGATTTTGGGCTCGAAAAAAGGGCATGGCAAGAAAGCTAGCTGCCCCCATCGTAGAGCTCTCGGAGAGCTTTCCAACGGTATGCTGTTCGCCGCGTAACTCCTTGTGGATCAAAAGTTATTGGCTCCGGAGCGACGGAGACCTGGTCTCAAGCCCTACGCCCTCGATTTACGGGCCCAGCCTCTACGTGAAGAGAAGTTGCCTTTCCCAAGATGCCATGGGATTCGATAATAGAAATGTGGTTGATAAAGTATCTTGGCAACCCTAACCGGTGCAAAAAAAAATTGAAAACTGGGGTGCAACAATAGGATTTCCCAGGGGGTCAACCATCCTTGTACTACTCTCGCCCAAGCACGCTTAACTTCAGAGTTCTGATGGGATCCGATGCATTAGTGTTGGTATGATCGCACAATTCCTTTATGTGTTAACGGTTCACAGTTCCAGCCTAGAGAGAAGGCCCATTCAGAAGGCCAAATGGGCTTAACGACGACCCATCCGCTTCAACAACCCAGCATTCTCGTAAGATGAGATATAGACACGTTGTAGGGCCTCTAACGTCCCATGAGTAAGGTTGTCGTCCTTTTAACAGCTCATGACGTACGATACGGGACGGAATGACAGAGCAAAAGTAGAAAAGTGGCCCAAAAATGATGAAAACATTCGATTTTGGGGTCCAAAAAGGGCACAGCAAACAAGCTGGCTAGCCCCGTCGTAGAGTTCTCGAAGAGCTTTCCAATGGTATGTTGTGCGCCACGTAACTCCTTACGGATCAAAAGGTATGGGCACCGGAGCGACGGATACTTGGTCAAAAGCCCTACGCCCTCGTTTTGCGGGCCCAGCCTCCACGTGAAGCGAAGTTGTCTTGCCTAAGGTGCCGTGGGATTCGATAATAGAAATGTGGTGGATAAAGTATCTTAGCAACTCAACCGGAGGAAAAAAATTGAAAAGGGGGCTGCAACATGTGGACTTCCCATGGGGTCACCTATCCAAGTACTGCTCTCGCCCAAGCATGCTTAACTTCGGAGTTCTGATGGGATCCGGTGCATTAGTGCTGGTATGATCGCACCCATCATGTTGAGGGCACAATTCATTTATGTCTTGACGGTTCACAGTCCCAGCCTAAAGAAATGGCCCATTCAGAAGGCGCAATGGGCTTAACGACAACCCATCCGCTTCAACAACCCAGCATCCTCGCAAGACGAAATATCGACGCATTGTAGGGCCATCTAATGTCCCGTGAGTAGGGGTGTCGTCCTTTTAACAGCTCATGACGGACGATCAGGGTTGGAAAAACAAGGCTAAAAAACAAAAGTGGCCCGAAACTGATGAAAACATTAGATTTTCGGCTCCAAAAACGGTCATAGCGAGCACGCTGGCAGCCGACGTTGTCAGGCTCTCGAAGAGCTTTCCAACGGTATGCTGTGCGCCGTGTAACTCCTTACGGAGCAAAAGTTATGGGCACCGGAGCGAAGGTGACCTCGTCACAAGCCCTACGCCCCCAGTTTGCTGGCCCAGCCTCCACGTGAAGCAAAGTTGTCATGCCCAACGTGCCGTGGGATTCGGTAATAGAAATGTGGTGGATAAAGTATCTTGGCAACCCTAACTGGAGGAAAAAAAATTGAAAAGGGGGATGCAACACGAGGACTTCCTACGGGGTCACCCATCCAAGTACTGCTCTCGCCCAAGAACGTTTAACTTCGGAGTTCTGATGGGATCCGGTGCATTAGTGCTGGTATGATCGCACCCACCATGTTGAGGGCACAATTCCTTTATGTGTTAATGGTTCATAGTCCCAGCCTAGAGAGATGGCCGATTCAGAAGGCGCAATGGGCTTAACGACAACCCATCCACTTCAACAACCCAGCATCCTTGCAAGATGAGATATCGACGAGTTGTTGGGCCCTCTAATGTCCCATGAGGAAGGTTGTCATCATTTTAACAGCTCACGACGTACGATCCGAGACGAAAAAACAGAGCTAAAAAAGAAAATTGGCCCAAAACTGATGAAAACGTTCTATTTTGGGCACCAGAAAAGGGCATAGCGAGCAAGCTGGCTGCCCCTGTTGTACAGCTCTCGGAGAGCTTTCCAAGGGTATGCTGTGTGCCACGTAACTCCTTACGGATCAAAAGTTTTGGGCAACGGAGCGAAGGAAACCTGGTCACAAGCCCTACGCCCTCGGTTTGCTGGCCCAACCTCCACGTGAAGTGAAGTTGTCTTGCCCAAGGTGCCGTGGGATTCAATAATAGAAATGTGGTGGATAATGTATCTTGGCAAACCTAACCGGAGCAAAAAAAATTGAAAAGGGGGGTGCAACACGAGGACTTCCCAAGGGGTCACCTATCCTAGTACGACTCTCGCCCAAGCACGCTTAACTTCGGAGTTCTGATGGGATCCGGTGCATTAGTGCTGGTATGATTGCACCCGTCATGTTGATCGTACAATTCCTTTATGTGTTAACGGTTCACAGTCCCAACCAAGAGAGATGGCCCATTCAGAACGCCGAATGGGCTTAACGACAACCTATCCGCTTCAACAACCCAGCATTCTCGCAAGACGAGATATCGACGCATTGTTGGGCCCTCTAATGTCGCGTGAGTAAGGTTGTCGTCCTTTTAACAACCCACGACGTACGATACGGGACGGAATAACATAGCAAAATTAGAAAAGTGGCCCGAAACTCATGAAAACATTCAATTTTGTGCTCCAAAAAGGGTACAGCGATCAAGCTAGCTACCCCCATCGTAGATCTCTCGAAGAGCTTTCTAACGGTATGTTGTGCGCCACGTAACTCCTTACGGATCAAAAGTTATTGGCACCGGAGCGACGGAGAGCTAGTCACAAGCACTACGCCCTCGGTTTGCGGTCCCAGCCTCCACGTGAAGCGAAGTTGTCTTGCCCAAGGTGCCGTGGGATACGATAATAGAAATGTGGTGGATAAAGTATCGTGGCAACCCTAACCGGAGGAAAAAAAATTGAAAAGGGGGATGCAACACGAGGACATCCTAGGGTGTCACCCATCCAAGTACTGCTCTCGCCCAAGCACGCTTAACTTCGGAGTTCTAATGGGATCCGGTGCATTAGTGCTGGTATGATCACACCCGTCATGTTGAGGGTACAATACCTTTATGTGTTCACGGTTCACAGTCCCAACTTAGAGAGATGGCCCATTCAGAAGGCGCAATGGGCTTAACGACAACCCTTCTGCTTCAACAACCCAGCATCCTCGGAAGACGAGATATCGACGCATTTTAGGGCCCTCTAATGTCCCATGAGTAAGGTTGTCGTCCTTTTAACTGCTCACGACGTACGATCCGGGACCAAAAAATAGAGCTAAAAATGAAAACTAGCCCGAAACTGATGAAAACATTCGATTTTGGGCTCCAAAAAAGGGCATAGCAAGAAAGCTAGCATCCCCCGTCGTAGAGCTCTCGGAGAGCTTTCCAACGATTTGCTGTGCGTCGCGTAACTCCTTACGGAATAAAAGTTATGGGCACCAGAGCGAAGGAGACCTAGTCACAAGCCCTACATCCTCGGTTTGCTGGCCCAGCCTCTACGTGAAGCGAAGTTGTCATGCCTAAGGTGCCGTTGGATTCGATAATAGAAATTTTGTGGATAAAGTATCTTGGCAACCCTAACCGAAGCAAAAAAAGTTGAAAAGGGGAGTGCAACACGATGACTTCCCAGGGGGTCACCCATCCTAGTACTGCTCTCGCCCAAGCACGCTTAACTTCAGAGTTCTGATGGGATCCGGTGCATTAGTGCAGGTATGATCACACCCGTCATGTTGATCACACAATTCCTTTATGTGTTAACGGTTCACAGTCCCAGCCATGGGAGATGGCCCATTCAGAGGGCACAATGGGCTTAACGACAACCAATCCGCTTCAACAACCCAGCATCCTCAAAAGATCAGATATCGATGAGTTGTAGGGCCCTCTAATGTCCTGTGAGTAAGGTTGTCGTCCTTTTAACGATTTGCTGTGCCCTCGGTTTGCTGGCCCAACCTCCACGTGAAGCGAAGTTGTCTTGCCCAAGGTGCCGTGGGATTCGATAATAGAAATGTAGAGGATAAAGTATCTTCACAACCCTAACCGGAGAAAAAAAAATTGAAAAGGGGGGTGCAACAAAAGGACTTCCCATGGGGTCACCCATCCTAGTACAACTCTCGCCCAAGCACGCTTAACTTCGGAGTTCTGATGGGATCCGGTACATTGGTGCTGGTATGATCGCACCTGTCATGTTGATCACACTATTCGTTTATGTGTTAATGGTTCACAGTCCCAGCCTAGAGAGATGCCCATTCAAAAGGCCCAATGGGCTTAATGACAACCCATTAGCTTCAACAACCCAGCATCCTCGCAAGACGAGATATCGACGCGTTGTAGGGCCCTCTAATGTCAAGCGAGTATGGTTGTCATCCTTTTAACAGCTCCCGACGTACGATACGGGACGGAATAACATAGCAAAATTAGAAAAGTGGCCTGAAACTGATGAAAACATTCGATTTTAGGCTCCAAAAAGGCCAAAGCGAGCAAACTAGCTGCCCCCGTCGTAGAGCTCTCAAAGGGCTTTCCAACGGTATGCTGTTCGCCGCGTAACTCCTTACGGATCAAAAGTTATGGGCACCGGAGCGATGGAAACCTGGTCACATGCCCTACGCCCTCGGCTTGCGAGCCCAGCCTCCACGTGAAGCGAAGTTGTCTTGCCCAAGGTGCCGTGGGATTCGATAATAGAAATGTGGTGGATAAAGTATCTTGGCAACCCTAACCGGAGGAAAAAAAATTGAAAAGGGGGATGCAACACGAGGACTTCCCAGGGGGTCACCCATCATAGTACTGCTCTCCCCTAAGCACGCTTAACTTCGGAGTTTTGATGGGATCTGGTGCATTAGTGCTGGTATGATCACACCCATCATGTTAGGGGCACAATTCCTTAATGTGTTAACGGTTCACAATTCCAGCCTAGAGAGATGGCCCATTCAGAAGGCGCAATGGGCATAACGACAACCCATCCGCTTCAACAACCCAGCATCCTCGTGAGATGAGATATCGACGAGTTGTAGGGCCCTCTAATATCCGGTGAGTAAGGTTGTCGTCCTTTTAACAGCTCACGACGTACGATCCGGGACTGAAAAATAGAGCTAAAAAAGAAAAGTGGCCCGAAACTGCTGAAAACGTTCGATTTTGTGCTCCAAAAAAGGGCATGGCGAGCAAACTGGCAGCCCCCATCGTAGAGCTCTCGGAGAGCTTTCCAACAGTATGCTGTGCACTGCGTAACTCCTTACGGATCAAAAGTTATGGGCACCGGAGCGAAGGAGACCTGGTCACAAGCCCTACACCCTCGATTTGCTGGCCCAGCCTCTACGTGAAGCGAAGTTGTCTTGCCCAAGGTGCCGTGGGATTCGATAATAGAAATGTTGTGGATAAAGTATCTTGGCAACCCTAACCGAAGCAAAAAAAGTTGAAAAGGGGAGTACAACACGATGACTTCCCAGGGGGTCACCCATTATAGTACTACTCTCTCCCAAGCACGCTTAACTTCGGAGTTCTGATGGGATCCGGTGCATTAGTGCCGGTATGATCACACCCGTCATGTTGATCGTACAATTCCTTTATGTGTTAACGGTTCACAGTCCCAGCCATGGGAGATGGCCCATTCAAAAGGCCCAATGGGCTTAACGACAACCAATCCGCTTCAACAACCCAGCATCCTCGCAAGATCAGATATCGATGAGTTGTAGGGCCCTCTAATGTCCCGTGAGTAAGGTTGTCGTCCTTTTAACAGCTCACGACGTACGATCCGGGATGGAAAAACAGAGCTAAAAAAGAAAAATGGCGCGAAAGTGATGAAAATGTTCGATTTTGGGATCCAAAAAGGGCACAGCGAGAAATCTAGCTGCCCCTGTCGTAGAGCTCTCGAAGAGCTTTCCAACGGTATGCTGTGCACCACGTAAATCCTTACGGATCAAAAGTTATGGGCACCGGAGCGATGAAAACATGGTCACAGGCCCTACACCCTCGGTTTGCGAACCCAGCCTCCACGTGATGCGAAGTTATCTTGCCCAAGGTGCCGTGGGATTCGATAATAGAAATGTGGTGGATAAAGTATCTTGGCAACGCTAACCGGAGGAAAAAATATTGAAATGGGGGGTGCAACATGAGGACTTCCCAAGGCGTCACCCATCCTAGTACTACTCTCGCCGAAGCATGCTTAACTTCAGAGTTCTGATGGGATCCAGTGAATTAGTGCAAGTATGATCGCACACATCATGTTGAGGGCACAATTCCTTTATGTGTTAACTATTCACAGTCCCAGCCTAGAGAGATGGCCTATTCAGAAGGCGCAATGGGCTTAACGATAATCCATCCGCTTCAACAACCCAGTATCCTCGCAAGATGAGATATCGACGCGTTGTAGGGCCGTCTAATGTCCCGTGAGTAAGGTTGTCATCCATTTAACAGCTCACAACGTACCATCTGGGACGGAAAAACAGAGCTTAAAAAGAAAATGGCCTGAAACTGATGAAAAAGTTCAAATTTGTGCTCCAAAAATTGCCATAGCGAGCAAGCTGGCTACCCCTGTCGTAGAGCTCTCGGAGAGCTTTCCAACGGTATGCTGTGCGCCGCGTAACTCCTTATTGAATAAAAGTTATGGGCACCAGAGCGAAGGAGACCTGGTCACAAGCCCTACGCCCTCGGTTTGCTGGCCCAACCTCCACGTGAAGCGAAGTTGTCTTGCCCAAGGTGCCGTTTGATTCGATAATAGAAATGTAGTGGATAAAGTATCTTCGCAACCCTAATCGGAGGAAAAAAAATTGAAAAGGGAGGTGCAACAAAAGGACTTCCCATGGGGTCACCCATCCTAGTACAACTCTCGCCCAAGCACGCTTAACTTCGGAGTTCTGATGGGATCCGGTGCATTGGTGGTGGTATGATCGCACCTGTCATGTTGATCACACAATTCCTTTATGTGTTAACGGTTCACAGTCCCAGCCTAGAGAGATGCCCATTCAGAAGGCCCAATGGGCTTAATGACAACCCATTAGCTTCAACAACCCAGCATCCTCGCAAGACGGGATATCGATGCGTTGTCGGGCCCTCTAATGTCAAGCGAGTATGGTTGTCATCCTTTTAAAAGCTCCCGACGTACGATATAGGACATAATAACAGGGCAAAACTCGAAAAGTGGCTCGAAACTGATGAAAACGTTCGATTTTGGGCTCCAAAAGGGGCAAAGCGAGCAAGCTAGCTGCCCCCGTCGTAGAGCTCTCGAAGGGCTTTCCAACGGTATGCTGTGCGCCGCGTAACTCCTTACGGATCAAAAGTTATGTGCACCGGAGCGACGGAGAACTGGTCACAAGCCCTACGCCCTCGGTTTGCGGGCCCAGCCTCCAAGTGAAGCGAAGTTGTCTTGCCCAAGGTGCCGTGGGATTCGATAATAGAATTGTGGTGGATAAAGTATCTTCGCAACCCTAACCGAAGGAAAAAAAATTGAAAAGGGGGGTGCAACACGAGGACTTCCAGGGGGTCACCCATCCTAGTACTACTCTCGCCCAAGCACGCTTAACTTCGGAGTTCTGATGGGACTCGGTGCATTAGTGCTGGTATGATCACACCCATCATGTTAGGGGCTCAATTCCTTAATGTGTTAACGGTTCACAGTTCCAACCTAGAGAGATGGCCCATTCAAAAGGCGCAATGGGCTTAACAACAACCCATCCGCTTCAACAACCCAGCATCCTCGTGAGATGAGATATCGACGAGTTGTGGGGCCCTCTAATATCCGATGAGTAAGGTTGTCATCCTTTTAACAGCTCATGACGTACGATCCGGGACGGAAAAATAGAGCTAAAAAAGAAAAGTGGCCCGAAACTGATGAAAACATTCGATTTTTTGGCTCCAAAAAAGGGCATAGCGAGCAAGCTGGCGGCCCTCGTCGTAGAGCTCTCGAAGAGCTTTCCAACAGTATGCTGTGCGCTGCATAACTTGTCACGCCCCAACCCGGCCTATAAAGGTTAGACTAGGGTGTGATCTAAACGATCAAGTCCTTTCACATTCTTAATCATTCTAGGAGGTTTAACACTTAACGTTTTATTCTAGACTCCAAAACTTTCCAGAAATTTGGCAGCATGACGGCTGTAATTGAGCTCTTTGTTTTGACCTAAATTTTCTAACAGCCTCAAAATTTACCATTTCAAATTCAATTCCAGCTAAGATTACTATTATTCCATCAATTGAATTGCCTATTGGTTAATTCGACGTCCCGTTTGATTTATAACCTAACATGATACTATGTCTCGTTTGTTCATTTATCCTCATTTCAAAATATACCTGTTGATCTTAGCTTATTAGCGAGTACCTGCTGAGATTGGATAAGTTCATTAACCTATTTCTTAACTAAGCATCATATCCTGTGATAGATACTAGCGGTAGTAAAAGCAAAACGATCATAGTAGTGTCATGTCTAGTATCAGTCTACTTAAAATAACTCCAACCCAAAATTAGACCCCAAATTACAGCGGGGGTCTTTTACATCACAAACAACAACAACATGAGGCAAATAGTATATAACTAAAAAACGCTCAAAAGAAGTCACGTTCAAGCAAAACACCGATAACTACAAATCACTCCAGAGGTTCATCATTAGGTACATTGAGCTCGGGTTCCTGTGCCTGTTCTTCTTCACCTGAAATGATGGAAGAGGGTGAGTCCTTATGAACTCAGCGAGGGGGAACGAGAAATAAGTTTGAAACTCATTTTCCGGTTAAACTTATGAAAATCCCTTTTTCAAACATGAATACAACAGAAGTACAAGTACAGAAATACAAATACAGAAACAGGAATACCAGTCTTTCCTCCCCGAGGTTCTCTAGGATCCAAGCGGGAGTACTTACACATATAATAAAAAGGATACGGTGAGCTTTTGCTCTCAGATCAGATCCAGGATCAACTGTTGCGGCCGACTTCAAATCATTCCCCAAACACACCAGGTGGGTGTACTCCGGATGTACCCCAAAATCCTACGACCCAACTCTCCGAGGAAGTCTAGCCCCCAAGCGAGAGAGGGAATGGGACCATGGTGGTCACGGTATCACCGGCAAGCCCGATGCCGCCCGGCGTACGTGATCACTACCATGCCAACAGGAAAGGTTGCAACCTTGTATGCAATGCACATTTATGACAGGTAATATATATCACAGAAGGAGGACAACAAAGTAGGTTGCCTCCGGACAGTCATAAGATTGCACATTGACAGATAAACAGGCAGGACAAGATAGGACAGGAAATTTCACTTGAAAGGCATATAGAGTTATATGGAAATTAAACGGGCAGCCATGTAACACATGTAAAACAGGCCATATAACTCATTAAAAGTCCACGCAATCAAGTGATAAGATTACTCAACATGTAGTGATATCAACAAGGGTTCAAATGCGAGAAAAGCTTATTTGTCAACATGCAATGGTCAAGATCACTTTTAAAGTTATAAAACATTTACGGGCAGCCCACGCAACGTACAGTTTCCTCACAATATCCAATGGTTAACACTTAGCAAGAATATTTAATCATTAGGGTTTCCATTTCATGCATAATCGTGCGATCAAACCCTAAGTCAACTTAACATCATTCCCAAGTCATACATCATTCAATTCATACATCCTCAAGTGCTTAAAACAGTCCACATAATATTCCAACACCACAATTCCAAGCAACTAGTGCCACAAAAGAGGTTACAATAGTTTTCCAAGCACATAGCTAAGTGGAACACTTACTGCAATAGGCTGTTTTCTCATGATCAATGGGATAATCAAAAAATCTCCAAATTCAGTGAATAAGATGTCAAATTAAAGCTTAAGAAGTTATCTAAAATCAGAAACAAGCCTTGCATCAATTGGAGTTCAGAATCATTAGTTATAACCGAAACAGTGAGGTAACACAAAACTGTCCAGATTTGCACACTTTTCAGAAAATGACGTTTTTGAGGTCCTTAGAGTCCTTTTTAGCTTTGGTCTATTTCTGACAAAGTTGTCCAGAACTGAAAAATATAGCAGAACACCAATTTTCATGGATTTTGGACAAAATTTACTAAGTCAAATATGGTTCGGTCCACAAGGTCAGTGCATCTGCCAAAACCTGATTCATTTTTCCAGATTTCCAGATTTGGTCACATTTTAATGATTTGCCATTTTGAGGACCTTAGAGTCAAAATTTGCTTCGACCTATTTCTGGGAAAAATGTTCAAAACTGCCCAAAATAGTCACCTACCAATTTTCAAGAATTTTCAACACCATTTTCTTAGCTAAACTTACCTCGAACAGACTGGTCAGAGAGCTGTCACATAAATTCGACTTCACCTAGCATCATTTTCAAGCCAAGTTCTTGCCATGCATGGTTGTTTAAGCTCATGGACGACCACATAACTCAAGTACAGAAGCAAACATACTCATTTGTGAACATGCATGTGAAATTTCAAAGAGTTTTCAAAAGCTTTTAACCCTCACCTTTGCAATCAACCAAACTATGTTCAAAAACCCGGTTGAAGCTCAAATCTGTTCTTCTCCTTGCTTGGCTGAGATTTCAACTTGGTTTTCTCTATTTTTCCTAGCCTAGTGATCAACCTCTTAGTGCATGCATGTAGTCAAAACATGAAGAAAATAAATGAATGTCAAGAAGCTTACCTAAAGCCGAAATGAAGCTTCAAATGCGCATGCAAGAAAAATTTTCGAACTCTAGCTTGATTGCTTGGTTTTCTTGATGGTTTGCTTGCCTTGTTCGACCAAGGTGTGATGAAGATGAACAAAGATGATGAGATTTCAGCCAAGGACCGAAATGGAGAGAGAAGAATGAGAGGAGAGAGAGTTTGTGAGAGGAAATGAGAGAAATGACAAAGAAATGATGGTCTTGGCATTTTTTGAGGTGTATGTCGGCATTGGGCTTCAAAATTCTGCAATTTGTGTCTCCAATGTGATATTTTGAAATTGTTAGGATGGGCAAGGATGAAGTGGCCGAAAATTTGTGCAAGTGGAAGGATTTTGAGCAATTTTTTAATGGCTTTGTGTCATAAGTTGTCTTGGCATGCATTAGAATAAAGAATTTTTTGCTCAAACCTTGTGCAAGACCATGGTATGGTCGGCCAAGGCTAATAAAATGGCTGAATTTGTGTCATCTTTTGGGTGTTGATTGTTGTGTGTTGAATTTGCAAAAAGAACAAAGAATAAAGAATAAGGAATGTCTAGTGTTTGGTGCCTTTTTGTCTTCTAGTGAATGGAATTTTGATTATTATATTGTTAGTGGATTTTGTAGAATTGTTTAATAGTCTAGTGTTTCGTGAAAGATGCTTTCTTGATTAGTGTGTAGGCACGCTTTTCTAGGTTTAGGGCACGCACTTCGAGGTAGGACACGAACTACGAGACGAACGCACGTTTTTCAAGTAAACGCTCGTAACCCTATATGAATGCACGAAATTCAATGCAAGGCACACAACTAAATACAATTCTCAAACCTAGGTCATGGCACGCACATCTAGGTTAGGGCACGCAAAACGAGGTATCGCACACAATTCGGGGTCGGGCTTCACATCCTCCCCTCCTTAAAAGAATTTCGTCCCAAAATTCAATATTTACCTTGAAATAAAGCTGGATATTGCTGCTCCATCTGGTCTCGCCTTTCCCACGTTGCTTCTTCAACTCCATGATGATCCCACAGCACTTTCACCATCGGTATAGTTCTGTTGCGCAACTCCCGATCCTGCTGGTCTAGGATCCGAATGGGCTTCTCCTCGTAAGACAAGTTTTCCCGAAGCTGCAACGGCTCTGGCTCCAAGATATGCGACGGGTCAGGATGATACTTCCGCAGCATCGACACATGAAAGACGTCATGAATATTGGAGAGGTTCTGGGGTAGTGCTAGTCGATACGCCAACTTGCCAATCTTCTCAACTATCTCAAACGGTCCTACAAATCTCGGGCTCAACTTTCCACCCTTGCCATGTTTAATCAGTCCCCTCCGGGGTGATATCTTCAGGAACACCCTGTCCCCAACCTCAAACTCGAGACTCCGTCTCCGTCGGTCTGCATAACTCTTCTGCCTGCTCTGGGCGGTAAGCATCCGTTTTCGGATGAGATGGATATTATCAACAGTTTTCATCAGTTCAGGTAAAAGGGTCGGGTCAAAAGTCCTCGCCTCACCTACTTCATCCCAGTAAATTGGTGATCGACATTTCCGTCCATACAGCGCCTCAAATGGGGCCATCCCGATCGTGGCCTGATAACTATTGTTGTAGGCGAACTCTGCTAGAGATAGATATTTCTCCCAACCTTTCCCGAAGTCCAACACACATGCCCTCAGCATGTCCTCCAAAATCTGAATAGTTCTCTCCGATTGACCATCCGTCTGAGGGTGATAAGCCGTGCTAAAACTTAATTTCGTCCCCAAAGCTTCTTGCAATCTTCTCCAAAATCGGGAAGTAAAACGAGGATGGCTATGCGATACAATAGTCACAGGGATCCCGTGCAATCTTACAATCTCCGCCACATACATATCTCCCAGTTTCTCAGGATTATCCTCCTTGTTTATTGGTAAAAAGTGTGCCGACTTAGTCAATCTATCTACTATAACCCAAGCGGCGTCACGACCCTTCTGTGATCTAGGCAGGTCCATAACAAAATCCATAGTGATATGTTCCCATTTCCATTGAGGAATCTCCAACGGCTGAAGTAAACCTGCAGGTCGTTGATGTTCCGCTTTGACTCTCTGGCAGGTTAAACACCGTGCTACAAACTCCGCAATTTCTCTTTTCATGTTATTCCACCAATAGTGTTGCTTCAAATCCCGGTACATCTTGGTTCTACCGGGGTAAATAGTATATCTTGAATTATGTGCTTCCTCAAGAATCTTCTTTTTCAGCTCTGGCTTATTGGGAACACAAACCCGGTTCCTAAACCTCCAAACACCATCGTCGTGAAACTTGAAATCTGCATTGCTTTCCTTAATCTTTTGAAATTGTTGGTCCTTCTGTTGAGCCTCTCGTAACTCAGATAACAAAGTCGATTGAACTTGGGTAGTGGAAAAAAGTAACCCCTTCTGAGTTAATTGTGGTTTCCATAGAAACGCTTCCTCCAACAACTCCTGCACTTTGACTTCCAGTTTCGCCATGCTTGCTTTTCTGCTTAAGGCATCTGCAACTACGTTCGCCTTACCGGGCACATAATTAATTGAGCAGTTATAATCATCCAAAAGCTCCATCCACCGCCTTTGCCTCATATTCAATTCCTTTTGAGAAAACAAGTATTTCAAGCTCTTATGATCGGTAAATACCTCAAACTTGTTACCCCACAGATAATGCCTCCATTTCTTGAGTGCAAACACAATGGCCGCTAACTCCAAGTCATGCGTCGGGTAATTCGCCTCATACGGCTTTGGTTTCCTAGAAGCATATGCAATAACTCTTCCATTTTGCATCAATACACATCCCAATCCTTCTTTTGAAGCATCGCTATAGATTACGAAACCTTGATTCCCTTCAGGCAATGCAAGAACTGGTGCAGTAGTCAATCTCTTCTTCAACTCTTGGAAGCTGTTCTCACACTTATCATCCCACACGAACTTGGTTTTCTTTTGAGTGAGCTTTGTAAGTGGTCCTGCAATCTTAGAGAAATCCTTCACGAACCTCCGATAATAGCCGGCTAGACCAAGAAAACTCCGGACTTCCGTAACATTTTCCGGCTTCTTCCAAGACATCACTGCATCGATCTTTGCTGGATCTACCGCTATTCCCTCTTGGGATATGATATGCCCCAAAAATGCAATCTGCTGCAACCAGAATTCACACTTGCTAAACTTTGCATACAATTGATGCTCTCGAAGTTTCTGCAGTACCAACCGCAGATGTTGTTCATGCTCCGCCTCCGATTTCGAGTATACCAAAATATCATCAATGAAGATCACCACAAATTGGTCCAAGTAGGGTTGAAACACCCTATGCATCAAATCCATAAAGGCTGCAGGGGCATTAGTTAGTCCAAAAGGCATCACTACATACTCATAGTGCCCATATCTCGTCCTGAAAGCCGTTTTAGGCACATCTTCCTTCTTGATCCGCAACTGATAATACCCTTGCCTCAAGTCGAGTTTCGAATACACTTTGGCTCCTTGCAGTTGATCAAATAACTCGTCAATCAGGGGAAGTGGGTATTTATTCTTGACAGTCACTTGGTTCAATCCTCGGTAGTCAATGCATAGCCTCAACGTTCCGTCTTTCTTCTTAACAAATAACACGGGCGCACCCCACGGTGAAGAGCTTGGTTGTACAAATCCCTTCTTCAGCAATCCTTGCAATTGGTCCTTCAATTCTTGTAGCTCGGCCGGTGCCATACGATAGGGAGCTCTCGATATCGGCTGGGCGTCAGGCAGCAACTCTATAACAAACTCGATCTCCCGATTTGGGGGTAAACCGGGTAACTCTTCAGGGAACACATCTGCATAATCTTTGATTACAGGCATCTCCTCCAACTTAGCTTTATCCGACGGCTTGTTGATAAGGTAAGCCAAGTATCCGCTGCATCCTTTCCTCAAGGACTTCACTGCTTTTGTAGATGAAATGATGGAACTCCCGGTGAAATCTCTTCGACCCATAATCTCCAGTATCGGTTGATCAGGTACCCGGAACGTTATGATCTTCGCCCGGCAATCCAGTTGGGCAGGATGTTTTGCCAGCCAGTCCATCCCTAAAATGACCTCGTAGTCTCGAAAAGGTAATACAATAAGATTGGCCGAGAATTCCCTATCCTTAATTTGGATTTTACATGCTTTACAAACTGAACTAGTTACAAGGTTAGAACCCATTGGAGTACCAACTTCTCCTTCAAATGGCAAACCTACAACTTTCAATTTCACACGTTCCACACATAATGGAGTAATAAATGAATGAGTAGCACCCGGATCAATTAACACCTTAACAGGTTGATTCAGTATGAAGAATGTACCTTCAACAACAGCGGTCTCATCTGGGATCTCCTCGCACTCGATAGCATAGGCTCGGGCCTGGACCCTGGGAACTGGAGTCTTACCTCTACCGGCTGGTTTACCCTGATTCTGCCCTGCCTGACGTTTAGGGCAATCCTTGATCTGGTGCTGATCACTGCCGCACCTCATACATCGTCCCAACTTTCTCCAACACTGGGCCTCGATATGCCCCTTCCTGTCACAATATGAGCAGCTGACGGACTGAGTAGCAGGTGAACTACCTGTGGATCCGCGGGTAGAAGAGGCTGATGGCGCTTTAGTCGGGCCACGGTTATTCCCTAGTCTGTTCTGGCTCTGGCCCTGACTGCGACTCTGACTCTGAAACTTCCTCTGCTGACCTGGAGGCTGGTAAGGTTTCTTGCTCGGCTGACTCGAATCGGCTCCATCTAGTTTCCTCTTCTCAACTCGAGAGGCAGCAGCAAAGAGAGCAGAATAAGTATCGAAGTCATGAGAAGCTAACTGGTCTTGAATCTCTGGCCTCAATCCAATAGTAAATTTCCACATTTTTGCCTCCGGAGTACAAACCATATACTGAGCATAACGGGACAGTCGATCAAAACGAGCCTCGTACTGGGCCACCGTCATATTACCCTGGGTCAAGTGCATGAACTCCTCGATCCGCCTCTGCCTAGAAACTACAGGTACATATTTTTCCTTAAATGCCTTAACAAAACTACCCCACAAGCGAGGTGTCCGATCAGTCTCCCATAGTGCCTCTACAGTGTGCCACCAATGCTCGGCATCCCCGTGCAACAGAAATACAGCAAACTCCAATTTCTCTTCATCTGTATAATCAAGTGGCCTAAAAATCTTCTCGATCTCGGACAGCCAAGCCTCTGCTTTCTCATCATCAGCTTCCCCGTAGAATTTAGACGGGCGAAAGTCAAGGAATTCCCTCATTCTGCTGTGTCTCCCATGGTTACCCTCATTCCTATTGTTGATGTTGTTGTTGGCCTCACGAGCATCCTGACGCTCCATCACACGTGACACGCGATCCATGGCAGTTGCCATCATGTTAAACATAGCTATACCGGGATTAGTCTGATAAGCATCCCCGGTCTCTTGAGGTTCACCACTCCTATTAGTAGTACGGGTACTAGGGCCAGCCATCTATAGGCACAATTTATTGAAATATGATAATTAAGAATCTAATGCATAAGATATGCAACATATTATAGATACAATTCTAAAAACATTTAAGGCATATAAGTCACTTAAGCACATAAAGCATAGAAGGTACATTTAACACATAAACAAGTCATCCTAATTATCTTAGGGCTCAACCCATGGTCCGAGAGTTAAACCCGGCTTAAGCAATCTAAGCTCTGATACCATTCTTCTAAGGTGTCACGCCCTAACCCGGCCTATAAAGGTTAGACTAGGGTGTGATCTAAACGATCAAGTCCTTTCACATTCTTAATCATTCTAGGAGGTTTAACACTTAACGTTTTATTCTAGACTCCAAAACTTTCCGGAAATTCGGCAGCATGATGGCTGTAATTGAGCTCTTTGTTTTGACCTAAATTTTCTAACAGCCTCAAAATTTACCATTTCAAATTCAATTCCAGCTAAGATTACTATTATTCCATCAATTGAATTGCCTATTGGTTAATTCGACGTCCCGTTTGATTTATAACCTAACATGATACTATGTCTCGTTTGTTCATTTATCCTCATTTCAAAATATACCTGTTGATCTTAGCTTATTAGCGAGTACCTGCTGAGATTGGATAAGTTCATTAACCTATTTCTTAACTAAGCATCATATCCTGTGATAGATACTAGCGGTAGTAAAAGCAAAACGATCATAGTAGTGTCATGTCTAGTATCAGTCTACTTAAAATAAGTACAACCCAAAATTAGACCCCAAATTACAGCGGGGGTCTTTTACATCACAAACAACAACAACATGAGGGAAATAGTCTATAAGTAACAAAAGTTCACAAGAAGTCACGTTCAAGCAAAACAACGATAACAAGCAATCATTCCAGAGGTTCATCATTAGGTACATTGAGCTCGGGTTCCTGTGCCTGTTCTTCTTCACCTGAAATGATGGAAGAGGGTGAGTCCTTATGAACTCAGCGAGGTGGAACGAGAAATAAGTTTGAAACTCATTTTCCGGTTAAACTTATGAAAATTCCTTTTTCAAACATGAATACAACAGAAGGACAAGTACAGAAATACAAAGACAGAAACAGGAACACCAGTCTTTTCTCCCCTAGGTTCTCTAGGATCCAAGCGGGAGTACTTACACATATAATAAAAAGGATACGGTGAGCTCTTGCTCACAGATCAGATACAGGATCAACTGTTGCCGCCGACTTCAAATCACTCCCCAAACACACCAAGTGGGTGTACTCAGGATGTACCCCAAAATCCTACGACCCAACTCTCCGAGGAAGTCTAGCCCCCAAGCGAGAGAGGGAATGGGACCATGGTGGTCACGGTATCACCGGCAAGCCCGATGCCGCCCGGCGTACGTGATCACTACCATGCCAACAGGAAAGGTTGCAACCTTGTATGCAATGCACATTTATGACAGGTAATATATATCACAGAAGGAGGACAACAAAGTAGGTTGCCTCCGGACAGTCATAAGATTGCACATTGACAGATAAACAGGCAGGACAAGATAGGACAGGAAATTTCACTTGAAAGGCATATAGAGTTATATGGAAATTAAACGGGCAGCCATGTAACACATGTAAAACAGGCCATATAACTCATTAAAAGTCCACGCAATCAAGTGATAAGATTACTCAACATGTAGTGATATCAACAAGGGTTCAAATGCGAGAAAAGCTTATTTGTCAACATGCAATGGTCAAGATCACTTTTAAAGTTATAAAACATTTACGGGCAGCCCACGCAACGTACAGTTTCCTCACAATATCCAATGGTTAACACTTAGCAAGAATATTTAATCATTAGGGTTTCCATTTCATGCATAATCGTGCGATCAAACCCTAAGTCAACTTAACATCATTCCCAAGTCATACATCATTCAATTCATACATCCTCAAGTGCTTAAAACAGTCCACATAATATTCCAACACCACAATTCCAAGCAACTAGTGCCACAAAAGAGGTTACAATAGTTTTCCAAGCACATAGCTAAGTGGAACACTTACTGCAATAGGCTGTTTTCTCATGATCAATGGGATAATCAAAAAATCTCCAAATTCAGTGAATAAGATGTCAAATTAAAGCTTAAGAAGTTATCTAAAATCAGAAACAAGCCTTGCATCAATTGGAGTTCAGAATCATTAGTTATAACCGAAACAGTGAGGTAACACAAAACTGTCCAGATTTTCACACTTTTCAGAAAATGACGTTTTTGAGGTCCTTAGAGTCGTTTTTAGCTTTGGTCTATTTCTGACAAAGTTGTCCAGAACTGAAAAATCTAGCAGAACAACAATTTTAATTCATTTTGGAAAAAATTTACTAAGTCAAATATGGGTCGTTCCACAAGGTCAGTGCATCTGCCAAAACCTGATTCATTTTTCCAGATTTCCGGATTTGGTCACATTTTAATGATTTGCCATTTTTAGGACCTTAGAGTCAAAATTTGCTTCGACCTATTTCTGGGAAAAATGTTCAAAACTGCCAAAAATAGTCACCTACCAATTTTGAAGCATTTTCAACACCATTTGATTAGCTAAACTTACCTCGAACAGACTGGTCAGAGAGCTGTCACATAAATTCGACTTCACCTAGCATCATTTTCAAGCCAAGTTCTTGCCATGCATGGTTGTTTAAGCTCATGGACGACCACATAACTCAAGTACAGAAGCAAACATACTCATTTGTGAACATGCATGTGAAATTTCAAAGAGTTTTCAAAAGCTTTTAACCCTCACCTTTGCAATCAACCAAACTATGTTCAAAAACCCGGTTGAAGCTCAAATCTGTTCTTCTCCTTGCTTGGCTGAGATTTCAACTTGGTTTTCTCTATTTTTCCTAGCCTAGTGATCAACCTCTTAGTGCATGCATGTAGTCAAAACATGAAGAAAAGAAATGAATGTCAAGAAGCTTACCTAAAGCCGAAATGAAGCTTCAAATGCGCATGCAAGAAAAATTTTCGAACTCTAGCTTGATTGCTTGGTTTTCTTGGTGGTTTTCTTGCCTTGTTCGACCAAGGTGTGATGAAGATGAACAAAGATGATGAGATTTCAGCCAAGGACCGAAATGGAGAGAGAAGAATGAGAGGAGAGAGAGTTTGTGAGAGGAAATGAGAGAAATGACAAAGAAATGATGGTCTTGGCATTTTTTGAGGTGTATGTCGGCATTGGGCTTCAAAATTCTGCAATTTGTGTCTCCAATGTGATATTTTGAAATTGTTAGGATGGGCAAGGATGAAGTGGCCGAAAATTTGTGCAAGTGGAAGGATTTTGAGCAATTTTTTAATGGCTTTGTGTCATAAGTTGTCTTGGCATGCATTAGAATAAAGAATTTTTTGCTCAAACCTTGTGCAAGACCATGGTATGGTCGGCCAAGGCTAATAAAATGGCTGAATTTGTGTCATCTTTTGGGTGTTGATTGTTGTGTGTTGAATTTGCAAAAAGAACAAAGAATAAAGAATAAGGAATGTCTAGTGTTTGGTGCCTTTTTGTCTTCTAGTGAATGGAATTTTGATTATTATATTGTTAGTGGATTTTGTAGAATTGTTTAATAGTCTAGTGTTTCGTGAAAGATGCTTTCTTGATTAATGTGTAGGCACGCTTTTCTAGGTTTAGGGCACGCACTTCGAGGTAGGACACGAACTACGAGACGAACGCACGTTTTTCAAGTAAACGCTCGTAACCCTATATGAATGCACGAAATTCAATGCAAGGCACACAACTAAATACAATTCTCAAACCTAGGTCATGGCACGCACATCTAGGTTAGGGCACGCAAAAAGAGATATCGCACGCAATTCGGGGTCGGGCTTCACATAACTCCTTACGGATCAAAAGTTATGGGCACCGGAGCGACGGAGACCTAGTCCCAAGCCCCACGCCCTCGGTTTGTGGGCCCAGCCGCTACTTGTTGCGAAGTTGTCTTGCCCAAAGTGCCGTGGGATTCGGTAATAGAAATGTGGTGGATAAACTATCTTGGCAACCCTAACCGGAGCAAAAAAAGTTGAAAAGGGGAGTGCAACACGATGACTTCCCAGTGGGTCACCCATCCTAGTACTACTCTCGCCCAAGCACGCTTAACTTCGGAGTTCTGATGGGATCCGGTGCATTAGTGTAGGTATGATCACACCCGTCATGTTGATCGCACAATTCGTTTATATGTTAACGGTTCACAGTCCCAGCCATGGGAGATGGCCCATTCAGAAGGCACAATGGGCTTAACGACAACCAATCCGCTTCAACAACCGAGCATCCTCACAAGATCAGATATTGACGAGTTGTAGGGCCCTCTAATGTCCCGTGAGTAAGGTTGTCATCCTTTTAACAACTCACGACGTACGATCCGGGTCACCCATCCTAGTACTACTCTCGCCCAAGCATGCTTAACTTCAGAGTTCTGATGGGATCCAGTGAATTAGTGTTGGTATGATCGCACACGTCATGTTTAGGGCACAATTCCTTAATGTGTTAACGGTTCACAGTCCCAGCCTAGAGAGATGGCCCATTCAGAAGGCGCAATGGACTTAACGACAACCCATCCGCTTCAACAACCCAGCATCCTCGCAAGACGTGATATCGACGCGTTGTAGGGCCCTCTAATGTCCCGTGAGTAAGGTTGTCATCCTTTCAACAGCTCACGACGTATGATCCGCGACGAAAAAACAGAGCTAAAAAAGAAGAGTGGCCTGAAACTAATGAAAAAGTTTGAATTTGGGCTCCAAAAATTGCCATAGCGAGCAAGCTGGCTACCCCCGCCGTAGAGCTCTCGGAGAGCTTTACAACGGTATGCTGTGCGCCGCGTAACTCCTTACGGATCAAAAGTTATGGGCGCCGGAGCGAAGGAGACTTGGTCACAAGCACTATGCCCTCGGTTTGCTGCCCCAGCCTCCACGTGAAGCGAAGTTGTCTTGCCCAAGATGCTGTGGGATTCGATAATAGAAATATGGTGGATAAAGTATTCTGGCAACCCTAACCGGAGCAAAAAAAATTGAAAAGGCGGGTGCAACACGAGGACTTCCCGGGGGGTCACCCATCCTAGTACTACTCTAACCCAAGCACGCTTAACTTCGAAGTTCTGATCGGAGCTGGTGCATTAGGGCTGGTATGATCGCACCCGTCATGTTGATTGCACAATTCCTGTATGTGTTAACTGTTCACAGTCCCAACCTAGAGAGATGGCCCATTCAGAAGGTCCAATGGGCTTAACGACAACCCATCCGCTTCAACAACCCAGCATCCTCGCAAGATGAGATATCGAAGCATTGTAAGGCCCTCTAATGTCCCGTGAGTAAGGTTGTCATCCTTTTAACAGCTCACAACGTTCGATCCGTGACAGAAAAACAAAGCTAAAAAAGAAAAGTGGCCTGAAACAGATGAAAATGTTCGATTTTGGGGTCCCAAAAATGGGATAGAGAGCAAGTTGACTACCCCCGTCGTAGAGCTCTCGGAGAGCTTTCCAACGGTTTGCTTTACACCGCGAAACTCTTTACGGATCAAGAGTTATGGGTACCGGAACGACTGAGACCTGGTCACATGCCCTACGCCCTCGGCTTGCGGTCCCAGCCTCCACGTGAAGCGAAGTTGTCTTGCCCAAGGTGCCGTGGGATTCCATAATAGAAATGTGGTCGATAAAGTATTATGGCAACCCTAACCGGAGAAAAAAAATTGAAAAGAGGGGTGCAACACGAGGACTTCCCAGGGGGTCACCCATCCTAGTACTACTCTCGCCCAAGCACGCTTAACTTCGGAGTTCTGATGGAATCCGGTGCATTAGTGTTGGTATTATCGCATCTGTCATGTTAGGGGCATAATTCCTTAATGTGTTAACGGTTCACAATTCCAGCCTAGAGAGATGGCCCATTCAGAAGGCCCAATGGGCTTAACAACAACCCATCCGCTTCAACAACCCAGCATCCTCGCAGGACGAGATATTGACGCGATGTAGAGCCCTCTAATATCCAGCTAGTAAGGTTGTCGTCCTTTTAACAGCTCACGACGTACGATACAGGATGGAATAACAGAGCATAATTAGAAAAGTGGTCCGAACCTGATGAAAACGTTCGATTTTGGGCTCCAAAAAGGGCACGGCGAGCAAGTTGGCTGCCCCCGTCGTAGAGCTCTCGAAGATCTTTCCAACGGTATATGCTGTGCGCCGCGTAAATTCTTACAGATCAAAAGTTATGGGTACCGGAACGACAAAGACCTGGTCACAACCCCTGCGCCCTCGGCTAGCGGGCCCAACCTCCACGTGAAGCGAAGTTGTCTTGCCCAAGGTGCCGTGGGATTCGATAATAGAAATGTTGTGGATAAATTATTATGGCAACCCTAACCGGAGAATAAAAATTGAAAAGAGGGGTGCAACAGGAGGACTTCCCACGGGGTCACCCATTCTAGTACTACCCACGCCCAAGCACGCTTAACTTCGGAGTTATGATGGGATCCGGTGCATTACTGTTGGTATGATCGCACCCGTCATGTCGAGGGCACAATTCTTTTAAGTGTTAACGGTTCACAGTCCAGCCTAGAGAGATGGCCCAGTCAGACGGCCCAATGGGCTTAACGACAACCCATCCGCTTTAACAACCCATCATCCTCACAAGATGAGATATCGACGCATTGTAGGACCCCTAATTTCCCGCGAATAAGGTTCTCATCCTTTTAACAGCTCACGACGTATGATACAGGGCGGAATAACAGACCAAAATTAGAAAACTGGCCCGAAAGTTATGAAAACGTTCGATATTGGGATCCAAAAAGGGCAAAGCGAGAAATCTAGCTGCCCCTGTCGTAGAGCTCTCGAAGAGCTTTCCAACGGTATGATGTGCGCGCATAACTCCTTTCGGATCAAAAGTTATGGGCACCGGAGCGACGAAGACTTGGTCAAAAGCCCTACGCCCTCGGTCTGCGAGCCCAGCCTAGATATGTAGCGAAGTTGTCTTCCCCAAGTTGCCGTGGGATTCGATAATAGAAATGTGGTGGATAAAGTATCTTGTCAACCCTAACCGGAGGAAAAAAAATTGAAAAGGGGGGTGCAACACGAGGACTTCCCAGGGGGTCACCCATCCTAGTATTACTCTCGCCCAGGCACGATTAACTTCGGAGATCTGACAGGATTCGGTGCATTAGTGCAGGTATGATCACACCCGTCATGTTGATCGCACAATTATGTTATGTGTTAACGGTTCACAGTCCCAGCGAAGAGAGATGGCCCATTCAGAAGGTGCAATAGGCTTAACGACAACCCATCCGCTTCAACAACCCAGCATCCCCTCAAGATGAGATATCGATGAGTTGTAGGGCCTTCTAATGTCGCGTGAGTAAGGTTGCCATCATTTTAACAGCTCACGACGTACGATCTGGGACGGAAAAACAGAGCTAAAAAAGAAATGTGGCCTGAAACTGATGAAAACGTTTGATTTTGGGATTCAAAAAGGGTATAGCGACCAATCTAGCTTCCCCAGTCGTAGAGCTCTCGAAGAGCTTTCCAACGGTATGCTGTGTGCCACGTAACTCCTTACGGATCAAAAGTTATGGGCACTGGACCGACGGAGACCTGGTCACAAGCCCTATGCCCTCGGTTTACGGGCCCAGCCTCCACGTGATGCGAAGTAGTATTGCCCGAGGTGCCATGGGATTCGATAATAGAAATGAGGTGGATAAAATATCTTGCCAACCCTAACAGGAGGAAAAAAATTTGAAAAGGGGGGTCCAACATGAGGACTTCCCAGGGGGTCACCTATCCTAATACTACTCTCGCCCAAGCATGCTTAACTTTGGAGTTCTGATGGGATCCGGTGCATTAGTGCTGGTATGATCGCACCCGTCATGTTGAGGGCACAATTACTTAATGTGTTAACGGTTCACAGTCCCAGCTTAGAGAGATGGCCCATTCAGAAGGTGCAATGGGCTTAATGACAACCCATCCGCTTCAACAACCAAGCATCCTCGCAAGACGAGATATCGACCTGTTGTAGGGCCCTCTAATTTCCATCGAGTAAGGTTTTCGTCCTTTTAACAGCTCACGACGAACGATCCGGGACGGAAAAACAGAGCAAAAATAAGAAAAGTGGCCCAAAACTGATGAATACGTTCGATTTTGGCATCCAAAAAGGGCACATTGAGAAAGCTTGCTTCCCCCGTAGTAGAGCTCTCGAAGAGCTTTCCAACGGTATACTGTGCGCTGTGTAACTCCTTTCGGATCAAAAGTTATGGGCATCGGAGCGACGGAGACCTGGTCACAAGCCCTACGCCCTCGGTTTGCGGGCCTAGCCTCCAAGTGAAGCGAAGTTGTCTTGCCCAAGGTGCCGTGGGATTCAATAATAGAAATGTGGTGGATAAAGTATCTTGGCAACCCTAACCGGAGAAAAAAAAATTGAAAAGAGGGGTGCAACACACGGACTTCCCAGGGGGTCACCCATCCTAGTACTACTCTTGCCCAAGCACGCTTAACTTCGGAGTTTTGATAGGATCCGGTGCATTAGTGTTGGTATGATCGCACCCGTCATGTTGAGGGTACAATTCCTTTATGTGTTAACGGTTCACAGTCACAGCCTAGAGAGATGGCTCATTCAGAAGGCCCAATAGGCTTAACGACAACCCAACCACTTCAACAACACAACTTCCACGCAAGATGAGATATTGACGCATTGTAGGGCCCTCTAATGTCCTGCGAGTAAGGTTGTCATCCATTTAACAGCTCACAACGTACGATCCGGGTCCCAAAAAAAGAGCTAAAAAAGAAAAGTGGCACGAAATTGATGAAAACGGTCGATTTTGGGCTCCAAAAAAGGGCATAGCGAGCAAGCTGGCTGCCCCCGCCGTAGAGATCTTGGAGATCTTTCCAACTGTATGCGGTGCGTTGCGTAACTCCTTACGGATCAAAAGTTTTGGGCACCAGAGCAAAGAAGACCTGGTCATGAGCCCTACGCCCTCGGTTTTCTGGCCCAGCCTCCACGTGAAGCGAAGTTGTCTCGCCCAAGCTGCCGTGGGATTCGATAATAGAAATGTGATGGATAAAGTATCTTGGCGACCCTAACCAGAGAAAAAAAAAATTGAAATGAGGGGTGCAACACGAGGACTTCCCAAGGGGTCACCCATCCTAATACTACTCTCACCTTAGCACGCTTAACTTCGGAGTTCTGATGGGATCCGGTGCATTAATGCTGGTATGATCGCACCGGTCATGTTGATGGCACAATTCCTTTATGTGTTAACGGTTCACATTCGCAGCCAAGAGAGATGGCCCACTCAGAAGGCCCAATGGGCTTAACGACAACCCATTCTCTTCAACAACCCAGCATCCTCGCAAGATGAGATATCGACGCATTGTAGGGCCCTTTAATGTCCCGTGAGTAAGGTTGTCGTCCTTTAAACAGCTCACGATGTACGATCCGGGAAGGAAAAACAGAGCTAAAGTAGAAAAGTTGCCCGAAACTAATGAAAACGTTCGATTTTGGGCTCCAAAAAGGGTACAACGAGCAAGCATGCTGCCACCGTCGTAGAGCACTCAGAGAGCTTTCGAACGGTATGCTGTGCACCGCGTAATTCCTTACAGATCAAAAGTTATGGGCACCAGAGCGACGGAGACCAGGTCACAAGGCCTACGCCCTCAGTTTGCGGGCCCAGCCTCCACGTGAAGCGAAGTTGTCTTGCCCAAGGTGCGGTGGGATTCGATAATAGAAATGTAGTGGATAAAGTATCTTGGCAACCCTAACCGGAGGAAAAAAAATTGAAAATGGGGGTGCAACACGAGGACTTCCCAGCGGGTCAACCATCCTAGTACTACTCCCGCCCAAGCACGCTTAACTTCGGAGTTCTGAAGGGATCCGGAGCATTAGTACTGGTATGATGGCACCCGTCATGCTGAGGGCACAATTCCTTTATGTGTTGGCGGTTCACAGTCCCATCCTAAAGTGATGGCCCATTCAGATGGCGTAATGGGCTAAACGACAACCCATCCACTTCAACAACCCAGCATCCTCGCAAGACGAGATATCGACGAGTTGTAGGGCCCTCTAATGTCCCATGAGTAAGGTTGTCGTCCTTTTAATAGCTCACGACGTACGATCCAGGATGGAAAAACAGAGCTAAAAAAGAAATTTGGCCCGAAACTAATGAAAACGATCGATTTTGGGCTCCAAAAAGGGCACAGCGAGCAAGCTTGCTGCCACCGTCGTAGAGCACTCAGAGAGCTTTCCAACGGTATGCTGTGCGCCGCGTAATTCCTTACAGATCAAAAGTTATGGGCACCAGAGCGACGGAGACCAGGTCACAAGGCCTACGCCCTCAGTTTGCGGGCCCAGCCTCCACGTGAAGCGAAGTTGTCTTGCCCAAGGTGCGGTGGGATTCGATAATAGAAATGTAGTTGATAAAGTATCTTGGCAACCCTAACCGGAGGAAAAAAAATTGAAAATGGGGGTGCAACACGAGGACTTCCCATGGGGTCAACCATCCTAGTACTACTCTCGCCCAAGCACGCTTAACTTCGGAGTTCTGAAGGGATCCGGAGAATTCGTGCTGGTATGATGGCACCCGTCATGCTGAGGGCACAATTCATTTATGTGTTGACGGTTCACAGTCCCAACCTAAAGTGATGGCCCATTCAGATGGCGCAATGGGCTTAACGACAACCCATCCGCTTCAACAACCCAGCATCCTCGCAAGACGAGATATCGACGAGTTGTAGGGCCCTCTAATGTCCCATGAGTAAGGTTGTCGCCCTTTTAATAGCTCACGACGTACGATCCAGGATGGAAAAACAGAGCTAAAAAAGAAATTTGGCCCGAAACTAATGAAAACGTTCGATTTTGGGCTCCAAAAAGGGCACAGCGTGCAAGCTTGATGCCACCGTCGTAGAGCACTCAGAGACCTTTCCAACGGTATGCTGTGCGCCGCGTAACTCCTTACAGATCAAAAGTTATGGGCACCAGAGCGACGGAGACCAGGTCACAAGGCCTACGCCCTCGGTTTGCAGGCCCAGCCTCCACGTGAAGCGAAGTTGTCTTGCCCAAGGTGCCGTGGGATTCGATAAAAGAAATGTAGTGGATAAAGTATCTTGGCAACCGTAACCGGAGGAAAAAAAATTGAAAATGGGGGTACAACACGAGGACTTCCCAGGGGGTCGCCAATCCTAGTACTACCCACGCCCAAACATGCTTAACATCAGAGTTCTGATGGGATCCGGTGCATTAGTTCTTGTATGATAGCACCCGTCATGTTGAGGGTACAATTCCTTTATGTGTTGAAGGTTCACAGTCCCATCCTAGATAGATGGCCCATTCAACAGGCCCAATGGGCTTAACGACAACCCATCCGCTTCAACAACCAGCATCCTCGCAAGACGAGATATCGACGCGTTGTAGGGCCCTCTAATGTCCCGCGAGTAAGTTTGTCGTCCTCTTAATAGCTCACGACGTACGATCCGGAACAGAAAAATAGAGCTTAATTAGAAAATTGGCCCAAAACAAATAAAAAAGTTCGATTTTGGGCTCTAAAAAGGGAATAGCGAGCAAGCTAGCTGCCCCAATCGTAGAGCTCTCGAAGAGCTTTCCAACTATATGAGGTGCGCTGTGTAACTCCGTATAGATAAAAAGTTATGGGCACCGGAGCGAAGGAGACCTGGTCACAAGCCCTACGCCCTTGATTTGCAGGCCCAGCCTCTACGTGAAGCGAAGTTGTCTTGCCCAAGGTGCCGTGGGATTCGATAATAGAATTGTGGTGGATAAAATATCTTGGCAACCATAACCAGAGGAAAAAAATTTGAAAAGTGGGGTGCAACACGAGGACTTCCCAGGGGGTCACCCATCTTAGCACTACTCTCGCCGAAGCACGCTTAACTTCGGAGTTCTGATGGATCCTGTGCATTACTGCTGGTATGATCGCACCCGTTTTGTTTATGGGACAATTCCTTTATGTGTTAACGGTTCACAGTCCCAGCTTAGAGAGTTGGCCCATTCAGAAGGCCCAATGGGCTTAATGACAACCCATCCACTTCAACAACCAAGCATCCTCACAAGATGAGATATCGACGCATTCTAGGGCCCTCTAATGTCTCGCGAATAAGGTTGTTGTCCTTTTAACAACTCACGACGTACGATCCGGGACGAAAAAATAGAGCTAAACCAGAAAAGTGGCCCGAAATTGATGAAAACGTTCGATTTTGGGCTCCAAAAAAGGGCACGGTGAGCAGGCTGGCTGCCCCGTCGTAGAGCTCTCGGAGAGCTTTCCAACAGTATGCTGTGCGCCGCGTAACTCCTTACGGATCAAAAGTTATGGGCACCAGAGCGACAGAGACCTGCTCACAAGCCCTACGCCCCGGTCTGCGGGCCCAGCCTCCACGTGAAGTGAAGTTGTCTTGCCCAAGGTGCGGTGGGATTCGATAATAGAAATGTGGTGGATAAAGTATCTTGGCAACCCTAACTGGAGCAAAAAAAATTGAAAAAGGGGGTGCAACACAAGGACTTCCCAGGGGTCACCCATCCTAGTACTAATCTCGCCCAAGCATGCTTAACTTCGAAGTTTTGATCGGATCCGGTGAATTAGTGCTGGTATGATCGCACCCGTCATGTTGAGGGAACAATTCCTTTATGTGTTAACGGTTCACAGTCCCAGCCTAGAGAGATGGCCCATTAAGAAGGCCCAATGGGCTTAACGACAACCCATCCGCTTCAACAACCCAGCATCGTCGCAAGACGAGATATTGACGCAATGTAGGGCCCTCTAATTTCCCGCGAGTAAGGTTGTCTTCCTTTTAACAGCTCACGACGTACGATCCGGGATGGAAAAACAGAGCTAATTTAGAAAAGTGGCCCGAAACTGATGAAAACATTCAATTTTGGGCTCCAAAAAAGGGTTCAGCAAGCAAGCTAGCTTCCCTCGTCGTAGAGCTCTCGGAGAGATTTCCAACGGTATGCTATGCGCCGCGTAACTCCTTACGGATCAAAAGTTATGGGCATCGGAGCGAAGGAGACCTAGTCACAAGCCCTACGCCCTCGGTTTACTAGCCCCGCCTCCACGTGAAGCGAAGTTGTCTTGCCCAAGGTGCTGTGAGATTCGATAATAGAAATGTGGTGGATATAGTATCTTGACAACCCTAACCGGAGCAAAAAAAATTGAAAAGGGGGGTGCAACACGAGGACTTCCTGGGGGGTCACCCATCCTAGTACTACTCTCGCCCAAGCATGCTTAACTTCGAAGCTCTGATCGGATCTGGTGCATTAGTGCTGGTATGATCGCACCCGTCATGTTGAGGGCACAATTCCTTTATGTGTTAACGGTTCACAGTCCCAGCCTATAGAGATGGCCCATTCAGAAGGCCCAATGGGCTTAACACCAACCCATCCGCTTCAACAACCCAGCAACCTCGCAAGATGAGATATCGACGCATTGTAGGGCCCTCTAATGTCCCGCGAGTAATGTTGTCGTGCTCTTAACAGCTCACAACATACGATCCGGGATGAAAAAACAGAACTAAATTAGAAAAGTCTCCCGAAACTGAAGAAAACGTTCGATTTTGGGCTCCATATAAAGGCACAGCAAGCAAGCTGGCTGCCCCCGTCATACAGCTCTCGGAGAGCTTTCCAACGGTATGCTGTGCGCCATGTAACTCCTTGCGGATCAAAAGTTATGGGCACCGAAGCGAGTGGGACTTGGTCACAAGCCCGACGCCCTCGGTTGCCTGGCCCAGCCCCCACGTGACGCGAAGTTGTCCTGCCCCAGGTCCCGTGGGATTCGATAATAGAAATGTGGTGGATAAAGTATCCTCGCAACCCTAATCGGAGGAAAAAATATTTAAAATGGGGGTGCAACATGAGGACTTCCCAGGGGGTCACCGATCCTAGTACTACTCTCGCCTTAGCACGCTTAACTTCGGAGTTCTGATGGGATCGGGTGCATTAGTACTGGTATGATCGCACCTGTCATGTTGACTAACAATTACTTTATGTGTTAACGGTTCACAGACCCATCCTAGAGAGATGGCCCATTCAGAAGGTCAAACGGGCTTAACGACAACCCATACACTTCAACAACCCACCATCCTCGGAAAATGAGATATCGACACATTGTTGGGCCCTCTAATGTCCCACGAGTAAGGTTGTCGTCCTTTTAATAGCTCACGACGTACGATCCAGGACAGAAAAACAGAGCTAAAGAAGAAAAGTCGCCCGAAATTGATGAAAACATTTGATTTTGGGCTCCAAAAAGGGCACAGCGTGCAAGTTGGCTGTTGCCGTCATTGAGCTCTCGGAGAGCTTTCCAACGGTATGCTTTGCGCCGCGTAACTCCTTACGGATCAAAATTTATAGGCATCGGAGCGAAAGAGACCTGGTCACAAGCCCTACGCCCTCGTATTGCTGGCCCAGCCTCCACGTGAAGCGAAGTTGTCTTGCCCAAGGTGCCGTGGGATTCGATAATAGAAATGTGGTGGATAAAGTATCTTGGTAACACTAACCGGAGGAAAAAAATTTAAAAGGGGGGTGCAACACGAGGACTTCCCAGGGGGTCACCCAACCTAGTACTACTCTCGCCCAAGCATGCTTAACTTCGGAGTTCTAATGGGATCCAGTGCATTAGTGCTTGTGTGATCGCACCCGTCATGTTGATGGCCCAATTCCTTAATGTGTTAACGGTTCACAGTCCCAGCCAAGAGAGATAGCCCATTCAGAAGGCCCGATGGGCTTAACGACAACCCATCCGCTTCAACAACCCAGCATCCTTGCAAGACGAGATATCGAGGCGTTGTAGGGCCCTCTAATGTCACGCGAGCAAGGTTGTCGTCCTTTTAACAACTCACGACGTACGATACAGGACGAAAAAACATAGTAAAATCAGAAAAGTGTCCCGAAACTGATGAAAACGTTCGATTTGGGGCTCCAAAAATGGCATAGCAAGCAAGCTAGTTACACCCGTTGTACAGCTTTCGAAGAGGTTTCCAACGGTATGTTGTGCAACATGTAACTCCATAAGGATCAAAAGTTATGGGCACCTGAGTGACGGAGACCTGGTCACAAGCCCTACGCCGTCGGTTTGCGGGCCCAGCCTCCACGTGAAGTAAAGTTGTCTTGCCCAAGGTGCTGTGGGATTCGATAATATAAATGTGGTGGATAAAGTATCTTGGCAACCCTAACCGGAGCAAATAAAGTTGAAAAGGGGGATGCAACACGAGGACTTCCCAGGGGTCACCCATCCTAGTACTACTCTCACCCAAGCACGCTTAACTTCCGAGTTCTGATCCGATCCGGTCCCTTAGTGCTCGTAAGATCGCGCCCGTCATCTTCAGGCAACAATTCCTTTATGTGTTAACAGTTCACAGTCCCAGCCTAGAGAGATCGCCTATTCAGAAGGCCCAATGGGCTTAACGACAACCCATCCGCTTCAACAACCCAGCATCCTCGCAAGACGAGATATCAACGCGTTGTAGGGCCCTGTAATATCCCGCGAGTAAGGTTGTCATCCTTTAAACAGCTCACAACGTACGATCCAGGACGGAAAAAAGAGCTGAAAAAGATCCAAAACTGATTAAAACATTCGATTTTGGGCTCCAAAAATGAGTAGAACGAGCAAGCTGGCTATCCTCGTTGTGGATCTCTCGGAGAGCTTTCCAACGGTATGCTGTACGCCGCGTAACTCCTTACGGATCAAAAGTTATGGGCACCGGAGAGAAGGAGACCTGGTCACAAGCCCGACGCCCTCGGTTTGCTAGCCCCGCCTCCGCGTGAAGCGAAGTTGTCTTGCCCAAGGTGATGTGGGATTCGATAATAGAAATGTGGTGGATAAAGAATCTTGGCAACCCTAATCGGAGCAAAAAAAATTGAAAACGGGGGTGCAACACGAGGACTTCCCAGGGGGTCATCCGTCCTAATAGTACTCTCGCCCCAGCACGCTTAACTTTGGAGTTCTGATAGGATCCGGTGCATTAGTACTAGTATGAACGCACTCGTCATGTTGATGCCCCAATTCCTTTATGTGTTAACGGTTCACAATCCCAGCCTAGAGAGATAGCCCATTCAGAAGGCATAATGGGCTTAACGACAACCCATCCGCTTCAACAACCAAGCATCCTCGCAAGACGAGATATCAACCGTTGTAGGGCCCTCCAATGTCCCGTGAATAAGGTTGTCATCCTTTTAACAGCTCACGACGTACGATCCGGGATGGAAAAACAAAGCTAAATGAGAAAAGTGGCCCGAAACTAATGAAAATGTTCGATTTCGGGATCCAAAAAAGGGCATAGCGAGCAAGCTGGCTGCTGCCGTAGTAGAGTTCTCGGAGATCTTTCCAAAGGTATGCTTTGCTCTGCGTAACTCCTTACAGATCAAAAGTTATAGGCACCGGAGCGAAAGAGACCTGGTCACAAGCCCTACGCCCTCGGTTTGCTGGCCCAACCTCCACGTGAAGCAAAGTTGTCTTGCCCAAGGTGCCGTTGGATTCAATAATAGAAATGTGGTGGATAATGTATCTTGGCAACCCTAACCGGAGGAAAAAAAATTTAAAAGGGGGGGTGTAACACGAGGATTTCCCAGGGGGTCACCCATCCTAGTACTACTCTCGCCCAAGCACGCGTAACTTCAGAGTTCTGATGGGATCCGGTGCATTAGTGCGGGTATCATCGCATCCGTTATGTTGATGGCACAATTCCTTTATGTGTTAACGGTTCACAGTCCCAGCCTAGAGAGATGGCCCATTCAGAAGGCCCAATGGGCTTAACAACAACCCATCCGCTTCAACAACCCAGCATCCTCGCAAGACAAGATATTGACGCATTGTAGGGCCCTCAAATGCCATGCGAGTAAGGTTGTCGTCCTTTTAACAGCTCACGATGTACGATCTAGGACGGAAAAACAGAGCTAAAAATGAAATTTGGCCCGAAACTGATGAAAATGTTTGATTTTGGGCTCCAAAAAAGGTCATAGCGAGCAAGCTGGCTGCCCTTGTCGTAGAGCTCTCAGAGAGCTTTCCAACGGTATGATGTGCACCGCATAAGTCCTTACGGATCAAAAGTTATGGGCACCAGAGCGAAGGAGACTTGGTCACAAGCCCTACGCCCTCGGTTTGCTGGCCCAGCCTCCACGTGAAGCGAAGTTGTCTTGCCTAAGGTGCCGTGGGATTCGATAATAGAAATGTGGTGGATAAAGAATCTTGGCAACACTCACCTGGGCAAAAAAAATTGAAAAGAGGGGTGCAACACGACGATTTCCTAGGGGGTCACCCATCCTAGTACTACTCTTGCCCAAGCACGCTTGACTTTGAAGTTCTGATGGGATCCGGTGCATTAGTGCTGGTATGATCGGACCGGTCATGTTGACGGCACAAATCCTTTATGTGTTGATGGTTCACAATCCCAGCCCAGAGAGATGGCCCATTCAAAAGGCCCAATGGGTTTAACGAAAACCTATCCACTTCAACAACCCAGCATCCTCGCAAGATGAGATATCGACGCATTGTAGGGCCCTCTAATGTCCCGCGAGTAAGGTTGTCGCCCTTTCAACAGCTCACTTCGTATGATACGGGACGGAATAACAGAGCAAAACTAGAAAAGTGGCCCGAATCTGATGAAGACGTTCGATTTTGGCTCCAAAAAGGGCACAACGAGCAGGCTGGTTGCCATTGTCGTAGAGCTCTCGGAGAGCTTTCTAACGGTATGTTGTGCACCGCGTAACTCCTTACGGATCAAAAGTTATGGGCACTGGAGCGACGCATACCAGGTCACAAGCCCTATGCCCTCGGTTACGGGCCCAGCCACTACAGGAAGCGAAGTTGTCTTGCCCGAGGTGCCGTGGGATTCGGTAATAGAAATGTGCTGGATAAAGTATCTTGGCAACCCTAACCGGGGTAAAAAAAATTGAAAATGAGGGGTGCAACACGAGGAATTCCCAGGGGGTCACCCATCCTAGTACTACTCTCGCCCAAGAGCGCTTAACTTCGGAGTTCTGATGGGATCCGGTGCATTAGTGCTAGTATGATCGCACCCGTCATGTTGTGGGCACAAATCCTTTATGTGTTGACGGTTCACAGTCCCAGCCTAGAGAGATGGCCCATTAAACAGGCCCAAAGGGCTTAACGACAACCCATCCGCTTCAACAACCCAACATCCTCGCAAGACGAGAAATCGACGCGTTGTAGGGCCTTTTAATATCCCTCAAGTAAGTTTTTCATCCTCCTAACAGCTCACGACGTACAATCCGGAACAGAAAAACAGAGCTAAATTAGAAAATTGGCCCAAAACAAATAAAAACGTTCGATTTTGGGCGCCAAAAAGGGCACAGCGAGCAAGCTAGCTGCCCCCATCGTAGAGCTCTCGAAGAGCTTTCCAACGATATGATGTGCGCCACGTAACTCCGTACATATAAAAAATTATGGGCATCGGAGCGACGGAGACCTGGTCACAAGCCCTACGCCCTCGATTTGCGGGCCGAACCTCTACGTGAAGCGAAGTTGTCTTGCCCAAGGGGCCGTGGGATTCGATAATAGAAATGTGGTGGATAAAATATCTTGGCAATCATAACCGGAGGAAAAAAATTTGAAAAGGGGGGTGCAACACGAGGACTTCCCATGGGGTCACCCATCCTAGTACTACTCTCGTCGAAGCACGCTTAACTTCGAAGTTCTGATTGGATCCGGTGCATTAGTGCTGGAATGATCGCATCCGTAATGTTGACGGCACAATTCCTTTATGTGTTAATGGTTCACAGTCCCGGGTTAAAGAGATGGCCCATCCAGAAGGACCAATGGGCTTAACAACAACCCATCCTCTTCAACAACCAAGCATCCTTGCAAGACGAGATATCGACGCGTTCTAGGGCCCTCTAAAGTCTCGCGAATAAGGTTGTTGTCCTTTTAACAGCTCACGACGTACGATCCGGGATGAAAAAATAGAACAAATCTAGAAAAGTAGCCCGAAATTGATGAAAACATTCGATTTTGGGCCGCATAAAAGGGCACAGCGAGCAAGCTGGCTGCCCCGTCGTAGATCCCTCAGAGAGCTTTCCAACAATATGTTGTGCGCCGCGTAAATCATTATGGATCAAAAATTATGGGCACCGGAGTGACAGAGACCTGGTCACAAGCCCTACGCCCTCGGTTTACGGGCCCAGCCTCCACGAGAAGCGAAGTTTTCTTGCCCAAGGTGCGGTGGGATTTGATAATAGAAATGTGGTGGATAAAGTATCTTGGCAACCCTAACTGGAGCAAAAAAAATTAAAGAGGGGGGTGCAACACGAGGACTTCCCAGGGGGTCACCCATCCTAGTACTACTATCGCTCAAGCACGCTTAACTTCAAAGTTCTAATCGGATCCGGTGCATTAGTGCTGGTATGATTGCATCCGTCATGTTGAGGGAACAATTCCTTTATGTGTTAACGGTTCACAGTCCCAGCCGAGAGAGATGGCCCATTCAGAAGGCCCAATAGGCTTAACGATAACCCATCCGCTTCAACAACCAAGCATCCTCGCCAGGCGAGATATCGAAGCGTTGTAGGGCCCTCTAATGTCCCACGAGTAAGGTTTTCATCCTTTTAACAGCTCACGACGTACGATCCGGGATGGAAAAACAAAGCTAAATTAGAAAAGTGGCCCGAAACTAATTAAAACGTTCGATTTTGGGCTCCAAAAAAGCGTTCAGCAAGCAAGCTGGCTACCCCCATCGTAGAGCTCTCTGAGATCTTTTCAACAGTATGCTTTGCGCCGCGTAACTCCTTACGGATCAAAAGTTATGGGCACCGGAGCGAAGGAAACCTAGTCACAAGCCCTGCGCCCTCGGTTTGCTAGCCCCGCCTCCACGTGAAGCGAAGTTGTCTTGCCCAAGGTGCCGTGGGATTCGATAATAGAAATGTGGTGGATAGAGTATCTTGGCAACCCTAACCGGAGAAAAAAAAAATTGAAAAGAGGGGTGCAACACAAGGACTTCCCGGGGGGTCACCCATCCTAGTACTACTCTCGCCCAAGCACGCTTAACTTCGGAGCTCTGATCGGATCCGGTGCATTAGTGCTGGTAATATTGCACCCGTCATATTGAGGGCACAATTGCTTTATGTGTTAACGGTTCACAGTCCCAGCCTAGAGAGATGGCCCATTCAGAAGGCCCATTGGGCTTAACAACAACCCATCCACTTCAACAACCCAGCAACCTCGCAAGATGAGATATCGGTGCATTGTAGGGCCCACTAATGTCCAGCGAGTAAGGTTGTCATCCTTTTAACAGCTCACAACATACGATCCGGGATGAAAAAACAGAACAAAATTAGAAAAGTGGCCCAAAACTGATGAAAATGTTCGATTTTGGGGTCCATAAAAAGGCACAGCGAGCAAGCTGGCTGCCCCTGACATAGAGCTCTCGGAGAGCTTTCCAACAGTATGCTGTGTGCCACGTAACTCCTTGCGGATCAAAAGTTATGGGCACCAAAGTGAATGAGACCCGGTCACAGGCCCTACGCCCTCGGTTTCCTGGCCCAACCTTCACGTGAAGCGAAGTTGTCTTGCCCAAGGTACAGTGGGATTCGATAATAGAAATGTGGTGGATAAAGTATCTTGGCAACCCTAACCGGAGGAAAGAAATTTAAAATGGGGGTGGAACACGAGGACTTCCCAGGGGGTCACCCATTCTAGTACTACTCTCGCCTTAGCACGCTTAACTTCGGAGTTCTGATGGGATACGGTGCATTAGTGCTGGTATGATCGCACCTGTAATGTTGATGGCCCAATTCCTTTATGTGTTAACGGTTCACAGTCCCAGCCTAGAGAGATAGCCCATTCAGAAGGCCCAATGGGCTTAACGACAGCCCATCCGCTTCAACAACCCAGCATCCTTGCAAGTCGAGATATCGACGCGTTGTAGGGCCCTCTAATGTCACGTGAGTAAGGTTTTCGTCCTTTTAACAGCTCACGATGTACGATACAGGATGGAAAAACATAGCAAAATTAGAAAAGTGTCCCGAAACTGATGACAACGTTCAATTTTGGGCTCCAAAAATGGCACAGCAAACAAGCTAGCTACACCCGTCGTAGAGCTCTCGAAGAGCTTTCCAACGGTATGTTGTGCGCCGCGTAACTCCATAAGGATCAAAAGTTATGGGCACCTGAGCAAGGGAGACCTGGTCACAAGCCCTACGCCCTCGGTTTGTGGGCTCAGCCTCCACGTGAAGCAAAGTTGTCTTGCCCAAGGTGCTGTGGGATTCGATAATATAAATGTGGTGGATAAAGTATCTTGGCAACCCTAACCGGAGCAAAAAAAATTGAAAAGGGGGATGCAACACGAGGACTTCCCAGGGGGTCACCGATCCAAGTACTACTCCCACCCAAGCACGCTTAACTTCATAGTTCTGATCGGATCCGGAGCATTAGTTATGGTAAGATCGCACCCGTCATGTTGAGGGAACAATTCCTTTATGTGTTAACGGTTCACAGTTCTAGCCTAGAGAGATAGCCCATTAAGAAGCCCCAATGGGCTTAACGACAACCCATCTGCTTCAACAACCCAGCATTCTTACAAGATGAGATGCCGACGCGTTGTAGGGTCCTCTAATGTCCCGCGAGTAAGGTTGTCCTCCTTTTAACTGCTCACGACGCACGATCCGGGACGGAAAAACAGAGCTAAAATAGAAAATTGGCCCGAAACTGATGAAAATGTTCGATTTTGGGCTCCAAAAAGGGAACAACGAGCAAGCTAGATGCCCCCATCGTAGAGCTCTCGGAAAACATTCCAACGGTACGATGTACACTATGTAACTCCTTACAGATCAAAAGTTATGGGCACTGGAGCGACGAAGAGATGGTCACAAGGCCTACGCCCTCGGTTTGCGGGCCCAGCCTCCCCGTGAAGCGAAGTTGTCTTGCCAAGGTGCCGTGGGATTCGATAATAGAAATGTGGTGGATAAAGTATCTTGGCAACCCTAACCGGAGGAAAAAAAATTGAAAAGGGTGGTGCAACACGAGTACTTCCTAGGGGGTCAGCCATCCTAGTACTACTCTTGCCCAAGCACGCTTAACTTCGGAGTTCTGATGGGATCCGGTGCATTAGTGCTTGTATGATCGCACCCATCATGTTGAGGGCACAATTCCTTTATGTGTTAACGGTTCATAGTCCCAGCCTAGAGAGATGGCCCATTCAGAAGGACCAATGGGCTTAACAACAACCCATTGGCTTCAATAACGCAGCATCCTCGCAAGACGTGATATCGACAAGTTGTAGGGCCCTCTAATGTCCCACGAGTAAGTTTGTCGTGCTTTTAATAGCTCACGACGTACGATCCGGAATGAAAAAATAGTGCTAAATTAGAAAAGTGGCCCAAAACAGATAAAAATGTTCAATTTTGGTCTCCAAAAAGGGCACAGCGAGCAAGCTAGTTGTCCCCGTTGTAAAGCTCTCAAAGAGCATTCCAACGGTATGTTGTACGCCGCATAACACCTTACAGATAAAAATTTATGGGCACCGGAGCGACGGAGACCTGGTCACAAGCCTACGCCCTCGGTTTGCGGGCCCAGCCTCCACGTGAAGCGAAGTTGTTGTGCCCAAGGTGCCATGGGATTCGATAATGGAAATGTGGTGGATAAAGTATCTTGGCAACCATAACCAGACGAAAAAAAATTGAAAATGGGTGTGCAACACGAGGACTTCCCAGGGGGTCACCCATCTTAGTACTACTCTCGCCCAAGCAGTTTAACTTCGGAGTTCTGATGGGATCCGGTGCATTAGTGCTGGTATGATCACACCCGTCATGTTGAGGGCACTATTCCTTTATGTGTTAACGGTTCACAGTCCTATCCTAGAGAGATGGGCCATTAAGAAGGCGAAATGGGCTTAACGACAACCCATCCGCTTCAATAACCCAGCATCCTCGCAAGACGAGATATCGACGCGTTGTAGGGCCCTCTAATGTCCTGTGAGTAAGGTTGTCGTCTTTTTAACAGCTCACGATGAACGATCCGGGATGAAAAAACAGAGCAAATAAAGAAAAGCAGTCTGAAACTGATGAAAACCTATGATTTTGGGCTCCAAAAAAGGGCATAGTGAGCAATCTGGCTGCCCCATCGTAGAGCTCTCGGAGAGCTTTCCAACGGTATACTGTGCATCGTGCAACTCCTTACGGATCAAAAGTTAAGGGCACCAGAGCGAAGGAGACCTTATCACAAGCCCTACGCCCTCGGTTTGCTGGCACAGCCTCCACGCGAAGCGAAGTTGTGTTGCCCAAGGTGCCGTGGTATTTGATAATAGAAATGTGGTGGATAAAGTATCTTGGCAACCCTAACTGGAGAAAAAAAATTGAAAAGGGGGGTGCAACACGTGGACTTCCCAGGGGGTCACCCATCCTAGTACTCCTTTCGCCCAAGCACGCTTAACTTCGGAGTTCTGATGGGATCCGGTGCATTAGTACTGGTAAGATCGCACCCGTCATGTTCATGGCACAATTTCTTTATGTGTTAACGGTTCACAGTCCCAGCCTAGAGAGATGGCCCAATCAGAAGGCCCAATGGGCTTAACGACTACCCATCTGCTTCAACAACCCAGCATCCTCGCAAAACAAGATATCGACGCGTTGTAGGGCCCTCTAGTTTCCCGCGAGTAAGGTTGTCGACCTTTTAACAGCTCACGACGTACGAACCGTGAGGGAAAAACAGAGCTAAATTAGAAAAGTGGCCCGAAACTGATGAAAACGTTCGATTTTGGGCTCCAAAAAGGGCACAACGAGCAAGTTAGTTGCACCCATCGTAGAGCTCTCGATGTGCTTTCCAATGGTATGCTGTGCGCCGCGTAACTCCTTACATATAAAAAGTTATGGGCACCGGAGCGACGGAGAGCAGGTCACAAGCACTACGCCCTCAGTTTGCAGGCCTAGCCTCAATGTGAAGCAAAGTTGTCTTGCCCAAGGTGCCGTGGGATTCGATAATAGAAATGTGGTGGATAAAGTATCTTGGCAACCATAACTGGAGGAAAAAAAATTGAAAAGGGGGATGCAACACGAGGACTTCCCAGGGGGTCATACATCGTAGTACTAGTCTCGCCCAAGCACGCTTAACTTCGGAGTTCTGATGGGATCCCGTGCATTAGTGCTGGTATGATCGCACCCGTCATGTTGATGGCACAATTCCTTTATGTGTTAACGGTTCATAGTCTCAGCCTAGAGAGATGGGCCATTCAGAATGCGCAATGAGCTTAACGACAACCCATCCGCTTCAACAACCCATCATCCTCGCAAGATAAGATATTGACGAGTTGTAGGGCCCTCTAATGTCGCATGAGCAAGGTTGTCGTCCTTTTAACAGCTCCTGACGTACGATCCGGGATGAAAAAACAGAGCTAAAAAAGAAAAGAGGCCGAAATTGATGAAAACGTTCGATTTTGGGCACCAAAAAAGGGTATAGTGAGCAAGCTGGCTACCCCCGTCGTAGAGCTCTCGTAGTGCTTTCCAACGGTATGCTGTGTGCCGCGTAACTCCTCACGTATCAAAAGTTATGGGCACCAGAGCAAGGGAGACCTGGTCACAAGCCCTACGCCCTCTGTTTGCAGGCCCGCCCTCCACGTGAAGCGAAGTTGTCTTGCCCAAGGTACCGTGGGATTCGATAATAGAAATGTGGTGGATAAAGTATGTTGGCAACGCTAACCGGAGCAAAGAAAATTGAAATGGGGGGTTCAACACGAGGACTTCCCAGGGGGTCTCCCATCCTAGTACTACTCTCGCCGAAGCACACTTAACTTCGGAGTTCTGATGGGATCTGGTGCATTAGTGCTGGTATGACCGTACCAGTCATGTTGATCGCACAATTCCTTTATGTGTTAACTGTTCACAGTCCCAGCCTAGAGAGATGGCCCATTCAGAAGGCCCAATGGGCTTAACAACAACCCATCTGCTTCTACAACCCAGCATCCTCGCAAGACGAGATATCGACATGTTATAGGGCCCTCTAATGTCCCGCGAGTTAGGTTGTCATCCTTTTAACAGCTCATGACGTGCGATACGGGACGGAATAACAGAGCAAAATTAGAAAAGTGGCCTAAAATGGATGAAAACGTTCGATTTTGGGATCCAAAAAGGGCAGAGCGAGCAAGCTAGCTGCCCCCGTCGTATAGCTCTCGAAGAGTTTTCCAACGGTATGCTGTGCACCGCGTAACTCCTTACGGATCAAAAGTTATGGGCACCAGAGCGAATGAGACCTGGTCATAAGCCCTACGCCCTCGGTTTGCTGGCCCAGCTTCCACGTGAAGCGAAGTTGTCTTGACGAAGGTGCCGTGGGATTTGATAATAGAAATGTGGTGGATAAAGTATCTTGGCAACCCTAACAGGAGGAAAAAAAATTGAAAAGAGGGGTGCAACACGAGGACTTCCTAGGGGGTCACCCATCCTAGTACTGCCCTTGCCCAAGCACGCTTAACTTCGGAGTTCTGATGGGATCCGGTGCATTAGTGTTGGTATGATCACACCAATCATGTTGAGGGCATAATTCATTTATGTGTTAAAGGTTCACAGTCCCAACCTAGAGAGATAGACCATTTAGAAGGCCCAATGGGCTAAACAACAACTCATCGGCTTCAACAACCCAGCATCCTTGCAAGACGAGATATCGACGCGTTGTAGGGTCCTCTAATGTCCTGCGAGTTAGGTTGTCGTCCTGTCAACTTCTCACGTCGTACGATCTGGGATGGAAAAACATAGCTAAATTAGAAAAGTGGCCCAAAACTGATGAAAACGTTCAATTTTGGGCTCCAAAAAGGGCGCAGCGAGCAAGCCAACTACCCCCGTCGTGGAGATCTCGGAGAGCTTTCCAACGGTATGCTGTGCGCCGCGTAACTCCTTGCAGATCAAAAGTTATGGGCACCGGAGCGACGGAGAGTTAGTCACAAGCCCTATGCCCTCGGTTTGCGGGCCCAGCATCCACGTGAAGCGAAGTTGTCTTGCCCAAGGTGCCATGGGAATCGATAATAGAAATGTGGTGGATAAAGTATCTTGGCAACCCTAACAAGAGGAAAAAAATTTGAAAAGGGGGGTGCAACACGAGGACTTCCCAGGGGGTCACCCATCCTATTACTATTCTCGCCCAAGCACGCTTAACTTCAGAGTTCTGATGGGAACCGGTGCATTAGTGTTGGTATGATCGCACCCATCATGTTGAGGGCACAATTCCTTTATGTGTTAATGGTTCATAGTCCCAGCCTAGAGAGATGGACCATTCATAAGGTGCAATGGGCTTAACAACAACCCATCGGAATCAACAAAGTAGCATCCTCGCAAGACGTGATATCGAAGTGTTGTAGGGCCCTCTAATGTCCCGCGAGTAAGTTTGTCGTCCTTTTAACAGCTCACGACGTACGATCTGGAATTAAAAAACAGAGCTAAATTAGAAAAGTAGCCCGAAACAGATAAAAACGTTCGATTTTGGGCTCCAAAAAGGGCATAGCGAGCAAGCTAGCGGCCCCCATCGTAGAGCTTTCCAATGGTATGCCGTGCGCCGCGTAACTCCTTACAGATAAAAAGTTATGGGCACAGGAGCGACGGAGACCTTGTCACAAGCCTTACGCCATCGATTTACGGGCCCAGCCTCCACATGAAGCGAAGTTGTCTTGCCCAAGGTGCCGTGGGATTCGATAATAGAAATGTGGTGGAAAAAGTATCTTGGCAACCATAACCGGAGGAAAAAAATTGAAAAGGGGGATGCAACACGAAGACTTCCCTGGGGGTCACCCATCCTAGTGCTAGTCTCGCCCAAGCATGCTTAACTTCGGAGTTCTGATGGGATCCGGTGCATTAGTGCTGGTATGATCACACCCGTCATGTTGAGGGCACAATTCCTTTATGTGTTATCGGTTCACAGTCCTAGCCTAGAGAGATGGACCATTCAGAAGGCCCAATGGGCTTACAACAACCCATTGGCTTCAACAACGCAGCATCCTCGCAAGACGTGATATTGACGCGTTGTAGGGCCCTCTAATGTCCCACGAGTAAGTTTGTCATCCTTTTAACAACTCACGACGTACGATCTGGAACGAAAAAACAGAGCTAAATCAGAAAAGTGGCCCGAAACAAATAAAAATGTTCGATTTTGGGCTCCAAAAAGGGCACAGCGAGCAAGCTAGCTGCCCCCATCGTAGAGCTCTCAAAGTGCTTAACAACGGTATGTTGTGCGCCACGTAACTCCGTACAGATAAAAATTTATGGGCACCGGAGCGACGTAGACCTGGTCAAAAGCACTACGCCCTCGATTTGCGGGCCCAACCTCCACTTGAAGCGAGGTTGTCTTGCCCAAGGTGCCGTGGGATTTGATAATAGAAATGTGGTGGATAAAGTATCTTGGCAACCATAATCGGACGAAAAAAAATTGAAAAGGGGGATGCAACATGCGAACTTCCCAGGGGGTCACCCATCCTAGTACTACTTTCGCCCAAGCACGCTTAACTTCGGAGTTCTGATGGGATCTGGTGCATTAGTGCTGGTATGAATGCACCCATCATCTTGAGGGCACAATTCCTTTATGTGTTAACGGCTGTCCAAGCCTAGAGAGATGGCCCATTCAGAATGCCCAATGCGCTTAACGATAACCCATCCGCTTCAACAACCCAGCATCCTCGCAAGACGAGATATCGACGTGTTGTAGGGCCCTCTAATGTCCTGCAAGTAAGGTTGTCGTCCTTTTAACAGCTCACGACGTACGATTCGGGATGGAAAAATAGAGCTAAATTAGAAAAGTGGCCCGAAATTGATGAAAACGTTTGATTTTGGGATCCAAAAAGGGCATAACGAGCAAGCTGGCTGCCCCCGTCGTAGAGCTCTCGGAGAGCTTTGAAACGGTATGTTGTGCGCCATGTAACTCCTTACGGATCAAAAGTCATGGGCACCGGAGCGACGGAGACCTGGTCACAAGGTGCCGTGGAATTTGAAAATAGAAATGTGGTGGATAAAGTATCTTGGCAACCATAACCAAAGGAAAAAAAATTGAAAAAGGGGGTGCAACACGAGGACTTCCCATGGGGTTATCCATCCTACTACTACTCTCACCCAAGCACGCTTAACTTCGGAGTTCTGATGGGATCCGGTGCATTAGTGTTGGTATGATCGCACCCATCATGTTGAGGGCACAATTCCTTTATGTGTTAATGGTTCACAGTCCCAGCCTAGAGAGATGGCCCATTCAGAATGCGCAATGGGCTTAACGACAACCCATCCGATTCAACAACCCAGCATCCTCGCAAGATGAGATATCGACGAGTTGTAGGGCCCTCTAATGTCCAATGAGTAAGGTTATCATCCTTTTAACAGCTCACGAAGTACGATCCAGGATGGAAAAACAGAGCTAAAAAATAAAAGTGGCCCGAAACTGTTGAAAACGTTCGATTTTGGGCTGCAAAAAAGGGCAAAGCGAGCAAGCTGGCTGCCCCCATCGTATAGCTCTCGGAGTGCTTTCCAATGGTATGTCGTGTGCCGCGTAACTCCTTACGGATCAAAAGTAATGGGCACCGTAGCGAAGGAGACCTGGTCAGAAGCCCTACGCCCTCAGTTTGCTGGCCTAGCCTCCATGTGAAACGAAGTTGTCTTGCCCATGGTACTGTGGGATTCGATAATAGAAATGTGGTGGATAAAGTATCTTGGCAACCCTAACCAGAGCAAAAATAATTGAAAAGGGGGGTGCAACACGAGGAATTCCCAGGGTGTCACCCATCCTAGTACCACTCTCGCCCAAGCACGCTTAACTTCGGAGTTCTGATGGGATCCGGTGCATTAGTACTGGTATGATCGCACCCGTCATGTTGATCACACAATTCCTTTATGTGTTTACGGTTCACAATCCCAACCTAGAGAGATGGCCCATTCAGAAGGCCTAATGGGCTTAATGACAATCCATCTGTTTCAACAACCCAGCATCCTCGCAAGGCGAGATATCGACACGTTGTAGGGCCCTCTAATGTTCAAAGATTAAGGTTGTCGTCCTTTTAACAGCTCACGACATACGATACAGGATGGAATAACAGAGCAAAATTAGAAAAGTGGCCCGAAACGGATTAAAACGTTAGATTTTGGGTTCCAAAAAGCGCACAGCGAGCAAGCTGGCTACCCCCGTCATAGAGCTCTCGGAGTGCTTTCCAACTGTATGCCGTGCGCCGCGTAACTCCTTACGGATCAAAAGTTATTCGCACCGGAGAGACGGAGAGCTGGTCACAAGCCCTACGCCCTCGGTTTGCGGGCCCAGCCTCCACGTGAAGCGAAGTCGTCTTGCCCAAGGTGCCGTGGGATTCGATAATAGAAATGTGGTGGATAAAGTATCTTGGCAACCCTAACCGAAGGAAAAAAAATTGAAAATGGGGGTTCAACACGAGGACTTCCCAGGGGGTCACCTATCCTAGTACTACTCTCGCCCAACCACGCTTAAGTTCGGAATTCTGATGCGATCCGGTGCATTAGTGTTTGTTTGGTCGCACCCATCATGTTGTGGGCACAATTCCTTTATGTGTTAACGGTTCACAGTCCCAGCCTAGAGAGATGGACCATTCAGAAGGCCCAATGGGCTTAACAACAACCCATCGGCTTCAAAAACGCAGCATCCTTACAAGACGTGATATCGAAGGATTGTAGGGCCCTCTAATGTCCCGTGAGTAAGTTTGTCGTCCTTTTAATAGCTCACGACGTACAATCCGAAATGGAAAAACAGAGCTAAACAGAAAAGTGGCTCGAAACATATAAAAATGTTTGATTTTGGGCTCCAAAAAGGGCACAGCGAGCAAGCTAGCTGCCCCCATCGTAGAGCTCTCGAAGATATTTCCAACGGTATGCTGTGCGCTGCGTAACTCCTTACAGATAAAAACTTATGGGCACCGGAGTGACGGAGAGCTGGTCACAAGCCCTACGCCCTCGGTTTGCGGGCCCAGCCTCCACGTGAAGCGAAGTTGTCTTGCCCAAGGTGCCGTGGGATTCAATAATAGAAATGTGGTGGATAAAGTATCTTGGCAGCCCTAACCGGAGGAAAAAAAATTGAAAAGGTGGGTGCAACACGAGGACTTCCCAAAGGGTCACCCATCCTAGTACTAGTCTCGCCCAAGCATGCTAAACTTCGGAGTTCTGATGGGATCCTGTGCATTAATGCTGGTATGATCGCACCCGTCATGTTGAGGGCATAAGTCATTTATGTGCTAACGGTTCACAGTCCCAGCCTAGAGAGATGGCCCATTCAGAAGGCGCAATGGGCTTAACGACAACCCATCCACTTCAACAACCCAGCATCCTCGCAAGACGAGATATCGACGCATTGTAGGGCCCTCAAATGTCCCGTGAGTAAGGTTTTCATCCTTTTAACTGCTCACGACGTACGATCTTGGACGGAAAAACAGAGCTAAAAAGGAAAAGTGGCACGAAACTGATGAAAATATTCAATTTTGGGCTCCAAAAAGGACATGGCAAGCAAGCTGGCTGCCCCCGTCGTAGAGCTCTCGGAGAACTTTTCAATGTTATGCTGTGCGCCGCGTAACTCCTTACGGATCAAAATTTTTGGGCACCGGAGCGAAGGAGACCTGATTACAAGCCCAACGCCCTCGGTTTGCTGGCCCAACCTCCACGTGAAGCGAAGTTGTCTTGCCCAAGGTGCCATCGGATTCGATAATAGAAATGTGGTGGATAAAGTATCTTGGCAACCCTAACCGGGGGAAAAAAATTGAAAATGGGGGTACAACACGAGGACTTCCCATGGGGTCACCGATCCTAGTACTATGCTCGCCCAAGCACGCTTAACTTCGGAGTTCTGATGGGATCCGGTGCAATAGTGTTGGTATCTTCGCATCCATCATGTTGAGGGCACAATTCCTTTATGTGTTAACGGTTCACAGTCCCAGCCTAAAGAGATGGATCACTTAGAAAGCCCAATGGGCTTAACAATAACCCATCGGCTTCAACAACACAGCATCCTCGCAAAACGTGATATCGAAGCGTTGGAGGGCCCTCTAATATCCCGCGAGTAAGTTTGTCATCCTTTTAACAGCTCACGACGTACGATCCAGAAAGGAAAAACAGAGCTAAATTATAAAAGTGGCCCGAAACATATAAAAACGTTCGATTTTGGGCTCCAACATGGGCATAGCGAGCAAGCTAGCTGTCCCCATCATAGAGCTCTTGAAGAGCTTTCCAATGGTATGCTATGAGCCGCGTAACTCGATACAGATAAAAAGTTACGGGCACCGGAGCGACGGAGAGCTGGTCACAAGCCCTACGCCCTCAATTTGCGGGCCCAGCCACCACGTGAAGCGAAGTTGTCTTGCCCAAGGTGCCGTGGGATTCGATAATAGAATTGTGGTGGATAAAGTATCTTGGCAACCATAACCGGAGGAAAAAAAATTGAAAAGAGGGGTGTAACATGAGGACTTCCCGGGGGGTCACACATCCTAGTACTAGTCTCGCCCAAGCACGCTTAACTTCGGAGTTCTGATGGGATCCGGTGCATTAGTGCTGGTTTAATCGCGCCCGTCATGTTGAGGGCACAATTCCTTTTTGTGTTAACGGTTCACAGTCCTAGCCTAGAGAGATAGACCATTCAGAAGGCCCAATGGGCTTAACAACAACCCATCGACTTCAACAACGCAGCAATATTACAAGACGTGATATCGACACGTTGTAGGGCCCTCTAATGTCCCGCTAGTAATTTTGTCGTCCTTTTAACCGCTCACGACGTACGATCCGGAACTGGAAATAGAGATAAATTACAAAAGTAGCCCGAAACAAATAAAAACGTTCGATTTTGGGCTCCAAAAAAGGCATAGTGAGCAAGCTAGCTGCCCCCATTGTAGAGCACTCGAAGAGCTTTCCAATGGTATACTGTGCGCTGCGTAACTCCTTACGGATCAAAAATTATGGGCATCGGAGCGACGGAGACCTGGTCACAAGCCCTATGCCCTCGATTTGCGGGCCCAGCCTCCAAGTGAAGCGAAGTTGTCTTTCCCAAGGTGCCGTGGGATTCGATAATAGAAATGTGGTGGATAAAGTATCTTGGCAACCCTAACCGGAGGAAAAAAAATTGGAAAGTGGGGTGCAACACGAGGACATCCCAAGGGGTCACCCATCCTAGTACTAGCCTCGCCCAAGCACGCTTAACTTCGGAGTTCTAATAGGATCCGGTGCATTAGTGCTGGTATGATCGCACCTGTCATGTTGAGGGCACAATTCCTTTATGTGTTAACGGTTCACAGTCCCAGCCTAGAGAGATGGCCCATTCAGAAGGCGCAATGGGCTTAAAGACAACCCATCCGCTTCAGCAACCCAACATCCTCGCAAGACGAGACATCGACGCATTGTAGGGCCCTCTAATGTCCCGTGAGTAAGGTTGTCGTCCTTTTAACTGCTCATAACGTACGATCCTGGACAGAAAAACAGAGCTAAAAAAGAAAAGTGGCCCGAAACTGATGAAAACATTCGATTTTGGGCTCGAAAAAAGGGCATGGCAAGAAAGCTAGTTGCCCCCATCGTAGAGCTCTCGGAGAGCTTTGCAACAGTATACTGTGCGCCGCGTAACTCCTTATGGAACAAAAGTAATGGGCACCGAAGCGACGGAGACCTGGTCATAAGCCCTACACCCTCGGTTTGTTGGCCTAGCCTCCACATGAAGCGAAGTTGTCTTGCCCAAGGTGCCGTGGGATTCGATAATAGAAATGTGGTGGATAAAGTATCTTGGCAACCCTAACCGGTGCAAAAAAAAATTGAAAACTGGGGTGCAACAATATGATTTCCTAGGGGGTCAACCATCCTTGTACTACTCTCGCCCAAGCACGCTTAACTTCGGAGTTTTGATGGGATCCGGTGCAGTAGTGCTGGTATGATCGCATCCGTCATGTTGATGGCACAATTCCTTTATGTGTTAACGGTTCACAATTCCAGCCTAGAGAGAAGGCCCATTCAGAAGGCCAAATGGGCTTAACGACGACCCATCCGCTTCAACAACCCAGCATTCTCGTAAGATGAGATATCGACACATTGTAGGGCCTCTAACGTCCCGTGAGTAACGTTGTCGTCCTTTTAACAGCTCATGACGAACGATACGGGACGGAATGATAGAGCAAAATTAGAAAAAGTGGCCCAAAACTTATGAAAACGTTCGATTTTGGGCTCCAAAAAGGGCACAGCAAGCAAGCTGGCTGCCCCCGTCGTAGAGCTCTCGAAGAGCTTTCGAATGGTATGTTGTGCGCCACGTAACTCCTTACGAATCAAAAGTTATGGGCACCGGAGAGACGGAAACCTGGTCACATGCCCTACGCCCTCGGTTTGCGGGCCCAGCCTCCACGTGAAGCGAAGTTGTCTGGCCTAAGGTGCCGTGGGATTCGATAATAGAAATGTGGTGGATAATGTATCTTAGCAACTCAACCGGAGGAAAAAAATTGAAAAGGGGGATGCAACATGTGGACTTCCCATGGGGTCACCTATCCAAGTACTGCTCTCGCCCAAGCATGCTTAACTTCGGAGTTCTGATGGGATCCGGTGCATTAGTACTGGTATGATCGCACCCATCATGTTGAGGGCACAATTCCTTTATGTGTTAACGGTTCACAGTCCCAACGTAGAGAGATGGCCCATTCAGAAGGCGCAATGGGCTTAACGACAACCCATCCGCTTCAACAACCCAGCATCCTCGCAAGACAAAATATCGACGCATTGTAGGGCCATCTAATGTCCGGTGAGTAAGGTTGTTGTCCTTTTAACAGGTCACGACATACGATCACGGTTGGAAAAACAAGCCTAAAAAACAAAAGTGGCCCGAAACTGATGAAAACATTAGATTTTGGGCTCCAAAAAAGGGCATAGCGAGCAAGGTGGCAGCCAATGTTGTTAGGCTCTCGGAGAGCTTTCCAACGGTATGCTGTGCGCCGTGTAACTCCTTACGGATCAAAAGTTATGGGCACCGGAGCGAAGGTGACCTCGTCACAAGCCCTACGCCCCCAGTTTGCTGGCCCAGCCTCCACGTGAAGCAAAGTTGTCATGCCCAACGTGCCGTGGGATTCGGTAATAGAAATGTGGTGGATAAAGTATCTTGGCAACCCTAACCGGTGGAAAAAAAATTGAAAAGGGGGATGCAACACGAGGACTTCCCACGGGGTCACCCATCCAAGTACTGCTCTCGCCCAAGCACGCTTAACTTCGGAGTTCTGATGGGATCCGGTGCATTAGTACTGGTATGATCGCACCCACCATGTTGAGGGCACAATTCCTTTATTTGTTAACGGTTCACAGTCCCAGCCTAGAGAGATGGCCGATTCAGAAGGTGCAATGGGCTTAACGACAACCCATCCACTTCAACAACCCAGCATCCTCGCAAGATGAGATATCGACGAGTTGTTGGGCCCTCTAATGTCCCATGAGGAGGGTTGTCATCATTTTAATAGCTCACGACGTACGATCCGGGACGAAAAAACAGAGCTAAAAAAGAAAATTGGCCCAAAACTGATGAAAACGTTTATTTTGGGCACCAGAAAAGGGCATAGCGAGCAAGCTGGCTGCCCCTGTCATACAGCTCTCGGAGAGCTTTCCAAGGGTATGCTGTGCGCCGCGTAACTCGTTACAGATCAAAAGTTATGGGCACCGGAGCGACGGAGACCTGGTCACAAGCCCTACGCCCTCGGTTTGCTGGCCCAACCTCCACGTGAAGTGAAGTTGTCTTGCCCAAGGTGCCGTGGGATTCGATAATAGAAATGTGGAGGATAAAGTATCTTGGCAAACCTAACCGGAACAAAAAAAAATGAAAAGGGGGTGCAACACGAGGACTTCCCAGGGGGTCACCCATCCTAGTACTACTCTCGCCCAAGCAAGCTTAACTTCGGAGTTCTGATGGGATCCGGTGCATTAGTGCTGGTATGATTGCCCCCGTCATGTTGAGGGCACAATTCCTTTATGTGTTAACGGTCCACTGTCCCAGCCTAGAGAGATGGCCCATTCAGAACGCCGAATGGGCTTAACGACAACCTATCCGCTTCAACAACCCAGCATTCTAGCAAGACGAGATATCGACGCATTGTAGGGCCCTCAAATGTCCCGTGAGTAAGGTTGTGGTCCTTTTAACAACCCACGACGTACGATACGGGACGGAATATCATAGCAAAATTAGAAAAGTGGCGCGAAACTCATGAAAACATTCAATTTTGTGCTCCAAAAAGGGCAAAGGGAGCAAGCTAGCTACCCCCATCGTAGAGCTCTCGAAGAGCTTTCCAACAGTATGTTGTGCGCCACGTAACTCCTTACGGATCAAAAGTTATTGGCACCGGAGCGACGGAGAGCTGGTCACAAGCACTACGCCCTCGGTTTGCGGTCCCAGCCTCCACGTGAAGCGAAGTTGTCTTGCCCAAGGTGCCATGGGATACGATAATAGAAATGTGGTGGATAAAGTATCGTGGCAACCCTAACCTGAGGAAAAAAAATTGAAAAGGGGGATGCAACACGAGGACTTCCTAGGGGGTCACCCATACAAGTACTGCTCTCGCCCAAGCACGCTTAACTTCGGAGTTCTGATGGGATCCGGTGCATTAGTGCTGGTATGATCACACCCGTCATGTTGAGGGTACAATTCCTTTATGTGTTCACGGTTCACAGTCCCAACTTAGAGAGATGGCCCATTCAGAAGGCGCAATGGGCTTAACGACAACCCTTCTGCTTCAACAACCCAGCATCCTCGGAAGACGAGATATCGACGCATTGTAGGGCCCTCTAATGTCCCGTGAGTAAGGTTGTCGTCCTTTTAACTGCTCACGACGTACGATCCGGGACCAAAAAATAGAGCTAAAAATGAAAACTGGCCCGAAACTGATGAAAACATTCGATTTTGGGCTCCAAAAAAGGGCATAGCAAGCAAGCTAGCATCCCCCGTCGTAGAGCTCTCGGAGAGCTTTCCAACGATTTGCTGTGCGTCGCGTAACTCCTTACGGAATAAAAGTTATGGGCACCAGAGCGAAGGAGACCTGGTCACAAGCCCTATGCCCTCGGTTTGCTGGCCCAACCGCCACGTGAAGCGAAGTTCTCTTGCCCAAGGTGCCGTGGGATTCGATAATAGAAATGTAGAGGATAAAGTATCTTCATAACCCTAACCGGAGGAAAAAAAATTGAAAAGGGGGGTGCAACAAAAGGACTTCCCATGGGGTCACCCATCCTAGTACAACTCTCGCCCAAGCACGCTTAACTTCGGAGTTCTGATGGGATCCGGTGCATTGGTGCTGGTATGATCGCACTTGTCATGTTGATCACACAATTCCTTTATGTGTTAACGGTTCACAGTCCCAGCCTAGAGAGATGCCCATTCAGAAGGCCCAATGGGCTTAATGACAACCCATTAGCTTCAACAACCCAGCATCCTCGCAAGACAAGATATCGACTCGTTGTAGGGCCCTCTAATGTCAAGCGAGTATGGTTGTCATCCTTTTAACAGCTCCCGACGTACGATACGGGACGGAATAACATAGCAAAATTAGAAAAGTGGCCTAAAACTGATGAAAACGTTCGATTTTAGGCTCCAAAAAGGCCAAAGCAAGCAAACTAGCTGTCCCCGTCGTAGAGCTCTCGAAGGGCTTTCCAACGGTATGTTGTTCGCCGCGTAACTCCTTACGGATCAAAAGTTATGGGCACCGGAGCGATGGAAACCTGGTCACATGCCCTACGCCCTCGGTTTGCCGGCCCAGCCTCCACGTGAAGCGAAGTTGTCTTGCCCAAGGTGCCGTGGGATTCGATAATAGAAATGTGGTGGATAAAGTATCTTGGCAACCCTAACCTATCATAGTACTGCTCTCGCCCAAGCACGCTTAACTTCGAAGTTCTGATAGGATCTGGGCCATCATGTTAGGGGCATAATTCCTTAATGTGTTAACGGTTCACAATTCCAGCCTAGAGATATGGCCCATTCAGAAGGCGCAATGGGCTTAACGACAACCCATCCGCTTCAACAACCCAGCTTCCTCGTGGGATGAGATATCGACGAGTTGTAGGGCCCTCTAATATCCCGTGAGTAAGGTTGTCGTCCTTTTAACACCTCACGACGTACGATCCGAGACTGAAAAATAGAGCTAAACTAGAAAAGTGGCCCGAAACTGATGAAAACGTTCAATTTTGTACTCCAAAAAAGGGCATGGCGCGCGAGCTAGCTGCCCCTGTCGTAGTGCTCTCGGAGAGCTTTCCAACAGTATGCTGTGCGCTGCATAATTCCTGACGGATCAAAAGTTATGGGCACCGGAGCGACGGAGACCTGCTCACAAGCTCTACACCCTCAGTTTGCTGGCCCAACCTCTACGTGAAGCGAAGTTGTCTTGCCTAAGGTGCCATGGGATTCGATAATAGAAATGTTGTGGATAAAGTATCTTGGCAACCCTAATCGAAGCAAAAAAAGTTAAAAAGGGGAGTGCAACACGATGACTTCCCAGGGGGTCACCCATCCTAGTACTACTCTCGCTCAAGCACGCTTAACTTCAGAGTTCTGATGGGATCCGGTGCATTAGTGCAGGTATGATCACACCTGTCATGTTGATCACACAATTCCTTTATGTGTTAACGGTTCACAGTCCCAGCCATGGGAGATGGCCCATTCAGAGGGCACAATGGGCTTAACGACAACCAATCCGCTTCAACAACCCAGCATCCTCGCAAGATCAGATATCGATGAGTTGTAGGGACCTCTAATGTCCCGTGAGTAAGGTTGTCGTCCTTTTAACAGCTCTCGACGTACGATCCGGGATGGAAAAACAGAGCTAAAAAAGAAAAATGGCCCGAAACTGATGAAAATGTTCGATTTTACGATCGAAAAAGGGCATAGCGAGAAATCTAGCTGCCCCCATCGTAGAGCTCTCGAAGAGCTTTCCAACGGTATGCTGTGCACCACGTAACTCCTTACGGATCAAAAGTTATGGGCACCGGAGCAATGAAAACATGGTCACAGGCCCTACACCCTCAGTTTGCGGACCCAGCCTCCACATGATGCGAAGTTGTCTTGCCCAAGGTGCCGTGGGATTCGATAATAGAAATGTGGTGGATAAAGTATCTTGGCAACGCTAACCAGAGGAAAAAATATTGAAATGGGGGGTGCAACATGAGGACTTCCCAAGGGGTCACCCATCCTAGTACTACTCTCGCCGAAGCATGCTTAACTTCAGAGTTCTGATGGGATCCAGTGAATTAGTGCTAGTATGATCGCACACGTCATGTTGAGGGCACAATTCCTTTATGTGTTAACTATTCACAGTCCCAGCCTAGAGAGATGGCCCATTCAGAAGGCGCAATGGGCTTAACGACAATCCATCCACTTCAACAACCGAGTATCCTCGCAAGACGAGATATCGACGCGTTGTAGGGCCGTCTAATGTCCCGTGAGTAAGGTTGTCATCCATTTAACAGCTCACAACGTACGATCTGGGATGGAAAAACAGAGCTTAAAAAGAAAAGTGGCCTAAAACTGATGAAAAAGTTCAAATTTGTGATCCAAAAATTGCCATAGCGAGCAAGCTGGCTACCCCAGTCGTAGAGCTCTCGGAGAGCTTTCCAACGGTATGTTGTGCGCCGCGTAACTCCTTATTGAATAAAAGTTATGGGCACCAGAGCGAAGGAGACCTGGTCACAAGCCCTACGCCCTCGGTTTGCTGGCCCAACCTCCACGTGAAGCGAAGTTGTCTTGCCCAAGGTGCCGTTGGATTCGATAATAGAAAAGTAGTGGATAAAGTATCTTCGCAACCCTAACCGGAGGAAAAAAAATTGAAAAGGGGGGTGCAAGAAAAGGACTTCCCATGGGGTCCCCCATCCTAGTACAACTCTCACCCAAGCACGCTTAACTTCAGAGTTCTGATGGGATCCAGTGCATTGGTGGTGGTATGATCGCACCTATCATGTTGATCACACAATTCCTTTATGTGTTAACGGTTCACAGTCCCAGCCTAGAGAGATGCCCATTCAGAAGGCCCAATGGGCTTAATGACAACCCATTAGCTTCAACAACCCAGCATCCTCGTAAAACGGGATATCGATGCGTTGTCGGGCCCTCTAATGTCAAGCGAGTATGGTTGTCATCCTTTTAAAAGCTCCCGACGTACGATACGGGACATAATAACAGGGCAAAACTAGAAAAGTGGCCTGAAACTGATGAAAACATTTGAATTTGGGCTCCAAAAAGGCTAAAGCGAGCAAGCTAGCTGCCCCCGTCGTAGAGCTCTCGAAGGGCTTTCCAACGGTATGCTGTGCGCTGCGTAACTCCTTACGGATCAAAAGTTATGGGCACCGGAACGACGGAGACCTGGTCACAAGCCCTACGCCCTCGGTTTGCGGGACCAGCCTCCACGTGTAGCGAAGTTGTCTTGCCCAAGGTCCCGTGGGATTTGATAATAGAAATGTGTTGGACAAAGTATCTTGGCAACCCTAACCGGAGGAAAAAAAATTGAAAAGGGGGATGCAACACGAGGACTTCCCAGGGGGTAACCCATCCTAGTACTACTCTTGCCCAAGCACGCTTAACTTCGGAGTTCTGGTGGGATCCGGTGCATTAGTTCTGTTATGATCGCACCCATCATGTTGAGGGCACAATTCCTTTATGTGTTAATGGTTCACAGTTCCAACCTAGAGAGATGGCCCATTCAAAAGGCGCAATGGGCTTAACAACAACCCATCTGCTTCAACAACCCAGCATCCTCGTGAGATGAGATATCGACGAGTTGTGGGGCCCTCTAATATCCGGTGAGTAAGGTTGTCATCCTTTTAATAGCTAACGACGTACGATCCGGGACGGAAAAATAGAGCTAAAAAAGAAAAGTGGCCCGAAATTGATGAAAACGTTTGATTTTTTGGCTCCAAAAGAGGGCATAGCGAGCAAGCTGGCGGCCCTCGTCCTAGAGCTCTCGAAGAGCTTTCCAACAGTATGCTGTGCGCTGCATAACTCCTTACGGATCAAAAGTTATGGGCAGCTGAGCGAAGGAGACCTGGTCACAAGCCGTACGCCCTCGGTTTGCTGGCCCAGCCTCTACGTGAAGCGAAGTTGTCTTGCCCAAGGTGCCGTGGGATTCGATAATAGAAATGTGGTGGATAAACTATCTTGGAAACCCTAACCGGAGCAAAAAAATTTGAAAAGGGGAGTGCAACACGATGACTTCCCAGTGGGTCACCTATCCTAGTACTACTCTCGCCCAAGCACGCTTAACTTCGGAGTTCTGATGGGATCCGGTGCATTAGTGTAGGTATGATCACACCCGTCATGTTGATCGCACAATTCCTTTATATGTTAACGGTTCACAGTCCCAGCCAAGGGAGATGGCCCATTCAAAAGGCACAATGGGTTTAACGACAACCAATCCGCTTCAACAACCGAGCATCCTCGCAAGATCAGATATCGACGAGTTGTAGGGCCCTCTAATGTCCCGTGAGTAAGGTTGTCATCCTTTTAATAACTCATGACGTACGATCCGCGATGGAAAAATAGAGTTAAAAAAGAAAAGTGGCCTAAAACTGATGAAAACGTTCGATTTTGGGATCCAAAAAGGGCACAGTGAGCAATCTAGCTGCCCCCGTCGTAGAGCTCTCGAAGTGCTTTCCAACGGTATACTGTGCACCACGTAACTCCTTACGGATCAAAAGTTATTGGCACCAGAGCGACGAAGACTTGGTCACAGGCCCTACGCCCTCGGTTTGCGGACCCAGCCTCCACGTGATGCGAAGTTGTCTTGCCCAAGGTGCCGTGGGATTCGATAATAGAAATGTGGTGGATAAAGTATCTTGGCAACCCTAACCGGAGGGAAAAAAAATTGAAATAGGGGGTACAACACGAGGACTTCCCAGCGGGTCTCCCATCCTAGTACTACTCTCGCCCAAGCATGCTTAACTTCAGAGTTCTGATGGGATCCAGTGAATTAGTGTTGGTATGATCGCACACGTCATGTTTAGGGCACAATTCCTTAATGTGTTAACGGTTCACAGTCCCAGCCTAGAGAGATGGCCCATTCAGAAGGCGCAATGGACTTAACGACAACCCATCCGCTTCGACAACCCAGCATCCTCGCAAGACGAGATATCGACGCGTTGTAGGGCCCTCTAATGTCCCGTGAGTAAGGTTGTCATCCTTTCAACAGCTCACGACGTATGATCCGCGACGGAAAAACAGAGCTAAAAAATAAGAGTGGCCTGAAACTGATGAAAAAGTTTGAATTTGGGCTCCAAAAATTGCCATAGCGAGCAAGCTGGCTACCCCCGCCGTAGAGCTCTCGAAGCGCTTTGCAACGGTATGCTGTGCGCCGCATAACTCCTTACGGATCAAAAGTTATGGGCACCGGAGCGAAGGAGACCTGGTCACAAGCCCTATGCCCTCGGTTTTCTGGCCCAGCCTCCACGTAAAGCGAAGTTGTCTTGCCCAGGGTGCTGTGGGATTCGATAATCGAAATGTGGTGGATAAAATATCTTGGCAACCCTAACCGGAGCAAAAAAAATTGAAAAGGGGGGTGCAACACGAGGACTTCCCAAGGAGTCACCCATCCTAGTACTACTCTCGCCCAAACACGCTTAACTTCGAAGTTCTGATCGGATCCGGTGCATTAGGGCTGGTATGATCGCACCTGTCATGTTGATTGCACAATTACTGTATGTGTTAACTGTTCACAGTCCCAACCTAGAGAGATGGCCCATTCAGAAGGTCCAATGGGCTTAACGACAACCCATCCGCTTCAACAACCCAACATCCTCGCAAGGTGAGATATCGACGCATTGTAAGGCCCTCTAATGTCCCATGAGTAAGGTTGTCATCCTTTTAACAGCTCACGACGTGCGATCCGTGATAGAAAAACAAAGCTAAAAAAGAAAAATGGCCTGAAACTGATGAAAATGTTCGATTTTGGGGTCCAAAAAATGGGATAGAGAGCAAGTTGGCTACCCCCGTCGTAGAGCTCTCGGAGAGCTTTCCAACGGTTTGCTTTGCGCCGCGAAACTCCTTACGGATCAAGAGTTATGGGTACCAGAACGACTGAGACCTGGTCACATGCCCTACGCCCTCGGCTTGCGGTCCCAGCCTCCACGTGAAGCGAAGTTGTCTTGCCCAAGGTGCCGTGGGATTCCATAATAGAAATGTGGTTGATAAAGTATTATGGCAACCCTAACCGGAGAAAAAAAATTGAAAAGAGGGGTGCAACACGAGGACTTCCCAGGGGGTCACCCATCCTAGTACTACTCTCGCCCAAGCACGCTTAACTTCGGAGTTCTGATGGGATCCGGTGCATTAGTGTTGGTATTATCGCATCTGTAATGTTAGGGGCATAATTCCTTAATGTGTTAACGGTTCACAATTCCAGCCTAGAGAGATGGCCCATTCAGAAGGCCCAATGGGCTTAACGACAACCCATCTGCTTCAACAACCCAGCATCCTCGCAAGACGAGATATTGACGCGATGTAGAGCCCTCTAATATCCGGCGAGTAAGGTTGTCGTCCTTTTAACAGCTCACGACGTACGATACAGGACGGAATAACAGAGCAAAATTAGAAAAGTGGTCCGAACCTGATGAAAAGGTTTGATTTTGGGCTCCAAAAAGGGCACGGCGAGCAAGTTGGCTGCCCCCGTCGTAGAGCTCTCGAAGATCTTTCCAACGGTATATGCTGTGCGCCGCGTAACTTCTTACAGATCAAAAGTTATGGGTACCGGAACGACGAAAACCTGGTCACAAGCCCTACGCCCTCGGTTTGCGGGCCCAACCTCCACGTGAAGCGAAGTTGTCTTGCCCAAGGTGCCGTGGGATTCGATAATAGAAATGTTGTGGATAAAGTATTATGGCAACCCTAACCGGAGAAAAAAAATTGAAAAGAGGGGTGCAACTGGAGGACTTCCCACGGGGTCACCCATTCTAGTACTACTCACCCCCAAGCACGCTTAACTTCGGAGTTATGATAGGATCCGGTGCATTAGTGTTGGTATGATCGCACCCGTCATGTCGAGGGCACAATTACTTTATGTGTTAACGGTTCACAGTCCCAGCCTAAAGAAATGGCCCATTCAGAAGGCCCAATGGGCTTAACGACAACCCATCCGCTTTAACAACCCAGCATCCTCGCAAGACGAGATATCGACGCGTTGTATGGCCCCCTAATATCACGCGAGTAAGGTTGTCATCCTTTTAACAGCTCACGACGTATGATACAGGGCGGAATAACATACCAAAATTAGAAAAGTGGCCCGAAAGTTATGAAAACGTTAGATTTTGGGATCCAAAAAGGGCAAAGCGAGAAATCTAGCTGCCCCTGTTGTAGAGCTCTCGAAGAGCTTTCCAACGGTATGATGTGCGCGCATAACTCCTTTCGGATCAAAAGTTATGGGCACCGGAGCGACGAAGACTTGGTCAAAAGCCCTACGCCCTCGGTCTACGAGCCCAGCCTATATGTGAAGCGAAGTTGTCTTGCCCAAGGTGCCGTGGGATTCGATAATAGAAATGTGGTGGATAAAGTATCTTGGCAACCTTAACCGGAGGAAAAAAAATTGAAAAGGGGGGTGCAACACGAGGACTTCCCAGGGGGTCACCCATCCTAGTATTACTCTCGCCCAGGCACGATTAACTTCGGAGATCTGACGGGATTCGGTGCATTAGTGCAGGTATGATCACACCCGTCATGTTGATCGCACAATTCTGTTATGTGTTAACGGTTCACAGTCCCAGCGAAGAGAGATGGCCCATTTAGAAGGCGTAATAGGCTTAACGACAACCCATCCGCTTCAACAACCCAGCATCCCCGCAAGATGAGATATCGACGAGTTGTAGGGCCTTCTAATGTCCTGTGAGTATGGTTGCCATCATTTTAACAGCTCACGACGTACGATCTGGGATGGAAAAACAGAGCTAAAAAAGAAAAGTGGCCTGAAATTGATGAAAACGTTAGATTTTGGGATCCAAAAAGGGTATAGCAAGCAATCTAGCTTCCCCCGTCGTTGAGCTCTCGAAGAGCTTTTCAACGGTATGCTGTGCGCCACATAACTCCTTACGGATCAAAAGTTATGGGCACTGGACCGACGGAGACCTGGTCACAAGCCCTATGCCCTCGGTTTACGGGCCCAGCCTCCACGTGATGCGAAGTTGTATTGCCCGAGGTGCCGTGGGATTCGATAATAGAAATGAGGTGGATAAAATATCTTGCCAACCCTAATCGGAGGAAAAAAATTGAAAACGGGGGTCCAACATGAGGACTTCCCAGGGGGTCACCTATCCTAATACTACTCTCGCCCAAGCATGCTTAACTTTGGAGTTCTGATGGGATCCGGTGCATTAGTGCTGGTATGATCGCACCCGTCATGTTGAGGGCACAATTACTTAATGTGTTAACGGTTCACAGTCCCAGTTTAGAGAGATGGCCCATTCAGAAGGTGCAATGGGCTTAACGATAACCCATCCGCTTGAACAACCCAGCATCCTCACAATACGAGATATCGACGCGTTGTAGGGCCCTCTAATGTCCCGCGAGTAAGGTTGTCATCCTTTTAACAGCTCACGACGTACGATCCGGGACAGAAAAACAGAGCTAAAATAAGAAAAGTGGCCCGAAACTGATGAAAACATTCGATTTTGGGCTTCAAAAAGGGCACAGCGAGCAAGCTAGCTGCCCCCGTCGTAGAGCTCTCGAAGAGCTTTCCAACGGTATGCTGTGCACCGCGTAACTCCTTACGGATCAAAAGTTATGGGCACCGGAGCGACGGACACCTGGTCACAAGCCCTACGCCCTCGGTTTGCGGGCCCAGCCTCCCCGTGAAGCGAAGTTGTCTTGCCCAAGGTGCCGTGGGATTCGATAATAGAAATATGGTGGATAAAGTATCTTGGCAACCCTAACCGGAGCAAAAAAAATTGAAAAAAGGGGTGCAACACGTGGACTTCCCAAGGGGTCACCCATCCTAGTACTACTCTCGCCCAAGCACGCTTAACTTTGGAGTTATAGGGGATCCGATGCATTAGTGCTGGTATGATCGCACCCGTCATGTTGAGGGCACAATTCCTCAATGTGTTAACGGTTCACAGTCCCAGCCTAGAGAGATGGCCCATTCAGAAGGCCCAATGGGCTTAACGACAACCCAACCACTTCAACAACACAACTTCCTCACAAGATGAGATATTGACGCATTGTAGGGCCCTCTAATGTCCTGCGAGTAAGGTTGTCATCCATTTAACAGCTCACAACGTACGATCCGGGTCCCAAAAAAAGAGCTAAAAAAGAAAAGTGGCCCGAAATTGATGAAAACGTTTGATTTTGGGCTCCAAAAAAGGGCATAGCGAACAAGCTGGCTGCCCCCATCTTAGAGATCTCGGAGAGCTTTCCAACTGTATGCGGTGCGTTGCGTAACTCCTTACGGGTCAAAAGTTATGGGTACCAGAGCGAAGAAGACCTGGTCATGAGCCCTACGCCGTCGGTTTTCTGGCCCAGCCTCCACGTGAAGAGAAGTTGTCTCGCCCAAGGTGCCGTGGGATTCGATAATAGAAATGTGATGGATAAAGTATCTTGGCGACCCTAACCAGAGAAAAAAAATTGAAATGAGGGGTGCAACACGAGGACTTCCCAGGGGGTCACCCATCCTAATACTACGCTCACCTTAGCACGCTTAACTTCGGAGTTCTGATGGGATCCGGTGTATTAGTGCTGGTATGATCGCACCGGTCATGTTGATGGCACAATTCCTTTATGTGTTAACGGTTCACATTCCCAGCCAAGAGAGATGGCCCATTCAGAAGGCCCAATGGGCTTAACGACAACCCATTTGCTTCAACAACCTAGCATCCTCGCAAGAGGAGATAGCGACGCGTTGTAGGGCCCCCTAATGTCCCGTGAGTAAGGTTGTCGTCCTTTAAACAGCTCACGACGTACGATCCGGGAAGGAAAAACAGAGCTAAAGTAGAAAAGTTGCCCGAAACTAATCAAACCGTTCGATTTAGGGCTCAAAAAATGGCACATCGAGCAAGCATGCTGCCACCGTCGTAGAGCACTCAGAGAGCTTTCCAACGATATGCTGTGCACCGCGTAACTCCTTACAGATCAAAAGTTATGGGCACCAGAGCGACGGAGACCAGGTCAAAAGCCCTACGCCCTCTGTTTGTGGGCCCAGCCTCTATGTGAAGCGAAGTTTTCTTGCCCAAGGCTACGTGGGATTCAGTAATAGAATGTGGTGGATAAAGTATCTTGGCAACCCTAACCGGCGGAAAAAAAATTGCAAATGAGGGTGCAACACGAGGACTTCCCCGGGGTTCACCCATCCTAATACTACTCTCCCCCAAGCACGCTTAACTTCGAAGTTCTGAAGGGATCCGGAGCATTAGTACTGGTATGATGGCACCCGTCATGCTGAGGGCACAATTTCTTTATGTGTTGACAGTTCACAGTCCCAACCTAGAGAGATGGCCCATTCAGATGGCGCAATGGGCTAAACGACAACCCATCCACTTCAACAACACAGCATCCTCGCATGACGTGATATCGACGCGTTGTAGGGCCCTCTAATGTCCCATGAGTATTGTTGTCGTCCTTTTAATAGCTCACGACGTACGATCCAGGATGAAAAAACAGAGCTAAAAAAGAAATTTGTCCTGAAACTAATGAAAACGTTCGATTTTGGGCTCCAAAAGGGGCACAGCGAGCAAGCTTGCTGCCACCGTCGTAGAGCACTCAGAGAGCTTTCCAACGGTATGCTGTGCGCCGCATAACTCCTTACATATCAAAAGTTATGGGCACCAGAGCAACGGAGACCAGGTCACAAGGCCTACGCCCTCATTTTGCGGGCCCAGCCTCCACGTGAAGCGAAGTTATCTTGCCCAAGGTGCGGTGGGATTCGATAATAGAAATGTAGTGGGTAAAGTATCTTGGCAACCCTAACCGGAGGAAAAAAAATTGAAAATGGGGGTGCAACACGAGGACTTCCCAGGGGGTCAACCATCCTAGTACTACTCTCGCCCAAGCACGCTTAACTTCGGAGTTCTGAATGGATCCGGAGTATTAGTGCTTGTATGATGGCACCCGTCATGCTGAGGGCACAATTCCTTTATGTGTTGACGGTTCACAGTCCCAACCTAAAATGATGGCCCATTCAGATGGCGCAATGGGCTTAACGACAACCCATCCGCTTCAACAACCCAGTATCCTCGCAAGACGAGATATCGACGAGTTGTAGGGCCCTCTAATGTCCCATGAGTAAGGTTGTCATCCTTTTAATAGCTCACGATGTACGATCCAGGATGGAAAAACAGAGCTAAAAAAGAAATTTGGCCCGAAACTTATGAAAACGTTCGATTTTGGGCTCCAAAAAGGGCAAAGCGAGCAAGCTTGCTGCCACCGTCGTAGAAGACTCAGAGACCTTTCCAACGGTATGCTGTGCGCCGCGTAACTCCTTACAGATCAAAAGTTATGGGCACCAGAGCGACGGAGACCAGGTCACAAGGCCTACGCCCTCGGTTTGCAGGCCCAGCCTCGACGTGAAGCGAAGTTGTCTTGCCCAAGGTGCCGTGGGATTCGATAAAAGAAATGTAGTGGATAAAGTATCTTGGCAACCGTAGCCGGAGGAAAAAAAATTGAAAATGGGGGTACAACACGAGGACTTCCCAGGGGGTCACCCATCCTAGTACTACCCACGCCCAAACATGCTTAACATCAGAGTTCTGATGGGATCCGGTGCATTAGTTCTTGTATGATAGCACCCGTCATGTTGAGGGTACAATTCCTTTATGTGTTGATGGTTCACAGTCCCAGCCTAGATAGATGGCCCATTCAACAGGCCCAATTGGCTTAACGACAACCCATCCGCTTCAACAACCAGCATCCTCGCAAGACGAGATATCGACGCGTTGTAGGGCCCTCTAATGTCCCGCGAGTAAGTTTGTCGTCCTCTTAACAGCTCACGACGTACGATCCGGAACAGAAAAACAGAGCTTAATTAGAAAATTGGCCCAAAACAAATAAAAAAGTTCAATTTTGGGCTCTAAAAAGGGAACAGCGAGCAAGCTAGCTGCCCCAATCGTAGAGCTCTCGAAGAGCTTTCCAACTATATGAGGTGCGCCGTGTAACTCCGTATAGATAAAAAGTTATGGGCACCGGAGCGAAGGAGACCTGGTCACAAGCCCTACGCCCTTGATTTGCAGGCCCAGCCTCTATGTGAAGCGAAGTTGTCTTGCCCAAGGTGCCGTGGGATTCAATAATACAATTGTGGTGGATAAAATATCTTGGCAACCATAACCGAATGAAAAAAAATTGAAAAGGGGGGTGCAACACGAGGACTTCCCAGGGGGTTACCCATCCCAGCACTTCTCTCGCCAAAGCACGCTTAACTTTGTTGTTCTGATGGGATCCGGTGCATTAGTGCTGGTATGATCGCACCCGTCATGTTGATCGCACAATTCCTTTATGTGTTAACGGTTCACAGTCCGAGCCTAGAAAGATGGCCCCTTCAGAAGGCCCAATGGGCTTAACGACAACCCATCCGCTTCAACAACCTAGCATCCTCACAAGATGAGATATCGACGAGTTCTAGGGCCCTCTAATGTCTCGCGAATAAGGTTGTCTTCCTTTTAACAGCTCACAACGTACGATCCGGGACGAAAAAATAGAGCTAAATTAGAAATGTGGCCCGAAACTAATGAAAAAGTTCGATTTTGGGCCCCGTAAAAGGGCACGGTGAGCAGGCTGGCTGCCCCGTCGTAGAGCTCTCGGAGAGCTTTCCAACAGTATGCTATGCGTCGCGTAAATCCTTATGGATCAAAAGTTATGGGCACCGGAGCGACAGAGACCTGGTCACAAGCTCTACGCCCTCGGTCTGCGGGCCCAGCCTCCACGTGAAGTGAAGTTGTCTTGCCCAAGGTGCGGTGGGATTCGATAATAGAAATGTGGTGGAAAAGTATCTTGGCAACCCTAACTGGAGCAAAAAAAATTGAAAAAGGGGGTGCAACACAAGGACTTCCCAGGGGTCACCCATCCTAGTACTACTCTCGCCCAAGCATGCTTAACTTCGAAGTTTTGATCGGATTCGGTGAATTAGTGCTGGTATGATCGCACCCGTCATGTTGAGGGAACAATTCCTTTATGTGTTAACGGTTCACAGTCCCCGCCTAGAGAGATGGCCCATTCAGAAAGCCCAATGGGCTTAACGACAACCCATCCACTTCAACAACCTAGCATCCTCGCCAGACGAGATATCAACGCATTGTAGGGCCCTCTAATGCCCCGCGAGTAAGGTTTTCATCCTTTTAATAGCTCATGACGTACGTTCCAGGACGTAAAACCAGAGCAAAACTAGAAAAGTGGCCCGAAAGTTATGAAAACATTCGGTTTTGGGCTCCAAAAAAGGGTTCAGCAAGCAAGCTGGCTGCCCCCGTCGTAGAGCTCTAGGAGAGCTTTCCAACGGTATACTATGCGCCGCGTAACTCCTTACGGATCAAAAGTTATGGGCATCGGAGCGAAGGAGACCTAGTCACAAGCCCTACGCCCTCGGTTTGCTAGCCCCGCCTCCACGTGAAGCGAAGTTGTCTTGCCCAAGGTGCTGTGGGATTCGATAATAGAAATGTGGTGGATAAAGTATCTTGACAACCCTAACCGGAGCAAAAAAAATTGAAAAGGGGGGTGCAACCCGAGGACTTCCCCGGGGGTCACCCATCCTAGTACTACTCTCGCCCAAGCATGCTTAACTTCGAAGCTCTGATCGGATCTGGTGCATTAGTGCTGGTATGATCGCACCCGTCATGTTGAGAGCACAATTCCTTTTTGTGTTAACGGTTCACAGTCCCAGCCTATAGAGGTGGCCCATTCAGAAGGCCCAATGGACTTAACAGCAACCCATCCGCTTCAACAACCCAGCAACCTCGCAAGATGAGATATCGACGGGTTGTAGGGCCCTCTAATGTCCCACGAGTAATGTTGTCGTCATTTTAACAGCTCACAACATACGATCCGGGATGAAAAAACAGAACTAAAATAGAAAAGTCTCCCGAAACTGAAGAAAACGTTCGATTTTGGGCTCCATATAAAGGCACAGCAAGCAAGCTGGCTGCCCCCATCATAGAGCTCTCGGAGAGCTTTCCAACGGTATGCTGTGCGCCACGTAACTCCTTGCGGATCAAAAGTTATGGGAACCGAAGCGAATGGGACCTGGTCACAAGCCCTACGCCCTTAGTTTCCTGGCCCAGCCTCCACGTGAAGCGAAGTTTTCTTGCCCAAGGTACCGTGGGATTCGATAATAGAAATGTGGTGGATAAAGTATCTTGGCAACCCTAATCGGAGGAAAAAAAATTTAAAATGGGGGTGCAACATGAGGACTTCCCAGGGGGTCACCGATCCTAGTACTACTCTCGCCTTAGCACGCTTAACTTCGGAGTTCTGATGGGATCGGGTGCATTAGTACTGGTATGATCGCACCTGTCATGTTGACTAACAATTACTTTATGTGTTAACGGTTCACAGACCCATCCTAGAGAGATGGCCCATTCAGAAGGTCAAATGGGCTTAACGACAACCCATCCACTTCAACAACCCACCATTCTCAGAAAATGAGATATCGACGCGTTGTAGGGCCCTCTAATGTCCCGCGAGTAAGGTTGTCGTCCTTTTAACAGTTCACGACGTACGATCCAGGACAGAAAAACAGAGCTAAATAAGAAAAGTGGCCCGAAACTGATGAAAACTTTCGATTTTGGGCTCCAAAAAGGGCACAGCGTGCAAGTTGGCTACTGCCGTCGTTGAGCTCTTGGAGAGCTTTCCAACGGTATGATTTGCGCCGCGTAACTCCTTACGGATCAAAATTTATAGGCATCGGAGCGAAAGAGACTTGGTCATAAGCCCTACGCCCTCGTATTGCTGGCCCAGCCTCCACGTGAAGCGAAGTTGTCTTGCCCAAGGTGCCGTGGGATTCAATAATAGAAATGTGGTGGATAAAGTATCTTGGCAACACTAACCGGAGGAAAAAAATTTAAAAGGGGGGTGCAACACGAGGACTTCCCAGGGGGTCACCCAACCTAGTACTACTCTCGCCCAAGCATGCTTAACTTCGGAGTTCTAATGGGATCCAGTGCATTAGTGCTGGTGTGATCTTACCCGTCATGTTGATGGCCCAATTCCTTAATGTGTTAACGGTTCACAATCCCAGCCAAGAGAGATAGCCCATTCAGAAGGCCCGATGGGCTTAACGACAACCCATCCACTTCAACAACCCAGCATCCTTGCAAGACGAGATATCGAGGCGTTGTAGGGCCCTCTAATGTCACGCGAGTAAGGTTGTCGTCCTTTTAACAGCTCACGACGTACGATACAGGACGAAAAAACATAGTAAAATCAGAAAAGTGTCCCGAAACTAATGAAAACGTTCGATTTGGGGCTCCAAAAATGGCACAGCAAGCAAGCTAGTTACACCCGTCGTACAGCTTTCGAAGACGTTTCCAACGGTATGTTGTGAACCGTGTAACTCCATAAGGATGAAAAGTTATGAGCACCTAAGCGACGGAGACCTGGTCACAAGCCCTACGCCGTTGGTTTGCGGGCCCAGCCTCCACGTGAAGTAAAGTTGTCTTGCCCAAGGTGCTGTGGGATTCGATAATATAAATGTGGTGGATAAAGTATCTTGGCAACCCTAACCGGAGCAAATAAAGTTGAAAAGGGGGATGCAACACGAGGACTTCCCAGGGGGTCACCCATCCAAGTACTACTCTTACCCAAGCACGCTTAACTTCAGGGTTCTGATCGGATCCGGTGCATTAGTGCTAGTAAGATCGCGCCCGTCATATTGAGGGAAGAATTTCTTTATGTGTTAACGGTTCACAGTCCCAGCCTAGAGAGATCGCCTATTCAGAATGCCCAATGGGCTTAACGACAACCCATCCACTTCAACAACCCAGCATCCTCGCAAGACGAGATATCAACGCGTTGTAGGGCCCTGTAATATCCCGCGAGTATGGTTGTCATCCTTTTAATAGCTCACAACGTACGATCCGGGACGAAAAAAAAGAGCTGAAAAAGATCCAAAACTGATTAAAACATTCGATTTTGGGCTCCAAAAATGAGTAGAACGAGCAAGCTGGCTATCCTCGTTGTGGATCTCTCGGAGAGCTTTCCAACGGTATGCTGTACGCCGCATAACTCCTTACGGATCAAAAGTTATGGGCACCGGAGAGAAGGAGACCTGGTCACACGCCCGACGCCCTCGGTTTGCTAGCCCCGCCTCCACGTGAAGTGAAGTTGTCTTGCCCAAGGTGCTGTGGGATTCGATAATAGAAATGTGGTGGATAAAGAATCTTGGCAACCCTAATCGGAGCAAAAAAAATTGAAAACGGGGGTGCAACACGAGGACTTCCCAAGGGGTCATCCGTCCTAATAGTACTCTCGCCCCAGCACGCTTAACTTTGGAGTTCTGATGGGATCCGGTGCATTAGTACTAGTATGAACGCACTCGTCATGTTGATGCCCCAATTCCTTTATGTGTTAACGGTTCACAGTCCCAGCCTAGAGAGATAGCCCATTTAGAAGGCATAATGGGCTTAACGACAACCCATCCGCTTCAACAACCCAGCATCCTCGCAAGACGAGATATCAACCCGTTGTAGGGCCCTCCAATGTCCCGTGAATAAGGTTGTCGTCCTTTTAACAGCTCACGACGTACGATCCGGGATGGAAAAACAAAGCTAAATGAGAAAAGTGGCCCGAAACTAATGAAAATGTTCGATTTCGGGATCCAAAAAAGGGCACAGCGAGCAAGTTGGCTGCTGCCGTCGTAGAGTTCTCGGAGAGCCTTCCAAAGGTATGCTTTGCTCCGCGTAACTCCTTACAGATCAAAAGTTTTGGGCACCAGGGCGACGGTGACGTGGTCACATGCCCTACGCCCTCGGTTTGCTGGCCCAACCTCCACGTGAAGCAAAGTTATCTTGCCCCAGGTGCCGTTGGATTCGATAATAGAAACGTGGTGGATAAAGTATCTTGGCAACCCTAACCGGAGGAAAAAAAATTGAAAAGGGGAGTGCAACACGAGGACTTCCCAGGGGGTCACCCATCCTAGTACTACTCTCGCCCAAGCACGCGTAACTTCAGAGTTCTGATGGGATCCGGTAAATTGGTGCTGGAATGATCGGACCCGTTATGTTGATAGCACAATTCCTCTATGTGTTAACGGTTCACAGTCCCAGCCTAAGGAGATGGCCCATTCAGAAGGCCCAATGGGCTAAACGACAACCCATCCGTATCAACAACCAAGCATCCTCGCAAGACAAGATATTGACGCATTGTAGGGCCCTCTAATTTCCCGTGAGTAATGTTGTCGTCCTTTTAACAGCTCACGACGTACGATCCGGGATGGAAAAACATAGCAAAAATCAGAAAAATGGCCTGAAATTGATGAAAACGTTCGATTTTGGGCTCCAAAAAAGGTCATAGCGAGCAAGCTGGCTGCCCCTGTCGTAGAGCTCTCAGAGAGCTTTCCAATGGTATGATGTGCGCCGCATAAGTCCTTACAGATCAAAAGTTATGGGCACCGGAGCGAAAGAGACTTGGTCACAAGCTCTACGCCCTCAGTTTGCTGGCCCAACCTCCACGTGAAGCGAAGTTGTCTTGCCCAAGGTGCCGTGGGATTAGATGATAGAAATGTGGTGGATAAAGTATATTGGAAACCCTAACCGGAGGAGAAAAAATTTAAAAGGGGATGCAACACGAGGATTTCCCAGGGGGTCACCCATCCTAGTACTACTCTCGCCCAAGCACGCTTAACTTCGGAGTTCTGATCGGATCCGGTGCATTACTGCTGGTATGATCGGACCCGTCATGTTGACGGAACAATTCCTTTATGTGTTAACGGTTCACAGTCCCAGCCTGGAGAGATGGCCCATTCAGAAGGCCCAATGGGCTTAACGACAACCCATCCGCTTCAACAACCCAGCATCCTCGTAAGACGAGATATCGATGCGTTGTAGAGCCCTCTAATGTAACAAGTGTAAGGTTGTCGTCCTTTTAACAGCTCACGATGTACGATACAGGATGAAAAAACATATCAAAACCAGAAAAGTGTCCCGAAACTGATGAAAACGTTCAATTTTGGGCTCCAAAAAGGGCACGGCGAGCAAGTTTGCTGCCACCATCGTAGAGCTCTTGAAGATCTTTCCAACGGTATGTTGTGCGCCGCGTAACTCCTTATGGATCAAAAGTTATGGGTATCGGAGCGACGGTGACCTGGTCACAAGCCCTACGCCCTCGGTTTACGGGCCCAGCCTCCACGTGAAGCGAAGTTGTCTTGCCCAAGGTGCCGTGGGATTCGATAATAGAAATGTGGTGGATAAAGTATCTTGGCAACCCTAACCGGAGCAAAAAAAATTGAAAAGGGGGGTGCAACATGACGTCTTCCCAGGGGGTCATCCATCCTAGTACTGCTCTCGCCCAAGCACGCTTAACTTTAGAGTTCTGATCGGATCCGGTGCATTGGTGCTGGTATGATCACACCCGTCATGTTGAGGGAACAATTCCTTTATGTGTTAACGGTTCACAGTCCCAGCCTAAAGAGATGGCCCATTCAGAAGGCCCAATGGGTTAACGACAACCCATCTGCTTCAACAACCCAGCATCCTCGCAAGATGAGATATCGACGCATTGTAGGGCCCTCTAATGTCCCGCGAGCAAGGTTGTCGTCCTTTTAATAGCTCATGACGTACAATCCGGGACGAAAAAATAGAGCTAAAAAAGAAAAGTTAACCGAAACTAATGAAACCGTTCGATTTTGGGTTCCAAAAAAGGGCACAACGAGCCAGATGGCTACCCCTATCGTAGAGCTCTCGGAGAGCTTTCCAACGGTATGCTGTGCGCCGTGTAACCCCTTACGGATAAAAAGTTATGGGCCCCGGAGCGAATGAGACCTGGTCACAAGCGCTACGCCCTTGGTTTACTAGCCCCGCCTCCACGTGAAGCGAAGATGTCTTGCCCAAGGTGCTATGGGATTCGATAATAGAAATGTGGTGGATAAAGTATCTTGGAAACCCTAACCGGAGCAAAAAAAATTGAAAAGGGGGGTGCAACACGAGGACTTCCCAGGGGGCCACCCATCCTAGTACTACTCTTGCCCAAGCATGCTTATCTTCGGAGTTCTGGTGGGATCCGGTGCATTAGTGCTTGTATGATCGTACCCATCATGTTGATGGCCCATTTCCTTTATGTGTTAACGGTTCACAGTCCCAGCCTAGAGTGATAGCCCATTCAGAAGGCCCAATGGGCTTAACGACAACCCATCCACTTCAACAACCCAACATCCTCGCAAGACGAGATATCGACACGTTGTAGGGTGCTCTAATGCCCCGCGAGTAAGGTCGTCATTCTTTTAACAGCTCACGACGTAGGATACGGGACGAAAAAACATAGGAAAATTAGAAAAGTGGCTCGATACTGATGAAAACGTTTGATTTTGGGCTCCAAAAAGGGCAAATCGAGGAAGCTAGTTTCCCCCGTCATAGAACTCTCGAAGTGCTTTCCAATGGTATGGTGTGCGCCACGTAACTCCTTACGGATCCGAAGCTATGGGCACCGGAGCGACGGAGACCTGGTCACAAGCCTTACGCCCTCGATTTGCGGAGGGCCCAACCTCCACGTGCAGCGAAATTGTCTTTCCCAAGGTGCCGTGGGATCCGATAATAGAAATGTGGTGGATAAAGTATCTTGGAAACCCTAACTGGAGCAAAAAAAATTGAAAATGAGGGTGCAACACGAGGACTTCCCATGGGGTCACCTATCCTAGTACTACTCTCGCCCAAGCATGCTTAACTTCGGAGTTCTGATGGGATCTAGTGCATTAGTGCTGGTATGATAGCACTCGTCTTGTTAAGGGCACGATTCCATTATGTGTTAATGGTTCACAGTCCCAGCCTAGAGAGATGGCTCATTCAAAAGGCCCAATGGGCTTAACGATAACCCATCTGCTTCAACAACCCAACATCCTAGCAAGACGAGATATCGACGCGTTGTAGGGCCCCCTAATGTCCCGTGAGTAAGGTCGTCATTCTTTTAACAGCTCACGACGTACGATACGGGATGCAAAAACATATCAAAATTAGAAAAATTGCTCGATACTTATGAAAACGTTCGATTTTGGACTCCAAAAAGGGCAAAGCGAGGAAGCTAGTTGCCCCCGTCGTAGAGCTCTCGAAGTGCTTTCCAACGGTATGCTGTGCGCCACGTAACTCCTTACGGATCAGAAGTTATGGGCACCGGAGCGACGGACACCTGGTCACAAGCCTTACACCCTCGGTTTGCTGAGGGCCCACCCTCCCCGTGAATCGAAGTTGTCTTGACCAAGGTGCCGTGGGATTCGATAATAAAAATGTGGTGGATAAAGTATCTTGGCAACCCTAACTGGAGGAAAAAAAATTAAAATGGGGGTGCAACACGAGGACTTCCCATGGGGTCACCTATCCTAGCACTACTCTCGCCCAAGCATGCTTAACTTCGGAGTTCTGATGGGATCCGGGGCATTAGTGCTGGTATGATCGCACCCGACATGTTGAGGGCACAATTCCTTTATGTGTTAACGGTTCACAGTCCCAGCCTAGAGTGAAGGCCCATTCTGAAGGCCCAATGGGCTTAACGACAACCCATCCGCTTCAACAACCCAGCATCGTCTCAAGACGAGATATCGACGCGTTGTAGGGCCCTCTAATGTCCCGCGAGTAAGGTTGTCATCCTTTTAATAGCTCACGACATACAATCCGGGACAGAAAAACAGAGCTGAAAAAGAAAAGTGCCCGAAACTGATGAAAACGTTCGATTTTGGGCTCCAAAAATGGGTAGAACGAGGAAGCTGGCTATCCCCGTCGTAGAGCTCTCGGAGAGTTTTCCAACGATATGTTGTGCGCCACGTAACTCCTTACGGATCAAAAGTTATGGACACCGGAGCGAAGGAGGCCTGGTCACAGGCCCGACGCCCTCGGTTTACTAGCCCCACCTCCACGTGAAGCGATGTTGTCTTGCCCAAGGTGCCGTGGGATTCGATAATAGAAATGTGGTGGATAAAGTATCTTGGCAACCCTAACCGGAGCAAAAGATATTGAAAAGGGGGGTGCAACACGAGGACTTCCCAGGGGGTCACCCATCCTAGTACTACTCTCGGCCAAGCATGCTTAACTTCGGAGTTATGAACGGATCCGGTGCATTAGTGCTAGTTTGATCGCACCCGTCATGTTGGGGGAACAATTTCTTTATGTGTTAACGGTTCACAGTCCCAGCCTAGGGAGATATCCCATTCAGAAGGCCCAATGGGCTTAACGGCAACCCATCTGCTTCAACAACCCAGCATCCTCGCAAGATGAGATATCGACGCATTGTAGGGCCCTCTAATGTCACGCGAGTAAGGTTGTCATCATTTTAATAGCTCACGACGTACGATACGGGATGGAAAAACATAGCAAAATTAGAAAAGTGTCCCGAAACTGATAAAATCGTTTGATTTTTGGCTCCAAAAAGGGCACAGAGAGCAAGCTAGCTGCCCCCATCTTTGAGCTCTCGAAGAGCTTTCCAACGGTATGCTGTGCACCGCGAAACTCCTTACGGATCAAAAGTTATGGGCACCGGAGCTACGGAGACATGGTCATAAGCCCTACGCCATCGGTTTCCAGGCCCAGCCTCCACGTGAAGCGAAATTGTCTTGCCCAAGGTGCCGTTGTATTCGATAATAGAAATGTGGTTGATAAAGTATATTGGCAACCCTAACCGGAGCAAAAAAAATTGAAAAGGGGGATGCAACACGAGGAAATCCCAGGGGGTCACCCATCCAAGTACTACTCCCACCCAAGCACGCTTAACTTCGTAGTTCTGATTGGATCCAGTGCATTAGTTATGGTAATATCGCGCCCATCATGTTGAGGGTACAATTCCTTTATGTGTTAACGGTTCACAGTCCCAGCCTAGAGAGATGGACCATTCAGAAGGCCCAAAGGGATTAACGACAACCCATCCGCTTCAACAACCCAGCATCCTCGCAAGACGAGATACCGATGCATTGTAGGGCCCTCTAATGTCACGCGAGTAAGGTTGTCGTCCTTTTAACAGCTCACAACGTACGATCCGGGACCCAAAAATATAGCAAAATCAGAAAAGTGTCCCAAAACTGATGAAAACGTTCAATTTTGGGCTCCAAAAAGGGCACAACGAGCAAGCTAGCTGCCCCAATCGTAGAGCTCTCGGAGAGCTTTCCAAAGGTATACTGTGCGCTGCGTAACGCCTTACGGATCAAAAATTATGGTCACCGGAGCGACGGAGACCTGGTCACAAGCCCTAGGCCCTCGGTTTGCGGACCCAGCCTCCACGTGAAATGAAGTTGTCTTGCCCAAGGTGCAATGGGTTTGATAATAGATATGTGGTGCATAAAGTATCTTGGCAACCCTAACCGGAGCAACAAAACTTGAAAAGTGGGGTGCAACACGAGGACATCCCAGGGGGTCACCCATCCTAGTACTACTCTCACCCAAGCACACTTAACTTCGGACTTCTGATAGGATCTGGTGCATTAATGCCGGTATGATTGCACTTGTCAAGTTGCTGGAAGAATTCCTTTATGTGTTTACGATTCACAGTCCCAGCCTAGAGAGATGGCCCATTCAAAAGGCCCAATGGGCTTAACGACAACCCATCCGCTTCAACGACCCAGCATCTTCACAAGACGAGATATCGATGTGTTGTAGGGCCCTCTAATGTCCTGCGAGTAAGGTTGTCATCTTTTTAACAGCTGACGACGTACTATCCGGGACGGAAAAACAGAGTTGAAAAAGAAAAGTGGCCCGAAACTGATGAAAATGTTCGATTTTGGGCTCAAAAAATGGGTAGAATGAGCAAGTTGGCTTTCCTCGTTGTAGAGCTCTCGGAGAGCTTTCCAACGGTATGCTGTGTGCCGCGTATCTCCTTACGGATCAAAAGTTATGGGCACCGGAGCGAATGAGACCTGGTCACAAGCCCGACGCCCTCGGTTTGCTAGCCCCACCGCCACTTGAAGCGAAGTTGTCTTGCCCAAAGGTCTGTGGGATTCAATAATAGAAATGTGGTGGATAAAGAATCTCGGCAACCCTAATCGGAGCAAAAAAAATTGAAAATGGGGGTGTAACACGAGGACTTCCCAGGGGGTCATCCATCCTAGTAGTACTCTCGCCCCAGCATGCTTAACTTTGGAGTTCTGATGGGATCCGGTGCATTAGTGCTGGTATGAACGCACCCGTCATGTTGATGGCCCAATTCCTTTATGTGTTAATGGTTCACAGACCCAGCCTAGAGAGATAGCCCATTAAGAAGGCCCAATGGGCTTAACGACAACCCATCCACTTCAACAACCCAGCATCCTCGTAAGATAAGATATCGACGCGTTGTAAGGCCCTCTAATTTCCCGCGAGTAAGGTTGTTGTCCATTTAACAGCTCACGACGTACGATCCAGGACGAAAAAACAGAGCTAAATTAGAAAAGTGGTCCGAAACGGATGAAAATGTTCGATTTTGGGCTCCAAAAACGGGCAAAGCGAGCACGCTGGCTGCCGCCGTCGTAGAGCTCTCGGAGAGCTTTCCAACGGTATGCTTTGCTCTGCGTAACTCCTTACGGATCAAGAATTATGGGCACCAGAGCGAAAGAGACCTGGTCACAAGCCCAACGCCCTCGGTTTGCTCGCCCAACCTCCACGTGAAGCGAAGTTGTCTTGCCCAAGGTGCCGTGGGATTCGATAATAGAAATGTGGTGGATAAAGTATCTTGGCAACCCTAACCAGAGGACAAAAAAATTTAAAAGGGGGGGTGCAACACGAGGACTTCCCAGGGGGTCACCCATCCTACTACTACTCTCGCCCAAGCACGCTTAACTTCGGAGTTCTGATGGGATCCGGTGCATTAGTGCTGGTATGATCGCACCTGTCATATTGATAGCCCAATTCCTTTATGTGTTAACGGTTCACAGTCGCAGCCTAGAGAGATAGCCCATTAAGAAGGCCTAATGGGCTTAACGACAACCCATCCGCTTCAACAACCTAGCATCCTCACAAGACGAGATATCGACGCGTTGTAGGGCCTACTAGTGTCTCGCGAATAAGGTTGTCATCCTTTTAACAGCTCACGACGTACGATCCGGGACGGAAAAACAGAGCTAAATTAGAAAAATGGCCTGAAACTGAAGAAAACGTTCGATTTTGGACTCCAAAAAAGGGCACAGCAAGCACGCTGGCTGTTGCTGTCGTAGAGCTCTCGGACAGCTTTTCAATTGTAGGCTTTGCTTCGTGTAACTCCTGACGGATCAAAAGTTATGGGCGTCGGAGCGACGGAGACCTGCTCACAAGCCCTACGCCCTCGGTTTACGGGCCCGGCCTCCACGTGAAGCGAAGTTGTCTTGCCCAAGGTACCGTGGGAATCGATAATAGAAATGTGGTGGATAATGTATCTTGGCAACCCTAACCGGAGCAAAAAAAATTTAAAAGGGGGTGCAACACGAGGACTTCCTTGAGGGTCACCCATCCTAGTACTACTCTCACCCAAGCACTCTTAATTTCGGAGTTCTGATGGGATTCGGTGCATTAGTGCTGGTATGATCGCACCCGTCATGTTGATGGCACAATCATTTATGTGTTAACAGTTCACAGTCCCAGCCTAGAGAGATGGCCCATTAAGAAGGCCCAATGGGCTTAACGACAACCCATCCGCTTCAACAACCCAGCATCCTCGCAAGACGATATAACAACGCATTGTAGGGCCCTCTAATTTCCAACGAGTAAGGCTGTCATCCTTTTAACACCTCACGACGTACGATCCAGGACGGAAAAATAGAGCAAAAATCAGAAAAGTTGGCTAAAACTGATGAAAACGTTCGATTTTGGGCTCAAAAAAGGGCACAACGATCAAGCTAGCTGCCCCCGTCCTAGAGCTCTCGAAGAGCTTTCCAACGGTATGCTTTGCTCCGCGTAACTCCTTACAGATCAAAAGTTATGGGCACCGGAGCGAAAGAGACTTGGTCATAAGCTCTACGCCCTCAATTTGCTGGCCCAACCTCCACATGAAGCGAAGTTGTCTTGCCCAAGGTGCCGTGGGATTAGATAATAGAAATGTGGTGGATAAAGTATCTTGGCAACCCTAACCGGAGGAAAAAAAATTTAAAAGGGGGATGCAACACGAGGATTTCCCAGGGGGTCACCCATCCTAGTACTACTCTCGCCCAAGCACGCTTAAGTTCGGAGTTCTGATCAGATCCGGTGCATTACTGCTGGTATGATCGCACCCATCATGTTGATGGTACAATTCCTTTATGTGTTAACGGTTCACAGTCCCAGCCTAGAGAGATGGCCCATTCAAAAGGCCCAATGGGCTTAACAACAACACATCTGCATCAACAACGCAGCATTCTCGCAAGACGTGATATCGACGCATTACAGGGCCATCTAATGTATCACGAGTTCGGTTGTCGTCCTTTTCGCTGCTCACGATGTACAATCCAGGATGAAAAAACATTACAAAAACATGAAAATTGGCCCGAAACTGATGAAAACGTTCAATTTTGGGGTCCAAAAATGGCACAGCGAGCAAGCTTGTTGCCACCATCGTAGAGCTCTTGAAGATCTTTCCAACGGTATGCTGTGCGCCGCGTAACTCCTTACGGATCAAAAGTTATGGGTATTGGAGCGACGGTAACCTGGTCACAAGCCCTACGCCCTCGGTTTGCGGACCCACCCTCCACGTGAAGTGAAGTTGTCTTGTCCAATGTGTAGTGGGATTTGATAATAGAAATGTGGTGGATAAAGTCTCTTGGGAACCCTAACCGGGGCAAAAAAAATTGAAAAAGGGGGTACAACATGACGACTTCCCAGGGGGTCATCCATCCTAGTACTACTCTCGCCCAAGCACGCTTAACTTTCGAGTTCTGATCGGATCCGGTGCATTAGTGCTGGTATGATCAAACCCGTCATGTTGTGGGAACAATTCCTTTATGTGTTAACGGTTCACATCCCAGCCTAAAGAGATGGCCCATTCAGAAGGCCCAATGGGTTAACGACAACCCATCCGCTTCAACAACCCAGCATCCTCGCAAGATGAGATATCGACGCGTTGCAGGGCCCTCTAATGTCCCGCGAGAAAGGTTTTCGTCCTTTTAACAGCTCACGACGTACAATCCGGGACGAAAAAATAGAGCTAAAAAAGAAAAGTGGCCCGAAATTAATGAAAACATTCGATTTTGGGTTCTAAAAAAGGGCACAACGAGCCAGATGGCTACCGCCGTCGTAGAGCTCTCGGAGAGCTTTCCAACGGTATGTTGTGCGCCGCGTAACCCCTTACGGATCAAAAGTTATGGGCACCGGAGCGAAGGAGACCTGGTCACAAGCGCTACGCCCTTCGTTTGCTAGCCTCGCCTCCACGTGAAGCGAAGTTGTCTTGCCCAAGGTGCCGTGGGATTCGATAATAGAAATGTGGTGGGTAAAGTATCTTGGCAACCTTACCCGGAGCAAAAAAAATTGAAAAGGGGTTGCAACACGTGGACTACCCAGAGGATCACCCATCCTAGTACTACTCTCGCCCAAGGATGCTTATCTTCGGAGTTCTGATGGGATCCGGTGCATTAGTGTTGGTATGATCGCACCCGTCATGTTGCTGGCCCATTTCCTTTATGTGTTAACGGTTCACAGTCCCAGCCTAGAGTGATAGCCCATTCAGAAGGCCCAATGGGCTTAACGACAACCCATCCACTTCAACAACCCAACATCCTCGCAAGACTAGATATCGACACGTTGTAGGGTCCTCTAATGTCCCGCGAGTAAGGTCGTCATTCTTTTAACAGCTCACGACGTACGATACGGGACGGAAAAACATAGCAAAATTAGAAAAGTGGCATCGATACTGATGAAAACGTTCGATATTGGGCTCCAAAAAGGGCAAAGCGAGGAAGCTAGTTGCCCCCGTCGTAGAGCTCTCGAAGTGCTTTCCAATGGTATGCTGTGCGCCACGTAACTCCTTACGGATCAGAAGTTATGGGCACCGGAGCAACAGAGACCTGGTCACAAGCCTTACGCCCTCGGTTTGCGGAGGGCCCAACCTCCACGTGAATCGAAGTTGTCTTGCCCAAGGTGCTGTGGGATTCGATAATAAAAATGTGGTGGATAAAGTATCTTGGCAACCCTAACTGGAGGAAAAAAAATTAAAATGGGGGTACAACACGAGGACTTCCCATGGGGTCACCTATCCTAGTACTACTCTCGCCCAAGCACGCTTAACTTCGGAGTTCTGATGGGATCCGGTGCATTAGTGCTGGTATGATCGCACCCGTCATGTTGATGGCACAATTCCTTTATGTGTTAACGGTTCACAGTCCCAGCCTAGAGAGATGGCCCATTCAGAAGGCCTAATGGGCTTAACGATAACCCATCCGCTTCAACAACCCAGCATCCTCACAAGACGAGATATCGAGGCATTGTAGGGCCCTCTAATTTCCCACGAGTAAGGTTGTCGTCCTTTTAACAGCTCACGACGTACAATCCGGGACCGAAAAATAGAGCTGAAAAAGAAAAGTACCTGAAACTAATGAAAACGTTCTATTTTGGGCTCCAAAAATGGGTAGAACGAGGAAGCTGGCTATCCTCGTCGTAGAGCTCTCGGAGAGCTTTCCAACGGTATGCTGTGCGCCGCGTAACTCCTTACGGATCAAAAGTGATGGACACCGGAGCGAAGGAGGCCTGGTCACAAGCCCGACGCCCTCGGTTTACTAGCCCCGCTTCCACGTGAATCGAAGTTGTCTTGCCAAAGGTGCCGTGGAATTCGATAATAGAAATGTGGTGGATAAAGTATCTTGGCAACCATAACCGGAGCAAAAGATATTGAAAAGGGGGGTGCAACACGAGGACTTCCCAGGGGGTCACCCATCCTAGTACTACTCTCGCTCAAGCACGCTTAACTTCGGAGTTATGATCGGATCCGGTGCATTAGTGCTCGTATGATCGCACCCGTCATGTTGGGGGAACAATTCCTTTATGTGTTAACAGTTCACAGTCCCAGCCTTGAGAGATGGCCCATTCAGAAGGCCCAATGGGCTTAACGACAACACATCCGCTTAACCCATCATCCTCACCAGACGAGATATCGATGCATTGTAGGGCCCTCTAATATCCCGCGAGTAAGGTTGTCATCCTTTTAACAACTCACGACTTACGATCTGGGACGGAAAAACAGAGCAAAAATCAGAAAAGTGGCCTGAAACTGATGAAAACGTTTGATTTTTGGCTCCAAAAAGGGCACAGGATGCATGCTAGCCGCCCCCATCATAGAGCTCTCGAAGAGCTTTCCAACGGTATGCTGTGCGCCGTTTAACTCCTTACAGATCAAAAGTTATGGGCACCGAAGCTACGGAGACATGATCACAAGCCCTACGCCATCGGTTTCTAGGCCCAGCCTCCACGTGAAGCGAAGTTGTCTTGCCCAAGGTGCCATGCGATTCAATAATAAAATATGGTGGATAAAGTATCTTGGCAATCATAACCGGAGCAAAAAAATTGAAAAGGGGGGTGCAACACGAGGACTTCCTAAGGGGTCACCCATCCTAGTACTACTCTCGCCCAAGCACGCTCAACTTCGGAGTTCTGATCGGATCCGGTGCATTATTGCTGGTATGATCGCACCCGTCATGTTGAGGGAACATTTCCTTTATGTGTTAACGGTTCACAGTCTCAGCCTAGAGAGAAGGCCAATTCAGAAGGCCCAATGGGCTTAACGACAACCCATCCGCTTCAACAACGCAGCGTACTCGCAAGACGGGATATCAACGTGTTGTAGGGCCCTCTAATTTCCCGCAAGTAACGTTGTCATCCTTTTAACAACTCACGACGTTCGATTCGGGACAGGAAAATAGAGCAAAAATTAGAAAAGTGGCCCGAAATTGATGAAAACATTCGATTTTGGCCTCCAAAAAGGACATTGCCAGCAAGCTAGCTGCCCCCATCGTAGAGCTCTCGAAGAGCTTTCCAACAGTATACTCTGTGCTGCGTAACTCCTTACGGATCAAAAGTTAAGGGCATCGTAGCGACAGAGACCTGGTTACAAGCCCTACGCCCTCGGTTTGCGGGCCCAACCTCCAAGTGAAGCGAAGTTGTCTTGCCCAAGGTGCCATGGGATTCGATAATAGAAATGTGGGGGATAAAGTATCTTGGCAACCCTAACTGGAGCAAAAAAAATTGAAAAGGGGGGTGCAACACAAGGACTTCCCAGGGGCTCACCCATCCTTTTACTACTCTCGCCCAAGCACGCTTAACTTCGGAGTTATGATTGGATCCGGTGCATTAGTGCTAGTATGATCGCACCCATCATGTTGGGGGAAAAATTCCTTTTTGGGTTAACGGTTCACAGTCCCAGCCTAGAGAGATGGCCCATTCAGAAGGCCTAATGGACTTAACGACAACCCACCCGCTTCAACAACCCAGCATCCTCACAAGACGAGATATCGGCGCGTTGTAGGGCCCTTAAATGTCTAGTGAGTAAGGTTGTCATCCTTTTAACAGCTCACGACATACGATCCGAGACGAAAAAACAGAGCTAAAAAAGAAAAGTATCCCTAAACTGATGAAAACGTTCGATTTTGGGCTTCAAAAAAGGGTACAAGATTCAAGCTTGCTACCCCTGTCGTAGAGCTCTCGAAAAGCTTTCCAACGGTATGCTGTTTGCCGTGTAACTCCTTATGGATCAAAAGTTATGGGCACCGGAGCGAAGGAGACCTGGTCACATGCCCTACGCCCTCGGTTTGCTAGCCTAGCCTCCACGTGAAGCGAAGTTGTCTTGCCCAAGGTGCCGTGGGATTCGATAATAGAAATGTGGTGGATAAAATATCTTGGCAACCCTAACCGGAGCTAAAAAAATTGAAAAGGGGAATGCATCACGAGGACTTAGCAGGGGGTCACCCATCCTAGATCTACTCTCGCCCAAGCACGCTTAACTTCGGAGTTCTGATCGGATCCGGTGCATTAGGGCTGGTATGATCGCACCCATCTTATTGAGGGAACAATTTCTTTAGGTGTTAACGGTTCACAGTCCCAGCCTAGAGAGATGGCCCATTTAGAAGACCCAATGGGCTTAACGACAACCCATCCGCTTCAATAACCCAGCATCCTCGTAAGACGAGATATCGACGCGTTGTAGGGGCCTCTAAAGTCACGCGAGGAAGGGTGGGGTCCTTTTAAAAGCTCACGATGTACGAAACAGAATGGAAAAACATAGCAAAACTAGAACAGTGTCCCAAAACTGATGAAAACATTCAATTTTGGGCTCCAAAAAGGGCAAATCGAGCAAGCCTGCTGCCACCATCGTAGAGCTCTCGAAGAGCTTTCCAACGGTATGCTGTGCGCAGAGTAACTCTTTACGGATCAAAATTTATGGGCACCGGAGCGACGTTGACCTAGTCACAAGCCCTACGCCCTCGGTTTGCGGGCCCAGCCTCCACGTGAAGCAAAGTTGTCTTGCCCAAGGTGCTGTGGGATTCGATAATAGAAATGTGGTGGATAAAGTATCTTGGCAACCCTAACCGGAGCAAAAAAAATTGAAAAGTGGGGTGCAACACGAGGACTTCCCAGGGGGTCACCCATCCTAGTACTACTCTCGCCCAAGCACTCTTAACTTTGGAGTTCTGATGGGATACGGTGCATTAGTGCTGGTATGATCGTACCCGTCATGTTGATGGCCCAATTCGTTTATGTGTTAACGGTTCACAGTCCCAACGTAGAGTGATAGCCCATTCAGAAGGCCCAATGGGCTTAACGACAACCCATCCGCTTCAACAACCCAACATCCTCGCAAGACGAGATATCGACGCGTTGTAGGGCCCTCTATTGTCCCGCGAGTAAGGTCGTCGTTCTTTTAACAGCTCACGACGTACGATACGGGACGAAAAAACAGAGCAAAACTAGAAAAGTGGCTCCAAACTGATGAAAACATTCGATTTTGGGCTTCAAAAAGGGCAAAGCGAGGAAGCTAGCTGCCCCCGTCGTAGAGCTCTCGATGTGCTTTCCAACGGTATGCTGTGCGCCATGTAACTCCTTACGGATCCGAAGTTATGGGCACCGGAGCGTCGGAGACCTGGTCACAAGCCTTACGCCCTCGGTTTGCGGGGGGCCCAGCCACCATGTGAAGCGAAGTTGTCTTGCCCAAGGTGCCTTGGGATTCGATAATAGAAATGTGGTGGATAAAGTATCTTGGCAACCCTAACTGGAGGAAAAAAAATTGAAAAGAGGGGTGCAACACGAGGACTTCCCTGGGGGTCACCCATCCTAGTACTACACTCGCCCAAGCACGCTTAACTTCGGAGTTCTGATGGGATCCGGTGCATTAGTGCTAGTATGATCACACCCGTCATGTTGATGGCACAATTACTTTATGTGTTAACGGTTCATAGTCCCAGCCTAGAGCGATGGCCCATTCAGAAGGCCCAATGGGCTTAACGACGACCCATCCGCTTCAACAACCCAGCATCCGCGCAGGACGATATATCGATGTGTTGTAGGGCCCTCTAATTTCCCACGAGTAAGATTGTCATCTTTTTAACAGCTCACGACGTACGATCCGGGACGGAAAAACAGAGCAAAAATCATAAAAGTGGCCCGAAACTGATGAAAATATTCAATTTTGGGCTCCATAAATGGGTAGAATGAGCCAGCTAGCTATCCCCGTGGTAGAGCTCTCGGAGAGCTTTCCAACGGTATGCTGTGCACCGCGCAACTATTTACGGATCAAAAGTTTTGGGCACCGGAGCGAAGGAGGCCTGGTCACAAGCCCGACGCCCTCGGTTTGCTATCCCCGCCTCCACGTGAAGCGAAGTTGTATTGCCCAAGGTGCCGTGGGATTTGATAATAGAAATGTGGTGGATAAAGTATCTTGGCAACCCTAACCGGAGGAAAAAAAAATTAAAAGGGGGGTGCAACACGAGGAGTTCCCAGGGGGTCACCCATCCTAGTACTACTCTCGCCCAAGCACGCTTAACTTCGGAGTTCTTATGGGATCCGGTGCATTAGCGCTGGTATGATTGCACTCGGCATGTTGATGGCCCAATTCGTTTATGTGTTAACGGTTCATAGTCCCAGCCTAGAGATATATCCCATTCAGAAGGCCCAATGGGTTTAACGACAACCCATCCGCTTCAACAACCCAGCATCCTCGCAAGACGAGATATCGACGCATTGTAGGGCCCTCTAATGTCACGCGAGTAAGGTTGTCATCCTTTTAACAGCTCCCGACGTACGATACGGGACAAAAAAAATAGAAAAACTAGAAAAGTGTCCAAAACTGATAACATCGTTCGATTTTGGGCTCCAAAAAGGGAATAGCGAGCAAGCTAGCTGCCCCCAACGTTGAGCTCTAGAAGAGCTTTCTAACAGTATGCTGTGTACCGCGTAACTCCTTACGGATCAAAAGTTATGGGCACCGGAGCTACGGAGACATGGTCACAAGCCCAACGCCATCAGTTTCCAGGCCCAGCCTCCACGTGAATCGAAGTTGTCTTGCCCAAGGCGCCGTGGGATTCAATAATAGAAATGTGGTGGATAAAGCATCTTGGCAATGCTAACCGGGGAAAAAAAATTGAAAAGGGTGGTGCAACACGAGGACTTCCCAGCGGGTCACTCATCCTAGTACTACTCTCGCCCAAGTATGCTTAACTTCGGAGTTCTGATGGGATCTGGTGCATTAGTGCTGGTATGATCGCACCCGTCATGTTAAGGGCACAATTACTTTATGTGTTAACGGTTCACAGTCTAAGCCTAGAGAGATGGCCCATTCAGAATGCCCATTGGGCTTAACGACAACCCATCCGCTTCAACAACCTAGCATCCTCGCAAGACGAGATATCGACGCGTTGTAGGGCCTTCTAATGTCACGCGAGTAAGGTTGTCGTCCTTTTAACAGCTCACGACGTACGATCCGGGATGGAAAAACAGAGCTAAATTAGTAAAATAGCCCGAAACTGATGAAAACGTTTGATTTTACGATCCAAAAAGGGCACAGCGACCAAGCTAGCTGCCCCCATCGTAGAGCTCTCGAAGTGCTTTCCAACGGTATGTTGTGCGCCGCGTACTCCTTATGGATCAAAAGTTTTGGGCACCGGTGCGATGGAGACCTGGTCACAAGCCCTACGCCCTCGGTTTGCGGGCCCAACCTCCATGTGAAGCGAAGTTGTCATGCCCAAGGTGCCGTGGGATTTGATAATACAAATGTGATGGATAAAGTATCTTGGCAACCCTAACCGGAGGAAAAGATATTGAAAAGGGGGGTACAACATGAGGACTTCCCAGGGAGTCACCCATCCTAGTACTACTATCGCCCAAGCATGCTTAACTTCGGAGTTATGATCGGATCCGGTGCATTAGTGCTGGTATGATCGCACCCGTCATGTTGGGTGAACAATTCCTTTATGTGTTAACGGTTCACAGTCCCAGCCTAGAGAGATGGCTCATTCAGAAGGCCCAATGGACTTAACGACAACCCACCCGCTTCAAGAACCCAGCATCCTAACAAGACGAGATATCAACGCGTTGTAGGGCCCTCAAATGTCCAGCGAGTAAGGTTGTCATCCTTATAACAGCTCACGACGTACAATCCGGGAGGAAAAAACATAGCTAAAAAAGAAAAGTATCCCGAAACTGATGAAAAGGTTCGATTTTGGGCTCCAAAAAAGGGTACAATGATCAAGCTTGCTACCCCCATCGTAGTTCTCTCGGAGAGCTTTCCAATGGTATGCTGTGCGCCGCGTAACTCCTTACGGATCAAAAGTTATAGGCACCGGAGCGAAGAAGACCTGGTCACAAGCCCTACGCCCTCGGTTTGCTAGCCTCGCCTCCACGTGAAGCGAATTTGTCTTGCCCAAGGTGCCATGGGATTCTATAATAGAAATGTGGTGGATAAAGTATCTAGGCAACCCTAACCGAAGGAAAAGAATTTGAAAAAGGGAATGCAACACCAGGACTTCGCAGGGGGTCACCCATCCTAGATCTACTCTCGCCCAAGCACGCTTAACTTCGGAGTTCTGATCGGATCCAGTGCATTAGGGCTGGTATTATCGCAACCATCATGTTGAGGGAACAATTCCTTTAGGTGTTAACGGTTCACAGACCCAGCCTAGAGAGATGGCTCATTCAGAAGGCCCAATGGGATTAACGACAACCCATCCGCTTCAATAACCCAGCATCCTCGCAAGATGAGATATCGACGCGTTGTAGGGCCCTCTAATGTCACGCGAGTAAGGTTGTCGTCCTTTTAAAAGCTCACGATGTACGATACAGGACGAAAAAACATAGCAAAACTAGAACAGTGTCCTGAAACTGATGAAAACGTTCAATTTTGGGCTCCAAAAAGGGCACAGCGAGCAAGCCTGCTGCTACCATCGTAGAGCTTTCCATCGGTATACTGTGCGCAGAGTAACTCTTTACGGATCAAAAGTCATGGGTACCGGTGCTACGGTGACCTGGTCACAAGCCCTACGCCCTCGATTTGCGGGCCCAGCCTCCACGTGAAGCAAAGTTGTCTTGCCCAAGGTGCCGTGGGATTCGATAATAGAAATGTGGTGGATAAAGTATCTTGGCAACCCTAACTAGAGAAAAAAAATTTGAAAAGGGGGGTGCAACACGAGGACTTCCCAAGGGGTCACCTATCCTAGTACTGCTCTCGTCCAAGCATGCTTAACTTCAGAGTTCTGATCAGATCCAGTGCATTAGTGCTGGTATGATCGCACCCATCATGTTGATGGCCAAATTCCTTTATGTGTTAACGGTTCACAGTCCCAGCCTAGAGTGATAGCCCATTCAGAAGGCCCAATGGGCTTAACGACAACCCATCCGTTTCAACAACCCAGCATCCTCGCAAGACGAGATATTGACGCATTGAAGGGCCCTCTAATTTCCAGCGAGTAATGTTGTCGTCCTTTTAACAGCTTACGACTTACGATCTTGGACGAAAAAACAGAGCAACAATTAGAAAAGTGGCCCGAAATTGATGAAAACGTTCGATTTTTGCGTCCAAAAAGGGTACAGCGAGCAAGCTTGTAGCCCCCATCCTAAGCTCTCGAAGAGCTTTCCAACGGTATGCTGTGCGCCGCGTAACTCCTTACGGATCAAAAGTAATAGGCACCGGAGCGACGGAGACCTAGTCACAAGCCTTACGCCCTCGGTTTGCAGGCCCATCCTCCAAGTGAAGCGAAGTTGTCTTGCCCAAGGTGCCGTGGGATTCGGTAATAGAAATGTGGTGGATAATGTATCTTGGCAACCCTAACTGGAGAAAAAAAAATTTCAAAAGGGGGTGCAACATGAGGACTTCCCATAGGGTCATCCATCCTAGTACTACTCTCACCCAAGCATGCTTAACTTCGGAGTTCTAATGGGATCTGGGGCATTAGTGCTGGTATGATCGCACCTGTTATGTTGAGGGCACAATTCCTTTATGTGTTAACGGTTCGCAGACCCAGCCTAGAAAGGTGGCCCATTCAGAAGGCCCAATGAGCTTAACGACAACCCATCCTCTTCAACAACCTAGGATCCTCGCAAGACGAGATATCGACGTGTTGTTGGGCCCTCTAATGTCCTGCGAGCAAGGTTTTCGTCCTTTTAATAGCTCACGACCTACGATCCGGGACGGAAAAATAGAGCTCAATTAAAAAAGTGGCCCAAAACGGATGAAAAACTTCGATTTTTGGGCCCCAAAAAAGGTCACCGTGAACAAGCTGGTTGCCACTGTCGTAGAGCTCTCGGAGAGCTTTCCAACGGTATGCTTTGCGCCGCGTAACTCCTTATGGATCAAAAGTTATGGGCACCGGAGCGAAGGAGACCTGGTCACAAACCCTACGCCCTCGGTTTGCTAGCCCTGCCTCCACGTGAAGCGAGTTGTCGTGCCCAAGGTGCCGTGGGATTCGATAATAGAAATGTGGTGGATAAAGTATCTTGGCAACCCTAACCGGAGCAAAAAAAATGAAAAGGGGGGTGCAACACGAGGACTTCCCATGGGGTCACCCATCCAAGTACTACTCTTGCCCAAGAACGCTTAACTTCGGAGTTTTGATGGGATCCGGTGCATTAGTGCTGGTATGATCGCACCCGTCATGTTGATGGCCCAATTCCTTTATGTGTTAACGAATCACAGTCCCAGCCTAGAGAGATGGCCCATTCAGAAGGCCCAATGGGCTTAACGACAACCCATCCGCTTCAACAACCCAGCATCCTCGCAAGATGAGATATTGACACATTGTAGGGCCCTCTAATGTCACGCGAGTAAGGTTGTCGTCCTTTTAACAGCTCACGACATACGATACGACACGCAAAAACATAGCAAAATAAGAAAAGTGTCCCAAAACTGAATAAAACATTCGATTTTGGGCTTTAAAAAGGGCAAAGCGAGCAAGCTAGTTGCCCCCGTCGTAGACCTCTTGAAGAGCTTTCCAACGTTATGCTGTGCGCCGCGTAACTCCTTACATATCAAAAGTTATGGGCACTAGAGCGACAAAGACCTGGTCACATGCCCTACGCCCTAGGTTTGCAGGCTCGGCCTCCAAGTGAAGCGAAGTTGTCTTGTCCAAGGCGCCGTGGGATTCGATAATAGAAATGTGGGGGATAAAGTATCTTGGCAACCCTAACCGGAGCAAAAAAAATTGAAAAGGGGGGGTGCAACACGAGGATTTCCCAAGAGATCACCCATCCTAGTACTACTCTCGCCCAAGCATGCTTAACTTCGGAGTTTTGATAGGATCTGGTACATTAGTACTGGTATGATCGCACCCTTCATGTTGAGGGAACAATTCCTTTGTGTTAACGGTTCACAGTCCCAGCCTAGAGAGATGGCCCATGCAAAAGGCCCAATGGGGTTAACGACAACCCATCCGCTTCAACAACCCATTATCCTGGCAAGGTGAGATATCGACGCATTGTAGGACCCTATATTTCCCGCGAGTATGGTTGTCATCCTTTTAACAGCTCACAACGTACGATTAGGGACGAAAAAATAAAGCAAAAATCAGAAAAGTGGCCCGAAACTGATGAAAATGTTCGATTTTGGGATCCAAAAAGGGCATAGCGAGCAAACTAGCTACCCCCGTCATAGAGCTCTCGAAGAGCTTTCCAATGTTATGCTGTGCGCCACGTAACTCCTTACGAATCAAAAGTTATGGGCACCGGAGCGACAGAGACCTGGTCACAAGCACTACGCCATCGGTTTGCAGGCCCGAACTCCACGTGGAGCGAAGTTGTCTTGCCCAAGGTGCCGTGGAATTCGATAATAGAAATGTGGTGGATAAAGTATCTTGGCAACCCTAACTGGAGCAGAAAAAATTGAAAAGGAGGGGTGCAACACAAGGACTTCCCAAGGGGTCACCCATCCTAGTACTACTCTCGCCCAAGCACGCTTAACTTCGGAGTTCTGATGGGATCCGGGGCATTAGTGCTGGTATGATCGCACCCATCATGTTGAGGGCACAATTCCTTTATGTGTTAACCGTTCACAGACCCAGCCTAGAGAGATGGCCCATTCAGAAGGCCCAATGGGTTTAACGAGAACCCATCCGCTTCAACAACCTAGCATCCTCGCAAGACGAGATATCAACGCGTTGTAGGGCCCTCTAATGTCCCGCGAGTAAGGTTGTCGTCCTTTTAACAGCTCACGACGTACGATACGGGACGGAAAAACATAGCAAAATCAGAAAAGTGTCCCAAAACTGATGAAAACGTTCTATTTTGGGCTCTAAAAAGGGCATAGCGAGCAAGCTAGCTGCCCCCGTCGTAGAGCTCTTGAAGTGCTTTCCAACGTTATGCTGTGCGCCGCGTAACTCCTTACGGATCAAAAGTTATGGCATCGGCGCAACAGAGACCTGGTGACAAGCCGTACGCCCTCGGTTTGCAGGCCCGGCCTCCACATGAAGCGAAGTTGTCTTGCCCAAGGTGCCGTGGGATTTGATAATAGAAATGTGGTGGATAAAGTATCTTGGCAACCCTAACAGGAGCAAAACAAATTGAAAAGGGGGGTGCAACACGAGGACTTCCCAGGGGGTCACCCATCCTAGTACTACTCTCACCCAAGCACGCTTAACTTCAGAGTTCTGATCGGATCCCGTGAATTAGTGCTAGTATGATCGTACCCGTCATGTTCAGGGACAATTCCTTTATGTGTTAACAGTTTACAGTCCCAGCCTAGAGAGATGGCCCATTTAGAAAGCCCAATGGGCTTAACGACAACCCATCCGCTTCAACAACCCAGCATCCTCTTAAGACGAGATATCGACGCGTTGTAGGGCCCTTTAATGTCCCGCGAGTAAGGTTTTCGTCCTTTTAACAGTTCATGACGTATGATTCGGGATGAGAAAACAGAGCCAAAAAATAAAAGTGGCCCGAAACTGATGAAAACGTTAATTTTTGGCTCCAAAAAAGGACACAACGAGCTAGCAGGCTACCCCAGTTGTAGAGCTCTCGGAGAGCTTTCCAACGTTATGCTGTGCGCAGCGTAACTCCTTACGGATCAAAAGTTATGGGCACCGGAACGAAGGAGACCTGGCCACAAGCCCTACGCCCTGGGTTTGCTATCCTTGCCTCCACGTGAAGCGAAGTTGTCTTGCCTAAGGTGCCGGGGGATTCGATAATAGAAATGGGGTGGATAAAGTATCCTGGCAACCCTAACCAGAGCAAAAAAAAATGAAAAAGGGGGTGCAACACGAGGATTTCCCTGGGGGTCACCCATCCTAGTACTACTCTTGCCCAAGCACGCTTAACTTCGGAGTTCTGATCGGATCCGGTTTATTAGTGCTGGTATGATTGCAACCGTCATGTTGATGGCCCAATTCCTTTAAGTGTTAACGGTTCACAGTCCCAGCCTAGAGAGATAGCCCATTCAGAAGGCCCAATGGGCTTAACGACAACCCATCTGCTTCAACAACCTAGCATCCTCGCAAGACGAGATATCGACGCATTGTAAGGCCCTCTAATGTCCCGTGAGTAAGGTTGTCGTCCTTTTAATAGCTCACGACGTACGATACGGGACGAAAAAACAGATCCAATAAGTAAAAGTTGCCCGAAAATGGTGAAAACGTTCAATTTTGGGCTCCAAAAAAGGACACAACGAGCTAGCAGGCTACCCCAGTCGTAGAGCTCTCGGAGTGCTTTCTAACGGTATGCTGTGCGCCACGTAACTCCTTACGGATCAAAAATTATGGGCACCGGAGCGACAGAGACTTGGTCACAAGCCCTACGCCCTCGGTTTGCGGGCCCAACCTCCATGTGAAGCGAAGTTGTCTTGGCCAAGGTGCCGTGGGATTCGATAATAGAAATGTGGTGGATAAAGTATCTTGGGAACCCTAACCGGAGGAAAAAAAATTGAAAAGGGGGGTGCAACACGAGGACTTCCCAAAGGGTCACCCATCCTAGTACAACTCTCGCCCAAGCACGCTTAACTTCGGAGTTCTGATGGGATCCGGTGCATTAGTGCTGGTATGATCGCACCCATCATGGTGGGGGTAGAATTCCTTTATGTGTTAACGGTTCACAGTCCCAACGTAGAGAGATGGCCCATTCAGAAGGCCCAATGGGCTTAACAACAACCCATTCGCTTCAACAACATAGCATCCAGGCAAGACGTTATATCGAAGCATTGTAGGGCCCTCTAATGTCCCGCGAGTAAGGTTGTCGTCATTTTAACAGCTCACGACGTACGATTTGGGATGGAAAAACAGGGCTTAATAAGAAAAGTGGATCGAAACTGATGAAAACGTTCGATTTTGGGCTCCAAAAGGCACAACGAGCAAGCTGCTGCGCCCGTCGTAGAGCTCTCAGAGAGCTTTCCAACGGTTTGCTATGCGCCGCGTAACTCCTTACAAATCAAAAGTTATGGGCACCAGAGCGACAAAGACTTAGTCCCAAGCCCCACGACCTCGGTTTCCGGGCCCAACCTCTATGTGAAGCGAAGTTGTTTTGCCCAAGGTACCGGTCGATTCAGTAATAGAAATGTGATGGATAAAGTATCTTGGCAACCCTAACCGGAGGAAAAAAAATTAAAATGGGAGGTGCAACACGTGGACTTCCCAGGGGGTCACCCATCCTAGTACAACTCTCGCCCAAGCACGCTTAACTTTGGAGTTCTGATGCGATCTAGTGCATTAGTGATAGTATGATCGCACCCTTTATAGTGGGGGTAGAATTCCTTTTTGTGTTAACGGTTCACAATCCCAGCCTAGAGAGATGGCCCATTCAGAAGGCCCAATGGGCTTAACAACAACACATCGGTTTCAACAACGTAGCATCCTCGTAAGATGTGATATCGACGCATTGTAGGGCCCTCTAATGTCCCGCGAGTGAGGTTCTCGTCCTTTTAAAACCTCACGAGGTACGATCCGGGATGCAAAAACAAAGCTTAATAAGAAAAGTGGCCCGAAACTGATGAAAATGTTTGATTTTGGGCTCCAAAAAAGGCACAACGAGCAAGCTGCTGCGCCCGTCGTAGAGCTCTCAGAGTGCTTTCCAACGGTATGCTGTGCGCCGCGTAACTCCCTAAGGATCAAAAGTTATGAGTACTGGGGAGACAGAGACCTAGTCACAAGCCTACGCCCTCGGTTTGTGGGCCCAGCCTCCATGTGAAGCGAAGTTGTCTTGCTCAAGGTGCCGTGGGATTCGGTAATAGAAATGTGGTGGAGAAAGTATCTTGGCAACCCTAACTGGAGGAAAAAAAATTGAAAAAAGGGGGGCAACACGAGGACTTCCCAGAGGGTCACCCATCCTAGGACTACTCTCACGCAAGCACGCTTAACTTCGGAGTGCTGACGGGAGCCGGTCCAGTAGTGCTGGAATGATAGGACCGGTCATGGTGGGGGTAGAATTCCTTTTTGTGTTAACGGTTCACAGACCCAGCCTAGTTAGATTGCCCATTCAGAAGGCCCAATGGGCTTAACAACAACCCATCCGCTTTAACAACGCAGTATCCTTGTAAGACGTGATATCGACGCGTTGTAGGGCCCTCTAATGTCCTGCGAGTATGGTTGTCGTCCTTTTAACAACTCATGATGTACGATCTGGGAAGGAAAAACATAGCAAAATTAGAAATGGGCTACAAAAAAGGGCACAACGAGCAAGCTTTCCAACGGTATGCTGTGCGCCGCGTAACTCCTTACAGATCAAAAGTTATGGGCACCAGAGAGACAAAGACTTGGTCATAAGCCCTACGCCCTCGGTTTACGGGCCCAACCTCCACGTGAAGCGAAGTTGTCATGCCCAAGGTTCCGTGGGATTCGATAATAGAAATGTGGTGGATAAAGTATGTTCGCAACCCTAACCGGAGGAAAAAAAATTGAAAAGGGGAGTCCAACACGAGGACTTCCCAGGGGGTCACCCATCCTAGTACTACTCTCGCCCAAGCACACTTAACTTCGGAGTTCTGATGGGATCCGGTGCATTAGTGCTGATATGATCGCACCCGTCATGTTGATGGCACAATTCCTTTATCTGTTAATGGTTCACAGTCCGAGCCTAGAAAGATTGGCCATTCAGAAGGCCCAATGGGCTTAACAACAACCCATCCGCTTTAACAATGCAGCATCCTGGCAAGACGTGATATCGACGCATTGTAGGGCCCTCTAATGTCCCGCGAGTATGGTTGTCGTCCTTTTAACAACTCATGTTGTACGATCCGGGAAGGAAAAATAGAGCAAAACTAGAAAAGTGGACCGATATTGATGAAAACGTTCTATTTTGGGCTCCAAAAAAGGGCACAGTGAGAAAGCTTGCTTCTCCCATCGTAGAGCTCTCAGAGAGCTTCCAAACGGTATGTTGTGCGCCGTGTAACTCCTTACGAATCAAAAGTTATGGGCACCGGAGAGACAAAGACTTGGTCACAAGCCCTACGCCCTCGGTTTGCGGACCCAGCCTCCACGTGAAGCGAAGTTTTCTTGCCCAAGGTGCCGTGGGATTCAATAATAGAAATATGGTGGATAAAGTATCTTGGCAACCCTAACCTAAGGAAAAAAAATTGAAAAGGGGGGTGCAACACGAGGACTTCCGATGGGGTCACCCATCCTAATACTACTCTCGCCCAAGTACGCTTAAGTTCGGAGTTCTGATGGGATCCATTGCATTAGTGTTGGTATGATCGCACCGCTCATGATGGGGTAGAATTCCTTTTTGTGTTAACGGTTCACAGTCCCAGCCTAGAGGGATGGCCCATTCAGAAGGCCCAATGCGCTTAACAACAACCCATCCGCTTCAACAACGTAGCATCCTCGCAATACGTGATTTCGATGCGTTGTAGGCCCTCTAATGTCCCGCGAGTAAGGTTGTCGTCCTTTTAACAGCTCACGACATACGATCCGGGACGAAAAAACACAGCTTAATAAGAAAAGTGGCCCGAAACTGATAAAAAGGGCACAACGAGAAAGATGCTGCGCCCGTCGTAAAGCTCTCGGAGTGCTTTCCAACGGTATGCTCTGCACCGCGTAACGCCTTACGAATCAAAAGTTATGGGCACCGGAGCAACAGAGACTTGGTCACAAGCCCTACGCCCTCAGTTTGCGGGTGCAGCCTCCACGTGAAGCGAAGTTGTCTAGCCCAAGGTGCCGTGGGATTCGATAATAGAAATGTGGTGGATAATGTATCTTGGAAACCCTAACCGGAGGACAAAAAATTGAAAAGGGGGTGCAACACGAGGACTTCGTAGGGGGTCACTCATCCTAGTACTACTCTCACCCAAGCACGCTTAACTTCGGAGTTCTAATCGGATCTAGTGCATTAGTGCTAGTATGATCACACCCATCATGTTGGGGGTAGAATTCCTTTTTGTGTTAACGGTTCATAGTACCAGCCTAGAGAGATGGCCCATTCAGAATGCCCAATGGGCTTAACAACAACCTATCCACTTCAACAACGCAGCACCCTCGCAAGACGTGATATCAACGCATTGTAGGGCCCTCTAATGTCCCGCGAGTAAGGTTGTCGTCCTTTACACAGCTCACGACGTACGATCCGGGACGGAAAAATAGAGCTTACTAAGAAAAGTGGCCTGAAATTGATGAAAACGTTCGATTTTGGGGTCCAAAATGGGTACACCGAGCAAGCTGGCTACCCCCATCGTAGAGCTCTCGGAGAGCTTTCCAACGATATGCTGTGCTCTGCGTAACTCCTTACAGATCAAAAGTTATGGGCACCGGAGCGACGGAGACTTGGTCACAAGCCATACACCGTCGGTTTTCGGGCCCAGCCTCCACGTGAAGCGAAGTTGTCTTGCCCAAGGTGCCGTGGGATTCGATAATAGAAATGTGGTGGATAAAGTATCTTGGCAACCCTAACCAGAGGATAAAAAATTGAAAAGGGGGATGCAACACGAGGACTTCCTAGGGGGTCACCCATCCTAGTACTACTCTCGCCCAAGCACGCTTAACTTCGGAGTTCTGATGGGATCCGGTACATTAGTGCTGGTATGATCGCACCCGTCATGGTGGGGGTAGAATTTCTTTTTGTGTTAAAGGTTCACAGACCTAGCCTAAAGAGATGGCCCATTCAGAAGGCCCAATGGGCTTAACAACAACCCATCTGCTTCAACAACGCAGCATCCTCAAAAAATGTGATATCGACGCGTTGTAGGGTCCTCTAATGTCCAGCGAGTAAAGTTGTCGTCCTTTTAACAGCTCAGGACGTACGATCCGGGACGGAAAAACAGTGCTTAATAAGAAAAGTGGCCCGAAACTGATGAAAATGTTCGATTTTGGTCTGCAAAAAGGGCACAGCAAGCAAGCGGGCTGCCCCTGTCGTAGAGCTCTCAGAGTGCTTTCCAACGGTATGCTGTGCGCCACGTAACTCCTTACGGATTAAAAGTTATGGGCACCGGAGTAACGGAGACCTGGTCACAAGCCATACGCCCTCGGTTTGCGGGCCCAGCCTCCACGTGAAGCGAAGTTGTCTTGCACAAGGGGCCGTGAGATTCGATAATAGAAATGTGGTGGATAAAGTATCTTGGCAACCCAAACCGGAGTAAAAAAAATTGAAAAGGGGGGTGCAACACGAGGACTTCCCTGGGGGTCACCCATCCTAGTACTACTCTCGCCCAAGCACGCATAACTTTGAAGTTTTGATGGAATCCGGTGCATTAGTGCTGGTATGATCGCACCTGTCATGGTAGGGGTAGAATTCCTTTTTGTGTTAACGGTTCACAGTCCCAGCCTAGAGAGACGGCCCATTCAAAAGGCCCAATGGGCTTAACAACAACCCATCCACTTCAACAACGCAGCATCCTCGTAAGATGAGATATCGTCGCGTTGGAGGGCCCTCTTATGTCCCGCTAGTGAGGTTGTCATCCTTTCAACAGCTCACGACGTACGATCAGTGACAGAAAAACAGAGCTTAATAAGAAAAGTGGCCCGAAACTGATGAAAACGTTTGATTTTGGGCTCCAAAAAGGGCACAGCCAGCACGCTGCTACGCCCGTCGTAGAGCTCTCGGAGAGCTTTCCAACGGTATGCTGTGCGCTGTATAACTACTTATGGATCAAAAGTTATGGGCACCGAAGCGACGGAAACCAGGTCACAAGCCATACGCCCTCGGTTTACGGGCCCAGCCTCCACGTGAAGCGAAGTTGTCTAGCCCAAGGTGCCGTGAGATTCGATAATAGAAATGTACTGGATAAAGTATCTTGGCAAGCCTAACCAAGGGATAAAAAATTGAAAAGGGGGGGGGGGGGGGGCAACACGAGGACTTCCCAGGGGGTCACCCATCCTAGTAATACTCTCGCCCAGGCACGTTTAACTTCGGAGTTCTGATGGGATCCGGTGCGTTAGTGCTGGTATGATAGCACACGTCATGGTGGGGGTAGAATTCCTTTTTGTGTTAACGGTTCACAGTCCTAGCCTAAAAAGATGGCCCATTCAGAAGGCCCAATGGGCTTAATGACAACCCATCCGCTTCAACAACGCAGCATCCTCGCATGACGTGATATCGATGCATTGTAAGGCCCTCAAATGATCCGCGAGTAATGTTGTTGTCCTTTTAACAGCTCACGACGTACGATCCGGGATGGAAAAATCGAGATTAATAAGAAAAGTGGCCCGAAACTTATTAAAACGTTCGATTTTGTCCTCCAAAAAGTGCACAGTGAGCAAGCTAGCTGCCTTCGTCATAGAGCTCTTGAATACCTTTCCAACGGTATGCTGTGCGCCGCGTAACTTCTTACGGATCAAAACTTATGGGCACTGGAGCGACGGCGACCTAGTCACATTCCCTACGCCCACGGTTTGCGGGCCCAGCCTCCAAGTGAAGCGAAGTTGTCTTGCCCAAGGTGCCGTGGGATTCGATAATAGAATTGTGGTGGATAAAGTATCTTGGCAACCCTAACTGAAGCAAAAAAAATTGAAAAGGGGGGTGCAACACGAGGACTACCCAATGGGTCACTCATCCTAGTATTGCTCTCGCCCAAGCACGCTTAACTTCAGAGTTCTGATCGGATCCAGTGCATTAGTGCTGGTATGATCGCACCCATCATGTTGATGGCCCAATTCCTTTATGTGTTAACGGTTCCCAGTTCCAGCCTAGAGTGATAGCCCATTCAGAAGGCCCATTGGGCTTAACGACAACCCATCCGCTTCAACAACCCAGCATCCTCGCAAGACGAGATATCGACGCGTTGTAGGTCCCTCTAATGATCCGCGAGTAAGGTCGTCCTTCTTTTAACAGCTCACGACGTATGATACGGGATGGAAAAACAGAGCAAAAATAGAAAAGTGGCTCAAAATTGATGAAAACGTTCGATTTTGGGCTCCAAAAAGGGCAAAGCGAAGAAGCTAGCCACCCCCGTCGTAGAGCTCTCGAAGGGCTTTCCAACGGTATAATGTACGCCACGTAACTCCTTACGGATCAGAAGTTATGGCCACCGGTGCGACGGAGACCTAGTCACAAGCCTTACGCACTCGGTTTACGGGCCCAACCTCCATGTGAAGCGAAGTTGTCTTGCCCAAGGTGCCGTGGGATTCGATAATAGAAATGTGGTGGATAAAGTATCTTGGCAACCCTAACCGGAGGAAAAAAAATTTAGAATGGGGGTGCAACAAAATGACTTCCCATGGGGTCACCCATCCTAGTACTACTCTCGCCCAAGCACACTTAACTTCGGAGTTTTGATCAGATCCAGTGCATTAGTGCTGGTATGATCGCACCCATCATGTTGATGGCACAATTCCTTTATGTGTTAACAGTTCACAGTCCCAGCCTAGAGATATGGCCCATTCAGAAGGCCCAATAGGCTTAATGACAACCCATCCGCTTCAACAACCCAGCATCCTCGCAAGGCGAGATATCGACGCGTTGTCGGGCCATCTAATGTCCCGCGAGTAAGGTTTTCGTCCTTTTAACAGCTCACGACGTGCGATCCGAGACGAAAAAACAGAGCAAAAAGAGAAAAGTGGCTCAAAATTGATGAAAACGTTCGATTTTGTATTCTAAAATAGGACACAACGAGCTAGCAGGCAACTCCCATCGTAGAGCTCTAGGAGAGCTTTCCACCGGTATGTTGTGCGCCGCGTAACTCCTTACGGATCAAAAGTTATGGGCACCGGATTGAAGGAGACCTAGTCATAAGCCCTACGCACTCGGTTTGCTATCCCCGCCTCCACGTGAAGGGAAGTTGTCTTGCCTAAGGTACCGTGGGATTCGATAATAGAAATGTGGTGGATAAATTATCTTGGCAACCCTAACCGGAGCAAAAAAAATTGAAAAAGGGGGTGCAACACGAGAACTTCCCAGTGGGTCACCCATCCTAGTACTACTCTCGACCAAGCACGCTTAACTTCGGAATTCTGATCGGATCCTGTGCATTAGTGCTGGTATGATCGCACCCGTCATGTTGATGGCCCAATTCCTTTATGTGTTAACGGTTCACAAACCCAGCCTAGATAGATAGCCCATTCAGAAGGCCCAATGGGCTTAACGACAACCCATCCGCTTCAACAACCCAGCATCCTTGCAAGACGAGATATCGACGCGTTGTAGGTCCCTCTAATGTCCGGCGAGTAAGGTTGTCGTCCTTTTAATAGCTCACGACGTACGATCCGGGGCGAAAAAATAGAGCCAAAAATGGAAAGTAGCCCGAAACTGATGAAAACAATTGATTTTGGCTTCCAAAAAGGGCACTGCGAGTAAGCTAGCTGCCCCCATCGTAAAGCTCTCGAAGAGCTATCCAACGGTATGCTGTGCGCCGCGTAAATCCTTACGGATCAAAGGTTATGGGAACCGTAGCGACAGAGACCTGGTCACAAGCCCTACACCCTCGGTTTGCAGGCCCGGCCTTCACGTGAAGCGAAGTTGTCTTGCCCAAGGTGCCGTGGGATTCGATAATAGAAATGTGGTGGATAAAGTATCTTGGCAACCCTAACCGGAGCAAAACAAGTTGAAAAGGGGGGTGCAACACCAGGATATCCCAGGGGGTCACCCATCCTAGTGCTACTCCCGCCCAAGCACGCTTAACTTCGGAGTTCTGATGGGATCCGGGGCATTAGTGCTGGTATGATCGCACCCATCATGTTGAGGGCACAATTCCTTTATGTGTTAACGGTTCACAGACCAAGCCTAGAGACATGGCCTATTCAGAAGGCCCAATGTGCTTAACAACAACCCATCCGCTTCAACAACCCAGCATCCTCACAAGACGAGATATCGACGAGCTGTAGGGCTCTCTAATGTCCCGCGAGCATGGTTGTCGTCCTTTTAACAGCTCACGACGTACTATCTGGGTCGAAAAAACAGAGCTAAACTAGAAAAGTGGCCCGAAACTGATGAAAAACTTTGATTTTGGGTTCCAAAAAATGTCACCGCGAACAAGCTGGCTACCACTGTCGTAGAGCTCTTGGAGAGCTTTGCCACGGTATGCTATGCGCCACGTAACTCTTTACGGATCAAAAGTTTTGGGCACCGGAACGAAGGAGACCTGGTCACAAGCCTTACGCCCTCGGTTTGCAGGCCCGGACTCCACGTGAAGCGAAGTTGTCTTGCCCAATGTGCCGTGGGATTCGATAATAGTAATGTGGTGGATAAAGTATCTTGGCAACCCTAACCGGAGCAAAACAAATTGAAAAGGGTAGTGCAACATGAGGACTTCTCAGGGGGTCACTAATCCAAGTACTACTCTCGCCCTAGCACGCTTAACTTCGGAATTCTGATGGGATCTGTGGCATCAGTGCTAGTATGATCGCACCCGTCATGGTGGGGGTAGAATTCCTTTTTGTGTTAACGGTTCACAGTCCCAGCCTAGAGAGATGGCCCATTCAGAATGCCCAATGGGCTTAACAACAACCCATCCGCTTCTACAATACAGCATCCTCGTAACATATGATATGGACGCGTTGTAGGGCCCTCTAATGTCCCGCGAGTAAAGTTGTCGTCCTTTTAAAAGCTCACGACGTACGATCCGGGACAGAAAAACAGAGCTAAATTAGAAAAGTGGCCCGAAACTGATGAAAAACTTCGATTTTGTGCTCCAAAAAAGGTCACCGCAAACAAGCTGGCTACCACAGTCGTAGAGCTCTCAGAGAGCTTTCCAACGGTATGCTTTGCGCCGTGTAATTCCTTACGGATCAAAAGTTATGGGCACCGGAGAGAAGGAGACCTGGTCACAAGCCCTACGCCCTCAGTTTTCTAGCCCCGCCTCCACGTGAAGCGAGTTGTCTTGCCCAAGGTGCCGTGGGATTCGATAATAGAATTGTGGTGGATAAAGTATCTTGGCAACCCTAACCGGAGCAAGAAAAATTGAAAAAGAGGGTGCAACACGAGGACTTCCCTGGGGGTCACCCATCCTAGTACTGCTCTCGCCCAAGCACACTTAACTTCGGAGTTTTGATGGGATCCGGTGCATTAGTGCTGGTATGATCACACCTATCATGTTGATGACCCAATTCCTTTATGTGTTAATGGTTCACAGTCCCAGCCTAGAGAGATGGCCCATTCAGAAGGCCCAATGGGCTTAACGACAACCCATCCGCTTCAACAACCCAGCATCCTCGCAAGATGAGATATCGACACATTGAAGGGCCCTCTAATTTCTGCGAGTAAGGTTGTCGACCTTTTAACAGCTCATGACGTACGATCCGGGACTGAAAAACAGAGCAAAAATCAGAAAAGTGTCCCAAAATTGATGAAAACGTTCAATTTTGGGCTCTAAAAAGGGCAAAGCGAGCAAGCTAGTTTCCCCCATCGTAGAGCTCTTGAAGAGCTTCCCAACGTTATGCTGTGCGCCGCGTAACTCCTTACAGATCAAAAGTTATGGGCATCGGAGCGACAGAGACCTGGTCACATGCCCTACTTCCTCGGTTTGCAGGCCCGGCCTCCACGTGAAGCGAAGTTGTCTTGCCCAAGGTGCCGTGGGATTCGATAATAGAAATGTGGTGGATAAAGTATCTTGGCAACCCTAACCGGAGCAAAACAAATTGAAAAGGGGGGGTGCAACACGAGGACTTCCCAGGGGGTCACCCATCCTAGTACTACTCTCGCCCAAGCACGCTTAACTTCGGAGTTCTTATCGGATCCGGTGCATTAGTACTGGTATGATCGCACCCGTCATGTTGAGGGAACAATTCCTTTATGTGTTAACGGTTCACAGTCCCAGCCTAGAGAGATGGCTCATTCTGAAGGCCCAATGGGCTTAACGACAACCCATCCGCTTCAACAACCCAGCATCCTCGCAAGGCGAGATATCGATTCATTGTAAGGCCCACTAATGTCCCCCGAGTAAGGTTATCGTCCTTTTAACAGCTCTCAACGTACGATCCGGGATGAAAAAATAGAGCCAAAAATGGAAAGTGGCCCGAAACTGATGAAAACGTTCGATTTTGGATTCCAAAATAGGACACAACGAGCTAGCAGGCAACTCCCATCGTAGAGCTCTAGGAGAGATTTCCAACGGCATGTTGTGCGCTGCGTAACTCCTTACGGATCAAAAGTAATGGGCACCGGATTGAAGGAGACCTAGTCATAAGCCCTACGCACTTGGTTTGCTATCCCCGCCTCCACGTGAAGCGAAGTTGTCTTGCCTAAGGTGCAGTGGGATTCGATAATAGAAATGTGGTGGATAAAGTACATTGGCAACCCTAACCGGAGCAAAAAAAATTGAAAAAGGGGGTGCAACACGAGGACTTCCCAGGGGGTCACCCATCCTAGTACTACTCTCGACCAAGCACGCTTAACTTCGGAATTCTGATTGGATCCTGTGCATTAGTGCTGGTATGATCGTACCCATCATGTTGATGGCCCAATTCCTTTATGTGTTAACGGTTCACAATCCCAGCCTAGAGAGATAGCCCATTCAGAAAGCCCAATGGGCTTAACGACAACCCATCCGCTTCAACAACCCAGCATCCTCGCAAGACAAGATATCGACACATTGTAGGGCCCTCTAATGTCACGCGAGTAAGGTTGTCATCCTTTTAACAGCTCACGACGTACAATACGGGACAGAAAAACAAAGTAAAAAAATAAAAGTGGCCGAAAACTGATGAAAACATTCGATTTTGGGATCCAAAAAGGGCACAGCGAGCAAACTAGCTGCTCCCGTCGTAGAGCTCTCGGTGAGCTTTCCAACGGTATGCTGTTCGCCGCGTAACTCCTTACGGACAAAAAGTTATGGGCACCGGAGCGACGGAGACCTAGTTGCAAGCCCTACGCCCTCGGTTTGCTGGCCCGGCCTCCACGTGAAGCGAAGTTGTCTTGCCCAAGGTGCCATGGGATTCGATAATAGAAATGTGGTGGACAAAGTATCTTGGCAACCCTAACCGGAGGAAAAAAAATTGAAAAGGGGAGTCCAACACGAGGACTTCCCAGGGGTCACCCATCCTAGTACTAGTCCCGCCCAAGCACGCCTAACTTCGGAGTTCTGATGAGATCCAGTGCATTAGTACTGGTATGATCGCACTCGTCATGTTGATGGCACAATTCTTGTATGTGTTAACGGTTCACAATCTCAGCCTAGAGAGATGGCCCATTCAGAAGGCTCAATGGGTTTAACGACAACCCATCCGCTTCAACAACCCATCATCCTCAGAAGACGAGATATCGACGCGTTGTAGGGACCTCTAATTTCCCGCGAGAAAGGTCGCCGTCCTTTTAACAGCTCACGACGTACGATCCGGGATGAAAAAAAAGAGCAAAAATCAGAAAAGTGGCCCGAAACTGATGAAAAACTTCGATTTTGGGTTCCAAAAAAGGTCACTGCGAACAAGCTGGCTACCACTGTCATAGAGCACTTGGAGAGCTTTCCTACTGTTTGCTTTGTGCCGCGTAACGCCTTATGGATCAAAAGTTATGGGCACCGGAGCGAAGGAGACCTGGTCACAAGCCCTACGCCCTCGGTTTGTTGGCCCAGCCTCCACTTGAAGTGAAGTTTTCTTACCCATGGTGCCGTGGGATTCGATAATAAAAATGTGGTGGATAAATTTTCTTGGCAAACTTATCCGGAGGAAAAAAAATTGAAAAGGGGGGTGCAACATGAGGACTTCCTTGGGGGTCACCCATCCTTGTACTACTCTCGTCCAAGCATGCTTAACTTCAGAGTTCTGATGGGATCCGGTGCATTAGTGCTGGTGTGATCGCACCCGTCATGTTGATGGCCCAATTCCTTTATGTGTTAACGGTTCACAATCCCAGCCTAGAGAGATAGCCCATTCAGAAAGCCCAATGGGCTTAACGACAACCCACCCGCTTCAACAACGCTGCATCCTCGCAAGACGAGATATCGACGTATTGTAGGGCCCTCTAATGTCCCACGAGTAAGGTTGTCGTCCTTTTAATAGTTCACGAAGTACGATACGGGATGGATAAATAGAGCCAAAAAAGAAAAGTGTCCCGAAACTGATGAAAACGTTCAATTTTGGGCTCCAAAAAAGGACAAAATGAGCTAGCAAGCTACCCCAGTCGTAGAGCTCTCAGAGAGCATTCCAACAGTATGCTGTGTGTCGCGTAACTCCGTACGGATCAAAAGTTATGGGGAATGGAACGAAGGAGACCTGGTCACAAGCCCTACGCCCTAGGTTGGCTATCCTTGCCTCCACGTGAACCGAAGTTGTCTTGCCTAAGGTGCCGTGGGATTCGATAATAGAAATGTGATGGATAAAGTATCTTGGCAACCCTAACCAGAGCAAAACAAATTGAAAAGGGGGGTGCAACACGAGGACTTCCCAGGGGGTCACCCATCCTAGTACTACTCTTGCCCAAGCACTCTTAACTTTGGAGTTCTGATGGGATCCGGTGCATTAGTGCTGGTATGATTGCACCCGTCATGTTGATGGCACAATTCCTTTATGTGTTAACGGTTCACAGTCCCAACCTAGAGAGATGGCCCATTCAGAAGGCCCAATGGGCTTAACGACAACCCATCCGCTTCAACAACCTAGCATCCTCGCAAGACAAGATATCGACGCGTTGTAGGGCCCTCTAATGTCCCGCGAGTAAGGTTGTCGTCCTTTTAACAGCTCACGACGTACGATCTGGGACCGAAAAACAGTGCTAAACTAGAAAAGTGGCCCGAAACTGATGAAAACGTTCGATTTTGGGCTCCAAAAAAGGACACAACGAGCTAACAGTCTACCCCAGTCGTAGAGCTCTCAGAGAGCTTTCCAATGGTATGCTGTGCGCCGCGTAACTCCTTACGGATCAAAAGTTATGGGTACCGGAAAGAAGGAGACCTGGTCACAAGCCCTACGCCCTCGGTTTGCTGGCCCGGCCTCCACGTGAAGCGAAGTTGTCTTGCCCAAGGTGCCGTGGGATTAAATAATAAAAATGTGGTAGATAAAGTATCTTGCCAACCATAATAGGAGCAAAAAAAATTAAAAAGGGGGGTGCAACACGAGGACTTCCCAAGGGGTCACCCATCCTAGTACTACTCTCGCCCAAGCACGCTTAACTTCGGAGTTCTGATGGGATCCGGGGCATTAGTGCTGGTATGATAGCACCCGTTATGGTGGGGTAGAATTCCTTTTTGTGTTAACGGTTCACAGTCCCAGCCTAGAGAGATGGCCCATTCAGAAGGCCCAATGGGCTTAACAACAACCCATCCGCTTCGACAACGCAGCATCCTCGTAAGATGTGATATCGACGCGTTGTAGGGCCCTCTAATGTCCCGCGAGTAAAGTTGTCGTCCTTTTAACAGCTCACGACGTACGATCCGGGACGGAAAAACAGAGCTTAATAAGAAAAGTGGCCTGAAACTGATGAAAACGTTCGATTTTGGGCTCCAAAAAGGGCACAGCGAGCAAGCTGTTGCGCCTGTCGTAGAGCTCTCGGAGAGCTTTCCAATGGTATGCTGTGCGCCGCGTAACTCCTTACGGATCAAAAATTATGGGCACCGAAGCGACATAGACTTGGTCACAAGCCCTATGCCCTCGGTTTTGCTGGACCAGCCTACACGTGAAGCGAAGTTGTCTTGCCCAAGGTGCCGTGGGATTTGATAATAGAAATGTGGTGGATAAAGTATCTTGGCAACCCTAACCGGAGCAAAAAACACTTAAAAGGGGGGTGCTACACGAGGACTACCCAAGGGGTTACCCATCCTAGTACTGCTCTCGCCCAAGCACGCTTAACTTCGGAGTTCTGATGGGATCCGGTGCATTAGTGCTGGTATGATCGCACCCGTCATGTTGAGGGCACAATTACTTTATGTGTTAACGGTTCACTGTCCAAGCCTAGACAGATGGCCCATTCAGAAGGCCCAATGGGCTTAACGACAACCCATCCGCTTCAACTACCCTGCATCCTCCCAAGACGAGCTATCGACGCATTGTACGGCCCTCTAATCTTCCGCGAGTAAGGCTGTCATCCTTTTAATAGTTCACGACGTACGATACGGGACGAAAAAACATAGCAAAACTAGAAAAATGGCCCGAAAATGATGAAAACGTTCGAGTTGGGCTCCAAAATGGGCACAGCGAGCAAGCTAGCTGCCCCCGTCGTATAGCTCTCGGAGAGCTTTCCAATGGTATGCTGTGCGTCGCGTAACTCCTTACGGATCGAAAGTTATGGGCACCGAAGCGACGGAGACCTAGTCACAAGCCCTACACCTAGGTTTGCGGGCCTAGCCTCCACGTTAAGCGAAGTTGTTTTGCCCAAGGTGCCGTGGGATTCGATAATAGAAATGTGGTGGATAAAGTATCTTGGCAACCCTAACTGGAGGAAAAAAAATTTAAAATTGGGGTGCAACAAAACGACTTCCCATGGGGTCACCCATCCTAGTACTACTCTCGCCCAAGCATGCAGAACTTCGGAGTTCTGATGGGATCCGGGGCATTAGTGCTGGTATGATCGCACCCGTTATGTTGAGGGCACAATTCCTTTATGTGTTAACGGTTCACAGACCCAGCCTAGAGAGGTGGCCCATTCAGAATGCCCAATTGGCTTAACGACAACCCATCCTCTTCAACAACCCAGCATCATCGCAAGACGAGATATCGACGTGTTGTAAGGCCCTCTAATGTCCTGTGAGCAAGGTTGTCGTCTTTTTAACAGCTCACGACGTACGATCCGGGAAGGAAAAACAGAGCTAAATTAGAAAAGTGGCCCAAAACTGATGAAAAACTTCGATTTTGTGCTCCAAAAAAGGTCACCGCAAACAAGCTGGCTACCACAATCGTAGAGCTCTCGGAGAGCTTTCCAATGGTATGCTTCGCGCCGCGTAACTCCTTACAGATCAAAAGTTATGGGCACCGGAGCGAAGGAGACCTGGTCACAAGCCCTACGCCCTCAGTTTGCTAGCCCGCCTCCACGTGAAGCGAGTTGTCTTGCCCAAGGTGCCGTGGGATTCGGTAATAGAAATGTGGTGGATAAAGTATCTTGGCAACCCTAACCGGAGCAAGAAAAATTGAAGAAGGGGGTGCAACATGAGGACTTCCCTGGGGGTCACCTATCCTAGTACAACTCTCTCCCATGCACGCTTAACTTAGGAGTTTTGATGGGATCCGGTGCATTAGTGCTGGTATGATCGCACCCGTCATGTTGATGGCCCAATTCCTTTATGTGTTAACGGTTCACAATCCTAGCCTAAAGAGATAGCCATTCAGAAGGCCCAATGGGCTTAACGACAACCCATCCGCTTCTATAACCCAGCATCCTCGCAAGACGAGATATCGACATATTGTAGGGCCCTCTAATGTCACGCGAGTAAGGTTGTCGTCCTTTTAACAGCTCATGACGTACGATACGGGAAGGAAAAACATAGCAAAACTAGAAAGGTGTCCCAAAACTGATGAAAACGTTCGATTTTGGGCTCTAAAAAGGGCAAAGCGAGCAAGCTAGTTGCCCCGTCGTAGAGCTCTTGAAGAGCTTTCCAACGTTATGATGTGCGCCGTGTAACTCCTTACAAATCAAAAGTTATGGGCACCGGAGCGATAGAGACCTGGTCACATGCCCTACGCCCTCGGTTTGCAGGCCCGGCCTTCACGTGTAGCGAAGTTGTCTTGCCCAAGGTGCCATGGGATTTGATAATAGATATGTGGTGGATAAAGTATCTTGGTAACCCTAACCGGAGCAAAACAAATTGAAAAGGGGGGGTGCAACACGAGGACTTCCCTGGGGGTCACCCATCCTAGTACTACTCTCGCCCAAGCACGCTTAACTTCGGAGTTCTGATTGGATCCGGTGCATTAGTACTGGTATGATCACACCCGTCATGTTGTGGGAACAATTCCTTTATATGTTAACGGTTCACAGTCCCAGCCTAGAGAGATAGCCCATTCAGAAGGCCGAATAGGCTTAAGGACAACCCATCCGCTTCAACAACCCAGCATCCTTGCAAGATGAGATATCGACGCGATGTAGGGCCCTCTAATGTCCCGTGAATAAGGTTGTCGTCCTTTTAACAGCTCACAACGTACGATCCGGGACGAAAAAATAGAGCCAAAAATGGAAAGTGGCCCGAAACTGATGAAAACATTCAATTTTGGGCTCCAAAATAGGACACAACGAGCTAGCAGGCAACTCCCGTCGTAGAGCTCTCGGAAAGCTTTCCAACGGTATGTTGTGCGCCGCGTAACTCCTAACCGATTAAAAGTTATGGGCACCGGAGCGAAGGAGACCTAGTCAAAAGCCCTACGCCCTCGGTTTGCTATCCCCGCCTCCACGTGAAGCGAAGTTGTCTTGCCTAAGGTGCCATGGGAATCGATAATAGAAATGTGGTGGATAAAGCATCTTGGCTACCCTAACCGGAACAAAAAAAATTGAAAAAGAGGGTCCAACACGCGGACTTCCCAGGGGGTCACCCATCCTAGTACTACTCTCGACCAAGCACGCTTAACTTCGGAATTCTAATCGGATCCTGTGCATTAGTGCTGGTATGATTGCACCCGTCATGTTGATGGCCCAATTCCTTTATGTGTTAACGGTTCACAGTCCCAGCCTAGAGAGATAGCCCATTCAGAAGGCCGAATAGGCTTAACGACAACCCATCCGCTTCAACAACCCAGCATCCTCCCAACAGGAGATATCGACGCGTTGTAGGGCCCTCTAATGTCCCGCGAGTAAGGTTGTCGTCCTTTAAATAGCTCACAACGTACGATACGGGATAGAAAAACAGAGCAAAATTATAAAAGTGGCCCAAAATTGATGAAAACGTTTGATTTTGGGATCCAAAAATAGCACAGCAAGCAAACTAGCTGCTCCCGTCGTAGAGCTCCCGAAGAGCTTTCCTACGGTATGCTGTGCGGCGCGTAACTCCTTACAAATGAAAAGTTATGGGCACCGGAGCGACAGAGACCTGGTCAAACAAGCCCTACGCCCTCGGTTTGCAGGCCCGGCCTCCACGTGAAGCGAAGTTGTCTTCCTCAAGGTGCCGTGGGATTCGATAATAGAAATGTGGTGGATAAAGTATCTTGGCAACCCTAACCGGAGCAAAACAAATTGAAAAGGGGGGTGCACCACGTGGACTTCGCAGGGGGTCACCCATCCTAGTACTACTCTCGCCCAAGCACGCTTAACTACTGAGTTCTGAGGGGATCCGGGGCATTAGTGCTGGTATGATCACACCCGTCATGCTGATGGCCCAATTCCTTTATGTGTTAACGGTTCACAAACCCAGCCTAGAGAGATAGCCCATTCAGAAGGCCCAATGGGCTTAACGACAACCCATCCGCTTCAACAACCCAGCATCCTCGCAAGACGAGATATCGACGCATTGTAGGGCCTTCTATTGTCCCGCGAGTAAGGTTTTCGTCCTTTTAATAGCTCACGACGTACGATATGGGACGGAAAAATAGAGCCAAAAAAGAAAAGTGGCCCAAAACTGATGAAAACGTTCAATTTTGGGCTCCAAAATAGGACACAACGAGCTAGCAGGCTACCCCAGTTGTAGAGTACTCGGAGAGCTTTCCAACGGTATGCTTTGTGCCGCGTAACTCCTTACGGATCAAAAGTTATGGGCACCGGAATGAAGGAGACCTGGTCACAAGCCCTACGCCCTCGGTTTGCTATCCTTGCCTCCACATGAAGCGAAGTTGTCTTGCCTAAGGTGCCGTGGGATTCGATAATAGAAATGTGGTGGATAAAGGATCTTGGCAACCCTAACCAGAGCAAAACAAATTGAAAAGGGGGGTGCAACACAAGGACTTCCCAGGGGGTCACCCATCCTAGTACTACTCTCGCCCAATGACACTTAACTTCTGTGTTCTGATGGGATCCGGTGCATTAGTGCCGGTATGATCACACATGTCATGTTGAGGGAACAATTCCTTTATGTGTTAACGGTTCACAGTCCCAGCCTAGAAAGATGGCCCATTCAGAAGGCCCAATGGGCTTAACAACAACCTATCCGCTTCAACAACCTAGCATCCTCGCAATACGAGATATTGACGCGTTGTAGGGCCCTCTAATGTCCCGCGAGTCAGATTGTCATCCTTTTAACAACTTACGACGTACGACCCGGGATGGAAAAACAGAGCCAAAAAAGAAAAGTGGCCCAAAACTGATGAAAACGTTCAATTTTGGGCTCCAAAAAAGGACACAACAGGCTTGCAGGCTACCCCAGTCGTAGAGCTCTCGGAGAGCTTTCCAACGGTATGCTGTGCGCCACGTAACTCTTTACGGATCAAAAGTTATGGGCACCGGAAAGAAAGAGACCTGGTCACAAGCCCTACGCCCTCGGTTTGCTATCCTTGCCTCCACGTGAAGCGAATTTGTCTTGCCCAAGGTGCCGTGGGATTCGATAATAGAAATGTGGTGGATAAAGTATCTTGGCAACCCTAACCGGAGCAAAAAAAATTGAAAAAGGGGGTGCAACATCAGGATTTCCCAGGCCGTCACCCATCCTAGTACTACTCTCGCCAAGCACGCTTAACTTCAGAGTTCTGATGGGATCCGGTGCATTACTGCTGCTATGATCGCACCCGTCATGTTGAGGGCACAATTCCTTTATGTGTTAACGGTTCACAGACCCTGCCTAGAGAGATGGCCCATTCAAAAGGCCTAATGGGCTTACCGACAACCCCTCGCAAGATGAGATATCGACGCGTTGTAGGGCCCTCTAATGTCCCGCGAGTTAGGTTGTCGTCCTTTTAACAGCTCACGACGTACGATACGGGACAAAACAACAGAACAAAATTAGAAAGTGGCCCGAAATAGATGAAAACGTTCGATTTTGGGCTCCAAAAAGGGCACAGTGAGCAAGCTATTTGGCCCCGTCGTAGACCTCTCGAAGAGCTTTACAACGGTATATTGTGCGCCGCGTAACTCCTTTCGAATCAAAAGTTTTGGGCACCGGAGCGCCGGATACCTGGTCAAAAGCCCTACGCCCTCGGTTTGCAGGCCCAGCCCCCACGTGAAGCGAAGTTGTCTTGCCAAGGTGCCGTGGGATTCAATAATAGAAATGTGGTGGATAAAGTATCTTAGCAGCCCTAACCGGAGCAGAAAAAATTGAAAAGGGGGGTAGTGCAACACGAGGACTTCCCAGGGGGTAACCCATCCTAGTACTACTCTCGCCCAAGCACGCTTAACTTCGGATTTCTGATCGGATCCGGTTCATTAGTTCTGGTATGATCGCAATGTTGATGGAACAATTCCTTTATGTGTTAACGGTTCAAAGTCCCAGCCTAGAGAGAAGGCCCATTCAGAAGGCCCAATGGGCTTAACGACAACCCATCCGCTTCAACAACCCAGCATCCTCCCAAGATGAGATATCGACGTGTTGTAGGGCCCTCTAATGTCCCACGAGTAAGGTTGTCGTCAATTTAACAACTCACGACGTACGATCCGGTATCGAAAAACAAAGCTAAAAAATAAAAGTAGCCCAAAACTGATAAAAACTTTCGATTTTGGATTCCAAAAAAGGGTACAACGAGCAAGCGGGCTGCCCCCGTCGTAGAGCTCTCGAAGAGCTTTCCAAAGGTATGCTGTGCGCCGCGTAACTCCTTACGGATCAAAAGTTATGGGCACCGGAGCGAAGGAGACCTGGTCACAAGCCCTACGCCCTCGGTTTGCTAGCCCCGCCTCCACGTGAAGCGAAGTTGTCTTGCCCAAGTTGCTGTGGGATTCGATAATAGAAATGTGGTGGATAAAGTATCATGGCAACCTTAAAGGGAGCAAGAATAATTGAAAAGGGGGGGTGCACCACGACAACTTCCCAGGGGGTCACCCATCATAGTACTACTCTCGCCCAAGCACGCTTAACTTCGGAGTTTTGATGGAATCTGGTGCATTACTGCTGGTATGATCGCACCTGTCATGTTGATGGCCCAATTCCTTTATGTGTTAACGGTTCACAGTGCCAGCCTAGAGAGATAGCCCATTCAAACGGCCCAACGGGCTTAACGACAACCCATCCGCTTCAATAGCCCAGCATCATCACAAGATGAGATATCGACGCGTTGTAAGGCCCTCTAATGTCCCGCGATTAAGGTTGTTGTCCTTTTCACAGCTTACGACGTACGATACGGGACGGAAAAACATAGCAAAATTAGAAAAGTAGCCCGAAACTAATGAAAAGGTTCGATTTTGGGCTCCAAAAAGGTTACAGTGAGCAAGCTGGCTGCCTCCGTCATAGAGTTCTCGGAGAGCTTTCCAACGGTTTGCAGTGCGCCGCGAAACTCTTTACGGATCAAAAGTTATGGGCACCGAAGCGAAGGAGACCTGGTTACAAGCCCTACGCCCTCGGTTTGCTGGCCCAGCCACCACGTGAAGCGAAGTTGTCTTGCCCAAGGTTCCATGGGATTTGATAATAGAAATATGGTGGATAAAGTATCTTGACAACCCTAACCGGAGGAAAAAAAATTAAAAAGGGAGGTACAACACGAGGACTTCCCAAGGGGTCACCCATCCTAGTACTACTCTCGACCTAGCACGCTTAACTTCGGAGTTCTGATGGGATCCGGTGCTTTAGTCCTGGTATGATCCCACCCGTCATGTTGAGGGCACAATTCCTTTATGTGTTAATGGTTCACAGACCCAGCATAGAAAGATGGCCTATTCAGAAGGCCCAATGGGCTTAACGATAACCCATCCGCTATAACAACCTAGAATCCTCGCAAGACTAGATATCGACGCATTGTAAGGCCCTCTAATGTCCCGCGAGTAAGGTTGTCGTCATTTTAACAGCTCACGACGTGAGATCCGGAACGGAAAAACAGAGCTAAAAAAGAAAAGTGGCCCAAAATTGATGAAAACGTTCGATTTTGGGCTCCAAAAAAGGGCATAACGTGCAAGCTTGTTGCCCCCGTTGTAGAGCTCTCGGAGAGCTTTCCAACGGTATGCTGTGCACCACATAACTCCTTACGGATCAAAAGTTATGGGCATTGGAGCGACGAAGACTTGGTCACAAGCCCTACGCCTTCGGTTTACGAGCCAAGCCTCCACGTGAAGCGAAGTTGTCTTGCCCAAGGTGCCGTGGGATTCAATAATAGAAATGTGGTCGACCAAGTGTCTTGGCAACCCTAACCGGGGCAAAAAAAATTGAAGAGGGGGGTGCAACACGAGGTCCTCCCAGGGGGTCACCCATCCTAGTACTACTCTCGCCCACACACACTTAACTTCGGAGTTCTGATGGGATCCGGTGCATTAGTGCTGGTATGAACGCACAAGTCATGTTGATGGCACAATTCCTTTATGTGTTAACGATTCACAGTCCCAGCCTAGAGAGATTGCCCATTCAGAAGGACCAATGGGCTTAACAACAACCCATCCGCTTTAACAAAGCAGCATCCTCGCAAGACGTAATATCGACGCATTGTAGGGCCCTGTAATATCCCGCGAGTATGGTTGCTGTCCTTTTAACAAGTCACGATGTACGATCCGAGAATGAAAAATAGAGCAAAACTAACAAAGTGGCCCGAACCTGATGAAAATGTTCGATTTTGGGCTCCAAAAAAGGCACCGCTAGCAAGCTTGCTTCTCCCATCGTAGAGCTCTCGGAGAGCTTTCCAACGGTATGTTGTGCGCCATGTAACTCGTTACGGCTCAAAAGTTATGGGCACCAGAGCGACAAAGACTTGGTCACAAGCCCTACGCGCTCGGTTTGCGGGCCCAGCCTCCACGTGAAGCGAAGTTGTCTTGCCCAAGGTGCCGTGGAATTCGATAATAGAAATGTGGTAGAGAAAGTATCTTGGCAACCCTAACATGGAGAAAAAAAAATTGAAAAGGGGGGTGCAACACGCGGACTTCCCAGGGGGTCACCCATCCTAGTACTACTCTTGCCCAAGCACGCTTAACTTCGGAGTTCTGATGGGATCTGTTGCATTTGTGCTGGTATGATCGCACCCTTCATGGTGGGGGTAGAATTCCTTTTTGTGTTCACGGTTCACAGTCCCAGCCTAGAGGGATGGCCCATTCAGAAGGCCCAATGGGCTTAACAACAACCCATCCGCTTCAACAACGCAGCATCCTTGCAATACGTGATATAGACGCGTTGTAGGGCCCTCTAATGTCCTGCGACTAAGGTGGTCGTCCTTTTAACAGCTCACGACATACGATCCGGGATGGAAAAACAGAGCTTGATAAGAAAAGTGGCCCGAAACTGATGAAAACATTCGAGTTTGGGCTCCAAAAAGGGCACAGCGAACAAGTTACTGCGCCCGTCGTAGAGCTTTCGGAGTGCTTTCCAATGGTATGCAGTGCAACGCGTATCTCCTTACGGATCAAAAGTTATGGGCACCGGAGCGACAGAGACTTGGTCACAAGCCCTACGCCCTCAGTTTGCGGGCCCAGCCTCCACGTGAAGCGAAGTTGTCATGCCCAAGGTACCGTGGGATTCGATAATAGAAATGTGGTCGATAAAGTATCTTGGCAACCCTAACCGGAGGAAAAAAAATTGAAAAGGGGGGTGCAACACGAGGACTTCCCTGGGGGTCACCCATCCTAGTACTACTCTCGCCCAAGCACACTTAACTTCGGAGTTCTGATGGGATCCGGTGCATTAGTGCTGGTATGAACGCACACGTCATGTTGATGGCATAATTCCTTTATGTGTTAACGATTCACAGTCCCAGCCTAGAGAGATTGCCCATTCAGAAGGCCCAATGGGCTTAAAAACAACCCCTCCGCTTTAACAACACAGAAAACTCGCAAGACGTGATATCGACGCGTTGTAGGGCCCTGTAATGTCCCGCGAGTATGGTTGTCGTCCTTTTAACAACTCACGATGTACGATCCGAGAAGGAAAAACAGAGCAAAACTAGCAAAGTGGCCCGAAACTGATGAAAATGTTCAATTTTGGGCTCCAAAAAAGGGCACCGCGAGCAACCTTGCTTCTCCCATCGTAGAGCTCTCAGAGAGCTTTCCAATGGTATGCTGTGCGCCGTGTAACTCCTTACGGATCAAAAGTTATGGGCACCAGAGCGACAAAGACTTGGTCACAAGCCCTACGCCATCGGTTTGCGGGCCCAGCCTCCACGTGAAGCGAAGTTGTCTTGCCCAAGGTGCCGTGGAATTCGATAATAGAAATGTGGCAGAAAAAGTATCTTGGCAACCCTAACATGGGGAAAAAAGATTGAAAACGGGGGTGGAACACGAGGACTTCCCAGGGGGTCACCCATCCTTGTACTACTCTCGCCCAAGCACGCTTAACTTCGGAGTTCTGATGGGATCCGTTGCATTTGTGCTGGTATGATCGCACCCTTCATGGTGGGGGTAGAATTCCTTTTTGTTTTCACGGTTCACAGTCCCAGCCTAGAGGGATGGCCCATTCTGAAGGCCCAGTGGGCTTAACAACAACCTATCCGCTTCAACAACGCAGCATCCTTGCAAGACGTGATATCTACGCGTTGTAGGGCCCTCTAATGTCCTGCGAGTAAGGTGGTCGTCCTTTTAACAGCTCACGACGTACGATCCGGGATGGAAAAACAAAGCTTGATAAGAAAAGTAGCCCGAAACTGATGAAAACGTTCGATTTTGTGCTCCAAAAAGGGCGCAGCGAGAAAGCTATTGCGCCCGTCGTAGAGCTCTCGGAGTGCTTCCCAAAGGTATGCTATGCGCCGCGTAACTCCTTACAAATCAAAAGTTATGGGCACCGGAGCGACAGAAACCTAGTCACAAGCCCTACGCCCTCAATTTACGGGCCCAGCCTCTACATGAAGCGAAGTTGTCATGCCCAAGGTGCTGTGGGATTCGATAATAGAAATGAGATCGATAAAGTATCTTGGCAACCTTAACCGGAGGAAAAAAAATTGAAAAGTGGGGAGCAACACAAGGACTTCCCATGGGGTCAGCCATCCTACTTCTACTCTCGCCCAAGCACACTTAACTTCGGAGTTCTGATGGGATCCGGTGCATTAGTGCTGGTATGAACGCACACGTCATGTTGATGGCACAATTCCTTTCTGTGTTAACGATTCACAGTCCCAGCCTAGAGAGATTGTCCATTTAGAAGGCCCAATGGGCTTAACAACAACCCATCCGCTTTAACAACGCAGCATCCTCGCAAGACGTGATATCAACGCGTTGTAGGGCCCTGTAATGTCCTGCGAGTATGGTTGTCGTCCTTTTAACAACTCACGATGTACGATCCGAGAAGGAAAAATAGAGCAAAACCAGAAAAGTGGACCGAAACTGATGAAAATGTTCGATTTTGGGCTCCAAAAAAGGGTACCGTGAGCAAGCTTGCTTCTCCCATCGTAGAGCTCACGTAGAGCTTTCCAACGGTATGCTGTGCGCCGTGTAACTCCTTACGGATCAAAAGTTATGGGCACCCGAGCGACAAAGACTTGGTCACAAACCCTACGCCCTCGGTTTACGGGCCCAGCCTCCACGTGAAGCGAAGTTATCTTGCCCAAGGTGCAGTGGGATTCGATAATAGAAATGTGGCAGAGAAAGTATCTTGGCAACCCTAACATGGGGAAAAAAAATTGAAAAGAAGGGTACAACACGAGGACTTCCCAGGGGGTCACCCATCCTAGTACTACTCTCGCCCAAGCACGCTTAACTTCGGAGTTCTGATGGGATCCGTTGCATTTGTGCTGGTATGATCGCACCCTTCATGGTGGGGGTTGAATTCCTTTTTGTGTTCACGGTTCACAGTCCCAGCCTAGAGGGATGGCCCATTCAGAAAGCCCAATGGGCTTAACAACAACCCATCCGCTTCAACAACGCAGTATCCTCGCAAGATGTGATATCAATGCATTGTAGCGCCCTCTTATGTCCCGCGAGTGTGGTTGTCATCCTTTTAAAAGCTCACGAGGTACGATCCGGGATGAAAAAACAGAGCTTAATAAGAAAAGTGGCCCGAAACTGACGAAAACGTTCAATTTTGGGCTCCAAAAAGGGTACAGCAAGCAAGCTGCTGCGCCCGTCGTAGAGCTCTCGGTGAGCTTTCCAACGGTATGCTGTGCGCCACGTAACTCCTTACGGATCAAAAGTTATAGGCACCGGAGCGACGGAGACCTGGTCAAAAGCCCTACGTCTTCAGTTTGCGGGCCCAGCCTCCAAGTGAAGCGAAGTTGTCATGCCCAAGGTGCCGTGAGATTCGATAATAAAAATGTGGTGTATAAAGTATCTTGGCAACCCTAACCATAGGAAAAAAAATTGAAAAGGGGGGTGCAACACGAGGACTACCCCGGGGGTCACCCATCCTAGTACTACTCTCGCCCAAGCACGCTTAACTTCGGAGTTCTGATGGGATCCGGTGCATTAGTGCTGGTGTGATCGCATCCGTCATGTTGATGGCACAATTCCTTTATGTTTTAACGATTCACAGTCCCAGCCTAGAGAGATTGCCCATTCAGAAGGCCCAATGGGCTTAACAATATCCCATCCGCTTTAACAACGCAGCATCCTCGCAAGACGTGATATCGACTCATTGTAGCGCACTCTAATGTCCCGCGAGTAAGGTTGTCGTCCTTTTAACAGCTCACGTTGTACGATCCGGGAAGGAAAACGTTCGATTTTGGGCTCCAAAAAAGGGTATAGTGAGCAAGCTTGCTTCACCCGTCGTAGAGCTTTCGGAGAGCTTTCAAACGGTATGTTGTGCGCCGTTTAACACCTTACGGATCAAAACTTATGGGCACCGGAGCGACAAAGACTTGGTCACAAGCCCAACGCCCTCTGTTTGCGGGCCCAGCCTCCACGTGAAGCGAAGTTGTCTTGCCCAAGGTGCCGTGGGATTCGATAATAGAAAATTGGTGGATAAAGTAACTTGGCAACCCTAACCTAAAGAAAAAAAATTGAAAAGTGGGGTGCAATACGAAGACTTCCCAGGGGGTCACCCATCCTAATACTACTCTCACCGAAGCACACTTAAGTTCGGAGTTCTGATGGAATCCATTGCATTAGTGTTGGTATGATCGCACCCGTCATGGTAGGGTAGAATTCCTTTTTGTGTTAACGGTTCACAGTCCCAGCCTAGAGGGATGGCCCATTCAGAAGGCCCAATGGGCTTAACAACAACCCATCCGCTTCAACAACGCAGCATCCTCGCTATACGTGATATTGACGCGTTGTAGGGCCCTCTAATATCCGGCGAGTAAGGCTGTCATCCTTTTAACAGCTCACGATGTACGATCCGGATGGAAAAACACAACTTAATAAGAAAAGTGGCCCGAAACTGATGAAAACGTTCGATTTTAGGCTCCAAAAAGGGCACAGCGAGAAAGCTGATGCGCCCATCGTAGAGCTCTCGGAGAGCTTTGCAACGGTATGTTGTGCGCCGCGTAACTCCTTACGGATCAAAATTTATGGGCACCGGAGCGACGGAGACCTGGTCACAAGCCCTACGCCCCCAGTTTGCGTGCCCAGCATCCACGTGAAGCGAAGTTATCTTGCCCAAGGTGCCGTGGGATTCGATAATAGAAATGTGGTGGATAAAGTATCTTGGGAACCCTAACTGGAGGAAAAAAAATTGAAAAGGGGGGTGCAACACGAGAACTTCCAAAGGGGTCGCCCATCCTAGTACTACTCCCGCCCAAGCACGCTTAACTTCGGAGTTCTGATGGGATCCAGTGGATTAGTGCTGGTATGATCGCACCCGTAATGGTGGGGGTAGAATTCCTTTTTCTGTTAACGGTTCACAGTCCCAGCCTAGAGAGATGGCCCATTCAAAAGGCCCAATGCGCTTAACAACTACCCATCAGCTTCAACAACGCAGCATCCTCGCAAGACGTGATATTGACGCATTGTAAGGCCCTCTAATGTCCTGCAAGTAAGGTGGTCGTCCTTTTCACAGCTCACGACGTACGATCCGGGACGAAAAAATAGAGCTTTATAAGAAAAGTGGCCCGAAACTGATGAAAACGTTTAATTTTGGGCTCCAAAAAGGGCACAACGAGCAAGCTGCTGTGCTCGTCGTAGAGCTCTCGTAGAGCTTTCCAACGGTATGCTGTGCGCCGCGTAACTCCATACGGATCAAAAGTTATGGGCACCGGAGCGACGGAGCCCTGGTCACAAGCCATATGCCCTCGGTTTACGGGCCTAACCTCCAGGTGAAGCGAAGTTGTCTTGACCAAGGTGCCGTGGGATTCGATAGTAGAAATGTGGTGGATAAAGTATCTTGGCAACCCTAACCGGCGAAAAAAAAATTGAAAAGGGGAGTGCAACATGAGGACTTCCCAAGGGGACACCTATCCTAGTACTACTCTCGCCCAAGCACGCTTAACTTCGGACATCTGATGGGATCCGGTGCGTTAGTGCTGCTATGATAGCACCCGTCATGGTAGGGGTAGAATTCCTTTTTGTGTTAACAGTTCACAGTCCGAGCCTAGAGAAATGGCCCATTCAGAAGGCCCAATGGGCTTTACAACAACCCATCTGCTTCTACAATGCAGCATCCTCATAAGATGTGATATCGACGCGTTGTAGGGCCCTCTAATGTCCCGCAAGTAAAGATGTCATCCTTTTAACAGCTCACGACGTACGATCCGGGACTCAAAAACAGAGTTTAATAAGAAAAGTGGCCCGATACTGATGAAAACGTTCGATTTTGGGCTCCAAAAATGGTACAGCGAGCAAGCTACTGCGCCCGTTGTAGAGCTCTAGGAGAGCTTTCCAACGGTATACTGTGCGCCGCGTAACTCCTTACGGATCAAAAGTTATGGGCACTGGAGCAAAGAAAACCTGGTCACAAGCCCTACGCCCTCAGTTTGGTAGACCAGCCTCCACGTGAAGCGAAGTTGTCTTGCCTAAGGTGCCGTGGGATTCGATAATAGAAATGTGGCGAATAAAGTATCTTGGCAACCCTAACCGGAGCAAAAAAAATTGAAAAAAGGAGTGCAACACGAGGACTTCCCAGGGGGTCACCCATCTGAGTACTACTCTCGCCCAAGCACGCTTAATTTCAGAATTCTGATGGGATCCGCTGCATTAGTACTGGTATGATCGCACCCGTCATGTTGAGGCACAATTCCTTTATGTGTTAATGGTTCACAGTCCCAGCCTAGAGAGATGGCCCATTCAGAAGGCCCAATGGGCTTAACGACAACCCATCCGCTTCAACAACCCAGCATCCTCGTAAGACAAGATATCAACGCGTTGTAGGGCCCTCTAATTTCCCGTGAGTAAGATTGTCGTCCTTTCAACAGCTCCCGTCGTACGATTCGGGACGGAAAAACAGAGCAAAATCTATAAAAGTGGCCTAAAATTGATAAAAACGGTCGATTTTGGGATCCAAAAAGGGCACAGCGAGCAAACTAGCTGCCCCCGCTGTAGAGCCCCCGAAGAGCTTCCCAACAGTATGCTGTGCGCTGTGTAACTCCTTACGGATCAAAAGTTATGGGCACCGGAGCAACACAGACCTGGTCCCAAGCCCTACGCCCTCGGTTTGCAGGCCCGGCCTCCACGTGAAGCGAAGTTGTCTTGCCCAAGGTGCCGTGGGATTCGATAATAGAAATGTGGTGGATAAAGTATCTTGGCAACCCTAACCGGAGCAAAAAAAATTGAAAAGGGGGGTGCAACACGAGGACTTCCCAGGGGGTCACCCATCCTAGTACTACTCTCGCCCAAGCACACTTAACTTCGGAGTTCTGATGGGATCCGGGGCATTAGTGCTGGTATGATCGCACCCGTCATGTTGAGGGCACAATTCCTTTATGTATTAACGGTTCACAGACCCAGCCTAGAGAGATGGCCTATTCAGAAGGCCCAATGGGTTTAACGACAACCCATCCGCTTCAACAACCCAGCTTCCTCGCAAGACAAGATTTCAATGCGTTATAGGGCCCTCTAATGTCCCGAGAGCAAGGTTGTCCTCCTTTTAACAACTCATGACGTACGATCCGGGTCGGAAAAATAGAGCTAAAATAGAAAAGTGGCCCGAAACTGATGAAGAACTTTGATTTTGGGCTCCAAAAAAGGTCACCGCGAACAAGCTGGCTACCACTGTCGTAGAGCTCTCGGAGGGCTTTCCAACGGTATGCTTTGCGCCTCGTAACTCCTTACGGATCAAAAGTTATGGGCACCGGAACGAAGGAGACCTGGTCACAAGCCCTACGCCCTCAGTTTGCTATCCTTGCCTCCACGTGAAGTGAAGTTGTCTTGCCTAAGGTGCCGTGGGATTCGATAATAGAAATGTGGTGGATAAAGTATCTTGGCAACCCTAACCAGAGCAAAACAAATTGAAAAGGGGGGTGCAACACGAGGACTTCCCAGAGGGTCACCCATCCTAGTACTACTCTCGCCCAAGCACGCTTAACTTCGGAGTTCTGATCAGATCCGGTGCATTAGTGCTGGTATGATCGCCTATGTCATGTTGATAGCACAATTCCTTTATGTGTTAACAGTTCACAGTCCCAGCCTAGAGAGATGGCCCATTCAGAAGGCCCAATGGGCTTAACGACAACCCATCCGCTTCAACAACCTAGGATCCTCGTAAGATGAGATTTCGACGTGTTGTAGGGTCCTCTAATGTCCCACGAGTAAGGTTGTCGTCCTTTTAACAGCTCACGACGTACAATCCAGGACGGAAAAACAGAGCAAAAACAAGAAAAGTGGCCCGAAATTGATGAAAACATTTGATTTTGGCCTGCAAAAAAGGACACAACGAGCTAGCAGGCTACCCCAGTCGTAGAGCACTCGGAGAGCTTTCCAACGATATGCTGTGTGCCATGTAACTTCTTACGGATCAAAAGTTATGGGCACCGGAACAAAAGAGACCTGGTCACAAGCCCAACGCCCTCGGTTTGCTATCCTTGCCTCCACGTGAAGCGAAGTTGTCTTGCCTAAGGTGCCTTGGGATTCGATTATAGAAATGTGGTGGATAAAGTATCTTGGCAACCCTAACCGGAGCAAAAAAAATTGAAAAGGGGGTGCTACACGAGGACTTCCCAGGGGGTCACCCATCCTAGTACTACTCTCGCCCAAGCACGCTTAACTTCAGAGTTCAGATCGGATCCGGTGCATTAGTGCTGGTATGATCACACCCGTCATGTTGATGGCCCAATTCCTTTATGTGTTAACGGTTCACAGTCCCAGCCTAGAGAGATAGCACATTCAGAAGGCCGAATGGGCTTAAGGACAACCCATCCGCTTCAACAACCCAGCATCCTCGCAAGACGAGATATCAACGCGTTGTAGGGCCCTCTAATTTCCCGCGAGTATGGTTGTCGTCCGTTTAACTGTTCACGACGTACGATACGGGATAGAAAAACAGAGCAAAATTATAAAAGTTGCCCAAAACTGATGAAAACGTTCGATTTTGGGATCCAAAAAGGGCAGCGCGAGCAAACTAGCTACTCCCATCGTAGAGCACCCGAAGAGCTTTCCAACGGTATGCTGTGCGCTGTGTAACTCCTTACGGATCAAAAGTTATAGGCACCGGAGCGACGGAGACCTTCTCACCAGCCCTACGCCCTCGGTTTGCGGGTCCGGCCTCAACGTGAAGCGAAGTTGTCTTGCCCAAGGTGCCGTGGGATTCTATAATAGAAATGTGGTGGAAAAAGTATCTTGGCAACCCTAACCGCAGCAAAAGAAATTGAAAAAGGGGGTGCAACACGAGGACTTCCCAGGGGGTCGCCCATCCAAGTACTACTCTCGCCCAAGCACGCTTAACTTCGGAGTTCTGATGGGATCCGGTGCATTAGTGCTGGTATGACCGCACACGTCATGTTGACGGAACAATTCCTTTATGTGTTAACGGTTCACAGTCCCAGCCTAGAGAGATGGCCCATTCAGAAGGCCCAATGGGCTTAACGACAACCCATCCGCTTCAACAACCCAGCATCCTCGCAAGACGAGATATCGACACATTGAAGGGCCCTCTAATTTCTGCGAGTAAGGTTGTCGACCTTTTAACAGCTCATGACGTACGATCCGGGACTGAAAAACAGAGCCAAAAAAAAAAAGTGGCCCGAAACTGATGAAAACGTTCAATTTTAGGCTCCAAAAAAGTACACAACGAGCTAGCAGGCTACCCCAGTCGTAGAGCTTTCGGAGAGCTTTCCAACGGTATGCTGTGTGCCGTGTAACTCCTTACGGATCAAAAGTTAAGGGCACCGGAACAAAGGAGACCTGGTCACAAGCCTTACGCCCTCGGTTTGCTATCCTTGCCTCCACGTGAAGCGAAGTTGTCTTGCCTAAGGTGCCGTGGGATTCGTTTATAGAAATGTGGTGGATAAAGTATCTTGGCAACCCTAACCGGAGCAAAAAAAATTGAAAAAGGGGGTGCTACACGAGGACTTCCCAGTGGGTCACCCATCCTAGTACTACTCTCGCCCAAGCACGCTTAACTTCAGAATTCAGATCGGATCCGGTGCATTAGTGCTGGTATGATCACACCCGTCATGTTGATGGCCCAATTCCTTTATGCGTTAACGGTTCACAGTCCCAGCCTAGAGAGATAGCACATTCAAAAGGCCGAATGGGCTTAAGGACAACCTATCCGCTTCAACAACCCAGCATCCTCGCAAGACGAGATATCAACGCGTTGTAGGGCCCTCTAATTTCCCGCGAGTATGGTTGTCGTCCGTTTAACTGCTCACGACGTACGATACGGGATAGAAAAATAGAGCAAAATTATAAAAGTTGCCCAAAACTGATGAAAACGTTCGATTTTGGGATCCAAAAAGGGCAGCGCGAGCAAACTAGCTACTCCCATCGTAGAGCACCCGAAGAGCTTTCCAACGGTATGCTGTGCGCTGTGTAACTCCTTACGGATCAAAAGTTATGGGCACCGGAGCGACAGAGACCTTGTCCCAAGCCCTACGTCCTTGGTTTGCAGGCCCGGCCTCCACGTGAAGCGAAGATGTCTTGCCCAAGGTGCCGTGGGATTCGATAATAGAAATGTGGTGGATAAAGTATCTTGGCAACCCTAACCGATGGAAAAGAAATTGAAAAGGGGGGTGCAACATGGGGACTTCCCAGGGGGTTACCCATCCTAGTACTACTCTCGCCCACGCACGCTCAACTTCGGAGTTCTGATAGGATCCGGTGCATTAGTACTGGTATGATCGCACCAGTCGTGTTGATGGCACAATTCCTTTATGTGTTAACGGTTCACAATCCCAGCCTAGAGAGATGGCCCATTCAAAAGGCCCAATAGGCTTAACGATAACCCATCTGCTTCAACAACCCATCATCCTCGCAAGATGAGATATTGACGCATTGTAGGGCCCTCTAAATTCCATTGAGTAAGGTTGTCGTCCTTTTAACAGCTCACGACGTACGATCTGGGACAGAAAAACATAGCAAAAATCAGAAAAGTTGCCCGAAACTGATGAAAATGTTCTATTTTAGGCTCCAAAAAAGTACACAACGAGCTAGCAGGCTACCCCAGTCGTAGAGCTTTCGGAGAGCTTTCCAACGGTATGCTGTGTGCCGTGTAACTCCTTACGGATCAAAAGTTAAGGGCACCGGAACAAAGGAGACCTGGTCACAAGCCTTACGCCCTCGGTTTGCTATCCTTGCCTCCACGTGAAGCGAAGTTGTCTTGCCTAAGGTGCCGTGGGATTCGTTTATAGAAATGTGGTGGATAAAGTATCTTGGCAACCCTAACCGGAGCAAAAAAAATTGAAAAAGGGGGTGCTACACGAGGACTTCCCAGGGGGTCACCCATCCTAGTACTACTCTCGCCCAAGCACGCTTAACTTCAGAATTCAGATCGGATCCGGTGCATTAGTGCTGGTATGATCACACCCGTCATGTTGATGGCCCAATTCCTTTATGTGTTAACGGTTCACAGTCCCAGCCTAGAGAGATAGCCCATTCAAAAGGCCCAACGGGCTTAACGACAACCCATCCGCTTCAACAGCCCAGCATCCTCACAAGACGTGATATCGACGCATTGTAGGGTCCTCTAATGTCCCGCGAGTAAGGTTGTTGTCCTTTTAACAACTCACGACGCACGATCCGGGACGGAAAAACAGAGCAGAATAAGAAAAGTGGCCCGAAACTGACGTAAACGTTTGATTTTGGGCTCCAAAAAGGGCACAGCAAGCAAGCTGCTACCCCCGTCTTAGGGCTCTCAGAGAGCTTTGCAACGGTATGCTGTGTGCCGCGTAATTCCTTACGGATCAAAAGTTATGGGCACCAGAGCGACGGAGACCTGGTCAAAAGCCCTACGCCCTCGGTTTACGGGCCCAGCCTCCACGTGAAGCGAAGTTGTCTTGCCCAAGGTGCCGTGGGATTCCATAATAGAAATGGGGTGGATAAAGTCTCTTGACAGCCCTACCCGGAGGAAAAAAAATTGAAAAGGGGGGTGAAACACGCGGACTTCCCAGGGGGTCATCCATCCAAGTACTACTCTCGACCAAGCACACTTAACTTCGGAGTTCTAATGGGATCCGGTGCATTAGTGCTGGTATGAATGCACACGTCATGTTGATGGCACAATTCCTTTATGTGTTAACGATTCCCAATCCCAGCCTAGAGAGATTGCCCATTCAGAAGGCCCAATGGGCTTAACAACAACCCATCCGCTTTAACAACGCAGCATCCTCGCAAGACGTGATATCGACGCGTTGTAGGGCCCTGTAATGACCGGCGAGTGTGGTTGTCGTCCTTTTAACAACTCACGATGTATGATCCGAGAAGGAAAAACAGTGCAAAACTAGAAAAGTGGCCCGAAACTGATGAAAATATTCGATTTTGGGCTCCAAAAAGGGGCACCGCGAGCAAGCTTGCTTCTCCTATCGTAGAGCTCTCGGAGAGCTTTCCAACGGTATGCTGTGCGCCGTGTAACTCCTTACGGATCAAAAGTTATGGGCACCAGAGCGACAAAGACTTGGTCACAAGCCCTACGCCCTCGGTTTGCAGGCCCAGCCTCCACGTGAAGCGAAGTTGTCTTGCCCAAAGTTCCGTGGGATTCGATAATAGAAATGTGGTAGAGAAAGTATCTAGGCAACGCTAACCTCAGGAAAAAAAATTGAAAAGAGGGGTGCAACACGAGGACTTCCCAAGGGGTCACCCATCCTAGTACTACTCTCGCCCAAGCACGCTTAACTTCGGAGTTCTTATGGGATCCGTTGCATTAGTGCTGGTATGATCGCACCCATCATGGTGGGGGTAGAATTCCTTTTTGTGTTCACGGTTCACAATCCCAGCCTAGAGGGATGGCCCATTCAGAAGGCCCAATGGGCTTAACAACAACCCATCTGCTTCCGCAATGCAGCATCCTCGCAAGACGTGATATCAACGAGTTGTAGGGCCCTCTAATGTCCCACGAGTAGGGTTGTTGTCCTTTTAACAGCTCACGACGTACGATCCGGGATGGAAAAATAGAGCTAAATTAGAAAAGTGGGCCGAAACTGATGAAAACGTTCAATTTTGGGCTCCAAAAAAGGGCACAGCGAGCAAGCTTGCTGCGCCCGTAGTAGAGCTCTTGGAGAGCTTTCCAACAGTATGCTGTGCGCCGCGTAACTCCTTATGGATCAAAAGTTATGGGCACCGGAGCGACGGAGACCTGCTCACAAGCCCTACGCCCTCGATTTGCGGGCCCGCCCTCCACGTGAAGCGAAGTTGTCTTGCCCAAGGTGCCGTGGGATTCGATAATAGAAATGTGGTGGATAAAGTATCTTGGCAACCCTAATCGGAGGAAAAGAAATTGAAAAGTGGGGTGCAACACGAGGACTCCCCAGGGGGTCCCCCATCCTAGTACTACTCTCGCCCAAGCACGCTTAACTTCGGAGTTCTGATGGGATCCGGTGCATTAGTGCTGGTATGATCGCACCCGTCATGTTGGGGCTAGAATTCCTTTTTGTGTTAACGGTTCACAGTCCCAGCCTGCAGAGATGGCCTATTCAGAAGGCCCAATGGGCTTAACAACAACCCATCCACTTCAACAACGCAGCATCCACACAAGACGTGATATCGACGCATTGTAGGGCCCTCTAATGTCCCCTGAGTAAGGTTGTCGTCCTTTTAACAGCTCACAATGTACGATCCAGGACGGAAAAACATAGCTTAATAAGAAAATTGGCCCGAAACTGACAAAAACGTTCCACTTTGGGCTCCAAAAAGGGCACAGTGTCACGCCCCAACCCGGCCTATAAAGGTTAGACTAGGGTGTGATCTAAACAGTCAAGTCCTTTCATATCCTTAATCATTCTAGGAGGTTTAACACTTAACGTTTTATTCTGGACTTCAAAATTTTTCCGGAAATCCGGCAGCATAACGGCTGTAATTGGGCTCTTTGTTTTGACCTAAATTTTCTAACAGCCTCAAAATTTACCATCTCAAATTCAATTCCAGCTAAGATTACTATTACTCCATCAATTGAATTGCCTATTGGTTAATTCGACGTCCCGTTTGATTTAAAACCTAGCTTGATACTATGTCTTGTTTGTCCATTTATTCTCATTTCAAATATACCTGCTGATCTTAACTTATTAGCGAGTACCTGTTGAGATTGGATAAGTTCATTTACCTATTCCTTAGCTAAGCATCATAACCTGTGATAGATACTAGCGGTAGTAAAAGAAAAACGATCATAGTCATGTCTAGTATCAGTCTACTTAAAAGTACAAACCAAAATTAGACCCCAAAGTACACCGGGGGTCTTTTACATCAGAAGCAACAATAACATAAGGGAAATAGTCTTCAAGCAGCAAAAGTACACAAGTAGTCACGTTCAAGCAAAACAACAATAACAGGCAACCACTCCAGGGGTTCATCATTAGGTACTTTATCCTCGGGCTCCTGTGCCTGTTCTTCTTCACCTGAAATGATGAAAGAGGGTGAGTCCTTATGAAGTCAGCGAGGGGGAACGAGAAATAAATTTTGAAACTCATTTTCCGATTCCATTTATGAAAACCCCTTTTTTTAAAACGTGTCACATATTACAAATAATGTGGTAAGAAATTATAAGAAACAAATCGAGAAACTGATACAATTACTAATCATTTCAAGGATATGGTAAGCATTTGCTCTCAATTTCAATTTCGAATCATTTGGTGCGGCCGGCTTCAATAATCTACTTATCACTCCCAAATGGGTGTACTCCGGATGTACCCCGAAACCTACGACCCAACTCTCCGAGGGTGAAATGCCAAGCGAGAGAGGGAATTGGACCATGGCAGTCACGGTAACACCGGCAAGCCCGATGCCGCCCGGCGTGCGTGAAACACTACCATGCCACACGAAAGGTTGCAACCTCGTATGCGATGCACATTTATAACGTTTAACATATCATATTAGGAGGGCAACAAAGTAGGTTGCCTCCGAACAGTTATAAGATCGCACGTTGTCAAGTAGTCGAACAAGGCACGATAAGGCAAGTAATTTCACTTGAAAGGCATATAGAGTCATACGAACATCAAACGTGCAGCCATGTAACACATGTAAAACAGGCCATATAACTCATTAAGAAGCTCATATAATCAAGTGATACGAATTATTCAACATGCAACAACATTTACGTGGGTTCGGTAGCAAGAAAAGCTTATTTGACAACATGCAATCGTCAAAACCATAATTGAAGTTATAACACATTTACGGGCAGCCCACTAAGCATAAAATTTCCACACAATAACCAAAGATCAACACTTAGCAAAGCTACGTAGTCATTAGGGTTTCTATCTCATGCTTATTCGTGTGATTAAAACCCTAAGTCAACTCAAAGTCATTCTCAAGTCATGCATCATTCCATTCATGCATCCTCAAGTACTCAAAACAGTCCACGCAATATTCCAACATCATAATTCCAAGCAATTAGCACCACAAGAGAGGTTACAATAGTTTTCCATGCATATAGCTAAGTGAAACACTCACTGCAGTAGTCTGTTTTCTCACAATCAATCGGATAATCAAAAAATCTCCATATTCAGTGAATAAGATTTAAAATTAAAGCTTAAGAAGTTAACTAAACTCAGAAACAAACCTTGCATCAATTGGGGTTCAGAATCATTAGTTATAGCCGAAACAGTGAGGTAGCACAAAACTGTTCAGATTTGCACACTTTTCAGAAATTGACGTTTTTGAGGTCCTTAGAGTCATTTTTAGCTTTGGTCCATTTCTGACAAAATTGTCCAGAACTGAAAAATATAGCATCACACAAATTTTCATGCATTTTGGACAACATTTACTAAGTCAAATATGGTTCGTTCCACAAGGTCAGTGCATCTGCCAAAACCTGATTCATTTTTCCAGATTTCCAGATTTGGTCACATTTTAATGATTTGTCATTTTGAGGACCTTAGAGTCAAAATTAGCTCCGGCCTATTTCTGGAAAAAATGTTCAAAACTGTTCAAAATAGTCACCCATCAATTTTGAAGCATTTTAAACATCATTTTCTTAGCTAAACTTACCTCGAACAGACTGGTCAGAGAGCTGTCACAAGAATTCGACTTCACCTAGCATCATTTTCAAGCCAAGATCTTGCCATGCATGGTTGTTTAAGCTCATGAACGACCACATCACTCAAGTACAGAAGAAAATATACACATTTATGAACATGCATGTGAAATTTCAAAGAGTTTTCAAAAGCTTTTAACCCTCACCTTTGCAATCAATCAAAAGATGCACAACCACCTTGTTGAAGCTCAAATCTTCTCCTTTTTCTTTGCCTAGCCGAAAACCTACTAGCTTTTCTCTATTTTTCCTAGCTTAATAAGCAATCTCTTAGTGCATGCAAGTAATTAGAACTTGAAGAAAAGAAATGGATGCTTAGTAACTCACCTAGGCCGAAATGAAGCTTCAAATGCACATGCAAGAGTGATTTCGAGCTCTAGCTTGTTTGCTTGGGTTTCTCGATGGCTACTTGACCTTGCTCAACCAAGATGTGAAGAAGACAACCCAAGGAGGTAGAAAACTCAGCCAAGAACCGAAAATGGAGAGAGAGAATGAAGAGGAAAGAGAAATGTGAAGAAAGCAATGAAGAAAATGACAAATAAGGAAGCCCTTTGCATCTTCAAGGGGAATGTCGGCCTTGGGCTTCAAAAATTCTGCATTTGTGTCTCCAATGTGATATTTTGAAATTGCTAGGATGGGCAAGGATGAAGTGGCCGAAAATTTGTGCAAGTGGGAGGATTTTTGAGCAATTTTTAATGCCTTTGTGTCATAAATTGTCTTGGCATGCATTAGAATAAAGAAATTTTGCTCAAACCTTGTGCATGACCATGGTATGGTCGGCCAATGCTAATAAAATAGCTGAATTTTTGTCATCTTTTGGGTGTTAATTGTTGTGTGGTGAAAATGAAAAAAGAACAAACAATAAAGAATAAGGAATGTCTAGTGTTTGGTGTATTTTTGTCTTCTAGTGAATGGAATTTGGATTATTATATTGATAGTGGATTTTGTAGGATTGTTTTGGGATTATTTTATAGTTTAGTGTTCCGCGTAAGATGCTTTCTCGGTTAGCGTGAAGGCACGCTTTCTTAGGTCTAGGGCACGCACTACGAGGTACGACACGAACTACGAGACAAACGCACCTTTTTCAACTAAACGCACGCAACACTATATGAATGCACGTAATTCGATGCAAGGCACACAAAAACTAAACACAATTCTCTAACCTAGGTCATGGCATGCAAATCGGGGTCGGGCCTCACATCCTTCCCTCCTTAAAAGAATTTCATCCCGAAATTCAATATTACCTTGAAATAATGCTGGATACTGCTGCTCCATCTGGTCTCGCCTTTCTCACGTTGCTTCTTCGATTCCATGATGATCCCACAGCACTTTCACCATAGGTATAGTTCTGTTGCGCAACTCCCGATCCTGCTGGTCTAAGATCCGAATGGGCTTCTCCTCGTAAGACAAGTTTTCCCGAATCTGCAACGGCTCAGGCTCCAAGATATGCGACGGGTCAGGATGATACTTCCGCAGCATCGATACATGAAAAACGTCATGAATATTGGAAAGGTTCTGGGGTAGTACTAGTCGATACGCCAACTTGCCAATCTTCTCAACTATCTCAAACGGTCCTACAAATCTTGGGCTCAACTTTCTACCCTTGCCATGTTTAATCAGTCCCCTCCGGGGTGATATCTTCAAGAACACCTTGTCGCCAACCTCAAACTCGAGACTCCGTCTCCGCCGGTCTGCATAACTCTTCTGCCTGCTGTGGGCGGTAAGCATCCGTTTCCGAATGAGGTAGATGTTATCAACAGTTTTCATCAGTTCGGGTAAAAGTGTCGGGTCAAAAGTCTTCGTCTCACCTACTTCATCCCAGTAGATTGGTGATTGACACTTACGTCCATACAGCGCCTCAAAAGGGGCCATCCCGATCGTGGCCTGATAACTATTGTTGTAGGCGAACTCCGCTAGAGATAGATATTTCTCCCAACCTTTCCCGAAGTCCAACACACATGCCCTCAGCATATCCTCCAAAATTTGAATAGTTCTCTCCGATTGACCATCCGTCTGAGGGTTATAAGCCGTGCTAAAACTCAATTTCGTCCCCAAAGCTTCCTGCAATCTCTTCCAAAATCGGGAAGTAAAACGAGGATCCCTATCCGATACAATACTCATAGGCATCCCGTGCAATCTCACAATCTCCGCCACATACATATCTCCTAGTTTCTCAGGACTATCTTCCTTGTTTATTGGTAAAAAGTGCGCCGACTTAGTCAATCTATCCACTATAACCCAAACGGCGTCACGACCCTTTTGTGATCTGGGCAGGTCCATAACAAAATCCATAGTAATATGTTCCCATTTCCATTGGGGAATCTCCAACGGCTGAAGTAAACCTGCGGGTCGTTGATGTTCTGCTTTGACTCTCTGGCAAGTCAAACACCGTGCTACAAACTCCGCAATTTCTCTTTTCATGTTATTCCACCAATAGTGTTGCTTCAACTCCCGATACATCTTTGTTCCGCCGGGGTGAATAGTATATCTAGAATTATGCGCTTCCTCAAGAATCTTCTTTTTCAGCTCTGGCTCATTGGGAACACAAACCCGGTTCCTAAATCTCCAAATACCATCATCATGAAACTTGAAATCTGCGTTGCTTTCCTTAATCTTTTGAAATTGTTGGTCCTTCTGTTGAGCCTCTCGTAACTCAGATAACAAAGTCGACTGAACTTGGGTAGTGGCAAAAAGTAACCCCTTCTGAGTCAATTGCGGTTTCCATAGAAACGCTTCCTCCAACAACTCCTGCACCTTGACTTCCAGTTTCGCCATGCTTGCTTTTATGCTTAAGGCATCTGCAACTACGTTCGCCTTACCGGGCACATAATTAATTGAGCAGTTATAATCATCCAAAAGCTCCATCCATCGCCTTTGCCTCATATTCAACTCCTTTTGAGAAAACAAGTATTTCAAGCTCTTATGATCGGTAAATACCTCAAATTTGTTACCCCACAAATAATGCCTCCATTTCTTGAGTGCAAACACAATAGCCGCTAATTCCAAATCATGCGTCGGGTAATTCATCTCATACGGCTTTGGTTTCCTAGAGGCATAAGAAATCACTCTTCCATTTTGCATCAACACACATCCCAATCCATCTTTCGAAGCATCGCTATAGATTACAAAACCTTGACTCCCTTCAGGCAATGCAAGAACTGGTGCGGTGGTCAATCTTTTCTTCAGCTCTTGGAAGCTGTTCTCACACTTATCATCCCACACGAACTTGGTTTTCTTTTGAGTGAGCTTTGTAAGCGGTCCTGCAATCTTAGAGAAATCCTTCACGAACCTCCGATAATAGCCGGCTAGACCAAGAAAACTACGAACTTCCGTGACATTTTTCGGCTTCTTCCAAGACATCACTGCATCGATCTTTGCTGGATCTACCGCTATTCCCTCTTGGGATATGATATGCCCCAAAAATGCAATCTGCTGCAACCAAAATTCACATTTGCTAAACTTTGCATACAATCGATGCTCTCGAAGTTTCTGCAGTACCAACTGCATATGTTGCTCATGCTCCGCCTCCGATTTCGAGTATACCAAAATATCATCAATGAAGATCACCACAAACTGGTCCAAGTAGGGTTGAACCACCCTATGCATCAAATCCATAAAGGCTGCAGGGGCATTAGTTAGTCCAAAAGGCATCACCACATATTCGTAGTGCCCATATCTTGTCCTGAAAGCCGTTTTAGGCACATCTTCCTTCTTGATCCTTAACTGATAATATCCTTGCCTCAAGTCGAGTTTCGAATACACTTTGGCTCCTTGCAGTTGATCAAATAACTTGTCAATCAGGGGAAGTGGGTATTTATTCTTGACAGTCACTTGGTTCAAACCTCGATAGTCAATGCATAGCCTCAACGTTCCGTCTTTCTTCTTAACAAATAGCACGGGCGCACCCCACGATGAAGAGCTCGGTTGTACAAATCCCTTCTTCAACAATCCCTGTAACTGGTCCTTCAATTCTTGTAGCTCGGCCAGTGCCATACGATAGGGAGCTTTTGATATCGGCTGGGCGCCAGGCAGCAACTCTATAACAAACTCGATCTCCCGATTTGGGGGTAAACCGGGTAATTCTTCAGGGAATACATCTGCATAGTCTTTGATCACAGGCATCTCCTCCAACTTAGCTTTATCCGATGGCTTGTTGATAAGGTAAGCCAAGTATCCGCTACATCATTTCCTCAAGGACTTCACTGCTTTTGTAGATGAAATGATGGAACTCCCGGTGAAATCTCTTCGGCCCAAAACCTCTAGTATCGGTTGATCAGGTACCCGGAACGTTATAATCTTCGCCCGGCAATCCAGTTGGACATGATGTTTTGCCAGCCAGTCCATCCCTAAAATGACCTCGTAGTCTCGAAAAGGTAATACAATAAGATTGGCCGAGAATTCCCTATCCTTAATTTGGATTTTACATGCTTTACAAGCTGAATTAGTTACAAGTTTAGAACCCATTGGAGTACCAACTTCTACTTCATATGGCAAACATACAACTTTCAATTTCACACGTTCTACACATAAAGGAGTAATAAATGAATGAGTAGCACCCGGATCAATTAACACCTTAACAGGTTGATTCAGTATGAAGAATGTACCTTCAACAACAGCGGTCTCATCTGGAATCTCCTCGCACTCGATAGCATAGGCTCGAGCCTGGACCCTAGGAACTGGAGTCTTGCCTCTACCAGCTGGTTTAACCTGATTTTGCCCCCTTGCCATTTAGGGCAATCCTTAACCCGGTGCTGATCGCTGCCACAACCTATACATCGTCCCAATTTCCTCCAACACTGGGCCTCAGTGTGAGCCTTCCTGCTACAGTGAGAACAAGTAACAGTCTGAGAAGCAGGTGAACTACCTGTGGATCCGCGGGCGGAAGAGGCTGATGGCGCTTTAGTCGGCCCACGGTTATTCACTGACCTATTCTGGCTCTAACCTTGACCGCGACTCTGACTCTGGAATTTCCTCTGCTGGCCTGGAGGCTGGTAAGGTTTCTTGTTTGGTTGACTCGAACCGGCTCCATCTAGTTTCCTCTTCTCAACTCGAGAGGCATCAGCAAAGAGGGCAGAGTAAGTAGAAAAGTCATGAGAAGCTAACTGATCCTGAATCTCTGGCCTCAAACCAACAGTAAATTTCCACATCTTTGCCTCTGGAGTAAAAACCATATACTGAGCATAACGGGACAGTCGGTCAAAACGAGCCTCGTACTGGGCCACCGTCATATTAACCTGGGTCAAGTGCATGAACTCCTCAATCCGCCTCTGCCTGGAAACTGCAGGTACATATTTCTCCTTAAACACCTTAACAAAATTACCCCACAAGCAAGGTGTCTGATCAGTCCCCCACAGTGCCTCTACAATGTGCCACCAATGCTCGGCATCCCCGTGCAACAGAAATACAACAAACTCTAATTTTTCTTCATCTGTATAATCAAGTGGCCTAAAAATCTTCTCGATCTCGGACAGCCAAGCCTCTGCTTTCTCATCATCAGCTTCCCCGTAGAATTTAGACGGGCGAAAGTCAAGGAATTCCTTCATTCTGTTATAACTCCCATGGTTACCTTCATTCCTGTTGTTGATGTTGTTGTTGGCTTCACGAGCATCCTGACGCTCCATCACACGTGACACACGATCCATGGCAGTTGCCATCATATTGAACATAGCTATACCGGGATTAGTCTGATAGGCATCCCCGGTCTCTTGAGGTTCACCGCTCCTATTAGTAGTACGGGTACTAGGGCCAGCCATCTAAAGGCACAATTTATCGAAATATGATAATTAAGAATCTAATGCATAAGATATGCAACATATTATAGATACAATTCTAAAAACATTCAAGGCATATGAGTCACTTAAGCACATAGAACATAAAAGGTACATTTATCACACAATAACACATAAACAAGTCATCCTAATTATCTTAGGGCTCTACCCACGGTCCGAGAGTTAAACCCGGCTTAAGCAATCTAAGCTTTGATACCATTCTTCTTGATGTCACGCCCCAACCCGGCCTATAAAGGTTAGACTAGGGTATGATCTAAACATTCAAGTCATTTCATATCCTTAATCATTCTAGGAGGTTTAACACTTAACGTTTTATTCTGGACTTCAAAATTTTTTCCAGAAATCCGGCAGCATAACGGCTGTAATTGGGCTCTTTGTTTTGACCTAAATTTTCTAACAGCCTCAAAATTTACCATCTCAAATTCAATTCCAGCTAAGATTACTATTACTCCATCAATTGAATTGCCTATTGGTTAATTCGACGTCCCGTTTGATTTAAAACCTAGCTTGATACTATGTCTCGTTTGTCCATTTATTCTCATTTCAAATATACCTGCTGATCTTAACTTATTAGCGAGTACCTGTTGAGATTGGATAAGTTCATTTACCTATTCCTTAGCTAAGCATCATAACCTGTGATAGATACTAGCGGTAGTAAAAGCAAAACGATCATAGTCATGTCTAGTATCAGTCTACTTAAAAGTACAAACCAAAATTAGACCCCAAATTACAGCGGTGGTCTTTTACATCACAAGCAACAATAACATAAGGGAAATAGTCTTCAAGCAGCAAAAAGTACACAAGTAGTCACGTTCAAGCAAAACAACAATAATAGGCAATCACTCCAGGGGTTCATCATTAGGTACATTATCCTCGGGTTCCTGTGCCTGTTCTTCTTCACCTGAAATGATAAAAGAGGGTGAGTCCTTATTAACTCAGCGAGGGGGAACGAGAAATAAATTTTGAAACTCATTTTCCGATTCCATTTATGAAAACCCGTTTTTTTAAAACGTGTCACATATTACAAATAATGTGGTAAGCAATTATAAGAAACAAATCGAGAAACTGATACAATTACCAATCATTTCAAGGATACGGTGAGCATTTGCTCTCAATTTCAATTTCGAATCATTTGGTGCGGCCGGCTTCAATAATCCACTTATCACTCCCAAATGGGTGTACTCCGGATGTACCCCGAAACCTACGACCTAACTCTCCGAGGGTGAAATGCCAAGCGAGAGAGGGAATTGGACCATGGCAGTCACGGTAACACCGGCAAGCCCGATGCCGCCCAGCGTGCATGAAACACTACCATGCCACACGAAAGGTTGCAACCTCGTATGCGATGCACATTTATAACGTTTAACATATCACATTAGGAGGGCAACAAAGTAGGTTGCCTCCGAACAGTTATAAGATCGCATGTTGTCAAGTAGTCGAACAAGGCACGATAAGGCAAGTTATTTCACTTGAAAGGCATATAGAGTCATACGAACATCAAACGGGAAGCCATGTAACACATTTAAAACAGGCCATATAACTCATTAAGAAGCTCATATAATCAAGTGATACGAATTATTCAACATGCAACAACATTTACGTGGGTTCAGTAGCAAGAAAAGCTTATTTGACAACATGCAATCGTCAAAACCATAATTGAAGTTATAACACATTTATGGGCAGCCCACTAAGCATAAAATTTCCACACAATAACCAAAGATCAACACTTAGCAAAGCTACCTAGTCATTAGGGTTTCTATTTCATGCTTATTCGTGTGATTAAAATCCTAAGTCAACTCAAACTCATTCTCAAGTCATGCATCATTCCATTCATGCATCCTCAAGTACTCAAAACAGTCCACGCAATATTCCAACATCATAATTCCAAGCAATTAGCACCACAAGAGAGGTTACAATAGTTTTCCATGCATATAGCTAAGTGAAACACTCACTGCAGTAGGCTGTTTTCTCACAATCAATCGGGTAAGCAAACAATCTCCAAATTCAGTGAATAAGATGTCAAATTAAATCTTACGAAGTTAACTAAACTCAGAAACAAACCTTGCATCAATTGGAGTTCAGAATCGTTAGTTATAGCCGAAACAGTGAGGTAGCACAAAACTGTCCAGATTTGCACACTTTTCAGAAATTGACGTTTTTGAGGTCCTTAGAGTCATTTTTAGCTTTGGTCCATTTCGGACAAAATTGTCCAGAACTGAATAATCTAGCAGCACATACATTTTCATGGATTTTGGACAATATTTACTAAGTAAAATATGGTTCGTTCCACAAGGTCAGTGCATCTGCCAAAACCTGATTCATTTTTTCCAGATTTCCAGATTTGGTCACATTTTAATGATTTGTCATTTTGAGGACCTTAGATTCAAAATTAGCACCGGCCTATTTCTGGGAAAAATGTTCAAAACTGTCCAAACTAGTCACCCACCAATTTTAAAGCATTTTAAACATCATTTGCTTAGCTAAACTTACCTCGAACAGACTGGTCAGAGAGCTGTCACAAGAATTCGACTTCACCTAGCATCATTTTCAAGCCAAGATCTTTCCATGCATGGTTGTTTAAGCTCATGAACGACCCCATCACTCAAGTACAGAAGAAAATATACACATTTATGAACATGCATGTGAAATTTCAAAGTGTTTTCAAAAGCTTTTAACCCTCACCTTTGCAATCAATCAAAAGATGCACAACCACCTTGTTGAAGCTCAAATCTTCTTCTTTTTCTTTGCCTAGCCGAAAACCTACTAGCTTTTCTCTATTTTTCCTCGCTTAATAAGCAATCTCATAGTGCATGCAAGTAATTAGAACTTGAAGAAAAGAAATGGATGCTTAGTAACTCACCTAGGCCGAAATGAAGCTTCAAATGCACATGCAAGAGTGATTTCGAGCTCTAGCTTGTTTGCTTGGGTTTCTCGATGGCTACTTGACCTTGCTCAACCAAGATGTGAAGAAGACAACCCAAGGAGGTAGAAAACTCAGCCAAGAACCGAAAATGGAGAGAGAGAATGAAGAGGAAAGAGAAATGTGAAGAAAGAAATGAAGAAAATGACAAATAAGGAAGCCTTTTGCATCTTCAAGGGGAATGTCGGCCTTGGGCTTCAAAAATTCTGCATTTGTGTCTCCAATGTGATATTTTGAAATTGCTAGGATGGGCAAGGATGAAGTGGCCGAAAATTTGTGCAAGTGGGAGGATTTTTGAGCAATTTTTAATGCCTTTGTGTCATAAATTGTCTTGGCATGCATTAGAATAAAGAAATTTTGCTCAAACCTTGTGCATGACCATGGTATGGTCAGCCAAGGCTAATAAAATGGCTGAATTTGTGTCATCTTTTGGGTGTTAATTGTTGTGTGTTGAAAATGCAAAAAGAACAAAGAATAAAGAATAAGGAATGTCTAGTGTTTGGTGCATTTTTGTCTTCTAGTGAATGGAATTTGGATTATTATATTGTTAGTGGATTTTGTAGGATTGTTTTAGGATTATTTTATAGTTTAGTGTTCCGCGTAAGATGCTTTCTCGGTTAGCTTGAAGGCACGCTTACTTAGGTCTAGGGCACGCACTACGAGGTACGACACGAACTACAAGACGAACGCACCTTTTTCAACTAAACGCACGCAACACTATATGAATGCGCGTAATTCGATGCAAGGCACACAAAAACTAAACACAATTCTCGAACCTAGGTCATGGCACGCAAATCGGGGTCGAGCCTCACACACAGTGAGCAAGCTAGCTACCCCCGTCGTAGAGCTCTCAGAGAGCTTTCCAACGGTCTGGTGTGCATCGCGTAACTCCTCACGGATCAAAAGTTATGGGCACCGGAGCAACAGAGACTTGGTGACAAGCCCTACGCCCTCGGTTTGCGGGCCCAGCCTCCACGTGAAGTGAAGTTGTCTTGCCCAAGGCGCCGTAGGATTCGATAATAGAAATGGGGTGGATAAAGTAACTTGGCAACCCTAACCGGAGGAAAAAAAATTGAAAAGGGGGGTGCAACACGAGGACTTCCCAGGGGGTCACATATCCTAGTACTACTCTCGCCCAAGCACGGTTAACTTCTGAGTTCTGATGGGATCCGGTGCATTAGTGCTGGTATGATCGTACCCGTCATGGTGGGGGTAGAATTCCTTTTTGTGTTAATGGTTCACAGTCCCAGCCTAGAGAGATGGCCCATTCAGAAGGCCCAATGGGCATAACAACAACCTATCCGCTTCAACAACGCAGCATCCTCGCAAGAAGAGATATCGACGAATTGTAGGGCCCTCTAATGTCCCGCGAGTAAGATTATCATCCTTTTAACAGCTCACGACGTACGATCTGGGACAGAAAAACAGAGCTTAATAAGAAAAGTGGCCCGAAACTAAAGAAAACGTTTGGATTTGGGCTCCAAAAAGGGCACAGCGAGCAAGCTTGCTGCCCCAATGGGCTTAACAACAACCCATCCGCTTCAACAATGCAACATCCTCGCAAGATGTGATATCGACACGTTGTAGGGCCCTCTAATGTCCAGCGAGTAAGGTTGTCGTCCTTTTAACAGCTCACGATGTACGATCCGGGAAGGAAAGATAGAGCAAAATTTGAAAAGTAGCCCGAAACTGATGAAAACGTTTTATTTTGGGGACCAAAAAAGAACAAAGCAAGCAAGCTTGCTACCCCCGTCGTAGAGCTCTCGGAGAGCTTTCCAACGGTATGCTGTGCACTGCGTAACTCCTTACGGATCAAAAGTTATGGGCACCGAAGCAACAGAGACCTAGTCACAAGCCCTACGCCCTCGGTTTGCAGGCCCAGCCACCACGTGAAGCGAAGTTGTCTTGCCCAAGGTGCCGTGGGATTCGTTAATAGAAATGTGGTGGATAAAGTATCTTGGCAACCCTAACCGGAGGTAAAAAAATTGAAAACGGGGGTGCAACACGAGGACTTCCCAGGGGGTCACCCATCCTAGTACTACTCTCGCCCAACCACGCTTAACTTCGGAGTTCTGATGGGATCCGGTGCATTAGTGCTGGTATGATCGCACCCGGCATGGTGGGGGTAGAATTCCTTTTTGTGTTAACGGTTCACAGTCCCAGCCTAGAGAGATGGCCCATTTAGAAGGCCCAATGGGCTTAACAACAACCCATCCGCTTCCACAACGCAGCATCCTCGCAACACGTGATATCGATGAGTTGTAGGGCCCTCTAATGCCCCGCGAGTAAGGTTGTCATCCTTTTAACAGCTCACGAGGTACGATCCGGGACGGAATAACAGAGCTCAATAAGAATAGTGGCCCGAAACTGATGAAAACCTTCGATTTTGGGCTCCAAAAAGGGCACAGCGAGCAAGCTGCTGCGCCCGTCGTAGACCTCTTGGAGAGCTTTCCAACGGTATGCTGTGCGCCGCGTAACTCCTTACAAATCAAAAGTTATGGGCACCGGAGCAACAGAGACTTGGTCTCAAGCCCTACGCCCTCGGTTTGCAGGCCCTGCCTCCAAGTGAAGCGAAGTTGTCTTGCCCAAGGTGTCGTACGATTCGGTAATAGAATTGTGGTGGATAAAGTATCATGGCAACCCTAACCGAAGGAAAAAAAAATTGAAAAGGGGGGTGCAACACGAGGACTTCCTAAGGGGTCACCTATCCTAGTACTACTCTCGCCCAAGCACGCTTAACTTCGGAAATCTGGTGGGATCCAGTGTATTAGTGCTAGTATGATCGGACCCGTCATGTTGGGGCTAGAATTCCTTTTTGTGTTAACGGTTCACAGTCCCAGCATAGAGAGATGGCCCATTCAGAAGGCCTAATGGGCTTAACAACAACCCATCCGCTTCAACAACGCAGTATCCACACAAGACGTGATATCGACGCATTGTAGGGCCCTCTAATGTCTCACGAGTAAGGTTGTCGTCATTTTAACAGCTCACAACGTACGATCCGAGATGAAAAAATAGAGCTTAATAAGAAAAGTGGCCCGAAACTGATGAAAATGTTTGATTTTGTGCTCCGAAAAGGGAAAAGCAAGTAAGCTTGCTACCTCCATCGTAGAGCTCTCGGAGAGCTTTCCAACAGTGTGCTGTGCGCTGCGTAACGCCTTACGGATCAAAAGTTATGGGCATTGGAGCGACGGAGACCTGGTCACAAGCCCTACGTCCTTGGTGTGCGGGCCCAGCCTCCACGTGAAGCGAAGTTGTCTTGCCCAATGTGCCATGGGATTTGATAATAGAAATGTGGTTGGATAAAGTATCTTGGCAACCCTAACCGGAGGAAAAAAAATTGAAAAAGGGGGTGCAACACGAGGACTTCCCAGTGGGTCACACATCCGAGTACTACTCTCGCCCAAGCACGTTTAACTTCGGAGTTCTGATGGGATCAGGTGCATTAGTGCTGGTATGATCGCACCCGTCATGTTGGGGGTAGAATTCTTTTTTGTGTTAACGGTTCACAGCCCCAGAATAAAAAGATGGCCCATTAAGAAGGCCCAATGGGCTTAACAACAACCCATTCGCTTCAACAACGCAGCATCTTCACAAGACGTGATATCGACGCATTGTAGGGACCTCTAATGTCCTGCGAGTAAGGTTGTCGTCCTTTTAACAGCTCGCGACGTATGATCCGGGACGGAAAAATAGAGCCTAATAAGAAAAGTGGCCCGAAAATGATGAAAACGTTCAATTTTGAGCTCCAGAAAGGGCAGAGCGAGCAAGCTTGCTGCCCTCGTCGTAGAGCTCTCGGACAGCTTTCCAGTGGTATGCTGTGCGCCGTGCAACTCCTTACGGATCAAAAGTTATGGGCACCGGAGCGACGGAGACCTGGTCACAAGCCCTACGCCCTCGGTTTGCGGGCCCAGCGTCCACGTGAAGAGAGGTTGTCTTGCCCAAGGTGCCGTGGGATTCGATAATAGAAATATGGTCGATAAAGTATCTTCGCAACCCTAACCGGAGGAAAAAAAATTGAAAAGGGGAGTGCAACACGAGGATTTCCCATGGGGTTACCCATCCTAGTACTACTCTCGCCCAGGCACGCTTAACTTCTGAGTTCTGATGGGATCTAGTGCATTAGTGCTAGTATGATTGCACCTGTCATGGTGGGGGTAGAATTCCTTCTTGTGTTAATGGTTCATAGTCCCAGCCTAGAGAGATGGCCCATTCAAAAGGCCTAATGGGCTTAACAACAACCCATCTGCTTCAATAATGCAACATCCTCGCAAGACGTGATATCGACGCGTTGTAGGGACCTCTAATGTCCCGCGAGTTAGGTTGTCGTCCTTTCAACAGCTCACGACTTACGATCCGGGACGGAAAAACAGACCCAAATAAGAAAAGTGGCCTGAAACTAATGAAAATGTTCAATTTTGGGCTCCAGAAAGGGTACAGCAAGCAAGCTTGCTACCCCCGTCATAGAGCTCTCAGAGAGCTTTCCAACGGTATGCTGTGCGCCGCGCAACTCCTTACGGATCAAAAGTTATGGGCACCGAAGCGATGGAGACCTGGCCACAAGCCCTACGCCCTTCGTTTGCGGGCCCAGCGTCCACGTGAAGTGAAGTTGTCTTGCCCAAGGTACCATGGGATTCGATAATAGAAATCTGGTGGATAAAGTATCTTGGCAACCCAAACCGGAGCAAAAAAAATTGAAAAGGGGGGTGCAACACGAGGACTTCCCAGAGGGTCACCCATCGTAGTACTACTCTCGCCCAATCACGCTTAACTTCGGAGTACTAATGGGATCCGGTGCATTAGTGCTAGTATGATCGCACCCGTCATGATGGGGGTAAAATTCCTTTTTGTGTTAACGGTTCACAGTCCCAGGCTAGAGAGATGGCCAATTCAGAAGGCCCAATGGTCTTAACTACAACCCATCCGCTTCAACAACGCAGCATCCTAGCAAGACGTGATATCGACGCGTTGTAGGGCCCTCTAATGTCCTGCGAGTAAGGTTGTCATCCTTTTAACAGCTCACGACGTACGATCCGTGACGGAAAAACAGAGCTTAATTAGAAAAGTGGCTCGAAACTAATGAGAACGTTCGATTTTGGACTCAAAAAAGGGCACAGCGAGCAAGCTAGCTGCTCCCGTCGTAGAGCTCCTGGAGAGCTTTCCAATGGTATGTTGTGCTCCGCGTAACTCCTTACAGATCAAAAGTTATGGGCACCGGAGCGATAGAGACTTGGTGACAAGCCCTACGCCCTCGGTTTACGGGCCCAGCCTCCACGTGAAGCGAAGTTGTCTTGCCCAAGGTGCTATGGGATTCGATAATAGAAATGTGGTGGATAAAGTATATTGGCAACCCTAACCGGAGGACAAAAAAATTGAAAAGGGGAGTGCAACACGAGGACTTCCCAGGGGGTCACCCATCCTAGTACTACTCTCGCCCAAGCACGCTTAACTTCTGAGTTCTTATGGGATCCGGTGCATTAGTGTTAGTATGATTGCACCAGTCATGGTGGAATTAGAATTCATTTTTTTGTTAACGGTTCACAGTCCCAGCCTAGGGAGATGGCCCATTCAGAAGGCCGAATGGGCTTAACAACAACCCATCCGCTTCAACAACGCAGCATCCTAGCAAGACGTGATATCGACGCGTTGTAGGGCCCTCTAATGTCCTGCGAGTAAGGTTGTCATCCTTTTAACAGCTCACGACGTACGATCTGTGACGGAAAAACAGAGCAAAACGAGAAAAGTAGCCCGAAACTAATGAAAACGTTCAGATTTGGGCTACAAAAAGGGCACAACGAGCAAGCTTGCTGCCCCAATGGGTTTAAAAACATCCCATCCACTTCAACAACGCAGCATCCTCGCAAGACGTGATATTGACGCATTGTAGGGCCCTCTAATGTCCCGCGAGTAAGGTTGTCGTCCTTTTAACAGCTCACGATGTACGATCCGGAAAGGAAAAACAGAGCAAAACTAGAAAAGTAACCCGAAACTGATGAAAACGTTCAATTTTGGGCTCTAAAAAAGGGCATAGCAAGCAGGCTTGCTGTCCCCGTCGTAGAGCACTCGAAGAGCTTTCCAAAGTTATGCTGTGCGCCACGTAACTCCATACGGATCAAAAGTTATGGGCACCGGAGCGATGGAGACCTGGTCACAAGCCCTACGCCCTCGGTTTGCGGGCCCAGCCACCACGTGAAGCGAAGTTTTCTTGCCCAAGGTGCCGTGGGATTCGATAATAGAAATGTGGTGGATAAAGTATTTTGGCAACCCTAACCGGACGAAAAAAATTGAAAAGGTGAGTGCAACACGAGGACTTCCCCAGGGGGTCACCCATCCTAGTACTACTCTCGCCCAAGCACGCTTAACTTCGGAGTTCTGATGGGATCCGGTGCATTAGTGCTGGTATGATCGCACCCATCATGGTGGGGTTGAATTCATTTTTTTGTTAACGGTTCACAGTTTCAGCCTAGAGAGATAGCCCATTCAGAAGGCCCAATGGGCTTAACAACAACCTATCCGCTTCAATAACGCTGCATCCTCGCAAGATGTGATATCGACGCGTTGTAGGGCCCTCTAATGTCCTGCGAGTAAGGTTGTCATCCTTTTAACATCTCACGATGTACGATCCGGGACGGAATAACAGAGCTTAATAAGAAAAGTGGCCTGAAACTGATGAAAATGTTCAATTTTGGGCTCCAAAAACGGCACAACGAGCAAGCTGGCTGCGCCCGTCCTAGACCTCCTGGAGAGCTTTCCAACGGTATGCTGTGCGTGGCGTAACTCATTACAGATAAAAAGTTATGGGCACCGGAGTGACAGAGACTTGGTCACAAGCCCTACGCCCTCGGTTTGCGGGCCCAGCCTCCACGTGAAGAGAAGTTGTCTTGCCCAAGGTGACGTGGGATTCGATAATAGAAATGTGGAGGATAAAGTATCTTGGCAACCCTAACCGGAGGAAAAAAAATTGAAAAGGGGAGTGCAACACGAGGACTTCCCACGGGGTCACCCATCCTAGTACTACTATTGCCCAAGCACGCTTAACTTCGGAGTTCTGATGGGATCCGGTGCATTAGTGCTGGTATGATCGCACCCATCTTGTTGGGGGTAGAATTCATTTTTGTGTTAACGGTTCACAGTCCCAGCCTAGAAAGATGGCCCATTCAGAAGGCCCAATGGGCTTCACAACAACCCATCCGCTTCAACAACGCAGCATCCTCGCAAGACGTGATATTGACGCATTGTAGGGCCCTCTAATTTCCAGCGAGTAAGGTTGTCATCCTTTTAACAGCTCACGTCGTACGATCCCGGACGGAAACAGAGCTTAATAAGAAAAGTGGCCCGAAACTGATGAAAACGTTCGATTTTGGTCTCCAAAAAGGGAAAAGCGAGCAAGCTGGCTGCCCCCGTCGTAGAGCTCTCGGAGAGCTTTCCAACGGTATGTTGTGCACCGCGTAACTCCTTACGGATCAAAAGTTATGGGCACTGGTGCGATGGAAACCTGGTCACAAGCCCGACGTCCTCGATTTGCGGGCCCAGCCTCTACATGAAGTGAAGTTGTCTTGCCCAAGGTGCCATGGGATTCGTTAATAGAAATGTGATGGATAAAGTATCTTGGCAACCCTAACCGAAGGAAAAAAAATTGAAAATGGGGTTGCTACACGAGGACTTCCAAAGGGGTCACCCATCCTAGTACTACTCTCGCCCAAGCACGCTTAACTTCGGAGTTCTGATGGGATCCAGTGGATTAGTGCTGGTATGATCGCACCCGTAATGGTGGGGGTAGAATTCCTTTTTCTGTTAACGGTTCACAGTTCCAACCTAGAGAGATAGCCCATTCAGAAGGCCCAATAGGCTTAACAACAACCCATCCGTTTCAACAACGCAGCATCCTCGCAAGACGTAATATCGACGCGTTGTAGGGCCCTTTAATGTCCCGCGAATAAGGTTGTCGTCCTTTTAACTGCTCACGAAGTACGATCCGGGACGGAAAAATAGAGCTTAATAAGAAAAGTGGTCCAAAACTGATGAAAATGTTCGATTTTGGGCTCCAAAAAGGGCACAGCGAGCAAGCTTGCTGCGCCCGTTGTTGAGCTCCTGGAGTACTTTCCAACAGTATGATGTGCGCCGCGTAACTCCTTACGGATCAAAATTTATGGGCACCGGAGTGACAGAGACTTGGTCACAAGCCCTACGCCTTCGGTTTGCGGGCCCAACCTCCACGTGAAGTGAAGTTGTCTTGTCCAAGGTGCCGTGGGATTCGATAATAGAAATGTGGTGGATAAAGTATCTTGGCAACCCTAACCGGAGGAAAATAAAATTGAATAGGGGGGTGTAACACGAGGACTTCCCAGGGGGTCACCCATCCTAGTACTACTCTCGCCCTAGCACGCTTAACTTCGGAGTTCTGATGGGATCCGGTGCACTAGTGCTGGTATGATCGAACCCGTCATGTTGGGGGTAGAATTCCTATTTGTGTTAACGGTTCACAATCCCAGCCTAGAGAGATGGTCCATTCAGAAGGCCCAATGGGCTTAACAACAACCCATCTGCTTCAACAATGCAGCATCCTGGCAAGACATGATATCGACGCATTGTAGTGCCCTCTAATGTCCAGCGAGTAAGGTTGTCGTCCTTTTAACAGCTCACGGCGTATGATCCGGGACGGAAAAACAGAGCTTAATAAGAAAAGTGGCCAGAAACTGATGAAAACGTTCGATTTTGGGCTCCAAAAAGGGCAAAGAGAGCAAGATAGCTGCGCCCGATGTAGAGCTCTCTGAGAGCTTTCCAACGGTATGCTGTGCGCCGTGTAACTCCTTACGGATCAAAAGTTATGTGCACCGGAGCGATAGAGACTTGGTGACAAGCCCTACGCCCTCGGTTTGCGGGCCCAGCCTCCACGTGAAGTGAAGTTGTCTTGCTCAAGCTGCCGTGGGATTCGATAATAGAAATGTGGTGGATAAAGTATCTTGGCAACCCTAACCGGAGGAAAAAAAATTGAAAACGGGGGTGCAACACGAGGACTTCCTAGGGGATCACCCATCCTAGTACTACTCTCGCCCAAGCACGCTTAACTTCGGAGTTCTGATGGGTTCCGGTACATTACTGCTGGTATGATCGCACCCGTCATGTTGGCGGTAGAATTCCTTTTTGTGTTAACGGTTCACAGTCCCAGCCTAGATAGATGGCCCATTCAGAAGGCCCAATGGGCTTAACAATAACCCATCCGCTTCAACAACACAGCATCCTCGCAAGATGAGATATCGACGCATTGTAAGGCCCTATAATTTCCCGCGAGTAAGGTTGTCATCCTTTTAACAGCTTACGACATACGATCCGGGATGGACAAACAGAGAAAAAATAAGAAAAGTGGCTCGAAACTGATGAAAATGTTCGATTTTGGCCTCCAAAAAGGGTACAGCAAGCAAGCTAGCTGCCCCAATGGGCTGAACAACAGCCCATCCGTTTCAACAACCCAGCATCCTCGGAAGACGAGATATCAACGCATTGTAGGGCCCTCTAATGTCCCGCGAGTAAGGTTGTCGACCTTTTAACAGCTCACGACGTACGATCAGTGACCGAAAAACAGAGCAAAAATTAGAAAAGTGGCCCGAAACTGATGAAAACATTCGATTTTGGCCTCCTAAAAAGGGCATAGCGAGCTAGCTCACTGCCCCCATCATAGAACTCTCAGAGAGCTTTCCAACGGTATGCTGTGCGCCACCTAACTCCTTACAAATCAAAAGTTATGGGCACTGGAGCGACGGAGACCTGGTCACAAGCCCTACGCCCTCGGTTTGCGGGCCCAGCCTCCACGTGAAGCGAAGTTGTCTTACCCGAGGTGCTGTGGGATTCGATAATAGAAATGTGGTGGATAAAGTATCTTGGCAACCCTAACCGGAGGAAAAAAAATTGAAAAAGGGGGTACTACAACTTCCCAGAGGCCACCCATCCAAGTACTACTCTCGCCCAAGCACGCTTAACTTCGGAGTTCTGATCGGATCCGGTGCATTAGTGCTGGTATGATCGCACCCGTCATGGTGGGCGTAGAATTCCTTTTTGTGTTAACGGTTCACAGTCACAGCCTAGAGAGATGGCCCATTCAGAAGGCCCAATGGGCTTAACAACAACCCATCCTCTTCAACAACGCAGCATCCTCGCAAGATGTGATATCGACGCGTTGTAGGGCCCTCGAATGTCCAGCGAGTAAGGTTGTCGTCCTTTTAACAGCTCACGATGCACGATCCGGGACGGAAAAACATATCTTAATAAGAAAAATGGCCTGAAACTGATGAAAACGTTTGATTTTGGGCTCCAAAAAGGGCACAGCAAGCAAGCTTGCTGCCCCCGTCGTAGAGCTCTAAAAGATCTTTTCAACGGTATGCTGTGTGTAACACCCCGATCCGTCTCGAGACCGGGAGTTCTATCAATCGATCTAATCACAACCTAAACCAAACCCGGGCATAATTTTCAGGGAAAACGGACAGAGTCTCCCCTGTTTCTAGGTGAAATGTAAAACCTGCGATAGCATATAAGTGGACCAATACCATGTCCAAACTTTCAAAACCACCTCAAGGCCATCCGAGCCTCTGTTCTCAACAATTTAAACTCAGCAAGTATACATACATTTCCAATTTAAAGCCTAACCTATCTCTTTTCATTTTTGACAAGTACATTCGAACTAGACGGTTAAACCATACTAACATACTGCATAAAATAAAATATCATGCAATTCTAACTCTTTTCCTTTGGACATTACAGACATGCATTGAAGTTAAGCTATGCTAACTAATTACATAAACTAGCTTATCAATTCACCTCAGTCACTTAGCTAAATTTAAATTACATTTCTTTTGACAATAAATACAAACAACATATGAACATACATCTTTACAAACTTCGACACTCAAGCCACATAGGCACGCAAGACAACTCTTCAGGCACGAACTTTCACGAAATCACGAACTTTCCAGCTAACATGACATTTCCTGAAATGTGGTGGTGAGGAGTGAGTATACACAACACATATACTCAATGAGGGCGAGACAGATATCGAAGTGGAGAGAAAGAAAGTCGTGCAATGCAAATAAGATAGTTAAGCAATATAACTGATAAAAAAGCAATCAAGACAAACAATCAGTACAATAAGCAATTACTGAAAGCATTAACACAACCATTCAAAGCTATACCATACTCTGAAGGCTATGGTTCACTCATACGAGCAATGTACCATTTCACGAGCGATACATCAATCTCGAGCTTGATGTTGACAACGATGACAATAAGCGCGCAACCACCTTATAACACCAGTTTGGAATACCCCGGAAGTATCCATCAATCTACGACCCAAATCTCCCTATGAGGCAACCCAAGCGAGAAAAGGGAATAGCAATGGAGCTAGAGCAACCAACACTAGCAACCCGAGACTACCCAGAGAGGCCCATCACTCACGCGCGAGACACTATGCAATGCAAGACTCGATACAAGGCGATAAACAAGATAAACAAGATATCAAGCATTATCAACAATTGATAAACATTTCAATCAATAAACAACTCTAACAAGCGTAATAAGCATTTACAATCCAACAAGTAACAAGAACAACACCAATTAACCTTATCAAGCAATAACAAGTATCCTATAGGCATTATAAGCATTCTATAAGCAATATAAACATTCTATAAGCATTATAAACATTCTATAAGCATTATAAACATTCTATAAGCATTATACTATGAAAACACACAAAATCCCAAAAATGACCCCAACTTTCAAACGCTACTACTTTCAAACGAGCCACGAGCTTTGGAAACCGACTTCACCAATCCTCCTAGGTCACCATAAGGCACGTCTAAAGACCCCGAAACCCTACTTTACCCTAGAATTCACGCAAAGTCCCGATTTCCCCCTTTGCTCGTTTGAACTACAACTATACTAACCAAACACCCAACCAACGCCATAATCGCACCAAAAGTGCTTCCATGGCCTCCCAAAACAATGCCAACATGCAAAACGAGATAATTCCAAACTCGACCTAAACGACCCCGACTTTCACTAGGCCGTTTTTCTCAGTTTTTCCATTACACATTCCAATTAAACCACACATTTAGGCATTCTAGCATATCTAGCATCTTCCTATATCAACAGAATGCGTAACGGAGCAACTTCATCGAAACGGGGGTTTACTATTCATCATTTACTTTTCATTACCCAATTTATGTTTCAAATTCGATATTCAATCGCATAAAATGTTAAAAAGCTATAAATACATGTTCTACAATTAACAAGGAACATTCTTTAAGCATTAAAACGATTAAACTAATGATCTACGCATAAAATCTAAAAATCAAAGTTTAGATACAAATATTTCAAATGCACAAATAACGATGAAACCCTCACCTTAGATGCTCCTAGACGCTAGGGAAACCACGCTGGATGCCTCAGAAACCACCCCGCACAAGCTCACGCGACGGAATGAAGATTTGAAGTTGAAATGTTTTTGTTTTTCTTTTTCCTCCATGGTTTCAGCCATGGCTCTTTATTTTTCTGGTTTTTGCTCTTTTGTTTCGTATTTCATACTTAAATAAAAGATGACAAATGGTCAAAGCTTCGGTCAACCCGCTAAACCAAAACAGCTATGCGCGACCTTACGAAAACGGCCATAACTTCTTCTAGAAAACTCCAATTCACGAACAGTTTGAAGCCTCATAAACTAGACTCATAGAGCTTTCCAACCATATATAATTTGCTACCTAACTCTTCCCCAATTGGTTCAGATTTAATTCCAAAGTTGACCCAAAATTTGACTAACTTAACATTGCATTTTTTTATTTCTAATCCCAAGTTTGCCCTTTATTAAACATTTCAAAAATTTCCACCTTGTCCTAGTTGGTCATTGTAGATGAAAAGTCAACTAGTTTGGTCAAAGAAGGTGAAAGGTCAATAAAATGCAATTTAAATGAACTTTAAATGCTATTAAATATATGCCAGGTTTGGGGTATCACACTGTGCGCCGCGTAACTCCTTACGGATCAAAAGTTATGGGTACTGGAGCGACGGAGATCTGGTCACCAGCCCTACGCCCTCGGTTTGTGGGCCCAGCCTCCAGGTGAAGCGAAGTTGTCTCACCCAAGGTGCCGTGGGATTCGATAATACAAATGTGGAGGATAAAGTATCTTGGTAACTCTAACCGGAAGAAAAAAAATTAAAAAGGGGGGTGCAACACGATGACTTCCCAGGGGGTCACCCATCCTAGTACTACTCTAGCCCAAGCACCCTTAACTTCGGAGTTCTGATGGGATCCAGTGCATTAGTGCTGGTATGATTGCACCCATCATGTTGGAGGTAGAATTCCTTTTTGTGTTAACGGTTCACAGTCCCAGCCTAGAGAGATGGCCAATTCAGAAGGCCCAATGGACTTAACAACAACCCATCCGCTTCAACAACGCAACATCCATGCAAGACAAGATAACGACGCATTGTAGGGCCCTCTAATGTCCCGCGAGTAAGGTTGTCATCCCTTTAACAGCTCACGGCGTACGATCCGGGATGAAAAAGCAAAGCTTAATAAGAAAAGTGTGCTGAAATTGATGAAAAGGTTCGATTTTGGGCTCCAAAAAAGGGCAAAGAAAGCAAGCTTGCTGCCCCCGTCGTAGAGCACTCAGAGAGCTTTCTAACAGTATGATGTGTGCCGCGTAACTCCTTACGGATCAAAAGTTATGGGCTCCGGAGAGACGGAGACCTGCTCACAAGCCCTACGCCCTCGGTTTGCCGGTCCGCCCTCCACGTGAAGCGAAGTAGTTTTGCCCAAGATGCCATGGGATTCGATAATAGAAATGTGGTGGATAAAGTATCTTGGCAACCCTAACCGGAGGAAAAAAATTTGAAAACGGGGGTGCAACACGAGGACTTCCCAGGGGGTCACCCATCCTATTACTACTCTCGCCCAAGCACGCTTAACTTCGGAGTTCTGATGGGATCCGGTACATTAGTGCTAGTATGATCGCACCCGCCATCTTGGGGGTAGAATTCCTTTTTGTGTTAACGGTTCACAGTCCTAGCCTAGAGAGATCGCCCATTCAGATGGCACAATGGGCTTAACAACAACCCATCCGCTTCAACAACGCAGCATCCTCGCAAGACGTGATATCAACGCATTGTAAGGCCCTCTAATGTCCCGCCAGTATGGTTGTCGTGCTTTTAACAGCTCACGGCGTACGATCCGGGATGAAAAAATAGACCTTAATAAGAAAAGTGGCCCGAAACTAATTGAAACATTCGATTTTGGGCTCCAAAAAGGGAAAAGCAAACAAGATCACTGCCCTCGTCGTAGAGCTCTCGGAGAGCTTTCCAACGGTATGCTATGCGCCGCGTAACTCCTTACAGATCAAAAGTTATGGGCACCATAGCGACGGAGAGCTGGTCACAAGTCCTACGCCCTTGGTTTACGGGGCCAGCCTCCACGTGAAGCGAAGTTGTCTTGCCCAAGGTGCCGTGGGATTCGATAATAGAAATGCGGTGGATAAAGTATCTTGGCAACCCTAACCGGAGGAAAAAAAAATTCAAAATGGGGGTGCAACACGAGTACTTCCCAGGGGGTCAGCCATCCTAGTACTACTCTCGCCCAAGCACGCTTAACTTCCGAGTTCTGATGGGATCTGGTGCATTAGTGCTAGTATGATCGCACCCGTCATGTTGGGGGTAGAATTCCTTTTTGAGTTAACAGTTCACAGTCCAGCCTAGAGAGATGGCACATTCAGAAGGCCCAATGGGATTAACAACAACCCATCCGCTTCAACAATGCAGCATCCTTGTAAGATGTGATATCGACGAATTGTAGGTCCCTCTAATGTCCAGCGAGTAAGGTTGTCGTCCTTTTAACAGCTCACAACGTATGATCCGGGACGGAAAAACAAAGCTGAATAAGTAAAGTGGCCTGAAACATATGAAAACGTTCGATTTTGGGCTGCAAAATGGGCAAAGCGAGCAAGCTTGCTGCCCCAATGGGCTTAACAACAACCCATCCCCTTCAACAATGCAGTATCCTCGCAAGACGTGATATCTACGGGTTGTAGGGCCCTCTAATGTCCCGCGAGTAAGGTTGTCGTCCTTTGAACAGCTCACGACGTAAGATCCGGGACGGAAAAACAGAGCTTAATAAGAAAAGTGGCCCGAAACTGATGAAAATGTTCAATTTTGGGCTCCCAAAAGGGCACAGCGAGCAAGCTGGCTGTGCCCGTCGTAGAGCTCCTGGAGAGCTTTCCAATGGTATGCTGTGCGCCGCGTAACACCTTATTGAACAAAAGTTATGGGCACCGGAGCGACGGAGACCTGGTCACAAGCCCTACGCTCTCGGTTTGCTGGCCTGGCCTCCACGTGAAGCGAAGTTGTCTTTCCCAAGGTGCTGCAGGATTCGATAATAGAAATGGGGTGGATAAAGTATCTTGGCAGCCCTAACTGGACGAAAAAAAATTTAAAAGGGGGGTGCAACACGAGGACTTCCCAGGGGGTCACCCATCCTAGTACTACTCTCGCCCAAGCGCGCTTAACTTCGGAGTTCTGATGGGATCCGGTGCATTAGTACTGGTATGATCGCACCCATCTTGTTGAGGGCACAATTCCTTTATGTGTTAACGGTTCACAGTCCCAGCTTAGAGAGATGGCCCTTTCAGAAGGCCCAATTGGCTTAACAACAACCATTCCGCTTCAACAACGCAGCATCCTTGCAAGACGTGATATCGACGCATTGTAGCACCCTCTAATGTCCCGCGAGAAAGGTTGTCGTCCTTTTAATAGCTCACGACGTACGATCCGGGACGGAAAAACAAAGCTTAATAAGAAAAGTGGCCTGAAACTGATCAAAACGTTTGATTTTGGGCTCCAAAAAGGGCAAAGCAAGAGAGCTTGCTGCCCCCGTCGTAGAGCTCTAGGAGAGCTTTCCAACGGTATGCTATGCGCTGCATAACGCCTTACGGGTCAAAAGTTATGGGCACCGGAGCGACGGAGACCTGGTCACAAGCCCTACGCCCTCGGTTTGCAGGCCCAGCCTCTACGTGAAGCGAAGTTGCCTTGCCCAAGGTGCCTTGTGATTCGGTAATAGAAATGTGGTGGATAAAGTATCTTGGCAACCCTAACTGGGGCAAAAAAAATTGAAAAGGGGGGGTGCAACACGAGGACTTCCGAGGGGGTCACCCATCCTAGTACTACTCTGGCCCAAGCACGCTTAACTTTTGAGTTCTGATGGGATCCGGTGCATTAGTGCCAGTATGATTGCACCCGTCATGGTGGGGGTAGAATTCCTTTTTGTATTAACAGTTCACAGTCCCAGCCTAGAGAGATGGCCTATTCAGAAGGCCCAATCGGCTTAACAATTGCCCATCCGCTTCAATGACGCAGCATCCTAGCAAGACGTGATATCGACGAATTGTAGGGTCCTCTAATGTCCCGCGAGTAAGGTTGTCGTCCTTTTAACAGCTCATAATGTACAATCCGGGAAGGAAAAACAGAGCAAAATCATAAAAGTGGCCCGAAACTGATAAAAACGTTCGATTTTGGGCTCCCAAAAGGACACAGTGTGCAAGCTTGCTGTGCCCGTCGTAGAGCTGTCGGAGAGCTTTGCAACGGTATGCTGTGCGTCGCGTAACTCCGGACAAATCAAAAGTTATGGGCACCGGAACTACAGAGACATGGTCACAAGCCCTACGCCCCCGGTTTGCGGGTCCAACCTCCACGTGAAGCGAAGTTGTCTTGCCCAAGCTGCCGTGGGATTCGATAATAGAAATGTGGTGGATAAAGTATCTTGGCAACCCAAACCGGAGCCAAAAAAATTGAAAAGGGGGCTGCAACACGAGGACTTCCCAGGGGGTCACCCATCCTAGTACTACTCTCGCCCAAGCACGCTTAACTTCGGAGGTCTGATTGGATCCGGTGCATTAGTGCTGGTATGATCGCACCTGTCATGTTATGGGTAGAATTCCCTTTTGTGTTAACGGTTCACTGTCCCAGCCTAGAGAGATGGCCCATTAAGAAGGCCCAATGCGCGTAACAACAACCCAACCACTTCAACAACGCAGCATCCTCGCAAGACGTGATATTGACGCATTGTAGGGTCCTCTAATGCCCCGCAAGTAAGGTTGTCATCCTTTTAATAGCTCACGACGTACGATGCGGGACGGAAAAACATAGCTTATTAAGAAAAGTGGCCCGAAACTGATGAAAACGTTCGATTTTGTGCTCCAAAAAGGGCACGGCAAAGCAATCTTGCTGCCCTCGTCGTAGAGCTCTCGGAGAGCTTTCGAACGGTATGCTGTGCACCGCGTAACTCCTTACGGATCAAAAGTTATGGGCACTAGAGCGACGTAAACGTGGTCACAAGCCCTATTCACTCGGTTTGCGGGCCCAGCCTCCACGTGAAGCGAAGTTGTCTTTGTGAGGCCCGACCCCGATTTGCGTGCCATGACCTAAGGGTAAGAAATGAGTTCATTTTATGTGCCATGCATTGAATTACGTGCATTCATTTAGGGTTGCGTTCATTTACTTGAAAAACGTGAGTTTGTCTCGTAGTTTGTGTCCTACCTAGTAGTGCATGCCCTAAACCTAGATTTGCGTGCCTTCGCGCTAATCAAGAAAGTATCTTTTACGAAGCACTAGACTATTAAACAATCCTACAAAGTCCACTATCAATATAATAATCCAAATTCCATTCACTAGAAGAAAAAAAATGCACCAAACACTAGACATTCCTTATTCTTTATTCTTTGTTCTTTTTGCATTTTCAACAAACAACAATTAACACCCAAAAGATGACAAGAATTCAGAATTTTGCACATGTCATAGCCGACCATACCATGGTTTTGCACAAGGTTTGAGCAAATTTTTATTCTATTGCATGCTAAGACAAATTATGACTCAAAGCATTAAAAAATTGCTCAAATCTCACTCAATCTCCTCACCATTCTCGACCATAACATCTTGCCATGCTACACATTTCAAAATTTAAAGCATTTTGAAGACAAAAGCTGAATTTGAAAGCATCAAGGCCGAGCATGCTCCTCAACTTGCAAAGCTTTTGTTTTATCTTCATTTCCTTCATTTCTTTCTCTCACATTTCTCTCTCACTCTCATTTCCTCTCTCCATTTCGGTCCTTGGCTGAACTCTCACCATCTTTGCTCCTCTTCATCATTCCTTAGTCGAACAAGGCAAGCAAATCATCCAAGAAACTCAAGCAAACAAGCTAGAGTTCGAAAATCACTCTTGCATGTGCATTGAAGCTTCATTTCGGCCCTAGGTAAGCTTCTTGAAAACCATTTATTTTCTTCATGGTTTAACCTCATGCTTGTGCTAAGAGATTGATCATTAAGCTAGGAAAAATAGAGAAAAACTAGTGAGGTTCTCGGCTAAGCAAGGGAAAGGAGAAGATTTGAGCTTCAACAAAGGGTCTTGAGCATTTTGTGGTTGATTGCTAAGGTGAGGGTTAAAACCTTTTGAAAACTCTTTAAAATTTCACACGCATGCTCATAAATGTGTGTATTTGCTTCTGTACTTGAGTTATATGGTCGGTCATGAGCTTAAACAACCATGCATGGCAAGATCTTGGCTTGAAAATGATGCTAGGTGAAGTCGAATTTATGTGACAGCTCTCTGACCCGTCTGTTCGAGGTAGGTTTAGCTAGGAAAATGATGTTGAAAATGCTTGAAAATTGGTAGGTGGCTATTTTGGACAGTTTTGAACATTTTTTCCAGAAATAGGCCGAAGCTAATTTTGACTCTAATGTGCTCAAAATATCAGATCTTTGAAATGTGACAAAATCTGGAAATCTGGAGAAACGAATCAGGTTTTGGCAGATGCACTGACCTTGTGGAACGTACCATATTTGACCTAGTAAATGTTGTCAAAAATGTATAAAAATTGGTTTACTGCTAGATTTTTCAGTTCTGGACAAGTTTGTCAGAAATAGACCAAAGCTAAAACTGAATCTAAGGACCTCAAAAACGTCATTTTCTGTAAAGTGTGCAAATCTGGACAGTTTTGTGTTACCTCACTGTGTCGGCTATAACTAATGATTCTAAACTCCAATTTATGCAAGGTTTGTTTCTGAGTTTAGTTAACTTCTTAAGATTTAATTTGACATCTTATTCACTGAATTTGAAGATTGTTTGCTTACCCGATTGATTGTGAGAACACAGCCTATTGGAGTGAGTGTTTCACTTAGCTATATGCATGGAAAACTATTGTAACCTCTCTTGTGGTACTAATTTCTTGGAATTGTGATGTTGGAATATTGCGTGGACTGTTTTGAGTACTTGAGGATGTTTGAATTGATTGATGTATGACTTGGGAATGATGTTGAGTTGACTTAGGGTTTGAACACACGATTATGCATGAAATGGAAACCCTAATGGCTAAGTAGTCTTATTAAGTGCTAATCATTGGATATTGTGTGGCAACTGTACGTTGCGTGGGCTGCCTGTAAATGTCTTATAACTTCAATTATGGTTTTGACCATTGCATGTTGTCAAATAAGCTTTTCTTGCTACCGAACCCACGTAAATGTTGTTGCATGTTGAATAATTCGTATCACTTGATTATATGAGCTTCTTAATGAGTTATATGGCATGTTTTACATGTGTTACATGCCTGCCCGTTTGATGTTCATATGACTCTATATGCCTTTCAAGCGAAATTACTTGTCTTATCGTGCCTTGTTTGACTACTTGACAACGTGCGATCTTATAACTGTTCGGAGGAAACCTACTTTGTTGTCCTCCTAATGTGATGTGTTAAATGTTATAAATGTGCATCACATACAAGATTGCAACCTTTCATGTGGCATGGTAGCGTTTCACGTCCGCCGGGCGGCATCGGGCTTGCCGGTGCTACCATGACTACCATGATCCAATTCCCTCTCTCGCTTGGTATTCACCCTTGGAGAGCTGGGTTGTAGGTTTTGGGGTACATCCGGAATACACCCAATTGGGAGTGATAAGTGGATTATTGAAGTCGGCCGCAACAATTGATTCGAAATTGAAATTGAGAGCAAATGCTCACCGTATCCTTGAAATGATTAGTAATTGTATCCGTTTCTCGATTTGTTTCTTATAATTGCTTACCATATTATTTGTAATATGTGACATGTTTTAAAAAGGGGTTTTCATAAATTGAACCGGAAAAATGAGTTCAAAACTTATTTCTCGTTCCCCCTCGCTGAGTTCTTCAGGACTCACCCACTTTTATCATCTCAGGTGAAGAATAACAGCTACAGGAACCCGAGGATAATGTACCTTGTCACCCCCTAACCCGGCCTATAAAGGTTAGACTAGGGTGTGATCTAAACATTCAAGTCATTTCATATCCTTAATCATTCTAGGAGGTTTAACACTTAACGTTTTATTCTGGACTTCAAAATTTTTTCCAGAAATCCGGCAGCATAATGGCTGTAATTGGGCTCTTTGTTTTGACCTAAATTTTCTAACAGCCTCAAAATTTACCATCTCAAATTCAATTCCAGCTAAGATTACTATTACTCCATCAATTGAATTGCCTATTGGTTAATTCGACGTCCCGTTTGATTTAATACCTAGCTTGATACTATGTCTCGTTTGTCCATTTATTCTCATTTCAAAATATACCTGCTGATCTTAACTTATTAGCGAGTACCTGTTGAGATTGGATAAGTTCATTTACCTATTCCTTAACTAAGCATCATAACCTGTGATAGATACTAGCGGTAGTAAGAGCAAAACGATCATAGTCATGTCTAGTATCAGTCTACTTAAAAGTACAAACCAAAATTAGACCCCAAATTACAGCGGGGGTCTTTTACATCACAAGCAACAATAACATAAGAGAAATAGTCTTCAAGCAGCAAAAAGTACACAGGTAGTCACGTTCAAGCAAAACAACAATAACAGGCAATCACTCCAGGGGTTCATCATTAGGTACATTATCCTCGGGTTCCTGTGCCTGTTCTTCTTCACCTGAAATGATAAAAGAGGGTGAGTCCTTATGAACTCAGCGAGGGGGAACGAGAAATAAATTTTGAAACTCATTTTCCGATTCAATTTATCAAAACCCCTTTTTTAAAATGTGTCACATATTACAAATAATGTGGTAAGCAATTATAAGAAACAAATCGAGAAACAGATACAATTACCAATCATTTCAAGGATACGGTGAGCATTTGCTCTCAATTTCAATTTCGAATCATTAGGTGCGGCCGACTTCAATAATCCACTTATCACTCCCAAATGGGTGTACTCCAGATGTACCCCGAAATCTACGACCCAACTCTCCGAGGGTGAAATGCCAAGCGAGAGAGGGAATTGGACCATGGCAGTCACGGTAACACCGCAAGCCCGATGCCGCCTGGCGTGCGTGAAACACTACCATGCCACACGAAAGGTTGCAACCTCGTATGCGATGCACATTTATAACGTTTAACATATCACATTAGGAGGGCAACAAAGTAGGTTGCCTCCGAACAGTTATAAGATCGCATGTTGTCAAGTAGTCGAACAAGGCACGATAAGGCAAGTTATTTCACTTGAAAGGCATATAGAGTCATACGAACATCAAACGGGCAGCCATGTAACACATGTAAAACAGGCCATATAACTCATTAAGAAGCTCATATAATCAAGTGATACGAATTATTCAACATGCAACAACATTTACATGGGTTCGGTAGCAAGAAAAGCTTATTTGACAACATGCAATCGTCAAAACCATAATTGAAGTTATAACACATTTACGGGCAGCCCACTAAGCATAAAATTTCCACACAATAACCAAAGATCAACACTTAGCAAAGCTACCTAGTCATTAGGGTTTCTATCTCATGCTTATTCGTGTGATTAAAACCCTAAGTCAACTCAAAGTCATTCTCAAGTCATGCATCATTCCATTCATGCATCCTCAAGTACTCAAAATAGTCCACGCAATATTCCAACATCATAATTCCAAGCAATTAGCACCACAAGAGAGGTTACAGTAGTTTTCCATGCATATAGCTAAGTGAAACACTCACTGCAATAGGCTGTTTTCTCACAATCAATCGGGTAAGCAAAAAATCTCCAAATTCAGTGAATAAGATGTCAAATTAAAGCTTAAGAAGTTAACTAAACTCAGAAACAAACCTTTCATCAATTGGGGTTCAGAATCATTAGTTATAGCCGAAACAGTGAGGTAGCACAAAACTGTCCAGATTTGCACACTTTTCAGAAATTGACGTTTTTGAGGTCCTTAGAGTCATTTTTAGCTTTGGTCCATTTCTGACAAAATTTTCCAGAACTGAAAAAAATATCCGCACACCAATTTTCATGCATTTTGGACAATATTTACTAAGTAAAATATTGTTCGTTCCACAAGGTCAGTGCATCTGCCAAAACCTGATTCATTTTTCCAGATTTCCAGATTTGGTCACATTTTAATGATTTGTCATTTTGAGGACCTTAGAGTTAAAATTAGCTCCGGCATATTTCTGGGAAAAATGTTCACAACTGTCCAAACTAGTCACCCACCAATTTTCAAGCATTTTAAACATCATTTTCTTAGCTAAACTTACCTCGAACAGACTGGTCAGAGAGCTGTCACAAGAATTTGACTTCACCTAGCATCATTTTCAAGCCAAGATCTTGCCATGCATGGTTGTTTAAGCTCATGAACGACCACATCACTCAAGTACAGAAGAAAATATACACATTTATGAACATGCATGTGAAATTTCAAAGAGTTTTCAAAAGCTTTTAACCCTCACCTTTGCAATCAATCAAAAGATGCACAACCACCTTGTTGAAGCTCAAATCTTCTCCTTTTTCTTTGCCTAGCCGAAAACCTACTAGCTTTTCTCTATTTTTCCTAGCTTAATAAGCAATCTCTTAGTGCATGCAAGTAATTAGAACTTGAAGAAAAGAAATGGATGCTTAGTAACTCACCTAGGCCCAAATGAAGCTTCAAATGCACATGCAAGAGTGATTTCGAGCTCTAGCTTGTTTGCTTGAGTTTCTCGATGGCTACTTGACCTTGTTCAACCAAGATGTGAAGAAGACAACCCAAGGACAAAGAAAACTCAGCCAAGAACCGAAAAGAGAGATAGAGAATGAAGAGGAAAGAGAAATGTGAAGAAAGAAATGAAGAAATTGACAAATAAGGAAGCCTTTTGCATCTTCAAGGGGAATGTCGGCCTTGGGCTTCAAAAATTCTGCATTTGTGTCTCCAATGTGATATTTTGAAATTGCTAGGATGGGCAAGGATGAAGTGGCCGAAAATTTGTGCAAGTGGGAGGATTTTTGAGCAATTTTTAATGCCTTTGTGTCATAAATTGTCTTGGCATGCATTAGAATAAAGAAATTTTGCTCAAACCTTGTGCATGACCATGGTATGGTCGGCCAAGGCTAATAAAATGGCTGAATTTGTGTCATCTTTTGGGTGATAATTGTTGTGTGTTGAAAATGAAAAAAGAACAAAGAATAAAGAATAAGGAATGTCTAGTGTTTGGTGTATTTTTGTCTTCTAGTGAATGGAATTTGGATTATTATATTGATAGTGGATTTTGTAGGATTGTTTTGGGATTATTTTATAGTTTAGTGTTCCGCGTAAGATGCTTTCTCGGTTAGCGTGAAGGCACGTTTACTTAGGTCTAGGGCACGCACTACGAGGTACGACACGAACTACGAGACGAACGTACCTTTTTCAACTAAACGCACGCAACACTATATGAATGCACGTAATTTGATGCAAGGCACACAAAAACTAAACACAATTCTCGAACCTAGGTCATGGCACGCAAATCGGGGTCGGGCCTCACATCCTTCCCTCCTTAAAAGAATTTCGTCCCAAAATTCAATATTACCTTGAAATAATGCTGGATACTGCTGCTCCATCTGGTCTTGCCTTTCCCACGTTGCTTCTTCGATTCCATGATGATCCCACAGCACTTTCACCATAGGTATAGTTCTGTTGCGCAACTCCCGATCCTGCTGGTCTAAGATCCAAATGGGCTTCTCCTCGTAAGACAAGTTTTCCCGAAGCTGTAACGGCTCAGGCTCCAAGATATGCGACGGGTCAGGATGATACTTCCGCAGCATCGATACATGAAAAACGTCATGAATATTGGAGAGGTTCTGGGGTAGTGCTAGTCGATACGCCAACTTGCCAATCTTCTCAACTATCTCAAAATGGTCCTACAAATCTTGGGCTCAACTTTCCACCCTTGCCATGTTTAATCAGTCCCCTCCGGGGTGATATCTTCAAGAACACCTTGTCGCCAACCTCAAACTCGAGACTCCGTCTCCGCCGGTCTGCATAACTCTTCTGCCTGCTGTGGGCGGTAAGCATCCGTTTCCGAATGAGGTAGATGTTATCAACAGTTTTCATCAGTTCGGGTAAAAGTGTCGGGTCAAAAGTCTTCGTCTCACCTACTTCATCCCAGTAGATTGGTGATCGACACTTACGTCCATACAGTGCCTCAAAAGGGGCCATCCCGATCGTGGCCTGATAACTATTGTTGTAGGCGAACTCCGCTAGAGATAGATATTTCTCCCAACCTTTCCCGAAGTCCAACACACATGCCCTCAGCATATCCTCCAAATTTTGAATAGTTCTCTCCGATTGACCATCCGTCTGAGGGTGATAAGCCGTGCTAAAACTCAATTTTATCCCCAAAGCTTCCTGCAATCTCTTCCAAAATTGGGAAGTAAAACGAGGATCCCTATCCGATACAATACTCACAGGCATCCCGTGCAATCTCACAATCTCCGCCACATACATATCTCCTAGTTTCTCAGGACTATCTTCCTTGTTTATTGGTAAAAAGTGCGCCGACTTAGTCAATCTATCCACTATAACCCAAACGGCGTCACGACCCTTTTGTGATCTAGGCAGGTCCATAACAAAATCCATAGTAATATGTTCCCATTTCTATTGGGGAATCTCCAACGGCTGAAGTAAACCTGCGGGTCGTTGATGTTCTGCTTTGACTCTCTGGCAAGTCAAACACCGTGCTACAAACTCCGCAATTTCTCTTTTCATGTTATTCCACCAATAGTGTTGCTTCAAATCCCGATACATCTTTGTTCCGCCGGGGTGAATAGTATATCTAGAATTATGCGCTTCCTCAAGAATCTTCTTTTTCAGCTCTGGCTCATTGGGAACACAAACCCGGTTCCTAAATCTCCAAATACCATCATCATGAAACTTGAAATCTGCGTTGCTTTCCTTAATCTTTTGAAATTGTTGGTCCTTCTGTTGAGCCTCTCGTAACTCAAATAACAAAGTCGACTGAACTTGGGTAGTGGCAAAAAGTAACCCCTTCTGAGTCAATTGCGGTTTCCATAGAAACGCTTCCTCCAACAACTCCTGTACCTTGACTTCCAGTTTCGCCATGCTTGCTTTTCTGCTTAAGGCATCTGCAACTACGTTCGCCTTACCGGGCACATAATTAATTGAGCAGTTATAATCATCCAAAAGCTCCATCTATCACCTTTGCCTCATATTCAACTCCTTTTGAGAAAACAAGTATTTCAAGCTCTTATGATCGGTAAATACCTCAAATTTGTTCCCCCACAAATAATGCCTCCGTTTCTTGAGTGCAAACACAATAGCCGCTAATTCCAAATCATGCGTCGGGTAATTCATCTCATACGGCTTTGGTTTCCTAGAGGCATAAGCAATCACTCTTCCATTTTGCATCAACACACATCCCAATCCATCTTTCGAAGCATCGCTATAGATTACAAAACCTTGACTCCCTTCAGGCAATGCAAGAACTGGTGCGGTGGTCAATCTTTTCTTCAGCTCTTGGAAGCTGTTCTCACACTTATCATCCCACACGAACTTGGTTTTCTTTTGAGTGAGCTTTGTAAGCGGTCCTGCAATCTTAGAGAAATCCTTCACGAACCTCCGATAATAGCCGGCTAGACCAAGAAAACTACGAACTTCCGTGACATTTTCCGGCTTCTTCCAAGACATCACTGCATCGATCTTTGATGGATCTACCGTTATTCCCTCTTGGGATATGATATGCCCCAAAAATGCAATCTGCTGCAACCAAAATTCACATTTGCTAAACTTTGCATACAATCGATGCTCTTGAAGTTTCTGCAGTACCAACCGCAGATGTTGCTCATGCTCCGCCTCCGATTTCGAGTATACCAAAATATCATCAATGAAGATCACCACAAATTGGTCCAAGTAGGGTTGAAACACCCTATGCATCAAATCCATAAAGGCTGCAGGGGCATTAGTTAGTCCAAAAGGCATCACCACATATTCGTAGTGCCCATATCTCGTCCTGAAAGCCGTTTTAGGCACATCTTCCTTCTTGATCCGCAACTGATAATATCCTTGCCTCAAGTCGAGTTTCGAATACACTTTGGCTCCTTGCAGTTGATCAAATAACTCATCAATCAGGGGAAGTGGGTATTTATTCTTGACAGTCACTTGGTTCAAACCTCGATAGTCAATGCATAGCCTCAACGTTCCGTCTTTCTTCTTAACAAATAGCACGGGCGCACCCCATGGTGAAGAGCTCGGTTGTACAAATCCCTTATTCAGCAATTCCTGTAACTGGTCCTTCAATTCTTGTAGCTCGGCCGGTGCCATACGATAGGGAGCTTTTGATATTGGCTGGGTGCCAGGTAGCAACTCTATAACAAACTCGATCTCCCGATTTGGGGGTAAACCGGGTAATTCTTCAGGGAATACATCTGCATAGTCTTTGATCACAGGCATCTCCTCCAACTTAGCTTTATCCGACGGCTTGTTGATAAGGTAAGCCAAGTATCCGCTGCATCCTTTCCTTAAGGACTTCACTGCTTTTGTAGATGAAATGATGGAACTCCCGGTGAAATCTCTTCGGCCCAAAACCTCTAGTATCGGTTGATCAGGTACCCGGAACGTTATAATCTTTGCCCGGCAATCCAGTTGGACATGATGTTTTGCCAGCCAGTCCATCCCTAAAATGACCTCGTAGTCTCGAAAAGGTAATACAATAAGATTGGCCGAGAATTCCCTATCCTTAATTTGGATTTTACATGCTTTACAAGCTGAACTAGTTACAAGTTTAGAACCCATTGGAGTACCAACTTCCACTTCATATGGCAAACATACAACTTTCAATTTCACACGTTCCACACATAAGGGAGTAATAAATGAATGAGTAGCACCCGGATCAATTAACACCTTAACAGGTTGATTCAGTATGAAGAATGTACCTTCAACAACAGCGGTCTCATCTGGAATCTCCTCGCACTCGATAGCATAAGCTTGAGCCTGGACTCTAGGAACTAGAGTCTTGCCTCTACCAGCTGGTTTAACCTGATTTTGTCCCCCTTGCCATTTAGGGCAATCCTTAACCCGGTGCTGATCGCTGCCACAACCTATACATCGTCCCAATTTCCTCCAACACTGGGCCTCAGTGTGACCCTTCCTGCTACAATGAGAACAAGTAACAGTCTGAGAAGCAGGTGAACTACCTGTGGATCCGCGAGTGGAAGAGGCTGATGGCGCTTTAGTCGGCCCACGGTTATTCACTGACCTATTATGGCTCTGACCTTGACCGCGACTCTGACTCTAGAATTTCCTCTGTTGGCCTGGAGGCTGGTAAGGTTTCTTGTTTGGCTGACTCAAACCGGCTCCATCTAGTTTCCTCTTCTCAACTCGAGAGGCAGTAGCAAAGAGGGCAGAGTAAGTAGCGAAGTCATGAGAAGCTAACTGATCCTAAATCTCTGGCCTCAAACCAACAGTAAATTTCCACATCTTTGCCTCTGGAGTAGAAACCATATACTGAGCATAACGGGACAGTCGGTCAAAACGAGCCTCGTACTGGGCCACCGTCATATTACCCTGGGTCAAGTGCATGAACTCCTCGATCCGCCTCTGCCTGGAAACTGCAGGTACATATTTCTCCTTAAACGCCTTAACGAAATTACCCCACAAGCGAGGTGTCTGATCAGTCTCCCACAGTGCCTCTACAGTGTGCCACCAATGCTCGGCATCCCCATGCAACAGAAATACAGCAAACTCTAATTTCTCTTCATCTGTATAATCAAGTGGCCTAAAAATCTTCTCGAACTCGGACAACCAAGCCTCTGCTTTCTCATCATCAGCTTCCCCATAGAATTTAGACGGGCGAAAGTCAAGGAATTCCTTCATTCTGCTATAACTCCCATGGTTACCTTCATTCCTGTTGTTGATGTTGTTGTTGGCTTCACGAGCATCCTGACACTCCATCACACGTGACACACGATCCATGGCAGTTGCCATCATATTGAACATAGCTATACCTGGATTAGTCTGATAGGCATCCCCGGTCTCTTGAGGTTCACCGCTCCTATTAGTAGTACGGGTACTAGGGCCAGCCATCTAAAGGCACAATTTATCAAAATATGATAATTAAGAATCTAATGCATAAGATATGCAACATAATATAGGTATAATTCTAAAAACATTCAAGGCATATGAGTCACTTAAGCACATAGAACATAAAATGTACATTTATCACATAATAACACATAAACAAGTCATCCTAATTATCTTAGGGCTCTACCCACGGTCCGAGAGTTAAACCCGGCTTAAGCAATCTAAGCTTTGATACCATTCTTCTTGATGTCACGCCCCAGCCCAGCCTATAAAGGTTAGACTAGGGTGTGATCTAATCATTCAAGTCCTTTCATATCCTTAATCATTCTAGGAGGTTTAACACTTAACGTTTTATTCTGGACTTCAAAATTTTTCCGGAAATCCGGTAGTATAACGGCTGTAATTGGGCTCTTTGTTTTGACCTAAATTTTCTAACAGCCTCAAAATTTACCATCTCAAATTCAATTCCAGCTAAGATTACTATTACTCCATCAATTGAATTGCCTATTGGTTAATTCGACGTCCCGTTTGATTTAAAACCTAGCTTGATACTATGTCTCGTTTGTCCATTTATTCTCATTTCAAATATACCTGCTGATCTTAACTTATTAGCGAGTACCTGTTGAGATTGGATAAGTTCATTTACCTATTCCTTAGCTAAGCATCATAACCTGTGATAGATACTAGCGGTAGTAAAAGTAAAACGATCATAGTCATGTCTAGTATCAGTCTACTTAAAAGTACAAACCAAAATTAGACCCCAAATTACAGCGGGGGTCTTTTACATCACAAGCAACAATAACATAAGGGAAATAGTCTTCAAGCAGCAAAACTACACAAGTAGTCACGTTCAAGCAAAACAACAATAACAGGCAATCACTCCAGGGGTTCATCATTAGGTACATTATCCTCGGGTTCCTGTGCCTGTTCTTCTTCACCTGAAATGATAAAAGAGGGTGACTCCTTATGAACTCAGCGAGGGGGAACGAGAAATAAATTTTGAAACTCATTTTCCGATTCCATTTATGAAAACCCCTTTTTCTAAAACGTGTCACATATTACAAATAATGTGGTAAGCAATTATAAGAAACAAATCGAGAAACTGATACAATTACCAATCATTTCAAGGATACGGTGAGCATTTGCCCTCAATTTCAATTTCGAATCATTTGGTGTGGCCGGCTTCAATAATCCACTTATCACTCCCAAATGGGTGTACTCCGGATGTACCCCGAAACCTATGACCCAACTCTCTGAGGGTGAAATGCCAAGCGAGATAGGGAATTGGACCATGGCAGTCACGGTAACACCGGCAAGCCCGATGCCGCCCGGCGTGCGTGAAACACTACCATGCCACACGAAAGGTTGCAACCTCGTATGCGATGCACATTTATAACGTTTAACATATCACATTAGGAGGGCAACAAAGTAGGGTGCCTCCGAACAATTATAAGATTGCACGTTGTCAAGTAGTCGAACAAGGCACGATAAGGCAAGTTATTTCACTTGAAAGGCATATAGAGTCATACGAACATCAAACGGGCAGCCATGTAACACATGTAAAACAGGCCATATAACTCATTAAGAAGCTCATATAATCAAGTGATACGAATTATTCAACATGCAACAACATTTACGTGGGTTCGGTAGCAAGAAAAGCTTATTTGACAACATGCAATCGTCAAAACCATAATTGAAGTTATAACACATTTACGGGCAGCCCACTAAGCATAAAATTTCCACACAATAACCAAAGATCAACACTTAGCAAAGCTACGTAGTCATTAGGGTTTCTATCTCATGCTTATTCGTGTGATTAAAACCCTAAGTCAACTCAAAGTCATTCTCAAGTCATGCATCATTCCATTCATGCATCCTCAAGTACTCAAAATAGTCCACGCAATATTCCAACATCATAAGGTCAGTGCATCTGCCAAAACTGAAAAATCTAGCAGCACACCAATTTAAATGCATTTTGGACAACATTTACTAAGTCCAATATGGTTCGTTCCACAAGGTCAGTGCATCTGCCAAAACCTGATTCATTTTTCCAGATTTCCAGATTTGGTCACATTTTAATGATTTGCCATTTTGAGGACCATAGAGTCAAAATTAGCTTCGACCTATTTCTGGGAAAAAATGTTCAAAACTGTCCAAACTAGTCACCCACCAATTTTCAAGCATTTTAAACATCATTTGCTTAGCTAAACTTACCTCGAACAGACTGGTCAGAGAGTTGTCACAAGAATTCGACTTCACCTAGCATCATTTTCAAGCCAAGATCTTGCCATGCATGGTTGTTTAAGCTCATGAACGACCACATCACTCAAGTACAGAAGAAAATATACACATTTATGAACATGCATGTGAAATTTCAAAGAGTTTTCAAAAGGTTTTAACCCTCACCTTTGCAATCAATCAAAAGATGCACAACCACCTTGTTGAAGCTCAAATCATCTACTTTTTCTTTGCCTAGTCGAAAACCTACTAGCTTTTCTCTATTTTTCCAAGCTTAATAAGCAATCTCTTAGTGCATGCAAGTAATTAGAACTTGAAGAAAAGAAATGGATGCTTAGTAACTCACCTAGGCCAAAATGAAGCTTCAAATGCACAGGCAAGAGTGATTTCGAGCTCTAGCTTGTTTGCTTGGGTTTCTCGATGGCTACTGGACCTTGCTCAACCAAGATGTGAAGAAGACAACCCAAGGAGGTAGAAAACTCAGCCAAGAACCGAAAATGGAGAGAGAGAATGAAGAGGAAAGAGAAATGTGAAGAAAGAAATGAAGAAAATGACAAATAAGGAAGCCTTTTGCATCTTCAAGGGGAATGTCGGCCTTGGGCTTCAAAAATTGTGCATTTGTGTCTCCAATGTGATATTTTGAAATTGCTAGGATGGGCAAGGATGAAGTGGCCGAAAATTTGTGCAAGTGGGAGGATTTTTGAGCAATTTTTAATGCCTTTGTGTCATAAATTGTCTTGGCATGCATTAGAATAAAGAAATTTTGCTCAAACCTTGTGCATGACCATGGTATGGTCGGCCAAGGCTAATAAAATGGCTGAATTTGTGTCATCTTTTGGGTGTTAATTGTTGTGTGTTGAAAATGAAAAAAGAACAAACAATAAAGAATAAGGAATGTCTAGTGTTTGGTGCATTTTTGTCTTCTAGTGAATGGAATTTGGATTATTATATTGATAGTGGATTTTGTAGGATTGTTTTAGGATTATTTTATAGTTTAGTGTTCCGCGTAAGATGCTTTCTCGGTTAGCGTGAAGGCACGCTTTCCTAGGTCTAGGGCACGCACTACGAGGTACGACACGAACTACGAGACGAACGCACCTTTTTCAACTAAACGCACGCAACACTATATGAATGCACATAATTCGACGCAAGGCACACAAAAACTAAACACAATTCTCGAACCTAGGTCATGGCACGCAAATCGGGGTCGGGCCTCACATACCTAATGATGAACCCCTAGAGTGATTGCCTGTTATTGTTGTTTTGCTTGAACGTGACTACTTGTGTACCTTTTGCTGCTTGAAGACTATTTCCCTTATGTTATTTGTTGCTTGTGATGTAAAAGACCCCCGTTGTAATTTGGGGTCTAATTTTGGTTTGAACTTATTTTAAGTAGACTGATACTAGACATGACACTACTATGATCATTTTGCTTTTACTATCGCTAGTATCTATCACAGGTTATGATGTTTAGTTAAGGAATAGGTAAATGAACTTATCCAATCTCAACAGGTACTCGCTAATAAGCAAAGATCAACATGTATATTTTGAAACGAGGATAAATGGACAAACGAGACATAGTATCATGCTAGGTTATAAATCAAACGGGACGTTGAATTAACCAATAGGCAATTCAATTGATGGAATAATAGTAATCTTAGCGGGAATTGAATTTGAGATGGTAAATTTTGAGGTGGTTAGAAAATTTAGGTCAAAACAAAGAGCCCAATTACAACCGTTATGCTGCTGCATTTCTGGAAAAATTTTGAAGTCTAGAATAAAACGTTAAGTGTTAAACCTCCTAGAATGATTAAGAATGTGAAAAGACTTGAATGTTTAGATCAAATCCTAGTCTAACATTTATAGGGCAGGTTGGGGTGTGACAGTCTTGCCCAAGGTGCCGTGGGATTCGATAATAAAAATGTGGTGGATAAAGTATCTTGCCAACCCTAACCGGAGGAAAAAAAATTGAAAAGGGGGGTGCAACACGAGGACTTCCCAGGGGGTCACCCATCCTAGTACTACTCTCGCCCGAACACGCTTAACTTCGGAGTTCTGATGGGATCCGGGGCATTAGTGCTAGTATGATCGCACTCGTCATGATGGGGGTAGAATTCCTTTTTGTGTTAACGGATCACAGTCCCAGCCTAGAGAGATGGCCCATTCAGAAGGCCCAATGGGCTTAACAACAACCCATCCGCTTCAACAACGTAGCATCCTCGCAAGACGTGATATCAACGCGTTGTAGGGCCCTCTAATGTCCCACGACTAAGGATGTCATCCTTTTAACAGCTCACGACATACGATCCGGGAGAGAAAAACAGAGCTTAATAAGAAAACTGGCCCAAAACAGATGAAAATGTTCAATTTTGGGCTCCAAAAATTGTCCAACGCGCAAGCTGGCTGCCCCCGTCGTAGAGCTCTCGGAGAGCTTTCCAACGGTATGCTGTGCGCCGCGTAACTCCTTACGGATCAAAAGTTATGGGTACCGAAGAGACAAAGACTTGGTGACAAGCCCTACGACCTCGGTTTGCGGGCCCAGCCTCCACGTGAAGCAAAGTTGTCTTGCCCAAGGTGCGGTGTGATTTGTTAATAGAAATGTGGTGGTTAAAGTATCTTGGCAACCCTAACCGGGGAAAAAAAATTGGAAAGGGGGTGCAACACGATGACTTCCCAAGGGGTCACCCATCCTAGTACTACTCTCACCCAAGCACGGTTAACTTCGATGGGATCCGGTACATTAGTGCTGGTATGATCGGACCCGTCATGTTGGGGGTAGAATTCCTTTTTGTGTTAACGGTTCACAGTCCCAGGCTAGAGAGATGGCCCATTCAGAAGGCCCAATGGGCTTAACAACAACCCATCTGCTTCAACAACACAGCATCTTCGCAAGAGGTGATATCGACGAATTGTAAGGCCCTCTATTGTCCCGCGAGTAAGGGTGTCGTCCTTTTAACAGCTCACGACGTACGATCTGGGACAGAAAAACAGAGCAAAAACCAGAAAAGTGGCCCGAAACTGGTGAAAATGTTCGATTTTGGGCTCCAAAAAGGGCACAGCGAGCAATCTAGCTGCCCCATCGTAGAGCCCTCGAAGTTCTTTCCAACGGTATGCTGTGCGTCGCGTAACTCCTTACGGATCAAAAGTTATGGGCACCGGAGCGACGGAGACCTGGTCACAAGCCCTACGCCCTCGGTTTGCGGGCCCAGCCTCCAAGTGAAGCGAAGTTGTCTTGCCCAAGGTGCCGTGTGATTCGTTAATAGAAATGTGGTGGTTAAAGTATTTTGGCAACCCTAACCGGGGAAAAAAAAATTGGAAATGGGGGTGCAACACGAGGACTTCCCAAGGGGTCACCCATCCTAGTACTACTCTCACCCAAGCACTGTTAACTTCGATGGGATCCGGTACATTATTGCTGGTATGATCGGACCCGTCATGTTAGGGGTAGAATTCTTTTTTGTGTTAACGGTTCACAGTCCCAGGCTAGAGAGATGGCCCATTCAGAAATCCCAATGGGCTTAACAACAACCCATCTGCTTCAACAACGTAGCATCCTCGTAAGACGTGATATCGACGAATTGTAGGGCCCTCTAATGTCCCGCGAGTAAGGCTGTCATCCTTTTAACAGCTCACAACGTACGATTCGGGACGCAAAAACAGAGCTTAATAAGAAAAGTGGCCCTAAACTGGTGAAAACGTTCGATTTTGGGCTCCAAAAAGGGCACAGCGAGCAAGCTAGCTGCCCCAATCGTAGAGCTCTCGGAGAGCTTTCCAACGGTATGCTATGCACCGCGTGACTCATTACGGATCAAAAGTTATGGGCACCGGAGCGAAAGAGACTTGGTGACAAGCCCTACGCCCTCGCTTTGCGGGCCCAGCCTCCACGTGAAGCGAAGTTGTCTTGCCCAGGGTGCCGTGGGATTCGATAATAGAAATATGGTGGATAAAGTATCTTGGCAACCCTAACCGGGGAAAAAAATTGAAAAGGGGGGTGCAACAAGAGGACTTCCCAAGGGGTCACCCATACTGGTACTATTCTCTCCCAAGCACGCTTAACTTCGGAGTTCTAATGGGATCTGGTACATTAGTGCTGGTATGATCGCACCCGTCATGTTGGGGGTAGAATTCCTTTTTGTGTTAACGGTTCACAGTCCCAGCCTAGAGAGATGGCCCATTCAGAAGGCCCAATGGGCTTAACAACAACCCATCCACTTCAACGACGTAGCATCCTCGCAAGACGTGATATCGACGCATTGTACTGCCCTCTAATGTTCCGTGAGTAAGGTTGTTGTCCTTTTAACAGTTCACGACGTACGATCTGGGACGAAAAAACAGAGCTTAAAAAAGAAAAGTGGCCCGAAACTAATGAAAACGTTCAACTTTGGGCTCCAGAAAGTGCATAGCAAGCAAGCTTGCTGCCCTCGTCGTAGAGCTCTCGGAGAGCTTTCCAACGGTATGCTGTGCCCCGCGTAACTCCTTACGGATCAAAACTTATGGGCACCGGAGCGATGAAGACCGGGTCACAAGCCCTACGCCCTTGGTTTGCGGGCCCAGCCTCCACGTGAAGTGAAGTTTTCTTGCCCAAGGTACCACGGGATTCCATAATAGAAATGTGGTGGATAAAGTATCTTGGCAACCCTAACCGAAGGAAAACAAATTGAATAGTGGGGTGCAACATGAGGACTTCCCAGGGGGTCACCCAGCCAAGTACTACTCTCGCCCAAACACGCTTAACTTCAGAGTTCTGATGGGATCCGGTGCATTAGTGCTGGTATGATCGCACCCGTCATGGTGGGGGAAGAATTCCTTTTTGTGTTAATGGTTCACAATCCCAGCCTAGAGAGATGGCCTATTCAAAAGGCCCAATGGGCTTAACAATGACCCATCCATTTCAACAATGCAGCATCCTCGCAAGACGTGATATCGACGCATTGTAGGGTCCTCTAATGTCCCGCGAGTAAGGTTGTCGTCTTTTTAACAGCTCACGACGTACGATCCGGGACAGAAAAACAGAGCTTAATAAGAAAAGTGGCCCGAAACTGATGGAAACGTTCAATTTTGGGCTCCAAAAATGGCACAGCGAGCAAGCTAGCTGCCCCCGTCGTAGAGCTCTGGGAGAGCTTTCCAACGGCATGCTGTGCTCCGCGTAACTCCTTACGGATCAAAAGTTATAGGCACTGGAGTGACGGAGACTTGGTCACAAGCCCTACGCCCTTGGTTTGCGGGCCCAGCCTCCAGGTGAAGCGAAGTTGTCTTGCCCAAGGTGCCGTGGGATTCGATAATAGAAATGTGGTGCATAAAGTATCTTGGCAACCCTAACCGGGGAAAAAAATTTGAAAAGGGGGGTGCAACACGAGGACTTCCCAGGGGGTCACCCTTCCTAGTACTACTCTCGCCCAAGCACGTTTAACTTCGGAGTTCTGATGGGATCCTGTACATTAGTGCTGGTATGATCGCACCCGTCATGTTGGGGGTAGAATTCCTTTTTGTGTTAACGGTTCACAGTCCCAGCCTAGAGAGATGGCCGATTCAGAAGGCCCAATGGGCTTAACAACAACCCATCCGCTTCAATAACGTAGCATCCTCGCAAGACGTGATATCGATGCATTGTAGGGCCCTCTAATGTCCCGCGAGTAAGGTTGTCGTCCTTTTAACAGTTCACGACGTACGATCCGGGACGAAAACCCGAGCTTAATAAGAAAAGTGGCCCGAAACTAATTGAAACATTCAATTTTGGGCTCCAAAAAGGGCAAAGCAAGCAAGATCACTGCCCTCGTCGTAGAGCTCTCGGAGAGCTTTCCAACGGTATGCTATGCGCCGCGTAACTCCTTACAGATCAAAAGTTATGGGCACCATAGCGACGGAGAGCTGGTCACAAGTCCTACGCCCTTGGTTTACGGGGCCAGCCTCCACGTGAAGCGAAGTTGTCTTGCCCAAGGTGCCGTGGGATTCGATAACAGAAATGTGGTGGATAAAGTATCTTGGCAACCATAACCGGAGGAAAAAAAATTGAAAAGGGGGGTGCAACACGAAGACTTCTCAGGAGGTCACCCATCCTAGTACTACTCTCGCCCAAGCACACTTAACTTCTGAGTTCTGATGGAATCCGGGGCATTAGAGCTAGTATGATCGCACCCGTGACGGTGAGGGCGGAATTCCTTTATGTGTTAACGGTTCACAGTCGCAGCCTAGAGAGGTGACCCATTCAGAAGGCCCAATGGGCTTAACGACATCCCATCTGCTTCAACAACGCTGCGATATCGATGCGTTGTAGGGCCCTCCAATATCCCGCGAGTAAGGTTGTCGTTTTTTAACAGCTCACGACGTACAATCCGAGATGGAAAAATAGAGCAAAAGAAGAAAAGTGACCCGAAACTGATTAAAACGTTCGATTTTGGGCTCCAAAAAGGGAAAAGCAAGCAAGCTAGTTGTCCGCGTCATAGAGCTCCCGGAGATCTTTCCCATGGTATGCTTTGCGCCGCATAACTCCTTACAGATCAAAAGTTATGGGCACCAGAGAGAAGGAGACCTGGTCACAGGCCCTGCGCCCTCAGATTGCAGGCCCAGCCTCCACGTGAAGCGAAGTTCTCTTGCCCAAGGTGCCGTGGGATTCGACAATAGAAATGTGGTGGATAAAGTATCTTGGCAACCCTAACCGGAGGAAAAAAAATTGAAAAGGGGGTTGAAACACGAGGACTTCCCAGGGGGTCACCTATCCTAGTACTACTCTTGCCCAAGCACGCTTAACCTCGGAGTTCTGATGGGATCTGGTGCATTAGTGCTGGTATGATCGCACCCGTCATGTTGTGGGCACAAATCCTTCATGTGTTGACCGTTCACAGTCCCATCCAAGAGAGATGGCCCAATAGGCATAACGACAACCCATCCGCTTTAACAACGCAGCATCCTCGCAAGACGTGTTATCGACGCTGTGTAGGGCACTGTAATATCCCTCGAATTTGGTTGTCGTCCTTTTAACAGCTCACGACGTACGATCCGGGATGAAAAAACAGAGCAAAAGAAGAAAAGTGTCCCAAAACTGATGAAAACATTCAATTTTGGGCTCCAAAAAGGGCACAGCGAGAAAACTGCTGCCCCCGTCGTAGAGCTCTCGGAGAGCTTTCCAATGGTATGCTGTGTGCCGCGTAACTCCTTACGGATCAAAAGTTATTGGCACCGGAGCGACAGAACCTTGGTCACAAGCCCTACGCCCTCGGTTTGCGGGCCCAGCCTCCACGTGAAGCGAAGTTGTCTTGCCCAAGTTGCCATGGGATTCGATAATCGAAATGTGGTGGATAAAATATCTTGGCAACCCTAACCGGAGGAAAAAAAATTGAAAAGGGGGGTGCAACACGAGGACTTCCCACGGGGTCATCCATCCTAGTACTACTCTCACCCAAGCACGCTTAATTTCGGAGTTCTGATGGGATCCGGTGCATTTGTGCTCGTATGATCGCGGTGGGGGTAGAATTCCTTTTCGTGTTAACGGCTCACAGTCACAGCCTAGAGAGATGGCCCATTCAGAAGACCCAATGGGCTTAACAACAACCCATCTGCTTCAACAACGCAGCATCCTCGCAAGATGTGATATCTACGCATTGTAGGGCCTTCTATTGTCCCGCGAGTTAGGTTGTCATCCTTTTAACAGCTCACGACGTACGATCGGGGACGGAAAAACAGAGCTTAATAAGAAAAGTGGCCCGAAACTGATGAAAATGTTCGATTTTGGGCTCCAAAAAGGGCACAGCGAGCAAGCTGGCTGCCCCCATCATAGAGCTCTCGGAGAGCTTTCCAACGGTGTGCTGTGCACCGCGTAACGCCTAACGGATCAAAAGTTATGGGCAACGGAGCGACGGAGACCTAGTCACAAGCCCTAGGCCCTCGGTTTGCAGGCCCAGCCTCCACGTGAAGCCAAGTTGTGTTGCCCAAGGTGCCGTGGGATTCGACAATAGAAATGTGGTGGATAAAGTATCTTGACAACCCAAACCGGAGCAAAAAAAATTGAAAAAGGGGGTGCAGCACGAGGACTTCCCAAGGGGTCACCCATCCTAGCACTACTCTCGCCCAAGTACGCTTAACTTCGGAGTTCAAATGGGATCTGGTGCATTATTGCTCGGATGATTGCACCCGTCATGTTGGGGGTAGAATTCCTTTTTGTGTTAACGGTTCACAGTCCCAGCCCAGAGAGACGGCCCATTCAGATGGCCAAATGGGCTTAACAACAACCCATCCACTTCAACAACGTAGCATCCTCGCAAGACGTGACAACAACGCATTGTAGGGCCCTCTAATGTCCTGCGAGTAAGGTTGTCATCCTTTTCACAGCTCACGATGTACGATGCAGGACGGAAAAATAGAAATTAATAAGAAAAGTGGCCCAAAACTGATGAAAACGTTCGATATTGGGCACCAAAAAGGGTACAGCGAACAAGCTAGCTGCACCCGTCGTAGAGCTCTCAGAGAGCTTTCCTACGGTATGCTGTGCGCCGCGTAACTCGTTACGGATCAAAAGTTATGGGCATCGGAGCGACGGAGACCTGGTCACAAGCCCTACGCCCTCAGTTTGCGGGCCCAACCTCGACGTGAAGCGATGTTGTTTTGCCCAAGGTGCCGTGGGATTCGATAATAGAAATGTGGTGGATAAAGTATCTTGGCAACCCTAACCGGAGGAAAAAAAATTGAAAAACGGGGTGCAACACGAGGACTTCCCAGGGGGTCACCCATCCTAGTACTACACTCGCCCAAGCACAATTAACTTCGGAGTTCTGATGGGATCCGGTGCATTAGTGCTGGTATGATCGCACCCATCAAGGTGGGTGTAGAATTCCTTTTTGTGTTAACTGTTCACAGTCCCAGCCTAGAGAGATGGCCCATTCAGAAGGCCCAATGGGCTTAACAACAACCCATCCGCTTCAACAACGTAGCATCCTCGCAAGACGTGACATCAACGCATTGTAGGGGCCTCTAATGTCCCGCAAGTAAGGTTGTCATCCTTTTAACAGCTCACGACGTACGATCCGGGACACAAAAACAAAGCTTAATAAGAAAAGTGGCCCTAGACTGATGAAAACGTTCGATTTTGGCTTCCAAAAATGGCGCAGCGAGCAAGCTAGCTGCCCCCGTCGTAGAGCTCTCGGAGAGCATTCCAACGGTTTGCTGTACGCCGCATAACTCCTTACGGATCAAAAGTTATGGGCACCGGAGCGACGGAGACCTGGTCACAAGCCCTACGCCTTCGGTTTGCGGGCCCAGCCTCTACGTGAAGCGAAGTTGTTTTGCCCATGGTACCGTGGGATTCGACAATAGAAATGTGGTAGATAAAGTATCTTGGCAACCCTAACCGGAGGAAAAAAAATTGAAAAGGGGGGTGCAACACGAGGACTTCCCACGGGGTCACCCATCCTAGTACTACTCTCGCCCAACCATGCTTAACTTTGGAGTTCTGATGGGATCCGGTGCATTAGTGATGGTATGATCGCACCCATCAAGGTGGGGGTAGAACTCCTTTTTGTGTAAACGGTTCACAGTCGCAGCCTAGAGAGATGGCCCATTCAGAAGGCCCATTCAGAAGGCCCAACGGGCCTAACAACAACCCATCCGCTTCAACAACACGGCATCCTCGCAAGACGTGATATCGATGCATTGTAGGGGCCTCTAATGTCCCACGAGTAAGGTTGTCGTCCTTTTAACAGCTCACGACGTACGATCCGGGACGGAGAAACAGAGCTTAATAAGAAAAGTGGCCCGAAACTGATGAAAACTTTTGATTTTGGGATCCGAATAGGGCACAGAGAGCATGCTCGCCGCCCCCATCGTAGAGCTCTTAGAGAGCTTTGCAACGGTATGCTGTGCGCAGCGTAACTCCTGACGGATGAAAAGTTGTGGGCACCGGAGCGACAGAGATTTGGTCACAAGCCCTACGCCCTCGGTTAGCGGGCCCATCCTCCACGTGAAGCGAAGTTGTCTTGCCCAAGGTGCCGTGGGATTTGATAATAGAAATGTGGTGGGTAAAGTATCTTGGCAGCCCTAACCGGAGGAAAAAAATTATAAAAGGGGGGTGCAACACGAGGACTTCCCAGGGGGTCACCCATACTAATACTACTCTCGCCCAGGAACGCTTAACTTCGGAGTTCTGATGGGATCCGGTGCATTAGTGCTAGTATGATCACACCCATCATGGTAGGGGTAGAATTCCTTTTTGTGTTAACGGTTCACAGTCCCAGCCTAGAGAGATGGCCCATTCAGAAGGGCCAATGGGCTTAACAACAATCCATCCGCTTCGGCAACGCAGCATCCTCGCAAGACTTGATATCGACGCATTGTAGGGGCCTCTAATGTCCCGCGGACAAGGTTGTCATCCTTTTAACAGCTCACGACGTACGATCCGGGACGGAAAAACAAAGCTTAATAAGAAAAATGACCCGAGACTGATGAAAACGTTTGATTTTGGCTTCCAAAAAGGGCACAGCAAGTGAGATTGCTGCCCCCGTTGTAGAGCTCTCAAAGAGCTTTCCAACGGTATGCTATGCGCCGTGTAACCCCTTACGGATCAAAAGTTATGGGCACTGGAGCGACGGAGACCTGGTCACAAGCCCTACGCCTTCGGTTTGCGGGCCCAGCCTCCACGTGAAGCAAAGTTGTCTTTCCCAAGGTGCCGATGGATTCGACAATAGAAATGTGGTGGATAAAGTACCTTGGCAACCCTAACCGGAGGAAAAAAAATTGAAAAAGAGGGTACAACACGCGGACTTCCCAGGAGGTCACCCATCCTAGTACTACTCTCGCCCAAGCACGCTTAAATTCGGAGTTCTGATGGGATCCGGTGCATTAGTGCTGCTATGATCGCACCCGTCATGTTGGGGGTAGAATTCCTTTTAGTGTTAATGGTTCACAGTCCCAGCCTAGAGAGATGGCCCATTCAGAAGTCCCAATGGGCTTAACGACAACCCATCCGCTTCAACAACCTAGCATCCTCGCAAGACGAGATATCGACGCATTTTAGGGCCCTCTAATGTCCCGCGTGTAAGCTTGTCGTCCTTTTAATAGCTCACAACGTACGATCCGAGACCGAAAAACTGAGCTAAATTAGAAAAGTGGCCCGAAACTGATGAAAACGTTCGATTTTGGGATCCAGAAAGGGAAACGCATGGAAGCTTGCTGCTCCCATCGTAGAGCTCTCGAAAAGATTTCCAAAGGTATGCTGTGCACCACGTAACTCTTTACGGATCAAAAGGTATGGGCACCGGAGCGACGGAGACCTGGTCACAAGCCCTACTCCCTTAGTTTGCAGGCCCGACCTCCACGTGAAGCGAAGTTGTCTTGCCCAAGGTGCCGTGGGATTCGACAATAGAACTGTGGTGGATAAAGTATCTTGGCAACCCTAACCGGAGGAAAAAAAATTGAAAAGGGGGGTGCAGCACATGGACTTACCAGGGGGTCACCCATCCTAGTACTACTCTCGCCCAAGCATGCTTAACTTCGGAGTTCTGATGGGATCCGGTGCATTATTGCTGGTATGATCGCACCCGTCATGTTGCGGGTAGAATTCCTTTTTGTGTTAACGGTTCACAATCCCAGCCTAGAGAGATGGCCCATTCAGAAAGCCCAATGGGCTTAACAACAACCAATCCGCTTCAACAAAGCATCATCCTCGCAAGACGTGATATCGACGCATTGTAGGGCCCTCTAATGTCCCGCGAGTAAGGTTGTCGTCCTTTTAACAGCTCACGACGTACGATCCCGGACGGAAAAACAGAGCTTAATAAGAAAAGTGGCCGAAAACTGATAAAAACTTTCGATTTTGGGTTCCAAAAAGGGCACAGTGAGCAAGCTGCTACACCCGTCGTAGAGCTCTCGGAGAGCTTTCAACGGTATGCTGTGTGCCTCGTGACTCCTTACGGATCAAAAGTTATAGGCACCGGAGTGACGGAGACCTGGTCACAAGCCCTACGCCCTCGGTTTGCTGGCCCAGACCTCACGTGAAGCGAAGTTGTCTTACCCAAGGTGCCGAGGGATTTGATAATAGAAATGTGGTGGATAAAGTATCTTGGCAATCCTAACCGGAGGAAAAAAATTGAAAATGGGGGTGCAACACGAGGACTTCCCAGGAGGTCACCCATCCAAGTACTACGCTCGCCCAAGCACGCTTAACATCAGACTTCTGATGGGATCCGGTGCATTACTGCTGGTATGATCGCACCCGTCATATTGGGGGTAGAATTCATTTTTGTGTTAACGGTTCACAGTCCCAGTCTAGAGAGATGGCCCATTCAGAAGGCCAAATAGGCTTAACAACAACCCATCCGCTTCAACAACGCCGCATCCTCGCAAGACGTGATATCGACGCATTGTAGGGTCCTCTAATGTCCCGCGAGTAAGCTTGTTGTCCTTTTAACAGGTCACGACGTACGATCCGGGATGGGAAAACAGAGCTTAATAAGAAAAGTGGCCCGAAACAGATGAAAATGTTCGATTTTGAGCTCCAAAAAAGGGCACAGCGAGCAAGCTAGCTTCCCTCGTCGTAGAGCTCTCGGAGAGCTTTGTAACAGTATGCTGTGCGTCACGTAACTCCTTACGGATCAAAAGTTATAGGCGCCGGAGCGACGGAGACCTGGTCACAAGCCCCACGCCCTCAATTTGCAGGCCCAGCCACCACGTGAAGCCAACTTGTCTTGCCCAAGGTGGCGTGGGGTTCGACAATAGAAATGTGGTGCATAAAGTATCTTGGCAACCCTAACCGAAGGAAAAAAAATTGTAAAGGGGGGTGTAGCACGAGGACTTCCAAGGGGGTCACCCATCCTAGTACTACTCTCGCCCAAGCACGCTTAACTTCGGAGTTCTGATGGGATCCGGTGCATTAGTGCTTGCATGATCGCACCCGTCATTTGGGGGTAGAATTCCTTGTTGTGTTAACGGTTCACAATCCCAACCAAGAGAGATGGCCCATTCAGAAGGCCAAATGGGCTTTACAACAACCCATCCACTTCAACAACGCAGCATCCTCGCAAGACGTGATATCGACGCATTGTAGGGACATCTAATGTCCCGCGAGTAAGGTTGTCGTCCATTTAACAGCTCACGACGTACGATCCGGGACAGAAAAACAGAGCTTAATAAGAAAAGTGGCCCGAAACTGATGAAAACAATCAATTTTGGGCTCCAAAAAGGGCAAAGCGAGCAAGCTAGCTGCCCACGTCGTAGAGCTCTCGGAGAGCTTTCCAACGGTATGCTGTACGCCGCGTAACTCCTTACAGATCAAAAGTTACAGGCACCGGAGCGACAGATTCCTGTTCACAAGCCCCACGCCCTCGCTTTGCGGGCCCAGCCTCTACGTGAACTGAAGTTTTCTTGCCCAAGGTGCCATGGGATTCGACAATAGAAATGTAGTGGATAAAATATCTTGGCAACCCTAACTAGAGGAAAAAAATTGAAAAGGGGGGTGCAACACGAGGACTTCCCAGCGGGTCGCCCATCCTAGCACTACTCTTGCCCAAGCACAGTTAACTTCGGAGTTCAAATAGGATCCGGTGCATTAGTGCTCGTATGATCGCACCCGTCATGTTGGGGGTAGAATTCTTTTTTGTGTTAACGGTTCGCAGTCCCAGCCTAGAGAGATGGCCCATTCAGAAGGCCCAATGGGCTTAACAACAACCCATCCGCTTCAACAACATAACATCCTCGCAAGACGTGACATCGACGCATTGTAGGGCCCTCTAATGTCCCGCGAGTAAGGTTGTCATCCTTTTAACAGCTCACGACGTACGATCCGGGGCGGAAATACAGAGCTTAATAAGAAAAGTTGCTCAAAACTGATGATAACAATCGAATTTGGGCTCCAAAAAGGGCACAGTGAGCAAGCTGCTGCCCCCGTCGTAGAGCTCTTGGAGTGCTTTCCAACGGTATGATGTGCGCTGCGTAACTCCTTACGGATCAAAAATTATGGGCATCGGAGCAACGGAGACCTGGTCACAAGCACTACGCCCTCGATTTGTCGGCCCACCCTCCACGTGAAGCGAAGTTGTCTTGCCCAAGGTGACGTGCGATTCGATAATAGAAATGTGGTGGATAAAGTATCTTCCCAACCCTACCTGGAGGAAAAAAAATTGAAAAGGGGGGTGCAACACAAGGACTTCCCAGGGGGTCACCCATCCTAGTACTACTCTCGCACAAGCATGCTTAACTTCGGTTTTCTGATGGGATCCGAAGCATTAGTGATGGTATGACGCACCCGTCATGGTGGGGGTAGAATTCATTTTTGTGTTAACGGTTCACAGTCCCAGCCTAGAGATATGGCCTATTCAGAAGGCCCAATGGGCTTAACAACGAACCATCCGCTTCAACAACGCAGCATCCTCGCAAGACGTGATATCAACGCATTGTAAGGCCCTCTAATGTCCCGCGAGTAAGGTTTTCGTCCTTTTAACAGCTCACGATGTACGATCCGGGAGGGAAAAACAGAGCTTAATAAGAAAAATGGCCCAAAATTGATGAAAACGTTTGATTTTGGGCTCCAAAAAGGGCACCGCGAGCAAGCTTGCTGCCCTCGTCGTAAAGCTCTCAGAGAGCTTTCCACGTTATGTTGTGTGCCTCGAAACTCCTTACGGATCAAAAGTTAAGGGCACCGGAGCGACGGAGGCCTGGTCACAAGCCCTATGCCCTCGGTTTGCGGGCCCAACCTCTACGTGAAGCGAAGTTGTCTTGCCCATGGTGCCGTGGGTTTCGGTAATAGAAATGTGGTGCATAAAGTATCTTGGCAAACCTAACCGGGGCAAAAAAAAAAATTAAAAAGGGGGGTGCAACATGAGGACTGTCCAAGGGGTTACCCATCCTAGTACTACTCTCGCCCAAGCACGCTTAACTTCAGAGTTCTACTAGGATCCGGTGCATTAGTGCTGGTATGATCATACCCGTCATGTTGTGGGTAGAATTCCTTTTTGTGATAACGGTTCATAGTCCCAGCCTAGAGAGATGGCCCATTCAAAAGGCCCAATGGGCTTAACAACAACCCATCCGCTTCAACAATGCAGCATCCTCGCAAGACGTGATATCGACACATTGTAGGGCCTTCTAATGTCCCGCGAGTAAGGTTGTCGTCCTTTTAACAGCTCCCGACGTAGGATCCGGGATTAAAAAATAGAGCTTAATAAGAAAAGTGGCTGGAAACTGATGAAAACGTTCGATTTTGGGCTCCAAAAAGGGCACAACGAGCAAGCTTATTGCCCTCGTCGCAGAGCTCTCAGAGATCTTTCAACGGTATGCTGTGTGTCCCGTGACTCCTTACGGATCAAAAGTTATAGGGACCAGAGCGACAGAGACCTGGTCACAAGCCCTACGCCCTCGGTTTGCAGGCCCAGCCTTCACGTGAAGCGAAGTTGTCTTGCTCAAGGTGCCGTGGGATTCGATAATAGAAATGTGGTGGATAAAGTATCTTGGCAACCCTAACTAGAGGAAAAAAAATTGAAAAGGGGAGTGCAACACGAGGACTTCCCAGGGGGTCACCCATCCAATTACTACTCTCGCCAAAGCATGCTTAACTTCGGACTTCTGATGGGATCCGATGCATTACTGCTGGTATGATCGCTCCCGTCATGTTGAGGGTAGAGTTCCTTTTTGTGTTAACGGTTCACAGTCCCAACCTAGAGAGATGGCCCTTTCAAAAGGCCTAATGGGCTTAACAACAACCCATCCGCTTCAACAACGCAGCATCCTCGCAAGACGTGATATCGACGCATTGTAGGGCCCTCTAATGTCCCGCGAGTAAGGTTGTCGTCCTTTTAACAGCTCACGACGTACGACCCGGGACGGAAAAATAGAGCTTAATAAGAAAAGTGCCTTGAAACTTATGAAAATACTCGATTTTGGTCACCAAAACGGGCACACCAAGCAAGATTGCTGCCCTCGTCGTAGAGCTCTCAGAGAGCTTTCCAACGGTATGCTGTGCATCGCGTAACTCCTTACGGATCAAAAGTTATGGGCACCAGAGTGACGGAGACCAGGTCACAAGCCCTACGCCCTCGGTTTGTGACCCCAGCCTCCACGTGAAGCGAAGTTGTCTTGCCCAAGGTGTCGTGGGATTCGATAATAGAATGTTGTGGATAAAGTATCTTGGCAACCCCAACCGGAGGAAAAAAAATTGAAAAAGGGGGGTGCAACACGTGGACTTCTCAGGGGGTCACCCATCCTTGTACTACTCTCGCCTAAGGACTCTTAACTTCGGAGTTCTGATGGGATCCGATGCATTAGTGCTGGTATGATCACACCCGTCATGGTGGGGGTAGAATTCCTTTTTGTGTTAACGGTTCACAATCCCATCTTAGAGAGATGGCCCATTCAGAAGGCCCAATGGGCTTAACAACAACCCATCCGCTTCAACAATGCAGCATCCTCGCAAGACGTGATATCGACGCATTGTAGGGACCTTTAATGTCCCACGAGTAAGGTTGTAGTCCTTTTAACAGCTCACGACGTACGATCCGGGATGAAAAAACAGTGCTTAATAAGATAAGTGACCCGAAACTGATGCAAACGTTCAATTTTGGGCTCCAAAAAGGGCACAACGAGCAAGCTTGCTACCCCCGTCGTAGAGGTCTCAGAGAGCTTTCCAACAGTATGCGGTGCGCCGCGTACCTCCTTACAGATCAAAAGTTATGGGCACCGGAGCGATAGAGACCTAGTCATAAGCCTTACGCCCTCGGTTTGCGAGCCCAGCCTGTACGTGAAGCAAAGTTGTCTTGCCCAAGGTGCCGTGGGATTCGGTAATAGAAATGCGGTCGATAAAGTATCTTGCCAACCCTAACCGTAGGAAAAAAAATGAAAAGGGGGGTGCAACACGAGAACTTCCCAGGGGGTCACCCATCCTAGTACTACTCTCGCCCAAGCACGCTTAACTTCGAAGTTCTGGTGGGATCCGGTGCATTAGTGCTGGTATGATCGCACCCGTCATGGTGGGGGTGGAATTCCTTTTTGTGTTAACGGTTCACAGTCCCAGCCTAGAAAGATGGCCAATTGAAAAGGCCCAATGGGCTTAACAACAACCCATCCGCTTCAACAACGCAGCATCATTGCAAGACGTGATATCGACGCATTGTAGGGCCTTCTAATGTCCCACGAGTAAGGTTTTCGTCCTTTTAAAAGCTCACGACGTACGATCCGGGACGGAAAAACAGTGCAAAAAAAGAAAAGTGGCCTGAAACTGATGAAAACGTTTGATTTTTGGCTCCAAAAAGGGCACAGCAAGCAAGCTTGCTGCCCTCGTCGTAGAGCTCTCTGAGAGCTTTCCAACGGTATGATTTGCGCCGCGTAAATCCTTACGGATCAAAAGTTATGGGTACCAGAGCGACGGAGACCTAGTCGCAAGCCCTACGCCCTCGGTTTGCGGGCCCAGGCTCCACGTGAAGAGAAGTTGTCTTGCCAAAGGTGCCGTGGGATTTGATAATAGAAATGTGGTGGATAAAGTATCTTGGCAACCCTAACCGGAGGAAAAAAAATTGAAAAGGGGGGTGCAACACGAGGACTTTCCAGGGGTTCACCCATCCTAGTAATACACTCGCCCAAGCACGCTTAACTTCGGAGTTCTGATGGGATACGGTGCATTAGTTCTGGTATGATCGCACCCGTCATGTTTGGGGTAGAATTCCTTTTTGTGTTGAGGGTTCACAGTCCCAGCCTAGAGAGATGGCCATTCAGAAGGCCCAATAGGCATAACAATAACTCATCCGCTTCAACAACGCAGCATCCTCGCAAGACGTTATATCGACACATTGTAGGGCCCTCTAATGTCCCGCGAGTAAGGTTGTCATCCTTTTAACAGCTCACGACGTACGATCCGTGACTAAAAAATAGAGCTAAAGAAGAAAAGTGGCCCGAAACTGATGAAAATGTTCGATTTTGGGCTCCAAAAAGGGTACAACGAGCAAACTGGTTGCCCTTGTCGTAGAGCTCTCAGAGAGCTTTCCAACGGTATGCTGTACGCTGCGTAACTACTTACGGATCAAAAGTTATGAGCACCGGAGTGACGGAGACCTGGTCACAAGACCTACGCCCTCGGTTTGCGGGCCAAGCCTCAACGTGAAGCGAAGTTGTCTTGCCCAAGGTGCCGTGGGATTCGATAATAGAAATGTGGTGGATAAAGAATTTTGGCAACCCTAACCGGGGCAAAAAAAATTGAAAAGTGGGGTGCAACACGAGGACTTCCCAGGGGGTCACCCATCCTTGTACTACTCTCGCCCAAGCACGCTTAACTTCGGAGTTATGATGGGATCTGGTGCATTAGTGCTGGTATGATCGCACCCGTCATGGTAGGGGTGGAATTCCTTTTTGTGTTAACGGTTCACAGTCCCAGCCTAGAGAGATGGCCCATTCAGAAGGCCCAATGGGCTTAACAACAACCCATCCGCTTCAACAACGCAGCATCCTCGGAAGACGTGATATATAAGTATTGTAGGGCCCTCTAATGTCCCGCGAGTAGGGTTGTCGTCCTTTTAACAACTCACGACATACGATTTGGGAAGGAAAAACATAGCTTAATAAGAAAAATGGCCGAAAACTGATGAAAACGTTCGATTTTGGGCTCCAAAAATGGCACAACGCGCAAACTTGCTGCCCCCGTCGTAGAGCTCTCGGAGAGCTTTCCAACGGTATGCTGTGCGGCGCGTAACTCCTTACGGATCAAAAGATATAGGTACAAGAGCAATGGAGCCCTGGTCACATGCCCTACCCCCTCGGTTTGCGGGCCCAGCCTCCACGTGAAGCGAAGTTGTCTTGCCCAATGAGCCGTGGGATTCGATAATAGAAATATGGTGGATAAAATATCTTGGCAACCGTAACCGGAGGAAAAAAAATTGAAAAGGGGGGTGCAACACGAGGACTTCCCAGGGGGTCACCCATTCTAGTACAACTCTCGCCCAAGCACGCTAAACTTCGGAGGTTTGATGGGATCCGGTGTATTAGTGCTGGTATGATCGCACCTGTCATGGTAGGGGTAGAATTCCTTTTTGTGTTAACGGTTCACAGTCCCAGCCTAGAGAGATGGCCCGTTCAGAAGGCCCATTCAAAAGGCCCAATGGGCTTAACAACAACCCATCCACTTCAACAACGTAGTATCCTCGTAAGATGTGATATCGACGCGTTGTATGGCCCTTTAATCTCCCGCGAGTAAGGTTGTCGTCCTTTTAACAGCTCACGACGTACGACCCGGGACGGAAAAATAGAGCTTAATAAGAAAAGTGCCTTGAAACTTATGAAAATACTCGATTTTGGTCACCAAAACGGGCACACCAAGCAAGATTGCTGCCCTCGTCGTAGAGCTCTCAGATATCTTTCCAACTGTATGCTGTGCGTCGCGTAACTCCTTACGGATCAAAAGTTATGGGCACCAGAGTGACGGAGACCTGGTCACAAGCCCTACGCCCTCGGTTTGCGGCCCTAGCCTTCACGTGAAGTGAAGTTGTCTTGCCCAAGGTGCCATGGGATTCGATAATAGAAATGTGGTGGATAAAGTATCTTGGCAACCCTAACCGGAGGAAAAAAAATTGAAAAGGGGGGTGCAACACGTGGACTTCCCAGGGGGTCACCCATCGTTGTAATACTCTCGCCTAAGGACTCTTAACTTCGGAGTTCTGACGGGATCCGGTGCATTAGTGCTGGTATGATCACACCCGTCATGTTAGGGGTAGAATTCCTTTTTATGTTAACGGTTCACAGTCCCAGCCTAGAGAGATGGCCCATTCAGAAGGCCCAATGGGCTTAACAACAACCCATCCGCTTCAACATTGCAGCTGCCTCGCAAGACGTGATATCGACGCGTTGTAGGGCCCTCTAAAGTCCCGCGAGTAAGGTTGTTGTCCTTTTAACAGCTCACGATGTACGATTCGGGACGAAAAAACAGAGCAAAAGAAGAAAAGTGGCCCATAACTTATGAAAATGCTCGATTTTGGGCACCAAAAAGGGCGCAGCCGAGCAGGCTTGCGAACTTCGTCATAGAGCTCTCGGAGAGCTTTCCAACGGTATGCTGTGCGTCGCGTAACGCCTTACGAATCAAAAGTTATAGGCAGCAGAGCGACGGAGACCTGGTCACAGGCTCTACGCCCTCGGTTTGCGGCCTCAGCCTTCACGTGAAGCGAAGTTGTCTTGCCCAAGGTGCCGTGGGATTCGATAATTGAAATGTGGTTGATATAGTATCTTGGCAACCCTAACTGGAGGAAAAAATTTGAAAAGGGGGGTGCAACACGTGGACTTCCCAGGGGGCCACCAATCCTTGTACTACTCTCGCCTAAGGACTCTTAACAGCGGAGTTTTGATGGGATCTGGTGCATTAGTGCTGGTATGATCACACCTGTCATGTTGGGGGTAGAATTCCTTTTTATGCTAACGGTTCATAGTCCCAGCCTATAGAGATGGCCCATTCAAAAGGCCCAATGGGCTTAACGACAACCTATCCGCTTCAACAATGCAGCATCCTCGCAAGACGTGATATCGACGCATTGTAGGGCCCCCTAATGTCCCGCGAGTAATGTTGTCGTCCTTTTAATAGCTCACAACGTACGATCCGTGACGAAAAAACAGAGCTTAATAAGAAAAGTGGCCTGAAACTGATGCAAACGTTCGATTTTGGGCTCCAAAAAAGGCAAAACGAGCCAGCTTGCTACCCCCGTCGTAGAGCTCTCAGAGAGCTTTCCAACGGTATACTGTACGCCGCGTAACTCCTTACAGATCAAGAGTTATGGACACCGGAGCGACGGAGACCTAGTCATAAGCCGTGCGATTCGGTAATAGAAATGTGGTGGATAAAATATATTGGCAACCCTAACCAGAGGAAAAAAAATTGAAAAGGGGGGTGCAACACGAGGACTTCCCAAGGGGTCACTCATCCTAGTACTACTCTCGCCCAAGCACGCTTAACTTCGGAGTTCTAATGGGATTCGGTGCATTAATGCTGGTATGATCGCACCCGTCATGTTGAGGGCTCAAATCCTTTATGTGTTGACGGTTCACAATCCCAGCCTAGAGAGATGGCCCATTCAAAAGGCCCAATGGGCTTAACAACAACCCATCCGCTTCAACAACATAGCATCCTCGCAAGACGGGATATCGACGCATTGTAGGGCCTTCTAATGTCCCGCGAGTATGGTTGTCGTCCTCTTAACAGCTCACGATGTACGATCCGGGACGGAAAAACAGAGCTTTATAAGAAAAGTGGCCCGAAACTTATGAAAACGTTCGATTTTGGGCTCCAAAAAGGGCATAGCAAGCAAGCTTGCTGCCCTGGTCGTAGAGCTCTCAAAGAGCTTTCCAACGGTATGCTGTGCGTCGCGTAACTCCTTACGGATCAAAAGTTATGGGTACCAGATCAACGAAGACCTGGTCACAAGCCCTACGCCCTCGGTTTGCGGGCCCAGCCTCCACATGAAGTGAAGTTGTCTTGCCCAAGGTGCCGAGGGATTCGATAATTGAAATGTGGTGGATAAAGTATCTTGGCAACCCTAACCGGAGGAAAAAAAGTTGAAAAGGGGGGTGCAACACGAGGACTTCCCAGGGGGTCACCCATCCTAGTACTACTCTCGCCCAAGAACGCTTAACTTCGGAGTTCTAATGGGATCCGGTGCATTAGTGCTGGTATGATCGCACCCGTCATGGTGGGGGTAGAATTCCTTTTTGTGTAAACGGTTCACAGTCCCAGCCTAGAGAGATGGCCCATTCAGATTGCCCAATGGGCTTAACAACAACCCATCCGCTTCAACAATCCAACATCCTCGCAAGACGTGATATAGAAGTATTGTAGGACCCTCTAATGTCCCGCGAGTAAGGTTGTCGTCATTTTAACAGCTCAAGACGTACGATCCGGGATAGAAAAACAGAGCTTAATTAGAAAAGTGGCCCGAAACTGATGAAAATATTCGATTTTGGGCTCCAAAAAGGGCACAGCAAGCAGGCTTGCTACCATAGTCGTAGAGCTCTTAGAGAGCTTTGCAACGGAATGCTGTGCGTCGCGTAACTCCTTACGGATCAAAATTTATTGGCACCAGAGCGACGGAGACCTCGTCACAAGCCCAACTCCATCGGTTTGCGGGCCCAGGCTCCACGTGAAGCGAAGTTGGCTTGCCAAAGGTGCCGTGAGAATCGATAATAGAAATGTGGTGGATAAAGTATCTTGGCAACCCTAACCGGAGGAAAAAAATTGAAAAGGGGGATGCAACACGAGGACTTTCCCGGGGGTCACCCATCCTGGTACTACACTCGCCCAAGCACGCTTAACTTCGGAGTTCTGAAGGGATCCGGTGCATTAGTGCTAGTATGATCGCACCCGTCATGTTGGGGGTAGAATTCCTTTTTGTGTTAACGGTTCACCGTCCCAGCCTAGAGAGATGGCCCATTCAGAAGGCCCAAAGGGATTAACAACAACCCATCCACTTCAACAACGCAGCATCCTCGCAAGACGTGATATAGAAATATTGTAGGGCGCTCTAATGTCCCGCGAGTAAGGTTGTCGTCCTTTTAATAGCTCACGATGTACGATCCGGGACGGAAAAACAGAGCTTAATTAGAAAAGTGGCCGAAAATTGATGAAAATGTTCGATTTAGGGCTCCAAAAAGGGCATAGCAAGCAAGCTTGCTGCCATAGTGGTAGAGCTCTCAGAGAGCTTTCCAACGGTACGTCGTGCGTCCCGTAACTCCTTGCGGATCAAAAGTTATGGGCACCAGAGCGACGGAGACCTGGTCACAAGCCCTACGCCCTCGATTTGTGGGCCCAGGCTCCACGTGAAGCGAAGATGTATTGCCAAAGGTGCCGTGGAATTCGATAATAGAAATGTGGTGGATAAAGTATCTTGGCAACCCTAACCGGAGTAAAAAAAATTGAAAAGGGGAGTGCAACACGAGGACTTCCCACGGGGTTACCCATCCTAGTACTACTCTCGCCCAAGAACGCTTAACTTCGGAATTCTGATGGGATCCGGTGCATTAGTGCTGGTATGATCACACCCGTCATGTTGGGGGTAGAATTCCTTTTTGTGTTAACGGTTCACAGTTCCAGCCTAGATAGATGGCCCATTCAGAAGGCCCAATGGGCTTAACAACAACCCATCTGCTTCAACAATGCAGCATCCTTGCAAGACGTGATATCGACGCATTGTAGGGCCCTCTAATGTCCCGCGAGTAAGATTGTCATCCTTTTAACAACTCACGATGTACGATCCGTGATGAAAAAACAGATCTTAATAAGAAAAGTGGCCCGAAATTGATGAAAACGTTCGATTTTGGGCTCCAAAAAGGGCACAACGAGCAAGCTTGCTGCACCTATCGTAGAACTCTCAGAGGGCTTTCCAACGGTCTGCTGTACGCTGCGTAACACCTTACGGATCAACAGTTATGGGTACCGGAGCGACGGATACCTGGTCACAAGCCCTACGCCTTTGGTTTGCTGGCCCAGCCTCCACGTGAAGCGAAGTTGTCTTACCCAAGGTACCGTGGGATTCGATAATAGAAATATGGTGGATAAAGTATCTTGGCAACCGTAACCAGAGAAAAAAAAATTGAAAAAGGATGTGCAACACGAGGACTTCCCAGGGGGTCGCCCATCCTCGTACTACTCTCGCCCAAGCACGCTTAACTTCAGAGTTCTGATGGGATCCGGTGCATTAGTGCTGGTATGATCGCACCCGTCTTGGTGGGGGTAGAATTCCTTTTTGTGTTAACGGTTCACAATCACAGCCTAGATAGATGGCCCATTCAGAAGGCCCAATGGGCTTAACAACAACCCATCCGCTTCAACAACACAGCATCCTTGCAAGACGTGATATCGACGTATTGTAGGGCCCTCTAATGTCCAGCAAGTAAGGTTGTCGTCCTTTGAACTGCTCACGACGTCCGATCCTGGACGGAAAAACATAGCTAAATTAGAAAAGTGGCCCGAAACTGATGAAAACGTTCAATTTTGGGCTCCAAAAAGGGCACAGCAAGCGAACTTGCTGCTATAGTCGTAGAGCTCTCAGAGAACTTTCCAACGGTATACTGTGCGTCCCGTAACTCCTTACGGATCAAAAGTTATGGGCACCAGAGCGACGGAGACCTGGTCACGAGCCCTACGCCCTCGGTTTGCGGGCCCAGGCTCCACGTGAAGCGAAGTTGTCTTGCCAAAGGAGCCGTGGGATTCGATAATTGAAATGTGGTGGATAAAGTATCTTGGCAACTTTAACCGGAGGAAAAAAATTGAAAAGGGGGGTGCAACACGAGGACTTTCCAAGGGGTCACCCATCCTAGTACTACACTCGCCCAAGCACGCGTAACTTCGGAGTTCTGATGGGATCCGGTGCATTAGTGCTGGTATGATCGCACCAGTCATGTTGGGGGTAGAATTCCTTTTTGTGTTAACGGTTCACCGTCCCAGTCTAGAGAGATGGCCCATTTAGAAGGCCCAATGGGCTTAACAATGACCCATCCGTTTCAACAACGCAACATCCTCGCAAGACGTGATATCGTCACATTGTAGGGCCCTCTAATATCTGGCGAGTAAGGTTTTCATCCTTTAACAGCTTACGACGTACTATCCGTGATGAAAAAACAGAGCTTAATAAGAAAAGTGGCCCGAAACTGATGAAAACGTTCAATTTTGGGCTCCAAAAAGGGCACAACGAGCAAGCTAGCTACCCCCGTCATAGAGCTCTCGGAGAGCTTTTTAACGGTGTGGTGTACGCCGCGTAACTCCTTACGGATCAAAAGTTATGGGCATCGGAGCGACGGAGACCTAGTCATAAGCCCTACGCCCTCGGTTTGCGGGCCCAGCCTCCACGCGAAGCGAAGTTGTTTTGCCCAAGGTGCCGTGGGATTCGTTAATAGAAATGTGGTGGATAAAATATATTGGCAACCCTAACCGGAGGAAAAAAAATTGAAAAGTGGGGTGCAACACGAGGACTTCCCCGGGGGTCACCCATCCTAGTACTACTCTCGCCCAAGCACGCTTACCTTCGGAGTTCTGAAGGGATCAGGTGCATTAGTACTGGTATGATCTCACCCGTCATGGTGGGGGTAGAATTCCTTTTTGTGTTAACGGTTCACAGTCGCAGCCTAGAGAGATGGCCCATTTAGAAGGCCCAATGGGCTAAACAACAACCCATCCGCTTCAACAATGCAGCATCCTCGCAAGACGTGATATAGAAGTATTGTAGGACCCTCTAATGTCCCGCGAGTAAGGTTGTTGTCCTTTTAACAGCTCACGACGTACGATCCGGGACGGAAAAACAGAGCTTAATTAGAAAAGTGGCCTGAAACTGATGAAAATGTTCGATTTTGGGCTCCAAAAAGAGCAGAGCAAGCTAGCTTGCTGCCATAGTCGTAGAGCTCTCAGAGAGCTTTACAACGGTATGCTGTACGTCCCATAACTCCTTACGGATCAAAAGTTATGGGCACCAGAGTGACGGAGACCTGGGCACAAGCCCTACGCCCTTGGTTTGCGGGCCCATGCTCCACGTGTATCGAAGTTGTCTTGCCAATGGTGCCGTGGGATTCGATAATAGAAGTGTTGTGGATAAAGTATCTTGGCAACCCTAACCTGAGGAAAAAAAATTGAAAATAGGGGTGCAACACGAGGACATTCCAGGGGGTCACCCATCCTAGTACTACACTCGCCCAAGCACGCTTAACTTCGGAGTTCTGATGGGATCCGGTGCATTAGTGCTGGTATGATCGCACCCGTCATGTTGGGGGTAGAATTCCTTTTCGTGTTAACGGTTCACAGTCCCAGTCTAGAGAGATGGCCCATTCAGAAGGCCCAATAGGCTTAACAACGATCCATCCGCTTCAACAATGCAGCATCCTCGCAAGACGTGATCTGGACGCGTAGTAGGGCCCTATAATGTCCCGCGAGTAAGGTTGTCGTCCTTTTAACAGCTCACGACGTACGATCTGGGACGAAAAAACAGAGCTTAATAATAAAATTGCCTCAAAACTGATGAAAACGTTCGATTTTGGGCTCCAAAAATGGCACAGTAAGCAAGCTTGCTGTCACCGTCGTAGAGCTCTCGGAGAGCTTTCCAACGGTATGTTGTGCGCCGCGTAACTCCTTACGGATCAAAAGTTATCGGCACCAGAGCGACGGAGACCTAGTCGTAAGCCCAACGCCTTCAGTTTGCGGGCCCAGCCTCCACGTGAAGCGAAGTTGTTTTGCCCAAGGTGCCGTGGGATTCGTTAATAGAAATGTGGTGGATAAAATATATTGGCAACCCTAACCGGAGGAAAAAAAATTGAAAAGTGGGGTGCAATACGAGGACTTCCCAGGGGGTTACCCATCCTAGTACTACTCTAGCCCAAGCACGCTTAACTTCGGAGTTCTGATGGGATCCGGTGCATTAGTGCTGGTATGATCGCACCTGTCACGGTAGGGGTGGAATTCCTTTTTGTGTTAACGGTTCACAGTCCCAACCTAGAGAGATGGCCCATTCAGAAGGCCCAATGGGCTTAACAACAACCCATCCGCTTCAACAACACAGCATCCTCGGAAGACGTGATATAAAAGTATTGTAGGGCCCTCTAATGTCCCGCGAGTAAGGTTGTGTCCTTTTAACAGCTCACGACGTATGATTTGGGATTGAAAAATAGAGCTTAATAAGAAAAGTGGCCGAAAACGGATGAAAACGTTCGATTTTGGGCTCAAAAAATGGCATAACGAGCAAGCTTGCTGGCCGCGTCGTAGAGCTCTCAGAGAGCTTTCCAACGGTATGATGTGCAACGCGTAACTCCTTACGGATCAAATGATATAGGCACCAGAGCGATGGAGCCCTGGTCACATGCCCTACGCCCTCGGTTTGCGGGCCCAACCTCCACGTGAAGCGAAGTTGTCTTGCCCAAGGTGCCGTGGGATTCAATAATAGAAATATGGTTGATAAAATATCAAGGTAACCCTAACCGGAGGAAAAAAAATTGAAAAGAAGGGTGCAACGCGAGGTCTTCCCAGGAGGTCACCGATCCTAGTGCAACTCTCGCCCAAGCACACTTAACTTCGGAGTTGTGATGGGATCCGGTGCATTAGTGCTGGTATGATCGCACCGGTCATGGTGGGGGTAGAATTCCTTTTTGTGTTAACGGTTCACAGTCCCAACCTAGAGCGATGGCCCATTCAGAAGGCCCAATGGGCTTAACAACAACCCATCCGCTTCAACAATGCAGCATCCTCGCAAGACGTGATATCGACGCATTGTAGGACCCTCTAATGTCCAGCGAGTAAGGTTGTCATCCTTTTAATAGCTAACGACGTACGATCCGGGATGGAAAAATAGAGCTTAATAAGAAAAGTGGCCCGAAACTGATGGAAACGCTCAATTTTGGGCACCAAATAGGGCAAACCAAGTAAGCTTGCTGCCCTCGTCGTAGAGCTCTCAGAGAGCTTTCCAACGGTATGTTGTGCGTCGCTTAACTCCTTACGGATCAAAAAGTTATGGGCACCAGAGCGACGGAGACCTGGTCACAAGCCCTAAGCACTCGGTTTGCGGCCCCAACCTCCACGTGAAGCGAAGTTGTCTTGCCCAAGGTGCCGTGGAATTCGATAATAGAAATGTGGTGGATAAAGTATCTTGGCAACCGTAATCGGAGGAAAAAAAATGAAAATGGGGTGCAACACGAGGACTTCCGAGGGGGTCACCCATCCTAGTACTACTCTCGCCCAAGCACGCTTAACTTCGGAGTTCTGATGGGATCTGGTGCATTAGTGCTGGTATGATCGCACCCGTCATGGTAGCGGTAGAATTCATTTTTGTGTTAACGGTTCACAGTCCCAGCCTAGAAAGATGGCCCATTCAAAAGGCCCAATGGGCTTAACAACAACCCATCCGCTTCAACAACGCAGCATCCTCACAAGACGTGATATGGACGCATTGTAGGGCTCTCTAATGTCCAGCGTGTATGGTTGTCGTCCTTTTAAAAGCTCACGAAGTACGATCCGGGACGAAAAAACATAGCTTAATAAGAAAAGTGGTCTGAAACTGATGAAAATGATCGATTTTGGGCTCCAAAAAGGGCACAGTGAGCACGCTCATTGCCCTCATCGTAGAGCTCTCAGAGAGCTTTCCAACGATATGCTGTGCGTCGCGTAACTATTTACGGATCAAAAGTTATGGGCACCAGAGCGACGGAGACCTGGTCACAAGCCCTACGCCCTCGGTTTGCGGTCCCAGCCTCCACTTGAAGCGAAGTTGTCTTGCCAAAGGTGCCATGGGATTCGATAATTGAAATGTGGTGGATAAAGTATCTTGGCAACCCTAACCGGAGGAAAAAAAAATGAAAATGGAGGTGCAACACGAGGACTTCCCAGGGGGTCACCCATCCTAGTACTACTCTCGTCCAAGCACGCTTAACTTCAGAGTTCTGATGGGATTCGATGCATTAGTGCTGGGATGATCGCACCCGTCATGTTGGGGGTAGAATTTCTTTTTGTGTTAACGGTTCACAGTCCCAGCCTAGAGAGATGGCCCATTCAGAAGGCCCAATGGGCTTTAAAACAACCCATCCACTTCAACAACGCAGCATCCTCGCAAGACGTGATATAGAAGTATTGTAGGGCCCTCTAATGTCCCGCGAGTAAGGTTGTCGTCCTTTTAACAACTCACGACGTACGATCCGGGACGGAAAAACAGAGCTAAATTAGAAAAGTGGCCCGAAACTGATGAAAATGTTCGATTTTGGGCTCCAAAAATGGTACAACAAGCAAGCTTACTGCCATAGTCGTAGAGCTCTCAGAGAGCTTTCCAACGGTATGCTGTGCGTCCCATAACTCCTTACGGATCAAATTTTATGGGCATCGGAGCGACAGGGACCTCGTCACAAGCCCTACGCCCTGGGTTTGGGGCCCCAGGCTCCACGTGAAGCGAAGTCGCCTTGCCAAAGGTGCCGTGGGATTCGATAATAGAAATGTGGTGGATAAAGTATCTTGGCATCCTTAACCGGAGGAAAAAAAATTGAAAAGGGGGGTGCAACAAGAGGACTTTCCAGGGGGTCACCCATCCAAGTACTACACTCCACCAAGCACGCTTAACTTCAGAGTTCTGATGGGATCCGGTGCATTAGTGCTGGTATGATCGCACCCGTCATGTTGGGGGTAGAATTCCTTTTTGTGTTAACGGTTCGCAGTCCCAGTCTAGAGAGATGGCCCATTCAGAAGGCCCAATGGGCTTAACAACGACCCATCCGCTTCAAAAATGCAGCATCCTCGCAAGACGTGATTTCGCCGCATTGTAGGCCCCTCTAATGTCCCGCAAGTAAGGTTGTCATCCTATTAAAAGCACACGACATACGATCCGTGACGAAAAAACAGAGCTTAATAAGAAAAGTTGCCCGAAACTGATAAAAACATTCAATTTTGGGCTCCAAAAAGGGCATAGCAAGCTAGCTTGCTGCCCTCGTCGTAGAGCTGTCAGAGAGCTTTGCAACGGTATGCTGTGCGCCGCGTAACTCCTTACAGATCAAAAGTTATGGGTACCGGAGCGACGGAGACATGGTCACAAGCCCTACGCCCTCGGTTTGCGGGCCCAGCCTCCACGTGAATCGAAGTTGTCTTGCCCAAGGTGCCGTGGGATTCAATTATAGAAATGTGGTGGATAAAGTATCTTGGCAACCCTAACTGGAGGGAAAAAAATTGAAAAGTGGGGTGCAACACGAGGACTTCCCAGGGGGGCACCCATCCTAGTACTACTCTCCCCCAACAACGCTTAACTTCGGAGTTCTGATGGGATCCTGTGCATTAGTGCTGGTATGATCGCACCCGTCATGGTAGGGGTGGAATTCCTTTTTGTGTTAACGGTTCAGAGTCCCAGCCTAGAGAGATGGCCCATTCAGAAGGCCCATGGGCTTAACAACAACCCATCCGCTTCAACAACGCATCATCCTCGGAAGACGTGATATAGAAGTATTGTAGGACCCTCTAATGTCCCGCGAGTAAGATTGTCATCCTTTTAACAGCTCACGACGTACGATTTGGGATTGAAAAACCGAGCTCAATAAGAAAAGTGGCCGAAAACTGATGAGAACGTTCGATTTTGGGCACCAAAAAGGGCACAAAGAGCAAGCTTGTTGCCCTCGTCGTAGAGCTCTCGGTGAGCTTTCCAACGGTATGCTGTGCGGCGCGTAACTCCTTACGGATCAAAAGATATAGGCACCAGAGCGATGGAGCGCTGGTCACATGCCCTACGCCCTCGGTTTGTGGCGCCAGCCTCCACATGAAGCGAAGTTGTCTTGGCCAAGGTGCCGTGGGTTTCGATAATAGAAATGTGCTGGATAAAGTATCCCGGCACCCCTAACCGGAGGAAAAAAATTGAATATGGGGGTGCAACACGAGGAATTCCCAAGGGGTCACCCATCCTAGTTCTACTCTCGCCCAAACACACTTAACTACGGAGTTCTGATGGGATCCGGTGCATTAGTGTTGGTATGATCGCACCCGTCATGGTAGGGGTAGAATTCCATTTTGTGTTAACGGTTCATAGTCCCAGCCTAAAGAGATGGCCCATTCAGAAGGCCCAATGGGCTTAACAACAACCCATCCACTTCAACAATGCAACATCCTCGCAAGACGTGATATCAACGCATTGTAGGGCCCTCTAATGTCCCGCGAGTAAGGTTGTCGTCCTTTTAACAGCTCACGACGTACAATCCAGGATGAAAAATAGTGCTTAATAAGAAAGGAGGCCCGAAACTGATGAAAATGTTCAATTTTGGGCTCCAAAAAGGGTACAGCAAGCAAGCTTGCTGCCCTCGTCGTAGAGCTCTCAGAGAGCTTTCCAACGGTATGTTGTGCATCGCGTAACACCTTACGGATCAAAAGATATGGGCACCAGAGCGACGGAGACCTGGTCACAAGCCCTCTGCCCTCGGTTTACGGGCCCAGCCTCCACGTGAATCGAAGTTGTGTTGCCCAAGGAGCCGTTGGATTCGATAATAGAAATGTGGTGGATAAAGTATCTTGGCAACCCTAACCGGTGGAAAAAAAATTGAAAAGGGAGGTGCAACACGAGGACTTTCCATGGGGTCACCAATCCTAGTACTACTCTCGCCCAAGCACACTTAACTTCGGAGTTCTGATGAGATCTGGTGTATTAGTGCTGCTTTGATAGCACCCGTCATGTTGGGGGTAGAATTCATTTTTGTGTTAACGGTTCACAGTCCCAATGTAGAGAGATGGCCCATTCAGAAGGCCCAATGGGCTTAACAACAACCCATCCGCTTCACCAACGTAGCATCCTTGCAATACGTGATATAGAAGTATTGTAGGGCCCTCTAATGTCCCGCGAGTAAGGTTGTCATCCTTTTAACAGCTCACGATGTACGATCCGGGATGGAAAAACAGAGCTTAATAAGAAAAGTGGCCCGAAACTAATGAAAACATTAGATTTTGGGCTCCAAAAAGGGCACAACGAGCAAGCTTGCTGCCATCGTCGTAGAGCTCTCAGAGAGCTATCCAACGGTATGTTGTACGCCGCATAACTCCTTACGGATCAAAAGTTATGGGCACCAGAGCGACGGAGACCTGGTCACAAGCACTACGCCCTCGGTTTGCGGGCCCAGCCTCCACGTGAAGCGAAGTTGTCATGCCCAAGGTGCCGTGGGATTGGATAATAGAAATGTGGTGGATAAAGTATCTTGGCAACCCTAACCGGAGGAAAAAAATTGAAAAAGGGGGTTCAACACGAGGACTTTCCGGGGGGTCACCCATCCAAGTACTACACTCGCCCAAGCACGCTTAAGTTCGGAGTTCTAATGAGATCCGGTGCTTTAGTGCTGGTATGATCGCACCCATCATGTTGGGGGTAGAATTCCTTTTTGTGTTAACGGTTCACTGTCGCAGCCTAAAGAGATCACCCATTCTGAAGGCCCAATGGGCTTAACAACAACCCATCCCCTTCAACAATGCAGCATCCTCGCAAGACGTGATATCGACGCATTGTAGGGCACTCTATTGTCCCGTGAGTAAGGTTGTCGTCCTTTTAACAGCTAACGACGTACGATCCGGGATTAAAAAACATAGCTTAATAAGAAAAGTGGCCCAAAATTGATGAAAACGTTCGATTTTGGGCTCCAAAAAGGGCACAGCGAGCAAGCTTGCTGCCCCCATCGTAGAGCTCTCAAAGAGCTTTCAACGGTATGTTGTGCGTCGCTTAACTCCTTACGGATCAAAAGTTATGGGCACCAGAGCGACGGAGACCTGGTCACAAGCCCTAAGCCCTCGGTTTACGGGCCCAGCCTCCACATGAATCGAAGTTGTCTTGCCCAAGGTGCCGTGGGATTCGATACTAGAAATGTGGTGGATAAAATATCTTGGGAACCCTAACCGGAGGAAAAAAAAATTGAGAATGGGCGGTGTAAAACAAGGACTTCCCAGGGGGTCACCCATCCTTGTACTACTCTCGCCCAAGCACGCTTAACATCGGAGTTCTGATGGGATCCGGTGCATTACTGCTGGTATGATCGCACCCGTCAAGTTCGGGGTAGATTTCCTTTTTGTGTTAACGATTCACGGTCCCAGCCTAGAGAGATGGCCCATTCAGAAGGCCAAATGGGCTTAACAACAACACATCTGTTTCAACAACGCAGCATCCTCGCAAGACGTGAAATCGATGCATTGTAGGGCACTCTAATTTCCCGCGATTAAGGTTGTCGTCCTTTTAACAGCTCATGACGTATGATCTGGGACGGAAAAATAGAGCTTAATAAGAAAAGTGGCCCGAAATTTATGAAAACGTTCGATTTTCAGCTCCAAAAGGGCATAACGAGCAGGCTGCTGCCCCCGTCGTAGAGCTCTCGGAGAGTTTTCCAACGGTATGCTGTGCCCCGCGTAAGACCATACGGATCAAACATTATGGGCACCGGAGCGACGAAGACCTCATCACAAGCCCTACACCCTCGGTTTGCGGGCTTAGCCTCCACGTGAAGCGAAGTTGTCTTGCCCAAGGTGCCATGGGATTCGATAATAGAAATGTGGGGATAAAGTATCTTAGCAACCCTAACCAGAGGAAAAAAAAAATTGAAAAAGGGGGTGCAACACGAGGACTTCCCAGGGGGTCACCGATCATAGTACTACTCTCGCCCAAGCACGCTTAACTTCGGAGTTCTAATTGGATCCGGTGCATTAGTGCTGGTATGATCGCACCCGTCAAGGTGGGGGTAGAATTCCTTTTTGGGTTAACGGTTCACAGTCCCAGTTTAGAGAGATGGCCCATTCAGAAGGCCCAATGGGCTTAACAACAACCCATCCGCTTCAACAACGCAGCATCCTCGCAAGACGTGATATCGACACATTGTAGGGCCCTCTAATGTCCCGCGAGTAAGGTTGTCGTCCTTTTAACAGCTCACGACGTACGATCTGGGTCGGAAAAAAAGAGCTTAATAAGAAAAGTGGCCAAAAACTGATAAAAACGTTCGATTTTAGGCTCCAAAAAGGGCACAGCGAGCAAGCTGGCTGCCCCCGTTGTAGATCTCTCGGAGAACTTTCCAACGGTATGCTGTGCCCCGCGTAACTCCTTACAGATCAAAAGTTATGGGCACCGAAGTGATGCAGACCTGGTAACAAGCCCTACGCCCTCAATTTGCAGGCCCAGCCTCCACGTGAAGTGGAGTTGTCTTGACCAAGGTGCCGTGGGATTTGACAATAGAAATGTGGTGGATAAAGTATCTTGGCAAACCTAAATGGAGGAAAAAAAATTGAAAAGAGTGGTGCAGCACGAGGATTTCCCAACGTGTCACCCATCCTAGTACTACTCTCGCCCAAGCACGCTTAACTTTGGAGTTCTGAAGGGATCTGGTGCATTAGTGTTCGTATGATTGCACCCGTCATGTTGGGGGTAGATTCCTTTTTGTGTTAATGGTTCACAGTCCCAGCCTAGAGAGATGGCCCATTTAGAAGGCCCAAAGGGCTTAACAACAACCCATCCGCTTCAACAACGCAGCATCCTCGCAAGACGTGATATCGACGCATTGTAGGGCCCTCAAATATCCCGCGAATAGGGTTTTCTTCCTTTTAACAGCTCACGACGTACGATCCAGGACGAACAAACAGAGCTTAATAAGAAAAGTGGCCCGAAACTGATGAAAACGTTCGATTTTGGGCTCCAAAGATGACATTGCAAGCAAGCTGGCTGCCCTCGTCGTAGAGCTCTTGGAGAGCTTTCCTACTATATGCTGTGCGCCGCGTAACTCCATACGGATCAAAAGTTACGGGCACCGGAGCGACGAATACCTGGTCACAAGCCCCACGCCCACGGTTTGCGAGCCTAGCCTCCACGTGAAGCGAAGTTGTCTTGCCCAAGGTGCCGTGGGATTCGATAATAGAAATGTGGTGAATAAAGTATCTTGGCAACCCTGACCGGAGGAAAAAAAATTAAAAAAGGGGGTGCAACACGAGGACTTCCGAGGGGGTCACCTATCCTAGTACTACTCTCGCCCAAGCACCCTTAACTTCGGAGTTCTGATGGGATCCGATCCATTAGTGCTGGTGTGATCGCACACGTCATGGCAGTGGTAGAATTCATTTTTTTGTTAACAGTTCAAAGTCCCAGCCTAGAGAGATGGCCCATTCAGAGGGCCCAATGGGCTTAACAAAAACCCATCCGCTTCAACAAAGCAGCATCCGCGCAAGACGTGATATGGACGCATTGCACGGCCCTTTAATGCCCTGCGAGTAAGGTTGTCGTCCTTTTAACGGCTCACGACGTACGATCCTGGATGGAAAAATAGAGCTTAATAAGAAGAGTGGCCCGAAACAGATGAAAACGTTTGATTTTGGACTCCAAAAAGGGCACAGCGAGCAAGCTTGCTACCCTCGTCGTAGAGCTCTCGGAGAACTTTCCAACGGTATGATGTGCACCGCGTAACTCCTTATAGATCAAAAGTTAGGGGCACCAGAGCGACGGAGACCTGATCACAAGCCCTACGCCCTCAGTTTGCGGGCCCAGCCTCCACGTGAAGCGAAGTTGTCTTACCCAAGGTGCCGTGGAATTCGATAATAGAAATGTGGTGGATAAAGTATCTTGGCAACCCAAACCGGAGCAAAAAAAATTTAAAAGGGGGGTGTAACACGAGGACTTCCCAGGGGGTCACCCATCATAATACTACTCTCGCCCAAACACGCTTAACTACGTTGTTCGGATAGGATCCAGTGCATTAGTGCTGGTATGATCGCACCCGTCATGTTGATGGCTCAATTCCTTTATGTGTTAACGGTTCACAGTCACAGCCTAGAGAGATTGTCCATTCAAAAGGCCCAATGGGTTTAACAACAACCCATCCGCTTTAACAATGTAGCATCCTCGCAAGACATGATATCGATGCGTTGTAGGGCCCTTTAATGTCCCGCGAGTAAGGTTGACGTCCTTTTAACAGCTCACGATGTACTATCCGGGAAGGAAAAACATAGCAAAATTAGAAAAGTGGCCCGAAACTAATGAAAATGTTTGATTTTGGGCTCCAAAAAACGGTAAAGCGAGCAACCTCGCTGCCCTCGTCGTAGAGCTCTCGGAGAGCTTTCCAACAGTATGCTGTGCACTGTGTAACTCCTTACGGATCAAAAGTTATGGGCACTGGAGCGACGGAGACCTGATCACTAGCCCTACGCCCTTGGTTTGCGAGCCTAGCCTCCACGTGAAGCGAAGTTTTCTTGCCCAAGGTGTCGTGGGATTCGATAATAGAAATGTGGTGGATAAAGTATCTTGGCAACCCTAACCGGAGGAAAAAAAATTTAAAAGGCGGGTGCAACACGAGGACTTCCCATGGGTTCACCCATCCTAGTACTAATCTCGCCCAAGCACGCTTAACTTCGGAGTTCTGATGGGATCCGGTGCATTAGTACTGGTATGATCGCACCCGTCATGGTGGGGGTAGAATTTCTTTTTGTGTTAACGGTTCACAGTCCAGCCTAGATAGATGGCCCATTCAGAAGGCCCAATGTGCTTAACAACTACCCATCCGTTTCAACAACGTAGCATCCTCGCAAGACGTGATATCGACGTATTGTAGGGCCCTCTAATATCCCCCGTGTAAGGTTTTCATCCTTTTAACAGCTCCCGACGTATGATCTGGGACGGAAAAATAGAGTTTATTAAGAAAAATTGCCCGAAACTGATGAAAACGTTCGATTTTGGGCACCAAAAAGGTCACAGCGAGCAAGCTGGCTGCCCCCGTTGTAGATCTCTCGGAGAACTTTCCAACGGTATGCTGTGCCCCGCGTAACTCCTTACAAATCAAAAGTTATGGGCACCGAAGTGATGCAGACCTGGTAACAAGCCCTACGCCCTCAATTTGCAGGCCCAGCCTCCACGTGAAGTGGAGCTGTCTTGACCAAGGTGCCGTGGGATTTGAAAATAGAAATGTGGTGGATAAAGTATCTTGGCAAACCTAAATGGAGGAAAAAAAATTGAAAAGAGTGGTGCAGCACGAGGATTTCCCAACGTGTCACCCATCCTAGTACTACTCTCGCCCAAGCACGCATAACTTTGGAGTTCTGAAGGGATCTGGTGCATTAGTGTTCGTATGATTGCACCCGTCATGTTGGGGGTAGATTCCTTTTTGTGTTAATGGTTCACAGTCCCAGCCTAGAGAGATGGCCCATTTAGAAGGCCCAAAGGGCTTAACAACAACCCATCCGCTTCAACAACGCAGCATCCTCGCAAGACGTGATATCGACGCATTGTAGGGCCCTCAAATATCCCGCGAGTAAGGTTTTCTTCCTTTTAACAGCTCACGACGTACGATCCAGGACGAAAAAACAGAGCTTAATAAGAAAAGTGGCCCGAAACTGATGAAAACGTTCGATTTTGGGCTCCAAAGATGACATTGCAAGCAAGCTGGCTGCCCTCGTCGTAGAGCTCTCGGAGAGCTTTCCAACGGTATGCTGTGCGCCTCGTAACTCCATACGGATCAAAAGTTATGGGCACCGGAGCGACGAAGACCTGGTCACAAGCCCCACGCCCACGGTTTGCGAGCCTAGCCTCCACGTGAAGCGAAGTTGTCTTGCCCAAGGTGCCGTGGGATTCGATAATAGAAATGTGGTGAATAAAGTATCTTGGCAACCCTGACCGGAGGAAAAAAAATTAAAAAAGGGGGTGCAACACGAGGACTTCCGAGGGGGTCACCTATCCTAGTACTACTCTCGCCCAAGCACCCTTAACTTCGGAGTTCTGATGGGATCCGATCCATTAGTGCTGGTGTGATCGCACCCGTCATGGCAGTGGTAGAATTCATTTTTTTGTTAACAGTTCAAAGTCCCAGCCTAGAGAGATGGCCCATTCAGAGGGCCCAATGGGCTTAACAAAAACCCATCCGCTTCAACAAAGCAGCATCCTCGCAAGACGTGATATCGACGCATTGCAGGGCCCTCTAATGTCCCGCGAGTAAGGTTGTCGTCCTTTTAACAGCTCACGACGTACGATCCTGGATGGAAAAATAGAGCTTAATAAGAAGAGTGGCCCGAAACAGATGAAAACGTTTGATTTTGGACTCCAAAAAGGGCACAGCGAGCAAGCTTGCTACCCTCGTCGTAGAGCTCTCGGAGAACTTTCCAACGGTATGTTGTGCACCGCGTAACTCCTTACGTATCAAAAGATATGGGCACCGGAACGACGGAGACCTGGTTAGAAGCCCTACGCCGTGGGTTTGCGGGCCCAGCCTCCATGTGAAGCGAAGTTGTCTTGCCCAAGGTGACGTGGGATTCGATAATAGAAATGTGGTGGATAAAGAATCTTGGCCACCCAAACCGGAGCAAAAAAATTTGAAAAGAGGGGTGTAACACGAGGACTTCCCAGGGGGTCACCCATCATAATACTACTCTCGCCCAAACATGCTTAACTACGTTGTTCGGATAGGATCCAGTGCATTAATGCTGGTATGATCGCACCCGTCATGTTGATGGCTCAATTCCTTTATGTGTTAACGGTTCACAGTCACAGCCTAGAGAGATTGTCCATTCAAAAGGCCCAATGGGTTTAACAACAACCCATCCGCTTTAACAATGTAGCATCCTCGCAAGTCATGATATCGATGCGTTGTAGGGCCCTTTAATGTCCCGCGAGTAAGGTTGTCGTCCTTTTAACAGCTCACGATGTACTATCCGGGAAGGAAAAACATAGCAAAATTAGAAAAGTGGCCCGAAACTAATGAAAATGTTTGATTTTGGGCTCCAAAAAACGGTAAAGCGAGCAACCTCGCTGCCCTCATCGTAGAGCTTCAGAGAGTTTTCCAACGATATGCTGTGCACTGCTTAACTCCTTACGGATCAAAAGTTATGGGCACCGGAGCGACGGATACTTGATCACTAGCCCTACGCCCTCGTTTTGCAGGCCTAGCCTCTATGTGAAGCGAAGTTGTCTTGCCCAATGTTCCGTGGGATTTGCTAATAGAAATTTGGTGGATAAAGTATCTTGGCAACCCTAACCAGGGCAAAAAAAATTTAAAAGGCGGGTGCAACACGAGGACTTCCCATGGGGTCACCCATCCTAGTACTAATCTCGCCCAAGCACGCTTAACTTCGGAGTTCTGATGGGATCCGGTGCATTAGTACTGGTATGATCGCACCCGTCATGGTGGGGGTAGAATTTCTTTTTGTGTTAACGGTTCACAGTCCAGCCTAGATAGATGGCCCATTCAGAAGGCCCAATGTGCTTAACAACTACCCATCCGTTTCAACAACGTAGCATCCTCGCAAGACGTGATATCGACGTATTGTAGGGCCCTCTAATGTCCCGCGTGTAAGGTTTTCATCCTTTTAACAGCTCCCGACGTATGATCTGGGACGGAAAAATAGAGTTTATTAAGAAAAATTGCCCGAAACTGATGAAAACGTTCGATTTTGGGCACCAAAAAGGTCACAGCGAGCAAGCTGGCTGCCCCCGTTGTAGATCTCTCGGAGAACTTTCCAACGGTATGCTGTGCCCCGCGTAACTCCTTACAGATCAAAAGTTATGGGCACCGAAGTGATGCAGACCTGGTAACAAGCCCTACGCCCTCAATTTGCAGGCCCAGCCTCCACGTGAAGTGGAGTTGTCTTGACCAAGGTGCCGTGGGATTTGACAATAGAAATGTGGTGGATAAAGTATCTTGGCAAACCTAAATGGAGGAAAAAAAATTGAAAAGAGTGGTGCAGCACGAGGATTTCCCAACGTGTCACCCATCCTAGTACTACTCTCGCCCAAGCACGCTTAACTTTGGAGTTCTGAAGGGATCTGGTGCATTAGTGTTCGTATGATTGCACCCGTCATGTTGGGGGTAGATTCCTTTTTGTGTTAATGGTTCACAGTCCCAGCCTAGAGAGATGGCCCATTTAGAAGGCCCAAAGGGCTTAACGATAACCCATTCGCTTCAACAACGCAACATCCTCACAAGACGTGATATCGACGCGGTGTAGGGCCCTCTAATGTCTCGCGAGAAACGTTTTCTTCCTTTTAACAGCTCACGACGTACGATCCAGGTTGAAAAAATAGAGCTTAATAAGAAAAGTGCCCCGAAACTGATAAAAATGTTCAATTTTGGGCTCCAAAGATGACATTGCAAGCAAGCTGGCTGCCCTCGTCGTAGAGCTCTCGAAGAACTTTCTAATGATATGATGTACGCCACGTAGCTCCTTACGGATCAAAAGTTATGGGCATCGGCGATACGAAGACCTGGTCACAAGCCCCACGCCCACGGTTTGCCATCCTAGCCTCTAAGTAAAGCGAAGTTGTCTTGCCCAAGGTGTCGTGGGATTTGGTAATAGAAATGTGATGGATAAAGCATCTTGGAAGGCTAACCGTGGCAAAAAAAATTGAAAAGAGGGGGTGCAACACGAGGACTTTCCAGGGGGTCACCCATCCTAGTACTACTCTCGCCCAAACACGCTTAAATTCAGAGTTCTGATGGGATCCGGTGCATTAGTGCTGGTATGATCGCACCCGTCATGGCAGTGGTAGAATTCATTTTTGTGTTAACAGTTCAAAGTCCCAGCCAAGAGAGATGGCCCATTCAGAGGGCCCAATGGGCTTAACAAAAACCCATCCTCTTCAACAAAGCAGCATCCTCGCAAGACGTGATATCGACGCATTGCAGGGCCCTCTAATGTCCCGCGAGTAAGGTTTTCGTCCTTTTAACAGCTCACGACGTACGATCCTGGATGGAAAAATAGAGCCTAGTAAGAAGAGTGGCCCGAAACAGATGAAAACGTTTGATTTTGGACTCTAAAAAGGGCACAGCGAGCAAGCTTGCTACCCTCATCGTAGAGCTCTCGGAGAACTTTCCAACGGTATGTTGTGCACCGCGTAACTCCTTACGTATCAAAAGATATGGGCACCGGAGCGACGGAGACCTGGTCACAAGCTTTACGCCCTCGGTTTGCGGGCCCAGCCTCCATGTGAAGCGAAGTTGTCTTGCCCAAGGTGCCGTGGAATTCGATAATAGAAATGTGGTGGATAAAGTATCTTGGCAACCCAAACCGGAGGAAAAAAAATTGAAAAGGGGAGTGCAACACGAGGACTTCCCAGGGGGTCACCCATCATAATACTACTCTCGCCCAAACATGCTTAACTACGTTGTTCGGATAGGATCCAGTGCATTAGTGCTGGTATGATCGCACCCGTCATGTTGATGGCTCAATTCCTTTATGTGTTAACGGTTCACAGTCACAGCCTAGAGAGATTGTCCATTCAAAAGGCCCAATGGGTTTAACAACAACCCATCCGCTTTAACAATGTAGCATCCTCGCAAGACATGATATCGATGCGTTGTAGGGCCCTTTAATGTCCCGCGAGTAAGGTTGTCGTCCTTTTAACAGCTCACGATGTACTATCCGGGAAGGAAAAACATAGCAAAATTAGAAAAGTGGCCCAAAACTAATGAAAATGTTTGATTTTGGGCTCCAAAAAACGGTAAAGCGAGCAACCTCGCTGCCCTCGTCGTAGAGCTCTCGGAGAGCTTTCCAACAGTATGCTGTGCACAGTGTAACTCCTTACGGATCAAAAGTTATGGGCACTGGAGCGACGGAGACCTGATCACTAGCCCTACGCCCTTGGTTTGCGAGCCTAGCCTCCACGTGAAGCGAAGTTTTCTTGCCCAAGGTGCCGTGGGATTCGATAATAGAAATGTGGTGGATAAAGTATCTTGGCAACCCTAACCGGAGGAAAAAAAATTTAAAAGGCGGGTGCAACACGAGGACTTCCCATGGGGTCACCCATCCTAGTACTAATCTCGCCCAAGCACGCTTAACTTCGGAGTTCTGATGGGATCCGGTGCATTAGTACTGGTATGATCGCACCCGTCATGGTGGGGGTAGAATTTCTTTTTGTGTTAACGGTTCACAGTCCAGCCTAGATAGATGGCCCATTCAGAAGGCCCAATGTGCTTAACAACTACCCATCCGTTTCAACAACGTAGCATCCTCGCAAGACGTGATATCGACGTATTGTAGGGCCCTCTAATGTCCCGCGTGTAAGGTTTTCATCCTTTTAACAGCTCCCGACGTATGATCTGGGACGGAAAAATAGAGTTTATTAAGAAAAATTGCCCGAAACTGATGAAAACGTTCGATTTTGGGTACCAAAAAGGTCACAGCGAGCAAGCTGGCTGCCCCCGTTGTAGATCTCTCGGAGAACTTTCCAACGGTATGCTGTGCCCCGCGTAACTCCTTACAGATCAAAAGTTATGGGCACCGAAGTGATGCAGACCTGGTAACAAGCCCTACGCCCTCAATTTGCAGGCCCAGCCTCCACGTGAAGTGGAGTTGTCTTGACCAAGATGCCGTGGGATTTGACAATAGAAATGTGGTGGATAAAGTATCTTGGCAAACCTAAATGGAGGAAAAAAAATTGAAAAGAGTGGTGCAGCACGAGGATTTCCCAACGTGTCACCCATCCTAGTACTACTCTCGCCCAAGCACGCTTAACTTTGGAGTTCTGAAGGGATCTGGTGCATTAGTGTTCGTATGATTGCACCCGTCATGTTGGGGGTAGATTCCTTTTTGTGTTAATGGTTCACAGTCCCAGCCTAGAGAGATGGCCCATTTAGAAGGCCCAAACGGCTTAACAACAACCCATCCGCTTCAACAACGCAGCATCCTCGCAAGACGTGATATCGACGCATTGTAGGGCCCTCAAATATCCCGCGAGTAAGGTTTTCTTCCTTTTAACAGCTCACGACGTTCGATCCAGGACGAAAAAACAGAGCTTAATAAGAAAAGTGGCCCGAAACTGATGAAAACGTTCGATTTTGGGCTCCAAAGATGACATTGCAAGCAAGCTGGCTGCCCTCGTCGTAGAGCTCTCGAAGAACTTTCCAATGATATGATGTACGCCACGTAGCTCCTTACGGATCAAAAGTTATGGGCATCGGCGATACGAAGACCTGGTCACAAGCCCCACGCCCACGGTTTGCCATCCTAGCCTCTAAGTAAAGCGAAGTTGTCTTGCCCAAGGTGTCGTGGGATTTGGGAATAGAAATGTGGTGAATAAAGTATCTTGGCAACCCTGACCGGAGGAAAAAAAATTAAAAAAGGGGGTGCAACACGAGGACTTCCGAGGGGGTCACCTATCCTAGTACTACTCTCGCCCAAGCACCCTTAACTTCGGAGTTCTGATGGGATCCGATCCTTTAGTGCTGGTGTGATCGCACCGATCATGGCAGTGGTAGAATTCATTTTTGTGTTAACAGTTCAAAGTCCCAGCCTAGAGAGATGGCCCATTCAGAGGGCCCAATGGGCTTAACAAAAACCCATCCTCTTCAACAAAGGAGCATCCTCGCAAGACGTGATATCGACGCATTGCAGGGCCCTCTAATGTCCCGCGAGTAAGGTTGTCGTCCTTTTAACAGCTCACGACGTACGATCCTGGATGGAAAAATAGAGCTTAATAAGAAGAGTGGCCCGAAACAGATGAAAACGTTTGATTTTGGACTCCAAAAAGGGCAAATCGAGCAAGCTTGCTACCCTCGTCGTAGAGCTCTCGGAGAACTTTCCAACGGTATGCTGTGTGCTGCGTAACTCCTTACAGATCAAAAGATATGGGCACCGGAGCGACGGAGACCTGGTCACAAGCCCTATGCCATCGGTTTGCGGGCCCAACATCCATGTGAAGCGATGTTGTCTTGCCTAATGTGCTGTGGGACTCGATAATAAAAATGTGGAGGATAAACTATCTTGGCAACCATAACCGGAGCAACAAAAATTGAAAAGGGGGGTGCAACACGAGGACTTCCCAGGGGGTCACCCATCATAATACTACTCTCGCCCAAACACGCTTAACTACGTTGTTCGGATAGGATCCAGTGCATTAGTGCTGGTATGATCGCACCCGTCATGTTGATGGCTCAATTCCTTTATGTGTTAACGGTTCACAGTCACAGCCTAGAGAGATTGTCCATTCAAAAGGCCCAATGGGTTTAACAACAACCCATCCGCTTTAACAATGTAGCATCCTCGCAAGACATGATATCGATGCGTTGTAGGGCCCTTTAATGTCCCGCGAGTAAGGTTGTCGTCCTATTAACAACTCACGATGTACTATCCGGGAAGGAAAAACATAACAAAATTAGAAAAGCGGCCCGAAACTATTGAAAATGTTCGATTTTGGGCTCCAAAAAAGGGTAAAGCGAGCAAGCTCGCTGCCCTCGTCGTAGAGCTCTCGGAGAGGTTTCCAACAGTATGCTGTGCACAGTGTAACTCCTTACGGATCAAAAGTTATGGGCACTGGAGCGACGGAGACCTGATCACTAGCCCTACGCCCTTGGTTTGCGAGCCTAGCCTCCACGTGAAGCTAAGTTTTCTTGCCCAAGGTGCCGTGGGATTCGATAATAGAAATGTGGTGGATAAAGTATCTTGGCAACCCTAACCGGAGGAAAAAAAATTTAAAGGCGGGTGCAACACGAGGACTTCCCATGGGGTCACCCATCCTAGTACTAATCTCGCCCAAGCACGCTTAACTTCGGAGTTCTGATGGGATCCGGTGCATTAGTACTGGTATGATCGCACCCGTCATGGTGGGGGTAGAATTTCTTTTTGTGTTAACGGTTCACAGTCCAGCCTAGATAGATGGCCCATTCAGAAGGCCCAATGTGCTTAACAACTACCCATCCGTTTCAACAACGTAGCATCCTCGCAAGACGTGATATCGACGTATTGTAGGGCCCTCTAATGTCCCGCGTGTAAGGTTTTCATCCTTTTAACAGCTCCCGACGTATGATCTGGGACGGAAAAATAGAGTTTATTAAGAAAAATTGCCCGAAACTGATGAAAACGTTCGATTTTGGGTACCAAAAAGGTCACAGCGAGCAAGCTGGCTGCCCCCGTTGTAGATCTCTCGGAGAACTTTCCAACGGTATGCTGTGCCCCGCGTAACTCCTTACAGATCAAAAGTTATGGGCACCGAAGTGATGCAGACCTGGTAACAAGCCCTACGCCCTCAATTTGCAGGCCCAGCCTCCACGTGAAGTGGAGTTGTCTTGACCAAGGTGCCGTGGGATTTGACAATAGAAATGTGGTGGATAAAGTATCTTGGCAAACCTAAATGGAGGAAAAAAAATTGAAAAGAGTGGTGCAGCACGAGGATTTCCCAATGTGTCACCCATCCTAGTACTACTCTCGCCCAAGCACGCTTAACTTTGGAGTTCTGAAGGGATCTGGTGCATTAGTGTTCGTATGATTGCACCCGTCATGTTGGGGGTAGATTCCTTTTTGTGTTAATGGTTCACAGTCCCAGCCTAGAGAGATGGCCCATTTAGAAGGCCCAAAGGGCTTAACAACAACCCATCCGCTTCAACAACGCAGCATCCTCGCAAGACGTGATATCGACGCATTGTAGGGCCCTCAAATATCCCGCGAGTAAGGTTTTCTTCCTTTTAACAGCTCACGACGTACGATCCAGGACGAAAAAACAGAGCTTAATAAGAAAAGTGGCCCGAAACTGATGAAAACGTTCGATTTTGGGCTCCAAAGATGACATTGCAAGCAAGCTGGCTTCCCTCGTCGTAGAGCTCTCGGAGAGCTTTCCAATGGTATGCTGTGCGCCTCGTAACTCCATACGGATCAAAAGTTATGGGCACCGGAGCGACTAAGACCTGGTCACAAGCCCCACGCCCACGGTTTGCGAGCCTAGCCTCCACGTGAAGCGAAGTTGTCTTGCCCAAGGTGACGTGGGATTCGATAATAGAAATGTGGTGAATAAAGTATCTTGGCAACCCTGACCGGAAGAAAAAAAATTAAAAAAGGGGGTGCAACACGAGGACTTCCGAGGGGGTCACCTATCCTAGTACTACTCTCGCCCAAGCACCCTTAACTTCGGAGTTCTGATGGGATCCGATCCATTAGTGCTGGTGTGATCGCACCCGTCATGGCAGTGGTAGAATTCATTTTTTTGTTAACAGTTCAAAGTCCCAGCCTAGAGAGATGGCCCATTCAGAGGGCCCAATGGGCTTAACAAAAACCCATCCGCTTCAACAAAGCAGCATCCTTGCAAGACGTGATATCGAGGCATTGCAAGGCCCTCTAATGTCCCGCGAGTTAGGTTATCGTCCTTTTAACAGCTCACGACGTACGATCCAGGATGGAAAAATAGAGCTTAATAAGAAAAGTGGCCCGAAATTGATGAAAACATTCGATTTTGGCCTCCAAAAAGGGCACAGCGAGAAAGCTTGCTACCCCCGTCGTAGAGCTCTCGAAGAACTTTCCAACGGCATGTTGTGCGCCGCGTAACTCCGTACAGATCCAAAGTTATGGGCATCGGAGCGACGGAGACCTGGTCACAAGTCCTACGCCCTCGGTTTGCGGGCCCAACCTCCAAGTGAAGCGAAGTTGTCTTGCCCAAGGTGCCGTGGGATTCGATAATAGAATTGTGGTGGATAAAGTATCTTGGCAACCCTAACCGAAGGAAAAAGTATTGAAAAGGGGCGTGCAACACGAGGACTTCCCAGGGGGTCACCCATCATAATACTACTCTCGCCCAAACACGCTTAACTACGTTGTTCGGATAGGATCCAGTGCATTAGTGCTGGTATGATCGCACCCGTCATGTTGATGGCTCAATTCCTTTATGTGTTAACGGTTCACAGTCACAGCCTAGAGAGATTGTCCATTCAAAAGGCCCAATGGGTTTAACAACAACCCATCCGCTTTAACAATGTAGCATCCTCGCAAGACATGATATCGATGCATTGTAGGGCCCTTTAATGTCCCGCGAGTAAGGTTGTCGTCCTTTTAACAGCTCACGATGTACTATCCGGGAAGGAAAAACATAGCAAAATTAGAAAAGTGGCCCGAAACTAATGAAAATGTTTGATTTTGGGCTCCAAAAAACGGTAAAGCGAGCAACCTCGCTGCCCTCATCGTAGAGCTCTCGGAGAGCTTTCCAACAGTATGCTGTGCACAGTGTAACTCCTTACGGATCAAAAGTTATGGGCACTGGAGCGACGGAGACCTGATCACTAGCCCTACGCCCTTGGTTTGCGAGCCTAGCCTCCACGTGAAGCGAAGTTTTCTTGCCCAAGGTGCCGTGGGATTCGATAATAGAAATGTGGTGGATAAAGTATCTTGGCAACCCTAACCGGAGGAAAAAAAATTTAAAAGGCGGGTGCAACACGAGGACTTCCCATGGGGTCACCCATCCTAGTACTAATCTCGCCCAAGCACGCTTAACTTTGGAGTTCTGATGGGATCTGGTGCATTAGTACTGGTATGATCGCACCCGTCATGGTGGGGGTAGAATTTCTTTTTGTGTTAACGGTTCACAGTCCAGCCTAGATAGATGGCCCATTCAGAAGGCCCAATGTGCTTAACAACTACCCATCCGTTTCAACAACGTAGCATCCTCGCAAGACGTGATATCGACGTATTGTAGGGCCCTCTAATGTCCCGCGTGTAAGGTTTTCATCCTTTTAACAGCTCCCGACGTATGATCTGGGACGGAAAAATAGAGTTTATTAAGAAAAATTGCCCGAAACTGATGAAAACGTTCGATTTTGGGTACCAAAAAGGTCACAGCGAGCAAGCTGGCTGCCCCCGTTGTAGATCTCTCGGAGAACTTTCCAACGGTATGCTGTGCCCCGCGTAACTCCTTACAGATCAAAAGTTATGGGCACCGAAGTGATGCAGACCTGGTAACAAGCCCTACGCCCTCAATTTGCAGGCCCAGCCTCCACGTGAAGTGGAGTTGTCTTGACCAAGGTGCCGTGGGATTTGACAATAGAAATGTGGTGGATAAAGTATCTTGGCAAACCTAAATGGAGGAAAAAAAATTGAAAAGAGTGGTGCAGCACGAGGATTTCCCAACGTGTCTCCCATCCTAGTACTACTCTCGCCCAAGCACGCTTAACTTTGGAGTTCTGAAGGGATCTGGTGCATTAGTGTTCGTATGATTGCACCCGTCATGTTGGGGGTAGATTCCTTTTTGTGTTAATGGTTCACAGTCCCAGCCTAGAGAGATGGCCCATTTAGAAGGCCCAAAGGGCTTAACAACAACCCATCCGCTTCAACAACGCAGCATCCTCGCAAGACGTGATATCGACGCATTGTAGGGCCCTCAAATATCCCGCGAGTAAGGTTTTCTTCCTTTTAACAGCTCACGACGTACGATCCAGGATGAAAAAACAGAGCTTAATAAGAAAAGTGGCCCGAAACTGATGAAAACGTTCGATTTTGGGCTCCAAAGATGACATTGCAAGCAAGCTGGCTGCCCTCGTCGTAGAGCTCTCGGAGAGCTTTCCAACGGTATGCTGTGCGCCTCGTAACTCCATACGGATCAAAAGTTATGGGCATCGGCGATACGAAGACCTGGTCACAAGCCCCACGCCCACGGTTTGCGAGCCTAGCCTCCACGTGAAGCGAAGTTGTCTTGCCCAAGGTGCCGTGGGATTCGATAATAGAAATGTGGTGAATAAAGTATCTTGGCAACCCTGACCGGAGGAAAAAAAATTAAAAAAGGGGGTGCAACACGAGGACTTCCGAGGGGGTCACCTATCCTAGTACTACTCTCGCCCAAGCACCCTTAACTTCGGAGTTCTGATGGGATCCGATCCATTAGTGCTGGTGTGATCGCACCCGTCATGGCAGTGGTAGAATTCATTTTTGTGTTAACAGTTCAAAGTCCCAGCCTAGAGAGATGGCCCATTCAGAGGGCCCAATGGGCTTAACAAAAACCCATCCGCTTCAACAAAGCAGCATCCTCGCAAGACGTGATATCGACGCATTGCAGGGCCCTCTAATGTCCCGCGAGTAAGGTTGTCGTCCTTTTAACAGCTCACGACGTACGATCCTGGATGGAAAAATAGAGCTTAATAAGAAGAGTGGCCCGAAACAGATGAAAACGTTTGATTTTGGACTCCAAAAAGGGCACAGCGAGCAAGCTTGCTACCCTCGTCTTAGAGCTCTCGGAGAACTTTCCAACGGTATGTTGTGCACCGCGTAACTCCTTACGTATCAAAAGATATGGGCACCAGAGCGACGGAGACCAGGTCACAAGCCCTACGCCCTAGGTTTGCAGGCCCAGCCTCCATGTGAAGCGAAGTTGTCTTGCCCAAGGTGCCGTGGAATTCGATAATAGAAATGTGGTGGATAAAGTATCATGGCAACCCTAACCGGAGGAAAAAAAATTGAAAAGGGGGATGCAACACGAGGACTTCCCAGGGGGTCACCCATCCTAGTACTACTCACGCCCACGCACGCTTAACTACGTTGTTCGGATAGGATCCAGTGCATTAGTGCTGGTATGATCGCACCCGTCATGTTGATGGCTCAATTCCTTTATGTGTTAACGGTTCACAGTCACAGCCTAGAGAGATTGTCCATTCAAAAGGCCCAATGGGTTTAACAACAACCCATCCGCTTTAACAATGCAGCATCCTCGCAAGACATGATATCGATGCGTTGTAGGGCCCTTTAATGTCCCGCGAGTAAGGTTGTCGTCCTTTTAACAGCTCACGATGTACAATCCGGGAAGGAAAAACAGAGCAAAATTAGAAAAGCGGCCCGAAACTAAAGAAAATGTTCGATTTTGGGCTCCAAAAAAGGGTAAAGCGAGCAAGCTCGCTGCCCTCGTCGTAGAGCTCTTGGAGAGCTTTCCAACAGTATGTTGTGCGCAGCGTAACTCCTTACGGATCAAAATTTATGGGCACCGGAGCGACGGAGACCTGATCACAAGCCATACGCCCTTGGTTTGCGGGCCCAGCCTCCACGTGAAGTGAAGTTGTCTTGCCCAAGGTGCCGTGGGATTCGATAATAGAAATGTGGTGGATAAACTATCTTGGCAACCCTAACCGGAGGAAAAAAAATTTAAAAGGGGGGTGCAACACGAGGACTTCCCATGGGGTCACCCAACCTAGTACTACTCTTACCCAAGCACGCTTAACTTCGGAGTTCTGATGGGATCCGGTGCATTAGTACTGGTATGATCGCACCCGTCATGGTGGGGGTAGAATTTCTTTTTGTGTTAACGGTTCACAGTCCAGCCTAGATAGATGGCCCATTCAGAAGGCCCAATGTGCTTAACAACTACCCATCCGTTTCAACAACGTAGCATCCTCGCAAGACGTGATATCGACGTATTGTAGGGCCCTCTAATGTCCCGCGTGTAAGGTTTTCATCCTTTTAACAGCTCCCGACGTATGATCTGGGACGGAAAAATAGAGTTTATTAAGAAAAATTGCCCGAAACTGATGAAAACGTTCGATTTTGGGCACCAAAAAGGTCACAGCGAGCAACAACCCATCCGCTTCAACAATTCAGCATCCTCGCAAGACGTGATTTTGACGCATTGTAGGGCCCTCTAATGTCCCGCGTGTAAGGTTGTCGTCATTTTAACAGCTCACGACGTACGATCCGGGACAGAAAAACAGAGTTTATTAAGAAAAGTGACCCAAAACTAATGAAAACGTTAGATTTTGGGCTCCAAAAAGAGCATAAAGAGCAAGTTTGCTGCCCCCTTCATAGAGCTCTCGGAGAGCTTTCCAACGGTATGCGGTGCGCTGCGTAACTCCTTACAGATCAAAAGTTATGGCCACCGGAGCGCCGGAGACCTGGTCATATGCCCTATGCCCTTGGTTTCGGGCCCAGCCTCCACGTGAAGCGAAGTTGTCTTGCCCAAGGTGCCTTGGGATTTGATAATAGAAATGTGGTGGATAAAGTGTCTTGGCAACCCTAACCGGAGGAAAAAAATTTGAAAAGGGGGATGCAACACGAGGACTTCACAGGGGGTCACTCATCCTTGTACTACTCTCGCCCAAGCTCGCTTAACTTCGGAGTTCTAATGGGATCAGGTCCATTAGTGCTGGTACGATCGCACCTGTCATAGTGGGGGTTGAATTCCTTTTTCTGTTAACAATTCACAGTCCCGGCCTAGAGAGATGGCCAATTCAGAAGGCCCAATGGGCTTAACAACAACCCATCCGCTTTAACAACGCAGCATCCTCGCAAGACGTGATATTGATGCATTGTAGGGACTTCTAAAGTCCCGCGAGTAAGGTTGTCATCCTTTTAACAGCTCAAGACGTACGATCCGGGATTAAAAAATGTAGCTTGATAAGAAAAGTGGCCCGAAACTGATGAAAACGTTCGATTTTGGGCTCCAAAAAGGGTACAACGAGCAAGCTTGCTACCCCTGTCGAAGAGCTCTCAAAGGGCTTTCCAACGGTATGCTGTGCTCCGCGTAACTCCTTATGGATCAAAAGTTATGGGCACCGGAGCGACGGAGACCTGGTCACAAGCCGTACGCCCTCGGTTTGTGGGCCAAGCCTCCACGTGAAGCGAAGTTGTCTTACCCAAGGTGCCGTGGGATTCGATAATTGAAATGTGGTGGATAAAGTATCTTGGCAACCCTAACCGGAGGAAAATAAATTGAAAAGGGGGATGCAACACGAGGACTTCCCAGGGGGTCACCCATCCTAGGACTACTCTCGCCCAAGCACGCTTAACTTTGGAGTTCTTATGGGATCTGGTGCAGTAGTGCTGGTATGATCGCACCCGTCATGTTGGGGGTAGAATTCCTTTTTGTGTTAACGGTTCACAGTCCCAGCCTAGAGAGATGGCCCATTCAGAATTCCCAATGGGCTTAACAACAACCCATCCGCATCAACAATGCAGTATCCTCGCAAGACGTGATATCGACACATTGTAGGGCCCTCTAACGTCCCACGAGTAAAGTTGTCGTCCTTTTAACAGCTCACGACGTACGATCCAGGACGAAAAAACTGAGCTTATTAAGAAAAGTGGACCGAAACAGATGAAAATGTTCGATTTTGCGCACAAAAAAGGGCACAACGAGCAAGATTGCTACCCCCGTCGAAGAGCTCTCGAAGTGCTTTCCAACGGTATGCTGTGCGCCGCGTAACTCCTTACGGATCAAAAGTTATGTGCACCGGAGGGACGAAGACTTGGTCACAAGTCCTACGCCCTCAGTTTGTGGGCCCAGCCTCCAAGTGAAGCGAAGTTGTCTTACCCAAGGTGCCGTGGGATTTGATAATAGAAATGTGGTGGATAAAATATATTGGCAACCCTAACCCGAGAAAAAAAATTGAAAAAGGGGTGCAACACGAGGACTTCGCAGGGGGTCACCCATCCTAGTACTACTCCCGCCCAAGCACGCTTAACTTCGTTGATCTGATGGGATCTGGTACATTAGTGCTGGTATGATCGCACCCGTCATGGTCGGGGTAGAATTCCTTTTTTTGTTAATGGTTCACAGTCCCAGCCTATAGAGATGGCCCATTTAGAAGGCCTAATGGGCTAAACAACAACCCATTCGCTTCAACAACGCAGCATCCTCGCAAGACGTGATATCGACACATTATAGGGCCCTCTAATGTCCCGCGAGCAAGGTTTTCGTCCTTTTAACAGCTCACGACATACGATCCGGGACGAAAAAATAGAGCTTAATAAGAAAAGTGGCCCGAAACTAATAAAAACGTTCGATTTTGTGGTCCAAAAAGGGAACAGGAAGCAATCTTGTTGCCCACATCGTAGAGCTCTCAGAAAGCTTTCCAACGGTATGCTGTGCGTCGCATAACTCCTTACAGATCAAAAGTTATGGGTACCAGAGCGACGGAGACCTGGTCACAAGCCCTATGCCCTCGGTTTGCGGGCCCAGCCTCCATATGAAGCGAAGTTGTCTTGCCCAAGTTGCTGTGGGATTCGATAATAGAAATGTGGTGGATAAAATATCTTGGCAACCCTAACCGGAGGAAAAAAAATTGAAAAAGTGGTGCAACACGAGGACTTCCCAGGGGGTCACCCATCCTAGTACTACTCCCGCCCAAGCACGCTTAACTTCGGAGATTTGATGGGATCCGGTACATTAGTGCTGGTATGATCGCACCCGTCATGGTGGGGGTAGAATTCCTTTTTATGTTAACGGTTCACAGTCCCAACCTATAGAGATGGCCCATTTAGATGGCCCAATGGGCTTAACAACAACCCATTCGCTTCAACAACGCAGCATCGTCGCAAGACGTGATATCGACGCATTATAGGGCCCTCTAATGTCCTGCGAGTAAGGTTGTCGTCCTTTTACCAACTCACGACGTACGATCCGGGACGAAAAAACCGAGCAAAAATCAAAAAATTGCCCCGAAACTGATGAAAATGTTCGATTTTAGACACCAAAAAGGGCACAAAAAGCATGCTAGTTGCCCCCGTCGTAGAGGTCTTGAAGGGCTTTCCAACGGTATGCTGTGCGCCGGGTAACTCCTTACGGATCAAAAGTTAATGGCACATGAACGACGGAGACCTGGTCACAAACGCTACGCCCTCAGTTTGCGGGCCCAACCTCCACGTGAAGCGAAGTTGTCTTGCCCAATGTTTCGTGCGATTCGATAATAGAAATGTGGTGATAAAGTATCTTGACAACCATAACCGGAGGAAAAAAAAATTGAAAAGGGGGGTGCAACACGAGGACTTCCCAGCGGGTCACCCATCCTAGTACTACTCTCACCCAAGCACGCTTAACTTCGGAGTTCTTATGGGATCCAATGCATTATTACTGGTATGATCGCACCCGTCATGGTAGGGGTTGAATTCCTTTTTCTGTTAACGGTTCACAGTCCTAGCCTAGAGAGATGGCCCTTTCAGAAGGCCCAATGGGCTTAACAACAACCCATCTGCTTCAACAACGCAGTATTCTCGCAAGACGTGATATCGACGCATTGTGGGGCCCTCTAATGTGACGCAAGTAAGGTTGTCGTCCTTTTAACAGCTCACGACGTACGATCCAGGACGAAAAAATAGAGCTTAATAAGAAAAGTGGCCAGAAACTGATGAAAACATTCGATTTTGGGCTCCAAAAAGGGCACAGCGAGCAACCTTGCTGCCCTCGTCATAGAGCTCTCTAAGAGCTTTCCAACGGTATGCTGTGCGACGCGTAACTCCTTACGGATCAAAAGTTATGGGCACCGAAGCAAAAGACACTTGGTCACAAGCACTACGCCATTGGTTTGTGGGCCCAGCCTCCTCATGAAGCGAAGTTGTCTTGCCCTAGGTACCGTGGGATTCGATAATAGAAATGAGGTGGATATAATATCTTGGCAACCCTAACCGGAGGAAAAAAAAATTGAAAAGGGGGGTGCAACACAAGGACTTCCCAGGGTGTCACCCATCCTAGTACTACTATCTTCCAAGCACGCTTAACTTCGGAGTTCTGATGGGATCCGGTGCATTAGAGCTGGTATGATCGCACCGGTCATGGTAGGGGTAGAATTTCTTTTTGTGTTGACGGTTCGCTGTCCCAGCCCAGAGAGATGGCTCATTCAAAAGGCCCAATGGGCTTAACGACAACCCATCCGCTTCAACAACGCAGTACCCTCACAAAACGTGATATCAACGAATTGTAGGGCCCTCTAATGTCCCACGAGTCAGGTTGTCGTCCTTTTCGTAGCTCACAACGTACGATCCGGGATGGAAAAACAGAGCTTAATAAGAAAACTGGCTTGACAATTATGAAAACCTTCCACTTTGGGCTCCAAAAAGGGCACAACGAGCAAGCTTGCTGCCCCCGTCGTAGAGCTCTCAGAGAGCTTTCCAACAGTATGCTGTGCACTGCGTAACTCCTTACGGAACAAAAGTTATGGGCACCGGAGCGACGGAGACCTGGTCAAAAGCCCTACGCCCACGGTTTGCGGACCCAGCCTCCACGTGAAGCGAAGTTGTCTTGCCCAAGTTGCTGTGGGATTCGATAATAGAAATGTGGTGGATAAAATATCTTGGCAACCCTAATCGGAGGAATAAAAATTGAAAAGGGGGGTGCAACACGAGGACTTCCCAGGGGGTTACCCATCCTAGTACTACTCTCGCCCAAGCACGCTTAACTTCGGAGTTCTAATGGGATCCGGTGCATTAGTGCTGGTACGATCGCACCCGTCATGTTGAGGGTACAATTTCTTTATGTGTTAACAATTCACAGTCCCAGCCTAGAGAGATGGCCCATTCAGAAGGTCCAATGCGCTTAACGAAAACACATCCGCTTGAACAACGCAGCATCATAACAAGACGTGATATCTACGCATTGTAGGGCCCTCTAATGTCCCACGAGTAAGGTTGTCGTCCTTTTAACAGCTCACGACGTACAATCCGGGATGGAAAAACAGAGCTTTATAAGAAAACTGGCCTGAAAATTATGAAAACCTTCCACTTTGGGCTCCAAAAAGGGCAAAACGAGCAAGCCTGCTGCCCCCATCGTGGAACTCTCGGAGAGCTTTCCAACGGTATGCTAAGCGTTGCATAACTCCTTGCGGAACAAAAGTTATGGGCACCGGAGCGACGGAGACCTGGTCAAAAGCCCTATGCCCTCGGTTTACGGGCCCAGACTATACGTGAAGCGAAGTTGTCTTGCCCAAGTTGCTGTGGGATTCGAAAATAGAAATGTGGTGGATAAAATATCTTGGCAACCCTAACCGGAGGACTAAAAATTGAAAAGGGGGGTGCAACACGAGGACTTCCCAGGGGGTTACCCATCCTAGTACTACTCTCGCCCAAGCACGCTTAACTTTGGAGTTCTGATGGGATCTGGTGCATTAGTGCTGGTATGATCGCACCGGTCATGGTAGGGGTAGAATTTCTTTTTGTGTTAATGGTTCACAGTCCCAACCTAGAGAGATGGCCCATTCATAAGGCCCAATGGGCTTAACGACAACCCATCCGCTTCAACAACGCAGCATCCTAGCAAGACGTGATATCGACGCATTGTAGGGCCCTCTAATGTACCACGAGTAAGGTTGTCGTCCTTTTACCAGCTCACGACGTAAGATCCGGGATGGAAAAACAGAGCTTAATAAGAAAACTGGCCTAAAAATTATGAAAACCTTCCACTTTGGGCTCCAAAAAGGGCACAACGAGCAAGCTTGCTGCCCCCGTCGTAGAGCTCTCGGAGAGCTTTCCAACAGTATGATGTGCACTGCGTAACTCCTTACGGAACAAAAGTTATGGGCACCGGAGCGACGGAGACCTAGTCAAAAGCCCTACGCCCTCGGTTTGCGGACCCAGCCTCCACGTGAAGCGAAGTTGTCTTGCCCAAGTTGCTGTGGGATTCGATAATAGAAATGTGGTGGATAAAATATCTTGGCAACCCTAACCGGAGGAATAAAAATTGAAAAGAGGGGTGCAACACGAGGACTTCCCAAGGGGTTACCCATCCTAGTACTACTCTTGCCCAAGCACGCTTAACTTCAGAGTTCTGATGGGATCCGATGCATTAGTGCTGGTATGATTGCACCCGTCATGTTGGGGGTAGAATTCATTTTTGTGTTAACGGTTCACAATCCCAGCTTAGAGAGTTGGGCCCATTCAGAGGGCCCAATGGGCTTAACAACAACCCATCAGCTTCAACAACGCAGCATCATCGCAAGACGTGATATCGACGCATTGTAGGGCCCTCTAATGTCCCGCGAGTAAGGTTGTCATCCTTTTAACAGAGCACGACGTACGATCCGGGACGGAAAAACAGAGCTTAATAAGAAAAGTGTCCCAAAACTGTAGAAAATGTTTGATTTTGGGCTCCAAAAAGGGCACAACGAGCAAGCTAGCTGCACCTGTCATAGAGCTCTCAGAGAGCTTTCAAACGGTATGCTGTGCGACGCGTAACTCCTTACGGATCAAAAGTTATGGGCACCGGAGCGAAAGAGACTTGGTCACAAGCACTACGCCCTTGGTTTGCGGGCCCAGCCTCCACGTAAAGCGAAGTTGTCTTGCCCAATGTACCGAGGGATTCGATAATAGAAATGTGGTGATAAAGTATCTTGGCAACCCTAACCGGATGAAAAAAATTGAAAAGGGGGTTGCACCACGAGGACTTCCCAGGGGGTCACCCATCCTAGTACTACTCTCGCCCAAACACGCTTAACTTCAGAGTTCTGATGGGATCCGGTGCATTAGTGCTGGTATGATCGCACCCGTCATGGTGGGGGTAGAATTCCTTTTTGTATTAACGGTTCACAGTCCCAGCCTAGAGAGATGGCCTATTCAGAAGGCCCAATGGGATTAACAACAACCCATCCGCTTCAACAACGCAGCATCCTCGCAAGAAGTGATTTCGACGCATTGTAGGGCCCTATAATGTCCCGCGAGTAGGTTTTTCGTCCTTCTAATAGCTCATGACGTACGATCCGGGACGGAGAAACGGAGCTTAATAAGAAAAGTGGCCCGAAACTGATGAAAACATTCGATTTTGGGCTCCAAAAAGGGCACAACGAGCATGCTAGCTGCCCTCATCGTAGATCTCTCGTAGAGCTTTCCAACGGTATGCTGTGCGCCGCGTAACTCCTTACAGATCAAAATTTATGGGCACCGGAGCGACAGAGACCTTGTCACAAGCCTTACGCCCTAGGTTTGCGGGCCCAGCCTCCATGTGAAGCGAAGTTGTCTTGCCCAAGGTGCCGTGGGATTCAATAATAGAAATGTGGGGGATAAAGTATCTTGGCAACCCTAACCAGAGGAAAAAAAATTGAAAAGGGGGATGCAACACGAGGACTTCCCAGGGTGTCACCTATCCTAGTACTACTCTAGCTCAAGCACGCTTAACTTCATAGTTCTTATGGGATTCGGTGCATTAGTGCTGGTATGATCGCACCCGACATGGTAGGGGTTGAATTCCTTTTTGTGTTAACGGTTCACAGTCCTAGCCTAGAGAGATGGCCGATTCAGAAGGCCCAATGGGCTTAATAATAACCCATCTGCTTCAACAATGCTGCATCCTCGCAAAACGTGATATCGACGCATTGTAGGGGCCTCTAATGTCCCGCGAGGAAGGTTGTTGTGCTTTTTACAGCTCACGACGTACGATCCGGGACTGAAAGACAGAGCTTAATAAGAAAAGTGGCAAAAAACTGATGAAAACATTCGATTTTCGGCTCCAAAAAGGGCATAACGAGCAAGCTTGCAGCCCTCGTCATAGAGCTCTCAGAGAGCTTTCCAACGGTATGCTGTGCGTCGAGTTACTCCGAACGGATCAAAAGTTATGGGCACCAGGGCGACGGAGACTTGGTCACACCCTACCCCTCAGTTTGCGGGCCCAGCTTCCAAGTGAAGCGAAGTTGTCTTGCCAAAGGTGCCGTGGGATTCGATAATAGAATTGTGATGGATAAAGTATGTTGGCAACCCTAACCGAAAGAAAAAAAATTGAAAAGGGGGGTGCAACACGAGGACTTCCCAGGGGGTCACCCATTCTAGTACTATTCTCGCCCAAGCACGCTTAACTTCGGAGTTCTAATGGGATCCGGTGCATTAGTGCTGGTATGATAGCACCCGTCATGGTGGGGGTAGAATTCCTTTTCGTGTTAACGGTTCACAGTCCCAGCCTAGAGCGATGGCCCATTCAGAAGGCCCAATGGGCTTAACAACAACCCATCCACTTCAACAACGCAGCTTCCTCGCAAGACGTGATATCGACGCATTATAGGGCCCTCTAATGTCCCGCGAGTAAGGTTGTCATCCTTTTAACAGCTCACGACGTACGATCTGGGACGAAAAAATAGAGCTTAAGAAGAAAAGTAGCCCGAAACTGATGAAAATGTTCGATTTTGGGCTCCATAAAGGGTACAACGAGCAAACTAACTACCCCCGTCATAGAGCACTCGGAGAGCTTTCCAATGGTAAGCTGTACGCCGCATAACTCTTTACAGATAAAAAGTTATGGGCACCAGAGCAACGAAGACCTTGTCACAAGCCCTACGCCCTCGGTTTGCGGGCCCAGCCACCACGTGAAACGAAGTTGTCTTTCCCAAGGTGCCGTGGGATTCGATAATAGAAATGTGGTGGATAAAGTATCTTGGCATCCCTAACCGGAGGAAAAAAAATTGAAAAGCGGGGTGCAACACGAGCTCTTCCCAGGGTGTCACCCATCCTAGTACTACTCTCGCCCAAGCACGCTTAACTTCGGAGTTCTGATGGGATCCGGTGCATTAGTGCTGGTATGATTGCACCCGTCATGGTGGGGGTTGAATTCCTTTTTGTGTTAACGGTTCACAGTCCTAGCCTAGAGAGATAGCCCATTTAGAAGGCCCAATGGGCTTAACAACAATCCATCTGCTTCAACAATGCAGCATCCTCGCAAGACGTGATATCGATGCATTGTAGGGTCCTCTAATGCCCCGCGAGTAAGGTTGTCGTCCTTTTAAAAACTCACGATGTAGGATCCGGGATGGAGAAATAGAGCTTATTAAGAAAAGTGGCAAAAAACTGACGAAAACGTTTGATTTTGGGCTCAAAAAATAGGCACAGCTGAGCAGGCTTGCTGCCCTCGTCATAGTGCTCTCAGAGAACTTTCCAACGGTATGCTGTGCGCCGCATAACTACTTACAGATCAAAAGTTATGGCCACCAGAGCGATGGAGACCTGGTCACAAGCCCTACCCCTCGGTTTGCGGGCCCAACCTCAAAGTGAAGCGAAGTTGTCTTGGCAAAGGTGCCGTTGGATTCGATAATAGAAATGTGGTGGATAAAGTATCTTGGCAACCCTAACCGGAGGAAAAAAAATTTAAAAGGGGGGTGCAACACGAGGACTTCCCAGGGGGTCACCCATCCTAGTACTACTCTCGCCCAAGCACGCTTAACTTCGGAGTTCTGATAGGATCCAGTGCATTAGTGCTGGTATGATCGCACCCGTCATGTTGATGGCACAATTCCTTTATGTGTTAATGGTTCACAATCCCAGCCTTGAGAGATTGTCCATTCAAAAGGCCCAATGGGCTTAACAACAACCCATCTGCTTTAACAACGCAGCATCCTCGCAAGACGTGATATTGACGCATTGTAGGGCCCTCTAATGTCCCGCGAGTAAGGTTGTCATCCTTTTAACAGTTCACGACGTACGATCCGGGACGGAAAAACAGAGCTTAATAAGAAAAGTGGCCCGAAACTAATGAAAACGTTAGATTTTGGGCTCCAAAAAGGGTACAGCGAGCAAGCTAGCCGCCCCCGTCGTAGAGCTCTCAGAGAGCTTTCCAACTGTATGCTGTACGCCGCGTAACTCCTTACAGATCAGAAGGTATAGGCACTGGAGCGACAGAGACTTGGTCACAAGCCCTATGCCCTCGGTTTGCTGGCCCAGCCTCCACGTGAAGCGACGTTGTCTTGCCCAAGGTGCTGTGGTATTCGATAATAGAAATGTGGTGGATAAAGTATCTTGGCAACCCTAACCGGAGGAAAAAAATTTTGAAAGGGGGGTGCAACACGAGGACTTCCCAGGGGGTCACCCATCCTAGTACTACTCTCGCCCAAGCACGCTTAACTTCGGAGTTATGATGGGATCCGGTGCATTAGTGCTGGTATGATCGCACCCGTCATGTTGGGGGTAGAATTCCTTTTTGTGTTAAAGGTTCACAGTCCCAGCCTAGAGAGATGGCCCATTCAGAAGGCCCAATAGGCTTAACAACAACCCATCTGCTTCAACAACGCAGCATCGTCGCAAGATGTGATATCGTCGCATTGTAGGACCCTCTAATGTCCCGCGAGTAAGGTTGTCGTCCTTTTAACAGTTCACGACGTACGATCCGGGATGGAAAAACAGAGCTTAATAAGAAAAGTGGCCCGAAACTGATGAAAACGTTTGATTTTCAGCACCAGAAGGGCAAAATAAGCAAGCTTGCTGCCCCCATCGTAGAGCTCTCAGAGAGCTTTCCAACGCTATGCTGTACGCCGCGTAACTCCTTACGAATCAAAAGTTATCGGCACCGGCGCGACAGGGACTTCGTCACAAGCCCTACGCCCTCGGTTTGCGGGCACATCCTCCACGTGAAGTGAAGTTGTCTTGCCCAAGGTGCAGTGGTATTCGATAATAGAAATGTGGTGGATAAAGTAGCTTGGCAACCCTAACCGGAGGAAAAAAAATTGAAACGGGGTGTGCAACACGAGGACTTCCCAGGGGGTCACCCATACTAGAACTACTCTCGCCCAAGCACGCTTAACTTCGGAGTTCTGATGGGATCCGGTGCATTAGTGCTGGTATGATCGCACCCGTCATGGTGGGGGTAGAATTCCTTTTTGTGTTAACGGTTCACAGGCCCAGCCTAGAAAGATGGCCTATTCAGAAGGCCCAATAGGCTTAACAACAACCCATCCGCTTCAACAATGCATCATCCTCGCAAGAAGTGATATCGACGCAATGTAGGGGCCTCTAATGTGCCGTGAGTATGTTTTTCGTGCTTTTAACAGCTCATGACGTACGATCCGGGACAGAAAAATAGAGCTTAATAAGAAAAGTGGCCTGAAACTGATGAAAACATTCGATTTTGGGCTCCAAAAAGGGCAAAGCGAGCAAGCTTGCTGCCCTCGTCGTAGAACTCTCAGAGAGCTTTCCACCAGTATGCTGTGCGCCACGTAACTCCTTACGGTTCAAAAGTTATGGGCACCGGAGCGACATAGACTTGGTCATAAACCCTACGCCCACGGTTTTCGGGCCCAGCCTCCACGTGAAGCGAAGTTGTCTTGCCCATGGTGCCGTGGGATTCGATAATAGAAATGTGGTGGATATAGTATCTTGGCAACCCTAACCGGAGAAAAAAAAATTGAAAAGGGGGGTGCAACACGAGGACTTCCCAGCGTGTCACCCATCCTAGTACTACTCTCGCCCAAGCACGCTTAACTTCAGAGTTTTGATGGGATCCGGTGCATTAGTGTAGGTATGATCGCACCCGTCATGGTAGGGGTTGAATTCCTTTATGTGTTAACGGTTCACAGTCCTAGCCTAGAGAGATGGCCCATTCAGAAGGCCCAATGGGTTTAACAACAACCCATCCCCTTCAACAACGCAGCATCCTCGCAAGATGTGATATCAACGTATTGTAGGGCCCTCTAATGTCCCGCTAGTAAGGTTGTCGTCCTTTTAATAGCTCACGACGTACGATCCGGGACGGAAAAACAGAGCTTAATAACAAATGTGGCCCGAAACTGATGAAAACATTTGATTTCGGGCTCCAAAAAGGGAAGCTTAATAACATTCGAGGCAAGCTTGCTGCCCTCGTCATAGTGCTCTCAGAGAGCTTTCCAACGGTATGCTGTGCGTCGCGTAACTCCTTACGGATCAAAAGTTATGGGCACCAGAGCGACGGAGACCTAGTCAATAGCCCTACGCCCTCAGTATGCGGGCCCAGCCTTCACGTGAAGCGAAGTTGTCTTGCCCAAGGTGCCGTGGGATTCGATAATAGAAATGCGGTGGATAAAGTATCTTGGCAACACTAACCGGGGAAAAAAAAATTGAAAAAGCGGGTGCAACACGAGGACTTCCCACAGGGTCACCATCCTAGTACAACTCTCGCCCAAGTACGCTTAACTTCGAAGTTCTGAAGAGGTCTGGTGCATTAGTGCTGGTATGATCGCACCCGTCATGTTGAGGGCACAATTCCTTTATGTGTTAACGGTTCACAGTCCCACCCTAGAGAGATGGCCCATTCAGAAGGCCCAATGGGCTTAACAACAACCCATCCGCTTTAATAATGCAGCATCCTCGCAAGACACGATATTGATGCATTGTAGGGCCCTCTAATATCCCGCGAGTAAGGTTGTCGTTGTTTTAACAGCTCACGACGTACGATCCGGGACGGAAAAATAGAGCTTAATAAGAAAAGTGGCCTGAAACTAATGAAAACGTTCGATTTTGGGCTCCAAAAAGGACACAATGAGAAAAATTGTTGCCCCCGTCGTAGAGCTCTCGGAAAGCTTTCCAACGGTATGCTACGCGCCACGTTACTCCTTACGGATCAAAACTTATGGGCACCGGAGCGACGGAGACCTGGTCACAAGGCCTACGCCCTCGGTTTGCGGCCCCAACCTCCACGTGAAGCGAAGTTGTCTTGCCCAAGGTGCCGTGGGATTCGATAATAGAAATGTGGTGGATAAAGTATCTTGGCAACCCTAACCGACGGAAAAAAAATTGAAATGGTTGGTGCAACACGAGCTTTTCCCAGGGGGCTACCCATCCTAGTTCTACTCTCGCCCAAGCACGACTTCGGAGTTCTGATGGGATCCGATGCATTAGTGCTGTTTTGATCGCACCCATCATGGTGGGGGTAGAATTCCTTTTTGTGTTAAAAGTTCACAGTCTCGGCCTAGAGAGATGGCCCATTCAGAAGGCCCAATGGGCTTAACAATAACCCATCTACTTCAACAACGCAGCATCCTCGGAAGACGAGATATCAACGAATTGTAGGGACCTCTAATGTCCCGCGACTATGGTTGTCATCCTTTAACAACTCATGACGTACGATCCGGGGTCAAAAAACAGAGTTTAATAAGAAAAGTGGCCCGAAACTGATGAAAATGTTCGATTTTGGGCTCCAAAAAGGGCATAGCGAGCAAACTAGCTTCCCCCGTCGTAGGGCTCTCAGAGAGATTTCCAACGGTAAGCTGTACGCTGCGTAACTCCTTACGGATCAAAAGTTATGGGCACCAGAGCGACGGAGACTTGGTCACTAGCCCTACGCCCTCAGTTTGCGGGCCCAGCCTTCACGTGAAGCGAAGTTGTCTTGCCCAAGGTGCCGTGAGATTCGATAATAGAAATGTGGTGGATAAAGTATCTTGGCAAATCTAACCGGAGGAAAAAAAATTGAAAAGGGGAGTGCAACACGAGAACTTCCTAGGGGGTTACCCATCCAAGTACTACTCTCGCCCAAGCACGCTTAACTTCAGAGTTCTGATAGGATCCAGTGCATTAGTGCTGGTATGATCGCACCCGTCATGTTGATGGCACAATTCCTTTATGTGTTAACGGTTCACAGACCCAGCCTAGAGAGATGGCCCAATGGGCTTAACAACAACCCATCTGCTTCAACAACGCAGCATCCTCGCAAGACGTGATATCGACGTATTGTAGGGCCCTCTAATGTCCCGAGAGTAAGGTTTTCGTCCTTTTAACAGCTCACGACTTACGCTCCGGGATGGAAAAACATAGCTTAATAAGAAAAGTGACCCGACACTAATGAAAATGTTTGATTTTGGTCTCCAAAAAGGGCACAGCGAGCAAGCTAGCTGCCCGCTTCGTAGAGCTTTCATAGAGCTTTCCAATGGTATACTGTACGCCGCGTAACTCCTCTCGGATCAAAAGTTATGGGCACCGGAGCGACAGAGACTTGGTCACAAGCCCTCCGCCCTCAGTTTGCTTGCCCAGCCTCCACGTGAAACGAAGTTGTCTTGCCCAAGGTGCCGTAGGATTCGATATTAGAAATGTGGTGGATAAAGTATCTTGGCAATCCTAACCGGGGAAAAAAAATTGAAAATGGGGGTGCAACACGAGGACTTCCCAAGGGGTCACCCATCCTAGTACTACTTTCGCCCAAGCACGCTTAACTTTGGAGTCCTGATGGGATCCGGTGCATTAGTGCTAGTATGATCACACTCATCATGTTGGGGGGAGAATTCCTTTTTCTGTTAATGGTTCACAGTCCCAACCTAGAGAGATGGCCCATTCAGAAGGCCCAATCGGCTTAACAACAACCCATCCGCTTCAACAACGTAGCATCGTCACAAGAGGTGATATAGACACATTGTAGGACCCTCTAATGTCCAGCGAGTAAGGTTGTCGTCCTTTTAACAGTTCACGACGTACGATCCGGGATGGAAAAATAGAGTTTAATAAGAAAAGTGGCCCAAAATTGATGAAAACGTTCGATTTTGGGCTACAAAAAGGGCACAACAAGCAAGCTTGCTGCCCCCGTCGTAGAGCTCTCGGAGTGCTTTCCAACTCTATGTTGTGCGTCGTGTAACTCCTTACGGATCAAAACTTATTGGCACCGGTGCGACGGAGACCTGGTTACTAGTCCTACGCCCTCGGTTTGCGGGCCCAGCCTCCACATTAAGCGATGTTGTCTTGCCCAAGGTGCCATGGGATTCGATAATAGGAATGTGGTGGATAAAGTAGCTTGGCAACCCCAACCGGAGGAAAAAAAAAATTGAAAAGAGGGGTGCAACACGAGGACTTCCCAGGGGATCACCCATCCTAGTACTACTCTCGTCCAAGCACGCTTAACTTCTGAGTTTTGATGGGATCCGGTGCATTAGTGCAGGTATGATCGCACCCGTCATGTTGGGGGTAGATTTCCTTTTTGTGTCAACGGTTCACACTCCCATCCTAGAGAGATGGCCCATTCAAAAGGCCCAATGGGCTTAACAACAACCCATCCGCTTCAACAACGCAGCATCCTCGCAAGACGAGATATCGACACATTGTAGGACCCTCTAATGTCCCGCGATTAAGGTTGTCGTCCTTTTAACAGCTCACGACGTACGATCCGGGACGAAAAAAAAGAGCTTAATTAGAAAAGTGGCCCAAAACTGATGAAAACGTTCGATTTTAGGCTCCAAAAAGTGCATAGCGAGCAAGCTTGCTGCCCCCGTCGTAGAGCTTTCAGAGAGCTTTCCAACGGTATGCTGTGCGCCGTGTAACTCCTTACGGATCAAAAGTTATGGGCACCGGACCGACGGACACATGGTCACAAGCCCTACGCCCTCGGTTTGCGGGCCCAGCCTCCACGTGAAGTCAAGTTGTCTTGCCCAAGGTGCCGTGGGATTCGATAATAGAAATGTGGTGGATAAAGTATCTTGGCAACGCTAACCGGAGGAAAAAAAATTGAAAAGGGGGGTGCAACACGAGGACTTCCCAGGGGGTCACCCATCTTAGTACGACTCTCTTCCAAGAACGCTTAACTTCGGAATTCTGATAGGATCCTGTGCATTAGTGCTGGTATGATCGCACCCGTCATGTTGATGGCGCAATTCCTTTATGTGTTAGCAGTTCACAGTCCCAGCCTAGAGAGATGGCCCATTCAGAAGGCCCAATGGGCTTAACAACAACCCATCTGCTTCAACAAAGCTGTATCCTCACAAGACGTGATATCGAGGCATTGTATGGCCCTCTAATTTCCCGCGAGTAACGTTGTCGTCCTTTTAATAGCTCACGACGAATGATCCGGGACGGAAAAACAGAGCAAATACAGAAAAGTGGCCAAAAACTGATGAAAACGTTCGATTTTGGGCTCCAAAAAGGGCAAAGCGTGCAAGCTTGATGCCCCCGTCGTAGAGCTCTCGGAGAGCTTTCCAACGCTATGCTGTGCGTCGCGTAACTCCTTAAGGATCAAAACTTATGGGCACCGGTGCGACAGAGACCTGGTTACAAGTCCTACGCCCTCGGTTTGCAGGCCCAGCCTCCACGTGAAGCGAAGTTGTCTTGCCCAAAGTGCCGTGGGATTCGATAATAGAAATGTGGTGGATAAAGTATCTTGGCAACCCTAACCAGAGGAAAAGAAATTGAAAAGGGCGGTGCAACATGAGGACTTCGTAGGGGGTCACCCATCCTAGTACTACTCTCGCCCAAGCACGCATAACTTCGGAGTTCTAATGGGATCCGGTGCATTAGTGCTGGTATGATCGTACCCGTCATGTTGGGGGTAGAATTCCTTTTTGTGTTAAAGGTTCACAGTCCCAGCCTAGAGAGATGACTCATTCAGAAGGCCCAATGGGCTTAACAACAACCCATTCGCTTCAACAATGCAGCATCCTCGCCAGACGTGATATCGACGCATTGTAGTGCCATCTAATGTCCGCGAGTAAGGTTGACGTCCTTTTAACAGCCCACGACGTACGATCCCGGACGGGAAAAAAGAGCTTAATAAAAAAATTGGCCCGAAACTGATGAAAATGTTCGATTTTGGGATCCAAAAAGGGCAGAGCAAGCAAGCTTGCTGCCCCCGTCGTAGAGCTCTCGGAGAGCTTTCCAACGGTATGCTGTGCACCGCTTAACGCCTTACGGATCAAAAGTTACGGGCACCGCAGCGATGGAGACCTAGTCACGAGCCCTACGCCCACGGTTTGCGGGCCCAGCCTCCAAGTGAAGCGAAGTTGTCTTGCCCAAGGTGCCGTGGGATTCAATAATAGAATTGTGGTGGATAAAGTATCTTGGCAACAATAACCAGAGGAAAATAAATTGAACAGGGGGGTGCAACACGAGGACTTCCCAGGGGGTCACCCATCCTAGAACTTCTCTTGCCCAAGCATGCATAACTTCGGAGTTCTGATGGGATCCAGTGCATTAGTGCTGGTATGATCGCACCCATCATGTTGATGGCACAATTCCTTTATGTGTTAATGGTTCACAGTCCCAGCCTAGAGAGATTGCCCATTCAGAAGGCTCGAAGGGCTTAACAACAACCCATCCGCTTCAACAATGCAGCATTCTCGCAAGACGTGATATCGACGCATTGTAGGGCCCTCTAATATCCCGCGAGTAAGGTTGTCGTACTTTTAACAGCTCACGACGTACGATCCGGGATGGAAAAACAGAGCTTAATAAGAAAAATGGCCCGAAACTGATTAAAACGTTTGATTTTGGGCTCCAAAAAGGGCACAGCGAACAAGCTTGCTGCGCCCGTCGTAGAGCTCTCAGAGAGCTTTCCAACGGTATGCTGTGCGCCGCGTAACTTCTTACGGATCAAAAGTTATGGGCATCGGAGCGACAAAGACTTGGTCACAAGCCCTACGCCCTCGGTTTGTGGGCCCAACCTCCAAGTGAAGCGAAGTTGTCTTGCCCAAGGTGCCGTGGGATTCGATAATAGAAATGTGGTGGATAAAATATCTTGGCAACCCTAACCGGAGGAAAAAAAAATTGAAAAGGGGAGTGCAACACGAGGACTTCCCTGGGGGTCGCCCATCCTAGTACTACTCTCGCCCAAGCACGCTTAACTTCGGAGTTCAGATAGGATCCAGTGCATTAGTGCTGGTATGATCGCACCCGTCATGTTGATGGCACAATTCCTTTATGTGTTAACGGTTCATAGTCCCAGCCTAGAAAGATGGCCTATTCAGAAAGCCCAATGGGCTTAACAACAAACCATCCGCTTTAACAACGCAGTATCCTCGCAAGACGTGATATCGACGCATTGTTGGGCCCTCTAATATTTCGAGAGAAAGGTTGTCGTCCTTTTAACAGCTCACGACGTACGATCTGGGACAGAAAAACAGAACCTAAAAAGAAAAGTGGCCCGAAACTAATGAAAACGTTCGATTTTGGGCTCCAAAAAGGGTACAGCGAGAAAGCTTGCTGCCCCCGACGTAGAGCTCTCGGAGAGCTTTCCAACGGTATGCTGTACGTCACGTAACTCCTTACGGAATAAAAGTTATGGGCGCCGGAGCGATGGAGACTTGGTCCCAAGCCCTACGCCCTCGGTTTGTTGGCCCAGCCTCCACGTGAAGCGAAGTTGTCTTGCCCAAGGTGCCGTGGTATTCGATAATAGAAATATGGTGGATAAAGTATCTTGGCAACCCTAACCGGAGGAAAAAAAATTGAAAATGGGAGTACAACACGAGGACTTCCTAGGGGGTCACCCATCCTAATACTACTCTAGCCCAAGCACGCTTAACTTCGGAGTTCTGATGAGATCCGGTGCATTAGTGCTGGTATGATCGCACCTGTCATGTTGGGGGTAGAATTCCTTTTTGTGTTAACGGTTCACAGTCCCAGCCTAGAGAGATGGCCCATTCAGAAGGCCCAATGGACATAACAACAACCCATCCGCTTTAACAACACAGCATCGTCGCAAGACGTGATATCGACACATTGTTGGACCCTCTAATGTCCCACGTGTATGGTTGTCGTCCTTTTAACAGTTCACGACATACGATTCGGGACAAAAAAAAAGAGCTTAATAAGAAAAGTGGCCCGAAAGTGATGAAAACGTTCAATTTTGGGCTCCAAAAAGGGCAAAGCAAGCAAGTTTGATGCCCCCGTCGTAGACCTCTCGGAGAGCTTTCCAACGCTATGATGTGCGTCGCATAACTCCTGACGGATCAAAACTTATGGGCACTAGTGCGACGGAGACCTGGTTACAAGTCCTACGCCCTCGGTTTGCGGGCCCAGCCTCTACGTGAAGCGATGTTGTCTTGCCCAAGGTGCCATGGGATTCGATAATAGAAATGTGGTGGATAAAGTAGCTTGGCAACCCTAACCGGAAGAAAAAAAAATTGAAAAGGGGGGTGCAACACGAGGACTTCCCAGGGGATCACCCATCCTAGTACTACTCTCACCCAAGCACGCTTAACTTCGGAGTTCTGATGGGATCCGGTGCATTAGTGCTTGTATGATCGCACCCGTCATGTTGGGGGTAGAATTCGTTTTTTTGTTAACGGTTCACACTCCCAGCATAGAGAGATGGCCCATTCAAAAGGCCCAATGGGCTTAACAACAACCCATCTGCTTCAAGAACGCAGCATCCTCGCAAGACGAGATATCGACACATTGTAGGGCCCTCTAATGTCCCGCGAGTGAGGTTGTTGTCCTTTTAACAGCTCACGTTGTGAGGCCCGATCCCGAATAACGTGCCTTACCTCGATTTGTGTACCTTAGAACTAGAATTGTACGACCGACCCTAGATTACGTGCCCTGTCTTGATTTTCGTGCATGCCTCGTTATACGTGCCTTAACCTAGAATTGTGTGTCATAATCCTCGATATACGTGCGATACCTAGATAAACATGCCATGACCTTAATTTACGTGCGAGAACTTGATTTGCGTGTGTCTCTTCGTTTCGTGTGCATTAACCTTGAACTGCGTGCTTTAACCTAGGTTTAAGAGTCGTGTCTTGAATTACGTGTCTTGTAATGGTTTACGTACATTTATCTAGGGATTGCGTGCATTTGCATTGAAATCTGTGCATTAGTCTTGAAGTACGTGCATTAGTCTTGAAGTTTGTGTCTTAACTCGTAGTTCGTGTCTACCTCGTAATTCGTGCCCTAGACCTAGGAATCCGTGCCACCACGTTGATCAAGAAAGAATCCTACACAAAGCACAAGACAATAAAATAATCCTACACAATCCACTAACTATTATTATAATCCTAATTCAAATCTCTACAAAATCCACTAACACCTAAATATTATATTTTAAACTCACTACAAGACAAAATCTCACCAACCTCTAAACATACCCTATATTCTATTCTACCTAAAATCCCTAAATACCCAACATTCTCTTACACACATGTTAAAACAATTCAAAAGATGACACAAAATCAGATTTTTGCATGCATGTTTAATTCAAAATAATTCTAGACAAGTCATGACACAAAAACACTTATCAATGCATAAAAAATTGCCCAAAACCACCTCAATTTCCTCTCATTTTCGACCAAACCACTCATGGCCCATGCTAACATTTCAAATTCCACCTTGAAGACACAAAAATTCAGATTTGGAAGCCCAAGGCTGACCACATGCTCAAAAATTGCAAAAAGCCTCATTTTTCTCTCATTTCTCTCACTTTCCTCACATTTCTCTCTCTCCCTCTCATTTTCTCTCTCCATTTCAGTTTTGGCTGAGTTCTTCATCTCCATAGCTTCTCTTCTTCACACCATAGCTAAACCAAGCAAGCCACAAGCAAAGGACCTCAACCGAACAAGCTAGGATGCAAAAATCACTCATGCATGTGCATTGAAGCTTCATTTTCGGCCTTGGTGAGTTTTTAAGCTTCCATTTCTTTTCTTTTTGTTCTAACCACATGCATGTACTAAGAACTTGGCCACTAAGCTAGGAAAAATAGAGAGAAATCGGTTGGTGTCTTGGCTAAGCAAGGAAGAATAAGAAAATCGTGCTTCATCAAGTTTTGTGCATCTTCTTGTTGATTTGCTAAGGTGAGGGTTAAAAGCATTTGAAAACTCTTTGAAATTTCACATGCATGCTCATAAATGTGTGTATTTGCTTCTGTACTTGAGCTATATTGTCGTTCATAAGCTTAAACAACCATGCATGGCAAGATCTTGGCTTGAAAATGATGCTAGGTGAAGTCGAAGTGGATGATAGCTCTCTGACCAGTCTGTTCGAGGTAAGTTTAGATAAGCAAATGATGTTGAAAATTCTTGAAAATTGGTGGGTGTCTAGTTTGGACAGTTTTGAACATTTTTCCCAGAAATAGGCCGAAGCAAATTTTGAATCTAAGGTCCTCAAAATGACAAATCATTAAAATGTGACCAAATCTGGAAATCTGGGAAAATGAATCAGGTTTTGGCAGATGCACTGACCTTGTGGAGCGAACCATGTTTGACTTAGTAAATGTTGTCGAAAATGCATGAAATTGGTGTGATACTATATTTTTCAGTTCTGGACAATTTTGTCAGAAATGGACCAAAGCTAAAAATGAATCTAAGGACTTCAAAAACGTCAATTTCTGAAAAGTGTGCAAATCTGGACAGTTTTGTGCTACCTCACTGTTTCGGCCATAACTAATGATTCTGAACTCCAATTGATGCAAGGTTTGTTTCTGAGTTTAGTTAACTTCTTAAGATTTAATTTGACATCTTATTCACTGAATTTTGAGATTGTTTGGTTATCCTATTGATTGTGGGAAAACAGCCTATTGCAGTAAAGGTTTCACTTAGTTATATGCTTGGAAAATTGTTGTAACCCCTCTTGTGGTGCTAATTGCTTGGAATTGTGGTGTTGGGATGTTGTGTGGACTGTTTTGAGTACTTGAGGATGTTTGAATTGAATGATGCATGACTTGTGAATGAACTTGAGTTGACTTAGGGTTTAATCACATGGTTAAGCATGAAACGGAAACCCTAATGACTAGGTAGTCTTGCTAAGTGTTGATCATTTAGATATTGTGTGGAAATTATATGCTTAGTGGGCTGCCCGAAAATGTCTTATAAGCTTAAATGTAATTTTGATCATTGCATGTTGACAAATAGGCTTTTCTTGCATACAAACCCACGTAGATGTTGTTGCATGTTGAATAATCGTATCACTTGATTACGTGGACTTCGAAATGAGTTATATGGCTTGACTTGCATGTGTTACATGGCTGCCCGTTTAATGTTCATATGACTCTATGTGTTCTACAAAGTGAAATTTCATGTCAAGCATGCCTCGTTCGTTTACTTGGCAATATGTGATCTTGAAATTGCTCGGAGGCAACCTACTTTGTTGTCCTCCTAAAGTGAATTGTTAAAAGATATTCAATGGTTTATTTGAACATGATTACTTGGCTGCCCGTTAAAGTTTAATTGCTTTCAAATGGATATATGAAATGATTATATGTTCTTACAATGCCTTATATGCCAATATGTCAAAATGTGATCATATACTTGCTCGGAGGCAACCTACTTTGTTGACCTCCTAATGTGAAATGTTAAATGACATAAATGGGCATTGTATACAAGGTTGCAACCTTCAGTGTGGCATGATAGTGTTTCACGCACGCTGGGTGGCATCGGGCTTGCCGTTGTTACCGTGACTATCGTGGTCCAATTCCCTCTCTCGCTTGGCATTTCACCCTCGGAGAGTTGGGTCGTAGGTTTCGGGGTACATCCGGAGTACACCCAATTGGGAGCGATAAGTGGATTATTGAAGTCGGCCGCACCAAATGAATCGAAATTGACATTGAGAGCAAATGCTCACCGTATCCTTTTTACAATGTGTATAAGTACTCTCGCTTGGTTCCTAGAGAACCTCGGGGAGGAAAGACTGGTATTTTTGTTTCTGTTCTTATGTGTAAGTACTCTCGCTTGGTTCCTAGAGACCCTCGGGGAGGAAAGACTGGCATTTCTGTTCCCTTACTTTGTATCCGTTACTCGATTTGTTTCTTATAATTGCGTACCTTATTATTTGTAATACGTGACATGTTCTCAAAAAGAGTTTTCATAAATTGAACCGGAAAACGAGTTTCAAAACGTATTTCTCGTTCCCCCTCGCTGAGTTCATAAGGACTCACCCTCTTTTTCATCACAAGTGAAGAAGAACAAGTACAGGTACCCGAGGATGGTGTGCCTAACGATGAACCCCTGGAGTGATTGCCTGTCTTGTGTGCCTTGCGTGATTATGGCTATTTGTGAACTATGCTACTTGAAGACTATTTCTTTTATGTTGCTCGTTGTTTATTGATGTAAATGACCCCGTTGTAATTTGGGTCTAATTATGAGATTGTACTATCTATAACCGGACGAACTTTTATTTGGTTGTTTGCTTTCGTTTTCTTAATTAGTAGTTATCGTAGGCATTCAAACCACTAGATGAAAAATCAACTAAGTTAATTCTATCTAATTTCACTTAGGTGCTCATTTGCAAACTAAAGGATAATAGGTACTTGCATGATAGGAAATTGAAAAATAAACGGGACATAGTTATCATGTTAGGCTTATTAACCAAACGAGACTTTCAAGATAAACTAGTAGGCAAATCGGTTGGTGACAAATAGGAGTCCTTAATGAAATTGGATTAATGATTGGAATAATTGAGGCGTTTAGAGAATTAGGTCAAACCAAAGAGCCCAATTACAGCCGTTATGCTGCCGATTTACCGAAAAATTTTGGAGTTTAGGCCAAGACGTTAAGTGTTAAATCTTCATGAACGGTTAAGTACGAGACGTGACTTGAATGTTTAGATCATACCCCAGTCTAACCTTTATAGGCCGGGTTGGGGCGTGACACACGTTGTACGATCCGGGATGAAAAAACAGAGCTTAATAAGAAAAGTGGACCCACACTGATGAAAACGTTCAATTTTGGGCTCCAAAAAGGGCGCAGCGAGCAAGCTAGCTACCCCGGTCGTAGAGCTCTCGGAGAGCGTTCCAACGGTATGCCGTGCACCGCGTAACTCCTTACAGATCAAAAATTATGGGCACCGGAGCGACAGAGACTTGGTCACAAGCCCTACGCACTCGGTCTGCGGGCCCAGCCTCCACGTGAAGCGAAGTTGTCTTGCCCAAGGTGCCGTGGGATTCAATAATAGAAATGTGGTGGATAAAGTATCTTGGCAACCCTAACCGGAGCAAAAAAAAATTGAAAAGGGGGGTGCAACACGAGGACTTCCCAAGGGGTCACCCATCCTAGTACTGCTCACAACCAAGCACGCTTAACTTCGGAGTTCTGATGGGATCCAGTGCATTAGTGCTGGTATGATCGCACCTGTCATGTTGATGGCACAATTCCTTTACGTGTTAACGGTTCACAGTTCCAGCCAGGAGAGATGGTCCATTCAGAAGGCCCAATGGGCTTAACGACAACCCATCCACTTCAACAACACAGCATCCTCGCAAGACATGATATCGACGCATTGTAAGGCCCTCTAATGTCCTGCGAGTAAGGTTGTCGTCCTTTTAACACCTCACGAGGTACGATCCGGGATGAAAAAACAGTGCTTAATAAGAAAAGTGACCCGAAAGTGATTAAATCGTTCAATTTTGGGCTCCAAAAAGGGCAAAGCAAGCAAGCTAGTTGCCCCCGTCGTAGAGCTCTCGGAGAGCTTTCCAACGCTATGATGTGCGTCACGTAACCCCTTACGGACCAACCCTTATGGGCACCGGTGCGATGACGACCTGGTTACAAGTCCTACGCCCTCGGTTTGCGGGCCCAGCCCCCACGTGAAGCGAAGTTGTCTTGCCCAAGGTGCCGTGGGACTCGATAATAGAAATGTGGTGGATAAAGTATCTTAGCAACCCTAACTGGAGGAAAATAAATTGAAAAGGGGGGTGCAACACGAGGACCTCCCAAGGGGTCACTCATCCTAATGCTACTATCGCCCAAGCATGCTTAACTTCAAAGTTCTGATGGGATCCGGTGCATTAGTGATGGTATGATCGCACCTGTCATGTTGGGGGTAGAATTCATTTTTGTGTTAAAGGTTCACAGTCCCAGCCTAGAGAGATGGCCCATTCAGAAGGCCGAATGGGTTTAACAACAACCCATCCGCTTTAACAACGTAGCATCCTAGCAAGACATGATATCGACGCATTTCTAGCGCCCTCTAATGACCCGCGAGTAAGGTTGTCGTCCTTTTAACATCTCACGACGTACGATCCGGGACGAAAAAATAGAGCTTAATAAGAAAAGTGTCCTGAAACTGATAAAAAAGTTCGATTTTGGGCTCCAAAAAGGGCACAGCTAGCAAGCTTGATGCCCACGTCGTGGAGCTCTCGGAGAGCTTTCCAAAGGTATGCTAAGCGCCGCGTAACTCCTTACGGATCAAACGTTATGGGCACCGGAGCGACGGAGACCTGGTCACAAGCCTTATGCCCTCAGTTTGCGGGCCAAGCCACCACGTGAAGCGAAGTTGTCATGCCAACGGTGCCGTGGAATTCTATAATAGAAATGTGGTGGATAAAGTATCTTGGCAACCCTAACTAGAGAAAAATAAAATGAAATGAGGGGTACAACACGAGGACTTCACAGGGGGTCACCCATCCTAGTACTACTCTCGGCCAAGCACGCTTAACTTCGGATTTCTGATGGGATCCGGTGCATTAGTGCTGGTATGATCGCACCCGTCAAGGTGGGGGTAGAATTCCTTTTTGTGTTAACGATTCACAGTCCCAGCATAGAGAGATGGCCCATTTAGAAGGCCCAATGGGCTTAACAACAACCCACTTGATTCAACAACGTAGCATAACTGCAAGACGTGATATCGACGAGTTGTAGGGCCCTCTAATGTCCCGTGAGTAGGGTTGTCATCCTTTTAACAGCTCACGACTTACAATATGGGACGAAAAAATAGAGCTTTAGAAGAAAAGTGGCCCGAAACTGATGAAAACATTCGATTTTGGGCTCCAAAAATGGCATAGCGAGAAAGCTTGCTGTGCCCGTCGTAGAGCTCTCGGAAAGCTTTCCAATGGTATGCTGTGTGCCGCGTAACTCCTTACGGATCAAAAGTTATGGGCACCGGAGCGACAAAGACTTGGTCACAAGCCCTACGCCCTCGGTTTGTGGGCACAGCCTCCAGGTGAAGCGAAGTTGTCATGCCCAAGTGCAGTGGGATTCGATAATAGAAATGTGGTGGATAAAGTATCTTGGCAACCCTAATCGTAGGAAAATAAATTGAAAAGGGGGGTGCAACACGAGGACTTCCCAGCGGGCCTCCCATCCTAGTACTACTCTCGCCCAAGCACGAATAACTTTGGAGTTCTGATGGGATCCGGTGCATTAGTGCTGGTATGATCGCACCCGTCATGTTGGGGGTAGAATTCCTTTTTTTGTGATAAAGGTTCACAGTCCTAGCCTAGAGAGATGGCCCATTCAGAAGGCCCAATGGGCTTAACAACAACCCATCCGCTTCAACAACGCAGCATCCTCGCAAGACGTGATATCGACGCATTGTAGCGCCCTCTAATGTCCCACGAGTAAGGTTTTTGTCCTTTTAACATCTCACGACGTACGATCCGTGACGAAAAAACAGAGCTTAATAAGAAAAGTGTCCTGAAACTGATGAAAATGTTCAATTTTGGGCTCCAAAAAGGGCACAGCTAGCGAGCTTGCTTCCCCCGTCGTAGAGCTCTCGGAGAGCTTTCCAACGGTATGCTATGTGTCGCGTAACTCCTTACGGATCAAAAGTTATGGGCATTGGAGCAACGGATACCTGGTCACAAGCCCCACGCCCTCGGTTTGTGGGCCCAGCCTCCACGTGAAGTGAAGTTGTCTTACCTAAGGTGCCATGGGATTCGATAATAGAAAAGTGGTGGATAAAGTATCTTGGCGACACGAACCGGAGAAAAAAAGTTTGAAATGGGGGGTGCAACCCGAGGACTTCCCAGGGGGTCACCTATCCTAGTACTACTCTCGCCCAAGCATGCTTAACTTCGGAGTTCTGATGGGATCCGGTGCATTAGTGCTTGTATGATTGCACCCGTCATGGTGGAGGTAGAATTCCTTTTTGTGTTAACGGTTCACAGTCCCAGCCTAGAGAGATGGCCTATTCAGAAGGCCCAATGGGCTTAACAACAACCCACCTGCTTCGACAACGCAGCATCCTTACAAGACGTGATATCGACGCGTTGTAGGGCCCTCTAATGTCCCACGAGTAGGGTTGTCATCCTTTTAACAGCTCACGACGTACGATCTGGGACGGAAAAATAGAGCTTAATAAGAAAAGTGGTCCGAAATTGATGAAAACGTTTGATTTTGGGCTCCAAAAAGGGCAAAGCGAGAAAGCTTGTTGTGCTCGTCGTAGAGCTCTCGAAAAGCTTTCCAACGGTATGTTGTACGCCTCGTAACTCCTTACGGATCAAAAGTTAATTGCACCGGAGTGACAAAGACTTGGTCCCAAGCCATACTCCCTCGGTTTGTGGGCCCAGCTTCCAGGTGAAGCGAAGTTGTCTTGCCCAAGGTGCCGTGGGATTCTATAATAGAAATGTGGTGGATAAAGTATCTTGGCAACCCAAACCAGAGGAAAATAAATTGAAAAGGGAGGTGCAACACGAGGACTTCCTAGGGGGTTACCCATCCTAGTACTATTCTCGCCCAAGCACGCATAACTTCGGAGTTCTGATGGGATCCGGTGCATTAGTGCTGGTATGATCGCACCCATCATGTTGATGGCACAATTCCTTTATGTGTTAACGGTTCATAGTCCCAGCCTAGAGAGATTGCCCATTCAGAAGGCCCAAAAGGCTTAACAACAACCCATCCGCTTCAACAATGAATCATTCTCGCAAGACGTGATATCGACGCATTGTAGGGCCCTCTAATATCCCGCGAGCAAGGTTGTCGTCCTTTTAACAGCTCACGATGTACGATCCGTGATGGAAAAACAGGCTTAATAATAAAAGTGGCCCGAAACTGATAAAAACGTTCGATTTTTGTCTCCAGAAAGGGCGCAGCGAGCAATCTAGCTACCCCCGTCGTAGAGCTCTTAGAGAGCTTTCCAACAGTATACTTTGCACCGCGTAACTCCTTACGAATCAAAAGTTATGGGCACCGGAGCGACAGAGACTTGGTCCCAAGCCTTAAGCCCTCGGTTTGTGGGCCCAACCCTTATGTGAAGTGAAGTTGTCTTGTCTAAGGTACCGTGGGTTTCAATAATAGAAATGTGGTGGATAAAGTATATTGGCAACCCTAACCGGAGGAAAAAAAAATTGAAAACGGGGGTGCAACACGAGGGCTTCCCAAGGGGTCACCCATCCTAGTACTACTCTCGCCCCAGCACGCTTAACTTCGGAGTTCTGATGGGATCCAGTGCATTAGTGCAGGTATGATCGCACCCGTCATGGTGGGGGTAGAATTCCTTTTTGTGTTCACAGTTCACAGTCCCAGCCTAGAGAGATGGCACATTCAGAAGGCCCAATGGGCTTAACAACAACCCATCCGCTTCAACAACGCAGCATCCTCGCAAGACGTGATATCGACGCATTTTAGGGCTCGATAATGTCCCGCGAGTAAGGTTGTCGTCCTTTTAACAGCTCACGACGTACGATCCGGGACGGAAAACCAGAGCTTAATAAGGAAAGTGACCCGAAATTGATGAAAATGTTCGATTTTGGACTCCAAAAATGGCACAGCAACCAAGCTTGCTGTACCTGTCGTAGAGCTCTCGGATAGCTTTCCAACGGTATGCTGTGTGCCGCGTAACTCCTTACGGTTCAAAAGTTATGGGCACCGCAGTGACAGAGACTTAGTCACAAGCCCTACGCCCTCGGTTGGTGGGCCCAGCCTCCACGTGAAGCGAAGTTGTCTTGCCCAAGGTGCCGTGGGATTCAATAAAAGAAATGTGGTGGATAAAGTATCTTGGCAACCCTAACCGGAGGAAAAAAAATTGAAAAGGGGCGTACAACACGAGGGCTTCCCAGGGGGTCACCCATCCTAGTACTACTCTCGCCCAAGCACGCTTAACTTCGGAGTTCTGATGGGATCCGGTGCATTAGTGCTGGTATGATCAAACCTATCATGTTGATGGCACAATTCCTTTATGTGTTAACGGTTCACAGTCCCAGCCTAGAGAGAATGCCTATTCAGAAGGCCCAAAGGGCTTAACAACAACCCATCTGCTTCAACAACGTAGCATCCTCGCAAGACGGGATATCGATGCATTGTAGGGCCCTCTAATGTCCCGCGAGTAAGGTTGTCATCCTTTTAACAGCTCACGACGTACGATCCGGGATGGAAAAACAGAGCTTAATAATAAAAGTGGCCCGAAACTGATGAAAACGTTCGATTTTCGTCTCTAGAAAGGGCGCAGCGATAAATCTTGCTACCCCCGCCGTAGAGCTCTCAGATAGCTTTCCAACGGTATGCTGTGCGCCGCCTAACTCCTTACGGATCAAAAGTTATAGGCACCGGAGCGACAAAGACTTGGTCACAAGCCCTACGCCCTCGGTTTGCGGGCCCAGCCTCCACGTGAAGCGAAGTTGTCTTGCCCAAGGTGCCGTGGGATTCGATAATAGAAATGTGGTGGATAAAGTATCTTGGCAACCCTAACCGGAGAAAAAAAAAATTGAAAAGGGGGGTGCAACACGAGGGCTTCCCAGGGGGTCACCCATCCTAGTACTACTTTCGCCCAAGCACGCTTAACTTCGGAGTTTTGATGGGATCCGGTGCATTAGTGCTGGTATGATCGCACCAGTCATGGTGGGGGTAGAATTCCTTTTTGTGTTCACGGTTCACAGTCCCAGCCTAGAGAGATGGCCCATTCAGAAGGCCCAATGGGCTTAACAACAACCCATCCGCTTCAACAACGCAGCATCCTCGCAAGACGTGATATCGACGCATTGTAGGGCCTGCAAATGTCCCGCGAGTAAGGTTGTCGTCCTTTTAACAGCTCACGACGTACGATCCGGGACGGAAAACCAGAGCTTAATAAGGAAAGTGACCCGAAATTGATGAAAATGTTCGATTTTGGACTCCAAAAATGGCACAGCAACCAAGCTTGCTGTACCTGTCGTAGAGCTCTCGGATAGCTTTCCAACGGTATGCTGTGTGCCGCGTAACTCCTTACGGTTCAAAAGTTATGGGCACCGCAGTGACAGAGACTTGGTCACAAGCCCTACGCCCTCGGTTGGTGGGCCCAGCCTCCACGTGAAGCGAAGTTGTCTTGCCCAAGGTGCCGTGGGATTCGATAATAGAAATGTGGTGGATAAAGTATCTTGGCAACCCTAACCGGAGGAAAAAAAATTGAAAAGGGGGGTGCAACACGAGGACTTCCCAGGGGGTCACCCATCCTAGTACTACTCTCGCCCAAGCACGCTTAACTTCGGAGTTCTGATGGGATCCAGTGCAGTAGTGCTGGTATGATCACACCCGTCATGTCAATGGCACAATTCCTTTATGTGTTAACGGTTCACAGTCCCAGCCTACAGCGAATGCCTATTCAGAAGGCCCAAAGGGTTTAACAACAACCCATCCGCTTCAACAACGTAGCATCCTCGCAAGACGTGATATCGACGTATTGTAGGGCCCACTAATGTCCCGCGAGTAAGGTTGTCATCCTTTTAACAACTGACGACGTACGATCCAGGATGGTAAAACATAGCTTAGTAAGAAAAGTGGCCGAAAACTGATGAAAATGTTCGATTTTGGGCTCCAAAAAAGGCACAGCTAGCAAGCTGGCTGCGCTCGTCGTAGAGCTCTCGGAGTGCTTTCCAACGGTATGCTGTGCACTGCGTAACTCCTTACGGATCAAAAGTTATGGGCACCGGACTTCCCAAGGGGTCACCCATCCTAGTACTACTCTCGCCCAAGCATGCTTAACTTCAGAGTTCTGATGGGATCCGATGCATTTGTGCTGGTATGATCGCACCCGTCATGTTGATGGCCAATTCCTTTTTGTGTTAAAGGTTCACAGTCCCAACCTAGAGAGATTGCCCATTCAGAAGGCCCAATGGGCTTAACAACAACCCATCTGCTTCAACAACGCAGCATCCTCGCAAGACGTGATATCGACGCATTGTAGGGCCCTCTAATGTCACGCGAGTAATGTTGTCGTCCTTTTAACAGCTCACGACGTACGATCCATGATGGAAAAATAGAGCTTAATAAGAAAAGTGGCACGAAACTGATGAAAAGGTTCGATTTTGGCCTCCAAAAAGGGCACATCGAGCAAGCTGCTGCGCCCGTCGTAGAGCTCTCAGAGAACTTTCCAACGGTATGCTGTGTGCCGTGTAACTCCTTACTGATCAAAAGTTATAGGCACCGCAGCGACAGAGACTTGGTCACAAGCCCTACGCCCTCGGTTTGCGGGCCCAGCCTCCACGTGAAGCGAAGTTGTCTTGCCCAAGGTGTCGTGGGATTCGTTAATAGAAATGTGGTGCATAGAGTATCTTGCAACCTTAACCGGGGGAAAAAAAATTGAAAATGGGGGGGGAACACGAGGACTTCCCAGGGGGTCACCCATCCTAGTACTACTCTCGCCCAAGCACGCTTAACTTCGGATTTCTGATGGGATCCGGTGCATTAGTGCAGGTGTGATCGCACCCGTCATGTCGGGGGTAGAATTCCTTTTTGTGTTAAAGGTTCACAGTCCCAGTCTAGAGAGATGGCCTATTCAGAAGGCCCAATGGGCTTAACAACAACCCATCCGCTTCGACAACGCAGCATCCTCGCAAGATGTGATATCGAGGCATTGTAGGTCCCTCTAATTTTCCCCGAGTTCGATTGTTGTCCTTTTAGCAGCTCACGACGTATGATCCGTGACGGAAAAACAGAGCTTAATAAGAAAATTCGCCAGAATATGATGAAAACGTTCGATTTTAGGCTCCAAAAAGGGCACATCGAGCAAGCTAGCTACCCCCATCGTAGCGCTCTCATGGAGCTTTCCAACGGTATGCTGTGCGCTGTGTAACTCCTTACGGATCAAAAGTTATAGGCACCAGAGCGACAGATACCTGGTCACAAGCCCTACGCCCTCGGTTTGCTGGCCTAGCCTCCACGTGAAACGAAGTTGTCTTGCCCAAGGAGCCGTGGGATTCGATAAAAGAAATGTGGTGGACAAAGTATCTTGGCAACCCTAACCAGAGGAAAAAAAATTGAAAACGGGGGTATAACACAAGGACTTCACAGGGGGTCACCCATCATAGTACTACTCTCGCCCAAGCACGCTTAACTTCGGAGTTCTGATGGGATCCGATGCATTAGTGCTGGTATAATCGCACCCGTCATGTTGGGGGTAGAATTCCTTTTTTTGTTAACGGTTCACAGTCTCACCCTAGAGAGATAGCCCATTCAGAAGGCCCAATGGACTTAACAACAACCCATCCGCTTCAACAACGCAGCATCCTCGCAAGACATGATATCGACGCATTGTAGGGCCCTCTAATGTCCCTCGAGTAAGGTTGTCATCCTTTTATTAGCTTACGACGTACGATCTGGGATGGAAAAACAGAGCTAAATAACAAAAGTGGCCCGAAACTAATGAAAACGATCAATTTTGGGCTCCAAAAAAAGGCACAACTGTGCAGGCTAGGCGCCCCCATCGTAGAGCTCTCAAAGTGCTATCTAACGGTATGCTGTGCGGCGCATAACTCCTCACGGATCAAAAGCTATGGGCACCGGAGCGACGGATACCTGGTCACGCGCCCTACGCCCTCGGTCAGCCTCCACGTGAAGCGAAGTTGTCTTTCCCAAGGTGCCTTGGGATTTGATAATTGAAATGTGGTGGACAAAGTATCTTGGCAACCCTAACCGGAGGAAAAAAAATTAAAAAGGGGGTGCAACACGGGGACTTCCCAGGGGGTCACCCATCCTAGTACTATTCTCGCCCAAGCATGCTTAACTTCAGAGTTCTGATGGGATCCGGTGCATTAGTGCTGGTGTGATCGCACCCGTCATGTTGGGGGTAGAATTCCTTTTTGTGTTGTAGGTTCACACTTCCAGTCTAGAGAGATGGCTCATTCAGAAGGCCCAATGGGCTTAACAACAACCCATCCGCTTCAACAACGAAGCATCCTCGCAAGACGTGATATCGATGCATTGTAGGGCGATCTAATGTCCCGCGAGTAAGGTTGTCGTCCTTTAAACAGCTCACGACGTACGATCCGGGATGGAAAAACATAGCTTAATAAGAAAAGTGGCCCGAAACTGATAAAAACATTCGATTTTGTGCTCCAAAAAGAGTACAGTGAGCAAGCTTGTTGCCCACGTCGTAGAGCTCTTAGAGAGCTTTCTAACGGTATGCTGTGCGCCGTATAACTCCTTACGGATCAAAAGTTATGGGCACCGGAGCGACGGAGACCTGGTCATAAGCCCTACGCCCTCGGTTTGCGGGCCCAGCCTCCACGTGAAGCGAAGTTGGCTTGCCCAAGGTGCCGTGGGATTCGACAATAAAAACGTGGTGGATAAAGTATCTTGGCAACCCTAACCGGAGGAAAAAAAATTGAAAAGGGAGGTGCAACACGAGGACTTCCCAGGGGGTCACCCATCCTAATACTATTCTCACCCAAGCACGATTAACTTCGGAGTTCTGATGGGATCCGGTGCATTAGTGCTGGTATGATCTCACCCGTCATTGTGGGGGGAGAATTTCTTTTTGTGTTAACGGTTGACAGTCCCAGCCTTGAGAGATGTCCCATTCCGAAAGCCCAATGGGCTTAACAACAACCCATCCGCTTCAACAACGTAGCATCCTCGCAAGACATGATATCGATGCATTGTAGGGCCCTCTAATGTCCGGTGAGTAAGGTTGTTGTCCTTTTAACAGCTCACGACGTACGATCCGAGACGGAAAAACTGAGCTTAATAAGAAACGTGGCCCGAATTTGATGAAAACGTTTGATTTTGGGGTCCAAAAATGGCACAGCGAGCAAGCTTATTGCCCCCGTCATAGAACTCTCGGAGAGCTTTCCAACGTTATGCTTTGCGTTACGTAACTCCTTACGGATCAAAATTTATGGGCACCGTAGCGACGGAGACCTGGTCAAAAGCCCTACGCCCTCGGTTTGCGGGCCCAGCCTCTACATGAAGCGAAGTTGTCTTGCCCAAGGTGCTGTGGGATTTGAAAATAGAAATGTGGTGGATAAAGCATCTTGGCAAACCTAACCGGAAAAAAAAATTGAAAAAGGGGGTGCAACACAAGGACTTCCCACGGGGTCACCCATTCTAGTATTACTCTCGCCCAAGCATGCTTAACTTCGTAGTTCTAATCGGATCCGGTGCATTGGTACTGGTATGATCGCACCCGTCATGTTGGGGGTAGAATTCCTTTTTGTGTTAACATTTCACAATCCCAGCCGAGAAAGATGGCCCATTCAGAAGGCCCAATGGGCTTAACAACCACCCATCCGCTTCAAAAATGTAGCATCCTCGCAAGACATGATATCGACGCATTGTGGGGCCCTCTAATGTCTAGCGAGTAAGGTTATCGCCCTTCTAACAGCTCACGACGTACGATCCGGGACGGAAAAACAGAGCTTAATAGGAAAAGTGGCCAGAAACTGATGAAAACGTTCCATTTTAGGCTCCAAAAATGGCACATCAAGCAAGCTGCTGCCCCTGTCGTAGAGCTCTCGGAGAGCTTTGCAACGGTATGCTATGCGCCACGTAACTCCTTATGGATCAAAAGTTATGGGCACTGGAGCGATGGAGACCTGGTCACAAGCCCTACGCCCTCGATTTGCTGGCCCAGCCTACACGTGAAGCGAAGTTGTCTTGCCCAAGGTGCCGTGGGATTCAACAATAGAAATGTGGTGGATAAAGTATCTTGGCAACCCTAACCGTGGAAAAAAAATTGAAAAGGGGGTGCAACACAAGGACTTCCCATGGGGTCACCCATCCTAGTACTACTCTCGCCCAAGCACGCCTAACTTCGGAGTTCTGATGGGATCCTGTGCATTAGTGCTGGTATGATCGCACCCGGCATGGTGGGGGTAGAATTCCATTTTGTGTTAACAGTTCACAGTCCCAGCCTAGTGAGATGGCATATTCAGAAGGCCCAATGGGCTTAACAACAACCCATCCGCTTCAATAACGCAGCATCCTCGCAAGACGTGATATCGATGCATTGTAGGGCCCTCTAATGTCCCGCGAGTAAGGTTGTCGTCCTTTTAACAGCTCACGACGTACGATCCGGGACTAAAAACAGAGCTTAATAAGAAAAGTGGCCCGAAACTGATGAAAACGTTCGATTTTGGGCTCCAAAAAGTAGTAAGCATGCTTGCTGCCCACGTCGTAGAGATCTCGGAGAGCTTTCCAACGGTATGCTATGCGCTGCGTAACGCTTTACGGATCAAAAGGTATGGGCACCGGAGCGACGAATAGTTGGTCACAAGCCCTACGGCCTCGGTTTGCTGGCCCAGCCTCCACGTGAAGTGAAGTTGTCTTGCCCAAGTTGCCGTGGGATTCGATATTAGAAATGTGGTGGATAAAGTATCTTGGCAACCCTAACCGGAGGAAAAAAAATTGAAAAGGGGAGTGCAACACGAGGACTTCCCAGGGGGTCACCTATCCTATTACTACTCTCGCCCAAGCACGCTTAACTTCGGAGTTATGATGGGATCCAGTGCATTAATGCTCGTATGATCGCAACCGCCGTGTTGACGGCCCAATTCCTTTATCTATTAACGGTTCACAGTCCCAGCCTAGAGAGATTGCCCATTCAGAAGGCCCAATGGGCTTAACAACAACCTATCAGCTTTAACAACGGAGCATCCTCACAAGACGTGATATCGATACGTTGTAGGGCCCTCTAATTTCCCTCGAGTAAGGTTGTCATCCTTTTTACAACTCACGAAGTACGATCCGAGAAGGAAAAACAAAGCAAAATTAGAAAAGTAGCCCAAAACTGATGAAAATGTTCAATTTTGGGCTCCAAAAAAGGGCACTACGAGCAAGCAGGCTGCCCGGATCGTAGAGCTCTCGGAGGGCTTTCCAACAGTATGCTGTGCGCCACGAAACTTCTTACGGATCAAAAGTTATGGGCACCGGAGCGACGGAGACCTGGTCACAAGCCCTACGCCCTCGGCTTGCGGGCCCAGCCTCCACGTGAAGCGTAATTGTCTTGCCCAAGGTGCCGTGGTATTCGATAAAGTATCTTAGCAACCCTAACCGGAGGAAAAAAAATTGAAAAGGGCGGTGCAACACGAGGACTTCCCAGGGGGTCACCCATCCTAGTACTACTCTCGCCCAAGTATGCTTAACTTCGGAGTTCAGATGGGATCCGACGCATTAGTGCTGGTATGAACGCACACGTCATGGTGGGGGTGTTGTGCACAGTCCCAGCATAGAGAGATGGCCCATTCAGAAGGCCCAATGGGCTTAACAACAACCTATCCGCTTCAACAACGTAGCATCCTCGCAAGACGTGATATCAACGCCTTGTAGGGCCCTCTAATTTCCCGCGGGTAAGGTTGTCGTCCTTTTTACTGCTCACGTCGTTCGATCCGGGACGGAAAAACAAAGCCAAAGAAGAAAAGTGGCCCGAAATTGATGAAAACGTTCAATTTTGGGCTCCAAAAAGGGCACAGGAAGCAAGCTAGCTGCCCTCATCGTAGAGCTCTCGGAGAGCTTTGCAACGGAATGATCTGCACCGCGTAACTCCTTACGGATCAAAATTTATTGGCACCGGGGCGACGGAGACCTAGTCATAAGCCCAACTCCCTCGGTTTGCGGGCCCAGCCTCCACGTGAAGCGAAGTTCTCTTGCCCAAGGTGCCGTGGGAGTCGATAATAGAAATGTAATGGAAAAAGTATCTTAGGAACCCTAACCGGAGGAAAAAAAAAAGAAAATGGGGGGGCTACACGAGAACATCCCAAAGGGTTACCCATCCTAGTACTACTCTCGCACAAGCACACATAACTTTGGAGTTCTGATAGGATCCGGTGCATTAGTGCTGGTATGATCGAACCCGTCATGGTGGGGGCAGAATTCCTTTTTGTGTTAACGGTTCACAGTCACAGCCTAGGGAGATGGCCCATTCAGAAGGCCCAATGGGCTTAACAATAACCCATCCGCTATAACATCGCAGCACCGTCGCAAGACGTGATATCGATGCATTGTAGGGCCCTCTAATGTCCCGCGAGTAAGGTTGTCGTCCTTTTAACAGCTCACGACGTACGATCCGGGACGAAAAAACATAGCTTAATAAGAAAAGTGGCCCGAAACTGATGAAAATGTTCGATTTTGGGCTCCAAAAAGGGAACAGCGAGCAAGCTTACAGCCCGCGTCTTAGAGCTCTCGTAGAGCTTTCGAACGGTATGCTATGCACCATGTAACTCCTTACGGATCAAAAGTTATGGGCACCAGAGCGACGAAAACGTGGTCACAAGCCCTACGCCCTCGGTTTGCGGGCCCAACCTCCACGTGAAGCGAAGTTTTCTTGCCCAAGGTGCCATGGGATTCGATAATAGAAATGTCGTGGATAAAGTATCTTGGCAACCCTAACCGGAGCAAAACAAATTGAAAAGGGGGTTGCAACATGAGGACTTCCCAGCGGGTCACCCATCCTAGAACTACTCTCGCCCAAGCACGCTTACCTTCGGAGTTTTGCTGGGATCCGGTGCATTAGCGCTGTTATGATCGCACCCGTCATGTTGGGGGTAGAATTCTTTTTTGTGTTAACGGTTCACAGTCCCACCCTAGAAAGATGGCCCATTCAGAAGGCCCAATGGGCTTAACAACAACCCATCCGTTTCAACAACACAGCTTCCTCGCAAGACATGATATCGATGCATTGTAGGGCTCTCTAATGTAAAGCGAGTAAGGTTGTCGTCCTTTTAACAGCTCACGACGTACGATTCGGGACGAAAAAACAGAGATTAATAAGAAAAGTGGCACGAAACTGATGAAAACGTTCGATTTTTGGCTCCAAAAAGGGCACAGCAAGCAAGCTTGTTGTCCTCGTCGTAGAGCTCTCAGAGAGCTTTCCAATAGTATGTTGTGCGCCGTGTAACTTCTTACGGATCAAAAGTTGTGGGCACCGGAGCGACGGAGACCTGGTCACAAGCCCTACACCCTCGGTTTGCGGGCCCAGCCTCCACGTGAAGCGAAATTGTCTTGCCCAAGGTGCCGTTGGATTCGACAATAGAAATGTGGTGGATAAAGTATCTTGGCAACCCTAACCGGAGGAAAAAAAAATTGAAAAGCGGGTGCAAGACTAGGACTTCCCAGGGGGTCACCCATCCTAGTACTACTCTCGCCCAAGCACGCTTAACATCTGAGTTCTGATATGATCCAGTGCATTAGTGCTGGTATGATTGGAACCATCATGTTGAAGGCACAATTGCTTTATGTGTTAACGGTTCACAATCCCAGCCTAGAGAGATGGCCCATTCAGAAGGCCTAATGGGCTTAACAACAACCCATCCGCTTTAATAACGCAGCATCCTCGCAAGAAGTGATATCGATGCATTATAGGGCCCTCTAATGTCTCTCGAGTAAGGTTGTCGTCCTTTTAACAGCTCACGATGTACGATCCGGGAAGGAAAAACAGAGGTAAACTAGAAAAGTGGCCCGAAACTGATGAAAACGTTCGATTTTGGGCTCCAAAAAAGGGCACAGCGAGCAAGCTGGCTACCCCCATCGTAGACCTCTCAGAGAGCATTCCAACGATATGTTGTGCGCCACGTAACTCCTTACGGATCAAAAGTTATGGGCACCGGAGTGACGGAGACCTGGTCGCAAGCCCTATGCCCTCGGTTTGTGGGCCCAGCCTCGACGTGAAGCGAAATTGTCTTTCCCAAGGTGCCGTGGGATTCGACAATAGAAATGTGGTCGATAAAGTTTCTTGGCAACCGTAACCGAAGGGAAAAAAATTGAAAATGGGGGTACAACACGAGGACTTCCAGGGGGTCAACCATCCTAGTACTACTCTCGCCCAAGCACGCTTAACTTCGGAGTTCTGATGGGATCCGTTGCATTAGTGCTGGTATGATCCCCCTCGTCATGGTGGGGCCAGAATTCCTTTTTGTGTTAACGCTCCACAGTCCCAGCCTAGAGAGATGGCCCATTCAAAAGGCCCAATGGGCTTAACACCAACCCATCCGCTTCAACAACGTAGCATCCTCGCAGGACGTGATATCAACATATTGTAGGGCCCTCTAATATCCAACGAGTAAGGTTGTCGTCCTTTTAACAGCTCACGACGTTCGATCCGGGATGAAAAAATAGAGCTTAATAAGAAAAGTGGCCCGAAACTGATGAAAACGTTCGATTTTGGGCTCCAAAAAGAGCACAGCGAGCGAGCTTGCTATCCTCATCGTAGAGCTCTCGGAGAGCTTTCCAATGGTTTGTTGTGCGTCGCGTAACTTCTTACGGATCAAAAGTTATGGGCACTGGAGCGACGGAGACCTGGTCAAGAGCCCTACGCCCTGGGTTTGCGGGCCCAGCCTCCACGTGAAATCAAGTTGTCTATTCCAAGGTGCCGTGAGATTCGATAATTGAAATGTGGTGGATAAAGTATCTTGGCAACCCTAACCGTAGGAAAAAAAATTGAAAAGGGGAGTGCAACACAAGGACTTCCCAGGGGGTCACCCATCCTAGGTCTACTCTCGCCCAAGCACACTTAACTTCAGTGTTCTGAAAGGATCTAGTGCATTAGTGCTGGTATGATCTCAACCGTCATGCTGATGGCACAATTCTTTAATGTGTTAACGGTTCACAGTCCCAGCCTAGAGAGATTGCCCATTCAGAAGGCCTAATGGGCTTAACAACAACCCATCCGCTTTAACAACGCAGCATCCTCGCAAGAAGTGATATCGATGCGTTGTAGGGCCCTCTAATGTCCCTCTAGTAAGGTTGTCTTCCTTTTAATAGCTCACGATATACGATTCGGGAAGGAAAAACAGAGCAAAATTGGAAAAGTGGCCCGAAACTGATGAAAACATTCGATTTTGGGCTCCAAAAAAGGGCAAAGCGAGCAATCTGGCTACCCCCATCGTAGAGCTCTCGGAGAGCTTTCCAACGACATGCTGTGTGCTATGTAACTCCTTATGGATCAAAAGTTATGGGGACCGGAGCGACAGAGACCAGGTCATAAGCCCCACGCCCTCAGTTTGCGGGACTAGCCATTACGTGAAGCAAAATTGTCTTGCCCAAGCTGCCGTGGGATTCGACAATAGAAATGTGGTGGATAAAGTATCTTGGCAACCCTAACCGGAGGAAAAAAAATTGAAAAGGGGGGTGCAACACGAGGTCTTCCCATGGGGTGACCCATCCTAGTACTACTCTTGCCCAAGCACGCATAACTTCGAAGTTCTGATGGGATCCGGTGCATTAGTGCTGGTATGATCGCACCCGTCATGGAGGGGGTAGAATTCCTTTTTGTGTTAACGGTTCACAGTCCCAGCCTAGAGAGATGACCCATTCAGAAGGACCAATGGGCTTAACAACAACCCATCCGCTTCAACAACGCATCATCCTCCCAAGATGTGATATTGACGCATCGTAAGGCCCTCTAATATCCCGCGAGTAAGGTTGTCGTCTATTTCATAACTCACGACGTACGATCCGGGATCGAAAAAACATAGCTTAATAAGAAAAGTGGCTCAAAACTGATGAAAACGTTCGATTTTGGGCTCCAAAAAGGGCACAACGAGCAAGCTTGCTGTCCTCGTCGTAGAGCTCTCGGAGAGATATCCAACGGTATGTTGTGCGCCGCGTAACTTCTTATGGATCAAAAGTTATGGGCATCAGAGCGACGGAGACCTGGTCATAAGCCCTACGCGCACGGTTTGCGGGCCCAACCTCCACGTGAAGCGAAGTTGTCTTGCCCAAGGTGTCGTGGGATTCGATAATAGAAATGTGGTGGATAAAGTATCTTGGCAACCCTAACCGAAGGAAAAAAAATTGAAAAGGGTAGTGCAACATGAGGACTTCCCAGGGGGTCACCTATTCTAGTACTACTCTCGCCGAAGCACGCTTAACTTCGGAGTTCTGATATGATCCAGTGCATTAGTGCTGGTGCGATCGCAACCGTCATGTTGATGGCACAATTCCTTTATGTGTTAACGGTTCACAGACCCAGCCTAGAGAGATTGCCCATTCAGAAGGCCCAATGGGCTTAACAACAACCCATCGGCTTTAACAACGCAGCATCCTCGCAAGACGTGATATCGATACATTGTAGGGCCCTCTAATGTCCCTCGAGTAAGGTTGTCGTCCTTTTAACAGCTCACGATGTACGATCCAGGAAGGAAAAACAGAGTAAAATTAGAAAAGTGGCACGAAACTGATGAAAATGTTTGATTTTGGGCTCCAAAAAAGGGCAGAGCGAGCAAGCTGGCTGCCCACATCGTAGAGCTCTCGGAGAGCTTTCCAACGGTATGCTGTGCGCCACGTAACTCCTTACGGATCAAAAGTTATGGGCACAAGAGCGCGGAGACTTGGTCACAAGCCCTACGCCATCGGTTTGCGGGCCCAGCCTCCACGTGAATCGAAATTGTCTTGCCCAAGGTGCCGTGGGATTCAACAATAGAAATGTGGTGGATAAAGTATCTTGGCTACCCTAATCGGAGGTAATAAAATTGAAAAGAGGGGTGCAACACGAGGACTACCCAGGGGGTCACCCACCCTAGTACTACTCTGGCCCAAGCACGCTTAACTTCGGAGTTCTGATGGGATCCGGTGCATTAGTGCTGGGATGATCGCACCCATCATCGTCGGGGTAGAATTCCTTTTTGTGTTAACGGTTCACAGTGCCAGCCTAGAGAGATGGCCTATTCAGAAGGCCCAATGGGCTTAACAATAACCCATCCTCTTCAACAATGCAGCATCCTCGCAAGATGTGATATCGACGCATTGTAGGGCCCTCTAATGCCGCGCAAGTAAGGTTGTCGTCCTTTTTATAGCTCACGACATATGATCCGCGACGGAAAAACATAGCTTAATAAGAAAAGTGGCCCGAAACTGATGAAACCGTTTGATTTTGGGATCCAAAAAGGGCACAGCGAGAAAGCGTGCTGCCCCCGTCGTAGACCTCTCGGAGAGTTTTCCAATGGTATGTTGTGCGCCGCGTAACTCCTTACGGATCAAAAGTTATGGGCACCGGAACGACGGAGAACTGGTCACAAACCCTAAGCCCTCGGTTTGCGGGCCCTGCGTCCAAGTGAAGCGAAGTTGTCTTGCCCAAGGTGCCGTGGGATTCGATAATAGAAATATGGCGGATAAAGTATCTTGGCAACCCTAACCGGAGGAAAAAAAATTGAAAATGGGGGGCAACACGAGGGCTTGCCAGGGGGTCACCCATTCTAGTACTACTCTCGCACAAGCACGCTTAACTTTGGAGTTCTGATGGGATCCAGTGCATTAGTGCTGGTATGATCGAACCCGTCATGGGAAGGGCAGAATTCCTTTTTGTGTTAACAGTTCACAGTCCCAGCCTAGAGAGATGGCCCATTTAGAAGGCCCAATGGGCTTAACAACAACCCATCCGCTTCAACAACGCAGCAACCTCGCAAGACGTGATATCGACGTATTGTAAGGCCATCTAATGTCCCGCGAGTAAGGTTGTCGTCCTTTTAACAGCTCACGACGTACGATCCGGGACGAAAAAACATAGCTTAATAAGAAAAGTGGCCCGAAACTGATGAAAACGTTCGATTTTGGGCTTCCAAAAGGGCACAGCGAGCAAGCTTGCTACCCCCGTCGTAGAGCTCTCGGAGAGCTTTGCAACGGTATGCTGTGCGCCGCGTAACTCATTACGGATCAAAAGTTATGGGCAACGGAGCGACGGAGACTTGGTCACAAGCCCTACGCCCTCGGTTTACGGGCCCAACAACCACGTGAAGCGAAGTTGTCTAGCCCAAGGTGCCATGGGATTCGACAATAGAAATGTGGTGGATAAACTATCTTGGAAACCCTAACCGGAGTAAAAAAAATTGAAAATGGGGGTGCAACACAAGGACTTCCCATGGGGTCACCCATCCTAGTACTACTCTCGCCCAAGCGCGCTTAACTTCGGAGTTCTGATGGGATCCGGTGCATTAGTGCTGTTATGATCCCACCCGTCATGTTGGGGGTAGAATTCCTTTTTGTGTTAACGGTTCACAGTTCCAGTCTAGAAATATGGCCCATTCAGAAGGCCCAATGGGCTAAACAATAACCCATCCGCTTCAACAACGCAGGATCCTCGCAAGACGTGATATCGACACAATGTAGGGCTCTCTAATATCCCACGAGTAAGGTTGTCGTCCTTTTAATAGCTCACGACGTACGATCCGGGACCGAAAAACAGAGCTTAATAGGAAAAGTGGCCCGAAACTGATGAAAACGTTCGATTTTGGGCTCCAAAAAGGGTACAGTGCGCAAGCTTGTTGCCCACGTCATAGAGCTCTCGGAGAGCTTTCCAACGGTATGCTGTGCCCCGCGTAACTCCTTACGGATCAAAAGTTATGGGCACCGGAGTGACGGAGACCTGGTCACAAGCCCTACAGCCTCGATTTGCGGGCCCAGCCTCCACGTGAAGTGAAGTTGTCTTGCCCAAGGTGCCGTGGGATTCGACAATTGAAATGTGGTGGATAAACTATCTTGGCAACTTTAACCAGAGTAAAAAAAATTGAAAATGGGGGTGCGACACGAGGACTTCCCATGGGGTCACCCATCCTAGTACTACTCTCGCCCAAGCACGCTTAACTTCAGAGTTCTGATGGGATCCGGTGCATTAGTGCTGGTATGATCGCACCCGTAATGGTGGGGTTAGAATTCCTTTTTGTGTTAACGGTTTACAATCGCAGGCTAGAGAGATGGCCCATTCAGAAGGCCCAATAGGCTTAACGACAACTCATCCGTTTCAACAACGCATCATCCTCACAAGACGTGATATCGACGCATTTTAGGGCCCTCTAATGTCTCGTGAGTAAGGTTGTCGTCCTTTTATCAGCTCACGACGTACGATCCAAGACGGAAAAACAGAGCTAACTAAGAAAAGTAGCCCGAAACTGATGAAAACGTTCGATTTTGGGCTCCAAAAAGGGCTCAGCGAGCAAGATGGCTGCCCCCGTCGTAGAGCTCTGGGAGAGCTTTCCAACGGTATGCTGTGCGCCGCGTAACTCCTTACGGATCAAAAGTTATGGGCATCGGAGCGACGGAGACCTGGTTACAGGCCCTACGCCCTCGGTTTGCTTGCCCAGCCTCCACGTGAAGCGAAGTTGTCTTGCCCATGGTGCCGTGGGATTCGACTATAGAAATGTGGTGGATAAAGTATCTTGGCAACCCTAACCGAAGGAAAAAAAATTGAAAAGGGGGGGCAACACAAGGACTTCCCAAGGGGTCACCCATCCTAGTACTACTCTCGCCCAAGCACGCTTAACTTCGGAGTTCTGATGGGATCTGGTGCATTATTGCTGGTATGATCGCACACGTCATGGTGGGGGTAGAATTCCTTTTTGTGTTAACGGTTCACAGTCCCAGCCTAGAGAGATGGCCCATTCAGAAGGCCCAATGGGCTTAACAACAACCCATCCGCTTCAACAACGAAGCATCCTCGCAAGACGTGATATCGACGCATTGTAGGGCCCTCTAATGTCTCGCGAGTAAGGTTGTCGTCCTTTTAACAGCTCACGACATACGATCCGGGACAGAAAAACAGAGCTTAATAAGAAAAGTGGCCCGAAGATGATGAAAACGTTCGATTTTGGGCTCCAAAAATGGCATAGCAAGCAAGCTTGCTGCCTCGGTCATAGAGCTCTCGGAGAGCTTTCCAACGGAATGCTGTGCGCCGCGTAACTCCTTACGGATCAAAAGTTATGGACACCGGAGCGACGGAGACTTCGTCACAAGCCCTACGCCCCCGGTTTGCGGGCCCAGCCTCCACATGAAGCGATGTTGACTTGCCCAAGGTGCCGTGGGATTCGACAATAGAAATGTGCTGGATAAAGTATCTTGGCAACCCTAACCGGAGGAAAAAAATTGAAAAGAGGGTACAACACGAGGACTTCCCAAGGGGTCACCCATCCTAGTACCACTCTCGCCCAAGCACGCCTAACTTCGGAGTTCTGATGGGATCCGGTGCATTAGTGCTGGTATGATTGCACCTGTCATGGTGGGGGTGGAATTCCTTTATGTGCTAACGGTTCACAGTCCCAGCCTAGAGTGATGGCCCATTCAGAAGGCCCAATAGGCTTAACAACAACCCATCCACTTCAACAACGTAGCATCCTCGCAAGACGTGATATCAATGCATTGTAGGGCCCTCTATTATCCCGCGAGTAAGGTTGTCGTCCTTTTAACAGCTAACGACGTTCGATCCGGGACAGAAAAACGGATCATAACAAGAAAAGTGGCCCGAAACTGATGAAAATGTTCGATTTTGGGCTCCAAAAAGGGCACAGCGAGCAAGCTTGCTGCCCCAGTCATAGAGCTCTCAGAGAGCTTTCCAACGGTACGTTGTGCGCCGCGTAACGCCTTACGGATCAAAAGTTATGGGCACCGGAGCGACGGAGACCTGGTCACAGGCCCTACGCTCTCGGTTTGCTTGCCCAGCCTCCACGTGAAGCAAAGTTGTCTTGCCCAAGGTGCCGTGGGATTTGACTATAGAAATGTGGTCGATAAAGTATCTTGGCAACCCTAAGCGAATGAAAAACAATTGAAAAAGGGGGGCAACACAAGGACTTCCCAAGGGGTCACCCATCCTAGTACTACTCTCGCCCAAGCACGCTTAACTTCGGAGTTCTAATGGGATCCGGTGCATTAGTGCTGGAATGATCGCACCCGTCATGGTGGGGGTAGAATTCCTTTTTGTGTTAACGGTTCACAGTCCCAGTCTAGAGAGATGGCCCATTCAGAAGGCCCAATGGGCTTAACGACAACCCATCCGCTTCAACAACGCAGCATCCTCGCAAGACGTGATATCGACGCATTGTAGGGCCCTCTAATGTCTCACAAGTAAGGTTGTCGTCCTTTTAACAGCTCACGACGTACGATCCAGGACGGAAAAATAGAGCAAAAGAAGAAAAATGGCCCGAAACTGATGAAAACGTTCAATTTTGGGCTCCAAAAATAGCATAGCGAGCAAGCTGGCTGCCCCTGTCGTAAAGCTCTCAGAGAGCTTTCCAACGGTATGCTGTGCGCCGCGTAACTCCTTACGGATCAAAAGTTATGGGGACCGGAGCGACGGAGACTTGGTCACAAGCCCTACGCCCTCGGTTTGCGGGCCCAGCCTCCACGTGAAGCAAAGTTGTCTTGCCCAAGGTTCCGTGGGATTCGATAATAGAAATGTGGTGGATAAAGTATCTTTGCAACCCTAACCGGAGGAAAAAAATTGAAAAGGGGGTACAACACGAGGACTTCCCAAGGGGTCACCCATCCTAGTACTACTCTCGCCCAAGCACGCCTAACTTCAGAGTTCTGATGGGATCCGGTGCATTAGTGCTGGTGTGATCGCACCCGTCATGGTGGGGTAGAATTCCTTTATGTGCTAACGGTTCACAGTCCCAGCCTAGAGTGATGTCCTATTCAGAAGGCCCAATGGGCTTAACAACAACCCATCCGCTTCAACAATGCAGCAACCTCGCAACACGTGATATCGACGCGTTGTAGGGCCTTCTAATGTCCCGCGAGTAAGGTTGTCGTCCTTTTAACAGCTCACGACGTACGATACGGGACAGAAAAACGGAGCAAAACTAGAAAAGTGGCCCGAAACTGATGAAAACTTTCGATTTTGGGCTCCAAAAAGGGCACAACGAGCAATCTAGCTACCCCCATCGTAGAGCTGTTGAAGAGCTTTGCAACGGTATGATGTGCACTGCGTAACTCCTTACGGATCAAATGTTATGGGCACCGGAGCGACGGAGACCTGGTCACAAGCCCTACGCCCTCGGTTTGCTGGCCCAGCCTCTACATCAAGCGAAGTTTTCTAGCCTTAAGTGCCATGGGATTCGATAATTGAAATGTAGTGGATAAAGTATCTTGGCAACCCTAACTGGAGCGAAAAAAATTGAAAAGGGGGGTGCAACACGAGGACATCCCAGGGGGTCACCAATCCTAGTACTACTCTCGCCCAAGCACGCTTAACTTCGGAGTTCTAATGGGATCCGGTGCATTAGTGCTGGTATGATCGAACCCGTCATGGTGGGGGCAGAATTTCTTTTTGTGTTAACGGTTCACAGTCCCAGCCTAGAGAGATGGCCCATTCAGAAGGCCCAATGGGCTTAACAACAACCCATCCACTTCAACAACGCAGCATCCTCGCAAGACGTGATATCGACGTATTGTAGGGCCCTCTAATCTCCCGCGATTAAGGTTTTCGTCCTTTTCACAGCTCACGACGTTCGATCCGAGTCAGAAAAATAGAGCTTAATAAGAAAACTGGCCCGAAACTGATGAAAACAATCGATTTTGGGCTCCAAAAAGGGCACAGCGAACAGGCGCGTTGCCACTGTCGTAGAGCTCTCGGAGAGCTTTGCAACGGTAGCTGTGCGCCGCGTAACTCCTTACGGGTTAAAAGTTATGGGCACCGGAGCAACGGAGACCTGGTCACAAGCCCTATGCCCTCGGATTGTAGGCCCAGCCTCCACGTGAAGCGAAGTTGTCTTGCCCAAGGTGCCGTGGGATTCGACAATAGAAATGTGGTGGATAAAGTATCTTGGCAACCCTAACCGGAGGAAAAAAAATTGAAAAGGGGGGTGCAACACGAGGACTTCCCAGGGGGTCACCCATCCTAGTACTACTCTCGCCCAAGCACGCTTAACTTCGGAGTTCTGATGGGATCCGGTGCATTAGTGCTGTTATGATCGCACCCGTCATGTTGGGGGTAGAATTCCTTTTTGTGTTAACGGTTCACAGTCCCAGCCTAGAAAGATGGCCCATTCAGAAGGCCCAATGGGCTTAACAATAACCCATCCGCTTCAACAACGCAGCATCCTCGCAAGACATGATATCGACGCATTGTAGGGCCCTCTAATATCCCGCGAGTAAGGTTGTCGTCCTTTTAACAGCTCACGACGTACGATCCGAGATCGGAAAAACAGAGCTTAATAAGAAAAGTGGCTCAAAACTAATGAAAACGTTCGATTTTGGGCTCCAAAAAAGGCACGGCGAGCAAGCTGGCTGCCCCCGTTGTAGAGCTCTAGAAGTGCTTTCCAACGGTATGTTGTGCGCCACGTAACCCCTTACGGATCAAAAGTTATAGGCACCGGAACGACGGAGACCTGGTCACAAGCCCTACTCCCTCGGATTGCTGGCCCAGCCTCGACGTGAAGCGAAGTTGTCTTTCCCAAGGTGCCGTAGGATTCGACAAAAGAAATGTGGTGGATAAAGTATCTTGGCAACCCTAACCGAAGGAAAAAAAATTGAAAAGGGGGGTGCAAAACGAGGACTTCTCAGGGGGTCACCATCCTAGTACTACTCTCGCCCAAGCATGCCTAACTTCGGAGTTCTGATGGGATCCGGTGCATTAGTGCTATTATGATCGCACCCGTCATGGTGGGGGTAGAATTCCTTTTTGTGTTAACGGTTCACAGTCCCAGCCTAGAGAGATGGCCCATTCAGAAGGCCCAATGGGCTTAACAACCACCCATCCACTTCAACAACGTAGAATCCTCGCAAAACGTGATATCGATTTATTGTAGGGCCCTCTAATTAACCGCGAGTTAGGTTGTTGTCCTTTTAACATCTCATGACGTACCATACAGAACCGAAAAACATAGCTTAATAAGAAAAGTGGACCGAAACTGATGAAAACGTTCGATTTTGGGCTCCAAAAAGGGCACAGCGAGCAAGCTTGTTGCCCCCGTCATAGAGCCCTCGGAGAGCTTTCCAACGGAATGCTGTGCACCTCGTAACTCCTTACGGATCAAAAGTTATGGGCACCGGAGCGACGGAGACTTGGTCACAAGCCCTACGCCCTCGGTTTGCGGGCCCAACCTCCACATGAAGCGAAGTTGTCTTGCCCAAGGTGCCGTGGGATTCGACAACAGAAATGTGGTGGATAAAGTATCTTGGCAACCCTAACCGGAGGAAAAAAAATTGAAAAGGGGGGTGCAACACGAGGACTTCCCAGGGGGTCACCCATCCTAGTACTAGTCTCGCCCAAGCACGCCTAACTTCAGAGTTCTTATGGGATCCGGTGCATTAGTGCTGGTATGATCGCACTCGTCATGGTGGGGGTAGAATTCCTTTTTGTGTTAACGGTTCACAATCCCAGCCTAGAGAGATGGCCCATTCAGAAGGCCCAATGGGCTTAACAACAACCCATCCGCTTCAACAATGCAGCATCCTCGCAAGACGTGATATCGATGCATTCTATGGCCCTCTACTGTCCCTCGAGTAAGGTTGTCGTCCTTTTAACAACTCACGACGTACGATCCAGGATGAAAAAATAGCGCAAAAGAATAAAAGTATCCCGAAACTGATGAAAAAGTTCGATTTTATGCTCTAAAAGCAGGCACAATGTCACGCCCCAACCCGGCCTATAAAGGTTAGACTAGGATGTGATCTAATCATTCAAGTCATTTCATATCCTTAATCATTCTAGGAGGTTTAACACTTAACGTTTTATTCTGGACTTCAAAATTTTTCCGGAAATTCGGCAGCATAACGGCTGTAATTGGGCTATTTGTTTTGACCTAAATTTTCTAACAGCCTCAAAATTTACCATCTCAAATTCAATTCCAGCTAAGATTACTATTACTCCATCAATTGAATTGCCTATTGGTTAATTCGACGTCCCGTTTGATTTAAAACCTAGCTTGATACTATGTCTCGTTTGTCCATTTATTCTCATTTCAAAATATACCTGCTGATCTTAACTTATTAGCGAGTACCTGTTGAGATTGGATAAGTTCATTTACCTATTCCTTAGCTAAGCATCATAACCTGTGATAGATACTAGCGGTAGTAAAAGCAAAACGATCATAGTCATGTCTAGTATCAGTCTACTTAAAAGTACAAACCAAAATTAGACCCCAAATTACAGCGGTGGTCTTTTACATCACAAGCAACAATAACATAAGGGAAATAGTCTTCAAGCAGCAAAAAGTACACAAGTAGTCACGTTCAAGCAAAACAACAATAATAGGCAATCACTCCAGGGGTTCATCATTAGGTACATTATCCTCGGGTTCCTGTGCCTGTTCTTCTTCACCTGAAATGATAAAAGAGGGTGAGTCCTTATTAACTCAGCGAGGGGGAACGAGAAATAAATTTTGAAACTCATTTTCCGATTCCATTTATGAAAAGCTCTTTTTTAAAACGTGTCACATATTACAAATAATGTGGTAAGCAATTATAAGAAACAAATCGAGAAACTGATACAATTACCAATCATTTCAAGGATACGGTGAGCATTTGCTCTCAATTTCAATTTCGAATCATTTGGTGCGGCCGGCTTCAATAATCCACTTATCACTCCCAAATGGGTGTACTCCGGATGTACCCCGAAACCTACGACCCAACTCTCCGAGGGTGAAATGCCAAGTGAGAGAGGGAATTGGACCATGGCAGTCACGGTAACACCGGCAAGCCCGATGCCGCCCGGCGTGCGTGAAACACTACCATGCCACACGAAAGGTTGCAACCTCGTATGCGATGCACATTTATAACGTTTAACATATCACATTAGGAGGGCAACAAAGTAGGTTGCCTCCGAACAGTTATAAGATCGCACGTTGTCAAGTAGTCGAACAAGGCACGATAAGGCAAGTTATTTCACTTGAAAGGCATATAGAGTCATACGAACATCAAACGGGCAGCCATGTAACACATGTAAAACAGGCCATATAACTCATTAAGAAGCTCATATAATCAAGTGATACGAATTATTCAACATGCAACAACATTTACGTGGGTTCGGTAGCAAGAAAAGCTTATTTGACAACATGCAATCGTCAAAACCATAATTGAAGTTATAACACATTTACGGGCAGCCCACTAAGCATAAAATTTCCACACAATAACCAAAGATCAACACTTAGCAAAGCTACCTAGTCATTAGGGTTTCTATCTCATGCTTATTCGTGTGATTAAAACCCTAAGTCAACTCAAAGTCATTCTCAAGTCATGCATCATTGCATTCATGCATCCTCAAGTACTCAAAATAGTCCACGCAATATTCCAACATCATAATTCCAAGAAATTAGCACCACAAGAGAGGTTACAATAGTTTTCCATGCATATAGCTAAGTGAAACACTCACTGCAGTAGGCTGTGTTCTCACAATCAATCGGGTAAGCAAAAAATATCCAAATTCAGTGAATAAGGTGTCAAATTAAAGCTTAAGAAGTTAACTAAATTCAGAAACAAACCTTGCATCAATTGGGGTTCAGAATCATTAGTTATAGCCGAAACAGTGAGGTAGCACAAAACTGTCCAGATTTGCACACTTTTCAGAAATTGACGTTTTTGAGGTCCTTAGAGTCATTTTTAGCTTTGGTCCATTTCTGAAAAAATTGTCCAGAACTGAAAAATATAGCAGTACACCAATTTTCATGCGTTTTGGACAACATTTACTAAGTAAAATATGGTTCGTTCCACAAGGTCAGTGCATCTACCAAAACCTGATTCATTTTTCCAGATTTCCAGATTTGGTCACATTTTAATGATTTGTCATTTTTAGGACCTTAGATTCAAAATTAGCTCCGGCCTATTTCTGGGAAAAATGTTCAAAACTGTCCAAACTAGTCACCCACAAATTTTCAAGCATTTTAAACATCATTTGCTTAGCTAAACTTACCTCGAACAGACTGGTCAGAGAGCTGTCACAAGAATTCGACTTCACCTAGCATCATTTTCAAGCCAAGATCTTGCCATGCATGGTTGTTTAAGCTCATGAACGACCACATCACTCAAGTACAGAAGAAAATATACACATTTATGAACATGCATGTGAAATTTCAAAGAGTTTTCAAAAGCTTTTAACCCTCACCTTTGCAATCAATCAAAAGATGCACAACCACCTTGTTGAAGCTCAAATCTTCTCCTTTTTCTTTGCCTAGCCGAAAACCTACTAGCTTTTCTCTATTTTTCCTAGCTTAATAAGCAATCTCTTAGTGCATGCAAGTAATTAGAACTTGAAGAAAAGAAATGGATGCTTAGTAACTCACCTAGGCCGAAATGAAGCTTCAAATGCACATGCAAGAGTGATTTCGAGCTCTAGCTTGTTTGCTTGGGTTTCTCGATGGCTACTTGACCTTGCTCAACCAAGATGTGAAGAAGACAACCCAAGGAGGTAGAAAACTCAGCCAAGAACCGAAAATGGAGAGAGAGAATGAAGAGGAAAGAGAAATGTGAAGAAAGAAATGAAGAAAATGACAAATAAGGAAGCCTTTTGCATCTTCAAGGGGAATGTCGGCCTTGGGCTTCAAAAATTCTGCATTTGTGTCTCCAATGTGATATTTTGAAATTTCTAGGATGGGCAAGGATGAAGGGGCCGAAAAATTGGGGAAGTGGGAGGATTTTTGAGCAATTTTTAATGCCTTTGTGTCATAAATAGTCTTGGCATGCATTAGAATAAAGAAATTTTGCTCAAAGCTTGTGCATGACCATGGTATGGTCGGCCAAGGCTAATAAAATGGTTGAATTTGTGTCATCTTTTGGGTGTTAATTGTTGTGTGTTGAAAATGCAAAAAGAACAAAGAATAAAGAATAAGGAATGTCTAGTGTTTGGTGCATTTTTGTCTTCGAGTGAATGGAATTTGGATTATTATATTGATAGTGGATTTTGTAGGATTGTTTTAGGATTATTTTATAGTTTAGTGTTCCGCGTAAGATGCTTTCTCGGTTAGCGTGAAGGCACGCTTACTTAGGTCTAGGGCACGCACTACGAGGTACGACACGAACTACGAGACAAATGCACCTTTTTCAACTAAACGCACGCAACACTATATGAATGCATGTAATTCGATGCAAGACACACAAAAACTAAACACAATTCTCGAACCTAGGTCATGGCACGTAAATCGGGGTCAGGCCTCACACACAACGTGCAGGCTTGTTCCCCCCGTCGTAGAGCTCCCAGAGAGCTTTCCAGTGGTATGTTGTGCGCTGCGTAACTCCTTAGGGATCAAAAGTTATGGGCACCGAAGCGACAAAGACCTGGTCACAAGACCCACGCCCTCGGTTTGCGGGCCCAGCCTCTACGTGATGCGAAGTTGTCTTCCCCAAGGTGCCGTGGGATTCGGTAATGGAAATGTGGTGGATAAAGTATCTTGGAACCATAACCGGGGCAAAAAAAATTGAAAAGGGCGTTGCAACACGAGGACTTCCCACGTGGTCACCTATCCTAGTACTACTCTCTCCCAAGCACGCTGAACTTCGGAGTTCTGATGGGATCCGGTGTATTAGTGCTGGTATGATTGCACCCGTCATGTTGGGGGTAGAATTCCTTTTTGTGTTAACGGTTCACAGTCCCAGCCTAGAGAGATGGCCCATTCAGAAGGACCAATGGGATTAACAGCAACCCATCCGCTTCAACAACGCAGCATCCTCGCAAGACGTGATATCGATGCATTGTAGGGCCCTCTAATGTCCCGCCAGTAAGGTTGTCGTCCTTTTAACAGCTCACGATGTACGATCCGGGATGGAAAAATAGAGCTTAATAAGAAAAGTTGCACGAAATCAATTAAAACGTTCGATTTTAGGCCCCAAAAAGTGCAAAATGAGCAAGCTTGCTACCCCCGTCGTAGAGCTCTCGGAGAGCTTTCCAACGGTATGCTGTACGCTGCTTAACTCGTTACGGATCAAAAGTTATGGGCACCGGAGCGACGGACACTTGGTAACAATCCCTACGCCCTCGGTTTGCTGGCCCAGCCTCCACGTGAAGCGAAGTTGTCTTGCCCAAGGTGCCGTGGGATTCGATAATAGAAATGTGGTGGATAAAGTATCTTGGCAACCCTAATCGGAGGAAAAAAAATTGAAAAGGGGGGCGCAACACGAGGACTTCGCAGGGGGTCACCTATCCTAGTATTACTCTCGCCCAAGCACGCTTAACTTCGGAGTTCTGATGGGATCCGGCGCATTAGTGCTGGTATGATCGCACCCTTCAAGTTTGTGGTAGAATTCCTTTTTGTGTTAACGGTTCACAGTCCCAGCCTAGAAAGATGGCCCATTCAGAAGGCCCAATGGGCTTAACAACAACCCATCCGCTTCAACAACGCATTATCCTCGCAAGACGTGATATCGACGCACTGTAGGGCCCTCTAATGCCCAGCGAGGAAGGTTGTCGTCCTTTTAACAACTCACGACGTACGATCCGGGACAGAAAAACAGTGCTTAATAAGAAAAGTGGCCCGAAACCGATAAAATGTTCAATTTTGGGCTCCAAAAAGCGCACAACGAGCAAGCTAGTTGGCCCCGTCATAGAACTCTCAGAGATCTTTCCAACGGTATGCTGTGCGCTGCATAACTCCTTACAAATCAAAAGTTATAGGCACCGTAGCGACAGAGACTTGGTCACAAGCCCTACACCCTCGGTTTACGGGCCCAGCCTCCACGTGAAGCGAAGTTGTCTTGCCCAAGGTCCCCTAGGATTCGATAATAGAAATGTGGTGGATAAACTATCTTGGCAACCCTAACCGGAGAAAAAAAAATTGAAAAGGGGTGTGCAAGACGAGGACTTCCCACGGGGTCACCCATCCTTGTACTACTCTCGCCCAAGGATGCCTAACTTCGGAGTTCTGATGGGATCCGGTGCATTAGTGCTGGTATGATCGCACCCATCATGTTGGGGGTAGAATTCCTTTTTATGTTAACTGTTCACACTCCTAGCCTAGAGAGATGGCCCATTCAAAAGGCCAAATGGGCTTAACAATAACCCATCCGCTTCAACAACGCAGCATCCTCGCAAGACGTGATATCGACGCATTGTAGGGCTCTCTAATGTCCAGTGAGTAAGGTTGTCGTCCTTTTAACTGCTCACGACGTACGATCCGGGGCAGAAAACAGCGTTTACTAAGAAAAGTGGCCCGAAACTTATGAAAATGTTTGATTTTGGGCTCCAAAAAGGGCGCAACGAGCAAGCTCGCTTCCCCTACCGTAGAGCTCTCGGAGAGCTTTCCAACGGTATGCTGTACTCCGCGTAACGCCTTACGGATCAAAAGTTATGGGCACCAGAGCGACGGAGACTTTGTCACAAGCCCTACGCCCTCGGTTTGCGGGCCCAGCCCCCACGTGAAGCGAAGTTTTCTTGCCCAAGGTGCTGTGGGATTCGATAATAGAAATGTGTTGGATAAACTATCTTGGAAACCCTAACCGGAGGAAAAAAAATTGAAAATGGGGGTGCAAGACGAGGACTTCCCACGGGGTCACCCATCCTAGTACTACTCTCGCCCAAGTACGCCTAACTTCGGTGTTCTGATGGGATCTGGTGCATTAGTGCTGGTATGATCGCACCCGTCATGTTGGGGGTAGAATTTCTTTTTGTGTTAACGGTTCACAGTCCCAGCCCAGAGAGATGGCCCATTCAAAAGGCCTAATGGGCTTAACAACAACCCATCCGCTTCAACAACGCAACATCCTCGCAATACGTGATATTGACTCATTGTAAGACCATCTAATGTCCCGCAAGTTAGGTTGTCGTCCTTTTTTTAGCTCACGAAGTACGATCTGGGACTTTCAATAAGAAAAGTGGCCCGAAACTTATGAAAACTTTCAATTTTGGGCTCCAAAAAGGGAACAGCGAGCAAGCTAGCTGCCCCCATCGTAGAGCTCTCAGAGCACTTTCCAACGGTATGCTGTGCACCGTGGAATTCCTTACGGATCAAAAGTTATGGGCACCGGAGCGACAGAGACTTGGTCACAAGCCCTACACCCTCGGTTTACGGGCCCAGCCTCCACGTGAAGCGAAGTTGTCTTGCCCAAGCTGTCGTGGGATTCGATAATAGAAATATGGTGGATAAAGTATCTTGGTAACCCTAACCGGAGGAAAAAAAATGAAAAGTGGGGTGCAACACATGGACTTCCCAGCGTGTCACCCATCCTAGTACTACTCTCGCCCAAGCACGCTCAACTTCGGAGTTCTGATAGGATCCGGTGCATTAGTGATGTATCATCGCACGTGTCATGTTGGGGGTAGAATTCCTTTTTGTGTTAAGGGTTCACAGTCCCAGCCTAGAGAGATGGCCCATTCAGAAGGGCTAATGGGCTTAACAACAACCCATCCACTTCAACAACGCAGCATCCTTGGAAGACGTGATATCAACGCATTGTAGGGCTCTCTAATGTCCCACGAGTAAGGTTGTTCTCCTTCTAACAGTTCACGACGTACGATACGTGATGAAAAAATATAGCTTAATAAGAAAAGTGGCTTGAAACAGATGAAAACATTCGATTTTGGGCTCCAAAAATGGCACAGCGAGCAAGCTTGCTGCCCCAATTGGCTTCACAACAACCCATCCGCTTCAACAACGCAGCATCCTCGCAAGACGTGATATCAATTCATTGTAGGGTCCTCTAATGTCCCGCGAGTAAGGTTGTAGTCCTTTTAACAGCTCACGATGTACGATCCGGGAAGGAAAAACAGAGCAAAACTAGAAAAGTTTCCCAAAAGTGATGAAAACGTTCAATTTTAGGCTCCAAAAAATGGCACAGCGAGAAGCTTGGTGCCCCCATCGTAGAGCTCTCGGAGAGCTTTCCAACGGTATGCTGTGCGCCGTGCAACTCCTTACGTATCAAAAGTTATGGGCACCAGAGCGACGGAGACATGGTCAAAAGTCCTACATCCTCGGTTTGTTTGCCCAGCCTCCACGTGAAGCGAAGTTGTCTTGCCCAAGGTGCTGTGGGATTCGATAATAGAAATGTGGTGAATAAAATATCTCGGCAACCCTAACCGGAGGAAAAAAAATTGAAAAGGGAGTGCAACACGAGGACTTCCCAGGGGGTTACCCATCCTAGTACTACTGTCGCCCAAGCACGCTTAACTTCGGAGTTCTGATGGGATCCGATGCATTAGTGCTGGTATGATCGCACCCGTCATGGTAGGGGTAGAATTCCTTTTTGTGTTAACGGTTCACAGTCCCAGCCTAGAGGGATGGCCAATTCAGAAGGCCCAATGGGCTTAACAACAACCCATCCGCTTCAACAACGCAGCATCCTTGCAAGACTTGATATCGACGCATTGTAGGTCCCTCTAATGTCCCGCGAGTAAGGTTGTTGTCCTTTCAACATTACACGACGTACGATCCGGGATGGAAAAATAGAGCTTAATAAGAAAAGTGGCCCGAAACTAATGAAAACGTTCGAGTTTGGGCTACAAAAAAGGTACAGCGAGCAAGCTTGCTACCCTCGTCGTAGAACTCTCAGAGAGCTTTCCAACGGTATGCTGTGCATCACGTAACTCCTTATGGATCAAAAGCTATGGGCACCAGAGCAACGGAGACTTGGTCACAGCCCTACTCCCTCGGTTTGCGGGCCCAGCCTCCACGTGAAGCGAAGTTGTCATGCCCATGGTGCCGTGGGATTCGATAATAGAAATGTGGTGGATAAAGTATCTTGGCAACCCTAAACGGAGGAAAAAAAATTGAAAAGAGGGGTACAAGACGAGGACTTCCCATGGGGTCACCCATCCTAGTACTACTCTCGCCCAAGCACGCTGAACTTCGGTGTTCTGATGGGATCTGGTGCATTAGTGCTGGTATGATCACACCCGTCATGTTGGGGGTAGAATTCCTTTTTGTGTTAACGGTTCACAGTCCCAGTCTAGAGAGATGGCCCATTCAGAAGGCCCAATGGGATTAACAACAACCCATCCGCTCCAACAACGCACCATCCTCGCAAGACGGGATATCGACGCATTGCAGGGCCCTCTAATGTCACACGAGTAAGGTTGTCGTCCTTTTAACAGCTCACGACGTATGATCTGGGACGAAAAAATAGAGCTTAATAAAAACAGTAGCCCGAAAATGAGGAAAAGGTTCGTTTTTGGGCTCCAAAAAGGCCCCAACGAGCAAGCTTGCTGCTCCCGTCGTAGAGCTCTCGGAGAGCATTCCAACGGTATGCTGTGTGCCGCTTAACTCCTTACGGATCAAAAGTTATGGTCATTGGAGCGACGGAGACCTGGTAACAATCCCTACGCCCTCTGTTTTCGGGCCTAGCCTCCACGTGAAGCGAAGTTTTCCTGCCCAAGGTGCCGTGGGATTCGATAATAGAAATGTGGTGGATAAAATATCTTGGCAACCCCAACTGGAGGAAAAAAAATTGAAAAGTGGGGTACGAAACGAGGACTTCCCAAGGGGTCACCCATCCTAGTACTACTCTCACCTAAGCACGCTTAACTTCGGAGTTATGATGGGATCCGGTGCATTAGTGCTGGTATGATCACACCCGTCATGGTGGGAGTAGAATTCCTTTTTGTGTTAACGGTTCACAATCCCAGCCTAGAGAGATGGCCTATTCAGAAGGCCCAATGGGCTTAACAACAACCCATCCGCTTCAACAACGCTTCATCCTCGTAAGACGTGATATCGATGCTTTGTAGGGCCCTATAATTTCCCGCGGGTAAGGTTGTCTTCCTTTTAACAGTTCACGACATACGATCCGGGACGGAAAAATAGAGAAAAAACCAAAAAAGTGACCCAAAACTGATGAAAACGTTCAATTTTGGCCTCCAAAAAGGGCACAATGAGCAAACTTGCTACCCCCGTCGTAGAGCCCTCGGAGAGCTTTCCAATGGTATGCTGTGCGCCGATTAACTCCTTACGGATCAAAAGTTATAGGCACCGAAGCGACGGAGACCTGGTAACAATCCCTACGATCTCGGTTTGCAGGCCCAGCCTCCACATGAAGCTAAGTTGTCTTGCCCAAGGTGCCGTGGTATTCGATAATAGAAATGTGGTGGATAAAATATCTTGGCAACCCTAACTGGAGGAAAAAAAATTGAAAAGGGGGGTTCAACATGAGGACTTCCCAGGGGGTCACCTATCCTAGTACTACTCTCGGCCAAGCACGCTTAACTTCGGAGTTCTGATGGGATCCGGTGCATTAGTGCTGGTATGATCGCACCCGTCATGGTGGGGGTAGAATTCTTTTTTGTGTTATCGGTTCACAGTCCCAGCCTAGAGAAATGACTCATTCAGAAGGCCCAATGGGCTTAACAACAACCTATCCACTTCAACAACGCAGCATCCTCACAAGACGTGATATCGACGCTTTGTAGGGCCCTATAATGTCCCGCGAGTAAGGTTGTCGTCCTTTTAACAGTTCACGACATACGATCCAGGACGGAAAAACAGAGCCTAATAAGAAAAGTGGCCCAAAACTTATGAAAACGTTCGATTTTGGGCTCCAAAAAGTGCACAACGAGCAAGCTTGCTGCCCCCTTCGTAGAGCTCTCGGAGAGCTTTCCAACGGTATGCTGTGCGCCGCTTAACTCCTTACGGATCAAAAGTTATGGGCACCGAAGCGACGGAGACCTGGTAACAATCCTTACGATCTTGGTTTGTGGGCCCAGCCTCCACGTGAAGCGAAGTTGTCTAGCCCAAGGTGACGTGGTATTCGATAATAGAAATGTGGTAGAAAAAGTGTCTTGGAAACGCTAACAGGGGCAAAAAAAATTGAAAAGAGGGGGTGCAACATGAGGACTTCCTAGGGGGTCACACATCCTGGTACTACTCTTGCCCAAGCACGCTTAACTTCGGAGTTGTGATAGGATCCGGTGCATTAGTGCTAGTAAGATCGCACCCGTCATGGTGGGGGTAGAATTCCTTTTTGTGTTATCGGTTCACAGTCCCAGCCTTGAGAAATGGCTCATTCAGAAGGCCCAAGGGGCTTAACAACAACCCATACGCTTCAACAACGCAGCATCCTCACAAGACGTGATATCGACGCATTGTAGGGCCCTCTAATGTCCCGCGAGTAAGGTTGTCATCCTTTTAACAGCTCACAGACGTACGATCCTGGACGAAAAAACAGAGCTTAATAAGAAAAGTAGCCCGAAATTGATGAAAACATTCGATTTTGGGCTCCAAAAAGGGCACAGCGAGCAAGCTTGCTGCCCCTGTCGTAGAGCTCTCGTAGAGCTTTGCAACGGTATGCTGTGCATCGCGTAACTCCTTACGGATCAAAAGTTATGGGCACCGGATCGACGGAGACTTGGTCACAAGCCCTACGCCCTCGGTTTGCGGGCCCAGCCTCCACGTGAAGCTAAGTTGTCTTGCCCAAGGTGCCGTGGGATTCAATAATAGAAATGTGGTGGATAAAATATCTTGGCAACCCTAACCGAAAGAAAAAAAATTGAAAAGGGGGGTGCAACACGAGGACTTCCCAAGGGGTCACCCATCCTAGTACTACTCTCGCCCAAGCACGCTTAACTTCGGAGTTCTGATGGGATCCAGTGCATTAGTGCTGGTATGATCGCACCCGTCATGGTGGGGGTAGAATTCTTTTTTGTGTTAACGGTTCACAGTCCTAGCCTAGAGAGATAGCCCATTCAAAAGGGCCAATGGGCTTAACAACAACCCATCCGCTTCAACAGCGCAGCATCCTAGTAAGATGTCATATCGATGCATTTTAGGGCCCACTAATGTCCCACGAGTAAAGTTGTCATCCTTTTAACAGCTCACGACGTACGATCCGGGACGGAAAAACAAAGCTTAATAAGAATAGTGGCCCAAAACTGATGAAAACGTTCAATTTTCAGCTCCAAAAAGGACAAAGCAAGCAAGCCTTCTGCCCTTGCCGTAGAGCTCTCATAGAGCTTTCCAACGGTATGCTGTGCGTCACGTAACTCCTTACGGATCAAAAGTTATGGGCACCAGAGCGACGGAGACCTGGTCACAAGCCCTATGCCCTCGGTTTGCAGGCCCAACCTCCACGTGAAGCGTTGTTGTCTTGCCCAAGGTGCCGTGGGATTCGATAATTGAAATGTGGTGGATAAAGTATGTTGGCAACCCTAACCGAAGGAAAAAAAATTGAAAAAGGGGGTGCAACACGAGGACTTCTCAGGGGGTCACCCACCCTAGTACTACTCTCGCCCAAGCACGCTTAACTTTGGAGTTCTGATGGGATCCGGTGCATTGGTGCTGGTATGATCGCACCCATCATGTTGGGGGTAGAATTCCTTTTTGTGATAACGGTTCACAGTCCCAGCCTAGAGAGATGGCCCATTCAGAAGGCCCAATGGGCTTAACAACAACCCCTCTGCTTCAACAACACAGCATCCCCGCAAGACGTGATATCGACGCATTATAGGGCCCTCTAATGTCCCGCAAGTAAGGTTGTCATCCTTTTAACAACTAACGACGTACGATCCGCGACGGAAAAACAGAGCTTAATAAGAAAATTGGCCCGAAACTGATGAAAACGTTCGATTTTGGGCACCAAAAAGGGCACAGCAAGCAAGCTGGCTGCCCCCGTCGTAGAGCTATTGGAAAGCTTTCCAACGGTATGCTGTGTGCCGCGTAACTCCTTACGGATCAAAAGTTATTGGCATTGGAGCGACAGAGACTTAATCACAAGCCCTACGCCCTCGGTTTGTGGACCCAGCATCCACGTGAAGCGAAGTTTTCTTGCCCAAGGTGCCGTGGGATTCGATAATAGAAATGTGGTGGATAAAGTATCTTGGCAACCCTAACCGGAGGAAAAAAAATTGAAAAGGGGGGTGCAACACTAGGACTTTCCAAGGGGTCACCCATCTTAGTACTACTCTCGCCCAAGAACGCTTAACTTCGGAGTTCAGATGGGATCCGGTGCATTAGTGCTGGTATGATCGCATCCGTCATGGTGGAGGTAGAATTCCTTTTTATGTTAACGGTTCACAATCCCAGCCTAGAGAGATGGCCCATTCAGAAGGCCAAATGGGCTTAATAACAACCCATCTGCTTCAACAACGCAGCATCCCCGCAAGACGTGATATTGACGCATTGTAGGGCCCTCTAATGTCCCGCAAGTAAGGTTGTCATCCTTTTAACAGGTCACGACGTACGATCCCGGACGAAAAAACAGAGCTTAATAAGAATAGTGGCCCGAAACTGATAAAAACGTTCAATTTTTGGCTCCAAAAAGGGAAAAGCAAGCAAGCTTGCTACCCTCATCGTAGAGCTCTCATATAGCTTTCCAACGGTATGCTGTGCGTCGCGTAACTCCTTACGGATCAAAAGTTATGGGCACCAGAGCGACGGAGACCTGGTCACAAGCCCTACGCCCTCGGTTTGCGGGCCCAACCTCCACGTGAAGCATAGTTGCCTTGCCCAATGTGCCGTGGGATTCGATAATAGAAATGTGGTGGATAATGTATGTTGGCAACCCTAACCGAAGGAAAAAAAATTGAAAAGGGTGGTGCAACAGGAGGACTTCTCAGGGGGTCACCCATCCTTGTACTACTCTCGCCCAAGCACGCTTAACTTCGGAGTTCTGATGGGATCCGGTGCATTGGTGCCGGTATGATCGCACCCGTCATGTTGGGTGTAGAATTCCTTTTTGTGATAACGGTTCATAGTCCAAGCCTAGAGAGATGGCCCATTCAGAAGGCCCAATGGGCTAAACAACAACCTATCCGCTTCAACAATGCAGCATCCTCGCAAGACTTGATATCGACGCATTGTAGGGCCCTCTAACGTCCCACGAGCAAGGTTGTCGTCCTTTTAACAGCTCACGGCGTACGATCCGGGACGGAAAAACATAGCTTAATAAGAAAAGTGTCCCGACACTAATGAAAATGTTTGATTTTGGGCTCCAAAAAGGGCACAGCGAGCAAGCTAGCTGCCCCCATCGTAGAGCTCTCAGAGAGCTTTCCAACGGGATGCTGGTCGCCGCTTAACTCCTTACGGATGAAAAGTTATGGGCACCGGAGCGACAGAGACTTGGTCACAAGCCCTACGCCCTCGGTTTGCGGGCCCAGCCTCAACGTGAAGCAAAGTTGTCTTGCCCAAGGTGCCGTGGGATTCGATAATAGAAATGTGGGGGATAAAATATCGTGGCAACCCTAAACAGAGGAAAAAAAAATTGAAAAGGGGGGTGCAACACGAGGACTTCCCAGGGGGTCACCCATCCTAGTACTACTCTCGCTCAAGAATGCTTAACTTCGGTGTTCTGATGGGATCCGGTGCGTTAGTTCTGGTATGATCGCACCTGTCATGTTGGGGGTAGAATTCCTTTTTGTGTTAACGGTTCACAATCCCAGCCTAGAGAGATGGCCCATTCAGAAGGCCCAATGGGCTTAACAACAACTCATCCGCTTCAACAACGCAGCATCCTTGCAAGACGTGATATCGACGCATTGTAGGGCCCTCTAATGCCCCGTGAGTAAGGTTGTCGTCCATTTAACAGGTCACGACGTACGATCCGGGACGGAAAAATAGAGCTTAATAAGAAAAGTGTCCCGACACTGATGAAAACGTTCGATTTTGGGCTCCAAAAAGGGTACAGCGAGAAAACTTTCTGCCCTCGTCGTAGAGCTCTCAGAGAGCTTTCCAACTGTATGTTGTGCATCGCGTAACTCCTTACGGATCAAAAGTTATGGGCACCAGAGCAACGGAGACCTGGTCATAAGCCCTACGACCTCGTTTTGCGGGCCCAACCTCCACGTGAAGCGAAGTTGTCTTGCCTAAGGTGCCGTGGGATTCGATAATAGAAATGTGGCGGATAAAGTATCTTGGCAACCCTAACCAGAGGAAAAAAATTGAAAAGGGGGGTGCAACACGAGGACTTCCCACAGGGTCACCCATCTTAGTACTACTCTCACCCAAGCACGCTGAACTTCGGAGTTCTGATGGGATCAGGTGCATTAGTGCTGGTATGATCGCACCCGTCATGTTGGGAGTAGAATTCGTTTTTGTGTTAACGGTTCATAGTCGCAGCCTAGAGAGATGGCCCATTCAGAAGGCCCAATGGGCTTAACAATAACCCATCCGCTTCAACAACGTAGCATCCTTGCAAGACGTGATCTCGACTCATTGGAGGGTCCTGTAATGTCCTGCGAGTAAGGTTGTCGTCCTTTTAACAACTAACGACGTACGATCCGAGACAAAAAAACATAGCTTAAAAAGAAAAATGGCCCGAAACTGACTAAAATGTTCTATTTTGGGCTCCAAAAAGGGCACAACGAGCAAGCTTGCAGCCTCCGTCATAGAGCTCTCGGAGAGCTTTCCAACGCTATGTTGTAGGCCGTATAACTCCTTACGGATCAAAAGTTATTGGCACCAGAGCGACAGAGACTTGGTCACAAGCCCTACGCCCTCAGTTTGCGGGCCCGGCCTCCACGTGAAGCGAAGTTGTCTTGGCCAAGGTGCCGTGGGATTCGATAATAGAAATGTGTTGGATAAAGTATCTTGGCAACCCTAACCGGAGGAAAAAAAATTGAAAAGGGGTGTGCAACACGAGGACTTCCCAGGGGGTCACCCATCATAGTACTACTCTCGCCCAAGCACGCTGAACTTCGGAGTTCTGATGGGATCCAGTGCATTAGTGCTGGTATGATCACACCCGTAATGTTAGGGGTAGAATTCCTTTTTGTGTTAAAGGTTCACAGTCCCAGCCGAGAGAGATGGCCCATTCAGAAAGCCCAATGGGCTTAACAACAACCCATCCGCTTCAACAACGCAGCAGCCTCGGAAGACGTGATATCGACGCACTGTAGCGCCCTCTAATGTCCCGCGAGTAAGGTTGTCGTCCTTTTAACTGCTCACGACGTACAATCCAGGACGGAAAAACATAGCTTAATAAGAAAAGTGTCCTGAAACTGATGGAAACGTTCGATTTTGGGCTCCAAAAAGGGCACAGCAAGCAAGCTTGCTGCCGCCGTCGTGGAGCTCTCGGAGAGCTTTCCAACGGTATACTGTGCGCCGCGTAACTCCCTACGGACCAAAAGTAATGGGCACCAGAGCGACAAAGACCTGGTAACAAGCCCTACGCCATCGGTTTGGGGGCCCAGCCTCCATGTGAAGTGAAGTTGTCTTGCCCAAGGTGCCGTGGGATTCGATAATAGAAATGTGGTGGATAAAGTATCTTGGCAACCCTAACTGGAGGAAAAAAAATTGAAAAGGGAGGTGCAAGATGACTTCCCAGGAGGTCACCCATCCTAGTACTACTCTCGCCCTAGCAAGCTTAAATTCGGAGTTCTGATGGGATCCGGTGCATTAGTGCTGGTATGATCACACCCGTCATGTTAGGGGTAGAATTCCTTTTTGTGTTAACGGTTCATAGTCCCAGCCTAGAGATATGGCCCATTCAGAAGGACCAATGGGCTTAACAACAACCCATCCGCTTCAACAACGTAGCATCCTTGCAAGACGTGATATCGACACAATTTAAGGACCTCGATTGTGCCGCGAGTAAGGTTGTCGTCCTTTTAACAGCTCATGACGTATGATCCGTGATGGAAAAACAGAGCATGATAAGAAAAGTGGCCTGAACCTGATGAAAATGTTCAATTTTGGGCTCTAGAAAGGGCACAGCGAGCAAGCTAGCTGCCCCCGTCGTAGAGCTCTAAGAGAGCTTTCCAACGGTATGCTGTGCGCCACGTAACTCCTTACGGATCAAAAGTTATGAGCACCGGAGCGACAGAGACTTGGTCACAAGCCCTACGCCCTCGGTTTGCGGGCCCAGCCTCCACGTGAAGCGAAGTTGTCTTGCCCAATGTGCCGTGGGATTCCATAATAGAAATGTGGTGGATAAAGTATCTTGGCAACCCTAACCAGAGGAAAAAAAATTGAAAAGGGGGGTGCAACACGAGGACTTCCCAGGGGGTCACCCATCCTAGTACTACTCTCGCCCTAGCACGCTTAAATTCGGAGTTCTGATGGGATCCAGTGAATTAGTGCTGGTATGATCGCACCTGTCATGTTGGGGGTAGAAATACTTTTTGTGTTAAAGGTTCATAGTGCCAGCCTAGAGAGATGGCCCATTCAGAAGGCCCAATGGGCTTAACAACAACCCATCCGCTTCAACAACGCAGCATCCTCACAAGACGTGATATCGACGCATTGTAGCGCCCTCTAATGTCCCACGAGTAAGGTTGTCGTCCTTTTAACATCTCACGACGTACGATCCCAGACGGAAAAATAGAGCTCAATAAGAAAAGTGGCCTGAAACTGATGAAAACGTTCGATTTTGGGCTCCAAAAAGGGCATAGCGAGCATGTTGGCTACGCCCCTCGTAGAGCTCTTGGAGGGCTTTCCAACGGTATGCTGTGTGCCGCGTAACTCTTTCCGGGTCAAAAGATATGGGCACCGGAGCGACAGAGACCTGGTCACATGCCATACGCCCTCGGTTTGCGGGCCCAGCTTCCACGTTAAACGAAGTTGTCTTGCCAAAGGTGCCATGGGATTCGATAATAGAAATTTGCTGGTTAAAGTATCTTTGCAACCCTAACCGGAGGAAAAAAAATTTAAAAAGGGGGTGCAACACGGGGACTTCCCAAGGGGTCACCCATCCTAGTACTTCTCTCGCCCAAGCACGATTAACTTCGGAGTTCTGATGGGATCCGGTGCATTAGTGCTGCTATGATCGCACCCGTCATGTTGATGGCATAATTCCTTTATGTGTTAACGGTTCACAGTCCTACCCTAGAGAGATTGCCCATTCAGAAGGCCCAATGGGCTAAACAACAACCCATCCTCTTTAACAACGCAGCATCCTCGCAAGATGTGATATCGACGCCTTGTAACGCCCTCTAATGTCCCGCGAGTAAGGTTGTCATCCTTTTACCAGCTCACAACGTACGATCCGGGTCCGAGAAACAGAGGTTAATAAGAAAAGTGGCCCGAAACTGATGAAAACTTTTGATTTTGGGCTCCAAAAAGGGCACAGCACGCAAGCTCGCTGCCCCCGTCGTAGATCACTCAGAGTGCTTTCCAATGGTATGCTGTGCACCGCGTAACTCCTTACGAATCAAAAGTTATGGGCACTGTAGCGACAGATACTTGGTCACAAGACCTACGCCCTCGGTTTGCGGGCCTTGCCTCCACGTGAAGCAAAGTTGTCTAGCCCAAGATGCTGTGGGATTCGATTATAGAAATGTGGTGGATAAAGTATCATGGCAACCCTAACCGGAGGAAAAAAAATTGAAAAGGGGGGTGCAACACGAGGACTTGCAAGGGGGTCACCCATCCTAGTACTACTATCGTCCAAGCACGCTTAACTTCGGAGTTCGGATGGGATCCAGTGCATTAGTGCTGGTATGATCGCACTAGTCATGGTGGGGGTAGAATTCCTTTTTGTGTTAATGGTTCACAGTCCCATCCTAGAGAGATGGCCCATTCAGAAGGCCCAATGGGCTTAACAACAACCCATCCACTTCAACAACGTAGCATCCTCGCAAGATGTGATATCGATGCATTGTAGCACCGTCTAATGTCCCGCGATTAAGGTTGTCGTCCTTTTAATAGCTCACGACGTACGATCAGGACGGAAAAATAGAGATTAATTAGAAAAGTGGCTCGAAACTGATGAAAACATTCGATTTTGGGATCCAAAAAGGGCATAGCTAGCAAGCTTGGTGCGCCTATCGTAGAGCTCTCGGAGAGCCTTACAACGGTATGCTGTGCGCCGCGTAACTCCTTACGGATCAAAAGTTATGGGCACTGGAGCGACAAAAACATGGTCACAAGCCCTACGCCCTCGGTTTGCGGGCCCAGCCTCCACGTGAAGCAAAGTTGTCTTGCCCAAGGTGCCGTGGGATTTGATAATAGAAATGTGGTGGATAAAGTATCTTGGCAACTCTAACCGGAGGAAAAAAAATTGAAAAGGGGGGTGCAACACGAGGTCTTCCCAAGGGGTCACCCATCCTAGTACTACTCTCGCCCAAGCACACTTAACTTCGGAGTTCTGATGGGATCCGGTGCATTAGTGCTGGTATGATCGCACCTATCATATTGGGGGTAGAATTCCTTTTTGTGTTAAAGGTTAACAGTCCCAGCCTAGAGAGATGGCCCATTCGGAAGGCCCAATGGGCTTAACAACAACCAATCCGCTTCAACAACGCAGCATCCTCGCAAGACGTGATATCGACGCATTGTAGCGCCCTCTAATGTCCCACGAGTAAGGTTGTCGTCCTTTTAACAGCTCCCGATGTACGATCCCGGACGAAAAAATAGAGCTTAATAAGAAAATTGGCTTGAAACTGATTCAAACATTCGATTTTGGGCTCTAAAAAGGGCACAGCAAGAAAAGCTTGCTGCCCCCGTCATGGAGCTCTCGGAGAGCTTTCCAACGGTATGCTGTGCGCCGCGTAACTCCTTACGGATCAAAAGTTATGGGCACCGGAGCGATGGCGACCTGGTCACAAGACCTACACCCTCGGTTTGCGGGCCCAGCCTCCATGTGAAGCGAAGTTGTCTTGCCCAAGGTGCCGCGGGATTCGATAATAGAAATGTGGAGGATAAAGTATCTTGGCAACCCTAACCGGAGGAAAAAAAATTGAAAAGGGGGGTGCAACACGAGGACTTGCCAGGGGGTTACCCATCCTTGTACTACTATCATCCAAGCACGCTTAACTTTGGACTTCTGATGGGATCCGGTGCATTAGTGCTGGTATGATCGCACCCGTCATGGTGGGGGTAGAATTCCTTTTTGTGTTAACGGTGCACAGTCCCAGCCTAGAGTGTTGGCCCATTTAGAAGGCTCAATGGGCTTAACAACAACCTATCTGCTTCAACAACGCAGCATCCTCGCAAGACGTCATACCGACGCGTTGTAGGGCCTTCTAATGTCCCATGAGTAAGGTTGTCATCCTTTTAACAGCTCACGACGTACGATCCGGGATAAAAAAACAGAGCTTAATAAGGAAAGTGGCCTGAAATAGATGAAAACGTTCAATTTTGGGCAAAAAAATGGGCACAGCTAGCAAGCTTGTTGCGCCCGTCGTAGAGCCGTCAGAGAGCTTTCCAACGGTATGCTATGCGCCGCGTAACTCCTTACGGATCAAAAGTTATGTGCACCGGAGCGACGGAGACCTGGTCACAAGCCCTACGCCCTCGGTTTGTGGGCCCAGACTCCACGTGAAGGGAAGTTGTCTTTCGCAAGGTGACGTGGGATTCGATAATAGAAATGTGGAGGATAAAGTATCTTGGCAACCCTAACCGGAGGAAAAAAAATTGAAAAGGGGAGTGCAACACGAGGACTTCCCACGGGGTCACCAATCCTTGTACTATTCTCGCCCAAGCACGCTTAACTTCAGAATTCTGAAGGGATCCGGTGCATTAGTGCTGGTATGATCGCACCCGTCATGTTGATGGCACAATTCCTTTATGTGTAAACGGTTCACAATCCCAGCCTAGAGAGATTGCCCATTCTGAAGGCCCAATGGGCTTAACAACAACCCATCCGCTTCAGTAGCACAGCATCCTCGCAAAACGTTATATCAACGCATTGTAGGGCCCTCTAATGTCCCCTGAGTAAGGTTGTTGTCCTTTTAACAGCTCACAACGTACGATCCGGGACGGAAAAACATAGCTTAATAAGAAAAGTTGCCCGAAACTGATGAAAACGTTCGATTTTGGGCTCCAAAAAGGGCAAAGCGAGCTTGCTGGCTTCGCCCGTCGTAGACCTCTCGGCGAGCTTTCCAACGGTATGCTGTGCGCCGCGTAACTCCTTACGGATCAAAAGTTATTGGCACCGGAAAGACGAAGACCTGGTCACAAGCCCTACGTCCTCGGTTTGCGGGCCCAGCCTCTACGTGAAGCGAAGTTGTCTTGCCCAAGGTTCCGTGGGATTCGATAATAGAAATGTGGTGGATAAACTATCTTGGCAACCCTAACTGGAGGAAAAAATATTGAAAAGCGGGGTGCAACACGAGGACTTCCCAGGGGGTCACCCATCCTAGTACTACTCTCGCCCAAGCTTGCTTAACTTTGGTGTTCTGATGGGATCTGGTGCATTAGTGCTGGTATGATCGCACCCGTCATGTTGGGGGTAGAATTCCTTTTTGTGTTAACGGTTCACAGTCCCAGCCTAGAGAGATGGCCAATTCAGAAGGCCTAATGGGATTAACAATAACCCATCCGCTTCAACAACGCTGCATCCTTGCAAGACGTGATATCGATGCATTGTTGGGCCCTCTAATGTCCCGCGTGTAAGGTTGTCGTCCTTTTAACAGCTCAAGACGTACGATCCGAGACGGAAAAACAGAGCTTAATAAGAAAAGTGGCCCGAAACTAATGAAAACGTTCGATTTTGGGCTCCAAAAAGGGCACAGCGAGCAAGCTTGCTGCCCCCGTTGTAGAGCTCTCAGAGAGCTTTCCAACAGTATGTTGTGCGCCGTGTAAATCCTTACGGATAAAATGTTATGCGCTCCAGTGCTACAGAGACTTGGTCACAAGCCCTACGCCCTCGGTTTGCGGGCCCAGCCTCCACGTGAACTGAAGTTGTCTTGCCCAAGGTGCCGTGGGATTCGATATTAGAATTGTGGTGGATAAAGTATCTTGGCAACCCTAACCGGCGGAAAAAAAATTGAAAAGAGGGGTGCAACACGAGGGCTTCCCAAGGGGTCACCCATCCTAGTACTACTCTCGCCCAAGCACGCTTAACTTCTGAGTTCTGATAGGATCCGGTTAATTAGTGCTGGTATGATCGCACCCGTCATGTGGGGGGTAGAATTCCTTTTTGTGTTAATGGTTCACAGTCCCAGCCTAGAGAGATGGCCCATTCAGAAGGCCCAATGGGCTTAAAAACAACCCATCTGCTTCAACAACGCAGCATCCTCGCAAGATGTGATATAGAAGCATTGTAAGGCCCTCGAATGTGCCGCGAGTAAGGTTGTCATCCTTTTAACAGCTCATGACGTACGATCCGTGACGGAAAAATAGAGCTTAAGAAGAAAAGTGGCAAGAAACTGATGAAAACGTTCAATTTTGGGCTCCAAAAAGGGCACAGCGAGCAAGCTAGCTGCCCCCGTCATAGAGCTCTCAGAGAGCTTTCCAACGGTATGCTATGCGCCGCGTAACTATTTACGGATCAAAAGTTATGCACACCGGAACGACAGAGACTTAGTCATAAGCCATACGCCTTCGGTTTGCGGGCCCAGCCTCCACGTGAAGCAAAGTTCTCTTGCTCAAGGTGCCGTGGGATTCGATAATAGAAATTCGGTGGATAAAGTATCTTGGCAACCTTAACCGGAGGAAAAAAAATTGAAAATGGAGGTGCAACACGAGGACTTCCCAGGGGGTCACCCATCCTAGTACTACTCTCGCCCAAGCACGCTTAACTTCGGAGTTCTGATGGAATCCGGTGCATTAGTGCTGGTATGATCGCACCCGTGATGGTGGGTGTAAAATTCCTTTTTGTGTTAACGGTTCACAGTCCCAGCCTAGAGAGATGGCCCATTCAGAAGGCCCAATGGGCTTAGCAACAACCCATCCGCTTCAACAACGCAGCATCCTCGCAAGACGTGATATCGACGCATTGTAGGGCCATCTAATGTCCCGCGAGTAACGTTGTCGTCCTTTTAACAGCTCACGACGTACAATCCGGGACGGAAAAATAGAACTTAATAAGAAAAGTGGCCCGAAACTGATGAAAACGTTCGATTTTGGGCTCCAAAAAGGGCAAAGCGAGCAAGATAGCTGCCCCTGTCATAGAGCTCTCAGAGAGATTTCTAACGGTATGCTGTGCGCCGCGTAACTCTTTACGAATCAAAAGTTATGCACACCGGAGCGACAGAGACTTGGTCAAAAGCCCTACGCCCTCGGTTTGCGGGCCCAGCCTCCACGTGAAGCGAAGTTGTCTTGCCCAAGGTGCCGTGGGATTCGATAATAGAAATGTGGTGGATAAAGTATCATGGCAACCCTAACCGGAGGAAAAAAAATTGAAAAGAGGGGTGCAACACGAGGACTTCCCAGGGGGTCACCCATCCTAGTACTACTCTCGCCCAAGCACGCTTAACTTCGGAGTTCTGATGGGATCCGGTGCATTAGTGCTGGTATGATCGCACCCGTCATGTTGGGGGTAGAATTCCTTTTTCTGTTAAAGGTTCACAGTCCCAGCCTAGAGAGATGGCCCATTCAGAAGACCCAATGGGCTTAACAACAACCCATCTGCTTTAACCATGCAGCATCCTCGAAAGACGTGATATCGACGCAATGTAGAGCCCTCGAATGTGTCGCGAGTAAGGTTGTTGTCCTTTTAACAGTTCACGACTTACGATCCGGGACAGTAAAACAAAGCTTGATAAGAAAAGTGGCCCGAAACTAATGAAAACGTTCGATTTTGGGCTCAAAAAAGGGCACAACAAGGAAGCTTGTTGCCCCTGTCGTAGAGCTCTCGGAGAGCTTCCCAACGGTATGCTGTGCACCGCGTCACTCCTTACGGATCAAAAGTTATGGGCACCGGAGTGACGGAGACCTGGTCACAAGCCCTACGCCCTCGGTTTGCGGGCCCAACCTCCACGTGAAGCGAAGTTGTCTTGCCCAAGGTGCCATGGGATTCGATAATAGAAATATGGTGGATAAATTAGCTTGGCAAACCTAACTAGAAGAAAAAAAATTGAAAAGGGGGGTGCAACACGAGGACTTCCCAGGTGGTCACCCATCCTAGTACTACTCTCGCCCCAGCATGCTTAACTTCGGTGTTCTGATGGGATCCAGTGCATTAGTGCTGGTCTGATCGCACCCGTCATGTTGGGGGTAGAATTCCTTTTTGTGTTAACGGTTCACAGTCCCAGCGTAGTGAGATGGCCCATTCAGAAGGCCCAAAGGGCTTAACAACAACCCATCCGCATCAACAATGCAGCATCCTCGCAAGACGTGATATCGACGCATTGTAGGGCCCTCTAATGTCCCGCGAGTAATGTTGTCATCCTTTTAACAGCTCACGACGTACGATCCGGGACAGAAAAACAGAGCTTAATAAGAAAAGTAGCCCGAAACTGATGAAAACGTTCGATTTTGGGCTCCAAAAAGGGCAGAGCGAGCAAGCTAGCTGCCCACGTCGTAGAGCACTTAGAGAGCTTTCCAACGGTATGCTGTGCGCCGCGTAACTCTTTATGGGTCAAAAGTTATACGCACCGGATCGACGGAGACGTGGTCACAAGCCCTATGCCTCCGGTGTGCGGGCCCAGCCTCCACGTGAAGCGAAGTTGTCTTGCCCAAGGTGCCGTGGGATTCGATAATAGGAATGTGCTGGATAAGGTATCTTGCCATCCCTAGCCGGAGGAAAAAAAAATTGAAAAGAGGGGTGCAACACGAGGACTTCCCAGGGGGTCACCCATCCTAGTACTACTCTCGCCCAAGCACGCTTAACTTCGGAGTTCTTATTGGATCCGTTGCATTAGTGCTGGTATGATCGCACCCGTCATGTTGGGGTAGAATTCTTTTTTGTGTTAAAGGTTCATAGTCCCAGCCTAGAGAGATGGCCCATTAAGAAGGCCCAATGGGCTTAACAACAACCCATCCGCTTCAACAATGCAGCATCCTCGAAAGACGTGATATCGACGCAATGTAGTGCCCTCGAATGTGTCGCGAGTAAGGTTTTTGTCCATTTAACAGTTCACGACGTACGATTTTGGGACGAAAAAACAGATTCTAATAAGAAAAGTGGGCCGAAACTAATGAAAACGTTCGATTTTGGGCTCCAAAAAGGGCAAGGCAAGCATGCTTGCTGCCCCTGTCGTAGAGCTCTCGGAGAGCTTTCCAACGGTATTCTGTGCGCCGCGTAACTCCTTACAGATTAAAAGTTATGGGCACCAGAGTGACGGAGACTGGGTCACAAGCCCTATGCCCTTGGTTTGCGGGTCCAGCCTCTACGTGAAGCGAAGTTATCTTGCCCAAGGTGCCATGGGATTCGATAATAGAAATGTGGTGAATAAAGTATCTTGGCAACCCTAAACGGAGGAAAAAAAATTCAAAAGGAGGGTGCAACACTAGGACTTCCCTAGGGGTCACCCATCCTAGTACTACTCTCGCCGAAGCACGTTTAACTTCTGTGTTCAGATCATATTCGGTACATTAGTGCTGGTATGATCGCACCCGTCATGTTGGGGGTAGAATTCCTTTTTGTGTTAACGGTTCACAGTCCTAGCCTAGAGAGATGGCCCTTTCAGAAGGCCCAATGGGCTTAACAACAACCCATCCGCTTCAACAACGAAGCATCCTGGCAAGACGTGATATCGACACATTGTAGGGCCCTCTAATGTCCCGCGAGTAAGGTTGTCATCCTTCTAACAGCTCACGACGTACGATCCGGGGCGAAAAAATAGAGCATAATAAGAAAAGTGGCCCGAAACTGATGAAAACATTCGATTGTGGCCTCCAAAAGGGGCACAGCGAGCAAGCTTGCTACCCCCGTCGTAGAGCTCTCGAAGAGCTTTCCAACGGTATGCTGTGCGCCGTGTAACTCCTTACGGATCAAAAGTTATGGGCATCGGAGCGACGGAGACCTGGTCACAAGCCCTACGCCCTCGGTTTGCTAGCCCAGCCTCCATGTGAAGCGAAGTTGTATTGCCCAAGGTGCCATGGGATTCGATAATAGAAATGTGGTGGATAAAGTAGCTTGGCAACCATAACCGGAGGAAAAAAAAAATTGAAAAGGGGGGTGCAACATGAGGACTTCCTAGGTGGTCACCCATCCTAGTACTATTCTCGCCCAAGCACGCTTAACTTCGGTGTTCTGATGGGATTCGGTGCATTAGTGTTGGTATGATCACACCCGTCATGTTAGGGGTAGAATTCCTTTTTGTGTTAATGGTTCACAGTCCCATCCTAGAGAGATGGCCCATTTAGAAGGCCCAATTGGCTTAACAACAACCCATCCGCGTCAACAACGCAGCATCCTCGGAAGACGTGATATCAACGCAATGTAGGGCCCTCTAAAGTCACGCGAGGAAGGTTTTCGTCCTTTTAACAGCTGATGAAGTACGATCCGGTATGGAAAAACAGAGCTTAATGAGAAAAGTGGCCCGAAACTGATGAAAACGTTCGATTTTGGGCTCCAAAAAGGGCACAGCGAGCAAGCTGGTTGTGCCCATCGTAGAGCTCTCGGAGAGCTTCCCAAGGATATACTGTGCACCGCATAACCCTTTACATATCAAAAGTTATGGCACCAGAGCGACAGAGACTTGGTCACTGGCCCCACGCCCTCAGTTTGTGGGCCCAACCTCCACGTGAAACGAAGTTATCTTGCCCAAGGTGCTGTGGGATTCGATAATAGAAATGTGGTGGATAAAGTATCTTCGCAACCCTAACCGGAGGAAAAAAAATTCAAAAGAGGGGTGCAACACGAGGACTTCCTAGGGGGTCACCCATCCTAGTACTACTCTCACCCAAGCACGCTTAACTTCGGAGTTCTGATGGGATCCGGTTCATTATTCCTGGTATGATCGCACCCGTCATGGTGGGGGTAGAATTCCTTTTTCTGTTAACGGTTCACAGTCCCAACATAGAGAGGTGGCCCATTCAGAAGGCCCAATAGGCTTAACAACAACCCATCCGCTTCAACAACGCAGCATCCTCGAAAGACGTGATATCGATGCAATGTAGAGCCCTTGAATGCGTCGCGAGTAAGGTTCTTGTCCTTTTAAAAATTCACAACGTACGATCCGGGACAGAAAAACAGAGGTTAATAAGAAAAGTGGACCTAAACTAATGAAAAGATTCAATTTTGGGCTCCAAAAAGGGCACAGCAAGCAAGCTTGCTGCCCCTGTCGTGGAGCTCTCGAAGAGCTTTCCAAAGGTATGCTGTGTGCCACGTAACTCCTTACGAATCAAAAGTTATGGGCACCGGAGCGACGGAGACTTGGTCACAAGCCTTACGCCCTCGGTTTGCTGGCCCAGCCTCCACATGAAGCAAAGTTGTCTTGCCCAAGGTGCCATGGGATTCAATAAAAGAAATGTGGTGGATAAAGAATCTTGGTAACCCTAACCAGAGGATAAAAAATTGAAAAGCAGGGTGCAACACGAGGCATCCCACGGGGTCACCCATCCTAGTACTACTATCGCCCAAGCACGCTTAACTTCGGAGTTCTGATGGGATCCGGTTCATTAGTGCTGGTATGATCGCACCCGTCATGGTGGGGGTAGAATTCCTTTTTGTGTTAACGGTTCACAATCCCATCCTAGAGAGATGGCCCATTCAGAAGGCCCAATGGGCTTAACAACAACCCATCCACTTCAACAATGTAGCATCCACGAAAGACGTGATATCGACACAATGTAGAGCCCTCGAATGTGTCGCGAGTAAGGTTGTTGTCCTTTTAACAGTTCACGACGTACGATCTGGGATGAAAAAATAGAGCTTAATAAGAAAAGTGGCTCGAAACTAATGAAAACTTTCGATTTTGGGCTCCAAAAAGGGCACAGCAAGCATTCTTGCTGCCCTTGTCGTAGAGCTCTCGGAGAACGTACCAACGGTATGCTGTGTGCCGCGTAACTCCTTTCGGATCAAAAGTTATAGGCACCGGAGCGATGGAGACTTGGTCACAAGCCCTACGCCCTCAGTTTGCTGGCCCAGCATCCACGTGAAGCAAAGTTGTCTTGCCCAAGGTGCCGTGGGATTCAATAATAGAAATGTGGTGGGTAAAGTATATTGGCAACCCTAACAGGAGGAAAAAAAAATTGAAAAGGGCGGTGGAAAACGGGGACTTCCTAGGGGGTCACCCATCCTAGTACTATTCTCGCCGAAGCATGCTTAACTTCGGTGTTCAGATGGGATCTGGTGCTTTAGTGCTGGTATGATCGCACCCATCATGTTGGGGGTAGAATTCCTTTTTGTGTTAACGGTTCACTGTCGCAGCCTAAAGAGATCACCCATTCTGAAGGCCCAATGGGCTTAACAACAACCCATCCCCTCCAACAATGCAGCATCCTCGCAAGACGTGATATCGACGCATTGTAGGGCCCTCTCATGTCCCACGAGTAAGGTTGTCGTCCTTTTAACAGCTCACGACGTACGATCTGGGGCAAAAAAATAGAGCTTAATAAGAAAAGTGGCCCAAAACTGATGAAAACGTTTGATTTTGGGCTCCAAAAGGGGCATAGCAAGCAAGTTTGCTGCCCCCGCCGTAGAACTCCCGGAGAGCTTTCCAACGGTATGCTGTGCGCCGCGTAACTCCTTACGGATCAAAAGTTATGGGCACCGGAGCGACGGAGACCTAGTCACAAGCCCTACGCCCTCGGTTTACGGGCCCAGCCTCCACGTGAAGCGAAGTTCTCTTGCCCAAGGTGCCGTGGGATTCGATAATAAAAATGTGGTGGATAAAGTAGCTTGGCAACCCTAACCGGAGGAAAAAAAATTGAAAAGTGGATGCAACACGAGGACTTCCCAGGTGGTCACCCATCCTTGTACTACTCTAACCCAAGCACGCTTAAATTCGTTGTTCTGATGGGATCTGGTGCATTAGTGCTGGTCTGATCGCACCCTTCATGTTGGGGGTAGAATTCCTTTTTGTGTTAAAGGTTCACAGTCCCAGCCTAGAGAGATGGCCCATTCAGAAGGCCCAATGGGGGTAACAACAACCCATCCCCTTCAACATTGCAGCATCCTCGAAAGACGTGATATCGACGCAATGTAGAGCCCGCGAATGTGTCGCGAGTAAGGTTGTTGTCCTTTTAATAGTTCACGATGTATGATCCGGGACGGAAAAACAGAGCTTAATAAGAAAAGTGGTCCGAAACTAATGAAAACATTCGATTTTGGGCTCCAAAAAGGGCGCAGCAGGCAAGCTTGCTGCCCCTGTCGTAGAGCTCTCGGAGAGCTTTCCAACTGTATGCTGTGTGCCGCATAACTCCTTACGGATCAAAAGTTAGGGGCACCGGAGCGACGGAGACTTGATCACAAGCCCTACACCCTCGGTTTGCTGGCCCAGCCTTCACGTGAAGCGAAGTTGTCTTGCCCAAGGTGCCGTGGGATTCGATAATCGAAATGTGGTGGATAAAGTATATTGGCAACTTTAACAGGAGGAAAAAAAATTGAAAAGGGGGGTGCAACACGAGGACTTCCCAAGGGGTCACCCATCCTTGTACTACTCTTGCCGAAGCACACTTAACTTCGGTGTTCTGATGGGATCCGGTGCATTAGTGCTGGTATGATCGCACCCGTCATGTTGGGGGGAGAATTCCTTTTTGTGTTAACGGTTCACAGACCAAGCCTAGAGAGATGGCCTATTCAGAAGGCCCAATGGGCTTAACAACAACCCATCCGCTTCAACAACGCAGCAACCTCGCAAGACGTGATATCGGCACACTGTAGGGCCCTCTAATGACCCGCAAGTAAAATTGTCGTCCTTTTAACAGCTCACGACGTACGAGCCGGGACGGAAAAACCTAACTTAATGGGAAAAGTGGCCTGAAACTGATGAAAACGTTCAATTTTGGGCTCCAAAAAGGGCATAGCGAGCAAGTTAGCTGCCTCGGTCGTAGAGCTCTCAAAAAGCTTTCCAACGGTATGCTGTGCGCCGCGTAACTCCTTACAGATCAAAAGTTATGGGCACCGGAGCGATGGAGACCTGGTCACAAACCCTACGTCCTCGGTTTGCAGGCCCAGCCTTCACGTGAAGCGAAGTTGTCTTGCCCAATGTGCTGTGGGATTCGATAATAGAAATATGGTGGATAAAGTATCTTGGCAACCCTAACCGGAGGAAAAAAAATTGAAAAGAGGAGTGCAACACGAGAACTTCCCAGAGGGGCACATATCCTAGTACTACTCTCGCCCAAGCACGTTTAACTTCGGAGTTCTGGTGGGATCCGGTTCATTAGTGCAGTAATGATCGCACCCGTCATGTTGGGGGTAGAATTGCTTTTTGTGTTAACGGTTCACAGTCCCAGCCTGGAGAGATGGCCCATTTAGAAGGCCCAATGGGCTTAACAACAACCCATCTGTTTCAACAACGCAGCATCCTCGCAAGACGTGATATCGATGCATTGTAGGGCCCTCTAATGTCCCGCGAGTAAAATTGTCGTCCTTTTAGCAGCTCACAACGTACGATCCGGGACGGAAAAATAGAGCTTAATAAGAAAAGTGGCCTGAAACTGATGAAAACGTTCGATTTTGGGCTCCAAAAAGGGTACAGCGAGCAAGTTTGGTGCCCCCGTCGTAGAGCTCTCAAAGAGCTTTCCGACGGTATGCTGTGTGCCGCGTAACTCCTTACAGGTCAAAAGTTATGGGCACCGGAGCGTGAGAGACTTGGTCACAAGCCCAACACCCTCGGTTTGCGGGCCCAGCCTCCACGTGAAGTGAAGTTGTCTTGCCCTAGGTGCTGTGGGATTCGATAATTGAAATGTGGTGGATAAAGTATCTTGGCAACCCTAACCGGAGGAAAAAAAATTGAAAAGGGGTGTGCAACACGAGGACTTCCCAGGGGGTCACCCATCCTAGTACTACTCTCGCCCAAGCACGTTTAACTTCGGAGTTCTGATGGGATTCGGAGCATTAGTTCTGGTATGATCGCACCCGTCATTTTGGGGGTAGAATTCCTCTTTGTGTTAACGGTTCACAGTCCCAGCCTAGAGAGATGGCCCATTCAGAAGGCCCAATGGGCTTAACAACAACCCATCCGCTTCAACAACGCCGCATCCTCGCAAGACGTGATATCGACGCATTGTAGGGCCCTCTAATGTCCCGCTAGTAAAATTGTCATCCTTTTAACAGCTCACGACGTACAATCCGGGACGGAAAAACAGAGCTTAATAAGAAAAGTGGCCTGAAACTGATGAAAACGTTCGATTTTGGGCACCAAATAGGGCAAAACGAGCAAGCTAGCTGCCCCCATCGTAGAGCTCTCAGAGAGCTTTCCAACGGTATGCTGTGTTCCGCGTAACTCCTTTCGGATCAAAAGTTGTGGGCACCGGAGCGACAGAGACTTGGTCACAAGCCCTACGCCCTCGGTTTGCAGGGCCAGCCTCCACGTGAAGCGAAGTTGTCTTGCCCAAGGTGCCGTGGGATTCGATAATAGAAATGTGGTGGATAAAGTATCTTGGCAACCATAACCGGAGGAAAAAAATTGAAACGAGGGGTGCAACACGAGGACTTCCCAGGGGGTCACCTATCCTAGTACTACTCTCGCCCAAGCACGCTTAACTTTGGAGTTCTGATGGGATCCGGTGCATTAGTGCTGTTATGATCGCACCCGTCATGTTGGGGGTAGAATTCGTTTTTGTGTTAACGGTTCACAGTCCCAGCCTGGAGAGATGGCCATTCAGAAGGCCCAATGGGCTTAACAACAACCCATCCGCTTCAACAACGCAGCATCCTCGCAAGAGGTGATATCGATGCATTGTAGGGCCCTCTAATGTCCCGCGAGTATGGTTGTCGTCCTTTTAACAGCTCACGACGTACGATCCGGGAAGGAAAAACAGAGCTTAATAAGAAAAGTCACCCGAAACTGATGAAAACTTTTGATTTTGCGCAAAATAAAGGGCACAGCGAGCAAGTTAGCAGCCCTCGTCGTAGAGCTCTGAGAGAGCTTTCCAACGGTATGTTGTGCGCTGCGTAACTTCTTACGGATCAAAAGTTATGGGCACCGGAGCGACAGAGACGTGGTCACAAGCCCTACGCCCTCGGTTTGCGGACCCAGCCTCCACGTGAAGCGAAGTTGTCTTGCCCAAGGTGCCGTGGGATTCGATAATAGGAATGTGGTGGATAAAGTATCTTGGCAACCCTAACCGAAGGAAAAAAAATTAAAAGGAGGGTGCAACATGAAGACTTCACAGGGGGTCACCCATCATAGTACTACTCTCGCCCATGCACGGTTAACTTCGGAGTTCTGATGGGATCCGGTGCATTAGTGCTGGTATGATCGCACCCGTCATGTTGGGGGTAGAATTCCTTTTTGTGTTAAAGGTTCACAGTCCCAGCCTAGAGAGATGGCCCATTCAGAAGGCCCAATGGGCTTAATAACAACCCATCCGCTTTAACAACGCAGTATCCTCACAAGATGTGATATCGACGCGTTGTAGGGTCCTCTAATGTCCCGCGAGTAAGGTTGTCGTCCTTTTAATAGCTCACGACGTACGATCCGGGACGGAAAAACCGAGCTTAATAAGAAAAGTGGCGTGAAACTGATAAAAACATTCGATTTTGGGCTCCAAAAAGGGCAAAGTGAGCAAGCTGGCTGCTCCCATCGTAGAGCTCTAAGAGAGCTTTCCAACGGTATGCTATGCGCCGCGTAACTCCTTACGGATCAAAAGTTATAGGCCCCGAAGCGACAGAGACTTGGTCACAAGCCCTACGCCCTCGGTTTGCGGGCCCAGCCTTCACGTGAAGCGAAGTTGTCTTGCCCAAGGTGCCGTGGGATTCGATAATAGAAATGTGGTGGATAAAGTTTCTTGGCAACCCTAACCAAAGGAAAAAAAATTGAAAATGGGGGTGCAACAGGAGGACATCCCAGGGGATCACCCATCCTAGTACTACTCTCGCCTAGCACGCTTAACTTCAGAGTTCTGATGGGATCCAGTTCATTAGTGCTGGTATGATCGCACCCGTCATGGTGGGGGTAGAATTCCTTTTTGTGTTAACGGTTCACAGTCCCAGCCTAGAGAGATGGCCCATTCAGAAGGCCCAAAAGGTTTAACAACAACCCATCTGCTTCAACAACGCAGCATCCTCGCAAGACGTGATATCGACGCGTTGTAGGGCCCTCTAATGTCCCGCGAGTAAGGTTGTCGTCCTTTTACCAGCTCACGACGTACGATCCGGGACGAAAAAACGGAGCTTAATAAGAAAAGTGGCCCGAAACTGATGAAAACGTTCGATTTTGGGCTCCAAAAAGTGCACAACTAGCAAGCTGGCAACGCCCGTCATAGAGCTCTCAGAGAGTTTCCAACGGTATGCTGTGCACCGCGTAACTCCTTAGGAATCAAAAGTTATGGGCTCTGGAATGACATAGACTTGGTCACAAGCCCCACGCCCACGATTTGTGGGTCCAGCCTCAACATGAAGCGAAGTTGTCTTACCCAAGGTGCTGGGGGATTCGATAATAGAAATGTGGTGGATAAAGTATCTTGGCAACCCTAACCACTGGAAAAAAAAATTGAAAAGGGTGGTGCAACACGAGGACTTCCCTGGGGGTTACCTATCCTAGTACTACTCTCGCCCAAGCACGCTAAACTTCAGAGTTCTGATGGGATCCGGTGCATTAGTGCTGGTATGATCGCACCCGTCATGTTGATGGCAGAATTCCTTTATGTGTTAACGGTTCACAGTCCCAGCCTAGAGAGATTGCCCATTCAGAAGGCCAAATGGGCTTAACAATAACCCATCCGCTTTAACAACCCAGTATCCTCGCAAGACGTGATATCGACGCATTGTAGCGCCCTCTAATGTCCCGCGAGTAAGGTTGTCGTCCATTTAACACCTCACGACGTACGATCCGGGACGGAAAAACAGAGCTTAATAAGAAAAGTTGACCAAAACTGATGAAAACGTTCGATTTTGGGCTCCAAAAAGTGCACAGCAAACAAGCGCGCTACAACCGTCGTAGAGCTCTCGGAGAGCTTTCCAATGGTATGCTGTGCGCCGCGTTACACCTTATGGATCAAAAGTTATGTGCATCGGAGCGACGGAGACCTAGTCACAAGCCCTACGCCCTCGGTTTGCGGGCCCAGCCTCCACGTGAAGCGAAGTTGTCTTGCCCAAGGTGCCATGGGATTCGATAATAGAAATGTGGTGGATAAAGTATCTTGGCAACCCTAACCGGAGGAAAAAAATTTGAAAAGGGGGGTGCAACACGAGGACTTCCCAGGGGGTCACCCATCCTAGTACTACTCTCGCCCAAGCACGCTTAACTTCTTAGTTATGATGGGATCCGGTGCATTAGTGCTGGTATGATCGCACCGGTCATGTTGGGGGTAGAATTCCTTTTTGTGTCAACGGTTCACAGTCCCAGCCTAGAGAGATGGCCCATTCACAAGGCCCAAGGGGCTTAACAACAACCCATCCGCTTCAACAACACAGCATCCTCGCAGGACGTGATATCGACGCATTGTAGGGCCCTCTAATGACCCGCAGGTAAGGTTGTCATCCTTTTAATAGCGCACGACGTACTATCCGGGAACGGAAAAACATAGCTTAATAAGAAAAGTGGCTCGAAACTAATGAAAATTTTCGATTTTGGGCTCCAAAAAGGGCACAGCAAGCATTCTTGCTGCCCTTGTCGTAGAGCTCTCGGAGAACGTACCAACGGTATGCTGTGTGCCGCGTAACTCCTTTCGGATCAAAAGTTATAGGCACCGGAGCGACGGAGACTTGGTCACAAGCCCTACGCCCTCGGTTTGCTGGCCCAGCATCCACGTGAAGCAAAGTTGTCTTGCCCAAGGTGCCGTGGGATTCAATAATAGAAATGTGGTGGATAAAGTATATTGGCAACCCTAACAGGAGGAAAAAAAAATTGAAAAGGGCGGTGGAAAACGGGGACTTCCTAGGGGGTCACCCATCCTAGTACTATTCTCGCCGAAGCATGCTTAACTTCGGTGTTCTGATGGGATCTGGTGCATTAGTGCTGGTATGATCGCACCCGTCATGTTGGGGGTAGAATTCCTTTTTGTGTTAACGGTTCACTGTCCCAGCCTAGAGAGATGGCCCATTCAGAAGTCCCAATGGGCTTAACAACAACCCATCCGCTTCAACAACGCAGCATCTTCGCAAGACGTGATATCGACGCATTGTAGGGCCCTCTAATGTCCCGCGAGTAAGGTTGTCATCCTTTTAACAGCTCACGACGTACGATCTGGGGAAAAAAAATAGAGCTTAATAAGAAAAGTGGCACAAAAATGATGAAAACGTTCGATTTTGGGATCCAAAAATAGGGGCAGCGAAGCTCGTTTGCTGCCCCCACCGTAGAGCTCCTGGAGTGCTTTCCAACGGTATGTTTTGTGCCGCGTAACTCCATACGGATCAAAAGTTATGGGCACCGGAGCGACGGAGACCTAGTCACAAGCCCTACGCCCTCGGTTTATGGGCCCAGCCTCCACGTGAAGCGAAGTTGTCTTGCCCAAGGTGCCGTGGGATTCGATAATAGAAATGTGGTGGATAAAATATCTTGGCAACCCTAACCGGAGGAAAAAAAATTGAAAAGGGGGGTGCAACACGAGGACTTCCCAGGTGGTCACCCATCCTAGTACTACTCTAGCCCAAGCACACTTAACTTCGTTGTTCTGATGGGATCCGGTGCATTAGTGCTGGTCTGATCACACCCATCATGTTGGGGGTAGAATTCCTTTTTGTGTTAAAGGTTCACAGTCCCAGCCTAGAGAGATGGCCCATTCAGAAGGCCCAATGGGCTTAACAACAACCCATCCGCTTGAACATTGCAGCATGCTCGAAAGACGTGATATCGACGCAATGTAGAGCCCGCGAATGTGTCGCGAGTAAGGTTGTTGTCCTTTTAATAGTTCACGACGTACGATCCGGGACGGAAAAACAGAGCTTAATAAGAAAAGTGGCCCGAAACTAATGAAAACATTCGATTTTGGGCTCCAAAAAGGGTGCAGCAAGCAAGCTTGCTGCCCCTGTCGTAGAGCTCTCGGAGAGCTTTCAAACGGTATGCTGTGTGCCGCGTAACTCCTTACGCATCAAAAGTTATGGGCACCGGAGCGACGGAGACTTGGCCACAAGCCCTACACCCTCGGTTTGCGGGCCCAGCCTTCAGGTGAAGTGAAGTTGTCTTGCCCAAGGTGCCGTGGGATTCGATAATAGAAATGTGGTGGATAAAGTATATTGGCAACTCTAACCGGAGGAAAAAAAATTGAAAAGGGGGGTGCAACACAAGGACTTCCCAAGGGGTTACCCATCCTAGTACTACTCTTGCCGAAGCACGCTTAACTTCGGTGTTCTGATGGGATCCGGTGCAATAGTGCTGGTATGATCGCACCCGTCATGTTGGGGGTAGAATTCCTTTTTGTGTTAACGGTTCACAGTCCCAGCCTAGAGAGATGGCCCATTCAGAAGGCCCAATGGGCTTAACAACAACCCATCCGCTTTAACAACTCAGCATCCTCGCAAGACCAGATATCGACGCAATGTAGAGCCCTCTAATGTCACACGAGTAAGGTTGTCGTCCTTTTAACAGCTCATGACGTACGATCCAGGATGAAAAAACAGAGCTTAATAAGAAAAGTGGCCCGAAACTGATGAAAACGTTCGATTTTGCGCTCCAAAAAGGGCACCGCGAGCAAGTTGCTAAGCCCATCGTAGAGCTCTCGGAGAGCTTTCCAACGGTATGCTGTGCACCGCGTAACTCCTTTCGGATCAAATGTTATGGGCATCGGAGCGACGGAGACCTAGTCACAAGCCCTACGCCCTCGGTTTGCGGGCCTAGCCGCCAAGTGAAGCGAAGTTGTCTTGGCCAAGGTGCCGTGGGATTCGATAATAGAATTGTGGTGGATAAAGTAACTTGGCAACCCTAACCGAAGGAAAAAAATTTGAAAAGTGGGTTACAACACGAGGACTTCCCAAGAGGTCACCCATCTTAGTATTACTCTCACCCAAGCACGATTAACTTTGGAGTTCTGATGGGATCCGGTGCATTAGTGCAGGTATGATCGCACCCGTCATGGTGGGGGTGGAATTCCTTTTTGTGTTAACGGTTCACAGTCCCAGCCAAGAGAGATGGCCCATTAAGAAGGCCCAATGGGCTTAACGACAACCCATCCGCTTCAACAACGCAGCATCCTCGCAAGACGTCATATCGACGCGTTTTAGGGCCCTCTAATGTCCCACGAGTAAGGTTGTCGTCCTTTTAACAGCTCACGACGTACGATCCGGACAGAAAAATAGAGCTTAATAAGAAAAGTGGTCCGAAGCTGATGAAAACGTTCGACTTTGGGCCCCAAAAAGGGCAAAGCGAGCAAGCTGGCTGCGCCCGTGGTAGAGCTCTCAGAGAGTTTCCAACGGTATGCTGTGCACCTCGTAACTCCTTACGAATCAAAAGTTATGTGCTCTGGAATGACATAGACTTTGTCAAAAGCCCTACTCCCTCTGTTTGTGGGCCCAGCCTCCACGTGAAGCGAAGATGTCTTGCCCAAGGTGCTGGGGGATTCGATAATAGAAATGTGGTGGATAAAGTATCTTGGCATCCCTAACCGGAGGAAAAAAAATTGAAAAGGGGGGTGCAACACGAGGACTTCCCTGGGGGTCACCCATCCTAGTACTACTCTCGCCCAAGCACGCTAAACTTCAGAGTTCTGATGGGATCCGGTGCATTAGTGCTGGTATGATCGCACCCGTCATGTTGATGGCAGAATTCCTTTATGTGTTAACGGTTCACAGTCCCAGCCTAGAGAGATTGCCCATTCAGAAGGCCAAATGGGCTTAACAATAACCCATCCGCTTTAACAACCCAGTATCCTCGCAAGACGTGATATCGACGCATTGTAGCGCCCTCTAATGTCCCGCGAGTAAGGTTGTCGTCCATTTAACACCTCACGACGTACGATCCAGGAGGGAAAAACATAGCTTAATAAGAAAAGTGGCCCAAAACTGATGAAAACGTTCGATTTTGGGCTCCAAAAAGTGCACAACAAACAAGCTGGCTACCCCCGTCGTAGAGCTCTCGAAGAGCTTTCCAATGGTACGCTGTGTGCCGCGTAACTCGTTACGGATCAAAAGTTATGGGCATTGTAGCGCGGAGACCTGGTCACAAGCCCTACGCCCTCGGTTTGCGGGCCCAGCCTCCACGTGAAGCGAAGTTGTCTTGCCCAAGGTGCCATGGGATTCGATAATAGAAATGTGGTGGATAAAGTATCTTGGCAACCCTAACCGGAGGAAAAAAAATTGAAAAGGGGGGTGCAACACGAGGACTTCCCAGGGGGTCACCCATCCTAGTACTACTCTCGCCCAAGCACGCTTAACTTCAGAGTTCTGATGGGATCCGGTGCATTAGTGCCGGTATGATCGCACCCGTCATGGTGGGGGTAGAATTCCTTTATGTGTTAACGGTTCACAGTCCCAGGCTAGAGAGATGGCCCATTCAGAAGGCCCAATGGGCTTAACAACAACCCATCTGCTTCAACAACACAGCATCCTCAGAAGACGTGATATCGACGCATTGTAGGGCCCTCTAATGACCCGCGAGTAAGGTTGTCATCCTTTTAATAGCGCACGACGTACTATCCGGGAACGGAAAAACAGAGCTTAATAAGAAAAGTGGCCCGAAACTGAAGAAAACGTTCGATTTTGGGCTCCAAAAAGGGCACAACGAGCAAGCTGGCTGCGCTCGTCGTAGAGTTCTCGGAGAGTTTACAACGGTATGATGTGCGCTGCGTAACTCCTTACGAATCAAAAGTTATTGGCACCGGAGCGACAGAGACTTGGTCACAAGCCCTACGCCCTCGGTTTGCGGGCCCAACCTCCACTTGAAGCAAAGTTGTCATCCCCAAGGTGCCGTGGGATTCGATAATAGAAATGTGGTTGATAAAGTATCTTGTCAACCCTAACTGGAACAAAAAAAATTAAAAATGAGGGTGCAACACGAGGACTTCCTAGGGGGACGCCCAGCCTAGTACTACTCTCGCCCAAGCACGCTTAACTTCGCAGTTCTGATGGGATCTGGTGCATTAATGCTGGTATAATCGCACCCGTCATGTTAGGAGTCGAATTCCTTTTTTTGTTAACGGTTCACAGTCCCAGCCTAGAGAGATGGCCTATTCAGAAGGCCCAAGGGGCTTAACAACAACCCATCCGCTTCAACAACGCAGCATCCTCGCAAGAGGTGATATCGATGCATTGTAGGGCCCTCTAATGTCCCGCGAGTAAGGTTGTCGTCCTTTTAACAGCTCACGACGTACGATTTGGGAAGGAAAAATAGAGCTTAATAAGAAAAGTCGCCCGAAACTGATGAAAACTTTCGATTTTGCGCACCAAAAATGGTAAAGCGAGCAAGTTAGCTGCCCTCGTCGTAGAGATCTGAGAGAGATTTCCAACGGTATGCTATGCGCTGCGTAACTTCTTACGGATCAAAAGTTATGGGCACCGGAGCGACAGAGACTTGGTCACAAGCCCTACCCCCTCGGTTTGCGGGCTCAGCCTCCACGTCAAGTGAAGTTGTCTTGCCCAAGGTGCCGTGGGATTCGATAATAGGAATGTGGTGGATAAAGTATCTTGGAAACCCTAATCGAAGAAAAAAAATTTAAATGGAGGGCGCAACAGGAAGACTTCACATGGGTCACCCATCCTAGTACTACTCTCGCCCATGCACGCTTAACTTCGGAGTTCTGATGGGATCCGGTGCATTAGTGCTGGTATGATCGCACCGGTCATGTTGGGGGGAGAATTCCTTTTTGTGTTAAAGGTTCACAGTCCCAGCCTAGAGAGATGGCCCATTCAGAAGGCCCAATGGGCTTAACAACAACCCATCCGCTTCAACAACGTAGCATCTTCGCAAGACGTGATATCGATGCATTGTAGAGCCCTCTAATGTCCCGCGAGTAAAATTTTCATCCTTTTAACAGCTCACGACGTACGATCCGGGACAGAAAAACAGAGCTTAATAAGAAAAGTGGCGTGAAACTGATGAAAACGTTCGATCTTGGGCACCAAAAAGGGCAAAGCGAGCAAGCTAGCTGCTCCCATCATAGAGCTCTCAGAGAGCTTTCAAACGGTATGATGTGTTCCGAGTAACTCCTTACGGATCAAAAGTTATGGGCACCGGAGCAACGGATACCTGGTCACAAGCCCTACGCCCTCGGTTTACCGGCCCATCCTCCACGTGAAGTGTAGTTGTCTTGCCCAAGGTGCAGTGGGATTCGAGAATAGAAATATGGTGGATAAAGTATATTGGCAACTCTAACCGGAGGAAAAAAAATTGAAAAGGGGGGTGCAACACGAGGACTTCCCAGGGGATCACCCATCCTAGTACTACTCTCGCCAAGCACGCTTAACTTCGGAGTTCTGATGGGATCCAGTTCATTAGTGCTGGTATGATCGCACCCGTCATGGTGGGGGTGGAATTCCTTTTTGTGTTAACGGTTCACAGTCCCAGCCATTCAGAAGGCCCAATGGGCATAACGACAACCCATCCACTTTTAAAACGCAACATCCTTGCAAGAAGTGATATCGATGCGTTGTTGGGCCCTCTAATGTCCCATGAGTAAGGTTGTCGTCCTTTTAACAGCTCACGATGTACGATTCGAGACGGAAAAACAGAGCTTAATAAGAAAAGTCACCCAAAACTGATGAAATCGTTCGATTTTGGGATCCAAAAAGGGCACAACGAGCAAGCTGGCTGCGCCCGTGGTAGAGCTCTCGGAGAGTTTCCAACGGTATGCTGTGCACCTCGTAACTCCTTACGAATCAAAAGTTATGGGCTCTGGAATGACATAGCCTTGGTCACAAGCCCTACGCCCTCAATTTGTGGGCCCAGCCTCCACGTGAAGCGAAGTTATCTTGCCCAAGGTGCTGGGGGATTCGATAATAGAAATGTGGTGGATAAAGTATCTTGGCAACCCTAACCGGAGGAAAAAAAATTGAAAAGGGTGGTGCAACACGAGGACTTCCCTGGGGGTTACCTATCCTAGTACTACTCTCGCCCAAGCACGCTTAACTTCAGAGTTCTTATGGGATTCGGTGTATTATTGCTGGTATGATCGCACCCGTCATGTTGATGTCGGAATTCCTTTATGTGTTAACAGTTCACAGTCCCAGCCTAGAGAGATTGCCCATTAAGAAGGCCCAATGGGCTTAACAATAACCCATCCGCTTTAACAACGCAGTATCCTCACAAGACGTGATATAGACGTATTGTAGCGCCCTCTAATGTCCCGCGAGTAAGGTTGTCGTCCTTCTAATAGCTCACGACGTACGATCCGGGACGGAAAAACAGAGCTTAATAAGAAAAGTTGACCAAAACTGATGAAAACGTTCGATTTTGGGCTCCAAAAAGTGCACAGCAAACAAGCGCGCTACAACCGTCGTAGAGCTCTCGGAGAGCTTTCCAACGATATGCTGTGCGCCGCGTAACTCCTTATGGATCAAAAGTTATGGGCACCGGAGCGACGGAGACCTGGTCACAAGCCCTACGCCCTCGGTTTGCGGGCCCAGCCTCCACGTGAAGCGAAGTTGTCTTGCCCAAGGTGCCATGGGATTCGATAATAGAAATGTGGTGGATAAAGTATCTTGGCAACCCTAACCGGAGGAAAAAAAATTGAAAAGGGGGGTGCAACACGAGGACTTCCCAGGCGGTCACCCATCCTAGTACTACTCTCGCCCAAGCACGCTTAACTTCGGAGTTCTGATGGGATCCGGTGCATTAGTGCTTGTATGATCGCACCCGTCATGGTGGGGGTAGAATTCCTTTTTGTGTTAACGGTTCACAGTCCCAGCCTAGAGAGATGGCCCATTCAGAAGGCCCAATGAGCTTAACAACAACCCATCTGCTTCAACAACGCAGCATCCTCGCAAGACGTGATATGGACGCATTGTAGGGCCTTCTAATGCCCCGCGGGTAAGGTTGTCATCCTTTTAACAGCGCACGACGTACTATCCGGGAACGGAAAAACAGAGCTTAATACGAAAAGTGGCCCGAAACTGATGAAAATGTTCGATTTTGGGCTCCAAAAAGGGCACAACGAGCAAGCTGGCTGCGCTCGTCGTAGAGTTATCGGAGTGTTTCCAACGGTATGATGTGCGCTGCGTAACTCCTTACGGATCAAAAGTTATGGGCACCGGAGCGACAGAGACTTGGTCACAAGCCCTACGCCCTCGGTTTGCGGGCCCAACCTCCACTTGAAGCGAAGTTGTCTTCCCCAAGGTGCCGTGGGATTCGATAATAGAAATGTGGTGGATAAAGTATCTTGGCAACCCTAACCGGAGGAAAAAAAATTAAAAATGAGGATGCAACACGAGGACTTCCCAGGGGGTCACCCATTCTAGTACTACTCTCGCCCAAGCACGCTTAACTTCAGAGTTCTGATGGGATCTGGTGCATTAATGCTGGTATGATCGCACCCGTCATGTTAGGGGTAGAATTCCTTTTTTTGTTAACGGTTCACAGTCCCAGCCTAGAGAGATGGCCTATTCAGAAGGCCCAAGGGGCTTAACAACAAACCATCCGCTTCAACAACGCAGCATCCTCGCAAGACGTGATATCGACGCATTGTAGGGCCCTCTAATGACCCGCAAGTAAAATTGTCGTCCTTTTAACAACTCACGACGTACGAGCCGGGACGGAAAAACCTAGCTTAATGGGAAAAGTGGCCTGAAACTGATGAAAACGTTCGATTTTGGGCTCCAAAAAGGGCATAGCGAGCAAGTTAGCTGCCCCGGTCGTAGAGCTCTCAAAAAGCTTTCCAACGGTATGCTGTGCGCCGCGTAACTCTTTACAGATCAAAAGTTATGGGCACCGGAGCGACGGAGACCTGGTCACAATCCCTACGCCCTCGGTTTGCAGGCCCAGCCTCCACGTTAAGCGAAGTGTCTTGCCCAAGGTGCCGTGGGATTCGATAATAGAAATGTGGTGGACAAAGTATCTTGGCAACCCTAACCGCATGAAAAAAAATTGAAAAGAGTGGTGCAACACGAGGACTTCTCAGGGGGTCACCCATCCTAGTACTACTCTCGGCCAAGCACGCTTAACTTCGGAGTTCTGATGGGATCCGGTTCATTAGTGCAGTAATGATCGCACCCGTCATGTTGAGGGCACAATTCCTTTATGTGTTAATGGTTCACATTCCCAGCCTAGATAGATTGCCCATTCAAAAGGCCCAATGGGCTTAACAACAACCCATCCGTTTCAACAATGCAGCATCCTCGCAAGACGTGATATCGATGCATTGTAGGGCCATCTAATGTCCCGCGAGTAAGGTTGTCGTCCTTTTAACAGCTCACAACGTACGATCCGGGAAGGAAAAATAGAGCTTAATAAGAAAAGTGGCCTGAAACTGATGAAAACGTTCGATTTTGGGCTCCAAAAAGGGTACAGCGAGCAAGTTTGGTGCCCCCGTCGTAGAGCTCTCAAAGAGCTTTCCGACGGTATGCTGTGTGCCGCATAACTCCTTATAGGTCAAAAGTTATGGGCACCGGAGCGAGAGAGACTTGGTCACAAGGCCAACACCCTCGGTTTGCGGGCCCAGCCTCCTCGTGAAGTGAAGTTGTCTTGCCCTAGGTGCTGTGGGATTCGATAATTGAAATGTGGTGGATAAAGTATCTTGGCAACCCTAACCGGAGGAAAAAAAATTGAAAAGGGGTGTGCAACACGAGGACTTCCCAGGGGGTCACCCATCCTAGTACTACTCTCGCCCAAGCACGTTTAACTTCGGAGTTCTGATGGGATTCGGAGCATTAGTTCTGGTATGATCGCACCCGTCATTTTGGGGGTAGAATTCCTTTTTGTGTTAAAGGTTCACAGTCCCAGCTTAGAGAGATGGCTCATTCAGAAGGCCCAATGGGCTTAACAACAACCCATCCGCTTCAACAACGCAGTATCTTCGCAAGACGTGATATCGACGCATTGTAGGGCCCTCTAATGTCCCGCTAGTAAAATTGTCATCCTTTTAACAGCTCACGACGTATGATCCGGGACGGAAAAACCGAGCTTAATAAGAAAAGTGGCGTGAAACTGATAAAAACGTTCGATTTTGGGCTCCAAAAAGGGCAAAGTGAGCAAGCTGGCTGCTCCCATCGTAGAGCTCTAAGAGAGCTTTCCAACGGTATGCTGTGTTCCGCGTAACTCCTTTCGGATCAAAAGTTATGGGCACCGGAGCGACAGAGACTTGGTCACAAGCCCTACGCCCTCGGTTTGCAGGGCCAGCCTCCACGTGAAGCGAAGTTGTCTTGCCCAAGGTGCCGTGGGATTCGATAATAGAAATGTGGTGGATAAAGTATCTTGGCAACCATAACCGGAGGAAAAAAAATTGAAACGAGGGGTGCAACACGAGGACTTCCCAGGGGGTCACCTATCCTAGTACTACTATCTCCCAAGCACGCTTAACTTCACAGTTCTGATGGGATCCGGTGTATTAGTGCTATTATGATCGCACCCGTCATGTTGGGTGTAGAATTCCTTTTTGTTTTAACGGTTCACAGTCCCAGCCTGGAGAGATGGCCATTCAGAAGGCCCAATGGGCTTAACAACAACCCATCCGCTTCAACAACGCAGCATCCTCGCAAGAGGTGATATCGATGCATTGTAGGGCCCTCTAATATCCCGCGAGTTTCGTTGTTGTCCTTTTAACAGCTCACGACGTACGATTTGGGAAGGAAAAATAGAGCTTAATAAGAAAAGTCGCCCGAAACTGATGAAAACTTTCGATTTTGCGCACCAAAAATGGTAAAGCGAGCAAGTTAGCTGCCCTCGTCGTAGAGATCTGAGAGAGATTTCCAACGGTATGCTATGCGCTGCGTAACTTCTTACGGATCAAAAGTTATGGGCACCGGAGCGACAGAGACTTGGTCACAAGCCCTACCCCCTCGGTTTGCGGGCCCAGCCTCCACGTCAAGTGAAGTTGTCTTGCCCAAGGTGCCGTGGGATTCGATAATAGGAATGTGGTGGATAAAGTATCTTGTCAACCCTAATCGAAGAAAAAAAATTTAAAAGGAGGGCGCAACAGGAAGACTTCACAGGGGGTCACCCATCATAGTACTACTCTCGCCCATGCACGGTTAACTTCGGAGTTCTGATGGGATCCGGTGCATTAGTGCTGGTATGATCGCACCCGTCATGTTGGGGGGAGAAGTCCTTTTTGTGTTAACGGGTCACAGTCCCAGCCTAGAGAGGGGGACCATTCAGAAGGCCCAATGGGCTTAACAACAACCCATCCGCTTCAACAACGTAGCATCTTCGCAAGACGTGATATCGATGCATTGTAGAGCCCTCTAATGTCCCGCGAGTAAAATTGTCATCCTTTTAACAGCTCACGACGTACGATCCGGGACAGAAAAACAGAGCTTAATAAGAAAAGTGGCGTGAAACCGATGAAAACGTTCGATCTTGGGCACCAAAAAGGGCAAAGCGAGCAAGCTAGCTGCTCCCATCGTAGAGCTCTCAGAGAGCTTTCAAACGGTATGCTGTGTGCCGCATAACTCCTTACGGATCAAAAGTTATGGGCACCGGAGCGACGGAGACTTGGTCACAAGCCCTACGCCCTCGGTTTGCGGGCCTAGCCTTCACGTGAAGCGAAGTTGTCTTGCCCAAGGTGCCGTGGTATTCGATAATAGAAATGTGGAGGATAAAGTATATTGGCAACTCTAACCGGAGGAAAAAAAATTGAAAAGGGGGGTGCAACACGAGGACTTCCCAGGGGGTCACCCATCCTAGTACTACTCTTGCCGAAGCACGCTTAACTTCGGTGTTCTGATGGGATCCGGTGCATTAGCGCTGGTATGATCGCACCCGTCATGTTGGGGGTAGAATTCCTTTTTGTGTTAACGGTTCACAGTCCCAGCCTAGAGAGATGGCCCGTTCAGATGGCCCAATGGGCTTAACAACAACCCATCCGCTTTAACAACTCAGCATCCTCGCAAGACAAGATATCGACACAATGTAGAGCCCTCTAATGTCACACGAGTAAGGTTGTCGTCCTTTTAACAGCTCATGATGTACGATCCAGGACAGAAAAACAGAGCTTAATAGGAAAAGTGGCCCGAAACCGATGAAAACGTTCGATTTTGCGCTCCAAAAAGGGCACCGCGAGCAAGTTGCTAAGCCTATCGTAGAGCTCTCGGAGAGCTTTCCAACGGTATGCTGTGCACCGCGTAACTCCTTACTAATCAAAAGTTATGGGCACTGGAGCGACAGAGACTTGGTCACCAGCCCTACGCCCTCGGTTTGTGGGCCCAGCCTCCAAGTGAAGTGAAGTTGTCTTGCCCAAGTTGCCGTGGGATTCGAAAATAGAAATGTGGTGGATAAAGTATCTTGGCAACCCTAACCGAAGGAAAAAAAAATTGAAAAGGGGGTTGCAACACGAGGACTTCACAGGGGGTCACCCATCCTAGTACTACTCTCGCCAAGCACGCTTAACTTCGGAGTTCTGATGGGATCCAGAGCATTAGTGCTGGTATGATCGCACCCGTCATGTTGGGGGTAGAATTCCTTTTTGTGTTAAAGGTTCATATTCCCAGCCAAGAGAGATGGCCCATTCAGAAGGCCCAATGGGCTTAACAACAACCCATCCGCTTCAACAACGCAACATCCTCCCAAGACGTGATATCGTCGCATTGTAGGGCCCTCTAATGTCCCTTGAATAAGGTTTTCGTCCTTTTAACAACTCACGACGTACGATTCGGGATGGAAAAACAGAGCTTAATAAGAAAATTGGCTAAAAACTAATAAAAAAATTCGATTTTGGGCACCAAAAAGGGCACAGCAAGCATGCTTTCTTCCCCAGTCGTAGTGCTCTCGGAGAGCTCTCCAACAGTATGCTGTGCACTGCGTAACTCTTTACTGATCAAAAGTTATGGGCACCGGAGCGACGGAGACCTGGTCACAAGCCCCACGCCCTCGGTTTACGGGCCCAGCCTCCACGTGAAGCGAAGTTGTCTTGCCCAAGGTGCCATTGGATTCGATAATAGAAATGTGGTGGATAAAGTAGCTTGGCAACCCTAACCGGAGAAAAAAAAATTGAAAATGGGGGTGCAACACGAGGACTGCCCAGGGGGTGACCCATCCTAGGACTACTCTCTCCGAAGCACGCTTAACTTCGTAGTTCTGATGGGATCCAGTGCATTAGTGCTGGTATGATTGCACCCGTCATGTTTGGGGTAGAATTCCTTTTTGTGTTAACGGTTCACAGTCCCAGCCTAGGGAGCTGGCCCATTCAAAAGGCCCAATGGGCTTAACAACAACCCATCTGCTTCAACAACTCAGCATCCTCACAAGACGTGATATCGATGCATTGTAGGGCCCTGTAATGTCACTCGAGTAAGGTTGTCGTCCTTTTAATAGCTCACGACGTATGATCCGGGACGGAAAAACAGAGCTTAATATGAAAAGTGGCCCGAAACTGATGAAAACGTTCAATTTTGGGCTCGAAAAAGGGGCAAAGCGAGCAAGTTAGCTGCCCTCGTCGTAGAGCTCTCAGAGAGCTTTCCAACGGTATGTTGTACACTGCATAATTCATTACAGATCAAAAGTTATGGGCACCGGAGCGACAGAGACTTTGTCACAAGCCCCACGCCCTCGGTTTGGGGGCCTAGCCACTACGTGAAGCGAAGTTGTCTTGCTCAAGGTGCCGTGGGATTCCGTAATAGAAATGTGGTGGATAAAGCATCTTGGCAAGCCTAACCGGGGCAAAAACAATTGAAAAAGGGGGTACAACACGAGGATTTCCCAAGGGGACACCCATCCTAGTACTACTCACGCCCAAGCACGCTTAACTTTAGAGTTCTGATAGGATCCGGAGCATTAGTGCTGGTATGATCGCACCCGTCATGTTGGGGGTAGAATTCCTTTTTGTGTTAAAGGTTCAATGTCCCAGCCATGAGAGATGGCCATTCAGAAGGCCCAATGGGCTTAACAACAACCCATCCGCTTCAACAACGCAGCATCCTCGCAAGACGTGATATCATCCCATTGTAGGGATCTCTAATGTCCCTAGAATAAGGTTGTCGTCCTTTTAACAGTTCATGACGTACGATCCGAGACGGAAAAACATAGCTTAATAAGAAAAATGGCCTGAAACTGATGAAAATGATCGATTTTGGGCTCCAAAAAGGGCACAGCAAGCAAGCTTACTGGCCCAATCGTAGAGCTCTCGGAGAGCTTTCCAACGGTATGTTGTGCGTCGCGTAACTCCTTATGGATCAAAAGTTATAGGCTTCGGAGCGACGGAGACCTAGTCTCAAGCCCTACGCCCTCGGTTTGCAGGCCCAGCCTCCACGTGAACCGAAGTTGTCTTGCCCAAGGTGCCGTGGGATTCAATAATAGAAATGTGGTGGATAAAGTATCTTGGAAACCCTAACCGGAGGAAAAAAAATGAAAAGGGGAGTGCAACATGAGGACTTCCCAGGAGGTCACCCATCCTAGTACTACTCTCGCCCAAGCACGCTTAACTTCGGAGTTCTGATGGGATCCGGTGCATTAGTGCTGGTATGATTGCACCCGTCATGTTGGGGGTAGAATTCCTTTTTGTGTTAACGGTTCACAGTCCCAGCCTAGAAAGATGGCCCATTCAAAAGGCCCAATGGGCTTAACAACAACCCATCTGCTTCAACAACGCATCATCCTCACAAGACATGATATCGATGCATTGTAGGGCCCTCTAATGTCCCGCGAGTAAGGTTGTCGCACTTTTAATAGCTCACGACGTACGATCCGGGACGGAAAAACAGAGCTTAATTAGAAAAGTGGCCCGAAACAGATGAAAATATTAGATTTTGGGCTCCAAAAAGGGCAAAGCGAGCAAGTTAGCTGCCCCCGTTGTAGAGCTCTCAGAGAGCTTTCCAACGGTCTTTTGTGCGCCGCGTAACTCCTTACGGATCAAAAGTAATGGGCACCGGAGCGACGGAGACATGGTCACAAGCCCTACGCCCTCGGTTTGCAGGCCCAGCCTCCACGTGAAGCAAAGTTGTCTTGCCCAAGGTGCCGTGGGATTCGATAATAGAAATATGGTGGATAAAGTATCTTGGCAACCCTAACCGTATGAAAAAAAATTAAAAAGCGGGGTGCAACACGAGGACTTCGCAGCGGGTCACCCATCCTTGGACTACTCTCGCCCAAGCATGCTTAACTTCGGAGTTCTGATGGGATCCGGTGCATTAGTGCTGTTATGATCGCACCCGTCATGTTGGTGGTAGATTCCATTTTATGTTAACGGTTCACAGTCCCAGCCTGGAGAGATAACCCATTCAGAAGGCCCAATGGGCTTAACAACAACCCATCCGCTTCAACAATGCATCATCCTCGCAAGACGTGATATCGACGCACTGTAGGGCCCTCTAATGTCCCTCGAGTAAAATTTTTGTCCTTTTAACAGCTCACGATGTACGATCCGGGAAGGAAAAACATAGCAAAATTAGAAAAGTGGCCCGAAACTGAAGAAAACGTTCAATTTTAGGCTCCAAATAGGGCACAGGGAGCAAGCTAGCTGCCCCCGATGTAGAGCTCTCAGAGAGCTTTCCAACGGTATGTTGTGCGCTGCGTAACTCCTTACTGATCAAAAGTTATGGGCACTGGAGCGACAGAGACTTGGTCATAAGCCCTACGCCCTCGGTTTGCGGGCCCAGCCACCACGTGAAGCGAAGTTGTCTTGCCCAATGTGCCGTGGGATTCGATAATAGTAATGTGGTGCATAAAGTATCTTGGCAACCCTAACCAGAGGAAAAAAATTGAAAAGGGGGGTGCAACACGAGGACTTCCCAGGGGGTCACCCATCCTAGTACTACTCTCGCCCAAGCACGCTTAACTTCGGAGTTCTGATGGGATCCGGTGCATTAGTGCTGGTATGATCGCACCCATCATGTTGGGGGTAGAATTCCTTTTTGTGTTAAAGGTTCACAGTCCCAGCCGAGAGAGATAGCCCATTCAGAAAACCCAATGGGCTAAACAACAACCCATCATCTTCAACAATGTAGCATCCTCGCAAGACGTGACATCGGCGCATTGTAGGGCCCTCTAATGTCCCTAGAATAAGGTTGTCGTCGTTTTAACAGTTCACGACGTACGATCTGAGATGGTAAAACAGAGCTTAATAAGAAAAGTGGCCCGAAACTGATGAAAACATTTGATTTTGGGCTCCAAAAAGGGCACAACAAGCAAGTTAGCTGACCCCGTCGTAGAGCTCTCAGAGATCTTTCCACCGGTATGTTGTGCGCCGCGTAACTCCTTACGGATCAAAAGTTATGGGTACCGGAGCGACGAAGACCTTGTCACAAGCCCTTCGCCCTCGATTTGCGGGCCCAGCCTCCACGTGAAGCGTAGTTGTCTTGCCCAAGGTGCCGTGGGATTCAATTATAGAAATGTGGTGGATAAAGTATCTTGGCAACCCTAACCGGAGGAAAAAAAATTGAAATGGGGGGGGCAACACGAGGACTTCCCAGTGGGTCATCCATCCTAGTACTCCTCTCGCCCAATCACGCTTTACTTCGGAGTTCTGATGGGATCTGGTGCATTAGTGCTGGTATGATCGCACCCATCATGTTGGGGGTAGAATTCCTTTTTGTGTTAAAGGTTCACAGTCCCAACCTAGAGTGATGGCCCATTCAGAAAACCCAATGGGCTTAACAACAACCCATCCGCTTCAACAGCGTAGCATCCTCGCAAGATGAGATATCGACGCATTGTAATGCCCTCTAATGTCCCGCGAGTAAGGTTGTCGTCCTTTTAACAGCTTACGACGTACGATCCGGGATGAAAAAATAGAGCCAAATCAGAAAAGTTGCCCGAAAGTGATGAAAACATTCAGTTTTGGCCTCCAAAAGGGGTGCAACGAGCAAGCTAGCTGCCCCCGTCGTAGAGCTCTCGAAGTGCTTTCCAACGGTATGCTGTGCGCCGAGTAACTCCTTACATATCAAAAGTTATGGGCACCGGAGCGACAGAGAACTCGTCACAAGTCCTACGCGCTCGGTTTGCGGACCCAGCCTCCAAGTGAAGCGAAGTTGTCTTGCCCAAGGTGCCGTGGGATTCGATAATAGAATTGTGGTGGATAAAGTATCTTGGCAACCCTAACCGAAGGAAAAAAAATTGAAAAGGGGGGTGCAACACGAGGACTTCCCAGGGGGTCACCCATCCTAGTACTACTCTCGCCCAAGCACGCTTAACTTCAGAGTTATGATAGGATCCAGTGCATTAGTGCTGGTATGATCGCACCCGTCATGTTGATGGCACAATTCCTTTATGTGTTAACGGTTCACAGTCCCAGCCTAGAGAGACGACCCATTCAAAAGGCCTAATGGGCTTAACAACACCCCATCCGCTTTAACAACGCAGTATCCTCGCAAGATGTGATATCGACGCATTGTAGGGCCCTCTAATTTCCCGCTAGTAGGGTTCTCATCCTTTTAACAGCTCATGATGTACGAAACGGGAAGGAAAAACATAGCAAAATCAGAAAAGAGGCCTAAAACTAATGAAAACGTTCAATTTTGGGCTCCAAAAAAGGGCACATCGAGCAAGCTGGCTGCCCCCGTCGTAGAGCTCTCAGAAAGATTTCCAATGGTATGTTGTGCGCCGTGTTACTCCTTACGGATCAAAAGTTATGGGCACCGGAACGACGGAGACCTGGTCACAAGCCCTACGCCCTCGGTTTGCTGGCCCAGCCTACACGTGAAGGGAAGTTGTCTAGCCCAAGGTGCCGTGGGATTCGATAATAGAAATGTGGTGGATAAAGTATCTTGGAAACCCTAACCGGAGGAAAAAAATTGAAAAGGGGGGTGCAACACGAGGACTTCCCAGGGGGTCACCCATCCTAGTACTACTCACGCCCAAGCACGCTTAACTTCGGAGTTCTGATGGGATCCGGTGCATTAGTCCTGGTATGATCGCACCCGTCATGTTGGGGGTAGAATTCCTTTTTGTGTTAAAGGTTCACAGTCCCAGCCTAGAGAGATAGCCCATTCAGAAAACCCAATGGGCTTAACAACAAACCATCCGCTTCAACAACGTAGCATCATCGCAAGACGTGACATCGGCGCATTGTAGGGCCCTCTAATGTCCCTAGAATAAGGTTGTCGTCCTTTTAACAGTTCACGACGTACAATCTGGGACGGAAAACAGAGCTTAATAAGAAAAATGGCCCGAAACTGATGAAAACGTTCGATTTTGGGCTTCAAAAAAGGCAACGCAAGCAAGCTTGCTAACCCCGTCGTAGAGATCTCGGAGTGCTTTCCAACGGTATGTTGTGCGCCGCGTAACTCCTTACGGATCAAAAGTTATGGGTACCGGAGCGACGGAGACCTTGTCACAAGCCCTGCACCCTCGATTTGCGGGCCCAGCCTCCACGTGAAGCGAAGTTGTCTTGCCCAAGGTGTTATGCGATTCGATAATAGAAATGTGGTGGATAAAGTATCTTGGCAACCCTAACCGGAGGAAAAAAAATTGAAAAGGGGAGTGCAACACGAGGACTTCCTAGGGGGTCACCCAATGGGCTTAACAACAACCCATCCGCTTCAACAACGCAGCATCCTCGCACGACTTGATATCGACGCATTGTAGTGCCCTCTAATGTCCCGCGAGTAAGGTTGTCGTCCTTTTAACAGCTCACGACGTGAGATCCGGGACGGTAAAATAGAGCTTTATAAGAAAAGTGGCCCGAAACTGATGAAAACGTTCAATTTTGGCTCCATAAAGGGCACAGCGAGCAAGCTAGCTGCCCCCGTCGTAGAGCTCTTAGAGAGCCTTCCAACGGTATGCTGTGCGCCGCGTAACTCCTTACGGATCAAAAGTTATGTGCACCAGAGCGACGGAGACCTGGTCACAAGCCCTACGCCCTCGGTTTGCGGGCCAAGCCTCCAAGTGAAGCGAAGTTGTCTTGCCCGAGGTACCGTGGGATTTGATAATAGAAATGTGGTGGATAAAGTATCTTGGCAACCCTAACCGGAGGGAAAAAATTGAAGAGGGGAGTGCAACACGAGGACTTCCTAGGGGGTCACCCATCCTAGTACTACTCTCGCCCAAGCACGCTTAACTTCAGAGTTCTGATAAGATCCAGTGCATTAGTGCTGCTATGATCGCACCCATCATGTTGATGGCACAATTCCTTTATGTGTTAACGGTTCACAGTCCCAGCCTAGAGAGATGGCCCATTCAGAAGGCCTAATGGGCTTAACGACGACCCATCCGCTTTAACAACGCAGTATCCTCGCAAGATGTGATATCGACGTGCTGTTGGGCCCTCTAATTTCCCGCTAGTAAGGTTGTTGTCCTTTTAACAGCTCACGATGTACGATCCGGGAAGGAAAAACGTGGCAAAATTAGAAAAGTGGCCCGAAACTAATGAAAACGTTCAATTTTGGACTCCAAAAAAGGGCACATCGAGCAAGCTGGCTGCCCCCGTCGTAGAGCTCTCGGAGAGCTTTCCAACGGTATGTTGTGCGCCGTGTTACTCCTTGCGGATCAAAAGTTATGGGCACCGGAGCGACGGAGACCTAGTCACAAGCCCTACGGCCTAGGTTTACTGGCCCAGCCTCCACGTAAAGCGAAGTTGTCTTGCCCGAAGTGCCGTGGGATTCGATAATAGAAATGTGGTGGATAAAGTATCTTGGCAACCCTAACCGGTGGAAAAAAAATTGAAATGGGGGGTGCCACACGAGGACTTCCCAGGGGGTCACCTATCCTAGTACTACTATCGCCCAAGCACGATTAACTTCGGAGTTCTGATGGGATCCGGTGCATTAGTGCTGTTATGATCGCACCCGTCATGTTGGGGGTAGAATTCCTTTTTGTGTTAACGGTTCACAGTCCCAGCCTGGAGAGATGGCCCATTCAGAAGGCCCAATGGGCTTAACAACAACCCATCCGCTTCAACAACGCAGCATCCTCGCAAGACGTGATATCGACGCATTGTAGGGCCCTCTAATGTCCCGCGAGTAAAATTGTCGTCCTTTTAACATCTCACGACGTACGATCCGAGATGAAAAAATAGTGCTTAATAAGAAAAGTGGCCCGAAACTGATGAAAATGTTCGATTTTGGGCTCCAAAAAGGGCACAGGGAGCAAGCTAGCTGCCCTCGTCGTAGAGCTCTCAGAGAGCTTTCCAACGGTATGCTGTGCGCTGCGTAACTCCTTACGGATCAAAAGTAATGGGCATCGGAGCGACAGAGACTTGGTCCCAAGCCCCACGCCCTCGGTTTGTAGGACCAGCCTCAACGTGAAGTGAAGTTGTAGTGCCTAAGGTGTCGTGGGATTCAATAATAGAAATGTGGTGGATAAAGAATCTTGGCAACCCTAACTGGAGGAAAAAAAATTGAAAAGGGGGGTGCAACACGAGGACTTCCCAGGGGGTCATCCATCCTAGTACTATTCTCGCCCAAGCACGCTTAAGTTCGGAGTTCTGATACGATCCTATGCATTAGTGCTGGTATGATCGCACCCGTCATGTTGATGGCACAATTCCTTTATGTGTTAACGGTTCACAGTCCTAGCCTAGACAAATAGCCCATTCAGAAGGCCCAATGGGCTTAACAACAACCCGTCTGCTTTAACAACGAAGTATCCTCGCGAGATGTAATACTGACGCGTTGTAGGGCCCTCTAATGTCCCGCGAGTAAGGTTGTCGTCCTTTTAACAGCTCACGATGTACGATCCGGGAAGGAAAAACATAGCAAAAGTAGAAAAGTAGCCCGAAACTAATGAAAACGTTCGATTTTGGGCTCCAAAAAATGGCCCTACGAGCAAGATGGCTGCCCCCGACCTTGAGCTCTTGGAGAGCTTTAAACGGTATACTGTGCCCCGTGTAAGTCCTTACGGATCAAAAGTTATGGGCACCGGAGCGACGGAGACCTAGTCACAGGCCCTACGCCCTCGGTTTGCGGGCCCAACGTCCAAGTGAAGCGAAGTTGTCTTGCCCAAGGTGCCGTGGGATTCGAATATAGAATTGTGGTGGATAAATTATCTTGGCAACCCTAACCGAAGGACAAAAAAATTGAAAAGGGGGGTGCAACACGAGGATTTCCCAGGGGGTCACCCATCCTAGTACTACTCTCGCCCAAGCACGCTTAACTTCGGAGTTCTGATGGGATCCGGTGCATTAGTGCTAGTATGATCGCACCCGACATGTTGAGGGCACAATTCCTTTATGTGTTAACGGTTCACAGTCCCAACCTAGAGAGATAGCTCATTCAGAAGGCCCAATGGGCTTAACGACTACCCATCCGCTTAAACAACGCAGCATCATCGCAAGATGTGATATCGACACATTGTTGGGCCCTCTAATGTCCCACGAGTAAGGTTGTCATCCTTTTAACAGCTCACGACGTACGATCCGGGACGGAAAAGCAGAGTTTATTAAGAAAAGTGGCCCGAAACTGATGAAAACATTCGATTTTGGACTCCAAAGAGGGCAAAGCGAGCAAGCTAGCTGCCCCCATCATAGGGCTCTCAGAAAGCTTTTCAGCGGTATGCTGTGCGCCGTGTAACTCCTTACGGATCAAAATTTATGGGCACCGGAGCGACAGAGACCTGGTCACAAGCCCTACGCCCTCGGGTTGCGGGACCAGCCTCCACGTGAAGCGAAGTTGTCTTGCCCAAGGTGCCGTGGGACTCGATAATAGAAATGTGGTGGATAAAGTATCTTGGCAACCCTAACCGGAGGAAAAAAAATTGAAAAGGGGGGTGCAAAACGAGGAATTCCCAGGGGGTCACCCATCCTAGTACTACTCTCGCCCAAGCACGCTTAACTTCGGAGTTCTGATGGGATCCGGAGCATTAGTGCTGGAATGATCGCACCCATCATGTTGGTGGTAGAATTCCTTTTTGTGTTAAAGGATCACAATCCCAGCCTAGAGAGATGGCCATTTAGAAGGCCCAATGGGCTTAACAACAACCCATCCGCTTCAAGAACACAGCATCCTCGCAAGACGTGATATCGATGAATTGTAGGGCCCTCTAATGACCCGCGAGTAAGGTTGTCGTCCTTTTAACAGTTCACGACGTACGATCCGGGACGGAAAAACAGAGCTTAATAAGAAAAGTGGCCCGAAACTGATGAAAACGTTCAATTTTGGGCTCCTAAAAGGGCACAGCAAGCAAGCTTGCTGCCCCCTTCGTAGAGCTCTCGGAGAGATTTCCAACAGTATGATGTGCACCACGTAACTCCTTACGGATCAAAAATTATAGGCACCGGAGCTACGGAGACCTGGTCACAAGCCCTACGCCCTCGACTTGCGGGCCCAGCCTCCAGGTGAAGCGAAGTTGTGTTGCGCAATGTGCCGGGGGGTTCGATAATAGAAATGTGGTGGATAAAGTAGCTTCGCAACCCTAACCGGAGGAAAAAAAAATGAAAATGGGAGTGCAAGACGAGGACTTCCCAGGGGGTCACCCATCCTAGTACTACTCTCGCACAAGCACGCTTAACTTCAGAGTTCTGATGGGATCCGGTGCATTAGTGCTGGTATGATCGCACCCGTCATGTTAGGGGTAGAATTCTTTTTTGTGTTAAAGGTTCACAGTCCCAGCCTAGAGAGATGGCCCATTCAGAAGGGCAAATGGGCCTAACAGCAACCCATCCGCTTCAACAACACAGCATCCTCGCAAGACGTGATATCGACGCGTTGTAAGGCCCTTTAATGTCCCGCGAGTAAGGTTGTCATCCTTTTAACAGCTCATGACATACAGTCTGGGATGGAAAAATAGAGCTTAATAAGAAAAGTGGCCCGAAACTAATGAAAATGTTCGATTTTGGGCTCCAAAATGGGTACAGAGAGCAAGCTAGCTGCCCCCGTCGTAGAGCTCTTAGAGAGCTTTCAAATGGTATGCTGTGCACCGCGTAACTCCGTACGGAACAAAAGTTTTGGGCACCGGAGCGACAGACACTTGGTCACAAGCCCCACGCCCACAGTTTGTGGGCCCAGCATCTACGTGAAGCGCAGTTGCCTTGCCCAAGGTGGCGTGGGATTCGGGAATAGAAATGTGGTGGATAAAGCATCTTGGCAAGCCTAACCAGGGCAAAAAAATTGAAAAAGGGGGTGCAACACGAGGACTTCCCAGGGGGTCACCCATCCTAGTACTATTCTCGCCCAAGCACGCTTAACTTCGGAGTTCTGATACGATCCTATGCATTAATGCTGGTATGATCGCACCCGTCATGTTGATGGCACAATTCCTTTATGTGTTAACGGTTCACAGTCCTAACCTAGACAAATAGCCCATTCAGAAGGCCCAATGGGCTTAACAACAACCTGTCTGCTTTAACAACGCAGTATCCTCGCAAGATGTGATACCGACGCGTTGTAGGTCCCTCTAATGTCCCGCGAGTAAGGTTGTCGTCCTTTTAACAGCTCACGATGTACGATCCGGGAAGGAAAAACATAGCTTAATAAGAAAAGTGGCCCAAAACTGATGAAAACGTTCGATTTTGGGCTCCAAAAAGGGCACAGCAAGCAAGCTTGCTGCCCCCGTTGTAGGGCTCTCGGAGAGCTTTCCAACAGTATGATGTGCACCGCGTAACTCATTCCGGATCAAAAGTTATGGACCTCGGAGCTACGGAGACCTGGTCACGAGCCCTACGCCCTCGATTTGCGGGCCCAGCCTCAACGTGAAGTGAAGTTGTCTTGCCCAAGGTGCCGTGGGATTCGATAATAGAAATGTGGTGGATAAAGTAGCTTGGCAACCCTAACCGGAGGAAAAAAAAATTGAAAAGGGGAGTGCAAGACGAGGACTTCCCAGGGGGTCACCCATCCTAGTACTACTCTCGCCCAAGCACGCTTAACTTCAGAGTTCTAATGGGATACGGTGCATTAGTGCTGGTATGATCGCACCCGTCATGTTAGGGGTAGAATTCTTTTTTGTGTTGAAGGTTCACAGTCCCAGCCTAGAGAGATGGCCCATTCAGAAGGCCAAATGGGCTTAACAACAACCTATCCGCTTCAAGAACGCAGCATCCTCGCAAGACATTATATTGACGCATTGTAGCGCCCTCTAATGTCCCACGAGTAAGGTTGTCGTCCTTTTAACAGCTCACGACGTACGATCCGGGACGAAAAAATAGAGCTTAATAAGAAAAGTGACCCGAAACTGATGAAAATGTTCAATTTTGGGCTCCAAAAAGGGTACAGAGAGCAAGCTAGCTGCCCCCGTCGTAGAGCTCTCAGAGAGCTTTCCAACGGTATGTTGTGCGCTGCTTAACTCCTTACGGAACAACAGTTATGGCCACGGGAGCGACGGAAACGTGGTCACAAGCCCTACGCCCTCTGTTTGCGGGCCCAGCCTCCACGTGAAGCGAAGTTGTCTTGCCCAAGGTGCTGTGGGAATCGATAATAGAAATGTGGTGGATAAAGTATCTTGGCAACCCTAACCGGTGGAAAAAAAAATGAAAAGGGGGGTGCAACATGAGGACTTCCTAGGGGGTCACCCATCCTAGTACTACTCTCGCCCAAGCACGCTTAATTTCAAAGTTCTGATAGGATCCAGTGCATTAGTGCTGGCATGATCACACCCGTCATGTTGAGGGTACAATTCCTTTATGTGTTAACGGTTCACAGTCCTAGCCTAGAGAGATAGCCCATTCAGAAGGCCCAATGGGCTTAACAACAACCCATCTGCTTCAACAACGCAGTATCCTCGCAAGATGTGATATCGACGCGTTGTAGGGCCCTCTAATGTCCCGTGAGTAAGGTTGTCGTCCTTTTAACAGCTCACAAAGTACGATCCGGAAAGGAAAAACATAGCAAAACTAGAAAAGTAGCCCGAAACTAATGAAAACGTTCGATTTTGGGCTCCAAAAAATGCCCCAACGAGCAATCTGGCTGCCCCCGACCTTGAGCTCCTGGAGAGCTTTCCAACGGTAAGCTGTGCACCGTGTTACTCCTTACGGATCAAAAGTTATGGGCACCGGAGCGACGGAGACCTGGTCACAAGCCCTACGCCCTCGGTTTGCGGGCCCAGCCTCCACGTGAAGCGAAGTTGTCTTGCCCAAGGTGCCGTGGGATTCGATTATAGAAATGTGGTGGATAAATTATCTTGGCAACCCTAACCGAAGGTAAAAAAATTGAAAAGAGGGGTGCATTACGAGGATTTCCCGAGGGGTCACCCATCCTAGTACTACTCTCGCACAAGCACGCTTAACTTCGGAGTTCTGATGGGATCCGGTGCATTAGTGCTGTTATGATCGCACCCGTCTTGTTGGGGGTGGAATTCCTTTTTGTGTTAACGGTTCACAGTCCTAGTCTGGAGAGATAGCCCACTCAGTAGGCCCAATGGGCTTAACAACAACCCATCCGCTTTAACAACGTAGCATCATCGCAAGACGTGATATCGATCCATTGTAAGGCCCTCTAATGTCCCACGAGTAAGGTTGTCATCCTTTTAACAGCTCACGACGTACGATCTGGGACGGAAAAGCAGAGCTTAATAAGAAAAGTGGCCGAAAACTGATGAAAACGTTCGATTTTGGTCTCCAAAAAGGGCATAGCGAGCAAGCTAGCTGCCCCCGTCATAGAGCTCTCAGGGAGCTTTGCAACGGTATGCTGTGCGCCGCGTAACTCCTCACAGATCAAAAGTTCTGGGCACCGGAGCGACAGAGACTTGGTCACAAGCCTTACGCCCTCGGTTTGCGGGCCCATCCTCCACGTTGGGGGTAGAATTCTTTTTTGTGTTAAAGGTTCACAGTCCCAGCCTAGATAGATGGCCCATTCAGAAGGCCCAATGGGCTTAACAACAACCCATCAGCTTCAAGAACGCAGCATCCTCGCAAGACGTGATATCGACGAATTATAGGGCCCTCTAATGTCCTGTGAGTAAGGTTGTCGTCCTTTTAACAGTTCACGACGTACAATTCGGGATTGAAAAACAGAGCTTAATAAGAAAAATGGCCTGAAACTGTTGAAAACGTTCGATTTTGGTCTCAAAAAAAGGGCATAGCGAGCACGCTGGCTGCCCCCGTCGTAGAGCTCTCGGAGAGCTTTCTAACGGTATGCTGTGCATCGCGTAACTCCTTACGGATCAAAAGTTAGGGGCACCAGAGCTACGGAGACCTGGTCACAAGCCCTACGCCCTCGATTTGCGGGCCCAGCCTCCACGTGAAGCGAAGTTGTCTTGCCCAAGGTGCCGTGGGATTCAATAATAGAAATGTGGTGGATAAAGTAGCTTGGCAACCCTAATCGGAGGAAAAAAAATTGAAAAGGGGAGTGCAAGACGAGGACTTCCTAGTGGGTCACCCATCCTAGTACTACTCTCGCCCAAGCTCGCTTAACTTCGGAGTTCTGATGGACTCCGGTGCATTAGTGCTGGTATGATCGCACCCGTCATGTTAGGGGTAGAATTCTTTTTTGTGTTAAAGGTTCACAGTCCCAGCCTAAAGAGATGGCCCATTCAAAAGGCCAAATGGGCTTAACAACAACCCATCCGCTTCAAGAACGCAGCATCCTCGCAAGACATGATATCGACGCATTGTAGCGCCCTCTAATGTCCCGCGAGTAAGGTTGTCATCCTTTTAACAGCTCACGACGTACGATCCGGGATAGAAAAGTAGAGATTAATAAGAAAAGTGGCCCGAAACTGATGAAAATGTTCAATTTTGGGCTCCAAAAAGGGCATAGCGAGCAAGCCAGCTGCCCTCGTCGTAGAGCTCTCGGAGCCCTTTCCAACGGTATGTTGTGCGCCGCGTAACTCCTTACGGATCAAAAGTTATGGGCAGCGGAGCGACAAAGACCTGGTGACAAGCCGTACGCCCTCAGTTTGCGGTGCCCACCCTCCACGTGAAGCAAAGTTGTCTTGCCCAAGGTGCCGTGGGATTTGGTAATAGAAATGTGGTGGATAAAACATCTTGGCAACCCTAACCTGAGGAAAAAAAATTGAAAAGGGGGGTGCAACACGAGGACTTCCCAGGGGGTCACCCATCCTAGTACCATTCTCGCCCAAGCACGCTTAACTTCGGAGTTCTGATAGGATCCAGTGCATTAGTGCTGGTATGATCGCACCCATCATGTTGATGGCACAATTTCTTTATGTGTTAACGGTTCACAGTCCCAGCCTAGAGAGATAGCCCATTCAGAAGGCCCAATGGGCTTAACAACAATCCATCTGCTTTAACAACGCAGTATCCTCGCAAGATGTGATACCACGCATTGTAGGGCCCTCTAATGTCCCGCGAGTCAGGTTGTCGTCCTTTGAACAGCTCACGATATACGATCCAGGAAGGAAAAACATAGCAAAATTAGAAAAGTAGCCCGAAACTAATGAAAACGTTCGATTTTGGGCTCCAAAAAATGGCCCTACGAGCAAGTTGGCTGCCCCGTCCTTGAGCTCTTGGAGAACTTTCCAACAGTATGCTGTGCGCCGTGTTACTCCTTACGGATCAAAAGTTATGGGCGCCGGAGCTACGGAGACCTGGTCACAAGCCCTACGCCCTCGGTTTGCGGGCCCAGCCTCCACGTGAAGCAAAGTTGTCTTGCCCAAGGTGCCGTGGGATTCGATTATAGAAATGTGGTGGATAAATTATCTTGGCAACCCTAACCTAAGGTAAAAAAATTGAAAAGAGGGGTGCAACACAAGGATTTCCCAGGGGGTAACCCATCCTAGTACTATTCTCGCACAAGCACGCTTAACTTCGGAGTTCTGATGGGATCTGGTGCATTACTGCTGTTATGATCACACCCGTCATGTTCGGGGTAGAATTCCTTTTTGTGTTAACGGTTCACAGTCCCAGTCTGGAGAGATGGCCCATTAAGTAGGCCCAATGGGCTTAACAGCAACCCATCCGCTTCAACAACGCAGCATCATCGCAAGACGTGATATCGATGCATTGTAGGGCCCTCTAATGTCCCACGAGTAAGGTTGTCATCCTTTTAACAGCTCACAACGTACGATCCGGGACAAAAAAGCAGAGCTTAATAAGAAAAGTGGCCCGAAACTGATGAAAATGTTCGATTTTGGGCTCCAAAAAGGGAAAAGCAAGCAACTTGCTTCCCCCATCGTAGAGCTCTCGGAGAGCTTTCAAACGGTATGTTGTGCACCGCGTAACTCCTTACGGATCAAAATTTAATGAAACCGGAGCGACGGAGACCTGGTCACAAGCCCTACGCCCTCGGTTTGCGGGCCCAGCCTCCACGTGAAGCGAAGTTGTCTTGCCCAAGGTGCCGTGGGATTCGATAATAGAAATGTGGTGGTAAATGTATCTTGGCAACCCTAACCGGTGGAAAAAAATTTGAAAAGGGGGGTGCAACACAAGGACATCCCAGGGGGTCACCCATCCTAGTACTATTCTCGCCCAAGCACGCTTAACTTCGGAGTTCTGATGGGATTTGGTGCATTAGTGCTGGTATGATCGCACCCGTCATGGTGGGGGTAGAATTCCTTTTTGTGTTAACGGTTCACAATCCCAGCCTAGGTAGATGGCCCATTCAGAAGGCCCAATGGGCTTAACAACAACCGATCCGCGTCAAGAACGTAGCATCCTCACAAGACATGTTATCGATGCATTGTATCGCCCTCTAATGTCCCGCGTGTAAGGTTGTCGTCCTTTTAACAGCTCACGACGTACGATCCTGGACGGAAAAACATAGCTAAATATGAAAAGTAGCCCAAAACTGATGAAAATGTTCGATTTTCGGCTCCAAAAAGGGCACAGCGAGCAAGTTAGCTACCCCCATCGTAGAGCTCTCAGAGAGCTTTCCAACGGTATGCTGTACGCCGCGTAACTCTTTACGGATCAAAAGTTATTGGCACCGGAGCGACAGAGACTTGGTCACAAGCCATACACCATCGGTTTACGAGCCCAACCTCCACGTGAAGCGAAGTTGTCTTGCCCAAGGTGCCGTGGGATTCGATAATAGAAATTTGGTGGATAAAGTATCTTGGCAACCCTAACCGGAGGAAAATAAATTGAAAAGGGTGGTGCAACATGAGGACTTCCCAGGGGGTCACCCATCCTAGTACTACTCACGCCCAAGCACGTTTAACTTCGGAGTTCTGATGGGATCCGGTGCATTAGTGCTGGTATGTTCACACCCGTCATGTTGGGGGTATAATTCCTTTTTCTGTTAAAGGTTCACAGTCCTGGCCTAGAGTGATGGCCCATTAAGAAGGCCCAATGGGCTTAACAACAACCCATCCGTTTCAACATCGCAGCATCCTCGCAAGACATGATATCGACGCATTGTAGCGCCCTCTAATGTCCTGCGAGTAAGGTTTTCATCCTTTTAACAGCTCACGACATACGATCCGAGACGGAAAAACAGAGCTTAATAAGAAAAGTGTCCAGAAACTGATGAAAACGTTCGATTTTGGGCCCCAAAAAGGGCACAGCAAGCAAGCTTGTAGCCCCCGTCGTAGAGCTCTCGGAGAGCTTTCCAACGGTATGTTGTGCGCCGCGTAACTCCTTACGGATCAAAAGTTATGGGCACCAGAGCGACGGAGACCTGGTCACAAGCCCCACGATCTCAGTTTGCGGGCCCAGCCTCTACGTGAAGTGAAGTTGTCTTGCCCAAGGTGCCGTGGGATTCGATAATAGAAATGTGGTGGATAAATTAGCTTGGCAACCCAAACCGGAGGAAAATAAATTGAAAAGGGGGGTGCAACACGTGGACTTCTCAGGGGGTTACCCATTCTAGTACTACTCTCGCCCAAGCACACTTAACTTCAAATTTCTGATGGGATCCGGAGCATTAGTGCAGGTATGATGGCATTGTCATGGTGGGGGTAGAATTCCTTTTTGTGTTAACGGTTCACAATCCCAGCCTAGAGAGATGGCCCATTCAGAAGGCCCAATGGGCTTAACAACAACCCATCCGCTTCAACAACGCAGCATCCTCGCAAGACGTGATATCGATGCGTTGTAGGGCCATCTAAAGTCCCGAGAGTAAGGTTGTCTTCCTTTTAACAACTCACGACGTACGATCCTGGACGGAACAACCGAGCTTAATAAGAAAAGTGGCCTGAAACTGATGAAAACGTTCGATTTTGGGCTCCAAAAAGAGCACAGCGAGCAAGCTAGCTGCGCCCGTCATAGATCTCTCGGAGAGATTTCCAACGGTATGCTGTGCGCCGCGTAACTCCTTACAAATCAAAAGTTATGGGTACCGCAGCGACAAAGACTTGTCACAAGCCCTATGCCCTCGGTTTGCAGGCCCAGCCTCCACGTGAAGCGAAGTTGTCTTGCCCAAGGTGCCGTGGGATTCGATAATAGAAATGTGATGGATAAAGTAGCTTGGCAACCCTAACAAGAGGAAAAAAATTGAAAAGTAGGGTGTAACAAGAGGACTTCCGAGGGAGTCACCCATCCTAGTACTACTCTCGCCCAAGCACGCTTAACTTCGGAGTTCTGATGGGATCCGGTGCATTAGTGGTGGTATCATCGCACCCGTCATGTTGGGGGTAGAATTCCTTTTTGTGTTAATGGTTCACAGTCCAAGCCTAGAGAGATGGCCCATTAAGAAGGCCTAATTGCCTTAACAACAACCCATCCGCTTCAACAACGTAGCATCCTCGCAAGACGTGATATCTACGTGTTGTAGGGCCCTTTAATGTCTTGCGAGTAAGGTTATCATCCTTTTAACAACTCACGACGTACGATCTGGGACAGAAAAACAGAGCATAATAAAAAAAGTGGCAAGAAACTGATGAAAACGTCCAATTTTTGGTTCCAAAAAGAGAACAGCGAGCAATCTAGCTGCCCCTATCGTAGAGCTCTCAGAGAGCTTTCAAACGGTATGTTGTGCGCCGCGTAACTCCTTACGGATCAAAAGTTATGGGCACCGGAGCTAGAGAGACTTGCTCACAAGCCCTACGCCCTCGGTTTGCGGGCCCAGCCTCCACGTGAAGCGAAGTTGTCTTGCCCAAGGTGCTGTGGGATTCAATAATAGAAATGTGGTGGATAAAGTATCTTGGCAACCCTAACCGGAGGAAAAAAAATTGAAAAGGGGGGTGCAACTCCAGGACTTCCCAAGGGGTCACCCATCCTAGTACTACTCTCGCCCAAGCATGCTTAACTTCGGAGTTCTGATGAGATCCGGTGCATTAGTGCTGGTATGATCGCACCCGTCATGTTGGGGGGAGAATTCCTTTTTGTCTTAATGGTTCACAGTCGCAGCCTAGATAGATGGCCCATTCAGAAGGCCCAATGGCCTTAACAACAACCCATCCGTTTCAACGACGCAGCATCCTCGCAAGACATGATATCAATGCATTGTAGCGCCTTCTAATGTCCCGCAAGTAAGGTTGTCGTCCTTTTAACAGCTCACGACGTACGATCCGGGATGGAAAAACAGAGCTTAATAATAAAAGTGGCTCGAAATTGATGAAAACGTTCAATTTTGGGCTCCAAAAAGGGCACAGCGAGCAAGCTGTTGCGCCCATCGTAGAGCTCTCGGAGAGCTTTCCAATGGTATGTTCTGCGCCACATAACTCCTTACGGATCAAAAGTTATGGGCACCGGAGCGACAGAGACTTGGTCACAAGCCCTACGCCCCCGATTTGCGGGCCCAGCTTCCACGTGAAGCGAAGTTGTCTTGCCCAAGGTGTCGTGGGGTTCGATAAAAGAAATGTGGTGGACAAAGTATCTTGGAAAACCTAACCAGAGGCAAAAAAAATTGGAAAGGGTAGTGCAACACGAGGACTTCCCAGGGGGTCACCCATTCTAGTAATACTCTTGCCCAAGCACGCTTAACTTCGGAGTTCTGATGGGATCCGGTGCATTAGTGTTGGTATGATCACACCCATCATGTTGGGTGTAGAATTCCTTTTTGTTTTAAAGGTTCACAGTCCCAGCCTAGAGAGATGGCCCATTCAGAAGGCCCAATGGGCTTAACAACAAGCCATCCTTTTCAACAACGCAACATCCTCGCAAGACGTGATATTGACGCATTGTAGGGCCCTCTAATGTCTTGCGAGTAAGGTTGTCGTCCTTTTAAAAGCTCACGACATACGATCCGGGATGGAAAAACAGAGGTTAATAAGAAAAGTGGCCCGAAACTGATGAAAACGTTCGATTTTAGGATCCAAAAAGGGCACAGCGAGCAAGCTGTTGCGCCCGTCGTAGAGCTCTCGGAGAGCTTTCCTACGGTATGCTGTGCGCCGCGTAACTCCTTACGGATCAAAAGTTATGGGCACCGGAGCGACAGAGACTTGGTCACTAGTCCTACGCCCTCAGTTTGCGGGCCCAGCTTCCACGTGAAGCGAAGTTGTCTTGCCCAAGGTGTCGTGGGGTTCGATAAAAGAAATGTGGTGGACAAAGTATCTTGGCAAACCTAACCGGAGGCAAAAAAAATTGAAAATGGGGGTGCAACACGAGGACTTCCCAGGGGGTCACCTATTCTAGTACTACTCTTGCCCAAGCATGCTTAACTTCAGAGTTCTGATGGGATCCGGTGCATTAGTGCTGGTATGATCAAACCCGTCATGTTGGTTGTAGAATTTCTTTTTGTGTTAGAGGTTCACAGTCCCAACATAGAGAGATGGCCCATTCAGAAGGCCCAATGGGCTTAACAACAACCCATCCGCTTCAACAACACAGGATCCTCGCAAGACGTGATATCGACACATTGTAGTGCCAGCTAATGTCCCGCGAGTAAGGTTGTCGTCCTTTTAATAGTTCACGACGTATGATCCGGGACAGAAAAACAAAGTTTAATAAGAAAAGTGGCCCGAAACTGATGAAAACGTTCAATTTTGGGCTCCCAATATGGCAAAGCAAGCAAGCTTATTACCCTAGTCGTAGACCTCTCAGAGAGCTTTCCAACGGTACGTTGTACACCGCGTAACTCCTTACGAATCAAAAGTTATGGGCACCAAAGGGACGGAGACCAGGTCCCATGCCCTACGCCCTCGGTTTTCAGGCCCAGCCTCTACGTGACGCGAAGTTGTCTTGCCCCAGGTGCCGTGGGATTCGATAATAGAAATGTGGTGGAGTAATTAGCTTGGCAACCCTAACCGGAGGAAAATAAATTGAAAATGGGGGTGCAACACGAGGACTTCCCAGGGGGTCACCCATCCTAGTACTACTCTCGCCCAAACACGCTTAACTTCGGAGTTCTGATGGGATCCGGTGCATTATTGCTGGTATGATCGCACCCGTCATGTTGGGGGTAGAATTCCTTTTTGTGTTAACGGTTCACAGTCCCAGCCTAGAGAGATGGCCCATTCAGAAGGCCCAATGGGCTTAACAACAACCCATCCGCTTCAACAACGCAGCATCCTCACAAGACGTGATATCGACGCATTGTAGCGCCCTCTTATGTCCCGCGAGCAAGGTTGTCATCCTTTTAAAAGCTCACAACATACGATCCGGGACGGAAAAAGAGAGCTTTATAAGAAAAATGGCCCGAAACTGATGAAAATGTTCAATTTTGGGCTCCAAAAAGGGCACAGCGAGCAAGCTGGCTGCCCTCGTCGTAGAGCTCTCAGAGAGCTTTGCAATGGCATGCTGTGCGCTGCGTAAATCCTTGCGGATCAAAAGTTATGGGCACCGGAGCGAAGGAGACCTGGTCGCAGGCCCTACGTCCTCGGTTTGCGGGCCTATCCTCCACTTGAATTGAAGTTGTCTTACCCAAGGTGCCGTGGGATTCAATAAAAGAAATGTGGGGGATAAAGTCTTTTGGCAACCCTAACCGGAGAAATGAAATTGAAAAGGGGGGTACAACACGAGGCCTTCCCAAGGGGTCGCCCATCTTAGTACTACTCTCGCCCAAGCACGCTTAACTTCGGAGTTCTAATGGGATCCGGTGCATTAGTGCTCGTATGATCGCACCCGTCATGTTGGGTGTAGAATTTCTTTTGGTGTTAGAGGTTCACAGTCCCAGCCAAGAGAGATGGCCGATTCAGAAGGCCCATTGGGCTTAACACCAACCCTTCCGCTTCAACAAAGCAGCATCCTCGCAAGACGTGATATCAACGCATTGTAGTGCCCTCTAATGTCCCGTGAGTAAGATTATCGTCCTTTTAACAGCTCACGACGTACGATCCGTGATGGGAAAACAGAGCTTAATAAGAAAAGTGGCCCGAAACTGATGAAAACGTTCGATTTTGGGCTCCAAAAAAGGCAAAGCAAGCAAGCTTGCTACCCCCGTCGTAGAGCTCTCGGAGAGCTTTGCAACGGTATGCTATGCGCCGCGTAACTTCTTACGGATCAAAACGTATGGGCACTGGAGCGACAGAGACCTGGTCACAAGCCCTACGCCCTCAGTTTGCGGGCCCAGCCTCCAAGTGAAGCGAAGTTGTCTTGCCCAAGGTGCCGTTGGATTCGAATATAGAATTGTGGTGGATAAATTATCTTGGCAACCCTAACCGAAGGAAAAAAAGATGGAAAATGGGGGTGCAACACGAGGACTTACCAGGGGATCACCCATCCTAGTACTACTCTCGCCCAAGCACGCTTAACTTCGGAGTTCTTATGAGATCCGGTGCATTAGTGCTGGTATGATCGCACCCATCATGTTGGGGGTAGAATTCCTTTTTGTGTTAACGGTTCACAGTCCCAACCTAGAGAGATAGCCCATTCAGACGGCCCAATGGGCTTAACAACAACCCATCCGCTTCAACAACGTAGCATCCTCGCAAGACGTGATATCGACGCATTGTAGCGCCCTCTAATGTCCCTTGAGTAAGGTTGTCGTCCTTTTCAAAGCTCACGATGTACGATCCGGGATGAAAAAACATAGCTTAATTAGAAAAGTGGCCCAAAACTGATGAAAACATTCGATTTTGGGCTCCAAAAAGAGGACAGCCTGCAAGCTGTTGCCCACGTCGTAGAGCTCTCGGAGAGCTTTCAAACGGTATGCTGTGCGCCGTGTAACTCCTTACGGATCAAAAGCTATTGGCACCGGAGCGACGGAGACCTGGTCAAAAGCCCTACGCCCTCGGTTTGCGGGCCCAGCCTCTACGTGAAGCGAAGGTGTCTTGCCCAAGGTGCCGTGGGATTCAGTAATAGAAATGTGGTGGATAAAGTAGCTTGGTAACCCTAACCAGAGGAAAAAAATTGAAAAGTGGGGTGCAACACGTGTACTTCACAAGGGGTCACCCATCCTAGTACTACTCTCGCCCAAGTACGCATAACTTCGGAGTTCTGATGGGATCCGGTGAATTAGTGCTGGTATGATCGCACCCGTCATGTTGGGGGTAGAATTCCTTTTTGTGTTAACGGTTCACAATCCCAGCCTAGTGAGATGGCCCATGCAGAAGGCCCAATGGGCTTAACAACAACCCATCCGCTTCAACAACATAGCATCCTCGCAAGACGTGATATCTATGCATTGTAGGGCCCTCTAATCTCCCGCGAGTAAGGTTGTTGTCCTTTTAACAGCTCACGACATACGATCCGAGACAGAAAAATAGAGCTTAATAAGAAAAGTTGCTTGAAACTGATGAAAACATTCGATTTTGGGCTCCAAAAATGGGCACAGCGAGCAATCTAGCTGCCCCCGTCGTAGAGCTCTCGGAGAGCTTTCCAACGGTATGATGTGCGCCGCGTAACTCCTTACGGATCAAAAGTAATGGGCACCGAAGCGACAAAGACTTGGTCACAAGCCCTACAACCTCGGTTTGTGGGCCCAGCCTCCATGTGAAGCGAAGTTGTCTTGCCCAAGGTGCCGTGGGACTCGATAATAAAAATGTGGTGGATAAAGTATATTGGCAACCCTAACCGGAGGAAAAAAATTGAAAAGGGGGGTGCAACACGAGGACTTCCAAGGGGGTCACCCATCCTAGTACTACTCTCGCCCAAGCATGCTAAACTTCGGAGTTCTGATGGGATCCGGTGTATTAGTGCTGTTATGATCGCACCCGTCACGTTAGGGGTGGAATTCCTTTTTGTGTTAGCGTTTCACAGTCCCAGCCTAGTGAGATGGCCTATTCAGAAGGCCCAATGGGCTTAACAACAACCCATCTGCTTCAACAACGCAGCATCCTCGCAATACGTGATATCGACGCATTGTAGGGCCCTCTAATGTCCCGCGAGTAAGGTTGTCATCTTTTTAACAGTTCACGACGTACAATCCAGGCCGGAAAAACATAACTTAAAAAGAAAAGTGGACCGAAACTGATGAAAACGTTCGATTTTGGGCTCCAAAAATGCAGAGCAAGGAAGCTTGCTACCCCTGTTGTAGAGCTCTCGGAGAGCTTTCCAACGGTATGCTGTGCGTTGCGTAACTCCATATGGATCAAAAGTTATGGGCACCGGAGCGACGGAGACCTGGTCACAAGCCCGACGCCCTCGGTTTGTGGGCCTAGCCTCCACGTGAAGCGAAGTGTCTTGGCCAAGGTGTCGTGGGATTCGATAATAAAAATGTGGTGGATAATGTAGCTTGGCAACCCTAACCGGAGGAAAAAAAATTGAAAAAGGGGGTACAACACGAGAACTTCCCCGGGAGTCACCCATCCTAGTACTACTCTCGCCCAAACACGATTAACTTCAGAGTTCTGAGGGGATCTGGTGCACTAGGGCTGGTATGATCGCACCCGTCACGTTGGGGGTAGAATTCCTTTTTGTGTTAACGGTTCACAGTCCCAGCCTAGTGAGATGGCCTATTCAGAAGGCCCAATGGGCTTAACAACAACCCACCTGCTTCAACAATGCATCATCCTCGCAATACGTGATATCGACGCATTGTAGGGCCCCCTAATGTCCCGCGAGTAAGGTTGTCGTCCTTTTAACAGCTTACGACATACGATCCGGGACGGAAAAACAAAGCTTAATAAGAAAAGTGTCCTAAAATTGAAGAAAACGTTCGATTTTGGGTTCCAAAAAGCGCACAGCAAGCAAGCTTCCAGCCCCCGTCGTGGAGCTCTCAGAGAGCTTTCCAACGGTATGCTGTGCACCGCGTAACTCCTTACGGATCAAAAGTTATGGGCACCGGAGCGACGGAGATCTAGTCACAAGCCCTACGCCTTCGGTTTGCAGGCCTAGCCTCTACGTGAAGCAAAGTTATCTTGCCCAAGGTGCCGTGGGATTCGAAAATAGAAATGTGGTGGATAAAGTATCTTGGTAACCCAAACCGGTGCAAAATAAATTGAAAAAGGGGTGCAACACAAGGACTTCCCAGGGGGTCACCCATCCTAGCACTACTCTCGCCCAAGCACGCTTAACTTTGGAGTTCTGATGGGATCTGGTGCATTAGTGCTGGTATAATCGCACCCGTCATGGTGGGGGTAGAATTCCCCTTTGTGTTAACGGTTCACTGTCCCAGCCTAGAGAGATGGCCCATTCTGAAAGCCCAATGGGCTTAACGTGATATCGACGCGTTGTAGGGCCCTTTAATGTCCCACGAGTATGGTTGTGATCCTTTTAACAGTTCACGACGTACGATCCGTGACGAAAAAACTGAGTTTAATAAGAAAAGTGGCCCGAAACTGATGAAAACGTTCGATTTTGGGCTCCAAAAATGGCACAACAAGCAAGATTGCTACGTCCGTCGTAGAGCTCTCGGACAGCATTCCAACGGTATGCTGTGCGCCGCGTAACCCCTTACGGATCAAAAGTTATAGGCACCGGAGCGACGAAGACCTCGTCACAAGCCCTACGCCCTCGGTTTGCGGGCCCAGCCTCCACGTGAAGCGAAGTTGTCTTGCCCAAGGTGCCGTGGGATTCGATAATAAAAATGTGATGGATAAAGTAGCTTGGCAACACTAACCGGAGGAAAAAAAATTGGAAAGGGGGGAGCAACAGGAGGACTTCCCAGGGGGTCGCCCGTTCAAGTACTACTCTCGCCCAAGCACGCTTAACTTCAGAGTTCTGAAGGGATCCGGTGCATTAGTGCTGGTATGATCGCACCCGTCATGGTGGGGGTAGAATTCCTTTTTGTGTTAACGGTTCACAATCCTAGCCTAGTGAGATGGCCCATTCAGATGGCCCAATGGGATTAACAACAACCCATCCGCTTCGACAACGCAGCATCCTCTCAAGACGTAATATCAACGCATTGTAGGGCCCTCTAATGTCCCGCGAGTAAGGTTGTCGTCCTTTTACCAGCTCACGGGGTACGATGTAGGACGGAAAAACAGAGCTTAATGGGCGCAGCGAGTAAGCTTGATGCACCCGTCGTAGAGCTCTCAGAGTGCTTTCCAACGGTATGCTGTGCGCCGCATAACTCCTTACGAATCAAAAGTTATGGGCACCAGAGCGACAAAGACTTGGTCACAAGCCCTACGCCCTCGGTTTGTGGGCCCAGCCTCCACGTGAAGCGAAGTTGTCTGGCCCCAAGTGCCGTGGGATTCGATAAAAGAAATGTGGTGGATAAAGTATCTTGGCAACGCTAACCGGAGGAAAAAAAATAGAAAAGGGGGGCGCAACACGAGGACTTCCCAAGGGGTAACCCATCCTAGTACTACTCTCGCCCAAGCACACTCAACTTCGGAGTTGTGATGGGATCCGGTTCATTAATGCTGGTATGATCGCACCTGTCATGTTGGTGGTAGAATTCCTTTTTGTGTTAACGGTTCACAGTCCCAGCCTAGTGAGATGGCCCATTCAGAAGGCCCAATGGGATTAACAACAACCCATCCGATTCAACAACGCAGCATCCTCGCAAGACGTGATATCGATGCATTGTAGGGCCCTCTAATGTACTGCGAGTAAGGTTGTCGTCCTTTTAACAGCTAACGACGTATGATCCGGGACGGAAAAATATAGCTTAATAAGAAAAGTGGCCCGAAACTGATGAAAATGTTCGATTTTGGACTCCAAAATGGGCGCAGCGAGTAAGCTTGATGCCCCCGTCGTAGAGCTCTCAGAGAGCTTTCCGACGGTATGCTGTGCGCCGCGTAATTCCTTACGAATCAAAAGTTATGGGCACCAGAGCGATAGAGACTTCGTCACAAACCCTACGCCCTCGATTTGAGGGCCTAGCCTCCACGTGAAGTGAAGTTGTCTTGCCCAAGGTGCCGTGGGATTCGATAATAGAAATGTGGTGGATAAAGTATCTTGGCAACCCTAACCAGAGGAAAAAAATTGAAAAGAGGGGTGCAACACGAGGACTTCCCAGGGGGTTACCCATACTAGTACTACTCTCGCCCAAGCACGCTTAACTTCAGAGTTCTGATGGGATCCGGTACATTAGTGCTGGTATGATCGCACCCGTCATGTTGGGGGTAGAATTCATTTTTGTGTTAAAGGTTCACTGTCCCAACCTAAAGAGATGGCCCATTCAGAAGGCCCAATGGGCTTAACAACAACCCATCCGCTTCAACAACACAGCATCCTCGCAAGACGTGATATCGATGCAATGTAGGGCCCTATAATGTCACGCGAGTAAGGTTGTCGTTCTTTTAACAGTTCACGACGTACGATCCGGGACGGAAAAACAAAGCTTAATAATAAAAGTTGCCCGAAACTGATGAAAACGTTCGATTTTGGGCTACAAAAAGGGCAAAGCAAGCAAGCTTTCTACCCCCGTCATTGAGCTCTCGGATAGCTTTCCAACGGTATGCAGTGCGCCGCGTAACTCCTTACGGATCAAAAGTTACGGGCACCGGAGCGACGGAGACCTGGTCACAAGCCTTACACCATCGGTTTCGGGCCCAGCCTCCACGTGAAGCGAAGTTGTCTTGCCCAAGGTGCCGTGGGATTCGATAATAGAAATGTGGCGGATAAAGTAGCTTGGCAACCCTAACCGGAGGAAAAAAAATTGAAAAGTGGGGTGCAACACGAGGACTTCCCACAGGGTCACCCATCCTAGTACTACTCTCGTCCAAGCACGCTTAACTTCAGAGTTCTGATGGGATCCGGTGCATTAGTGCTGGTATGATCGCACCCGTCATGTTGGGGGTAGAATTCCTTTTTGTGTTAAAGGTTCACTGTCCTAACCTAGAGAGATGTCCCATTCAGAAGGCCCAATGGGTTTAACAACAACCCATCCGCTTCAACAACACAGTATCCTCGCAAGGCGTGTTATCGACGCAATGTAGGGCCCTATAATGTCACGCGAGTAAGGTTGTCGTCCTTTTAACAGCTCATGACGTACGATCCGGGATGAAAAAATAGAGCTCAGTAAGAAAAGTGGTCTAAAACTGATGAAAACGTTCGATTTTGGGCTCCAAAAAGGGCAAAGCGAGCAAGCTTGCTGCCCCCGTCGTGGAGTTCTCGGAGAGCTTTGCAACGGTATGCTTTGCGCCATATAACTCCTTACAGATCAAAAGTTATGGGCACCGGAGCGACGAAGACTTGGTCACAAGCCCTACGCCCTCGGTTTGCGGGCCCAGCGTCCACGTGAAGCGAAGTTGTCTTGCCCAAGGTGCCGTGGGATTCGATTATATAAATGTGGTGGATAAAGTATCTTGGCAACCCTAACCGGAGGAAAATAAATTCAAAAGCGGGGTGCAACACGAGGACTTCCTAGGGGGTCACCCATCCGAGTACTATTCTCGCCCAAGCACGCTTAACTTCAGAGTTCTGATGGGATCCGGTGCATTAGTGCTTGTATGATCGCACCCGTCATGGTGGGGGTAGAATTCCTTTTTGTGTTAACGGTTCACAGTCCCAGCCTAGAGAGATGGCCCATTCAGAAGGCTCAATGGGCTTAACAACAACCCATCTGCTTCAACAACGCAGCATCCTCGCAAGACGTGATATTGATGCATTGTAGGGCCCAGTAATGTCCCGCGAGTAAGGTTGTTGTCCTTTTATCAGCTCACGACGTACGATCCGGGATGGAAAAATATAGCTAAACTAGAAACGTGGCCCGAAACTGATGAAAACTTTCGATTTTGGGCTCCAAAAATGGCACAGTGATCAAGCTAGCTGCGCCCGTCTAGTGCTCTCGGAGAGCTTTCCAATGGTATGCTGTGCGCCGCGTTACTCCTTACGGATCAAAAGTTATGGCACTGGAACAACGGAGACTTGGTCACAAGCCCTACGCCATCGGTTTGCGGGCCCAGCCTCCACGTGAAGCGAAGTTGTCTTGCCCAAGGTGCCATGGGATTCGATAATAGAAATGCGATCGATAAAGTATCTTGGCAACCCTAATCGGAGGAAAAAAAATTGAAAAAGGGGGTGCAACACAAGGACCTCCCAGGGGATCACCCATCTTAGTACTACTCTCATCCAAGCATGCTTAACATCAGAGTTCTGATGGGATCCGGTGCATTAGTGCTTGTATGATCGCACCCGTCATGTTGGTGGTAGAATTCCTTTTTGTGTTAATGGTTCAGAGTCCCAGCCTAGAGAGATGGCCCATTCAGATGGCCCAATGGGCTTAACAACAACCCATCCGCTACAACAACGCAGCATCCTCGCAAGACGTGATACCGACGCATTGTAGGGCCCTCTAATGTCCTGCGAGTAAGGTTGTCGTCCTTTTAACAACTCACAACGTACGATCCGGGACGTAAAAACAGAGCATAATAAGAAAGTGGCCCGAAACTGATGAAAATGTTCAATTTTGGGCTCCAAAAAGGGCACAGCAAGCAAGCTTGCTGCCCCCATCGTAGAGCTCTCGGGGAGCTTACAAACGGTATGCTGTGCGCCGCAGAACTCCTTACGGATCAAAAGTTATGGGCACCGGAGCGACGGAGACCTGGTCACAAGCACTACACCCTCGGTTTGCGGGCCCAGCCTCTACGTGAAGCGAAGTTGTCTTGCCCAAGGTGCCGTGGGATTCGATTATTGAAATGTGGTGGATAAAGTATCTTGGCAACCCTAACGGGAGGAAAAAAATTTGAAAAGGGGGGTGCAACACGAGGACTTCCCAGGGGGTTACCCATCCTAGTACTACTCTCTCCCAAGCATACTTAAATCCAGAGTTCTGATGGGATCTGGTGCATTAGTGCTGGTATGATCGCACCCGTCATGTAGAGGGTATAAAGCCCTTTTGTGTTAACGGTTCACAGTCGCAACCTAGAGAGATGGCCCATTCAAAAGGCCCATTGGGCTTAAAAACAAACCATCCGCTTCAACACCACAGCATCCTCGCAAGACGTGATATCGACGCATTGTAGGGCCCTCTAATGTCCCGCGAGTAAGGTTGTCGTCCTTTTAACAGCTCACGACTTACGATCCACGACGGAAAAACAGAGCTTAATAAGAAAAGTGGCCCGAAACTGATGAAAACGTTTGATTTTGTCCTCCAAAAAGGTCACAGCGAACAAGCTAGCTGCCCCCGTCGTAGAGCTCTCAGAGAGCTTTCCAACGGTATGCTGTGCGCCGAGTAACTCATTAGGGATCAAAAGTTATGGCCACCAGAGCGACGGAGACCTGCTCACAAGCCCTACGCCCTCGGTTTGCGGGCCCTGCCTCCACGTGAAGCGAAGTTGTCTTGCCCAAGGTGCCGTGGGATTCGATAAAGGAAATGTGGTGGATAAAGTATCTTGGCAACCCTAACCGGACAAAAAAAAATTGAAAAGAGGAGTGCAACACGAGGACTTCCTAGGGGGTCACCCATCCTAGTACTAAACTCACCCAAGCAACCTTAACTTCGGAGTTCTGATAGGATCCAACGCATTAGTGCTGGTATGATCGCACCCGTCATGTTGATGGCACAATTCCTTTATGTGTTAACGGTTCACTGTCCCAGCCTAGAGAGATCGCCCATTCAGAATGCCCAATGGGCTTAATTGTGATACCCCGAACCTGGCATGTATTCAATAGCATTTAAAGTTCATTTAAATTGCATTTTATTGACCTTTCACCTTCTTTGACTAAACTAGTTGACTTTTCATCTACATTGACCAACTAGGACAAGGTGGGAATTTTTGAAATGTTTAATAAAAGGCAAACTTAGGATTAGAAATAAAAAAATGCAATGTTAAGTTAGTCAAATTTTGGGTCAACTTTGGAATTAAATCTGAACCAATTGGGGAAGAGTTAGGTAGCAAATTATATATGGTTGGAAAGCTCTATGAGTCTAGTTTCTGAGGCTTCAAACCGTTCGTGAATTGGAGTTTTCTAGAAAACGTTATGGCCGTTTTCGTAAGGTCGCGCAAAGCTGTTTTGGTTTAGCGGGTTGACCGAATTTTGACCTTTGACTTCTTGTCATTTTTTTTTAAAATAAGCAGAATGCACACGAAAAAAAACAGAGAAAAAAAAAGGCTTGAAACCATGAGGAAAAGAAGGAGAAAAAAAAAAGAAAATCTCAACTTCAAATCTTCGATTCTTCGCGTGGGCTTGTGCGGGGTGATTTCCGAGGCACTCTACGAGGTTTTCCTAGCGTCTAGGAGCGTCTAAGGTGAGGGTTTCATCGTTATTTGCGCATTTGAAATATTTGTATCTAAACTTTGATTTTTGGATTTTATGCGTAGATTGTTGTTTTAATCGTTTTGTTGCTTAAAGAATGTTCCTTGTTGATTGTAGAACATGTATTTATAGCTTTTTAACATTTTCTGTGGTTAAATATTGGAATTGAAATATAAATTGTGTGATGAATAGTAAATTGTGAATAGTAAACCCCCGTTTCGATGAAGTTGCTCCGTTACGCGTTCTGTTGATGTAGGAAGATGCTAGATATGCTAGAATGCCTAAATGTGTGGTTTAATTGGAATGTGTAATGGAAAAACGGAGAAAAATAGCTTAGTGAAAGTCGGGGTCGTTTAGGTCGAGTTTGGCATTTTCTCGTTTTGCGTGATGGCATTTTTTCGGGAGGCCATAGAAGCACTTTTGGTGTGATTATGGCATTGGTTGGGTGTTTGGTTGGTATAGTTGTAGTTCAAACGAGCAAAGAGGGAAATCGGGGCTTTGCGCGAATTCTAGGGTAAAGTAGGGTTTCGGGGTCCTTGGACGTGCCTTATGGTGACCTAGGAGGATTGGCGAAGTCGGTTTCCAGAACTCGTGGCTCGTGTGGAAATGGTAGTGTTTTGATAGTTGGGGCCGATTTGTGATTTTGCTTGTTATCTTGATATTATGCCTATAGAATGCTTAGAGTTGCTTGATATACTTGTTTAATTGGTGTTATTGTTGCTTATTATTGCTTGTTATGCTTGAAAAGTTAGTTGAATGCTAGTATTGATTGTGATTGCTTGTTATCTCGTTTGTTGTCACTAGTTTGTATTGTTGTGTTATCGCTCGTTTATTGCCTTGTATCGAGTCTTGTATTGCATAGTGCCAGCACGTGAGTGATGGGCCTCTCTGGGTAGCCTCGGGTTGCTAGTGTTGGTTGCTCTAGCTCTGTAGCTATTCCCTCTTCTCGCTTGGGCTGCCTCCCAGGGAGATTTGGGTCGTAGATTGATGGATACTTCCGGGGTATTCCAAATTGGTGTTTAAGGTGGATGCGCGCTTATTGTCATCGTTGTCAACATCAAGCTCGAGATTGATGTATCGCTCGTGAAATGGTACTTTGCTCGTATGAGTGAACCATAGCCTTCAGAGTGTGGTATAGCTTTGAATGGTTGTGTTAATGCTTTCAGTAATTGCTTATTGTATTGATTATTTGTTTTGATTGCTTATTTAATCAGTTATATTGCTTAACTGTCTTATTTGCATTGCACGACTTTCTTTCTCTCCAATTCGATATCTGTCTCGCCCTCACTGAGTATACGTGTTGTGTATACTCACTCCTCGCTAGCACATTTCAGGATAGGCCTTGTTAGCTGGAAAGTTCGTGATTTCGTGAAAGTCCATGCTTGAAGAGTTGTCCTGCGTGTGTGAGACCCGACCCCGAATTGCGTGCGATATCTCGTTTTGCGTGCCCTAGCCTAGATTTGCGTGCCGTGACCTAGGTTTGAGTATTGTGCTTAGTTTTGTGTGCCTTGCATTGAATTACGTGCATTCACATAGTGTTGCGTGCATTTAGTTCAAAAATGTGCGTTCGTCTCGTAGTTCGTGCTTGTCTCGTAGTGCGTGCCCTAGACTTAGGGAAGCGTGCCTTCACGCTAACCGAGAAAACATCTTACACGGAGCACTAGGCTACTAAATAATCCTACAAAACCCACTATCAATATTATAATCCTAAATCCTTCCACTAGAAGACAAAAATTTTACTAGACACTACAAAAAAATATATATATATATATTCCTATTCTTTATTCTTTATTCTTTTTGCATTTTCAACAAACACAATTAAATACTCAAAGTTGACAAAAATTCAGCCATTTCAATTGCCTTGGCCGACCACTAGGAGTTGTGTGCATGCAATTCAATTTCAAATCATTCTACCAACATTCTATGACACAAAGTAATAAAAAAATGCTCAAAACCACCTTGATTCTCTACCATGCTCGACCAAAGCTTCATTCCATGCTAGCATTTTGAAAGTTAACATTGAAGACACAAAAAAAAATCAGATTCTTAAGCTTCAAGTGGGCGGCCATGCCTTGTTTTTGAACAAGAAAATTGAGCAACTTAATTAAATCATGCATGCTAGACAAAACCTAACATTGTCATAACTTTTGCAAGCACCAAAGCATTATTTTAATGACCACCATGCTACCATGCTCGGCCTTGGCAAAATACAAGCTGAAAAACAATTCAAAGCATGTTTAGTTGATACCAATTTCTGAAAATTAGAAGCTCAAGGCCGACACTTGCTCACACAACATCAAAACTCTTTCAAACATTTTCTCAAGCTCTCATTCTCTCTATCTCTCGGCCTAGCTGCACATTACCACTTCTATAGCTTCTCTTCATTATATCATAGTCAGCCAAGCAAGCCACAAGCAAAAGAAATTCGGCCAAGCAACTAGAAGCAAGAAGCACTCATACAAGCTCACAAATCTGTCCATTTCGGTCTTAGGTATGCTTTGCTAAGATTTCTTCCATTTCTTTTGGTTACAACCACATGCACACCCTCCTCACTTGCTAACTCAGTTGGGAATTAAAGGAAAACAAGCTATCTCTCTCGGCCAAAGCAAGAAAGAAGCTTCATTGGTGCATTTTCAAGAACATTCTGCATCTACCTGGTTGTTTTGATAAGGTGAGGGTTCAAAACTTTTGGAAAACTCTTTAAAACTTCACATGCATGACCATGAATGTGTGTATTTGCTTCTGTGCTTGAGCTATGTGGTCGTTCATGAGTTTAAACAACCATGCATGGCAATAACTTGGCTTGAAAATGATACTAGATAAAGTCGAAAATTGAGACTGCTTCTGACCCGTCTGTTCGAGGCAATTTTTGGTTAAGCAAATGATGTTGAAATTGCGTAAAAATCCCTAGGTGACTAGTTTGGCCAATTTTGAATACTTTTCGCAGAAATAAGCAAAGTCAAATTTTGGCTCTAAGGCCCTCAAAATGGCAAAATCACGTAATATAGCTAAATCTGGAAAGTTTTGAGAAAAAGGAAGCAGTTTGGCAGATTTACTGCCCGTGTGGAACGAGATGATTTTGACATAGCAAACGACATCCAAAATCCATGAAAATTTTTGTACTGCTAGATTTTTGAGTTGTGGACATTTTTTCCAGAAATATGCTTAGGCTAAAAATGAACCTAAGGACCTCAAAATCATGCAATATCGAAAGATAGGCAAATCTGGACAGTTTTGAGCAGTTCCACCATTTTGGCTATAACTAACGATCCAGAACTCCAATTGATGCAAGGTTTGTTTCTGATTTTAGTTAACTTCTTAAGATTTAATTTGATATATTATTCACTGAATTTGGAGTTCATTTTCCTGCCAAGTTGATTGTGAGAAAACAGCTTATTGCAGTTAGGGTTTCAATTGACTATGTGCTTGGGAAAACTTGTTGAACCTCTTTTGTGGTACTAATTGCTTGGAATGGTAGTATTGGAATATTGTGTGGACTGTATTGAATGTGGAGCATGTTGAATGAGACTATACATGACTTTGGAATTATGATTGAGTTGATTTAGGGTTTTGATCGCACGATTTTGCATGAAAAGCGAACCCTAATGACTAGGTATTCTTGTTAAGTGTTAACCGGGGGTTATTGTGTGGAAAATGTACGTTGCGTGGGCTGCCCGTAAAATGTTTTATAGTTCCAAATGTGAGTAGGCCATTGCATGTTGACAAATAAGCTTTTCTTGCACCCAAACCCCTTTGATATCCTCGCATGTTGCATAAACTTATCACTTGATCCCGTGAGCTTCTTAATGTGTTATATGGCCTGTTTTATATGTGTTACATGGCTGCCCGATTAATGTTCATATGACTCTATTTGCCTTCATGTGAAATTACTTGCCTTATCGTGCTTCGTTTGACTACTTGTCAACATGCGATCTTATAACTGCTCGGAGGCAACCTACTTTGTTGTCCTCCTAATGTGATATGATAAATGTTATAAATGTGCATTGCATACGAGGTTGCAACCTTTCGTGTGGCATGGTAGCGTGTCACGTCCGCCGGGCGGCATCGGGCTTGCCGGTGTTACCGTGACTACCATGATCCAATTCCCTCTCTCGCTTGGTATTCACCCTTGGAGAGTTGGGTCGTAGGTTTTTGGGGTACATCCGGAGTACACCCAATTGGGAGCGATAAGTGGATAATCGAAGTCGGCCGCAACACCTGTTACTTGACTCGATCCGAGAGCAATAGCTCACCGTATCCTTTTGCTACGTGTATAAGTACTCTCGCTTGGTCCCTGGAGGACCTCGGGGAGGAAAGACTGGTAATGGTGTTCTTTTACTGTTATTCTATATTATGTACTTGCTCGTGTTACATATCATGCTTGCAAAGGAGTTTTCAAGAATTGAACCGGAAAATGAGTTTCAAAATGTATTTCTCGTTCCCCCTCGCTGAGTTCATAAGGACTCACCCTCTTTTTCGTCACAGGTGAAGAAGAACAGGTACAGGTACCCGAGGATAACGTGCCTATTGATGATCCCTTGGAGTGATTGCCTGTCCTATGTGTTTTGCGTGTTTATGACCATTTGTGAACCATGCTACCTGGAGACTACTTTCCTTATGATGTTCGTTACTTGTGATGTAAAAGACCCCCGTTGTAATTTGGGGTCTAATTTTGGTTTGTACTCATATTAAGTAGACTGATACTAGACATACTATGACCGTTTTTGCTTTTACTATCACTAGTACCTTTCATAGGTTATGATGCTTAGCTAATAGGTAAATGAACTTATTCAATCATAACAGGTACTCGATATTAAGCTATGATCAACAGGTATATTTGAAACGAGGAATAACAATCGAACGTGACATAGTATCATGCTAGGTTATAATTCAAGCGAGCTGTCAAAATAACCGATGGGCAATTCAATCGACGATGAAATAATAAACTCTAGTTGGAAATGAACCTGAATTGAAAGTTTGAGGCCGTTAGAAATTTTAGGTCAAACTAAAGAGCCTAATTACAGCCGTTATGCTGCCGATTTTCTGGGAAATATTGGAGTCTAGAATGAAACGTTAAGTATTAAACCTCCTAGAATGATTAAGTACGTGAAATGACTTGAATGTTTAGATCACACCCTAGTCTAACCTTATAGGCCGGGTTGGGGCGTGACACCCTATATCAGAATGGTATCAGAGCTTAGTTTATTAACTAGGCGTAGTCGGGTTTAACTCTCGGACCATGGGTAGAGCCCTAAGGTTACTAGGATGACTTGTTATGTGTAATATTGTGTGATAATGTTAATTGTGCCCTTTTGTGTTCCTATGTGCTTACGTCATTAACATGCATTCATGATTAGATGTTATGCCTACTTGAATTAGTGTATTGCATGTCTTATGACTTAATTTCCTATCTTATTATGTCCCGATAATTGTACATGATAATTTGTATCTATAGATGGCTGGCCCTAGTACACGTAACACAAATAAGGACGAGGAACCATGTGAGGCCCGACCCCGAATAACGTGTGTTACCTTGATTTGCGTGCCATAGACCCCTAATTATATGACCGACCTTGGATTACATGTCCTGTCTTGGTTTTCATGCATACCTCGTCATACGTGCCTTGACCTAGAATAGTGTGCCCTAATCCCCGACTTATATGTGGTACCTAGAAATACGTGCCCTGACCTCGATGTATGTGTGTTACCTCATTTCATGTGCCCTAACCTTGAACTGCGTACCTTAACCTAGGTTTAAGAGTCGTACCTCGATTTGCGTGCATTACATTGAATTACGTGCCTTGCATTAGTTTATGTGCATTCACCTAGGATTGCGTGCATTAGTCTTGAAGTCCGTGTCTTATCTCGTAGTTCGTGTCTGCCTCGTGATTCATGCCCCGTATTGATTTCGGTGCGTGCCTCATAGTGCGTGCCCTATACCTAAGAAAATGTGCCTTCACGCTAACCAAGAAAGCATCTTACACGGAGCACTAAATTATAAAATAATCCTAATCCAAATCATACAAAATCCACTATCAATATAATAATCCTAATTCAAATCTCTACAAAATCCACTAACACCTAAATATTATATTTTAAACTCACTACAAGACAAAATCTCACAAACCTCTAAACATACCCTATATTATATTCTACCTAAAACCCCTAAATACCCAACATTCTCTTACACACATGTTAAAACAATTCAAAAGATGACACAAAATCAGATTTTTGCATGCATGTTTAATTCAAAATGATTCTAGACAAGTCATGACACAAAAACACTTATCAATGCATAAAAAATTGCTCAAACCACCTCAATTCTCACACCATTTTCGACCAAACCACCTATGCCCATGCTAACATTTCAAAATTCCATCTTGAAGACAAAAAAATTCTGAATTTGTATGCCCAAGGCTGACCACATGCTCAAAAAATTGCAAAAGCCTCCTTTTTCCCTCATTTCTCTCACTTTCCTCACATTTTCTCTCTCTCCCTCTCATTTTCTCTCTCCATTTCGGTTTTGGCTGAGTTATCTACCTCCATAGCTTCTCTTCTTCACACCATAGCTAAACCAAGCAAGCCACAAGCAAAGGACCTCATCCGAGCAAGCTAGGATGCAAAAATCACTCATGCATGTGCATTGAAGCTTCATTTTCGGCCTAGGTGAGTTACTAAGCTTCCGTTTCTTTTCTTCAAGTCCTAAATACGTCCATGTACTAAGAGATTGCTTACTAGGCTAGGAAAAATAGAGAAAACCAAGTTGGAAACTCGGCTAAGCAAGAAGAAGAAGAAATTTGAGCCTCAACAAGGTTTTTGTGCATCTTTTGGTTGATTGCAAAGGTGAGGGTTAAAAGCTTTTGAAAACTCTTTGAAATTTCACATGCATGTTCATAGATGTGTGTATTTGCTTCTGTACTTGAGCTATATGGTCGTTCATAAGCTTAAACAACCATGCATGGCAAGATCTTGGCTTGAAAATGATGCTAGGTGAAGTCGAAATGGATGACAGCTCTCTGACCAGTCTGTTCGAGGTAAGTTTAGCTAAGCAAATGATGTTCCAAATGCTTTAAAATTGGTAGGTGACTAGTTTGGACAGTTTTGAACATTTTTCACAGAAATAGGCCGAAGCTAATTTTGACTCTAAGGTCCTCAAAATGGCAAATCTTTAAAATGTGACCAAATCTGGAAATCTGGAAAAATGAAGCAGGTTTTGGCAGATGCACTGACCTTGTGGAACGAACCATATTTGACTTAGTTAATGATGTCAAAAATGTATGAAAATTGGTGTGATGCTAGATTTTTCAGTTCTGGACAATTTTGTCAGAAATGGACCAAAGCTAAAAATGACTCTAAGGACCTCAAAAACGTCAATTGTCGAAATGTGTGCAAATCTGGACAGTTTTGTGCTATTCCACTGTTTCGGCTATATCTAATGATCTCGAACTCCAATTGATGCAAGGTTTGTTTCTGATTTTAGTTAACTTCTTAATCTTTAATTTGACATCTTATTCAATAGATTTGGAGATTGTTTGATTATCCTCTTCATTGTGAGAAACCAGCCTATTGCAGTAAAGGTTTCACTTAGCTATATGCTTGGAAAATTGATGTAACCTCCCTTGTGGTACTAATTGCTTGGAATTGTGGTGTTGGAATGTTGTGTGGACTGTTTTGGGTACTTGAGGATGTTTGAATTGAATGATGCATGACTTGAGAATGATTTTGAGTTGACTTAGGGTTTAATCACGCGGTTAAGCATGAAACGGAAACCCTAATGACTAGGTAGTCTTGCTAAGTGTTGATCATTTGGATATTGTGTGGAAATTAGATGCTTAGTGGGCTGCCCGTAAATGTCTTATAACTTCAAATGTGATTTTGACCATTGCATGTTGACAAATAAGCTTTTCTTGCACCCGAACCCATGATTGATGTCATTGAATGTTGAATAATCTTATCACTTGATCACGTGGGCTTCTTAATGAGTTATATGGCCTGTTTTACATGTGTTACATGGCTGCCCGTTTAATTTTCATATAACTCTATATGCCTTCAAGTGAAATTTTCATGTCTTATCGTGCCTTGCTTGTCTACCTGTCAATGTGCAATCTTATGACTGTCCGGAGGCAACCTACTTTGTTGTCCTCCTACTGTGATATATTACCTGTTTTATCGTGCCCTGCCTGTTTACTTGGTCAATGTGCAATCTTATGACTGTCCGGAGGCAACCTACTTTGTTGTCCTCCTACTGTGATATATTACCTGTCATAAATGTGCATTGCATACAAGGTTGCAACCTTTCCTGTCGGCATGGTAGCGATCACGCACGCCGGGCGGCATCGGACTTGCCGGTGTTACCGTGACCACCATGGTCCCATTCCCTCTCTCGCTTGGGGGCTAGACTTCCTCGGAGAGTTGGGTCGTAGGCTTTCGAGGTACATCCGGAGTACACCCACCTGGTGTGTTTTGGGGAATGATTTGAAGTCGGCCGCAACTTCTGATTCTGAAACTGATCTAAGAGCAAAAGCTCGCCGTATCCTTTTTATTATGTGTATAAGTACTCCCGCTTGGTTCTTAGAGAACCTCGGGGAGGAACGACCGGTATCCCTGTTCTGTACTTGTATTTCTGTACTTGTATTTTTGTTGTATTCATGTTTGAGAAAGGGATTTTCATAAGTTTAACCGGAAAATGAGTTTCAAAACTTATTTCTCGTTCCCCCTCGCTGAGTTCATAAGGACTCACCCTCTTTTATCATCTCAGGTGAAGAAGATCAAGAACAGGTACCCGAGGACGATGTGCCTAACGATGATTCCTTGGAGTGATTGCCTATCTTGTGTGCTTTGCGTGATTTTGGCTATTTGTGAACTATACTACTTGAAGACTATTTCTTTTATGTTGGTCGTTGTTTATTGATGTAAATGACCCCGTTGTAATTTGGGTCTAATTCTAGGATTGTACTATCTATAACCGGACGAACTTTTATTTGGTTGTTTGCTTTCGTTTTCTTAATTAGTGGTTATCGTAGACATTCAAACCACTAGATGAATAATCAACTAAGTTAATTCTATCTAATTTCACTTAGGTGCTCATTTGCAAACTAAAGGATAATAGGTACTTGCATGATAGGAAATTGACAAATAAATGGGACATAGTTATCATGTTAGGCTTATTAACCAAACGAGACTTTCAAGATAAACTAGTAGGCAAATCGGTTGGTGACAAATAGGAGTCTTTAATGGAATTGGATTAATGATTGGAATAATTGAGGTGTTTAGAGAATTAGGTCAAAACAAAGAGCCCAATTACAGCCGTTATGCTGCCGAATTTCTGGAAAAATTTGGAATCTGGAATAAAACGTTAAGTGCTAAACCTCCTAGAATGATTAAGAATGTGAAAGGACTTGAATGTTTAGATCACACCCTAGTCTAACCTTTATAGGCTGGGTTGGGGCGTGACACCTTATAATAGAATGGTATCAGAGCTTAGTTTAGTAACTAGGCGTTAGTCGGGTTCAACTCTCGGACCATGGGTAGAAGCCCTAAGGTAATTATAATGTCTTGTTTATATGTGTTATGTGTGCTAATGTGCTTTAATTGCTTTAAGTATTGAATATTATGTGCCTTTGTGGACCATATGTATTATGTGTCATGCACACCGACACGTTAGTGACCTCAATAATGCATGCATGCTTTTATACTCCTTCCTTGATACATGTGCATGTTATATAACCATGAATGACTGTTTATACACATAGATAGTTAGGATTAGGACTTTCAGGGAAGTGAATTCATGCAGGAAGAACGAAAAGTCTCGGTTAGAGATTTCTGGCATCTTCACAGGTACTCGATGGATAGTATGTATTATTGGATATGCATATGTATAAAATGCATAGCACGGGTATAATTGTTGAGGTAAAGTTATCTCCTTATTTTTGGAATACCTATACCTGTGATTAAGTTGTCAATTTTATAGCTATGAAGTTATTGATTTCGTTAAACCGTTCTTCTAATTGTGGTTCAAGAATAAATGTTAAGGACATACAACTTTCCTTAGATATAAGAATATACTATTGGAGATGTAGAGTAGCATATATATGTTCACATGCTTATAATGGAAGTTTGACTTAAGAGTTGGTTTTGAATCAAATTCTTATATCTTAAAATGGTATAATAGACTAATTATATGATTGAATCCTTACGTGATTGGAATTAAGCATCGTTGAACCTAATGAGGTGTATATTAACGAGTTTCAAGTTCACTCAATGATAAGATTGTGACCTAGAAATTAAGAGATGAACTCGTGGAAATTGACGATAGGGGTTAGATTATTAAGGCATGAATAGTGTGTTTAAGTAACTTAACAATGGATAACCTCAAGACATGTAGGCAACTCTGGAAACTAAGTTTAACAAGGCTGATGAATCTTTGGTATAACAAGATATAGAGATGTTGGAATCGAGGAATTCACGTAGCTAGAACTTGTATTCGGAAGACTACACCTAAATGTTAGGTCGAATAGAAATTTAAGGTATTAAATTATGCATTGGATGACTAACGTTGCTAAGGTCCTAAGTTGGATATTTGCGATATTAAGAAACACGGTATTAGTTTGGTGTCCCTCGAACTTAGCTGTAAATATGCAAGTAAGTCAATCTATGCACTCGTTGTTTAGATACCCTAGAGGATGTTGGAAAGCATATATCCTTAAGTAAGACCGATGGACCTATTATATAAACCATGGAAATGAGATTAAAGCATCTGGTTGCAAAGTGGAGTCGTTAGGATGTGATTAGTAATCCTAAATAGCTAATAGTGAGTATGCATGATGATTCATGGTGAACCCTAGGACCTAAGGTCGATGAGTCTTGATGCTCTTGGCTAGTTGAACATATAAATGAAGAGAGTAAGATAGAGATGAATCAGAGTCATGATGACCCAAGAGACTATTGTTAGACCACTGTATCTATGTGCACCGTTTCACTTCTAGAAACTAGCAGTTGGAGACTTCGAATTGTGGTCGTCGAATAAGAGGGGTGAATTTTGTAGTGATAGTTAAATAAGTAATTGATTACTTTTGAAGTTCTATTAGGTTATGTTGAAGGATGCCTCGTGGTCATAATTCTTATGTTGACACGACCTTGAAGTTATTTTGTGTAACAAGCTACTTGGATTAGTATGGTAAGTGTCTTATGAGCTAGATCATTTCGGTACCATTTATAGTCCTAGGATTGTTGTTGTTTGGCCGATAACCTAGTGGAGCATTGATATCACTTACATGGCTATGGCCCTAGCTTAGTAACATTAATGTTGAAGATATATTGGCAGGCATTAAGTGTTCGAAGGAATGACTAGGTTGCTAAATGAGTAGGACCATTGTCTTCTTAAGTATGACGTAACCTTGGATTGAGGTGAGTGAAATTTATTTGAGGTTGAAACTAATCGCCTTAGGAGTTTTGGATAAGATTAAAAGAAAATTCTGAAGTCTCGTGACTTGAAGATAGAGATTCGAATAAGGAAATAAATTGTGGATCACAAGCTGATGAATTTTACTTGTAAGAGTTGAACTAGTGCTACATGATTAGTTAGTCATGCAATTTCAATCGCGATTTGTTGGTGGTACTTAATAAACCTTAGAATTCGAGTTTAATGAATCTCAACGGTCTTTCTCCTTGATTACGAGCGTGAAGGTTAACGAAGCTGGGAAAGGATGTTAGTGAATAGGAGCCTATGATCGGGAGACTAGTCATTAGAAGATTTGCTAATCTAATGTACCTGCGAGATAAAAAGGGCTATAATACCATCGATAGATGATGATTTGAGATGGATCAGTTTGTTTGGAGAGTTTTTCCTGAAAATAGAGTCGTATTGTGGAAACGACCCATAACACGTGTATGTCCTAGGTGTTAACAATTTTGAAGCTAGTTGATAGAATATGTAAATCGGATATAGACCTATCATCTTGAAATTAGCGTATGTCACCCTAGGATCATGGAATTATTGTGATATTGCTTTTGAGGTATGAATGCAAGATTGACAGAACATGAGTCATGATTTTGGAGTTACAGTTCTATTGTTAGGATACCGATGAAACTTTGATGACTATGTTTGAAGACTCTAACCTTAGTTAATGAACTTGACCTTAAGATCAAATGGAGAATAGAGTCGTTCAAAGAAAAGAACTATAAATGTAGAGGTCACAACGAACTAAATGATTGGAGAAACATAGGAAGTGAATTGGTTATGGTAAGAGACCACCAAACACAGGACGAACTGGAGAAGGAAGAATAACAAGGGTCAAAATCCGTCTAAATGACCTAAATAGGCAAGAATGAATTTCGGGACGAAATTCTTTTAAGGAGGGAAGGATGTGAGGCCCGACCCCGAATAACGTGTATTACCTTGATTTGCGTGCCATAGACCCCTAATTATATGACCGACCTTGGATTACGTGTCCTGTCTTGGTTTTCATGCATACCTCGTCATACGTGCCTTGACCTAGAATAGCGTGCCCTAATCCCCGACTTACATGTGGTACCTAGAAATACGTGCCCTGACCTCGATGTATGTGTGTTACCTCATTTCATGTGCCCTAACCTTGAACTGCGTACCTTAACCTAGGTTTAAGAGTCGTACCTCAATTTGCGTGCATTACATTGAATTACGTGCCTTGCATTAGTTTACGTGCATTCACCTAGGATTGCGTGCATTAGTCTTGAAGTCCGTGTCTTACCTCGTAGTTCGTGTCTACCTCGTGATTCATGCCCCGTATTGATTTCGGTGCGTGCCTCGTAGTGCGTGCCCTAGACCTAGGAAAACGTGCCTTCACGCTAACCGAGAAAGCATCTTACACGGAGCACTAAATTATAAAATAATCCTAATTCAAATCCTACAAAATCCACTATCAATATAATAATCCTAACTCAAATCTCTACAAAATCCACTAACACCTAAATATTATATTTTAAACTCACTACAAGACAAAATCTCACAAACCTCTAAACATACCCTATATTCTATTCTACCTAAAACCCCTAAATACCCAACATTCTCTTACACACATGTTAAAACAATTCAAAAGATGACACAAAATCAGATTTTTGCATGCATGTTTAATTCAAAATGATTCTAGACAAGTCATGACACAAAAACACTTATCAATGCATAAAAAATTGCTCAAACCACCTCAATTCTCACACCATTTTCGACCAAACCACCTATGCCCATGCTAACATTTCAAAATTCCATCTTGAAGACAAAACAAATCTGAATTTGTATGCCCAAGGCTGACCACATGCTCAAAAAATTGCAAAAGCCTCCTTTTTCCCTCATTTCTCTCACTTTCCTCACATTTTCTCTCTCTCCCTCTCATTTTCTCTCTCCATTTCGGTTTTGGCTGAGTTCTCTACCTCCATAGCTTCTCTTCTTCACACCATAGCTAAACCAAGCAAGCCACAAGCAAAGGACCTCAACCGAGCAAGCTAGGATGCAAAAATCACTCATGCATGTGCATTGAAGCTTCATTTTCGGCCTAGGTGAGTTACTAAGCTTCCATTTCTTTTCTTCAAGTCCTAAATACATGCATGTACTAAGAGATTGCTTACTAGGCTAGGAAAAATAGAGAAAACCAAGTTGGAAACTCGGCTAAGCAAGAAGAAGAAGAAATTTGAGCCTCAACAAGGTTTTTGTGCATCTTTTGGTTGATTGCAAAGGTGAGGGTTAAAAGCTTTTGAAAACTCTTTGAAATTTCACATGCATGTTCATAGATGTGTGTATTTGCTTCTGTACTTGAGCTATATGGTCGTTCATAAGCTTAAACAACCATGCATGGCAAGATCTTGGCTTGAAAATGATGCTAGGTGAAGTCGAAATGGATGACAGCTCTCTGACCAGTCTGTTCGAGGTAAGTTTAGCTAAGAAAATGATGTTGAAAATTCATGAAAATTGGTAGGTGACTAGTTTGGACAGTTTTGAACATTTTTCACAGAAATAGGCCGAAGCTAATTTTGACTCTAAGGTCCTCAAAATGGTAAATCTTTAAAATGTGATCAAATCTGGAAATCTGGAAAAATGAAGCAGGTTTTGGCAGATGCACTGACCTTGTGGAACGAACCATATTTGACTTAGTTAATGATGTCCAAAATGTATGAAAATTGGTGTGATGCTAGATTATTCAGTTCTGGACAATTTTGTCAGAAATGGACCAAAGCTAAAAATGACTCTAAGGACCTCAAAAACGTCAATTGTCGAAATGTGTGCAAATCTGGACAGTTTTGTGCTATTCCACTGTTTCGGCTATATCTAATGATCTCGAACTCCAATTGATGCAAGGTTTGTTTCTGATTTTAGTTAACTTATTAATCTTTAATTTGAAATCTTATTCACTAGATTTGGATATTGTTTGATTATCCTATTGATTGTGAGAAAACAGCCTATTGCAGTAAAGGTTTCACTTAGCTATATGCTTGGAAAATTGATGTAACCTCCCTTGTGGTACTAATTGCTTGGAATTGTGGTGTTGGAATGTTGTGTGGACTGTTTTGGGTACTTGAGGATGTTTGAATTGAATGATGCATGACTTGAGAATGATTTTGAGTTGACTTAGGGTTTAATCACGCGGTTAAGCATGAAACGGAAACCCTAATGACTAGGTAGTCTTGCTAAGTGTTGATCATTTGGATATTGTGTGGAAATTAGATGCTTAGTGGGCTGCCCGTAAATGTCTTATAACTTCAAATGTGATTTTGACCATTGCATGTTGACAAATAAGCTTTTCTTGCACCCGAACCCATGATTGACGTCATTGAATGTTGAATAATCTTATCACTTGATCACGTGGGCTTCTTAATGAGTTATATGGCCTGTTTTACATGTGTTACATGGCTGCCCGTTTAATTTTCATATAACTCTATATGCCTTCAAGTGAAATTTTCATGTCTTATCGTGCCTTGCTTGTCTACCTGTCAATGTGCAATCTTATGACTGTCCGGAGGCAACCTACTTTGTTGTCCTCCTACTGTGATATATTACCTGTTTTATCGTGCCCTGCCTGTTTACTTGGTCAATGTGCAATCTTATGACTGTCCGGAGGCAACCTACTTTGTTGTCATCCAACTGTGATATATTACCTGTCATAAATGTGCATTGCATACAAGGTTGCAACCTTTCCTGTCGGCATGGTAGCGATCACGCACGCCGGGCGGCATCGGGCTTGCCGGTGTTACCGTGACCACCATGGTCCCATTCCCTCTCTCGCTTGCGGGCTAGACTTCCTCGGAGAGTTGGGTCATAGGCTTTCGGGGTACATCCGGAGTACACCCACCTGGTATGTTTTGGGGAATGATTTGAAGTCGGCCGCAACTTCTGATTCTGAAACTGATCTGAGAGCAAAAGCTCGCCGTATCCTTTTTATTATGTGTATAAGTACTCCCGCTTGGTTCCTAGAGAACCTCGGGGAGGAAAGACCGGTATCCCTATTCTATACTTGTATTTCTGTACTTGTATTTTTGTTGTATTCATGTTTGAGAAAGGGATTTTCATAAGTTGAATCGGAAAATGAGTTTCAAAACTTATTTCTCGTTCCTCCTCGCTCAGTTCATAAGGACTCACCCTCTTTTATCATCTCAGGTGAAGAAGATCAAGAACAGGTACCCGAGGACGATGTGCCTAACGATGATTCCTTGGAGTGATTGCCTATCTTGTGTGCTTTGCGTGATTTTGGCTATTTGTGAACTATACTACTTGAAGACTATTTCTTTTATGTTGCTCGTTGTTTATTGATGTAAATGACCCCGTTGTAATTTGGGTCTAATTCTGGGATTGTACTATCTATAACCGGACGAACTTTTATTCGGTTGTTTGCTTTCGTTTTCTTAATTAGTCGTTATAGTAGACATTCAAACCACTAGATGAATAATCAACTAAGTTAATTCTATCTAATTTCACTTAGGTGCTCATTTGCAAACTAAAGGATAATAGGTACTTGCATGATTGAAAATTGACAAATAAACGGGACATAGTTATCATGTTAGGCTTATTAACCAAACGAGACTTTCAAGATAAACTAGTAGGCAAATCGGTTGGTGACAAATAGGAGTCTTTAATGGAATTGGATTAATGATTGGAATAATTGAGGTGTTTAGACAATTAGGTCAAAACAAAGAGCCCAATTACAGTCGTTATGCTGTCGGATTTCCGGAAAAATTTGGAGTCTAGAATAAAACGTTAAGTGCTAAACCTCCTAGAATGATTAAGAATGTGAAAGGACTTGAATGTTTAGATCACACCCTAGTCTAACCTTTATAGGCTAGGTTGGGGCGTGACAAACCCCCAGAAGCCGGTGATGCTCATCAGGCAAACCCCGGCATGGCCATGTTTAATCTGATGGCAAGCACTATGGATCGTGTGTCACGGGTAATGGAAAGACAGGAAGCCCGTGAAGCAGCAATTAATAATAATAATGCAGCTGGAGGTAACAACAACAGAAACGATGGTAATCACGGGAGGAATGGCCGAATGCGGGAGGTCCATGGCTATCGCCCGTCTAAATTCTACGGGGAAGCTGACGATGAGAAGGCAGAAGCTTGGCTATCAGAGGTTGAAAGAATCTACAGGCCAATTGACTTTACGGATGCAGAAAAAATTGAGTTTGTTGTGTTTCTATTGCATGGGGATTCAGAGCACTGGTGGCGTACCGTAGAGGATCTCTGGGAAGCTGACCACACCCCTCGTTTGTGGAACAATTTTGTCAAGGCATTCAGGGTGAAATACATACCAGCAGTTTCCAGACAGAGACGGATCGAGGAGTTTATGTATTTGAGCCAGGGTGATATGACGGTGGCCCAGTACGAGGCTCGTTTTGACAGACTGTCCCGTTATGCACTGTACATGGTCGGTACTCCTGAGTGAAAAATATGGAAATTCACAATTGGCTTGACGCCTGAAATTCAGGATCAGTTGGAGTGACACGTCTTCGAGACCTATCCTGCCCTCTTTGCTGCTGCATCCAGAGTTGAGAAAAGAAAATTGGATGGAGCCGGTGCGAGCCAGCCGAGCAAGAGACCATTTCAGCCTCCAGGTCAACAGAAGAAATTCCAGAGTCAGGGCCGTAGTCAGAGCCAGAGTCAGAATAGGCCAGTGAATAGCCGTGGCCCGACGAAAGCACCATCAGCCTCTTCCACCCGAGGATCTACAGGTAGTTCAGCTGCTTCTCGAACTATCACCTGTTCCTATTGTGACAAGAAGGGTCATGCTGAGGCCCAGTGTTGGAGGAAGACGGGACGATGTGTGGGCTGTGGCAGTGATCAGCATCGGGCTAAGGATTGCCCTAGATGGCAAGGAGGACAGAACCAGGGTAAACCAGCTGGTAGAGGCAAGGCTCCAGTTCCTAGAGTCCAGGCCCGAGCTTACGCTATTGAGAGCGAGGAGATTCCAGAGGAGACCGCTGTGGTTGAAGGTACATTCTTCATACTGAATCAACCTGTTAAGGTGTTAATTGATCCGGGTGCTACTCATTCATTTATTACTCCCTTATGTGTAGAACGTGTGAAATTGAAAGTTGTATGTTTGCCATACGAAGTAGAAGTTGGTACTCCAATGGGTTCTAAACTTGTAACTAGTTCAATTTGTAAAGCATGTAAAATCCAGATTAGGGATAGGGAATTCTTTGCCAATCTTATTGTACTACCTTTTCGAGATTATGAGGTCATTTTAGGGATGGACTGGTTGGCAAGGCATCATGCCCAACTTAATTGCCGGACAAAGATTGTAACGTTCCGGATACCCGGTCAGCCAAAATTGGAGGTAACGGGTCGAAGAGACTTCACTGGGAGTTCCATTATTTCATCTACAAAAGCAGTGAAGTCTTTGAGAAAAGGGTGCAGCGGATACTTGGCTTACCTTATCAACAAGCCATCGGACAAAGCTAAGCTGGAGGAGATGCCGGTGATCAAAGATTATGCAGATGTATTCCCAGAAGAATTACCCGGTTTACCCCCGAATCGGGAAATCGAGTTTGTTATAGAGTTGTTGCCTGGTGCCCAGCCGATTTCTAAAGCTCCCTACCGTATGGCACCAGCCGAGCTACAAGAATTGAAGGACCAGTTGCAGGGATTGTTGAATAAGGGGTTCGTTCAACCGAGCTCTTCACCGTGGGGCGCACCAGTCCTATTTGTGAAAAAGAAAGACGGAACGTTGAGGCTATGTATTGATTACCGAGGATTGAATCAAGTGACTGTCAAGAATAAATACCCACTTCCCCTGATCGACGAGTTATTTGATCAACTGCAAGGCGCCAAGGTGTACTCGAAGCTCGATTTGAGACAAGGGTACTATCAGTTGCGAATCAAAGAGAAGGATGTGCCTAAAACAGCCTTCAGGACAAGATATGGACATTATGAGTATGTGGTGATGCCATTTGGGCTAACTAATGCCCCTGCAGCTTTTATGGATTTGATGCACAGGGTGTTTCAACCCTACTTGGACCAATTTGTGGTGATCTTCATTGATGATATTTTGGTATACTCGAAATCGGAGGAGGAACATGAGCAACATCTACGGTTGGTACTACAGAAGCTTCGAGAGCATCAATTGCATGCGAAGGTTAGCAAGTGGGAAGTTTGGTTGGAACAGATTGCATTTTTGGGACATATCATATCCCAAGAAGGAATAGCGGTGGATCCAGCAAAGACTGATGCAGTGATGTCTTGCAAGAAGCCCGAAAAGGGCACAGAGGGTCGGAGTTTCCTTGGTTTAGCCGGCTATTATCGGAGATTCGTGAAAGATTTCTCTAAGATTGCAGGACCGCTTACAAAGCTCACTCAAAAGAAAACAAAGTTCGTATGGGATGATAAGTGCGAGAACAGCTTCCAAGAATTGAAGAAAAGATTGACTACTGCACCTGTTCTTGCATTGCCTGAAGGGAGTCAAGGCTTTGTAATTTATAGTGATGCTTTGAAAGAAGGACTGGGCTGTGTGTTGATACAAAATGGAAAAGTGATTGCATATGCTTCTAGGAAACCAAAGCCGTATGAGTTGAATTACCCGACGCATGATTTGGAGTTGGCTGCTATTGTGTTTGCACTCAAGAAATGAAGGCACTATTTGTGGGGTAGCAAGTTTGAGGTGTTTACTGACCATAAGAGCTTGAAATACTTGTTCTCACAAAAGGAGTTGAACATGAGGCAGAGACGGTGGATGGAGCTTTTGGATGATTATAACTGCTCAATCAATTATGTGCCCGGTAAAGCGAATGTAGTTGCAGATGCCTTAAGCAGAAAGGCAAGCATGGCAAAACTGGAAGTCAAGGTACAGGATTTGTTAGAGGAAGCATTCATGTGGAAACCTCAAGTGACTCAAAAGGGGTTGCTATTTGCCACTACACAAGTTCAGTCGACTTTGTTGCCTGAATTACGCGAGGCTCAACGGAAGGACCAACAATTTCAGAAGATTAAGGAAAACAATGCAGACTTCAAGCTTCATGATGATGGTATTTGGAGGTTTAGGAACTGAATTTGTGTTCCCAATGACCCTGAGCTGAAAAAGAAGACTCTTGAAGAAGCTCATAACTCAAGATACACTATTCACCCCGGTGGAACAAAGATGTACCGGGATTTGAAGCTACACTATTGGTGGAATAACATGAAAAGAGAGATTGTGGAGTTTGTGGCACGGTGTTTAACTTGCCAGAGAGTCAAAGTAGAACATCAGCGACCGGCAGGTTTACTACAACCGTTGGAAATTCCTCAGTGGAAATGGGAGCACATAACTATGGATTTTGTCATGGACCTGCCCAGATCGCAAAAGGGTCATGATGCCGTGTGGGTCGTAGTGGATAGATTGACTAAGTTGGCACACTTTTTACCGATGAACAAGGAGGATAGTCCTGAGAAATTGGGAGACATGTATGTGGTGGAGATTATAAGTTTACACGGGATGCCCGTGTGTATTGTGTCAGATAGGGATCCTCGTTTTACTTCCCGATTTTGGAAGAGATTGCAAGAAGCTTTGGGGACGAAGTTGAGTTTTAGCACGGCTTATCACCCTCAAACTGATGGACAATCGGAGAGGACTATTCAGATTTTGGAGGACATGCTGAGGGCTTGTGTCATGGATTTCGGCAAAGGATGGGAAAAATATTTGCCTCTAGCAGAGTTCGCTTATAATAACAGTTACCAGGCCACTATCGGGATGGTCCCATTTGAGGCGTTGTATGGACGGAAGTGTCGATCCCCAATTTACTGGGATGAAGTAGGTGAGATGAAGACTTTTGACCCGACCCTTTTACCTGAGCTTATGAAGACCGTTGATAATATCCACCTCATCCGAAAACGGATGCTTACAGCCCAGAGCAGACATAAGAGTTATGCAGACCGACGGAGATGGGGTCTCGAGTTTGAGGTCGGAGACAAGGTGTTCTTGAAGATACCACCTCGGAGGGGATTGATTAAGCATGGCAAGGGTGGAAAGTTGGGCCCGAGATTTGTGGGACCATTTGAGATAGTTGAGAAGGTTAGCAAATTGGCGTATCGCCTAGCACTACCTCAGAACCTCTCCAATATTCATGACGTCTTTCATGTATCGATGCTGCGGAAGTATCATCCTGATCCATCACATATCCTGGAGCTAGAGCCGTTGCAACTTCGGGAGAACTTGTCTTATGAAGAAAAGCCCATTCGGATCCTAGACCAGTAAGACCGGGAGTTGCGCAACAAAACTATACCAATGGTGAAAGTGCTGTGGGATCATCATGGAGTTGAAGAAGCGACGTGGGAAAGGCGAGACCAGATGGAGCAACAATATCTAGCTTTATTTCGAGGTAAATATTGAATTTCGGGACGAAATTCTTTTTAAGGAGGGGAGGATGTGAGACCCGACCCCGAATTGCGTGTGATATCTCGTTTTGCGTGCCCTAGCCTAGATTTACATGCCGTGACCTAGGTTTGAGTATTGTGCTTAGTTTTGTGTGCCTTGCATTGAATTACGTGCATTCATATAGTGTTGCGTGCGTTTAGTTCAAAACCGTGCGTTCATCTCGTAGTTCGTGCTTGTCTCGTAATGCGTGCCCTAAACTTAGGGAAGCGTGCCTTCACGCTAACCGAGAAAACATCTTACACGGAGCACTAGGCTACTAAATAATCCTACAAAACCCACTATCAATATTATAATCCTAAATCCTTCCACTAGAAGACAAAAATTTTACTAGACACTAAAAAAAAAAAAAAAAAATTCCTATTCTTTATTCTTTATTCTTTTTGCATTTTCAACAAACACAATTAAATACTCAAAGTTGACAAAAATTCAGCCATTTCAATTGCCTTGGCCGACCACTAGGAGTTTGTGTGCATGCAATTCAATTTCAAATCATTCTACCAACATTCTATGACACAAAGTAATAAAAAAATGCTCAAAACCACCTTGATTCTCTACCATGCTCGACCAAAGCTTCATTCCATGCTAGCATTTTGAAAGTTAACATTGAAGACACAAAAAAAAATCAGATTCTTAAGCTTCAAGTGGGCGGCCATGCCTTGTTTTTGAACAAGAAAATTGAGCAACTTAATTAAATCATGCATGCTAGACAAAACCTAACATTGTCATAACTTTTGCAAGCACCAAAGCATTATTTTAATGACCACCATGCTACCATGCTCGGCCTTGGCAAAATACAAGCTGAAAAACAATTCAAAGCATGTTTAGTTGATACCAATTTCTGAAAATTAGAAGCTCAAGGCCGACACTTGCTCACACAACATCAAAACTCTTTCAAACATTTTCTCAAGCTCTCATTCTCTCTATCTCTCGGCCTAGCTGCACATTACCACTTCTATAGCTTCTCTTCATTATATCATAGTCAGCCAAGCAAGCCACAAGCAAATGAAATTCGGCCAAGCAACTAGAAGCAAGAAGAACTCATACAAGCTCACAAATCTGTCCATTTCGGTCTTAGGTATGCTTTGCTAAGATTTCTTCCATTTCTTTTGGTTACAACCACATGCACACCCTCCTCGCTTGCTAACTCAGTTGGGAATTAAAGGAAAACAAGCTATCTCTCTCGGCCAAAGCAAGAAAGAAGCTTCATTGGTGCATTTTCAAGAACATTCTGCATCTACCTGGTTGTTTTGATAAGGTGAGGGTTCAAAACTTTTGGAAAACTCTTTAAAACTTCACATGCATGACCATGAATGTGTGTATTTGCTTCTGTGCTTGAGCTATGTGGTCGTTCATGAGTTTAAACAACCATGCATGGCAATAACTTGGCTTGAAAATGATACTAGACAAAGTCGAAATTTGAGACTGCTTCTGACCCGTCTGTTCGAGGCAATTTTTGGTTAAGCAAATGATGTTGAAATTGCGTGAAAATCCCTAGGTGACTAGTTTGGCCAATTTTGAATACTTTTCGCAGAAATAAGCAAAGTCAAATTTTGGCTCTAAGGCCCTCAAAATGGCAAAATCACGTAATATAGCTAAATCTGGAAAGTTTTGAGAAAAAGGAAGCAGTTTGGCAGATTTACTGCCCGTGTGGAACGAGATGATTTTGACATAGCAAACGACATCCAAAATGCGTGAAAATTTGTGTGCTGCTAGATTTTTGAGTTGTGGACATTTTTTCCAGAAATAGGCTTAGGCTAAAAATGAACCTAAGGACCTCAAAATCATGCAATATCGAAAGATAGGCAAATCTGGACAGTTTTGAGCAGTTCCACCATTTTGGCTATAATTAACGATACAGAACTCCAATTGATGCAAGGTTTGTTTCTGATTTTAGTTAACTTCTTAAGCTTTAATTTGATATATTATTCACTGAATTTGGAGTTCATTTTCCTGCCCAGTTGATTGTGAGAAAACAGCTTATTGCAGTTAGGGTTTCAATTGACTATGTGCTTGGGAAAACTTGTTGAACCTCTTTTGTGGTACTAATTGCTTGGAATGGTAGTATTGGAATATTGTGTGGAATGTATTGAATGTTGAGGATGTTGAATGAGACGATGCATGACTTTGGAATGATGATTGAGTTGATTTAGGGTTTTGATCGCACGATTTTGCATGAAAAGCGAACCCTAATGACTAGGTATTCTTGTTAAGTGTTAACCGGGGGTTATTGTGTGGAAAATGTACGTTGCGTGGGCTGCCCGTAAAATGTTTTATAGTTCCAAATGTGAGTAGGCCATTGCATGTTGACAAATAAGCTTTTCTTGCACCCAAACCCCTTTGATATCCTCGCATGTTGCATAAACTTATCACTTGATCCCGTGAGCTTCTTAATGTGTTATATGGCCTGTTTTATATGTGTTACATGGCTGCCCGATTAATGTTCATATGACTCTATTTGCCTTCATGTGAAATTACTTGCCTTATCGTGCTTCGTTTGACTACTTGTCAACATGCGATCTTATAACTGCTCGGAGGCAACCTACTTTGTTGTCCTCCTAATGTGATATGATAAATGTTATAAATGTGCATTGCATACGAGGTTGCAACCTTTCGTGTGGCATGGTAGCGTGTCACGTCCGTCGGGCGGCATCGGGCTTGCCGGTGTTACCGTGACTACCATGATCCAATTCCCTCTCTCACTTGGTATTCACCCTTGGAGAGTTGGGTCGTAGGTTTTTGGGGTACATCCGGAGTACACCCAATTGGGAGCGATAAGTGGATAATCGAAGTCGGCCGCAACACCTGTTACTTGACTCGATCCGAGAGCAATAGATCACCGTATCCTTTTGCTCCGTGTATAAGTACTCTCGCTTGGTCCCTGGAGGACCTCGGGGAGGAAAGACTGGTAATGGCGTTCTTTTACTGTTATTCTATATTATGTACTTGCTCGTGTTACATATCATGCTTGCAAAGGAGTTTTCAAGAATTGAACCGGAAAATGAGTTTCAAAATGTATTTCTCGTTCCCCCTCGCTGAGTTCATAAGGACTCACCCTCTTTTTCGTCACAGGTGAAGAAGAACAGGTACAGGTACCCGAGGATAACGTGCCTATTGATGATCCCTTGGAGTGATTGCCTGTCCTATGTGTTTTGCGTGTTTATGACCATTTGTGAACCATGCTACCTGGAGACTACTTTCCTTATGATGTTCGTTACTTGTGATGTAAAAGACCCCCGTTGTAATTTGGGGTCTAATTTTGGTTTGTACTCATATTAAGTAGACTGATACTAGACATACTATGACCGTTTTTGCTTTTACTATCACTAGTACCTTTCATAGGTTATGATGCTTAGCTAATAGGTAAATGAACTTATTCAATCATAACAGGTACTCGATATTAAGCTATGATCAACAGGTATATTTGAAACGAGGAATAACAATCGAACGTGACATAGTATCATGCTAGGTTATAATTCAAGCGAGACGTCAAAATAACCGATGGGCAATTCAATCGACGATGAAATAATAAACTCTAGTTGGAAATGAACCTGAATTGAAAGTTTGAGGCCGTTAGAAATTTTAGGTCAAACTAAAGAGCCTAATTACAGCCGTTATGCTGTCGATTTTCTGGGAAATATTGGAGTCTAGAACGAAACGTTAAGTATTAAACCTCCTAGAATGATTAAGTACGTGAAATGACTTGAATGTTTAGATCACACCCTAGTCTAACCTTATAGGCCGGGTTGGGGCGTGACAACGTGCCTATGTGACTTGAGTTGTCAAAGTTGTAAAGTTGTATGCTTTTATGTATTATATGTATTTAATGTTAAAGGGGATGTAATTTAAGTTTCACTAGATTATGTATTTAGTTAATGTAGCTTAACTTCGTTGTATATTTGTAATGACAAAGGAAAAGAGATAGAAAGGTATGATAGTCTAGCTTATGATATAGGTTGGTATAGTTTAATTGCTAAGCTTGAATGTATATTTACTTGTATTTTGCTTGTTGTGAACCAAGGCTCGGATGGCCTTGATGTGGTTGAATGTTTGGACATGGTATTGGTCCACTTATATGCCGTCGCAGGTTTTACTTTTCGCCTAGAAACAGGGGAGACTCCGTCTGTTTTCCCTAAAAATTTGCTTTGGGTTGTGTTTAGATCGATTGATAGAACTCCCGGTCTCGAGAGGGATCGGGGTATTACATTAACAACAACCTATCTGCTTTAACAACGTAGCATCCTCGCAAGACGTGATATCGACGCGTTGTAGCGCCCTCTAATGTCCTGCGAGTAAGGTTGTCGTCCTTTTAACAACTCACGATGTACGATCCGGGACGGAAAAAGAGAGCTTACTAAGATAAGTGGCCTGAAACTAATGAAAACATTCGACTTTGGGCTCCAAAAAGGGCATAGCAAGCAAACTTGCTGCCCCCATCGTAGAGCTCTTGTAGAGCTTTCCAACGGTATGCTGTGCTCTCCGTAACTCCTTACGGATCAAAAGTTATGGGCACCAGAGCGACGGATACCTAGCCACAAGCCCCACGCCCTCGGTTTGTGGGCCCAACCTCCACGTGAAGCGAAGTTGTCTTGCCCAAGCTGCCGTGGTATTCGATAATAGAAATGTGCTAGATAAAGTATCTTGGCATCCCTAACCGGAGGAAAAAAAATTGAAAAGGGGGGTGCAACACGAGGACTTCCCAGGGGGTCACCCATCCTAGTACTACTCTCGCCCAAGTACGCTTAACTTCGGAGTTCTGATTAGATCCGGTGCATTAGTGCTGGTATGATCGCACCCGTCATGGTGGGGGTAGAATTCATTTTTGTATTAACGGTTCACAGTCCCAGCCTAGAGAGTTGGCCCATTCAGAAGGCCCAATGGGCTTAACAACAACCCATTCGCTTGAACAACGCACCATCCTCGCAAGGCGTGATATCGACACGTTGTAGGGCCCTCTAATGTCCAGCAAGTAAGGTTGTCGTCCTTTTAACAGCTCACGACGTACGATCCGGGACGGAAAAATAGAACTTAATAAGAAAACTGGACCGAAACTGATGAAAACGTTCGATTTTGGGCTCCAAAAAGGGCACAGCAAGCAAGCTTGTTGCGCCCATCGTAGAGTTCTCGGAGAGCTTTCCAACGGTATGCTGTACTCCGTGTTACTCCTTACGGATCAAAAGTTATGGGCACCGGAACTACGGAGATCTGGTCACAAGCCCTATGCCCTCGGTGTGCGGGCCCAGCCTCCACGTGAAGCTAAGTTGTCTTGCCCAAGGTGCCATGGGATTCGATAATAGAAATGTGGTGGATAAAGTATCTTCGCAACCCTAACCGGAGGAAAAAAATTGAAAAGGGGAGTGCGACACGAGGACTTCCCAAGGGGTCACCCATCCTAGGACTACTCTCGCCCAAGCACGCTTAACTTTGGAGTTCTGATAGTATCCAGTGCATTAGTGCTGGTATGATCACACCCGTCATGTTGATGGCACAATTCCTTTATGTGTTAACGGTTCAGAGTCCAAGCCTAGAGAGATTGCCCATTCAAAAGGCCCAATGGGCTTAACAACAACCCATCCGCTTAAACAACGCAGCATCCTAGCAAGATGTGATATCGACGCGTTGTAAGGCCCTCTAATGTCCCGCGAGTAAGGTTGTCATCCTTTTAACAGCTCACGATGTACGATCCGACAAGGAAAAACAGAGCAAAAGAAAAAAAGTGGCCCGAAACTGGTGAAAACGTTCGATTTTGGCCTCCAAAAAAGGGCACAACAAGCAAGCTAGCTGCCCCTGTCGTAGAGCTCTCGGATAGCTTTCCAACGATTTGCTGTGCGCCGCGTTACTCCTTACGGATCAAAAGTTATGGGCACCGGAGCAACGTAGACCTGGTCATAAGCCCTACGCCCTCGGTTTGCGGGCCCAGCCTCCACGTGAAGCGAAGTTTTCTTGCCCAAGCTGCCGTGGGATTTGATAATAGAAATGTGGTGGATAAAGTATCTTGGCAACCCTAACCGGAGGAAAAAAAATTGAAAATGGGGGTGCAACACGAGGACTTCCCAGGGGGTCACCCATCCTAGTACTACTCTCGCCCAAGCACGCTTAACTTCGGAGTTCTGATGAGATCCGGTGCATTATTGCTGGTATGATCGCACCCGTCATGGTGGGGGTAGAGTTCATTTTTGTGTTAACGGTTCATAGTCCCAGCCTAGAGAGATGGCCCATTCAGAAGGCCCAATGGGCTTAACAACAACCCATCCGCTTCAACAACGCTGCATCCTCGCAAGACGTGATATCGACGCATTGTAGGGCCTTCTAATTTCTTGCGAGTAAGGTTGTCGTCCCTTTAACAGTTCACGGCGTACGATCCGGGACGGAAAAACAGAGCTTAATAAGAAAAGTTGCCTGAAACTGATAAAAACGTTCGATTTTGGGCTCCAAAAATGGGCACAGCGAGCAAGTTGGCTGGCCATGTCGTAGAGCACTTGGAGAGCTTTGCAACGGCATGCTGTGCGTCGCGTAACTCCTTACGGATCAAAAGTTATGGACACCGGAGCGACGGAGACCTGGTCACAAGCCCTACGCCCTCGGTTTGCTGGCCCAGCCTCCACGTGAAGTGAAGTTGTCTTGCCCAAGGTGCCATGGGATTCGATAATAGAAATGTGGTGGATAAAGTATCTTGGCAACCCAAACCGGAGCAAAAAAAATTGAAAAGGGGGGTGCAACACGAGGACAAACAAGGGGGTCACCCATCCTAGTACTACTCTCACCCAAGAACGCTAAACTTCGGAGTTCTGATGGGATCCGGGGCATTATTGCTGGTATGATCGCACCTGTCAAGTTGAGGGCACAATTCCTTTATTTGTTAACGGTTCAAAGACCCAGCCTAGAGAGATGGCCCATTCAGAAGGCCCAATGGGCTTAACGACAACCCATTCGCTTCAACAATGCAACATCCTCGCAAGATGTGATATCAAAGCGTTGTAGGGCCTTCTAATGTTCCGGAAGTAAGGTTGTCGTCCTATTAATAGCTCACCACGTACGATCCGGGACGGAAAAAGAGAGCTTAATAAGAAAATTGGCCTGATACTGATGAAAACGTTCTATTTTGGGCTCCAAAAAGGGCACAGCAAGCAAGCTTGCTACCCCTGTCGTAGAGCTCTCGGAGAGCTTTCCAACGGTATACTGTGCACCATGTAACTCCTTACTGATCAAAAGTTATGGGCACCGGAGCGACGGAGACTTGGTCACAAGCCCTACGCACTCCGTTTGCAGGCCCAACCTTCACGTGAAGCGAAGTTGTCTTGCTCGAGGTGCCGTGGGATTCGATAATAGAAATATGGTGGATAAAGTATCTTGGCAAGCATAACCGAAGGAAAAAAAATTGAAAACGGGGGTGCAACACGAGGACTTCCCAAGGGGTCACCCATCCTTGTACTACTCTCGCCCAAGCACGCTTACCTTCAGAGTTCTAATGGGATCCGGTGCATTAGTGCTGGTATGATCGCACCCATCATGTTGGGGGTATAATTCCTTTTTGTGTTAACGGTTCACAGTCCCAGCCTAGAGAGATGGCCTATTCAGAAGGTCCAATGGGCTTAACAACAACCCATCCACTTCAACAACGCAGCATCCTCGCAAGACGTGATATCGACGCATTGTAGGACCCTCTAATGTCCAGCGAGTAAGGTTGTCGTCCTTTTAACAACTCACGACGTACAATCCGGGACAAAAAAACAAATCTTAATAAGAAAAGTGGCCCGAAACTGATAAAAATGTTCGATTTTGGGCTCGAAAAAGGCCATAGCAAGTAAGCTAGCTGCCCCCGTCGTAGAGGTCTCAGAGAGCTTTCCAACGGTATACTGTGCACCGCGTAACTCGTTACCGATCGAAACTTATGGGCACCAGAGCGACGGAGACCAGGTCACAAGCCCTACGCCCTCGGTTTGCGAAACCAGCCTCCACGTGAAGCAAAGTTGTCATGCCAAAGGTGCTGTGGCATTCGATAATAGAAATGTGGTGGATAAAGTATCTTGGCAACCTTAACCGGAGGAAAAAATTGGAAAAGGGGAGTGCAATAAGGGGACTTCCCAGAGGGTCACCCATCCTTGTACTACTCTCGCCCAAGCACGCTTAACTTCGGAGTTCTGATAGGATCCAGTGCATTAGTGCTGGTATGATCGCACCCGTCATGTTGATGGCACAATTCCTTTATGTGTTAACGGTTCAGAGTCCAAGCCTAGAGAGATTGCTTATTCAAAAGGCCCAATGGGCTTAACAACAACCCATCCGCTTAAAAAACACAGCATCCATGCAGGATGTGATATCGACGCGTTGTAGGCCCCTCAAATGTCCCGCGAGTAAGGTTGTCATCCTTTTAATAGCTCACGATGTACGATCCAGGAAGGAAAAACATAGCAAAATAAGAAACGTGGCCCGAAACTAATGAAAATGTTCGATTTTGGCCTCCAAAAAAGGGCACATCAAGCAAGCTAGCTGCCCCCGACGTAGAGCTCTAGGATAGCTTTCCAACGGTATCCTGTGCGCCGCGTTACTCCTTACGGATCAAAAGTTATGGGCACTGGAGCGACGAAGACATGGTCACCAGCCCTACGCCATCGGTTTACGGGCCCAGCCTCCACGTGAAGCGAAGTTGTCTTGCCCAAGGTGCCGTGGGATTCGATAATAGAAATGTGGTGGATAAAGTATCTTGGCAACCCTAACCGGAGGAAAAAAAAATTAAAAAGGGGGGTGCAACACGAGGACTTCCCAAGCGGTCACCCATCCTAGTACTACTCTCGCTCAAGCACGCTTAACTTTGGTGTTCTGATGGGATCCGGTACATTAGTGTTGTTATGATTGCACCCGTCATGTTGGGGCTAGAATTTATTTTTGTGTTAACGGTTCACAGTCCCAGCCTAGAGAGATGGCCTATTCAGAAGGCCCAATAGGCTTAACAACAACCCATCCGCTTCAACAACGCAGCATCCTCGCATGACGTGATATCGACGCATTGTAGGGCCCTCTAATGTCCCGCGAGCAATGTTGTCGTCCTTTTAACAGCTCACGACGTATGATCCGGGACGGAAAAATAGAGCATAATAAGAAAAGTGGCCCGAAACTGATGAAAACGTTCGATTTTGGGTTCCAAAAAGGGCAAAGTGGGCAAGCTAGCTACCCCTGTCGTAGAGCTCTCAGAGAGCTTTCTAACTGTATGTTGTGCACCGCGTAACTCCTTACGGATCAAAAGTTATGGGCATCGGAGCGACAGAGACTTGGTCACAAGCCCTACGCCCTCGGTTTGCGGGCTCAGCCTCCAAGTGAAGAGAAGTTGTCTTGCCCAAGGTGCCGTGGGATTCGATAATAGAATTGTGGTGGATAAAGTATCTTGGCAACCCTAACCGAAGGAAAAAAAATTGAAAAGGAGGGTGCAACACGAGGACTTGCCAAGGGGTCACCCATCCTAGTACTACTCTAGCCCAAGCACGCTTAACTTCGGAGTTCTGATGGGATCTGGTGCATTATTGCTGGTATGATCACACCCGTCATGTTGCGGGTAGAATTCCTTTTTGTGTTAATGGTTCACAATCCCAGCCTAGGGAGATGGCCCATTCAGAAGGCCCAATGGGCTTAACACCAACCCATCTGCTTCAACAACGCAGCATCCTCGCAAGACGTGATATCGACGCATTGTAGCGCCGTCTAATGTCCCGCGGGTAAGGTTGTCATCCTTTTAATAGCTTACGACGTATGATCCGGGACAGAAAAACAGAGCTTAATAAGAAAAGTGGCCCAAAACAGACGAAAACATTCGATTTTGGGCTCCAAAAAGGGCATAGCAAGCAAGCTTGCTGCCCCCGTCATAGAGCTATCAGAGAGCTTTCCAACGGTATGCTGTGCGCCGCATAACTCCTTACGGACCAAAAGTTTTGGGCACTGGAGCGACAGACACTTGGTCACAGGCCCCCACACCCTCGGTTTGAGGGCCCAGCCTCTACGTGATTCGCAGTTGTCTTGCCCAAGGTGCCATGGGATTCAATAATGAAAATATGGTGGATAAAGTATCTTGGCAACCCTAACCGGAGGAAAATAAATTGAAAAGGGGGGTGCAACACGAGGACTTCCCAGGGGGTCACCCATCCTAGTACTACTCTCGCCCAAGCACGCTTAACTTCGGAGTTCTGATGCGATCCGGTGCTTTAGTGCTGGTATGATATCACCTGTCATGTTGGGGGTAGAATTCCTTTTAGTGTTAAAGTTTCACAGTCCTAGCCTAAAGGGATGGCCCATTCAGAAGGCCCAATGGGCATAACAACAACCCATCCGCTTCAACAACGCAGCATCCTCACAAGACATGATATCGACGCATTGTAGCGCCCTCTAATGTCCCGCGAGTAAGGTTGTCATCCTTTTAACAACTCACGATGTACGATAGTAGAGCTCTCCGAGAGCTTTCCAATGATATGCTGTGCGCTGCGTAACTCCTTACGGATCAAAAGTTATGGGCATCGGAGCGACGGAGACCTGGTCACAAGCCCTACGCCCTCGGTTTGCGGGCCCAGCCTCCACGTGAAGCGAAGTTCTCTTGCCCAAGGTGCCGTTGGATTCGATAATAGAAATGTGGTGGATGAAGTCTCTTGGAAACCCAAACCGGAGGAATAAAAATTGAAAAGGGGGGTGCAACACGAGGACTTCCCAGGGGGTCACCCATCCTAGTACTACTATCGCCCAAGCATACTTAACTTCAGAGTTTTGATGGGATCCGGTGCATTAGTGCTGGTATATTCGCACCCGTCATGTTGAGGGCACAATTCCTTTATGTGTTAACGGTTCACAGTCTCTGCCTAGAGAGATGGCCATTTAGATGGCCCAATGGGCTTAACAACAACCCATCTGCTTCAACAACGTTGCATCCTCGCAAGACGTGATATCGACGCGTTGTAGGGCCCTCTAATGTCCCATGAGTAAGGTTGTCGTCCTTTTAACGACTCACGACGTACGATCCAGAACGGAAAAACAGAGCTTAATAAGAAAAGTGGCGCGAAACTGATGAAAACGTTCAATTTTGGGCTCTAAAAAGGGCACAGCGAGCAAGCTTGATGCGCCCGTCGTAGAGCTCTCGGAGAGCTTTCTAACGGTATGCTGTGCACCGCGTAACTCTTTACGGATCAAAAGTTATGGGCACCGGAGAGGCAGAGACCTGGTCGCAAGCCCTACGCCCTCGGTTTGCGGGCCCAGCTTCCACATGAAGTGAAGTTGTCTTGCCCAAGGTACCATGGGATTCAATAATAGAAATGTGGTGGATAAAGTATCTTGGCAACCCTAACCGGAGGAAAATAATTTGAAAAGGGGGGTGCAACACGAGGACTTCCTAAGGGGTCACCCATCCTAGTACTACTCTCGCCCAAGCACGCTTAACTTCGGAGTTCTTATGGGATCCGGTGTATTAGTGCTAGTATGATGGCACCCGTTATGTTGTGGGTAGAATTCCTTTTTCTGTTAACGGTTCACAGTCCCAGCCTAGAGAGATGGCCAATTAAGAAGGCCCAATGGGCTTAACAACAATGCATCCGCTTGAACAACGCAGCATCCTCGCAAGACGTGATATCGAAGCATTGTAGCACCCTCTAATGTCCCGCGAGTAAGTTTGTCGTCCTTTTAACAGCTCACGACGTACGATCCGGGACGGAAAAACATAGCTTAATAAGAAAAATGGCCCTAAACTGATGAAAACGTTTGATTTTGGGCTCCAAAAAGGGCACAGCAAGCAAGATTGCTGCCCCCGTCGTAGAGCTCTCGGAGAGCATTCCAACGGTATGCAGTGCGCCGCGTAAATCCTTACAAATCAAAAGTTATGGGAACTGGAGCGACGGAGACCATGTCACAAGCCCTACGCCCCCGGTTTGCGGGCCCACCGTACACGTGAAGCGAAGTTGTCTTGCCCGAGGTGCCGTGGGATTCGATAATAGAAATGTGGTGGATAAAGTATCTTGGAAACCATAACCGGAGGAAAAAAAATTGAAAAGAGGGGTGCAACACGAGGACTTCCCAGGGGGTCACCCATTCTAGTACTACTCTCGCCCAAGCACGAGTAACTTCGGAGTTCTGATGGGATCCGGTGCATTAGTGCTGGTATGATCGCACCTATCATGGTGGGGGTAGAATTCCTTTTTGTGTTAACGGTTCACAGTCCCAGCCTAGAGAGATGGCCCATTCAGAAGGCGCAATGGGCTTAACAACAACCCATCCGCTTCAACAACGCAACATCCTCGCAAGAAGTGATATCGACACATTGTAGAGCCCTCTAATGTCCCGCGATTAAGGTTTTCGTCCTTTTAACAGCTCACGACGTACGATCCGGGACGAAAAAACAAAGCTTAATAACAAAAGTGGCTCGAAACTAATGAAAACGTTCCATTTTGGGCTCCAAAAAGGGCACAGCGAGCAAGCTGCTGCCCCAAGTCGTAAAGCTCCCGGAGGGCTTTCCAACGGTATGCTGTGGACCGTGTAACTCCTTAAGGATCAAAAGTTATGGGCACCTGAGCGACGGAGACCGGCTCACAAGCCCTACGCCCTCGGTTTGCGGGCCCAGCATCCACGAGAAGCGAAATTGTCTTGCCCAAGGTGCCGTGGGATTCGATAATAGAAATGTGGTGGATAAAGTATCTTGGCAACCCTAACCGGAGGAAAAAAAATTGAAAAGGGGGTGCAACACGAGGACTTCCCAGGGGGTCACCCATCCTAGTACTACTCTCGCCCAAGCACGCTTAACTTCGGAGTTCTGATGGGATCCGGTGCATTAGTGCTGGTATGATCGCACCCGTCATGTTGGGGGTAGAATTCATTTTTGTTTTAACGGTTCACAGTCCTAGAAATGGGCTTAACAACTACCCATCCGCTTTAACAACGCAGCATCGTCGCAAGACGTGATATCAACAGGTTTTAGGGCCCTCTAATGTCTCGCGAGTAAGGTTGTCATCCTTTTAACAACTCACGACGTACGATCCGGGAAGGAAGAACAGATCAAAATTAGAAAAGTGGCCCGAATCTTATGAAAACGTTCGATTTTGGCCTACAAAAAAGGGCATAGCGAGCAAGCTGGATGCTCCCGTCGTAGAGCTCTCAGAGAGCTTTCCAACGGTATGCTGTGTGCCGCGTAACTACTTACAGATCAAATGTTATGGGCATCGGAGCGACAGAGACTTGGTCACCAACCCTACGCCCTCGGTTTGCTAGCCCAGCCTCCACGTGAAGCGAAGTTGTCTTGCCCAAGGTGCCGTGGGATTCGATAATAGAAATGTGATGGATAAAGTTTCTTGTCCACCGTAACCGGAGGAAAATAAATTGAAAAGGGGGGTGCAACACGAGGACTTCCCAGGGGGTCACCCATCCTAGTACTACTCTCGCAGAACCACGCTTAACTTCAGAGTTCTGATGGGATCCGTTGCATTAGTGCTGGTATGATCGCACCCATCATGTTGGGGGTAGAATTCCTTTTTGTGTTAACAGTTCACAGTCCCAGCCTAGAGAGATGGCCCATTCAGAAGGCCCAATGGGCTTAACAACAACCCATCCGCTTCAACAACGCAGCATCCTAGCAAGACGTGATATCGACGCATTGTAGCGCCCTCTAATGTCCCGCGAGTACGGTTGTCGTCCTTTTAACTCTTCACGACGTACGATCCGGAATGGAAAAACAGACCTTAATAAGAAAAGTGTCCCGAAACTGATGAAAACGTTCGATTTTGGGCTCCAAAAAGGGTACAGCGAGCAAGCTTGCTGCCCCAATGGGCTTAACAACAACCCATCCGCTTCAACAATGTACCATCCTCACAAGACGTGATATCGACGCATTGTAGGGCCCTCTAATATCCCGCGAGTATGGTTGTCATCCTTTTAACAGTTCACGACGTACGATCCGGGACGGAAAAATAGAGCTTAATAAGAAAAGTGGCCCGAAACTGATGAAAACATTCGATTTTGGGCTCCAAAAAGGGCACAGCAAGCAGGCTTGCTGCCCCCATCGTAGAGCTCTCGCAGAGCTTTCCAACGGTATGCAGTGCGCCGTGTAACATTTTACGGATCAAAAGTTATGGGCACCGGTGCGACAGAGACATGGTTACAAGCCCTACGCCCTCGGTTTGCCGGCCTAGCTTCCACATGAAGCGAAGTTGTCTTGCCCAAGGTGCCGTGGTATTCGATAATAGAAATGTGTTGGATAAAGTATCTTGGAAACCCTAACCGGAGGAAAAAACATTTAGAAGGGGGGTGCAACACGTGGACTTCCCAGGGGGTCACCCATCCTAGTACTTCTCTCGCCCAAGCACGCTTAACTTCGGAGTTCTAATGGGATCCGGTGCATTAGTGCTGGTATGATCGCACTCGTCATGTTGGGGGTAGAATTCCTTTTTGTGTTAACTGTTCACAGTCCCAGCCTAGAGAGATGGCCCATTCAGAAGGCCCAATGGGCTTAACAACAACCCATCTGCTTCAACAACGCAGCATCCTCGCAAGACGTGATATCGACGCATTGTAGGGCCCTCTAATATCCCGCAAGTAAGGTTTTCATCCTTTTAACTATTCACGACGTACGATCCGGGACGGAGAAACAGACCTTAATAAGAAAAGTGTCCCGAAACTGATGAAAACGTTCGATTTTGGGCTCTAAAAAGGGTACAGCGAGCAAGCTTGCTGCCTCAATGGGCATAACAACAACCCATCAACTTCAACAACGTAGCATCCTTGCAAGACGTGATATCGACACATTGTAGGGCCCTCTAATGTCCCGCGAGTATGGTTGTCATCCTTTTAACAGTTCGCGACATACGATCCAAGACGGAAAAACAGAGCTTAATAAGAAAAATGGCCCGAAACTGATGAAAATGTTTGATTTTGGGCACCAAAAAGGGCAAAGCAAGCAGGCTTGCTGCCCCCGTCGTAGAGATCTTGGAGACTTTTCCAACGGTATGCTGTGTGTCGCGTAACTCCTTGCGGATCAAAAGTTATGGGCACCGGAGGAACGGAGACATGGTCCCAAGCTCTACGCCCCCTTTTTGCTGGCCCACCCTCCACGTGAAGCGCAGTTGTCTTGCCCAAGGTGCCGTGGGATTCGATAATAAAAATGTGGTGGATAAAGTATCTTGGCAACCCTAACCGAATGAAAAAAAATTGAAAATGAGGGTGCAACACGAGGACTTCCCAGGGGATCACCCATCCTACTACTACTCTCGCCCAAGCACGCTTAACTTCGGAGTTCTGATGGGATCCGGTGCATTAGTGATGGTATGATTCCACCCGTCATGGTGGGGGTAGAATTCCTTTCTGTGTTAACGGTTCACAGTCCTAGCCTAGAGAGATGGCCCATTCAGAAGGCCCAATGGGCTAAACAACAACCCATCCGTTTCAACAACGCAGCATCCTCGCTAGACGTGATATCGATGCATGTTAGGGCCCTCTAATGTCCCGCGAGTACGGTTGTCGACCTTTTAACTATTCATGACGTACGATCCGGGACGGAAAAACAGACCTTAATAAGAAAAGTGTCCCGAAACTGTTGAAAACGTTCGATTTTGGGCTCCAAAAAGGGTACAGCGAGCAAGCTTGCTGCCCAAATGGGCTTAACAACAACCCATCCGCTTCAACAATGTAGCATCCTCGCAAGACATGATACCGACGCATTGTAGGGCACTCTAATGTCCCGCGAGTATGGTTGTCATCCTTTTACCAGTTCGCGTCATACGATCTCAAACGGAAAAAACAGCTTAATAAGAAAAGTGGCCCAAAAAGGATGAAAACGTTCAATTTTGGGCACCAAAAAGGGAAAAGCAAGCAGGCTTCCTGCCCCCATCGTAGAGCTCTCGGAGAGCTTTCCAACGGTATGCTGTGCACCGTGTAACTCCTTACGGATCAAAAGTTATGTGCACCGGTGCGACGGAGCCCTGGTCACAAGCCCTATGCCATCGGTTTGCGGGACTAGCCTCCACATGAAGCGAAGTTGTTCTGCCCAAGGTGCCGTGGTATTCAATAATAGAAATATGGTGGATAAAGTATCTTGGCAAGCCTAACCGGAGGAAAAGAAATTTAGAAGGGGGATGCAACACGAGGACTTCCCAGGGGGTCACCTATCCTAGTACTACTCTCGCCCAAGCACGCTTAACTTCGGAGTTCTAATGGGATTCGGTGCATTAGTGCTGGTATGATCGCAGCCGTCATGTTGGGGTTAGAATTCCTTTTTGTGTTAACGGTTCACAGTCCCTGCCTAGAGAGATGGCCCATTCAGAAGGCCCAATGGGCTTCACAACAACCTATCTACTTCAACAATGCAGCATCCTCGCAAGGCGTGATATCGACGCATCGTAGGGCCCTCTAATATCCCGCAAGTAAGGTTGTCGTCCTTTTAACTATTCACGACGTACGATCCGGGTCGGAGAAACACACCTTAATAAGAAAAGTGTCCCGAAACTGATGAAAACGTTCGATTTTGGGCTCCAAAAATGGCACAGCGAGCAAGCTTGCTGCCCCAATGGGCTTAACAACAACCCATCTACCTCAACAACGTATCATCCCTGCAAGACATGATATCGACGCATTGTAGGGCCCTTTAACAGCTCACGGTGTACGATCCGGGAAGGAAAAACATAGCAAAACTAGAAAAGTGGCCCAAAACTGATGAAAACATTCAATTTTTGGCTCGAAAAAAGGGCACAGCAAGCAAGCTAGCTGCCCCCATCGTAGAGCTCTCGAAGAGCTTTCCAACGGTATGCTGTGCACTGCGTAACTACTTACGGATCGAGAGTTATGGGCACCGGAGCGACGGAGACCTGGTCACAAGCCCTAAACCCTCGGTTCGCAGGCCCAGCCTCCACGTCAAGTGAAGTTGTCTTGCCCAAGGTGCCGTGGGATTCGATAATAGAAATGTGGTGGTTAAAGTATCTTGGCAACCCTAACCGGAGGAAAAAAAATTGAAAAGGGGGGTGCAACACAAGGACTTCCCAAGGGGTCACCCATCCTAGTACTACTCTCGCCCAAGCACGCTTAACTTCGGAGTTCTGATGGGATCCGGTGCATTAGTGCTGGTATGATCGCACCCGTCATGTTGGGGGTAGAATTCCTTTTTGTGTTAACGGTTTAGAGTCCCAGCCTAGAGAGATGGCCCATTCAGAAGGCCCAATTGGCTTAACAACAACCCATCCGCTTCAACAACGCAGCATCCTCGTAAGACATGATATCGACGCGTTGTAGGGCCCTCAAAAGTCCCGCGAGTAAGGTTGTCGTCCTTTTAACAGCTCACGACATACGATCCGGGACGGAAAAACAAAGCTTAATAAGAAAAGTGGCCCGAAATTGATGAAAAGGTTCGATTTTGGACTGCAAAAAGGGCATAGCGAGAAGACTCGCTGCCACCATCATAGAGCTCTCGGAGTGCTTTCCAACGGTATGCTGTGCGATGCGTAACTCCTTATGCATCAAAAGTTATGGGCACCGGAGCGACGGAGACGTGGTCACAAGCCCTACACCCTCGATTTGTGGGCCTAGCCTCCACGTGAAGCGAAGTTGTCTTGCCCAAGGTGCCGTGGGATTCGATAATAGAAATGTGGTTGATAAAGTATCTTGGCAACCCTAACCAGAGGAAAAAAAATGGAAAAGGGGGGTGCAACATGAGGACTTCCCAGGGGGTCACCCATCCTAGAACTACTCTCGCCCAAGCACGCTTAACTTCTGAGTTCTGATGGGATCCAGTGCATTATTGTTAGTATGATTGCACCCGTCATGGTGGGGGTAGAATTCCTTTTTGTGTTAACGGTTCACAGTCCCAACCTAGAGGGATGGCCCATTCAGAAGGCCCAATGGGCTTAACAACAAACCATCCGCTTCAACAACGCAGCATCCTAGCAAGACGTGATATCGACGAATTGTAGGGCCCTCTAATGTCCCACGAGTAAGATTATCGTCCTTTTAACAGCTCACAACGTACGATCTGAGAACGAAAAATAGAGCTTAATTAGAAAAGTGGCCCGAAACTGATTAAAACGTTCGGATTTGGGCTCCAGAAAGGGCACAGTGAGAAAGCTTGCTGCCCTAATGGGCTTAACAACAACCCATCCGCTTCAACAACGCAGCATCCTCGCAAGATGAGATATCGACGTGTTGTAGGGCCCTCTAATGTCCCGCAAGTAAGGTTGTCGTCCTTTTAACAGCTCACAATGTACGATTTGGGAAGGAAAAACAAAGCAAAATTAGAAAAGTAGCCCGGAACTGATGAAAACGTTCGATTTTGGGCTCCAAAAAAGGGCACAGTGAGCAAGCTTGCTGCCCCCATCGTTGATCTCTTGGAGATCTTTCCAACGGTAAGCTGTACGCCGCGTAACTCCTTACGAATCAAAAGTCATGGGCACCGGAGCGACGAAAACCTGGTCACAAGCCCTACGCCCTAGGTTTGCGGGCCCAGCCTCCACGTGAAGCGAAGTTGTCTTACCCAAGGTGCCGTGGGATTCGATAATAGAAATGTGGTGGATAAAGTATCTTGGTAACCCTAACTGGAGGAAAAAAACTTGAAAATGGGGGTGCAACAAGAGGACTTCGCAGGGGGTCACCCATCCTAGTACTACTCTCACCTAAGCACGCTTAACTTCGGAGTTCTGATGGGATCCGGTGCATTAGTACTGGTATGATCACTCCCGTCATGTTGGGGGTTGAATTCCTTTTTGTGTTAACGGTCCAGAGTCCCAGCCTAGAGAGATGGCCCATTCAGAAGGCCCAATGGGCTTAACAACAACCCATCCGCTTCAACAACACAGCATCCTCGCAAGACGTGATATCGACGCATTGTAGTGCCCTCTAATGTCCCGCGAGTTTGGTTGTTGTCCTTTTAACAGTTCACGACGTACGATCCGGGACGAAAAAACATAGATTAATAAGAAAAGTGGCCCGAAATAGATGAAAACTTTCAATTTTGGGCTCCAAAACGGGCGCAGCAAGCAAGCTTGCTGCCCCCGTCGTAGAGCTCTCAGAGAGCTTTCCAACGCTATGCTGTACGCCGTGTAACTCCTTACGGATCAAAAGTTATGGGCACCGGAGCGACGGAGACCTGGTCATAAGCCCTACGCCCACGGTTTGCGGGCCCAGCCTCCACGTGAAGCGAAGTTGTCTTTCCCAAGGTGCCATGGGATTCGATAATAGAAATGTGGTGGATAAAGTATCTTGGCAACCCTAACCGGAGGAAAAAAAAAATGAAAAGGGTGTGCAACACGTGGACTTCGCAGTGGGTCACCCATCCTAGTACTACTCTCGCCCAAGCACGCTTAACTTCGGTGTTCTGATGGGATCCGGTGCATTAGTGCTGGTATGATCACACCCGTCATAGTGGGGGTAGAGTTCCTTTTTGTGTTAACGGTTCACAGTCCCAGCCTAGAGAGATAGTCCATTTAGAAGGCCCATTGGGCTTAACAACAACCCATCTGCTTCAACAACGCAGTTTCATCACAAGATATGATATCGACGCGTTGTAGGGCCCTCTAATGTCCCGCGAGTAAGGTTGTCATCCTTTTAACAGCTCACGATGTACGATCCGGGACGGAAAAACAGAGCTTAATAAAAAAAAGTGGCCCGAAACTGATTAAAACGTTCAGAATTGGGCTCCAAAAAGGGCACAACGAGCAAGCTTGCTGCGCCTGTTGTAGAGCTCTCGGAGAGCTTTCCAACGGTATGTTGTGCGCCGCGTAACTCCTTACGAATCAAAAGTTATGGGCACCGGAGCGACAAAGACTTGGTCACAAGCCCTACGCCCTCGGTTTGCGAGCCTAGCCTCCACGTGAAGCGAAGTTGTCCTGCCCAAGTTGCCATGGGATTCGATAATAGAAATGTGGTGGATATAGTTTCTTGGCAAACTTAACCGGAGGGAAAAAAAAAAATGAAAAGGGGGGTGCAACACGAGGACTTCCCAAGGGGTCACCCATCCTAGTACTGCTCTCGCCCAAGCTCGCTTAACTTCTGAGTTCCGATGGGATCCGGTGCATTAGTGCTAATATGATCGCACCCGTCATGGTGGGGGTAGAATTCCTTTTTGTGTTAATGGTTCACAGTCCCAGCCTAGAGAGATGGCCCATTCAGAAGGCCCAATGGGCTTAACAACAACCCATCTGCTTCAACAACGTAGCATCCTCGCAGGAAGTGATATCGACGCATTGTAGGGCCCTCTAATGTCCCGCGAGCGAGGTTGTCATCCTTTTAACAGCTCACGACGTACGATCCGGGACGAAAAAACAAGCTTAATAAGAAAAGAGGCCCGAAACTGATGAAAACGTTCAATTTTGGGCTCCAAAAAGGCCACAGCTAGGAAGCTTGCTCCGCCCATCGTAGAGCTCTCGGAGAGCTTTCCAACGGTATGTTGTGCGCCGTGTAACTTCTTACGGATCAAAAGTTATGGGCACCGGAGCGACAGAGACTTGGTCACAAGCCCTACGTCCTCGGTTTGCGGGCCCAGCATACACGTGAAGCGAAGTTGTCTTGCCCAATGTGTCGTGGGATTCGATAATTGAAATGTGGTGGATAAAGTATCTTGGCAACCCTAACCGGAGGAAAAAAAATTGAAAAGTGGGGTGCAACACGAGGATTTCCCAGGGTGTCACCCATCCTAGTACTTCTCTCGCCCAAGCACGCTTAACTGCGGAGTTCTGATGGAATCCGGTGCATTAGTGCTGGTATGATCGCTCCCGTCATGTTGGGGGTAGAATTCCATTTTGTGTTTACGGTTCACAGTCCCAACCTAGTGAGATAGCCCATTCAGAAGGCCGAATGGGTTTAACAACAACCCATCTGCTTCAACAACACAGCATCCTCGCAAGACGTGATATTGACGCATTTTAAGTCCCTCTAATGTCCCGCGAGTAAGGTTGTCGTCCTTTTAACAGTTCACGACTTACAATCGGGGACCGAAAAACAGAGCTTAATATGAAAAGTGGACCAAAACTGATGAAAACGTTCGATTTTGGGCTCCAAAAAGGGCACAGCAAGCAAACTAGCTGCCCTCGTCGTAGAGCTCTCAGATAGCTTTCCAACTGTATGCTGTGCGCCGCGTAACTCCTTACGGATCAAAATTTATGGGCACCAGAGCGACGAAGACCTGGTCAAAAGCCCTACGCCCTCGGTTTGCGGGCATAGCCTCCACGTGAAGCGAAGTTGTCTTCCCAAGGTGCCGTGGGATTCGATAATAGAAATGTGGTGGATAAAGTATCTTGGCAACCCTAAACGGAGGAAAAAAAATTGAAAATGGGGGTGCAACCCGTGGCTACCCACACTCTCGCACAAGCACGCTTAACTTCGGTGTTCTGATAGGATCCAGTGCATCAGAGCAGGTATGATCACACCCGTGATGTTGATGCCACAATTCCTTTATGTGTTAACGGTTCACAGTCCTAGCCTAGAGAAATGGCCCATTCAGAAGGCCCAATGGGCTTAACAATAACACATCCGCTTCAACAACGCAGCTTCCTCGCAAGACGTGATATCGACGCATTGTAGGGCCCTCTAATGTCCAGCGAGTAAGGTTGTCGTCCTTTTAACAGCTCATGACGTACGATCTGGGATGAAAAAATAGAGCTTAATAAGAAAAATGGCACGAAATTGATTAAAACGTTCGATTTTGGTTCCAAAAAGGCTACAGATGGCAAGCAAGCTGCCCCCGTCGTAGAGTTCTCAGATAGCTTGCCAACGGTATGCTATGCGTCGCGTAACTTCTTACGGATCAAAAGTTATGGGCACCGGAGCGACAGAGACTTGGTCACAACCCCTACGTCCACGGTTTGCTGGCCCAGCCTCCACGTGAAGCGAAGATGTATTGCCCAAGGTGCCGTGGGATTCGATAATAGAAATGTGGTGGATAAAGTATCTTGGTAATGCTAACCGGATGAAAAAGAATTGAAAAGAGGGGTGTAACACGAGGACTTCCCAGGGGGTCACCCATCCTAGTACTACTCTCGCCCAAGAACGCTTAACTTTGGAGTTCCGATGGGATCCGGTGCATTAGTGCTGGTATGATCACACCCGTCATGGTGGGGGTAGAATTCCTTTTTGTGTTGACGGTTCACAGTCCCAGCCTAGAGAGATGGCCCATTCTGAAGGCCCAATGGGCTTAACAACAACCCATCCGCTTTAACAATGCAGCATCCTCACAAGACTTGATATCGATGCATTGTAGTGCCCTCTAATGTCCCGCGAGTAAGGTTGTCGTCCTTTTAACAGTTCATGACGTACGATCCGGGACGGAAAAACAGAGCTTAATGAGAAAAGTGGCCCGAAACTAATGAAAACCTTCGATTTTGGGCTCTAAAAAGGGCACAGTGAGCAAACTAGCTGCCCCCATCGTAGAGCTCTCAGAGAGCATTCTAACGGTATTCTGTACACTGCGTAACTCCTTACGGAGCAAAAGTTATGGGCACCGGAGCGACAGAGACTTGGACACAAACCTTACGCCCTCGGTTTGCGGGCCCAGCCTTCATGTGAAGCAAAGTTGTCTTACCCAAGGTGCCGTGGGATTCGATAATAGAAATGTGGTGGATAAAGTATCTTGGCAACCCTAACCGGAGGAAAAAAAATTGAAAAGGTGGTGCAACACGAGGACTTCCCAGGGGGTCACCCGTCCTAGTACTACTCTCGCCCAAGCACGCTTAACTTCGGTGTTCTGATGGGATCCAGTGCTTTAGTGCTGGTATGATCGCACCCATCATGTTGGGGGTAGAATTCCTTTTTGTGTTAACGGTTCACAGTGCCAGCCTAGAGGGATGGCCCATTCAGAAGGCCCAATGGGCTTAACAACAACCCATCCGCTTCAACAACGCAGCGTCCTTGCAAGACGTGATATCGACGCATTGTAGGGCCCTCTAATGTCCCGCGATTAAGGTTGTCATCCTTTTAAAAGTTCACGACGTACGATCCGGGACGGAAAAACAGAGCTTAATAACAAAAGTTGCCCAAAACTAATGAAAACGTTCAATTTTGGGCTCCAAAAAGGGCACAGCGAGCAAGCTAGCTGCCCCCAGTTGTAGAGCTCTCAGAGAGCTTTTCAACGGTATGCTGTGCGCTGCGTAACTCCTTACGGATCAAAAGTTATGGGCACCGGAGCGACAGAGACTTGGTCAAAAACCCTACGCCCTCGGTTTGCGGGCCCAGCCTCCACGTGAAGTGAAGTTGTCTTGCCCAATGTGCCGTGGGATTCGATAATAGAAATGTGGTGGATAAAGTATCTTGGTAACGCTAACCGGAGGAAAAAAAATTGAAAAGAGGGGTATAACACGAGGACTTCGCAGGGGGTCACCCATCCTAGTACTACTCTCGCCCAAGCACGCTTAACTTCGCAGTTCTGATGGGATCCGGTGCATTAGTGTTGGTATGATCACACCCGTCACGTTGAGGGCACAAATCCCTTATTTGTTGATGGTTCACAGTCCCAGCCCAGAGGTATGGCCCATTCAGAAGGCCAAATGGGCTTAACAACAACCCATCCGCTTCAACAATGCAGCATCCTCGCAAGACGTGATATCGACGCATTATAGGGCCCTTTAATGTCCCACGAGTTAGGTTTTCGTCCTTTTAACAGTTCACGACGTACGATCCGGGATGGAAAAACAGAGCTTAATAAGAAAAGTGGCCCGAACTAATGAAAACTTTGGACTTTGGGCACCAAAAAGACCACAGTGAGCACGGTAGCTGCCCCCGTCGTACAACTCTCAGTGAGCATTCCAACGGTATTCTGTGCACCGCGTAACTCCTTACGGATCAAAAGTTATGGGCACCGGAGCGACAGAGACTTGGTCACAAGCCCTACGCCCTCGGTTTGCGGGCCCAGCCTCCACGTGAAGCGAAGTTGTCTTGCCCAAGGTGCCGTGGGATTCGATAATAGAAATGTGGTGGATAAAGTATCTTGGTAACTCTAACCGGAGGAAAAAAAAATTGAAAAGAGGGGTGTAACACGAGGACATCCCAGGGGGTCACCCATCTTAGTACTACTCTCGCCCAAGCACGCTTAACTTCGGAGTTCTAATGGGATCCAGTGCTATAGTACTGGTATGATCGCACCTGTCATGTCGGGGGTAGAATTCCTTTTTGTGTTAACGGTTCACAGTGCCAGCCTAGAGATATGGACAATTCAAAAGGCCCAATGGGCTTTACAACAACCCATCCGCTTCAACAATGCAGCATCCTCGCAAGACGTGATATCGACGCATTGTAGGGCCCTCTAATGTCCCGCGAGTAAGGTTGTCGTCCTTTTAAAGATTCACGACGTACGATCCGGGACAGAAAAACAGAGCATAATAACAAAAGTGGCCCAAAACTAATAAAAATGTTCAATTTTGGGCTCCAAAAAGGGCACAGCAAGGAAGCTAGCTGCCCCTAGTCGTAGAGCTCTCGGAGAGCTTTTCAACGGTATGCTGTGCGCCGCTTAACTCCTTACGGATCAAAAGTTATGGGCACCGGAGCGACAGAGACTTGGTCAAAAGACCTACGCCCTCGGTTTGTGGGCCCAGCCTCCACGTGAAGCGAAGTTGTCTTGCCCAAGGTGCCGTGGGATTCGATAATAGAAATGTGGGGGATAAAGTATCTTGGTAACACTAACCGGAGGAAAAAAAAATTGAAAAGCGGGGTGTAACATGAAGACTTCCCACAGGGTCACCCATCCTAGTACTACTCTCGCCCAAGCGCGCTTAACTTCGGAGTTCTGATGGGATCCGGTGCATTAGAGCTGGTATGATCACACCCATCATGTTGGGTGTAGAATTCCTTTTTGTGTTGACGGTTCACAGTCCCAGCCTAGAGAGATGGCCCATTCAGTAGGCCCAATAGGCTTAACAACAACCCATCCGCTTCAACAATGCAGCATCCTCGCTAGACGTGATATCGGCGCATTGTAGGACCCTCTAATGTCCCGCGAGTAAGGTTGTCGTCCTTTTAATAGCTCACGACATACGATACGGGATGGAAAAACAGAGCTTAATAAGAAAAGTGGCTCGTAACTAATGAAAACTTTCGATTTTGGGCTCCAAAAAGGGCACAGTGAGCAAGCTAGCTACCCCCGTCGTAGAGCTCTCAGAGAGCATTCCAACGGTATTCTGTGCGCCGTGTAATTCCTTACGGATCAAAAGTTATGGGCACCAGAGCGACAGAGACTTGGTCACAAGCCCTACGCCCTCAATTTGCGGCCGCAGCCTCCACGTGAAACGAAGTTGTCTTGCCCAACGTGCCGTGGGATTCGATAATAGAAATGTGGTGGATGAAGTATCTTGGCAACCCTAATCAGGGCAAAAAAAATTGAAAAGGAGGTGCAACACGAGGACTTCCCAGGGGGTCACCCGTCCTAGTACTACTCTCGCCCAAGCACGCTTAACTTCGGTGTTCTGATGGGATCCAGTGCTATAGTGCTGGTATGATCGCACCCGTCATGTTGGGAGTAGAATTCCTTTTTGTGTTAACGGTTCACAGTGCCAGCCTAGAGAGATGGCCCATTCCGAAGGCCCAATGGGCTTAACAACAACCCATCCGCTTCAACAAAGTAGCATCCTCGCAAGATGTGATATCGACACATTGTAGGGCCCTCTAATGTCCCGTGAGTAAGGATGTCGTCCTTTTAAAAGTTCACGACGTACGATCCGGGACAGAAAAACAAAGCTTAATAACAAAAGTGGCCCGAAAACGTTCAATTTTGGGCTCTAAAATGGGCACAGCGAGCAAGCTAGCTGCCCCTAGTCGTAGAGATCTCAGAGAGCTTTTCAACGGTATGCTGTGCGCCGCGTAACTCCTTACGGATCCAAAGTTATGGGCACCGGAGCGACAGAGACTTGGTCAAAAGACCTACACCCTCGGTTTGCCGGCCCAGCCTCCACGTGAAGCGAAGTTGTCTTGCCCAAGTTACCATGGGATTCTATAATAGAAATGTGGTGGATAAAGTATCCTGGTAACGCTAAACGGAGGAAAAAAAATTGAAAAGAGGGGTGTAACACGAGGACTTCCCAGGGGGTCACCCATCCTAGTACTACTCTCGCCCAAGCATACTTAACTTCAGAGTTTTGATGGGATCCGGTGCATTAGTGTAGGTATGATCACACCCATCATGTTAGGGGTAGAATTCCTTTTTGTGTTGACGGTTCACAGTCCCAGCCTTGAGAGATGGCCCATTCAGAAGGCCGAATGGGCTTAACAACAACCCATCCGCTTCAACAACGCAGCATCCTTGTAAGACGTGATATCGACGCATTGTAGGGCACTCTAATGTCCCGCGAGTAAGGTTGTCGTCCTTTTAACAGTTCACGACGTACGATCCGGGACGGAAAAATAGAGCTTAATAAGAACAGTGGCCCGAAACTAATGAAAACTTTCGATTTTGGGCTCCAAAAAGGGCACAGTGAGCAAGCTAGCTGCGCCCGTCGGAGAGCTCTCAGAGAGCATTCCAACGGGATTCTGTGGGCCGCGTAACTCATTACGGATCAAAAGTAATGGGCATCAGAGCGACGGAGACCTGGTCACTAGCCCTACGCCCTCGATTTGCTAGCCCAGCCTCCAAGTGAAGCGAAGTTGTCTTGCCCAAGGTGCCGTGGGATTCGATAATAGAATTGTGGTGGATAAAGTATCTTGGCAACCCTAACCGAAGGAAAAAAAATTGAAAAGGGGTGTGTAACATGAGGACTTCCCACGGGGTCACCCGTCCTAGTACTACTCTGGCCCAAGCACGTATAACTTCGGAGTTCTGATGGGATCCGGTGCATTAGGGCTTGTATGATCGCACCCGTCATGTTGGGGGTAGAATTCCTTTTTGTGTTGACGGTTCACAGTCCCAGCCCAGAGAGATGGCTCAGTCAGAAGGCCCAATGGGCTTAACAACAACCCATCCGCTTCAACAACGCAGCATCCTAGCATGACGTGATATCGACGCATTGTAGGGCCCTCTAATGTCCCGCGAGTATGGTTGTCGTCCTTTTAACAGTTCGCGACGTATGATCTGGGACAGAAAAACAGAGATTAATAAGAAAATTGGCCCGAAACTGATGAAAACGTTCGATTTTGGGCTCCAAAACAGGCAAAGCAAGCAAGCTTGCTGTCCCCGTCATAAAGCTGTCGGAGAGCTTTCCAACGGTATGCTGTGCGCCGCGTAACTCCTTACGGATCAAAAGTTATGGGCACCAGAGCGACGAAGACCTTGTAACAAGCCATGCGCCCTCGGTTGGCGGGCCCAGCCTCCACGTGAAGCGAAGCTGTCTTGCCCAAGGTCCCATGGGATTCGATAATAGAAATATGGTGGATAAAGTATCTTGGCAACCCTAACCGGAGGAAAAAAAATTGAGAAGCGGGGTGCAACACGAGGACTTCCCAGGGGGTCACCCATCTTAGTACTACTCTCGCCCAAGCACGCTTAAACTCAGAGTTCTGATGGGATTTGGTGCTTTAGTGCTGGTATGATCACACCCATCATGTTGGGGGTAGAATTCCTTTTTTTGTTGACGGTTCACAGTCCCAGCCTAGAGAGATGGCTCATTCAGAAGGCCCAATGGGCTTAACAACAACCCATCTGCTTCAACAACGCATCATCCTAGCATGACGTTATATCGACGCATTAAAGGGCCCTCTAATGTCCCGCGAGTATGGTTGTCGTCCTTTTAACAGTTCGCGACGTACGATCTGGGAAAGAAAAACAGAGATTAATAAAAAAAGTGGCCCGAAACTGATGAAAACGTTCGATTTTGGGCTCCAAAAAGGCCACAGCAAGGAAGCTTGTTGTCCCCGTCATAAAGCTCTCGAAGAGCTTTCCAACGGTATGCTGTGCGCCGCGTAACTCCTTATGGATCAAAAGTTATGGGCACCGGAGCGACGGAGACCTTGTCACAAGCCCTGCCCCCTCGGTTGGCGGGCCCAGCCTCCACGTGAAGTGAAGCTGTCTTGCCCAAGGTCCAATGGGATTCGATATTAGAAATATGGTGGATAAAGTATCTTGGCAACCCTAACCGGAGGAAAAAAAATTGAGAAGCGGGGTGCAACACGAGGACTTCCCAGGGGGTCAACCTTCTTAGTACTACTCTCGCCCAAGCACGCTTAACTTCTGAGTTCTGATCGGATCCGGTGCATTAGTGCTAGTATGATCGCACCTGTCATGGTGGGGATAGAATTCCTTTTTGTGTTAACGGTTCACCGTCCCAGCCTAGAGAGATGGCCCATTCCAAAGGCCCCATGGGCTTAACGCTAACCCATCCGCTTCAACAATGCAGCATCCTTACAAGACGTGATATCGCCGCATTGTAGGGCCCTCTAATGTCCCGCGAGTAAGGTTGTTGTCCTTTTAATAGGTCACGACGTACAATCCGGGACGGAAAAACAGAGCTTAATAAGAAAAGTGGCACAAAACTGATGAAAACTTCCAATTTTGGGGTCCAAAAAGGGCATAGCGAACAAGCAAGCAGCCCCCGTCGTAGAACTCTCAGAGAGCTTTACAACGGTATGCTGTGCGCCGCGTAACGCCTTACGGATCAAAAGTTATGGGCACCGAATGACGGAGACCTGGTCACAAGCCCTGCGCCCTCGGTTTGCGGGCCTAGCCTCCACATGAAACGAAGCTGTCTTGCCCAAGGTCCCATGGGATTCGATAATAGAAATATGGTGGATAAAGTATCTTGGCAACCCTAACCGGAGGAAAAAAAATTGAGAAGGGGGGTGCAACGCGTGGACTTCCCAGGGGGTCACCCATCGTAGTACTACTCTCGTCCAAGCACGCTTAACTTCGGAGTTCTGATGGGATCCGGTGCATTAGTGCTGGTATGATCGCACCCGTCATGTTGGGGGTAGAATTCCTTTTTGTGTTAACGGTTCACAGTCCCAGCCTAGAGAGATGGCTCATTCAGAAGGCCCAATGGGCTTAACAACAACCCATCCGCTTCAACAACGCAGCATCCTCGCAAGACGTGATATCGACGCATTGTAGGGCCCTCTAATGTCCTGCGAGTAAGGTTGTCGTCCTTTTAACAGCTCACGACGTACGATCCAGGACGGAAAAACAGAGCTTAATAAGAACAGTGGCCCGAAAGTAATGAAAACTTTCAATTTTGGGCTCCGAAAAGGGCACAGCGAGCAAGCTTGCTGCCCCCGTTGTAGAGCTCTCAGAGTGCTTTCCAACGGTACGCTGTGCGCCGCGGAACTCCTTACGGATCAAAAGTTATGGGCACCGGAGCAACAGAGACTTGGTCACAAGCCCTACGCCCTCGATTTACGGGCCCAGCCTCCACGTGAAGCGAAGTTGTCTTGCCCAAGGTGGCGTGTGATTCGATAATAGAAATGTGGTGGATAAAGTATCTTGGCAACCCTAACCGGAGGGAAAAAAAGTGTAAAGGGGGGGGCAACAGAAGGACGTGCCAGGGGGTCACCCATCTTAGTAGTACTCTCGCCCAAGCACGCTTAACTGCTGAGTTCTGATGGGATCCGGTGCATTAGTGCTAGTATGATCGCACCCGTCATGGTGGGGGTAGAATTCCTTTTTGTGTTAACGGTTCACAATCCCAACCTAGAGAGATGGCCCATTCAGATGGCCCAATGGGCTTAACAACAACCCATCCGCTTCAACAACATAGCATCCTCGCAGGACGTGATATAAACGCATTGTAGGGCCCTCTAATGTCCCGTGAGTAAGGTTGTCGTCCTTTTAACAGCTCACGACGAACGATCCGGGACGGAAAAACAAAGCTTAATAAGAAAAGTGGCCCGAAACTGATGAAAACGTTAGATTTTGGGCTCCAAAAAGGGCACAACGAGAACCTTGCTGCCCCCGTCGTAGAGCTCTCGGAGAGCTTTCCAACGGTATGCTGTGCGCCGTATAACTCCTTACGAATCAAAAGTAATGGGCAACGGAGCGACGGATACCTAGTCACAAGCCCTACGCCCTCGGTTTGCGGGCCCAGCTTCTATGTGAAGCGAAGTTGTCTTGCCCCAGGTGCTGTGGGATTCGATAATAGAAATTTGGTGGATAAAATATCTTGGCAACCCTAATCGGAGGAAAAAAAATTGAAAAGGGGGGTACAACACGAGGACTTCCCAAGGGGTCACACATCCTAGTACTACTCACGCCCAAGAACGCTTAACTTCGGAGTTTTGATGGGATCCGGTGCATTAGTGCTGGTATGATCGCACCCGTAATGGTGGAGGTAGAATTCCCTTTTGTGTTAACGGTTCACAGTCCCAGCCTAGAGAGATGGCCCATTCAGAAGGCCCAATGGGCTTAACAACAACCCATCCGCTTCGACAACACAGCATCCTCGCAGGACGTGATATCGACGCATTGTAGGGCCCTCTAATGTCCCGCGAGTTAGGTTGTCATCCATTTAACAGCTCACCACGTACGATTCGGGACGAAAAAACAAAGCTTAATAAGAAAAATGGCCCAAAACTGATGAAAATGTTCGATTTTGGGCTCCAAAAAGGGCACAGCGAGCAACCTACTGCCGCCGTCATAGAGCACTCGGAGAGCTTTCAAACAGTATACTGTGCGCTGCGTAACTCCTTACGGATCAAAAGTTATGGGCACCAGAGCGACAAGGACCTGGTCACAAGCCCTACGCCCACGGTTTGCGGGCCCAGCCTCCACGTGAAGCGAAGTTGTCTTGCCCAAGATGCTGTGGGATTCGATAATAGAAATGTGGTGGATAAAGTATCTTGGCAACGCTAACCGGAGGAAAAAAAATTGAAAAGCGGGGTGCAACACGAGGACTTCCAAATGGGTCACCCATCCTAGTACTATTCCCGCCCAAGCACGCTTAACTTCGAAGTGCTGATGGGATCCGATGCATTAGTGCTGTTATGATCGCACCTGTCTTGTTGGGGGTAGAATTCCTTTTTGTGTTAACGGTTCACAGTCGCAACCTAGAGAGATGGCCCATTCAGAAGGCCCAATGGGGTTAACAACAACCCATCTGCTTCAACAACGCAGCATCCTCGCAAGACGTGATATCGACGCATTGTAGGGCCCTCTAATGTCCCGCGAGTAAGGTTTTCGTCCATTCAACAGCTCACGACATACGATCCGGAATGAAAAAACAGAGCTTAATAAGAAAAGTGGACCGAAACTTATGAAAACGTTCAATTTTAGGCTCCAAAAAGGGCACAGCGAGCAAGCTTGCTGCCCTCGTCGTAGAGTTCTCAGAGTGCTTTCCAATGTTATGCTGTGCACCGTGTATCTCCTTACGGATCAAAAGTTTTGGGCACCGGAGCGACAGAGATAATGTCACAAGCCCCACGCCTTCGGTTTGCGGGTCCAGCCTCCACATGAAGCGAAGTTGTCTTGCCCAAGGTGCCGTGGGATTCGATAATAGAAATGTGGTGGATAAAGTATCTTGGCAACCTTAACCGGAGGAAAAAAATTGAAAAGGGGGTGCAACACGTGGACTTCCCATTGGGTCACCCATCCTAGTACTACTCCCGCCTAAGCACGTTTAACTTCGAAATTCTGATGGGATCCGGTGCATTAATGCTGGTATGACAACAACCGTCATGTTGGTGGTAGAATTCCTTTTTGTGTTAACGGTTCACAGTCCCAGCCTAGAGAGATGGCCCATTAAGAAGGCCCAATGGGCTTAACAACAACCCATCCGCTTCAACAACGCAGCATCCTCGCAAGACGTCATATCGACGCATTTTAGGGCCCTCTAATGTCCCACGAGTACGGTTGTTGTCCTTTTAACTGTTCACGACGTACGATATGCGACGGAAAAAACAGAGCTTAATAAGAAAAGTGGCCCAAAACTGATGAAAATGTTGGATTTTGGGCTCCAAAAAGGGCACAGCGAGCAAGCTTGCTGCCCCAATGGGCTTAACAACAACCCATCTACTTCAACAACGTAGCATCCTCGCAAGACGTGATATCGAAGCGTTATGGGGCCCTCTAACAGCTCACGATGTACGATCTGGGAAGGAAAGACATAGCAAAATTAGAAAAGTGGCTCGAAACTGATGAAAACATTCGATTTTGGGCTCCAAAAATGGGCAAAGTAAGCTAGCTAGCTGCCCCTATCGTAGAGCTCTCGGAGAGCTTTCCAACGGTATGTTGTGCGCCGCGTAACTCCTTACGGATCAAAAGTTATGGGCACTGGAGCGACAGAGACCTGGTCACAAGCCCTACACCCTCGGTTTGCGGGCCCAACCTCCACGTGAAGCGAAGTTGTCTTGCCCAAGGTGCCGTGGGATTCGATAATAGAAATGTGGTGGATAAAGTAGCTTGGCAACCCTAACCGGAGAAAAAAAAATGAAAAGGGGTGTACAACACGAGGACTTCCCAGGGGGTCACCCATCCTAGTACTACTCTCGTCCAAGCACGCTTAACTTCGGAGTTCTGATGGGATCCGGTGCATTAGTGCTGGTATGATCACACCCGTCATGGTGGGGGTAGAATTCCTTTTTGTGTTAACGGTTCACAGTCGCAACCTAAAGAGATGGCCCATTCAGAAGGCCCAATGGGCTTAACAACAACTCATCCGCTTTAACAACGTAGCATCCTCGCAAGACGTGATATCGACGCATTGTAGGGCCCTCTAATGTCCCGCGAGTAAGGTTGTTGTCCTTTTAACATTTCACGATGTACAATACGGGAAGGAAAAACAAAGCAAAATTAGTAAAGTAGCCCGAAACTAATGAAAACATTCGATTTTGGGCTCCAAAAAATGGCACAGCGAGCAAGCTAGCTACCCGCATCGTAGAGCTCTCGGAGAGCGTTCGAACGGTATGCTGTGCACCGCGTAACTCCTTACGGATCAAAAGTTATGGGTACCGGAGCAGCGGAGACCTCGTCACAAGCCCTACGCCCTCGGTTTGCGGGCCCAGCCTCCACTTGAAGCGAAGTTGTCTTGCCCAAGGTGCCGTGGGATTCGATAATAGAAATGTGGTGGATAAAGTATCTGGGCAACCCTAACCGGAAGAAAAAAATTGTAAAGGGGGGTGCAACACGAGGACTTCCCAGGGGGTCACCCATCTTAGTAGTACTCTCGCCCAAGCATGGTTAACTGCTGAGTTCTGATGGGATCCGGTGCATTAGTGCTAGTATGATCGCACCCGTCATGGTGGGGGTAGAATTCCTTTTTGTGTTAACGGTTCACAGTCCCAGCCTAGAGAGATGGCCCATTCAGATTGCCCAATGGGCTTAACAACAACCATCCGCTTCAACAACGCAGCATCCTCGCAGGACGTGATATAAACGCATTGTAGGACCCTCTAATGTCCCGCGAGTAAGGTTTTCGTCCTTTTAACAGCTCACGACGTACGATCGGGGACGGAAAAACAAAGCTTAATAAGAAAAGTGGCCCGAAACTGATGAAAACGTTAGATTTTGGGCTCCAAAAAGGGCACAACAAGGACGTTTGCTGCCCCCGTCGTAGAGCTCTCGTAGAGCTTTCCAACGGTATGCTGTGCGCCGCATAACTCCTTACGGATCAAAAGTAATAGGCACTGGAGCGACGGAGACCTAGTCTTAAGCCCCACACCCTTGGTTTACGGGCCCAGCCTCTACGTGAAGCGAAGTTGTCTTGCCCTAGGTGCTGTGGGATTTGATAATAGAAATGTGGTGGATAAAATATCTTGGCAACCCTAATCGGAGGAAAAAAAATTGAAAAGGGGGGTACAACACGAGGACTTCCCAACGGGTCACACATCCTAGTACTACTCACGCCCAAGAACGCTTAACTTCGGAGTTTTGATGGGATCCGGTGCATTAGTGCTGGTATGATCGCACCCGTAATGGTGGAGGTAGAATTCCTTTTTGTGTTAACGGTTCACAGTCCCAGCCTAGAGAGATGGCCCATTCAGAAGGCCCATTGGGCTTAACAACAACCCATCCGCTTCGACAACGCAGCATTCTCGCAGGACGTGATATCGTCGCTTTGTAGGGCCCTCTAATGTCCCGCGAGTAAGGTTGTCATCCTTTTAACATCTCACGACGTACGATCCGGGACGGAAAAACAGAGCTTAATAAGAAAAGTGGCCCAAAACGGATGAAAACGTTCGATTTTGGGCTCCAAAAAGGGTACAGGGAGAAAGCTACTGCCGCCGTCATAGAGCACTCGGAGAGCTTTCCAACAATATGCTGTGCGCTGCGTAACTCCTTACGGATCAAAAGTTATGGGCACCGGAGCGACAAGGACCTGGTCACAAGCCCTACGCCCACGGTTTGCGGGCCCTGCCTCCACGTGAAGCGAAGTTGTCTTGCCCAAGATGCTGTGGGATTCGATAATAGAAATGTGGTGAATAAAGTATCTTGGCAACGCTAACCGGAGGAAAAAAAATTGAAAAGCGGGGTGCAACACGAGGACTTCCCAAGGGGTCACCCATCCTAGTACTATTCTCGCCCAAGCACGCTTAACTTCGAAGTGCTGATGGGATCCGATGCATTAGTGCTGTTATGATCGCACCTGTCATGTTGGGGGTAGAATTCTTTTTTGTGTTAACGGTTCACAGTCGCAACCTAGAGAGATGGCCCATTCAGAAGGCCCAATGGGGTTAACAACAACCCATCTGCTTCAACAACGCAGCATCCTCGCAAGACGTGATATCGACACATTGTAGGGCCCTCTAATGTCCCGCGAGTAAGGTTTTCGTCCATTCAACAGCTCACGACATACGATCCGGAACGGAAAAACAGAGCTTAATAAGAAAGGGCACAGCGAGCAAGCTTGCTGCCCTCGTCGTAGAGTTCTCAGAGTGCTTTCCAACGTTATGTTGTGCAACGTGTAACTCCTTACGGATCAAAAGTTTTGGGCACCGGAGCGACAGAGACTATGTCACAAGCCCCACGCCTTCGGTTTGCGGGTCGAGCCACCACGTGAAGCGAAGTTGTCTTGCCCAAGGTGCCGTGGGATTCGATAATGGAAATGTGGTGGATAAAGTATCTTGGCAACCCTAACCGGAGAAGAAAAAAGATTGAAAAGGGGGTGCAACACGTGGACTTCCCATTGGGTCACCCATCCTAGTACTACTCCCGCCCAAGCACGTTTAACTTCAAAATTCTGATGGGATCCGGTGCATTAATGCTGGATTGATCACAATCGTCATGTTGGTGGTAGAATTCCTTTTTATGTTAACAGTTCACAGTGCCAGCCTAGAGAGATGGCCCATTCAGAAGGCCCAATGGGCTTAACAACAACCCATTCGCTTCAACAACGCAGCATCCTTGCAAGAAGTGATATCGACGCATTTTAGGGCCCTCTAATGTCCCGAGAGTAAGGTTGTCGTCCTTTTATCTGTTCACGACGTACGATCTGTGACGGAAAAACATAGCTTAATAAGAAAAGTGGCCCAAAACTGATGAAAATGTTGGATTTTGGGCTCCAAAAAGGGCACAGCGAGCAAGCTTGCTGCCCCAATGGGCTTAACAACAACCCATCCGCTTCAACAACGTAGCATCCTCGCAAGATGAGATATCGACGCGTTATGGGGCCCTCTAACCACTCACGACGTACGATCCGGGACGGAAAAATAGAGCTAAACTAGAAAAGTGGCCCGTAACTGATGAAAACGTTCGATTTTGGGCTCCAAAAAAGGGCAAAGCAAGCTAGCTCGCTGCCCCCGTCGTAGAGCTCTCGGAGATCTTTCCAACAGTATGTTGTGCGCCACGTAACTCCTTACGGATCAAAAGTTATGGGCACCGAAACGACGGAGAGCTGGTCACAAGCCCTACGCCCCCGGTTTGCGGGCCCAACCTCCACGTGAAGCGAAGTTGTCTTGCCCAAGTGCCGTGGGATTCGATAATAGAAATGTGGTGGATAAAGTATCGTGGCAATCCTAACCGGAGGAAAAAAAATGAAAAGGGGGGTGCAACACGAGGACTTCCCAAGGGGTCACCCATCCTAGTACTACTCTCGCCCAAGCATGCTTAACTTCGGAGTTCTGATGGGATCCGGTGCATTAGTGCTGGTATGTTCGCACCCGTCATGGTGGGGGTAGAATTCCTTTTTGTGTTAACGGTTCACAATCCCAGTGTAAAGAGATGGCCCATTCAGAAGGCCCAATGGGCTTAACAACAACGCATCCGCTTGAACAGCGCAGCATCCTCACAAGAATTGATATCGACGCATTGTAGGGCCCTCTAATGTCCCGCGAGTATGGTTGTCATCCTTTTAACAGCTCACGATGTACGATACGGGAAGGAAAAACAGAGCAAAATCAGTTAAGTAGCCCGAAACTAATGAAAACATTCAATTTTGGGTTCCAAAAATAGGCACAGATGAGCAGGCTTGCTACCCCCATCGTAGAGCTCTCGGAGAACTTTTGAACGGTATGTTGTGCGCCGCATAACTCTTTTTGGATCAAAAGTTATGGGCACCGGAGCAGCGGAGACCTGGTCATAAGCCCTACGCCCTCGGTTTGCGGGCCCAGCATCCAAGTGAAGTGAAGATGTCTTGCCCAAGGTGCCGTGGGATTATATAATAGAATTGTGGTGGATAAAGTATCTTGGCAACCCTAACCGGAGGAAAAAAAATTGAAAAGTGGGGTGCAACACGAGGACTTCCCTGGGGGTCAACCATCCTAGTACTACTCTCGCCCAAGCACGCTTAACTTCGGAGTTTTGATGGGATCTGGTGCAATAGTGCTGGTATGATCGCACCCGTCATGGTGGGGGTAGAATTCCTTTTTGTGTTAACGGTTCACAGTCCCAGCCTAGAGAGATGGCCCATTCAGAAGGCCCAATGGGCTTAACAACAACCCATCCGCTTCAACAACGCAGCATCCTCGCGAGACGTGATTTTGACGAATTGTAGGGCCCTCTAATGTCCCGCGAGTAAGATTGTCATCCTTTTAACATCTCAAGACATACGATCCGGGACGGAAAAACAGAGCTTAATAAGAAAAGTGGCCCGAAACTGATTAAATGTTTCGTATTTGGGCACCAAAAAGGGCACTGCGAGCATGCCTGCTGCCCCAATGGGCTTAACAACATCCCATCCGCTTCAACAACGCAGCATCCTCGCAAGACGTGATATCGACGCGTTGTAGGGCCCTGTAATGTCCCGCGAGTAAGGTTGTCGTCCTTTTAACAGCTCACGATGTACGATCCGGAAAGGAAAAACAAAGCAAAGCTAGTAAAGTTGCCCGAAATTGATGAAAACGTTCGATTTTGGGCTTCGAAAAAGAGCATAGCGAGCAAGCTAGCTGACCCATCGTAGAGCTCTCGGAGAGCTTTCCAACGGTATGCTGTGCGCCGCGTAGCTCCTTACGGATCAAAAGTTATGGACACCGGAGCGACGAAGACCTGGGCACAAGCCCTACGCCCTCTGTTTGCGGGCCCTGCCTCCACGTGAAGTGAAGTTGTCTTGCCCAAGGTGTCGTGGGATTTGATAAAAGAAATTTGGTGGATAAAGTATCTTGGCAACCCTAACCAGAGGAAAAAAAATGAAAAGGGGGGTGCAACACGAGGACTTCCCAAGAGGTCACCCATCCTAGTACTCCTGTCGCCCGAGCATGCTTACCTTCGGAGTTCTTATGGGATCTGGTGCATTAGTGCTGGTATGATCGCACCCGTCATGGTGGGGGTAGAGTTCCTTTTTGTGTTAACGGTTCACAGTCCCAGCCTAGAGAGATGGCCTATTCAGAAGGCCCAATGGGCTTAACAAATAACCCATCCGCTTCAACAACGCAGCATCCTCGCAAGACGTGATATCGACGCGTTGTAGGGCCCTCTGATGTCCGGCGAGTAAGGTTGTCATCCTTTTAACAGCTCATGACCTACGATACGGGATGAAAAAACATAGCTTAATAAGAAATTGGCCCAAAACTTATGAAAACGTTCGATTTTGGGCTCTAAAAAGGCCACAGTGAGGAAACTAACTCCGCCCGTCGTCGTAGATCTCTCGGAGAGCTTTCCAACGGTATGTTGTGCGGTGCATAACACCATACGGATCAAAAGTTATGCTCACCGGAGCGACAGAGACTTGGTCACAAGCCCTACGCCCTCGGTTTGCGGGCCTAGCCTCCACGTGAAGCGAAGTTGTATTGCCCAAGGTGCTGCGGGATTCGATAATATAAATTTGGTGGATAAAGTATCTTGGCAACCCTAACCGGAGGAAAAAAAATTGAAAAGGGGGGTGCAACACGAGGACTTCCCAGGGGGTCACCCATCCTAGTACTACTGTCGCCCAAGCATGCTTAACTTTTGAGTTCTGATGGGATCCGGTGCATTAGTGCAAGTATGATCGCACCCGTCATAGTGGGGGTAGAATTCCTTTTTATGTTTACGGTTCACGGTCCCAGCCTAGAGAGATGGCCCATTCAGAAGGCCCAATGGGCTTAACAACAACCCATCTACATCAACAACGCAGTAACCTCGCAAGATGTGATATCGACAAATTTTAGGGCCCTCTAATGTCCCGTGAGTAAGATTGTCATCCTTTTAATTGCTCACGACATACGATCTGGGTCAGAAAAACAGAGCTTAATAAGAAAAGTGGCCCAAATTTGTTTAAAACGTTCGGATTTGGGCTCCAAAAAGGGCACAGCGAGCAAGCTTGCTGCCCCAATGGGCTTAACAACAACCGATCCCCTTCAGCAATGCAGCATCCTCGCAAGACGTGATATCGACGCGTTGTAGGGCCCTCTAATGTCCCGCGAGTAGGGTTGTCGTCCTTTTAACTACTCACGATGTATGATCCGAGAAGGAAAAACAGAGCAAATCTAGTAAAGTAGCCCGAAACTATTGAAAATATTCGATTTTGGGCTCCAAAAAGGGCACAACAAGCAAGCTAGCTGCCCCCATCGTAGAGCACCTATTGAGCTTTCCAACTATATGTTGTGCGCCGCGTAACTCTATACGGATCAAAAGTTATGGGCACCGGAGCGACGGAGACCTGGTCACAAGCCCTACGCCCTCGGTTTGCGGGGCCAGCCTCCACGTGAAGCGAAGTTGTCTTGCCCAAGGTGCCGTGGGATTCGATAATAAAAATGGGGGGGAGAAAGGATCTTGGCAACCCTAACCAGAGCAAAAGAAATTGAACAGGGGGGTGCAACACAAGGATTTCCTAGGGGGTCAACCGTCCTAGTACTATTCTCGCTCAAGCATGCTTAATTTCGAAGTTCTGATGGGATCTGGTACATTAGTGCTGGTATGATCGCACCCCTCATGTTGGGGGCTGAATTCTTTTTTGTGTTAACGGTTCACAGTCCCAACCTAGATATATGGCCCATTCAGAAGGCCCAATGGGCTTAACAACAACCCATCCGCTTCAACAATGAAACATCCTCGCAAGACGTGATATCGACGCGTTGTAAGGCCCTCTAATGTCCCGCGAGTAAGGTTGTCGTCCTTTTAACAGCTCACGACCTACGATCCGGGACGGAAAAACAGAGCTTAATAAGAAAAGTGGCCCAAAAATGATCAAAACGTTCGATTTTGGGCTCCAAAAAGGCCACAGCGAGGAAGCTTGCTCCGCCCGTCGTAGAGCTCTCGGATAGCTTTCCAACGGTATGTTGTACGCCGCGTAACTCCTTACGGATCAAAAGTTATGGGCACCGGAGCGACAGAGACTTGGTCACAAGCCCTACGCCCTCGGTTTGCGGGCCTAGCCTCCACGTGAAGCGAAGTTGTCTTGCCCAAGGTGCCGTGGGATTCAATAATAGAAATGTGGTGGATAAAGTATCTTGGTAAACCTAACCGGAGGAAAAAAAATTGAAAAGGGGGGTTCAACATGAGGGCTTCCCAGGGGGTCACCTATCCTAGTACTACTCTCGCCCAAGCACGCTTAACTTCTGAGTTCTTATGGGATCCGGTGCATTAGTGCTAGTATGATCTCACCCGTCATGGTGGGGGTAGAATTCGTTTTTGTGTTAACGGTTCACAGTCCCAGCCTAGAGAGATGGCCCATTAAGAAGGCCCATTGGGCTTAACAACAACCCATCCACTTCAACAACGCAGCAACCTCGCAAGACGTGATATCGACGAATTGTAGGCCCACTAATGTCCCGCGAGTAAGATTTTCGTCCTTTTAACAGTTCACGATGTATGATCTGGGACCGAAGAATAGAGCTTAACAAGAAAAGTGGCCCGAAACTTATTAAAACGTTCGGATTTGGGCTCTAAAAAGGGCACAGCGAGCAAGCTTGCTGCCCAATGGGCTTAACAACAACCCATCTGATTCAACAATGCAGCATCTTCACAAGACGTGATATCGACACATTATAGGGCCCTCTAATGTCCCGCGATTAAGGTTGTCGTGCTTTTAACAGCTCACGACGTACGATCCGGGATGGAAAAAGAGCTAAATTAGTAAAATAGCCCGAAACTGATGAAAACGTTCGATTTTGGGATCCAAAAATAGGCACACCAAGTGAGCTAGCTGCCCCCATCGTAGAGCTCTCGGAGAGCTTTCCAACGGTATGTTGTGCGCCGCGTAACTCCTTACGGATCAAAAGTTATGAGCACCGGAGCGACGGAGACCTGGTCACAAGCCCTACGTCGTTGGTTTGCGGACCCAGCCTCCACGTGAAGCGAAGTTGTCTTGCCCAAGGTGCCGTGGGATTCAATAATAGAAATGTGGTTGATAAAGTATCTTGGCAACCCTAACCGGAAGAAAAAAAATTGAAAAAGGGGGTGCAACACGAGGTCATCCCAGAGGGTCACCCATCCTAGTACTACTCACGCCCAAGCACGCTTAACTTCGGAGTTCTGATGGGATCCGGTGCATTAGTGCTGGTATGATCGCACCAGTCATGTTGGGGTTAGAATTCCTTTTGGTGTTAACAATTCACAGTACCAGCCTAGAGAGATGGCCCATTCAGAAGGCCCAATAGGCTTAACAACAACCCATCCGCTTCAACAACGCATCATCCTCGCAAGACGTGATATCAACGCGTTGTAGGGCCCTATAATATCCCGCGAGTAAGGTTGTCGTCCTTTTAACATCTCACGACCTACGATCCAGGACGAAAAAACCGGTCTTAATAAGAAAAGTGGCCCGAAACTGATGAAAATGTTCGATTTTGGGCTCCAAAAAGGCCACAGCGAGGAAGCTTGCTCCGCCTGTCGTAGAGGTCTCGGAGAGATTTCCAACGGTATGTTGTGCGCCGCATAACTCCTTACGGATCAAAAGTTATAGGCACCGGAGCAACGGAGACCTGGTTAAAAGCCCTATGCCCTCGGTTTGCAGGCCCAGCCTGAACGTGAAGCGAAGTTGTCTTACCCAAGGTGTCATGGGATTCGATAATATAAATGTGGTGGATAAAGTATCTTGGCAACCCTAACCGGAGGAAAAAATATTGAAAAGGGGGGTAAAACACGAGGACTTACCAGGGGGTTACCCATCCTAGTACTACTCTCGCCCAAGCACGCTTAACTTCGGAGTTCTGATGGGATCCGGTGCATTGGTGCTGGTATGATCGCACCCGTCATGTTGGGGGTAGAATTCCATTTTGTGTTAACGGTTCACGACCCCAGCCGAGAGAGCTAGCCCATTCAGAAGGCCCAATCGGCTTAACAACAACCCATCCGCTTCAACAACGCAGCAACCTCGCAAGACGTGATATCGATGAATTGTAGGGCCCTCTAATGTCCCGCGAGTAAGATTGTCGTCCTTTCAAAAGCTCATGACGTACGATCCGGGAAGGAAAAACAGAGCTTAATAAGAAAAGTGGATCGAAACTGATTAAAACGTTCAAATTTTGGCTCCAAAAAGGGCACAGCGAGCAAGCTTGCTGCCCAATGGGCTTAACAACAACCTATCTGTTTCAACAACGCAGCATCCTTGCAAGACGTGATATCGACGCATTGTAGAGCCCTCTAATGTCCCGCGAGTTAGGTTGTCGTCCCTTTAACTGCTCACGACCTACGATCCGGGATGAAAAAACAGAGCTTAATAATAAAAGTGGCCCAAAACTGATGAAAACGTTCGATTTTGGGCTCCAAAAAGGCCATAGCGTGGAAGCTTGCGCCGCCCGTGGTAGAGCTCTCGGAGAGCTTTCCAACGGTATGTTGGGCGCCGCGTAACTCCTTACGGATCAAAAGTTGTGGGCAGTGGAGCGACAGAGACGTGGTCACAAGCCCTACGCCCTCGGTTTGCGGGCCTAGCCTCCACGTGAAGCGAAGTTGTTGTCTTGCCCAGTAAGATTGTCGTCCTTTTAACAGCTCACGACCTACGATCCGGGATAGAAAAATAGAGCTTAATATGTAAAGTAGCCCGAAACTAATTAAAACGTTCGGATTTAGGCTCCAAAAAGGGCACAGCGAGCAAGCTTGATGCCCCAATGGGCTTAACAACAACGCATCCACTTCAACAACACAGCATCCTCACAAGACGTGATATCGACGCATTGTAGGGCCCTCTAATGTTCCGCGAGTATGGTTGTCATCCTTTTAACAGCTCACGATGTACGATACGGGAAGAAAAACAGAGCAAAATCAGTAAAGTAGCCCGAAACTAATGAAAATATTCGATTTTGGGCTCCAAAAAAGGGCACAGCGAGCAAGCTAGCAACCCCCATCGTAGAGCTCTCGGAGAGCTTTTCAACGGTATGTTGTGCACCGCGTAACTCTTTACGGGTCAAAAGTTATGGGCACTGGAGCAGCGGAGACCTGGTCATAAGCCCTACGCCCTCATTTTGTGGGCCAAGCCTCCACGTGAAGTGAAGTTGTCTTGCCCAAGGTGCCGTGGGATTCGATAATAGAAATGTGGTGGATAAAGTATCTTGGCAACCTTAACCGGAGGAAAAAAAATTGAAAAGGGGGGTGCAACACGAGGACTTCCCAGGGGGTCACCCATCCTAGTACTACTCTCACCCAAGCACGCTTAACTTCGGAGTTCTGATGGGATCCGGTGCATTAGTGCTGGTATGATCGCACCCGTCATGTTGGGGGTAGAATTCATTTTTGTGTTAACGGTTCACGGTCCCGTCCTAGAGAGATGGCCCATTCAGAAGGCCCAATGGGCTTAACAACAACCCATGCGCTTCAACAACGCAGCAACCTCGCAAGACGTGATATCGACGAATTGTAGGCCCTCTAATGTCCCGCGAGTAAGATTTTCGTCCTTTTAAAAGCTCACGACGTACGATCCGGGATGAAAAAACAGAGCTTAATAAGAAAAGTGGACCGAAACTTATTAAAACGTTCGGATTTGGGCTCTAAAAAGGGCACAGCGAGCAAGCTTGCTGCCCAATGGGCTTAACAACAACCCATCTGATTCAACAACGCAGCATCTTCACAAGACGTGATATCGGCACATTGTAGGGCCCTCTAATGTCGCACGAGCAAGGTTGTCGTCCCTTTAACAGCTCACGATGTACGATCCGGGAAGGAAAAACAGAGCAAAAGTAGTAAAATAGCCCGAAACTGATGAAAATGTTCGATTTTGGGCTCCAAAAAAGGGCATAGAAAGCAAGCTTGCTGCCCCTATCGTAGAGCTCTCAGAGAGCTTTCCAACGGTATTCTGTGCACCGCGTAACTCCTTACGGATCAAAAGTTATGGGGACCGGAGCGACGGAGACCTTGTCACAAGCCCTACGCCGTCGGTTTGTGGGCCCAGCCTCTACGTGAAGCGAAGTTGTCTTGCCCATGGTGCCGTGGGATTCGATAATAGAAATGTGGTGGATAAAGTATCTTGGCAACCCTAACCGGAGGAAAAAAAAATTGAAAAGGGGGGTGCAACACGAGGACTTCCCAGGGGGTCAACCATCCTAGTACTACTCTCGCCCAAGCATGCTTCACTACGGAGTTCTAATGGGATCCGGTGTATTAGTGCTGGTATGATCGCACCCGTCATGGTAGGGGTTGAATTCTTTGTTTTGTTAACGGTTCACAGTCCCAACCTATAGAGATGGCCCATTCAGAAGGCCCAATGAGCTTAACAACAACCCATCCACTTCAACAACGAAACATCCTCGCAAGACGTGATATCGACACGTTGTAAGGCTCTCTAATGTCCCGCGAGTAAGGTTGTCGTCATTTTAACAGATCACGACCTACGATCCGGGACGGAAAAACAGAGCTTAATAAGAAAAGTGGCCCGAAAATGATCAAAACGTTCGATTCTGGGCTCCAAAAAGGCCACAGCGAGGAATCTTGCTCCGCCCGTCGTAGAGCTCTCGGAGAGCTTTACAACGGTATGTTGTACGCCGCGTAACTCCTTACGGATCAAAAGTTAGGGGCACCGGAGCGACAGATACTTGGTCACATGCCCTACGCCCTCGGTTTGCGGGCCTAGCCCCCACGTGAATCGAAGTTGTCTTGTCCAAGGTGTTGTGGGATTCGATAATAAAAATGTGGTGGATAAAGTATCTTGGCAAACCTAACCGGAGGAAAAAAAATTGAAAAGGGGGGTGCAACACGAGGACTACCCCGGGGGTCACCCATCCTAGTACTACTCTCGCCCAAGCACGCTTAACTTCTGAGTTCTGATGGGATCTGGTGCATTAGTGCTAGTATGATCGCACCCGTCATGGTGGGGGTAGAATTCCTTTTTGTGTTAACGGTTCGCAGTCCCAGCCTAGAGAGATGGCCCATTCAAAAGGCCCAAATGTGCTTAACAACGACCCATCCACTTCAACAATGCAGCATCCTCGCAAGACGTGATTTCAACGAATTGTAGGGCCCTCTAATGTCCCGCGAGTAAGATTGTCGTCCTTTTAATAGCTCAAGACGTACGATCCGAGATGTAAAAACAGAGCTTAATGAGAAAAGTGGCCCGAAACTAATTAAAACGTTCGGATTTGGGCTCCAAAAAGGGCACAGCGAGCAAGCTTGCTGCCCCAATGGGCTTAACAACAACCCATCAGCTTCAACAACGCAGCATCCTCACAAGACGTGATATCGACGGGTTGTAGGGCCCTCTAATATCGCGCGAGGAAGGTTGTCGTCCTTTTAACAGCTCACGATGTACGATCCGGGAAAGAAAAACTGAGCAAAAGAAGTAAAGTAGCCCGAAACTAATGAAAACGTTCTATTTTGGGTTCCAAAAAATGGTACAGCGAGCAAGCTAGCTGCCCCCATCGTAGAGCTCTCGAAGAGCTTTGCAATGGTATGCTGTGCGCCGCGTAACTCCTTACGGATCAAAAGTTATGGGCACCTGAGCGACGGAGACCTCGTCACAAGCCCTACGCCCTCGATTTGCGGGTCCAGCCACCAAGTGAAACGAAGTTGTCTTGCCCAAGGTGCCATGAGATTCGATAATAGAAATGTGGTGGATAAAGTACCTTGGCACCCCTAACCGGAGTAAAAAAATTGAAAAGGGGGGTGCAACACGAGGACTTCCCAGGGGATCACCCATCCTAGTACTACTCTCGCCCAAGCATGCATAACATCGGAGTTCTGATGTGATCCAGTGCATTAGTGCTGGTATGATCGCACCCGTCATGGTGGGGGTAGAATTCCTTTTTGTGTTAACGGTTCACAGTCCCAGCCTAGAGAAATGGCCCATTCAGAAGGCCCAATGGGCTTAACAACAACCCATCCGCTTCAACAACGCAGCATCATCGCAAGACGTGATATCAACGCGTTGTAGGGCCCTCTAATGTCCCGCGAGTAAGGTTGTCATCCTTTTAACAGCTCACGACCTACGATCCGGGATGGAAAAACAGAGCTTAATAAGAAATTGGACCGAAACTTATGAAAACGTTCGATTTTGGGATCCAAAAAAGGCCACAACTAGAAAGCTTGCTCCGCCCGTCGTAGAGATTTCAGAGAGCTTTCCAATGGTATGTTGTGCGCCGCGTAACTCCTTACGGATCAAAAGTTATAGGCACCGGAGCGACAGAGACTTGGTCACAAGCCCTACGCCCTCGGTTTGCAGGCCTAGACTCCACGTGAAGCGAAGTTGTCTTGCCCAAGGTGACATGGGATTTGATAATAGAAATGTGGTAAATAAAGTATCTTGGCAAACGTAACCAGAGGAAAAAAAATTGAAAAGGGGGGTGCAATACGAGGACTTCCCAGGGGGTCACCCATCCTAGTACTACTGTCGCCCAAGCACGCTTAACTTCTGAGTTCTGATGGGATCCGGTGCATTAGTGCTAGTATCATCGCACCCGTCATGGTGGGGGTAGAATTCCTTTTTGTGTTAACGGTTCGCAGTCCCAGCCTAAAGAGATGGCCCATTCAGAAGGCCCAATGAGCTTAACGACAACCCATCCACTTCTACAACGCAGCATCCTCGCAAGACGTGATATCGACGAATTGTAGGGCCTTCTAATGTCCTGTGAGTAAGATTGTCGTCCTTTTAATAGCTCACGCCGTACGAGCCGGGACGAAAAAATAGAGCCTAAAAAGAATAGTGGCCCGAAACTGATTAAAACGTTCAGATTTGGGCTCCAAAAAGGGCACAGCGAGCAAGCTTGCTGCCCCAATGGGCTTAACAACAACCCATCGGCTTCAACAACACAGCATCCTCGCAAGACGTGATATCGATGCATTGTAGGGCCCTCTAATGTCCCGCGAGTATGGTCGTCATCCTTTTAACATCTCACGATGTACGATCTGGGAAAGGAAAAACAGAGCAAAAGTAGTAAAGTATCCCGAAACGGATGAAAACGTTCGATTTTGGGCTCCAATAAAGGGCAAAGCGAGCCAGTTTGCTGCCCCCGTCGTAGAGCTCTCGGAGAGCTTTCCAACAGTATGCTGTGGGCCGTGTAACTCCTCACGGATCAAAAGTTATCGGCGCCGGAGCGACGGAGACCTGCTCACAAGCCCTACGCCCCCAGTTTGCGGCCCCAGCCTCCAAGTGAAGCAAAGTTGTCTTGCCCAAGGAGCCGTGGGATTCGATAATAGAAATGTGGTGGATAAAGTATCTTGGCAACCCTAACTGGAGGAAAAAAAAAATGAAAAGGGGGGTGTAACATGAGGACTTCCCAGGGGGTCACCCATCCTAGTACTACTCTCACCCAAGCATGCTTAACTTCGGAGTTCTGATGGGATCCGGTGCATTAGTGCTGGTATGATCGCACCCGTCAAGTTGGGGGTAGAATTCCTTTTTGTGTTAATGGTTCACAGTCCCAGCCTATATAGATGGCCCATTCAGAAGGACCAATGGGCTTAACAACAACCCATCGGCTTCAACAACGTAGCGTCCTCGCAAGACGTGTTATCGACTCATTGTAGGGCCCTCTAATGTCCCACGAGTAAGGTTGTCGTCCTTTTAACAGCTCACGACGTACGATCCGGGATGAAAAAACAGAGATTAATAAGAAAAGTGCCCCGAAACTGATGAAAACATTCGATTTTGGGGACCAAAAAGGGCACAGCGAGCAAGCTTGCTGCCCCCGTTGTAGAGCTCTCGAAGGGCTTTAAACGGTATGCTGTGCGCCGAGTAACTCCTTACGGATCAAAAGTTATGGGCACCGGAGCGACAGAGACTTGGTCACAGGCCCTACGCCCTCGGTTTGTGGGCCCAGCCTCCACGTGAAGCGAAGTTGTCTTGCCCAAGTTGCCGTGGGATTCGATAATAGAAATGTGGTGGATAAAGTATCTTGGCAACCCTAACCGGAGGAAAAAAAATTGAAAAGGGGGGTGCAACACTAGAGCTTCCTAGGGGGTCACCCATCCTAGTACTACTCTCGCCCAAGCTCGCTTAACTTCGGAGTTCTTATGGGATCCGTTGCATTTTTGCTGGTATGATCGCATCCGTCATGTTGGGGGTAGAATTCCTTTTTGTGTTAAAGGTTCACAGTCCCAGCCTAGAGAGATGGCCCATTTAGAAGGCCCAATGGGCTTAACAACAACCCATCCACTTCAACAACGCAGCATCCTCGCAAGACGTGATATCGACACATTGTACCGCCCTCTAATGTCCCGCGAGTAAGGTTGTCGTCCTTTTAACAACTCACGACGTACGATTCGGGACGAAAAAACTGACCTTAATAAGAAAAGTGGCCCGAAACTGATGAAAACATTCGATTTTGAGGACCAAAAAGGGCACAGTGAGCAAGCTTGCTTCCCCCATCTTAGAGCTCTCGGAGAGCTTTAAACGGTATGCTGTGCGCCGTGTAACTCCTTACAGATCAAAAGTTGTGGGCACCAGAGCGACAGAGACTTGGTCACAAGCCCTACGCCCTCGGTTTGCGGGCCCAGCTTCCACGTGAAGCGAAATTGTCTTGCCCAAGTTGCCGTGGAATTCGATAATAGAAATGTGGTGGATAAAGTATCTTGGCAACCCTAACCGGAGGAAAAAAAATGGAAAAGGGGGGTGCAACACGAGAATTTCCTAGGGGGTCACCCATCCTAGTACCACTCTCGCCCAAGCACGCTTAACTTCGGAGTTCTTATGGGATCCGTTGCATTTGTGCTGGTATGATCGTACCCGTCATGTTGGGGGTAGAATGCCTTTTTGTGTTAAAGCTTCACAGTCCTAGCCTCGAGAGATGGCCCATTCAGAAGGCCCAATGGGTTTAACAACAACCCATCCGCTTCAACAACGCAGCATCGTCGCAAGACGTGATATCGACACATTGTACCGCCCTCCAATGTCCCGCGAGTAAGGTTGCCTTCCTTTTAACTGCTCATGACCTATGATCCGGGACGGAAAAATAGAGCTAAATTAGAAAAGTGGCCCGAAACTGAAGAAAACTTTCGATTTTGGGCTCCAAAAAGGGCAAAGCGAGCCAGCTCGCTACCCTCCTCGTAGAGCTCTCGGAGAGCTTTCCAACAGTATGCTGTGCGCCGCGTAACTCATTACAGATCAAAAGTTATGGGCACCGGAGCGACGGAGACCTGGTCACAAGCCATACTTCCTCGGTTTGCGGGCCCAGCCACCACGTGAAGCGAAGTTGTCTTGCCCAAGGTGCCATGGGATTCAATAATAGAAATATGGTGGATAAAGTATCTTGGCAACCCTAACCGGAGGAAAAAAATTTGAAAAGGGGGGTACAACACGAGGACTTCCCAAGGGGTCACCCATCCTAGTACTACTATCGCCCAAGCATGCTTAACTTCGCAGTTCTGATGGGATCCGGTGCATTAGTGCTGGTATGATCACACCTATCATGTTGGGGGTAGAATTCCTTTTTGAGTTAAAGGTTCACAGTCCCAGCCTTGTGAGATGGCCCATTCAGAAGGCCCACTGGGCTTAACAACAACCCATCCGCTTCAACAACATTGCACCCTTGCAAGACGTGATATCGACGCATTGTCACGCCGTCTAATGTCCCTTGAGTAAGGTTGTTGTCCTTTTAACAGCTCATGACGTACGATCCGGGATGGAAAAACATAGCTTAATAAGAAAAGTGGCCCGAAAATGATGAAAACGTTCAATTTTGGGCTCCAAAAAGGGCACAGTGAACAAGTTTGTTGCCCCCGTCGTAGAGCTCTCGGAGTGCTTTCCAACGGTATGCTGCGCAGTGTGTAACTCCTTACGGATCAAAAGTTATGGGCACCGGAGCGACAAAGACGTGGTCACTAGCCCAACGCCCTCGGTTTGCGGGCCCAGCCTCCACGTGGAGCGAAGTTGTCTTGCCTAAGGTGCTGTGGGATTCGATACTAGAAATGTGTTGGAAAACGTATCTTGGCGACCCTAACCGGAGGAAAAAAAATTGAAAAGGGGGTGCAACACGAGGACTTCCCAAGGGGTCACCCATCCTAGTACTACTCTCGCCCAAGCACGCTGATCTTCGGAGTTCTTAAGGGATCCGGTACATTAGTGCTGGTATGATCGCACCCGTCATGTTGGGAGTAGAGTTCATTTTGTGTTAAAGGTTCACAATCCCTGCCTAGAGAGATGGCCCATTCAGAAGGCCCAATAGGCTTAACAACAACACATCCGCTTCAACAACACAGTATCCTCGCAAGACGTGATATCAACACATTGTACCGCACTCTAATGTCCCGCGAGTAAGATTGTCGTCCTTTTAACAGCTCTTGACGTACGGTTCGGGATGGAAAAACAGAGCTTAATAAGAAAAGTGGCCCGAGACTGATGAAAATGTTTGATTTTGGGATCCAAAATGGGCACAGCAAGCAAGCTTGCTGCCCCCGTCGTAGAGCTCTCGGAGAGCTTTCCAACGGTTTGCTGTGCACCGCGTAACTTCTTACAGATAAAAAGTTATGGGCACTGGAGTGATAGAGACTTGGTCACATGCCCTACGCCCTCGGTTTGCGGTCCCAGCCTCCACGTGAAGCGAAGTTGTCTTGCCCAAGTTGCCATGGGATTCGATAATCGAAATGTGGTGGATAAAGTATCTTGGCAACCATAACCAGAGGAAAAAAAATTGAAAAGGGGGGTGCAACACGAGGACTTCCCAGGGGGGTACCCATCCTAGTACTACTCTCGCCCAAGCATGCTCAACTTCGGAGTTGTTATGGGATCCGGTGCATCAGTTTTGGTATGATCGCACCCTTCATGTTAGGGGTAGAATTCCTTTTTGTGTTAAAGGTTGACAGTCCCAGCCTAGAGAGATGGCCCATTCAGAAGGCCCAATTGGCTTAACAACAACCCATCCGCTTCAACAACGCAGTATTCTCGCAAAACGTGATATCGACACATTGTACCGCCCTCTAATGTCCCGCGAGTAAGGTTGTCGTCCTTTTAACAGCTCTTGACGTACGGTTCGGGATGGAAAAACAGAGCTTAATAAGAAAAGTGGCCCGAGACTGATGAAAATGTTTGATTTTGGGATCCAAAATGGGCACAGCAAGCAAGCTTGCTGCCCCCGTCGTAGAGCTCTCGGAGTGCTTTCCAACGGTTTGCTGTGCGCCGCGTAACTTCTTACGGATCAAAAGTTGTGGGCACCGGAGCGACAGAGACTTGGTCACATGCTCTACGCCCTCGGTTTGCGGGCGCATCCTCCACGTGAAGCGAAGTTGTCTTGCCCTAGTTGCCATGGGATTCGATAATCGAAATGTGGTGGATAAAGAATCTTGGCAACCCTAACCGGAGGAAAAAAAATTGAAAAGGGGGGTGCAACATGAGGACTTCCCTGGGGGTCACCCATCCTAGTACTACTCTTGCCCAAGCATGCTCAACTTCGGAGTTGTTATGGGATCCGGTGCATCAGTTTTGGTATGATCGCACCCATCATGTTAGGGGTAGAATTCCTTTTTGTGTTAAAGGTTGACAGTCCCAGCCTAGAGAGATGGCCCATTCAGAAGGCCCAATTGGCTTAACAACAACCCATCCGCTTCAACAACGCAGCATTCTCGCAAAACGTGATATCGACACATTGTACCGCCCTCTAATGTCCCACGAGTAAGGTTATCATCCTTTTAACAGCTCACGACGTACGATTCGGGACGGAAAAATATAGCTTAATAAGAAAAGTGGCCTGAAACTGATGAAAACGTTCGATTTTGGACTCGAAAAAGGGCATAGCTAGCAAACTCGCTGCCCCCGTCGTAGAGCTCTCGGAGAGCTTTCCAACGATAGGCTGTGAGCTGCGTAACTCCTTACGGATCAAAATTTATGGGCACCGGAGCGACAGAGACTTGGTTACAAGCCCTATGCCCTCGGTTTGCGGGCCCAGCCTCCACGTGAAGCGAAGTTGTCTTGCCCAAGGTTCAATGGGATTCGATAATACAAATGTGATGGATAAAGTATCTCAGCCACCCTAACCGGAGGAAAAAAAATTGAAAAGGGGGGTGCAACATGAGGACTTCCCAGGGGGTCACCCATCCTAGTACTACTCTCGCCCAAGCACGCTTAAATTTGGAGTTCTGATGGGATCTGGTGCATTAGTGCTGGTATGATCGCACCCATCATGTTGGGGGTAGAATTCCTTTTTGTGTTAAAGGTTCACAGACCCAGCCTAGAGATATGGCCCATTCAGAAGGCCCAATGGGCTTAACAACAACCCATCCTCTTCAACAACGCTGCATCCTCGTAAGACGTGATATCGACGCATTGTACCGCCCTTTAATGTCCCTCAAGTAAGTTTGTCGTCCTTTTAACAACTCACGATGTACAATCCGGGACGGAAAAACAGAGCTTAATAAGAAAAGTGGCCCGAAATTGTTGAAAACATTCGATTTTGGGCTCCAAAAATGGTACAGCAAGTAAACTTGCTGCCCCCGTCGTAGAGCTCTCGGTGAGCTTTCCAACGGTATGTTGTGCGCCGCGTAACTCCTTACGGATCAAAAGTTATGGGCACCGGAGCGACAGAGACTTGGTCACAAGCCCTACGCCCTCGGTTTACGGGCCCAGCCTCCACGTGAATCGAAGTTGTCATGCCCAAGGTGCAGTGGGATTCGATAATAGAAATTTGGTGGATAAAGTATCTTGGCAACCCTAACCGGAGGAAAAAAAATTGAAAAGGGCAGTGCAACACGAGGACTTCCCAGGGGGTCACCCATCCTAGTACTATTCTCGCCCAAGCACGCTTAACTTCGGAGTTCTGATGGGATCCGGTGCATTAGTGCTGGTATGATCGCTCCCGTCATGTCGGGGTTAGAATTCCTTTTTGTGTTAAAGGTTCACAGTCCCAGCATAGAGAGATGGCCCATTCAGAAGGCCCAATGGGCTTAACAACAACCCATCCGCTTCAATAACGCAGCATCCTCGCAAGACGTGATATCGACGCATTTTACCGCCCTCTAATGTCCCGCGAGTAAGGTTGTCGTCCTTTTAACAGCTCACGACGTACGATTCGGTACTGAAAAATAGAGCTTTATAAGAAAAGTGGACCGAAATTGATGAAAACGTTCGATTTAGGGCTCCAAAAAGGGCAAAGCGAGCAAGCTCCCTGCCCCCGTCGTAGAGCTCTCGGAGAGATTTCCAACGATATGCTGTGCGCTGCGTAACTCCTTACGGATCAAAAGTTATGGGCACCGGAGCGACAGAGACATGGTCACAAGCCCTACGCCCTCGGTTTGTGGGCCCAGCCTCCACGTGAAGCGAAGTTGTCTTGCCCAAGGTGCCATGGGATTCGATAATAGAAATGTGATGGATAAAGTATCTCGGCAACCCTAACAGGAGGAAAAAAAATTGAAAAGGGGGGTGCAACACGAGGACTTCCCAGGGGGTCACCCATCCTAGTACTACTCTCGCCCAAGCATGCTTAACTTCGGAGTTCTGATGGGATGCGGTGCATTAGTGCTGGTATGATCGCACCCGTCATGTTGGGGGTAGAATTCCTTTTTGTGTTAAAGGTTCACAGTCCTAGCCTAGATAGATGGCCCATTCAGAAGGCCCAATGGGCTTAACAACAACCCATCCGCTTCAACAACACAGCATCCTCGTAGGACGTGATATCGACGCATTGTAGTGCCGTCTACTATCCCGCGAGTTAGGTTGTCTTCCTTTCAACAGCCCACGACGTACGATCCAGGACGAAAAAACAGAGCTTAATAAAAAAAGTTGCCCAAAACTGATGAAAACGTTCGATTTTGGGCTCCAAAAAGGGCACAGCGAGCAAGCTTGCTGCCCCCGTCGTAGAGCTCTCGGAGAGCTTTAAACGGTATGTTGTGCGCCGCGTAACGCCTTACGGATCAAAAGTTATGGGCACCGGAGCGACAGAGACTTGGTCACAAGCCCTACGCCCTCGGTTTGCGGGCCCAGCCTAGATATGTAGCGAAGTTGTCTTCCCCAAGTTGCCGTGGGATTCGATAATAGTAATGTGGTGGATAAAGTATCTTGGCAACCCTAACCGGAGGAAAAAAATTTGAAAAGGGGGTTGCAACACGAGGACTTCCGAGGGGGTCACCCATCCTAGTACTACTCTCTCACAAGCACGCTTAATGTCTCGCGAGTAAGGTTGTCATCCTTTTAACGGCTCACGACGTACGATTCGGGACGGAAAAATAGCGCTTAATAAGAAAAATGGCCCGAAACTGATGAAAACGTTCAATTTTGGGCTCCAAAAAGGGCACAGTGAGTGTGCTCGCTATCCCAGTCGTAGAGCTCTCGGAGTGCTTTCCAACGATATGCTGTGCGCCGCGTAACTCTGTATGGATCAAAAGTAATGGGCACCGGAGCGACAGAGACATGGTCAAATGCCCTACGTCCTCGGTTGACGGGCCCAGCCTCCATGTGAGGCGAAGTTGTCTTGCCCAAGGTGCCATGGGATTCGGTAATAGAATTGTGGTGGATAAAGTATCTTGGCAACCCTAACCGAAGGAAAAAAAATTTGAAAAAGTGGGTGCAAAACTAGGACTTCCCAGGGGGCACCCATCCTAGTACTACTCTCGCCCAAGCATGCTTAACTTCGGAGTTGTTATGGGATCCGGTGCATCAGTGCTGGTATGATCGCACCCGTCATGTTGGGGGTAGAATTCCTTTTTGTGTTAAAGGTTGACAGTCCCAGCCTAGAGAAATAGCCCATTCAGAAGGCCCAATGGGCTTAAGAACAACCCATCCGCTTCAACAACGCAGCATTCTCGCAAGACGTGATATCGACACATTGTACCGCCATCTAATGTCCCGCGAGTAAGGTTGTCTTCCTTTTAACAGCTCACGACATACGATTCGGGACGAAAAAACATAGGTTAATATGAAAAGTGGCCTGAAACTGATGAAAACGTTCGATTTTGGACTCGAAAAAGGGCATAGCTAGCAAACTCGCTGCCCCCGTCGTAGAGCTCTCGGAGAGCTTTCCAACAATAGGCTGTGAGCCGCGTAACTCCTTACGGATCAAAATTTATGGGCACCGGAGCGACAGAGACTTGGTTACAAGCCCTACGCCCTCGGTTTGCGGGCCCAGCCTCCACGTGAAGAGAAGTTGTCTTGCCCAAGGTTCCATGGGATTCAATAATACAAATGTGATGGATAAAGTATCTCGGCCACCCGAACCGGAGGAAAAAAAATTGAAAAGGGGGGTGCAACACGAGGACTTCCCAGGGGGTTACCCATCCTAGTACTATTCTCGCCCAAGCATGCTTAAATTTGGAGTTCTGATGGGATCCGGTGCATTAGTGCTGATATGATCGCACCTGTCATGTTGGGGGTAGAATTCCTTTTTGTGTTAAAGGTTCACAGTCCCAGCCTAGAGAGATGGCCCATTCAGAAGGCCCAATGTGCTTAACAACAACCCATCTGCTTCAACAACGCTGCATCCTCGCAAGATGTGATATCGACGCATTGCAACACGAGGACTTCCCAGGCGGTCACCCATCCTAGTACTACTCTCTCCCAAGCACGCTTAATGTCCCGCGAGTAAGGTTGTCGTCCTTTTAACAGCTCACGACGTACGATTCGGGACGGAAAAACAGAGCTTAATAAGAAAAATGGCCCGAAACTGATGAAAACGTTCGATTTTGGGCTCCAAAAAGGGCACAGTGAGCGTGCTAGCTAGCCCAGTCGTAGAGCTCTCGGAGAGCTTTCCAACGATATGCTGTGCGCCGCGTAACTCCGTACAAATCGAAAGTTATGGGCACCGGAGCGACAGAGACTTGGTCACAAGCCCTACGTCCTCGGTTGGCGGGCCAAGCCTCCATGTGAGGTGAAGTTGTCTTGCCCAAGGTGCCATGGGATTCGGTAATAGAAATGTGGTGGATAAAGTATCTTGACAACCCTAACCGGAGGAAAAAAAATTTGAAAAAGTGGGTGCAACACGAGGACTTCCCAGGGGGTCACCCATCCCAGTACTACTCACGCCCAACCATGCTCAACTTTGGAGTTCTGATGGGATCCGGTGCATTAGTGCTGGTATGATCACACCCATCATGTTGGCGGTAGAATTCCTTTTTGTGTTAAAGTTTCAGAGTCCCAGCCTAGAGAGATGGCCTATTCAGAAGGCCCAATGGGCATAACAACAACCCATCTGTTTCAACAACATAGCATCCTCGCAAGACGTGATATCGACGCATTGTAGTGCCGTCTAGTGTCCCGCGAGTAAGGTTGTCGTCCTTTTAACAGCTCACGACGTACGATCCGGGAAGGAAAAACAGAGCTTAATAAGAAAAGTGGCCCGAAAATGATGAAAACGTTCAATTTTGGGCTCCAAAAAGGGCAGAGCGAGCAAGCTTGCTGCCCCCGCCGTAGAGCTCTCGGAGAGCTTTCCAACGGTATGCTGCGCACCGCGTAACTCCTTACGGATCAAAAGTTTTGGGCACCGGAGCGACAGAGACTTGGTCACAAGCCCTACGCCCTCGGTTTGCGGGCCCAGCCTCCATATGAAGCGAAGTTGTCTTGCCCAAGGTGCTGTGGGATTCGATAATAGAAATGTGGTGGATAAAGTATCTTGGCAACCCTAACCGGAGGAAAAAAAATTGAAAAGGGGTGTGCAACACGAGGTCTTCCCAAGGCGTCACCCATCCTAGTACTACTCTCGCCCAAGCACGCTTAACTTCGGAGTTCTGATGGGATCCGGTGCATTAATGCAGGTATGATCGCACCTGTCATGTTGGGGGTAGAATTCCTTTTTGTGTTAAAGGTTCACAGTCCCAGCCTAGAGAGATGGCCCATTCTGAAGGCCCAATGGGCTTAACAACAACCCATCCGCTTCAACAACGCAGCAACCTCGCAAGACGTGATATCGACGCATTGTATCGCCCTCTAATATCCCGCGAGTAAGGTTGTCGTCCTTTTAACAGCTCACGACGTACGATCCGGGACGGAAAAACAAAGCTTAATAAAAAAAAGTTGCCCGAAACTGATGAAAACGTTCGATCTTGGGCTCCAAAAAGGGCACGTGAGCAAACTTGCTGCCCCCGTCGTAGAGCTCTCGGAGAGCTTTCCAACGGTATGCTGTGCGCCGCGTAACTCCTTAGAAATCAAAAGTTATGGGCACCGGAGCGACAGAGACTTGGTCACATGCCCTACGTCCTAGGTTTGCGGGCCTAGCCTCCACGTGAAGCGAAATTGTCTTGCCCAAGTTGCCGTGGGATTCGATGATAAAGTATCTTGGCAACCCTAACCGGAGGAAAAAAAATTGAAAAGGCGGTTGCAACACGAGGACTTTCCAAGGGGTCACCCATCCTAGTACTACTCTCGCCCAAGCACGCTTAACTTTGGAGTTCTGATGGGATCGGGTGCATTAGTGCTTGTATGATCACACCCGCCATGTTGGGGGTAGAATTCCTTTTTGTGTTAAAGGTTCACAGTCCCAGCCTAGAGAGATGGCCCATTCAGAAGGCCCAATGGGCTTAATAACAACCCATCCGCTTCAACAACGCATCATCCTCGCAAGACGTGATATCGACGCATTGCACCGCCCTCTAATGTCCCGTGTGTATGTTTGTCGTCCTTTTAACAGCTCACGACTTACGATTCGGGACGGAAAAACAGAGCTTAATAAGAAAAGTGGCCCGAAACTGATGAAAACGTTCGATTTTGGACTCCAAAAAGGGCAAAGCGAGCTAGCTCGCTGCCCCTATCGTAGAGCTCTTGGAGAGCTTTCCAATGATATGCTATACGACGCGTAACTCCTTACGGATCAAAAGATATGGGCACCGGAGCAATAGAGACTTGGTCACAAGCCCTACGCCCACGGTTTGCTGGCCCAGCCTCCACATGAAGCGCAGTTGTCTTGCCCAAGGTGCCATGGGATTCGATAATAGAAATGTGGTGGATAAAATATCTCGGCAACCCTAACCGGAGGAAAAAATATTGAAAAGGGGGGTGCAACACTAGGACTTCCCAAGGGGTCAACCATCCTAGTACTACTCTCGCCAAGCACGCTTAACTTCGGAGTTCTGATGGGATCCGGTTTATTAGTGCTGGTATGATCGCACCCGTCAAGTTGGGGGTAGAATTCCTTTTTGTGTTAAAGGTTCACAGTCCCAGCTTAGAGAGATGGCCCATTCATAATGCCCAATGGGCTTAACAACAACCCATCCGCCTCAACAACACAGCATCCTCGCAAGACGTGATATCGACGCATTGTAGCGCCGTCTAATGTCCCGCGATTAAGGTTGTCGACCTTTTAACTGCTCACGACGTACGATCTCGGACGGAAAAACAGAGCTTAATAAGAAAAGTGGCCCGAAAATTATGAAAACGTTCAATTTTGGGCCCCAAAATGGGCACAACGAGCAAACTTTCTGCCCCCGTCGTAGAGCTCTCGGAGAGCTTTCCAACGGTATGCTACGCACCGCGTAACTCCTTACGGATCAAAAGTAACGGGCACCGGAGCGACAGAGACTTGGTCACAAGCCCTACGCCCTCGGTTTGCGGGCCCAGCCTCCACGTGACGCGAAGTTGTCTTGCCCAAGTTGCCGTGGGATTCGATAATAGAAATGTGGTGGATAAAGTATCTTGGAAACCCTAGCCGGAGGAAAAAAATTGAAAAGGTGGGTGCAACACGAGGACTTCATAGGGGGTCACCCATCCTAGTACTACTCTCGCTCAAGCACGCATAACTTCGGAGTTCTTATGGGATCCGGTGCATTAGTGCTGGTATGATCGCACCCATCATGTTGGGGGTAGAATTCATTTTTGTGTTAAAGGTTCACAGTCCCAGCCTAGAAAGATGGCCCATTCAAAAGGCCTAATGGGCTTAACAACAACCCATCCACTTCAACAATGCAGTATCCTCGCAGGACATGATATTGACACATTGTACCACCCTCTAATGTCCCGCGAGTAAGGTTGTCGTTCTTTTAACAGCTCACGACGTACGATTCGGGACGGAAAACAGAGCTTAATAAGAAAACTGGCCCGAAATTGATGAAAATGTTCAATTTTTGGCTCCAAAACGTGCACAGCGATCAAGCTCACTGCCCCAGTCATAGAGCTCTCGGAGATCTTTCCAACTATAGACTGTGCGCCGCGTAACTTCTTACGGATCAAAAGTTATGGGCACCGGAGCGACGGTGACCTGGTCACAAGCCCTACGCCCTCGGTTTGCTGGCCCAGCCTCCACGTGACGCAAAGTTCTCTTGCCCATGGTGCCATGGGATTCGATAATAGAAATGTGGTGGATAAAGTATCTTGGCAACCCTAACCGGAGGAAAAAAAATTGAAAAGGGGGGTGCAACACGAGGACTTCCCTGGGTGTCACCCATCCTAGTACTACTCTCAACCAAGCACGCTTAACTTCGGAGTTCTGATGGGATCCGGTGCATTAGTGCTTGTATGATCGCACCCGTCATGTAGGGGGTAGAATTCCTTTTTGTGTTAAAGGTTCACAGTCCCAGCCTAGAGAGATGGCCCATTCAAAATGCCCAATGGGCTTAGCAACAACCCATCCGCTTCAACAATACAGCATCCTCGCCAGAAGTGATATCGACGCATTGTAGCGCCGTCTAATGTCCCGCAAGTAAGGTTGTCGTCCTTTTAACAACTCACGACGTACGATCCAGGACGGAAAAACAGGGCTTAATAAAAAAAGTTGCCCGAAGCTGATGAAAAGTTCGATTTTGGGCTCCAAAAAGGGCACAGAGAGCAAGCTTGCTGCCCCCGTCGTAGAGCTCTCGGAGAGCTTTCCAACGGTATGCTGCGCACTGCGTAACTCCTTACGGATCAAAAGTTATGGGAACCGGAGCGATAGAGACTTGGTCACAAGCCCTACGTGCTCGGTTTACGGGCCCAGCCTCCACGTTAAGCGAAGTTGTCTTGCCCAAGTTGCCGTGGGATTCGATAATAGAAATGTGGAGGATAAAGTATCTTGGCAACCCTAACCGGAGGAAAATAAATTGAAAAGGGGGGTACAACACGAAGACTTCCGAGGGGGTCACCCATCTTAGTACTACTCTCGCCCAAGCATGCTTAACTTCAGAGTTCTTATAGGATCCGGTGCATTAGCGCTGGTATGATCGCACCCATCATGTTAGGGGTAGAATTCCTTTTTGTGTTAAAGGTTCACAGTCCCAGCCTAGAGAGATGGCCCATTCAAAAGGCCCAATGGGCTTAACAACAACCCATCCGCTTCAACAACACAGTATCATCGGAAGACGTGATATCAACACATTGTACCGCCCTCTAATGTCCCGCGAGTAAGGTTGTCGTCCTTTTAATAGCTCACGACGTACGATTCGGGACGAAAAAATAGAGCTTAATAAGAAAAGTGTCCCGAAAATTATGAAAACGTTCGATTTTGGGCTCCAAAAAGGGCACAGCGAGCATGCTTGCTGCCCCCATCGTAGAGCTCTCGGAAAGCTTTCCAATGATATACTGTGCGCAGTGTAACTCCTTACGGATCAAAAGTTATGGGCACCGGAGCGACAGAGACTTGGTCACAAGCCCTACGCCCTCGGTTTGCGGGCCCAGCCTCCACGTGAAGCGAAGTTGTCTTGCCCAAGGTGCAGTGGGATTCGATAATAGAAATGTGGTGGATAAATTATCTTGGCAACCCTAACCGGAGGAAAAAAAATTGAAAAGGGGTGTGCAAGACGAGGTCTTCCCTGGGCGTCACCCATCCTAGTACTACTCTCGCCAAGCACGCTTAACTTCGGAGTTCTGATGGGATCCGGTTTATTAGTGCTGGTATGATCGCACCCGTCATGTTGGGTGTAGAATTCCTTTTTCTGTTAAAGGTTCACAGTCCCAGCCTAGAGAGATGGCCCATTCTGAAGGCCCAATGGGCTTAAAATCTAACCAACTGATTCAACAACGCAGCATCCTCGCAAGACGTGATATCGACGCATTGTATCACCCTCTAATATCCCGCGAGTAAGGTTGTCATCCTTTTAACAGGCCACGACGTACGATCCGGGACGGAGAAACAGAGCTTAATAAAAAAAGTTACCCGAAACTGATGAAAATGTTCAATTTTAGGCTCCAAAAAGGGCAAAGTTAGCAAACTTGCTGCCCACGTCGTAGAGTTCTCGGAGAGCTTTCCAACGGTATGCTGTGCGCCGCGTAACTCCTTACAAATCAAAAGTTATGGGCACCGGAGCAACAGAGACTTGGTCACATGCCCTACGCCCTCGGTTTGCGGGCCCAGCCTCCACGTGAAGCGAAGTTATCTTGCCCAAAGTGCAGTGGGATTCGATAATTGAAATGTGGAGGATAAAGTATCTTGGCAACCCTAACCGGAGGAAAAAATATTGAAAAGGGGGATGCAACACGAGGACTTCCCAGGGGGTCACCCATCCTAGGACTACTCTCGCCTAAGCACGCTTAACTTCGGAGTTCTGATGGGATCCGGTGCATTAGTGCTGGTAAGATCGCACCCGTCATGTTGGGGGTAGAATTCCTTTCTGTGTTAAAGGTTCACAGTCCCAGCCTAGAAAGATGGCACATTCAAAAGGCCTAATGGGCTTAACAACAACCCATCCACTTCAACAATGTAGTATCCTCGCAAGACGTGATATCGACACATTGTACCGCCCTCTAATGTCCCACGAGTAAGGTTGTCGTTCTTTTAACAGCTCACGACGTATGATTCGGGACGGAAAAATAGAGCTTAATAAGAAAACTGGCCCGAAATTGATGAAAACGTTCAATTTTTGGCTCCATAAAGTTCACAGCGAGCAAGCTCACTGCCCCCGTCATAGAGCTCTTAGAGATCTTTCCAACTATATTCTGTGCGCCGCGTAACTCCTTACGGATCAAAAGTTATGGGCACCAGAGCGACAGAGAATTGGTCACAAGCCCTACGCCCTCTGTTTGCGGGCCCAGCATCCACGTGAAGCGAAATTCTCTTGCCCAAGGTGCCGTGGGATTCGATAATAGAAATGTGGTGTATAAAGTATCTTGGCAACCCTAACCAGAGGAAAAAAAATTGAAAAGGGGGGTGCAACACGAGTACTTCCCAGGGGGTCACCCATCCTAGTACTACTCTCGCCCAAGCACGCTTAACTTCGAAGTTCTGATGGGATCCGGTGTATTAGTGCTGGTATGATCGCACCCGTCATGTTGGGGGTAGAATTCCTTTTTGTGTTAAAGGTTCATAGTCCCAGCCTAGAGAGATGGCCCATTCAGAAGGCCCAATGGGCTTAACAACAACCCATCCGCTTCAACAACACAGCAACCTCACAAGACGTGATATTGACGCATTGTAGCACTGGCTAATGTCCCGCGAGTAAGGTTGTCGTCCTTTCAACATTTCACGACGTACGATCCTGGACGGAAAAACAGAGCTTAATAAAAGAAGTTGCCCGAAACTGATGAAAACGTTCGATTTTGGGCTCCAAACAAGGCACAGCGAGCAAGGTTGCTGCCCCCGTCGTAGAGCTCTCGGAGAGCTTTAAACGGTATGTTGTGCACCACGTAACTCCTTACGGATCAAAAGCTATGGGCACCGGAACGACAGAGACTTGATCACAAGCCCTACGCCCTCGGTTTACGGGCCTAGCCTCCACGTGAAGCGAAGTTGTCGTGCCCAAGTTTCCGTTGGATTCGATAATAGAAATGTGGTGGATAAAGTATCTTGGCAACCCTAACAGGAGGAAAAAAATTGAAAATGGGGGTGCAACACGAGGACTTCCCTGGGGGTCACCCATCCTAGTACTACTCTCGCCCAAGCACGCTTAACTTCGGAGTTCTTATGGGATCCGGGGCATTAATGTTGGTATGATCGCTCCCGTCATGTTGGTGGTAGAATTCCATTGTGTTAAAGTTTCACAGTCCCAGCCTAGAGAGATGGCCCATTCAGAAGGCCCAATAGGCTTAACAACAACCCATCCGCTTCACCAACGGTGCACCCTCGCAAGATGTGATATCGACGCGTTGTAGCGCCGTCTAATGTCCCGTGAGTAAGGTTGTCGTCCTTTTAACTGCTCACGACGTACGATCCGAGACGGAAAAACAGAGCTTAGTAAGAAAAGTGGCCCGAAATTGATAAAAACGTTCGATTTTGGGCCCCAAAAAGGGCACAACGTGCAAACTTGCTGTCCCCGTCGTAGAGCTCTCAGAGAGCTTTCCAACGGTATGCTGCACACAGCGTAACTCCTTACGGATCAAAAGTTATAGGCACCGGAGCGACAGAGACTTGGTCACATGCCCTACGCCCTCGGTTTGTGGGCCCAGCCTCCACGTGAAGCGAAGTTGTCTTGCCCACATTGCCGTGGGATTCGATAATAGAAATGTGGTGGATAAAGTATCTTGGCAACCCTAACTGCAGGAAAAAAAATTGAAAAAGGGGGTGCAACACGAAGACTTCCCAGGGGGTCACCCATCCTAGTACTACTCTCGCCCAAGCACGCTTAACTTCGCAGTTCTTATGAGATCTGGTGCATTAGTGCTGGTATGATCGCACCCGTCATGTTGGGAGTAGAATTCCTTTTTGTGTTAAAGGTTCACAGTCCCAGCCTAGAGAGATGGCCCATTCAGAAGGCCCAATGGGCTTAACAACAACCCATCCACTTCAACAATGCAGTATCCTCGCAAGACGTGATATCAACACATTGTACTGATCTCTAATGTCCCGCGAGTAAGGCTGTCGTCCTTTTAACAGCTCATGACATACGATTTGGGATAAAAAAAACAGAGCTTAAAAAGAAAAGTGTCCCGAAAATGATGAAAACGTTCGATTTTGGGCTGCAAAAAGGGTACAGCGAGCTTCCTCGCTGCCCCCGTCGTAGAGCTCTCAGAGAGCTTTCCAACGATATGCTATGCGTAGCGTAACTCCTTAAGGATCAAAAGTTATGGGCACCCGAGCGACAGAGACTTGGTCACAAGCCCTACGCCCTTGGTTTGCTGGCCCAGCCTCCACGTGAAGCGAAGTTGTCTTGCCCAAGTTGCCGTGGGATTCGATAATAGAAATGTGGTGGATAAAGTATCTTGGCAACCCTAACCGGAGGAAAAAAAATTGAAAAAGGGGGTGCAACACGAAGACTTCCCAAGGGGTCACCCATCCTAGTACTACTCTGGCCCAATCACGCTTAACTTCGGAGTTCTTATGGGATCCGGTGCATTAGTGCTGGTATGATCGCACCCGTCATGTTAGGGGTAGAATTCCTTTTTGTGTTAAAGGTTCATAGTCCCAGCCTAGAGAGATGGCCCATTCAGAAGGCCCAATGGGCTTAACAACAACCCATCCGCTTTAACAACGCAGCATCCTTGCAAGACATGATATCGACGCATTGTACCGCCCTCTAATATCCCGCGAGTAAGGTTTTCATCCTTTTAATAGCTCACGACGTACGATCCGGGATGGAAAAACTGAGCTTAAAAAAAAATTGCCCGAAACTGATGAAAATGTTCGATTTTGGGCTCCAAAAAGGGCACAGCGAGCAAGCCTGCTGCCCCCGTCGTAGAGCTCTCGGAGAGCTTTGGAACGGTATGCTGTGCGCCGCGTAACTCCTTACAGATCAAAAGTTATGGGCACCGGAGCGACAGAGACTTGGTCATATGCCTTACGCCCTCAGTTTGCGGGCCCAGCCTCCACGTGAAGCGAAGTTGTCTTGTCCAAGTTGCCGTGGGATTCGATAATCGAAATATTGTGTATAAAGTATCTTGGCAACCCTAACCGGAGGAAAAAAAATTGAAAAGGGGGGTGCAACACGAGGTCTTCCCAGGGGGTCACCCATCCTAGTACTACTATCGCCCTAGCACGCTTAACTTCGGAGTTCTTATAGGATCCGGCGCATTAGTGCTGGTATGATTGCACCCCTCATGTTGGGGGTAGAATTCCTTCTTGTGTTAAAGGTTCACAATCCCAGCCTAGAGAGATGGCCCATTCAGAAGGCCCAATGGGCTTAACAACAACCCATCCACTTCAACAACGCTGCATCCTCGCAAGACGTGATATCGACACATTGTAGGGCACTCTAATGTCCTGCGAATAAGGTTGTCGTCCTTTTAAATGCTCACGACGTACGATCCGGGACGGAAAAACAGAGCTTAATAAGAAAAGTGGCCCAAAACTGATGAAAATGTTTTATTTTTTACTCCAAAAAGGGCACAGCGAGCATGCTTGCTGCCCCCGTCGTAGAGCTGTCAGAGAGCTTTCCAATGATATGTTGTACACCGCGTAACGCTTTACGGATCAAAAGTTATGGGCACCGGAGCAACAGACACCTGGTCATAAGCCCTACGCCCTTGGTTTGTTGGCCCAGCCTCCACGTGGAGCGGAGATGGGTTGCCCTAGGTCCCGTGGGAGTCGATAATAGAAATGTGATGGATAAAGTATCTCGGCAACCTTAACCGGAGGAAAAAAAAATTGAAAAGGGGGGTGCAACACGAGGACTTCCCAAAGGGGTCACCCATCCTAGTACTACTCTCGCCAAGCACGCTTAACTTCGGAGTTCTGATGGGATCCGGTTTATTAGTGCTGGTATGATCGCAACCGTCAAGTTGGGGGTAGAATTCCTTTTTGTGTTAAAGGTTCACAGTCCCAGCCTAGAGAGATGGCCCATTCAGAATGCCCAATGGGCTTACCAACAACCCATCCGCTTCAACAACATAGCATCCTCGCAAGACGTGATATTGACGCATTGTAGCACCGTCTAATGTCCCGCGAGTAAGGTTTTCGTCCTTTTAACATCTCACGACGTACGATCCTGGACGAAAAAACAGAGCTTAATAAAAGAAGTTGCCCGAAACTGATGAAAACGTTCGATTTTGGGCTCCAAAAAGGGCACAGCGAGCAAGCTTGCTGCCCCCATCGTAAAGCTCTCGGAGAGCTTTCCAACGGTATGCTGCGTGCCGCATAACTCCTTAGGGGTCAAAAGTTATAGGCACCGGAGCGATAGAGACTGGGTCACAAGCCCCATGCCCAAGGTTTGCAGGCCCAACCTCTACGTGAAATGAAGTTGTCTTGCCCAAGTTGCCGTGGGATTCGATAATAGAAATGTGGTGGATAAAGTGTCTTGGCAACCCTAACCGGAGGAAAAAAATTTGAAAAGGGGGGTGCAACACGAAGACTTCCCAGGGGGTCACCCATCCTAGTACTACTCTCGCCCAAGCACTCTTAACTTCGGAGTTCTTATGGGATCCGGTGCATTAGTGCTGGTATGATCGTACCCATCATGTTGGGGGTAGAATTCCTTTTTGTGTTATAGGTACACAGTCCTAGCCTAGAGAGATGGCCCATTCAGAAGGCCCAATGGGCTTAACAACAACCCATCCGCTTTAACAAAGCAGTATCCTCGCAAGACGTGATATCAACACATTGTACCGCCCTCTAATGTCCCACGAGTATGGTTGTCGTCCTTTTATCAGCTCACGACGTATGATTCGGGACGGAAAAATAGAGCTAAATAAGAAAAGTGTCCCGAAAATGATGAAAATGTTCGATTTTGGGCTCCAAAAAGGGCGCAGCGAGCATGCTCGCTGCCGCCGTCATAGAGCTCTCGGAGAGCTTTCCAACGATATGCTGTGCGCCGCGTAACTCCATACGGATCAAAAGTTATGGGCACCGGAGCGACAGAGACTTGGTCACAAGCCCTACGCCCTCGGTTTGCGGGCCCAGCCTCCACGTGAAGCGAAGTTGTCTTGCCCAAGGTGCCATGGGATTCGATAATAGAAATGTGGTGGATAAAGTATATTGGCAACCCTAACCGGAAAAAAAAAAATTGAAAAGGGGGGTGCAACACGAGGACTTCCCAGGGGTCAACCATCCTAGTACTACTCTCGCCCAAGCACGCTTTACTACGGAGTTCTGATGGGATCCGGTGCATTAGTGCTGGTATGATCTCACCCGTCATGTTGGGGGTAGAATTCCTTTTTGTGTTAAAGGTTCACAGTCCCAGCCTAGAAAGATGGCCCATTCAGAAGGCCTAATGGGCTTAACAACAACCCATCCTATTACTACTCTCCCCCAAGCACGCTTAACTTCGGAGTTGTGATGGGATTTGGTGCATTAGTGCTGGTATTATCGCACCCGTCATGTTGGGGGTAGAATTCCTTTTTGTGTTAAAGGTTCACAGTCCCAGCCTAGAGAGATTGCTCATTCAGAAGGCCCAATGGGCTTAACAACAACCCATCTACTTCAACAACACAGCATCCTTGCAAGACGTGATATCGACGTGTTGTAGGGCCTTCTAATGTCCCGCGAGTAAGGTTGTCGTCCTTTTAACAGCTCACAACGTACGATCTGGGACGGAAAAACAGAGCAAAACAAGAAAAGTGGCCTGAAATTGATGAAAATGTTCAATTTTGGGCTCCAAAAAGGGCAAAACGAGCAAGCTCGCTGCCCCCTACGTAGAGCAGTCAGAGAGCTTTGCAACGGTATGCTGTGCGCCGCGTAACTCCTTACGGATCAAAAGTTAAGGGCACCAGAGCGACGGAGACTTGGTCACAAGCCCTACGCCCTCGGTTTATGGGCCCAGCCTCCACGTGAAGCGAGGTTGTCTTGCCCAAGTTGCCGTGGGATTTGATAATAGAAATGTGGTGGATAAAGTATCTTTGCAACCCTAGCCGGAGGAAAAAAAAATTGAAAAGGTAGGTGCAACATGAGGACTACCTAGGGGGTCACCCATCCTAGTACAACTCTCGCCCAAGCACGCTTAACTTCGGAGTTCTGATGGGATCCGGTGCACAAGGGCTGGTATGATCGCACCCGTCATCTTGTGGGTAGAAGTCCTTTTTGTGTTAAAGGTTCACAGTCCCAGCCTAGAAAGATGGCCCATTCAGAAGGCCTAATGGGCTTAACAACAACCCATCCACTTCAACAATGCAGTATCCTCGCAAGACGTGATATCGACACATTGTACCGCCCTCTAATGTCCCGCGAGTAAGGTTGTCGTCCTTTTAACAGCTCACGACGTACGATTCGGGACGGAAAAACAGAGCTTAATAAGAAAACTGGCCCGAAATTGATGAAAACGTTCAATTTTTGGCTCCAAAAAGTGCACAGCTAGCAAGCTCACTGCCCCCGAAATAAAGCTCTCGGAGATCTTTCCAACTATATACTGTGCGCCGCGTAACTCCCTACGGATCAAAAGTTATGGGCACCAGAGTGACAGAGACTTGGTCACAAGCCCTACGCCCTCTGTTTACGATCCCAGCATCCACGTGAAGCGAAGTTGTCTTGCCCAAGGTGCCGTGGGATTCGATAATAGAAATGTGGTGGATAAAGTATGTTGGCAACCCTAACCGGAGCAAAAATAATTGAAAAGGGGGGTGCAACATGAGGACTTCCCAGGGGGTCACCCATCCTAGTACTACTCTCGGCCAAGCACGCTTAACTTCGGAGTTCTGATGGGATCCGGTGCATTAGTGCCGGTATGATCGCACCCATAATGTTGGGGCTAGCATTCCTTTTTGTATTAAAGGTTCACAGTCCCAGCCTAGAGAGATGGCCCATTCAGAAGGCCCAATGGGCTTAACAACAACCCATCCGCTTCAACAACACAGCAACCTCGCAAGACGTGATATCGACGCATTGTAGCACCGTCTAATGTCCCGCGAGTAAGGTTGTCGTCCATATAAACTCTCACGACGTACGATCCTGGACGAAAAAACAGAGCTTAATAAAAGAGGTTGCCCGAAACTGATGAAAACGTTCGATTTTGGGCTCTAAACAGGGCACAGTGAGCAAGGTTGCTGCCCCCGTCGTAGAGCTCTCGGAGAGCTTTAAACGGTATGCTGTGCGCCATGTAACTCCTTACGGATCAAAAGTTATGAGCTCTGGAGCGACAGAGACTTGGTCACAAGCCCTACGCCCTCGGTTTACTGGCCCAACCTCCACTTGAAGCGAAGTTGTCTTGCCCAAGGTGCCGTGGGATTCGATAATAGAAATATGGTGGATAAAGTATCTTGGCAACCCTAACCGGAGGAAAAAAAATTGAAAATGGGGGTACAACACGAGGACTTCCCTGGGGGTCACCCATCCCAGTACTACTCTCGCCCAAGCACACTTAACTTCAGAGTTCTTATGGGATCCGGTGCATTAGTGCTGGTATGATCGCGCCCGTCATGTTGGGGTTAGAATTCCTTTTTGTGTTAAATTTTCACAATCCCAGCCTAGAGAGATGGCCCATTCAGAAGGCCCAATGGGCTAAACAACAACCCATCCGCTTCAACAACGCTGCATCCTCGCAAGACGTGATATCGACGCATTGTAGCGCCGTCTAATGTCCCGCGAGTAAGGTTGTCGTGCTTTTAACTGCTCACGACGTACGATCCGGGATGGAAAAATATAGCTTAATAAGAAAAGTGGCCCGAAAATGATGAAAACGTTTGATTTTGGGCTCCAAAAAGGGCACAACGAGCAAACTTGCTGCCCCCGTCGTAGAGCTCTTGGAGAGCTTTCCAACGGTATGCTGCATACCGCGTAACTCCTTACGGATCAAAAGTTATGGGCAGCGGAGCGACAAAGACTTGCTCACAAGCCCTACGCCCTCGGTTTGCGGGCCCAGCCTCCACGTGAAGCGAAGTTGTCTTGCCCAAGTTGCCGTGGGATTCGATAATAGAAATGTGGTGGATAAAGTATCTTAGCAACCCTAACCGGAGAAAAAAAAATTGAAAAGGGAGGAGCAACACGAGGACTTCCCAGGGGGTTACCCATTCTAGTACTACTCTCGCCCAAGCACGCTAAACTTCGGAGTTCTGATGGGATCCGGTGCATTAGTGCTGGTATGATCGCACCCGTTATGTTGGGAGTAGAATTCCTTTTTGTGTTAAAGGTTCACAGTCCCAGCCTAGAGAGATGGCCCATTCAGAAGGCCCAATGGGCTTAACAACAACCCATCCGCTTCAACAACGCAGTATCCTCGCAAGACGTGATATCAACACATTGTACCGATCTCTAATGTCCCGCGAGTAAGGTTGTCGTCCTTTTAACAGCTCACGACGTACGATTCGGGATGAAAAAACAGAGCTTAATAAGAAAAGTGTCCCGAAAATGATGAAAATGTTCGATTTCGGGCTCCAGAAAGGGTACAGCGAGCTTCCTCGCTGCCCCCGTCGTAGAGCTCTCAGAGAGCTTTCCGACGATATGCTGTGCGCAGCGTAACTCCTTAAGGATCAAAAGTTATGGCCACCGGAGCGACAGAGACTTGGTCACAAGCCCTACGCCCTCGGTTTGCAGGCCCAGCCTCCATGTGAAGCGAAGTTGTGTTGCCCAAGGTGCCATGGGATTCGATAATAGAAATGTGGTGGATAAAGTATCTCGGCAACCCTAACCGGAGGAAAAAAAATTGAAAAGGAGGGTGCAACACGAGGACTTCCCATGGGGTCACCCATCCTAGTACTATTCTTCCCCAAGCACGCTTAACTTCGGAGTTCTGATGGGATCCGGTGCATTAGTGCTGGTATGATCGCGCCCGTCATGTTGGGGTAGAATTCCTTTATGTGTTAAAGGTTCACAGTCCCAGCCTAGAGAGATAGCCCATTCAGAAGGCCCAATGGGCTTAACAACAACCCATCTGCTTCAACAACACAGTATCCTCGCAAGACGTGATATCGACGCAGTGTAGCGCCGTCTAATGTCCCAAGAGTAAGGTTGTCTTCCTTTTAACTTCTCACGACGTACGATCCGGGACGAAAAAATAGAGCTTAATAAGAAAAGTGGCCCAAAAATGATGAAAAAGTTCGATTTCGGGTCCCAAAAATGGTACAACGAGCAAACTTGCTACCCCCGTCGTAGAACTCTCAGAGAGCTTTCCAACGGTATGCTGCGCATCACATAACTCCTTGCGGATCAAAAGTTATGGGCACCCGAGCGACAGATATCTGGTCACAAGCCCAACGTCCTTGGTTTGCGGGCCCAGCCTCTAGGTCAAGTGAAGTTGTGTTGCCCAAGTTGCCGTGGAATTTGATAATAGAAATGTGGTGGATAAAGTATCTTGGCAACCCTAACCGGCGGAAAAAAAAGTTGAAAAGGGGGGTGCAACACGAGGACTTCCCAGGGGGTCACCCATCCTAGTACTATTCTCGCCCAAGCACGCTTAACTTCGGAGTTCTTATGGGATCCGGTGAATTAGTGCTAGTATGATCGCACCCGTCATGTTGGGGGTAGAATTCCTTTTTGTGTTAAAGGTTCACAGTCCCAGCCTAGAGAGATGGCCCATTCAGAAGGCCCAATGGGCTTAACAACAACCCATCTGCTTCAACAACATAGCATCATCGCAAGACGTGATATCGACGAATTGTAGCGCCGTCTAATTTTCCCCGATTAAGGTTGTCGTCCTTTTAACAGCTCACGACGTACGATTCGGGACGGAAAAACAGAGCATAATAATAAAAGTGGCCCGAAACTGATGAAAATGTTTTATTTTGGGCTCCGAAAATGGCACAACGAGATAGTTGGCTGCCCCCGTCGTAGTGCTCTCGGAGAGCTTTCCAACGGTATGTTGCGCACCGCGTAACTCTTTACGGATCAAAAGTTATGGGCACCGGAGCGACAGAGACTTGGTCACAAGCCCTACGCCATCGGTTTGCGGGCCCAGCCTCCACGTGAAGCGAAGTTGTCTTACCCAAGTTGCTGGGGGATTCGTTAATAGAAATGTGGTGGATAAAGTATCTTGGCAGCCCTAACCGGAGGAAAAAAAATTGAAAAGGTGGGTGCAACACGAGGACTTCCCACGGGGTCACCCATCCTAGTACTACTCTCGCCCAAGCACGCTTAACTTCAGAGTTGTGATGGGATCCGCTGCATTAGTGCTTGTATGATCGCACACGTCATGTTGGGGGTAGAATTCCTTTTTGTGTTAAAGGTTCACAGTCCTAGCCTAGAGAGATGGCCCATTCAGAAGGCCCAGTGGGCTTAACAACAACCCATCCGCTTCAACAACGCAGCATCCTCGCAAGATGTGATATCGACACATTGTACCACCCTCTAATGTCCCGCGAGTAAGGTTGTCGTCCTTTTAACAGGACCCGACGTACGATCCGGGATGGAAAAATAGAGCGTAATAAGAAAAGTGGCCCGAAAATGATGAAAACATTCGATTTTGGGCTCCAAAAAGGGCACAGCAAGCAAGCATGCTGCCCCCGTCGTAGAACTCTCGGAGATCTTTCCAACGGTATGTTGCGCACAGCGTAACTCCATACGGATCAAAAGTTATGGGCCCCGGAGCGCATAGACGTTGTCACAAGCCCTAAGCCTTCGGTTTGCTGGCCCAGCCTCCACGTGAAGCAAAGTTGTTTTGCCCAAGGTGCTGTGGGATTCGATAATAGAAATGTGATGGATAAAGCATCTTAGCAAGGCTAACCGGGGCAAAAAAATTTGAAAAGGGGCGTACAACACGAGAACTTCCTAGGGGGACACCCATCCTAGTACTACTATCGCCTAAGCACTCTTAACTTCGGAGTTCTGATGGGATCCGACGCATTAGTGCTGGTATGATCGCACCCGTCATGTTGGGGGTAGAATTCATTTTTGTGTTAAAGGTTCACAGTCCCAGCCTAGAGGGATGGCCATTCAGAAGGCCCAATGGGCTTAACAACAACCCATACAATTCAACAACGCAGCATCCTCGCAAGACCTGATATCGACGCATTGTACCGCCCTCTAATATCCCGCGACTAAGGTTGTCGTCCTTTTAACAGCTCACGACGTACGATCTGGGACGGAAAAACAGAGCTTAATAAAAAAAAGTTGCCCAAAATTGATGAAAACGTTCGATTTTGGGCTCCAAAAAGGGCACAGCGGGCAAGCTTACTGCCCCCGTCGTAGAGCTCTCGGAGAGTTTTCCAACGGCATGCTGTGCGCCGCCTAACTCCTTACGGATCAAAAGTTATGGGCAGCGGAGCGATAGAGACTTGGTCACATGCCCTACGCCCTCGGTTTGCGGGCCAAGCCTCCACGTGAAGCGAAGTTGTCTTGCCCAAGTTGCCGTGGCATTCGATAAAAGAAATGTGGTGGATAAAGTATGTTGGCAACCGTAACCGGAGGAAAAAAAATTGAAAAGGGGGGTGCAACTCAAGGACTTCCCAGGGGGTCACCCATCCTTGTACTACTATCGCCCAAGCACGCTTAACTTCGGAGTTCTTATGGGATCCGGTGCATTAGTGTCGGCATGATCGTACCCATCATGTTGGGGGAGAATTCCTTTTTGTGTTAAAGGTTCACAGTCCCAGCCTAGAGAGATGGCCCATTCAGAAGGCCCAATGGGCTTAACAACAACCCAACCGCTTCAACAACGCAGTATCCTCGCAAGATGTGATATCGACACATTGTACCGCCCTCTAATGTCCCGCCACTAAGGTTGTCGTCCTTTTAACAACTCACGACGTACGATTCGGGACGGATAAACAGAGCTTAACAAAAAAAGTGGCCCGAAACTGATGAAAACGTTCAATTTTGGGCTCTAAAAATGGGCACAGCGAGCATGCTCGCTACCCCCATCGTAGAGCTCTTGGAGAGCTTTCCAACGATATGTTGTATGCCGCGTCACTCTTTACGGATCGAAAGTTATAGGCACCGGAGCGACAGGTACCTTGTCACAAGCCCTATGCCCTCGGTTTGAGGGCCCAGCCTCTACGTGAAGCAAAGATGTGTTGCCCAAGGTGACATGGGATTCGATAATAGAATTGTGGAGGATAAAGTATCTTGGCAACCCTAACCGAAGGAAAAAAAATTGAAAAGGGGGGTGCAACACCAGGACATCCCAGGGGGTCACCTATCCTAGTACTACTCTCGCCCAAGCACGCTTAACTTCAAAGTTCTGATGGGATCCGGTGTATTAGTGCTGGTATGATCGCACCCGTCATGTTGGGGGTAGAATTTTTTTTTGTTTTAAAGGTTCACAGTCCCAGCCTATAGAGATGGCCCATTCAGATGGCCCAATGGGCTTAACAACAACCCATCTGCTTCAACAACACAGCATCCTCGCAAGACGTGATACCGACGCATTGTAGCACCGTCTAATGTCCCGCGAGTAAGGTTGTCGTCCTTTTAACAGCTCACGATGTACGATCTGGGACGGAAAAACAGAGCTTAATAAGAAAAGTGGCCCGAAACTGATGAAAACGTTCTATTTTGGGCTCCAAAAAGGGCACAGCTCGCTCGCTCGCTGCCCCTGTCTTAGAGCTCTCGGAGTGCTTTCCAACGGTATGCTGCGCACTGCATAACTCTATACGGATCAAAAGTAAAGGGCACCGGAGCGACAGAGACTTGGTCACGAGCCCTACGCCCTAGGTTTGCGGGCCTAGCCTCCACGTGAAGCGAAGTTGTCTTGCCCAAGTTGCCGTGGCATTCGACAATAGAATTGTGGTGGATAAAGTATCTTGGCAACCCTAACCGAAGGAAAAAAAATTGAAAAGAGGGTTGCAACACAAGGACTTCCCAGGGGGTCACCAATCTTAGTACTACTCTCGCCCAAGCACTCTTAACTTCAGAATTCTGATGGGATCCGGTGCATTAGTGCTTGTATGATCGCACTCGTCATGTTGGGGGTAGAATTCCTTTTTGTGTTAAAGGTTCACAGTGCCAGCCTACAGAGATGGCCCATTCAGAAGGCCCAATGGGCTTAACAACATCCCATCCGCTTCAACAACGCCGCATCCTCGCAAGACGTGATATCGACAGATTGTACCGCCCTCTAATGTCCCACGAGTAAGGTTGTCATCCTTTTAATAGCTCACGTCGTACGATTCGGGACGAAAAAATAGAGCTTAATAAGAAAAGTGGCCCAAAACTGATGAAAACGGTCGATTTTGGGCTCCAAAAAGGGCATAGCGAGCTCGCTCACAGCCCTTGTCGTAGAGCTCTCGTAGTGCTTTTGCAACGATATGCTGTGCGCCGCGTAACTCCTTACGGATCAAAAGTAATGGGCTCCGGAGCGACAGAGACTTGGTCACAAGCCCTACTCCCTCGGTTTGCGGGCCTAGCCTCCACGTGAAGCGAAGTTGTCTTGCCCAAGGTGCCATGGGATTCAATAATAGAAATGTGGTGGTTAAACCATCTTGGCAAGCCTAACTGGGGCAAAAAAAATTGAAAAGGGGGGTACAACACGAGGACTTCCCACGGGTCACCCATCCTAGTACTACTCTCGCCAAAGCACGCTTAACTTCGGAGTTCTGATGGGATTGGGTGCATAATTGCTGGTATGATCGCACTCGTCATGTTGGGGGTAGAATTCCTTTTTGTGTTAAAGGTTCGCAGTCCCAGCCTATAGAGATGGCCCATTTAGAAGGCCCAATGGGCTTAACAACAACCCATCCGCTTAAACAACACAGCATCCTCGCAAGACGTGATATCGACGTATTGTAGAGCCGTCTAATGTCCCGCGAGTAAGGTTGTCGTCCTTTTAACAGCTCACGACGTACGATCCGGGACGAAAAGACAGAGCTTAATAAGAAAAGTTGCCCGAAACTGATGAAGACGTTCGATTTTGGGGTCTACAAAGGGCACAGCGAGCAAGCTTGCTGCTTCTGTCGTAGAGCTCTCGGAGAGCTTTACAACGGTATGCTGTGCGACGCGTAACTCCTTACGGATCAAAAGTTATGGGCACCGGAGCAACAGAGACTTGGTCACATGCCTTACGCCCTCGGTTTGCGGGCCCAGCCTCCACGTGAAGCGAAGTTGCCTTGCCCAAGTTGCCGTGGGATTCGATAATCAAAATGTGGTGGATAAAGTATCTTGGCAACCCTAACCGGTGGAACACGAGAACTTCCCAGGGGGTACAACACGAGGACTTCCCACGGGGTCACCCATCCTTGTACTACTCTCGCCCAAGCACGCTTAACTTTGGAGTTCTGGTGGGATCCGGTGCATTAGTGCTGGTATGATCGCACCCGTCATGTTGAGGGTAGAATTCCTTTTTGTGTTAATGGTTCACAGTGCTAGCCTAGAGAGATGGCCCATTCAAAAGGCCCAATGGGCTTAATGACAACCCATCTGCTTCAACAACATAGCATCCTCGCAAGACGTGATATCGACAGATTGTAGGGCCCCCAGATGTCCCGCGAGTCAGGTTGTCGTCCTTTTAACTGCTCACGACATACAATTCAGGATGGAAAAATAGAGCAAAAGAACAAAAGTGGCCTGAAACTGATGAAAACGTTCGATTTAGGGTGCCAAAAAGGGGCACAACGAGCAAGCTAGCTGCCCCCGTCGTAGAGCTCTCGGAGAGCTTTCTAACGGTAGGCTATGCGCCACGTAACTCGATACAGATCAAAAGTAATGGGCACCGGAGCGACAGAGACTTGGTCACAAACCCTACGCCCTCGGTTTGCAGGCCCAGCCTCCACGTGAAGCGAAATTGTCTTGCCCAAGGTGCCATGGGAATCGATAATAGAGATGTGGTGGATAAAGTATCTTGGCAACCCTAATCGGAGGAAAAATAATTGAAAAGGTGGGTGCAACACGAGGACTTCCCAGGGGGTCACCCATCCTAGTACTACTCTCGCCCAAGCACGCTTAACTTCGGAGTTCTGATGGGATCCGGTGTATTAGTCCTGGTATGATCGCACTCGTCATGTTGGGGGTAGAATTCCTTTTTGGGTTAAAGGTTCACAGTCCCAGCCTAGAGAGATGGCCCATTCAGAAGGCCCAATGGGCATAACAACAACCCATCCGCTTCAACAACCCAGTATCCTCGCAAGATGTGATATCGTCGCATTGTAGCACCCTCTAATGTCCCGCGAGCAAGATTGTCGTCCTTTTAACATCTCAAGACGTACGATCCGGGACGAAAAAATAGAGCTTAATAAAAAAAGTTGCCTGAAACTGATGAAAACGTTCGATTTTGGGCTCCAAAAAGGGCACAGCGAGCAAGGTTGCTGCCCCCGTCGTAGAGCTCTCGGAGAGCTTTAAACGGTATGCTGTTCACCGCGTAACTCCTTACAGATCAAAAGTTATGGGCACCGGAGTGACAGAAACTTGGTCACAAGCCCTACGCCCTCAGTTTGCGGGCCCAACCTCCATGTGAAACGAAGTTGTCTTGTCCAAGGTGCCATGGGATTCGATAATAGAATTGTGGCGGATAAAGTATTTTGGCAACCCTAACCGGAGGAAAAAAAATTGAAAAGGGGCGTGCAACACGAGGACTTCCCAGGGGGTCACCCATCCTACTACTACTCTCGCCCAAGCACGCTTAAGTTCGGAGTTCTTATGGGATCCGGTGAATTAGTGCTGGTATGATCGCACCCGTCATGTAGTGGGTAGAATTCCTTTTTGTGTTAAAGGTTCACAGTCCCAGCCTAGAGAGATGGCCCATTCAGAAGGCCCAATGGGCTTAACAACAACCTATCTGCTTCAACAACAAAGCATCCTCGCAAGACGTGATATCGACGCATTGTAGCGCCGTCTAATGTCCTACGAGTAAGGTTGTCGTCCTTTTAACAGCTCACGACGTACGATCCGGGATGAAAAAATAGAGCCTAATAAGAAAAGTGGCCCAAAATTGATGATAGCGTTCGATTTTGGGATCCAAAAAGGGCAGAGCAAGCAAGCTTGCTGCCCCCGTCGTAGAGCTCTCGGAGAGCTTTCCAACGGTATGCTGTGCGCTGCGTAACTCCTTACGGATCAAAAGTTATGGGCACCTGAGCGACGGTGACTTGGTCATAAGCCCTACGCCCTCGGTTTGAGGGCCCAGCCTCCACGTGAAGCGAAATTGTCTTGCCCAAGGTGTCGTGGATTCGATAATAGAAATGTGGTGCATAAAGTATCTTGGCAACCCTAACCGGAGGAAAAAAAATTGAAAAGGTGGGTGCAACACGAGGAATTCCCAGGGGGTCACCCATCCTAGTACTACTCTCGCCCAAGCACGCTTAACTTCGGAGTTCTGATTGGATCCAGTGCATTAGTACTGGTATGATCGCCCCCATCCTGTTGGGTGTAGAATTCCTTTTTGTGTTAACGCTTCACAGTCGCAGCCTAAAGAGATGGCCCATTCAGAAGGCCCAATGGGCTTAACAACAATCCATCCGCTTCAACAACGCAGCATCCTCGCAAGACGTGATATCGACGCATTGTAGGGCCCTATAATGTCCCGCGAGTAAGGTTGTCGTCCTTTTAACAGCTCACGACGTACGATCCGGGATGGAAAAATAGAGCTTAATAAGAAAAGTGGCCCGAAATTGATGAAAACATTCAATTTTGGGGTCCAAAAAGGGCACAACGAGCAAGCTTGCTGCCCCCGTCGTAGAGCTCTTGGAGTGCTTTCCAACGTTATGTTGCGCAACGCGTAACTCCTTACGGATCAAAAGTTATGGGCGCCGTAGCAACAGAGACTTTGTCACAAGCCCTTAGTCCTCGGTTTGCGGGCCCAGCCTCCACGTGAAGCGAAGTTGTCTGCCCAAAGTGCTGTGGGATTCGATAATAGAAATGTGGTGGATAAAGTATCTTGGCAACCCTAACCGGAGGAAAAAAAATTGAAAAGGGGGGTGCAACACGAGGACTTCCCACGATGTCACCCATCCTAGTACTACTCTCGCCCAAGCACGCTTAACTTCGGAGATCTGATGGGATCCGGTGCATTAGTGCTGTTATGATCGCACCAGTCATGTTGGGGGTAGAATTCCTTTTTGTGTTAAAGTTTCACAGTCCCAGCCTAGAGAGATGGCCCATTCAGAAGGCCCAATGGGCTTAACAACAACCCATCCGCTTCAACAACACAGCATCCTCGCAAGACGTGATATCGACGCTTTGTAGCGCCGTCTAATATCTCGCGAGTAAGGTTGTCGTCCTTTTAACGGCTCACAACGTATGATCCGGGATGAAAAAACATAGCTTAATCAGAAAAGTGGCCCGAAACTGATGAAAACGTTCAATTTTGGGCTCCAAAAAAGGCACAGCGAGCAAGCTTGCTGGCCCCATCGTAGAGCTCTCGGAGAGCTTTTCAACGGTATGCTGTGCGCCGCGTAACTCCTTACGGATCAAAAGTTATGGGCACCGGAGCAACGGAGACGTGGTCATAAGCCCTACGCCCTCGGTTTGCGGGCCCTGCCTCCACGTGAAGAGAAGTTGTCTTGCCCAAGTTGCCATGGAATTCGATAATCGAAATTTTTTGGATAAAGTATCTTGGCAACCCTAACCGGAGGAAAAAAATTTGAAAAGGGGGGTGCAACACGAGGACTTCCCGGGTGGTCACCCATCCTAGTACTACTCTCGACCAAGCACGCTTAACTTCAGAGTTCTGATGGGATCCGGTGCATTAGTGCATGTATGATCGCACCCGTCATGTTGGGGGTAGAATTCCTTTTTGTGTTAAAGGTTCACAGTTCCAACCTATAGAGATGGCCCATTCAGATGGCCCAATGGGCTTAACAACAACCCATCTGCTTCAACAACACAGCATCCTCGCAAGACGTGATACCGACGCATTGTAGCGCCGTCTAATGTCCCGCGAGTAAGGTTGTCGTCCTTTTAACAGCTCACGATGTACGATCTGGGACGGAAAAACAGAGCTTAATAAGAAAAGTGGCCCGAAACTGATGAAACGTTCTATTTTGGGCCCCAAAAAGGGCACAACGAGCTAGCTCGCTGCCCCTGTCGTAGAGCTCTCGAAGAGCTTTCCAACGGTATGCTGTGCGCTGCGTAACTCCTTACGGATCAAAAGTTAGGGGCACCGGAGCAACGAAGACCTGGTCACAAGCCCTACGCCTTCGGTTTGCGGGCCCAGCCTCCAAGTGAAGCGAAGTTGTCTTGCCTAAGGTGCCGTGGGATTCGATAATAGAATTGTGGTGGATAAAGTATCTTGGCAACCCTAACCGAAGGAAAAAAAATTGAAAAGGTAGGTGCAACACGGGGACTTCCCAGGGGGTCACCCATCCTAGTACTACTTTTGCCCAATCACGCTTAACTTGGGAGTTCTGATGGGATCCGGGGCATTAGTACTGGTATGATTGGACTCGTCATGTTGGGGGTAGAATTCCTTTTTGTGTTAAAGGTTCACAGTGCCAGCCTACAGAGATGGCCCATTCAGAAGGCCCAATGGGCTTAACAACATCCCATCCGCTTCAACAACGCAGCATCCTCGCAAGACGTGATATCGACAGATTGTACCGCCCTCTAATGTCCCGCGAGTAAGGTTGTCGTCCTTTTAATAGCTCACGACGTACGATTCGGGACGGAAAAATAGAGCTTAATAAGAAAAGTGGCCCAAAACTGATGAAAACGTTCGATCTTGGGCTCCAAAAAGGGCATAGCGAGCTTGCTCACAACCCTTGTCGTAGAGCTCTCGTAGTGCTTTTGCAACGATATGCTGTGCACCGCGTAACTCCTTACGGATCAAAAGTAATGGGCTCCGGAGCGACAGAGACTTGGTCACAAGCCCTACTCCCTCGGTTTGCGGGCCTAGCCTCCACGTGAAGCGAAGTTGTCTTGCCCAAGGTGCCATGGGATTCAATAATAGAAATGTGGAGGATAAAGTATCATGGCAACCCTAACCGGAGGAAAAAAAATTGAAAATGGGGGTACAACACGAGGACTTCCCACGGGTCACCCATCCTAGTACTACTCTCGCCCAAGCACGCTTAACTTCGGAGTTCTGATGGGATCCGGTGCATTAGTGCTGGTATGATCGCACCCGTCATGTTGGGGGTAGAATTCCTTTTTGTGTTAAAGGTTCGGAGTCCCAGCCTATAGAGAAGGCCCATTCAGAAGGCCCAATGGGCTTAACAACAACCCATCCGCTTAAACAACACAGCATCCTCGCAAGACGTGATATCGACATATTGTAGGGCCCTCTAATGGCCCGCGAGTAAGTTTGTTGTCCTTTTAACAGCTCACGACGTACGATCCGGGATGAAAAGACAGAGCTTAATAAGAAAAGGTGCCCGAAACTGATGAAAACGTTCGATTTTGTGCTCTACAAAGGGCACAGCGAGCGAGCTTGCTGCTTCTGTCGTAGAGCTCTCGGAGAGCTTTCCAACGGTATGCTGTGCGACGCGTAACTCCTTACGGATCAAAAGTTATGGGCACCGGAGCAACAGAGACTTGGTCACATGCCTTACGCCCTCGGTTTGCGGGCCCAGCCTCCACGTGAAGCGAAGTTGCCTTGCCCAAGTTGCCGTGGGATTCGATAATCAAAATGTGGTGGATAAAGTATCTTGGCAACCCTAACCGGAGGAACACGAGAACTTCCCAGGGGGTACAACACGAAGACTTCCCACGGGGTCACCCATCCTTGTACTACTCTCGCCCAAGCACGCTTAACTTTGGAGTTCTGGTGGGATCCGGTGCATTAGTGCTGGTATGATCGCACCCGTCATGTTGAGGGTACAATTCCTATATGTGTTAACGGTTCACAGTGCCAGACTAGAGAGATGGCCCATTCAAAAGGCCCAATGGGCTTGATGACAACCCATTTGCTTCAACAACATAGCATCCTCGCAAGACGTGATATCGACACATTGTAGGGCCCCCAGATGTCCCGCGAGTCAGGTTGTCGTCCTTTTAACTACTCACGACATACAATTCAGGACAGAAAAATAGAGCAAAAGAACAAAATGTGGCCTGAAACTGATGAAAATGTTCGATTTAGGTTGCTAAAAAGGGGCACAACGAGCAAGCTAGCTGCCCCCGTCGTAGAGCTCTCGGAGAGCTTTCTAACGGTAGGCTATGCGCCACGTAACTCGATACGGATCAAAAGTTATGGGCACCGGAGCGACATAGACTTGGTCACAAGCCCTACGCCCTCGGTTTGCGGGCCCAGCCTCCACGTGAAGCGAAATTGTCTTGCCCAAGGTGCCATGGGATTAAATAATAGAGATGTGGTGGATAAAGTATCTTGGCAACCCTAATCGGAGGAAAAAAAATTGAAAAGGGGGGTGCAACACGAGGACTTCCCAGGGGGTCACCTATCCTAGTACTACTCTCGCCCAAGCACGCTTAACTTCGGAGTTCTGATGGGATCCGATGTATTAGTGCTGGTATGATCGCACCCGTCATGTTGGTGTTAGAATTCATTTTTGTGTTAAAGGTTCACAGTCCCAGCCTAGAGAGATGGCCCATTCAGAAGGCCCAATGGGCATAACAACAACCCATCCGCTTCAACAACACAGCATCCTCGCAGGACGTAATATTGACGCATTGTAGCACCGTCTAATGTCCCGCGAGTAAGTTTGTCGTCCTTTTAACATCTCAAGACGTACGATCCGGGACGAAAAAATAGAGCTTAATAAAAAAAGTTGCCTGAAACTAATGAAAACGTTCGATTTTGGGCTCCAAAAAGGGCACAGCGAGCAAGGTTGCTGCCCCCGTCGTAGAGCTCTCGGAGAGCTTTAAACGGTATGCTGTGCGCCGCGTAACTCGTTACGGATCAAAAGTTATGGGCACCGGAGCGACGGAGACCTGGTCACAAGCCCTACGCCCTCGGTTTGCGGGCCCAGCCTCCACGTGAATCGAAGTTGTCTTGTCCAAGGTGGCATGGGATTCGATAATAGAATTGTGGCGGATAAAGTATCTTGGCAAACCTAACCAGAGGAAAAAAAATTGAAAAGGGGAGTGCAACACGAGGACTTCCCAGGGGGTCACCCATCCTACTACTACTGTCGCCCAAGCACGCTTAACTTCGGAGTTCTGATGGGATCCGGTGCATTAGTGCTGGTATGATCGTACCCGTCTTGTTGGGGGTAGAATTCCTTTTTGTGTTAAAGGTTCACAGTCACAGCCTAGAGAGATGACCCAATCAGAAGGCCCAATGGGCTTAACAACAACCTATCTGCTTCAACAACAAAGCATCCTCGCAAGACGTGATATCGACGCATTGGAGCACCGTCTAATGTCCTACGAGTAAGGTTGTCGTCCTTTTAATAGCTCCCGACGTACGATCCGGGATGAAAAAATAGAGCTTAATAAGAAAAGTGGCCCGAAATTGATGAAAACGTTCGATTTTGGGCTCCAAAAAGGGCATAGAGAGCAAGCTTGCTGCCCCCGTCGTAGAGCTCTCGGAGAGCTTTCCAACGGTATGCTGCACACCGCGTAAGTCCTTACGGATCAAAAGTTATGGGCACCGGAGCGACAGAGACTTGGTCACAAGCCCTACGCCCTCGGTTTGCGGGCCTAGCCTCCACGTGAAGCGAAGTTGTCTTGCCCAAGTTGCCGTAGGATTCGATAATAGAAATGTGGTGGATAAAGTATCTTGGCAACCCTAACCGGAGGAAAAAAAATTGAAAAGGGCGTGCAACACGAAGGCTTCCGAGGGGGTCACCCATCCTAGTACTACTCTCGCCCAAGCACGTTTAACTGCAGAGTTCTGATGGGATCCAGTGCATTAGTGCTTGTATGATTGCACCCGTCATGTTGGGGGTATAATTCCTTTTTGTGTTAACAGTTCACAATCCAAGCCTAGAGAGATGGCCCATTCAGAAGGCCCAATGAGCTTAACAACAACCCATCCGCTTCAACAACGCAGCATCCTCGCAAGACTTGATATCGACACATTGTACCGCCCCCTAATGTCTCGCGAGTAAGGTTGTCGTCCTTTAAACAGCACACGACGTACGATCCGGGACGGAAAAATAGAGCTTAATAAGAAAAGTGGCCCGAAATTGATGAAAACATTCGATTTTGGGGTCCAAAAAGGGCACAACGAGCAAGCTTGCCGCCCCCGTCGTAGAGCTCTCGGAGTGCTTTCCAACGTTATGTTGCGCACCGCGTAACTCCTTACGGATCAAAAGTTATGGGCCCCGTAGCAATAGAGACTTTGTCACAAGCCCTTAGCCCTCGGTTTGCGGGCCCAGCCTCCACGTGAAGCGAAGTTGTCTGCCCAAAGTGCTGTGGGATTCGATAATAGAAATGTGGTGGATAAAGTATCTTGGCAACCCTAACCGGAGGAAAAAAAATTGAAAAGGGGGGTGCAACACGAGGACTTCCCACGATGTTACCCATCCTAGTACTACTCTCGCCCAAGCACGCTTAACTTAGGAGTTCTGATGGGATCCGGTGCATTAGTGCTGTTATGATCGCACCAGTCATGTTGGGGGTAGAATTCCTTTTTGTGTTAAAGTTTCACAGTCCCAGCCTAGAGAGATGGCCTATTCAGAAGGCCCAATGGGCTTAACAACAACCCATCCGCTTCAACAACACAGCATCCTCGCAAGACGTGATATCGACGCTTTGTAGCGCCGTCTAATATCTCGCGAGTAAGGTTGTCGTCCTTTTACCGGCTCACGACGTATGATCCGGGATGAAAAAACATAGCTTAATCAAAAAAGTTGCCCGAAACTGATGGAAACGTTCGATTTTGGGCTCCAAAAAGGGCACAGCGAGCGAGCTTGCTGCCCCCATCGTAGAGCTCTCGGAGAGCTTTCCAACGGTATGTTGTGCGCCGCGTAACTCCTTACGGATCAAAAGTTATGGGCACCGGAGCGACAGAGACTTGGTCACATGCGCTACGCCCTCGGTTGCGAGCCCAACCTCCACGTGAAGCGAAGTTGTCTTGCCCAAGTTGCCATGGAATTCGATAATCGAAATTTTGTGGATAAAGTATCTTGGCAACCCTAACCGGAGGAAAAAAATTTGAAAAGGGGGGTGCAACACGAGGACTTCCCGGGTGGTCACCCATCCTAGTACCACTCTCGCCCAAGCACGCTTAACTTCAGAGTTCTGATGGGATCCGGTGCATTAGTGCTTGTATGATCGCACCCGTCTTGTTGGGGATAGAATTCCTTTTTGTGTTAATGGTTCACAGTCCCAGCCTAGAGAGATGGCCCATTCAGAAGGCCTAATAGGCTTCACAACAACCCATCCGCTTCAACAACGCAGCATCCTCGCAAGACATGATATAGACATATTGTACCGCCCTCTAATGTCCCGTGAGTAATGTTGTCGTCCTTTTAACTACTCACGACGTACGATTCGGGACGGAAAAATAGAGCTTAATGAGAAAAGTGGCCCAAAACTGATGAAAACGTTCAATTTTGGGCTCCAAAAAGGGCACAGCGAGCTCGTTCACTGCCTTTGTCGTAGAGCTCTCAGAGTGCTTTCCAACGATATGCTGTGCGCCGCGTAACTCCTGACGGATCAAAAGTTATGGGCACCAGAGCGACGGAGACTTGGTCATAAGCCCTTCGCCCTCGGTTTGTTGTCCCAGCCTCCACGTGAAGCGAAGTTGTTTTGCCCAAGGTACCATGGGATTCAATAATAGAAATGTGGCGGATAAAGTATCTTGGCAACCCTAACCGGAGGAAAAAAAATTCAAAAGGGGGTTGCAACACGTGGACTTCCCAGGGAGTCACCCATCCTAGTACTACTCTCGCCCAAGCACGCTTAACTTCGGAGTTCTGATGGGATCCGGTGCATTAGTGCTGGTATGATCGCACCCGTCATGTTGGGGGTCGAATTCCTTTTGGTGTAAATGGTTCACAGTCCCAGCCTATAGAGATGGCCCATTCAGAAGGCCCAATGGGTTTAACAACAACCCAACCGCTTCAACAACACAGCATACTCGCAAGACGTGATATCGACGCTTTGTAGCGCCGTCTAATGTCCCGCGAGTAAGGTTGTCGTCCTTTTAACAGCTCACGACGTACGATCCGGGACGAAAAGACAGAGCTTACTAAGAAAAGTGGCCCGAAACTGATAAAAATGCTCAATTTTGGGCTCTATAAAAGGCACAGCGAGCAAGCTTGCTGCCCCTGTTGTAGAGCTCTCGGAAACCTTTCCAACGGTATGCTGTGCGACGCGTAACTCCTTACATATCAAAAGTTATGGGCACCGGAGCGACGGAGACTTGGTCACAAGCCTTACGCCCTCGGTTTGCAGGCCCAGCCTCCACGTGAAGCGAAGTTGTCTTGCCCAAGTTGCCGTGGGATTCGATAATCGAAATGTGGTGGATAAAGTATCTTGGCAACCCTAACCGGAGGAACACGAGGACTTCCCAGGGGGTGCAACACGAGGACTTCCCAGGGGGTCACCCATCCTAGTACTACTCTCGCCCAAGCATGCTTAACTTCGGAGTTCTGGTGGGTTCCGGTGCATTAGTGCTGGTATGATCGCACCTGTCATGTTGAGGGCACAATTCCTATATGTTTTAACGGTTCATAGTGCCAGCCTAGAGAGATGGCCCATTCAAAAGGCCCAATGGGCTTAATGACAACCCATCAACTTCAACAACATAGCATCCTCGCAAGACGTGATATCGACACATTGTAGGGCCCCCTGATGTCCCGCGAGTCAGGTTGTCGTCCTTTTAACAGCCCACGACGTACAATTCGGGACGGAAAAATAGAGCAAAAGAACAAAAGTGGCCTGAAATTGATGGAAACGTTCGATTTAGGGTGCCAAAAAAGGGCACAGCGAGCAAGCTAGCTGCCCCCGTCGTAGAGCTCTCAGAGAGCTTTGTAACGGTAGGCTGTGCGACGCGTAACTCCGTACGGATCAAAAGTTATGGGCACCGGAGCGACGGAGACCTGGTCACAAGCCCTACGCCCTCGGTTTGCGGGCCCGGCCTTTATGTGAAGCGAAGTTGTCCTGCCCAATGTTCTATGGGATTCGGTAATAGAGATTTGGTGGATAAAGTATCTTGGCAACCCTAACAAGGGCAAAAAAAATTGAAAGGAGGTGCAACACAAGGACTTCCCATGGGGTCACCAATCCTAGTACTACTCTCGCCCAAGCACGCTTAACTTCGGAGTTCTGGTGGGATCCGGTGCATTAGTGCTGGTATGATCGCACCTGTCATTTTGAGGGCACAATTCCTATATGTGTTAACGGTTCACAGTGCCAACCTAGAGAGATGGCCAATTCAAAAGGCCCAATGGGCTTAACGACACCCCCTCCGCTACAACCACACACCATCCTCGCAAGACTTGATTTTGACACGTTGTAGGGCCCTTTGATGTCCCGCAAGTCAGGTTGTCGTCCTTTTAACAGCTAACGACTTACGATCCGGGACGAAAAAATAGAGCAAAAGAACAAAAGTGGCTTGAAACTGATGAAAACGCTCGATTTTGGGATCCAAAAATGGGCACAACGAGTAAACTGGCTGCCCCCGTCGCAGAGCTCTCAGAGAGCATTGCAACGGTATGTTGTGGGCCGTGTAACTCCGTACGGATCGAAAGGTATGGGCACCGGAGCGATGGAGACCTAGTGACAAACCCTACGCCCTCGGTTTATGGCCCCGGCCTTTACGTGAAGCGTAGTTGTCCAGCCCAATGTTCCATGGGATTCGGTAATAGAGATTTGGTGGATAAAGTATCTTGGCAACCCTTACAAGGGCAAAAAAAATTGAAAGGGGGTGCAACACGAGGACTTCACATGGGGTCACCAATCCTAGTACTACTCCCGCCCAAGCACGCTTAACTTCGGAGTTCTGATGGGATCCGGTGCATTAGTGCTGCTATGATCGCACCCATCATGTTGAGGGCATAATTCTGAAATGTGTTAACGGTTCACAGTCCCAACCGACGGAGATGGCCCATTCAAAAGACCCAATGGGCTTAACGACAACCCATCCGCTTCAACAACGCAGCATCCTCGCAAGACATGATATCGACAGGTTGTAGGGCCATCTGATGTCCCGCAAGTCAGGTTGTCGTCCTTTTAACAGCTCACGACGTACGATCCGAGATCGAAAAATAGAGCAAAAGAAAAAAAGTGGCCTGAAACTAATGAAAACGTTCTATTTTGGGATCCAAAAACGGGCATAATGAGCAAGATGGCTGCCCCCGTCATAGAGCTCTCAGAGAGCTTTGCAAAGGTATGTTGTGCGCCGCGTAACTCCTTACGGTTCAAAAGTTATGGGCACCGGAGCGATGGAGACCTGGTGACAAACCCTACGCCCTCGGTTTGCGGGCTCGACCTCTACATGAAGCGAAGTTGTCTTGCCCAATGTTCCGTGGGATTCGGTAATAGAGATTTGGTGGATAAAGTATGTTGGCAATCCTAACCAGGGCAAAAAAAATTGAAAAGAGGGTGCAACACGAGGACTTCTCAGGGGGTCACCCATCCTAGTACTACTCTCGCCCAAGCACGCTTAACTTCGGAGTTCTGATGGGATCCGGTGCATTAGTGCTGGTATGATCGCACCTGTCATGTTGAGGGCACAATTCCTATATGTGTTGACGGTTCACAGTGCCAGCCTAGAGAGATAGCCCATTCAAAAGGCCCAATGGGCTTCACGACAACCCATCCGCTTCAACAATGCAGCATCCTCGCAAGACATGATATCGACACATTGTAGGGCCCTCTGATGTCCCGCGAGTCATGTTGTCGTCCTTTTAACAGCTCACGACGTACGATCCGGGATGGAAAAATAGGGCAAAAGAAGAAAAGTGGCTTGAAACTGATGTAAACGTTCAATTTTGGGCTCCAAAAATGGGCACAGCAAGCGAGCTCATTGCCCACGTTGTAGAACTCTCTAAGAGCTTTGCAACGGTATGCTGTGTGCCGCGTAATGCCTTACGGATCAAAGGTTATGGGCACCGGAGCGACGGAGACCTGGTCACAAACCCTACGCCCTCGGTTTGTGGGCCCGGCCTCTATGTGAAGCGAAGTTGTCTTGCCCAATGTTCCGTGGGATTCGGTAATAGAGATTTGGTGGATAAAGTACCTTGGCAACCCTAACAAGGACAAAAAAAATTGAAAGGGGGTGCAACACGAGGACTTCTCATGGGGTCACCAATCCTAGTACTACTCTCACCCAAGCACGCTTAACTTCGGAGTTCTGATGGGATCCGGTGCATTAGTGCTGGTATGATCGCACCCGTCATGTTGAGGGAACAATTCCTATATGTGTTAACGGTTCACAGTCCCAGCCTAGAGAGTTGGCCCATTCAAAAGGTCCAATGGGCTTAACGACAACCCTTCTGCTTCAACAACGCAGCATCCTCGCAAGACGTGATATCGACACGTTGTAGGGCCCTCTGATGTACCGCGAGTCAGGTTGTCGTCCTTTTAACAACTCACGACGTACGACCCGGGACGGAAAAGTAGAACAAAAGAACAAAAGTAGCATGAAACTGATGAAAATGTTCAATTTTGGGCTCCAAAAAGGGGCACAGCAAGCATGCTAGCTGCCCCCGTCGTAGAGCACACAGAGAGCTTTGCAACGGTTTGCTGTGCGCTGCGTAACTCCTTGCAGATCAAAAGTTATGGGCACCGGGGCAACGAAGACTTGGTCACAAACCCTACGCCCTCGTTTCGCTGGCCCGGCCTCTATGTGAAGCGAAGTTGTCTTGCCCAATGTTCCGTGGGATTCGATAATAGAGATTTGGTGGACAAAGTATCTTGGCAACCCTAACCAGGGCAAAAAGAATTGTAAAGGGGGTGCAACACGAGGACTTCCCATGGGGACACCCATCCAAGTACTACTCTCGCCCAAGCATCCTTATCTTCGGAGTTCTGATGGGATGGGATGCATTAGTGCTGGTATGCTCGCCTCTGTCATGTTGAGGGCTCAATTCCTATATGTGTTAACGGTTCACAATGCCAGCCTAGAGAGATGGCCCATTCAAAAGGACCAATGGGCTTAACGACAACCTATCCGCTCTAACAACGTAGCATCCTCGCAAGACGTGATATCGACACATTGTACCGCCCTCTGATGTACCGCGAGTTAGGTTGTCGTCATTTTAACAGCTCACGACATACGATCCAGGACAGAAAAATTCGGCCAAAGAAGAAAAGTGGCCTGAAACTGATGAAAATGTTCGATTTTTGCCTCCAAAAATAGGCATAGTGAGCAAGCTCGCTACCCCCGTCGTAGAGCTCTCAGAGAGCTTTGCAACGGTAGGTTGTGTGCCTGGTAACTCCTTGCGAATCAAAAGTTATGGGCACCGCAGCGACGGAGACTTGGTCACAAACCCAACGCCCTCGGTTTGCGGGCCCGGCCTCTACGTGAAGCGAAGTTCTCTTGCCCAATGTTCCGTGAGATTCGCTAATAGAGATTTGGTGGATAAAGTATCTTGGCAACCCTAACCAGGGCAAAAGAAATTGAAAAGGGGGTGCAACACGAGGACTTCCCAAGGGGTCACCCATCCTAGTATTACTCTTGCCCAAACACGCTTAACTTCGGAGTTCTGATGGGATCCGGTGCATTAGTGCTGGTATGATCTCACCCGTCATGTTGAGGGCACAATTCCTTTATGTGTTAAAGGTTCACTGTCCCAGCCTAGAGAGATGGCCCATTCAAAAGGCCCAATGGGCTTAACGATAATCCATCTGCTTCAATAACGTAACATCCTCACAAGGCGTGATATTGACACGTTGTAGGGCCCTCTGATGTACAGCGAGTCAGGTTGTCATCCTTTTAATAGCTCACGACGTACGATACGGGATGAAAAAATAGGGCAAAAGAAGAAAAGTGGCCTGAAACTGATGAAAACGTTCGATTTTGGGCTCTAAAAACGGGCACAGCAGGCATGCTAGCTGCCCCAGTCGTAGAGCTCTCATAGAGCTTTGCAAAGTTATGCTGTGCGCCATGTAACTCCTTACGAATCAAAAGTTATGGGCACCGGAGCGACAGAGACCTGGTCACAAACACTATGCCCTCGGTTTACGGGCCCAGCCTCTAGGTGAGCGAAGTTGTCTTCCCCAATGTTTCGTGGGATTCTGTAATAGAGATTTGGTGGATAAAGTATCTTGGCAACCCTGACAAGGGCAAAAAAAATTGAAAAGGGGGTGCAACACGAGGACTTCCCATGGGGACACCCATCCTAGTACTACTCTTGCCCAAGCATGCTTAACTTCGGTGTTCTGATGGGATCCAGTGCATTAGTGCTGATATGATCGCAACCGTCATGTTGAGGGCACCATTCCTATATGTGTTAACGATTCACAATGCCAGCCTAGAGAGATGGCCCTTTCAAAAGGCCCAATGGGCTTAACGACAACCCATCCGCTTCAACAACGCAGCATCCTCGCATGACGTGATATCAACACGATGTAGGGCCCTCTAATGTACCGCGAGTCAGGGTGTCATCCTTTTAACAGCTCACAACGTACGATCCGGGATGGAAAAACAGGGCAAAAAAAGAAAAGTGGCCTGAAGTAGATGAAAATGTTCGATTTTGGGCTCCAAAAATGGGCACAGCGAGCAAGCTCGATGCCCCCGTCGTAGAGCTCTCAGAGAGCTTTGCAACGGTATGCTGTCCGCCGCGTAACTCCCTGCGAATCAAAAGTTATGGGCACCGCAGCGACGGAGACTTGGTCATAAACCCTACGCCCTCGGTTTGCAGGCCCGGCCTCTACGTGAAGCGAAGTTGTCTTGCCTAATGTTCTGTGAGATTCAGTAATAGAGATTTGGTGGATAAAGTATCTTGGCAACCCTAACCAGGGCAAAAGAAATTGAAAAGTGGGTGCAACACGAGGACTTCCCAGGGGGTCACCCATCCTAGTACTACTCTCGCCCAAGCTCGCTTAACTTCGTAGTTATGATGGGATCCGGTGCATTAGTGCTGGTATGATCACACCTGTCATGTTGAGGGCACAATTCCTTTATGTGTTAACGGTTCACAGTGCCAACCTCGAGAGATGCCCCATTCAAAAGGCCCAATGGGCTTAACGACAACCCATCCGCTTCAACAATGCAGTATCCTCGCAAGACATGATATCGACACATTGTAGGGCCCTCTGAGGTACCGCAAGTCAGGTTGTCATCCTTTTAATAGCTCACGACGTACGATCAGGGACGGAAAAATAGGGCAAAAGAAGAAAAGTTGCCTGAAACTGATGTAAACTTTCAATTTTGGGCTTCAAAAATGGGCACAGCGAGTGGCTCGCTGTGCCCATGTCGTAGAGCTCTCTAAGAGCTTTGCAACGGTATGCTATGCGCCGCATCACTCCGTACGGATCAAAAGTTATGGGCACCGGAGCGACAGAGACCTGGTCACCAACCCTACGCCCTCGGTTTGTGGGCCCAGCCTTTACGTGAAGCGAAGTTGTCCTGCCCAATGTTCCATGGGATTCGGTAATAGAGATTTGGTGGATAAAGTATCTTGGCAACCCCAACAAGGGCAAAAAAAATTGAGAGGGGGTGCAACACGAGGACTTCCCATGGGTTACCAATCCTAGTACTACTCTCGCCCAAGCATGCTTAACTTCGGAGTTCTTATGGGATCCGGTGCATTAGTGCTGGTATGATCACACCTATCATGTTGAGGGCATAATTCCTATATGTGTTAACGGTTCACAGTCGCAGCCAAGAGAGATGGCCCATTCAAAAGTCCCAATGGGCTTAACGACAACCCATCAGCTTCAACAACGCATCATCCTCGCAAGACTTGATATCGACACGTTGTAGGGCCCTCTGATGTCCCGCGAGTCAGGTTGTCATCCTTTTAACAGCTCACGACATACGATCCGGGGTGAAAAAATAGAGGAAAAGAACATAAGTGGCCTGAAACTAATGAAAATGTTCGATTTTGGGATCCAAAAATGGGCACAACGAGCAAGCTGGATGCCCCCGTCGTAGAGCTCTCAGAGAGCTTGGCAACAGTATGCTGTGCGCCGCGTAACTCCTTACGGATCAAAAGTTATGGGCACCGGAGCGACGGAGACCTGGTCACAAACCTTACGCCCTCGGTTTGCGGGCCTAGCCTCTACGTGAAGCGAAGTTGTTTTGCCCAATGTTCCGTCGGATTCGGTAATAGAGATTTGGTGGATAAAGTATCTTGGCAACCCTAACCAGGGCAAAAAAAATTGATAAGGGGGTATAACACGAGGACTTCCCAGGTGGTCACCCATCCTAGTACAACTCTTGTCCAAGCACGCTTAACTTCGGAGTTCTGATGGGATCCGGTGCATTAGTGCTAGCATGATCGCACCCGTCATGTTGAGGGCACAATTCCAATATGTGTTAACGGTTCACAGTGCCAACCTAGAGAGATGGCCCATTCAAAAGGCCCAATGGGCTTAACGACAACCCATCCGCTTCAACAACTCAGCATCCTCACAAGACGTGATATCGACACGTTGTAGGGCCCTCTAATGTACCGCGAGTTAGGTTATCGTCCTTTTAACAGCTCACGACGTACGATCCGGGATGGAAAAATAGGGCCAAAGAATAAAAGTGGCTTGAAACTAATTAAAACGTTTGATTTTGGGCTCCAAAAATAGGCACGGCGAGCAAACTCGCTGCCCCCGACGTAGAGCTCTTAGAGAGCTTTGTAACGGTATGTTGTGCGCCGCGTAACTCCTTACGGATAAAAAGTTATGGGCACCGGAGCGATGCAGACATGGTCACAAAACCCTACGCCCTCGGTTTACGGGCCCAGCCTCTACGTGAAGTGAAGTTGTCTTGCCCAATGTTCCGTGGGATTCGATAATAGAGATTTGGCGGATAAAGTATCTTGGCAAACCTAACTAGGGCAAAAAAAATTGAAAAGGGGGTGCAACACGAGGACTTCCCAAGGGGTCACCAATCCTAGTACTACTCTCCACCAAGCACACTTAACTTCGGAGTTCTGATGGGATCCGGTGCATTAGTGCTTGTCTGATCGCACCCATCATGTTGAGGGCACAATTCCTATATGTGTTAACGGTTCACAGTGCCAGCCTAGAGTGAAAGCCCATTCAAAAGGCCCAATGGGCTTAACAACAACCCATCCGCTTCAACAACGCAGCATCCTTGCAAGACGTGGTATCGACACGTTGTAGGGACCTCTGATGTACCGCGAGTCAGGTTGTCAACCTTTTAACAGCTCACGATGTACGATCCGCGACGGAAAAACAGGGCAAAAGAAGAAAAGTATCCCGAAACTGATGAAAACATTCGATTTTGGGTTCCAAAAATGGGCACAACGAGCAAGCTGGCTACCCACGTCGTAGAGCTCTCAGAGAGCTTTGCAACGATATGCTGTGTGCCGCATAACTCTTTACGGATCGAAAGTTATAGGCACCGGAGCGACGGAGACCTGGTCACAAACCCTACTCCCTCGGTTTACGGGCCCGGCCTCTACGTGAATCGTAGTTGTCTTGCCTAATGTTCCGTGGGATTCGGTAATAGAGATTTGGTGGATAAAATATCTTGGCAACCCTAACCAGGGCAAAAAAAATTGAAAATGGGGTGCAACACGAGGACTTCCCAGGGGGTCACCCATCCTAGTACTACTCTGACCCAAGCACGCTTAACTTCGGAGTTTTGATGGGATCCGGTGCATTAGTGCTGGTATGATCTCACCCGTCATGTTGAGGGCACAATTCCTATATATGTTAGCAGTTCACAGTGCCAGCCAAGAGAGATGGCCCATTCAAAAGGCCCAATGGGCCTAACGACAACCCATCCGCTTCAACAACGCTGCATCCTCGCAAGACGTGATATCGACAGGTTGTAGGGCCCTCAGATGTACCGTGAGTCAGGTTGTCATCCTTTTAACAGCTCACGACGTACGATCCAGGACGAAAAAACAGGGCAAAAGAATAAAAGTGGCCTGAAACTATCGAAAACGTTCAATTTTAGTCTCCAAAAATGAGCATAGCAAGCTAGTTGGCTGCCCTCGTCGTAGAGCTCTCATAGAGCTTTGCAACTGTATGTTGTGCGCCGCGTAACTCCTTACGGATCAAAAGTTATTGCACCGGAGCGACGGAGACCTGGTCACAAATCCTACGCCCTCGGTTTGGGGGCCCGGCCTCTACGTGAGCAAAGTTGTCTTGCCCAATGTTCCGTGGGATTCGGTAATAGAGATTTGGTGGATAAAGTATCTTGGCAACCCTAACAAGGGCAAAAAAAATTGAAAAGAGGGTGCAACACGAGGACTTCCCAGCGGGTCACCCATCCTAGTACTACTCTCGCCCAAGAACGCTTAACTTCGGAGTTCTGATGGGATCCAGTGCATTAGTGCTGGTATGATCGCACCCGTCATGTTGAGGGCACAATTCTTATATGTGTTAATGGTTCACAGTGCCAGCCTAGAGAGATGGCCCATTCAAAAGGCCCAATGGGCTTAACGACAACCCATCCGCTTCAACAACGCAGCATCCTCGCAAGACGTGATATCGACACGATGTAGGGCCCTCTGATGTCCCGCGAGTCAGGTTGTCGTCCTTTTAACAGCTCACGACGTATGATCCGTGTGAGGCCCGACCCTAAATAATGTGTCATACCTCGATTTGCATGCCATAGATCCCTAATTATATGACCGACCTTGGATTACGTGCCCTGTCTTGGTTTTCGTGCATGCCTCGTTATACATGCCTTAACCTAGAATTGTGTGCCCTAATCCTCGATATATGTGCGATACCTAGTTAAACATGCCATGACCTTAATTTACGTGCGAGACCTTGATTTACGTGTGTCTCTTCGTTTCGCGTGCATTAATCTTGAACTGCGTGGTTTAACATAGGTTTAAGAGTCGTGTTTTGAATTACGTGCATTGCATTGAATTACGTGCCTTATTTTGGTCTACGTTCATTCACCTAGGGTTGCGTGTGTTAGCATTAGAATCCGTGCACTTATCTTGAAGTATGTACCTTAGTCTTGAAATACGTGATGTACCTCGTAGTTCGTGTCTACCTCGTAATTCGTGCCCTAGATCTAGGAATCCATGCCACCACCTTAATCAAGAAAGAATCCTACACAAACGACTACGCACTAACATAATCCTACAGAACCCACTAACCAATATTATATTCCTAATTCAACTTCTCTTCATCCTCCACTAACAATAAAATACTACTAGAGTATTCCTACATTTTCCACTATCTATTATTTTATTCATAATTCAACTCATCAACAAACATTGCTATATTTTATTCTACCTAGATTCCCTCATTCCCCAACATTCCTATGACAATTCTAATGACACAAATGCATAAAAATTTAGTCCTAGACAAACTATGACAAAACACTTAACACAATGCATAAAAAATTGCTCAATTCTCCTCAAATCTCCACCATTTTCGACCAAGTGCTCCATGCCCATGCTAGCCATTTCAAAATAATCTTTGAAGACACAAAAATACTGAAAATGGGCTGCCCAAGGCCGACCATATGCTTAGAACAATGCAAAACATCATTCTTTGTCATTCTTTGTCATATTCTTTCATTTCTCTTTTATTTCTCCTTCTTTTCTCTAACTTCCCTCTCATTTTCTCTCACCATTTCGGTTTTGGCTGAGTTCTCTACCTCCATAGCTTATCTTCTTCACACCATAGCTAAACAAAGCAAGCCATAAGCAAAGGACCTCAACCGAGCTAGCTAGGAAGTGAAAATCACACATGCATGTACATTGAAGACTTCTATTCAGCCTAGGTAAGCTTCTTGACTTCCATTTCTTTTCTTCATGTTCTAACCTCATGGATGTGCTAAGAGATTGATCACTAAGCTAGGAAAAAATAGAGAAAAGCTAGTTGGAATCTCGGCTATGCAAGAAGAAGAAGAAGAGATTTGAGCTTCAACAAGGTTTTTGAGCATCTTTTGGGTTGATTGCTAAGGTGAGGGCTAAAACCTTTTGAAAACTCTTCAAAAATCCACATTGATTCTCATAAATGTGTGTATTTGCTTCTGTACTTGAGTTATATGTTCGTTCATAAGCTTAAACAACCATGCATGGCAAGATCTTGTCTTGAAAGTGATGCTAGGTGAAGTCGAATTGTTGACAGTTCTCTGACCAGTCTGTTTCGAGGTAAGTTTAGCTAGGAAAATTATGTTTAAAATTCATGAAAATTTGTAGGTGACTATTTTGGACAGTTTTTAACATTTTTCCCAGAAATAGGCTGAAGCTAATGTTGACTCTAAGATCCTCAAAATGGCGAATATTTAAAATGTGTCCAAATCTGGAAATCTGGAAAACTGAAGCAGGTTTTGGCAAATGCACTAACCTTGTGGAACGAACCATATTTGACTTAGTAAATGATGTCCAAAATGCATGAAATTTGGTGTACTGCTAGATTTTTCAGTTCTCGAGAATTTTGTCAGAACTGGACCAAGGCTAAAACTGACCCTAAGGACCTTAAAAACATCAATTATGGAAATGTGTGCAAATCTGGACAGTTTTGTGCTATCTCACTGTTTCAGCTATATCTAATGATCCCGAACTCCAATTGATGCAAGGTTTGTTTCTGATTTTAGTTATCTTCTTAAGCTTTAATTTGACATCTTATTCACTGGATTTGGAGTTTTTTTGCTTATCCTATTTATTGTGAGAAAACAGCCTATTGCAGTAAGGGGTTCACTTAGCTATATGCTTGGAAAAATTATTGTAACCTCTCTTGTGGTGTTAATAGCTTGGAATTGTGGTGTTAATAGCTTGGAATTGTGGTGTTGAGATGTTGTGTGGACTGTTTTGAGTACTTGAGGATGTTGAATTATATGATGCATGGTTTGAGATTGACTTTGAGTTTGGTTAAGGTTCAAATTGCACAAATATGCACAAAATGGAAACCCTAATGACTAGGTAGTTTTGCTAAGTGTTGATCATTTGAATATTGTGTGGAATTATATGTTTAGTAGGCTGCCCGTAAATGCCTTTATAGTCTTAAATGTGATTTTGATCATTGCATTTTGACAAATAAGCTTTTCTTGCACCCGAACCCACGTAGATGTTATTGCATGTTGAATAAGCTTACTACTTGATCACGTGGACTTTGAAATGAGTTATATGGCCTGTTTTACATGTGTTACATGGCTGCCCGTTTAATTTTCATATAACTCTATATGCCTTTCAAGTGAAATTTCCTGTCTTATCGTGCCCTGCTTGTTTACCTGTTTACTTGGTCAATGTGCAATCTTATGACTGTCCGGAGGCAACCTACTTTGTTGTCCTCCTCCTGTGATATATTGCCTGTCATGAATGTGCATTGCATACAAGGTTGCAACCTTTCCTGTTGGCATGGTAGCGATCAGCACACCGGGCGGCATCGGGCTTGCCGGTGCACCCGTGACTACCATGGTCCCATTCCCTCTCTCGCTTGGGGGGTAGACGTCCTCGGGCGGTTGGGTTGCAGGATTCCGGGGTCCATCCGGAGTACACCCACCTGGCGTGTTTGGGGGATGATTTGAAGTCGACCGCAACTTCTGATTCTGAAACTGATCTGAGAGCTAAAGCTCACCGTATCCTTTTACTATGTGTATAAGTACTCTCGCTTGGTTCCTAGAGAACCTCGGGGAGGAAAGACTGGTATTCATGTTCCTGTATCTTATATTATTGTTATATTCATGCTTGCAAAAGGATTTTCATAAGTTGAACCGGAAAATGAGTTTCAAAACCTATTTCTCGTTCCCCCTCGCTGAGTTCATAAGGACTCACCCTCTTTTATCATCTCAGGTGAAGATGATCAAGAACAGGTACCCGAGGACGATGTGCCTAACAATGGTTCGTTGGAGTGATTGCCTATCCCTACGTGCTTTTGTGCTTTGCCATAAAGTGGTTTCTATATGGACGTTGTGTTTGATTGCAAACTATTCATTTTATTGATGTAAATGACCCCGTTGTAATTTGGGTCTAATTCTGGGATTGTACTATCTATAATCGGACGAATTTTTATTTGGTTGTTTGTTTTTGTTTTCTTAATTAGTAGTTATCGTATGCTTTCAAACCACTAGATGAACGATCAACTAAGTTAATTCTATCTAATTTTACTTAGGTGCTCATTTGCAAACTAAAGGATAATAGGTACTTGCATGACAGGAAATTAACAAATAAACGGGACATAGTTATCATGTTAGGCTTATTAACCAAATGAGACTTTCAAGATAAACTAGTAGGCAAATCGGTTGGTGACAAATAGGAGTCCTCAATGGAATTGGATTAATGATTGGAATAATTGAGGCGTTTAGAGAATTAGGTCAAACCAAAGAGCCCAAGTACAGCCATTATGCTGCAGGTTTACCGAAAAATTTTGGAGTTTAGGCCAAAACGTAAAGTGTTAAATCTTCATAAATGGTTAAGTACGAGACGTTACTTGAATGTTTAGATCACACCCTAGTCTAACCTTTATAGGCCGGGTTGGGGCGTGACAATCCGGGACGGAAAAACAGGGCAAAAGAAGAAAAGTGTCCTGAAACTGACGAAAACGTTTGACTTTAGGGTCCAAAAATGGGCACAACGAGCAAGCTCACTGCCCCCATCGTAGAGCTCTCAGAGAGCTTTGCAATGGTATGCTGTGCGCTGCGTAACTCATTACATATCAAAAGTTATGGGCACCGGAGCGACGGAGACCTGGTCACAAACCCTACGCCCTCGGTTTGCGGGCCCAGCCTCTACGTGAAGTGAGGTTGTCTTGCCCAATGTTCCGTGGGATTCAGTGACAGAGATTTGGTGGATAGAGCATCTTGGCAACCCTAACCAGGGCAAAAAAATTTGAAAATGGAGTACAACACGAGGACTTCCTAGGTGGTCACCCATCCTTGCACTACTCTCGCCCAAGCATGCTTAACTTCGGAGTTCTGATGGGATCCAGTGCATTAGTGCTGGTATGATTGCACCCATCATGTTGAGGGCACAATTCATATATGTGTTAACGGTTCACAGTCCCAGCCTAGAGAGATGGCCCATTCAAAAGGCCCAATGGGCTTAACGACAACCCATTCGCTTCAACAACGCAGCATCGTCGTAGGACGTGATATCGACACGTAGTAGGGACCTCTGATGTTCCACTAGTCAGGTTGTCATCCTTTTAACAGCTCACGACGTACAATCCGGGACGAAAAAATAGAGCAAATGAACAAAAGTGGCTTGAAATTGATGAAAACGTTCGATTTTGGCCTCCAAAAACGTGTACAGCGAGCAAGCTAGCTGCCCCCGTCGTAGAGCTCTCAGAGAACATTGCAACGGTATGTTTTGCACCGCATAACTTCTTACGAATCAAAATTTATGGGCACCGGAGCGACGGAGACCTTGTCACGAACCCTACGCCCTCGGTTTGCGAGCCCGGCCTCTACGTGAAACGAAGTTGTCTTGCCCAATGTTCCGTGGTATTCGGTAATAGAGATTTCATGGATAAAGTATCTTGGCAACCTTAACCATGGAAAAATAAATTGAAAACGGGGTGCAACACGAGGACTTCCCAAGGGGTCACCCATCCTAGTACTACTCTCGCCCAAGCACGCTTAACTTCGGAGTTCTGATGGGATCCAGTACATTAGTGCTGGTATGATCGCACACGTCAAGTTGAAGGCACAATTCCTATATGTGTTAACAATTCACAGTGCCATCTAGAGAGATGGCCCATTCAAAACGCCCAATGGGATTAACGACAACCCATCCGCTTCAACAACGCAGCATCCTCGCAAGACGTGATATTGACACGTTGTAGGGCCCTCTGATGTCCCGCGAGTCAGGTTGTCATCCTTTTAACAACTCACGACGTACGATCCTGGATGAAAAAACCGGGCAAAAGATGAAAAGTGTCCTGAAACTGATGAAAACATTCGATTTTGTGCTCCAAAAATGGACACAACGAGCAAGTTGGTTGCCCCCGTCGTAGAGATCCCAGAAAGCTTTGCAACGGTATGCTGTGCGCCACGTAACACCTTACAGATCAAAAGTTATGGGCATTGGAGCGACGGAGACCTGGTAACAAAGCCTACGCCCTCGGTTTGAGGGCCCGGCCTCTACGTGAAGTAAAAGTTGTCTTTCCCAATGTTCCGTGTGATTCGGTAATAGAGATTTGGTGGATAAAGTATCTTGGCAACCCTAACCAGGGCAAAAAAAATTGAAAAGGGGGTGCAACACGAGGACTTCCCTGGGGGTCACCCATCCTAGTACTACTCTCGCCCAAGCACGCTTAACTTTGGAATTCTTATGGGATCCGGTGCATTAGTGCTGGTATGATCGCACCTGTCATGTTGAGGGCACAATTCCTATATGAGTTAACGGTTCACAGTCCCAGCCTAGAGAGATGGCCCATTCAAAAGGCCCAATGGGCTTAACAACAACCCATCTGCTTCAACAACGCAGCATCCTCGCCAGACGTGATATCGACACGTTGTAGGGCCCTCTGATGTGCCGCGAGTCAGGTTGTCGTCCTTTCAACAGATCACGACGTACGATCCGGGACGGAAAAATAGAGCAAATGAACAAAAGTGGCCTGAAACTGATGAAAACGTTCGATTTTGGCCTCCAAAAATGGGCACAGCGAGCATGCTGGCTGCCGCCATCGTAGAGTTCTCAGAGAGCTTTGCAACGGTATGTTGTGCGTCGCGTAACTCCTTACGGATCAAAAGTTATGGGCACCGGAGCGAGGGAGACCTGGTCACAAACCCCACGCCCTCGATTTGCGGGCCCGGCCTCTACGTGAAACGAAGTTGTCTTGCCCAATGTTCTGTGGTATTCACTAATAGAGATTTGGTGGATAAAGTATCTTGGCGACCCTAACCAGGGCATAAAAAATTGAAAAGGGGGTGCAACACGAGGACTTCCCAGGGGGTCACCCATCCTAGTACTACTCTCGCCCAAGCACGCTTAACTTAGGAGTTCTGATGGGATCCGGTGCATTAGTGCTGGTATGATTGCACACGTTATGTTGAAGGCACAATTCCTATATGTGTTAACAATTCACAGTGCCATCTAGAGAGATGGCCCATTCAAAACGCCCAATGGGCTTAATGACAACCCATCCGCTTCAACAACGCTGCATCCTCCCAAGACGTGATATCGACACGTTGTAGGGCCCTCTATTGTACCGCGAGTCAGGTTGTCATCCTTTTAACAGCTCAAGACGTACGATCCGGGATGAAAATACAGGGCAAAAGAAGAAAAATGTCTTGAAACTGATGAAAACATTCGATTTTAGGCTCCAAAAATGGGCACAGGGAGCAAGCTGGCTGCCCCGGTCGTAGAGCTCCCAGAAAGCTTTGCAACGGTATGCTGTGCGCCGCGTAAAACCTTACAGATCAAAAGTTATGGGCACCGGAGCGACGGAGACCTGGTAACAAAGCCTACGCCCTCGGTTTGAGGGCCCGGCCTCTACGTGAAACAAAGTTGTCTTTCCCAATGTTTCGTGGGAATCGGTAATAGAAATTTGGTGGATAAAGTATTTTGGCAGCCCTAACCAGGGCAAAAAAAATTGAAAAGGTTGTGCAATATGAGGACTTCCCTAGGGGTCACCCAACCTAGTACTACTCTTGCCCAATCACGCTTAACTTTGGTGTTCTGATGGGATCCGGTGCATTAGTGCTGGTATGATCGCACCCGTCATGTCGTGGGCACAATTCCTTTATTTGTTAACGGTTCATAGTCCCAGCCTAGAGAGATGACCCATTCACAAGGCCCAATGGGCTTAACGACAACCCATCCGCTTGAACAACGCAGCATCCTCGCAAGACGTGATATCGACACGTTGTAGGGCCCTCTGATGTCCGGCGAGTCAGGTTGTCGTCCTTTTAACAGCTCACGACATACGATCCGGGACGAAAAAACAGGGCAAAAGAAGAAAATTGTCCTAAAACTGATGAAAATGTTCGATTTTTTGCTCCAAAAATGGGCACAACGAGCATGTTGGCTGCCCCCGTCGTAGAGCTCTCATAGAGCTGTGCAACGGTATGCTGTGCGCCGCGTAACTCCTTACGGATCAAAGTTATGGGCACCGGAGCGACGGAGACCTGGTCACAAACCCTACGCCCTCGGTTTGCGGGCCCGGCCTCTACGTGAAGCGAATTTTTCTTGCCCAACATTTCGTGGGATTCGGTAAAAGAGATTTCGTGGATAAAGTATCTTGGCAACCCTAACCAGGGCAAAAAATTGAAAAGGGGGGTGCAACAAGAGGACTTCGCAGGGGGTCACCCTTCCTAGTACTACTCTCGCCCAAGCACGCTTAACTTCGGAGTTCTGATGGGATCCGGTGCATTAGTGCTGGTATGAGCGCACCCGTCATGTTGAGGGCACGATTCCTATATGTGTTAACGGTACACAGTGCCAGTCTAGAGAGACAGCCCATTAAAAAGGCCCAATGGGCTTAAAGACAACCCATCCGCTTCAACAATACAGCATCCTCACAAGACGTGATATCGACACGTTGTAGGGCCTTCTGATGTACCGCAAGTCAGGTTGTCATCCTTTTAACAGCTCACGACATACGATCCGGGATGAAAAATAGAGCAAAATAAGAAAAGTGGGCTGAAATTGAATAAACCGTTCGATTTTGGGCTCCAAAAAGGGCACAGCGAGCAAGTTAGCTGCCCCCATCGTAGAGCTCTCGGAAAGCTTTGTAACGGTATATTGTCTGCGACATAACTCCTTACGGATCAAAAGTTATGGGCACCGAAGCGACGGAGACCTGGTCACAAACCCTACGCCCTCGGTTTGCGTGCTTGAATTTTATGTTAAGCGAAGTTGTCTTGCCCAATGTTCCGTGGGAATCAGTAATAGTGATTTGGTGGATAAAGTATCTTGGCAACAATAACTAGGGCAAAAAAAATGAAAAGGGGGTGCAACACGAGGATTTCCCAAGGGGTCACCCATCCTAGTACTACTCTCGCCTAAGCACGTTTAACTTCGAAGTTTTGATGGGATCCGGTACATTAGTGATAGTATGATCACTCCCGTCATGTTGAGGGCACAATTCCTATATGTGTTAAAGGTTCACAGAGCCAGCCAAGAGAGATGGCCCATTCAAAAGGCCCAAAAGGCTTAACGACAATCCATCCGCTTCAACAACGCAGCATCCTCGCAAGACGTGATATCGACACGTTGTAGGGCCCTCTGATGTACCTCGAGTCATGTTCTCGTCCTTTTAACAACTCACGAAGTACGATCCGGGACGAAAAAATAGGGCAAAAGAAGAAAAGTGTCTTGAAACTGATGAAAACGTTCGATTTTGGGCTCCAAAAATGGGCAAAGCATGCAAGCTGGCTGCTACCGTCGTAGAGCTCTCAAAAAGATTTGCAACGGTATGCTGAGCGCTGCGTAACTTCTTACGGATCAAAAGTTATGGGCACCGGAGCGATGGAGACCTGGTCACAAACCCTACGCCCTCGGTTTGCGGGCCCGGCCTCTACGTGAAGCGAAGTTGTCTTGCCCAATGTTCCGTGTGATTCGGTAATAGAGATTTGGTGGATAAAGTATCTGGGCAACCCTAACCAGGGCAAAAAAAATTGAAAAGGTGGGTGCAGCACGAGGACTTCCCTGGGGGTCACCCATCCTAGTACTACTCTCGGCCAAGCACGCTTAACTTCAGAGTTCTGATGGGATCCGGTGCATTAGTGCTGGTATGATCACACTTGTCATGTTAAGGGCACAATTCCTTTATTTGTTAATGGTTCACAGTGCCAGCATAGAGAGATTGCCCATTCAAAAGGCCCAATGGGCTTAACGCAACCCATCTGCTTCAACAACGCATCATCTTTGCAAGACGTGATATCGACACGTTGTAGGGCCCACTGATGTACCACGAGTCAGGTTGTCGTCCTTATAACAGCTCACGACGTACGATCCGGGATGAAAAAATAGGCAAATGAAAAAAGTGTCCTGAAACTGATGAAAACATTCGATTTTGGGCTTCAAAAATGGGCATAGCGAGCAAGCTAGCTCCCCCCGTCATAGATCTCTCAGAGAGCTTTGCAACAGTATGCTGTGCGCCGCGTAACACCTTACGGATCAAAAGTTATGGGCACCGGAGCAACGGAGACCTGGTCACAAACCCTACGCCCTCGGTTTGCGGGCCCTGCCTCTACGTGAAGCGATATTGTCTTGCCCAATGTTCCATGGGATTCGGTAATAGAGATTTGGTGGATAAAGTATCTTGGCAACCCTAACCAGGGCAAAAAAAATTGAAAAGGGGGTGCAACACAATGACTTGCCACGGGGTCACCCATTCTAGTACTACTCTCGCCCAAGCACGTTTAACTTCGGAGTTCTGATGGGATCCGTTGCATTAGTGCTGGTATGATCGCACCCATCATATTGAGGGCACAAATCCTATATGTGTTAACGGTTCACAGTGCCAGCCTAGAGAGATGGCCCATTCAAAAGGCCCAATGGGCTTAACGACAACCCATCCACTTCAACAACGCAGCATCCTCGCAAGACATGATATTGACACGTTGTAGGGCCCTCTGATGTACTGCGAATTAGGTTGTCATCCTTTTAACAACTCACGACGTACGATACAGGACGAAAAAACAGGGCAAAAGATGAAAAGTCTACTGAAATTGATGAAAATGTTCAATTTTGGGCTCCTAAAATGGGCGCAGTGAGCAATCTGGCTGCCCCCGTCGTAGAGCTCTCAGAGAACTTTGCAACGGTATACTGTACGCCGCGTAACTCCTTACGGATCTAATGTTGTGGGCACCGGAGCGACGGAGACCTGGTCACAAACCCTACACCCTCGGTTTGGGGGCCCGGCCTCTACGTGAAGCGAAGTTGTCTTGCCCAATGTTCGGTGGGATTCGGTAATAGATATTTGGTGGATAAAGTATTTTGGCAACCCTAACCCGGGCAAAAAATATTGAAATGGGAGTGCAACACGAGGACTTCCCAATGGGTCACCCATCCTAGTACTACTGTTGCCCAAGCACGCTGAACTTCAGAGTTCTGATGGGATCTGGTGCATTAGTGGTGGTATGATTGCACCCGTCATGTTGAGGGCACAATTCCTATATGTGTTAACGGTTCACAGTGCCAGAATAGAGAGATTGCCCATTCAAAAGGCCCAATGGGCTTAACGACAACCTATCAGCTTCAACAACGCATCATCCTTGCAAGACGTGATATCGACACGTTGTAGGGCCCACTGATGTACCGCGAGTTAGGTTGTCGTCCTTTTAATAGCTCACGACGTACGATCCGGGATGAAAAAACAGGGCAAAAGAATAAAAGTGTCTTGAAACTGATGAAAACCTACTATTTTGGGCTCCAAAAAGGGTCACAGTGTGCAAGCTGGCTGCCCCCGTCGTAGAGCTCTCAGAGAGCTTTGTAACGGTATGCTATACGTCGCGTAACTCCTTACGGATCAAATGTTATGGGCACCGGAGCGACGGAGACCTGGTCACAAACCTTACGCCCTCGGTTTGCGGGCCTGGCCTCTATATGAAGCGAGGTTGTCTTGCCCAATGTTCCGTGGGATTCGGTAATAGAGATTTGGTGGATAAAGTATCTTGGCAACCTTAACCAGGGCAAAAAAAATTGAAAAGGGGGTGCAGCACGAGGACTTCCCATAGTGTCGCCCATCCTAGTAATACTCTCGACCAAGCACGCTTAACTTCGGAGTTCTGATGGGATCCTTTGCATTAGTGCTGGTATGATCGCACCCGTCAAGTTGAGGGCACAATTCCTATATGTGTTAACGGTTCACTGTGCCAGCCTAGAGAGATGGCCCATTCGAAAGGCCCAATGGGCTTAACGACAACCTATCTGCTTCAAGAACACAGTATCCTCGCAAGACGTGATATCGACACGTTGTAGGGCCCTCTGATGTACCGCGAGTCAGGTTGTCGTCCTTTTAACAGCTCACGACGTACGATCCGGGACGGAAAAATAGGGCAAACGAAGAACAATGTCCTGAAATGATAAAAACATTCAATTTTGGGCTTCAAAAATGGGCACAGCGAGCAAGCTGGCTGCCCCCGTCGTAGAGCTCTTAGAGTGCTTTGCAACGGTATGCTGTGCACCGCGTAACTCCTTACGGATCAAAAGTTATACGCACTGGAGCGACGGAGACCCGGTCACAAACCCTACGCCCTCGGTTTGTGGGCCCGGCTTCTACGTGAAGCGAAGTTGTCATGCCCAATGTTCCGTGGGATTCGGTAATAGAGATTTGGAGAATAAAATATCTTGGCAATCCTCACTAGGGCAAAAAAAATTGAAAAGGGGGTGCAATACGAGGACTTCCCAAGGGGTCACCCATCCTTGTACTACTCTCGCCCAAGCACGCTTAACTTCGTAGTTCTGATGGAATCTGTTGCATTAGTGCTGGTATGATCGCACCCGTCATGATGAGGGCACAATTCCTATATGTGTTAACAGTTCACAATGCCAGCCTAGAGAGATGGCCCATTCAAAAGGCCCAATAGGCTTAACAACAACCCATCAGCTTCAACAACGCAGCATCCTCGCACGACGTGATATTGACACATTGTAGGGCCCTCTGATGTACCACGAGTCAGGTTGTCATCCTTTTAACAGCTCACGACGTATGACACGGGACGGAAAAATAGGGCAAAGGAAGAAAAGTGTCCTGAAACTGATGAAAACGTTCGATTTTGGGCTCCAAAAAGGGGCATAGCGAGCAGGCTGGCTGCCTTCATCGTACAGCTCTCAGAGAGCTTTGCAACGGTATGTTGTGCGTCGCGTAACTCATTACGGATCAAATGTTATGGGCACCGGAGCGACGGAGACCTGGTCACAAACCTTACGCCCATGGTTTGCGGGCCCGGCCTCTACGTGAAGCGAAGTTGTCTTGCCCAATGTTCTGTGGGATTTAGTAATAGAGATTTGGTGGATAAAGTATCTTGGCAACCCTAACCAGGGAAAAAAAAATTGAAAAGAGGGTGCAACACGAGAACTTCCCAGGGGGTCACCCATCCTAGTACTACTTTCGCCCAAGCACGCTTGACTTCGGAGTTCTGATGGGATCCGGTGCATTAATGCTGGTCTGATCGTACCCGTCATGTTGAGGGCACAATTCCTATATGTGTTAACGGTTCACAGTGCCAACCTATGGAGATGGCCCATTCAAAAGGCCCAATAGGCTTAACGACAACCCATCCACTCCAACAACACAGCATCCTTGCAAGACGTGATATTGACACATTGTAGGGGCCTCTGACCTACGCGAGTCAGGTTGTCATCCTTTTAACAGCTCACGACGTACGATACGTGACGGAAAAACAGGGCAAAAGAAGAAAAGTGTCATGAAACTGATGAAAACGTTCGATTTTGGGCTACAAAAAGGGGCACAGCGAGCAGGCTTGCTTAAACTTGTCGTAGAGCTCACAGAGAGGTTTCCCCCGGTATGTTGTGCGCCGCGTAACTCCTTACGGATCAAATGTTATGGGCACCGGAGCTACGGAGACCTGGTCACAAACCCTACGCCCTCGGTTTGCGGGCCTGGCCTCTACGTGAAGTGAAGTTGTCTTGCCCAATGTTTCGTGGGATTCGGTAATAGAGATTTGGTGGATAAAGTATCTTGAAAACCCTAACCAGGGCAAAAAAAATTGAAAAGGGGGTGCAACACGAGGACTTCCCAGGGGGTCACCCATCCTAGTACTACTCTAGCCCAAGCACGCTTAACTTCAGTGTTCTGAAGGGATCCGGTGCCTTAGTGGTGGTATGATCACACCCGTCATGTTGTGGGAACAATTCCTATATGTGTTAACGGTTCACAGTGCCAGCCTAGAGAGATGGCCCATTCAAAAGGCCCAATGGGCTTAACGACAACCCATCCACTTCAACAACGCAGCATCCTCGTAAGACATGATATCGACACGTTGTAGGGCCCTCTGATGTACCGCGAGTGAGGTTGTCCTCCTTTTAACAGCCCACGATGTACGATACGGGACGGAAAAACAGGGCAAAAGAAGAAAAGTGCCCTGAAACTGCTCAAACCATTCAATTTTGGGCCCAAAAAACGGGCACAGCGAGCAAGCTGGCTGCCCCCGTCATAGAGCTCTCAGAGAGCTTTGCAACGGTATGCTGTACGCCGCGTAGCTCCATACGGATCAAAAGTTATGGGCACCGTAGCGACGGATACCTGGGCACAAACCCTACGCCCTCGGTTTGCAGGTCCGGCTTCTACGTGAAGCGAAGTTGTCTTGCCCAATGTTTTTTTGGGATTCGGTAATTGAGATTTGGTGGATAAAATATCTTGGCAACCCTAACCAGAGCAAAAAAATTTGAAAATGGGGTGCAACATGAGGACTTCCCAGGGGGTCACCCATCCTAGCACTACTCTCGCCCAAGCACGGTTAACTTCGAAATTCTGATGGGATCCATTGCATTAGTGCTGGCATGATTGCACCCGTCAAGTTGAGTGCACAATTCCTATATGTGTTAACGGTTCACAGTTCCAGCCTAGAGAGATGGCCCATTCAAAAGGCCCAATGGGCTTAACGACAACCCATTCGCCTCAACAACGCAGCATCCTCGCAAGACGTGATATCGACACATTGTAGGGCCCTCTGATGTACCGCGAGTCTGGTTGTCATCCTTTTAACAGCTCACGACGTACGATTCGGGACGAGAAAATAGGGCAAACAAAGAAAAGTGTCCTGAAACTGATGAAAATATTCGATTTTAGGCTCCAAAAATGGGCACAGCGAGCAAGTTGGTTGTCCCCATCGTAGAGCTCTCAGAGAACTTTGCAACCGTATGCTGTGCCCCGCGTAACTCCTTACGGATCAAAAGGTATGGGCACTAGAGCGACGGAAAGCTGGTCACAAACCCTACGCCCTCGGTTTGCGGGCTCAGCCTCTACGTGAAGCGAAGTTGTCTTGTCCAATGTTCCGTGGGATTCAGTAATAGAGATTTGGTGGATAAAGTATCTTGGCAATCCTAACCAGGTCAAAAAGAATTGAAAAGGGGGTGCAACACAATGACTTGCCACGGGGTCACCCATTCTAGTACTACTCTCGCCCAAGCACGTTTAACTTCGGAGTTCTGATGGGATCCGTTGCATTAGTGCTGGTATGATCGCACCCGTCATGATGACGGCACAATTCCTATATGTGTTCATGGTTCACAGTGCCAGCCTGGAGAGATGGCCCATTCAAAAGACCCAATGGGCTTAACGAGAACCCATCCACTTCAACAACGTAGCATCCTCGCAAGACGTGATATCGACACGTTGTTGGTCCCTCTGATGTACCACGAGTCAGGTTGTCGTCCTTTAAACAACTCACGACGTACGATACGGGACGAAAAAATAGGGCAAAAGAAGAAAAGTCTACTGAAACTGATGAAAACGTTCGATTTTGGGCTCCTAAAATGGGCGCAGTGAGCAATCTGGCTGCCCCCGTCGTAGAGCTCTCAGAGAGCTTTGCAACGGTATACTGTACGCCACGTAAGTCCTTTCAGATCTAATGTTGTGGGCACCGGAGCGACGGAGACCTGGTCACAGACCCTACACCCTCGGTTTGCGGGCCCGGTCTCTACGTGAAGCGAAGTTGTCTTGCCCAATGTTCGATGGGATTCGGTAATAGAGATTTGGTGGATAAAGTATCTTGGCAACCCTAACCAGGGTAAAAAAAATTGAAAAGGTGGTGCAACACGTGGACTTCCCTGGGGGTCACCCATCCTAGTACTACTTTCGCCCAAGCACGCTTAACTTCGGAGTTCTGATGGGATCCGGTGCATTAGTGTTGGTTTGATCGCACCCGTCATGATGAGGCACAATTCCTATGAGTGTTAACGGTTAAAAGTGCCAGCCTAGAGAGATGGCCTATTCAAAAGACCCAATAGGCTTAACGACAACCCATCTGCTTCAACAACGTAGCATCGTCGCAAGACGTGAGATCGACACATTGTAGGGCCCTCTGATGTACCGCGAGTCAGGTTGTCATCCTTTTAACAACTCACGACGTACGATCCGGGATGAAAAAATAGGGCAAAAGAACAAAAGTGGCCTGAAACTAATGAAAACGTTCGATTTTGGTATCCAAAAAGGGGCACAACGAGCAAACTTGCTGCCCCCATCGTAGAGCTCTCATAGAGCTTTGCAATGGTATGTTGTGCGCCTCGTAACTTTTTACGGATCAAAAGTTATGGGTACCGGAGCGACGAAGACCTGGTGACAAATCCTACGCCCTCGATTTGCTGGCCCTGCCTCTATGTGAAGAGAAAGTTGTCTTGCCCAGTGTTCCGTGGGATTCAGTAATAGAGATTTGGTGGATAAAGTATCTTGGCAACCCTAACCAGGGAAAAAAAATTGAAAAGGGGGTGCAACACGAGGACTTCCCAGGGGGTTACCCATCCTAGTACTACTCTCGACCAAGCACGCTTAACATCGGAGTTCTGATAGGATCTGCTGCATTAGTGCTGGTATGATCTCACTCATCATGTTGAGGGCACAATGCCTATATGTGTTAACGGATCACAATCCCAGCCAAGAGAGATGGCCCATTCAAATGGCCCAATAGGCTTGACGCCAACCCATCCGCTTCAACAACGGAGCATCCTCGCAAGACGTGATATCGACACGTTGTAGGGTCCTGTGATATACCGCGAGTCAGATTGTCGTCCTTTTAACAGCTCACGACGTACGATCCGGGATGAAAAAACTAGGCAAAAGAAGAAAAGTGTCTTGAAACTGATGAAAACGTCCTATTTTGGGCTCAAAAAATGGTCACAGTGAGCAAGCTGGCTGCCCCCGTCGTAGAGCTCTCAGTGAGTTTTGCAACGGTATGTTGTACGCCACGTAACTGCTTACGGATCAAAAGTTATGGGCACCAGAGTGACGGAGACCTGGTCACAAACCCTACGCCCTCGGTTTGCGGGCCCGGCCTCTACGTGAAGCGAAGTTGTCTTGCCCAATGTTCCGTGGGATTCGGTAATAGAGATTGGGTGGACAAAGTATCATGGCAACCCTAACCAGGGCAAAAAAATTGAAAAGGGGGTGCAACACGAGGAATTCCTAGAGGGTTACCCATCCTAGTACTACTCTCGCCCAAGCACGCTTAACTTCGGAGTTCTGATGGTATCCGTTGCATTAGTGCTGGTATGATCGCACCCATCATGTTAAGGGCACAATTCCTATATGTGTTAACGGTTCACAGTGCCAGCCAAGAGAGATGGCCTATTCAAAAGGCCCAATGGGCTTCACGACAACACATCCGCTTCAACAACGGGGCATCCTCGCAAGACATGATATCGACACATTGTAGCGCCCTCTGATATACCGCGAGTCAGATTGTCATCCTTTTAACTGCTCACGACGTACGATCCGGGACGGAAAAGCAGGGCCAAAGAAGGCAAATGTCCTGAAACTGATGAAAACATTCGATTTTGGGCTCAAAAAACAGGCACAGCGAGCAAGCTGGCTGCCCCCGTCGTAGAGCTCTCAGATTGCTTTGCAACGGTATGCTGTGCACCGCGTAACTCCTTACGGATCAAAAGTTATGGGCACCGGAGCAATGGAGACCTGGTCATAAACCCTGCGCCCTGGGTTTGTGGGCCCGACCTCTACGTGAAGCGAAGTTGTCTAGCCCAATGTTCTGTGTGATTCGGTAATAGAGATTTGGTGGAAAAAGTATCTTGGCAACCCTAACCAGGGCAAAAAAAATTGAAAAGGGGGAGCAACAAGAGGACTTCCTAGGGGGTCACCTATCCTAGTGCTACTCTCGCCCAAGCACGCTTAAATTCGGATTTCTAATGGGATCCGGTGCATTAGGGCTTGTATGATCGCACCCGTCATGTGGAGGGCACAATTTCTATATGTGTTAACGGTTCACAGTCCCAGCCTAAAGAGATGGCCCATTCAAAAGGCCTAATGGACTTAATGACAACCCATCCGTTTCAACAACGCAGCATCCACGCAAGACGTGATATCGACACGTTGTAGGGCCCTCTGATGTCCCGCGAGTCAGGTTGTCATCCTTTTAACAAGGCACGACGTACGATACGGGACGGAAAAACAGAGCAAAAGAAGAAAAGTGGACTAAAACTGATGGAAACGTTTGATTTTGTGCTCTAAAAAGGGGAACAGCGAGCAAGCTGGTTGCCCCTGTTGTAGAGCTCGCAGAGAGCTTTGCAACAGTATGCTATGCGCCGCGTAACTCTTTAAGGATCAAATGTTATGGACAACGGAGTGACGGAGACCTGGTCACAAACCCTACAACCTAGGTTTGCGGGACCGGCCACTACGTGAAGCGAAGTTGTCTTGCCCAATGTTCCGTGGGATTCGGTAATAGAGATTTGGTGGATAAAGTATCTTGACAACCCTAACCAGGGAAAAAAATATTGAAAAGGGTATGCAACAAGAGGACTTCCCAGGGGGTCACCCATCCTAGTACTACACTCGCCCAAGCACGCTTAACTTTGTAGTTCTGATGGGATCCGGTGCATTAGTGCTGGTATGATCGCACCCATCATGTTGAGGGCACAATTTTTATATGTGTTAACAGTTCACAGTCCCAGCCTAAAGAGATGGCCCATTCAAATGGCCCAGTGGAGTTAACGACAGCCCATCCGCTTCAACAACGCAGTATCCTCGCAAGACGTGATATCGACACGTTGTAGGGCCCTCTGATGTCCCGCGAGTTAGGTTGTCATCCTTTTAACAGCTCACGACGTACGACCCGGGATGGAAAAACAGAGCAAAAGAAGAAAAGTGGACTAAAAGTGATGAAAACATTCGATTTTGTCCTCTAAAAAGGGGCACAGTGAGCAAACTGGCTGCCCCCATCGTAGAGCTCTCAGAGAGCTTCGCAACAGTATGCTGTGCGCCGCGTAACTCTTTACAGATCAAATGTTATGGACAACGGAGAGACGGAGACCTGGTCACAAACCCTACACCCTAGGTTTGCGGGACCGACCACTACGTGAAGCGAAGTTGTATTGCCCAATGTTCCGTGGGATTCGGTAATAGAGATTTGGTGGATAAAGTATCTTGGCAACCCTAACCAGGGCAAAAAAAATTGGAAAGGGGGTGCAACACGAGGACTTCCCAGGGGGTCACCCATCCTTGTACTACTCTCGCCGAAGGACGCTTAACTTCGGAGTTCTGATGGGATCCGGTGCAATAGTGCTGGTATGATTGCATCTGTAATGTTAAGGGCACAATTCCTATATGTGTTAACGTTTCGCAGTCCCAGCCTAGAGAGATGACCCATTCAAAAAGCCCAATGGGCTTAACGACAACCCATCCGCTTCAACAAAGCAGAATCCTCGCAAGACGTGATATCGACAAGTTGTAGTGCCCGCTGATGTACCATGACTCAGGTTGTCGTCCTTTTAACAGCTCACGACGTACCATCCGGGATGGAAAAACAGAGCGAAAGAAGAAAAGTCTCCTGAAACTGATGAAAATGTTCGATTTTGTCCTCCAAAAAGGGGCACGGCGAGTAAGCTTGTTGCCCCTGTCGTAGAGCTCTGAGAGAGCTTTAGAACGGTATGCTGTGCGCTGCATAACTCCTTACGGATCAAATGTTATGGGCACCGTAGCGACGGAGACCTGGTCGCAAACCCTATGCCCTCGGTTTGCAGGCCCGGGCTCTACGTGAAGCGAATTTGTCTTGCCCAATGTTCCGCGGGATTCGGTAATGGAGATTTGGTAGATAAAGTATCTTGACAACCCTAACCAGGGCAAAAAAATTTGAAAAGGGGGTGCAACAAGAGGACTTCCCAGGGGGTCACCCATCCTAGTACTACTCTCGCCTAAGCACGCTTAACTTCGGAGTTCTGATGGGATCCGGTGCATTAGTGCTGGTATGATCGCACTCGTCATGTTGAGTGCACAATTCCTATATGTGTTAACGGTTCACAGTCCCAGCCTAGAGTGATGGCCCATTCAAAAGGCCCAATGGGCTTAACGACAACCCATCTGCTTCAACAACGTAGCATCCTCGCAAGACGTGATATAGACACGTTGTAGGGCCCTCTGATGTCCCGCGAGTCAGGCTGTCGTCCTTTTAATAGCTCCTGACGTACGATCCGGGACGGAAAAATAGAGCAAGAGAAGAAAAGTGGCCTGAAACTGATGAAAATGTTTGATTTTCGGCTCCAAAAATAGGCAGAGCGAGCAAGCTTGCTGCCCCCGTCGTAGAGCTCTCAGAGAGCTTTGCAACGGTATGATGTGCACCGTGTAACTACTTACAGATCAAAAGTTATGGGCACCGGAGCGACGGAGACCTGGTCACAAACCCTACGCCCTCGGTTTGCGGGCCCGGCCTCTATGTGAAGTGAAGTTGTCTTGCCCAATGTTCCGTGGAATTCGGTAATAGAGATTTGGTGGATAAATTATCTTGGAAACCCTAACCAGGGCAAACAAAATTGAAAAGGGGGTGCAACACGAGGACTTCCTAGGGGGGCACTCACCCGAGTACTACTCTTGCCCAAGCACGCTTAACTTCGGAGTTCTAATGGGATCCGGTTCATTAGTGCTGGTATGATCGCACCCATCATGTTGAGGGAACAATTCCTATATGTGTTAACGGTTCATAGTCCCAGCCTAGAGAGATAGCCCATTCAATAGGTCCAATGGGCTGAACGACAACCTATCCGCTTCAACAACACAGTATCCTCGCAAGATGTGATATCAACATGTTGTAGGGCCCTCTGATGTACCGCGAGTCAGGTTGTCGTCCTTTTAATTGCGCACGACGTACGATCCGGGACCGAAAAACAAGGCAAAACAAGAAAAGTGGCTTGAAACTAATGAAAACGTTCAATTTTGGGCTCCAAAAATGGGCAAAGCGAGCAAGCTTGCTGCCCCCATCGTAGAGCTCTCAGAGAGGTTTGGAACGGTATGCTGTGCGTCGCGTAACTCCTTACGGATCAAAAGTTATGGGCACCGGAGCGACGGAGACTTGGTCATAAACCCTACGCCCTCGATTTGCGAGCCCAGCCTCTACGTGTAGCGAAGTTGTCTTGGCCAATGTTCCGTGGGATTCAGTAATAGAGATTTGGTGGAGAAAGTATCTTGGCAACCCTAACTACGACAAAAAAATTGAAAAAGGGGTGCAACACGAGGACTTCCCAAGGGGTCACCCATCCTAGTACTACTCTCGCCCAAGCACGCTTAACTTTGGAGTTTTGATTGGATCCGGTGCATTAGTGCTGGTATGATCGCACCCGTCCTATTGAGGGCACAATTCCTATATGTGTTAACGGTTCACAGTCCCAGCCTAGAGAGATGGCTTATTCAAAAGGCCCAATGGGCTTAACGATAACCCATCCGCTTTAACAACGCAGCATCCTCGCAAGACGTAATATCGACACATTGTAAGGCCCTCTAATATCCCGCGAGTCAGGTTATCATCCTTTTAACAGCTCATGACGTACGATTCGTGACGGAAAAACAGAGCTAAAGAAGAAAGGTGGACTGAAACTGATAAACATGTTTGATTTTGGGATCCAAAAATGACCACAGCGAGTAAGCTGGCTGCCCATGTCGTAGAGCTCTCAAAGAGCTTTGCAACGGTATCCTGTGCGCTGGGTTACTCCTTACAGATCAAAAGTTATGGGCACTGGAGCGACGGACACGTGGTCGTAAACACTACGCCCTCGGTTTGCGGGCCCGGCCTCTACGTAAAGCGAAGTTGTCTTGTCCAATGTTCTGTGGGATTCGGTAATCGAGATTTGGTGGATAAAGTATCTTGGCAACCCCAACCAGGGCAAAAAAAATAGAAAAGGGGGTGCAACACGAGGACTTCATAGTGGGTCACCCATCCTAGTACTACTCCCGCCCAACCACGCTTAACTTCGGAGTTCTGATGGGATCTGGTGCAATAGTGCTAGTATGATTACACCCGTCATGTAGAGTGCACAATTCCTATATGTGTTAACGGTTCACAGTCCCAGCCTAGAGTGAAGGCCCATTCAGAAGGCCCGATGGGCTTAACGACAACCCATCTGCTTCAACAATGCAGCATCCTCGCAAGACGTGATATCGACACATTGTAGGGCCCTCTAATGTCCTGCGAGTAAGGTTGTCATCTTTTTAACAGCTCACGATGTACGATCCGGGACGGAAAAATAGAGTAAACGAAGAAAAGTCGCCCGAAATTGATGAAAACTTTCGATATTGGGCTCCAAAAACGACCACAGTGAGAAAGCTGGCTGCCCTCGACGTAGAGCTCTCAGAGAGCTTTGCAACGGCATGCTGTGTGTCGCGTAACTCCTTATGGATCAAAAGTTATGGGCACCGGAGCGACGGAGACTTGTTGACAAACCCTACAACCTCGATTTGCGGGCCCTGGCCTCTACGTGAAGCGAAGTTGTCTTGCCCAATGTTCAGTGGGATTCGGAAAAAGAGATTTGGTGGATAAAGTATCTTGGCAACCCTAACCAGGGCAAAAAAAATTGAAAAGGGGGTGCAACACGAGGACTTCCCAGAGGGTTACCCATCCTAGTAATACTCTCGCCCAAGCACACTTAACTTCGGAGTTCTGATAGGACCTGCTGCATTAGTGCTGGTATGATCGCACCCGTCATGTTGAGGGCACAATTCCAATATGTGTTAACGGTTCACAATCCCAGCCTAGAGAGATGGCCCATTCAAAAGGCCCAATAGGCTTAACGCCAACCCATCCGCTTCAACAACGGAGCATCCTCGCAAGACGTGATATCGACACGTTGTAGGTTCCTGTGATATACCGCGAGTCAGGTTGTCGTCCTTTTAACAGCTCTCGACGTACGATCCGGGATGAAAAAACTGAGCAAAAGAAGAAAAGTGTCTTGAAACTGATGAAAATGTCCTATTTTGGGCTCCAAAAATGGTTACAGCGAGCAAGCTGGCTGCCCTCGATTTGCGGGCCCAGCCTCTACGTGATGCGAAGTTGTCTTGCCCAATGTTCTGTGGAATTTGGTAATAGAGATTTGGTGGATAAAGTATCTTGTCAACCCTAACTGCGGCAAAAAAAATTGAAAAGGGGGCGAAACACGAGGACTTCCCAGGGGGTCACCCATCCTAGTACTACTCTCGCCCAAGCACGCTTAACTTCGGAATTCTGATGGGATCTGGTGCATTAGTGCTGGTATGATCGCACCTGTCCTGTTGAGGGCACAATTCCTATATGTGTTAACGGTTCACAGTCCCAGCCTAGAGAGATGGCTCATTCAAAAGGCCCAATGGGCTTAACGACAACCCATCCGCTTCAACAACGCAGCATCCTCGCAAGACGTGATATCGACACATTGTAGGGCCCTCTGATGTCCTGCGAGTTAGGTTATCGTCCTTTTAACAGCTCATGACGTATGATTCGTGACGGAAAAACAGAGCTAAAGAAGAAAGGTGGACTGAAACTGATGAAAACATTTTATTTTGGGCTCCAAAAATGGCCACAGCGAGTAAGCTGGCTGCCCATGTCGTAGAGCTCTCAAAGAGCTTCGCAATGGTATGCTGTGCGCCGGGTTACTCCTAACGGATCAAAAGTTATGGGCACCGGAGCGACAGACACCTGGTCGCAAACACTACGCCCTCGGTTTGCGGGCCCGTCCTCTACGTAAAGCGAAGTTGTCTTGTCCAATGTTCCGTGGGATTCGGTAATCGAGATTTGGTGGATAAAGTATCTTGGCAACCCCAACCAGGGCAAAAAAAATTGAAAAAGGGGTGCAACACGAGGACTTCATAGTAGGTCACCCATCCTAGTACTACTCCCGCCCAACCACGCTTAACTTCGAAGTTCTGATGGGATCTGGTGCATTAGTGCTAGTATGATTGCACCCGTCATGTTGAGTGCACAATTCCTATATGTGTTAACGGTTCACAGTCCCAGCCTAGAAAGAAGGCCCACTCAAAAAGCCCAATGGGCTTAACGACAACCCATCCGCTTCAACAATGCAGCATCCTTACAAGATGTGATATAGACATGTTGTAGGGCCCTCTGATGCACCGCGAGTCAGGTTGTCATCCTTTTAACAACTCACGACGTACGATCTGGGACGGAAAAATAGAGCAAAAGAACAAAAGTGGCCTGAAACTAATGAAAACATTCGATTTTGGGCTCCAAAAATGGGCACAGCGAGCAAGTAGGCTGCCCCCGTCGTAGAGCTCTCATAGAGCTTTGCAACGGTATGCTGTGCGCCGCATCACTCTTTACGGATCAAAAGTTATGGGTACCGGAGCGACGGAGACCTGGTGACAAACCCTACACCCTCGATTTGCGGGCCCTACCTCTACATGAAACGAAGTTGTCTTGCCCAATGTTCCGTGTGATTCGGTAATAGAGATTTGGTGGATAAAGTATCTTGGCAACCCTAACCAGGGAAAAAAAAATTGAAAAGGGGGTACAACACGAGGACTTCCCAGAGGGTTACCCATCCTAGTACTACTCTCGCCCAAGTACACTTAACTTCGGAGTTCTGATAGGATCTGCTGCATTAGTACTGGTATGATCACACCCGTCATGTTAAGGGCACAATTCAAATATGTGTTAACGGTTCACAATCCCAGCCTAAAGAGATGGCCCATTCAAAAGGCCCAATAGGCTTAACACCAACCAATCCGCTTTAACAACGGAGCATCCTCGCAAGACATGATATCTACACGTTGTAGGGTCCTGTGATATAACGCGAGTCAGGTTGTCGTCCTTTTAACAGCTCACGACCTACGATCCGGGATGAAAAAATTGGGCAAAAGAAGAAAAGTGTCTTGAAACTGATGAAAATGTCCTATTTTGGGCTCCAAAAATGGTTACAGCGAGCAAGCTGGCTGCCCTCAATTTGCGGGCCCAGCCTCTACGTGAAGCGAAGTTGTCTTGCCCAAGGTGCCGTGGGATTTGGTAATAGAAATGTTGTGGATAAAGTATCTTGGCAACCCTAACTGCAACAAAAAAAATTGAAAAATGGGGGGTGTAACATGAGGACTTCCCATGGGGTCACCCATCCAAGCACTACTCGCACCCAAGCATGCTTAACTTCGGAGTTCTTATAGGATCTGCTGCATTAGTACTGGTATGATCGCACCCGTTATGTTGAGGGCACAATTCCTATATGTGTTAACGGTTCACAGTCCCAGCCTAGAGTGATGGCCCATTCAAAAGGCCCAATGGGCTTAACGATAACCCATTCGCTTCAACAACGCAGCATCCTCGCAAGACGTGATATAGATAAGTTGTAGGGCCCTCTGATGTAACGCGAGTCAGGTTGTCGTCCTTTTAATTGCTCATGATGTAAGATTCAGGACGGAAAAACAGAGCAAGAGAAGAAAAGTGGCCTAAAACTGATGAAATGTTTTTTTTTTGGATTCAAAAATGGGCATAGCGAGCAAGCTGGCTACCCCCGTCGTAGAGCTCTCAGAGAGCTTTCCAACGGTATGTTGTGCATTGTGTAACTCCTTATAGATCAAAAGTTATGGGCACCAAAGCGACGGAGACCTGGTCACAAACCCGACGCCCTCGGTTTGCGGGCTCGGCCTCTACGTGAAGTGAAGTTTTCTTGCCCAATGTTCCGTGGGATTCGGCAATAGTGATTTGGTGGATAAAGTATCTTGGCAACCCTAACCAAGGCAAAAAAAATTGAAAAGGGGGTGCAACACGAGGACTTCCCAGGGGGTTACCCTTCCTAGTACTACTCTCGCCCAAGCACGCTTAACTTCGGAGGTCTGATAGGATATGCTGCATTAGTACTGGTATGATCGCACCCGTCATGTTGAGGGCACAATTCCTAAATGTGCTAACGGTTCACAATCCCAGCCTAGAGTGATGGCCCATTCAAAAGGCCCAATGGGCTTAACGACAACCCATCCGCTTCAACAACGCAGCATCCTCGCAAGACGTGATATAGACAAGTTGTAGGGCCCTCTGATGTCCCGCGAGTCAGGTTGTCATCCTTTTAATAGCTCATGACGTACGATCCGGGACCGAAAAACATAGCAAGAGAAGAAAAGTGGCCTGAAACTGATGAAAATGTTTGATTTTCGGCTCCAAAAATGGCCACAGCGAGCAAGCTGGTTGCCCACGTCGTAGAGCTCCCAGAGAGCTTCGCAACGGTAAGCTGTGCACCGCATAACTCCATACAGATCAAAAGTTATGGGCACCAGAGCGATGGAGACCGGGTCACAAGCCCTACGCTATCGGTTTGCTGGCCCAGCCTCCACGTGAAGTGAAGTTGTCTTGCCCAATGTTCATTGGGATTCGGTAATAGAAATTTGGCGGGTAAAGTATCTTTGCAACCCTAACAAAGGCAAAAAAAATTGAAAAGGGGGTGCAACACGAGGACTTCCCAGGGGGTTACCCATCCTAGTATTACTATCGCCCAAGCACGCTTAACTTCGGAGTTCTGATGGAATCCGGTGCATTAGTGCTAGTATGATCGCACTCGTCATGTTGAGGGCACAATTCCTATATGTGTTAACTGTTCACTGTCCCAGCCTAGAGTGATGGCCCATTCAAAAGGCCCAATGGGCTTAACGACAACCCATCCGCTTCAACAACGGAGCATCCTCGCAAGACGTGATATCGACACGTTGTAGGGTCCTATGATATACCGTGAGTCAGGTTGTCGTCCTTTTAACAGCTCACGACGTACGATCCGGGATGAAAAAACTGGGCAAAAGAAGAAAAGTGTCTTGAAACTGATGAAAACGTCCTATTTTGTGCTCCAAAAAGGGTCACAGCGAGCAAGTTGGCTGCCCCCGTCGAAGAGATTTCAGAGAGCTTTGCAACGGTATGCTGTGCGCCGCGTAAGTCCTTACGGATAAAAAGTTATGGGTATCGGAGCAACGGAGCCTTGGTCACAAACCCTACGTCCTCGGTTTGCGGGCCCAGCCTCTACGTGAAGTGAAGTTGTCTTGCCCAATGTTCCATGGGATTCGGTAATAGAGATTTGGTGGATAAAGTATCTTGACAACCCTAACCAGGGCAAAAAATATTGAAAAGGGTGTGCAACAAGAGGACTTCCCAGGGGGTCACCCATCCTAGTACTACTCTCGCCCAAGCACGCTTAACTTCGGAGTTCTGATGGGATCTGGTGCATTAGTGCTGGCATGATCGCACCCATCATGTTGAGGGCAAAATTTCTATATGTGTTAACAGTTCACAGTCCCAGCCTAAAGAGATGGCCCATTCAAAAGGCCCAATGGACTTAACGACAACCCATCCGCTTCAACAACGCAGCATCCACGTAAGACGTGATATCGACACGTTGTAGGGCCCTCTGATGTCCCGCGAGTCAGGTTGTTGTCCTTTTAAAAGCTCACGACGTACGATGCAGGACGCAAAAATAGAGCAAAAGAAGAAAAGTGGACTAAAACTGATTAAAATGTTCGATTTTGTCCTCCAAAAAGGGGCACAGCGAGCAAGCTAGCTGGCCCCGTTGTCGAGCTCTCAGGGAGCTTTGCAACGTTTTGTTGTGCGCCGCGTAACTCTTTACGGATCAAATGTTATGGACACCAGAGTGACGGAGACCTGGTCACAAACCCAACACCCTAGGTTTGCGGGCCCGGCCACTACGTGAAGCGAAGTTGTCTTGCCCAATGTTCCGTGGGATTCGGTAATAGAGATTTGGTGGATAAAGTATCTTGGCAACCCTAACCAGGGCAAAAAAAATTGAAAAGGGGGTGCAACACGAGGACTTCCCTAGGGGTCACCCATCCTTGTACTACTCTCACCCAAGGATGCTTAACTTCGGAGTTATGATGGGATTCGGTGCATTAGTGCTGGTATGATCGCATCCATCATGTTGAGGGCACAATTCTTATATGTGTTAACGTTTCACAGTCCCAGCCTAGAGAGATGGCCTATTCAAAAGGCCCAATGGACTTAACGACAACCCATCCGCTTCAACAAAGCAGCATCCTCGCAAGACGTGATATCGACAAGTTATAGTGCCCTCTGATGTCCCGTGAGTCAGGTTGTCGTCCTTTTAACAGCTCACGACGTACGATCTGGGACGAAAAAACAGAGCGAAAGAAGAAAAGTCTCTTGAAACTGATGAAAACATTCAATTTTAGGCTCCATAAAGGGGCACGGCGAGCAAGCTTGTTTCCCCTTTCGTAGAGCTCTCAGAGAGCTTTGCAACGGTATGCTGTGCACTGTGTAACTCCTTACAGATCAAAAGTTATGGGCACCGGAGCGACGGAGACCTGGTCACAAACCGTATGCCCTCGGTTTGCGGGCTCGGCCTCCACGTGTAGCGAAGTTGTCCTGCCCAATGTTCCGTGGGATTCGGTAATAGAGATTTGGTGGATAAAGTATCTTGGCAACCCTAAACAGGGAAAAAAAAATTGAAAAGGAAGTGCAACACGAGGACTTCCCAAGGGGTTACCCATCCTAGTACTACTCTTGCCCAAGCACGCTTAACTTTGGAGTTATAATGGGATCTGCTGCATTAGTGCTGATATGATTGCACCCGTCATGTTGAGGGCACAATTACTAGATGTGCTAACGGTTCACAATCCCAGCCTAGAGAGATGGCCCATTCAAAAGGCCCAATAGGCTTAACGCCAACCCATCCGCTTCAACAACGGAGCATCCTCGCAAGACGTGATATCGACACGTTGTAGGTCCCTCTGATATCCCGCGAGTCAGGTTATCGTCCTTTTAACAGCTCACAACGTACGATTCGTGACCCAAAAACAGAGCTAAAGAAGAAAGGTGGACAAAAATTGATGAAAAAGTTCGATTTTGGGCTCCAAAAATGGCGACAGTGAGCAAGCTGGCTGCCCATGTCGTAGAGCTCTCAAAGTGCTTTGCAACGGTATGTTGTGTGCCGCGTTACTCCTTACGGATCAAAAGTTATGGGCATCGGAGCGACGGACACCTGGTCGCAAACACTACGCCCTCGGTTTGCGGGCCCGGCCTCTACGTAAAGCGAAGTTGTCTTGCCCAATGTTCCGTGGGATTCAATAATCAAGATTTGGTGGATAAAGTATCTTGGCAACCCCAACCAGGGCAAAAAAAATTAAAAAGGGGGTGCAACACGAGGACTTCACAGGGGGTCACCCATTCTAGTACTACTCTCGCCCAAGCACCCTTAACTTCGGAGTTCTGATGGGATCCGGTGCATTATTCCTGGTATGATTGCACCCGTCATGTTTAGTGCACAATTCCTATATGTGTTAACGATTCATAGTCCCAGCCAAGAGTGATGGCCCATTCAAAAGGCCCAATGGGCTTAACGACAACCCATCCGCTTCAACAACGCTACATCCTCGCAAGACATGATATAGACACGTTGTAGGGCCCTCTGATGTCCCGCGAGTCAGATTGTCATCCTTTTAATAGCTCATGACGTACGATCCGAGACCAAAAAACAGAGCAAGAGAAGAAAAGTGGCCTGAAACTGATGAAAATGTTCGATTTTCGACTCCAAAAATGGGCACAGCGAGCAAAGTAGCTACCCCCATTGTAGAGCTCTCAGCGAGCTTTGAAACGGAATTCTGTGCACCGTGTAACTCCTTACGGATCAAAATTTATGGGCACCGGAGCGACGGAGACCTGGTCACAAGCCCTACGCCCTCGGTTTGCGGGCCAAGCCTCTATGTGAAGCGAAGTTGTCTTGCCCAATGTTCCGTGGGATTCGAAAATAGAAATTTGGTGGATAAAGTATCTTGGCAACTACAACCAGGGCAAAAAAATTTGAAAAAGGGGTGCAACACGAGGACTTCCAAGGTGGTCACCCATCCTAGTGCTACTCTCACCCAAGCACGCTTAACTTCGGAGTTCTAATGGGATCTGGTGCATTAGTGCTGGTATGATCGTACCCGTCATCTTGCGGGCCCAATTCCTTTATGTGTTTACGGTTCATAGTCCCAGCCTAGAAAGATGGCCCATTCAAAAGTCCCAATGGGCTTAACGACAACCCATCCGCTTCAACAACGCAGTATCCTCGCAAGACGTGATATCGACACGTTGTAGAGCCCTCTGATGTATCGCGAGTCAGGTTGTCATCCTTCTAACAGTTCACGACGTACGATCAGGGACCGAAAAATAGGGCAAAACAAGAAAAGTGGCTTGAAACTAATTGAAAAAGTTTGATTTTGGGCTCCAAAAATAGGCAAAGCGAGCAAGCTTGCTGCCCCCGTCGTAGAGCTCCCAGAGAGCTTTGCAACGGTATCCTGTGCCCCCGTAACCCCTGACGGATCAAAAGTTATGGGCACCGGAGCGACAGAGACCTGGTCATAAACCCTACACCCTCGATTTGCGGGCCCAGCCTCTACGTGAAGCGAATTTGTCTTGCCCAATGTTCTGTGGGATTTGGTATTAGAGATTTGGTGGATAAAGTATCTTGGCAACCCTAACTACGACAAAAAAAATTGAAAAGGAGGTACAACACGAGGACTTGCCAGTGGGTCACCCATCCTAGTACTACTCTCGCCCAAGCACGCTTAACTTCGGAGTTCTGATGGGATCCGGTGCATTAGTGCTGGAATGATCACACCCGTCCTATTGAGGGCACAATTACTATATTTGTTAACGGTTCACAGTCCCAGCCTAGAGAGATGGCCCATTCAAAAGGTCCAATGGGCTTAACGACAACCCATCCGCTTCAACAACACAGCATCCTCGCAAGACGTGATATCGACACGCTGTAGGGCCCTCTGATGTCCCGTGAGTCTGGTTGTCGCCCTTTTAACAGCTCACGACGTACGATCCGGGATGGAAAAACAGAGCAAAAGAAGAAAAATGGCCTGAAACTGATGAAAACGTTCGATTTTGGTCTCCAAAAATGGGCACAGCAAGCAAGGTGGCTGCCACCATCGTAGTGCTCTCAAAAAGCTTTGTAATGGTATGTTGTGCGCCGCGTAACTCCTTACGGATCAAAAGTTATGGGCACCGGAGCGACGGAGATGTGGTGACAAACCCTACGCCCTCGTTTTGCTGGCCTGGCTTTTATGTGAAGCGAAGTTGTCTTGTCCAATCATCCGTGGTATTCGATAATAGAGATTTGGTGGATAAAGTATCTTTGCAACCCAAACCAGGGCAAAAAAAATTGAAAATGGGGTGCAACACGAGGACTTCCTATGGGGTCACCCATCCTACTACTACTCTCGCCCAAGCATGCTTAACTTCGGAGTTCTAATGGGATACGGTGCATTAGTGATGGTATGATCACACCCGTCATGTTGAGGGCACAATTCCTATATGTGTTAACGGTTCACAGTGCCAGCCTGGAGAGATGGCCCATTCAAAAGGCCCAATGGGCTTAACGACAACCCATCCGCTTCAACAACGCAGCATCCTCGCAAGACGTGATATCAAAAATGTTGACGGCCCTCTGATGTCCCGCGAGTCAGGTTGTCATTCTTTTAACAGCTCACGACGTACGATCCGGGATGAAAAAACAGAGGAAAAGAAGAAAATTGGCCTGAAACTAATGAAAACGTTCTATTTTGGGTTCCAAAAATGGGCACAGTGAGCAAGCCGGCTGCCACCGTCGTAGAACTCTCAGAGAGCTTTGCAACGGTATGATGTACGCCGCGTAACTCCTTACGGATCGAAAGTTATGGGCACCGGAGCTACGGAGACCTGGTCACAAACCCTACGCCCTCGGTTTACGGGCCCGACCTCTACGTGAAGCGAAGTTTTCTTGCCCAATTTTTTGTGTGATTCGGTAATAGAGATTTGGTGGATAAAGTATCTTGGCAACCCTAACTAGGGCTAAAAAAATTGAAAATGGGGTGCAACACGAGGACTTCACAGGGGGTCACCCATCCTAGTACTACTCTCGCCCAGGCAAGCTTAACTGCGGAGTTCTGATGGGATCCGGTGCATTAGTGCTGGTATGAACGCACCCGTCATGTTGAGGGCACAATTCCTATATGTGTTAACGGTTCTCAAAGCCAGCCTAGAAAGATGGCCCATTCAAAAGGCCCAATGGGCTTAACGACAACCCATCCGCTTCAACAACGCAGCATCCTCGCAAGATGTGATATCGACACATTGTAGGGCCCTCTGATGTACAGCGAGTTAGGTTGTCATCGTTTTAATAGCTCACGACGTACGATCCTGGACGAAAAAATTGGGGAAAAAATAAAAGTGGCTTGAACCTGATGAAAACGTTCGATTTTCATCTGCAAAAAGGGGCATAGCGAGCAAGCCCGCTGCCCCCGTCATAGACCTCTCAGAGAGGTTTGCAACGGTATGCTGTGCGCCGCGTAACAACTTACGGATCAAAAGTTATGGGTATCGGAACGACGGAGACCTGGTCATAAACACTACGCCCTCAGTTTGCAGGCCCAGCCTCTACGTTAAGCGAAGTTGTCTTGCCCAATGTTCCGTGGGATTCGGTAAGAGAGATTTGGTAGATAAATTATCTTGGCAACCCTAACCAGGGCAAAAAAAATTGAAAAGGGGTGCAACACGAGTACTTCCCAGGGCGTCACCCATCCTAGTACTACTCTCGGCCAAGCACGCTTAACTTCAGAGTTCTGATGGGATCCGGCGCATTAGTGCTGGCACGATCACACCCGTCATGTTGAGAGCACAATTCCTATATGTGTTAACGGTTCACAGTCGCAGCCTGGAGAGGTGGCCCATTCAAAAGGCCCAATGGGCTTAACGACAACCCATCCGCTTCAACAACGCAGTATCCTCGCAAGATGTGATATCAACACATTGTAGGGCCCTCTGATGTCCCGCGAGTTAGGTTGTCGTCCTTTTACCGGCTCACGACGTACGATCCGGGACGGAAAAACAGAGCAAAAGAATAAAAGTGGCCTGAAACTAATGAAAACATTCAATTTTGGGCTCCAAAAATGGGCATAGCGAGCAACCTGGCTGCCCACGTCATAGAGCTCTCAGAGAGCTTTGCAATGGTATGTTGTGCACCGCGTAACTCCTTACGGATCAAAAGTTATGTGCACTGGAGCGACGGAGACCCGGTCACAAACCCTACGCCCTCGATTAGCGAGCCCGGCCTCTACGTGAAGCAAAGTTGTCTTGCCCAATTTTCTGTGGGATTCGGTAATAGAGATTTGGTGGATAAAGTATCTTGGCCACCCTAACCAGGGCAAAAAAAATTGAAAAGGGGCTGCAACATGAGGACTTCTCAAGGGGTTACCCATCCTAGTACTACTCTCGCCCAAGCACGCTTAACTTTGGAGTTCTGATGGGATCTAGTGCATTAGTGCTGGTATGATCGCACCCGTTATCATGAGGGCACAATTCCTATATGTGCTAACGGTTCACAGTGCCAGCCTAGAGAGATGGCCCATTCAAAAGGCCCAATGGGCTTAACGACAACCCATCGGCTTCAACAACGCAACATCCTCGCAAGACATGATATCAAAAATGGTGTAAGGCCCTCTGATGTCCTGCGAGTCAGGTTGTCGTCCTTTTATCAGGTCACGACGTACGATCCGGGACGAAAAAATAGAGGAAAAGAAGAAAAATGGCATGAAACTGATGAAAACGTTCGATTTTGGTCTCCAAAAATGGGCACAGCGAGCAAGGAGGCTGCCCCCGTCGTAGAGATCTCAGAGAGCTTTCGAATGGTATGCTGTGCATCGCATAACTCCTTACGGATCAAAAGTTATTGGCACCGAAGCAATGGAGACGTGGTCACAAACTCTACGCCCTCGGTTTGCTGGCCCGGCTTCTATATGAAGCGAAGTTGTCTTGTCCAATGATCCGTGGGATTTGGTAATAGAGATTTGGTGGATAAAGTATCTTGGCAACCCTAATCAGGGCAAAAAAAATTGAAAAGGGGTGTAACACGAGGACTTCACAAGGGGTCACCTATCCTAGTACTACTCTCACCCAAGCACGCTTAACTTCGGAGTTCTGATGGGATCCGGTGCATTAGTGCTGGTATGATCACACCCGTTATGTTGAGGTCACAATTCCTATATGTGCTAACGGTTCACAGTGCCAGCCTGGAGAGATAGCCCATTCAAAAGGCCCAATGGGCTTAAGGACGACCCATCCGCTTCAACAACGCAGCATCCTCCCAAGACGTGATATCGACACATTGTAGGGCCCTCTGATGCACCGCGAGTCAGGTTGTCGTCCTTTTAACCGCTCACGACGTACGATCCAGGACTGAAAAATAGGGCAAAAGTAGAAAAATGGGCATAGCGAGCAACCTGGCTGCCCACGTCATAGAGCTCTCAGAGAGCTTTGCAACGGTATGTTGTGCACCGCGTAACTCCTTACGGATCAAAAGTTATGTGCTCTGGAGCGACGGATACCCGGTCACATACCATACGCCCTCGATTTGCGAGCCCGGCCTCTACGTGAAGCAAAGTTGTCTTGCCCAATTTTCCGTGGGATTCGGTAATAGAGATTTGGTGGATAAAGTATCTTGGCCACCCTAACCAGGGCAAAAAAAATTGAAAAGGGGCTGCAACACGAGGACTTCACAAGGGGACACCCATCTTAGTACAACTCTCGCCCAAGCACGCTTAACTTCCGAGTTCTGATGGGATCCAGTGCATTAGTGCTGGTATGATCGCACCCGTCATCATGAGGGCACAATTCCTATATGTGCTAACGGTTCACAGTGCCAGCCTAGAGAGATGGCCCATTCAAAAGGCCCAATGGGCTTAACGACAACCCATCGGTTTCAAGAACGATGCATCCTCGCAAGACATGATATCAAAAATGTTGTAAGGCCCTCTGATGTCCTGCGAGTCAGGTTGTCGTCCTTTTAACAGGTCACGACGTACGATCCGGGATGAAAAAATAGAAGAAAAGAAGAAAAATGGCATGAAACTGATGAAAATGTTCGAATTTGGTCTCCAAAAATGGGCACAACGAGCAAGGAGGCTGCCCCCGTCGTAGAGCTCTCAGAGAGCTTTATAATGGTATGCTGTGCACCGCATAACTCCTTACGGATCAAAAGTTATTGGCACCGAAGCAACGGAGACGTGGTCACAAACTCTACGCCCTCGGTTTGCGGGCTCGGCTTCTATATGAAGCGAAGTTGTCTTGTCCAATGATCCGTGGGATTTGGTAATAGAGATTTGGTGGATAAAGTATCTTGGCAACCCTAATCAGGGCAAAAAAAATTGAAAAGGGGTGCAACACGAGGACTTCACAAGGGGTCACCTATCCTAGTACTACTCTCACCCTAGCACGCTTAACTTCGGAGTTCTGATGGGATCCGGTGCATTAGTGCTGGTATGATCACACCCGTTATGTTGAGGGCACAATTCCTATATGTTCTAACGGTTCACAGTGCCAGCCTGGAGAGATAGCCCATTCAAAAGGCCCAATGGGCTTAACGACAACCCATCCGCTTCAACAACGCAGCATCCTCGCAAGATGTGGTATCAAAAATGTTGTAAGGCCCTCTGATGTCTCGCGAGTCAGGTTGTCGTCCTTTTCACAGCCCACGATGTACTATCCGGGATTGAAAAACAGAGGAAAAGAAGAAAAGTGGCCTAAAACTAATGAAAACGTACGATTTTGGGCTCCGAAAATGGGCACAACATGCAAGCCTAGAGAGATGCATTAGTGCTGGTATGATTGCACCCTTCATGTTGTGGGCACAATTCCTATATGTGTTAACGGTTCATAGAGCCAGCCTAGAGAGATGGCCAATTCAAAAGGCCCATTGGGCTTAACGACAACCCATCCGCTTCAACAACGCAGCATCCTCGCAAGATGTGATATCGACACGTTGTAGGGCCCTATGATGTACAGCGAGTCAGGTTGTCGTCGTTTTAACAGCTCACGACGTACGATCCGGAACGAAAAAACAGGGCAAAAGAAGAAAAGGGGCTTGAAACTGATGAAAACGTTCGATTTTGGGCTACAAAAATGGGCATATTGAGCAAGCTGGCTACCCCTGTCGTAGAGCTCTCAGAGAGCTTTGCAACGGTATACTGTGCGCCTCGTAACTCCTTCCAGAGCAAAAGTTATGGGCACTGGCCCGACGGAGACCTGGTCACAAAACCTCGGCGCTCGGGGTGGGGGCCGGGCCTCTACGTGAAGCGAAGTTGTCTTGAGCAATGTTCCGTGGGATTCAGTAATAGAGATTTGGTGGATCAAGTATCTTGGCAACCCTAACCAGGGAAAAAAAAATTGAAAAGGGGTTGCAACACGAGGACTTCCCATAGGGTCACCCATCCTAGTACTACTCTCGCCCAAGCACGCTTAACTTCGGAATTCTGATAGGCTCCGGTGCATTAGTGCTGGTATGATCGCACCCGTCCTGTTGAGGGCACAATTCTTATATGTGTTAAGGATTCACAGTCCCAGCCTTGAAAGATGGCCCATTCAAAAGGCCCAATGGGCTTAATGACAAACCATCCACTTCAACAACGCAACATCCTTGCAAGATGTGATATCGACGCATTGTAGGGCCCTTTGATGTCCCGCGAGTCAGGTTGTCATCCTTTTAACAGCTAACGACGTACGATCCGGGACGAAAAAACAGAGCAAAAGAAGAAAAATGGCATGAAACTGAAAAAAACGTTCGATTTTGGGCTCCCAAAATGAGCACAGCCAGCAAGTTGGCTGCCCCTGTCGTAGAGCTCTCAGAGAGCTTTGCAACGGTATGCTGTGCATTGCGTAACTCCTTACGGATCAAATGTTATGGGCACCGGAGCGACGCAGAGCTGGTCACAAACCCTACGCCCTCAGTTTGCGGGTCTGGCCTCTACGTGAAGCGAAGTTGTCTTGCCCAATGTTTCGTGGGATTCGGTAATAGAGATTTGGTGGATAAAGTATCTTGGAAACCCTAACGGGGCAAATAAAATTGAAAAGGCGGTACAACACGAGGACTTCCCATGGGGTCACCCATCCTAGTACTACTCTCGCCCAAGCACGCTTAACTTCGGAGTTCTGATGGGATCCAGTGCATTTGTGCTGGTATGATCACACCCGTCCTGTTGAGGGCACAATTGCTATATGTGTTAACGGTTCACAGTCCTAGCCTAGAGAGATGGCCCATTCAAAAGGTACAATGGGCTCAACGACAACCTATCCGCTTCAACAACACAGCATCCTCGCAAGACGTGATATCGACAGATTGTAGGGCCCTCTGATGTCCCGCGAGTCAGGTTGTCGTCCTTTTAACAGCTCACGACGTACGATTCGGGACGGAAAAACAGAGAAAAAGAAGAAAATTGGACTGAAACTGATGAAAACGTTCGATTTTCGGCTCCAAAAATGGCATAGTAAGCAACCTAGCTGCCCACGTCGTAAAGCTCTCAGAGAGCTTTGCAACGGTATGCTGTGCACCCCGTAACTCCTTACAAATCAAAAGTTATGGGCACCGGAGCGACGTAGACCTGGTCACAAACACTATGACCTCGGTTTGCGGGCCCGGCATCTACGTGAAGCGAAGTTGTCTTGCCCAATTTTCCGTGGGATTCAGTAATAGAGATTTGGTGGATAAAGTATCTTGGCAACCCTAACCAGGGCAAAAAAAATAGAAAAATGGGTGCAACACGAGGACTTCACAAGGGGTTACCCATACTACTACTACTCTCGCCCAAGCACGCTTAACTACAGAGTTCTGATGGGATCCGGTGCATTAGTGCTAGTATGATCACACTCGTCATGTTGAGGGCACAATTCCTATATGTGTTAACAGTTCACAGTGCCAGCTTGGAGAGATGGCCCATTCAGAAGGCCCATTAGGCTTAACGACAACCCATCCGCTTCAACAACGAAGCATCCTCGCAAGACGTGATATTAAAAATGTTGTAAGGCCCTCTGATGTCCCGAGAGTCAGGTTGTCGTCCTTTTAACAGCTCACGACGTATAATCTGGGACGGAAAAACAGAGGAAAAGAAGAAAAGTGGACTAAAACTAATGAAAATGTTCGATTTTGGGCTCCGAATATGGGCACAGCGAGCAAGCCGGCTGCCACCGTCGTAGAACTCTCAGAGAGCTTTGCAACGGTATGTTGTGCGCCACATAACTGTTTACAGATCAAAAGTTATGGGCACCGGAGCGACGGAGACCTGGTCATAAACCCTACGCCCTCGGTTTGCGGGCCCGGCCTCTACGTGAAGCGAAATTGTCTTGCCCAATGTTCCGTGTGATTCGGTAATAGAGATTTGGTGGATAAAGTATCTTGGCAACCCTAACCAGGGCAAAAAAAATTAAAAAGGGGGTGCAACACGAGGAATTCATAGGGGGTCACCCATCCTAGGACTACTTTCGCCCAAGCACGCTTAACTGCGGAGTTCTGATGGGATCCGATGCATTAGTACTGGTATGATCACACCCATCATGTTGAGCGCACAATTCCTATATGTGTTAACGGTTCATAGAGCCAGCCTAGAGAGATGGCCCATTCAAAAGGCCCAATGGGCTTAACGACAACCCATCCGCTTCAACAATGCAGCATCCTAGCAAGATGTGATATCGACACATTATAGGGCCCTCTAATGTCCCGCGAGTTAGGTTGTCGTCCTTTTAACAGCTCGCGACATAGGATCCGGGACAAAAAAAACGTAGCAAAAGAAGAAAAGTGGCTTAAAATTGATGAAAACGTTCAATTTTGGGCCACAAAAATGGGTGCAGCCGAGCAGGCTAGCTGCCCCCGTCGTAGAGCTCTTAGAGAGCTTTCCAACAGTATGCTGTGTGCCGCGTAACTCCTTACGGATCAAATGGTATCTGCACCAGAGCGACGGAGACCTGGTCACAAAACCTACGCCCTCGGTTTACGGGCTCGGCCTCTACGTGATGTGAAGTTGTCTTGCCCAATGTTCTGTGGGATTCAGTAATAGAGATTTGGTGGATAAAGTATCTTGGCAACCTTAACCAGGGTAAAAACAATTGAAAAATGGGTGCTACACGAGGACTTCCCATGGGGTCACCCATCCTAGTACTACTCTCGCCCAAGCACGCTTAACTTCGTAGTTCTGATGGGATCCGGTGCATTAGTGCTTGTATGATCGCACCCGTCATGTTGAGGGCACAATTCCTATATGTGTTAACGGTTCACAGTCCCAGCCTAGAGAGATGGCCCATTCAAAAGGCCCAATGGGCTTAACGACAACCCATCCGCTTCAAGAATGCAGCATCCTGGCAAGATCTGATATCGACACATTGTAGGGCAATCTGAGGTCCCGCGAGTTACGTTGTCGTCTGTTTAACAGCTCACGACGTACGATCCGGGATGGAAAAACAGAGCAAAAGAAGAAAAGTTGCCTAAAACTGATGAAAACGTTCAATTTTAGGCTCCAAAAATGGGCATAGCCAGCAAGATGGATGCCCCTGTCGTAGAGCCCTCAGAGAGATTTGCAACTGTATGATATGCGCTGCGTAACTCCTTACGGATCAAAAGTTATGGGCACCAGAGCGACGGAGAGCTGGTCACAAATACTACGCCCACGGTTTGCAGGCCCGGCCTCTACGTGAAGCGAGGTTGTCTTGCCCAATGTTCTGTGGGATTCGGTAATAGAGATTTGGTAGATAAAGTATCTTGGCAACCCTAACCAGCACAAAAAAAATTGAAAAGAGGGTGCAACACGAGTACTTCCCAAGGCGTCACCCATCCTAGTACTACTCTCGCCCAAGCACGCTTATCTTCGGAGTTCTTATGGGATCCAGTGCATTAGTGCTGGTATGATCGCACCCGTCATGTTGAGGGCACAATTCTTATATTTGTTAACGGTTCACAGTCCCAGCCAAGAGAGATGGCCCATTCAAAAGGCCCAATAGGCTTAACGACAACCCATCCGCTTCAACAATGCAGCATCCTTGCAAGATGTGATATCGACACATTGTAGGGCCCTCTGATGTCCCGCGAGTCAGGTTGTCATCCTTTTAATAGCTCACGACGTACGATCCGGGACGGAAAAATAGAGCAAAAGAAGAAAAGTGGCATGAAAATGATGAAAACGTTCGATTTTGGGCTCCAAAAACGAGCACAGTGAGCAAGCTAGCTGCCCCTGTCGTAGAGCTCTCAGATAGATTTGCAACGGTATGCTGTGCGCTGCGTAACTCCTTACGGATCAAAAGTTATGGGCACCGGAGCGACGGAGACGTGGTCACAAACACTACGCCCTCGGTTTGCGGGCCCGGCTTCTATGTGAAGCGAAGTTGTCTTGTCCAATGATCCGTGGGATTCGGTAATAGAGATTTGATGGATAAAGTATCTTGGCAACCCTAACCAGGGCAAAAAAAATTGAAAAGGGGGAGCAACACGAGGACTTCACAGGGGGTCAGCCATCCTAGTCCTACTCTCGTCCAAGCACACTTAACTTCACAGTTCTGATGGGATCCGGTGCATTAGTGCTGGTATGATCACACCCGTCATGTTGAGGGCACAATTCCTATATGTGTTAACGGTTCACAGTCCCAGCCTAGAGAGATGGCCCATTCAAAAGGCCCAATGGGCTTCACGACAACCCATCCGCTTCAACAACGCAGCATCCTCGCAAAACGTGATATCAAAAATGTTGTAAGGCCCTCTACTGTCCCTCGTGTCAGTTTGTCGTCCTTTTAACAGCTCACGACGTACAATCCGGGACCGAAAAATAGTGGAAAAGAAGAAAAGTGGCCTGAAACTAATGAAAACGTTCGATTTTGGGCTCCGAAAATGGGCACAGCGAGCAAGCTGGCTGCCATCGTCGTAGAACTCTCAGAGAGCTTTGCAACGGTATGTTGTGCACCGCGTAACTCCTTACGGATCAAATGTTATGGGCATCGGAGCGACGGAGACCTGGTCATAAACCCTACGCCCTCGGTTTGCGGGCCCGGCCTCTATGTGAAGCGAAGTTGTCTTGCCCAATGTTCTGTGGGATTCGGTAATAGAGATTTGGTGGATAAAGTATCTTGGCAACCCAAACCAGGGCAAAAAAAATTGAAAATGGGGTGCAACACGAGGACTTCCCATGGGGTCACCCATCCTAGTACTACTCTCGCCCAAGCACGCTTAACTTCAGAGTTCTGATGGGATCCGGTGCATTAGTGCTGGTATTATCGCACCCATCATGTTGAGGGCACAATTCCTATATGTGTTAACGGTTCACAGTGTCAGCCTAGAGAGATGGCCAATTCAAAATGCCCAATTGGCTTAACGATAACCCATCCAGTTCAACAACGCAGCATCCTCGCAAGATTTGATATCGACACATTATAGGGCAATCTGATGTCCCGCGAGTCAGGTTGTTATCCTTTTAACAGCTCATGACGTACGATTCGGGTCGGAAAAACAGGGCAAAAGAAGAAAAGTTGCCTGAAATTGATAAAAACGTTCGATTTTGGGCTCCAAAAATGGGCATACAGAGCAAACTGGCTGCCCTTGTCTTAGAGCTCTCAGAGAGCTTTGCAACGGTATGATGTGAGCTGCGTAACTCCTTACGGATAAAAAATTTATGGGCACCGGAGCGACGACGACCTGGTCAGAAACACTACGCCCTCGGTTTGCAAGCCCGACCTCTACGTGAAGCGAAATTGTCTTGCCCAACGTTCCGTGGGATTCGGTAATAGAGATTTGGTAGATAAATTATCTTGGCAACCCTAACCAGGGAAAAAAAATTGAAAAGGGGGTGCAACAAGAGTACTACCCAGGGCGTCACCCATCCTAGTACTACTCTCGCCCAAGCACGCTTAACTTCGGAGTTTTTATGGGATCTGGTGCATTAGGGCTGGTATGATCGCACCCGTCATGTTGAGGGCACAATTCCTATATGTGTTAACGGTTCACAGTCCCAGCCTAAAGAGATAGCCCATTCAAAAGGCCCAACGGGCTTAACGACAACCCATCCACTTCAGCAACGTAGCATCCTCGCAAGACGTGATATCGACACATTGTAGGGCCCTCTGATGTCCCGCGAGTCAGGTTGTCATCCTTTTAACAGCTCACGACGTACGATTCGGGACGGAAAAACAGAGCAAAAAAAGAAAAGTGGCATGAAACTGATGAAAATATTCGATTTTGGGCTCCAAAAATGGGCACCGCGAGCAAGCTGGCTGCCCCCGTCATAGAACTCTTAGAGAGCTTTGCAACTGTATGCTGTGCGCTGCGTAACTTCTTACCGATCAAAAGTTATGGGCACTGGAGCGACGGTGACCTGGTCACAAACCCTACGCCCTCGGTTTGCAGGCACGGCCTCTAGGTGAAGCAAAGTTGTCTTGCCCAATGTTCCGTGAGATTCGGTAATAGAGATTTGGTGGATAAAGTATCTTGGCAACCCTAACGGGGCAAAAAAGTTTGAAAAGGAGGTGCAACACGAGGACTTCCCAGGGGGTCACCCATCCTAGTACTACTCTTGCCCAAGCATGCTTAACTTCGGAGTTCTGATGGGATCCGTTGCATTAGTGCTAGTATGATCGCACCCATTCTGTTGAGGGCACAATTCCTATATGTGTAAACGGTTCACAGTCCCAGCCTAGAGAGATGGCCCATTCAAAAGGTCCAATGGGCTTAACGACAACCCATCCGCTTCAACAACACAGAATCCTCGCAAGACGTGATATCGACACGCTGTAGGGCCGTCTGATGTCCCGCGAGTCAGGTTGTCGCCCTTTTAACAGCTCACGACGTACGATTCGGGACGGAAAAACAGAGCAAAAGAAGAAAAATTGACTGAAACTGATGAAAACGTTCGATTTTGGACTCGAAAAATGGGCACAACGAGCAAGGTGGCTGCCCCCATCGTAGAACTGTTAGAGAGCCTTGTAATGGTATTGTGTGCACCGCATAACTCCTTACGGATCAAAAGTTATGGGCACCGGAGCGACGGAGACGTGGTCACAAACATTACGCCCTCAGTTTGCGGGCCCGGCTTCTATGTGAAGCGAAGTTGTCTTGTCCAATGATCTGTGGGATTCGGTAATAGAGATTTGATGGATAAAATATCTTGGCAACCCTAACCAGGGTAATAAAAATTGAAAATGGGGTGCAACACGAGGACTTCACCGGGGGTCACCCATCCTAGTACTACTCTCGCCCAAGCACGCTTAACTTCGGAGTTCTGATGGGATCCAGTGCATTAATGCTGGTATGATCACACTCGTCATGTTGAGTGCACAATTCCTATAAGTGTTAACGGTTCACAGTGCCGGCCTGGAGAGATGGCCCATTCAAAAGGCCCAATGGGCTTAACGACAACCCATCCGCTTCAACAACGCAGCATCCTCGCAAGGCGTGATATCAAAAATGTTGGAAGGCCCTCTGATGTCCCGCGTGTTAGGTTTTCGTCCTTTTAACAGCTCACGATGTACCATCCGGGACGGAAAAACAGTGGAAAAGTAGAAAAGTGGCCTGGAACTAATGAAAACGTTCGATTTTGGGCTCCGAAAATGGGCACAGCGAGCAAGCTGGCTGCCATCATCGTAGAACTCTCAGAGAGCTTTGCAACGGTATATTGTGCGCCGCGTAACTCCTTACGGATCAAATGTTATGGGCATCGGAGCGACGGAGACCTGGTCATAAACCCTACGCCCTCGGTTTGCGGGCCCGGCCTCTACGGGAAGCGAAGTTGTCTTGCCCAATGTTTCGTGGGATTCGGAAATAGAGACTTGGTGGATAAAGTATCTTGGCAACCCTAACCAGGGCAAAAAAAATTGATAAGGGGTGCAACACGAGGAATTCACAGGGGGTCACCTATCCTAGTACTACTCTCGCCCAAGCACGCTTAACTACGTAGTTCTGATGGGATCTGGTGCATTAGTGCTGGTATGATCGCACCCGTCATCTTGAGGGTACAATTCCTATAGGTGTTAGCGGTTCACAGTCGCAGCCTAGAGAGATGGCCCATTCAAAAGGCCCAATGGGCTTAACGACAACCCATCTACTTCAACAACGCAGCATCCTCGCAAGATCTGATATCGACACGTTGTAGGCAATCTGATGTCCCACGAGTCAGGTTGTCGTCCTATTAACACCTCATGACTTACGATCCGGGACGGAAAAACAGGGCAAAAGAAGAAAAGTCGCCTGAAACTGATGAAAACGTTGGATTTTGGGCTCCAAAAACGGGCATAGCTAGCATGCTGGCTGCCCCTGTCGTAGAACTGTTAGAGAGCCTTGTAATGGTATTGTGTGCACCGCATAACTCCTTACGGATCAAAAGTTATGGGCACCGGAGCGACGGAGACGTGGTCACAAACATTACGCCCTCGGTTTGCGGGCCCAGCCTCTACGTGAAGCGAAGTTGTCTTGTCCAATGTTCCGTGGGATTCGGTAATAGAAATTTGGTGGATAAAGTATCTTGGCAACCCTAACCAGGGCAAAAAAAATTGAAAAGGGGGGCCAACATGAGGACTTCACAGGGGGTCACCCATCCTCGTACTACTTTTGACCAAGCACGCTTAACTTCGGAGTTCTGATAGGATCTGGAGCATTAGTGCTGGTATGATCGCACCCGCCATGTTGAGGGCACAGTTCCTATATGTATTAACAGTTCATAGAGCCAGCCTAGAGAGATGGCCCATTCAATGGGCTTAACGACAACCCATTCGCTTCAACAACGCAAAATCCTCGCAAGATGTGATATCGACATGTTGTAGGGACCTCTGATGTATAGCGAGTCAGGTTGTCGTCCTTTTAACAGCTCACTACGTACGATCCGGGACCGAAAAATAGGGCAAAAGAAGAAAAGTGGCATGAAACTGATGAAAATGTTCGATTTTGGGCTCCAAAAATGGCCAGAGCGAGCAGGTTGCCTGCCCCCGTTGTAGAGCTCTTAGAGAGCTTTGCAACGGTATGCTGTACGTCGCGTAACTCCTTACGGATCAAAAGTAATGGGCACCGGAGCGATGGAGACCTAGTCACAAACCCTACGCCCTCGGTTTGTGAGCCCGGCCTCTACGTGAAGCGATGTTGTCTTGCCTAATGTTCCGTGGGATAGGGTAATAGAGATTTGGTGGATAAAGTATCTTGGCAACCTTAACCAGGGCAAAAAAAAATGAAAAGGGGGTGCAACACGAGGACTTCCTAGGGGGTCACCCGTCCTAGTACTTTTCTCGCTCAAGCATGCTTCACTTCGGAGTTTTGATGGGATTCGATGCATTGGTGCTGGTATGATCGCACCCGTCATGTTGGGGGCACAATTCCTATTTGTGTTAACAGTTCACAGTCCCAACCTAGAGAGATGGCCCTTTCAAAAGGCCTAATGGGCTTAACGACAACCCATCCGCTTCAACAATGCAGCATCCTCGCAAGATGTGATATCAACACGTTGTAGGGCAATCTGATGTCCCGCGAGTCAGGTTGTCGTCCTTTTAACAGCTCACGACGTACGATCCGGGACGAAAAAACAGAGCAAAAGAAGAAAAGTGGCATGAAATTGATGAAAATGCTGGATTTTGGGCTCCAAAGACTGGCAGAGCAAGCTTGCTTGCTGCCCTTGTCATAGAGCTCTCAGAGAGCTTTGCAACGGTATGTTGTGCGCTGCGTAACTCCTTACGGATCAAAAGTTATGGGCACCGGAGCGAAGGAGACCTGGTCACAAACCCTACGCCCTCGGTTTGCATGCCCGGCCTCTACGTGAAGCGAAGTTGTCTTGCCCAATGTTCTGGGGGATTCGATAATAGAGATTTGGTGGATAAAGTATCTTGGCAACCCTAACCAGGGCCAAAAAAAATAGAAAAGGGGGTGCAACAAGAGGATTTCCATGGGGGTCACCCATCCTAGTACTACTCTCGCCCAAGCACGCTTAACTTCGGAGTTCTGATGGGATCCGATTCATTAGTGCTGGTATGTTCACACCCGTCATGTTGAGGGCACAATTCCTATATGTGTTAACGGTTCACAGTCCCAGCCTAAGGAGATGGCCCATTCAAAAGGCCCAATGGGCTTAACGACAACTCGAGCGCTTCAACAACGCAGCATTCTCGCAAGACGTGATATCGACACGTTGTAGGGCCCTATGATGTCCCGCGAGTCAGGTTGTCGTCCTTTTAACTGCTCACGACGTACGATCCGGGACGAAAAAACAGGGCAAAAGACCAAAAGTGGCCTGAAACTGATGAAAATGTTCGATTTTGGGCTCCAAAAAGGGTACAACGAGCAAGCTCGCTGCCCCCGTCGTAGAGCTCTCAGAGAGCTTTGCAACGGTACGTTGTGCTCTGCGTAACTCCTTACAAATCAAAAGTTATGGGCACCGGAACAACGGAGACCTGGTCACAAACCCCACGTCCTCGGTTTGAGGGCATGGCCTCTACGGGAAAGGAAGTTGTCTTGCCCAATGTTCCGTGGGATTCGGTAATAGAGATTTGGTGGATAAAATATCTTGGCAACCCTAACCAGAGCAAAAAAATTGAAAAGGGGGTGCAACACGAGGTCTTCCCTGGGGGTCACCCATCCAAGTACCACTCACGCCCAAGCACACTTAACTTCGAAGTTCTGATGGGATCCAATGCACTAGTGCAGGTATGATCGCAACCGTCATGTTGAGGGCACAATTCCTATATGTGTTAATGGTTCACAGTCCCAGGCTAGAGAGATGGCTCATTCAAAAGGCCCAATGGGCTTAACGACAACCCATCCGCTTCAACAATGCAGCATCCTCGCAAGACGGGATATTGACACGTTGTAGGGCCCTCTGATGTACCACGAGTCAGGTTGTCGTCCTTTTAACAACTCACAACGTACGATCCAGGACGGAAAAACAGGGCAAAAGAAGAAAAGTGTCCTGAAACTGATGAAAACGTTCGATTTTGGTCTCCAAAAATTGGCACAATGAGCAATATCGCTGCCCCCGCCGTGTTGAGGGCATAAATCCCTTATGTGTTGATGGTTCACAGTCCTAGCCTAGAGAGATGGTTGATTCAAAATGCCCAATGGGCTTAACGACAATCCATCCGCTTCAACAGCGCAGCATCCTCACAACACTTGATATCAACGCGTTATAGGGCCCTCTAATGTCCAGTGAGTTAGGTTGTTGTCCTTTTAATAGCTCACGACATACGATCCGAGATGAAAAAATAGAGCAAAAGAAGAAAAGTGGACTGAAATGGGTGAAAACGTTCGATTTTGGGCTAGCTGCCCACGTCGTAGAGCTCTTAGAGAGCTTTGCAATGGTATGCTATGCGCCACGTAACTCCTTACGGATCAAAAGTTATTGGCACCGGAGCGACGGAGACCTGGTCACAAACCCTACGCCCTCGGTTTGCGGGCCCGGCCTCTACGTGAAGCGTAGTTGTCTTGCCCAATGTTACGTGGGAATCAGTAATAGAGATTTGGTGGATAAAGTATCTTGGCACCAAGGCAAAAAAAAATGAAAAGGGGGTGCAACACGAGGACTTCCCAGGGGGTCACCCATCCTAGTACTACTCTCGCCGAAGCACGCTTAACTCCGGAGTTCTGATGGGATCCGGTGCATTAGTGCGGGTATGATCGCACCCGTCATGTTGAGGGCACAATTCCTATATGTGTTAACGGTTCACAGTCCTAGCCTAGAGAGATGGCCCATTCAAAAGGCCAAATGGGCTTAACGACAACCCATCCGCTTCAACAATGCATCATCCTCGCAAGACGTGATATCGACATGTTGTAGGGCCCTCTGATGTCCCGCGAGTCAGGTTGTCGTCCTTTTAACAGCTCACATCGTACGATCCGGGACGAAAAAACAGAGCAAAAGAACAAAAATGGCCTCAAACTGATAAAAACGTTCGATTTTAGGCTTCAAGAAGGGCACAGCGAGCAAGCTGGCTGCCTACGTCGTAGAGCTCTCAGAGAGCTTTGCAACGGTATTCTGTGCGCCGCGTAACTCCTTTCGGATCAAAAGTTATAGGCACCGAAGCGACGGAGACCTGGTCACAAACCCTACGCCCTCGGTTTGCGGGCCCGACCTCTACGTGAAGCGAATTTCTTGCCCAATGTTCTGTGGGATTCGGTAATAGAGATTTGGTGGATAAAGTTTCTTGGCAACCCTAACCAGGGCAAAAAAAATTGAAAAGGAGGTGCAACACGAGGACTTCCCAGGGGGTCACCCGTCCTAGTACTACTATCGCCCAAGCAAGCTTAACATCGGAGTTCTGATGAGATCCAGTGCATTAGTGCTGGTATGATCGAACCCGTCATCTTGAGGGCACAATTCCTAAATGTGTTAACGATTCACAGTCCCAGTCTAGAGAAATGGCCCATTCAAAAGGCCCAATGGGCTTTACGACAACCCAGCCGCTTCAACAACGTAGCATCCTCGCAAGACGTGATATCGCCACATTGTAGGGCCCTCTGATGTCCCGCGAGTCCGGTTGTCAACCTTTTAACTGCTCACGACGTACGATCCGGGATGAAAAAACAGAGCAAATGATGAAAAGTGGCCTGAAACTGATGAAAAGTTTTGATTTTGGGCTCGAAAAATGGTCACAGCGAGCAAGCTTGCTGCCCCCGTCGTAGAGCTCTCAGAGAGATTTACAATGGTATGTTGGGCGCTGCGTAACTCCATACGGATCAAAAGTTATGAGTATCGGAGCGACGGAGACCTGGTCACAAACCCTACGCCCTCGGTTTGCGTGCCCGGCCTCTACGTGAAGTGAAGTTGTCTTGCCCAATATTCCGTGGGATTTGGTAATAGGGATTTGGTGGATAAAGTATCTTGGCAACCCTAACCAGGGCAAAAAAAATTGAAAATGGGGTGCAACACGAGGACTTCACAGGGGGTCACCCATCTTAGTACTACTCTCACCCAAGCACGCTTAACTTCGGAGTTCTGACGGGATCCGGTGCATTGGTGCTGGTATGATCGCACCCGTCATGTTGAGGGCAAAATTCCTATTTGTGTTAACGGTTCACAGTCCCAACCTAGAGAGATGGCCTATTGAAAAAGCCTAATGGGCTTAACGACAACCCATCCTCTTCAACAACGCAGCATCCTCGCAAGATGTGATATCGACACGTTGTAGGGCAATCTGATGTCCCGCGAGTCAGGTTGTCATCCTTTTAACAGCTTACGACGTACGATCTGGGACGGATAAACAGAGCAAAATATGAAAAGTGGCATGAAATTGATGAAAACGTTGGATTTTGGGTTCCAAAGACGGGTAGAGCAAGCTTGCTTGCTGCCCCTGTCATAGAGCTCATAGAGAGCTTTGCAACGATATGCTGTGCGCCGCGTAACTCTTTACGGATCAAAAGTTCTAGGCACCGGAGCGACGGAGACCTGGTCACAAACCCTGTGCCCTCGGTTTGCAGGCCCAGCCTCTACGTGAGGCGAAGCTGTCTTGCCCAATGTTCCGTGGGATTCAGTAATAGAGATTTGGTGGATAAAGTATCTTGGCAACCCTAACCAGAGCAAAAAAAATAGAAAAGGGGGTGCAACAAGAGGACTTCCTTGGGGGTCGACCATCCGAGTACTACTCTTGCCCATGCACGCTTAACTTCGGAGTTCTGATGGGATCTAGTTCATTACTGCTGGTATGATCGCACCCGTCATGTTGAGGGCATAATTCCTATATGTGTTAACAGTTGACTATCCCAGCCTAGAGATATGGCCCATTCAAAAGGCCCAATGGGCTTAACGACAACTCGAGCGCTTCAACAACGCAGCATTCTCGCAAGACGTGATATCGACACATTGTAGGGCCCTCTGATCTCCTGCGAGTAAGGTTGTCGTCCTTTTCACAGCTCACGATGTACGATCCGGGACGGAAAAATAAGGCAAAAGAAGAAAAGTGGCCTGAAACTGATGAAAATGTTTGATTTTGGGCTCCAAAAATGGGCACAACGAGCAAGCTCGATGCCCCCGTCGTAGAGCTCTCAGAGAGCTTTGCAACGGTATGGTGTGCGTCGCGTAACTCCATACGGATCAAAAGTTATGGGCACTAGAGCGACGGAGACCTGGACACAAACCCCACATCCTCGGTTTGAGGGCCCGGCCTCTACGTGAAGGGAAGTTGTCTTGCCCAATGTTTTGTGGGATTCGGTAATAGAGATTTGGTGGATAAAGTATCTTAGCAACCCTAACTAGGGCCAAAAAATTGAAAAGGGGGTGCAACACGAGGACTTCCCTCGGGGTCACCCATCCAAGTACCACTAACACCCAAGCACGCTTAACTTCGGAGTTTTGATGGGATCCAATGCACTAGTGCTGGTATGATTGCACCCGTCATGTTGAGGGCACAATTCCTATATGTGTTAATGGTTCACAGTCCCAGCCTTGAGAGATGGCCCATTCAAAAGGCCTAATGGGCTTAACGACAACCCATCCGCTTCAACAACGCAGCATCCTCGTACGACGTGATATCGAAACGTTGTAGGGCCCCTTGATGTCCCGCGAGTCAGGTTGTCGTCCTTTTAACAGCTCACATCGTACGATTCGGGACAAAAAAACAGAGCAAAAGAACAAAAATGGCCTGAAACTAATAAAAACGTTCGATTTAGGGCTCCAAAAAGGGCACAGTGAGCAAGCTGGCTGCCTACGTCGTAGAGCTCTCAGAGAGCTTTGCAACGGTATTTTGTGCGCCGCGTAACTCCTTACGGATCAAAAGTTATGGACACCGGAGCGACGGAGACCTGGTCACAAACCCTATGCCCTCGGTTTGCGGGCCCGACCTCTACGTGAAGCGAATTTCTTGCCCAATGTTCTGTGGGATTCGCTAATAGAGATTTGGTGGATAAAGTATCTTGACAACCCTAACCAGGGAAAAAAAAATTGAAAAGGGGGTGCAACACGAGGACTTCCCAAGGGGTCACCCGTCCTAGTACTACTATTGCCCAAGCAAGCTTAACTTCGGAGTTCTGATGGGATCCGGTACATTAGTGCTGGTATGATCGAACCCGTCATCTTGAGGGCACAATTCCTAAATGTGTTACGATTCACAGTCCCAGTCTTGAGAGATGGCCCATTCAAAAGGCCCAATGGGCTTAACGACAACCCATCCACTTCAACAACGCAGCATCCTCGCAAGACGTGGTATCGACACGTTGTAGGGCCCTTTGATGTCCCGCGAGTCAGGTTGTCAACCTTTTAACTGCTGACGACGTACGATCAGGGATGGAAAAATAGAGCAAAAGATGAAAAGTGGCCTGAAACTGATGAAAAGTTTCGATTTTGGGCTCGAAAAATGGTCACAGCGAGCAAGCTCGCTGCCCCCGTCGTAGAGCTCTCAGAGAGATTTACAACGGTATGCTGGGCGCTGCGTAACTCCCTACAGATCAAAAGTTATGGGTATCGGAACGACGGAGACATGGTCACAAACCCTACGCCCTTGGTTTGCGGGCCCGACCACTACGTGAAGCGAAGTTGTCTTGCCCAATGTTCCGTGGGATTTGGTAATAGGGATTTGGTGGATAAAGTATCTTGGCAACCCTAACCAGGGCAAAAAAATTTGAAAAGGGGGTGCAACACGTGGACTTCACAGGGGGTCACCCATCCTAGTACTACTCTCGCCCAAGCACGCTTAACTTCAGAGTTCTGATGGGATCCAGTGTATTAGTACTGGTATAATCGCACCCGTCATGTTGAGGGCACAATTCCTATATGTGTTAATGGTTCATTGTCCCAGCCCAGAGAGATGGCCCATTCAAAAGGCCCAATGGGATTAACAACAACCTAGCCACTTCAACAACGCAGCATCCTCGCAAGACGTGATATTGACACATTGTAGGGCCCTCTGATGTCCCGCGAGTCAGGTTGTCATCCTTTTAACAGCTCACGACGTACGATCCGGGATGAAAAAATTGAGCAAAAGAACAAAAGTGACCTGAAACTGATGAAAACGTTCGATTTAGGGCTCCAAAAAGGGGCACATCAAGCAAGCTAGCTACCTCCGTCGTAGAGCTCTCAGAAAGCTTTGCAACGGTATGCTGTGCACCGCGTAACTCCTTACGGATCTAAAGTTATGGACACCGGAGCGACGATGACCTGGTCACAAACCCTACGCCCTCGGTTTGCGTGTCAGCCTTTACGTGAAGCGAAGTTGTCTTGCCCAAGTTTCGTGGGATTCGATAATAGAGATTTGGTGGATAAAGTATCTTGGCAACCCTAAGCAGGGCAAAAAAAATTGAAAAGGGGGTGCAACACGAGGACTTCCTAGGGGGTCACCCATCCTAGTACTACTCTCGCCCAAGCATGCTTAACTTCGGAGTTCTGATGGGATCCGGTGCATTACTGCTGGTATGATCGTACCCGTCATGTTAATGGCACAATTCCTATATGTGTTAACGGTTCACAGTGCCAGCCTAGAGAGATGGCCCATTCAAAAGGCCCAATGGGCTTAACGGCAACCCATCCGCTTCAACAACGCAGCATCTTTGCAAGATGTGATATCGACACATTGTAGGGCCCTATGATGTACCATGAGTCTGGTTGTCGTCCTTTTAACAGCTAACGACGTACGATCCGGGATGAAAAAATAGGGCAAAAGAAGAAAAGTAGCCTAAAACATATGAAAACATTCAATTTTTGGCTCCCAAAACGGGCACAGCAAGCAAGGTCGTTGCCCCCATCGTAGAGCTCTCAGAGAGCTTTGCAACGGTATGCTGAGCTCCGCGTAACTCCTTGCGGATCAAAAGTTATGGGCGCCGGAGCGACGGAGACCTGGTCACAAACCCTACGTCCTCGGTTTGAGGGTCCGGCCTCTACGTGAAGCGATGTTGTCTTGCCCAATGTTCCGTGGGATTCGGTAATAGAGATTTGGTGGATAAAGTATCTTGGCAACCCTAACCAGGGCAAAAAAATTGAAAATGGGGTATAAAACGAGGACTTCCCTGGGGGTCACCCATCCTAGTACTACTCACGCCCAAGCACGCTTAACTTCGGAGTTCTTATAGGATCCAGTGCATTAATGCTGGTATGATCGCACCCGTCATGTTGAGGGCACAATTCTTATATGTGTTAATGGTTCACAGTCCCAGCCTAGAGAGATGGCCCATTCAAAAGGCCCAATGGGCTTAACGACAACCCATTCGCTTCAACAACACAGCATCCTCGCAAGACGTGATATTAAAACGTTGTAGGGCCCTCTGATGTACCGCAAGTCAGGTTGTTGACCTTTTAACAATTCACGACGTACGATCCGGGACAGAAAAATAGGGTAAAAGAAGAAAAGTGTCATGAAACTGATGAAAACGTTCGATTTTGGGCTCCAAAAATTGGCACAATGACCAAGCTCCCTGCGCCCGTCGTGTTAAGGACATAATTCCTACATGTGTTAACGGTTCACAGTCCCAACCTAGAGAGATGTCCCATTCAAAAGGCCTAATGGGCTTAACGACAACCCATCCGCTTCAACAACGCAGCATCCTCGCAAGACATGATATCGACACGTTGTATGGCCCTCTGATGCCCCGCGAGTCAGGTTGTCATTCTTTTAACAGCTCACGACATAAGATCCGGGATGAAAAAACAGAGCAAAAGAAGAAAAGTGGACTGAAACTGGGGAAAACGTTCAGTTTTGGGCTCCAAAAATGGGCACAGCGAGCAAGCTCGCTTCCCACGTCGTAGAGCTCTCAGAGAGCTTTGCAACGGTATGTTGTGCGCCACGTAACTCCTTAGGAATCAAAAGTTATAGGCACCGGAGCGACGAAGACCTGGTCAAAAACCCTACGTCCTCGGTTTGCGAGCCCAGCCTCTACGTGAAGCAAAGTTGTCTTGCTCAATGTTCAATGGGAATCAGTAATAGAGATTTGGTGGATAAAGTATCTTGGCACCAGGGCAAAAAAAATTGAAAAGGGGATGCAACACGAGGACTTCCCACAGGATCACCCATCCTAGTACTACTCTCGCCCAAGCACGCTTAACTTCGGAGTTCTGATGGGATCCGGTGCATTAGTGCTGGTATGATCGCACCCGTCATGTTGAGGGCACAATTCCTATATGTGTTAATGGTTCACAGTCCTAGCCTAGAGAGATGGCCCATTCAAAAGGCCCAATGGGCTTAACGATAACCCATCCGCTTCAACAATGCATCATCCTCGTAAGACGTGATATCGACACGTTGTAGGGCCCTCTAATGTCCAGCAAGGCAGGTTGTCGTCCTTTTAACAGCGCACGACGTACAATCCGGGATGGAAAAACAAAGCAAAAGAAGAAAAGAGGCTTGAAACTGATAAAAATGTTCAATTTTGGGCTCCAAAAAGTGTCACAGCAAGCAAACTGGCTGCCTACGTCGTAGAGCTCTCAAAGAGCTTTGCAACGGTATGTTGTGCACCGCGTAACTCCTTACGGATCAAAAGTTATGGGCACCGGAGCGACGGAGACCTGGTCAGAAACCCTACACCCTCGGTTTGCGGGCCCGGCCTCTACTTGAAGCGAAGTTGTCTTGCCCAATGTTCCGTGCGATTCGATAATAGAGATTTGGTGGATAAAGTATCTTGGCAACCCTTACCAGGGCAAAAAAAATTGAAAAGGGGGTGCAACACGAGGACTTCCCAGGGGCCAATGTTCCGTGGGATTTGTTATGCCCCTTCCTGTCACAATAAGAACTGCTGACGGACTGATTAGCCGGTGAACTACCTATGGATTCACAGGCGGAAGAGGCTGATGGCGCTTTCATCGGGCCACGGTTATTCCCTGGTCTGTTCTGGCTCTGGCCCTGATTACTACCCTGACTCTGGAATTTCGTCTGCTGACTTGGAGGCTGGTATGGTTTCTTGTTTAGCTGACTCGAACCGGCTCCATCTGGTTTCCTCTTCTCTACTCGAGAGGCAGCATCAAAGAGAGCATAATAGGTATCAAAGTCATGAGAAGCCAACTGGTCCTGAATCTCTGGCCTCAATCCAATAGTAAATTTCCACATTCTCGCCTCCGGAGTACAAACCGTATATTGAGCATAACGGGACAGTCAATCAAAACGAGCCTCGTACTGGGCCACCGTCATATTACCCTGGGTCAAGTGCATGAACTCCTCGATTGGCCTCTGCCTAGAAACTGCAGGTACATATTTCTCCTTAAATGCCTTAACGAAATTACCCCACAAGTGAGGTGTTTGATCAGTCTCCCACAGTGCCTTTACAGTGTGCCACCAATGCTCGGCATCCCCGTGCAACAGAAATACAGCTAACTCCACTTTTTCTTCATCTGTATAATCAAGTGGCCTGAAAATCTTCTCAATCTCGGGCAGCCAAGCCTCTGCTTTCTCATCATCAACTTCCCCGTAGAATTTAGACGGGCGAAAGTCAAAGAATTCCCTCATTCTGCTATGTCTCCCATGGTTACCCTCATTCCTGTTGTTGATGTTGTTGTTGTTGGCTTCACGAGAATCCTGACACTCCATCACACATGATACACGATCCATGGCATTTTCCATCATATTAAACATAGCTATACCGGGATTAGTCTGATAGGCATCCCCGGTCTCTTGAGGTTCACCGCTCCTATTAGTAGTACGGGTACTAGGGCCAGCCATCTATAGGCACAAATTACGATGTACAATTTATTGAAATATGACAATTAAGAATCTAACGCATATGATATGCAACATAATATAGGTACAATTCTAAAAACATTTAAGGCAGGTAAGTCACTTAAGCACATAGAACATAGAAGGCACATTTATCACACAATAACACATAAACAAGTCATCCTAATTATCTTAAGGTTCCACCTACGGTCCGAGAGTTAAACCCGGCTTAAGCAATCTTCGCTCTGATGCCATTCTTCTAACGTGTCACGCCCCAACCTAGCCTATAAGGTTAGACTAGGGTGTGAACTAGCATTCAAGTAATATCACGTACTTAGCTGTTTATGAAGATTAACACCAAATGATTTAGTCTAAACTCCAAAGTTTTTATGGAAAACCGGCAGCATAACGGCTGTAATTGGCCCTTTGGTTTAACCTAATTCTCTAAACGCCTCAAAATTTACCATCTCAAATTCATTTCCAACTAAGATTACTAATTTACCATCAATTGAATTGCCTATTGGTTATTTCGACGTCCCGTTTGATTTATAACCTAGCATGATACTATGTCTCGTTTAATTATTTATCCTCGTTACAAATATACCTGTTGATCTTAGCTCAATAGAAAGTACCTGTTAAGATTGTATAAGTTCATTTACTTAGTTCTTAACTAAAGCGTCATAACCTAAGATTGATACTAGCGGTAATAAAAGCAAAACGATCATAGTAGTGTCATGTCTAGCATCAGTCTACTTAATATAAGTACAAACCAAAATTAGACCCCAAATTACAACGAGGGTCTTTTACATCATGACATCGAGCAACATAAAAGGAAATAGTCTTCAAGTAACATAAAGTTCACAAGTAGTCACATTCAAGCAAAACAAACAATGACAGGCAGTCACTCCAGAGGTTCATCATTAGGCACACCATCCTCGGGTACCTGTTCTGGGTCTTCTTCACCTGAGATGATAAAAGAGGGTGAGTCCTTATGAACTCAGCGAGGGGGAACGAGAAATAAGTTTTGAAACTCATTTTCCAGTTCAACTTATGAAAATCCCTTTTGCAAGCATGAACACAACATAAATATAAGTACAGAAACAGGAATACCAGTCTTTCCTCCCCGAGGTTCTCTAGGAACCAAGCGAGCGTACTTATACACATAGTAAAAAGGATACAGTGAGTTTTTTCTCTCAGATCAGTTCCAGGATCAGTTGTTGCGGCCGACTTTAAATCATCCCCCAAACACGCCAGGTGGGTGTACTCCGGATGTACCCCGAAATCCTACGACCCAACTCTCCGAGGAAGTCTAGCCCTCAAGTGAGAGAGGGAATGGGACCATGGTAGTCACGGGAGCACCAGCAAGCCCGATGCCGCCCGGTGTGCGTGATCGCTACCATGCCAACAGGAAAGGTTGCAACTTTGTATGCAAATGCACATTCATGACAGGTAATATATCACAGTAGGAGGACAACAAAGTAGGTTGCCTCTGGACAGTCATAAGATTGCACATTGACAGGTAAACAAGCAGGGCACGACAAGACATAAAATGTGACTGTAAAGGCATGTACAGTTATATAAAAATTAAATGGGCAGGCATGTATCACATGTAAATCAGGCCATATAACTCATTAAGAAGCCCACGTGATCAAGTGATAAGATTATTCACCATGCAATGATATCAACAAGGGTTCGGATGCAAGGAAAGCTTATTTGTCAACATGCAATGGTCAAAATCCCATTTAAAGTTATAAGACAATTACGGGCAGCCCACTAAGCATATAATTTCCACACAATATCCAAATGATCAACACTTAGCAAGACTACCTAGTCATTAGGGTTTCTGTTTCATGCTTAATCGTGTGATTAAAACCCTAAGTCAACTCAAAATCATTCTCAAGTCATGCATCATTCAATTCAAGCATCCTCAAGTACTCAAAACAGTCCACATAACATCCCAACACCACATTTCCACACAATTAGTACCACAAGAGAGGTTACAACAATTTTCCAAGCATGTAGTTAAGTGAAACCTTTACTGCAATAGGCTGTTTTCTCACAATCAATAGGATAATCAAACAATCTCCAAATTCAGTGAATAAGATGTCAAATTAAAGCTTAAGAAGTTAACTAAAATCAGAAACAAACCTTGCATCAATTGGAGTTCGGAATCATTAGTTATAGCCGAAACAGTGAGGTAGCACAAAACTGTCCAGATTTGCACACTTTTCAGAAATTGACGTTTTTGAGGTCCTTAGGGTCAGTTTTAGCCTTGGTCCATTTCTGACAAAATTGTCCAGAACTGAAAAATATAGTATCACACCAAATTTCATGCATTTTGGACATCATTTACTAAGTCAAAGATGGTTCGTTCCACAAGGTCAGTGCATCTGCCAAAACCTGCTTCATTTTTCCAGATTTCCAGATTTGGTCACAATTTAAAGCTTTGCCATTTTGAGGACCTTAGAGTCAAAATTTGCTTCGACCTATTTCTGGGAAAAATGTTCAAAACTGTCCAAACTAGTCACCTACCAATTTTCATAAATTTTCAACATCATTTTCCTAGCTAAAATTATCTCGAACAGACTGGTCAGAGAGCTGTCAACAATTTCGACTTCTCCTAGCATCATTTTCAAGCCAAGATCTTGCCTTGCATGGTTGTTTAAGCTTATGAACGACCATATAGCTCAAGTACAGAATCAAATACACACATTTATGAGCATGCATGTGAATTTTTGAAGAGTTTTCAAAAGGTTTTAACCCTCACCTTAGCAATCAACCACAAAGATGCTCAAAAACCTTGTTGAAGCACAACCTTCTTCCTCTCCTTGCTTAGCCGAAAACCCAACTAGCTTTTCTCTATTTTTCCTAGCTTAGTGATCAATCTCTTAGCACATGCATGAAGTTAGAACATGAAGAAAAGAAATGGATGCCAAGAAGCTTACCTAGGCCGAATAGAGTCTTCAATGCACATGCATGTGTAATTTTCACCTCCTAGCTAGCTCGGTTGAGGTTCTTTGCTTGTATCTTGCTTTGCTTAGCTATGGTGTGAAGAAGAGAAGCTAAGAAGATGAAGAACTCAGCCAAGGCCGAGAATGAGAGAGGAAAATGAGAGGGAAGAGAGAAAGATTGAAAAGGAAATGAAGAAATGACAAGAATAAAACTCTTTTGCATTCACCCAAGCTTTGGCCGGCCTTGGCCTTCCAACTCTCTTTTTTTTTTTTCTTCAAGGTGGAATTTTGAAATGTTAGCATGGGCTATGAGTTTTTGGTCGAGCAAGAAAGTGATGTGAGGTGGATTTGATCATATTTTTATGCATTTTGTGCCATAGTTTGTCTAAGCATACATAGTTGATTATAAAATTGTTCAAACCTTGTGCAAAACCATGGTATGGTCGGCCAAGCATGTGGGAAAATTCTGAATTTTGTCTTGGTTAAGCTTATTTTATTGCTTGTGTTTGGAAGTGCAAAAAGAAAAGGAATAAAGAATGAAGAATGTTTAGTGTTTGGTGCATTTTTTGTCTTCTAGTGAGTTGAATTAAGATTATTATATTGATAGTGGATTTTGTAGGATTGTTTAATAGTCTAGTGCTCCGTGAAAGATGCTTTCTTGATTAGCGTGAAGGCACGCTTTCCTAGGTCTAGGGCACGCACTATGAGGTAGGACATGAACTACGAGATGAACGCACATTTTCCAAGTAAGTGCATTCAACCGTAAACGAATGCACATAAGTCAATGCACGGCCCAAAAAATGAACACAATTCTTAAACCTAGGTCATGGCAAGCAAATCTAAGTTAGGGCACACGAAGCTCGGTTTCGCACGCAAATCGGGGTCGGGCCTCACAACTTCGCAAGGGGTCACCCATCCTAGTACTATTCTCGCCCAAGCAAGCTTAACTTTGGAGGTCTGATGGGATTCGGTGCATTAATGCTGGTATGATTGCACCTGTCATGTTGAGGGCACAATTCCTATATGTGTTAACGGTTCACAGTCCCAGACAAGAGAGATGGCCCATTCAAAAGGCCCAATGGGCTTAACGACAACCCATCCGCTTCAACAACGCAGCATTCTCGCAAGATGTGATATTGACACGTTGTAGGGCCCTCTGATGTTCTGCGAGTCAGGTTGTCGTCCTTTTAAGAGCTCACGACGTACGATCCAGGACAAAAAAATAGAGCAAAAGAAGAAAAGTGGCCTGAAACTGATGAAAATGTTCGATTTTGTGCTCCAAATATGGGCACAGCGAGCAAGCTGGCTGCCCCCGTCGTAGAGCTCTCAAAGAGCTTTGCAACGGTATGCTGTGCGCTGCGTAACTCCTTACGGATCAAAAGTTATGGGCACCAGAGCGACGGAGACCTGGTCACAAACCCTACGCCCTCGGTTTGCGGGCCCGGCCTCTACGTGAAGCGAAGTTGTCTTGCCCAATGTTCTGTGGGATTCGGTAATAGAGATTTGGTGGATAAAGTATCTTGGCAACCCTAACCAGGGCAAAAAAAATTGAAAAGGGGGTACAACACAAGGACTTCCCAGGGGGTCACCCATCCTAGTACTACTCTTGCCCAATCACTCTTAACTTCGGAGTTCTGATGGGATCCGGTACATTAGTGATGGTATGCTCGCCCCCGTCATGTTAAGAGCACAATTCTTATATATGTTCACGGTTCACTGTCCCACCCTAGAGAGATGGCCAATTCAAAAGGCCGATGGGCTTAACGACAACCCATCAGCTTCAACAACGCAGCATCCTCGCAAGACGTGATATCGACACATTGTAGGGCCCTCTGATGTCCCACATGTCATATTGTCGTCCTTTTCACAGCTCACGACGTACGATCTGGGACAGAAAAACAAAGCAAACGAAGAAAAGTGGCCCGAAACTAATGAAAACGTTCAATTTTGGGCTCTAAAAACGGGCACAGCCGAGCAGGCTTGCTGCTCCCGTCGTAGAGCTCTCACAGAGCTTTGCAACGGTATGCTGGGCGCGGCGTAACTACTTACGGATCAAAAGTTATGGGCATCAGAGCGACGGAGACCTGGTCACAAACCCTACGCCCTCGGTTTGTGGGCCCGGCCTCTACGTGAAGCGAAGTTGTCTTGCCCAATGTTCCGTGGGATTCGGTAATAGAGATTTGGTGGATAAAGTATCTTGGCAATCCTAACCAGGGCAAAAAAAATTGAAAAGAGGGTGCAACACGAGGACTTCCCACGGGGTCAGCCATCTTAGTACTACTCTCGCCCAAGCACGCTTAACTTCAGAGCTCTGATGGGATCCAGTGCATTAGTGATGGTATGATCGCACCCGTCATGTTGAGGGCATAATTCCTATATGTGTTAACGGTTCAAAGTCCCAACCTTGAGAGATGGTCATTCAAAAGGCCCAATGGACTTAACGACAACCCATCTGCTTCAACAATGCAGCATCCTTACAAAACGTGATATTGACACGTTGTAGGGCCCTCTGATGTCCCGCGAGTCAGGTTGTCATCCGTTTAACAGCTTACGACGTACGATCCAGGATGGAAAAAATAGAGTAAAAGAACAAAAATGGCCTGAAACTGATGAAAATGTTCAATTTTGGGCTCCAAAAATGGGCACAGCGAGCAAGCTAGCTTCTCCCGTCGTAGAGCTCTCAAAGAGCTTTGCAACGGAATGCTGTGCGCCTCGCAACTCCTTACAGATCAAAAATTATGGGCACCGGAGCGACGGAGACCTGGTCTCAAACCCTACGCCCTCGGTTTGCGAGTCCGGCCTCTACGTGAAGCGAAGTTGTCTTGCCGAACGGTCCGTGGGATTCGGTAATAGGGATTTGGTGGATAAAGTAACTTGGCAACCCTAACCAGGGCAAAAAAAAATTAAAAATGGGTGCAACACGAGGACTTCCCAGGGGGTCACCCATCCTAGTACTACTCTTGCCCAAGCACGCTTAACTTCGGAGTTCTGATGGGATCCGGTGCATTAGTGCTGGTACGATAGCACCCGTCATGTTGAGGGCACAATTCCTATATGTGTTAACGGTTCACAGTCCCAACCGAGAGAAATGGCCCATTCAAAAGGCCCAATGGGCTTAACGATAACCCATCCGCTTCAACAATGCAGCATCTTCGCAAGACGTGATATCGATACATTGTAGGGCCCTCTTATGTCTCGCGAGTCAGGTTGTCATCCTTTTAACGGCTCACGACATACAATCCAGGACGGAAAAATAGAGCAAAAGAAGAAAAGTGGACTGAAACTGATTAAAACGTTCTATTTTGGGCTCGAAAAACGAGCACAGGGAGAAAGCTGGCTGCCCACGTCGTAGAGCTCTCAGAGAGCTTTGCAACGGTATACTGTGCGTCGCGTCACTCTTTACGGATCAAAAGTTATGGGCACCGGAGTGACGAAGACCTGGTCACATACCCTACGCCCTCGGTTTGCGTGCCCGACCTTTACGTGAAGCGAAGTTGTCCTGCCCAATGTTTCGTGGGATTCGGTAATAGAGATTTGGTGGATAAAGTATCTTGGCAACCCTAACCAGGGCAAAAAAAATTTGAAAAGGGGGTGCACCACGAGGACTTCCCAGGGGGTCCCCAGTCCTAGTACTACTCTCGCCCAAGCACTATTAACTTCAGAGTTCTGATGGGATCCGGTGCATTAGTGCTGGTATGATCGTACCAGTCATGTTGAGGGCACAATTCCTATATGTGTTAACGGTTCACAGTGCCAGCCTGGAGAGATAGCCCATTCAAAATGCCCAATGGGCTTAACAACAACCCATCCGCTTCAACAACGCAGCATCCTTGCAAGACGTGATATCAAAACGTTATAGGGCCCTCTTATGTACCGAGTGTCAGGTTGTCGTCCTTTTAACAGCTCACGACGTACGATTTGGGACCGAAAAATAGGGCAAAAGAAGAAAAGTGGCATGAAACTCATGAAAACGTTCGATTTTGAGCTCCAAAAAAGGGCAAAGCGAGCAAGCTCGCTGCCCCCATCGTAGAGCTCTTAGAGAGCTTCGCAACGGTATGCTGTACGCTGCGTAACTCCTTACGGATGAGAAGTTATGGGCATATGAGCGACGGAGACCTGGTCGCAAACCCTACGCCCTCGGTTTGTGGGCCCGGCCTGTACGTGAAGCGAAGTTGTCTTGCCCAATGTTTCGTGGGATTCGATAATATAGATTTGGTGGATAAAGCATCTTGCCAACCCTAACCAGGGCAAAAAAATTGAAAATGGTGTGCAACAGGAGGATTTCCCAGGGGGTTACCCAACCTAGTACTACTCTCGCCCAAGCACGCTTAACTTCGGAGTTCTGATGGGATCCGGTGCATTAGTGCTGGTATGATCGCACCCGTCATGTTGAGGGCACAATTCCTATATGTGTTAACGGTTCACAGTCCCAGCCTAGAGAGATAGCCCATTCAAAAGGCCCAATGGGCATAACGACAACAAATCCGCTACAACAACGCAGCATCTTCGCAAGACGTGATATCGACACATTGTAGGGCCCTCTGATGTCCCGCGAGTCAGGTTGTCGACCTTTTAACAGCTCACGACGTACGATCCAGGATGAAAAAATAGTGCAAAAGAAAAAAAGTGGCCTAAAACTGATGAAAACGTTCAATTTTGGGCACCAAAAAGGGGCACAACGAGCAAGTTGGCTTCCCCTGTCGTAGAGCTCTCAGAGAGCTTTGGAACAGTATGCTGTGCGCTACGTAACTCCTTACAGATCAAAAGTTATGGGCACCGGGGCGACGGAGACCTGGTCACAAACCCTACTTCCTCGATTTGCGAGCCCGGCCTCTACGTGAAGTGAAATTGTCTTTCCCAATGTTCCGTGGGATTCGGTAATATAGATTTGGTGGATAAAGTATCTTGGCAACCCTAACTAGGGCAAAAGAAATTGAAAATGGGGTTTAACACGAGGACTTCCCAAGGGGTCACCCATCCTAGTACTACTCTCGCCCAAGCACGCTTAACTTCGGAGTTCTGCTGGGATCCGGTGCATTAGTGCTGGTATGATCGCACCCGTCATGTTGAGAGTACAATTCCTATATGTGTTAACGGTTCACAGTCCCAGCCTAGAGAGATGGCCCATTCAAAAGGCCCAATGGGCATAACAACAACCCATTCGCTTCAAGAAAGGCAGCATCCTCGCAAGACGTGATATCGACACATTGTAGGGCCCTCTGATGTCCCGCGAGTCAGGTTGTCATCCTTTTAACAACTCATGACGTACGATCCGGGATGAAAAAACAGAACAAAAGAAGAAAAGTAACCTGAAATTGATGAAAATGTCCAATTTTGGGCTCCAAAAATGGGCACAGCAAGCAAGCTTGCTGCCCCTGTCGTAGAGCTCTCAGAGAGCTTTGCAACGGTAAGCTGTGCACTTCGTAGCTCCTTACAGATCAAAAGTTATGGGCACCGGAGCGACGGAGACCTGGTCACAAACCCTACGTCTTCGGTTTGCGGGCCCAGCCTCTACGTGAAGTGAAGTTGCCTTGCCCAATGTTCCGTGTGATTCGAAAATAGAGCTTTGGTGGATAAAGTATCTTAACAACCCTAACCAGGGCAAAAAAAATTGAAAAGGGCGTGCAACACGAGGACTTCCCAGGGGGTGACCCATCCTAGTAGTACTCTCGCCCAAGCACGCTTAACTTCAGAGTTCTAATGGGATATGGTGCATTAGTGCTTGTATGATCGCACCCGTCATGTTGAGGGCATAATTCCTATATGTGTTAACGGTTCACAGTCCTAGCCTAGATAGATGGCCCATTCAAATGGCCTAATGGGCTTAATGACAACCCATCCGCTTGAACAACGCAGCATCCTCGCAAGACGTGATATCGAAGCGTTGTAGGGCCCTCTAATATCCCGCGAGTAAAGTTGTCGTCCTTTTAACAGCTCAAGACGTATGATCCAGGACGAAAAAATAGAGCAAAAGAAGAAAAGTGGCCTGAAACTAATGAAAACGTTCAATTTTGGGCTCCAAAAAGGGAACAGCCAAGAAACTTGCTGCCCCTATCATAGAGCTCTTAGAGAGCTTTGCAACGGTATGCTGTGCGCTGCGTAACTCCTTACGGATCAAAAGTTATGGCCACCGAAGCGACGGAGACCTGATCACAAACCCTACGTCTTCAGTTTGCGGGTCCGACCTCTACGTGAAGCGAAGTTGTCATGCCCAATGTTTCGTGGGATTCAGTAATGGAGATTTGGTGGATAAAGTATCTTGGCAACCCTAACCAAGGCAAAAAAAATTGAAAAGGGGGTGCAACACGAGGACTTCCCAGGGGGTCACCTATCCTAGTACTACTCTCTCCCAAGCACGCTTAACTTCGAAGTTCTGATGGGATCCGGTGCATTAGTTCTGGTATGATCGCACCCCTCATCTTGAGGCCACAATTCCTATATGTGTTAACAGTTCACAGTCCCAGCCTAGAGAGATGGCCCATTCAAAAGGCCCAATGGGCTTAACGATAACCCATCCGCTTCAACAATGTCGTATCCTCGGAATGCGTTATATCGACACGTTGTGCGGCCCTATGATATCCCACGAGTCAGGTTGTCGTCCTTTTAACAGCTCACGGCGTACGATCCGGGACGGAAAAAAGGGCAAAAGAAGAAATGTGGCATGAAACTGATGAAAACGTTCGATTTTGGGCTCCAAAAATGGGCACAGCAAGCAAGCTCGCTGCCCCCGTCGTAGAGCTCTTAGAGAGCTTTGCAACGGTATACTGTGCACCGCGTAACTCCTTACGGATCAAAAGTTATAGGCATCGGAGCGACGGAGACCAGGTCACAAACCCTACGCCCTCGGTTTCCTGGCCCGGCCTCTACGTGAAGCGAAGTTGTCTTGCCCAATGTTCTGTGGGATTCGGTAATAGAGATTTGGTGGATAAAGTATCTTGGCAACCATAACCAGGGCAAAAAGAATTAAAAAGGGGGTGCAACACGAGGACTTCTCAGGGGGTCACCCATCCTATTACTACTCTCGCCCAAGCACGCTTAACTTCGGAGTTCTTATGGGATCCAGTGCATTAGTGTTTGTATGATCGCACCCGTCATGTTGAGGGCACAATTCCTATATGTGTTAACGGTTCACAGCTCTTGACGTACGATCCATGACGGAAAAACAGGGCTAAATAAGAAAAGTTGCATGAAACTGAAGAAAATATTCGATTTTGGGCTCCAAAAATGGCACAGCGAGCAAGCTAGCTGCCCCGTCGTAGAGCTCTTAGAGATCTTTGCAACGGTATGATGTGCGCTGCATAACTCCTTACGGATCAAAAGTTATGGGCACCGGAGGGACGGACACCTGGTCACAAAACCTACGCCCCTGGTTTGTTGGCCTAGCCTCTACGTGAAGCGAAGTTGTCTTGCCTAATGTTTCGTGGTATTCGGTAATTGAGATTTGGTGGATAAAGTATCTTGGCAACCCTAACCAGGGCAAAAAAAATTGAAAAAGGGCGTGCAACACAAGAACTTCTCAGGGGGTCACCCATCCTAGTACTACTCTCGCCCAAGCACACTTAACTTCAGAGTTATGAGGGGATCCGTTGCATTAGTGCTGGTATGATCGCACCCGTCATGTAGAGGGCACAATTCCTATATATGTTAACGGTTCACTGTCCCAGCCTAGAGAGATGGCCCATTCAAAAGTCCCAATGGGCATAACGACAACCCATCTGCATCAACAACGCAGCATCCTCGCAAGATGTGATATCGACAAATTGTAGTGACCTCTGATGTCCCACGAGTCAGGTTGTCATCCTTTTAACAGCTCACGACGTACGATCCGGGACAGAAAAATAGAGCAAAAGAAGAAAAATGGTCTGAAACAGATGAAAACGTTCGATTTTGGTGTCCGAAAATGGGCACAACGAGCAAGCAGGCTGCCCCCGTCGTAGAGCTCTCAGAAAGCTTTGCAACGGTGTGCTGTGTGCTGCGTAACTCCTTACGGATCAAAAGTTATGGGCACCGGAGCGACGGAGACCTGGTCACAAACCCTACGCCCTTGGTTTGCAGGCTCAGCCTCTACGTGAAGCGAAGTTGTCTTGCCCAATGTTCCGTGGGATTCGATAACAGAGATTTGGAGGATAAAGTATCTTGGCAACCCTAACCAGGGAAAAAAAAATTGAAAAGGGGGTGCAACACGAGGACATCCCAGGGGGTCACCCATCCTAGTACTACTCTTTCCCAAGCTTGCTTAACTTCGGAGTTCTGATGGGATCCGGTGCATTAGTGCTGGTATGAATGTACTCATGATGTTGAGGGCACAATTCCAATATGTGTTAACGATTCACAGTCCCAACCTAGAGAGATGGCCCATTCAAAAGGCCCAATGGGCATAACGACAACCCATCCGCTTCAAGAACGCAACATCCTCGCAAGACGAGATATTGACACGTTGTAGGTCTGTCTGATGTCCCGCGAGTAAGGTTGTCGTTCTTTTAACAGCTCACGATGTACGATCCGGGATTGAAAAATAGAGCAACAGAAGAAAAGTGACATGAAACTGATGAAAACGTTCAATTTTGGGCTCCAAAAATGGGCACAGCGAGCAAGATGGCTGCCCCTGTCGTAGAGCTCTCAGAGAGCTTTGCAACAGTGTGTTGTGCGGTGCACAACTCCTTACAGATCAAAATTTATGGGCACCAGAGCAACGGAGACCAGGACACAAACCCTACGCCCTCGGTTTGCGGGCCCGGCCTCAACGTGAAGGGAAGTTGACTTGCCCAATGTTCCGTGGGATTCGGTAATAGAGATTTGGTGGATAAAGTATCCTGGCAACCCAAACCAGGGCAAAAAAAATTGAAAAGGGGGTGTAACACAAGGACTTCGAAGGGGGTCACCCATCCTAGTACTACTCTCGCCCAGGCACGTTTAACTTCGGAGTTCTGATGGGATCCAGTGCATTAGTGCTGGTATGATTGCACCCGTCATTTTGAGGGCACAATTCCTATATTTGTTAACGGTTAACAGTCCCAGCTTATAGAGATGGCCCATTCAAAAGGCCAATGGGCATAATGACAACCCATCCGCTTCAACAACACAACATCCTCGCAAGACATGATATCGAGACATTGTAGGGCCTTCTGATGTGCCGCGAGTCTGGTTGTCGACCTTTTAACAGCTCACGACGTACGATCCGGGACGAAAAAACAGGGCAAAAGAAGAAAAGTTGCATGAAACTGATGAAAACGTTCGATTTTGGGCTCCAAAAATGGGCACAGCGTGAAAGCTCACTGCCCCCATCGTAGAGCTCTCAAAGAGCTTTGCAACGGTATGTTGTGCGCAGCGTAACTCCTTACGGATCAAAAGTTATGGGCACCGGAGCGACAGAGACCTGGTCATAAACTCTACGCCCTCGGTGTGCGAGCCCGGCCTCTACGTGAAGCGAAGTTGTCTTGCCCAATGTTCCGTGGGATTCGGTAATAGAGATTTGGTAGATAATGTATCTTGGCAACCCTAACCAGGCCAAAAAAAATTGAAAAGGGGGTGTAACACGAGGACTTCCCAGGGAGTCACCCATCCTAGTACTACTCTTGCCCAAGCACGCTTAACTTCGGAGTTCTGATGGGATTCGGTGCATTAGTGCTGGTATGATCGCACAAGTCATGTTAAGGGCACAATTCCTGTATGTGTTAATGGTTCACAGTCCCAGCCTAGAGAGATCGCCCATTCAAAAGGCCCAATAGGCTTAACGACAACCCATCCGCTTCAACAAAGCAGCATCCTTGCAAGACATGATATAGACACGTTGTAGGGCGCTCTGATGTCTCGCGAGTCAGGTTGTCATCCTTTTAACACCTCACGACATGCGATCCGGGAAGGAAAAATAGAGCAAAAGAAGAAAATTGGACTGAAACTGATGAAAACGTTCGATTTTGCGATCCAAAAATGGGCACATCGAGCAAGCTGGCTACCCATGTCGTAGAGCTCTCAGAGAGCTTTGCAACGGTACGCTGTACGCCGCGTAACTCCTTACGGATCAAAAGTTATGGGCACCGGAGCGACGGAGACCTGGTCATAAACCCTTCGCCCTCAGTTTGCGGGCCCGGCCTCTACGTGAAACGAAGTTGTCTTGCCCAATGTTCCGTTGGATTCGGTAATAGAGATTTGGTGGATAAAGTATCTTGGCAACCCTAACCAGGGCAAAAAAAATTGAAAAGGGGGTGCAACACGAGGACTTCCTAGGAGGTCACCCATCCTAGTACTACTCTCGCCCAAGCACGCTTAACTTCGGAGTTCTGATGGGATCCGGTGCATTATTGCTGGTATGATCGCACCTGTCATGTTGAGGGCACAATTCTTATATGTGTTAATGGTTCACAGTTCTAGCCTAGATAGATGGCCTATTCAAAAGGCCCAATGGGCTTAACGACAACCTATCCCCTTCAATAACGCAGCATCCTCGCAAGACGTGATATCGACACGTTGTAGGGCCCTCTGATGTCCCGCGAGTCAGGTTTTCGTCCTTTTAACAGCTCACGACTTAAGATCCGGGACGAAAAAACATAGAAAAAGAACAAAAGTTGCCTGAAACTGATAAAAATGTTCGATTTTGGGCTCCAAAAATGGGCACAGCGAGCAAGCTAGATGCCCCCATCGTAGAGCTCTCAGAGAGCTTTGCAACGGTATGCTGTGCGCCGCGTAACTCCTTACGGATCAAAAGTTTTGGGCACCGGAGCGACGGAGACCTGGTCACAAAGCCTACGCCCTCGGTTTGCGGGCCCGTCCTTTATGTGAAGCGAAGTTGTCTTAGTCAATGTTACGTCGTATTCGGTAATAGAGATTTGGTGGATAAAGTATCTTGGCAACCGTAACCAGGGCAAAAAAAATTGAAAATGGGGTGCAACACGAGGACTTCCCAGGGGGTCACCCATCTTAGTACTACTCTCGCCCAAGCACGCTTAACTTCGGAGTTCTGATGGGATCCGGTGCATTAGTGCTGGTATGATCGCACCCGTCATCTTGAGGGCACAATTCCTATATGAGTTAACGATTCACAGTCCCAACCTAGAGAGATGGCCTATTCAAAAGGCCCAATGGGTTTAACGACAACCCATCCGCTTCAACAACACAGCATCCTCGCAAGACGTGATATCGACACGTTGTATGGCCCTATGATGTCCTGCGAGTCAGGTTGTCGTCCTTTTAACAGCTCACGACGTACGTTGCGGGATGGAAAAACAGAGCAAAAGAACAAAAATTGCCTGAAACTAATGAAAACATTCGATTTTGGGCTCCATAAAGGGGCACAATGAGCAAGCTGGCTGCTCCTGTCGCACAGCTCTCCGAGAGCTTTGCCACGGTATGTTGTGCGCTACGTAACTCCTTACGGATCAAAAGTTATGGGCACCGGAGCGACGCAGACCTGGTCACAAACCCTATGCCCTCGGTTTGCAGGCTCGGCCTCTACGTGAAGTGAAGTTGTCTTGCCCAATGTTCCGTGGGATTCGGTAATAGAGATTTGGTGTATAAAGTATCTTGGCAACCCTAACCAGGGCAAATAAAATTGAAAAGGGGGTGCAACACGAGGACTTCCCTGGGGCCAATGTTCCGGGGGATCCGGTATGCCCCTTCCTGTCACAATAAGAACAGCTGACGGACTGAGTAGCCGGTGAACTACCTGTGGATACGCGGGCGGAAGGGGCTGATGGCGCTTTCGTGGGGCCACGGTTATTCCCTGGTCTGTTCTGGCTCTGGCCCTGATTACGACCCTGACTCTAGAATTTCCTCTACTGACCTGGAGGCTGGTATGGTTTCTTGTTTGGCTGACTCGAACCGGCTCCATCTGGTTTCCTCTTCTCCACTCGAGAGGCAGCAGCAAAGAGAGTAGAATAGGTATCAAAGTCATGAGAAGCCAACTGGTCCTGAATCTCTGGCCTCAATCCAATAGTAAATTTCCACATTCTCGCCTCCGGAGTACAAACCATATATTGAGCATAACGGGACAGTCGATGAAAACGAGCCTCGTACTGGGCCACCGTCATATTACCCTAGGTCAAGTGCATGAACTCCTCGATCCGCCTCTGCCTGGAAACTGCAGGTACATATTTCTCCTTAAATGCCTTAACGAAATTACCCCACAAGCGAGGTGTCTGATCAGTCTCCCACAGTGCCTCTACAGTGTGCCACCAATGCTCGGCATTCCTGTGCAATAGAAATACAGTAAACTCCACCTTCTCTTCATCTGTATAATCAAGTGGCTTGAAAATCTTCTCAATCTCGGACAGCCAAGCCTCTGCTTTCTCATCATCAGTTTCCCCGTAGAATTTAGACGGGCGAAAGTCAAGGAATTCCCTCATTCTGCTATGTCTCCCATGGTTACCCTCAATCCTGTTGTTGATGTTGGTGGTGTTGGCTTCACGGGCAGCCGGGGACTCCATCACACGTGATACACGAACCATGGCATTTTCCATCATATTAAACATAGCTATACCGGGATTAGTCTGATAGGCATCCCCGATCTCTTGAGGTTCACCGCTCCTATTAGTAGTACGGGTACTAGGGCCAGCCATCTATAGGCACAAATTACGATGTACAATTTATTGAAATATGACAATTAAGAATCTAATGCATATGATATGCAACATAATATAGGTACAATTCTAAAAACATTTAAGGCAGGTAAGTCACTTAAGCACATAGAACATAGAAGGCACATTTATCACACAATAACACATAAACAAGTCATCCTAATTATCTTAAGGCTCTACCTACGGTCCGAGAGTTAAACCCGGCTTAAGCAATCTTAGCTCTGATACCATTCTTCTAAGGTGTCACGCCCCAACCCGGCCTATAAGGTTAGACTAGGGTGTGAACTACCATTCAAGTAATATCACGTACTTAGCTGTTTATGAAGATTAACACCTAATGATTTAGTCTAAACTCCAAAGTTTTTTCGGAAAACCGGCAGCATAACGGCTGTAATTGGCCCTTTGGTTTAACCTAATTATCTAAACGCCTCAAAATTTACCATCTCAAATTCATTTCCAACTAAGATTACTAATTTACCATCAATTGAATTGCTTATTGGTTATTTCGACGTCCCGTTTGATTTATAACCTAGCATGATACTATGTCTCGTTTGTTTATTTATCCTCGTTACAAATATACCTGCTGATCTTAGCTCAATAGCAAGTATCTGTTAAGATTGGATAAGTTCATTTACTTAGTTCTTAACTAAAGCGTCATAACCTAAGATAGATACTAGCGGTAATAAAAGCAAAATGATCATAGTAGTGTCATGTCTAGCATCAGTCTACTTAATATAAGTACAAACCAAAATTAGACCCCAAATTATAACGAGCGTCTTTTACATCATGACATCGAGCAACATAAAAGGAAATAGTCTTCAAGTAACATAAAGTTCACAAGTAGTCACATTCAAGCAAAACAAACAATGACAGGCAGTCACTCCAGAGGTTCATCATTAGGCACACAGTCCTCGGATACCTGTTCTGGGTCTTCTTCACTTGAGATGATAAAAGAGGGTGAGTCCTTATGAACTCAGCGATGGAGAACAAGAAATAAGTTTTGAAACTCATTTTCCAGTTCAACTTATGAAAATCCCTTTTGCAAGCATGAACACAACAGAAATATAAGTACAGAAACAGGAATACCAGTCTTTCCTCCCCGAGGTTCTCTAGGAACCAAGCGAGAATACTTATACACATAGTAAAAGGATACGGTGAGCTTTTGCTCTCAGATCAGTTCCAGAATCAGTTGTTGCGGCGGACTTCAAATCATCCCCCAAACATGCCAAGTGGGTGTACTCCGGATGTACCCTAAAATCCTACGACCCAACTCTCCGAGGAAGTCTAGCCCCCAAGCGAGAGAAGAAATGGGACCATGGTAGTCACGGGTGCACCGGTAAGCCCGATGCCGCCCAGTGTGCGTGATCGCTACCATGCCAACAGGAAAGGTTGCAACCTTGTATGAAAATGCACATTCATGAAAGGTAATATATCACAGTAGGAGGACAACAAAGTATGTTGCCTCCGGACAGTCATAAGATTGTACATTGACAGGTAAACAAGCAGGGCACGATAAGACAGGAAATTTCACTTGAAAGGCATATAGAGTTATATGAAAATTAAATGGGCAGGCATGTAACACATGTAAAACAGGCCATAACTCAATAAGAAGCCCATGTGATCAAGTGATAAGATTATTCAACATGCAATGATATCAACATGGGTTCGGATGCAAGGAAAGCTTATTTGTCAACATGCAATGGTCAAAATCCCATTTAAAGTTATAAGACAATTACGGGCAGCCCACTAAGCATATAATTTCCACACAATATCCAAATGATCAACACTTAGCAAGACTACCTAGTCATTAGGGTTTCCGTTTCATGCTTAATCATGTGATTAAAACCCTAAGTCAACTCAAAATCATTCTCAAGTCATGCATCATTCAATTCAAGCATCCTCAAGTACTCAAAACAGTCCACATAACATCCCAACACCACATTTCCACACAATTAGTACCACAAGAGAGGTTACAACAATTTTCCAAGCATGTAGTTAAGTGAAACCTTTACTGCAATAGGCTGTTTTCTCACAATAAATAGGATAATAAAAAAAATCTCCAAATTCAGTGAATAAGATGTCAAATTAAATCTTAAGAAGTTAAATAAAATCAGAAACAAACCTTGCATCAATTGGAGTTCGGAATCATTAGTTATAGCCGGAACAGTGAGGTAGCACAAAACTATCCAGATTTGCACACTTTTCAGAAATTGGCGTTTTTGAGGTCCTTAGGGTCAGTTTTAGCCTTAGTCCATTTCTGATAAAATTGTCCACAACTGAAAAATATAGCAGCAAACCAAATTTCATGCATTTTGGACATCATTTACTAAGTCAAATATGGTTCGTTCCACAAGGACAGTGCATCTACCAAAACTTGCTTCATTTTTCCAGATTTCCAGATTTGGTCACATTTTAAAGATTTTCCATTTTGAGGACCTTAGAATCAAAATTTTCTTCGGCGTATTTATGGGAAAAATGTTCAAAACTGTCCAAACTATTCACCTACCAATTTTCATTCATTTTCAACAACATTTGCCTAGCTAAACTTACCTCGCACAGACTGGTCAGAGAGCTGTCAACAATTTCAACTTCTCCTAGCATCATTTTCAAGCCAAGATCTTCCCATGCATGGTTGTTTAAGCTTATGAACGACCATATAGCTCACGTCCAGAAGAAATTTCACACATTTATGAGCATGCATGTGAATTTTTGAAGAGTTTCCAAAAGGTTTTAACCCTCACCTTAGCAATCAACCACAAAGATGCTAAAAAACCTTGTTGAAGCACAACCTTCTTCCTCTCCTTGCTTAGCCGAAAACCCAACTAGCTTTTCTCTATTTTTCCTAGCTTAGTGATCAATCTCTTAGCACATGCATGAAGTTAGAACATGAAGAAAAGAAATGGATGCCAAGAAGCTTACCTAGGCCGAATAGAGTCTTCAATGCACATGCATGTGTAATTTTCTCCTCCTAGCTAGCTCGGTTGAGGTTCTTTGCTTGTAGTTTGCTTTTCTTAGCTATGGTGTGAAGAAGAGAACCTAAGAAGATGAAGAACTCAGCCAAGGCCGAGAATGAGAGAGGAAAATGAGAGGGGAGAGCGAAAGATTGAAAAGGAAATGAAGAAATGACAAGAATAAAACTCTTTTGCATTCACCCAAGCATTGGTCGGCCTTGGGCTTCCAAATCTGATTTTTTTTTGTCTTCAAGGTGGAATTTTGAAATGTTAGCATGGGCTAAGAGTTTTTGGTCGAGCAAGAAAGAGATTTGAGGTGGTTTTGATCATATTTTTATGCATTTTGTGTCATAGTTTGTCTAAGCATGCATAGTTTATTATAAAATTGTTCAAACCTTGTGCAAAACCATGGTATGGTCGGCCAAGCATGTGGGTGATTTTTGAATTTTGTCTTGTTTAAGCTTATTTTATTGCTTGTGTTTGGAAGTGGAAAAAGAAAAGGAATAAAGAATGAAGAATGTTTAGTGTTTGGTGCATTTTTTGTCTTCTAAAGAGTTGAATTAGGATTATTATATTGATAGGGGATTTTGTAGGATTGTTTAATAGTATAGTGCTCCGTGAAAGATGCTTTCTTGATTAGCGTGAAGGCACGCTTTCCTAGGTCTAGGGCACGCACTACGAGGTAGAACATGAACTACGAGACGAATGCACGTTTTCCAAGTAAGTGCACGCAACCCTAAATGAATGCACGTAATTCAATGCATGGCACAAATAATGAACACAATTCTTAAACCTAGGTCATGGCACGCAAATCTAGGTTAGGCCACACGGAGATAGGTTTCGCATGCAAATCGGGGTCGGGCCTCACAACTTCCCAGGGGGTCACCTATCCCAGTACTACTCTCGCCCAAGCACGCTTAACTTCGGAGTTCTGATGGGATTCGGTGCATTAGTGCTGGTATGATCGCACCCATCAAGTTGAGGGCACAATTCCTATATGTGTTAACGGTTCACAGTCCTAGCCTAGAGAGATGGCCCATTTAAAAAGCCCAATGGGCTTAACGACAACCCATCCGCTTCAACAACGCTGCATCCTTGCAAGATGTGATATCGACAAAATGTAGGGCCCTCTGATGTCTCGCGAGTCAGGTTGTCGCCCTTTCAACAGCTCACGACGTACGATCCAGGACGGAAAAACCGAGCAAAAGAATAAAAATGGCTTGAAACCGATGAAAATGTTTGCTTTTGGTCTCCAAAAATGGGCACAGCTAGCAAGCTGGCTGCCCCTATCGTAGAGCTCTCAGAGAGATTTGCAAAGGTATGTTGTGCGCTGCGTAACTCCTTACGGATCAAAAGTTATGGGCATCGGAGCGACGGAGACCTGGTCACAAACCCTACGCCCTCGGCTTGCAGGCCCGGCCTCTACGTGAAGCGAAGTTGTCTGCCCAATGTTCCGTGGGATTCGGTAATAGAGATTTGGTGGATAAAGTATCGTGGCAACCCTAACTAGGGCAAAAAAAATTAAAATGGGGTGCAACATGAGGACTTCCCAGGGGGTCACCCATCCTAGTACTACTCTCGCCCAATCACGCTTAACTTCGGAGTTCTGATGGGATCCGGTTCATTAGTGCTGGTATGATCGCACCCGTCATGTTGAGGGCACAATTCCTATATGTGTTAACGATTCACAGTGCCAGCCTAGAGAGATGGCCCATTCAAAAGGCCCAATGGGCTTAACGACAACCCATCCGCTTCAACAATGCAGCATCCTCGCAAGACGTGATATCGATACTTTGTAGGGCCCTCTGATGTCCCGCGAGTCAGGTTGTCGTCCTTTTAACAGCTCACGACTTACGATCCGGGAAAGAAAAACAGAGCGAAAGAAGAAAAGTGGCCTGAAATTGATGAAAACTTTCGATTTTGGGCTCCAAAAAAGGGCACAACGAGCAAGATTGCTACCCCTGTCGTAGAGCTCTCAAAGAGCTTTGCATCGGTATGTTGTGCGCTACGTAACTCCTTACGGATCAAAAGTTATGGGCACCGGAGCGACGGAGACCTGGTCAAAAACTCTACGCCCTCGGTTTGCGGGACCGGCCTCTACGTGAAGCGAAGTTGTCTTGCCCAATGTACCGTGGGATTCGGTAATAGAGATTTGGTGCTCAAAGTATCTTGGCAACCCTAACCAGGGAAAAAAAATTTGAAAAAGGGGTGCAACACGAGGACTTCCCTGGGGGTCACCCATCCTAGTACTACTCTCGCCCAAGCATGCTTAGCTTCGGAGTTCTGATGGGATTCGGTGCATTAGTGCTGGTATGATCGCACCCGTCATGTTGAGGGCACAATTCCTATATGTGTTAATGGTTCACAATGCCAGCCTAGAGAGATGGCCCATTCAAAAGCCCCAACAGGCTTAACGACAACCCATCCGCTTCAACAACATAGCATCCTCGCAAGACGTGATATCGACACGTTGTAGGGCCATCTAATATCCGTCGAGTCTGGTTGTCGTCCTTTTAACTGCTCACGACGTACGATCCGGGAAGGAAAAATAGGGCAAAAGAAGAAAAGTGGCCTGAAATAGATGAAAACGTTCCATTTTGGCATCCCAAAACGGTCACAGCGAGCAAGCTGGCTCCCCCTGTCGTAGAGCTCTCAGAGAGCTTTACAACGGTATGCTGTGCGCCGCGTAACTCCTTACGGATCAAAAGTTATGGGCACAGGAGCGACGGAGACCTGGTCACAAACCCTACGCCCTCGGTTTGCGGGCCCGGCCTCTACGTGAAGTGAAGTTGTCTTGCACAATGTTCCGTGGGATTCGGTAATAGAGATTTGGTGGATAAAGTATCTTCGCAACCCTAACAAGGGCAAAAAAAATTGAAAAGGGGGTGCAATACGAGGACTTCCCAAGGGGTCAGCCATCCTAGTACTACTCTCGCCCAAGCACGCTTAACTACGGAGTTCTGATGGGATCCGGTGCATTAGTGCTAGTATGATCGCACCCGTCATGTTGAGGGCACAATTCCTATATGTGTTAACGATTCACAGTGCCAGCCTAGAGAGATGGCCCATACAAAAGGCCCAATGGGCTTAACGACATCCCATCCGCTTCAACAACGCAACATCCTCACAAGACGTGCTATCGACACGTTGTAGGGCCCTCTAATGTCCCGCGAGTCAGGTTGTCGTCCTTTTAACAACTCACGACGTACAATTCGGGACAGAAAAAAAGAATAAAAGTGGCCTGAAGCTGATGAAATCGTTCGATTTTGGGCTCCAAAAAGTGGGTAAAGCGAGCAAGCTTGCTGCCACCGTCGTAGAGCTCTCAGATAGATTTGCAACGGTATGTTGTAAGCCGTGTAACTCCTTACGGATTAAAAGTTATGGGCACCGGAGCGACACAGACCTGGTCACAAACCCTACGCCCTCGGTTTGCGGGCCCGGCCTCTACGTGAATCGAAGTTGTCTTGCCCAATTTTCCGTGGGATTCAGTAATAGAGATTTGGTGGATATAGTATCTTGGCAACCCTAACCAGGGCAAAAAAATTTGAAAATGAGGTGCAACCCGAGGACTTCCCAAGGGGTTACCCATCCTAGTACTACTCTCGCCCAAGCACGTTTAACTTCGGAGTTCAGATGGGATCCGGTGCAATAGTGCTGGTATGATCGCACCCGGCATGTTGAGGACACAATTCCTATATGTGTTAATGGTTCACAATGCCAGCCTAGAGAGATGGCCCATTCAAAAGGCCCAATGGGCTTAACGAAAACCCATCCGCTTCAACAACGCAGCATCCTTGCAAGACGTGATATCGACACGTTGTAAGGCCCTATGATGTCCTACAAGTCAGGTTGTCGTCCTTTTAACAGCTCACGACGTATGATACGGGACGGGAAAACTAAGCAAAAGAAGAAAAGTGTCTTGAAACTGATGAAAACATTCGATTTTGGGCTCCAAAAATGGGCACAACGAGCAAGCTGGCTGCCCCCGTGGTAGAGCTCTCAGAGAGCTTTGTAACGGTATGCTGTGCGCCGCGTAACTCCTTACGGATCAAAAGTTATGGGCACCGGAGCGACGGAGAACTGGTCACAAACCCTACGCCCTCGGTTTGCGGGCCCGGCCACTATGTGAAGCGAAGTTGTCTTCCCCAATATTCCGTGGGATTCGGTAATAGAGATTTGGTGGATAAAGTATCTTGGCAACCCTAACTAGGGCAAAAAAAAATTGAAAAGCCGGTGCAACACGAGGACTTCTCAGGGGCTCACCCATCCTAGTACTACTCTCGCCTAAGCACGCTTAACTTCGGAATTCTGATGGGATCCGGTGCATTAGTGCTGGTATGATCGCACCCATCATGTTGATAGCACAATTCCTATATGTGTTAACGCTTCACAGTGCCAGCCTAGAGAGACGGCTCATTCAAAAGGCCCAATGGCCTTAACGATAACCCATCCACTTCAACAACGCAGCATCCTCGCAAGACATGATATCGACACATTGTAGGGCTCTCTGATGTACCACGAGTCAGGTTGTCGTCCTTTTAACAGCACACCACGTACGATCCGGGACGAAAAAATAGGGCAAAAGAAGAAAAGTGGCTTGAAACTGATGAAAACGTTTAATTTTGAGCTCCATAAATGGGCACAGCGAGCAAGCTGGCTTCCCCCATCGTAGAGCTCTCAAAGAGCTTTGCAACTATATGTTGTGCGCCGCGTAACTCCTTACGGATCAAAATTTATGGGCACCGGAACGACGAAGGCCTAGTCACAAACCATACGCCCTCGGTTTGCGGTCTAGACCTCTACGTGAAACGAAGTTGTCTTGCCCAATGTTCCGTGGTATTCGGTAATAGAGATTTGGTGGATAAAGTATCTTGGCAACCCTAACCAGGGCAAAAAAAATTGAAAAGGGGGTGCAACACGAGGACTTCCCAGGGGGTCACCCATCCTAGTACTACTCTCGCCCAAGCACGCTTAACTTTGGAGTTCTGATGGGATCCGGTGCATTAGTGCTTGTATGATCTCACCCGTCATGTTGAGGGCACAATTCCTATATGTGTTAAGGGTTCACAGTGCCAGCCTAGAGAGATGGCCCATTCAAAAGGCCCAATGGGCTTAACAACAACCCATCCGCTTCAACAACGCAGCATCCTCGCAAGATGTGATATCGACACATTGTAGGGCCCTCTGATGTACCGCGAGTCAAGTTGTTGTCCTTTTAACAGCTCACGACGTACAATCCGGGACGAAAAAATAGAGCAAAGGAACAAAAGTGGCATGAAACTGATAAAAACGTTCGATTTTGGACTCCAAAAAGGGCACAGGGAGCAAGCTAGCTGCCCCCGTCGTAGAGCACTCAGAGAACTTTGCAACGGTATGCTGTGCGCCGCGTAACTCCTTACGGATCAAAAGTTATGGGCACCGGAGCGACGGAGACTTGGTCACAAACCCTACGCCCTCGGTTTGCGGGCTCGGCCTCTACGTGAATCGAAGTTGTCTTGCCCAATGTTCAATGGGATTCGGTAATTGAGATTTGATGGAAAAAGTATCTTGGAAACCTAGCCATGGCAAAAAAAATTGAAAAGGGGGTGCAACACAAGGATTTCCCGGTGGGTCACCCATCCTAGTACTACTCTCCCCTAAGCACGCTTAACTTCGGAGTTATGATGGGGTCCGGGGCACTAGTGCTAGTATGATCGCACCCGTCATGTTGAGGGCACAATTCCTATATGTGTTAACGGTTCACAATCCCAGCCTAGAGAGATGGCCCATTCAAAAGGCCCAATGGGCTTAACGACAACCCATCCACTCCAACAACGCAACATCCTCGCAAGACGTGATATAGACACGTTGTAGGGCCCTCCGATGTCCCGCGAGTCAGTTTGTTGTCCTTTTAACTGCTCACGACATACGATCCGGGATGAAAAAATAGAGCAAAAGAACAAAAGTGGCCTGAAACTGATGAAAACATTCAATTTTGGGTTCCAAAAAGGGGCACAGTGAGCAAGCTAGCTGCCCCCATCGTAGAGCTCTCAGAGGGCTTTGCAACGGTATGTTGTGCACTGCGTAACTTCTTACAGATCAAAATTTATGGGCACCGGAGGGACAGAGACCTGGTCACAAACCCTACGACCTCGGTTTGCGGGCCCGGCCTCTACGTGAAGCGAAGTTGTCTTGCCCAATGTTCCGTGGGATTCGGTAATAGAGATTTGGTGGATAAAGTATGTTGGCAACCCTAACCAGGGCAAAAAAAATTGAAAAGCGGGTGCAACACGAGGACTTCCCAGGGGTCACCCATCCTAGTACTACTCTCGCCCAAGCACGCTTAACTTTGGAGTTCTGATGGGATCCAGTGCATTAGTGCTGGTATGATCGCACCCGTCATGTTGAGGGCACAATTCCTATATGTGTTAACGGTTCACAGTGACAGCCTAGAGAGATGGCCAATTCAAAAGGCCCAATGGGCTTAACGACAACCCATCAGCTTTAACAAAGCAGCATCCTCGCAAGACGTGATATCAACACATTGTAGGGGCCTCTGATGTCCCGCGATTCAGGTTGTCATCCTTTTAACAGCTCACGACGTACGATCTGGGACGGAAAAATAGAGCAAAAGAAGAAAAGTGCCTGAAACTGATGAAAATGTTCGATTTTGGGCTCCAAAAACGGGCACAGCTAGCTCTCCACCCCCGTCGTAGAGCTCTCAAAGAGCTTTGCAGCAGTATGCTGTGAGCTGCGTAACTCCTAACGGATCAAAAGTTATGGGCACCGGAGCGACGGAGACTTGGTCACAAACCCTACGCCCTCGGTTTACAGGCCCGGCCTCTACGTGAAGCGAAGTTGTCTTGCCCAATGTTCCGTGGGATTCGGTAATAGAGATTTGCTGGATACAGTATCTTGGCAACCCTAACCAGGGCAAAAAAATTGAAAATGGGGTGCAACCCGAGGACTTCCCAAGGGGTCACCCATCCTAGTACTACTCTAGCCCAAGCACGTTTAACTTCGGTGTTCGGATGGGATCCGCTGCATTAGTGCTGGTATGATCGCACCCGTCATATTGAGGGCACAATTCCTATATGTGTTAACGGTTCACAATGCCAGCCTCGAGAGATGGCCCATTCAAAAGGCCCAATAGGCTTAACGAAAAGCCATCCACTGTATGTCCTGCGAGTTAGGTTGTCGTCGTTTTAACAACTCACGACGTACGATCCGGGACGGAAAAACAGAGCAAAAGAAGAAAAGTGGCTAAAAACTGATGAAAACATTCGATTTTGGGCTCCAAAAATGGACACAGAGAGCAAGCTAACTGCCCCCGTGGCAGAGCTCTGAGAGAGCTTTGCAACGGTATGCTGCGCGCCGCGTAACTCCTTACGGATCAAAAGTTATGGGCACCGGAGCGAAAGAGACCTGGTCACAAACCCTACACCCTCGTTTTACGGGCCCGACCTCTATGTGAAACGAAGTAGTCTTGCCCAATGTTCTGTGGGATTCTGTAATAGAGATTTTGTGGATAAAGTATCTTGGCAACCCTAACCAAGGCAAAAAATATTGAAAAGCCGGTGCAACACGAGGACTTCTAAGGGGCTCACCTATCCTAGTACTACTCTCGCCCAAGCACGCTTAACTTCGGAGTTCTGATGGGATCCGGTGCATTAGTGCTGGTATGATCGCACCCGTCATGTTGACAGCACAATTCCTATATGTGTTAACGGTTCACAGTACCAGCCTAGAGAGATGGCCCATTCAAAAGGCCAAATGGGCTTAACGACAACCCATCCGATTCAACAACGTAGTATCCTCGCAAGATGTGATATCGACACGTTGTAGGGCCATCTGATATACCGCGAGTCAGGTTGTCGTCCTTTTAACAGCTCACGAAATACGATCCGGGACGGAAAAATAGGGCAAAAGATGAAAAGTGGCCTGAAACAGATGAAAACGTTCCATTTTCGGATCCCAAAACGGGCACAGCGAGCAAGCTCACTGCCCCCGTCGTAGAGCTCTCAGAGAACTTTACAACGGTATGATGTGCGCCACGTAACTCCTTACGGATCAAAAGTTATGGGCACCGGAGCGACGGAGACCTGGTCACAAACCCTACGCCCTCGGTTTGTCGGCCCAGCCTCTACGTGAAGCGAAGTTGTCTTGCCTAATGTTCCGTGGGATTCGGTAATAGAGATTTGGTGGATAAAGTATCTTGGCAACCCTAACCAGGGAAAAAAAAATTGAAAAGCCGGTGCAACACGAGGACTTCTCAAGGGCTCACCCATCCTAGTACTACCCTCGCCCAAGCACGTTTAACTTCGGAGTTCTGATGGGATCCGGTGCATTAGTGCTGGAATGATCGTACCCGTCATGTTGACAACAAAATTCCTATATGTGTTAACGGTTCACAGTGCCAGCCTAGAGAGATGGCCCATTCAAAAGGCCCAATGGGCTTAACAACAACCCATCCACTTCAACAACGCAGCATCCTCGCAAGACTTGATATCGACACATTGTAGGGTACTTTGATGTACCGCGAGTCAGGTTGTCGTCCTTTTAATAGCTCACGACGTACGATCTGGGACGAAAAAACAGGGCAAAAGAAGAAAAATGTCCTGAAATTGATAAAAACGTTCGATTTTGGGCTCCAAAAATGGGCACAGCGAGCAATCTAACTGCCCCCGTGGTAGAGCTCGCAGAGAGCTTTGCAACGGTATGCTGTGCGCTGCGTAACTCCTTACGGATAAAAAGTTATGGGCACCGGAGCGACGGAGACCTTGTCAAAAACCATACGCCCTCGGTTTGCGGGCCCGACCTTTACGTGAAACGAAGTTGTCTTGCCCAATGTTCCCTGGGATTCGGTAATAGAGATTTGGTGGATAAAGTATCTTGGCAACCCTAACCTGGGCAAAAAAAATTGAAAAGCTGGTGCAACACGAGGACTTCTCAGGGGCTCACCCATCCTAGTACTACCCTCGCCCAAGCACGCTTAATTTCGGAGTTCTGATGGGATCCGGTGCATTAGTGCTGGTATGATCGTGCCCGTCATCTTGACAGCACAATTCCTATATGTGTTAACGGTTCACAGTGCCAGCCTAGAGAGATGACCCATTCAAAAGGCCTAATGGGCTTAACGACAACCCATCCACTTCAACTACGCAGCATCCTCGCAAGACGTGATATCGACACACTGTAGGGCCCTCTGATGTACCGCGAGTCAGGTTGTCATCCTTTTAACAGCTCACGACGTACGATCCGGGATGGAAAAACAGGGCAAAAGAAGAAAAGTGGCCTGAAACAGATGAAAACATTCCATTTTGGTATCCCAAAAAGGGCACAACGAGCAAGCTCGCTGCCCCCGTCGTAGAGCTCTCAGAGAGCTTTCAAATGGTATGCTGTGCGCTGCATAACTTCTTACGGATCAAAACTTATGGGCACTGGAGCGGCGAAGACCTGGTCACAGGCCCCCCCTCGGTTTGCGAGCCCAGCCTCTATGCGAAGCGAAGTTGTCTTGCCCAATGTTCCATGGGATTTGGTAATAGAGATTTGGTGGATAAAGTATCTTGGAAACCCTAGCCAGGGCAAAAAAAATTGAAAAGGGGGTGCAACACGAGGACTTCCCAGTGGGTCGTCTATCCTAGTACTACTCTCGCCCAAGCACGCTTAACTTCGGAGTTTGGATGGGGTCCGGTGCACTAGTGCTGGTATGATCGCATCTGTCATGTTGAGGGCACAATTCCTATATGTGTTAACGGTTCATAGTCCCAACCTAGAGAGAGGGCCCATTCAAAAGGCCCAATGGGCTTAACGACAACCCATCCACTTCAACGACGCAACATCCTCACAAGACGTGATATCGACACATTGTAGGGCCCTCTGATGTCCCGCAATTCAGGTGGTCGTCCTTTTAACAGCTCACGACATACGATCCCAGACGGAAAAATGGAGCAAAAGAACAAAAGTGGCCTGAAACTGATGAAAACGTTCGATTTTGGGCTCCAAAAAGGGGCACAGTGAGCAAGCTAGCTTCCCCCGTCGTAGAGCTCTCAGAGAGCTTTGCAACGGTATGTTGTGTGCCGCGTAACTCCTTACGGATCAAAAGTTATCGGAACTGGAGCGACGGAGACCTGGTCACAAACCCTATGCCCTCGGTTTGCGGGCCCAGCCTCTATGTGAAGCGAAGTTGTTTTACCCAATGTTCCGTGGGATTCGGTAATAGAGATTTGGTGGATAAAGTATCTTGGCAACCCTAACCAGGGCAAAAAAAATTGAAAAGCAGGTGCAACACGAGGACTTCCCAGGGGGTCACCCATCCTAGTACTACTCTCGCCCAAGCACGCTTAACTTCGGAGTTCTGATGGGATCCGGTGCATTAGTGCTTGTATGATCGCACCCGTTGTGAGGCCCGACCCCGAAAAACGTGTGTTACCTTGATTTGAGTGCGATAGACCCTTAATTATATGATTGACCTTGGATTACGTGTCATGTCTTGGATTTCATGTATACCTCGTCATACGTGCCTTGACCTAGATTTGTGTGCCCTAATCCCCGACTCACGTGCGGTGCCTAGAAATACGTGCCCTAACCTCGATGTACATGCATTAACTCATTTCGTGTGCCCTAACCTCGAACTGCGTACCTTAACATAGGTTTAAGAGTCGTACATCGATTTGCGTGCATTGCATTGGATTACGTGCCTTGCATAGGTTTATGTGCATTCACCTAGGATTACGTGCATTAGTCTTGAAGTCCGTATCTTACCTCGTAGTTCGTGTCTACCTCATGATTCGTGCCCTGTATTGATTTCTGTGTGTGTCTCGGTGTGCGTGCCCTAGACTTAGGAAAGCGTTCCTGCACGCTAATCAATAAAGAATCCTACACAAAGCACTAGACTATAAAATAATCCTACAAACACCACTAACTATTATTATAATCCTAATTCAAATCTCTACAAAATCCACTAACACCTAAATATTATATTTTAAACCCACTACATGACAAAATCTCACAAACCTCTAAACATATCCTATATTCTATTCTACCTAAAATCCCTAAATACCCATTTTCTCTTACACACATGTTAAAACAATTCAAAAGATGACACAAATCTGAATTTTTGCATGCCCAAGGCCAACATATGCATCAACTTTTGCAAAAGCCTCATTTTTCTCTCATTTCTCTCACTTTCTTCACATTTTCTCTCTCTCCCTCTCGCTCTCTCTCTCCATTTCGGTTTTGGCTGATTTCTCTCCACCTCTTAGCTCATCTTCATCATCCTATGGTGCATCAAGACAAACAACAAGCAAAGAAACTCACCCAAGCAAGCTAGGATGCAAGAAACACACATGCAAACATTTTGAGTCACCATTTTCGGCCTTGGTGAGTTTTTAAGCTTCCATTTATTTTCTTCTTGTTCTAACCTCATGCATGTGCTAAGAGATTGATCACTAAGCTAGGAAAAATAGAGAAAAGCTAGTTGGAATCTCGGCTAAGCAAGAAGAAGAAGAGATTTGAGCTTCAACAAGGTTTTTGAGCATTTTTTGGGTTGATCGCAAAGGTGAGGGCTAAAACCTTTTGAAAACTCTTCAAAAATCCACATGAATGCTAATAAATGTGTGTATTTTCTTCTGTACTTGAGGTATGTGGTCGTTCATAAGCTTAAACAACCATGCATGGCAAGATCTTGGCTTGAAAATGATGCTAGGTGAAGTCGAAATTGTTGACAGCTCTCTGACCAGTCTGTTCGAGGTAATTTTAGCTAGGAAAATGATGTTGAAAATACATGAAAATTGATAGGTGTATATTTTGGACAGTTTTGAACATTTTTCCCAGAAATAGGCCGAAGCTAATTTTTACACTAAGGTCCTCAAAATGGCGAATCTTTAAAATGTGACCAAATCTGGAAATCTGGAAAAATGAAGCAGGTTTTGGCAGATGCACTGACCTTGTGGAACAAACCATATTTTACTTAGTAAATGATGTCCAAAATGTATTAAATTCGGTGTGATGATAGATTTTTCATTTCTGGACAATTTTGTCAGAAATGGACCAAGGCTAAAACTGACCCTAAAGAACTCAAAAACATCAATTTCTGAAAAGTGTGCAAATCTGGACAATTTTGTGCTATTCCACTGTTTCGGCTATATCTAATGATCCCGAACTCCAATTGATGGAAGGTTTGTTTCTGATTTTAGTTAACTTCTTGAGCTTTAATTTGACATCTTATTCACTGAATTTGTAGATTGTTTGCTTATCCGATTGATTGTGAGAAGACAGCCTGTTGCAGTAAGGGTTTCATTTAATGTTGTGCTTGGAAATATTGTTGTGACTCCTCCTGTTGAATTAGATGCTTGGGATTGTAGCTATGGGATGTTGTGTGGACTGTTTTTAATTTTTGAGGATGTTAAATTAAATGATGCATGGTTTGAGATTGACCTTGAGTTGGGTTGAGGCCCAAATTGCACGGATATACATGAAATGGAAACCCTAATGACTAGGTAGTTTTGCTAAGTATTGATCAATTGGATATTGTGTGGGGATTATATGCTTAGTGGGCTGCCCGTTAATGTCTTATAACTTCAAATGTGATTTTGACCATTGCATGTTGGCAAATAAGCTTTTCTTGCACCCGAATCCATGATTGATGTCATTGCATGTTGAATAATCTTAACACTTGATCACGTGGGCTTCTTAATGAGTTATATGGCCTGTTTTACATGTGTTACATGGCTGCCCGTTTAATTTTCATATAACTCTATATGCCTTCAAGTGAAATTTTCTTGTCTTATCGTGCCTTGCTTGTTTACCTGTCATAAATGTGCATTGCATACAAGGTTGCAACCTTTCCTGTTGGCATGGTAGCGATCACGCACACCGGGCGGCATCGGGCTTGCCGGTGCACCCGTGACTACCATGGTCCCATTCCCTCTCTCGCTTGGGGGATAGACTTCCTCGGAGAGTTGGGTCGTAGGATTTCGGGGTACATCCGGAGTACACCACCAGGCGTGTTTGGGGGATGTTTTGAAGTCGGCCGCAACAACTGATTCTGGAACTGATCTGAGAGCAAAAGCTCACCGTATCCTTTTACTGTGTGTATAAGTACTCTCGCTTGGTTCCTAGAGAACCTCGGGGAGGAAAGACTGGTATTTCTGTTCCTGTACTTATATTATTGTTACATTCATGCTTGCAAAAGGATTTTCATAAGTTGAACCAGAAAATGACTTTTAAAACCTATTTCTCGTTCCCCCTCGCTGAGTTCATAAGGACTCACCCTCTTTTATCATCTCAGGTGAAGAAGATCAAGAACAGGTACTCGAGGACAATGTGCCTAACGATGATTCCTTGGAGTGATTGCCTGTCCCTACGTGCTTTTGTGCTTTGCCTGAAAGTGGTTGCTATATGGATGTTGTTTTTGATTGGAAACTACTCATTTTATTGATGTAAATGACCCCATTGTAATTTGGGTCTAATTCTGGGATTGTACTATCTATAACCGGACGAACTTTTATTTGGTTGTTTGCTTTCGTTTTCTTCATTAGTAGTTATCGTAGGCATTCAAACCACCAGATGAACAATCAACTAAATTAATTCTATCTAATTTCACTTAGGTGCTCATTTGCAAACTAAAGGATAATAAGTACTTGCATGATAGGAAATTGACAAATAAACGGGACATAGTTATAATGTTAGGCTTATTAACCAAACGAGACTTTCAAGATAAACTAGTAGGCAAATCGGTTGGTGACAAATAGGAGTCCTTAATGGAATTGGATTAATGATTGGAATAATTGAGGCATTTAGAGAATTAGGTCAAACCAAAGAGCCCAATTACAGCCGTTATGCTGCCGGTTTACCGAAAAATTTTGGAGTTTAGGCCAAAACGTTAAGCGTTAAATCTTCATGAACGGTTAAGTACGTGAAATGATATGAACGTTTAGATCACACCCTATTCTAACCTTCATAGGCCGGGTTGGGGCGTGACACCTTATAGTAGAATGGTATCAGAGCTTAGTTTAGTAACTAGGCGTTAGCTGGGTTCAACTCTCGGACCATGGGTAAAAGCCTAAGGTAATTATGATGTCTTGTTTATATGTGTTAATGTGTGCTAATGTGCTTTAATTGCTTTGAGAATTGAATACTATGTGCCTTTGTGGACTATATGTATTATGTGTCATGTACACCGACACGTTAGTGCCCTCAATAATGCATGCATGCTTTTATACTCCTTCCTTCATACATGTTCATGTTATATAACCGTGAATGACTGTTTATACACATAGATAGTTAGGATTAGGACTTTTAGGGAAGTGAATTTGTGCAGGACGAACGAAAAGGCTCGGTTAGAGATTTCTGGCATCTTTACAGGTACTCAATGGATCGTATATATTATTGGATATGCATATATAAAATGCGTAGCATAGGTATAATTGTTGAGGTAAAGTTATCTCCTTATCTTTGGAATACCTATACCTGTAATTAAGTTATCAATTTTGTAGCCATAAAGTTCTTGATTCTGTTAAACCGTTCTTCTAATTGTGGTTCAAGAATAAATGTTAAGGACATACAACTTCCCTTAGATATAAGAATATACTATTGGACATGTGGAGTAATCTATCTATATATTCGTATGCCTATAATGGAAGTTTGACTTAGGAACTGCTTTTGAATCAAATTCTTATCTCTTCAAATGGTATAATATACTATTTATATGATTGAATCCTTACTTGATTGGAATTAAGCATCGTTGAACCTAATAAGGTGTATATTAACGAGTTTCAAGTTTACTCAATGGTAAGATTGTGACCTAGAAATTAAGAGATGAACTCGTGGAAATGGACGATAAGGGTTAGATTATTAAGGCGTGAATAATGTGTTTAAGTAACTTAACAATGGATGACCTCAAGACATGTAGGCAACTCTGGAGACCGAATTTAACAAGGTTGATGATTCTTTAATATAACAAGATATAAGGATGATGTAATCAAGGAATTCACGTAGCTAGAACTCGTGTTTGGAAAGCTGCACCTAAAATGTTAGGCCGGATAGCAGTGTAAGGAATTGAATTATACATTAGATGACTAACATTGCTAAAGGTGCTAAGTTGGATATTGGTGATATTAAGAATCATGGTATTAAATTGTTGCCCCTCGGATTTAGTTATGATTATGCGAAGTAAGTCATTCTATGCACTCATTATTTGGATACCCTAAAGGATATTAGGAAGCATATATCCCTAAGTATTACCGATGGACCTAATATATAAACCATGGAAATGAGATTAAAGCATTCGGTTACAAAGTGGAGTCGTTAGGGTATGATTAGTAATCCTAAATAGCTAATAATGAGCATGCATGATGATTCATGGTGAACCCTAGGGCCTAAGGTCAATGAGTCTTGATGCTCTTAGCTAGTTGAACATGTAAATGAGAAGAGTAAGATTTCATATAGTTAAGATAGATATGAATTAGAGTTACGATGACCCAAGAGGCTGTTGTTAGACCACCGTATTTAAGTGCACCGTTTCACTTCTAAAAACTAGCGGTTGGTAACTTCGAATCGTGGTCGCTGAATAGAGGGTGAATCTTGTAGTGATAGTTAAATAAGTGGTTGATTACTTTTGAAGTTCTATTAGTTTATGTTGAAGGATGCCTCGTGATCATAATTCTTATGTTGATACAACCCTGAAGTTATCTCGCATAAGTATTTTATGAGCTAGATCATTTTGGTACCCATTTATAGCCATAGGATTGTTGTTGTACGTCCGGTAACCTAGTAGAGCATTGATATCACCTACATGGCGATGAACCCAGCTTAGTAACATTAATGTCGAATATATATTGGCGGGCATTAAGTATTCAAAGGAATGACTAGGTCGCTAAATGAGTAGGACCATTGTCTTCTTAAATATGACGTAACCTTGGATTGAGGTGAGTGGAATTTATTTGAGGTTGAAACTAATCGCCTTAGGAGTTTTGGATAAGATTAAAAGAAAATTCTGAAGTCTCGTGACTTGAAGATAGAGATTCGAATAAGGAAATAAATTGTGGATCACAAGCTGATGAATTTTACTTGTAAGAGTTGAACTAGTGCTACATGATTAGTTAGTCATGCAATTTCAATGCCAATTTGGTGATGGGACTTAATAAACCTTAGAGTTGGAGTTCCATGAACCTCAACAGTCTTTCTCCTTGATTACGGGCGTGAAGGTTAACGGAGATGGGAAAGGATGTTAGTGAATAGGAGCCTATGATCGGGAGACTAGTCATTAGAAGATTTGCTAATCTAATGTACCTGCGAGATAAGAAGGGCTATAATACCATCGATAGATGATGATTTGAGATGGATCAGTTTGTTTGGAGAGTTTTTCCTGAAAATAGAGTCGTGTTGTGGAACCGGCCCATAACACGTGTATGTCCTAGGTGTTAACAATTTTGAAGCTAGTTGATAGAATATGTAAATCTGATATAGATCTATCGTCTTGAAATTAGCGTATGTCACCCTAGGACCATGGAATTATTGTGATATTCCTTTTGAGGTATGAATGTGAGATTAACACAACATGAGTCATGATTTTGGAGTTACAGTTCTATTGTTAGAATACCGATGCAACTTTGGTGTCTATGTTTGAAGACTCTAACTTTAGTTAATGAACTTGACCTTAAGATCAAATGGAGAATAGAGTCGTTCAAAGAAAAGAACTATAAATGTAGAGGTCACACCGAACTAAATGATTGGAGAAACATAGGAAGTGAATTGGTTATGGTAAGAGATCACCAAACACCGGACGAACCGGAGTAGGAAGAATAACAAGGGTCAGAATCCGTCTAAATGACCTCAATAGACAAGAATGAATTTCGGGACGAAATTCTTTTAAGGAGGGGAGGATGTAAGGCCCGACCCCGAATAACGTGTGTTACCTTGATTTGCATGCCATAGACCCCTAATTATATGACCGACCTTGGATTACGTGTCATGCTTGGTTTTCGTGCATACCTCGTCATACGTGCCTTGACCTAGAATTGTGTGCCCTAATCCCTAACTCACATGCGGTACCTAGAAATACGTGCCCTGACCTCGATGTACATGCGTTACCTAGTTTCGTGTGCCCTAACCTTGAACTGCGTACCTTAACCTAGGTTTAAGAGTCGTACATCAATTTGAGTGCATTGCATTGGATTACGTGCCTTGCATTGGTTTATGTGCATTCACCTAGGATTGCGTGCATTAGTCTTGAAGTCCATATCTTACCTCGTAGTTCGTGTCTACCTCGTGATTCGAGCCCTATATTGATTTCTGTGTGTGTCTCGTTATGCGTGCCCTAGACTTAGAAAAGCGTGCCCGCACGCTAATCAATAAAGAATCCTACACAAAGCACTAGACTATAAATAATCCTACAAACACCACTAACTATTATTATAATCTTAATTCAAATCTCTACAAAATCCACTAACACCTAAATATTATATTTTAAACTCACTACATGACAAAATCTCACAAACCTCTAAACATATCCTATGTTCTATTCTACCTAAAATCCCTAAATACCCAACATTCTCTTACACACATGTTAAAACAATTCAAAAGATGACACAAATCTGAATTTTTGCATGCCCAAGGCCAACATATGCATCAACTTTTACAAAAGCCTCATTTTTCTCTCATTTCTCTCACTTTCCTCACATTTTCTCTCTCTCCCTCTCACTCTCTCTCTCCATTTCGGTTTTGGCTGAGTTCTCTCCACCTCTTAGCTCATCTTCATCATCCTATGGTGCATCAAGACAAACCACAAGCAAAGAAACTCACCCAAACAAGCTAGGATGCAAGAAACACACATGCAAGCATTTTGAGTCACCATTTTCGGCCTTGGTGAGTTTTTAAGCTTCCATTTCTTTTCTTCTTGTTCTAACCTCATGCATGTGCTAAGAGATTGATCACTAAGCTAGGAAAAATAGAGAAAAGCTAGTTGGAATCTCGGCTAAGCAAGAAGAAGAAGAGATTTGAGCTTCAACAAGGTTTTTGAGCATTTTTTGGGTTGATTGCAAAGGTGAGGGCTAAAACCTTTTGAAAACTCTTCAAAAATCCACATGCATGCTAATAAATGTGTGTATTTGCTTCTGTACTTGAGCTATGTGGTCGTTCATAAGCTTAAACAACCATGCATGGCAAGATCTTGGCTTGAAAATGATGCTAGGTGAAGTCGAAATTGTTGACAGCTCTCTGACCAGTCTGTTCGAGGTAAGTTTAGCTAGGCAAATGATGTTTAAAATACATGAAAATTGGTAGGTGACTAGTTTGGACAGTTTTGAACATCTTTCCCAGAAATAGCCCGAAGATAATCTTGAATTTAAGCTCCTCAAAATGGAAAATCTTCCTCGGAGAGTTGGGTCGTAGGATTTTGGGGTACATCCGGAGTACACCCACCTGGTGTGTTTGGGGAATGATTTGAAGTCGGCCGCAACAGTTGATCCTGGATCTGATCTGAGAGCAAAAGCTTACCGTATCCTTTTTATTATATGTATAAGTACTCCCGCTTGGATCCTAGAGAACCTCGGGGAGGAAAGACTGGTATTCCTGTTTCTGTATTTGTATTTTTGTACTTGTACTTCTGTTGTATTCATGTTTGAAAAAGGGATTTTCATAAGTTTAACCGGAAAATGAGTTTCAAACTTAATTCTCGTTCCCCCTCGCTGAGTTCATAAGGACTCACCCTCTTTTATCATTTCAGGTGAAGAAGAACAGGTACAGGAACATGAGGATAATGTACCTAATGATGAACCCCTGGAGTGATTGCCTGTTATTGTTGTTTTGCATGAACGTGACTACTTGTGTATTTTGTGCTGCTTGAAGACTATTTATCTTATGTTGCTTGTTGTTGCTAATGTAAAAGACCCCCGTTGTAATTTGGGGTCTAATTTTGGTTTGTTGTTTTATTAAGTAGGTGGAGTCTAGACAGACTATGATCGTTTTTGCTTTTATTATCACTAGTATCTATCATAGGTTATGATGCTTAGTTAAGGAATAGGCAAATGAACTTATCCAATCTCAACAGGTACTCGCTAATAAGCTATGATCACTAGGTATATTTTGAAACGAGGATAAATGGATAAACGAGACATAGTATCATGCTAGGTTATAAATCAAACGGGACGTCGAAATAACCAATAAGCAATTCAATTGATGATTAAATAGTAAAATTCTAGTCGGGAATGAACTTGAATTGAAAGTTCTGAGGCTGTTAGAAAATTTAGGTCAAAACAAAGAGCCCAATTACAGCCGTTATGCTGCCGGATTTCTGGAAAAATTTGGAGTCTAGAATAAAACGTTAAGTGTTAAACCACCTAGAATGATTAAGAATGTGAAAGGACTTGAATGCTTAGATCACACCCTAGTCTAACCTTTATAGGCTGGGTTGGGGCGTGACACCTTAGAAGAATGGTATCAGAGCTTAGTTTACTAACTAGGCGTTAGTCGGGTTCAACTCTCGGACCATGGGTAGAAGCCCTAAGGTAATTATGATGTCTTGTTTATATGTGTTAATGTGTGCTAATGTGCTTTAATTGCTTTGAGAATTGAATACTATGTGCCTTTGTGGACTATATGTATTATGTGTCATGCACACCGACACGTTAGTGCCCTCAATAATGCATGCATGCTTTTATACTCCTTTTTTGATCCATGTGCATGTTATATAACCATGAATGACTGTTTATATGCATAGATAGTTAGGATTATAACTTTCAGGGAAGTGAATTCATGCAGGAAGAACGAAAAGTCTCGATTAGAGATTTCTGGCATCTTCACAGGTACTCGATGGATAGTAGGTATTATTGGATATGCATATGTATAAAATGCGTAGCACGAGTATAATTGTTAAGGTAAAGTTTCTTCTTATTATTATTATTTTTTTTTTGGAATACCTATACCTGTGATTAAGTTGTCAATTTTATAGCTATGAAGTTATTGTTTCCGTTAAACCGTTCTTCTTATTGTGGTTCAAGTATAAAGTTTGAAGACACACTACTTCCTTAGATATAAGGGTATACTATTATATATGTAAAGTAGTATATATTCTCATGTGTTGATAGTGGAAGTTGACTTGGAGGTTTCTTTGAATCCATTTCTCACATCTTAAAATTGGCTTGATAGGCTATCTAAGAAGTTGGCAAAATGCTCGTACGATCGAATCCTTACTTGATTGGAATTAAGCATTGATGAAATTGATATGGTGTATACTAGCGAGTTTCAAGTTCACTAAAGGTTGAGATCATAGCCTAGAAATTAAAAGATGAATTCGTGGAAGTTGACGATAGTTACTTTTAGGGGTTAGATTATTGAGACATGGATGGTGTATTTGAGTGACTTAGCAATGGATAACCTCAAGACATGTAGGCAACTCTGGAGACTAAGTTTAACCAGGTTGATGAATCTTTAGTATAACAAGATATAAGGATGTTGGAATCGAGGAATTTACGTAGCTAGAACTCGTGTTCGGAAAATTACACCTAAAATGTTAGGTCGGATAGAAGTTTAAGGAATTGAATTATGCATTAAATGACTAACGTTACTAAAGGTCCTAAGTTGGATATTTATGATATTAAGAAACACGGTATTAGTTTGGTGTCCCTCGAACTTAGCTGTAAATACGCAAGTAAGTCATTCTAAGCTCTCGTTATTTGGATATCCTAGAGGATATTAGGAAGCATATATCCCTAAGTAACACCGATGGACCTATTATATAAACCATGGAAATGATATTAAACATCTGGTTGCCAAGTGGAGTTGTTAGGGTATGATTTGAAATCCTAAATAGCTAATAGTGAGTATGCATGATGATTCATGGTGAACCCTAGGACCTAAGGTCGATGAGTCTTGATGATCTTAGCTAGTTGAACATGTAAACGAAGAAAGTAAGATAGAGATGAATCAGAGTCATGATGACCCAAGGGACTATTGTTAGACCACCGTATCTATGTGCACCATTTTACTTCTAGAAACTAGCTGTTGGAGACTTCGAATTGTGGTCATCGAATAAGAGGGGTGAATTTTGTAGTGATATTTAAATAAGTTATTGATTCCTTTTGAAGTTCTATTAGGTTATGTTGAAGAATGCCTAGTGGTCATAATTCTTATGTTGACACGGCCTTGAAGTTATTTTGTGTAACAAGCTACTTGGATTAGTATGGTAAGTGTCTTATGAGCTAGATCATTTCGGTACCCATTTATAGTCCTAGGATTGTTGTTGTATGACCGGTAACCTGGTAGAGCATTGATATCACTTACATGGCGATGAACCCAGCTTAGTAACATTAATGTCGAAGATATATTGGCGGGCATTAAGTATTCGAAGGAATGACTAGGTCGCTAAATGGGTAGGACCATTGTCTTCTTAAGTATGACGTAACCTTGGATTGAGGTGAGTGGAATTTATTTGAGGTTGAAACTAATCGCCTTAGGAGTTTTGGATAAGATTAAAAGAAAATTCTGAAGTTTCGTGACTTGAAGATAGAGATTCGAATAAGGAAATAAATTGTGGATCACAAGCTGATGAATTTTACTTGTAAGAGTTGAACTAGTGCTACATGATTAGTTACTCATGCAATTTCAATGGCAATTTGTTGGTGGTACTTAATAAACCTTAGAGTTTGAGTTTCATGAACCTCAACAGTCTTTCTCCTTGATTTCGGGCATGAAGGTTAACGAAGCTGGGAAAGGATGTTAGTGAATAAGAGCCTATGATCGGGAGACTAGTCATTAGAAAATTTGCTAATCTAATGTACCTGCGAGATAAAAGGGCTATAATACCATCGATAGATGACGATTTGAGATGGATCAGTTTGTTTGGAGAGTTTTTCCTGAAAATAGAGTCGTATTGTGGAAACGATCCATAACACGTGTATGTCCTAGGTGTTAACAATTTCGAAGCTAGTTGATAGAATATGTAAATCTGATATAGATCTATCATCTTGAAATTAGCGTATGTCACCCTAGGATCATGGAATTATAGTGATATTCCTTTTGAGGTATGAATGCGAGATTGACACAACATGAGTCATGATTTTGGAGTTACATTTCTATTGTTAGAATACCGATGCAACTTTGATGACTATGTTTGAAGACTCTAACCTTAGTTAATGAACTTGACCTTAATATCAAATGGAGAATAGAGTCGTTCAAAGAAAAGAACTATAAATGTAGAGGTCACACCGAACTAAAAGATTGGAGAAACATAGGAAGTGAATTGGTGGTGGTAAGAGATCGCCAAACACGGGATGAACCGGAGTAGAAAGAATCACCTCAATAGGCAAGAATGAATTTCGGGACGAAATTCTTTTAAGGAGGGGAGGATGTGAGGCCCGACCCCGAATAATGTGCCTTACCTCGATTTGCGTGCCACAGACCCTTAATTATATGACCGACCTTGGATTACGTGTCCTATCTTGGTTTTCGTGCATACCTCGTCGTACGTGCCTTGACCTAGAATAGTGTGCCCTAATCCCCGACTCACGTGCGGTACCTAGAAATACGTGTCCTGACCTCGATATGCGTGTGTTCCCTCGTTTTGTGTGCCCTAACCTTGAACTGCGTACCTTAACCTAGGTTTAAGAGTCGTACCTTGATTTGTGTGCATTACATTGAATTACGTGCCTTGCATTGGTTTACGTGCATTCATATAGGGTTACGTGTGTTTACTTGAAAAACGTGCGTTCGTCTCGTAGTTCTTGTCCTACCTCGAAGTGCGTGCCCTAAACCTAGGAAAGCGTGTCATCACGCTAATCAAGAAATCATCTTACACGAAGCACTAGAGTATTAAACAATCCTACAAAATCCACTAACAATATAATAATCCAAATTCATTTCACTAGAAGACAAAAATGCACCAAAAACAAAACATTCTTTATTCTTTTTGCTTTATTCTTTTTGCACTTCAAAATACAATTAGAATAATGCTTAAGATGACACAATTTCAGCCAATTCAATAGCTTTGACCGACCACTAGGAGCATTGTTTTAGCAATTGTATATTTTATTCATAATCTTAGTCAAACACTTAGCATAAGCCATTAAAATAATTGCTCAATTCCCCTCAATTTCTCACCATAACCGACCAGCCTTTGTATATTCCAAGCACATAGAATATAATAATGCTCAAAACAAACAAAATTCAGATTGTAACATTGCTTTGGCCGACCATGTGATGCAAATTAACAAGCTTGCATAGTTTAAAATATTCCTAGACAAGCCTATGACAAAATGAATAAAAAAATGAATCAAAACATACCTACCATGCTCCACTTTCTCGGTCAAAACACTCCAAGCATCTTCACATTCCAATAATGCACAATGACTAAGGAATTTTCAGAAATTGTAGAGCTCTTGGCCGACACATGCAATTAAAAACATCACCAAAGCATCTTTAACTTTATCTTTGCTTGCAAACCTTCTATCAAGCTTCCATCTCCTCTCTCTCTCGACCTTAGTATTTTCATAGGCTCCCAAGTCTGAAAAATTTCTCCCCATAACACACAAGCATCTTCCAAAGCAAAGGAAAGCAAGAAAGAAGCTTCGTTGGTGCATTTTCAAGAACATTCTGCATCTACCTGGTTGTTTTGATAAGGTGAGGGTTCAAAACTTTTGGAAAACTCTTTAAAACTTCACATGCATGACCATGAATGTGTGTATTTGCTTCTGTGCTTGAGCTATGTGGTCGTTCATGAGTTTAAACAACCATGCATGGCAATAACTTGGCTTGAAAATGATACTAGACAAAGTCGAAATTTGAGACTGCTTCTGACCCGTCTGTTCGAGGCAATTTTTGGTTAAGCAAATGATGTTGAAATTGCGTGAAAATCCCTAGGTAACTAGTTTGGCCAATTTTGAACATTTTTCGCACAAATACGCAAAGTCAAATTTTGGCTCTAAGGCCCTCAAAATGGCAAAATCACGTAATATAGCTAAATCTGGAAAGTTTCGAGAAAAAGGAAGCAGTTTGGCAGATTTACTGCCCGTGTGGAACGAGATGATTTTGACATAGCAAACGACATCCAAAATGCGTGAAAATTTGTGTACTGCTATATTTTTGAGTTGTGGACATTTTTGTCAGAAATAGGCTTAGGCTAAAAATGAACCTAAGGACCTCAAAATCATGCAATATCGAAGGATAGGCAAATCTGGACAGTTTTGAGCAGTTCCACCATTTTGGCTATAACTAACGATCCAGAACTCCAATTGATGCAAGGTTTGTTTCTGATTTTAGTTAACTTCTTAATCTTTAATTTGATATATTATTCACTGAATTTGGAGTTCATTTGCCTTCCCAGTTGATTGTGAGAAAACAGCTTATTGCAGTTAGGGTTTCAATTGACTATGTGCTTGGGAAAAACCTTGTTGAACCTCTTTTGTGGTACTAATTACTTGGAATGGTAGTATTGGAATATTGTGTGGACTGTATTGAATGTTGAGGATGTTGAATGAGACGATGCATGACTTTGGAATGATGATTGAGTTGATTTAGGGTTTTGATCGCACGATTTTGCATGAAAAGCGAACCCTAATACTAGGTACTCTTGTTAATTGTTAACCGGGGGTTATTGTGTGGAAAATGTACGTTGCGTGGGCTGCCCGTAAAATGTTTTATAGTTCCAAATGTGAGTAGGCCATTGCATGTTGACAAATAAGCTTTTCTTGCACCCAAACCCCTTTGATATCCTCGCCTGTTGCATAAACTTATCACTTGATCCCGTGAGCTTCTTAATGAGTTATATGGCCTGTTTTACATGTGTTACATGGCTGCTCGTTTAATTTCCATATATCTCTATATGCCTTTCAAGTGAAACTTCCTGTCTTATCGTGCCCTGCTTGTTTATCTGTCAATGTGCAATCTTATGACTCTCCGGAGGCGACCTACTTTGTTGTCCTCCTTCTGTGATATATATTACCTGTCATAAATGTGCATTGCATACAAGGTTGCAACCTTTCCTGTTGGCATGGTAGTGATCACGTACGCCGGGCGGCATCGGGCTTGCCGGTGATACCGTGACCACCATGGTCCCATTCCCTCTCTCGCTTGGGGGCTAGACTTCCTCGGAGAGTTGGGTCGTAGGATTTTGGGGTACATCCGGAGTACACCCACCTGGTGTGTTTGGGGAATGATTTGAAGTCGGCCGCAACAGTTGATCCTGGATCTGATCTGAGAGCAAAAGCTCACCGTATCCTTTTTATTATATGTATAAGTACTCCCGCTCGGATCCTAGAGAACCTCGAGGAGAATGGACTGGTATTCCTTTTTCTGTATTTGTATTTCTGTACTTGTACTTCTGTTGTATTCATGTTTGGAAAATGGATTTTCATTAGTTTGACCGGAAAATGAGTTTCAAACTTAATTCTCGTTCCCCCTCGCTGAGTTCATAAGGACTCACCCTCTTTTATCATTTCAGGTGAAGAAGAACAGGTACAGGAACATGAGGATAATGTACCTAATGATGAACCCCTGGAGTGATTGCCTGTTATTGTTGTTTTGCATGAACGTGACTACTTGTGTATTTTGTGCTGCTTGAAGACTATTTATCTTATGTTGCTTGTTGTTGCTAATGTAAAAGACCCCCGTTGTAATTTGGGGTCTAATTTTGGTTTGTACTTATATTAAGTAGACTGATACTAGACATACTATGATCGTTTTTGCTTTTATTATCACTAGTATCTATCATAGGTTATGATGCTTAGTTAAGGAATAGGCAAATGAACTTATCCAATCTCAACAGGTACTCGCTAATAAGCTATGATCACTAGGTATATTTTGAAACGAGGATAAATGGATAAACGAGACATAGTATCATGCTAGGTTATAAATCAAACGGGACGTCGAAATAACCAATAAGCAATTCAATTGATGATTAAATAGTAAAATTCTAGTCGGGAATGAACTTGAATTGAAAGTTCTGAGGCTGTTAGAAAATTTAGGTCAAAACAAAGAGCCCAATTACAGCCGTTATGCTGCTGGATTTCTGGAAAAATTTGGAGTCTAGAATAAAACGTTAAGTGTTAAACCACCTAGAATGATTAAGAATGTGAAAGGACTTGAATGCTTAGAGCACACCCTAGTCTAACCTTTATAGGCTAGGTTGGGGCGTGACAGCATTGGTTTATGTGCATTCACCTAGGATTGCGTGCATTAGTCTTGAAGTCCGTGTCTTACCTCGTAGTTCGTGTCTACCTCGTGATTCGTGCCCTGTATTGATTTATGTGTGTGTCTCGTTGTGCGTGCCCTAGACTTAGGAAAGCGTGCATGCACGCTAATCATTAAAGAATCCTACACAAAGCACTAGACTATAAAATAATCCTACAAACACCACTAACTATTATTATAATCCTAATTCAAATCTCAACAAAATCCACTAACACCTAAATATTATATTTTAAGCTCACTACATGACAAAATCTCACAAACCTCTAAACATATCCTATATTCTATTCTACCTAAAATCCCTAAATACCCAACATTCTCTTACACACATGTTAAAACAATTCAAAAGATGACACAAATCTGAATTTTTTCATGCCCAAGGCCAACATATGCATCAACTTTTGCAAAAGCCTCATTTTTCTCTCATTTCTCTCACTTTCCTCACATTTTCTCTCTCTCCCTCTCACTCTCTCTCTCCATTTCGGTTTTGGCTGAGTTCTCTCCACCTCTTAGCTCATCTTCATCATCCTATGGTGCATCAAGACAAACCACAAGCAAAGAAACTCACCCAAACAAAGTAGGAAGCAACAAACACACATGCAAGCATTTTGAGTCACCATTTTCGGCCTTGGTGAGTTTTTAAGCTTCCATTTCTTTTCTTCTTGTTCTAACCTCATGCATGTGCTAAGAGATTGATCACTAATCTAGGAAAAGTAGAGAAAAGCTAGTTGGAATCTCGGCTAAGCAAGAAGAAGAAGAGATTTGAGCTTCAACATGGTTTTGAGCATTTTTTGGGATGATTGCAAAGGTGAGGGCTAAAACCTTTTGAAAACTCTTCAAAAATCTACATGCATGCAAATAAATGTGTGTATTTGCTTCTGTACTTGAGCTATGTGGTCGTTCATAAGCTTAAACAACCATGCATGGCAAGATCTTGGCTTGAAAATGATGCTAGGTGAAGTCGAAATTGTTGACAGCTCTCTGACCAGTCTGTTCGAGGTAATTTTAGCTAGGCAAATGATGTTGAAAATCCATTAAAATTGGTAGGTAACTATTTTGGACATTTTTGAACATTTTTCCCAGAAATAGGCCGAAGCTAATTTTGACTCTAAGGTCCTCAAAATGGTAAATCTTTAAGATGTGACCAAATCTGGAAATCTGGAGAAATGAAGCAGGTTTTAGCAGATGCACTGACCTTGTGGAACGAACCATATTTTACTTAGTAAATTTTGTCCAAAATGCATTAAATTTTGTTTGCTGCTAGATTTTTCAGTTCTGGACAATTTTGTCAGAAATGGACCAAAGCTAAAACTGACCCTAAGGACCTCAAAAACGTCAATTTCTGAAAAGTGTGCAAATCTGGACAGTTTTGTGCTATTCCACTGTTTCAGCTATATCTAATGATCCCGAACTCCAATTGATGCAAGGTTTGTTTCTGATTTTACTTAACTTCTTAAGATTTAATTGGACATCTTATTCACTGAATTTGGATATTTTTTGCTTATCCGATTGATTGTGAGAAGACAGCCTGTTGCAGTAATGGTTTCACTTAATGTTGTGCTTGGAAATATTGTTGTGACTCCTCTTGTTGAATTAGATGCTTGGGATTGTAGCTGCGGGATGTTGTGTGGACTGTTTTGAATGTTTGATAATGTTGAATTAAATGATGCATGGTTTGAGATTGACCTTGAGTTGGGTTGAGGCCCAAATTGCACGAATATACATGAAATGGAAACCCTAATGACTAGGTAGTTTTGCTAAGTATTGATCAATTGGATATTGTGTGGGAATTATATGCTTAGTGGGCTGCCCGTTAATGTCTTATAACTTCAAATGTGATTTTGACCATTGCATGTTGGCAAATAAGCTTTTCTTGCACCCGAACCCATGATTGATGTCATTGCATGTTGAATAATCTTATCACTTGATCACGTGGACTTCTTAATGAGTTATATGGCCTGTTTTACATGTGTTACATGGCTGCCCGTTTAATTTTCATATAACTCTATATTCCTTCAAGTGAAATTTTCCTGTCTTATCGTGCCTTGCTTGTTTACCTGTCATAAATGTGCATTGCATACAAGGTTGCAACCTTTCCTGTTGGCATGGTAGCGATCATGCACATCTGGCGGCATCGGGCTTGTCGGTGCACCCGTGACTACCATGGTCCCATTCCCTCTCTTGCTTGGGGGCTAGACTTCCTCGGAGAGTTGGGTCGTAGGATTTCGGGGTACATCCGGAGTACACCCACCTGGCGTGTTTGGGGGATGATTTGAAGTCGGCCGCAACAACTGATTCTGGAACTAATCTGAGAGCAAAAGCTCACCGTATCCTTTTACTGTGTGTATAAGTACTCTCGCTTGGTTCCTAGAGAACCTCGGGGAGGAAAGACTGGTATTTCTGTTCTTGTACTTATATTATTGTTACATTCATGCTTGCAAAAGGATTTTCATAAGTTGAACCGGAAAATGAGTTTCAAAACCTATTTCTCGTTCCCCCTTGCTGAGTTCATAAGGACTCACCCTCTTTTATCATCTCAGGTGAAGAAGATCAAGAACAGGTACTCGAGGACGATGTGCCTAACGATGATTCCTTGGAGTGATTGCCTGTCCCTACGTGCTTTTGTGCTTTGCCTGAAAGTGGTTGCTATATGGATGTTGTGTTTGATTGCAAACTACGCATTTTATTGATGTAAATGACCCCGTTGTAATTTGGGACTAATTATGGGATTGTACTATCTATAACCGGATGAACTTTGAGTTGGTTGTTTGCTTTCATTTTCTTCATTAGTAGTTATCGTAGGCATTCAAACCACTAGATGAACAATCAACTAAGTTAATTCTATATAATTTCACTTAGGTGCTCATTTGCAAACTAAAGGATAATAGGTACTTGCACGATAGGAAATTGACAAATAAACGGGACATAGTTATCATGTTAGGCTTATTAATGTTATTGGCACCGGAGCGACGGAGACTTGGTCACAAACCCTACGTCCTCGGTTTACGGGCCCGGCCTCTACGTGAAGCGAAGTTGTCTTGCCCAATGTTCCGTGGGATTCAGTAATAGAGATTTGGAGGATAAAGTATCTTGGCAATCCTAGAAAGGACAAAAAAAATTGAAGAGGGGGTGCAACACGAGGACTTCCCAGGGGGTCACCCATCCTAGTACTAATCTCGCCCAAGAACGCTTAACTTCGGAGTTCTGATGGGATCCGTTGCATTATTGCTGGTATGATCGCACCCGTCATGAAGTTGTCTTGCCCATTGTTCAGTGGGATTCGGTAATAGAGATTTGGTTGATAAAGTATCTTGGCAACCCTAACCAGGGCAAAAAAAATTGAAAAGGGGGTGCAACACGAGGACTTCCCAGGGGGTCACCCATCCTAGTACTACTCTAGCCCAAGCACGCTTAACTTCGAAGTTCTGATGGGATCTGGTGCATTAGTGCTGGTATGGTCGCACCTGTCATATTGAGGGCACAATTCCTACTTGTGTCAACAGTTCACAGTGCCAGCCTAGAGAGATGGCCAATTCAAAAGGCCCAATGGGCTTAACAACAACCCATCCGCTTCAACAACACAGCAATCTCGAAAGACGTGATATCAACACGTCGTAGGGCCCTCTGATGTCCCGAGAGTCAGGTTGTCGTCCTTTTAACAGCTCACGACGTATAATCCGGGATGAAAAAATAGAGCAAAAGAACTTATAAAAATGTTCGATTTTGGGCTCCAAAAAGGGGTACAGCGAGCATGCTGGCTGCCCTCGTCGTACAGCTCTCAGAGAGCTTTGCATCGGTATGTTGTGCACAGCGTAACTCCTTATGGATCAAAAGTTATGGGCACCAGCGCGACGGAGACCTGGTCACAAACCTTACACCCTCAGTTTTCGGTCCCGACCTCTACGTGAAGCGAAGTTGTCTTGCCCAATGTTATGTGGGATTCGGTAATAGAGATTTGGTGGATAAAGTATCTTGGCAACCCTAACCAGGGCAAAAAAAATTGAAAAGGGGGTGCAACACGAGGACTACCCAGGGGGTCACCCATCCTAATACTACTCTCGCCCAAGCACACTTAACTTCGGAGTTCTTATGGGATCTGTTGCATTAGTGCTAGTATGATCGCACCCGTCAAGTTGAGGGCATAATTCCTATATGTGTTAACTGTTCACAGTGCCAGCCTAGAGAGATGGCCCATTCAAAAGGCCCAATGGGCTTAAGACAACCTATCCACTTCAATAACGCAGCATCCTCGCAAGACGTGATATCGACACGTTGTAGGGCCCTCTGATGTACTGCGAGTCAGGTTGTCATCCTTTTAACAGCTCACGACGTATGATCCTGGATAAAAAAAACAAGGCAAACGAAGAAAAGTCTCCTGAAACTGATGAAAACGTTCGATTTTGGGCTCCAAAAATGGGCACATTGAGCAGGCTGCCCCCGTCATAGAGCTCTCAGTGAGCTTTGCAATGGTATGCTGTGCGCCATGTAACTCCTTCCGGATCAAATGTTATGAGCACCGGAGCGACGGAGACCTGGTCACAAACCCTACGCTCTCAGTTTGCAGGCCCGGCCTCTACGTGAAGCGAAGTTGTCTTGCCCAATGTTCCGTGGGATTCGGTAACAGATATTTGGTGGATAAAGTATCTTGGCACCCCTAGCCAGGCAAAAAAAATTGAAATGGGGGTGCAACACGAGGACTTCCCAGGGGGTCACCCATCCTAGTACTACTCTCGCCCAAGCACGCTTAACTTCAGAGTTCTAATGGGATCCGGTGCATTAGTGGTGGTATGATTGCACCCGTCATGTTGAGGGCACAATTCTTATAAGTGTTAACAGTTCACAATGCCAGCCTAGAGAGATGGCCCATTCAAAAGTCCCAAAGGGCTTAACGACAACCCATCCGCTTCAACAACGCAGCATCCTTTCAAGACGTGATATCGACCCGTTGTAGGGCCCGCTGATGTACCACGAGTCAGGTTGTCGTCCTTTTAACAGCTCACGACGTATGATCCGGGATGGAAAAACAGAGCAAAAGAAGAAAAGTGTCTTGAAACTGATTAATACATTCGATTTTGGGCTCCAAAAATGGGCACAGCGAGCAAGCTGGCTGCCCCCGTCGTAGAGCTCTCAGAGAGCTTGGCAACGGTATGCTATGCGCCACGTAATTCCTTACGGATCAAAAGTTATGGCCACCGGAGCGACGGAGACCTGGTCACAAACCCTACGCCCTCAGTTTGCGGGCCCGGCCTTTATGTGAAGCGAAGTTTTCTTGCCCAATGTTCTGTTGGATTCTGTAATAGAGATTTGTTAGATAAAGTATCATGGCAACCCAAACCAGGGCAAAAAAAATTGAAAAGTGGCTGCAACACGAGGACTTCCCAGGGGGTCACCCATCCGAGTACTGCTCTCGCCCAAGCACGCTTAACTTCGGAGTTCTGATGGGATCTGGATCATTAGTGCTGGTATTATCGCACCCGTCATGTTGAGGGCACAATTCCTATATGTGTTACCGGTTCACAGTCCCAGTCTAGAGAGATGGCTCATTCAAAAGGCCCAATGGGCTTAACGATAACACATCCGCTTCAACGACGTAGCATCCCCACAAGACATGATATCAACACGTTGTAGGGCCCTATGATGTCCATCGAGTCAGGTTGTCGTCCTTTTAAAAGCTCACGACGTACAATCTGGAACGGAAAAATAGAGCAAAAGAATGAAAGTGGCCTGAAACTGATGAAAACTTTTGATTTTGGGCTCCAAAAAGGGGCACAGCCAGCATGCTGGCAACCCCCGTCGTAGAGCTCTCCGAGAGCTTTGCAACGGTATGTTGTGCGCCGCGTAACTCCTTACGGATCAAAAATTATGGGCACCAGAGCGACGGATACCTGGTCACAAACCCTACGCCCTCGGTTTGTGGGCCCGACCTCTACATGAAGCAAAGTTGTCTTGCCCAATGTTCCGTGGGCTTTGGTAATTGAGATTTGGTGGATAAAGTATCTTGGCAACCCTAACCAGGGCAAAAAAAATTGAAAAGGGGGTGCAACACGAGGACTTTCTAGGGGGTCACCCATCCTAGTACTGCTTCCGTCCAAGCACGCTTAACTTCGATGTTCTGATGGGATTCGGTGCATTAGTGTTGGTATGATCGCACCCGTCATGAAGAGGCACAATTCGTTTATGTGTTAACGGTTAATAGTGCCAGCCTAGAGAGATGGCCTATTCAAAAGGCCCAATGCGCTTAGCGACAACCTATCCGCTTCAACAATGCAGCATCCTCGCAAGATGTGATATCGACACGTTGTAGAGCCCTCTGATGTACTGCGAGTCAGGTTGTCGTCCTTTTAACAGCTCATGACGTACGATCCGGGACGGAAAAATAGGGCAAAAGAACAAAAGTGGCCTGAAACTGATGAAAACGTTTGATTTTGGTCTCCAAAAAGGGGCACAGTGAGCAAGCTAGCTGCCCCCGTCGTAGAGCTCTCATAGAGCTTTGCAATGGTATGTTGTGCGCCGCGTAACTCTTTACGGATCAATAGTTATGGGCACCGAAGCGACGGAGACCTGGTCACAAACCCTGCGCCCTCGGTTTGCGGTCCCGACCTCTACGTGAAGCGAAGTTGTCTTGCCCAATGTTCTGTGGGATTCGGTAATAGAGATTTGGTGGGTAAAGTATCTTGGCAACCCTAACCAGGGCAAAAAAATTTGAAAAGGGGGTGCAACACGAGGACTTCCCATGGGGTCCTACATCTTAGTACTATTCTCGCCCAAGCATGCTTAACTTCAGAGTTCTGATGGGATCTGGTACATTAGTTCTGGTATGATCGCACCCGTCATGTTGAGGGCACAATTCCTATATGTGTTAACGGTTCACAATGCAGGCTCAGAGAGATGGCCCATTCAAATGGCCCAATGGGCTTAACGAAAACCCATCCGCTTTAACAACGCAGCATCCTCACAGGACGTGATATCGACAAATTGTAGGGCCCTCTGATGTACCACGAGTTAGGTTGTCGTCCTTTTAACAACTCACGACATACGATCTGGGATGAAAAAACTAGGCAAAATAAGAAAAGTGTCTTGAAACTGATGAAAACGTTCGATTTTGGGCTCCAAAAAGGGCACAACGAGCAAACTGGCTACCCTAGTTGTAGAGCTCTCAGAGTGCTTTGCAACGATATGCTGTGCGCCGCGTAATTCCTTACGGATCAAAAGTAATGGGCACCGGAGCGACGGAGACCTGGTCACAAACCCTATGCCCTCGGTTAGCCGGCCCGACCTCTACGTGAAGCGAAGTTATCTTGCCCAATGTTCCGTGGGATTCGGTAATAGAGATTTGGTGGATAAAGTATCTTGGCAACCATAACCAGGGCAAAAAAAATTGAAAATGGGGTGCAACACGAGGACTTCCCAGGGGGTTAACCATCCTAGTACTACTCTCGCCCAAGTACGCTTAACTTCGGAGTTCTGATGGGATCCGTTGCATTAGTGCTGGTATGATCGCACCAGTAATGTTCAGGGCACAATTCCTATATGTGTTAACGGTTCACAGTGCAAGCATAGAGAGATGGCCCATTCAAAAGGCCCAATGGGCTTAACAACAACCCATTCGCTTCAACAACGCAGCATCCTCGCTAGATGTGATATCGACACATTGTATGGCCGTCTGATGTACTGCGAGTCAGGTTGTCATCCTTTTAACTGCTCACGACGTACGATCTGTGACTGAAAAACAAAGCAAAAGAAGAAAAATGTCCAGAAACTGATGAAACAATTCAATTTTGGGGACCAATAATGGGCACAGCGAGCAAGCAGGCTGCCCTTATAGTAGAGCTCTCAGAGAGCTTTGCAACGGTATGTTGTGCGCTGCATAACTCCTTACAGATCAAAAGTTATGGGCACCGGAACGACGGAGACCTTGTCACAAACCCAACGCCCTCGGTTTGCGGGCCCGGCCTCTACATGAAGCGAAGTTGTCTTGCCCAATGTTCCGTGGGATTAGGTAATCGAGATTTGGTGGATAAAGTATCTTGGCAACCCCAACCAGGGCAAAAAAAATTGAAAAGGGGGTGCAACACAAGGACTTCATAGGGGGTCACCCATCCTAGTACTACTCTAGCCCAAGCACGCTTAACATCGGAGTTCTGATGGGATCCGGTGCATTAGTGCTGGTATGATCGCACCCGTCATGTTGAGTGCACAATTCCTTTATGTGTTAACGGTTCACAGTCCCAGCCTAGAGTGATGGCCCACTCAAAAGGCCCAATGGGCTTAACGACAACCCATCCGCTTCAACAACGCAGCATCCTCGCAAGACGTGATATAGACACGTTGTAGGGCCCTCCGATGTCCCGCGAGTCAGGTTGTCGTCCTTTTAATAGCTCATGACGTACGATCCGGGACGGAAAAACAGAGCAAAACAAGAAAAGTTGCTTGAAACTGATGAAAACGTTCGATTTTGGTCTCCAAAAATGGGCACAGTGAGCAAGCTGGCTGCCCCCGTCGTAGAGCTCTCAGAGAGCTTTCCAACAGTATGCTGTGCACCGTGTAACTCCTTACAGATCAAAAGTTATGGGCACCGGAGCGACGGAGACCTGGTCACAAACCCTAAGCCCTCGGTTCGCAGGCCTGGCCTCTACGTGAAGTGAAGTTGACTTGTCCAATTTTCCGTGGGATTCGGTAATAGAGATTTGGTGGATAAAGTATCTTGGCAACCCTAACCAGGGCAAAAAAAATTGAAAAAGGGGTGCAACACGAGGACTTACATGGGGGTCACCCATCCTAGTACTACTCTCGCCCAAGCACGCTTAACTGCGGAGTTCTAATGGGACCCGGTGCATTAGTGCAGATATGATCGCACCCATCATGTTAAGGGAACAATTCCTATATGTGTTAACGGATCATAGTCCCAGCCTAGAGAGATGACACATTCAAAAGGCCCAATGGACTTAACGACAACCCATCCGCTTCAACAACGCAGCATCCTCGCAAGACGTGATATCGACACGTTGTAGGGCCCTCTGATGTCCCGTGAGTCAGGTTGTCGACCTTTTAACAACTCACGACGTACGATCCGGGCCCGAAAAATAGGGCAAAACAAGAAAAATGGCTTGAAACTGATGAAAACGTTCGATTTTGGTCTACAAAAATAGGCAAAGCGAGCATGCTCTCTGCCCTCGTCGTAGAGCTCTCAGAGAGCTTTGCAACGGCATCCTGTGCGCCGCGTAACTCCTTACGGATCAAAAGTTATGGGCACCGGAGCGACGAAAACCTGGTCATAAACCCTACGCCCTCGATTTGCGGGCCCAGCCTCTACGTGAAGCGAAGTTGTCTTGCCCAATGTTCCGTGGGATTCGGTAATAGAGATTTGGTGGATAAAGTATCCTGGCAACCCTAACTACGGCAAAAAAAATTGAAAAGGGGGTGCAACACGAGGACTTCCCAGGGGGTCACCCATCCTAGTACTACTCTCACCCAAGCACTCTTAACTTCGGAGTTCTGATGCGATCCGGTGCATTAGTGCTGGTATGATCGCACCCGTCCAGTTGATGGCACAATTCCTATATGTGTTAACGGTTCACAGTCCCAGCCTAGAGAGATGGCTCATTCAAAAGGCCCAATGGGCTTAACGACAACCCATCCGCTTCAACAACGAAGCATCCTCGCAAGACGTGATATCGACACATTGTAGGGCCCTCTGATGTCCCGCGAGTCAGGTTGTCGTCCTTTTAACGACTCATGACGTACGATCCGGGACAGAAAAATAGAGCAAAAGAACAAAAGTTCCCTGAAACTAATGAAAACATTCGATTTTGGGCTCCAAAAAGGGGCAAAGCAAACAAGCTGTGCTCTGCGTAACTTCTTACGGATCAAATGCTATGGGCACCGGAGCGACGGAGACCTGGTCACAAACCCTACGCCCTCGGTTTGCGGGCCCAGCTTCTATGTAAAGCTAAGTTGTCTTGTCCAATGATCCGTGGGATTCGGTAATAGAGATTTGGTGGAAAAAGTATCTTGGCAACCCTAACCAGGGCAAAAAAAATTGAAAAGGAGGTGCAACACGAGGACTTCCTACGGGGTCACCCATCCTAGTACTAGTCTCGCCCAAGCACGCTTAACTTCGGAGTTCTGATGGGATCCGGTGCATTAGTGCTGGTATGATCACACCCGTCATGTTGAGGGCACAATTCCTATATGTGTTAACGGTTCACAGTCCCAACCTAGAGAGATGGCCAATTCAAAAGGCCCAAAGGGCTTAACGAAACCCATCCACTTCAACAATGCAGCATCCTCGCAAGACATGATATCAACGTATTGTAAGGCCCTCTAATGTCCCGTGAATTAGGTTGTCGTCCTTTTAACAGCTCACGACGTACGATCCGAGACGGAAAAACCTAGCAAAAGCGGAAAAGTGGCCAAAAACTGATGAAAACATTTGATTTTGGGCATCGAAAATAGGCACAGCGAGCAAGCTGGCTGCCATCGTCGTAGAACTCTCAGAGAGCTTTGCAACGGTATGTTGTGCGCCACGTAACTCTTTACGGATCAAAAGTTATGGGCACCGGAATGACGAAGACTTGGTCATAAACCCTACGCCCTCGGTTTGCGGGCCCGGCCTCTACGTGAAGCGAAGTTGTCTTCCCCAATGTTCTGTGGGATTCGGTAATAGAGAATTGGTGGATAAAGTATCTTGGCAACCCTAACCAGGGCAAAAAAAATTGAAAAGGGGGTGCAACACGAGGAATTCACAAGGGGTTACCCATCCTAGTACTACTCTCACCCAAGCACGCTTAACTGCGGCGTTCTGATGGGATCCGATGCATTAGTGCTAGCATGATTGCACCCGTCATGTTGAGGGCACAATTCCTATATGTGTTAACGGTTCATAGAGCCTGCCTAGAGAGATGGCCCATTCAAAAGGCCAAATGGGCCTAACGACAACCCATCCGCTTCACCAACGCAGCATCCTCGCAAGATGTGATATCGACTCGTTGTAGGACCTCTGATGTACAGCGATTCAGGTTGTCGTCCTTTTAACAGCTCACGACGTACGATCCGGGACGGCAAAACAGGGCAAAAGAAGAATACTGGCTTGAAACTGATTAAAACATTCAATTTTGGGCTACAAAAATGGGCATAGCGAGCAAGCTGGATGCCCCCATAGTAGAGATCTTAGAGAGCTTTGCAACGGTATACTGTGCACCGCGTAACTCCTTACGGATCAAAAGTTATGGGCACCGGAGCGATGGAGACCTGGTCACAAAACCTACGCCCTCGGTTTGCGGGCCCGGCCTCTACGTGAAGCGAAGTTGACTTGCCCAATGTTCCGTGGGATTCAGTAATAGAGATTTGGTGGATCAAGTATCTTGGCAACCTTAACCAGGGCAAAAAAAATTGAAAAAGGGGTGCAACAAAAGGACTTCCCAGGGGGTCACCCATCCTAGTACTACTCTCGCCCAAGCACGCTTAACTTCGGAGTTCTGATGGGATCCGGTGCATTAGTGCTGGTATGATCGCACCCTTCATGTTGAGGGCACAATTTTTATATATGTTAACGGTTCACAGTCCTAGCCTAGAGAGATGGCCAATTCAAAAGGCCCAATGGGCTTAACGACAACCCATCCGCTTCAACAACGCAGTATTCTCGCAAGATATGATATCGACACATTGTAGGGCCCTCTAATGTCCCGCGAGTCAGGTTGTCGTGCTTTTCACTGCTCACGACGTACGATCCGGGACTGAAAAACAGATCAAAAGAAGAAAAATGGCTTGTAACTGATGAAAACATTCGATTTTGGGCTCTAAAAATGAGCACAGCGAGCAAGCTGGCTGCCCTTGTCATAGAGCTCTCAGAGAGCTTTGCAACGGTATGATGCGCGCTGCGTAACTCTTTACGGATCATAAGTTATGTGAACCGGAACGACAGAGACCTGGTCACAAACCCTACGCCCTCGGTTTGCGGGCCCGGCTTCTATGTGAAGAGAAGTTGTCTTGTCCAATGATCCGTGGGATTCAGTAATAGAGATTTGGTGGATCAAGTATTAACTGCGGAGTTATGATGGGATCCGGTGCATTAGTACTGGTATGATCGCACCCGTCATGTTTAGGGCACAATTCCTATATGTGTTAACGGTTCATAGAGCCAGCCTAGAGAGATGGCCCATTCAAAAGGCCCAATGGGCTTAACGATAACCCATCCGCTTCAACAACGCAGCATTCTCGCAAGACGTGATATCGACACATTGTAGGGCCCTCTGATTTAGCACGAGTCAGGTTTTTGTCCTTTTAACAGCTCACGACGTACGATCCGGGACGAAAAAACAGGGCAAAAGAAGAAAAGTGGCTTGAAACAGATGAAAACATTCAATTTTGGGCTACAAAAATGTGCATAGCGAGCAAGCTGGCTGCCCCCGACATAGAGCTCTCAGAGTGCTTTGCAACGGTATGCTGTGCGCCGCGTACCTCCTTACGGATCAAAAGTTATGGGCACCGGAGCGACGGAGACCTAGTCACAAAACCTACGACCTGGGTTTGCGGGCCCGGCCTCTACGTGAAGCGAAGTTGTCTTCCCCAATGTTCCGTGGGATTCAGTAATAGAGATTTGGTGGATCAAGTATTTTGGCAACCCTAACCAGGGCAAAAAAAATTGAAAAGGGGGTGCAATACGAGGACTTCCCATGGGGTCACCCATCCTAGTACTACTCTCGCCCAAGCACGATTAACTTCGGAGTTCTAATGGGATCCGATGCATTAGTGCTGGTATGATAGCACCCGTCATCTTGACGGCACAATTCTTAAATGTGTTAACGGTTCACAGTCCCACCCTAGAGAGATGGCCCATTCAAAAGGCCCAATGAGCTTAACGACAACCCATCCGCTTCAACAACGCATCATCCTCGCAAGATTTGATATCGACAAGTTGTAGGGCAATCTGATGTCCCGCGAGTCTGGTTGTCGTCCTTTTAACAGCTCATGACGTTCGATCCGGGACGAAAAAACAAAGCAAAAGAAGAAATGTCGCCTGAAACTGATGAAAACATTCAATTTTGGGCTCCAAAAATGGGCATAGCGAGCAAGCTGGCTGCCCCTATCGTAGAGCACTCAGAGAGCTTTGGAACGGTATGCAGCGCGCTGCGTAACTCTTTACGGATCAAAAGTAATGGGAACCGGAACGACAGAGACCTGGTCACAAACCCTACCCCCTCGGGTTGCTGGCCTGGCCTCTACGTGAAGCGAAGTTGTCTTGCCCAATGTTCCGTGGGATTCAGTAATAGAGATTTGGTGGATAAAGTATCTTGGCAACCCTAACGGGGCAAAAAAAATTAAAAATGAGGTGCAACACGAGGACTTCCCAGGGGGTCACCCATCCTAGTACTACTCTCGCCCAAGCACGCTTAACTTCGGAGTTCTGATGGGATCCGGTGCATTAGTGCTGGTATGATCGCACCCGTCCTGTTGAGGGCATAATTCCTATATGTGTTTACGGTTCACAGTCCCAACCTAGAGAGATGACCCATTCAAAAGGTCCAATGGGCTTAAGGACAACCCATCTGCTTCAACGACACATCATCCTCACAAGACGTGATATCGACACATTGTAGGGCCCTCTGATGTCCCGCGAGTCAGGTTGTCGTCCTTTTAACAGCTCACGACATACGATCTGGGACGGAAAAAGAGAGCAAAAGAAGAAAAGTGGCATGAAACTAATGAAAACGTTCGATTTTAGGCTCAAAAAATGAGCACAGCGAGCAAGCTGGCAGCCCCTGTCATAGAGCTCTCAGAGAGCTTTGCAACGGTATGCTGTGCGCTGCGTAAATTTTTACGGATCAAAAGTTATGGGCACCGGAACGACAGAGACCTGGTCACAAACCCTACGCCCTAGGTTTGCGGGCCTGGCCTCTACGTGAAGCAAAGTTGTCTTGCCCAATGTTCCGTGGGATTCGGTAATAGAGATTTGGTGGATAAAGTATCTTGGCAACCCTAACGGGGCAAAAAAATTTGAAAAGGAGGCACAACACGAGGACTTCCCAGGGGATCACCCATACTAGTACTACTCTCGCCCAAGCACGCTTAACTTCGGAGTTCTGATGGGATCTGGTGCATTAGTGCAGGTATGATCGCACCCGTCCTGTTGGGGGCACAATTCCTATATGTGTTAACAGTTCACAGTCCCAGCCTAGAGAGATGACCCATTCAAAAGGTCCAATGTGCTTAACGACAACCCATCCGCTTCAACGACACATCATCCTCAAAAGACGGGATATCGACACTTTGTAGGGTCCTCTGATGTCCCGTGAGTAAGATTGTCGTCCTTTTAACAGCTCATGACGTACGATCCGGGACGGAAAAACAGAGCAAAAGAAGAAAAGTGGACTGAAACTGATGAAAACGTTAGATTTTGGGCTCCAAAAACGGGCATAGCGAGCAACCTAGCTGACCATGTCGTTGAGCTCTCAGAGAGCTTTGCAACGGTATTTTGTGCACCGCGTAACTCCTTATGGATCAAAAGTTATGGGCACCGGAGCGACGGAGACCTGGTCACAAACCGTACGCCCTTGGTTTAGGGGCCTGGCCTCTACGTGAAGTGAAGTTGTCTTGCCCAATTTTCTATTGGATTCGGTAATAGAGATTTGGTGGATAAAGTATCTTGGCAACCCTAACCAGGGCAAAAAAAATTGAGAAGGGGCTGCAACACGAGGACTTCACAGGGGGTCACCCATCCTGGTACTACTCTCACCCAAGCACGCTTAACTTCGGAGTTCTGATGGGATCCGGTGCATTAGTGCTGGTATGATCGCACCCGTCATCATGAGGGCACAATTCCTATATGTGTTAACGGTTCACAGTGCCAGCCTAGAGAGATCGCCCATTCAAAAGGCCCAATGGGCTTAATGACAACCCATCCGCTTCAACAACGCAGCATCCTCGCAAGATGTGATATCGACACGTTGTAGGCCCTCTGATGTACAGCGAGTCAGGTTGTCGTCCTTTTAATAGCTCACGACGTACGATCCGCGACAGAAAAACAGGGCAAAAGAATAATAGTGGCTTGAAACTGATGAAAACGTTCGATTTTGGGCTACAAAAACAGGCATAGCGAGCAAACTGGCTGCCCCCATCGTAGAGCTCTCAGAGAGCTTTGCAACGGTATACTGTGCGCCGTGTAACTCCTTTCTGATCAAAAGTTATGGGCACCGTAGCGACGGAGACCTGGTCACAAAACCTACGCCCTCTGTTTGCGGGCCCGGCCTCTACGTGAAGCGAAGTTGTCTTGCCCAATGTTCCATGGGATTCAGTAATAGAGATTTGGTGGATCAAGTATCTTGGCAACCCTAACCAGGGCAAAAAAAATTGAAAAGAGGGTGCAACACGAGGACTTCCCATGGGGTCACCCATCCTAGTACTACTCTCGCCCAAGCACGCTTAACTTCGGAGTTCTGATGGGATCCGGTGCATTAGTGCTGGTATGATCGCACCCGTCATCTTGAGGGCACAATTCCGATATGTGTTAACAGTTCACAGTCCCAGCCTAGAGAGATGGCCCATTCAAAAGGCCCAATGGGCTTAACGACAACCCATCCGATTCAACAACGCAGCATCCTCGCAAGATTTGATATCGACACATTGTAGGGCCCTCTGATGTGCCGCGAGTCAGGTTTTCGTCCTTTTAACAGCTCACGACGTATGATCCGGCACCGAAAAAGAGGGCAAAACAAGAAGAGTGGCTTGAAATTGATCAAAACGTTCGATTTTGGGGTACAAAAATGGGCACCGGAGCGACGGAGACCTGGTCACGAACACTACGCCCTCGGTTTGCAGGCCCGACCTCTACATGAAGCGAAGTTGTCTTGCCCAATGTTCGGTGGGATTCAATAAGAGATATTTGGTAGATAAATTATCTTGGCAACCCTAACCAGGGCAAAAAAAATTGAAAAGGGGGTGCAGCACGAGGACTTCCGAGGGGGTCACCTACCCTAGTACTACTCTCGCCCAAGCACGCTTAACTTCAGAATTCTGATAGGAACCGGTGCATTTGTGCTGGTATGATCGCACCCGTCATGTTGAGGGCATAATTCTTATATGTGTTAACGGTTCACAGTCCCAGCCTAGAGAGATGGCCCATTCAAAAGGCCCAATGGGCTTAACGACAACCCATCCGCTTCAACAACGCAGTATCCTCTCAAGATGTGATATCGACACATTGTAGGGCCCTCTGATGTCCCGCGAGTCGGGTTGTCGTCCTTTTAACTGCTCACGACATACGATCCCGGACGAAAAATAGAGCAAAAGAAGAAAAGTGGCATAAAACTGTTGAAAACGTTCGCGTTTGGGCTCCAAAAACGAGGACAGTCAGCAAGCTGGCTGCCCCTGTCGTAGAGCTCTCAGATAGCTTTGCAATGGTATGCTGTGCGCTGCATAACTCCTTACAGATCAAAAGTTATGGGCACCGGAGCGACAGAGACCTGGTCACAACCCTACGCCCTCGGTTTGCAGGCCCGGCCTCTACGTGAAGCAAAGTTATCTTGCCCAATGTTCCGTGGGATTCGGTAATAGAGATTTTGTGGATAAAGTATCTTGGCAACCCTAACGGGGCAAAAAAAATTGAAAAGGAGGTGCAACACGAGGACTTCCCAGGGGGTCACCCATCCTTGTACTACTCTAGCCCAAGCACGCTTAACTTCGGAGTTCTGATGGGATCCGGTGCATTATTGTTGGTATGAACGCACCCGTCCTGTTGAGGGGACAATTCCTATATGCATTAACGGTTCACAGTCCCAGCCTAGAGAGATGGCCCATTCAAAAGGTCCAATGGGCTTAACGACAACCCATCCGCTTCAACAACACAGCATCCTCCCAAGACATGATATCGACACGTTGTAGGGCCCTCTGATATCCCACGAGTCAGGTTGTCATCCTTTTAACGGCTCACAACGTACGATTCGGGACGAAAAAATAGAGAAAAAGAATAAAAGTAGCCTGAAACTAATGAAAACATTCAAATTTGGGCTCCAAAAACAGGCACAGCGAACAAGCTAGCTGCCCCTGTCGTAGAGCTCTCAGAGAGCTTTGCAACGGTATGCTGTGTGCCGCGTAACCCCTTAACGAAAACCTATCCACTTCAACAATGCAGCATCCTCACAAGACGTGATATCAAAAATGTTGTAAGGCCCTCTGATGTCCCGCGAGTCAGGTTGTCGTCCTTTTAACAGCTCACGACGTAAGATTCAGGACGGAAAAACAGAGGAAAAGAAGAAAAGTGGCCTGAAACTGATGAAAACGTTCGATTTTGGGCTCTGAAAATGGGCATTGCAAGAAAGCTGGCTGCCACCGTCGTAGAGCTCTCAGAGAGCTTTGCAACGGTATGCTGTGCGCCACGTAACTCCTTACTGATCAAAAGTTATGGGTACCGGAGCGACGAAGACCTGGTCACAAACCCTATGCCCTCGGTTTGCGGGCCCAGCCTCTACGTGAAGCGAAGTTGTCTTGCCCAATGTTTCGTTGGATTCGGTAATAGAGATTTGGTAGATAAAGTATCTTGGCAACCCTAACCAGGGCAAAAAAAATTGAAAAGGGGGTGCAACACGAGGACTTCCATGGGAGTCACCCATCCTAGTACTACTCTCGCCCAAGCACGCTTAACTGCGCATCGCACCCGTCATGTTGAGGGCACAATTCCTATATGTGTTAACGGTTCACAGTCACAGCCTAGAGAGATAGCCCATTCAAAAGGCCCAATAGGCTTAATGACAACCCATCCACTTCAACAATGCAGCATCCTCGCAATACGCGATATCGACACGTTCTAGGGCCCTCTGATGTCCTATGAGTCAGGTTGTCGTCCTTTTAACATTTCCCGACGTATTATCCGGGATGAAAAAATAGTGCAAAAGAAGAAAAGTGGCCTGAAACTTATGAAAACGTTTGATTTTGGGTTCCAAAAATAGGCACAACGAGTAAGCTGGCTACCCCTATCGTAGAGCTCTCAGAGAGCTTTGCAACGGTATGCTGTGCGCTGCGTAACTCCTTACGGTTCAAAAGTTTTGGGCACCGGGGAGACGGAGACCTGGTCACAAACTCTAAGCCCTCGATTTGCGAGCCCAGCCTCTACGTGAAGCGAAGTTGTCTTGCCCAATATTTCGTGGGATTCAGTAATATAGATTTGGTGGATAAAGTATCTTGGCAACCATAACCAAGGCAAAAAAAATTGAAAAGGGGGTTTAACACGACTACTTCCCAGAGGGTCACCCATCCTAGTACTACTCTAGCCCAAGCACGCTTAACTTCTTAGTTCTGTTGGGATCTGGTGCATTAGTGCTGGTATGATCGTACCCGTCATGTTGAGGGTACAATTCCTATATGGGTTAGTTGTTCACAGTCCCAGCCTAGAGAGATGGCCCATTCAAAAGGCCCAATGGGCATAACGACAACCCATCCGCTTCAACAACGCAGTATCCTCGCAAGACGTGATATCGACACGTTGTAGGGCCCTATGATGTCCCGCGAGTCAGGTTGTCGTCCTTTTAACAGCTCATGACGTACGATTCGTGACGAAAAAACATAGCAAAAGAAGAAAAGAGGCCTAAAACTGAAGAAAATGTTCTACTTTGGGCTCCAAAAAAGGGCACAGCGAGCAAGCATGCTGCCTTTGTTGTAGAGCTCTCAGAGAGCTTTGCAACGGGATGTTGTGCGCTCCGTAACTCCTTACGGATCAAAAGTTATGGGCACCGGATCGACGGAGACCTGGTCACAAACCCGAAGCCCTTGGTTTGCGGAACCGGCCTTTACGTGAAGGGAAGTTGTCTTGCCCAATGTTTCGTGGGATTCGGTAATAGAGATTTGGTGGATAAAGTATCTTGGCAACCCTAACTAGGGCAAAAAAAATTGAAAAGGGGGTTTAACATGAGGACTTCCCAGGGGGTCACCCATCCTAGTACTACTCTCGCCCACGCACGCTTAACTTCGAAGTTCTGACAGGATCCCGTGCATTAGTGCTGGTATGATCGCACCCGTCATCTTGAGGTCACAATTCCTACATGTGTTAATGGTTCACAGTCCCAGCCTGGAGAGATGGCCCATTGAAAAAGCCCAATGGGCTTAACGACAACCCATCCGCTTCAACAATGTTGCATCCTCGCAAGACGTGATATCAACACGTTGTACGGCCCTCTGATATCCCGCGAGTAAGGTTGTTGTGCTTTTAACAGCTCACGACGTATGATCCGGGACGGAAAAATAGAGCAAAAGAAGAAAAGTGGCCTGAAACTAGTGAAAACGTTCGATTTTGGGCTCCAAAAAGGGTACAGCGCAAACTGGCTGCCCCCGTCGTAGAGCTCTCAGAGAGCTTTGCAACGGTTTACTGTGCGCCGCGTAACTCCATACGGATCAAAAGTTATGGGCACCGGAGCGACAAAGACCAGGTCACAAGCCCTACGCCTTCGGTTTGCGGGCCCATTCGCTACGTGAAGCGAAGTTGTCTTGCCCAATGTTTCGTGGGATTCGGTAATAGAAATTTGGTGGATAAAGTATTTTGGCAACCCTAACCAGGGCAAAAAAAATTGAAAAGGTTGTGCAACATGAGGACTACTCAGGGGGTCACCCATCCTAGTACTACTCTCACCCAAGCACGCTTAACTTCGTAGTTCCGATGGGATCCGGTGCATTAGTGCTGGAATGATCGCACCCGTCATGTTGAGGGCACAGTTCCTATATGTGTTAACGGTTCACAGTCCTAGCCTAGAGAGATGGCCTATTCAAAAGGCACAATGGGCTTAACAGCAACCCATCCGCTTCAACAACACCGCATCCTCGCAAGACGTGATATCGACACGTTGTAGGGCCCTCAGATGTCCCGCGAGTCAGGTTGTCGTCCTTTTAACAGCTCATGACGTACGATCCGGGACAAAAAAATAGTGCAAGAGAACAAAAATGGCCTGAAACTGATGAAAACATTCGATTTTGGGCTCCAAAAATGGGCACAGCAAGCAAGCTAGCTTCTCCCGTCATATAGCTCTCAAAGAGCTTTGCAACGGTATGCTGTGTGCCGCGTAATGCCTTACGGATCAAAAATTATGGGCACCGGAGCGACGGAGACATGGTCCGAAACCCTACGCCCTCGGTTTGCAGGCCTGGCCTCTACGTGAAGCGAAGTTGTCTTGCCCAATGTTCCGTGGGATTCGGTAATCGAGATTTGGTGGATTAAGTATCTTGGCAACCCTAACCAGGGCAAAAAAAATTGTAAAGGGGGTGCAACACGAGAACTTCTCAGGGGGTCACCCATCCTAGTACTACTCTCGCCCAAGCACACTTAACTTCGGAGTTCTGATGGGATCCGTTGTATTAGTGCTGGTATGATCGCACCCGTCATGTAGAGGGCACAATTTCTATATGTGTTAACGGTTCACAGTCCCAGCTTAGAGAGATGGCCCATTCAAAAGGCCCAATGGGCATAACGACAACCCATCCGCTTCAACAACGCAACATCCTCACCAGAAGTGATATCGACACATTGTAGGGCCCTCAGATGTCACGCGAGTCAGGTTGTCGTCCTTTTAACAGCTCACGATGTACGATCCGGGATGGAAAAACATAGCAAAAGAAGAAAAGTGGCCTGAAAATGATGAAAACGTTCGATATTGGGCTAAAAAAATGGGCACAATGAGCAAGATGGCTGCCCCTGTCGTAGAGCTCTCAGAGAGCTTTGTAACGGTATGCTGTGCGCTGTGTAACTCCTTACGTATCAAAATTTATGGGCACCGGAGCGACGGAGACCGGGTCACAAACCCTACGCCCTCGGTTTGCGGGCTCGGCCTCTACGTGAAGCGAAGTTGTCTTGCCCAATGTTCTGTGGGATTCGGTAATAGAGATTTGGTGGATAAAGTATCTTGGCAACCCTAACCAGGGCAAAAAACATTGAAAATGGGGTACAACACGAGGACTTCCCAGGGGGTCACCCATCCTAGTACTACTCTCGCCCAAGCATGCTTAAATTCGGTGTTCTGATGGGATCCGGAGCATTAGTGCTGGTATGATCGCACTTGTGATGTTGAGGGCACAATTCCTATATGTGTTAACAGTTCACAGTCCCAACCTAGAGAGATGGCCCATTCAAAAGGCCCAATGGGCATAACAACAACCCATCCGCTTCAACAACGCAACATCCTCGGAAGACGAGATATCGACACATTGTAGGGCACTCTGATGTCCCGCGAGTCAGGTTGTCGTTCTTTTCACAGCTCACGACGTACGATCCGGGACGAAAAAATAGAGCAAAATAAGAAAATTGTCCTGAAACTGATGAAAACATTCAATTTTGGACTCCAAAAATGGCTATAGCGAGCAAGCTGGCTACCCCTGTCGTAGAGCACTCAGAGTGCTTTGCAACAGTGTGATGTGCGCTGCGTAACTCCTTACGGATCAAAAGTTATGGGCATCAGAGCGACGGAGACCTGGTCACAAACCCTATGCCCTCGATTTGCATGCCCGGCCTCTACGTGAAGCGAAGTTATCTTGCCCAATGTTCCATGGGATTCGGTAATAGAGATTTGGTGGATAAAGTATCTTGGCAACCCTATCCAGGGAAAAAAAAATTGAAAAAGTGGTGCAACACGAGGACTTCCCAAGGGGTCACCCATCCTAGTACTACTCTTGCCCAAGCACGCTTAACTTCGGAGTTCTGATGGGATCTAGTGCATTAGTGCTGGTGTGATTGCACCCGTCATGTTGAGGGCACAATCCCTATATGTGTTAACGGTTCATAGTGCCCGCCTAGAGAGATGGCCCATTCAAAAGGCCCAATAGGCTTAACGACAACCCATCCACTTCAACAACGTAGCATCCTCGCAAGACGTGATATTGACACATTGTAGGGCCCTCTGATGTACCGCGAGTCAGGTTGTCATCCTTTTAACAGGTCACGACGTACGATCTGGGACGAAAAAACTGGGCAAAAGAAGAAAAGTGGCATGAAACTAATGAAAACATTCGATTTTGGACTCCAAAAATGGGCACAGCGAGCAAGCTGGCTACCCCCATCGTAGATCTCTCAGAGAGCTTCGCAACGGTATGCTGTGCGCCTCATAACTCCTTACGGATCAGAAGTTATGGGCACCGGAGCGACGGAGACCTTGTCACAAACCCTGCGCCCTCGGTTTTCGGGACAGGCCTCTACGTGAAGAGAAGTTGTCCTGCCCAATGTTCCGTGGGATTCGGTAATGAAGATTTGGTGGATAAAGTATCTTGGCAACCCTAACCGGGGCATAAAAAATTGAAAAAAGGGGGTACAACACGAGGACTTCCCAGGGGGTCACCCATCTTTGTACTACTCTCGCCCAAGCATGCTTAACTTCAGAGTTCTGATGGGATCCGGTGCATTAGTGCTGGTATGATCGTGTATGTCTTGTTGAGGGCACAATTCCTATATGTGTTAACGGTTCACAGTCTTAGCCTAGAGAGACGGCCCATTCAAAAGTCCCAATGGGCTTAACGACAACCCATCCGGTTCAACAACGCAACATCCTCGCAAGACGTGATATCGACACGTTGTATGGCCCTCTGATGTCCTGCAGTTAGGTTGTCGTCCTTTTAACAGCTCACGACGTACGATTCAGGATGGAAAAACAGGGCAAAGGAAGAAAAGTGGCATGAAATGGATGAAAACATTCGATTTTGGGCTCCAAAAGTGGGTACAGCGAGCAAGCTGGCTGCCCCCGCTGTAGAGCTCTCAGAGTGCTTTGCAACTGAATGCTGTGCGCCGCGTAACTCCTTGTGGATCAAAAGTTATTGGCACCGGAGCGACGGAGACCTTGTCACATACCCTATGCCCTCGGTTTGTGAGCCCGGCCTCTACGTGCAGCGAAGTTGTCTTGCCCGAAGTTCCGTGAGATTCGGTAATAGAAATTTGGTGGACAAAGTATCTTGGCAACCCTAACCAGGGCAAAAAAAATTGAAAAGGGGGTGCAACACGAGGATTTCCCAGGGGCTGACCCATCATACTACTGCTCTCGGCCAAGCACCGTTAACTTGGGAACTCTAATCGGATACGCTGCATTAGTGCTGGCATGATCGTACCCGGCATCTTGCGGGCACAATTCCTATATGTGTTAACGGTTCACAGTGCCAGCCTAGAGAGATGGCCCATTCAAAAGCCCCAATGGCCATAACGATAACCCATCCGCTTCAACAACGCAGCATCCTCGCAAGATGTGATATCGACACATTGTTGGGCCCTCTAATATCCCGCGAGTCAGGTTGTCGTCCTTTTAACAGCTCACGACGTACGATCCTGTACGAAAAAATAGAGCAAAAGAAGAAAAGTGGCCTAAAACTGATGAAAACGTTCAATTTCGGGCTCCAAAAATGGGCACAATGAGCAAGCTAGCTGTCCCTGTCGTAGAGCTCTCAGAGAGCTTTGCAACGGTATGTTGTGCGCTGTCTAACTCCTTACAGATCAAAAGATATGCGCACCGGAGCGACGGAGACCTAGTTACAAACCCTACGACCTCGGTTTGCGGGCCCGGCCTCTACGTGAAGCGAAGTTGTCTTGCCCAATGTTCCGTGGGATTCGGTAATATAGATTTGGTGGATAAAGTATCTTGGCAACCCTAACCTGGGCAAAAAAAATTGAAAAGGGGTTGCAACACGAGGACTTCCCAGGGGTTCACCCATCCTAGTACTACTCTCGCCCAAGCACGCTTAACTTCGGAGTTCTGATGGGATCCGATGCATTAGTGCTGGTATGATCGCACCGGTAATGTTGAGGGTACAATTCCTATATGTGTTAACGGTTCACAGTCCCAGCCAAGAGAGATGGCCCATTCAAAAGGCCCAATGGGCATAACGACAACCCATCCGCTTCAACAACAAAGCATCCTCGCAAGACGTGATATCGACACATTGTAGGGCCCTCTGATATCCCGCTAGTCAGATTGTCGTCCTTTTGACAACTCACGACGTACGATCCGCGATGGAAAAACAGAGCAAAAGAAGAAAAGTAGGCTGAAACAAATGAAAACGTTCAATTTTGGGCACCAAAAATGGGCAAAGCAAGCAAGCTTGCTGCCCCTGTCATAGAGCTCTCAGAGAGCTTCGCAACGGTATGTTGTGCGCTCCGTAACTCCTTACGGATCAAAAGTTATGGGCACCGGAGCGACGGGGACCTGGTAACAAATCCTATGTCTTCGGTTTGCGGGCCCGGCCTCTACGTGAAGCGAAGTTGTCTTGCCCAATGTTCCGTGGGATTCGGTAATAGAGATTTGGTGGATAAAGTATCTTGGCAACCCTAACCAGGGCAAAAAAAATTGAAAAGGGGGTGCAACACGAGGACTTCCCAAGGGGTCACCCATCTTAGTACTACTCTCGCCCAAGGACGCTTAACTTCGGAGTTCAAATGGGATCCGGTGCATTAGTGCTGGTATGATCGCACCCGTCATGTTGAGGGCCCAATTCGTATATGTGTTAACGGTTCACAGTCCTAGGCTAGAGAGATGGCCCATTCAAAAGGCCCAATGGGCTTAACGACAACCCATCCGCTTCAACAATGCAGTATCCTCACAAGACGTGATATCGACACGTTGTAGGGCCCTCTGATGTCCCGCGTGTAAGGTTGTCGTCCTCTTAACAGCTCACGACGTACGATCCGGGATGGAAAAACAGAGCAAAAGAAGAAAAGTAGTCCTAAAACTAATGAAAACATTCAATTTTGGGCACCAAAAATGGGCACAGCAAGCAAGCTTGCTGCCCCTGTCATAGAGCTCTCAAAGAGCTTCGCAACGGTATGTTGGGCGCTCCGTAACTCTTTACGGATCAAAAGTTATGGGCACAGGAACGACGGAGACCTGGCCACAAACCCTACGCCCTCGGTTTGCAAACCCGGCCTCTACGTGAAGTGAAGTTGTTTTGCCCAATGTTCCGTGGGATTCGGTAATAGAGATTTGGTGGATAAAGTATCTTGGCAACCCTAACCAGGGCAAAAAAAATTGAAAAGGGCGTTTAACACGAGGACTTCCAAGGGGGTCACCCATCCTAGTACTACTCTCGCCCAAGCACGCTTAACTTCGGAGTTCTGATGGGATCCGGTGCATTGGTGCTGGTATGATCGCACCCGTCACGTTGAGGGCACAATTCCTATATGTGTTAACGGTTCACAGTCCCAGCCTAGAGAGATGGCCCATTGAAAAGGCCCAATGGGCATAACGACAACCCATCCGCTTTAACAACGCAGCATCCTCGCAGGGCGTGATATCGACACATTGTAGGGCCCTCTGATGTCCTGCGAGTCCGGTTGTCGTCCTTTTTACAACTTACGACGTACGATCCAGGACGGAAAAACAGAGCAAAAGAAGAAAAGTGGCCTGAAACTGATGAAAACGTTCGATTTTGGGCTCCAAAAAGGGCATAGCCAGCAAGCTTGCTGCCCCTATCGTAGAGGTCTCAGAGAGCTTTGGAACGGTATGCTGTGCGCTGCGTAACTCCTTACGGATCAAAAGTTATGTGCACCGGAGTGACGGAGACCTGGTCACAAACCCTACGTCTTCGGTTTGTGGGTCCGGCCTGTTCGTGAAGCGAAGTTTTCTTGCCCAATGTTTCGTGGGATTCGGTAATAGAGATTTGGTTGATAAAGTATCTTGGCAACCCTAACCAAGGCAAAAAAATTGAAAAGGGGGTGCAACACGAGAACTTCCCAGGGGTCCCCCATCCTAGTACTACTCTCGCCCAAGCATGCTTAACTTCGAAGTTCTGATGGGATCCGGTGCATTAGTGCTGGAAAGATCGCACCCGTCATCTTGAGGTCACAACTCCTATAACTGTTAACGGATCACAGTCCCAGCCTAGAGAGATGATCCATTCAAAAGGCCCAATGGGCTTAATGACAACCCATCCGCTTCAACAATGTAGCATCCTCGCAAGACGTGATATCGACACGTTGCACGGCCCTCTGATATCCCGCGAGTCAGGTTGTCGTCCTTTTAACAGCTCAGGACGTATGATCCGGGACAAAAGAAGAAAAGTGGCTTGAAACTGATGAAAACGTTCGATTCTAGACTCCAAAAACTGGCACAGCAAGCAAGCTGGCTGCCCCAGTCGTAGAGCTCTCAGAGAGCTTTGTAACGGTATGCTATGCACCGCGTAACTCCTTACGGATCAACAGTAATGGACACCGGAGCGTCGGAGACCAGGTCACAAATCCTACGCCCTCGGTTTACGGGCCCGGTCTCTACGTGATGCGAAGTTGTCTTGCCCAATGTTCCGTGGGATTCGGTAATAGAGATTTGGTGGATAAAGTATCTTAGCAACCCTAACAAGGGCAAAAAAAATTGAAAAGGGGGTGCAACACGAGGACTTCCCAGGGGGTCACCCATCCTAGGACTACTCTCGCCCAAGCACGCTTAACTTCGAAGTTCTGATGGGATCCGGTGCATTAGTGCTGGTATGATCGCACCCACCATGTTGAGGACACAATTCCTATATGTGTTAACGGTTCACAGTCCTAGCCTAGAGAGATGGCCCATTCAAAAGGCCCAATGGGCTTAACGACAACCCATCCGCTTCAACAACACAGCATCCTCGCAAGACGTGATATCGACACGTTGTAGGGCCCTCTGATGTCTTGCGACTTAGGTTGTCGTCCTTTTAACAGCTCACGACGTACGCTCCGGGACGGAAAAACAGGGCAAAAGAAGAAAAGTGGCATGAAACTGATGAAAATGTTCGATTTTAGGCTCTAAAATAGGGCACAGCGAGCAAGCTCGCTACCCTCGTCGTAGAGCTCTCAGAGAGCTTTGCAACGGTATGTTGTGCGCAGCGTAACTCCTTACGGATCAAAAGTTATGGGCACCGGAGCGACGGAGACTTGGTCACAAACTCTACGCCCTCGGTTTGCGGGCCCGGCCTCTACGTGAAGTGACGTTTTCTTGCCCAATGTTCCGTGGGATTCAGTAATAGAGATTTGGTGGATAAAGTATCTTGGCAACCCTAACCAGGGCAAAAAAAATTGAAAAGGGGGTGTAACACGAAGACTTCCTAGGGGGTCACCCATCCTAGTACTACTCTCGCCCAAGCACGCTTAACTTCGGTGTCCTGATGGGATCCGGTGCATTAGTGCTGGTATGATCACACCCGTCATGTTGAGGGCACAATTCCTATATGTGTTAACGGTTCACAGTCCCAGCCTAGAGAGATGGCCCATTCAAAAGGCCCAATGGGCATAACGACAACCCATCAGCTTCAACAACACAGCATCCTCGCAAGACGTGATATCGGCACATTGCAGGGCCCTCCGATGTCCCGCGAGTCAGGTTGTCATCCATTTAACAGCTCACGACGTACGATTCGGAACGGAAAAATAGAGTAAAAAAAGAAAAGTGGCCTAAAACTGATGAAAAAGTTCGATTTTGGGTTCCAACAATGGGCAAAGCAAGCGAGCTAGCTGTCCATGTCGTAGAGCTCTCAAAGAGCTTTGCAACGGTATGTTGTGTGCTGCGTAACTCCTTACGGATCAAAATTTATGGGCACCGGAACGACAGAGACCTGGTCACAAACCGTATGTCTTCGGTTTGCAGGCCCGGCCTCTACGTGATGTGGAGTTGTGTTGCCCAATGTTCTGTTGGATTCGGTTATAGTGATTTTGTGGATAAAGTATCTTGGCAACCCTAACCAGGGCAAAAAAAATTGAAAAGGGGTGCAACACGAGGACTTCCCAGGGGGCCACCCATCCTAGTACTACTATCGCCCAAGCACGCTTATCTTCGGAGTTCTGATGGGATCCGGTGCATTAGTGCTGGTATGATCGCACGCGTCATGTTGAGGGCACAATTTCTAGATGTGTTAACGGTTCACAGTCCCAGCCTAGAGAGATGGCCCATTCAAAAAGCCCAATGGGCATAACGATAACCCATCTGCTTCAACAACGCAGCATCATCGCAGGACGTGATATCGACACGTTGTAGGGCCCTCTAATGTCCCGCGAGTCAGGTTGTCGTCCTTTTAACGGCTCACGACGTACGATCCGGGACGGAAAAACAGAGCAAAAGAAGAATAGTGGCCTGAAACTGATGAAAACGTTAGATTTTGGGCTCCAATAACGGGCACTGCGAACAAACTTGCTGCCCCTATCGTAGAACTCTCAGAGAGCTTTGCAACAGTATGTTGTGCAGTGCGTAACTCCTTACGGAACAAAAGTTATGGGCACCGGAGAGACGGAGACCTGGTCACAAGCCCTACGCCCTCGGTTTATGGGCTCGGCCTCTACGTGAAGCGAAGTTGTCTTGCCCAATGTTCCGTGGCATTCAGTAATAGAGATTTGGTGGATAAAGTATCTTGGCAATCCTAAAAGGCCTAAAAAAATTGAAAAGGGGGTGCAACACGGAGACTTCCCAGGGGGTCACCCATTCTAGTACTACTCTCGCCAAGCAAGCTTAACTTCGTAGTTCTAATGGGATCCGGTGCATTAGTGCTCGTATGATCGCACCCGTCATGTTGCGGGCACAATTCTTATATGTGTTAACGGTTCACAGTCCCAGCCTAGATAGATGGCCCATTCAAAAGGCCCAATGGGCTTAACGACAGCCCATCCACTTCAACAACGCAGGATCCTCGCAAGACGTGATATCGACACGTTGTACGGCCCTCTGATGTCCTGCGAGTGAGGTTGTCGTCCTTTTAACAGTTCACGAATTACGATTCGGGACGGAAAAACAGAGCAAAAAAAGAAAAGTGGCCTTAAACTAATGAAAATGTTCGATTTTGGGATGCAAAAAATGGGCATAGTAAGCGAGCTAGCTGCCCTTGTCGTAGAGCTCTCAGTGAGCTTTGCAACGGTATGCTGTGCGCAGCGAGACTCCTCACGAATCAAAAGTTATGGGCACCGGAACGACGGAGACCTGGTCACAAACCTTACGTCTTCGGTTTCCAGGCCCGGCCTCTACGTAAAGCGAAGTTGTCTTGCCCAATGTTCCATCGGATTCGGTAATAGAGATTTTGTGGATAAAGTATCTTGGCAACCCTAACCAGGGCAAAAAAAATTGAAAAGGGGGTGCAACACGAGGACTTCCCAGGGGGTCACCCATCCTACTACTACTCTCGCCCAAGCACGCTTAACTTCGAATTTCTAATGGGATTCGGTGCATTAGTGCTGGTATGATCACACCCGTGATGTAAAGGGCACAATTCCTATATGTGTTAGAGGTTCACAGTCCCAGCCTAGAGAGATGGCCCATTCAAAAGGCCCAATGGGCTTAACGACAACCCATCTGCTTCAACAACGCAGCATCATCGCAAGACGTGATATCGACACGTTGAAGGGCCCTCTAATGTCCCGTGAGTCAGGTTTTCGTCCTTTTAACAGCTCACGACGTACGATCCGAGATGAAAAAATAGAGCAAAAGAAGAAAAGTGGCCTGAAACTGATAAAAACGTTCGATTTTGGGCTCCAAAAACGGGCAAAGCGAGCAAGCTGGCTGCCCCTGTCTTAGAGCTCTCAGAGAGCTTTGCAACGGCATGCTGTGCGCTGCGTAACTCCTTACGGATCAAAAGTTATGGGCATCGGAGCGACGGAGACTTGGTTACTTACCCTACGCCCTCGGTTTGCAGTCCTGGCCTCTACGTGAAGCGAAGTTGTCTTGCCCAATGTTCCGTGGGATTCGGTAATAAAGATTTGGTGGATAAAGTATCTTGGCAACCCTAACCAGGGCAAAAAAAATTGAAAAGGGGGTGCAACACGAGGACTTCCCAGGGGGTCACCCATCCTAGTACTACTCTCGCCCAAGCACGCTTAACTTCGGAGTTCTGATGGGATCCGGTGCATTAGTGCTGGTATGATCGCACCCATCATCTTGAGAGCACAATTCCTATATGTGTTAACGGTTCACAGTCCCAGCCTAGAGAGATGGCCCATTCAAAAGGCCCAATGGGCTTAACGACAACCCATCTGCTTCAACAACGTAGCATCATCGCAAGACGTGATATCGACACGTTGTAGGGCCCCCTGATCTCCCGCGAGTCAGGTTTTCGTCCTTTTAACAGCTCACAACGTACGATCCGGGACGAAAAAACAGAGCAAAAGAAGAAAAATGGCGTGAAACTGATGAAAATGTTCGATTTTGGGCTCCAAAAACGGGCACTGCGAGCAAGCTTGGTGCCCCTATCGTAGAGCTCTCAGAGAGCTTTGCAACAGTATGCTGTGCGGTGCGTAACTCCTTACGGAACAAAAGTTATGGGCACCAGAGCGACGGAGACCTGGTCACAAGCCCTACGCCCTGGGTTTGCGGGCCCGGCCTCTACGTGAAGTGAAGTTGTCTGGCCCAATGTTCCGTGGCATTCATTAATAGAGATTTGGTGGATAAAGTATCTTGGCAACCCTAACCAGGGCTAAAAAAATTGAAAAGGGGGTGCAACACTGAGACTTCCCAGGGGGTCACCCATTCTAGTACTACTCTCACCAAGCATGCTTAACTTCGTAGTTCTGATTGGATCCGGTGCATTTGTGCTGGTATGATTGCACCCATCATGTTACGGGTACAATTCTTATATGTGTTAACGGTTCACAGTCCCAGCCTCGAGAGATGGCCTATTCAAAAGGCCCAATGGGCTTAACGACAACCCATCCGCTTCAACAACGCAGCATCCTCGCAAGACGTGATATCGACACGTTGTAGGACCCTCTGATGTCCCGCGAGTCAGGTTGTCGTCCTTTTAATAGCTCACGACGTACGATCTGGGATGGAAAAACAGATCAAAAGAAGAATAGTGCCCTGAAACTGATGTAAACGTTCGATTTTGGGATCAAAAAATGGTTACAAAGAGCAAGCTGGCTGCCCCTGTCGTAGAGCTCTTAAAGAACTTCGCAACGGTATGCTGTGCGCTACGTAACTCCTTAGGGATCAAAAGTTATGGGCACCTGAGCGACGGAGACCTGGTTATAAACCCTACGCCCTCGGTTTGAAGGCCCAGCCTCTACGTGAAGCGAAGTTGTCTTGCCCAATGTTCCGTGCAATTCGGTAATAGAGATTTGGTGGATAAAGTATCTTGGCAACACTAACCAGGGCAAAAAAAATTGAAAAGGGAGTGCAACACATGGACTTCCCAGGGGGTCACCCATCCAAGTAATACTCTCGCCCAAGCACGCTTAACTTCAGAGTTCTAATGGGATACCGTGCATTAGTCCTGGTATGATCGCACCCGTCATGTTGATGGCACAATTCCTATATGTGTTAACGGTTCATAGTCACAGCCTAGAGATATGGCTCATTCATAAAGCCCAATGGGCTTAACGACAACCCATCCGCTTCAACTACGCAGCATCCTCGCAAGACGTGATATCAACACATTGTAGGGCTCTCTGATATCCCGCGATTCAGGTTGTCATCCTTTTAACAGCTCACGACGTACGATCCGGGATGGAATAACAGAGTAAAAGAAGAAAAGTGGCCTGAAACTGATGAAAACGTTCAATTTTGGGCTCCAAAAAGGGCACTGCGAGCAAGCTGGCTGCCCCTGTCATAGAGCTCTCAGAGAGCTTTGCAATGGTATGCTGTGCGCTGTTTAACTCCCTACGGATCAAAAGTTATGGGCACCGGAGCGACGGAGACCTGGCCTTATGTCTTCGGTTTGTGGGCCCGGCCTCTACGTGAAGTGAAGTTCTCTTGCCCAATGTTCCGTGGGATTATGTAATAGAGATTTGGTGGATAAAGTATCTTGGCAACCCTAACCAGGGCAAAAAAAATTGAAAAGGGTGTGTAACACGAGGACTTCCTAGGGGGTCACCCATCCTTGTACTACTCTCCCCCAAGCATGCTTAACTTCAGAGTTCTGATGGGATCCGGTGCATTAGTGCTGGTATGATCGCACCCGTCATGTTGAGGGCACAATTCCTATATGTGTTAACGGTTCACAGTCCCAACCTAAAGAGATGGCCTATTCGAAAGGCCCAATGGGCATAACGACAACCCGTCCGCTTCAACAACCCAGCATCCTCGCAAGACATGATATCGACACATAGTAGGGCCCTCTGATGTCCCGCGAGTCAGGTTATCGTCCTTTTTACAGCTCACGATGCACGATCCAGGATGGAAAAACAGCGCAAAAGAAGAAAAGTAGCCTGAAACTGAGGAAAACATTTGATTTTGGGCACCAAAAAGGGCACAAGCAGCAAGTTTGCTGCCCCAGTCGTAGAGCTCTCAGAGAGCTTTGTAACGGTATGCTGTGCGCTGCGTAACTCCTTACGGATCAAAAGTTATGGGCACCGGAGCGACGGAGATCTGGTCACAAACCCTACGTCTTCGGTTTGCGGGTCCGGCCACTACGTGAAGTGAAGTTGTCTTGGCCAATGTTTCGTGGGATTCGGTAATAGAGATTTGGTGGATAAAGTATCTTGGCAACCCTAACCAAGGCAAAAAAAATTGAAAAGGGGGTGCAACACGAGGACTTCCTAGGGGGTCACCCATCCAAGTACTACTCTCGCCCAAGCACGCTTAACTTCGATGTTCTGATGGGATCCGGTGCATTAGTGCTGGAATGATCGCACCCCTCATCTTGTGGTCACAATTCCTATATGTGTTAACGGCTCGCAGTCCTAGCCTGGAGAGATGGCCCATTCAAAAGGCCCAATGGGCTTAACGACAACCCATCCGCTTCAACAATGTAGCATACTCGCAAGACATGACATCGACACATTGTACGGCCCTCTGATATCCCGCTAGTCAGGTTGTCGTCCTTTTAACAGCTAACGACTTACGATCAAGGATGGAAAAACAGCACAAAAGAAGAAAAGTAGCATGAAACTAATGAAAACGTTCGAATTTGGGCTCCAAAAAGGGCACAGCCAGCAAGCTTCCTGCCCCTGTCGTAAAGCTCTCAGAGAGCTTGCAACGGTATGCTGTGCGCCGCGTAACTCCTTACGGATAAAAAGTTATGGGCACCGGATCGATGGATACCAGGTCACAAACCCTAAGCCCTCGGTTTGCGGGCCCGGCCTCTACGTGAAGCGAAGTTGTCTTGCCCAATGTTCCGTGGGATTCGGTAATAGAGATTTGGTGGATAAAGTATCTTGGCAACCCTAACCAGGGCAAAAAAAATTGAAAAGGGGGTGGAACACGAGGACTTCCCAGGGGGTCACCCATCTTAGTACTACTCTCACCCAAGCACGCATAACTTCGGAGTTCTAATGGGATCTGGTGCATTAGTGCTGGTATGATCACACCCGTCATGTTGAGGGCACAATTCCTATATGTGTTAACGGTTCACAGTCCTAGCCTAGAGAGATGGCCCATTCAAAAGGCCCAATGGGCTTAACGACAACCCATCCGCTTCAACAACGGAGCATCCTCGCAAAACGGGATATTGACATGTTGTAGGGGCCTCTGATGTCCTGCAAGTCAGGTTGTCATCCTTTTAACATCTCACGGCGTACGATATGGGATGGAAAAACTGGGCAAAAGAAGAAAAGTGGCATGAAACTGATAAAAACGTACAATTTTAGGCTCCAAAAATGGGCACAGCGAGCAAGCTCGCTGCCCTGGTCGTAGAGCTCTCAGAGAGATTTGCAACGGTATGTTGTGCGGAGCGTAACTCCTTACGGATCAAAAGTTATGGGCACTGGAGCGACGGAGACCTGGTCATAAACTCTACGCCCTCAGTTTGCGGGCCCGGGCTCTATGTGAAGCGAAGTTGTCTTGCCCAATGTTCCGTGGGATTCGGTAATAGAGATTTGGTGGATAAAGTATCTTGGCAACCCTAACCATGGCAAAAAAAAATAAAAAGGGGGTGCAACACAAGGACTTCACAAGGGGTCACCCATCCTAGTACTACTCTCGCCCAAGCACGCTTAACTTCGGAGTTCTTATGGGATCCAGTGCATTAGTGCGGGTATGATCGCACCCGTCATGTTGAGGGCACAATTCCTATATGTGTTAACGGTTCACAGTCCCAGCCTAGAGAGATGGCTCATTCATAAGGCCCAATGGGCTTAACGACAACCCATCCGCTTCAACAAAGCAGCATCCTCGCAAGACATGATGTCGACACGTTGTAGGGCTCTCTGATATCCCGCAAGTCAGGTTGTCATCCTTTTAACATCTCACGACGTACGATCTGGGATGGAAAAACAGGGCAAAAGAAGAAAAGTGGCATGAAACTGATGAAAACGTTCGATTTTGGGCTCCAAAAAGGGCACAGCCAGCAAGCTTGCTGCCCCTGTCGTAGAGCTCTCAGAGAGTTTTGCAACGGTATGTTGTGCGCTGCATAAGTCCTTACGGATCAAAAGTTATGGGCACCGGAGCGACGGAGACCAGGTCACAAACCCTACACCGTCGGTTTGCGGGCCCGGCCTCTACGTGAAGCGAAGTTGTCTTGCCCAATGTTCCATTGGATTCGGTAATAGAGATTTGGTGGATAAAGTATCTCGGTAACCCTAACCAGGGCAAAAAAAATTGGAAAAGGGGTGCAACACGTGGCCTACCCAGGGGGTCACCCATCCTAGTACTACTCTCGCCCAAGCACGCTTAACTTCGGAGTTCTGATGGGATCCGATGCATTAGTGCTCGTATGATCGCACCCGTAATGTTGAGGGCACAATTCCTATATGTGTTAACGGTTCACAGTCCCAGCCTATAGAGATGGCCCATTCAAAAAGCCCAATGGGCATAACGACAACCCATCCGCTTCCACAACACAGCATCCTCATAAGACGTGATATCGACACATTGTACGGCCCTTTGAGGTCCCGTGAGTCAGGTTGGCATCCTTTTAACAGCTCCCGACGTACGATTCGGTACAGAAAAATAGAGCAAAAAAGGAAAAGTGGCCTAAATCTGATGAAAATGTTCGATTTTGGGCTCCAAAAATGGGCACAGCAAGCGAGCTAGCTGCCCCTGTCATAGAGATCTCAGAGAGCTTTGCAACGGTATGCTGTGCGCTGCGTAACTCCTTACTGATCAAAAGTTATGGGCACCGGAGCGACGGAGACCTGGTCAAAAACCTTACTTCTTCGGTTTGCAGGCCCGGCCTCTACGTGAAGCGAAGTTGTCTTGCCCAATGTTCCTTGGGATTCGGTAATAGAGATTTTGTGGATAAAGTATCTTGGCAACCCTAACCAGGGCAAAAAAAATTGAAAAGTGGGTGCAACACGAGGACTTCCCAGGGGGTCACCCATCCTAGTACTACTCTCGCCCAAGCACACTTAACTTCGGAGTTCGGATGTGATCTGGTGCATTAGTGCTGGTATGATCGCACCCATCATGTTGAAGGCACAATTCCTATATGTGTTAACGATTCACAGTCCCAACCTAGAGAGATGGCCCGTTCAAAAGGCCCAATGGGCTTAATGACAACGCATCTGTTTCAACAACGCAGAATCCTCGCTAGACGTGATATCGACACGTTGTAAGGCCCTCTGATGTCCCGTGAGTTAGTTTGTCGTCCTTTTAACAGCTCACGACGTACGATCCTGGACAGAAAAACAGAGCAAAAGAAGAAAAGTGGCTTGAAATTGATGAAAACGTTCGATTTTGGGCGCCAAAAAGGGGCACTAGAAACAAGCTTGTTGCCCCTATTGTAGAGCTCTCTGAGTGTTTTGCAACAGTATGTTGTGCGCTGTGTAACTCCTTACGGAAGAAAATTTATGGGCACCGGAGCGACGGAGACCTGGTCAAAAGCCCTACGCCCTCGGTTTGCGAGCCCGGCCTCTACGTGAAGCGAAGTTGTCTTGTCCAATGTTTTGTGGGATTCAGTAATAGAGATTTGGTGGATAAAGTATCTTGGCAACCCTAACCAGGGCTAAAAAAATTGAAAAGGGGGTGCAACACGAAGACTTCCTAGGGGGTCACCCATTCTAGTACTACTCTCGCCAAGCACGCTTAACTTCGTAGTTCTGATGGGATCCGGTGCTTTAGTGCTGGTATGATCGCACCCGCCCTATTGAGGGCACAATTCCTTTATTTGTTAACGGTTCACAGTCCTAGCCTAGAGAGATGGCCCATTCAAAAGGCCCAATGGGCTTAACGACAACCCATCCGCTTCAACAACGCAGCATCCTCGCCAGATGTGATATCGACACGTTGTAGGGCCTTCTGATGTCCCGCGAGTCAGGTTGTCGTCCTTTTAACAGCTCACAAAGGACGATCCGGGACGAAGAAACAGAGCAAAAGAAGAAAAGTGCCCTGAAACTGATGAAAATGTTCAATTTTGGGCTCCAAAAATGGGTACAAAGAGCAAGCTTTCTGCCCCTGTCGTAGAGCTCTCAGAGAGCTTTGCAGCGGTATGATGTGCACTGCGTAACTCCTTACGGATCAAAATTTATTGGCACCTAAGCGACGGAGACCTGGTTACAAACACTACGCCCTCGGTTTGCAGGCCCGACCTCTATGTGAAGCGAAGTTGTCTTGCCCAATGTTCCGTGGGATTCGGTAATAGAGATTTGGTGGATAAAGTATCTTGGCAACCCTAACCAGGGCAAAAAAAAATGAAAAGGGGGTGCAACACGAGGACTTCCCAGGGGGTCACATATCCTAGTACTACTCTCGCCCAAGCACGCTTAACTTCGGAGTTCTAATGTGATCCGGTGCATTAGTGCTGGTATGATCGCACCCGTCTTGTTGAGGGCACAATTCCTATATGTGTTAACGATTCACAGTGCCAACCTAGAGAGATGGCCTATTCAAAAGGCCCAATGGGCTTAACGACAACCCATCCGCTTCAACAACGCAGCATCCTCGCAAGATGTGATATCGACTCGTTGTACGGCCCTCTGATGTCCCGCAAGTCAGGTTGTCGTCCTTTTAACAGCTCATGACATACGATCCGGGATGAAAAAACAGAGCAAAAGAAGAAAAGTGGCCTGAAACTGATGAAAACGTTCGATTTTGTGCTCCAAAAAGTGCAAAGTGAGCAAGCTGGCTGCCCCCGTCGTAGAGCTCTCAGAGTGCTTTGCAACGGTATGATGTTCGCTGCATAACTCCTTACGGATCAAAAGTTATGGGCAACGTAGCGACGGAGACCTAGTCACAAACCTTACGCACTCGGTTTGTGGGCCTGGCCTCTACGTGAAGCGAAGTTGTCTTGCCCAATGTTCAATGGGAATCGGTAATAGAGATTTGGTGGATAAAGTATCTTGGCAACCCTAACCAGAGCATAAAAAATTGAAAAGGGGTGCAACACGAGGACTTCCTAGGGGTCACCCATCCTAGTACGACTCTCGCCCAAGCACACTTAACTTCGGTGTTTTGATGGGATCCGGGGCATTAGTGCTGGTATGATCGCACCCGTCATGTTGAGGGCACAATTCCAATATGTGTTAACGGTTCACAGTGCCAGCCTAGAGAGATGGCCCATTCAAAAGGCCCAATGGGCTTAACGACAACCCATCCGCTTCAACAACGCAGCATCCTCGCAAGACGTGATATCGAAACGTTGTGGGGCCCTCTGATGTCCCGCGAGTCAGGTTGTCGTCCTTTTAACAGCTCAGGATGTACGATTCTGGATTGAAAAATAGAGCAAAAGATGAAAAGTGGCCCGAAATTGATGAAAACGATCGATTTTGGGCACCAAAAAGGGCAAAGCAAGCAAGCTGGCTGCCCCCGTCGTAGAGCTCTAAGAGTGCTTTACAACGGTATGCTGTACGATGCGTAACTCCTTACGGATCAAAAGTTATGGGCACCGGAGCGACAGAGACCTGGTCACAAACCCTATGCCATTAGTTTGCGAGCCCGGCCTCTACTTGAAGCGAAGTTGTCTTGCCCAATGTTCCGTGGGATTCGATAATACAGATTTGGTGGATAAAGTATCTTGGCAACCCTAACTAGGGCAAAAAAATTGAAAAGGGGTGCAACACGAGGACTTCCCAGGGGGTCACCCATCCTAGTACTACTCTCGCCCAAGCATGCTTAACTTCAGAGTTCTACTGGCATCCGGTGCATTAGTGCTAGTATGATCGCACCCGTCATGTTGAGGGCACAATTCCTATATGTGTTAACGGTTCACAGTGCCAGCCTAGAGAGATGGCCCATTCAAAAGGCCCAATGGGCTTAACGACAACCCATCCGCTTGAACAACACAGCATCCTCGCAAGTCGTGACATCGAAACGTTATAGGGCCCTCTGATGTCCCGCGAGTCAGGTTGTCATCCTTTTAACATCTCACGACGTACGATCTGGGATGGAAAAACAGGGCAAAAGAAGAAAAGTGGCATGAAACTGATGAAAATGTTCAATTTTAGTATCCAAAAATGGGCACAGCGAGCAAGCTCGCAGCCCCGGTCGTAGAGCTCTCAGAGAGCTTTGCAACGGTATGTTGTGAGCAGCGTAACTCCTTACAGATCAAAAGTTATGGGCACTGGAGTGACGGAGACCTGGTCATAAACTCTACGCCCTTGGTTTGCGGGCCCGGCCTCTACGTGAAGCGAAGTTGTCTTGGCCAATGTTCCGTTGGATTCGGTAATAGAGATTTGGTGGATAAAGTATCTCGGCAACCCTAACTAGGGCAAAAAAAAATTGAAAAGGGGTGCAACACGAGGACTTCCCATGGGGTCATCCATCCTAGTACTACTCTTGCCCAAGCACGCTTAACTTCGGAGTTCTGATTGGATCTGGTGCATTAGTGTTGGTATGATGGCGCCCGTCATGTTGAGGGCACAATTCCTATATGTGTTAACGGTTCACAGTCCCAGCCTAGAGAGATGGCCCATTCAAAAAGCCCAAAGGGCATAACGACAACCCATCCGCTTCAACAACGCAGCATCCTCTCAAGACGTGATATCGACACATTGTAGGGCCCTTTGACGTCTTGCGAGTCAGGTTGTCATCCTTTTAACAGCTCACGACATACGATTCGGTACGGAAAAACAGAGCAAAAATAGAAAAGTGGCCTAAATCTGATGAAAACGGTCGATTTTGGGCTCCAAAAATGGGCACAGCAAGGGAGCTAGCTGCCCCTATCGTTGAGATCTCAGAGAGCTTTGCAACGGTATGCTGTGCGTTGTGTAACTCCTTACTGATCAAAAGTTAAGGGCACCGGAGCGACGGAGACCTGGTCATAAACCTTACTTCTTCGGTTTGCAGGCCCGGCCTCTACGGGAAGCGAAGTAGTCTTGGCCAATGTTCCGTGGGATTCAGTAATAGAGATTTGGTGGATAAAGTATCTTGGCAACCCTAACTAGGGCAAAAAAAATTGAAAAGGGGGTGCAACACGAGGACTTCCCTGGGGGTCACCCATTCTAGTACTACTCTCGCCCAAGCGCGCTTAACTTTTGAGTTCTAATGGGATCTGGTGCGTTAGTGCTTGTATGATCGCACCCGTCATGTTGAGGGCCAATTCCTATATGTGTTAACGGTTCACAGTCCCAACCTAGAGAGATGGCCCATTCAAAAGGCCTAATGGTCTTAACGACAACCCATCTGCTTCAACAACATAGCATCCCTGCAAGACGTGATGTCGACACGTTGTAGGGCCTTCTGATGTCCCGCAAGTCAGGTTGTCGTCCTTTTAACAGCTCACGACGTACGATCCGGGCTGAAAAAATAGAGCAAAAGATGAAAAGTGGCCTGAAACTGATGAAAACGTTCGATTTTGGGCTCCAAAAATGAGCAAAGCAAGCAAGCTGGCTACCCCTGTCGTAGAGCTCTCAGAGTGCTTTGTAACGGTATGCTGTGTGCTGCGTAACTCCTTACGGATCAAAAGTTATGGGCACCGAAGCGAAGGAGACCTGGTCACATACCCTACACCCTCGGTTTGCAGGCCTGGCCTCTACGTGAAGCGAAGTTGTCTTGCCCAATGTTCTGTTTGATTCCGTAATAGAGATTTGGTGGATAAAGTATCTTGGCAACCCTAACCAGGGCAAAAAAAATTGAAAAGGGGGTGCAACACGAGGACTTCCCAGGGGGTCACCCATCCTAGTAGCACTCTCGCCCAAGCACGCTTAGCTTCGGAGTTCTGATGGGATGCGGTGCATTAGTACTGGTATGATCACACCCGTCATCTTGATGGCACAATTCCTATATGTGTTAACGGTTCACAGTCCCAGCCCATAGAGGCGACCCATTCAAAAGGACCAATGGGCTTATCGACAACCTATCTACTTCAACAACGTAGCATCCTTGCTAGACGTGATATCGACGCATTGTAGGGCCCTCTAATGTCCCGCGAGTTGGGTTGTCGTCCATTTAACAGCTCACGACGTACTATCCAGGATGGAAAAACCGAGCAAAAGAAAAAAAGTGTCTTGAAATTGATGAAAACGTTCGATTTTGGGCTCCAAAAAGGGCACTGCAAGCAAGCTTGCTGCCCCTATCGTAGAGCTCTCTGAGTGCTTTACAACAGTATGCTGTGCGCCGCGTAACTCCTTACGGATCAAAAGTTATGGGCACCAGAGCGACGGAGACCTGGTCACAAGACCTATGCCCTCGGTTTGCGGGCCCGGCCTCTACGTGAAGCGAAGTTGTCTTGCCCAATGTTCAATGGGAGTCGGTAATAGAAATTTGGTCGATAAAGTATCTTGGCAACCCAAACCAGGGCAAAAAAAATTGAAAAGGGGGTGCAACACGAGGACTACCTAGGGGGTCACCAATCCTAGTGCTACTCTCGCCCAAGCACGCTTAACTTCGTAGTTCTGATGGGATCCAGTGCATTAGTGCTGGTATGATCGCACCCGTCATGTTGAGGGCACAATTCCTATATGTGTTAACGGTTCACAGTCCCAGCCTAGAGAGTTGGCCCATTCAAAAGGCCCAAAGGGCTTAATGATAACCCATCCGCTTCAACAACGCAGCATCGTCGCAAGACGTGATATCGAAACGTTGTGGGGCCCTCTGATGTCCCGCGAGTTAGGTTGTCGTCCTTTTAACAGCTCACGATGTACGATCCTAGATAGAAAAACAGAGCAAAAGAAGAATAGTGGCTTGAAACTGATGAAAACGATCGATTTTGGGCACCAAAAAGGGCAAAGCAAGCAAGCTGGCTGCCCCCGTCGTAGAGCTCTAAGAGTACTTTACAACGGTATGCTGTGCGATGCGTAACTCCTTACAGATAAAAAGTTATGCGCACTGGAGCGACAGAGACCTGGTCACAAACCGTATGCCATCGGTTTGCGGGCCCGGCCTCTACTTGAAGCGAAGTTGTGTTGCCCAATGTTTCGTGGGATTCGATAATACAGATTTGGTGGATAAAGTATCTTGGCAACCCTAACTGGGGCAAAAAAATTGAAAAGGGGTGCAATACGAGGACTTCCCAGGGGGTCACCCATCCTAGTACTACTCTCGCCCAAGCATACTTAACTTCAGAGTTCTAATGGGATTCGGTACTTTAGTGCTAGTATGATCGCACTCGTCATGTTGAGGGCACAATTCCTATATGTGTTAACGGTTCACAGTGCCAGCCTAGAGAGATGGCCCATTCAAAAGGCCCAATGGGCTTAACAGCAACCCATCCACTTCAACTACACAGCATCCTCGCAAGTCGTGATATCGAAATGTTGTAGGGCCCTCTGATGTCCCGCGAATCAGGTTGTCATCCATTTAATAGCTCACGACGTACGATCCGGGACGAAAAAACATAGCAAAAAAAGAAAAGGGGCCAAAAACTGATGAAAACGTCTGATTTTGGGCTTAAAAAAGAGGCAAAGCGAGCAAGCTCGCTGCCCCTATCGTAGAGCTCTCAGATAGCTTTGCAACGGTATGCTGTACGCCGTGTGACTCCTTACGGATCCAAAGTTATGGGCACCGAATCGACGGAGACCTGGTCACAAACCCTACGGCCTCGGTTTGCGGGCCTGGCCTCTACGTGAAGCGAAGTTGTCTTGCCCAATGTTCCGTGGGATTCGGTAATAGAGATTTGGTGGATAAAGTATCTTCGCAACCCTAACCAGGGCAAAAAAAATTGGAAAGGGGGTACAACACGAGGACTTCCAAGGGGGTCACCCATCCTAGTACTACTCTCGCCCAAGCACGCTTAACTTCGTAGTTCTGATGGGATCCGATGCATTAGTGCTAGTATGATTGCACCCGTCATGTTGAAGGCACAATTCCTATATGTGTTAACGGTTCACAGTCCCAGCCTAGAGAGATGGCCCATTCAAAAGGCCCAATGGGCTTAACGACAACCCATCCGCTTCAACAACGCAACATCCTCGCAAGACGTGATATCGAAATGTTCTAGCCCCCTCTGATGTCCCGCGAGTCAGGTTGTTGTCCTCTTAACAGCTCACGATGTACGATCTGGGATAGAAAAACAGAGCAAAAGTAGAAAAGTGGCCTGAAACTGATGAAAACATTCGATTTTGGGCACCAAAAGGGCAAAGCGAGCAAGCTGGCTACCCCCGTCGTAGAGCTCTCAGAGTGCTTTACAACGGTATGCTGTGCCCTGCGTAACTCTTTACGGATCAAAAGTTATGGGCACCGGAGCAACAGAGACCTGGTCACAAACCCTATGCCCTCGGTTTGTGGGCCCGGCCTCTACTTAAAGCGAAGTTGTCTTGCCCAATGTTCCGTGGGATTCGGTAATAGAGATTTGGTGGATAAAGTATCCTGGCAACCCTAACTAGGGCAAAAAAAATTGAAAAGGGGGTGCAACACGAGGGCTTCCCAGGGGGTCACCCATCCTAGTACTATTCTCGCCCAAGTACGCTTAACTTCAGAGTTCTAATGGGATCCAGTGCATTAGTACTAGTATGATCGCACCCGTCATGTTGAGGGCACAATTCCTATATGTGTTAACGGTTCACAGTGCCAGCATAGAGAGATTGCCCATTCAGAAGGCCCAATGGGCTTAACGACAACCTATTCGCTTCAACAACACAGCATCCTCACAAGACGTGATGTCGACACGTTGTAGGGCCCTCTGATGTCCCGCGAGTCAGGTTGTCTTCCTTTTAGCAGCTCACGACATACGATCCGGGACGAAAAAACAGAGCAAAAAAAGAGAAGTGGCCAGAAACTGATGAAAACGTTCGATTTTGGGCTTCAAAAAGGGCAAAGCGACCAGGCTCACTGCACCTGTCGTAGAGCTCTCAGAGAGCTCTGCAACGGTATGTTGGGTGCTGCGTAACTCCTTACGGATCAAAAGTTCTGGGCACCGGAGCGACGGAGACTTGGTTACAAACTTTACGCCCTCGGTTTTTAGGCCCAGCCTCTACGTGAAGCGACGTTGCCTTGCCCAATGTTCCTTGGCAATCGGTAATAGAGATTTGGTTAATAAACTATCTTGGCAACCCTAACCAGGGCAAAAAAAATTGAAAAGGGGGTACAACACGAGGACTTCCCAGGGGGTCACCCATCCTAGTACTACTCTCGCCCAAGCACGCTTAACTTCGGAGTTCTGCTGGGATCCGGTGCATTAGTTCTGGTATGATCGCACCCGTGAAGTTTAGGGCACAATTCCTATATGTGTTAACGGTTCATAGTGCCAGCCTAGAGAGATGGCACATTCAAAAGGACCAATGGGCTTAACGACAACCCATCCGCTTCAACAAAGCAGCATCCTCGAAAGACGTGAGATCGACACGTTGTAGGTCCCTCTGATGTCCCGCTAGTCAGGTTGTCTTCCTTTTAACAGCTCACGACATAAGATCCGGGACAAAAAAACCGAGCAAAAATAGAAAAGTGGCCAGAAACTGATGAAAATGTTCGATTTTGGGCTTCAAAAAGGGCAAAGCGAGCAGGCTCATTGCCCCTGTCGTAGAGCTCTCAAAGAGCGCTGCAACGGTATGTTGGGTGCTGCGTAACTCCTTACGGATCAAAAGTTATGGGCACAGGAGCGACGGAGACCTAGTTACAAACCTTACGCGCTCGGTTTGTAGGCCCGCGCTCTACGGGAAGTGACGGTGCCTTGCCCAATGTTCCTTGGGATTTGGTAATAGAGATTTGGTTGATAAAGTATCTTGGCAACCCTAACCAGGGCAAAAAAAATTGAAAAGGGGGTGCAACACGAGGACTTCCCAGGGGGTCACCCATCCTAGTACTACTCTCGCCCAAGCACGCTTAACTTCGGAGTTCTGCTGGGATCCGGTGCATTAGTTCTGGTATGATCGCACCCGGGAAGTTGAGGGCACAATTCCTATATGTGTTAACGGTTCATAGTGCCAGCCTAGAGAGATGGCCCACTCAAAAGGACCAATGGGCTTAACGACAACCCATCCGCTTCAACAACGCAACATCCTCGAAAGACGTGAGATCGACGCGTTGTAGGGCCCTCTGATGTCCCGCGAGTCAGGTTGTCTTCCTTTTAACAGCTCACGACATACGATCCGGGACGAAAAAATAGAGCAAAAAAAGAAAAATGGCCAGAAACTGATGAAAATGTTTCATTTTGGGCTTCAAAAAGGGCAAAGCGAGCAGGCTCACTGCCCCTGTCGTAGAGCTCTCAAAGAGCTCTGCAACGGTATGCTGGATGCTGCGTAACTCCTTACGGATCAAAAGTTATGGGCACCGGAGCGACGGAGACCTGGCTACAAACCATACGCCCTCGATTTGTAGGCCCGGCCTCTACGTGAAGCGACGTTGCCTTGCCCAATGTTCCTTGGGATTCGGTAATAGAGATTTGGTTGATAAAGTATCTTGGCAACCCTAACCAGGGCAAAAAAAATTGAAAAGGGTGTGCAACACGAGGACTTCCCTGGGGGTCACCCATCCTAGTACTACTCTCGCCCAAGCACGCTTAACTTCGGAGTTCTGCTGGGATCCGGTGCATTAGTTCTGGTATGATCGCACCCGTGAAGTTTAGGGCACAATTCCTATATGTGTTAACGGTTCATAGTGCCAGCCTAGAGAGATGGCACATTCAAAAGGACCAATGGGCTTAACAATAACCCATCCGCTTCAACAACGCAGCATCCTCGAAAGACGTGAGATCGACACATTGTAGGGCCCTCTGATGTCCCGCGAGTCAGGTTGTCTGCCTTTTAACAACTCATTACGTACGATCCGGGACGGAAAAACAAGGAAAAAGAAGAAAAGTGGCCAGAAACTGTGGAAAACGTTCGATTTTGGGCTCCTAAAAGTGCTAAGCGAGCAAGCTGGCTGCCCCCGTTGTAGAGCTCTCAGAGAGCTCGGCAACAGTATGTTGTGCGCCGCGTGACTCCTTACGGATTAAAAGTTATGGGCACCGAAATGACGGAGACCTGGTCACAAATTCTACGGCCTCGGTTTGCAGTCCCGGCCTCTACGTGAAGCAAAGTTGTCTTACCCAATGTTCCGTGGGATTCGGTAATAGAGATTTGGTGGATAAAGTATCTTGGCAACCCTATCCAGGGCAAAAAAAATTGGAAACGAGGTGCAACACAAGGACTTCCCAGGGGGTCACCCATCCTAGTACTACTCTCGCCCAAGCACTCTTAACTTCGGAGTTCTGTTGGGATCCGGTGCATTAGTGCTGGTATCTTCACACCCGTCATGTTGAGGGCACAATTCCTATATATGTTAACGGTTCACAGTCCCAGCCTAGAGAGATGGCCCATTCAAAAGGCCCAATGGGCTTAACGACAATCCATCCGCTTCAACAACGCAGCAACCTCGCAAGAATTGATATCGAAACGTTGTAGGGCCCTCTGATGTCCCGCGAGTCAGGTTGTCGTGCTTTTAACAGCTCACGATGTACGATCCGGGATAGAAAAACAGAGCAAAAGAATAAAAGTAGCCTAAAATTGATGAAAACGTTCGATTTTGGGCACCAAAATGGGCAAAGCGAGCAAGCTGGCTATTCCTGTCATAGAGCTCTCAGAGTGAATTACAACGGTATGCTGTGCGCTGCGTAACTCCTTATGGATCAAAAGTTATGGGCACTGGAGCGACAGAGACTTGGTAACAAACCCTATGCCCTCGGTTTGCGGGCCCGGCCTTTACTTGAAACGAAGTTGTCTTGCCCAATGTTCCGTGGGATTCGGTAATAGAAATTTGGTAGATAAAGTATCTTGGCAACCCTAACTAAGGCAAAAAAAATTGAAAAGGGGGTGCAATACGAGGACTTCCAGAGGGTCACCCATCCTAGTACTACTCTCGCCAAAGCACGCTTAACTTCCGAGTTCTAATGGGATCCAGTGCATTAGTACTGGTATGATCGCACCCGTCATGATGATGGCACAATTCCTATATGTGTTAACAGTTCATAGTCCCAGCCTAGAGAGACGGCCGTTTCAAAAGCCCCAATGGGCTTAACGACAACCCATCCGCTTAAAAAACGCAGCAACCTTGCAAGACGTGATATCGACACGTTGTAGAACCCTCTAATGTCCCGCGAGTCAGGTTGTCATCCTTTTAACAGTTCACGACTTACGATCCAGGATGGAAAAACATAGCAAAAGAACAAAAGTGGCCTGAAACTGATGAAAACGTTCGATTTTGGCTTCTAAAAGGGGGTACAGCGAGAAAGTTCCTATCCGCATCATAGAGCTCTCAGAGAGCTTTACAACGGTATGCTGTGCGCCGCGTAACTCCTTACGGATCAAAAGTTATGGGCACCGGAGCGATGGAGACCTGGTCACAAACCCTGCACCCTCAGTTTGCGGGCCCGGCCTCTACGTGAAGCGAAGTTGTCTTGCCCAATGTTCCGTGGGATTTAGTAATAGAGATTTGGTGGATAAAGTATCCTGGCAACCCTAACCTGGGCAAAAAAAATTGAAAAGGGGGTGCAACACGAGGACTCCCCAGGGGGTCACCAATCCTAGTACTACTCTCGACGAACCACGCTTAACTTCGGAGTTTTGATGCGATCCGGTGCATTGGTGCTGGTATGATCACACCCGTCATGTAGAGGGCACAATTCCTATATGTGTTAACGGTTCACAGTGCCGGCCTAGATAGATGGCCCATTCAAAAGGCCCAATAGGCTTAACGACAACCCATCCGCTTCAACAATACAGCATCCTCGCAAGACGTGATATCGACATATTGTAGGGCCCTCTGATGTTCCGCGAGTCAGGTTGTCATCCTTTTAACGACTCACGACTTACGATCTGGGACGAAAAACTAGATTAAAAGATGAAAATGATGAAAACTTTCGATTTTGGTCTCCAAAAATGGCACAGCGAGCAAGCTAGCTTCCCCCGTCGTAAAGCTCTCAGAGAGCTTTGCAACGGTATGCTGTGCGTTGTGTAACTCCATACGGATCAAAAGTTATGGGCACCAGAGCGACGGAGACCTGGTCACAAACCCTACGCCCTCGGTTTACGGGCCCAACCTCTACGTGAAACGAAGTTGTTTTGCCCAATGTTCCGTGGGATTCGGTAATAGAAATTTGGTGGATAAAGTATCTTGGCAACCCTAACCAGGAAAAAAAAATTTAAAAGGGGGTGCAATACGAGGACCTCCCAAGGGGTCACCCATCCACGCTTAACTTCAGAGTTCTGATGGGATCCGATACATTAGTGCTGGTATGATAGCACCCGTCATGTTTGGGGCACAATTCCTATATGTGTTAACGGTTCACAGTGCCAGCCTAGAGAGATGGCCCGTTCAAAGGGCCCAATTGGCTTAACGACAACCCATCCGCTTCAACAATGCAACATCCTCGCAAGACGTGATATCGACACATTGTAGGGCCCTCTGATGTCCCGCGAGTCAGGTTGTCATCCTTTTAACGGCTCACGACGTACGATTCGAGACGGAAAATTAGTGCCAAAGAAGAAAAGTGGCCAGAAACTGATGAAAACGTTAAATTTTGGGCTCAGAAAATGGGCACAGCGAGCAAGCTGGCTGCCCCCGTCGTAGACCTCTCAGAGAGCTTTGCAATGGTATGCTGTGCACCGCGTAACTCCTTACGGATCAAAAGTTATGGGCACCGGAGTGACGGAGACTTGGTCACAAACCCTACGCCCTTGGTTTGCGGGCCCGACCTCTACGTGAAGTGAAGTTGTCTTGCCCAATGCTCCATGGGATTCGGTAATAGAGATTTGGTGGATAAAGTATCTTGGAAACCCTAACTTGGGCAAAAAAAAATGAAAAGGGGTGCAACACGAGGACTTCCCAAGGGGTCACCCATCCTAGTACTACTCTTGCCCAAGCACGCTTAATTTCGGAGTTCTGATCGGATCCGGTGCATTAGTGCTGGTATGATAGCACCCGTCATGTTGAAGGCACAATTCCTATATGTGTTAACGGTTCACAGTCCAAGCCTAGAGAGATAGCCCATACAAAAGGTCCAATGGGCTTAACGACAACCCATACACTTCAACAATGCAGCATCCTCGCAAGACGTGATATCGACACGTTGTAGGGCCCTCTGATAGCCCGCAAGTCAGGTTGTCGTCCTTTAAACAGCTCACGACGTACAATCCGGGATGGAAAAATAGAGAAAAAGTAGAAATACGGCCTAAAACTGATGAAAACGTTCTATTTTGGGCTCCAAAAAATAGCACAGCGAGCAAGCTAGCTGCTCCCGTCGTAGAACTCTCAAAGAGCTTTGCAACGGTATGCTGTGCGCAGCGTAACTCCTTACGGATCAAAAGTTATGGGCCCCGGAGCGACAGAGACCTGGTCACAAACCTTACGCCCTCGATTTGCGGGCCCGGCCTCTACGTGAAGCGAAGTTGTCTTGCCCTATGTTCCGTGTGATTCGGTAATAGAGATTTGGTGGATAAAGGATCTTGGCAACCCTAACCAGGGCAAAAAATTATTGAAATGGGGGTGCAACACGAGGACTTACCAGGGGGTCACCCATCCTAGTACTACTCTCGCCCAAGCACGCTTAACTTCGGAGTTCTGATGGGATCCGGTGCATTAGTGCTAGTATGATCGCACCCATGATGTTGAGGGCACAATTCCTATATGTGTTAATGGTTCATAGTCACAGCCTAGAGAGATGGCCATTTCAAAAGGCCCAATGGGCTTAACGACAACCCATTCACTTCAAAAACGCAGCATCCTCGCAAGACGTGATATTGACACGTTGTAGGACCCTCTGATTTCCCGCGAGTTAGGTTGTCGTCCTTTTAACAGCTCACGATGTACGATCCGGGATAGAAAAACATAGCAAAAGAACAAAAGTGTCCAGAAACTGATGAAAATGTTCGATTTTGGCCTCCAAAAAGGGGCACAGCGAGCAAGCTCGCTATCCCCATCGTATAGCTCTCAGAGAGCTTTGCAACGGTATGTTGCGCGCAGCGTAACTCCTTACGGATCAAAAGTTATGGGCACCGGAGCGACGGAGACCTGGTCACACACCCTATGCCCTCGGTTTGCGTGCTCGCCGTCTACGTGAAGCGAAGTTATCTTGCCCAATGTTCTGTGGGATTCAATAATCGAGATTTGGTGGATAAAGTATCTTGGCAACCCTAACCAGGGCAAAAAAAATTGAAAAGGGGGTGTAACACGAGGACTTCCGAGGGGGTCACCCATACTAGTACTACTCTCGTCCGAGCACGCTTAACTTCGGAGTTCTGATGGGATCCGGTGCAGTAGTCCTGGTATGATCGCACCCGTCATGTTGAGGAAATAATTCCTATATGTGTTAACAGTTCACAGAGCCAGCCCAGAGAGATGGCCCATTCGAAAGGCCCAATGGGCTTAACGACAACCCATCCGCTTCAACAATGCAGATCCTCGCAAGACGTGATATTGACACGTTGTAGGGCCCTCTGATGTACCTCGAGTCAGGTTGTCGTACTTTTAACAGCTCACGACCTACAATCCGGGATGAAAAAACAGAGCAAAAGAATATAAGTGGCCTAAAATCGATGAAAACATTCGATTTTGGGCTCCAAGAAAGGGCATAGCCAGTAAGCTCGCTGCCCCCGTCGTAGCGCTCTCAGAGTGCTTTGCAACGGTATGCTGTGCGCTGCGTAACTCCTTACGGATCAAAAGTTATGGGCACCGGAGCGACGGAGACCTGGTCACAAACCCTACGCCCTCAGTTTGCGGGCCTGACGTCTACGTGAAGCGAAGTTGTCTTGCGCAATGTTCTGTGGGATTAGGTAATAGAAATGTGATGGATAAAACATTTTGGCAAGGCTAACTGGGGCAAAAAAAATTGAAAATGGGGGTGCAACACGAGGAATCCCAAGGGCTCACCCATCATAGTACTACTCTTGCCCAAGCACACTTAACTTTGGAGTTCTGATGGGATCCGGAGCATTAGTGCTGGTATGATTGCACCCGTCACGTAGAGGACACAATTCCTATATGTGTTAATGGTTCATAGTCCCAGCCTTGAGAGATAGCCCATACACTTCAACAATGCAGCATCCTCGCAAGACGTGATATCGACACGTTGTAGGGCCCTCTGATGTCCCGCGAGTCAGGTTGTCGTCCTTTTAATAGCACATGACGTACGATCCAGAACGAAAAAATAGAGCAAAAGAAGAAAAGCGGCCTAAAACTGATGAAAACGTTCGATTTTGGGCTCCAAAAAATAGTACAGCGAGCAAGCTAGCTGCTCCCGTCGTAGAGCTCTCAAAGAGGTTTGCAACGGTATGATGTGCGTAGCGTAACTCCTTACGGATCAAAAGTTATGGGCACCGGAGCGACGGAGACCTGGTCACAAACCTTACGCCCTCAGTTTGCGGGCCCGGCCTCTACGTGAATCGAAGTTGTCTTGCCCAATGTTCCATGGGATTCGGTAATAGAGATTTGGTGGATAAAGTATCTTGGCAACCCTAACCAGGGCAAAAAAAATTGAAAAGGGGGTGCAACACGATGACTTCCCAAGGGGTCACCCATCCTAGTACTACTCTCGCCCAAGCACGCTTTACTTCGGAGTTCTGATGGGATCCGGTGCATTAGTGCTGGTATGATCGCACCCGTCATGTTGAGGGCACAATTCCTATATGTGTTAACGGTTCATAGTCACAGCCTAGAGAGATGGCCATTTCAAAAGGCCCAATGGGCTTAACGACAACCCATCCGCTTCAAAAACGCAGCATCCTCGCAAGACGTGATATTGACACGTTGTAGGACCCTCTGATGTCCTGCGAGTCAGGTTGTCGTCCTTTTAACAGCTCACGACGTACGATCGGGGATAGAAAAACAGAGAAAAAGAACAAAAGTGGCTAGAAACTGATTAAAATATTCGATTTTGGCCTCCAAAAAGGCGCACAGCGAGCTAGCTCGCTGTCCCCATCGTTGAGCTCTCAGAGAGCTTTGCAACGGTATGTTGTACGTCGCGTAACTCCTTACGGATCAAAAGTTATGGGCACCGGAGCGACGGAGACCTGGTCACACACCCTATGCCCTCAGTTTACGGGCCCGGCGTCTACGTGAAGCGAAGTTGTCTTGCCCAATGTTCCGTGGGATTCGATAATAGAGATTTGGTCGATAAAGTATCTAGGCAACCCTAACCTGGGCAAAAAAAATTGAAAAGGGGGTGCAACACGAAGACTTCCGAGGGGGTCACCCATCGTAGTACTACTCTCGCCCAAGCACGCTTAACTTCGGAGTTCTGATGGGATCCGGTGCATTAGTGCAGGTATGATCGCACCCGTCATGTTGAGAGCACAATTCCTATATGTGTTAACGGTTCACAGAGCCAGCCTAGAGAGATGGCCCACTCAAAAGGCCCGATGGGCTTACCGACAACCCATCTGCTTCAACAACGCAGCATCCTCACAAGACGTGATATCAACACGTTGTAGGGCCCTCTGATGTACCGCGAGTCAGGTTGTCGTCCTTTTAACAGCTCACGACGTACGATCCGGGACGGAAAAACAGAGCAAAAGAAGATAAGTGGCTTGAAACCGATGAAAACGTTCGATTTTGGGCTCCAAAAAGGGGCATAGCGAGCAAGCTCGCTGCCCCCATCGTAGAGCTCTCAAAGAGCTTTGGAACGTTATGATGTGCACTGCGTAACTCCTTACGGATCAAAAGTAATAGGCACCGGAGCGACGGAGACCTGGTCACAAACCCTACGCCCTCAGTTTGCAGGCCCGGCCTCTACGTGAAGCGAAGTTGTCTTGCCCAATGTTCCGTGGGATTCGGTAATAGAGATTTGATGGATAAAGTATCTTGGCAACCCAAACCAGGGCAAAAAAAATTGAAAAGGGGGTGGAACACGAGGACTTCCCAAGGGGTCACCCATCCTAGTACTACTCTCGCCCAAGCATGCTTAACTTCAAAGTTATGATGGGATCCAGTTCATTAGTGCTGGTATGATCGCACCCGTCATGTTGAGGGCACAATTCCTATATGTGTTAACTGTTCACAGTGCCAGCCTATTGAGATAGCTCATTCAAAAGGCCCAATGGGCTTAACGACAACCCATCCACTTCAACAACGCATTATCCTCACAAGACGTGATATCGACACATTGTAGGGCCCTCTGATATCCCGCTAGTTAGGTTGTCATCTTTTTAACAGCTCACGACGTACGGTTCGGGACGGAAAAACAGAGCAAAAGAAGATAAGTGGCCTAAAACTATTGAAAACGTTCGATTTTGGGCTCCAAAAAGGGGCACAGCGAGCAAGCTAGCTGCCTCCGTCGTAGAGCTCTCAAAGAGCTTTGCAACGGTATGCTGTACGCCGCGTAACTCCTCACGGATCAAAAGTTATGGGCACCAGAGCGACGGTGACGTGATCACAAACCCTACGCCCTCGGTTTGCAGGACCGGCCTCTACGTGAAGCGAAGTTGTCTTGCCCAATGTTCCGTGGGAATCGGTAATAGAGATTTGGTGGATAAAGTATCTTGGGAACCCTAACCAGGGCAAAAAAAATTGAAAAGGGGTGCAACACGAGGACTCCCCATGGGGTCACCCATCCTAGTACTTCTCTCGTCCAAGCACGCTTAACTTCGGAGTTCTGATGGGATCCGGCGCATTAGTGCTGTTATGATCGCACCCGTGATGTTGAGGGCACAATTCCTATATGTGTTAACGGTTCATAGTCCCAGCCTATAGAGATGGCCGTTTCAAAAGGCCCAATGGGCTTAACGACAACCCATCCGCTTAAAAAACGCAGCAACCTCACAAGACGTGATATCGACACGCAGTAGGACCCGCTGATGTCCCGCGAGTCAGGGTGTCGACCTTTTAACGGCTCACGACGGACGATCCGCGATAAAAAAACATAGTGGAAGAAGAAAAGGGGCCTGGAACTGATGAAAACGGTCGATTTTGGGCTCCAAAAAAGGGCACAGCGAGCAAGCTCGCTGCCCCCATCGTAGCGCTCTCAGAGTTATTTGCAACGGTATACTGTGCGGTGCGTAGCTCCTTACGGATCAAAAGTTGTGGGCACCGGAGCGACGGAGACCTGGTCACAAATCCTACGCCCTCGGTTTGCGTGCCCAGCCTCTACGTGAAGCTAAGTTGTCTTGCGCAATGTTCTGTGGGATTCGGTAATAGAGATTTGGTGGATAAAGTATCTTGGCAACCCTAACAAGGGCAAAAAAAATTGAAAAGGGGGTGCAACAGAGGACTTCCAAGGGGGTCACCCATCCTAGTACTACTCTCACCCAAGCACGCTTAACTTCGGAGTTCTGATGGCATCCGGTGCGTTAGTGCTGGTATGATCGCACCCGTGATGTTGAGGGCACAATTCCTATATGTGTTAACTGTTCATAGTCCCAGCCTAGAGAGATGGCCGTTTCAAAAGGCCCAATGGGCTTAACGACAACCCATCCGCTTCAAAAACGCAGCAACCTCGCAAGACGTGATATCGACACATTGTAGGACCCTCTAATGTCCCGCGAGTCAGGTTGTCGTCCTTTTAACAGTTCACAACGTACGATCCGGGAAGGAAAAACATAGCAAAAGAACAAAAGTGGCTTGAAACAAATGAAAACGTTCGATTTTGGCTTCTAAAAAGGGGCACAGCGAGCAAACTCGCTATACCCATCATAGCGCTCTCAGAGAGCTCTGCAACGGTATGCTGTGCGCCGTGTAACTCCTTACGGATCAAAAGTTATGGGCACCGGAGCGACGGAGACCAGGTCACAAACCCTACGCCCTCGGTTTACGAGCCCAGCCTCTACGTGAAGCGAAGTTGTCTTGCCCAATGTTCCGTGGGATTCGGTAATAGAAATTTGGTGGATAAAGTATCTTGGCAACCATAACAAGGGAAAAAAAAATTTAAAAGGGGGTGCAATACGAGGACTTCCCAATGGGTCACCCATCCTAGTACTACTCTCGCCCAACCACGCTTAACTTCGGAGTTCTGATGGGATCCGGTGCATTAGTGCTGGTATGATACCACCCGTCATGTTGGGGGCACAATGCCTATATGTGTTAGCGGTTCACAGTGCCAGCCTAGAGAGATGGCCCATTCAAAAGGCCCAATGGGCTTAACGACAACCCATCCTCTTCAACAACGCAGCATCCTCGCAAGACGTGATATCGACACGTTGTAGGGCCCTCTGATGTCCCGCGAGTTAGATTGTCATCCTTTTAACAGCTCACGACGTACGATCCGGGAAGGAAAAACAGAGCAAAAGAAGAAAAGTGGCATAAAACAAATGAAAATGTTCAATTTTGGGCTCCAAAAAGGGGCACAGCGAGCAAGCTGGCTGCCCCCATCGTAGAGCTCTCAGAGAGCTTTGCAACGGTATGTTGTACGCCGTGTAACTCCTTACGGATCAAAAGTTATAGGCATCGGAGCGACGGTGACCTGGTCACAAACCCTACGCCCTCGGTTTGCGGGCCCGACCTCTACGTGAAGCGAAGTTGTCTTGCCCAATGTTCCTTGGGATTCGGTAATAGAGAGTTGGTGGATAAAGTATCTTGGCAACCCTAACCAGGGCAAAAAAAATTGAAAATGGGGTGCAACACGAGGACTTCCCAGGGGGTCACCCATCCTAGTACTACTCTCGCCCAAGCACACTTAACTTCGGAGTTCTGATGGGATCAGGTGCATTAGTGCTGGTATGATTGCACCCGTGATGTTGAGGGCACAATTCCTATATGTGTTAACGGTTCATAGTCACAGCCTAGAGAGATGGCCATTTCAAAAGGCCCAATGGGCTCAACGACAACCAATCTACTTAAAAAACGCAGCATCCTCGCAAGACGTGATATCGACACATTGTAGGGCCCTCTGATGTACCGCGAGTCAGGTTGTCGTCCTTTTAACAGCTCACGACGTACGATCCGTGATGAAAAAACAGAGCAAAAGAAGATAAGTGGCCTGAAACCGATGAAAATTTTCAATTTTGGGCTCCAAAAATGGACATAGCGAGCAAGCTCGCTGCCCTCGTCGTAGAGCTCTCAGAGTGCTTTGCAACGGTATGCTGTGCACTGCCTAACTCCTTACGGATCAAAAGTTATGGGCACCGGAGCGACGAAGACCTGGTTACAAACCCTATGCCCTCGGTTTGCGGGCCCGACCTCTACGTGAAGCGAAGTTGCCTGGCCCAATGTTCCGTGGGATTCTGTAATAGAAATTTGGTGGATGAAGTATCTTGGCAACCCTAACCACGGCAAAAAAATTTGAAAAGGGGGTGCAACACGTCGACTTCTCAAGGGGTCACCCATCCTAGTACTACTCTCGCCCAAGCACGCTTAACTTCAGAGTTCTGATGGGATCCAGTGCATTAGTGCTGGTATGGTCGCACCCGTCATGTTGAAGGCACAATTCCTATATGTGTTAACGGTTCACAGTGCCAGCCTAGAGAAATAGCCCATCCAAAAGGCCCAATGGGCTTAACGACAACCCATCCGCTTCAACAACGCAGCATCCTCGCAAGACGTGATATCAACACGTTGTAGGACCCTCTGATGTCCCGCGAGTCAGGTTGTCATCCTTTTAACAGCTCATAACGCACAATCTGGGACAGAAAAACAGAGCAAAAGAAGAAAAGTGGCCTAAAATTAATGAAAACGTTTGATTTTGGGCTCCAAAAATGGGCACCGCGAGCAAGTTGGCAGCCCCTATCATAGATCTCTTAGAGAGCTTTGCAATGGTATGCTGTGCGCCGCGTAACTTGTGACACCCCAATCCCTTTCGAGACCGGGAGTTCTATCAATCAAACTAATCACAACCCAAACCAAACCCGGCAAAATTTTCAGGGAAAACGGACGGAGTCTCCCCTATTTATAGGCGAAATGTAAAACCTGTAATAGCATATAAATGGACCACCACCGTGTCCAACCATACAACTACCTCAAGGCCAACCGAGCCTTGGTTCTCAACAATTAAACTCAGCAAATATACATACATTTCCAACTTTCAAAGTAGCCTATCTCTTTTCATTTTTGACAAGCACATTCAATCTAGACAGTTAAATCATACTAAGCTACTGCATAAAATAAACTATCATGCCATTCTAACTCTTTTCCTCTAGACATTACAATCATACATTGAAATTAAGCTACATTAACTAAATACACAATCTAACTTATTAAACTACTTCAACAATCTAAAGAAACTTATATTACAATCCTTTTGACATTAAATACATATAATACATAAAAGCATACATCTTTACAACTTTGACAACTCAAGTCACACAGGCACGCAAGACAACTCTTCAAACACGGACTTCCACAAAATCACGAACTTCCCAGCTAACGTGGCATTTCCTGAAATGTGGTGGTGAGGAGTGAGTATACTCAACACGTATACTCAGTGAAGGCGAGACAGATATCGAGTTGGAGAGAAAGAAGATCGTGCAATGCAAAAAGGTACAGTTAAGCAATACAATCAATAAAAGGCATTCAATATAAACAACAATACAATTAAACAACTAAAGAAAGCATTAACACAACCAATCAAAGCTATACCACACTTTGAAGGCTATGGTTCACTCGAGCGAGTAATGTACCGATCACGATTCTGATGACTTTAACGATGACGCGCCGGCCCAAACCACCTTATAACACCAGTTTGGAATACTCGGGAAGTATCCATCAATCCTACGACCCAAATCTCCCTGGGAGGCAACCCAAGCGAGAAAGGGAATAGCAGCGGAGCTAGAGCAACCAACACTGGCAACCCAAGGCTACCCAGAGAGGCCCATCACTCACGCGCGAGACACTATGCAATGCAAGACTCAATACAAGGCGATAAACAAGCGATAAAGCCACACGTGAAAGAATAACAAAGTAGGTTACTCTCGCACGCAATAGCAGCAATTTGATAAGTAATTCAATCCAAAACAACTCAAACAAGTATTCCAAGTAATTCTAAACATTCTATAAGCATAAAGACAAGAAAACACACAAAAACACAAATCGGCCCCAACTATCAAAATGCTACCATTTCCAAACGAGCCAAGAGTTCTGGAAACCGACTTCGCCAACCCTCCTAGGTCACCATAAGGCACGTCTAAAGACCCCGAAACCTTACTTTACCCTAGAACTCGCGCAAAGCCCCGATTTCCCCTTTTCTCATTTGAACTATAACTATATCAACCAAACACCCAACCAACGCCATAATCGCACCAAAAGTGCTTTCATGGCCTCCCGAAGCAATGCCAACATGCAAAATGAGAAAATGCTAAAGCCGACCTAAATGACCCCGACTTTCCCAAAGGCTTAATTCTCGTTTTTTCCACTACGCAACCCAAACAAACCACACATTTTAGCATTCTAGCATACCTAGCACGTTTCTACATCATCGGAAAGCATAACAGCGCAATTTCAACATTTCAAGGTTTTACTATTCATAAAACACTATTCATTTCACAATTTAATTTGGAATCACAACATTTAACAGCAGAAAATGTTTCAAAGCTATAAATACATGTTCTACAAATGCTAAGGAACATTCTAGAAGCATCAAATCGCTTTAAATAACGATCTACGGATAAATCTAAATATTGACAAAGTTAACATATACAACGTATAAATGCGCAAATAACATGCTTCCCTCACCTTAGACGCTCCTAGACGCTAGGAAAACCTCGTAGAGTGCCTCGGAAACCACCCCGCACAAGCCCACGCGAAGAATCGAAGATTTGAAGTTGAGATTTTCTTTTTTTTTTCTCCTTCTTTTCCTCATGGTTTCAAGCCTTTTTCTCTCTGTTTTTTTCGTGCACATTCTGCTTATTTAAAAAAAAAATGTCAAGAAGTCAAAGGTCAAAATTCGGTCAACCCGCTAAACCAAAACAGCTATGCGCGACCTCACGAAAACGGCCATAACTTCTTCTAGAAAACTCCAATTCACGAACGGTTTGAACCCTCATAAACTAGACTCATAGAGCTTTCCAACCATATATAATTTGCTACCTAACTCTTCCCCAATTGGTCCAGATTTAATTCCAAATTGGACCCAAAATTTGACTAACTTAACATTGCATTTTTTTTTATTTCTAATCCCAAGTTTGCCTTTTATTAAACATTTCAAAAATTTTCACATTTTCCTAGTTGGTCAATGTAGATGAAAAGTCAACTAGTTTGGTCAAAGAAGGTGAAAGGTCAATAAAATGCAATTTAAATGAACTTTAAATGCTATTGAATACATGCCAGGTTCGGGGTATCACATAACTCCTTACGGATCAAAAGTTATGGGCAGCGGAACGACGGTGACCTGGTCACAAACCCTACGCCCTCGGTTTGTGGGCCCGGCCTCCACGTGAAGTGAAGTTGTCTTGCCCAATCTTCCATGGGATTCGGTAATAGAAATTTGATGGATAAAGTATCTTGGCAACCCTAACCAGAGCAAAAAAAATTAAAAAGGGGGTGCAACACGACGACTTCCTAGGGGGTCACCCATCCTAGTACTATTCTCGCCCAAGCACGCTTAACTTCGGGGTTATGATGGGATCCAGTGCATTAGTGCCGGGATGATCGCACCCATCATGTTGAGGGCACAATTACTATATGTTTTAATGGTTCACAGTCACAGCCTAGAGAGATGGCCCATTCAAAAGGCCCAATGGGCTTAACGGAAACCCATCCGCTTCAACAACGCAACATCCTCGCAAGACGAGATATCGACACGTTGTAGGGCCCTCTGATGTCCAGTGAGTCAGGTTGTCGTCCTTTTAACAGCTCACATCGTACAATCCGGGACGGAAAAAGAGAGCAAAAGAAGAAAAGTGGCCTAAAATTGATGAAAACGTTCGATTTTGAGCTCCAAAAAGGGGCACAGTGAGCAAACTAGATGCCCCCATCGTAGAGCACTCGGAGAGCTTTACAACGGTATGTATTGCGCTGCGTAACTCCTTACCAATCAAAAGTTATGGGCACCGGAGCAACGGAGACCTGGTCACAAACCCTACGCCCTCGGTTTACAGGCCCGGCCTCTACGTGAAGCGAAGTAGTCTTGCCCATTGTTCCGTGGGATTCGGTAATAGAGATTTGGTGGATAAAGTATCTTGGCAACCCTAACCAGGGAAAAAAAATTGAAAAGGGGGTGCAACACGAGGACTTCCCAAGGGGTCACCCATCCTAGTACTACTCTCGCCCAAGCACGCTTAACTTCGGAGTTCTGATGGGATCCGGTTCATTAGTGCTGGTATGATTGCACCCGTGATGTTGAGGGCACAATTCCTATATGTGTTAACACTTCATAGTCCCAGCCTAGAGAGATGGCCGTTTCAAAAGGCCCAATGGGCTTAACGACAACCCATCTGTCACGCCCCAACCCGGCCTATAAAGGTTAGACTAGGGTGTGATCTAAACAATCAAGTCCTTTCACATTCTTAATCATTCTAGGAGGTTTAACACTTAACGTTTTATTCTAGACTCCAAAACTTTCCGAAAATTTGGCAGCATGACGGCTGTAATTGAGCTCTTTGTTTTGACCTAAATTTTCTAACAGCCTCAAAATTTACCATTTCAAATTCAATTCCAGCTAAGATTACTATTATTCCATCAATTGAATTGCCTATTGGTTAATTCGACGTCCCGTTTGATTTATAACCTAACATGATACTATGTCTCGTTTGTTCATTTATCCTCATTTCAAAATATACCTGTTGATCTTAGCTTATTAGCGAGTACCTGCTGAGATTGGATAAGTTCATTAACCTATTTCTTAACTAAGCATCATATCCTGTGATAGATACTAGCGGTAGTAAAAGCAAAACGATCATAGTAGTGTCATGTCTAGTATCAGTCTACTTAAAATAAGTACAACCCAAAATTAGACCCCAAATTACAGCGGGGGTCTTTTACATCACAAACAACAACAACATGAGGGAAATAGTCTATAAGTAACAAAAGTTCACAAGAAGTCACGTTCAAGCAAAACAACGATAACAAGCAATCATTCCAGAGGTTCATCATTAGGTACATTGAGCTCGGGTTCCTGTGCCTGTTCTTCTTCACCTGAAATGATGAAAGAGGGTGAGTCCTTATGAACTCAGCGAGGGGGAACGAGAAATAAGTTTGAAACTCATTTTCCGGTTAAACTTATGAAAATCCCTTTTTCAAACATGAATACAACAGAAGTACAAGTACAGAAATACAAATACAGAAACAGGAATACCAGTCTTTCCTCCCCGAGGTTCTCTAGGATCCAAGCGGGAGTACTTACACATATAATAAAAAGGATACGGTGAGATTTTGCTCTCAGATCAGATCCAGGATCAACTGTTGCGGCCGACTTCAAATCATTCCCCAAACACACCAGGTGGTTGTACTCCGGATGCACCCCAGAACCCTAGGACCCACCCCTCCGAGGAAGTCTAGCCCCCAAGCGAGAGAGGGAATGGGACCATGGTGGTCACGGTATCACCGGCAAGCCCGATGCCGCCCGGCGTACGTGATCACTACCATGCCAACAGGAAAGGTTGCAACCTTGTATGCAATGCACATTTATGACAGGTAATATATATCACAGAAGGAGGACAACAAAGTAGGTTGCCTCCGGACAGTCATAAGATTGCACATTGACAGATAAACAGGCAGGACAAGATAGGACAGGAAATTTCACTTGAAAGGCATATAGAGTTATATGGAAATTAAACGGGCAGCCATGTAACACATGTAAAACAGGCCATATAACTCATTAAAAGTCCACGCAATCAAGTGATAAGATTACTCAACATGTAGTGATATCAACAAGGGTTCAAATGCGAGAAAAGCTTATTTGTCAACATGCAATGGTCAAGATCACTTTTAAAGTTATAAACCATTTACGGGCAGCCCGCGCAACGTACAGTTTCCTCACAATATCCAATGGGTAACACTTAGCAAGAATATTTAATCACTAGGGTTTCGATTTCATGCATAATCGCGCGATCAAACCCTAAGTCAAATTAACATCATTCCCAAGTCACACATCCTTCAATTCATACATCCTCAAGTGCTTAAAACAGTCCACATAATATTCCAACACCACAATTCCAAGCAACTAGTGCCACAAAAGAGGTTACAATAGTTTTCCAAGCACATAGCTAAGTGGAACACTTACTGCAATAGGCTGTTTTCTCATGATCAATGGGATAATCAAACAATCTCCAAATTCAGTGAATAAGATGTCAAATTAAAGCTTAAGAAGTTATCTAAAATCAGAAACAAGCCTTGCATCAATTGGAGTTCAGAATCATTAGTTATAACCGAAACAGTGAGGTAACACAAAACTGTCCAGATTTGCACACTTTTCAGAAGATGACATTTTTGAGGTCCTTAGAGTCGTTTTTAGCTTTGGTATATTTCTGACAAAGTTGTCCAGAACTGAAAAATCTAGCAGCACACCAATTTTCATGCATTTTGGACAACATTTACTAAGTCAAATATGGTTCGTTCCACAAGGTCAGTGCATCTGCCAAAACCTGATTCATTTTTCCAGATTTCCAGATTTGGTCACATTTTAATGATTTGCCATTTTGAGGACCTTAGATTCAAAATTTGCTTCGACCTATTTCTGGGAAAAATGTTTAAAACTGCCCAAACTAGTCACCTACCAATTTTGAAGCATTTTCAACACCATTTGCTTAGCTAAACTTACCTCGAACCGACTGGTCAGAGAGCTGTCACATAAATTCGACTTCACCTAGCATCATTTTCAAGCCAAGTTCTTGCCATGCATGGTTGTTTAAGCTCATGGACGACCACATAACTCAAGTACAGAAGCAAACATACTCATTTGTGAACATGCATGTGAAATTTCAAAGAGTTTTCAAAAGCTTTTAACCCTCACCTTTGCAATCAACCAAACTATGTTCAAAAACCCGGTTGAAGCTCAAATCTGTTCTTCTCCTTGCTTGGCTGAGATTTCAACTTGGTTTTCTCTATTTTTCCTAGCCTAGTGATCAACCTCTTAGTGCATGCATGTAGTCAAAACATGAAGAAAAGAAATGAATGTCAAGAAGCTTACCTAAAGCCGAAATGAAGCTTCAAATGCGCATGCAAGAAAAATTTTCGAACTCTAGCTTGATTGCTTGGTTTTCTTGATGGTTTGCTTGCCTTGTTCGACCAAGGTGTGATGAAGATGAACAAAGATGATGAGATTTCAGCCAAGGACCGAAATGGAGAGAGAAGAATGAGAGGAGAGAGAGTTTGTGAGAGGAAATGAGAGAAATGACAAAGAAATGATGGTCTTGGCATTTTTTGAGGTGTCTGTCGGCATTGGGCTTCAAAATTCTGCAATTTGTGTCTCCAATGTGATATTTTGAAATTGTTAGGATGGGCAAGGATGAAGTGGCCGAAAATTTGTGCAAGTGGAAGGATTTTGAGCAATTTTTTAATGGCTTTGTGTCATAAGTTGTCTTGGCATGCATTAGAATAAAGAATTTTTTGCTCAAACCTTATGCAAGACCATGGTATGGTCGGCCAAGGCTAATAAAATGGCTGAATTTGTGTCATGTTTTGTGTGGTGATTGTTGTGTGTTGAATTTGCAAAAAGAACAAAGAATAAAGAATAAGGAATGTCTAGTGTTTGGTGCCTTTTTGTCTTCTAGTGAATGGAATTTTGATTATTATATTGTTAGTGGATTTTGTAGAATTGTTTAATAGTCTAGTGTTTCGTGAAAGATGCTTTCTTGATTAGTGTGTAGGCACGCTTTTCTAGGTTTAGGGCACGCACTTCGAGGTAGGACACGAACTACGAGATGAACGCACGTTTTTTAAGTAAACGCTCGTAACCCTATATGAATGCACGAAATTCAATGCAAGGCACACAACTAAATACAATTCTCAAACCTAGGTCATGGCACGCACATCTAGGTTAGGGCACGCAAAACGAGGTATCACACGCAATTCGGGGTCGGGCTTCACATCCCCCCCTCCTTAAAAGAATTTCGTCCCAAAATTCAATATTTACCTTGAAATAAAGCTGGATATTGCTGCTCCATCTGGTCTCGCCTTTCCCACGTTGCTTCTTCAACTCCATGATGATCCCACAGCACTTTCACCATCGGTATGGTTCTGTTGCGCAACTCCCGATCCTGCTGGTCTAGGATCCGAATGGGCTTCTCCTCGTAAGACAAGTTTTCCCGAAGCTGCAACGGCTCTGGCTCCAAGATATGCGACGGGTCAGGATGATACTTCCGCAGCATCGACACATGAAAGACGTCATGAATATTGGAGAGGTTCTGGGGTAGTGCTAGTCGATACGCCAACTTGCCAATCTTCTCAACTATCTCAAACGGTCCTACAAATCTCGGGCTCAACTTTCCACCCTTGCCATGTTTAATCAGTCCCCTCCGGGGTGATATCTTCAAGAACACCCTGTCGCCAACCTCAAACTCGAGACTCCGTCTCCGTCGGTCTGCATAACTCTTCTGCCTGCTCTGGGCGGTAAGCATCCGTTTCCGGATGAGATGGATGTTATCAACAGTTTTCATCAGTTCAGGTAAAAGGGTCGGGTCAAAAGTCCTCGCCTCACCTACTTCATCCCAGTAAATTGGTGATCGACATTTCCGTCCATACAGCGCCTCAAATGGGGCCATCCCGATCGTGGCCTGATAACTATTGTTGTAGGCGAACTCTGCTAGAGATAGATATTTCTCCCAACCTTTCCCGAAGTCCAACACACATGCCCTCAGCATGTCCTCCAAAATCTGAATAGTTCTCTCCGATTGACCATCCGTCTGAGGGTGATAAGCCGTGCTAAAACTTAATTTCGTCCCCAAAGCTTCTTGCAATCTTCTCCAAAATCGGGAAGTAAAACGAGGATCCCTATCCGATACAATACTCACAGGCATCCCGTGCAATCTTACAATCTCCGCCACATACATATCTCCCAGTTTCTCAGGATTATCCTCCTTGTTTATTGGTAAAAAGTGTGCCGACTTAGTCAATCTATCTACTATAACCCAAGCGGCGTCACGACCCTTCTGTGATCTAGGCAGGTCCATAACAAAATTCATAGTGATATGTTCCCATTTCCATTGAGGAATCTCCAACGGCTGAAGTAAACCTGCAGGTCATTGATGTTCTGCTTTGACTCTCTGGCAGGTTAAACACCGTGCTACAAACTCCGCAATTTCTCTTTTCATGTTATTCCACCAATAGTGTTGCTTCAAATCCCGGTACATCTTGGTCCCACCGGGGTGAATAGTATATCTTGAATTATGTGCTTCCTCAAGAATCTTCTTTTTCAGCTCTGGCTTATTGGGAACACAAACCCGGTTCCTAAACCTCCAAACACCATCGTCGTGAAACTTGAAATCTGCATTGCTTTCCTTAATATTTTGAAATTGTTGGTCCTTCTGTTGAGCCTCTCGTAACTCAGATAACAAAGTCGATTGAACTTGGGTAGTGGAAAAAAGTAACCCCTTCTGAGTTAATTGTGGTTTCCATAGAAACGCTTCCTCCAACAACTCCTGCACTTTGACTTCCAGTTTCGCCATGCTTGCTTTTCTGCTTAAGGCATCTGCAACTACGTTCGCCTTACCGGGCACATAATTAATTGAGCAGTTATAATCATCCAAAAGCTCCATCCACCGCCTTTGCCTCATATTCAATTCCTTTTGAGAAAACAAGTATTTCAAGCTCTTATGATCGGTAAATACCTCAAACTTGTTACCCCACAGATAATGCCTCCATTTCTTGAGTGCAAACACAATGGCCGCTAACTCCAAGTCATGCGTCGGGTAATTCGTCTCATACGGTTTTGGTTTCCTAGAAGCATATGCAATAACTCTTCCATTTTGCATCAATACACATCCCAATCCTTCTTTCGAAGCATCACTATAGATTACGAAACCTTGACTCCCTTCAGGCAATGCAAGAACTGGTGCAGTAGTCAATCTCTTCTTCAACTCTTGGAAGCTGTTCTCACACTTATCATCCCACACGAACTTGGTTTTCTTTTGAGTGAGCTTTGTAAGTGGTCCTGCAATCTTAGAGAAATCCTTCACGAACCTCCGATAATAGCCGGCTAGACCAAGAAAACTCCGGACTTCCGTAACATTTTCCGGCTTCTTCCAAGACATCATTGCATCGATCTTTGCTGGATCTACTGCTATTCCCTCTTGGGATATGATATGCCCCAAAAAATGCAATCTGCTGCAGCCAAAATTCACATTTGCTAAGCTTTGCATACAATTGATGCTCTCGAAGTTTCTGCAGTACCAACCGCAGATGTTGTTCATGCTCAGCCTTGGATTTCGAGTATACCAAAATATCATTAAGGAAGATCAGCAGAAATTGATCCAAGTAGGGTTGAAACAGTCTATGGATCAAATCCATAAAAGCTGCAGGGGCATTAGTTAGTCCAAAAGGCATCACTACATACTCATAGTGCCCATATCTCGTCCTGAAAGCCGTTTTAGGCACATCTTCCTTCTTGATCCGCAACTGATAATACCCTTGCCTCAAGTCGAGTTTCGAATACACTTTGGCTCCTTGCAGTTGATCAAATAACTCGTCAATCAGGGGAAGTGGGTATTTATTCTTGACAGTCACTTGGTTCAATCCTCGGTAGTTAATGCATAGCCTCAACGTTCCGTCTTTCTTCTTAACAAATAACACGGGCGTACCCCACGGTGAAGAGCTCGGTTGTACAAATCCCTTCTTCAGCAATCCTTGCAATTGGTCCTTCAATTCTTGTAGCTCGGCCGGTGCCATACGATAGGGAGCTCTCGATATCGGCTGGGCGTCAGGCAGCAACTCTATAACAAACTCGATCTCCCGATTTGGGGGTAAACCGGGTAACTCTTCAGGGAACACATCTGCATAATCTTTGATTACAGGCATCTCCTCCAACTTAGCTTTATCCGACGGCTTGTTGATAAGGTAAGCCAAGTATCCGCTGCATCCTTTCCTCAAGGACTTCACTGCTTTTGTAGATGAAATGATGGAACTCCCGGTGAAATCTCTTCGACCCATAATCTCCAGTATCGGTTGATCAGGGACCCGGAACGTTATGATCTTCCCCCCGCAATCCAGTTGGACATGATGGTTTGCCAGCCAGTCCATCCCTAAAATGACCTCGTAGTCTCGAAAAGGTAATACAATAAGATTGGCCGAGAATTCCCTATCCTTAATTTGGATTTTACATGCTTTACAAGCTGAACTAGTTACAAGCTTAGAACCCATTGGAGTACCAACTTCTACTTCAAATGGCAAACATACAACTTTCAATTTCACACGTTCCACACATAATGGAGTAATAAATGAATGAGTAGCACCCGGATCAATTAACACCTTAACAGGTTGATTCAGTATGAAGAATGTACCTTCAACAACAGCGGTCTCATCTGGGATCTCCTCGCACTCGATAGCATAGGCTCGGGCCTGGACCCTGGGAACTGGAGTCTTACCTCTACCGGCTGGTTTACCCTGATTCTGCCCTGCCTGACGTTTAGGGCAATCCTTGATCTGGTGCTGATCACTGTCGTACCTCATACATCGTCCCAACTTTCTCCAACACTGGGCCTCGGTATGCCCCTTCCTGTCACAATATGAGCAGCTGACGGACTGAGTAGCAGGTGAACTACCTGTGGATCCGCGGGTGGAACAGCCTGATGGCGCTTTAGTCGGGCCACGGTTATTCCCTGGTCTGTTCTGGCTCTGGCCCTGACTGCGACTCTGACTCTGAAGCTTCCTCTGCTGACCTGGAGGCTGGTAAGGTTTCTTGCTCGGCTGACTCGAATCGGCTCCATCTAGTTTCCTCTTCTCAATTCGAGAGGCAGCAGCAAAGAGAGCAGAATAAGTATCGAAGTCATGAGAAGCTAACTGGTCTTGAATCTCTGGCCTCAATCCAATAGTAAATTTCCACATTTTTGCCTCTGGAGTACAAACCATATACTGAGCATAACGGGACAGTCGATCAAAACGAGCCTCGTACTGGGCCACCGTCATATTACCTTGGGTCAAGTGCATGAACTCCTCGATCCGCCTCTGCCTAGAAACTGCAGGTACATATTTTTCCTTAAATGCCTTAACAAAACTACCCCACAAGTGAGGTGTCCGATCAGTCTCCCATAGTGCCTCTATAGTGTGCCACCAATGCTCGGCATCCCCGTGCAACAGAAATACAGCAAACTCCAATTTCTCTTCATCTGTATAATCAAGTGGCCTAAAAATCTTCTCGATCTCGGACAGCCAAGCCTCTGCTTTCTCATCATCAGCTTCCCCATAGAATTTAGACGGGCGAAAGTCAAGGAACTCCCTCATTCTGCTGTGTCTCCCATGGGTACCCTCATTCCTGTTGTTGATGTTGTTGTTGGCCTCACGAGCATCCTGACGCTCCATCACACGTGACACGCGATCCATGGCAGTTGCCATCATGTTAAACATAGCTATACCGGGATTAGTCTGATAAGCATCCCCGGTCTCTTGAGGTTCACCACTCCTATTAGTAGTACGGGTACTAGGGCCAGCCATCTATAGGCACAATTTATTGAAATATGATAATTAAGAATCTAATGCATAAGATATGCAACATATTATAGATACAATTCTAAAAACATTTAAGGCATATAAGTCACTTAAGCACATAAAGCATAGAAGGTACATTTAACACATAAACAAGTCATCCTAATTATCTTAGGGCTCAACCCATGGTCCGAGAGTTAAACCCGGCTTAAGCAATCTAAGCTCTGATACCATTCTTCTAAGGTGTCACGCCCCAACCCGGCCTATAAAGGTTAGACTAGGGTGTGATCTAAACAATCAAGTCCTTTCACATTCTTAATCATTCTAGGAGGTTTAACACTTAACGTTTTATTCTAGACGGTATGTTGTGCGCCGCGTAGAGCTCTCAGAGAGCTTTGCAACGGTATGTTGTGCGCCGCGTAACTCCTTACGGATCAAAAGTGATGCGCACCAGAGCGACAGAGACCTGGTTACAAACTCTACGCCCTCGGTTTGCGGGCCCAGCCTCAACGTGAAGCGAAGTTGTCTTGCCCAATGTTCCGTGGGATTCGGTAATAGAGATTTGGTGGATAAAGTATCTTGGCAACCCTAACCAGGGCAAAAAAAATTGAAAACGGGGTGCAACACGAGGACTTCCCAAGGGGTCACCCATCCTAGTACTACTCTCGCCCAAGCACGCTTAACTTCGGAGTTCTAATTGGATCCGGTGCATTAGTGCTAGTATGATCACACCCGTTATGTTGAGAGTACAATTCCTATATGTGTTAACGGTTCACAGTCACATCCTAGAGATATGGCCCATTCAAAAGGCCCAATGGGCTTAACGACAACCCATCCGCTTCAACAACGCAGCATCCTCGCAAGACTTAATAACAAGACGTTGTAGGTCCCTCTGATGTCCTACAAGTTAGGTTGTCGTCCTTTTAATAGCTCACGACGTACGATACGAGACGGAAAAACAGTGCAAAAGAACAAAAGTGGCCTGAAACTGATGAAAATGTTCAATTTTGGTCTCCAAAATTGGGCACAGTGAGCAAGCTAGCTGCCCCCGTCGTAGAGCACACAGTGAGGTTTGCAACGGTATGCTGTGCGCCGCGTAACTCCATGCGGATCAAAAGTTATGGGCACTGGAGCAACATAGACTTTGTCACAAACCCAACGCCCTTGGTTTGCAGGCCCGGCCTCTACATGAAGGGAAGTTGTCTTGCCCAATGTTCTGTGGGATTCGGTAATAGAGATTTTGTGGATAAAGTATCTTGGCAACCCTAACCCGGGCAAAAAAAATTGAAAAGCGGGTGCAACACGGGGACTTCCCAGGGGGTCATCCATCTTAGTACTACTCTCGCCCAAACACGCTTAACTTCGGAGTTCTAATGGGATCCGGAGCATTAGTGCTGGTATGATCGCATCCGTCATGTTGAGGGCACAATTCCTATATGTGTTAACGGTTCACAGTGCTAGCCTAGAGAGATGGCCCATTCAAAAGGCCCAATGGGCTAAACGACAACCCATCTACTTCAACAACGTAGCATCCTCGCAAGACGTGATATCGACACATTGTAGGGCCCTCTGATGTCCAGCGAGTCAGGTTTTCATCCTTTTAACAGTACACGACGTACGATCCGGGATCGAAAAACAAGGCAAAAGAACAAATGTGGCCTAAAACTGATGAAAATGTTCGATTTTGGACTACAAAAATGGGCGCAGCCTGCCCCCGTCGTAGAGCTCTCAGAGAGCTTCCCAACGGTATGTTGTGCACCGCGTAACTCCTTACGGATCAAAAGATATAGGCACCGGAGCGATGGAGACCTGGTCACAAACCCTACGCCCTGGGTTTGGGGGCCCGGCCTCTACGTGAAGCGAAGTTGTCTTGCCCAATGTTCTGTGGGATTCGGTAATAGAGATTTGGTGGATAAAGTATCTTGGCAACCCTAACCAGGGCAAAAAAAATTGAAAACGGGGTGCAACACGAGGACTTCCCAGGGGGTCACCCATCCTCGTACTACTCTCGCCCAAGCACGCTTAACTTCGGAGTTCTGATTGGATCCGGTGCATTAGTGCTGGTATAATCTCACCCGTCATGTTGAGAGCACAATTCCTATATGTGTTAACAGTTCACAGTCACAGCCTAGAGATATGGCCCATTCAAAAGGCCCAATGGGCTTAACGACAACCAATCCGCTTCGACAACGCAGCATCCTCGCAAGACTTAATATCAACAAGTTGTAGGTCTCTCTGATGTCCCGCGAGTTAGGTTCTCGTCCTTTTAACAGCTCACGACGTACGATATGAGACGGAAAAACAGAGCAAAAGAACAAAAGTGGCCTGAAACTGATGAAAATGTTCAATTTTGGTCTCCAAAATTGGGCACAGAGAGCAAGCAAGCTGCCCCCGTCGTAGAGCTCACAGTGAGCTTTGCAACGGTATGTTTTGCACCGCGTAACTCCTTGCGGATCAAAAGTTATGGGCACTGGAGCAACGGAGGCCTTGTCACAAACCCAACGCCCTTGGTTTGCTGGCCCGGCCTCTACATGAATCGAAGTTGTCTTGCCCATTGTTCCGTGGGATTCGGTAATAGAGATTTGGTGGATAAAGTATCTTGGCAACCCTAACCCGGGCAAAAAAAATTGAAAAGGGGGTGCAACACGTGGACTTCCCAGGGGGTCACCCATCCCAGTACTACTCTCGGCCAAACACGTTTAACTTCGGAGTTCTGATGGGATCCGATGCATTAGTGCTGGTATGATCGCATCCATCATGTTGAGGGCACAATTCCTATATGTGTTAACGGTTGACAGTGCTAGCCTAGAGAGATGGCCCATTCAAAAGGCCCAATGGGCTTAACGACAACCCATTTGCTTCAACAACGCAGCATCCTCGCAAGACGTGATATCGACACATTGTAAGGCCTTCTGATGTACCGTGAGTCAGGTTGTCGTCCTTTTAATAGTACACGACGTACGATCCAGGACGGAAAAACAGGGCGAAAGAAGAAAAGTGGCCTGAAACTAATGAAAACTTTTGATTTTGGGCTCCAAAAAGGGCAAAGTGAGCAAACTCGCTGCCACCGTCGTAGAGCTCTCAGAGTGGTTTGCAACGGTATGCTGTGCACCGCGTAACTCCTAACGGATCAAAAGTTATGGGTACCGGAGCGACAGAGACCTAGTCACAAACCCTACGCCCTCGGTTTGCGGGCCCGGCCTCTACGTGAAGCGAAGTTGTCTTGCCCAATATTTCGTGGTATTCAGTAATAGAGATTTGGTGGATGAAGTATCTTGGCAACCCTAACTACGGCAAAAAAATTTGAAAAGGGGGTGCAACACGAGGACTTCCCAGGGGGTCACCAATACTAGTACTACTCTCGCCCAAGCTCTCTCAACTTCGGAGTTCTGTTGGGACCAGGTGCATTAGTGCTGGTATGATCGCACCCGTCATGTTGAGGGCACAATTCTTATATGTGTTAACGGTTCACAGTGCCAGCCTAGAGAGATGGCCCATTCAAAAAGCTCAATGGGCTTAACGACAACCCATCCGCTTCAACAATGCAGCATCCTCGCAAGACGTGATATCGACACGTTGTGGGGCCTTCTAATGTCCCGCGAGTTAGGTTTTCGTCCTTTTAACAACTCACAATGTACGACCCGCGAGTTAGGTTTTTGATTTTAGGCTCCAAAAATGGGCACAGCGAGCAAGCTGGTTGCCCCCGTTGTAGAGCTCTCAGAGAGCTTTGCAACGGTATGTTGTGCGCCGTGTAACTCCTTACGGATCAAATGTTATGGGCACCGGAGCGACGGAGAGCTGGTCACAAAACCCTACGCCCTCAGTTTGCGGGTCCGGCCTCTACGTGAAGCGAAGTAGCCTTGCCCAATGTTCCGTGGGATTCGGTAATAGAGATTTGGTGGATAAATTATCGTGGCAACCCTAACTCGGGCAAAAAAAATTGAAAATGGGGTGCAACACGAGGACTTCCCAGGGGGTCACCCATCCTAGCACTACTCTCGCCCTAACACGCTTAACTTCGGAGTTCTGATGGGATCCGGTGCATTAGTGCTGGTATGATCGCACCCGTCATGTTGAGGGCACAATTCCTATATGTGTTAACGGTTCACAGTGCCAGCCTAGAGAGATCGCCCATTCAAAAGGCCCAATGGGCTTAACGACAACCCATCCGCTTCAACAACGCAGCATCCTCAGAAGACGTGATATCGACACGTTGTAGGCCCTCTGATGTCCCGCGAGTCAGGTTGTCGTCCTTTTAACGGCTCATGATGTACGATCCGGGATGAAAAAATAGGACAAAAGAAGAAAAGTGGCCTGAAACTGATGAAAACGTTCGATTTTGGGCTCCAAAGATGGGCAAAGCGAGCAAGCTAACTACCCCCATCGTAGAGCTCTCAGAGAGCTTTGTAACGGTATGTTGTGCGCCGCGTAACTCCTTACAGATCAATAGTTATGGGCACCGGAGCGACGGAGACCTAGTCACAAACCCTACGCCCTCGGTTTGCGGGCCCGGCCTCTACGTGAAGCGAAGTTGTCTTGCCCAATGTTCCGTGGGATTCTGTAATACAGATTTGGCGGATAAAGTATCTTGGCAACCCTAACCAGGGCAAAAAAAATTGAAAATGGTGTGCAACACGAGGACTTCCAAGGGGGTCACCCATCCTAGTACTACTCTCGCCCAAGCACGCTTAATTTCGGAGTTCTGATGGGATCCGGTGCATTACTGCAGGTATGATCGCACCCGTCATGTTGAGGGCACAATTCCTATATGTGTTAATGGTTCACAGTCCCAACCTATAGAGATGGCCCATTCAAAAGGCCCAATAGGCTTAACGACAACCCTTCCGCTTCAACAACGCAGCATCCTCGCAAGACGTGATATCGACATGTTGTTGGGCCCCCTGATGTCCCGCGAGTCAGGTTGTCGTCCTTTTAACAGCTCACAACGTACGATCCGGGACGGAAAAATAGAGCAAAAGAAGAAAAGTGGCCTGAAACTAATGAAAACATTCGATTTTGGGCTCCAAAATTGGGCACAACAAACAAGCTGGCTTTCCCCGTCGTAGAGCTCTCAGAGAACTTTGCAACGGTATACTGTGCACCGCGTAACTCCTTACGGATCAAAAGTTATGGGAACCGGAGCGACGGAGACCTGGTCACAAACCCTACGCCTTCAATTTGCTGGCCCGGCCTCTACGTGAAGCGAAGTTGTCTTGCCCAATGTTCCGTGGGATTCGGTAATAGAGATTTGGTGGATAAATTATCTTGGCTACCCTAACTCGGGTAAAAACAATTGAAAAGGGGGTGCAACACGAGGACTTCCTAGGGGGTCACCCATCCTAGCACTACTCTCGCCCTAAGATGCTTAACTTCCGAGTTCTGATGGGATCCGGTGAAATAGTGCTGGTATGATCGCACCCGTCATGTTGAGGGCACAATTCCTATATGTGTTAACGGTTCACAGTCCTTGTCTTGAGAGATGGCCCATTCAAAAGGCCCAATGGGCTTAACGACAACCCATCCGCTTCAACAACGCAGCATCCTCGCAAGACGTGGTATCGACACATTGTAGGGCTCTCTGATGTCCCGGAAGTCAGGTTGTCGTCCTTTTAACAGCTCACGAAGTACGATCCGGGATGGAAAAATAGGGTAAAAGAAGAAAAGTGGCCTGATACTGATGAAAACGTTCAATTTTGGGCTCCAAAATGGGGCACAACGAGCAAGCTGGCTGCCCCCGTCGTAGAGCTCTCAGAGTGCTTTGTAACGGTATGTTGTGCACTGCGTAACTCCTTACGGATCAAAAGTTATGGGCACCGGAGCGACGGAGACTTGGTCACAAACCCTACGCCCTCGGTTTGCGAGCCAGGCCTCTACGTGAAGCGAAGTCGTCTTGCCCAATGTTCCGTGGGATTCGGTGACAGAGATTTGGTGGATAAAGTATTTTGGCAACCCTAACCAGGGCAAAAAAAATTGAAAAATGGGGTGCGACACGAGGACTTCCCAGGAGGTCACCAATACTAGTACTACTCTCGCCCAAGCACGCTTAACTTTGGAGTTCTGATGGGATCCGGCACATTAGTGCTGGTATGATAGCACCCGTCATATTGAGGGCACAATTCTTTACAGTCCCAACCTAGCGAGATTGCCCATTCAAAAGGCCCAATGGGCTTAACGACAACCCATCCACTTCAACAATGCAGCATCCTCGCAAGACGTGATATCGACACATTGTAGGGCCCTCTGATGTCGAGCGAGTCAGGTTGTCGTCCTTTTAACTGCTCACGACGTACAATCCGGGACGAAAAAACAAGGCAAAAGAACAAAAGTGGCCTGAAACTGATGAAAATGTTCGATTTTGGACTCCAAAAATGGGCACAGCGAGAAAGCTCGCTGCCCCCGTCGTAGAGCTCTCAGAGAGCTTTGCAACGGTATGTTGTGTGCCGCGTAACTCCTTACAGATCAAAAGTGATGCGCACCAGAGCGACAGAGACCTGGTCACAAACCCTACGCCCTCGGTTTGCGGGCCCGGCCTCTACGTGAAGCGAAGTTGTGTTGCCCAATGTTCCGTGGGATTCGGTAATAGAGATTTGGTGGATAAAGTATCTTGGCAACCCTAACCGGGGCAAAAAAAATTGAAAACGGGGTGCAACACGAGGACTTCCCAGGGGGTCACCCATCCTAGTACTACTCTCGCCCAAGCACGCTTAACTTCGGAGTTCTGATTGGATCCGGTGCATTAGTGCTAGTATGATCACACCCGTTATGTTGAGAGCACAATTCCTATATGTGTTAACGGTTCACAGTCACAGCCTAGAGATATTGCCCATTCAAAAGGCCCAATGGGCTTAACGACAACCCATCCGCTTCAACAGCGCAGCATCCTCGCAAGACTTAATATCAAGACGTTGTAGGTCCCTCTGATGTCCTGCAAGTTAGGTTGTCGTCCTTTGAATAGCTCACGACGTACGATACGAGACGGAAAAACAGAGCAAAAGAACAAAAGTGGCCGGAAACTTATGAAAATGTTCAATTTTGTGCTCCAAAAATGGGCACAGCGAGCAAGCTATGTGCCCCCGTCGTAGAGCTCTCAGAGAGCTTTGTAACGGTATGTTGTACGCCGCGTAACTCCTTACGGATCAAAAGTTATGGGCACCAGAGCGACGGAGACTTGGTCACAAACGTTACGCCCTCGGTTTGTAGGCCCGGCCTTTACGTGAAGGGAAGTTGTCTTGCCCACTGTTCCGTGGGATTCGGTAATAGAGATTTGGTTGATAAAGTATCTTGGCAACCTTAACCAGGGCAAAAAAAATTGAATAGGGGTGCAACTCGAGGACCTCCAAGGGGGTCACCCATCCTAGTACTACTCTCGCCAAAGCACGCTTAACTTCAGAGTTCTGATGGGATCTGGTGCATTAGTGCTGGTATGATCGCACTCGTCATGCTGAGGGCACAATTCCTATATGTGTTAACGGTTCACAGTGCCAGCCTAGAGAGATGGCCCATTCAAAAGGCCCAATGGGCTTAATGACAACCCATCCGCTTCTACAACGCAACATCCTCGCAAGACGTGATATCGACACGTTGTATGGCCCTCTGATGTCCCGCGAGTCAGGTTGTCGTCGTTTTAACAGCTCACGACGTACGATCCGGGATGGAAAAGTAGGGCAAAAGAAGAAAAGTGGCCTGAAACTGATGAAAACATTCAATTTTGGGCTCCAAAAAGGGGCACAGCAAGCAAGTTGGCTGCCCCCGTCGAAGAGCTCTCAGAGAACTTTGCAACGGTAAGCTGTGCGCCGCGTAACTCCTTACGGATCAAAAGTTATGGGCACCGGAGCGACGGAGACCTGGTCACAAATCCTACGCCCTCGGTTTGCGGGCCCGGCCTCTACGTGAAGTGAAGTTGTCTTGCCCGATGTTCCGTGGGATTCGATAATAGAGATTTGGTGGATAAAGTATCTTGGCAACCCTAACCAGGGCAAAAAAAATTGAAAAGGGGGTGCAACACGAGGACTTCCCAAGGGGTCACCCTAGTACTACTCTCGCCCAAGCACGGTTGACTTCGAAGTTCTGATGGGATCTGGTGCATTAGTGCTGGTATGATCGCACCCGTCATGTTGAGGGCAAAATTCTTATATGTGTTAACGATTCACAGTCCCAGCCTAGAGTGATTGCCCATTCAAAAGGCCCAATGGGCTTAACGACAACCCATCCGCTTTAACAACGCCGCATCCTCGCAAGACGTGATATCGACACATTTTAGGTCCCTCTGATGTCCCGCGAGTCAGGTTGTCGTCCTTTTAGTAGCTCACGACGTACGATCCGGGACGAAAAAACAAAGCCAAAGAAGAAAATTGGCCTGAAACTGATGAAAACATTCAATTTTGGGCTCCAAAAATGGGCACATCGAGCAAGCTGGATGCCCCCGTCGTAGAACTCTCAGACAGCTTCGCAACGGTATGTTGTGCACCGTGTAACTCCTTACGGATGAAAAGTTATGGGTACCGGAGCGACAGGGACAAGGTCACAAACCCTACGCCCTCGGTTTGCGGGCCCGGCCTCTACGTGAAGCGAAGTTGTCTTGCCCAATGTTCTGTGAGTTTTGATAATAGAGATTTGGTGTATAAAGTATCTTGGGAATTCTAACCAGGGAAAAAAAATTGAAAAGGGGGTGCAACACGAGGACTTCCGACGGGGGCACTCATCCAAGTACTACTCTCGCCCAAGCACCCTTAACTTCGGAGTTCTGATGGGATCCGGTGCATTAGTGCTGGTATGATCGCACCCGTCATGTTGATGACCCAATTCCTTTATGTGTTAACGGTTCACAGTCCCAGCCTAGAGAGATGGCCCATACAAAAGGCCGAATGGGCTTAACGACAACCCATCTGCTTCAACAACGCAGCATCCTCGCGAGACGTGATATCGATACGTTGTAGGGCCCTGTGATGTCCGGCGAGTCAGGTTGTCGTCGTTTTAATAGCTCACGACGTACGATCCGGGACGAAAAACAGGGCAAAAGAAGAAAAGTGGCCTGAAATTGATGAAAACGATCCATTTTGGGCTCCAAAAATGGCACAGCGAGCAAGCTGCCTGCCCCCTTCGTAGAGTTCTCAGAGGGCTTTGCAACGGTAGTTGTGCGCCGCGTAACTCCATACGGATCAAAAGTTATGGGCACCAGAGCGACGGAGACCTGGTCACAAACCCTACGCCCTCGGTTTGCAGCCCGGCCTCTACGTGAAGTGAAGTTGCCTTGCCCAATATTCCGTGGGGTTCGATAATAGAGATTTGGTGGATAAAGTATCTTGGCAACCCTAACCAGGGCAAAAAAATTGAAAAGGGGGTGTAACACGAGGACTTCCAAGGGGGTCACCTATCCTTGTACTACTCTTGCCAAAGCACGCTTAACTTCAGAGTTCTGATGGGATCTGGTGCATTAGTGTTGGTATGATTGCACCCGTCATGTCGAGGGCACAATTCCTATATGTGTTAACGGTTCACAATGCCAGCCTAGAGAGATGGCCCATTCAAAAGGCCCAATCAGCTTAACGACAACCCATCCGCTTCCACAACGCAGCATCCTCACAAGACGTTATATCGACACGTTGTAGGGCACTCTGATGTACAGTGAGTCAGGTTGTCGTCTTTTTAACAGCTCACGATTTACGATCCAGGACGGAAAAATATGGCAAAAGAAGAAAAGTGGCCTGAAACTGATGAAAACATTCGATTTTGGGCTCCAAAAATGGGCAAAGTGAACAAGCTAGTTGCCCTAGTCTTAGAGCTCTTAGAGAGCTTTGCAACAGTATGTTGTGCGCCGCGTAACTCCTTACGGATCAAAAGTTAAGGGATCTGGAGCGACGGAGGCCTGGTCACAAACCCTACGCCCTCGGTTTGCGGGATCGGCTTCTACGTGAAGCGAAGTTGTCTTGCCCAATGTTCCGTGGGATTCGGTAATAGAGATTTGGTGGATAAAGTATCTTGGCAACCCTAACTAGGGCAAAAAAAATTGAAAAGGGGGTGCAACACGAGGACTTCCAAGGGGGTCACCCATCCTAGTACTACTCTCGCCAAAACACGCTTAACATCGGAGTTCTGATGGGATCCGGTGCATTAGTGCTGGTATGATTGCACCCGTCATGTTGAGGGCACAATTCCTATAAGTGTTAACGGTTCACAGTGCCAGCCTAGAGAGATGGCCCATTCAAAAGGCCCAATGGGCTTAACGACAACCCATCTGCTTTTACAACGCAGCATCCTCGTAAGACGTGATATCGACACGTTGTAGGGCCCTCTGATGTCCCGCAAGTCAGGTTGTCGTCCTTTTAACAGCTCACGACGTACGATCCGGGATGGAAAAACAGGGTAAAAGAAGAAAAGTGGCCTGAAACTTATGAAAATGTTCATTTTTGGGCTCCAAAAATGGGCTCAACGAGCAAGCTAAGTGCCCCCGTCGTAGAGCTCTCAGAGAGATTTGCAATGGTATGTTGTGCGCCACGTAACTCCTCACGGATCAAAAGTTATGGGCACCAGAGCGACAGAGACCTGGTCACAAACCTTACATCCTCGGTTTGCAGGCCCGACCTCTACGTGAAGCGGAGTTGTCTTGCCCAATGTTCCATGGGATTCGGTAATAGAGATTGGTGGATAAAGTATCTTGGCAACCCTAACCAGGGCAAAAAAAATTGAAATGGGGGTGAAACACGAGGACTTCCCAGGGGGTCACCCATCCTAGTAATACTCTCACCGAAGCATGCATAACTTCGGAGTTCTGATGGGATCCGATGCATTAGTGCTGGTATTATTGCACCCGTCATGTTGAGGGCACAATACCTATATGTGTTAACGATTCACAGTGCCAGCCTAGAGAGATGGCCCATTCGAAAGGCCCAATGGGTTTAACGACAACCCATCCGCTTCTACAACGCAGCATCCTCGCAAGACGTGATATCGACTTGTTGTAGGGCCCTCTGATGTCCCGCGAGTCAAGTTGTCATCCTTTTAACAGCTCACGACGTACGATACGGGACGAAAAAAGAGGGCAAAAGAAGAAATATGGCCTGAAACTGATGAAAATGTTCGATTTTGGGCTCCAAAAATGGGCTCAACTAGCAAGCTAAGTGCCCCCGTCGTAGAGCTCTCAGAGAGATTTGCAATGGTATGCTGTGCGCCGCATAACTCCTTACAGATCAAAAGTTATGGGCACTAGAGCGATGGAGACCTGGTCACAAACCCTATACCCTCGGTTTGCTGGCCCGGCCTCTACGTGAAGCGAAGTTGTCTTGCCCAATGTTCCGTGGGATTCGGTAATAGAGATTTGGTGGATAAAGTATTTTGGCAACCCTAACCAGGGCAAAAAAAATTGAAAATGGGGTGAAACACGAGGACTTCCCAGGGGGTCACGCATCCTAGTAATACTCTCGCCGAAGCATGCATAACTTCGGAGTTCTGATGGGATCCGGTGCATTAGTGCTGGTATTATCGCACCCGTCATGTTGAGGGCACAATTCCTATATGTATTAACGGTTCACAGTGCCAGCCTAGAGAGATGGCCCATTCAAAAGGCCCAATGGGCTTAACGACAACGCATCTGCTTCTACAACGTAGCATCCTCGCAAGAAGTGATATCGACATGTTGTATGGCCCTCTGATGTCCCGCGAGTCGGGTTGTCGTCCTTTTAACAGCTCACGACGTACGATCCGGGACGAAAAAAGAGGGCAAAAGAAGAGAAGTGGCCTGAAACTTATGAAAATGTTCATTTTTGGGCTCCAAAAATGGGCTCAACGAGCAAGCTAAGTGCCCCCGTCGTAGAGCTCTCAGAGAGATTTGCAATGGTATGTTGTGCGCCACGTAACTCCTCACGGATCAAAAGTTATGGGCACCAGAGCGACAGAGACCTGGTCACAAACCTTACATCCTCGGTTTGCGGGTCCGGCCTCTACGTGAAACGAAGTTGTCTTGCCCAATGTTCCATGGGATTTGGTAATAGAGATTTTGTGGATAAAGTATCTTGGCAACCCTAACCAGGGCAAAAAAAATTGAAAAAGGGGTGAAACACGAGGACTTCCCAAGGGGTCACCCATCCTAGTACTACTCTCGCCCAAGCACGCTTAACTTCGGAGTTCTGATGGGATCCGTTGCATTAGTGCTGGTATGATTGCACCCGTCATGTTGAGGGCACAATTCCTATATTTGTTAACGGTTCACAGTGCCAGCCTAGAGAGATGGCCCATTCAAAAGGCCCAATGGGCTTAATGACAACCCATCCGCTTCTACAACGTAGCATCCTCGCAAGACGTGATATCGACACGTTGTAGGGCCCTCTGACGTCCCGCGAGTCAGGTTGTCGTCCTTTTAACAGCTCACGCAAAAGAAGAAAAGTGGCCTGAAACTGATGAAAATGTTCAATTTTGTGCTCCAAAAACGGGCACAGCGAGCAAACTATGTGCCCTCGTCGTTGAGCTCTCAGAGAGCTTTGTAACGGTATGCTGTACGCCGCGTAACTCCTTGCGGATCAAAAGTTATGGGCACCAGAGCGACGGAGACTTGGTCACAAACGTTACGCCCTCGGTTTGTGGGCCCGGCCTCTGCGTGAAGTGAAGTTGTCTTTCCCAATGTTCCATGGGATTCAGTCATAGAGATTTGGTGGATAAAGTATCTTGGCAACCCTAACCAGGGCAAAAAAAATTGAAAAGGGGGTGCAACACGAGGACTTCCTAGGGGGTCACCCATCCTAGTACTAGTCTCGCCCAAGCACGCTTAACTTCGGAGTTCTGATGGGATCCGTTGCATTAGTGCTGGCATGATTGCACCCGTCATGTTCAGGGCACAATTCCTATATGTGTTAACGGTTCACAGTGCCAGCCTAGAGAGATGGCCCATTCAAAAGGCCCAACGGGCTTAACGACAACCCATCCGCTTCAACAACGCAGCATCCTCGCAAGACGTGATATCGACACATTGTAGGGCCCTCTGATATCCAGCGAGTCAGGTTGTCGTTCTTTTAACAGCTCACGACGTACGAACCGGGACGAAAAAACAGGGCAAAGGAAGAAAAGTGGATTGAAACTGATGAAAACGTTCGATTTTGGGTTCCAAAAAGGGCACAGCGAGAAAGCTTGGTGCCCCCGTCGTAGAGCTCTCAGAGAGCTTTGCAACGGTATGCTGTGTGCCGCGTAACTCCTTACGGATCAAAAGTTATCGATACCGGAGCGACGAAGACGTAGTCACAAACCCTACGCCCTCCGTTTGCGGGCCCGGCCTCTACCTGAAGCGAAGTTGTCTTGTCCAATGTTCCGTGGGATTCGGTAATAGAGATTTGGTGGATAAAGTATCTTGGCAACCCTAACCAGGGCAAAAAAAATTGAAAAGGGGGTGAAACACGAGGACTTCCCAGGGGGTCACCCATCCTAATAGTACTCTTGCCCAAGCACGTTTAACTTCGGAGTTCTGATGGGATCCGGTGCATTAGGGCTGGTATGAACGCACCCGTCATGTTGAGTGCACAATTCCTATATGTTTTAACAGTTCAAAGTGCCAGCCTAGAGAGATGGCCCATTCAAAAGGCCCAATGGGCTTAACGACAACCCATCTGCTTCAACGATGCAGTATCCTCGCAAGACATGATATCGACACGTTGTAGGGCCCTCTGATGTAGCGCGAGTCAGGTTTTTGTCATTTAAATAGCTCACGACGTACGATCCGGGACGGAAAAACAAGGCAAAAGATAAAAAGTGGCCTGAAACTGATGAAAAGGTTTGATTTTGGGCTCCCAAAATGGGCACAGCGAGCAAGCTAGGTACCCCCATCGTAGAGCTCTCAGAGAGCTTTGCAACGGTATGCTGTGCGCCGCGTAACTCCTTACGGATCAAAAGTTATGGGCACCGGAGCGACGGAGACCTGGTCACAAAGCCTACGCCCTCAGTTTGCGGGCCCGGCCTTTACGTGAAGCGAAGTTGTCTTACTCAATGTTACGTGGTATTCGGTAATAGAGATTTGGTGGATAAAGTATCTTGGCAACCCTAACCAGGGCAAAAAAAATTGAAAAGGCGGTGCAACACGAGGACTTCCCAGGGGGTCACCCATCCTAGTACTACTCTCGCCCAAGCACGCTTAATTTCGGAGTTCTGATGGGATCCGGTGCTAGCATTTTGAGTCACCATTTTCAGCCTAGGTACGTTTTCTTGGCTTCCATTTCTTTCCTTCTTGTTCTAACCTCATGCATGTGCTAAGAGATTGATCACTAGGCTTGGAAAAATAGAGAAACCAAGTTGGAATCTCGGCTAAGCAAGAAGAAGAAGAGATTTGAAGCTTCAAGAAGTTTTTTGTGCATCTTTGTGGTTGATTGCTAAGGTGAGGGTTAAAACCTTTTGAAAACTCTTCAAAAATTCACATGCATGCTCATAAATGTGTGTATTTACTTCCGTACTTGAGCTATATGGTCGTTCATAAGCTTAAACAACCATGCATGGCAAGATCTTGGCTTGAAAATGATGCTAGGTGAAGTCAAAATTGTTGACAGCTCTCTGACCAGTCTGTTCGAGGTAAGTTTCGCTAGACAAATGATGTTTAAAATCCTTGAAAATTGGTAGGTGACTAGTTTGGACAGTTTTGAACATTTTTCCCAGAAATAGGCCAAAGCTAATTTTGAATATAAGGTCCTCAAAATGGCAAATCGTTAAAATGTGACCAAATCTGGAAATCTGGAAAAATGAAGCAGGTTTTGGCAGATGCACTGACCTTGTAGAACGAACCACATTTGACTTATTGAATGATGTCAAAAATGTATTAAAATTGGTTTTCTGCTAGATTTTTCAGTTCTGGACATTTTTTCCAGAAATTGACTAAGGCTGAATGTGACCCTAAGGACCTCCAAAACGTCAATTATCGAAATGTGTGCAAATCTGGACAGTTTTGTGCTATCACACTGTTTCGGCTATATCTAATGATCCCGAACTCCAAGTGATGCAAGGTTTGTTTCTGATTTTAGGTAACTTCTTAAGCTTTAATTTGACATCTTATTCACTGGATTTGAAGAATGTTTGTTTATCCTATTTATTGTGAGGAGACAGCCTATTGCAGTAAGGGTTTCACTTAGTTATATGTTTGGCAAATTGTTGTAACCTATCTTGTGGTACTAATTGCTTGGAATTGTGGTGTTGGGATGTTGTGTGGACTGTTTTGAGTACTTGAAGATGTTTGAATTGAATGATGCATGACTTGAGAATGATTTTGAGTTGACTTAGGGTTTAATCACACGGTTAAGCATGAAACGGAAACCCTAATGACTAGGTAGTCTTGCTAAGTGTTGATCATTTGGATATTGTGTGGAAATTATATGCTTAGTGGGCTGCCCGTAAATGTCTTATAACTTCAAATGTGATTTTGACCATTGCATGTTGACAAATAAGCTTTTCTTGCACCCGAACCCATGATTGATGTCATTGCTTGTTGAATAATCTTATCACTTGATCACGTGGGCTTGTTAATGAGTTATATGTCCTGTTTTACATGTGTTACATGGCTGCCTGTTTAATTTTCATATAACTCTATATGCCTTTCAAGTGAAATTACCTGTCGTATCGTGACGTGCTTGTTTACCTGTCAATGTGCAATCTTATGACTGTCCGGAGGCAACCTACTTTGTTGTCCTCCTACTGTGATATATTTCCTGTCTTATTGTGCCCTGCTTGTTTACATGTCAATGTGCAATCTTATGACTTTCCGGAGGCAACCTACTTTGTTGTCCTCCTATTGTGATATATTACCTGTCATGAATGTGCATTGCATACAAGGTTGCAACCTTTCCTGTTGGCATGGTAGCGATCACGCACACCGGGTGGCATCGGGCTTGCCGGTGCACCCGTGACTACCATGGTCCCATTCCCTCTCTCGCTTGGGGGCTAGACTTCCTCGGAGAGTTGGGTCGTAGGATTTCGGGGTACATCCAGAGTACACCCACCTGGCGTGTTTTGGGGGATGATTTGAAGTCGGCCGCAACTTCTGATTCTGAAACTGATTTGAGAGCAAAAGCTCACTGTATCCTTTTTACTATCTGTATAAGTACTCTCGCTTGGTTTCTAGAGAACCTCGGGGAGGAAAGACTGGTATTTCTGTTCTTGTACTTGTATTATTGTTATATTCATGTTTGCAAAAGGATTTTCATAAGTTGAACCGGAAAACGAGTTTCAAAACTTATTTCTCGTTCCCCCTCGCTGAGTTCATAAGGACTCACCCTCTTTTATCATCTCAGGTGAAGAAGATCAAGAACAGGTACCCGAGGACGATGTGCCTAACGATGATTCCTTGGACTGATTGCCTGTCTTGTGTGCTTTGCGTGATTTTGGCTATTTGTGAACTATGCTACTTGAAGACTATTTCTTTTATGTTGCTCGTTGTTTATTGATGTAAATGACCCCGTTGTAATTTGGGTCTAATTCTGGGATTGTACTATCTATAACCGGACGAACTTTTATTTGTTTGTTTGCTTTCGTTTTCTTAATTAGTAGTTATCGTAGGCATTCAAACCACTAGATGAACAATCAACTAAGTTAATTTTATCTAATTTCACTTAGGTGCTCATTTGCAAACTAAAGGATAATAGGTACTTGCATGATAGGAAATTGACAAATAAACGGGACATAGTTATCATGTTAGGCTTATTAACCAAACGAGACTTTCAAGATAAACTAGTTGGCCAATCGGTTGGTGAAAAATAGGAGTCCTTAATGGAATTGGATTAATGATTGGAATAATTGAGGCGTTTAGAGAATTAGCTCAAACCAAAGAGCCGAATTACAGTCGATATGCTGCCGGTTTACCGAAAAAAATTGGACTTTAGGCCAAGACGTTAAGTGTTAAATCTTCATGAACGGTTAAGTATGAGACGTGACTTGAATGTTTAGATCATACCCCAGTCTAACCTCTATAGGCCGGGTTGAGGCGTGACACCCTATATATGAATGGTATTAGAGCTTAGTTTGCTAACTCAGCATTAGTCGGGTTCAACTCTCGGACCATGAGTAGAAGCCCTAAGGTAATTATGATGTCTTGTTTATATGTGTTAATGTGTGTTAATATGCTTTAATTGATTTAGGCATTGAATATTATGTGCCTTTGTGGACTATATGTATTATGTGTCATGCACACCAACACGTTAGTGCCCTCAATAATGCATGAATGCTTTTATACTCCTTCCTTGATACATGTGCATGTTATATAACCATGAATGACTATTTATACACATAGATAGTTAGGATTAGGACTTTCAGGGAAGTGAATATATGCAGGAAGAACGAAAAGGCTCGGTTAGACATTTCTCGTATCTTCACAGGTACTCGATGGATCATATGTATTATTGGATATGCATATATAAAATGCGTAGCACAAGTATAATTGTTGAGGTAAAATTATCGCTTTATCTTTGGAATACACATGCCTGTGATTAAGTTATCAATTTTATAGCTATAAAGTTCTTAATTCCGTCAAACTGTTCTTCTAATTGTGGTTCAAGAATAAATGTTAAGGACATACAACTTTCCTTAGATATAAGAAAATACTGTTAGAGATGTGGAGTAGTATATATATGTTCATATGCTTATAATGGAAGTTTGACTTAGGAGTTGCTTTTGAATTAAATTCTTATATCTTAAAATGGTATAATAGACTATTTATATGATCGAATCCTTACTTGGTTGGAATTAAGCATCGTTGAACCTAATAAGGTGTATATTAATGAGTTTCAAGTTCACTCAATGGTAAGATTGTGACCTAGAAATTAAGAGATGAACTCGTGGAAATGGACGATAGGGGTTAGATTATTAAGGCGTGAATAATGTGTTTAAGTAACTTAACAATGGATAACCTCAAGACATCTAGGTAACTCTGGAGACCGAATTTAACAAGGTTGATGATTCTTTAATATAACAAGATATAAGGATGTTGGAATCGAGAAACTCACGTAACTAGAACTCGTGTTCGGAAGACTACACCTAAATGTTAGGTCGAATGGAAGGGTAATGTATTGAAGTATGTATTAGATGACTAATGTTGCTAAGGTCCTAAGTTGGATATTGGTGATATTAAGAATCATGGTATCAAATTGCTGCCCCTCGGATTTAGTTGTGATTATGCAAAGTAAGTCATTCTATACACTCGTTATTTGGATACCCTAAAGGATATTAGGAAGCATATATCCCTAAGTATTACCGATGGACCTAATATATAAACCATGAAAATGAGATTAAAGCATTCGGTTACAAAGTGGAGTCGTTAAGGTATGATTAGTAATCCTAAATAGCTAATAGTGAGTATGCATGATAATTCATGGTGAACCCTAGGACCTAAGGTCAATGAGTCTTGATGCTCTTAGCTAGTTGAACATGTAAATGAAGAGAGTAAGATATAGATGAATCAGAGTCATGATGACCCAAGAGACTATTGTTAGACCACTATATCTATGTGCACCGTTTCACATCTAGAAACTAGCGATCGGTAGACTTCGAATTGTGGTCGTTGAATAAGAGGGGTGAATCTTGTAATGATAGTTAAATAAGTGGTTGATTACTTTTGAAGTTCTATTAGGTTATGTTGAAGGATGCCTCGTGGTCATAATTCTTATATTGATACAACCTTGAAGTTATCTCGTGTAAGTATTTCATGAGCTCAGCCATTTCGTTACCCATTTATAGTCCTAGGATTGTTGTTGTACGGCCTGTAACCTAGTAGAGCATTGATATGACTTACATGGCTATGAACCCAGCTTAGTAACATTAATGTTGAAGATATATTGGCGGGCATTAAGTGTTCAAAGGAATGACTAGGTTGCTAAGTGAGTAGGACCATTGTCTTCTTAAGTATGACATAACCTTGGATTGAGGTGAGTAGAATTTATTTGGGGTTGAAACTATTCACCTTAGGAGTTTTGGATAAGATTAAAAGAAAATTATAAAGCCTCATGACGTGAAAATAGAGATTTGAATAAGAAGATAGATTGTGGATCATAAGCTGATGAAATTTACTTGTAAGAGTTGAACTAGTGCAACATGATTAGTTTACCCTTGCAATTTCGATGGCAATTTGTTAGTGATACTTAATAAACCTTAGAATTCAAGTTTAATGAATCTCAACGGTCTTTCTCATTGATTACGAGCGTGAAGGTTAACAAAGCCGGGAAAGGAGATTAGTGAATAAGAGCCTGTAATTGGGAGACTAGTCATTAGAAGATTTACTAATCCAATGTACCTTTAAGATAAGAACTATGATACTACCGATAGATGACGATTTGAGATGGATTAGTTGCTTGGTGAGTTCTTCCTGAAAATAGAGTCGTATCGTGGAAATGATCTGTAACTTGTGTATGACCTATGTGATAACAGTTTTGAAGCTAGTAGATAGGATATGTAAATCTGATATAGACCTCTCGTCTTGAAATTAGTGTATGTAACCATAAGATCGCGGTATTATTGTGATATTCCTTTTGAGGTATGGATGCGAGATTGATACAACATGAGTCATGATTTTGGAGTTATTGTTATATTGTTAGAATACCGATGCAGCTTTGATGACTATGTTTGGAGATTCTAACTTTAGTTAATGAACTCGACCTTAAGATCAATTGGAGAAAAGAGAGTTGTTCAAAGGAACGAACTGTAAACGTAGGGGTCACACCGAATTAAATGATTGGAGAAAGCTAGCAAGTGAATTCGTTGTGGTAAGAAAGATCACAGAGCAAAGGACGACCCGGAGTTCGAAAATAACAAGGGTCGGGATCCGTCTAAATGACCTTAACAAGTAAGAATGAATTTCGGGACGAAATTCTTTTAAGGAGGAGAGGATGTGAGGCCCAACCCCGAATAACGTGTCCTACCTCGATTTGCGCGCCTTAGACCTAAAATTATATGACCGACCTAGGATTACGTGTCCTGTCTTGGTTTTCGTGCATGCCTCGTTATACGTGCCTTAACCTAGAATTGTGTGCCCTAATCCTCGATATACGTGCGATACCTAGATAAACATGCCATGACCTTAATTTACGTGCGAGACCATAATTTGCGTGTGTCTCTTCGTTTCGTGTGCATTAACCTTCAACTGCGTGCCTTAACCTAGGTTTAAGAGTCGTGTCTTGAATTACGTGCATTTCATTGAATTACGTGCCTTATTTTGGTCTACGTTCATTCACATAGGGTTGCGTGTGTTAGCATTAGAATCTGTGCACTTATCTTGAAGTATGTGCCTTAGTCTTGAAATACGTGCTGTACCTCGTAGTTCGTGTCTTACCTCGTAATTCATCTCTACCTCGTAATTCGTGCCCTAAACATAGGAATTCGTGCCACCACGTTAATCAAAAAAGAATTCTACACAAAGCACTAGACAATAAAATAATCCTACACAATCCACTAACCAATATTATATTCCTAATTCAAATTCTCTACAAACTCCACTAACAATAGAATAATACTAAACTATTCCTACATTTCCCACTATCTATTATTCTATTCATAATTCTACTCGTCAACAAACATTCCTATATTTTATTCTACCTAGATTCCCTAATTTCCCAACATTCCTATGACAATTCTAATGACACAAATGCATAAAAAAATATGTCCTAGACAAACTATGACAAAACACTTAACACAATGCATAAAAAATTGCTCAAATTCTCCTCAAATCTCCACCATTTTCGACCAAGTGCTCCATGCCCATGCTTTCCATTTCAAAATACTCCTTGAAGACACAAAAAGTCTGAATTTGTATGCCCAAGGCTGACCATATGCTCAAAAAATTGCAAAGCCATCACTTTTGTCATATTCTCTCATTTCCTCTCAATTTCTCTCACTTCCCTCTCATTTTCTCTCTCCATTTCGGTTTTGGCTGAGTTCTCTCCACCTCTTAGCTCATCTTCATCATCCTAAGGTGCATCAAGACAAACCATAAGGAAAGAAACTCACCCAAGCAAGCTAGGATGCAAGAAACACACATGCAAGCATTTTGAGTCACCATTTTCGGCCTAGGTAAGTTTTCTTGGCTTCCATTTATTTTCTTCTTGTTCTAACCTCATGCATGTGCTAGGAGATTTATCACTAGACTAGGAAATATAGAGAAATCAAGTTGGAATCTCGGCTAAGCAAGAAAAAGAAGAGATTTGAAGCTTCAACAAGTTTTTTGTGCATCTTTGTGGTTGATTGCTAAGGTGAGGGTTAAAACCTTTTGAAAACTCTTCAAAAATTCACATGCATGCTCATAAATGTGTGTATTTGCTTCTTTACTTGAGCTATATGGTCGTTCATAAGCTTAAACAACCATGCATGGCAAGATCTTGGCTTGAAAATGATGCTAGGTGAAGTCGAAATTGTTGACAGCTCTCTGATCAGTCTCTTCGAGGTAAGTTTAGCTAGACAAATGATGTTTAAAATGGTTAAAAATTGGTAGGTGACTAGTTTGGACAGTTTTTAACATTTTTCCCAGAAATAGGCCGAAGCTAATTTTGATTATAAGGTCCTCAAAATGGCAAATCTTTAAAATGTGACCAAATCTGGAAATCTGGAAAAATGAAGCAGGTTTTAGCAGATGCACTGACCTTGTAGAACGAACAAGATTTGACTTATTTAATGATGTCCAAAATGTATTAAAATTGGTGTACTGATAGATTTTTCAGTTATGGACATTTTTGTCAGAAATGGACTAAGGCTGAATGTGACCCTAAGGACCTCAAAAACGTCAATTATCGAAATGTGTGCAAATCTGGACAGTTTTGTGCTATCCCACTGTTTCGGCTATATCTAATGATCCTGAACTCCAATTGATGCAAGGTTTGTTTCTGATTTTAGTTAACTTCTTAAGCTTTAATTTGAAATCTTATTCACTGGATTTGAAGATTGTTTGATTATCCTATTTATTGTGAGGACACAGCCTATTGCAGTAAGGGTTTCACTTAGTTATATGCTTGGGAAATTGTTGTAACCTCTCTTGTGGTACTAATTGCTTGGAATTGTGGTGTTGGCATGTTGTGTGGACTGTTTTGAGTACTTGAAGATGTTTGAATTGAATGATGCATGACTTGAGAATGATTTTGAGTTGACTTAGGGTTTAATCACACGGTTAAGCATGAAATGGAAACCCTAATGACTAGGTAGTCTTGCTAATTGTTGATCATTTGGATATTGTGTAGAAATTATATGCTTAGTGGTCTGCCCGTAAATGTCTTATAACTTCAAATGTGATTTTGACCATTGCATGTTGACAAATAAGCTTTTCTTGCACCCGAACCCATGATTGATGTCATTGCATGTTGAATAATCTTATCACTTGATCACGTGGGCTTCTTAATGAGTTATATGGCCTGTTTTACATGTGTTACATGGCTGCCTGTTTAATTTTCATATAACTCTATATGCCTGTCAAGTGAAATTACCTGTCGTATCGTGCCCTGCTTGTTTACTTGTCAATGTGCAATCTTATGAATGTCCGGAGGCAACCTACTTTGTTGTCCTCCTACTGTGATATATTTCCTGTCTTATCGTGCCCTACTTGTTTACCAGTCAATGTGCAATCTTATGACTGTCCGGAGGCAACCTACTTTGTTGTCCTCCTATTGTGATATATTACCTGTCATGAATGTGCATTGCATACAAGGTTGCAACCTTTCCTGTTGGTATGGTAGCGATCACGCACACCGGGCGGCATCGGGCTTGCCGGTGCACCCGTGACTACCATGGTCCCATTCCCTCTCTCGCTTGGGGGCTAGACTTCCTCGGAGAGTTGGGTCGTAGGATTTCGGGGTACATCCAGAGTATACCCACCTGGCGTGTTTTGGGGGATGATTTGAAGTCGGCCGCAACTTCTGATTCTGAAACTGATCTGGGAGCAAAAGCTCACTGTATCCTTTTTACTATCTGTATAAGTACTCTCGCTTGGTTCCTAGAGAACCTCGGGGAGGAAAGACTGGTATTTCTGTTCCTGTACTTGTATTATTGTTATATTCATGCTTGCAAAAGGATTTTCATAAGTTGAACCGGAAAATGAGTTTCAAAACTTATTTCTCGTTCCCCCTCGCTGAGTTCATAAGGACTCACCCTCTTTTATCATCTCAGGTGAAGAAGATCAAGAACAGGAACCCGAGGACAATGTGCCTAACGATAATTCCTTGGAGTGATTGCCTGTCTTGTGTGCTTTGCGTGATTTTGGCTATTTGTGAACTATGCTACTTGAAGACTATTTCTTTTATGTTGCTCGTTGTTTATTGATGTAAATGACCCCGTTGTAATTTGGGTCTAATTCTGGGATTGTACTATCTATAACCGGACGAACTTTTATTTGGTTGTTTGCTTTCGTTTTCTTAATTAGTAGTTATCGTAGGCATTCAAACCACTAGATGAACAATCAACTAAGTTAATTCTATCTAATTTCACTTAGGTGCTCATTTGCAAACTAAAGGATAATAAGTACTTGCATGATAGGAAATTGACAAATAAACGGGACATAGTTATCATGTTAGGCTTATTAACCAAACGAGACTTTCAAGATAAACTAGTTGGCCAATCGGTTGGTGAAAAATAGGAGTCCTTAAAGGAATTGGATTAATGATTGGAATAATTGAGGCGTTTAGAGAATTAGGTCAAACCAAATAGCCCAATTACAGCCGTTATGCTGCCGGTTTACAGAAAAATTTTGGAGTTTAGGCCAAGACGTTAAGTGTTAAATCTTCATGAACGGTTAAGTACGAGACGTGACTTGAATGTTTAGATCATACACCAGTCTAACCTTTATAGGCCTGGTTGGGGCGTGACAAGCTCGCTGCCCAGGTCGTAGAGCTCTCAGAGAGCTTTGCAACGGTATGGTGTGCGCCGCGTAACTCCTTACGGATTAAAAGTTATGGGCACCGGAGCGATGAAGACCTGGTCACAAACCTTACACCATCGGTTTGCGGGCCAAGCCTCTATGTGAAGCGAGGTTGTCTTTCTCAATGTTTTGTGGGATTCGGTAATAGAGATTTGGTGGATAAAGTATCTTGGCAACCCTAACCAGGGCAAAAAAAATTGAAAAGGGGGTGCAACACGAGGACTTCACAGGGTGTCACCCATCCTAGTATTACTATCGCCCAAGCACTCTTAACTTCGAAGTTTTGATGGGATCCGGTGCATTAGTGCTGGTATGATCGCACTCGTCATGTTGAGGGCACAATTCCTATATGTGTTAATGGTTCACAGTGCCATCCTAGAGAGATGGCGCATTCAAAAGGCTCAATGGGCTTAACGACAACCCATCTGCTTCAACAACGCAGTATCCTCGCAAGACGTGATATCGACAAGTTGTAGTGCCCTCTGATGTGCCGCGAGTCAGGTTGTCGCCCTTTTAACAGCTCAGGACGTACGATCCGGGATGGAAAAACAGGTCAAAGGAAGAAAAGTAGCCTCAAATGAGGAAAACATTCGATTTTGGGCTCCAAATACGGGCAAAGCGAGCAAGCTTGCTGCCCTCGTCGTAGAGCTCTCAGAGGGCTTTGCAATGGTATGCTGTGCACCGCGTAACTCCGTACGGATCAAAAGTTATGGGTACCGGAGTGACAGAGACCTGGTCACAAACCCTACACCCTCGGTATACGGGCCCGGCCTCTACGTGAAGCGAAGTTGGCTTGCCCAATGTTCCGTGGGATTCGGTAATAGAGATTTGGTGGATAAAGTATCTTGGCAATCCTAACCATGGCAAAAAAAATTGAAAAGGGGGTGCAACACGAGAACTTCCCAGGGGGTCACCCATCCTAGTACTACTCTCGCCCAAGCACGCTTAACTTCGGAATTCTGATGGGATCTGATGCATTAGTGCTGGTATGATCGCACCCGTCATGTTAAGGGCACAATTCCTATATGTGTTAACGGTTCACAGTGCCATCCTAGAGAGATGGCCCATTCAAAAGGCCCAATGGGATTACGACAACCCATCCGCTTCAACAACGTAGCATCCTCGCAAGACGTGATATCGACAAGTTGTAGTGCCCTCTGATGTACCGCGAGTCAGGTTGTCGTCCTTTTAACAACTCACGACGTACGATCCGGGATGGAAAAATAGGGCAAAGGAAGAAAAGTGGCCTGAAAATGATGAAAACGTTCAATTTTGGGCTTCAAATACTGGCACAGCGAGCAAGCTAGCTGCCCCTGTCGTAGAGCTCTCAGAGAGCTTTGCAATGGTATGCTGCGCACCGCGTAACTCCTTACGGATCAAAAGTTATGGGTACCGGAGCGACGGAGACCTGGTCATAAACCCTACGCCCTCGGTTTGCGGGCCCGGCCTCTACGTGAAGCGAAGTTGTCTTGCCCAATGTTCTGTGGGATTCGGTAATAGAGATTTTGTGGATAAAGTATCTTGGCAACCCTAACGAGGGCAAAAAAAATTGAAAAGGGGGTGCAACACGAGGACTTCCCAGGGCGTCCCCCATCATAGTACTACTATCGCCCAAGCACGCTTAACTTCGAAGTTCGGATGGGATCCGGTGCATTAGTGCTGGTATGATCGCACCCGTCATGTTAAGGGCACAATTCCTATATGTGTTAACGGTTCACAGTGCCAGCTTAGAGAGATGGCCCATTCAAAAGGCCCAATGGGCTTAACGACAACCCATCCGCTTCAACAACGCTGCATCCTCGCAAGACGTAATATCGACACGTTGTAGGGCCCTCTGATATACCGCGAGTCAGGTTGTTGTCCTTTTAACAGCCCACGACGTACGATCCGGGATGTAAAAACAGAGCAAAAGAAGAAAAGTGGCCTAAAACTGATGAAAACGGTCAATTTTGGGCTCCAAAAATGGGCACATAGAGCAAGCTGGCTGCCCCCATCGTAGTGATCTCGGAGAGCTTTGCAATGGTATGCTGTGCGTCGTGTAACTCCTTACGGATCAAAAGTTATGGGCACCGGAGCGACGGAGACCTGGTCACAAACCCTATGCCCTCGGTTTACGGGCCCGACCTCTACGTGAAGCGAAGTTATCTTGCCCAATGTTCCGTGGGATTCGGTAATAGAGATTTGGTGGATAAAGTATCTTGGCAACCGTAACCAGGGCAAAAAAAATTGAAAATCGGGTGCAACACGAGGACTTCCCAGGGGGTCACCCATCCTTGTACTACTCTCGCCCAAGCATGCTTAACTTCGGAGTTCTGATGGGATCCGATGCATTAGTGCTGGTATGATCGCACCTGTCATGTTGAGGGCACAATTCCTATATGTGTTAACGGTTCACAGTGCCAGCCTAGAGAGATGGCCCATTCAAAAGGACCAATGGGCTTAACGACAACCCATCCGCTTCAACAACGCAGCATCCTCGCAAGATGTGATATCGACACGTTGTATGGCCCTCTGATGTACCCCAAGTCCGGTTGTCATCCTTTTAACATCTCACGACGTATGATCCGAGACAGAAAAATAGAGCAAAAGAAGAAAAGTAGCCTGAAACGGATGAAAACGTTCGATTTTGGGCTCCAAAAACAGGCACAACAGGCGAGCTGGCTGCCCCCGTCGTAGAGCTCTCAGAGAGCTTTGCTAACCAGGGCAAAAAAAATTGAAAAGGGGTGCAACACGAGGACCTCCAAGGGGGTCACCCATCCTAGTACTACTCTCGCCCAAGCACGCTTAACTTCGGAGTTTTGATGGGATCCGGTGCATTAGTGCTGGTATGATCGCACCCGTCATGTTGAGGGCACAATTCCTATATGTGTTAACCGTTCACAGTGCCAGCCTAGAGAGATGGCCCATTCAAAAGGCCAAATGGGCTTAACGACAACCCTTCCGCTTCAACAACGCTGCATCCTCGCAAGACGTGATATCGACATGTTGTAGGGCCCTCTGATGTACTGCGAGTTAGGTTGTCGTCCTTTTAACAGCTGACGATGTATGGTCCAGGATGAAAAAACATGGCAAAAGAAGAAAAGTGGCCTGAAACTGATAAAAACATTCGATTTTGGGCTTCAAAAATGGTCACAGTGAGCAAGCTCGCTGCCCCGGTCATAGAGCTCTTAGAGAGCTTTGCAACGGTATGGTGTGCGCCGCGTAAACTCCTTACGGATCAAAAGTTATAGGCACCGGAGCGACGGAGACCTGGTCACAAACCCTACACCCTCGGTTTGCAGGCTCGGCCTCTACGTGAAGTGAAGTTGTCTTGCCCAATGTTCCGTGGGATTCGGTAATAGAGATTTGGTGGAAAAAGTATCTTGGCAATCCTAACCAGGGCAAAAAAAATTGAAAATGTGGTGCAACACGAGGACTTCCCAGGGTGTCACCTATCCTAGTACTACTATCGCCCAAGCACGCTTAACTTCAGAGTCCTGATGGGATCCGGTGCATTAGTGCTGGTATGATCGCACCCATCATGTTGAGGGCACAATTCCTATATGTATTAACGGTTCACAGTGCCATCCTAGAGAGATGGCCCATTCAAAAGGCCCAATGGGCTTAACGACAACCCATCCGCTTCAACAACGTAGCATCCTCGCAAGACGTGATATCGACACGTTGTAAGGCCCTCTAATGTATCGCGAGTCAGCTTGTCGTCCTTTTAACAGCTCACGACGTACGATCTGGGATGAAAAAATAGGACAAAAGAAGAAAAGTGTCCTGAAACTAATGAAAATGTTCGATTTTGGGCTCCAAAAATGGGCACAGCGAGCAAGCTGGCTGCCCCCATCGTAGAGCTCTTAGAGAGCTTTGCAACGGTATGCTGTGCGCCACGTAACTCCTTACGGATCAAAAGTTATGGGCACCGGAGTGGCGGAGACCTGGTCACAAACCTTACGCCCTTGGTTTGCGGCCCCGGTCTCTACGTGAAGCGAAGTTGCCTTGCCCAATGTTCCGTGGGATTCGGTAATAGAGATTTGGTGGATAAAGTATCTTGGCAACCCTAACCAGGGCAAAAAAAATTGAAAAGGGGGTGCAACACGCGAACTTCCCAACGGGTCACCCATCCTAGTACTACTATCGCCCAACTACGCTTAACTTCGGAGTTCTGATGGGATCCGGTGCATTAGTGCTGGGATGATAGCACCCGTCATATTAAGGGCACAATTCCTATATGTGTTAACGGTTCACAGTGCCATCCTTGAATGATGGCCCATTCAAAAGGCCAAATGGGCTTAACGATAACCCAACCGCTTAAACAACGCAATATCCTCGCAAGACGTGATATCGACAGGGCAAAAAAAGTGACCCAGCCCCTACGTGAAGCGTAGTTGTCTTGCCCAATGTTCCGTGGGATTCGGTCATAGAGATTTGGTGGATAAAGTATCTTGGCAACCCTAAACAAGGCAAAAAAAATTGAAAAGGGGTGCAACACGAGGACTTCCCAGGGGGCCACCCATCCCAATACTACTCTCGTCCAAGTACGCTTAACTTCAGAGTTCTGATGGGATCCGGTGCATTAGTGCTGGAATGATCGCACCCGTCATGTTAAGGGCACAATTCCTATATGTGTTAACAGTTCACAGTGCCAGCTTAGAGAGATAGCCCATTCAAAAGACCCAATGGGCTTAACGACAACCCATCCGCTTCAACAATGCAACATCATCACAAGACGTGATATCGACACATTGTAGGGCCCTCTGATGTGCCGCGAGTCAGGTTGTCGTCCTTTTAACCGCTCACGACATACGATACGGGACGAAAAAACATAGCAAAAGAATAAAAGTGACCTGAAACTGACGAAAACGTTCAATTTTGGGCTCCAAAAATGGGCACAGAAAGCAAGCTGGCTGCCCCTGTCGTAGAGCTCTCAGAGAGCTTTGCAATGGTATGCTGTGCGCCGCGTAACTCCTTACGGATCAAAAGTTATGGGCACCGAAGCGATGGAGACCTAGACACAAACACTACGCCCTCGGTTTATGGGCCCGGCCTCTACGTGAAGTGAAGTTGTCTTGCCCAATGTTCCGTGGGATTCGGTAATAGAGATTTGGTGGATAAAGTATCTTGGCAAACCTAACCAGGTCAAAAAAAATTGAAAATGGGGTGCAACACGAGGACTTCCCAGGGGGTCACCCATCCAAGTACTACTCTCGCCCAAGCACGCTTAACTTCGTAGTTCTGATGAGATCCGGTGCATTGGTGCTGGTATGAATGCACCCATCATGTTGAGGGCACAATTCCTATATGTGTTAACGGTTCACAGTGCCATCCTTGAGTGATGGCCCATTCAAAAGGCCAAATGGGCTTAACGATAACCCATCCGCTTAAACAACGCAGCATCCTCGCAAGACGTGATATCGACGCATTGTAGGGCCCTCTAATGTCCAGCGAGTAAGGTTGTCGTCCTTTTAACAGCTCACAACGTACGATCCAAGACGGAAAAACAGAGCAAAAGAAGAAAAGTGGCCCGAAACTAATGAAAATATTCGATTTTGGGCTCCAAAAATGGGCACAACGAGCAAGCTAGCTGCCCCTGTCGTAGAGCTCTCGAAGAGCTTTGCAACGGTATGCTGTGCGCCGCGTAACTCCTTACGGATCAAAAGTTATGGGCACTGGAGCGACGGAGACTTGGTTACAAGCCCTACGCCCTCGGTTTACGGGCCCAGCCTCCACGTGATGCGAAGTTGTCTTGCCCAATGTTCCGTGGTATTCGGTCTTAGAGATTTGGTGGATAAAGTATCTTGGCAACCCTAAACAGGGCAAAAAAAATTGAAAAGGGGTGCAACAAGAGGACTTCCCAGGGGGCCACCCATCCCAATACTACTCTCGTCCAAGCACGCTTAACTTCAGAGTTCTGATGGGATCCGGTGCATTAGTGCTGGAATGATCGCACCCGTCATGTTAAGGGCACAATTCCTATATGTGTTAACAGTTCACAGTGCCAGCTTAGAGAGATAGCCCATTCAAAAGGCCCAATAGGCTTAACGACAACCCATCCATTTCAATAACGCAGCATCCTAGCAAGACGTGATATCGACACATTGTAGGCCCCTCTGATGTCCCGCAAGTCATGTTGTCGTCCTTTTAACAGCTCACGACGTACGATCCGGGATGGAAAAATAGAGCAAAAGAAGAAAAGTGGACTGAAACTGATGAAAACGTTCGATTTTAGGCTCCGAAAATGGGCATAGCGAGCAATCTTGCTGCCCCATTCGTAGAGCTCTCAGAGAGCTTTGCAACGGTATGCTTGCGTCGCGTAACTCCTTACGGATCAAAAGTTATGGGCATCGGAGCGACGGAGGCCTGGTCTCAAACCCTATGCCCTCGGTTTGCGGGCCCGTCCTCTACGTGATGCGAAGTTGTCATGCCCAATGTTTCGTGGGATTCGGTAATAGAGATTTGGTGGATAAAGTATGTTGGCAACCCTAACCAGGGAAAAAAAATTGAAAAGGGCGTGCAACACGAGCACTTCCCAAGGGGTCACCCATCCTGGTACTACTCTCGCCCAAGCACGCTTAACTTCGGAGTTCTGAAGGGATCCGGTGCATTAGTGCTGGTATGATCGCACCCGTCATGTTGAGGGCACAAATCTCTTATGTGTTTACAGTTCACAGTCCCATCCCAGAGAGATGGCCCATTCAAAAGGCCCAATGGGCTTAACGACAACCCTTCCGCTTCAACAACATAGCATCCTCGCAATACGTGATATCGACACGTTGTAGGGCCCTCTAACGTACCGCGAGTCAGGTTGTCGTCCTTTTAACAGCTCACAACGTACGATCCGGGACAAAAAAATATGGCAAAAGAAGAAAAGTGGCCTGAAACTGATGAAAATGTTCGATTTTGGGCTCCAATAATGGGCACAGTGAGCAAGCTGGCTGCCCCTGTCGTAGAGCTCTCAGAAAGCTTTGCAACGGTATGGTGTGCGTCGCGTAACTCCTTACGGAACAAAAGTTATGGGCACCGGAGCGACGGAGACCTGGTCACAAACCCTACACCCTCGGTTTGCTGGCCCGGCCTCTACGTGAAGCGAAGTTGTCTTGCCCAATGTTCCGTGGGATTCGGTAATAGAGATTTGGTGGATAAAGTATCTTGGCAACCCTAACCAGGGCAAAAAAAATTGAAAAGGGGGTGCAACACGAGGACTTCCTAGGGTGTCACCCATCCTAGGACTACTATCGCCCAAGCACACATAACTTCGGAGTTCTGATGGGATCCGGAGCATTAGTGCTGGTATGATCCCACCCGTCATGTTGAGGGTACAATTCCTATATGTGTTAATGGTTCACAGTGCCATCCTTGAGAGATGGCCCATTCAAAAGGCCCAATGGGCTTAACGACAACCCAACTGCTTCAACAACGCAGCATCCTCGCAAGACGTGATATCAACACGTTGTAGGGCCCTCTGATGTCCCGCAAGTCAGGTTGTCGTCCTTTTAACAGCTCACGTCGTACGATCCGGGATAGAAAAACAGAGCAAAAGAAGAAAAGTGGATTGAAACTGATGAAAATGTTCGATTTTGGGCTCCAAAAAGGGTACAGCGAGCAAGCAGGCTGCCCCCGTCGTAGAGCTCTCAGGGAGCTTTGCAACGGTATGCTGTGCGCTGCGTAACGCCTTACGGGTCAAAAGTTATGGGCACCGGAGCGACGGAGACCTGGTCACAAACCTTACACCCTCGGTTTGCGGGCCCGGCCCCTACCTGAAGCGAAGTTGTCTTGCCCAGTGTTCCGTGGGATTCAGTAATAGAGATTTGGTGGATAAAGTATCTTGGCAACCCTAACCAGGGCAAAAAAAATTGAAAAGGGGGTGCAGCACGAGGACTTCCCATAGGGTCACCCATCTTAGTACTACTCTCGCCCAAGCACGCTTAACTTCGGAGTTCTGATTGGATCTGGTGCATTAGTGCTGGTATGATCACACCCGTCATGTTGAGGGCACAATTCCTATATGTGTTAACGGTTCACAGTGTCAGCCTATAGAGATGGCCAATTCAAAAGGCCCAATGGGCTTAACGACAACCCATCCGCTTCAACAATGCAGCATCCTAACAAAGACGTGATATCGACACGTTGTAGGGCCCTCTGATGTCCCGCGAGTCATGTTGTCATCCTTTTAACAGCTCACGAAGTACGATCCGGGACGGAAAAATAGAGCAAACGATGAAAAGTGGACTGAAACTGATGAAAACATTCGATTTTAGGCTCCAAAAATGGTTATAGCGAGCAATCTTGTTGCCCCAGTCGAAGAGCTCTCAGAAAGCTTTGCAACGGTATGCTTGCGCCACGTAACTCCTTACGGATCAAAAGTTATGGGCACCGGAGTGACGGAGGCCTGGTCTCAAACCCTAGGCCCTAGGCCCTAGGCTTGCGGGCCCGGCCTCTACGTGAAGCGAAGTTGTTTTGCCCAATGTTCCGTGGGATTCGGTAATATAGATTTGGTGGATAAAGTATCTTGGCAACCCTAACCAGGGCAAAAAAAATTGAGAATGGGGTGCAACACGAGGACTTCCCAGGGGGTCACCCATCCTAGTACTACTCTCGCCCAAGCACGCTTAACTTCGGAGTTCTGATGGGATCCGGTGCATTAGTGATGCTATGATCGCACACGTTATGTTGAGGGCACAATTCTTATATGTGTTAACGCTTCACAGTGCCAGCCTAGAGAGATGGTCCATTCAAAAATCCCAATGGGCTTAACGACAACCCATCCGTTTCAACAACGCAGCATCCTAGCAAGACGTGATATCGACACGTTGTAGGGCCCTCTGATGTCCCGCGAGTCATGTTGTCGTCCTTTTAACAGCTCACGACGTACGATCCGGGATGGAAAAATAGAGCAAAAGAAGAAAAGTGGACTGAAACTGATGAAAACGTTCGATTTTAGGCTCCAAAAATAGGCATAGCGAGCAATCTTGCTTGCCCAGTCGTAGAGCTCTCAGAAAGCTTTGCAACAGTATGCTTGGTCTCAAACCCTACGCCCTCGGTTTGCGGACCCGTCCTCTACGTGAAGCGAATTTATCTTGCCCAATGTTCCGTGGGATTCGGTAATAGAGATTTGGTGGATAAAGTATCGTGGCAACCCTAACCAGGGAAAAAAATTGAAAAGGGTGTGCAACACGAGCACTTCCCAATCGGTCACCCATCCTGGTACTACTCTCGCCCAAGCACGCTTAACTTCGGAGTTCTGTTGGGATCCGGTGCATTAGTGCTGGTATGATCACAACCGTCATGTTGAGGGCACAATTCCTAAATGTGTTAATGGTTCACAGTGCCAGGCTAGAGAGATGGCCCATTCAAAAGGCCCAATGGGCTTAACGACAACCCATCATCTTCAACAACGCAGAATCCTCGCAAGACGTGATATCGACACGTTGTAGGGCCCTTTGATGTCCCGCGAGTCAGTTTGTCGTCCTTTTAACAGCTCACGACGTACGATCCGGGACGGAAAAACAGAGCAAAAGAAGAAAAGTGTACTCAAATTGATGAAAATGTTCGATTTTGGGCTCCAAAAACGGGCACAATGAGCAAGCTGGCTACCACCTTCGTAGAGCTCTCAGAGAGCTTTGTAACGGTATACTGTGTGCCGCTTAACTCCTTACGATTCAAAAGTTATGGGCACCGGAGCGACGGGGACCTGGTCACAAGCCCTACGCCCTCGGTTTGCGGGCCCAGCCTCTACGTGAAGGTAAGTTGTCTTGCTCAATGTTCCGTGGGATTTGGTAATAGAAATTTGTTGGATAAAGTATCTTGGTAACTCTAACCAGGGCAAAAAATAATGAAAATGGGGTGCAACACGAGGACTTCCAAGGGGGTCACCCATCCTAGTACTACTCTCGCCCAAGCATGCTTAACTTCGGAGTTCTGATAGGATCTGATGCATTAGTGCTGCTCTGATCGCACCCGTCATGTTGAGGGAACAATTCCTATATGTGTTAACGGTTCACAGTCCCAGCCAAGAGATAAAGCCCATTCAAAAGGCCCAATGGGCTTAACTACAACCCATCCGCTTCAACAACGCAGCATCCTCGCAAGACGTGATATCGACAAGTTGTCGGGCCCTCTGATGTCCCGCAAGTCAGGTTGTCGTCCTTTTAACAGCTCACGACATACGATCCGGGAAGGAAAAACAGAGCTAAAGAAGAAAAGTGGCCTGAAATTGATGTAAACGTTCAATTTTGGGCTTCAAAAATGGGCACAGCGAGCATGCTCGCTGCCCCCGTCGTAGAGCTCTCAGGGAGCTTTGCAACGGTATGCTGTGCGCTGCGTAACTCCTTACGGATCAAAAGTTATGGGCACTGAAGCGACGAAAACCTGGTCACAAACCCTACGCCCTCGGTCTACTGGCCCGGCCTCTACGTGAGGCGAAGTTGTCTTGCCTAATGTTTTGTGGGATTCGGTAATAGAGATTTGGTGGATAAAGTATCTTGGCAACCCTAACCAGGGCAAAAAAATTGAAAAGTGGGTGCAACACGAGGACTTCCCATGGGGTTACCCATTCTAGTACTACTCTCGCCCAAGCACGCTTAACTTTGGAGTTTTGATGGGATCCAGTGCATTAGTGCTGGTATGATCGCATCCATCATGTTGAGGGCACAATTCCTTTATGTGTTAATGGTTCACAGTGCCAGCCTAGAGAGATGGCCCATTCAAAAGGCCCAATATGCTTAACGACAACCCATCCGCTCAACAACGCAGCATCCTCGCAAGACGTGATATCGACACGTTGTAGGGCCCTCTGATGTCCCGCGAGTCAGGTTGTCATCCTTTTACCAGCTCACGATGTACAATCCGGGAAGGAAAAACAGTGCAAAAGAAGAAAAGTGGAATGAAACTGATGAAAACATTCGATTTTGGGCTCCAAAAAATGGGTACAACAAGCAACCTGGCTACCCCCTTCGTAGAGATCACAGAGAGCTTTGCAACGGTATGCTGTGCGCCGCTTAACTCCTTACGGATCAAAAGTTATGGGAACCGGAGCGACGGAGACCTGGTCACAAACCCGACGCCCTCGGTTTGCAGGCCCGGCCTCTACGTGGAGCGAAGTTGTCTTGCCCAATGTTCCGTGTGATTCAGTAATAGAGATTTGCTGGATAAAGTATCTTGGCAACCCAAAGCAGGGCAAAAAAAATTGAAAAGGGGGTGCAGCACGAGGACTACCCATGGGGTCACCCATCCTAGTACTAATCTCGCCCAAGCACGCTTAAGTTCGGTGTTTTGATGGGATCCGGTGCATTAGTGCTGGTATGATCGCTCACGTCATGTTGAGGGAACAATTATTATATGTGTTAACGGTTCATAGTGCCTGCCTAGAGAGATGGCCCATTCAAAAGGCCCAATGGGCTTAACGACAACCCATCCGCTTCACCAACGCAGCATCCTCGCAAGTCGTGATATCAACAAGTTGTAGGGCCCTCTGATGTCCCGTGAGTCATGTTGTCGTCCTTTTAACTGCTCACGTCGTACGATCCGAGAAGGAAAAATAGAGCAAAAGAAGAAAAGTGGACTAAAACTGATGAAAATGTTTGATTTTGGGCTCCAAAAATGGGCATAGCGAGCAATCTTGCTTCCCCCGTTGTAGAGCTCTCAGAGAGCTTTGCAACGGTATGCTTGCGCCGCGTAACTCCTTACAGATCAAAAGTTATGGGCACCGGAGCGACGGAGGCCTGGTCACAAACCTTACGCACTCGGTTTGCGGGCCCGGCCTCTACGTGAAGCGAAGTTGTCTTGCCCAATATTCTGTGGGATTCGGTAATAGATATTTGGTGGATAAAGTATCTTGGCAGGCCTAACTAGGGCAAAAAAAATTGAAAAGGGGGTGCAACACGGGGACTTCCCTCGGGGTCACCCATCCAAGTACTACTCTCGCCCAAGCACGATTAACTGCGGAGTTCTGATGGGATCCGGTGCATTAGTGCTGGTATGATCGCACTCGTCATGTTAAGGGCACAATTCCTATATGTGTTAATGGTTCACAATGCCAGCCTAGAGAGATGGCCCATTCAAAAGGCCTAATGGGCTTAACGACAACCCATCCGCTTCAACAACGCAGCATCCTCACAAGACCTGTTATCGACACGTTGTAGGGCCCTCTGATGTCCGGCGAGTCAGGTTGTCGTCCTTTTAATAGCTCACGACGTACGATCCGGGACGGAAAATAGAGCAAAAGAAGAAAAGTGGACTGAAACTAATGAAAACGTTCGATTTTGGGCTCCAAAAATGGGTACAACGAGCAAGCTAGCTGCCCCCTTCGTAGAGCTCTCAAGGAGCTTTGCAACGGTTTGCTGTGCGCCGCGTAACTCCTTGCGGATCAAAAGTTATGGGCACCGGAGCGACGGAGACCTGGTCACAAACCTTACGCCCTCGGTTTGCGGGCCCGGCCTCTACGTGAAGCGAAGTTGTCTTGCCCAATGTTCCGTGGGATTCGGTAATAGAGATTTGGTGGATAAGGTATCTTGGCAACCCTAACCAGGGCAAAAAAAATTGAAAAGGGTGTGCAACACGAGGACTTCCCAAGGGGTCACCCATCCTAGTACTACTCTCGCCCAAGCACACTTAACTTCGGAGTTCTGATGGGATCCGGTGCATTAGTGCTGGTATGATCGCATCCGTCATGTTGAGGGTACAATTCCTTTATGTGTTAATGGTTCACTGTGCCAGCCTAGAGAGATGACCCATTCAAAAGGCCCAATGTGCTTAACGACAACCCATCCTCTTCAACAACGCAGCATCTTCGCAAGACGTGATATCAACACATTGTAGGGCCCTCTTATGTCCCGCGAGTCAGGTTGTCGTCCTTTTACCAGCACACGACGTACGATCCAGGATGAAAAAACAGAGCAAAAGAAGAAAAGTGGAATGAAACTGATGAAAACGTTCGATTTTGGGCTCCAAAAACAGGTACAACGAGCAAGCTGGCTGCCCCCTTCGTAGAGCTCTCAGAGAGCTTTGCAACGGTTTGCTGTGCGCCGCGTAACTCCTTACGGATCAAAAGTTATGTGCACCGGAGCGACGGAGAACTGGTCACAAACTCTACGCCCTCGGTTTGCTGGCCCGGCCTCTACGTGAAGCGAAGTTGTCTTTTCCAATGTTCCGTGGGATTTGGTAATAGAGATTTGGTGGATAAAGTATCTTGGCAACCCTAACCAGGGCAAAAAAAATTGAAAAGGGGGTGCAGCACGAGGACTTCCCATGGGGTCACCCATCCTAGTACTACTCTCACCCAAGCACGCTTAACTTTGGACTTCTGATGGGATCCGGTGCATTAGTGCTGGTATGATCGAACCCGTCATGTTGAGGGAACAATTCCTATATGTGTTAATGGTTCACAGTGCCAGCCTAAAGAGATGGCACATTCAAAAGGACCAATGGGCTTAACGACAACCTATCCGCTTCAACAACGCAGCATCCTAGCAAGACGTGATATCGACACATTGTAGGGCCCTCTGATGTCCGGCGAGTCATGTTGTCATCCTTTTAACAGCTCACGAAGTACGATCCGGGACGAAAAAATAGAGCAAAAGAAGAAAAATGGACTGAAACTGATGAAAACGTTCAATTTTAGGCTCCAAAAATGGGCATAGCGAGCAATCTTGATGCCCCAGTCGTAGAGCTCTCAGAGATCTTTGCAACGGTATGCTTGCACCGCGTAACTCCTTACGGATCAAAAGTTATGGGCACCGGAGCGACGGAGGCCTGGTCTCAAACCCTACGCCCTTGGCTTGCGTGCCCGGCCTCTACGTGAAGCGATGTTGTTTTGCCCAATGTTCCGTGGGATTCAGTAACAGAGATTTGGCGGATAAAGTATCTTGGCAACCCTAACCAGGGCAAAAAAAATTGAAAAAGGGGTGCAACACGAGGACTTCCTAGGGGGTCACACATCCTAGTACTACTCTTGCCCAAGCACGCTTAACTTCGGAGTTCTTATGGGATCCGGTGCATTAGTGCTGGTATGATCGCATCAGTCATGTTTAGGGCACAATTCTCATATGTGTTAGCGGTTCACAGTGCCAGCCTAGAGAGATGGCCCATTCAAAAGGCTCAAGGGTTTAACGACAACCCATCCGCTTCAACAACGCAGCATCCTCACAAGACGTGATATCAACATATTGTAGGGCCCTTTGATGTCCCGCGAGTCAGGTTGTTGTCCTTTTAACAACTCACGACGTACGATCCGGGATGGGAAAACAGAGCAAAGGAAGAAAAGTGGACTGAAACTGTTGAAAACGTTCGATTTTAGGCACGAAAAAGGGCACAGCGAGCAAGATGGCTGCCCCCTTTGTAAAGCTCCCAGAGAGCTTTGCAACAGTTTGGTGTGCGCCACGTAACTCCTTGCGGATCAAAAGATATGGGCACCGGAGCGAGATAGACCTAGTCACAAACCCTACGCCCTCGGTTTGCGGGCCCGTCCTCTACGTGAAGCGAAGTTGTCTTGCCCAATGTTCCATGGGATTCAGTAATAAAGATTTGGTGGATAATGTATCTTGACAACCCTAACCAGGGCAAAAAAATTGAAAAGGGGGTGCAGGACGAGGACTTCCCAAGGGGTCACCCATCCTAGTACTACTCTCGCCCAAGCACGCTTATCTTCGGAGTTCTGATGGGATCCAGTGCATTAGTGCTGGTATGATCGCACCTGTCATGTTGAGGGCACAATTCATATATGTGTTAACAGTTCACAGTGCCAACCAGAGAGATGGCCATTCAAAAGGCCCAATGGCCATTCAAAAGGCCCAATGGCCTTAACGACAACCCATCCGCTTCAACAACGCAACATCCTCACAAGATGTGATATCGACACATTGTAGGGCCCTCTGACGTCCCGTGGGTCATGTTGTCGTCCTTTTAACAGCTCACGACGTACGATCCAGGTGGGAAAAATAGAGCAAAAGAAGAAAAGTGATCTGAAACTGATGAAAACATTCGATTTTGGGCTTCAAAACGGGCACAACGAGCAAGCTGGTTGCCCCCTTCGTAGAGCTCTCAGAGAGCTTTGTAGCGGTATGCTGTGCGCTACGTAACTCCTTACGGATCAAAAGTTATGGGCACCGGAGCGACGGAGACCTGGTCACAAACCCTGCGCCCTCGGTTTGCGTGCCAGACCTCTACGTGAAGTGAAGTTGTTTTGCCCAATGTTACGTGGAATTCGGTAATAGAGATTTGGTGGATAAAGTATCTTGGCAACCCTAACCAGGGCAAAAAAAAATGAAAAGGGGGTGCAGCATGAGGACTTCGCAGGGGGTCACCCATCCTAGTACTACTCTCACGCAAGCACGCTTATCTTCGGAGTTCTGATGGGATCCGGTGCATTAATGCTGGTATGATCGCACCAGTCATGTTGAGGGCACAATTCCTCTATGGGTTAACAGTTCACAGTGCCAGCCTAGAGAGATGGCCCATTCAAAAGGTCCAATGGGCTTAACGACAACCCATCTACTTCAACAATGTAGCATCCTCGTAAGACGTGATATCGACACGGTGTAGGGCCCTCTGATGTCCCGCGAGTCAGGTTTTCATCCTTTTAACAGCTCACGACGTATGATCCGAGATGAAAAAATAGAGCAAAAGAAGAAAAGTGGACTAAAACTAATGAAAACGTTCGACTTTGGGCTGCAAAAACGGGTAGAGCGAGCAAGCATGCTGCCCCCGTCGTAGAGCTCTTTGAGAGCTTCGCAACGGTATGCTGTGCGCCGCGTAACTCCTTACGGATCTAAAGTTATGGGCACCGAAGCGACAGAAACCTGGTCACAAACCCTACGCCCTCGGTTTGCGGGCCCGGCCTCTACGTGAAGCGAAGTTGTCTTGCCCAATGTTCTGTGGGATTCGGTAATAGAGATTTGGTGGATAAAGTACCTTGGCAACCCTAACCAGGGCAAAAAAAATTGAAAAGGAGGTGCAACACAAGGACTTCCCAGGAGGTCACCCATCCTAGCACTACTCTCACCCAAGCACGCTTAACTTCGGAGTTCTAATGGGATCCGGTGCATTAGTGCTGGAATGATCGAACCCGTCATGTTGAGGGCACAATTTCTATATGTGTTAACGATTCACAGTGCCAGCTTAGAGAGATGGCCCATTCAAAAGGCCCAATGGGCTTAACGGCAACCCATCCGCTTCAACAACGTAGTATCCTCGCAAGACGTGATATCGACACTTTGTAGGGCCCACTGATGTCCCGTGAGTCAGGTCGTCGTCCTTTTAACAGCTCATGACGTATGATCCGGTACGAAAAAACAGAGCGAAAGAAGAAAAGTGTCCTGAAATTGTTGAAAATGTTGATTTTGGGCTCCAAAAAGGGGCATAGCGAGCAAGCTAGCTGCCCCCGTCGTAGAGCTCTCAGAGAGCTTTGCAACGGTATGCTGTACTCCGCGTAACTCCTTACGGATCAAAAGTTATGGGCACTGGAGCGACGGAGACCTGGTCACAAACCCTACGCCCTCGGTTTGCTGGCCCGGCCTCTACGTGAAGCGAAGTTGTCTTGCCCAATGTTCTGTGGGATTCGGTAATAGAGATTTGGTGGATAAAGTATCTTGGCAACCATAACCAGGGCAAAAAGAATAGAAAAGGAAGGGCAACACGAGGACTTCCCAAGGGGTCACCCATCCTAGTTCTACTCTCGCCCAGGCACGCTTAACTTCGGAGTTCTGATGGAATCCGTTGCATTAGTGCTGGTATGATTGCATCCGTCATGTTGAGGGCACAATTGCAATAAGTGTTAACGGTTCACAGTCCCAGCCTAGAGAGATGGCCCATTCAAAAGGCCCAATGTGCTTAACGACAACCCATCCGCTTCAACAACGCAGCATCCTCGCAAGACGTGATATCGACACGTTGTAGGGCCCTCTGATGTCCCGCGAGTCAAGTTGTCGTCCTTTTAACAGCTCACGACGTATGATCCGGGACGGAAAAATAAAGCAAAAGAAAACGTTCAATTTTGGGTTCCAAAAATGGGCACAGCGAGCAAGCTGGCTGCCACCTTCGTAGAGCTCTCAGAGAGCTTTGCAACGTTATGTTGTGCGTTGCGTAACTCCTTACGGATCAAAAGTTATGGGCACCGGAGCGACGGAGACCTGGTCACAAACCCTACGCACTCAGTTTGCGGGCCCGGCCTCTAGGTGAAGCGAAGTTGTCTTGCCCAATATTCCGTGGGATTTGGTAATAGAGATTTGGTGGATAAAGTATCTTGGCAACCATAACCAGGGCAAAAAAAATTGAAAAGGGGGTGCAACCCGTGGACTTCCCAGGGGCTCACCCATCCAAGTACTACTCTCGCCCAAGCACGCTTAACTTCAGAGTTCTGATGGGATCTGGTGCATTAGTGCTGGTATGATCGCACCCGTCATGTTGAGGGCACAATTCCTATATGTGTTAACGGTTCACAGTGCCAGCCTAGAGATATGGCCCATTCAAAAGGACCAATGCGCTTAACGACAACCCATCCGCTTCAACAACGCAGCATCTTCGCAAGACGTGATATCGACACATTGTAAGACCCTCTGATGTCCCGCGAGTCAGGTTGTCATCCTTTTAACAGCTCACGACGTACGATCCAGGACAAAAAAAAAAGAACAAAAGAAGAAAAGTGGCCTTAAATTGATGAAAACGTTCAATTTTGGGCTTAAAAAATGGGCACAGCAAGCAAGCTAGCTGCCCTCGTTGTAGAGCTCTCAGAGAGCTTTGCAATGGTATGCTGTGCACCATGTAACTCCTTACAGATCAAAAGTTATGGGCACCGGAGCGATGGAGACCTGGTCACAAACCCTACGCCCTCGGTTTGCTGGCCCATCCTCTACGTGAAGCGAAGTTGTCTTGCCCAATGTTCCATGGGATTCGGTAGTAGAGATTTGGTGGATAAGGTATCTTGGCATCCCTAACCAGGGCAAAAAAAATTGAAAATGGAGTACAACACGAGGACTTCCCAAGGGGTCACCCATCCTAGTACTACTCTCGCCCAAGCACGCTTAACTTCGGAGTTCTGATGGGATCTGGTGCATTTGTGCTGGTATGATCGCATCCGTCATGTTGAGGGCACAATTCGTACATTGTTAATGGTTCACAGTGCCAGCCTAGAGAGATGGCCCATTCAAAAGGCCCAATGGGCTTAACGACAACCCATCCGCTTCAACAACGCAGCATCCTCGCAAGACGTGATATCGACACGTTGTAGGGCCCTGTGATGTGAGGCCCGACCCCGAATAACGTATGTTACCTTGATTTGCGTGCCATAGACCCCTAATTATATGACCGACCTTGGATTACATGTCCTGTCTTGGTTTTCGTGCATACTTCGTCATACGTGCTTTGACCTAGAATAGTGTGCCCTAATCCCCGACTCACGTGCAGTACCGAGAAATACATGCCCTGATCTCGATGTACGTGTGTTACCTCGTTTCGTGTGCCCTAACCTTGAACTGCGTACCTTAACCTAGGTTTCAGAGTCGTACCTCGATTTGCATGCATTACATTGAATTACGTGCCTTGCATTGGTTTACGTACATTCACCTAGAATTGCGTGCATTAGTCTTGAAATCCGTGTCTTACCTTGTAGTTCGTGTCTACCTCGTGATTCGCGCCCTGTATTGATTTCTGTGCGTGTCTCGTAGTGCATGCCATAGACATAGGAAAGCGTGCCCGCACGTTAATCAGTAAAGAATCCTACACAAAGTACTAGACTATAAAATAATCCTACAAACACCACTAACTATTATTATAATCCTAATTCAAATCTCTACAAAATCCACTAACACCTAAATATTATATTTTAAACTCACTACAAGACAAAATCTCACAAACCTCTAAACATATCCTATATTCTATTCTACCTAAAATCCCTAAATACCCAACATTCTCTTACACACATGTTAAAACAATTCAAAAGATGACACAAATCTGAAATTTTGCATGCCCAAGGCCAACATATGCATCAACTTTTGCAAAAGCCTCATTTTTCTCTCATTTCTCTCACTTTCCTCACATTTTTTCTCTCTCCCTCTCACTCTCTCTCCCCATTTCGGTTTTGGCTGAGTTCTCTCCACCTCTTAGCTCATCTTCATCATCCTATGGTGCATCAAGACAAACCACAAGCAAAGAAACTCACCCAAGCAAGCTAGGATGCAAGAAACACACATGCAAGCATTTTGAGTCACCATTTTCGGCCTTGGTGAGTTTTTAAGCTTCCATTTCTTTTCTTCTTGCTATAACCTTATGCATGTGCTAAGAGATTGATCACTAAGCTAGGAAAAATAGAGAAAAGCTAGTTGGAATCTCGGCTAAGCAAGAAGAAGAAGAGATTTGAGCTTCAACAAGGTTTTTGAGCATTTTTTGGGTTGATTGCAAAGGTGAGGGCTAAAACCTTTTGAAAACTCTTCAAAAATCCACATGAATGCTAATAAATGTGTGTATTTTCTTCTGTACTTGAGCTATATGGTCGTTCATAAGCTTAAACAACCATGCATGGCAAGATCTTGGCTTGAAAATGATGCTAGGTGAAGTCGAAATTGTTGACAGCTCTCTGACCAGTCTGTTCGAGGTACGTTTAGCTAGGAAAATGATGTTGAAAATGCATCAACATTGGTACGTGACTATTTTGGACAGTTTTGAACATTTTTCCCAGAAATAGGCCGAAGCTAATTTTGAGTCTAAGGTCCTCAAAATGGCAAATCTTTAAAATGTGACCAAATCTGGAAATCTGGAAAAATGAAGCAGCTTTTGGCAGATGCACTGACCTTGTGGAACGAACCATATTTGACTTAGTAAATGTTGTCCAAAATTCATGATACTTGGTGTGATGCTATATTTTTCAGTTCTGGACAATTTTGTCAGAAATGGAGCAAGGCTAAAACTGACCCTAAGGACCTCAAAAACGTCAATTTCTGAAAAGTGTGCAAATCTGGACAGTTTTGTGCTATTCCACTGTTTCGGCTATATCTAATGATCCCGAACTCAAATTGATGCAAGGTTTATTTCTGATTTTAGTTAACTTCTTAAGCTTTAATTTGACATCTTATTCACTGAATTTGGAGATTTTTTTCTTATCCAATTGATTGTGAGAAGACAGCCTATTGCAGTAAGGGTTTCACTTAATGTTGTGCTTAGAAAATTGTTGTGACTCCTCTTGTTGAATTAAATGCTTGGGATTATAGCTACGGGATGTTGTGTGGACTGTTTTGAATGTTTGAGGATGTTGAATTAAATGATGCATGGTTTGAGATTGACTTTGAGTTGGGTTGAGGCTCAAATTGCACGAATATACATGACATGGAAACCCTAATGACTAGGTAGTTTTGCTAAGTAATTATCAATTGGACATTGTGTGGGAATTATATGCTTAGTGGGCTGCCCGTAAATGTCTTATAACTTCAAATGTGATTTTGACCATTGCATGTTGACAAATAAGCTTTTCTTGCACCCGAACCCATGATTGATGTCATTACATGTTGAATAATCGTATCACTTGATTACGTGGACTTCGAAATGAGTTATATGGCTTGACTTGCATGTGTTACATGGCTGCCCGTTTAATGTTCATATGACTCTATGTGTTCTACAAGTGAAATTTCATGTCAAGCATGCCTCGTTCGTTTACTTGGCAATATGTGATCTTGAAATTGCTCGGAGGCAACCTACTTTGTTGTCCTCTTAATGTGAATTGTTAAAAGATATTCAATGGTTTATTTGAACATGATTACTTGGCTGCCTGTTAAAGTTTAATTGCTTTCAAATGGATATATGAAATGATTATATGTTCTTACAATGCCTTATATGCCAATATGTCAAAATGTGATCATATACTTGCTTGGAGGCAACCTACTTTGTTGACCTCCTAATGTGAAATGTTAAATGACATAAATGTGCATTGCATACGAGGTTGCAACCTTTCATTGTGGCATGGTAGCGTTTCACGAACGCCGGGCGGCATAGGGCTTGCCGGTGCTCCTGTGACTACCATGGTCCAATTCCCTCTCTTGCTTGGCATTCCACCCTTGGAGAGTTGGGTCATAGGTTTCGGGGTACATCCGGAGTACACCCAATTGGGAGCAATAAGGGGATTATTGAAGTCAGGCACAACAATTGTATCGAAATTGAAATTGAGAGCAACCGCTCACCGTATCCTTTTACTGTGTGTATAAGTACTCTCTCTTGGTTCCTAGAGAACCTCGGGAAGGAAAGACTGGTATTTCTGTTCCTTTACTTGATTTTACTATTATATTCATGTTTGAAAAAGGGATTTTCATAAATTGAACCGAAAAATGAGTTTCAAAACGTATTTCTCGTTCCCCCTCGCTGAGTTCATAAGGACTCACCCTCTTTTTATCACAGGTGAAGAAGAACAGATACAGGTACCCGAAGACAACGTGCCTATCGATGATTCCTTGGAGTGATTGCCTGTCCCTACGTGCTTTTGTGCCTTGCCTAAAAGTGGTTGCTATATGGATGCTGTGTTTGATTGCAACTATTCATTTTATTGATGTAAATGACCCCGTTGTAATTTGGATCTAATTCTGGGATTGTACTATCTATAACCGGACGAACTTTTATTTGGTTGTTTGCTTTCGTTTTCTTAATTAGTAGTTATCGTAGGCATTCAAACCACTAGATGAACAATCAACTAAGTTAATTCTATTTAATTTCACTTAGGTGCTCATTTGCAAACTAAAGGATAATAGGTACTTGCATGATAGGAAATTGACAAATAAATGGGACATAGTTATGATGTTAGGCTTATTAACCAAATGAGACTTTCAAGATAAACTAGTAGGCAAATCGGTTGGTGACAAATAGGAGTCCTTAATGGAATTGGATTAATGATTGGAATAATTGAGGCGTTTAGAGAATTAGGTCAAACCAAAGAGCCCAATTACAGCCGTTATGCTGCCGGTTTCTCGAAATTTTTTTGAGTTTAAGCCAAAACGTTAAGTGTTAAATCTTTATAAACAGTTAAGTATGTGATATTACCTGAATGTTTAGATCACACCCTAGTCTAACCTTCATAGGCCGGGTTGGGGCGTGACACCTTATAGTAGAATGGCATCAGAGCTTAGTTTAGTAACTAGGCATTAGTCCGGTTCAACTCTCGGACCATGGGTAGAAGCCCTAAGATAAGTATGATGTCTTGTTTATATGTGTTAATGTGTGGTAATGTGCTTTAAGTGCTTTGAGAATTGAATACTATGTGCCTTTGTGGACTATATGTATTATGTGTCATGCACACTGACATGTTAGTGCCCTCAATAATGCATGCATGCTTTTATACTCCTTCATTCATACATGTGCATGTTATATAACCGTGAATGACTGTTTATACACATAGATAGTTAGGATTGGGACTTTTAGGGAAGTGAATTTGTGCAGGACGAACGAAAAGGCTCGGTTAGAGATTTCTGGCATCTTTACAGGTACTCAATAGATCGTATATATTATTGGATATGTATATATAAAATGCGTAACACATGTATAATTGTTGAGGTAAAGTTATCTCCTTATCTTTGGAATACCTATACCTGTAATTAAGTTATCAATTTTGTAGCCATAAAGTTCTTGATTCTGTTAAACCGTTTTTCTAATTGTGGTTCAAGAATAAATGTTAAGGACATACAACTCTCCTTAGATATAAGAATATACTATTGGAGATGTGGAGTAGTATATATATATTCACATGCTTATAATGGAAGTTTGACTTAAGAGCTGCTTTTGAATCAAATTCTTAAATCTTCAAATGGTATAATAGACTATTTATATGATTGAATCCTTACTTGATTGGAATTAAGCATCGTTGAACCTAATAAGGTGTATATTAACGAGTTTCAAGTTCACTCAATGGTAAGATTGTGACCTAGAAATTAAGAGATGAACTCGTGGAAATGGACGATAGGGGTTAGATTATTAAGGCGTGAATAATGTGTTTAAGTAACTTAACAATGGATGACCTCAAGACATGTAGGCAACTCTGGAGACCGAATTTAACAAGGTTGATGATTCTTTAATATAACAAGATATAAGGATGATGGAATCAAGGAATTCACGTAGCTAGAACTCGTGTTTGGAAAGCTGCACCTAAATTGTTAGGTCGGATAGAAGTGTAAGGAATTGAATTATACATTAGATGACTAACATTGCTAAAGGTCCTAAGTTGGATATTGGTGATATTAAGAATCATGGTATTAAATTGTTGCCCCTCGAATTTAGTTATGATTATGCGAAGTAAGTCATTCTATGCACTCATTATTTGGATACCCTAAAGGATACTTAGGAAGCATATATCCCTAAGTCTAACCGATAAAACTAATATATAAACCATGAAAATGAGATTCAAGCATTCGGTTACAATGTGGAGTCGTTAGGGTATGATTAGTAATCCTAAATAGCTAATAGTGAGTATGCATGATGATTCATGGTGAACCCTAGGGCCTAAGGTCAATGAGGCTTGATGTTCTTAGCTAGTTGAACATGTAAATGAGAAGAGTAAGATTTCATATAGTTAAGATAGATATGAATTAGAGTTACGATGGCCTAAGAGGCTGTTGTTAGACAACCGTATTTAAGTGCACCGTTTCACTTCTAAAAACAAGCGGTTGGTAAACTTCAAATCGGGGTCGTTGAATAGAGGGTAAATCTTGTAGTGATAGTTAAATAAGTGGTTGATTACTTTTGAAGTTCTATTACGTTATGTTGAAGCATGCCTCGTGATCATAATTCTTATGATGATACAACCCTGAAGTTATCTCCCGTAAGTATTTTATGAGCTAAATCATTTCGGTACCCATTTATAGCCCTAGGATTGTTGTTGTACGGCCGGTAACCTAGTAGAGCATTGATATCACCTACATGGCGATGAACCCAGCTTGGTAACATTAATGTCGAAGATATATTGGCGGACATTAAGTATTCGAAGGAATGACTAGGTCGCTAAATGAGTAGGACCATTGTCTTCTTACGTATGACGTAACCTTGGATTGAGGTGAGTGAAATTTATTTGAAGTTGAAACTAATCACCTTAGGAGTTTTGGATAAGATTAAAAGAAAATTCTGAAGGCTCGTGACTTGAAGATAGAGTGTGGAATAAATAAATAAATTGGGAGTCACAAGTTGATGTAATTTACTTGTAAGACTTGAACTAGTGCTACATGATTAGTTACTCATGCAATTTCAATGGCAATTTCTTGGTGGTACTTATTAAACCTTAGAGTTTGAGTTTCATGAACCTCAACAGTCTTTCTCCTTGATTACGGGCATGAAGATTAACGAAGCTGGGAAAGGATGTTAGTGAATAGGAGCCTATGATCGGGAGACTAGTCATTAGAAGATTTGCTAATCTAATGTACCTGCGAGATAAGAAGGGCTATAATACCATCGATAGATGACGATTTGAGATGGATCAGTTTGTTTGGAGAGTTTTTCCTGAAAATAGAGTCGTATTGTGGAAACGACCCATAACACGTGTATGTCCTAGGTGTTAACAATTTTGAAGTTAGTTGATAGAATATGTAAATCTGATATAGATCTATCATCTTGAAATTAGCGTATGTCACCCTAGGATCATGGAATTATTGTGATATTCCTTTTGAGGTATGAATGCGAGATTGACACAACATGAGTCATGATTTTGGAGTTACAGTTCTTGTCACGCCCCAACCCGGCCTATAAAGGTTAGACTAGGGTGTGATCTAAACATTCAAGTCACGTCTCGTACTTAACCGTTCATGAAGATTTAACACTTAACGTTTGGCCTAAACTCCAAAATTTTTCGGTAAACCGGTAGTATAACGGCTGTAATTGGGCTCTTTGGTTTGGACTAATTCTCTAAACGCCTCAATTATTCCAATCATTAATCCAATTCCATTAAGGACTCCTATTTGTCACCAACCGATTTGCCTACTAGTTTATCTTGAAAGTCTCGTTTGGTTAATAAGCCTAACATGATAACTATGTCCCGTTTATTTGTCAATTTCCTACCATGCAAGTACCTATTATCCTTTAGTTTGCAAATGAGTACCTAAGTGAAATTAGATAGAATTAACTTAGTTGATTGTTCATCTAGTGGTTTGACTGCCTACGATAACTACTAATTAAGAAAACGAAAGCAAACAACCAAATAAAAGTTCGTCCAGTTATAGATAGTACAATCCCAGAATTAGACCCAAATTACAACGGAGTCATTTACATCACTAAACAACGAGCAACATAAAAGAAATAGTCTTCAAGTGGCATAGTTCACAAATAGCCATAATCATGCAAAGCACACAAGACAGGCAATTACTCCAAGGAATCATCGTTAGGCACATCTTCCTTGGGTACCTGTTCTTGATCTTCTTCACCTGAGATGATAAAAGAGGATGAGTCCTTATGAACTCAGCGAGGGGGAACGAGAAATACGTTTTGAAACTCATATTCCGGTTCAATTTATGAAAACTCTTTTTGAGAACATGTCACGTATTACAAATAATAAGGTACGCAATTTTAAGAAACAAATCGAGTAACGGATACAAAGGGAACAGAAATGCCAGTCTTTCCTCCCCGAGGTTCTCTAGGAACCAAGCGAGAGTACTTATACACATAGTAAAAAGGATACGGTGAGCATTTGCTCTCAATATCAATTTCGATTCATTTGGTGCGGCCGACTTCAATAATCCACTTATCGCTCCCAATTGGGTGTACTCCGGATGTACCCCGAAACCTACGACCCAACTCTCCGAGGGTGAAATGCCAAGCGAGAGAGGGAATTGGACCATGGTAGTCACGGTAACACCGGCAAGCCCGATGCCACCCGGCGTGCGTGAAACACTACCATGCCACACTGAAGGTTGCAACCTTGTATACAATGCCCATTTATGTCATTTAACATTTCACATTAGGAGGTCAACAAAGTAGGTTGCCTCCGAGCAAGTATATGATCACATTTTGACATATTGGCATATAAGGCATTGTAAGAACATATAATCATTTCATATATCCATTTGAAAGCAATTAAACTTTAACGTGCAGCCAAGTAATCATGTTCAAATAAACCATTGAATATCTTTTAACAATTCACATTCGGAGGACAACAAAGTAGGTTGCCTCCGAGCAATTTCAAGATCACATATTGCCAAGTAAACGAACGAGGCATGCTTGACATGAAATTTTACTTTGTAGAACACATAGAGTCATATGAACATTAAACGGGCAGCCATGTAACACATGCAAGTCAAGCCATATAACTCATTTCAAAGTTCACGTAATCAAGTGATACGAATATTCAACATGCAACAACATTTACGTGGGTTCGGTTGCAAGAAAAGCTTATATGACAACATGCAATGGTCAAAATCACATTTGAAGTTATAAAACATTTACGGGCAGCCCACTAAGCATATAATTTCCACACAATACCCAATAATCAACACTTAGCAAAACTACCTAGTCATTAGGGTTTCCATTTCATGCTTAATCGTGTGATTAAAACCCTAAGTCAACTCAAAATCATTCTCAAGTCATGCATCATTCCATTCAAGCATACTCAAGTACTCAAAACAGTCCACATAACATCCCAACACCACATTTCCACACAATTAGAACAACAAAAGGGGTTACAACAATTTTCCAAGCATGTAGCTAAATGAAACCTTTACTGCAATAGGCTTTTTTCCCACAATCAATAGGATAATCAAACAATCTCCAAATTCAGTGAATAAGATGTCAAATTAAATCTTAAGAAGTTAAATAAAATCAGAAACAACCCTTGCATCAATTGGAGTACAGAATCATTAGTTATGGCCGAAACAGTGAGGTAGCACAAAACTGTCCAGATTTGCACACTTTTCAGAAATTGATGTTTTTTAGGTCCTTAGGGTCAGTTTTAGCTTTGGTCCATTTCTGACAAAATTGTCCAGAACTGAAAAATATAGCAGCACACAAAATTTCATGCATTTTGGACAACATTTACTAAGTCAAATATGGTTCGTTCCACAAGGTCAGTGCATCTGCCAAAACCTGCTTCATTTCTCCAGATTTCCAGATTTGGTCACATTTTAAAGATTTGCCATTTTGAGGACCTTAGAATAAAAATTAGCTTCGGCCTATTTCTGGGAAAAATGTCCAAAACTGTCCAAACTAGTCACCTACCAATTTTTAACATCATTTCCTTAGCTAAACTTACCTCGAACAGACTGGTCAGAGAGCTGTCATCCATTTCGACTTCACCTAGCATCATTTTCAAGCCAAGATCTTGCCATGCGTGGTTGTTTAAGCTTATGAACGACCATATAGCTCAAGTACAGAAGCAAATAAACACATTTATGAGCATGCATGTGAAATTTTGAAGAGTTTTCAAAAAGTTTTAACCCTCACCTTTGCAATCAACCCAAAAAAATGCTCAAAACCTTGTTGAAGCTCAAATCTCTTCTTCTTGCTTGCTTAGCCGAGATTCCAACTAGCTTTTCTCTATTTTTCCTAGCTTAGTGATCAATCTCTTAGCACATGCATGAGGTTAGAACAAGAAGAAAATAAATGGAAGCTTAAAAACTCACCAAGGCCGAAAATGGTGACTCAAAATGCTTGCATGTGTGTTTCTTGCATCCTAGCTTGCTTGGGTGAGTTTCTTTGCTTGTGGTTTGTCTTGATGCACCATAGGATGATGAAGATGAGCTAAGAGGTGGAGAGAACTCAGCCAAAACCGAAATGGAGAGAGAGAGTGAGAGGGAGAGAGAGAGAAAATGTAAGGAAAGTGAGAGAAATGAGAGAAAAATGAGGCTTTTGCAATTTTTTGAGCATGTGGTCAGCCTTGGGCATACAAATTCAGACTTTTCTTGTCTTCAAGATGGAATTTTGAAATGTTAGCATAGGCATAGGTGGTTTGATCAAAAATGGTGTGAGAATTGAGGTGGTTTGAGCAATTTTTTATGCATTTGTGTCATAGTTTGTCTAAGCATGCATAGTTAATTGTATAATTGTTCAAACCTTGTGCAAAAACCATGGTATGGTCAGCCAAAGCATGTGCCAAATCTGAATTTTTGTCATGTTTTTTATGTTATTTAATTGTGTATTGAAAGTGCAAAAAGAATAAAGAATAAGGAATAAAGAATGTCTAGCTTTTTGTCTTCTAGTGAGTTAAATTAGGATTATAATATTGATAGTGGATTTTGTAGGATTTTTTAATAGTCTAGTGCTCCGTGTAAGATGCTCTATTGATAGCGTGAAAGCACGCTTTCCTAGGTCTAGGGCACGCACTATGAGGTAGGACACGAACTACGAGACGAACACACTTTTTTCAAGACTAAGGCACATACTTCAAGATAAGTGCACGGATTCTAATGCTAACACACGCAACCCTAGGTGAATGAACGTAGATCAAAATAAGGAACGTAATTCAATGCAATGCACGTAATTCAAGACATGACTCTTAAACCTAGGTTAAGGCACGCAGTTCAAGGTTAATGCACACGAAACGAAGAGACACACGCAAATCAAGGTCTCGCACGTAAATTAAGGTCATGGCATGTTTATTTAGGTATCACACGTATATCGAGGATTAAGGCACACAATTATAGGTTAAGGCACGTATAACGAGGCATGCACGAAAACCAAGACAGGGCACGTAATCCTAGGTCGGTCATATAATTTTAGGTCTAAGGTGCGCAAATCGAGGTAGGACACGTTATTCGGGGTCGGGCCTCACAGTTCTATTGTTAGAATACCGATACAACTTTGATGACTATGTTTGAAGACTCTAACCTTAGTTAATGAACTTGACCTTAAGATCAAATGGAGAATAGAGTCGTTCAAAGAAAAGAACTATAAATGTAGAGGTCACACCGAACTAAATGATTGGAGAAACATAGGAAGTGAATTGGTTATGGTAAGAGATCACCAAACACGGGACGAACCGGAGTAGGAAGAATAACAAGGGTTAGAATCCGTCTAAATGACCTCAATAGGCAAGAATGAATTTCGGGACGAAATTCTTTTAAGGAGGGGAGGATGTGAGGCCCAACCCCGAATAACACGTGTTACCTTGATTTGCGTGCCATAGACCCCTAATTATATGACCGACCTTGGATTACATGTCCTGTCTTGGTTTTTGTGCATACCTCGTCATACGTGCCTTGACCTAGAATAGTGTGCCCTAATCCCCGACTCACGTGCGGTACCTAGAAATACGTGCCCTGATCTCGATGTACGTGCGTTACCTCATTTCGTGTGCCCTAACCTTGAACTGCGTACCTTAACCTAGGTTTAAGAGTCATACCTCGATTTGCGCGCATTACATTGAATTACGTGCCTTGCATTGGTTTATGTTCATTCACCTAGGATTGCGTGCATTAGTCTTGAAATCCGTGTCTTACCTTCTAGTTCGTGTCTACCTCGTGATTTGCACCCTGTATTGATTTCTGTGTGTGTCTCGTAGTGCGTGCCCTAGACTTAGGAAAGCGTGCCCGCACGCTAATCAATAAAGAATCCTACACAAAGCACAAGACTATAAAATAATCCTCCAAACACCACTAACTATTATTATAATCCTAATTCAAATCTCTACAAAATCCACTAACACCTAAATATTATATTTTAAACTCACTACAAGGGATCCGATGCATTAGTGCTGGTATGATTGCACCCGTCATGTTGAGGGCACAATTCCTATATGTGTTAACGGTTCACAGTACCAGCCTAGAGAGATGGCCCATTCAAAAGGCCTAATGGGTTTAATGACAACCCATCCGGTTCAACAACGTAGCATCCTCGCAACACGTGATATCGACACATTGTAGGGACCTCTGATGTCCGGCGAGTCTGGTTGTCGTTCTTTTAACAGCTCACGACGTATGATCCGGGACGGAAAAACATAGCAAAAGAACAAAAGTGGCCTAAAACTGATGAAAATGTTCGATTTTGGGCACCAAAAAGGTGCACAGCGATCAAGCTCGGTGCCCCCGTCGTAGAGCTGTCAGAGAGCTTTGCAACGGTATGATGTGCGCCGCGTAACTCCTTACGGATCAAAAGTTATGGGCACCGGAGCGACGGAGACCTGGTCACAAACCCTACGCACTCGGTTTGCGGGCCCGACCTCTAAGTGAAGCGAAGTTGTCTTGCCCAATGTTCTGTGGGATTCGGTAATATAGATTTGGTGGATAAAGTATCTTGGCAACCCTAACCAGGGCAAAAAAAATTGGAAAGGGGGTGCAACACGAGGACTTCCCAAGTGGTCACCCATCCTAGTACTACTCTCGCCCAAGAACGCTTAACTTCGGAGTTCTGATGGGATCCGGTGAATTAATGCTAGTATGATCGCACCCGTCATGTTGAGGGGACAATTCCTATATGTGTTAACGGTTCACAGCGACAGCCTAGAGAGATGGCCCATTCAAAAGGCCCATTGGGCTTAACGACAACCCATCCGCTTCAACAACGCAGCATCCTCGCAAGACGTGATATCGACACGTTGTAAGGCCCTCTGATGTCCCGCGAGTTAGGTTGTCGTCCTTTTAACAGCTCACGACGTACGATCCGGGATGGAAAAACATAGCAAAAGAAGAAAAGTGGCCAAAAACTGATGAAAACGTTCGATTTTGGGCTCCAAAAATGGGCAAAGCGAGCAAGCACGCTGCCCCTGTCGTAGAGCTCTCAGAGAGCTTTGCAACGTTATGCTGTGCGCTACGTAAATCCTTACGGATCAAAAGTTATGGGCACCGGAGCGACGGACACCTGGTCACAAACCCTACACCCTCGGTTTGCGGGCCCGGCCTCTACGTGAAGCGAAGTTGTCTTGCCCAATTTTTAGTGGGATTCGTTAATAAAGATTTGGTGGATAAAGTATCTTGGCAACCCTAACCAGGGCAAAAAAAATTGAAAATGGGGTGCAACACGAGGACTTCCCAAGGGGTCACCCATCGTAGTACTACTCTCGCCGAAGCAAGCTTAAATTCGGAGTTCTGATGGGATCCAGTGCATTAGTGCTGGTATGATCGCACCTGTCATGTTGAGAGCACAATTCCTATATGTGTTAACGGTTCATAGTCGCAGCCTAGAGAGATTGCCGTTCCAAAAGGCCCAATGGGCTTAACGACAACCCATCCACTTAAAAAACGTAGCATCATCGCAAGACGTGATATCGACACGTTGTAGGGCCCTCTGATTACCCGCGAGTCAGGCTGTCGTCCTTTTAACAGCACACGACGTACAATCCGGGACGAAAAAATAGAGCAAAAGAACAAAAGTGGCCTGAAACTAATGAAAACATTCGATTTTGGGCTCCAAAAAGGGGCACTGCAAGCTTGCTCGCTACCCCAGCGTAGAGCTTTTAGAGAGCATTACAACGGTATGTTGTGCGCTGCGTAACTCCTTACGGATCAAAAGTTATGGGTACCGGAGCGAAAGAGACCTGGTCACAAACCTTACGCCCTCAGTTTGCATGCTCGGCCTCTACGTGATCCGAATTTGTCTTGCCCAATGTTCCGTGGGATTCGGTAATAGAGATTTTGTGGATTAAGTATCTTGGCAACCCTAACAAGGGCAAAAAAAATTGAAAACGAGGTGCAACACGAGGACTTCCCAGGCGGTCACCCATCCTAGTACTACTCTCGCCCAAGCACGCTTAACTTCGGAGTTCTGATGGGATCTGGTGCATTAGTGCTGGTATGATCACACCCGTCATGTTGAGGGCACAATTCCTATATGTGTTAACGGTTCACAGTGCCAGCCTAGAGAGATGGCCCACTCAAATGGCGCAATAGACTTAACAACAACCCATCCGCTTCAAAAACGCAGCATCCTCGCAAGACGTGATATCGACACGTTGTAGGGCCCTCTGATGTCCCGTGAGTTAGGTTGTCATCCTTTTAACAGCTCACGACGTACGATCCGGGACGGAAAAATAGAGCGAAAGAACAAAAATGGCCTAAAACTGATGAAATCGTTCGATTTTTGGCCACAAAAAGGGGCACAGCGAGCAAGCTCGCTTCCCCTGCCGTAGAGCTCTCAAAGAGCTTTACAACGGTATGTGGTGCTCCGCGTAACACCTTACGTATCAAAAGTTATGGGCACCGGAGCGACGGAGACCTGGTCACAAACCCTAAGCCTTCAGTTTGCGGGCCCGGCCTCTACGTGAAGTGAAGTTGTCTTGCCCAATGTTCCGTGGGATTCGGTAATAGAGATTTGGTGGATAAAGTATCTTGGCAACCCTAACCAGGGCAAAAAAAATTGGAAAGGGGGTGCAACACGAGGACTTCCCAAGTGGTCACCCATCCTAGTACTACTCTCGCCCAAGAACGCTTAACTTCGGAGTTCTGATGGGATCCGGTGAATTAGTGCTAGTATGATCGCACCCGTCAGGTTGAGGGGACAATTCCTATATGTGTTAACGGTTCACAGCGACAGCCTAGAGAGATGGCCCATTCAAAAGGCCCATTGGGCTTAACGACAACCCATCCGCTTCAACAACGCAGCTTCCTCGCAAGACGTGATATCGACACGTTGTAGGGCCCTCTGATGTCCCGCGAGTTAGGTTGTCGTCCTTTTAACAGCTCACGACGTACGATCCGGGATGGAAAAACATAGCAAAAGAAGAAAAGTGGCCAAAAACTGATGAAAACGTTCGATTTTGGGCTCCAAAAATGGGCAAAGCGAGCAAGCATGCTGCCCCTGTCGTAGAGCTCTCAAAGAGCTTTGCAACGTTATGTTGTGCGCTACGTAACTCCTTACGGATCAAAAGTTATGGGCACCGGAGCGACGGAGACCTGGTCACAAACCCTATGCCCTCGGTTTGTGGGCCCGACCTCTACGTGAAGCGAAGTTGTCTTGTCCGATGTTCATTGGGATTCGGTAATAAAGATTTGGTCGATAAAGTATCTTGGCAACCCTAACGAGGGCAAAAAAAATTGAAAATGGGGTACAACACGAGCACTTCCCAGGGGGTCACCAATCCTAGTACTACTCTCGCCGAAGCAAGCTTAAATTCAGAGTTCTGATAGGATCTGGTGCATTAGTGCTGGTATGATCGCACCCGTCATGTTGAGAGCACAATTCCTATATGTGTTAACGGTTCATAGTCCCAGCCTAGAGAGATGGCCATTTCAAAAGGCCCAACGGGCTTAACGACAACCCATCCGCTTAAAAAACGTAGCATCATCGCAATACGTGATATCGACACGTTGTAGGGCCCTCTGATGTCCCACGAGTCAGGTTGTCGTCCTTTTAACAACTCATGACGTACGATATGGGACGGAAAAACAGAGCAAAAGAACAAAAGTGGCCTGAAACTGATGAAAACATTCGATTTTGGGCTCCAAAAAGGGGCACGGCTATCTTGGTCGCTGTCCCCATGTAGAGCTTTCATAGAGCTTTACAACGGTATGTTGTGCGCTGCGTAACTCCTTACGGATCAAAAGTTATGGGCACCGGAGCGAAAGAGACCTGGTCACAAACCCTACGCCCTTGGTTTGCAGGCCCGGCCTCTACGTGATGCGAAGTTGTCTTGCCCAATGTTCCGTGGGATTCGGTAATAGAGATTTGGTAGATAAAGTATCTTGGCAAACCTAACTAGGGCAAAAAAAATTGAAAAAGGGGTGCAACACGAGGACTTCTCAGGCGGTAACCCATCCTAGTACTACTCTCGCCCAGGCACGCTTAACTTTGGAGTTCTGATGGGATCTGGTGCATTAGTGCTGGTATGATCGCACTCGTCATGTTGAGGGCACAATTCCTATATGTGTTAAGGGTTCACAGTTCCAGCCTAGAGAGATGGTCTACTCAAATGGCCCAATAGACTTAACAACAACACATCCGCTTCAAAAACGGAGCATCCTCGCAAGACGTGATATCGACACGTTGTAGGGCACTCTGATGTCCCGCGAGTCAGGTTGTCATCCTTTTAACAGCTCACGACGTACGATCCGGGACGGAAAAACAGAGCAAAAGAACAAAAGTGGCCTGAAACTGATGAAATCGTTCAATTTTTGGCCCCAAAAAGGGGCACAGCGAGCAACCTCGCTTCCCCCGCTCTAGAGCTCTCAGAGAGCATTGCAACGGTATGTTGTACGCCGCGTAACTCCTTACGGATCAAAAGGTATGGGCACCGGAGCGACGGAGACCTGGTCACAAACCCTACGCCTTCGGTTTGCGGGCCCGACCTCTACGTGAAGCGAAGTTGTCTTGTCCGATGTTCAGTGGGATTTGGTAATAAAGATTTGGTGGATAAAGTATCTTGGCAACCCTAACGAGGGCAAAAAAAATTGAAAAAGGGGTGCAACACGAGGACTTCCCCGGGGGTCACCCATCCTAGTACTACTCGCGCTCAGGCACGCTTAACTTAGGAGTTCTGATGGAATCCGTTGCATTAGTGCTAGTATGATCGCACCCGTCATGTTGAAGGCACAATTCCTATATGTGTTAACAGTTCACAGTGCCAGCCAAGAGAGATGGCCCATTCAAAAGGCCCAATGGGCTTAACGACAACCGATCCGCTTCAACAACGCACCATCCTCGCAACATGTGATATCGACACGTTGTAGGGCCCTCTGATGTACCGCGAGTCAGGTTGTCGTCCTTTTAACAGCTCACGACGAACGATCCGGGACGGAAAAATAGAGCAAAAGAAGAAAAGTGGCCTTAAACTGATGAAAACGTTCGATTTTGGGCTGCAGAAATGAGCTCAGCAAGCATGCCTGCTGCCCCCGTCGTAGAGCTCTCAGAGAGCTTTGCAACGGTATGCTGTGCACTGCGTAAGTCCTTGCGGATCAAAAGTTATCGGCACCGGAGCGACAGAGACCTGGTCACAAACCCTATGCCCTCGGTTTGTGGGCCTGGCCTCTACGTGAAGCGAAGTTGTCTTGCCCAATGTTCCGTGGGATTCGGTAATAGAGATTTGGTGGATAAAGTATCTTGGCAACCTTAACCTGGGCAAAAAAAATTGAAAAAGGGGTGCAACACGAGGACTTCCAAGGGGGTCACACATCCTAGTACTATTCTCGCGCAAGAACGCTTAACTTCGGAGTTCTGATGGGATTCGGTGCATTAGTGCTGGTATGATCGTACCCTTCATGTTGAGGGCACAATTCCTATATGTGCTAACGGTTCACTGTGCCAGCCTAGAGAGATGGCCCATTCAAAAGGCCCAATGGGCTTAACGACAACCCATCCGCTTCAACAACGCAGCATCCTCGCAAGACATGACATAGAGATATTGTAGGGCCTTCTGATGCCCCGTGAGTCCGGTTGTCGTCCTTTTAACAGCTCACGACGTACGATCCGAGATGAAAAAACAGAGCAAAAGAAGAAAAGTGGCCTGAAACTGTTGAAAACATTCGATTTTGGGCTCCAAAAAGGGTACAGTGAGCAAGCTGGCTGCCCCCGTCGTAGATCTCTCAGAGAGCTTTGCAACGGTATGTTGTGCGCCGTGTAACTCCTTAAGGATCAAAATTTATGGGCACCGGAGCGACAGAGACCTGGTCACAAACCCTATACCCTCAGTTTGCAAGCCCGGCCTCTACGTGAAGCGAAGTTGTCTTGCCCAATGTTCCGTGGGATTCGGTAATAGAGATTTGGTGGATAAAGTATCTTGGCAACCTTAACCTAGGCAAAAAAAATTGAAAAGGGGGTGCAACACGAGGACTTCCCAGGGGGTCACCCATCCTAGTACTATTCTCGCCCAAGCACGCTTAACTTCAGAGTTCTAATGGGATCCGGTGCATTAGTGATGGTATGATCGCACACGTCATGTTGGGGGTAGAATTCCTTTTTGTGTAAACGGATCACAGTCCCAGCCTAGAGATATGGCCCATTCTGAAGGCCCAATGGGCATAACAATAACCCATCCGCTTTAACAACACAACATCATCGCAAGACGTGATATCGACACGTTGTAGGGCCTTCTGATGTCCCGCGAGTCAGGTTGTCGTCCTTTTAACAGCACACGACGTACGATCCGAGACGAAAAACAGAGCAAAAGAAGAAAAGTGGCCTGAAACTAATGAAAACGTTCGATTTTGGACTCCTAAAAGGGCACATCAAGCAAGCTGGCTGCCCCCGTCGTAGAGCTCTTAGAGAGCTTTGCAACGGTATGTTGTGCGCCGCGTAACTCTTTACGGATCAAAAGTTATGGGCACCGGAGCGACAAAGACCTGGTCACAAATGCTACGCCCTTGATTTGTGGGCCCGGCCTCTGCGTGAAGCGAAGTTGTCTTGCCCAATCTTCCGTGGGATTCGGTAATAGAGATTTGGTGGATAAAGTATCTTGGCAACCTTAACCAGGGCAAGAAAAATTGAAAAGGAGGTCACCCATCCAAGTACTACTCTCACCCAAGCACGCTTAACTTCGGAGTTCTGATGGGATCCGGTGCATTATTGCTGGTATGATCGCACCCGTCATGTTGAGGGCAGAATTCCTATATGTGTTAACGGTTCATAGTGCCAGCGAGAGAGATGGCCCATTCAAAAGGCCCAATGGGCTTAACGACAACCCATCCGCTTCAACAATGCTGCATCCTCACAAGACGTGACATCGACACGTTGTAGGGCCCTCTGATGTCCCACGAGTCAGGTTGTCCTACTTTTAACAGCTAATGACGTACGATCCAAGAAGGAAAAACAGAGCAAAAGAAGAAAAGTGGCCTGAAACTGATGAAAACGTTCAATTTTGGGCTCCAAACAGGACAAAGTGAGCAAGCTGGCTGCCCCCGTCGTAGAGCTCTCAGAGAGCTTGGTAACGGTATGTCGTGCGCCGTGTAACTCCTTACTGATCAAAAGTTATGGGCACCGTAGCGACGAAGACCTAGTCACAAACCCTACGCCCTCGGTTTGCGGGCCCGGCCTCTAGGTGAAGCGAAGTTGTCTTGCCCAATGTTCCGTGGGATTCGGTAATAGAGTTTTGGTGGATAAAGTATCTTGGCAACCCTAACCAGGGATAAAAAAAAATTGACAAGGGGGTGCAACAGGAGGACTTCCCAGGGGGTCACCCATCCTAGTACTACTCTTGCCCAAACACGCTTAACATTGGAGTTTTGATGGGATCCGATGCATTAGTGCTGGTATGATCGCACCTGTCATGTTGAGGGCACAATTCCTATATGTGTTAACGGTTCATCGTGCCAGCCTAGAGAGATGGCCCATTCAAAAGGCCAAATGGGCTTAACGACATCCCATCTGCTTCAACAACGCAGCATCCTCGCAAGACGTGATATCAACACGTTGTAAAGCCCTCTAAAGTACCGCGAGTAAGGTTGTCGTCCTTTTAATAGCTCACGACGTATGATCCAGGACTGAAAAATAGGGTAAAAGAAGAAAAGTGGCTTGAAAATGATGAAAACGTTCGATTTTGGGCTGCAGAAATGAGCTCAGCAAGCAAGCCTGCTGCCCCCCGTCGTAGAGCTCTCAGAGAGCTTTGCAACGGTATGCTGTGCACCGCGTAACTCCTTGCGGATCAAAAGTTATGGGCACCGGAGCAACGGAGACCTGGTCACAAACCCTACGCCCTTAGTTTGCGGGTTCGGCCTCTCCATGAAGCGAAGTTGTCTTGCCCAATGTTCTGTGGGATTTGGTAATAGAGATTTGGTGGATAGTTTCTTGGCAACCCTAACTAGGGCAAAAAAAATTGAAAAGGGGGTACAACATGAGGACTTCGCAGGGGGTCACCCATCCTTGTACTACTCTCCCCAAAGCACGCTTAACTTCGGAGTTCTGATAGGATTCGGTGCATTAGTGCTGGTATGATCGCACCTGTCATGTTGAGGGCACAATTCCTATATGTGTTAACGGTTCACAGTGCCAGCCTAGAGAGATGGCCCATTCAAAAGGCCCAAGGGGCTCAACGACAACCCTTCCGCTTCAACAACGCAGCATCCTCGCAGGACGTGATATCGACACATTGTAGGGCCCTCTAATTTATAGCGAGTCAGGTTGTCATCCTTTTAACAGCTCACGACATACAATCCGAGATGGAAAAACAGGGCAAAAGAAGAAAAGTGGCCTGAAACTGATGAAAACGTTCGATTTTGGGCTCCAAAAATAGGCATAATGTGCAAGCTCGCTACCACTGTCGTAGAGCGCTCAGAGAGCTTTGCAACCGAAAGCTGTGCGCCGTGTAACTCCTAACGAATCAAAACTTATGGACACCGGAACGACGGAGACCTGGCCACAAACCCTACGCCCTCGGTTTGCGGGCCCGACATCTACGTGAAGCGAAGTTGTATTGCGCAATGTTCTGTGTGATTCGGGAATAGAAATTTGGTGGATAAAGTATCTTGGCAACCCTAACCAGGGCAAAAAAAATTGAAAAGGGGGTGCAACACGAGGACTTCCCAAGGGGTCACCCATCCTAGTACTACTATCGTCCAAGCACGCTTAACTTCGAAGTTCTGATGGGATCCGGTGCATTAGTGCTGGTATGATCGCACCCGTCATGTTGAGGGCACAATTCCTTTATTTGTTAACGGTTCACTGTCCCAACCTAGAGAGATGGCCCATTCAAAAGGCCCAATGGGCTTAACAACAACCCATCCTCTTCAACAACGCAGCACCCGCGCAAGACATGATATCGACACGTTGTAGGGCCCTCTGATGTCCGGCGAGTCAGGTCGTCGTCCTTTTAACAGCTCACGACGTACGATCCAGGACGGAAAAATAGAGCAAACGAACAAAAGTGGCCTGAAACTGATTAAAACATTCAATTTAAGGCTACAAAAACGGGCACAGCGAGCAAGCTGGCTGCCCCCGTCCTAGAGCTCTCAGAGAGCTTTGCAACGGTATGCTGTGCGCAGGGAAACTCCTTACGGATCAAAAGTTATGGGCACCGGAGCGACGGAGACCTGGTCACAAACCCTATGCCCTCGGTTTGCGAGCCCGGCCTCTAGGTGAAGCGAAGTTGTCTTGCCCAATGTTCCGTGGGATTTGGTAATAAAGCTTTGATGGATAAAGTATCTTGGCAACCCTAACCAGGGCAAAAAAAATTGAAAATGGGGTGGAACACGAGGACTTCCAAGGGGGTCACCCATCCTAGTACTACTCTCGCCCACGCACGCTTAACTTCGGAGTTCTGATGGGATCTGGTGCATTAGTGCTGGTATGATCACACCCGTCATGTTGAGGGCACAATTCCTATATGTGTTAACGGTTCACTGTCCCAACCTAGAGAGATGGCCCATTCAAAAGGCCCAATGGGCTTAACAACAACCCATCCTCTTCGACAACGCAGCATCTGTGCAAGACATGATATCGACACGTTGTAGGGCCCTCTGATGTCCGGCGAGCCAGGTCGTCGTCCTTTTAACAGCTCACGACGTACGATCCAGGACGGAAAAATAGAGCAAACGAACAAAAGTGGCCTGAAACTAATTAAAACATTCGATTTTAGGCTACAAAATCGGGCACAGCAAGCAAGCTGGCTTCCCCCACCCTAGAGCTCTCAGAGAGCTTTGCAACGGTATATTGTGCGCAGCGTAATTCCTTACGGATCAAAAGTTATGGGCACCGAAGCGATGGAGACTTGGTCACAAACCCTACGCCCTCGGTTTGCACGCCCGGCCTCTACGTGAAGCGAAGTTGTCTTGCCCAATGTTCCATGGGATTCGGTAATAGGGATTTGGTGGATAAAGTATCTTGGCAACTCTAACCAGGGCAAAAAAAATTGAAAAGTGTGTGTAACACGAGGACTTCCCAGGGGGTCACCCATCTTAGTACTACTCTCGCCCAAGCACGCTTACCTTCGGAGTTCTGATGGGATCTGGTGCATTAGTGCTGGTATGATCACACCCGTTATGTTGAGGGCACAATTCCGATATGTGTTAACGGTTCACAATGCCAGCCTAGAGAGATGGCTCATTCAAAAGGCCCAATGGGCTCAACGACAACCCTTCCGCTTCAACAACGCAACATCCTCGCAAGACGTGATATCGACACATTGTAGGGCCCTCTAATGCACCACGAGTCAGGTTGTCGTCATTTTAACAGCTCACGACATACAATCCGGGATGGAAAAATAGGGCAAAAGAAGAAAAGTGGCCTGAAAGTAATGAAAACGTTCGATTTTGGGCTCCAAAAACAGGCATAGCGTGCAAGCTCGCTGCCACCGTCGTAGAGCTCTCAGAGAGCTTTGCAATGGTAAGCTGTGTGCCGCGTAACTCCTAATGGATCAAAAGTTGTGGACACCGGAGCGATGGAGACCTGGCCACAAACCCTACGCCCTCGGTTTGAGGGCCGGACATCAACGTGAAGCGAAGTTGTCTTGCGCAATATTCTGTGGGATTCGATAATAGAAATTTGGTGGATAAAGTATCTTGGCAACCCTAACCATGGCAAAAAAAATTGAAAAGGGGGTCCGACACGAGGCCTCCCCAGGGGGCCACCCATCCTATTACTCCTCTCGGCCAAGCACGCTTCACTTCGGAGTTCGGATGGGATCCGGTGCATTAGTGCTGGTATGATCACACCCGTCATGTCGAGGGCAAAATTCCTATATGTTTTAACGGTTCACAGTCCCAACCTAGAGAGATGGCCCATTCAAAAGGCCCAATGGGCTTAACAACAACCCATCCCCTTAAACAACGCAGCACCCGCGCAAGACATGATATCGACACGTAGAGCCCTCTGATGTCCTGCGAGTCAGGTCGTCATCCTTTTAACAGCTCACGACGTACGATCTAGGACGGAAAAGTAGAGCAAACGAACAAAAGTGGCCTGAAACTGATTAAAACATTCAATTTAAGGCTACAAAAATGGGCACAGCGAGCAAGCTGTCTACCCCCGTCCTAGAGCTCTCAGAGAGCTTTGCAACGGTATGCTGTGCGCAGTGTAACTCCTTACGGATCAAAAGTTATGGGCATCGGAGCGACGGAGACCTGGTCACAAACCCTACGCCCTCGGTTTGCGAGCCCGGCCGAAGTTGTCATGCCCAATGTTCCGTGGGATTAGGTAAAAAAGCTTTGATGGATAAAGTATCTTGGCAACCCTAACCAGGGCAAAAAAAATTGAAAATGGGGTGGAACACGAGGACTTCCAAGGGGGTCACACATCCTAGTACTACTCTCGCCCAAGCACGCTTAACTTCGGAGTTCTGATGGGATCCGGTGCATTAGTGCTGGTATGATCACACCCGTCATGTTGAGGGCACAATTCCTATATGTGTTAACGGTTCACAGTCCCAACCTAGTGAGATGGCCCATTCAAAAGGCCCAATGGGCTTAACAACAACCCATCCTCTTAAACAACGCAGCACCCGCGCAAGACATGATATCGACACGTTGTAGGGCCCTCTGATGTCCGGCGAGTCAGGTCGTCGTCCTTTTAACAGCTCACGACGTACGATCCAGGACAAAAAAATTGAGCAAACGAACAAAAGTGGCCTGAAACTGATTAAAACATTCGATTTTAGGCTACAAAATTGGGCACAGCAAGCAAGCTGGCTTCCCCCACCCTAGAGCTCTCAGAGAGCTTTGCAACGGTATATTGTGCGCAGCGTAACTCCTTACGGATCAAAAGTTATGGGCACCAGAGCGACGGAGACCTGGTCACAAACCCTACGCCCTCGGTTTGCGAGCCAGGCCTCTAGGTGAAGCGAAGTTGTCTTGTCCAATGTTCCGTGGGATTCGGTAATAAAGATTTGGTGGATAAAGTATCTTGGCAACCCTAACCAGGGCAAAAAAAATTGAAAATGGGGTGCAACACGAGGACTTCCCAGGGGGGCACCCATCCTAGTACTACTCTCGCCCAAGCACGCTTAACTTCGGAGTTCTGATGAGATCCGGTGCAATAGTGCTGGTATGATCCCACCCGTTATATTGAGGGCACAATTCCTATATGTGTTAACGGTTCACAATGCTAGCCTAGATAGATGGCCCATTCAAAAGGCCCAATGGGCTTAACGAAAACCCATCCGCTTCAAGAACGCAGCATCCTCACAAGACGTGATATCGACACGTTGTAGGGCCCTCTGACGTCCCGCGAGTCAAGTTGTCGTCCTTTCAAATGCTCACGACGTACGATCCAGGACGAAAAGATAGGGCAAAAGAAGAAAAGTTGCATGAAACTGATGAAAACGTTTGATTTTGGTCTCCAAAAACTGGCATAGCGAGCATGCTCACTGCCCCCGTCGTTGAGCTCACAGAGAGCTTTGCTACGATATGTTGTGCGCCGCGTAACTCTTTACGGATAAAAAGTTATGGGCACCAGAGCGACGGAGACCTGGTCACAAACTCAACGCCCTCGGCTTGCGGGCCCGGCCTCTACGTGAAGCGAAGTTGTCTTGCCCAATGTTCCGTGGGATTCGGTAATAGAGATTTGGTGGTTAAAGTATCTTGGCAACCCCAACCTGGGAAAAAAAAATTGAAAAGGGGGTGCAACACGATTACTTCCCACGGGGTCACCCATCCTAGTACTACTCTCACCCAAGCACGCTTAACTTCGGAGTTCTGATGGGATCTGGTGCATTAGTACTGGTATGATCGCACCCATAATGTTTAGGGCACAATTCCTATATGTGTTAATGGTTCACACTCCCAGCCTAGTGAGATGACCCATTCAAAAGGCCCAATTGGCTTAAAGACAACCCATCCACTTCAACAACGTAGCATCCTCGCAAAACGTGATATCGACACGTTGTAGGGCACTCTGATGTCCCGCGAGTCAGGTTGTCATCCTTTTAACAACTCACAACGTACGATTCGGGACGGAAAAATAGAGCAAACGAACAAAAGTGGCCTGAAACTAATGAAAACATTCGATTTTGGGCTCCAAAAATGGGCACACCGAGCAAGCTGGCTGCCCTCGTCGTAGAGCTCTCAAAGTGCTTTGCAACGGTATGCTGTGCGTCGCGTAACTCCTTACGGAACAAAAGTTATGGGCACCGGAGCGACGGAGACCTGGTCACAAATCCTACGCCCTCGTTTTGCGGGCACGGCCTCTAGTTTAAGCGAAGTTGTCTTGCCCAATGTTCCGTGGGATTCGGTAATAAAGATTTGGTGGATAAAGTATCTTGGCAACCCTAACCAGGGCAAAAAAAATTGAAAAGGGGGTGCAACACGAGGACTTCCCAAGGGGTCACCCATCCTAGTACTACTCTCACCCAAGTGCGCTTAACTTCGGAGTTCTGATGGGATCAGGTGCATTAGTACTGGTATGATCGCACCTATCATGTTGAGGGCACAATTCCTATATGTGTTAACGGTTCACAGTGCCAGCCTAGAGAGATGGCCAATTCAAAAGGCCCAACGGGCTTAACTACAACCCATCCGCTTCAACAACGTAGCATCCTGACAAGACGTGATATCAACACGTTGTAGGGCCCCCTAATGTACCGCGTGTCAGGTTGTCGACCTTTTAACTACTCACGACATACGATCTGGGATGAAAAAATAGGACAAAAGAAGAAAAGTGGCATGAAACTGATGAAAACGTTTGATTTTGGTCTCCAAAAACTTGCACAACGAGCTTGCTCACTGCCCCTATCGTAGAACTCTCAAAGGGCTTTGCAACGGTATGCTGTGCGCCGCGTAACTCCTTACGGATCAAAAGTTATGGGCACCGGAGCGACGGAGACTTGGTCACAAACACTACGCCCTCGGTTTACGGGCCCGGCCTCTACGTGATGCGAAGTTGTCTTGCCCAATGTTCCGTGGGATTCGGTAATACAGATTTCGTGGATAAAGTATCTTGGCAACCCTAACCAGGGAAAAAAAATTGAAAAGGGGTGCAACACGAGGACTTCCCAGGGGGTCACCCATCCTAGGACTACTCTCGCCCAAGCACGCTTAACTTCGGAGTTATGATGGGATCTGGTGCATTAGTGCTGGTATGATCGTACCCATCATGTTGAGGGCACAATTCTTATATGTGTTAGCGGTTCACAGTCCCAGCCTAGAGAGATGGCCCATTCAAAAGGCCCAATGGGCTTAACGACAACCCATCCGCTTTAAAAACGCAGCATCTTCGCAAGACGTGATATCGGCACGTTGTAGGGCCTTCTGATGTACCTCGAGTCAGGTTGTCGTCCTTTTAACATCTCCCGACGTACGATCCGGGACGAAAAAACAGGGCAAAAGAAGAAAAGTGGCCTGAAACTGAAGAAAACGTTCGATTTTGGTCTTCAAAAATGGGCATAGCGAGCTAGCTCGCTGCCCCCGTCGTAGAGCTCTCAGAGAACTTTGCAACGGTATACTGTGCGCCACATAACTCCTTATGAATCAAAAGTTATGGGTACCGGAGAGACGGAGACCTGGTCACAAACCCAACGCCCTCGGTTTGCGGACCCGGCCTCTACGTTAAGCGAAGTTGTCTTGCCCAATGTTCCGTGGGATTCAGTAATAGAGATTTGGTGGATAAAGTATCTTGGCGACCCCAACCAGGAAAAAAAAAATTGAAAAGGGGTGCAACACGAGGACTTCCCACGGGGTCACCCACCCAAGTACTACTCTCGCTCAAGCACGCTTAACTTTGGACTTCTGATGGGATCCGGTGGATTAGTGCTGGTATGATCGCACCCGTTATGTTGAGGGCACAATTCCTATATGTGTTAACGGTTCACAGTGCTAGCGTAGAGAGATGGTCGATTCAGAAGGCCCAATGGGCTTAACGACAACCCATACACTTCAACAACGTAGCATCCTCGCAAGACGTGATATCGACAAGTTGTAGGGCCCTTTGATGTACCACGAGTCAGGTTGTCATCCTTTTAATAGCTCACGACATACGATACGGGATGGAAAAAAAGGGCAAAAGAAGAAAAGGGGCCTAAAACTGATGAAAACGTTCGATTTTGGGCTCCAAAAAGGGGCACAGCGAGCAAGCTCGCTACCCCCGTCGTAAAGCTCTCAAAGAGCTTTGCAACGGTATGCTGTGCTGCGTAACTCCTTACAGATCAAAAGTTATGGGCACCGGAGTGACGGAGACCTGGTCATAAGCCCTACGCCCTCAGTTTGTGGGCCCGGCCTCTAGGTGAAGCGAAGTTGTCTTGCCCAATGTTCCTTGGGATTCAGTAATAAAGATTTGGTGGATAAAGTATCTTGGCAACCCTAACCGGGGCAAAAAAAAATTGAAAAGGGGGTGCAACACGAGGACTTCCCATGGGGTCACCCATCCTAGTACTACTCTCGCCCAAGCATCCTTAACTTCAGATTCCGATGCGATCCCGGGCATTAGTACTGGCATGATCGCACCCGTCATGTTGAGGGGCCAATTCTTATATGTGTTAACAGTTCACAGTGCCAGCCTTGTGAGATGGCCCATTCAAAAGGTCCAATTGGCTTAACGACAACCCATCTGCTTCAACAACGCAGCGTCCTCGCAAGACGTGGTATCGACACATTGTAGGGTCCTCTGATGTACCGCGAGTCATGTTGTCGTCCTTTTAACAGCTCACGACATACGATCCGGGATGAAAAAACAGGACAAAAGAAGAAAAATAGATTGAAACTGAACAAAAAGGGGCATAGTGAGCAAGCTCGCTGCCCCCGTCGTAGAGCTCTCAGAGAGCTTTGCAACGGTATGCAGTGCACCCCATCACTCTTTACGGATCAAAAGTTATGGTCACCGGAGCGACGGAGACCTGGTCACAAACCCTACGCTCCCGGTTTGTGGGCCCGGCCTCTACGTGAAGCGAAGTTGTCTTGCACAATCTTTCGTGGGATTCGGTAATAGATATTTGGTGGATAAAGTATCTTGGCAACCCCAACGAGGGCAAAAAAGATTGAAAAGGGGGTGCAACACAAGGGGTCACCCATCCTAGTACTACTCTCGCCTAAACACGCTTAACTTCAGAGTTTTGATGGGATCCGATGCATTAGTGCTGGTATGATCGCACCCGTCATGTTGAGAGCACAATTCTAATATGTGTTACCGGTTCACAGTCCCAGCCTAGAGAGATGGCCCATTGAAAAGGCCCAATGGGCTTAACGATAACCCATCCGCTTCAACAACGCAGCATCCTCGCAAGTCGTGATATCGACACGTTGTAGGGCCCTCTGATGTCCCACGAGTCAGGTTGTCGTCCTTTTAGCAGCTCACGACGTACGATCCGGGATGAAAAAAGAGAGCAAAAGAACAAAAGTGGCCAGAAACTGATGAAAACGTTCGATTTTGGGATCCAAAAATGGGCAAAGCGAGCAAGCTCGCTAGCCCCGTCGTAGAGCTCTCAGAGAGCTCTGCAACGGTATGCTGTGCGCTGCGTAACTCCCTACTGATCAAAAGTTATGGGCATCGGAGCGACGGAGACCTGGTCACAAACCCTACGCCTTCGGTTTGCGGGCCCGACCTCTATGTGAAGCGAAGTTGTCTTTGTCACGCCCCAACCCGACCTATAAAGGTTAGACTAGGGTGTGATCTAAACAATCAAGTCCTTTCACATTTTTAATCATTCTAGGAGGTTTAACACTTAACGTTTTATTCTAGACTCCAAAACTTTCCGGAAATCCGGCAGCATGATGGCTGTAATTGAGCTCTTTGTTTTGACCTAAATTTTCTAACAGCCTCAAAATTTACCATTTCAAATTCAATTCCAGCTAAGATTACTATTATTCCATCAATTGAATTGCCTATTGGTTAATTCGACATCCCATTGATTTATAACCTAACATGATACTATGTCTCGTTTGTCCATTTATTCTCATTTCAAAATATACCTGTTGATCTTAGCTTATTGGCGAGTACCTGCTGAGATTGGATAAGTTCATTAACCTATTTCTTAACTAAGCATCATAACCTGTGATAGATACTAGCGGTAGTAAAAGCAAAACGATCATAGTAGTGTCATGTCTAGTATCAGTCTACTTAAAATAAGTACAACCCAAAATTAGACCCCAAATTACAGCGGGGGTCTTTTACATCACAAGCAACAACAACATAAGGGAAATAGTCTTTAAGTAACAAAAGTTCACAAGAAGTCACGTTCAAGCAAAACAACGATAACAAGCAACCATTCCAGAGGTTCATCATTAGGTACATTGAACTCGGGTTCCTGTGCCTGTTCTTCTTCACCTGAAATGATGAAAGAGGGTGAGTCCTTATGAACTCAGCGAGGGGGAACGAGAAATAAGTTTGAAACTCATTTTCCGGTTAAACTTATGAAAATCCCTTTTTCAAACATGAATACAACAGAAGTACAAGTACAGAAATACAAATACAGAAACAGGAATACCAGTCTTTCCTCTCCGAGGTTCTCTTGGATCCAAGCGGGAGTACTTATACGTATAATAAAAAGGATACGGTGAGCTTTTGCTCTCAGATCAGATCCAGGATCAACTGTTGCGGCCGACTTCAAATCATCCCCCAAACACACCAAGTGGGTGTACTCCGGATGTACCCCAAAATCCTACGACCCAACTCTCCGAGGAAGTCTAGCCCCCAAGCGAGAGAGGGAATGGGACCATGGTGGTCACGGTATCACCGGCAAGCCCGATGCCGCCCGGCGTACGTGATCGCTACCATGCCGACAGGAAAGGTTGCAACCTTGTATGCAATGCACATTTATGACAGGTAATATATATCACAGAGGGAGGACAACAAAGTAGGTCACCTCCGGAGAGTCATAAGATTGCACATTGACAGATAAACAAGCAGGACACGATAAGACAGGAATTTTCACTTGAAAGGCATATAGAGTTATATGGAAATTAAACGGGCAGCCATGTAACACATGTAAAACAGGCCATATAACTCATTAAATAGTCCACGCAATCAAGTGATAAGATTACTCAACATGCAATGATATCAACATGGGTTCAAATGCAAGAAAAGCTTATTTGTCAACATGCAGTGGTCAAGATCACTTTTAAAGTTATAAAACAGTTACGGGCAGCCCACGCAATGTACAGTTTCTTAACAATATCTAATGGTTAACACTTAGCAAGAATACTTAGTCATTAGGGTTTCTATTTCATGCATAATCGTGCGATCAAAACCCTAAGTCAACTTAACATCATTCCCAAGTCATGCATCAATCAATTCATACAACCTCAAGTGCTCAAAACAGTCCACATAATGTTCCAACACCACATTTCCAAGCAATTAGTGCCACAAAAGAGGTTACAATAGTTTTCCAAGCACATAGCTAAGTGGAACACTCACTGCAATAGGCTGTTTTCTCATGATCAATAGGGTAATCAAACAATCTCCAAATACTTTGAATAAGCTGTTAAATTAAAGCTTAAGAAGTAAACTAAAATCAGAAACAAGCCTTCAATCAATTGGAGTTCAGAATCATTAGTTATAACCGAAACAGTGAGGTAACACAAAACTGTCCAGATTTGAACACTTTTCAGAAAATGACGTTTTTGAGGTCCTTAGAGTCATTTTTAGCTTTGGTCTATTTCTGAAAAAGTTGTCCAGAACTGAAAAATCTAGCAGCACACCAATTTTCATGCATTTTTGACAAAATTTACTAAGTCAAATATGGTTCGTTCCACAAGGTCAGTGCATCTGCCAAAACCTGATTCATTTTTTCCAGATTTCCAGATTTGGTCACATTTTAATGATTTGACACTTTGAGGACCTTAGAGTCAAAATTTGCTTCGACCTATTTCTGGGAAAAATGTTCAAAACTGCACAAACTAGTCACCTACCAATTTTCAAGAATTTTCAACACCATTTTCTTAGCTAAACTTACCTCGAACAGACTGGTCAGAGAGCTGTCACATAAATTCGACTTCACCTAGCATCATTTTCAAGCCAAGTTCTTGCCATGCATGGTTGTTTAAGCTCATGGACGACCACATAACTCAAGTACAGGAGCAAATATACTCATTTGTGAACATGCATGTGAAATTTCAAATAGTTTTCAAAAGCTTTTAACCCTCACCTTTGCAATCAACCAAACTATGTTAAAAACCCCGGTTGAAGCTCAAATCTGTTCTTCTCCTTGCTTGGCTGAGATTTCAACTTGGTTTTCTCTATTTTTCCTAGCCTAGTGATCAACCTCTTAGTGCATGCATGTAGTCAAAACATGAAGAAAAGAAATGAATGTCAAGAAGCTTACCTAAAGCCGAAATGAAGCTTCAAATGCGCATGCAAGAAAAATTTTCGAACTCTAGCTTGATTGCTTGGTTTTCTTGGTGGTTTGCTTGCCTTGCTCGACCAAGGTGTGATGAGGATGAACAAGGATGATGAGAGTTCAGCCAAGGACCGAAATGGAGAGAGAAGAATGAGAGGAGAGAGAGTTTGTGAGAGGAAATGAGAGAAATGACAAAGAAATGATGGTCTTGGCAATTTTTGAGGTGTATGTCGGCATTGGGCTTCAAAATTCTGCAATTTGTGTCTCCAATGTGATATTTTGAAATTGTTAGGATGGGCAAGGATGAAGTGGCCGAAAATTTGTGCAAGTGGAAGGATTTTTGAGCAATTTTTTAATGGCTTTGTGTCATAAGTTGTCTTGGCATGCATTAGAATAAAGAATTTTTTGCTCAAACCTTGTGCAAGACCATGGTATGGTCGGCCAAGGCTAATAAAATGGCTGAATTTGTGTCATCTTTTGGGTGTTGATTGTTGTGTGTTGAATTTGCAAAAAGAACAAAGAATAAAGAATAAGGAATGTCTAGTGTTTGGTGCCTTTTTGTCTTCTAGTGAATGGAATTTTGATTATTATATTGTTAGTGGATTTTGTAGAATTGTTTAATAGTCTAGTGTTTCGTGAAAGATGCTTTCTTGATTAGTGTATAGGCACGCTTTTCTAGGTTTAGGGCACGCACTTCGAGGTAGGACACAAACTACGAGACGAACGCACGTTTTTCAAGTAAACGCACGTAACCCTATATGAATGCACGAAATTCAATGCAAGGCACACAAAACTAAATATAATTCTTAAACCTAGGTCATGGCACGCAAATCTAGGTTAGGGCACACGAATTTAGGTTTCGCACGCAAATCGGGGTCAGGCCTCACAGTCTTGCCCAATGTTCCGTGGGATTCGGTAATAGAAATTTGGTGGATAAAGTATCTTGGCAACCCTAACCAGGGCAATAAAAATTGAAAAGGGGGTGCAACGCGAGGACTTCCTACGGGGTCACCCATCCTAGTACTACTCTCGCCCAAGCACGCTTAACTTCGGAGTTCTGATGGGATCCGGTGCATTAGTGCTGGTATGATCGCAACCATCATGTTGAGGGAAAAATTCCTATATCTGTTAATGGTTCACAGTCCCAGCCTAGAGAGATGGCCCATTCAAAAGGCCCAATGGGCTTAACGACAGCCCATCCGCTTCAACAACGAAGCATCCTCGCAAGATATGATATCGACATGTTGTAGGGCATTCTGATGTACCATGAGTCAGGTTGTCGTCCTTTTAACAGCTCACGACGTACGATCCGAGACGGAAAAACAGGGCAAAAGAAGGAAAGTGGCCTGAAACTGATGAAAATGTTCGATTTTGGGTCCCAAAAATGGGCACAGCAAGCAAGCTAGCTGCCCCCGTCGTAGAGCTCTCAAAGAGCTTTGCTACGATATGCTGTACGCCACGTAACTCCTTACGGATCAAAAGTTATGGGCACCGGAGCGACGGAGACCTGGTCACAAACCCTACGCCTTCGGTTTGCTGGCCTGGCCTCTACGTGAAGCGAAGTTGTCTTGCCAATTGTTCCGTGGGATTCGGTAATAGAAATTTGGTCAATAAAGTATCTTGGCAACCCTAACCAGGGCAAAAAAAATTGGAAAGGGGGTGTAGTACGAGGACTTCCCAGGGGGTCACCCATCCTAGTACTACTCTCGCCCAAGCACGCTTAACTTCGACGTTTTGATGGGATCCGATGCATTAGTGCTGGTATGATCGCACCCGTCATGTTGAGGGCACAATTCCTATATGTGTTAACGGTTCACAATGCCAGCCTATAGAGATGGCCCATTCAAAAAGCCCAATGGGCTTAACGATAACCCATCCGCTTCAACAACGCAGCATCCTCACAAGATGTGATATCGACACGTTTTAGGGCCGTCTGATGTACTGCGAGTCAGGTTGTCATCCTTTTACCAGCTCACGACGTACGATCCGGGACGGAAAAATAGAGCAAAAGAAGAAAAGTGGCCTAAAACTGATGAAAATGTTCCATTTTGGGCTCCAAAAACTAGCACAGCGAGCAAGCTCACTGCCCCCGTCGTAGGGCCCTCAAAGACCTTTGCAACGGCATGTTGGGCGCCGCGTAACTCCTTACGGATCAAAAGTTATGGGCACCGGAGCGACGAAAACCTGGTCATAAACCCTACGCCCTCGATTTTTCGGGCCCGGCCTCTATGTGAAGTGAAGTTGTCTTGCCCAATGTTCCGTGGGATTCGGTAATAGTGATTTGGTGGATAAAGTATCTTGGCAACCCTAACCAGGGCAAAAAAAAATGAGAAGGGGGTGCAGCACGAGGACTTCCTAGGGGTCACCCATCCTAGTACTACTCTCGACCAAGCACGCTTAACTTCGGAGTTCTGATGGGATCTGGTGCATTAGTGCTGGTATGATCGCGCCCGTCATGTTGAGGGCACAATTCCTATATGTGTTAACGGTTCACAGTGCCAGCTTAGAGAGATGGCCTATTCAATAGGCCCAATGGGCTTAACGATAACCCATCCGCTTCAACAACGCAGCATCCTCGCAAGACGTGATATCGACACGTTGTAGGGCCATTTGATGTACCGCGAATCAGGTTGTCGTCCTTTTAGCAGGTCACGACGTACGATCCGGGACAGAGAAATAGGGCAAATGAACAAAAGTGGCTTGAAACTGATGAAAACGTTCGAATTTGGGCTCCAAAAATGGGCACAGCGAGCATGCTCACTGCCGCGGTCGTAGAGCTCTCAAAGAGCTTTGCAATGGTATGTTGTGCGACGCGTAACTCCTTACGGAACAAAAGTTATGGGCACCGGAGCGACCGAGACCACGTCACACACCCTACGCCTTCGGTTTGCGGGCCCAGCCTCTACGTGAAACGAAGTTGTCTTGCCCAATGTTCCGTGGGATTTGGTATTAGGGATTCGGTGGATAAAGTATCTTGGCACCCCTAACCAAGGCAAAAAAAATTGAAAAAGGGGTGCAACACGAGGACTTCCCAGGGGGTCACCCATCCTAGTACTACACTCGCCCAAGCACGCTTAAGTTCGGGGTTCTTATGGGATCCAGTGCATTACTGCTAGTATGATCGCACCCGTCATGTTGAGGGCACAATTCCTATATGTGTTAACGGTTCACAGTGACAGCCTAGAGAGACGGCCCATTCAAAAGGCCCAATGGGCTTAACCACAACCCATCCGCTTCAACAAAGCAGCATCCTCCCAAGACATGATATCGACACATTGTAGGGCTCTCTAATGTACTGCGAGTCAAGTTGTCGTCCTTTAAACAGCTCACGACGTATGATCCGGGACGGAAAAACAGGGCAAAAGAAAAAAATTGGCCTGAAACTGATGAAAACGTTCAATTTTGGGCTCCAAAAACGGGACAGCGAGCTAGCTGGTTGCCCCCATCATAGAGCTCTCAGAGATCTTTGCAACTGTGCGCCGCGTAACTCCTTGCGAATCAAAAGTTATGGGCACCAGAGCGACGGAGACCTGGTCACAAACCCTACGCCCTCGGTTTGCTGGCCCGGCCTTTACGTGAAGTGAAGTTGTCTTGCCCAATGCTCCGTGGGATTCAGTAATAGAGATTTGGTGGATAAAGTATCTTGGCAACCCAAACCAGGGCAAAAAAAATTGAAAAGGGGGTGCAACACGAGGACTTATCCGGGGGTCACCCATCCTAGTACTACTCTCGCCCAAGCACGCTTAACTTCGGAGTTCTGATGGGATCCGGTGCATTAGTGCTGGTATGATTGTACCCATCATGTTGAGGACACAATTCCTATATGTGTTAACGGTTCACAGTCCCAGCCTAGAGGGATGGCCAATTCAAAAGGCCCAATGGGCTTAACGACAACCCATCCGCTTCAACAACGCAGCATCCTCGCAAGACGTGATATCGACACATTGTGGGGCCCTCTGATGTACGGCGAATCAGGTTGTCATCCTTTTAACAGGTCACGACGTACGATCCGAGACGGAAAAACAGGGGAAAAGAAGAAAAGTGGCCTGAAACTGATGAAAACATTCAATTTTGGGCACCAAAAATGGGCATAGCGAGCAAGCTGGCTGCCCCCGTTGTAGAGCTCTCAAAGGGCTTTGCAACGGTATGATGTGCGCCGCGTAACACCTTACGGATCAAAAGTTATGGGCATCGGAGCGACGGAGACATGGTCACAAACCCTACGCCCTCGGTTTGCTGGCCCGGCCTCTACGTGAAGCGAAGTTCTCTTGCCCAATGTTCCGTGGGATTCGGTAATAGAGATTTGGTGGATAAAGTATCTTGGCAACCCTAACCAGGGCAAAAAAAATTGAAAATGGGGTGCAGCACGAGGACTTCCCAGGGGGTCACCCATCTTAGTACTACTCTCGCCCAAGCACGCTTAACTTCGGAGTTCTGATGGGATCCGGTGCATTAGTGCTGGTATGATCGCACCCGTCATGTTGAGGGCACAATTCCTATTTGTGTTAACGATTCACAGTGCCAGTCTAGAGAGATGGCCCATTGAAAAGGCCCAATGGGCTTACCGACAACCCATCCACTTCAACAACGTAGCATCCTCACAAGATGTGATATTGTAACGTTGTAGGGCCCTCTGATGTACCACGAGTCAGGTTGTCGTCCATTTAACAACTCACGACGTACGATCCAGGACGGAAAAACAGAGCAAAAGAAGAAAAGTGGCCTGAAACTGATGAAAACATTCGATTTTGGGCTACAAAAATGGGCACAGCAAGCAAGCTTGCTGCCCCCGTCGTAGAGCTCTCAAAGAGCTTTGCAACGGTATGTTGTGCACAGCGTAATTCTGTACGGATCAAAAGTATCTTGGCAAACCTAACCACGGCAAAAAAAAATGAAAAGGGGGTGCAGCCCGAGGACTTCCCTGGGGGTCACCCATCCTAGTATTACTCTCGCACAAGCATGCTTAACTTCGGAGTTCTGATGGGATCCGGTGCATTAGTGCTGGTATAATCGCACCCGTCATGTTGAGGGCACAATTCCTATATGTGTTAATGGTTCACAGTGCCAGCCTAGAGAGATGGCCTATTGAAAACGCCCAATGGGCTTAACGACAAGCCATCCGCTTCAACAACGCAGCATCCTCGCAAGACATGATATCGACACATTGTAGGGCCCTCTAATGTACCGCGAGTCAGGTTGTCGTCCTTTTAACAGCTCACGACGTACGATCCGGGACGAAAAAATAGATCAAACGAACAAAAGTGGCCTGAAACTGATGAAAATGTTCCATTTTGGGCCCCAAAAAGGGCACAGCGAGCATTCTCGTTGCTCCCGTCGTAGAGCTCTTAGAGAGCTTTGTAACGGTATGCTGTGCGACGTGTAACTCCTTACGGATCAAAAGTTATGGGCACCGGAGCGACGGAGACCTGGTCACAAACCCTACGCCCTCGGTTTGCGGGCCCGGCCTCTACGTGAAGTGAAGTTGTCTTGCCCAATATTCCGTGGGATTCGGTAATAGAGATTTGGTGGCTAAAGTATCTTGGCAACCCTAACCAGGGCAAAAAAAATTGAAAATGGGGTGCAACACGAGGACTTCCCAGGGGGTCACCTATCCTAGTACTACTCTCGCCCAAGCACGCTTAACTTCGGAGTTCTGATGGGATCCGGTGCATTAGTGCTGGTAAGATCGCACTCGTCATGTTAAGGGCACAATTCCTATATGTTATAACGGTTCACAGTGTCAACCTAGAGAGATGGCCCATTCAAAAGGCCCAATGGGCATAACGACAACCCATCCGCTTCAACAACGCAACATCCTCGCAAGATGTGATATCGACACGTTGTAGGTCCCTCTGATGTACGGCGAGTCAGGTTGTCGACCTTTTAACAGCTCACAACGTACGATCCGGGACGAAAAAATAGAGCAAAAGAAGAAAATTGGCCTGAAACTGATGAAAACGTTCGATTTTGGGCTCAAAAAAGGTCACAACAAGCAAGCTAGCTGCCGCCGTCATAGAGCTCTCAAAGAGCTTTGCAACGGTATGCTGTTCGCCGCGTAACTCCTTACGGATCAAAAGTTATGGGCACCGGAGCGACGGAGACCTGGTCACAAACCCTACGCCCTCAGTTTGCGGGCCCGGCATCTACGTTAAGCGAAGTTGTCTTGCCCAATGTTTCATGTGATTCGGTAATAGAGATTTGGTGGATAAAGTATCTTGGCAACCCTAACCAGGGCAAATAAAATTGAAAAGGGGGTGCAGCACGAGGACTTCCAATGGGGTAACCCATCCTAGTACTACTCTCGCCCAAGCACGCTTAACTTCGGAGTTCTGATGGGATCCGTTGCATTAGTGCTGGTATGATTGCACCCATCATGTTGAGGGCACAATTCCTATATGTGTTAACGGTTCACAGTGCCAGCCTATAGAGATGGCCCATTCAAAAGGCCCAATGGGCTTAACGACAACCCATCTGCTTTAACAACGCAGCATCCTCGCAAGACGTGATATCGACACATTGAAGGGCCCTCTGATGTACCGCGATTCAGGTTGTCGTCCTTTTAACAGCTCACGACTTACGATCCGGGATGGAAAAATAGAGCAAACAAACAAAAGTGGCCTGAAACTGATGAAAACGTTCAATTTTGGGATCCAAAAATGGGCACAGTGAGCACGCTCACTGCCCCCGTCGTAGAGCTCTCAAAGAGCTTTGCAACAGTATGCTGTGGGACGCGTACCTCGTTGCGGATCAAAAGTTATGGGCACCAGAGCGACGGAGACCTGGTCGCAAACCCTACGCTCTTGGTTTGCGGGCCCAGCCTCTGCATGAAGCGAAGTTGTCTTGCCTAATGTTCCATGGGATTTGGTATTAGAGATTTGGTGGATAAAGTATCTTGGAAACCCTAACCAGGGCAAAAAAAATTGAAAAGGGGGTGCAACACGAGGACTTCCCTAGGGGTCACCCATCCTAGTACTACTCTCGTCGAAGCACGCTTAACTTTAGAGTTCTGATGGGATCCGGTGCATTAGTGCTGGTATGATCGCACCCGTCATGTTGAGAGCACAATTCCTATATGTTATAACGGTTCACAGTGCCAGCCTAGGGAGATGGCCCATTCAAAAGGCCCAACGGGCTTAACGACAACCCATCTACTTCAACAACGCAGCATCCTCGCAAGACGTGATATCGACACATTGTGGGGCCCTCTGATGTACCGCAAGTCAGGTTGTCATCCTTTTAACAGCTCTCGACGTACGATCCGAGATAGAAAAACAGGGCAAAAGAAGAAAAGTGGCCTGAAACTGATGAACGTTCGATTTTGGGCTCCCAAAACGGGCACAGCGACCATGCTCGCTGCCCCCGTCGTAGAGCTCTCAGAGCGCTTTGCAACGGTATGCTGTGCGACGCGTAACTCCTTACGGATCAAAAGTTTTGGGCACCGAAACGACGGAGACATGGTCACAAACCCTACGCCCTCGACTTGCGGGCCCAGCCTCTATGTGAAGCGAAGTTGTCTTGCCCAATGTTCCATGGGATTCGGTATTAGAGATTTGGTCGATAAAGTATGTTGGCAACCCTAACCTGGGAAAAAAAAATTGAAAAGGGGGTGCAACACGAGGACTTCCCAGGGGGTCACCCATCCTAGTATTACTCTCGCCCAAGCACGCTTAACTTCGGAGTTCTGATGGGATCCGGTGCATTAGTGCTGGTATGATCGCACCCGTCATGTTGAGGGCACAATTCCTATATGTGTTAATGGTTCACAGTGCCAACCTAGAGAGATGGCCCATTCAAAAGGCCAAATGGGCTTAACGACAACCCATCCGCTTCAAAACGCAGCATCCTCGCAAGAATTGATATCGACACGTTGTAGGTCCGTCTGATGTACGGCGAGTCAGGTTGTCGACCTTTTAACAGCTCACAACGTACGATCCGGGACGAAAAAACAGAGCAAAAGAAGAAAACTGGCTTGAAACTGAGGAGAACGTTCGATTTTGGGCTCCAAAAATGGGCACAACGAGTAAGCTAGCTGCTCCCGTTGTAGAGCTCTTAAAGAGCTTTGCAATGGTATGCTGTGCGATGCGTAACTCCTTTCGGATCAAAAGTTATGGGCACCGGAGCGACGGAGACCTGGTCACAAACCCTACGCCCTCAGTTTGCGGGCCCGGCATCTACGTTAAGCGAAGTTGTCTTGCCCAATGTTCCGTGGGATTCGGTAATAGAGATTTGGTGGATAAAGTATCTTGGCAACCCTAACCAGGGCAAAAAAAATTGAAAAGGGGGTGCAGCACGAGGACTTCCAATGGGGTAACCAATCCTAGTACTACTCTCGCCCTAGCACGCTTAACTTCGGAGTTCTGATGGCATCCGGTGCATTAGTGCTGGTATGATCGCACCCGTCATGTTGAGGGCACAATTCCTATATGTGTTAACGGTTCACAGTGCCAGCCTAGAGAGATGGCCCATTCAAAAGGCCCAATGGGCTTAACGACAACCCAGCTTCTTCAACAACGCAGCATCCTCGCAAGACGTGATATCGACACATTGAAGGGCCCTCTGATGTACCGTGAGTCAGGTTGTCATCCTTTTAACAGCTCACGACGTACGATCCGGGATGGAAAAATAGAGCAAACGAACAAAAATGGCCTGAAACTGATGAAAACGTTCGATTTTGGGATCCAAAAACGGGCACAGCGAGCACGCTCGCTGCCCCCGTCGTAGAGCTCTCAAAGTGCTTTGCAACGGTATGCTGTGGGACGCGTTCCTCGTTGCGGATCAAAAGTTATGGGCACCAGAGCGACGGAGACCTGGTCGCAAACCCTACGCTCTCGGTTTGCAGGCCCAGCCTCTGCGTGAAGCGAAGTTGTCTTGCCTAATGTTCCGTGGGATTTGGTATTAGAGATTTGGTGGATAAAGTATCTTGGAAACCCTAACCAGGGCAAAAAAAATTGAAAAAGGGGTGCAACACGAGGACTTCCCTAGGGGTCACCCATCCTAGTACTACTCTCGTCCAAGCACGCTTAACTTTGGAGTTCTGATGGGATCCGGTGCATTAGTGCTGGTATGATCGCACCCGTCATGTTGAGGGCACAATTCCTATATGTGTTAACGGTTCACAGTGCCAGCCTAGAGAGATGGCCCATTCAAAAGGCCCAATGGGCTTAACGACAACCCATCCCCTTCAACAACGCAGCATCCTCGCAAGACGTGATATCGACACATTGTGGGGCCCTCTGATGTACCGCGAGTCAGGTTGTCGTCCTTTTAACAGCTCACGACGTACGATCCAAGACGGAAAAACAGGGCAAAAGAAGAAAAGTGGCCTGAAACTGATGAAAACGTTCGATTTTGGGCTCCAAAAACGGGCACAGCGAGCACGCTCGCTGCCCTCGTCGTAGAGCTCTCAGAGAGCTTTGCAACGGTATGCTGTGCGACGCGCAACTCCTTACGGATCAAAAGTTATGGGCACCGGAACGACGGAGACCTGGTCACAAACCCTACGCCCTCGACTTGCGGGCCCAGCCTCTACGTGAAGCGAAGTTGTCTTGCCCAATGTTCCATGGGATTCGGTATTAGAGATTTGGTGGATAAAGTATCTTGGCAACCCTAACCAGGGCAAAAAAAATTGAAAAGGGGGTGCAACACGAGGATTTCCCAGGGGGTCACCCATCCTAGTACTACTCTCGCCCAAGCACGCTTAACTTCGGAGTTCTGATGGGATCTGGTGCATTAGTGCTGGTGTCACGCCCCAACCCAGCCTATAAAGGTTAGACTAGGGTGTAATATAAACATTCAAGTCCTCTCACGTACTTAATCGTTCAAGGAGGTTTAGCACTTAACGTTTTATCCTAGACTCCAAAATTTTTCGGAAAACCGACAACATATCGGCTGTAATTGGGCTCTTTGGTTTGACCTAGTTCTCTAAACGCCTCAAAATTTTCCATCTCAATTTCATTTCCAACTAAGATTACTATTTTACCATCAATTGAATTGCCTATTGGTTATTTCCACATCCCGTTTGATTTATAACCTAACACGATACTATGTCTCATTTGTTTATTTATCCTCGTTACGAAAGTACCTGTTGATCTTAGCTTAATAGCGAGTACCTGTTAAGATTGGATAAATTCATTTACTTAGTCCTTAACTAGAGCATCATAACCTCTGATAGATACTAGCGGATAATAAAAGCAAAAACGATCATAGTAGTGTCATGTCTAGCATCAGTGTAATACCCCGATCCCTCTCGAGACCGGGAGTTCTATCAATCAATCTAATCACAACCCACTTCCAAACCCGGGCAAAAATTTTAGGGAAAACGGACGGAGTCTCTCCTGTTTCCAGGAAAAAAGCAAACCTGCGACAGCATATAAGTGGACCGATACCATGTCCAAACATTCAACCACCTCAAGGCCATCCGAGCCTTGGTTCACAACAAGCAATCACCAGCAAATATACATTCATGCTTAGCAATTAAACTATACCAACCTATTGCATAAGTTAGACTATCATACCTTTCTAACTCTTTTCTTTTGGACATTACAAACATGCGTTAAAGTTAAGCTATACCAACTAGATACATAATCTAACTTATCAAACTACTTCAACAATCTAATGAAACTTAAATTACATTCCTTTTCAACATTAAATACATATAATACATAAAAGCATACTTCTTTACAACTTTGACAACTCAAGCCACATAGGCACGCAAGACAACTCTTCAAGCACGAACTTTCACGAAATCATGAACTTCCAGCTAACATGACATTTCCTGAAATGTGGTGGTGAGGAGTGAGTATACACAACACGTATACTCAGTGAGGGCGAGACAGATATCGAGGTGGAGAGAAAGAAAGTCGTGCAATGCAAATAAGGCAGTTAAGCAATACATTCAATAAAAAGGCATTCAATATAAACAACAACACAATAAACAATTAAAGAAAACATTAACACAACCAATCAAAGCTATACCACACTTTGAAGCCTATGGTTCACTCGAGCGAGTAATGTACCGATCACGATTCCGATGACTTTAACGATGACGTGCCGGCTCAACCACCTTATAACTTCAGTTTGGAATACCCCGGGAGTAACTATCAATTCTACGACCCAAATCTCTCTGGGAGGCAACCCAAGCGAGAAAGAGAATAGGACACGGAGCTAGGGCAACCAACACTGGCAACCCGAGGCCACCCAGAGAGGCCCATCACACCGCCCTAACTCTATGAATGCAATACAATATACAATGCAACAATCGAGCAATAAAGCCACACGTGGGAGAATAACAGAGTAGGTTACTCTCGCACGCAATAGCAGCAGTTGATAACCATTCTAACCAAAATCAACTCTAACAAGCATATCAAGCTATTTAAACATTCTATAGGCATAATATCAAGAAAAACAAGCAAAATCATAAATCGACCCCAACTATCAAAACGCTACTACTTCCAAACAAACCACGAGTTTTGGAAACCGACTTCACCAATCCTCCTAGGTCACCATAAGGCACGTCTAAAGACCCCGAAACCCTACTTTACCTTAGAATTCACGCAAATTCCCGATTTTTCCCTTTGCTCATTTGAACTACAACTACCTCAACCGATTACCCAACCAATGTCACAATTGTACCAAAAGTGCTTCCATGACGTACCTCGACAATGCCTTCACACAAATCGAGAAAATTCTAAACTTGACCGAAACGACCCCAACTTTCACTAAGCCTTAGTTCTCCATTTTTCCATTACACAATCTAATTAAACCATACATTTAGGCATTCTAGCATATCTAGCACCTTTCTACATCAACAGAACGTGTAACGGAGCAACTTCATCGCAACGGGGGTTTACTATTCACAATTTACTATTTATTTGTCAATCTAAATTGCAATTTCAATTTTCGACTGCAGAAAATGATAAAAAACTATAAATACATGTTCTACAATCAACAAGGAACATTCTTTAAGCATTAAAACGATTAAACTAACGATCTACGTATAAAATCCAAAAATCAAAGTTTAGATACAAATATTTCAAATAACGATGAAACCCTCACCTTAGACGCTCCTAGATGCTAGGAAAACCACGCCAGATGCCGCGGAAACCACCCCGCACAAGCTCTCCCGAATAAATTGAAGTTTGAAGTTGAAATGTTTTTTTTCTCTTCTCCTCCATGTTCGGCCAACCCTTGTTCTTTTTTTTTTCTGATTTTGTGTTGTTTTGTTTTCCATTTTATGTTTATTTAAAAGAAGGACAACAAGTCAAATGGTCAAGGTCTTGGTCAAAGCTCTCTAAGTTGGTCAAATTAGCTTATTTTATGCATTTAAAAAGCTAAAATAACTAATGTAATATTAATTCTAGCTAACAACAATTAAAACACCAAAATTTAAACGCTAAATACTAGTTTTCACTATTTGCTGAGGACTGGAAAATATTTCCTAACTATCGCTCCCGAAATGCTATGCACTTTGCTACAAGAAAAGAATAACAATTAAATCTCAATGAATTTAAGAAAATATAATTTTCGAAAAGTAACATATTTCAAAATTTACTCCGGCTTGGAGCTACTTTTCATTTAATTGAAAACCGAGCATTAAGATTCAAGAAAAATAAAACCGATTAACATAAATATGAAAAGTAGGTGATATTCCGTTAAAATAATTAACTCAAGAATTATTTTAATTATTTCTATAAGAAATATGAAAATAAAGCTACAATTAAATGTTTAACTAAAAATAAACACAAATTTAATGCTAACATTTAAGATAACACTTAATTAAATGCAATTTAAATGCCATTAAATGCATATCGGGTTCGGGTTATCACAATCAGTCTACTTAATATAAGTACAAACCAAAATTAGACCCCAAATTACAACGAGGGTCTTTTACATCACAACATTGAGCAACATAAAGGAAATAGTCTTCAAGTAATATAAAGTTCACAAGTAGCCACATTCAAGCAAAGCAAACAATGACAGGCAATCACTCCAGGGGTTCATCATTAGGCACACCGTCCTCGGGTACCTGTACCTGTTCTTCTTCACCTGTGATGAAAAAGAGGGTGAGTCCTTATGAACTCAGCGAGGGGGAAACGAGAAATACGTTTTGAAACTCATTTTCCGGTTCAATTATGAAAACTCTTTTTGAAAACATGTCACGTATAACAAATAATAAGGTACGCAAATATATGAAACAAATCGAGTAACGGATACATTTACCAATCATTTCAAGGATACGATGTGCAGTTGCTCTTAATTTCAATTTCAATACAATTGTTGCGGCCGACTTCAATAATCCACTTATCGCTCCCAATTGGGTATACTCCGGATGTACCCCAAAACCTACGACCCAACTCTCCAAGGGTGGAATGCCAAGCGAGAGAGGGAATTGGACCATGGTAGTCACGGTAGCACCGGCAAGCCCTATGCCGCCCAGCGTGCGTGAAACACTACCATGCCACATTGAAAGGTTGCAACCTCGTATGCAATGCACATTTATAACATTTAACATATCACATTAGGAGGACAACAAAGTAGGTCGCCTCCGAGCAGTTATAAGATCGCACGTTGTCAAGTAATCAAACAAGGCACGATAAGACAAGTAATTTCACTTGAAAGGCATATAGAGCCATATGAACATTAAACGGGCAGCCATGTAACACATGCAAGTCAAGCCATATAGCTCATTTCGAAGTCCACGTAATCAAGTGATACGATTATTCAACATGCAACAACATCTACGTGGGTTCGGTTGCAAGAAAAACTTATTTGACAACATGCAATGGTCAAAATCACATTTGAAATTATAAGACATTTACGGGCAGCCCACTAAGCATATAATTTCCGCACAACATCCAAATGATCAACACTTAGCAAAACTACCTAGTCATTAGGGTTTCCATTTTGTGTATATTCATGCAATTTGAGCCTCAACCCAACTCAGAGTCTATCTCAAAATCATTCTCAAGTCATGCATCATTCAATTCAAACATCCTCAAGTACTCAAAACAGTCCACACAACATCCCAACATCACATTTCCACACAATTAGTACCACAAGAGAGGTTACAACAATTTTCCAAGCATGTAGCTAAGTGAAACCTTTTCTGCAATAGGCTGTTTTCCCACAATCAATAGGATAATCAAAAAATCTCCAAATTCAGTGAATAAGATGTCAAATTAAAGCTTAATAAGTTAACTAAAATCAGAAACAAACCTTGTATCAATTGGAGTTCGGAATCATTAGTTATAGCCGAAACAGTGAGATAGCACAAAACTGTCCAGATTTGTACACTTTTCAGAAATTGACGTTTTTGAGGTCCTTAGGGTCCGTTTTAGCCTTGGTCCATTTCTGACAAAATTGTCCATAACGGAAACATCTATCAGCATACCAAATTTCATGAATTTTGGACATCATTTACTAAGTCAAATATGGTTCGTTCCACAAGGTCAGTGCATCTGCCAAAACCTGCTTCATTTTTCTAGGTTTTCAGGTTTGGACACATTTTAAATATTTGCCATTTTGAAGACATTAAAGTCAAAATTAGCTTTGGCCTATTTCTGGGAAAAATGTTCCAAACTGTCCAAAATAGTCACTTACCAATTTTCAATCATTTTCAACATCATTTTCCTAGCTAAACTCACCTCGAAACAGACTGGTCAGAGAGCTGTCAACAATTCGACTTCACCTAGCATCATTTTCGAGCCAAGATCTTGCCATGCATGGTTGTTTAAGCTTATGAACGACCATATAACTCAAGTACAGAAGCAAATACATACATTTATGAGCATGCATGTGAATTTTTGAAGAGTTTTCAAAAGGTTTTAGCCCTCACCTTAGCAATCAACCAAAAGATGCTCAAAAACCTTGTTGAAGCTCAAATCTTCTCTTTTCCTTTGCCTAGCCGAAATCCCAACTAGCTTTTCACTATTTTTTCCTAGCTTAGTGATCAATCTCTTAGCACATGCATGAGATTAGAACATGAAGGAAAGAAATGGATGCCAAGAAACTTACCTAGGCCGAATAGAGTCTTCAATGCACATGCATGTGTGATATTCACTTCCTAGCTAGCTCGGTTGACGTCCTTTGCTTGTGGCTTGCTTGGTTTAGCTATGGTGTGAAGAAGATAGGCTATGGAGGTAGAGAACTCAGCCAAGGCCGAGAATGAGAGAGGAAAATTGAGAGAGAAGTGAGAGAAGTTGAAGGAAATGAGAGAATATGACAAAAGTGATGGCTTTGCAATTTCTTTGAGGAGCATGTCGGCATTGGGCAGTCCAATTTCAGCATTTTGTGTCTTCAATGTGCAATTTGAAATTCCTAGGATGGGCAAGAGTGATGTGGCCGAAAATGGTGTGCAAATGGTAGGGTTTTTGAGCAATTTTTTAAGCATTTGTGTCATAGAATGTCTAAGCATGCATGGTTAATTATAAAATTGTTCAAACCTTGTGCAAAAACCATGGTATGGTCGGCCAAGCTAGCTCCAAGTCTGAATTTTTTGTCAACTTTTGATCATTAATTAATTGTGTCTTGAAAGTGCAAAAAGAATAAGGAATAAAGAATGGGAATGTCTAGCTTTTGGTGCTATTTCATCTTCTAGTGAGTTGAATTAGGATTATTATATTGATAGTGGATTTTGTAAGATTGTTTAATAGTCTAGTGCTTCGTGAAAGATGCTTTCTTGATTAGCGTGAAGGCATACTTTCCTAGATTTAGGGCACGCACTACAAGGTAGGACACGAACTACGAGACGAACGCACATTTTTCAAATAAATGCACGTAACCCTAAATGAATGCACGTAATTCAATGCAATGCATGTAAATTGAGGTACGACTCTTAAACCTAGGTTAGGACACGCAATTCAAGGTCAGGGCACACAAAATAAGGCATGCACAAAAACCAAGACAGAGCACGCAATCCAAGATCAGTCATACAGTTCTGGGTCTAAGGCACGTAAATCAAGATAAGGCACATTATTTGGGGTCGGGCCTCACAGCTAGTATGATCGCATCCGTCATGTTGAGGGCACAATTCCTATATGTGTTAACGGTTCACAGTGCCAGCCTAGAGAGATGGCCCATTCAAAAGGCCAAATAGGCTTAACGACAACCCATCCGCTTCAACAAAGCAGCATCCTCGCAAGACGTGATATCGACACGTTGTAGGGCCCTCTGATGTATCGCGAGTAAGGTTTTCGTCCTTTTAACAGCTCACGACGTACGATCCGGGACGGAAAAACAGGGCAAAAGAAGAAAAGTGGCCTGAAACTAATGAAAACGTTGGATTTTGGGCTCCAAAAATGGGCACAGCGTGCAAGCTGGCTGCCCCCGTCGTAGAGCTCTCAGAGAGCTTTGCAACTGTGCGACGCGTAACTCCTTACAGATCAAAAGTTATGGGCACCGGAGCGACGGAGACCAGGTCACAAACCTTACGCCCTCGGTTTGCGGGCCCAGCCTCTACGTGAAGCGAAATTTTGTTGCCCAATGTTCCGTGGGATTTGGTAATAGAGATTTGGTGGATAAAGTATCTTGGCAACCCTAATCAGGGCAAAAAAAATTGAAAAGCGGGTGCAACACGAGGACTTCCCAGGGGGTCACCCATCCTAGTACTACTCTCGCCCAAGCACGCATAACTTCAGAGTTCTGATGGGATCCGGTGCATTAGTGCTGGTATGATCGCACCCATCATGTCAAGGGCACAATTCCTATATGTGTTAACGGTTCACAGTCGCAGCCTAGAGAGATGGCCCATTCAAAAGGTCCAATGGGCTTAATGACAACCCATCCGCTTCAACAACGCAGCATCCTCACAAGACGTGATATCGACACGCTGTAGGGCCCTATGATGTCCCGCGAGTCAGGCTGGCGTGCCTTTAACAGCTCACGACGTACGATCCGGGACGGAAAAACAGATCAAAAGATGAAAAGTGGCCTGAAACTGATGAAAACGTTCAATTTTGTGCCCCAAAAATGTGCACAGCGAGCAAGCTGGCTGTCCCCGTCGTTGAGCTCTCAGAGAGCTTTGCAACGGTATGTTGTGCTCCGCGTAACTCCTTACGGATCAAAAGTTATAGGCACCGGAGCGACGGAGACCTGGTCACAAACCCTACGCCCTTGGTTTGCGGGCTCGGCCTCTACGTGAAGCTCAGTTGTCTTGCCCAATGTTCCGTGGGATTCGGTAATAGAGATTTTGATTAAGTATCTTGGCAAGCCTAACCAGGGCAAAAACCATTGAAAAGGGGGTACAATACGAGGACTTCCCAGGGGGTCACCCATCCTAGTACTACTCTCGCCCAAGCACGCTTAATCTCGGAGTTCTGATGAGATCCGGTGCATTAGTGCTGGTATGATCGCACCCGTCATTTTGAGGGCACAATTACTATATGTGTTAACGGTTCACAATCCCAGCTTAGAGAGATGGCCCATTCAAAAGTCCCAATGGGCTTAATGACAACCCATTCGCTTCAACAAAGTAGCATCCTCGGAAGACGAGATATCGACACGTAGTAGGGCCCTTTGATGTATCACGAGTCAGGTTGTCGTGCTTTTAACAGCTCACGACGTACAATCCGGGACGAAAAAATAGGGCAAAAGAAGAAAAGTGGCCTGAAACTGATGAAAACGTTCGATTTTGGGTTCCAAAAACCGGCACAGCGAGAAAGCTGGCTGCCCCTGTCGTAGAGCTCTCAGAGAGCTTTGCAACTGTGCGCCGCGTAACTCCTTACGGATCAAAAGTTATAGGCACCGGAGCGACGGAGACCAGGTCACAAACCCTACGCCATCGGTTTGCGGGCCCAGCCTCTACGTGAAGCGAAGTTGTGTTGCCCAATGTTCCGTGGGATTCGGTAATAGAGATTTGGTGGATAAAGTATATTGGCAACCTTAACCAGGGCAAAAAAAATAGAAAAAGGGGTGCAACACGAGGACTTCCCACGGGGTCACCCATCCTAGTACTACTCTCGCCCAAGCACGCATAACTTCGGAGTTCTGATGGGATCCGGTGCATTAGTGCTGGTATGATCTCACCCACCATGTCGAGGGCACAATTCCTATATGTGTTAACGGTTCACAGTCCTAACCTAGAGAGATGGCCCATTCAAAAGGCCCAATGGGCTTAACGACAACCCATCAGCTTCAACAACGCAGAATCCTTGCAAGACGTGATATCGACACGTTGTAGGGCCCTCTGATGTCCCGCGAGTCAGGTTGTCGTCCTTTTAACGCCTCACGACGTACGATCCGGGACGAAAAAATAGAGCAAAAGAATAAAAGTGGCCTGAAACTATTGAAAACATTCGATTTTGCGCTTCAAAAATAGGCACAGTGAGCAAGCTAGCTTCCCCCGTTGTAGAGCTCTCTGAGAGCTTTGCAACGGTATGCTGTGCGCCGCGTAACTCCTTACGGATCAAAAGTTATGGGCACCGGAGCGACAGAGACCTGGTCACAAACCCTACACCCTCGGTTTGCGGGCCCGGCCTCTACGTGAAGCTAAGTTGTCTTGCCCAATGTTCCATGGGATTCGGTAATAGAGATTTGGTGGATAAAGTATCTTGGCAACCCTAACCAGGGCAAAAAAAATTGAAAAGGGCGTACAATACGAGGACTTCCGAGGGGGTCACCCATCCTAGTACTACTCTTGCCCAAGCACGCTTAACCTCCGAGTTCTGATGGGATCCGGTGCATTAGTGCTGGTATGATCGCACCCGTCATTTTGAGGGCATAATTCCTATATGTGTTAACTGTTCACAATCCCAACCTAGAGAGATGGCCCATTCAAAAGGCCCAATGGGCTTAACGACAACCCATCCGCTTCAACAACGCAACATCCTCGCAAGACGTGATATCGACACGTTGTAGGGCCCTCTGATATCCCGCGAGTCAAGTTTTCGTCCTTTTAACAGCTCACGACGTACGATCCGGGACAGAAAAGCAGGGCAAAAGAAGAAAAGTGTCTTGAAACTGATGAAAATGTTCGATTTTGGGCCCAAAAACGGCTACCTACCCCCGTCGTAGAGCTCTCAGGGAGCTTTGCAACGGTATGTTGTGCGCCGCGTAACTCCTTACGGATCAAAAGTTATGGGCACCGGAGCGACGGAGACCTGGTCACAAACCCCATGCCATCGGTTTACGGGCCCGGCCTTTGCGTGAAGCGAAGTTGTCTTGCAGAATGTTCTGTGGGATTCGGTAATAGAAATTTGGTGGATAAAGTATCTTGGCAACCCTAACCAGGGCAAAAAAAATTGAAAAGGGGGTGCAACATGAGAACTTCCCAAGGGGTCATCCATCCTAGTACTACTCTTGCCCAAGCACGCTTAACTTCGGAGTTCTCACGGGATCCAGTGTATTAGTGCTGATATGATTGCACCCATCATGTTGGGGGCACAAATCCTTTAAGTGTTGACGGTTCACAGTGCCAGCCTAGAGAGATGGCCCATTCAAAAGGCCTAATAGGCTTGACGATAACCCATCCGCTTTAACAACGCAGCATCCTCACAAGACGTCATATCGAAATGTTGTAGGGCCCTCTAATTTACCCCGAGTCAAGTTGTCGTCCTTTTAACAGCTCACGACGTACGATCTGGGTCAAAAAAATAGGGCAAAAGAAGAAAAGTGGTCCGAAACTGATGAAAACATTCAATTTTGGGCTCCACAAAAGGGCACAGCAATCAAGCTCGCTGCCCCCGTCGTAGAGCTCTTAGAAAGCTTTGCAACTGTATGTTGTGCGCCGCGTAACTCCTTACGGATCAAAAGTTATGGGCACCAGAGCGACGGAGACTTGGTCACAAACGCTACGCCGTCGGTTTGCTGGCCCGGCCTCTACGTAAAGCGAAGTTTTCTTGCCCAATGTTCCGTGGGATTCGGTAATTGAAATTTGGTGGATAAAGTATCTTGGCAACACTAACGAGGGCAATAAAAATTGAAAAGGGGGTGCAACACGAGGACTTCCTAGGCGGTCACCCATCCTTGTACTACTCTCGCCCAAGCACGCTTAACTTCGGAGTTCTGATGGGATCCGGTGCATTAGTGTTGTTATGATCGCACCCATCATGTTGAGGGCACAATTCCTATATGTGTTAACGGTTCACAGTGCTAGCGTAGAGAGATGGTCGATTCAGAAGGCCCAATGGGCTTAACGACAACCCATCCACTTCAACAACGCAGCATCCTCGCAAGACGTGATATCGACAAGTTGTAGGGCCCTTTGATGTACCACGAGTCAGGTTGTCATCCTTTTAATAGCTCACGACATACGATACGGGATGGAAAAAAAGGGTAAAAGAAGAAAAAGGGCCTGAAACTGATGAAAACGTTCGATTTTGGGCTCCAAAAAGGGGCACAGCGAGCAAGCTCGCTACCCCCGTCGTAGAGCTCTCAAAGAGCTTTGCAACGGTATGCTGTGCTGCGTAACTCCTTACAGATCAAAAGTTATGGGCACCGGAGTGACGGAGACCTGGTCACAAGCCCTACGCCCTCGGTTTGTGAGCCCAGCCTCTACGTGAAGCGAAGTTGTCTTGCCCAATGTTCGTTGGATTCGGTAATAGAAATTTGGTGGATAAAGTATCTTGGCATCCCAAACCAAGGCAAAAAAAATTGAAAAGGGGGTGCAACATGAGGACTTCCCAAGGGATCACCCATCCTAGTACTACTCTCGCCCAAGCACGCTTAACTTCAGAGTTCTGATGGGATCCGGTGCATTAGTGCTGGTATGATCGCACTTTTCATGTTGAGGGCATAATTCCATTATGTGTTAACGGTTCACAGTCCCAGCCTAGAAAGATGGCCCATTCAAAAGGCCCAATGGGCTTAACGACAACCCATCCGCTTCAACAACATAGCATCCTCGCAAGACGTGATATCGACACATTGTAGGGCTCTGTAATGTCCCGCGAGTCAGGTTGTCGTCCTTTTAACAGCTCACGACGTACGATTTGGGACAAAAAACAGAGCAAAAGAAGAAAAGTGGCCTAAAACTGATGAAAATGTTCGAATTTGGGCTCCAAAAAGGGGCACAACGAGCAAGCTCGCTGCCCCTGTCGTAGAGGTCTCAGAGAGCTTTGCAACGGTATGTTGTGCGCCGAGTAACTCTTTACGGATAAAAAGTTATGGGCACCAGAGCGACGGAGACCTGGTTACAAGCCCTACGCCCTCGGTTTGCGAGCCCAGCCTATACGTGAAGCGAAGTTGACTTGCCCAAGGTGCCTTGGGATTCGGTAATAGAAATTTGGTGGATAAAGTATCTTGGCAACTTTACCCAGGGAAAAAAAATTTAAAAGGGGGGTGCAACACGAGGACTTCCTAGGGGTTTACCCATCCTAGTACTTCTCTCGCCCAAACACGCTTAACTTCGGAGTTGTGATGGGATCCGATGCATTAGTGCTGGTATGATCACACCCGTCATGTTGAGGACACAATTCCTTTATGTGTTAACGGTTCACAGTCACAGCCTAGAGAGATTGTAACACCCCGATCCCTCTCGAGACCGATAGTTCTATCAATCAATCTAATCACAACCCAAATCCCAACCCTAGCAAAATTTTCAGGGAAAGCGGACGGAGTCTCCCCTGTTTCTAGGCAAAATGTAAAACCTGTAATAGCATATTAATGGACCACCACCGTGTCCAACCATACAAAACTTCATCAAGGCCATCCGAGCCTCGGTTCTCAATAATTAAACTCAGCAAGTATACATACATTTCCATTTTAAAAGCTAACCTATCTCTTTTCATTTTTGACAAGTACACTCAAGCTTGAAAATTAAACCATACTAAGCTACTGCATAAAATAAACTATCATGCCATTCTAGCTCTTTTCCTTTGGACATTACAACATGCATTCAAGTTAAGCTATGCTAACTAATTACAGAAACTAGCTTATTAATTTACCTCAACTACCTAGCTAGATTTAAATTACATTTCTTTTAACAATAAATACATACAACATATGAAAGCATATATCTTTACAACTTCGACACTCAAGCCACATAGGCAAGCAAGACAACTCTTCAGGCACGAACTTTCACCTAATCACGAACTTTCCATCTAACATGACATTTCCTGAAATGTGGTGGTGAGGAGTGAGTATACACAACACGTATACTCAGTGAGGGCGAGACAGATATCGAGTTGGAGAGAAAGAAAGTCGTGCAATGCAAATAAGACAGTTAAGTAATATAATTGATAAATAAGCAATCAAGACAAACAATCAATACAATAAGCAATTACTGAAAGCATTAACACAACCATTCAAAGCTGTACCACACTCTGAAGGCCATGGTTCACTCATACGAGCAATGTACCATTTCACGAGCGATACATCAATCTCGAGCTTGATGTTGACAACGATGACAATAAGCGCGCATCCATCTTATAACACCAATTTGGAATACCTTGGAAGTATCCATCAATTCTACGACCCAAATCTCCCTGGGAGGCAACCCAAGCGAGAAAGGGAATAGCCACGGAGCTAGAGCAACCAACACTGGCAACCCGAGGCTACCCAGAGAGGCCCATCACTCACGCGCTGGACACTATGCAATGCAAGACTCGATACAAGGCGATAAACGAGCGATAAACAAGATATCAAGCATTATCAACAATTGATAAACATTTCAATCAATAATCAACTCTAACAAGCGTAATAAGCATTAACAAGCATTTACAATCAAACAAGTAACAAGAACAACACCAATTAACCTTATCAAGCAATAACAAGTATCCTATAGGCATTATAAGCATTCTATAAGCAATATAAACATTCTATAAGCATTATAAACATTCTATAAGCAATATACTATGAAATCACACAAAATTTCAAAAATGACCCCAACTTTCAAAATGCTACTACTTTCAAACGAGCCACGAGCTTTGGAAACCGACTTCACCAATCCTCCTAGGTCACCATAAGGCACGTCTAAAGACCCCGAAACCCTACTTTACCCTAGAATTCACGCAAAGTCCCGATTTCTCCCTTTTCTCGTTTGAACTACAACTATACCAACCAAACACCCAACCAACGCCATAATCGCACCAAAAGTGCTTCCATGGCCTCTCGAAATAATGCCAACACGCAAAACAAGAAAATGCCAAGCTCGACCTAAATGACCCCGACTTTCACTAAGCCATTTTTCTCCGTTTTTCCATTACACATTCCAATTAAACCACACATTTAGGTATTCTAGCATATCTAGCATCTTCCTACATCAACAGAACGTGTAACGGAGCAACTTCATCGAAACGGGGGTTTACTATTTATAATTTACTATTCATTACACAATTTATATTTCAAATTCGATATTCAACAGCAAAAAATGTTAAAAAGCTATAAATACACGTTCTACAATTGTTAGGGAACATTCTTTAAGCAACGAAACGGACAAAATAACAACCTACGATTAAATCACAAAAATTAAAGTTTATGTTCAACATTTTCAAATGCACAAATAAACATAAAACCCTCACCTTAGACGCTCCTAAACACTAGGAAAACCTCGTAGAGTGCCTTGGAAACCACCCCGTGCAAGCTCACGAAAAGATTTGGTGATTTGTCATTGAAATTTTCTTTTTTTTTTCTCTTTCTTTTCCTCATGGTTTCAAGCCTTTCTTCTCTGTTTTTTTCCATTTGCATTCTACTTATTTAGAAAAAAAAATGACAAGAAGTCAAAGGTCAAAGATTCGGTCAACCCGCTAAACCAAAACAGCTATGCGCGACCTTACGAAAGCGGCCATAACTTCTTCTAGAAAACTCCAATTCACGAACGGTTTGAAGCCTCAGAAAATAGACTCATAGAGCTTTCCAACCATATATAATTTGCTGCCTAACTCTTCCCCAATTGGTTCAGATTTAATTTCAAAGTTGACCCAAAATTTGACTAACTTAACATTGCATTTTTTTTATTTCTAATCCTAAGTTTGCCCTTTATTAAACATTTCAAAAATTCCCACCTTGTCCTAGTTGGTGAATATAGATGAAAAGTCAACTAGTTTGGTCAAAGAAAGTGAAAGATCAATAAAATGCAATTTAAATGAACTTTAAATGCCATTGAATACATGCCAAGTTCGGGGTATCACAGAGATGGTCCATTCAAAAGGACCAATGGGCTTAACGACAACCTATCCGCTTCAACAACGCTGCATCATCGCATGACGTGATATCAACACGTTGTAGGGCCGTCTGATGTCCTGCGAGTCAGGTTGTCGTCCTTTTAACAGTTCACGACGTACGATCCGGGACGGAAAAATAGAGCAAAAGAAGAAAAGTGGCCTGAAACTGATGAAAACATTCAATTTTGGGGTCTAAAAACTGGAACAACGAGCATGCTGGCTCCCCCCGTCGTATAGCTCTCAGAGAGCTTTGCAACGGTATGCTGTGCGCTGCGTAACTCCTTGCGGATCAAAAGTTTTGGGCACCGAAGCGACGAAGACCTGGTCCAAAACCATATGCCCTTGGTTTGTGGGCCTAGCCTCTACGTGAAACGAAGTTGTCTTGCCCAATGTTCCGTGGGATTTGGTAATAGAAATTTGGTGGATAAAGTATCTTGGGCACCCTAACCAGGGAAAAAGAATTGAAAAGGGGGTGCAACACGAGAACTTCCCAGGGGGTCACCCATCCTAGTACTAATCTCGCCCAAGCATACTTAACTTCGGAGTTCTGATTGGATCCGGTACATTAGTGCTGTTATGAATGCACCCGTCATGTTGAGGGCACAATTCCTTTATGTGTTAACGGTTTACAGTCCCAGCCTAGAGAGATGGCCCATTCAAAAGGACCAATGGGCTTAACAACAACCCATCCGCTTCAACAACGCAGCATCCTTGCATGACGTAATATCGACACGTTATAGGGCCCTCTAATGTCCCGTGAGTCAGGTTGTCATCCTTTTAACAGCTCAAGATGTACGATCCGGGATGAAAAAATAAAGCAAAAGAAGAAAAGTGGCTTGAAACTGATGAAAACGTTCGATTTTGGACTCCAAAAAGGGGCACAGCGAGCAAGCCGGCTGCCCCCGTTGTAGAGCTCTCAGAGAGCTTTGCAACGGTATGTTGTGCGCTGCGTAACTTCTAACGGATCAAAAGTTATGGACACCGGAGCGACGAAGACCTGGTCACAAGCCCTATGCCCTCGGTTTGCGGGCCCAGCCTATACATGAAGCGAAGTTGTCTTGCCCAAGGTGCCTTGGGATTCGGTAATAGAAATTTGGTGGATAAAGTATCTTGGCAAACCTAACCAGGGAAAAATATATTGAAAAGCGGGGTGCAACACGAGGACTTCCTAGAGGGTCACCCATCCTTGTACTACTCTCGCCCAAACACGCTTAACTTCAGAGTTCTGATGGGATCTGGTGCATTAGTGCAGGTATGATCACACCCGTCATGTTGAGGGCACAATTCCTTTATGTGTTAACGGTTCACAATCCCAGCCTAGAGAGATGGCCCATTCAAAAGGACAAATGGGCTTAACGACAGCCCATCCGCTTCAATAATGCAGCATCCTGGCAAGACGTGATATCGGCTGGTTGTAGGGCCCTCTAATGTCCCGCGAGTCAGGTTGTCGTCCTTTTAACAGCTCACGACATACGATCCGGGATGGAAAAATCGAGCAGAAGAAGAAAAGTGGCCTGAAACTAATGAAATCATTCGATTTTGGGCTTTAAAATGGGCATACCGAGCAAGCTGGCCATCCCCATCGTAGAGCTCTCAGAGAGCTTTGGAACGGTATGGGCATCGGAGCGACGGAGACCTAGTCACAAGCCCTACGCCCTCTGTTTGCGGGCCCAACCTGTTCGTGAAGTGAAGTTGTCTTGCCCAAGGTACAGTGGGATTCAATAATAAAAATTTTGTGGATAAAGTATCTTGGCAACCCTAACCAGGGCAAAAAAAATTGAAAAGGGGGGTGCAACACGAGGACTTCCCAGGGGGACACCCACCCTAGTACTGCTCTCACCCAAGCACGCTTAACTTCGGAGTTCTGATGGGATCCAGTGCATTAGTACTGGTATGATCACACTCGTCGTGTTGCGGGCACAATTCCTTTATGTGTTAACGGTTCACAGTCCCAACCTAGAGAGATGGCCCATTCAAAAGGACCAATGGACTTAACGACAACCCATCTGCTTCAACAACGCAGCATCCTCGCAAGACATGATATCAACACGTTGTAGGGCCCTCTAATGTTCCGCGAGTCAGGTTGTCGTCCTTTTAACAGCTCACGACGTACGACCCACGACGAAAAAACATAGCAAAACAAGAAAAGTGGCCTGAAACTGATGAAAACGTTCGATTTTGGACTCCAAAAAATGGTCATAGCGAGCAAGCTGGCTGCCCCATCGTAGAGATCTCTAAGAGCTTTGCAACGGTATGTTGTGCGCCGCGTAACTCCTTATGGATCAAAAGTTATGGGAATTGGAGCGACGGATACCTGGTCACAAGCCTTACGCCCTCTGTTTACGGGCCCAGCTTGTACGTGAAACGAAGTTGTCTTGCCCAAGGTGCCGTGGGATTCGGTAATAGAAATTTGGTGGATAAAGTATCTTCGCAACCCTAACCAGAGAAAAAAATTTGAAAAGGGGGGTACAACACGAGGACTTCTTAGGGGGTCACCCATCCTAGTAAGACTCTCACCCAAACACGCTTAACTTCGGAGGTTTGATGGGATCCGGTGCATTAGTGCTGGTATGATCGCTCCCATCATGTTGAGGGAACAATTCCTTTATGTGTTAACGGTTCACAGTCCCAGTCTAGAGAGATGGCCCATTCAAATTGACCAATGGACTTAATGACAACCCATCAGCTTTAACAACGTAGCATCCTATCAAGACATGATATCGACACGTTGTAGGGCCCTCTAATGTCCCGTGAGTCAGGTTGTCGTCCATTTAACAGCTCACGACGTACGATCCGGGACGGAAAAATAGAGGAAATGTAGAAAAGTGGCCTGAAACTGATGAAAACGTTAGATTTTGGGCTCCAAAAACTGGCAATGCAAGCCAGCATGCTACCCTCATCGTAGAGCTCTCAGAGAGCTTTGCAACGGTATGTTGTGCTCCGCGTAACTGCTTACGGAACAAAAGTTATGGGAATTGGAGCGACGGATACCTGGTCACAAGCCCTACGCTTTCTGTTTGCGGGCCCAGCCTGTACATGAAGCGAAGTAGTCTTCCCTAAGGTGCCGTGGGATTCGGTAATAGAAATTTGATGGATAAAGTATCTTGGCAACCCTAACCAGGGCAAAAAAAATTGAAAAGGCGGGTGCAACACGAGGATTTCCCAGGGGGACACCCATCCTGGTACCACTCTCGCCCAAACACGCTTAACTTCAGAGTTCTGATGGGATCCGGTGCATTAGTGTTGGTATGATCATACCCATCATGTTGAGGGCACAATTCCTTTATGTGTTAACGGTTCACAGTCCCAGCCTAGAGAGATGGCCCATTCAGAAGGCCCAATGGGCTTAACGACAACCCATCCGCTTCAACAACGCAGCATCCTCGCATGACGTCATATCAACATGTTGTAGGGCCCTCTAATGTCCCGCGAGTCAGGTTGTCGTCCTTTTAACATCTCACGACGTACGATCCGGGACGGAAAAACAGAGCAAAAGAAGAAAAGTGGCCTAAAACTGATGAAAACGTTCAATTTTGGGGTAGAAAAATGGGCAAAGCAAGTAAGCTGGCTGCCACCATCGTAAAGCTCTCAGAGAGCTTTGCAACGGTATGTTGTGCGCCACGTAACTCCTTGCGGATCAAAAGTTATGGGCACCGGAGCGACGGAGACCTGGTCAAAAGCCCTACGCCCTCGGTTTGCGGGCCTAGCCTATACGTGTAGCGATGTTGTATTGCCCAAGGTGCCTTGGGATTCGGTAATTGAAATTTGGTCGATAAAGTATCTTGGCAACCCTAACCAGGGAAAAAAAATTGAAAAGGGGGGTGCAACACGAGGACTTGCTAGGGGGTCAACCATCCTAGTACTACTCTCGCCCAAATACGCTTAACTTCGGAGTTCTGATAGGATCCGGTGCATTAGTGCTGGTATGATCGCACCCGTCATGTTGAGGGCACAATTCCTTTATGTGTTAACGGTTCACAGTCCCAGCCTAGAGAGATGGCCCATTCAAAAGGACCAATGGACTTAACGATAACCCATCCGCTTCAACAACGTAGCATCCTCGCAAGACATGATATCGACACATTTAGGGCCCCTTAATGTCGTGTGCATCAGGTTGTCGTCCTTTTAACAGCTCACGACGTACGATCCGGGACGGAAAAACATAGCAAAAGAAGAAAAGTATCCTGAAACTGAAGAAAACGTTCGATTTTGGGCTCCAAAAAGGGGCACAGGGAGCAAGCTGGCTGACCCCGTCATAGAGCTCCCAGAGAACTTTGCAACGATAGGCTATGCGCCGTGTAACTCCTTATGGAGCCAAAGTTATGGGCACCGGAGAGACGGAGACCTGGTCACAAGCCCTACGGCCCCGGTTTGCGGGCCCAGCCTCTACGTGAAGCGAAGTTGTCTTGCCCAATGTTCCGTGGGATTCGGTAATTGAAATTTGGTGGATAAAGTATCTTGGCAACCCTAACCAGGGCAAAAAAAATTGAAAAGGGGGTACAATATGAGGACTTCCTAGGGGGTCACCCATCCGAGTACTACTCTCGCCCAAGCGCACTTAACTTCGGAGTTCTGATGGGATCCGGTGCATTAGTGCTAGTATGATCGCACCTGTCATGTTGGGGGCACAATTCCTATATGTGTTAACGGTTCACAGTGCCAGCGTAGAGAGATGGTCGATTCAGAAGGCCCAATGGGCTTAACGACAACCCATCCACTTCAACAACGCAGCATCCTCGCAAGACGTGATATCGACAAGTTGTAGGGCCCTTTGATGTACCACGAGTCAGGTTGTCATCCTTTTAATAGCTCACGACATACGATACGGGATGGAAAAAAGGGCAAAAGAAGAAAAGGGGCCTGAAACTGATGAAAACGTTCGATTTTGGGCTCCAAAAAGGGGCACAGCGAGCAAGCTCGCTACCCCCGTCGTAGAGCTCTCAAAGAGCTTTGCAACGGTATGCTGTGCTGCGTAACTCCTTACAGATCAAAAGTTATGGGCACCAGAGCGACGGAGACCTGGTCACAAGCCCTACGCCCTCGGTTTGTGAGCCCAGCGTCTACGTGAAGCGAAGTTGTCTTGCCCAATGTTCCGTTGGATTCGGTAATAGAAATTTGGTGGATAAAGTATCTTGGCAACCTTAACGAAGGCAAAAAAAATTGAAAAGGGGGTGCAACACGAGGACTTCCCAGGGGGTCACCCATCCTAGTACTACTCTCGCCCAAGTACGCTTAACTTCAGAGTTCTGATGGGATCCGGTGCATTAGTGCTGGTATGATCGCACCCGTCATGTTGAGGGCATAATTCCATTATGTGTTAACGGTTCACAGTCCCAGCCTAGAGAGATGGCCCATTCAAAAGGCCCAATGGGCTTAACGACAACCCATCCGCTTCAACAACATAGCATCCTCGCAAGACGTGATATCGACACATTGTAGGGCGCTGTAATGTCCCGCGAATCAGGTTGTCATCCTTTTAACAACTCACGACGTACAATACGGGACAAAAAAACAGAGCAAAAAAAGAAAAGTGGCCTGAAACTAATGAAAATGTTCGAATTTGGGCTCCAAAAAGGGGTACAACGAGCAAGCTCGCTGCCCCTGTCGTAGAGCTCTCAGAGAGCTTTGCAACGGTATGCTGTGCGCCGAGTAACTCCTTACGGATCAAAAGTTATGGGCACCGGAGTGACGGAGACCTGGTCACAAGCCCTACGCCCTCGGTTTGCCGGCCCAGCCTTCACGTGAAGCGAAGTTGTCTTGCCCAAGGTGCCTTGGGATTCGGTAATAGAAATTTGGTGGATAAAGTATCTTGCCAACCTTAACCAGGGAAAAAAAATTTAAAAGGGGGGTGCAACACGAGGACTTCCTAGGGGTTTACCCATCCTAGTACTTCTCTCGCCCAAACACGCTTAACTTCGGAGTTCTGATGGGATCCGATGCATTAGTGCTGGTATGATCACACCCGTCATGTTGAGGGCACAATTCCTTTATGTGTTAATGGTTCACAGTCACAGCCTAGAGAGATTGTAACACCCCGATCCTTCTCGAGACCGGGAGTTCTATCAATCAATCTAATCACAACCCAAATCCAAACCCTCGGACGGAGTCTCCCCTATTTTTAGGCAAAATGTAAAACCTATAATAGCATATAAATGGACCAGCACCGTGTCCAACCATACAAAACTTCCTCAAGGCCATCCGAGCCTCGGTTCTCAACAATTAAACTCAGCAAGTATACATACATTTCCAATTTAAAAGCTAACCTATCTCTTTTCATTTTTGACAAGTACACTCAAACTTGAAAATTAAACCATACTAAGCTACTGCATAAAATAAACTATCATGCCATTCTAGCTCTTTTCCTTTGGACATTACAACATGCATTCAAGTTAAGCTATGCTAACTAATTACAGAAACTAGCTTATTAATTTACCTCAACTACCTAGCTAGACTTAAATTACATTTCTTTTAACAATAAATACATACAACATATGAAAGCATATATCTTTACAACTTCGACACTCAAGCCACATAGGCACGCAAGACAACTCTTCAGGCACGAACTTTCACGAAATCACGAACTTTCCATCTAACATGACATTTCCTGAAATGTGGTGGTGAGGAGTGAGTATACACAACACGTATACTCAGTGAGGGCGAGACAGATATCGAGTTGGAGAGAAAGAAAGTCGTGCAATGCAAATAAGACAGTTAAGCAATATAACTGATAAATAAGCAATCAAGACAAACAATCAATATAATAAGCAATTACTGAAAGCATTAACACAACCATTCAAAGCTGTACCACACTCTGAAGGCTATGGTTCACTCATACGAGCAATGTACCATTTCACGAGCGATACATTAATCTCGAGCTTGATGTTGACAACGATGACAATAAGCGCGCATCAACCTTATAACACCAGTTTGGAATACCCCGGAAGTATCCATCAATTCTACGACCCAAATCTCCCTGGGAGGCAACCCAAGCGAGAAAGGGAATAGCCACGGAGCTAGAGCAACCAACACTGGCAACCCGAGGCTACCCAGAGAGGCCCATCACTCACGCGCTGGACACTATGCAATGCAAGACTCGATACAAGGCGATAAACGAGCGATAAACAAGATATCAAGCATTATCAACAATTGATAAACATTTCAATCAATAATTAACTCTAACAAGCGTAATAAGCATTAACAAGCATTTACAATCAAACAAGTAACAAGAACAACGCCAATTAATCTTATCAAGCAATAACATGTATCCTATCGGCATTATAAGCATTCTATAAGCAATATAAACATTCTATAAGCATTATAAACATTCTATAAGCAATATACTATGAAATCACACAAAATTCCAAAAATAACCCCAACTTTCAAAATGCTACTACTTTCAAACGAGCCACGAGCTTTGGAAACCGACTTCACCAATCCTCCTAGGTCACCATAAGGCACATCTAAAGACCCCGAAACCCTACTTTACCCTAGAATTCATGCAAAGTCCCGATTTCTCCCTTTTCTCGTTTGAACTACAACTATACCAACCAAACACCCAACCAATGCCATAATCGCACCCAAAGTGCTTCCATGGCCTCTCGAAACAATGTCAACACGCAAAACGAGAAAATGCCAAACTCGACCTAAATGACCCCGACTTTCACTAAGCCATTTTTCTCCGTTTTTCCATTACACATTCCAATTAAACCACACATTTAGGCATTCTAGCATATCTAGCATCTTCCTATATCAACAGAACGCGTAACGGAGCAACTTCATCGAAACGGGGGTTTACTATTTATAATTTACTATTCATTACACAATTTATATTTCAAATTCGATATTCAACAGCAAAAAATGTTAAAAAGCTATAAATACACGTTCTACAATTGCTAGGGAACATTCTTTAAGCAACGAAATGGATAAAATAACAACCTACGGTTAAATCACAAAAATTAAAGTTTATGTTCAACATTTTCAAATGCACAAATAAACATGAAACCCTCACCTTAGACGCTCCTAAACACTAGGAAAACCTCGTAGAGTGCCTTGGAAACCACCCCGTGCAAGCTCACACAAAGATTTGGTGATTTGTCGTTGAAATTTTCTTTTTTTTTTCTCTTTCTTTTCCTCATGGTTTCAAGCCTTTCTTCTCTGTTTTTTTCCGTTTGCATTCTGCTTATTTAGAAAAAAAAATGACAAGAAGTCAAAGGTCAAAGATTCGGTCAACCCGCTAAACCAAAACAGCTATGCGCGACCTTACGAAAGCGGCCATAACTTCTTCTAGAAAACTCCAATTCACGAACGGTTTGAAGCCTCAGAAAATAGACTCATAGAGCTTTCCAACCATCTATAATTTGCTGCCTAACTCTTCCCCAATTGGTTCAAATTTAATTCCAAAGTTGACCCAAAATTTGACTAACTTAACATTGCATTTTTTTATTTCTAATCCCAAGTTTGCCCTTTATTAAACATTTCAAAAATTCCCACCTTGTCCTAGTTGGTCAATGTAGATGAAAAGTCAACTAGTTTGGTCAAAGAAGGTGAAAGATCAATAAAATACAATTTAAATGAACTTTAAATGCTATTGAATACATGCCAGGTTCGGGGTATCATAGAGATGGTCCATTCAAAAGGACCAATGGGCTTAACGACAACCTATCCGCTTCAACAACGCTGCATCCTCGCATGACGTGATATCAACATGTTGTAGGGCCCTCTAATGTCCCGCGAGTCAGGTTGTCGTCCTTTTAACAGCTCACGACGTACGATCCCGAATGGAAAAATAGAGCAAAAGAAGAAAAGTGGCCTGAAACTGATGAAAACATTCGATTTTGGTCCCCAAAAACAGGCACAGCGAGCAAGCTGGCTGCCCCTATCGAAGAGCTCTCAAATAGCTTTGCAACGGTATGCTGTGCGCCGCGTAACTCCTTTCGGATCAAAAGTTTTGGGCACCGGAGCGACGGAGACCTGGTCACAAGCCCTATGCCCTCGGTTTGCGGGCCCCGCCTCCACGTGAAGCGAAGTTGTCTTGCCCAATGTTCCGTGGGATTCGGTAATAGAAATTTGGTGGATAAAGTATCTTGGCCACCCTAACCAGGGAAAAAGAATTGAAAAGGGGGTGCAACACGAGGACTTCCCAGGGGGTCACCCATCCTAGTACTACTCTCGCCCAAGCACACTTAACTTCGGAGTTCTGATTGGATCCGGTAGATTAGTGCTGGTATGAATGCACCCGTCATGTTGAGGGCACAATTCCTTTATGTATTAACGGTTTACAGTCCCAGCCTAGAGAGATGGCCCATTCAAAAGGACCAATGGGCTTAACAACAACCCATCTGCTTCAACAACGCAGCATCCTTGCATGACGTAATATCGACACATTATAGGGCCCTCTAATGTCCCGCGAGTCAGGTTTTCGTCCTTTTAACAGCTCCAGACGTACGATCCGGGATGAAAAAATAAAGCAAAAGAAGAAAAGTGGCTTGAAACTGATGAAAATGTTCGATTTTGGATTCCAAAAAGGGGCACAGCGAGAAAGCTGGCTGCCCCCATTGTAGAGCTCTCAAAGAGCTTTGCAACGGTATGTTGTGCGCTGCGTAACTTCTTACGGATCAAAAGTTATGGACACCGGAGCGACGAAGACGTGGTCACAAGCCCTATGCCCTCTGTGTCCGGGCCCAGCCTATACATGAAGCGAAGTTGTCTTGCCCAAGGTGCCTTGGGATTCGGTAATAGAAAATTGGTGGATAAAGTATCTTGGCAACCCTAACCAGGGAAAAAAATATTGAAAAGCGGGGTGCAACACGAGGACTTCCTAGAGGGTCACCCATCCTTGTACTACTCTCGCCCAAACACGCTTAACTTCAGAGTTCTGAGGGGATATGGTGCATTAGTGCAGGTATGATCACACCCGTCATGTTGAGGGCATAATTCCTTTATGTGTTAACGGTTCACAATCCCAGCCTAGTAAGATGGCCCATTCAAAAGGACCAATGGGCTTAACGACAGCCCATCCGCTTCAACAACGCAGCATCCTGGCAAGACCTGATATCGGCTGGTCGTAGGGCCCTCTAATGTCCCGCGAGTCAGGTTGTCGTCCTTTTAACAGCTCACGACATACGATCCGAGATGGAAAAACCGAGCAGAAGAAGAAAAGTGCCCTGAAACTAATGAAAACGTTCGATTTTGGGCTCTAAAAATGGGCATACCGAGCAAGCTGGCTGCCCCCATCATAGAGCTCTCAGAGAGCTTTGCAACGGTATGGGCACCGGAGCGACGGAGACCTAGTCACAAGCCCTACGCCCTCTGTTTGCGGGCCCAGCCTGTTCGTGAAGTGAAGTTGTCTTGCCCAAGGTACATTGGGATTCAGTAATAGAAATTTCGTGGATAAAGTATCTTGGCAACCCTAACCAGGGCAAAAAAAATTGAAAAGGGGGGTGCAACACGAGGACTTCCCAGGGGGACACCCACCCTAGTACTGCTCTCACCCAAGCACGCTTAACTTCGGAGTTCTGATGGGATCCAGTGCATTAGTACTGGTATGATCACACTCGTCGTGTTGCGGGCACAATTCCTTTATGTGTTAACGGTTCACAGTCCCAACCTAGAGAGATGGCCCATTCAAAAGGACCAATGGACTTAACGACAACCCATCCGCTTCAACAACGCAGCATCCTCACAAGACATGATATCAACACGTTGTAGGGCCCTCTAATGTTCCGCGAGTCAGGTTGTCATCCTTTTAACAGCTCACGACGTACGATCCACGACGAAAAAATAGAGCAAAACAAGAAAAGTGGCCTGAAACTTATGAAAACATTCTATTTTGGGCTCCACAAAATGGTCATAGCGAGCAAGCAGGCTGCCCCCATCGTAGAGCTCTCTAAGAGCTTTGCAACGGTATGTTGTGCGCCGCGTAACGCCTTATGGATCAAAACTTATGGGCACGGGAGCGACGGAGACCTGGTCACAAGCCCTACGCCCTCTGTTTACGGTCCCAGCTTGTACGTGAAACGAAGTTGTCTTGCCCAAGGTGCCATGGGATTCGGTAATAGAAATTTGGTGGGTAAAGTATCTTGGCAACCCTAACCAGGGAAAAAAAATTTGAAAGGGGGGGTACAACACGAGGACTTCTTAGAGGGTCACCCATCCTAGTAAGACTCTCACCCAAATACGCTTAACTTCGGAGTTTTGATGGGATCTGGTGCATTAGTGCTGGTATGATCGCACCCGTCATGTTGAGGACACAATTCCTTTATGTGTTAACGGTTCACGGTCCTAACCTAGAGAGATGGCCCATTCAAAAGGACCAATGGACTTAACGACAACCCATCAGCTTTAACAACGTAGCATCCTATCAAGACATGATATCGACACGTTGTAGGGCCCTCTAATGTCCCGTGAGTCAGGTTGTCGTCCATTTAACAGCTCACGACGTACGATCCGGGACGGAAAAATAGAGGAAATGTAGAAAAGTGGCCTGAAACTGATGAAAACGTTAGATTTTGGGCTCCAAAAACTTGTAATGCAAGCAAGCTGGCTACCCCCATCGTAGAGCTCTCAGAGAGCTTTGCAACGGTATGTTGTGCGCCGCGTAACTGCTTACGAAACAAAAGTTAAGGGAATTGGAGCGACGGATACCTGGTCACAAGCCCTACGCCCTCTGTTTGTGGGCCCAGCCTGTACGTGAAGCGAAGTAGTCTTTCCTAAGGTGCCGTGGGATTCGGTAATAGAAATTTGATGGATAAAGTATCTTGGCAACCCTAACCAGGGAAAAAAAATTGAAATGGCAGGTGCAACACGAGGATTTCCCAGGGGGACACCCATCCTGGTACCACTCTCGCCCAAACATGCTTAACTTCAGAGTTCTGATGGGATCTGGTGCATTAGTGCTGTTATGAACGCACCCATCATATTGAGGGCACAATTCCTTTATGTGTTAACGGTTCACAGTCCCAGCCTAGAGAGATGGCCCATTCAAAAGGCCCAATGGGCTTAACGATAACCCATCCGCTTCAACAACATAGCATCCTCGCCTGATGTGATATCAACACATTGTAGGGCCCTCTAATGTCCTGCGAGTCAGGTTGTCATCCTTTTAACATCTCACGACGTACGATCCGGGATGGAAAAACAGAGCAAAAGAGGAAAAGTGGCCTGAAATTGATGAAAACGTGCAATTTTGGGGTGGAAAAATGGGCAAAGCAAGTAAATTGGCTGCCACCATCGTAAAGCTCTCAGAGAGCTTTGCAACGGTATGTTGTGTGCCACGTAACTCCTTATAGATCAAAAGTTATGGGCTCCGAAGCGACGGAGACCTGGTCGCAAGCCCTACGCCCTCGGTTTGTGGGCCCAGCCTATACGTGTAGCGATGTTGTATTGCCCAAGGTGCCTTGGGATTCGGTAATTGAAATTTGGTCAATAAAGTATCTTGGCAACCCTAACCAGGGAAAAAAAATTGAAAAGGGGGGTGCAACACGAGGACTTCCTAGGGTGTCACCCATCATAGTACTACTCTCGCCCAAACACGCTTAACTTCGGAGTTCTGATAGGATCTGGTGCATTAGTGCTGGTATGATCGCACCCGTCATGTTATGGGCACAATTCCTTTATGTGTTAACGGTTTACAGTCCTAACCTAGAGAGATGGCCCATTCAAAAGGCCCAATGGACTTAACGATAACCCATTTGCTTCAACAACGCAGCATCCTTGCAAGACGTGATATTGACACATTTAAGGCCCTCTAATGTCGTGCACATCAGGTTGTCGTCCTTTTAACAGCTCACGATGTACGATCCGGGATGGAAGAAGAGAGCAAAAGAAGAAAAGGATCCTAAAACTGAAGAAAACGTTCGATTTTGGGCTCCAAAAAGGGGCACAGGGAGCAAGCTGGCTGCCCCCGTCATAGAGCTCCCAGAGAACTTTGCAACGGTATGTTGTGCACCCCGTAACTCCTTACGGATCAAAGGTTATGGGCACCGGAGCGACGGAGACCTGGTTACAAGCCTATGCCCTCGGTTTGAGGGCCCAGCCTCTATGTGAAGCGAAGTTGTCTTGCCCAATGTTCTGTGGGATTCGGTAATTGAAATTTGGTGGATAAAGTATCTTGGCAACCTTAACCAGGGCAAAAAAAATTGAAAAAAGGGTGCAACACGAGGACTTCCCAAGGGGTCACCCATCCTAGTACTATTCTCACCCAAGCACGCTTAACTTCGGAGTTCTGATGGGATAAGGTGCATTAGTACTGGTTTGATCACACCCGTCATGTTGAGGGCACAAATCGTTTATGTGTTGACAGTTCACAGTCCCAGCCTAGAGAGATGGCCCATTCAAAAGGCCCAATGGGCTCAATGACAACCCATCCGCTTCAACAACGTAGCATCCTCGCAAGACGTGATATCAACACGTTATAGGGCCTTCTAATTTCCAGCGAGTTGGGTTGTTGTCCTTTTAACAGCTCGCGACGTACGATCCGGGACGAAAAAATAGAGCAAAAGAAGAAAAGTTGCTTGAAACTGATGAAATCGTTCAATTTTGGGATCGAAAAATGGGCATAGTGAGGAAGCTCGCTGCTCCTATAGTAGAGCTCTCAGAGAGCTTTGCAACGGTATGCTGTGCGCCGCGTAACTCCTTACGGATCAAAAGCTATGGGCACCAGAACGACAGAGACCTGGTCACAAGCCCTACCCCATCGGTTTGCGGGCCCAACCTATACGTGAAGCGTAGCTGTCATGCCCAAGGTGACTTGGGATTCGGTAATAGAAATTTGGTGGATAAAGTATCTTGGCAACCCTAACCAGGGAAAAAAAATTTGAAAAGGGGGGTGCAACACGAGGACTTCCTAGGGGGTCACCCATCCTAGTACTACTATCGCCCAAACACACTTAACTTCGGAGTTCTGATGGGATCTGGTGCATTACTGCTGGTATGATCGTACCCGTCATGTTAAGGGCACAATTCCTTTATATGTTAAAGGTTCACAGTCTCAACCTAGAGAGATGGCCCATTCAAAAGGACCTATGGACTTAACAACAACCCATCCGCTTCAACAACACAGCATCCTCGTAAGACGTGATATCAAAATGTTGTAGGGCCCTCTAATGTCCCGCGAGTCAGGTTGTCGTCCTTTTAACAGCTCACGACGTACGATATGGGATGAAAAAATAGAGCAAAATAAGAAAAGCGGCCTGAAACGGATGAAAACGTTCAATTTTGGGCTCCAAAAAGTGCATCGCGAGCAGGCTGGCTGCCCCCATCGTAGAGCTCTCAGAGAGCTTTGCAACGGTATGTTGTGCGCTGCGTAACTCCTTACGGATCAAAAGTTATGGGTACCGGAGCGACGGAGACCTGGTCACAAGCACTACGCCCTCTGTTTACGGGCCCAGTCTGTACGTGAAACGAAGTTGTCTTGCCCAAGGTGCCGTAGGATTCAGTAATAGAAATTTGGTGGATAAAGTATCTTGGCAACCCTAACCAGGGAAAAAAAATTGAAAAGGGGGTTACAACACGAGGACTTCCTAGGGGGTCACCCATCCTAGTAAGACTCTCACCCAAACACGCTTAACTTCGGAGTTCTGATGGGATCAGGTGCATTAGTGCTGGTATGATCACACCCGTCATATTGATGGCACAATTCCTTCATGTGTTAACAGTTCACAGTCCTAGCCTAGAGAGATGGCCCATTCAAAAGGCCCAATGGGCTTAACGACAACCCATCCACTTCAACAACGCAGCATCTTCGCAAGACGTGATATCGACACGTTGTAGGGCCCTCTAATGTCCCGTGAGTCAGGTTGTCATCCTTTTAACAGCTCACAATGTACGATCCAAAACGGAATAACATAGCAAAAAAAGAAAAGTGGCCTGACACTGATGTAATCATTCGATTTTAGGCTCCAAAAAGGGGCACAACGAGCAAGCTGGCTGCCCCCGTCGTAGAGCTCTCAGAGAGAGCTTTGCAAAGGTATGTTGTGCATCGCGTAACTCCTTACAAATCAAAAGTTATGGGCACCGGAGAGACGGAGACCTGGTCTCAAGCCCTACAGCCCCGGTTTGCGGGCTTAGCCTCTACGTGAAGCGAAGTTGCCCTACCCAAGGTGCCTTGGGATTCGGTAATGGAAATTTGGTGGATGAAGTATCTTGGCAAACCTAACCGGGGAAAAAAGAATTGAAAAGGGAGGTACTACACAAAGACTTCCCAGGGGGTCACCAATCCTAGTACTACTCTTGCCCAAACACGCTTAACTTCGGAGTTCTGATGGGATCCGGTGTATTAGTGCTGGTATGATCGCACCCGTCAAGTTAAGGGTACAATTCGTTTATGTATTAACGGTTCATAGTCCCAGCCTAGAGAGATGGCCCATTCAAAACGCCTAATGGGCTTAACGACAACCCATCCGCTTCAAGAATGCAGCATCCTCGCGAGACGTGATATTGACACGTTGTATGGCCCTCTATTGTCGTGCAAGTCAGGTTGTCGTCCTTTTAACAACTCACGACGTACGATTCGGGACGAAAATACAGAGCAAAAGAAGAAAAGTAGCCTGAAACTGAAGAAAACGTTCGATTTTGTGCTGCAAAAAGGGGCACAGGGAGAAAGCTGGATGCCCCCGTCGTAAAGCTCTCAGAGAGCTTTGCAACGGTATGTTGTGCGATGCGTAACTCCTTACGAATCAAAAGTTATGGGCACCAGAGCGACGGAGACCTGGTCACAAGCCCTACGCCCTCGGTTTGCGGGCCCAGCCTCTACGTGAAGCGAAGTTGTCTTGCCCAAGGTGCCTTGGGATTCGGTAATAGAAATTTGGTGGATAAAATATCTTGGCAACCTAAATAGGGAAAAAAAAATTGAAAAGGGGGTGCAACACGAGGACTTCCCAGGGGGTCACCCATCCTAGTACTACTCTCGCCCAAACACGCTTAACTTCGGAGTTCTGATAGGATCCGGTGCATTATTGCTGGTATGATCGCACCCGTCATGTTGAGGGCACAATTCATTTATGTGTTAACGGTTCACAGTCCAGCCTAGGAAGATGGCCCATTCAGAAGGCCCAATGGGATTAACGATAACCCATCTACTTCAACAACGCTGCATCCTTGCAAGACGTGATATCGACACATTGTAGGGCCCTTTAATGTCATGCGAGTCAGGTTGTCATCCTTTTAATAGCTCACGACGTACGATCCGGGACGGAAAAACAGAGCAAAAGAAGAAAAGTAGCCCAAAACTGATGAAAACATTCGATTTTCAGCTCCGAAAAGGGGTATAGGGAGCGAGGTGGCTGCCCCCGTCGTAGAGCTCCCAGAGAATTTTCTAACGGTATGCTATGTGCCGCATAACTCCACATGGATCAAAAGCTATGGGCACCTGAGTGATGGAGACCTGGTCACAAGCCCTACGCCCTCTGTTTACAGGCCCATCCTATACGTGAAACGAAGTTGTCTTGCCCAAGGTGCCTTGGGATTCAGTAATAGAAATTTGGTGGATAATGTATCTTGGCAACCCTAACTAGGGAAAAAAATTGAAAAGGGGGGTGCAAAACGAGGACTTCCTAGGGGGTCACCCATCTTAGTACTACTCTTGCCCAAACACGCTTAACTTCGGAGTTCTTATGGGATCCGGTGCATTAGTGCTGGTACGATCGCACCCGTCATGTTGAGGGCACAATTCCTTTATGTGTTAACGGTTCACAGTCCCAGCCTAGAGAGATGGCCCATTCAAAAGGATCAATGGGCTTAACGACAACCCATCCGCTTCAACAATGCAGCATCCTATCAAGACATGATATCGACACGTTGTATGGCCCTATAATGTCCCGCGAGTCAGGTTGTCATCCTTTTAACAGCTCACGACGTACGATCTGGGATGGAAAAACAGAGCAAAAGAATAAAAGTGGCCTGAAACTGATAAAAACGTTCAATTTTGGGCTCCAAAAATGGGCAAAGGGAGCAAGCTCGCTGCCCCCGTCGTAGAGCTCTCATTTAGCTTTGGAACGGTTTGTTGTGCGCCGCATAACTCCTTACGGATCAAAAGTTATGGGCACTGGAGCGACGGAGACCTCGTCACAAGCCCTACGCCCTCGATTTGCGAGCCCAGCCTCTACGTGAAGCGAAGTTGTCTTGCCCAATGTTCCGTGGGATTCGGTAATAGAAATTTTGTGGATAAAGTATCTTCGCAACCCTAACCAAGGCAAAAAAAAATTGAAAAGGGGGTACAACACGAGGACATCGCAAGGGGTCACCCATCCTACTACTACTCTCGCCCAAGCATGCTTAACTTCGGAGTTCTGATGGGATCCGGTGCATTAATGCTGGTATGATCGCACCCGTCATGTTGAGGGCATAATTCTTTTATGTCTTAACGATTCACAGTCCCAGCCTAGAGAGATGGCCCATTGAAAAGGCCCAATGGACTTAACGACAACCCTTCCACTTCAACAACACAGCATCCTCACAAGACGTGAGATCGACACATTCTAGGACACTCTGATGTCCAGCGAGTCAGGTTGTCATCATTTTAATAGCTCACGACGTACGATCCGGGACGGAAAAACAGAGCAACAGAAGAAAAGTGGCATGAAACTAATGAAAATGTTCGATTTAGGGCTCGAAAAAGGGGCACAGCGAGCAAGCTGGCTGCCCCCGTCATAGAGCTCTCAGAGAGCTTTGCAACGGTATGTTGTGCGCCAGTAACTACTTACGGATAAAAAGTTATGGGCACCGGAGTGACGGAGGCCTGGTCATAAGCCCTACTCCCTCGGTTTGCAGGCCCAGCCTATACGTGAAGCGAAGTTTTTTTGCCCAAGGTGCCTTGGGATTCGGTAATAGAAATTTGGTGGATAAAGTATCTTGGCAACCCTAAACAGGGAAAATAAAATTGAAAATGGGGGTGCAACACGAGGACTTCCTAGGGGGTCACCCATCCTAGTACTACTCTCGCCCAAACACGCTTAACTTCGGAGTTCTTATGGGATCCGGTGCATTAGTGCTGGTATGATCGCACCCGTCATGTTGAGGGCACAATTCCTTTATGTGTTAACGGTTCACCGTCCCAGTCTAGAGAGATGGCCCATTCAAAAGGACCAATAGGCTTAACGACAACCCATCCACTTCAACAACCCAGCATCCTCATATGACATGATGTCGACAAGTTGTAGAGCCCTCTAATATCCCGTGAGTCAGGTTGTCATCCTTTTAACAGCTCACGACGTACAATCCGGGATGAAAAAACGAAGCAAAAGAAGAAAAGTATCCTAAAACTGATGAAAATGTTCGATTTTGGACTGCAAAAATGGGCACAACGAGCAAGCTGACTACCCCCGTCGTAGAGCTCTCATAGAGCTTTGCAACGGTATGCTGTGCGGCGTGTAACTCCTTATGGATCAAAAGTTAAGGGCACCGGAGAGACGGACACCTGGGCGCAAGCCCTACGCCCTCGGTTTGCGTGCCCAGCCTCTACGTTAAGCGAAGCTGTGCTGCCCAATATTCCGTGGGATTCGGTAATTGAAATTTGGTGGATAAAGTATCTTGGCAACCCTAACCAGGGAAAATAAAATTAAAAATGGGCGTGCAACACGAGGACTTCCTAGGGGGTCACCCATCCTAGTACTACTCTCGCCCAAGCACGCTTAACTTCTGAGTTCTGATGGGATCCGGTACATTAGTGCTGGTACGATCGCACCCGTCATGTTGTGGGCACAATTCCTTTATGTGTTAACGGTTCACAGTCCTAGCCTAGAAAGATGGCCCATTCAAAAGGCCCAATGGGCTTAACGATAACCCAACTACTTCAACAACGCAGCATCCTTGCAAGACGTGATATCGACACGTTGTAGGGCCCTCCAATGTCCCGCGTGTCAGGTTGTTGTCTTTTTAAGAACTCATGACGTACGATACGGGACGGAAAAACAGAGCAAACGAATAAAGGTAGCCTAAAACTGATGATAACGTTCAATTTAGGGCTCCAAAAATGGGCGCAGCGAGCAAGCTGGCTTCCCCCGTCGTAGAGTTCTCAGAGAGCTTTGCAACGGTATGTTGAACATTGCGTAACTCCTTACGGATCAAAAGTTATGGGCACCGGAGCGACAGAGACCTGGTCACAAGCCCTACGCCCTCGTTTTACGGGCCCAGCCTATACGTGAGGCGAAGTTGTCTTGCCCAAGGTGCCTTCAGATTCGATAATAGAGATTTGGTGGATAAAGTATCTTGGCAACCCTAACTAGGGAAAAAAATTGAAAAATGGGGTGCAAAACGAGGACTTCCTAGGGGGTCACCCATCCTAGTACTACTCTCGCCCAAACACGCTTAACTTCGGAGTTCTTATGGGATCCAGTGCATTAGTGCTGGTATGATCGCACCCGTCATGTTGAGGGCACAATTCCTTTATGTGTTAACGGTTCACAGTCCCAGCCTGTAGAGATGGCCCATTCAAAAGACCCAATGGGCTTAACGACAACCCATCAGCTTCAACAACGCAGCATCCTCCCATGACGTGATATTGACACGTTGTAGGGCCCTCTAATGTCCCACGAGTCAGGTTGTTGTCCTTTTAACAGCTCACGACGTACGATCCGGGATAGAAAAATAGAGCAAAAGATGAAAAATGGCCTAAAACTGATGAAAACGTTCAATTTTGGGCTCCAAAAATGGGCACAGTGAACAAGCTGGCAGCCCCCATCGTAGAGCTCTCAGAGAGCTTTGCAACGGTATGCTGTGCGCCGCGTAACTCCTTACAGATCAAAAGTTATGGGCACCGGAGCGACGGAGACCTAGTCACAAGCCCTACGCCCTCGGTTTACGGGCCCAGCCTATACGTGAAGCGAAGTTGTCTTGCCCAAGGTTCCTTCGGATTCGGTAATAGAAATTTGGTGGATAAAGTATCTTGGCAACCCTAACCAGGGAAAAAAATTAAAAAGGGGGGTGCAAAACGAGGACTTCCTAGGGTGTCACCCATCCTAGTACTACTCTCGCCCAAACACGCGTAACTTCGGAGTTCTTATGGGATCCGGTGCATTAGTGCTGGTATTATCGCACCCGTCATGTTGAGGGCACAATTTCTTTATGTGATAACGGTTCAGAGTCCCCGCCTAGAGAGATGGCCCATTCAAAAGGCCCAATCGGCTTAACGACAACCCATCCGCTTCAACAACATAACATCCTCGCAAGACGTGATATCGACACGTTCTAGGGCCCTCTAATGTCCGGCGAGTCTGGTTGTTGTCCTTTTAACAGCTCACGATGTACGACTCGGGATGGAAAAATAGAGCAAAAGAAGAAAACTGGTCTGAAACTGATGAAAACGTTCAATTTTGGGGTCCAAAAAGGGGCACGACGAGCAAGCTAGCTGCCCAAGTTGTAGAGCTCTCAGAGAGCTTTGCAACGGTATGTTGTGCACCGCGTAACACCTTAAGGATCAAAAGTTATGGGCACCGGAGCGACGGAGACCTGGTCACAAGCCCTACGCCCTCGGTTTGCGGGCCCAGCCTATATGTGAAGCGAAGTTGTCTTGCCCAAGATGCCATGGGATTCGGTAATAGAAATTTGGTGGATAAAGTATCTTGGCAACCCTAACCAGGGAAAAAAAATTTGAAAAGGGGGGTGCAACACGAGGACTTCCTAGGGGGTCACCCATCCTAGTACTACTCTTGCCCAAACACGCTTAACTTCGGAGTTCTGATGGGATCCGGTGCATTAGTGCTAGTATGATAGCACCCGTCATTTTGATGGAACAATTCCTTTATGTGTTAACGGCTCACAGTCCCAGCCTAGAGAGATGGCCCATTCAAAAGACCAATGGGCTTAACGACAACCCAATCGCTTCAACAACACAACATCCTCTCATGACGTGATATCGACACATTGGAGTGCCTTCTAATCTACCGCGAGTCAGGTTGTCGTCTTTTAACAGCTCACGATGACGATCTGGACGGAAAAACAGAGCAAAAGAAGAAAAGTGGATTGAAACTGATGAAAACGTTCAATTTTAGGCTCCACAAAGGGGCAAAGTGAGCAAGCTGGATGCCCCCAACGTAGAGCTCTCAGAGAGCTTTGCAATGGTATGTTGTGCGCTGCCTAACTCCTTACGGATCAAAAGTTATGGGCACCAGAGCGACGGAGACCTGGTCACAAGCCCTACGCCCTCGGTTTGCAAGGCTAGCTTCTACATGAAGCGAAGTTGTCTTGCCCAAGGTGCCGTGGGATTCAGCAATAGAAATGTGGTGGATAAAGTATCTTGGCAACCCTAACCAGGGAAAAAAAATTTGAAAAAGGGGGTGCAACATAAGGACCTCCCAGGGGGGCACCCATCCTAGGACTACTCTTGCCCAAGCATGCTTAACTTTAGAATTCTGATGGGATCCGGTGCATTAGTGCTGGTATGATCACACCCGTCATGTTGAGGGCTCAAATCCCTTATGTATTGACAGATCACAGTCCCAACCCAGGGAGATGACCCATTCAAAAAGCGCAATGGGATTAATGACAACCCATCAGCTTCAACAACGTAGCATCCGCGCAAGACGTGATATCGACACGTTTTAAGGACCTCTAATGTCCCGCGAGTTAGGTTGTCGTCCTTTAACAGCTCACGACGTACGATCCGTGATGGAAAAACAGTGCAAAAGAAGAAAAGTGGCCAGAACTAAAGAAAATTTTCGATTTTGTGCTCCAAATATGGGCACATCGAGCAAGCTAGCTGCCCCCGTCGTAGAGCTCTCAAATAGCTTGGCAACGGTATGCTGTACACCGCGTAACTCCTTACGGATCAAAAGTTATGGGCACCAGAGCAACGGAGACCTGGTCACAAGCCCTACGCCCTCGGTTTACGGTCCCACCCACTACGTGAAGCGAAGTTGTCTTGCCTAAGGTACCTTAGGATTCGGTAATGGAAATTCGGTGGATAAAGTATCTTGGCAACCCTAACTAGGGAAAAAAAATTGAAAAGGGAGGTGCAACACGAGGACTTCCCAGGGTGTCACCCATCCTAGTACTACTCTCGCCCAAACATGCTTAACTTCGGAGTTCTGATGGGATCCGGTGCATTAGTGTTGGTATGATCACGCCCGACATGTTGAGGGCACAATTCTTTTATGTGTTAACGGTTCACAGTCCAAGCCTAGAGAGATGGCCCATTCAAAAGGCCCAACGGGCTAAACAACAACCCATCCGCTTCAACAACACAGCATCCTCGCAAGACGTGATATCGACGCGTTGTAGGGCCCTCTAATGTCTCGCGAGTAAGGTTCTCATCCTTTTAACAGCTCACGACGTAAGATTCGGGACAGAAAAACAGAGCAAAAGAAGAAAAGTGACCTGAAACTGTTGAAAACGTTCGATTTTGGGCTTCAAAAAGGGCACAGTGAACAAGCTAGCTACCCCTGCTGTAGAGCTCTCGAAGAGCTTTGCAACGGTACGTTGTGTGCCGCGTAACTCCTCACGAATCAAAAGTTATGGGCACCGAAGCGACGGAGACTTGGTCACAAGCCCTACGCCCTCGGTTTACGAGCCCAGCCTATACGTGAAGCGAAGTTCTCTTGCCCAAGGTGCCTTCAGATTCAGTAATAGAAATTTGGTGGAAAAAGTATCTTGGCAACCCTAACCAGGGCAAAAAAAATTGAAAAGGGGGTGCAACACGAGGACTTCACAGGGGGTCACCCATCCTAGTACTACTCTTGCCCAAGCACGCTTAACTTCGGAGTTCTGATAGGATCCGGTGCATTAGTGCTGGTATGATCGCACCCGTCAAGTTGAGGGCACAATTCCTATATGTGTTAACGGTTCACAGTGCAAGCCTAGAGAGATGGCCCATTCAAAAGGCCCAATGGGCTTAACGATAACCCATCCGCTTCAACAACGCAGCATCCTTGCAAGACGTGATATCGACACGTTGTAGGGCCCTCCAATGTCCCGTGTGTCAGGTTCTCATCTTTTTAACAACTCATGACGTACAATACGGGACGGAAAAACAGAGCAAACGAAGAAAAGTGGCCTGAAACTGATGATAACGTTCGATTTTGGGCTCCAAAAATGGGTGCAACGAGCAAGCTGGCTGCCCCCGTCGTAGAGCTCTCAGAGAGCTTTGCAACGGTATGTTAAACGCTGCGAAATTCCTTACCGATCAAAAGTTATGGGCACCGGAGCGATAGAGACCTGGACACAAGCCCTACGCCCTCGGTTTACGGGCCAAGCCTATACGTGATGCGAAGTTGTCTTGCCCAAGGTGCCTTCAGATTCGGTAATAGAGATTTAGTGGATAAAGTATCTTGGCAACCCTAACCAGGGAAAAAAAATTGAAAAAGGGGGTGCAAAACAAGGACTTCCTAGGAGGTCACCCATCCTAGTACTACTCTCGCCCAAACACGCTTAACTTTGGAGTTCTTATGGGATCCGGTGTATTAGTGCTGGTGTGATCGCACCCGTCATGTTGAGGGCACAATTCCTTTATGTGTTAACGGTTCACAATCCCATCCTACAAAGATGGCCCATTCAAAAGGCCCAATGGGCTTAACGATAACCCATTCGCTTCAACAACGCAGTATCCTCGCATGAAGTGATATCAACACATTGTAGGGCCCTCTAATGTCCCACGAGTCAGGTTGTTGTCCTTTTAACAGCTCACGACGTACAATCCGGGACCGAAAAACAGAGCAAAAGAAGAAAAATGGCTTGAAACTAATGAAAACGTTCGATTTTTGGCTCCAAAAATGGGCACAGTGTACAAGCTGGCTGCCCCCGCCGTAGAGCTCTCAGAGAGCTTTGCAACGGTATGCTATGCGCCGCATAACTCCTTACGGATCAAAAGTTATGGGCACCGGCGCGACGGAGACTTAGTCACAAGCCCAACGCCCTCGGTTTACGGGCCTAGCCTATACGTGAAGCGAAGTTGTCTTGCCCAAGGTGCCTTTGGATTCGGTAATAGAAATTTGGTCGATAAAGTATCTTGGCAACCCTAACCAAGGAAAAAAAATTGAAAAGGGGGGTGCAAAACGAGGACTTCCTAGGGGGTCACCCATCCTAGTATTACTCTCGTCCAAACACGCTTAACTTCGGAGTTCTTATTGGATCCAGTGCATTAGTGCTAGTATGATCGCACCCGTCATGTTGAGGGCACAATTCCTTTATGTGTTAACGGTTCACAGTCCCAACCTAGAGAGATGGCCCATTCGGAAGGCCCAATAGCTTTAACGACAACCCATCCACTTGAACAACGCAGCATCCTCACAAGACGTGATATCAACGCAATGTAGGGCCCTCTAATGTCCCACGAGTCAGGTTGTTGTCCTTTTAACAGCTCACGATGTACAATTCGGTATGGAAAAACAGAGCAAAAGAAGAAAACTGGTCTGAAACTGACGAAAACGTTCGATTTTGTGGTCCAAAAAGGGGCACGGCAAGCAAGCTAGCCGCCCTCGTTGTAGAGCTCTCAGAGAGCTTTGCAACTGTATGTTGTGCACCGCGTAACACCTTAAGGATCAAAAGTTATGGGAACCGGAGCGATGGAGACCTTGTCACAAGCCCTACGTCCTCGGTTTGCGGGCCCAGCCTATATGTGAAGCGAAGTTGTCTTGCCCAAGATTCCTTGGGATTCGGTTAATAGAAATTTGGTGGATAAAGTATCTTGGCAACCTTAACCAGGGAAAAAAAATTTAAAAGGGGTGTGCAACACGAGGACTTCCTAGGAGGGGTCACCCATCCTAGTACTACTCTTGCCCAAACAAGCTTAACTTCGCAGTTTTGATAGGATCCGGTGCATTAGTGCTACTATGATCGCACCCGTCATGTTGATGGCACAATTCCTTTATGTGTTAACGGCTCACAGTCCCAGCCTAGTGAGATGGCCCATTCAAAAGACCAATGGGCTTAACGACAACCCATTCGCTTCAACAACGCAGCATCCTCTCATGACGTGATATAGACATGTTGGAGTGCCCTCTAATCTACCGCGAGTCAGGTTGTCGTCCTTTTAACAGCTCACGATGTACGATCCAGACGGAAAAACAGAGCAAAAAAAAGAAAAGTGGATTGAAACTGATGAAAACGTTCGATTTTGGGCTCCAAAAAGGGGCACAGCGAGCAAGATGGATGCCCCATACGTAGAGCTCTCATAGAGCTTGGCAATGGTATGTTGTGCGCTGCGTAACTCCTTACTGATCAAAAGTTATGGGCACCGGAGCAACGGAGACCTAGTCACAAGCCCTACGCCCTCGGTTTGCAAGCCCAGCCTTTACGTGAAGCGAAGTTGTCTTGCCCAAGGTGCCTTGGGATTCGGTAATAGAAATTTGGTGGATAAAGTATCTTGGCAACCCTAACAAGGGAAAAAAATTGAAAATGGGGGTGTAACAGGAGGACTTCCCAGGGGGTCACCCATCCTAGTACTACTCTCGGCCAAACATGCTCAACTTCGGAGTTCTGATGGGATCCGGTGCATTAGTGCTGGTATGATCGCACCAGACATGTTGAGGGCACAATTCCTTTATGTATTAACGGTTCACAGTCCCAGCCTAGAGAGATGGCCCATTCAAAAGGCCCAATGGGCTAAACGACAACCCATCCGCTTCAGCAACGCAGCATCCTCGCAAGACGTGATATCGACACGTTTTAATGCCCTCTAATGTCCGGCGAGTTAGGTTGTCATCCTTTTAATAGCTCACGACGTACGATTCGGGACGGAAAAACAGAGCAAAAGAAGAAAAGTGGCCTGAAACTGAAGAAAATGTTCAATTTTGTGCTCCAAAAAGGGGCACAGCGAGCAAGCTAGCTGCCCCCGTCGTAGAGCTCTCAAATAGCTTTGCAACGGTATGCTGTGCGCCGCGTAACTCCTTACGGATCAAAAGTTATGGGCACCAGAACGACGGAGACCTGGTCACAAGCCCTACGCCCTCGGTTTACGGGCCCAGCCTCTACGTGAAGCGAGGTTGTCTTGCCCAAGGTGCCTTGGGATTCGGTAACAGAAATTTGGTGGATAAAGTATCTTGGCTACCCTAACTAGGGAAAAAAAATTGAAAAGGGAGGTGCAACACGAGGACTTCCTAGGGGGTCACCCATCCTAGTACTACTCTCGCCCAAACACGCTTAACTTCGGAGTTCTGATGGGATCCGGTGCATTAGTGCTGGTATGATCTCACCCATCATGTTGAGGACACAATTCCTTTATGTGTTAACGGTTCACAGTCCCAGCCGAGAAAGATGGCCCATTCAAAAGGACCAATGGGGTTAAGGACAACCCATCCGCTTCAACAACACAGCATCCTCGCATGACATGATATCGAAACATTGTAGTGCCCTCTAATGTCCGGCGACTCAGGTTGTCGTCCTTTTAACAGCTCACGACGTACGATCCAGGATGAAAATATAGAGCAAAAGAAGAAAAGTGGCCTGAAACTGATGAAAATGTTCAATTTTGCCCTCCAAAAAGGGCACAACGAGCAAACTGGCTATCCCCGTCGTAGAGCTCTCAGAGAGCTTTGCAACGGCATGCTGTGCGTTGCGTAACTCCTTACGGAGCAAAAGTTATGGGCACTTGAGCGACGGAGACCTGGTCAGAAGCCCTACGCCCTCAGTTTGCGAGCCCAGCCTCTACGTGAAGTGAAGTTGCCTTGCCCAAGGTTCCGTGGGATTCGGTAATAGAAATTTGGTGGATAAAGTATCTTGGCAACCCTAACCAGGGCAAAAAAAATTTAAAAGGGGGTGCAACACGAGAACTTCTCAAGGGGTCACCCATCCTAGTACTACTCTCGCCCAAGCACGCTTAACTTCGGAGTTCTGATGGGATCTGGTGCATTAGTGCTGGTATAATCACACCCGTCATGTTGAGGGCACAATTCCTTTATGTGTTAACGGTTCACAGTCCCAGCCGAGAGAGATGGCCCATTCAAAAGGCCCATTGGGCTTAACGACAACCCATCTGCTTCAACAAAGCAGCATCCTCGCAAAACGTGATATCGACACGTTGTAGGGCCCTCTAATGTCCCGCGAGTATGGTTGTCGTCCTTTTGACAGCCCATGACGAACGATCCGGGATGGAAAAACTGAGCAAAAGAAGAAAAGTTGTAATACCCCGATCCCTCACGAGACCGGAGGCTCTAATAACCATACTATTCTCAACCCAATACCAAACCCGGTCACAAAATTTTTCCTAATGGTTAAGTCCGGACCCGACACACGGACAGAGTCTCCCCTGTACAGTGGACATTCTGAAAACCTGTAAACACTCAATAAAGCCACAACATAACAAGACATTCATTTATAACTAAAGATCTTAGCTTTAAGGCCATCCGAGCCTTAAGACATACAAACAGTTTAGATACAGACAAGCATGCATTCGTAACTTAACTCTTTAGACAAGCGCTTATCATGCCACTCCATTATAGCTTTTAAGTATTCTTAGAAATTGAAAACAACCAGTCATTCACTCCCAAGCATGCGAAGCAGCTAATAGCAGAAATATAAGTTATTACATGCCATGGTTCTAAATCTACCACTACAACATCTATCCCTCAATTTGCAAACTATATAATATACACATATCACTTAGGTTACAAAATAGAACATAAAGTAAAGAAAACAAGTCCTACTCTCATCAACAAGAACATAGTCCACCTCAAGCAACTAGACACAGCAACTAATGCAACTCCTCCAACTGCGCCACCTGAAACATGTTAGCGAGGTATGAGCAACCACTGTTGCCCAGTGAGGGATAAGGTCCCGGGGTATGCAATGCGACAAGTAATACAGTTAACAACAATAACAATTGAGCAAATCAAGAAACAATGATAGCTTAAATAACCACATATTTAAAAGGATACATTTCTCATAACCCCTATACACCAATCTTCACTGGTCTTCATTCACGATCCACGAACCACGATCACGATCACGATAAGCCGGCATAACCCCAAACACTCCAGTGGGTGTACTCCGGATGTACCCCGATAATCCTACGACCCAACATCCCCTGGCAATCTCCGGACCAGGCGAATGAGGGACTAGGGCACGGAGTGTGAATTTCCACCGGCAAGCCCTCTGCCGCCCAGCCGATATTCAACACAATCGCCCCTGACACTATGGTTGCACAACCACGATGCAATGCACTTAAAAATGACAAATTAATAGCAATAATATAAGCATTAACACATAGGAGGATCAACAAAGTAGGTTGACCTCGATGCAAATAGAATAGAAACAATTATAGAAGCTAATAAGCAGTTTACAAAGGAACATATACAAAATAAGCATAGAATCATACCAAAAGCTCCAAATCAATTTAAAATCACATATAAACACTCAAGAAGTCATACCATGGGTTTAGAAGTGTGAGACAACCGAAATAGCACATAAACCCCTTTGTTTTTCAAACTATTTCTCTTCCAAACCAAGGTTAATGATTCCATTTTCAAGGGAAACTCTCCCAACCTTCTAACTAACCCTCAAGGTACCCTCTCAACCCTCTAACTCATTCAAATGGCTGCGATTTCCCCGAAAGCCTCAAATTCCCTCTTATGGCTTTAAACTACACATACATTGTCTGGGCTTCAAACAAGGGATATCAAGGCTTCTATAGCACCTAGGTAGCTTAAGGATACTAGAATTGAAGCCCGAATCCACCCAGATTCGCATGAACCACGAAACCCCTTTGTTAAAGTCGGCTATTTCACGTTTTATGCGATTCTAGAGCAATTCAAGTGCACGGGGCTATTAGACTACCTTCATTAGCACCTAAGGCATCTATTAAGAGTGTTAAATCAAGCTAATATGTGCAATTACACAAAACCCTAGAAAAATGTCACTATTCACCTCATAAATTCAAATGATGATTCCAACCGTTTAAAATGCGAACTAATAGCTCAAATGTGTTCTCTAGCACTTATATACAAGGTATAATAGCATAGATAAGCTTTGCAATAGCATTTGATAACATTTTCAAAAAATCAAAAAAAAAGAAACATTTTAGATATGCATAAAAAGTCATGAAAACCCTCACCAATTGCGCGTAGGAACTCTCGGGAGGCTAGCAAACACCCTAAACTACTTGCTCCTAGCTTGGCTTGGCTTGGCTTGAAGATTTGATGAGCAAAATCCTCTCATTCTCCTCCTACACTATTCTCAGATTTGCTACAGTGATTTTTCAGCTTTTTTTTGTTTTGTTCTTTGCTAGTTATGAGCTAAGGTGGGTAATATAGGGTGCATAGTTGGGTGGGGTCAAGTTTGGGTATTTAAAAGGTCACTTATAATGCGCGTAGTAAGCTTAAAATGAGCCTAAAGTGAAGCATGTGTGCTAGTTAATTAAAACTCTAAGTTAGTTACGTAACACTATTCATTAAACTACTAAAATCATTTTCTAAACGAGCGCTTCTATCGCTTCTAGTTCAATTGCACATTTTTCTCACTCCTTTAACAATTAATATGATTTAATAAAAATGTTAATTCACTAATAGAATGTAGTTTGAAAATGGAGTGAATAGTAGCTACAGAAGTCAATTAGTAAAGTACAGAAGTAAATGCGCAAGCAAGTGATGCAACAGTAATTGAATGCATGGCTAAATCTCGGGCGTCACAAAAGTGGCCTGAAACTGATGAAAACGTTCGATTCTGGGCTCCAAAAAGGGGCACAACGAGCAAACTAGCTGCCCCCGACGTAGAGCTCACAGAGAGCTTTCTAACGGTATGATGTGCGCCGCGTAACTCTTTACGGATCAAAAGTTATGGGCACCGGAGCGACGAAGACCTAGTCTCAAGCCCTACGCTCTCAGTTTGCGGGCCCAGCCTATACGTGAAGCGAAGTTGTCTTGCCCAAGGTGCCGTGGGATTCGGTAATATAAATTTGGTGGATAAAATATCTTGGCAACCCTAACCAGGGAAAAAAAAAATTGAAAAGGGGGGTACAACACGAGGACTACCTACGGGGTCACCCATCCTAGTACTACTCTCGCCCAAACATGCTTAACTTCAGAGTTCTAATGGGATGCGGTGCATTAGTGCGGGTATGATCTCACCCGTCATGTTGAAGGCACAATTCCTTTATGTGTTAACGGTTCACAGTCCCACCCTAGAGAGATGGCCCATTCAAAAGAACCAATGGGGTTAACGACAACCCATCCATATCAGCAACGCAGCATCCTCACATGACGTGATATCGACACATTGTAGGGCCCTCTAATGTCCAGCGAGTCAGGTTGTCGTCCTTTTAACAGCTCACGACATACGATCCGAGATGAAAAAACATAGCAATAGAAGAAAAGTGGCTTGAAACTGATGAAAACGTTCAATTTTAGGCTCAGAAATGGGTATCGTGAGCAAGTTGGCTGCCCCCGTCGTAGAGCTCTCAGAGAGCTTTGCAACGGTATGCTGTTAGCCATGTAACTCCTTACGGATCAAAAGTTATGGGCACCGGAGTGACGGAGACCTAGTCACAAACCCTACGCCCTCAGTTTGCGAGCTCAGCCTCTACCTGAAACGAAGTTGTTTTGCCCAATGTTTCGTGGGATTCGGTAATAGAAATTTGGTGGATAAAGTATCTTGGCAACCCTAACAAGGGCAAAACAAATTGAAAAGGGGGTGCAACACGAGGACTTCTCAGGGGTCACCCATCTTAGTACTACTCTCGCCCAAGCACGCTTAACTTCAGAGTTCTGATAGGATCCGGTGCATTAGTCGCACCCATCATGTTGAGGGCACAATTCCTTTATTTGCTAACGGTTCACAGACCCAACCAAGATAGATGGCCCATTCAAAAGGCCCAATGGGCTTAACGATAACCCATCCGCTTCAACAACGCAGCATCCTCGCCGGACGTGATATCGACACATTGTAGAGCCCTCTAATGTCCCGTGAGTCTGGTTGTCGTCTTTTTAACAACTCACGACGTACGATCTGGGACGGAAAAATAGAGCGAAAGCCAAAAATTGGCCTGAAACTGATGAAAACGTTCGATTTTGGGCTCCTAAAACGGGCACAGAGAGCAAGCTGGCTGCCCCCGTCATAGAGCTCATAGAGAGCTTTGCAATGGTATGCTGTGCGCCGCGTAACTCCTTACGGATCAAAAGTTATGGGCACCGGTGCGACGGAGACCTGGTCAGAAACCCTACGCCCTCAGTTTGCGAGCCCAGCCTCTACGTGAAGCGAAGTTGTCTTGCAAAATGTTCAGTGGGATTCGGTAATAAAAATTTGGTGGATAAAGTATCTTGGCAACCCTAACCAGGGCAAAAAAAATTGAAAAGGGGGTGCAACACGAAGACTTCCTAGGGGGTCTCCCATCCTAGTACTACTCTTGCCAAGCACGCTTAACTTCGGAGTTCTGATGGGATCCGGTGCATTAATGCTGGTATGATCGCACCCATCATGTTGAGAGCATAATTCCTTTTTGTGTTAACGGTTTACAGTACCAACCTAGAGAGATGGCCTATTGAAAAGGCCTAATGGGCTTAACGACAACCCATACGCTTCAACAACGCAGCATCCTTGCAAGACGTGATATCGACACGTTGTAGGACGCTCTAATGTCCCGCGAGTCAGGTTGTCATCCTTTTAACAGCTCACGACGTACGATCCGGGATGGAAAAACATAGCAAAAGAAGAAAAGTGGCCTGAAACTGATGAAAATGTTCGATTTTGGGCTCCAAAAAGGGGCACAACGAGCAAGCAAGCTGCCCCCGTCGTAGTGCCCTCAGAGAGCTTTGCAACGGTATGTTGTGCGCCGCATAACTCCTTACGGATCAAAAGTTATGGGCACTGGAGCGACGGAAAACTGGTCACTAGCCCTACGCCCTCGGTTTGCCAGCCCATCCTCTACGTGAAGCGAAGTTGTCTTGCCTAATTTTTCGTGGGATTCGGTAATAGAAATTTGGTGGATAAAGTATCTTGGCAAAACCCTAACCAGGGCAAAAAAAATTTAAAAAGGGTTGCAACACGAGAACTTCCCAGGTGGTCACCCATCCTAGTACTACTCTCGCCCAAGCACACTTAACTTCGGAGTTCTGATGGGATCCGGTGCATTAGTGCTGGTATAATCGCACCCGTCATGTTGAGGGAACAATTCCTTTATGTGTTAACGATTCACAGTCCCAGTCGAGAAAGATGGCCCATTCAAAAGGCCCATTGGGCTTAACGACAACCCATCCGCATCAACAACGCAGCATCCTCGCAAGACGTGATATCGACACGTTGTAGGGCCCTCTGATGTCCCGCGAGTCAGGTTGTCATCCTTTTAACAGCTCACGACGTACGATCCGTGACAGAAAAATAGAGCAAAAGAAGAAAAGTGGCCTGAAACTGATGAAAACGTTCGATTTTGGGCTCCAAAAAGGGGTAAAGCGAGCAAGTTGGCTGCCCCCGTTGTAGAACTCTCAGAGAGCTTTGCAACGGTATGTTGTGTTCCGCGTAACTCTTTACAGATCAAAAGTTATGGGCACCGGAGCGACGGAGACCTAGTCACCAGCCCTACGCCCTCGGTTTGCAAGCCCAGCCTCTACGTGAAGCGCAGTTGTCTTGCCCAATGTTCCGTGGGATTCGGTAATAGAAATTTGGTTGGATAAAGTATCTTGCCAACCCTAACCAGGGCAAAAAAAATTGAAAAGGGGGTACTACACGAGGACTTCCCAGGGGGTCAACCATCCTAGTACTACTCTCGCCCAAGGACGCTTAACTTCAGAGTTCTGATGGGATCCGGTGCATTAGTGATGGTATCATCGCACCCGTCATGTTGAGGGCACAATTCCTTTATCTGTTAACGGTTCGCAGTCCCAGCCTAGAGAGATGGCCCATTCAAAAGGCCCAATGGCATTAACGACAACCCATCCGCTTCAACAACGCAGCATCCTCGCATGATGTGATATCAACACGTTGTAGGGCCCTCTAATGTCCCGCGAGTCAGGTTGTCGTCCTTTAACAGCTCACGACGTACGATCCGGGATGGAAAAACAGAGCAAAAGAAGAAAAGTGGCCTGAAACTGATGAAAACGTTCGATTTTGGGCTCCAAAAAGGGTACATCGAGCAAGCTGGCTACCCTCATCGTAGAGCTCTCTGAGAGCTTTGCAACGGTATATTGTACGCCGCGTAACTCCTTACGGAGCAAAAGTTATGGGCACCGGAGCGACGGAGACCTGGTCGGAAGCCCTACGCCCTCGGTTTGCGAGCCCAGCCTTTACGTGAAGCGAAGTTGTCTTGCCCAATGTTCCGTGGGATTCGGTAATAGAAATTTGGTGGATAAAGTATCTTGGCAACCCTAACCAGGGAAAAAAAAATTTAAAAGGGGGTGCAACACGAGAACTTCCCAGGGGGTCACCCATCCTAGTACTACTCTCGCCCTAGTACGCTTAACTTCGGAGTTTTGATGGGATCCGGTGCATTAGTGCTGGTATAATCGCACCCGTCATGTTGAGGGCACAATTTTTTTATGTGTTAAGGGTTCACAGTCCCAGCCGAGAAAGATGGCCTATTCAAAAGGCCCATTGGGCTTAACGACAACCCATCCGCTTCAACAACGCAGCATCCTCGCATGAAGTGATATCGACACGTTGTAGGGCCCTCTAATGTCCCGCGAGTAAGGTTGTCGTCCGTTTAACAGCTCACGACGTACGATCCGGGATGAAAAAATAGAGCAAAAGAAGAAAACTGGCCTGAAACTGATGAGAACGTTCGATTTTGGGCTCCAAAAATAGGCACAACGAGCAAGCTAGTTGCCCCCGTCGTAGAGCTCTCAGAGAGCTTTGTAACGGTATGCGGTGCGCCATGTAACTCCTTACGGATCAAATGTCATGGGCACCGGAGCGACAGAGACCTGGTCAAAAGCCCTACGCCCTCGATTTACGGGCCCAGCCTATACGTGAAGCGAAGTTCTCTTGCCCAAGGTGCCTTCGGATTCGGTAATTGAAATTTGGTGGATAAAGTATCTTGGCAACCCTAACCAGGGCAAAAAAAATTGAAAAGGGGGTGCAACACGAGGACTTCCCAGGGGGTCACCCATCCTAGTACTACTCTCGCCCAAGCACGCTTAACTTCGGAGTTCTGATGGGATCCGGTACATTAGTGCTGGTACGATCCCACCCGTCATGTTGTGGGCACAATTTCTTTATGAGTTAACGGTTCACAGTCCTAGCCTAGAGAGATGGCCCATTCAAAAGGCCCAATGGGATTAACGATAACCCGTCCACTTCAACAACGCAGCATCCTTGCAAAACGTGATCTCGACACGTTGTAGGGCCCTCCAATGTCCCGCATGTCAGGTTCTCATCTTTTTAACAACTCATGACGTACAATACGGGACGGAAAAACAGAGCAAACGAAGAAAAGTGGCCTGAAACTGATGATAACGTTCGATTTTGGGCTCCAAAAATGGGTGCAGCGAGCAAGCTGGCTGCCCCCGTCGTAGAGCTCTCAGAGAGCTTTGCAACGGTATGTTGAACGCTGCGAAACTCCTTATGGATCAAAAGTTATGGGCACCGGAGCGACAGAGACCTGGTCACAAGCCCTACGCCTCAGTTTACGGGCCCAGCCTATACGTGAGGCGAAGTTGTCTTGCCCAAGGTGCCTTCAGATTCGGTAATAGAGATTTGGTGGATAAAGTATCTTGGCAACCCTTACCAGGGGAAAAAAAATTGAAAAAGGGGGTGCAAAACAAGGACTTCCTAGGGGGTCACCCATCCTAGTACTACTCTCGCCCAAACACGCTTAACTTCGGAGTTCTTATGGGATCCGGTGCATTAGTGCTGGTATGATCCCACCCGTCATGTTGAGGGCACAATTCCTTTATGTATTAACGGTTCACAGTCCCAGCCTACAGAGATGGCCAATTCAAAAGGCCCAATGGGCTTAACGACAACCCATCCGCTTCAACAACGCAGCATCCGATTTGCATGCGATACCTTGTTTCGTGTGCCCTAATCTAGACTTGCATGCCTTGACCCAGGTTTAAGAATTGTGTTCATTATATGTGTCGTGCATTGAATTACGTGCATTCATTTAGGGTTGCGTGCATTTACTTGAAAAATGTGCGTTCGTCTCGTAGTTCGTGTCCTACCTCGTAGTGCGTGCCCCAGACCTAGGAAGGCGTGCCCTCATGCTAATCAAGAAAGCATCTTACACAAAGCACTAGACTATTAAACAATCCTACATAATCCACTATCAATATTATAATCTTAATTCAACTCACTAGAAGACAAAATAACACAAAAAGCTAGACATTCTTTATTCCTTATTCTTTATTCTTTTTGCACCTTCAACACATAATTAAATAACATCCAAAACATGACAAAAATTCAGATTTGTCACATGCTTTGGCCGGCCATACCAATGCTTTTGCCCATGGTTTGACCAATTATTCAATAAATCATGCATGCTTAGACAAGTTATGACAAAAACACTTATCAATGCATAAAAAAAAATTGCCCAAAACCACCTCAATTTCCTCTCCTTGTTCGACCAAACCACCATTGCCCATTCTAGCAATTTAAAATCACACATTGAAGACAGAAAAATCAGAGGTTTAATGGCCCATGGCCGACCACATGCTTGAAGAATGCAAAGGCTTCACTCTTTGTCATATTCTTGTCATTTCCTCTTTCTTCCTCAACTTCTCTCTCTCCCTCTCATTTTCCCTCTCTCTCTCTCGCCCCCAGCTGAATATTATTCCCTCCATAGCTTATCTTCATCACACCTTAGTTGATCAAGGCAAGCACCAATCAAAGAAACTCAAGCAAACAAGGTAGGATGCGAAAAATTCACATGCATGCTCCTTGAACTTTCATTTCGGCCCTAGGTAAGTTTCTTGCCTTCCATTTCTTTTCTTCTTGTTCTAACCTCATGCATGCAGTAAGAGCTTGGTCACTAAGCTAGGAAAAATAGGGAAAATATAATTGGAACCTCGGCTAGGCAAAGGAGAAGAAGAAAAGTTTGCTTCAACAAGTTTTGTGCATCCTCTTGGTTGATTGCTAAGGTGAGGGCTAAAACCTTTTGAAAATCCTTCAAAAATTCACATGCATGCTCATAAATGTATGTCTTTGCTTCTGTACTTGAGTTATATGTTCGTTCATAAGCTTAAACAACCATGCATGGCAAGATTTTGGCTTGAAAGTGATGATAGGTGAAGTCAGATTGTTGACAGCTCTCTGACCATTTTATTTCGAGGTAAGTTTAGCTAGGAAAATGATGTTGAAAATGCATGAAAATTGGTAGGTGACTAGTTTTGGCAGTTTTGAACATTTTTCTCAGAAATAGACCAAAGCTAAGTTTGACTCTAAGGTCCTAAAAATAGCAAATCTTTAAAATGTGTCCAAATCTGGAAATCTGGAAAAATGAAGCAGGTTTTGGCAGATGCACTGACCTTGTAGAACGAACCAGATTTGACTTAGTACATTATATCCACAATACGTGAAATTTTTTGTGCTGCTATATTTTTCAGTTCTGGACATTTTTGTCAGAAATGGACCAGGGTTAAATCTGATCCTAAGGACCTCAAAAACGTCAATTACTGAAAAGTGTGCAAATCTGGACAGTTTTGTGCTATCCCACTGTTTTGGCTATATCTAATGATCCCGAACTCCAATTGATGCAAGGTTTGTTTCTGATTTTAGTTAAGTTCTTAAGATTTAATTTGACTTTTTATTCACTGGAATTGGAGATTTTTTTCTTGTCTTAATGTTTGTGAGAAAACAGCCTATTGCAGTGAGGGTTTCACTTAGCTATATGCTTGGAAAATTGTTGTAACCTCTCTTGTGGTATTAATTTCTTGGAATTGTGGTGTTGGGTTGTTGTGTGGACTATTTTGATTACTTGAGGATGTTTGAATTAAATGATGCATGACTTGGGAATGATTTTGAGTTGACTTAGGGTTTAATCACACAGTTAAGCATGAAACGGAAGCCCTAATGACTAGGTAGGCTTGCTAAGTGTTGATCAATTGGATATTTTGTGGAATTATATGCTTAGTAGGCTGCCTGAAAATGCCTTTATAGTCCTAAAGGTGATTTTGATCGTTGTATGTTGACAAATAGGCTTTTCTAGCATTCGAGCCCACGTAGCTATTGTTGCATGTTATATAACCTTATTAATTTATAACGTGGACTTTGAATTGAGTTATATGACTTGTTTTATGTTCGTTACATGGCTGTCCGTTTAATGTTCATATAACTCTATATGCCTTTCAAGTGAAAAATTACTTGTCTTATCGTGCCCTGCTTGTTAATTGTCAATGTCCAATCTTATGACTGTTCGGAGGCAACTTACTTTGTTGTCCTCCTAATGTGATATATTACATGTCATAAATGTGCATTGCATACAAGGTTGCAACCTTTCATTTCGGCATGGTAGCGATCACGCACACCGGGCGGCATCGGGCTTGCCGGTGCACCCGTGACTATCATGGTCCCATTCCCTCTCTCGCTTGGGGGCTAGACTTCCTCGGAGAGTTAGGTCGTAGGATTTCGGGGTACATCCGGAGTATACCCACCTGGCGTGTTTGGGGGATGATTTGAAGTCGGTTGCAACAACTGATTCTGGAACTGATCTGAGAGAAAAAGCTCACTGTATCCTTTTTACTATGTGTGTAAGTACTCTCGCTTGGTTCCTAGAGAACCTCGGGGAGGAAAGACTGGTATTTTTGTTCCTTTACCTTATATTATTGTTATATTCATGCTTGCAAAAATGATTTTCATAAGTTGAACCGGAAAATGAGTTTCAAAACCTATTTCGAGTTTCCCCCTCGCTGAGTTCATAAGGACTCATCCTCTTTTATCATCTCAGGTGAAGAAGATCCAGAACAGGTACCCGAGGTCGGTGTGCCTAACGATGAATCCTTGGAGTGATTGCCTGTCTTGTTTGCTTTGCGTGATTGTGGCTACGTGTGAACTCTGTGCTACTTGAAGACTATTTCTTTTATGTTGCTTGTTATTTCTAATGTAAAAGATCCCCGTTGTAATTTGGGGTCTAATTTTGGTTTGTACTGGTATTAAGTAGACTGATGCTAGACACTACTATGATCGTTTTTGCTATTATTACCGCTAGTATCTGTCATAGGTTATGACGTATTAGTTAAAGACTAAGTAAATGAACTTATCCAATCTTAAACAGGTACTCGCTATTAAGCTAAGATCAACAGGTACTTTTGCAACGAGGATAAACAAACAAACGAGACAATAGTATCATGCTAGGTTATAAATCAAACGAGACATCGAGATAACCAATAGGCGTTTCAATTGATGTTAAATGGTAATCCTAGTTGGAAATGAAATTGAGATCAAAGAAATTTGAGATGTTTAGAGAATTAGGCCAAACCAAAGAGCCCAATTACAACCGTTATGTTGCCAGTTTTTTCGAAAAATTTTGGAGTTTATATTAAAACGATAAGTGTTAAATCTTCATAAACGATTAAGTATGTGACATGTCCTGAACATTTAGATCACACCCTAATCTAACCTTATAGGCCGGGTTGGGGCGTGACACCTTAGAATTAGAATGGTATCAGAGCTTAGATTGCTTAAGCCGGGTTTAACTCTCGGACCATGGGTAGAGCCCTAAGATAATTAGGATGACTTGTTTATATGTTATTGTATGATAATGTTAAATGTGCCTTCTATGTTCTATGTGCTTAAGTGATTAACATGCCTTAATTGTTTCTAGAATTGCATCTATATTATGTTGCATACCTTATGCATTAAATTCTTAATTGTCATATTTCAATAAGTTGTGCATCGTAATCTATGCCTAAGATGGCTGGCCCTAGCACCCGTACTACTAATAGGAGCGGTGAACCCCAAGAGACCAGAGATGCCTATCAAACTAATCCCGATATAGCTATGTTTAACATGATGGAAAATGCCATGGATCGTGTATCACGAGTGATGGAGCGTCAAGATGCACGTGAGGCCAACAACAATAGGAATAAGGGTAACCATGGGAGGCATAGCAGAATGAGGTAGTTCCTTGACTTTCGCCCGTCTAAATTCCATGGGGAAGCTGATGATGAGAAAGCAGAGACTTGGCTGTCCGAGATCGAGAAGATTTTCAGGCCACTTGATTATACTGATGAAGAAAAGGTGGAGTTTGCTGTGTTTCTGTTGCACGGGGATGCCGAGCATTGGTGGTACATTGTAAAGGCACTGTGGGAGACTGACCAGACTCCTCGCTTGTGGGGTAATTTCATTAAGGCATTCAAGGAGAAATATGTACCTGCAGTTTCCAGGCAGAGGCGGATTGAGGAATTCATGCACTTGACCCAGGGTAACATGATGGTGGCCCAGTACGAGGCTCGTTTTGACCGACTATCCCGCTATGCTCAATACATGGTTAATACTCCGAAGGCAAAGATGTGGAAATTTACTACTAGATTGAGGCTAGAGATTCAGGACCAGTTGGCTTCATATGACTTCGATACCTATTCTGCTCTCTTTGCTGCTGCTTCTCGAGTTGAGAAGAGGAAACTAGATAGAGCCGGTTCGAATCAGCCGAACAAGAAACCATACCAGCCTCCACGTCAGTAGAGGAAATTCCAGAGTCAGGGTCGTAATCAGGGCCAAAGCTAGAACAGACCAGTGAATAACCGTGGCCCGATGAAAGCGCCATCAGCCCCTTCCACCCGCGGATCCACAGGTAGTTGACCTGCTACTCAGTCCGTCAGCTGTTCTTATTGTGATAGGAAGGGGCATACCGAGGCCCAGTGTTGGAGGAAGTCAGGACGATGTATGAGATGTGGTAGTGATCAGCATCAGATCAAGGATTACCCTAAACGGCAGGCAGGGTAGAATCAGGGTAAACCAGCCGGTAGAGGCAAGACCCCAATTCCTAGAATTCAGGCTCGAGCCTATGCTATCGAGTGCGAGGAGATTCCAAATGAGACCGCTGTTGTTGAAGGTACATTCTTCATACTGAATCAACCTGTTAGGGTGTTAATTGATCCGGGTTCTACCCATTCATTTATTACTCCCTTATGTGTGGAACGTGTGAAACTAAAAGTTGTATGTTTGCCATACGAAGTAGAACTTGGTACTCCAATGGGTTCTAAACTTGTAACTAGGTCAGCTTGTAAAGCATGTAAAATCCAAATTAAGGATAGGGAATTTTCAGCCAATCTTATTGTATTACCTTTTTCGAGATTATGAGGTCATTTTAGGGATGGACTGCCCGGCAAAACATCATGTCCAACTAGATTGCCGGGCGAAGATTATAACGTTCCGGGTACCTGATCAACTAATACTGGAAGTTATGGGTCGAAGAGATTTCACTGGGAGTTCCATCATTTCATCTACGAAAGCAGTCAAGTCCTTGAGGAAAGGGTGCAGCGGATACTTGGCTTACCTCATCAATAAGCCGTCGGACAAAGCTAAGTTGGAGGAGATGCCTATGATCAAAGACTATGCAGATGTGTTTCCAAAAGAATTACCCGGTTTACCCCTAAATCGGGAGATCGAGTTTGTTATTGAGTTACTGCCTGGCGCCCAGCCGATATCTAAAGCTCCCTATCGTATGGCACCGGTTGAGCTACAAGAATTGAAGGACCAACTGCAAGGATTGTTGAAGAAAGGGTTTGTTCAACCGAGTTCTTCACCGTGGGGTGCGCCAGTTCTATTTGTAAAGAAGAAAGACAGAACGTTGAGGCTATGCATTGATTACCGAGGACTAAACCAAGTGACTGTCAAGAATAAATATCCACTTCCCCCGATCGACGAGCTCTTTGATCAACTGCAATGAGCCAAAGTGTATTCGAAACTCGACTTGAGGCAAGGGTATTAACAGTTGCGGATCAAAAAGGAGGATGTGCCTAAAACGGCTTTCAGGACGAGATATGGGCATTATGAATATGTGGTGATGCCTTTTGGACTAACTAATGCCCCTGCAGCTTTTATGGATTTGATGCACAGGGTGTTTCAACCCTACTTGGACCAATTTGTGGTGATCTTCATTGATGATATTTTGGTATACTCGAAATCTGAGGCGGAGCATGATCAACATCTGCGGTTGGTACTGCAAAAACTTCGAGAGCATCAATTGTATGCAAAGTTTAGCAAGTGTGAATTTTGGTTGCAGCAGATTGCATTTTTGGGGCATATTATATCCCAAGAGGGAATATCGGTGGATCCAGTAAAGATAGATGCAGTGATGTCTTGGAAGAAGCCGGAGAATGTTACAGAGGTTTGGAGTTTCCTTGGTCTAGCCGGCTATTATCGGAGATTCGTGAAAGATTTCTCTAAGATTGCAGGACCACTTACAAAGCTCACTCAAAAGAAAACAAAGTTCGTGTGGGATGATAAGTGTGAGAACAGCTTCCAAGAATTGAAGAAAAGATTGACTACCGCACCTGTTCTTGCATTACCTGAAGGGAGTCAAGGTTTTGTCATCTATAGCGATGCTTCGAAAGAAGGATTGGGTTGTGTGTTGATGCAAAATGGAAGGGTGATTGCATATGCTTCTAGGAAACCAAAGCCGTATGAATTGAATTACCCGACGCATGATTTGGAGTTAGCGGCTATTGTGTTTGCACTCAAGAAATGGAGACATTATATGTGGGGTAACAAGTTTGAGGTATTTACTAATCATAAGAGCTTGAAATACTTGTTCTCTCAAAAAGAGTTGAATATGAGGCAAAGGCAGTGGATGGAGCTTTTGGATGATTATAACAGCACAATCAATTATGTGCCCGGTAAAGCAAATGTAGTTGCAGATGCCTTAAGCAGAAAAGCAAGCATGGCGAAACTGGAAGTCAAGGTGCAGGAGTTGTTGGAGGAAGCATTTTTGTGGAAACCACAATTGACTCAGAAAGGGTTACTTTTTGCCACTACTCAAGTTCAATCGACCTTGTTGTTTGTATTACAGGAGGCTCAACAGAAGGACCAACAATTTCGAAAGATTAAAGAAAGCAACGTGGATTTCAAGTTTCATGATGACGGTATTTGGAGGTTTAGGAACCGGATTTGTGTTCCCAATGAGCCAGAGCTGAAAAAGAAGATTCTTGAGGAAGCCCATAATTCAAGATATACTATTCACCCCGGCGGAACAAAGACGTACCGGGATTTGAAGCAACACTATTGGTGGAATAACATGAAAAGAGAAATTGCGGAGTTTGTGGCACGGTGTTTGACTTGCCAGAGAGTCAAAGCAGAACATCAGCGACCCGCAGGTTTACTTCAGTCGTTGGAGATTCCTCAATGGAAATGGGAACATATCACTATGGATTTTGTTATGGACCTGCCCAGATCACAAAAGGGTCATGACGCCGTTTGGGTCATAGTGGATAGATTGACTAAGTCGGCGCACTTTTTACCAATGAACAAGGAGGATAGTCCTGAGAAATTGGGAGATATGTATGTAGCAGAGATTGTAAGATTGCACGGGATGCCTGTGAGTATTGTATCGGATAGGGATCCTCATTTTACTTCCCGATTGTGGAAGAGATTGCATGAAGCTTTGGGAACGAAGTTGAGTTTCAGCACGGCTTATCACCTTTAGACTGACGGACAATCGAAGAGAACTATTCAAATTCTGGAGGATATGCTGAGGGCATGTGTTTTGGATTTCGGAAAAGGTTGGTAGAAATATCTATCTCTAGCAGAGTTTGCTAATAATAATAGTTATCAGGTCACTATCTGTAGGGCCCCATTTGAGGCGTTGTATGGACGTAAGTGTCGATCCCCAATTTACTGGGATGAAGTAGGTGAGACGAAGACTTTTGACCTGACCCTTTTACTTGAATTGATGAAGACTGTTGACAATATCCACCTCATCCGGAAACGGATGCTTACCGCCCAGAGCAGGCATAAGAGTTATGCAGACTGACGGAGATGGAGTCTCGAGTTCGAGGTTGGCGACAAGGTGTTCTTGAAGATATCACCCCGGAGGGGACTGATTAAACACGGCAAGGGTGGAAAGTTGAGCCCGAGGTTTGTAGGACCATTTGAGTTAGTTGAAAAGGTTAGCAAATTGGCGTATCGCCTAGTATTACCCCAGAACCTCTCCAATATTCATGACGTCTTTCATGTTTCGATGCTGCGGAAGTATCATCCTGATCCATCGTATATCTTGGAGCCAGAGCCGTTGCAGCTTAGGGAGAACTTGTCTTACGAAGAGAAGCCCATTCGGATCCTAGACCAGCAGGATCGGGAGTTGCGCAACAGAACTATACCAATGGTGAAAGTGCTGTGGGATCATCATGGAGTTGAAGAAGCAACGTGGGAAAGGCGAGACCAGATGGAGTAGCAATATCCAGCTTTATTTCAAGGTAATATTGAATTTCGGGATGAAATTCTTTTAAGGAAGGGAGGATGTGAGGCCTGACCCCGATTTGCGTGCGATACGTCGTTTCATGTGCCCTAATCTAGACTTGCGTGCCTTGACCTAGGTTTAAGAATTGTGTTCATTATATGTGCCATGCATTGAATTACGTGCATTCATTTAGGGTTGCGTGCATTTACTTGAAAAACGTGCGTTCGTCTCGTAGTTCGTGTCCTATCTCGTAGTGCATGCCCCAGACCTAGGAAAACGTGCCCTCACGCTAATCAAGAAAGCATCTTACACAAGCACTAGACTATTAAACAATCCTACAAAATCCACTATCAATATTATAATCTTAATTCAACTCACTAAAAGACAAAATAACACAAAAAGCCAGACATTCTTTATTCCTTATTCTTTATTCTTTTTGCACCTTCAACACATAATTAAATAACATCCAAAACATGACAAAAATTCAGATTTGGCACATGCTTTGGCCGGCCATACCAAGGCTTTTGAACAAGGTTTGAGCAATTATTCAATTAATCATGCATGCTTAGACAAGTTATGACAAAAACACTTATCAATGCATAAAAAAAATTGCGCAAAGCCACCTCAATTTCCTCTCCTTGTTCGACCAAACCACCATTGCCCATTCTAGCATTTTAAAATCACACATTGAAGACACAAACATCAGATTTTTAATGGCCCAAGGCCGACCACATGCTTGAAGAATGCAAAGGATTCACTCTTTGTCATATTCTTGTTATTTCCTCTTTCTTCCTCAACTTCTCTCTCTCCCTCTCATTTTCGCTCTCTCTCTCTCGGCCCTAGCTGAACATTATTGCCTCCATAGCTTATCTTCATCACACCTTAGTTGATCAAGGCAAGCAACAATAAAAAAAACTCAAGCAAACAAGCTAGGATGCGAAAAATTCACATGCATGCTCCTTGAACTTTCATTTCGGCCCTAGGTAAGTTTCTTGGCTTCCATTTCTTTTCTTCTTGTTCTAACCTCATGCATGTACTAAGAGCTTGGTCACTAAACTAGGAAAAATAGGGAAAATCTAGTTGGAACCTCGGCTAGGCAAAGGAGAAGAAGAAAAGTTTGCTTCAACAAGTTTTGTGCATCCTCTTGGTTGATTGCTAAGGTGAGGGCTAAAACCTTTTGAAAATCCTTCAAAAATTCACATGCATGCTCATAAATGTATTTCTTTGCTTCTGTACTTGAGTTATATGTTCGTTCATAAGCTTAAACAACCATGCATGGCAAGATTTTGGCTTGAAAGTGATGATTGGTGAAGTTGGATTGTTGACAGCTCTCTGACCAGTTTGTTTCGAGGTAAGTTTAGCTAGGAAAATGATGTTGAAAATGCATGAAAATTGGTAGGTGACTAGTTTTGCTAGTTTTGAACATTTTTTGCAGAAATAGACCGAAGATAAGTTTGACTCTAAGGTCCTAAAAATAGCAAATCTTTAAAATGTGTCCAAATCTAGAAATCTGGAAAAATGAAGCAGGTTTTGGAAGATGCACTGACCTTGTAGAACGAACCAGATTTGATTTAGTAAATTATGTCCAAAATACATGAAAGTTTGTGTGCTGCTATATTTTTCAGTTCTGGACATTTTTGTCAGAAATGGACCAAGGTCAAATCTGACCCTAAGGACCTCAAAAACGTCAATTACTGAAACTTGTGCAAATCTGGACAGTTTTGTGCTATCCCACTGTTTCAGCTATATCTAATGATCCCGAACTCCAATTGATGCAAGGTTTGTTTCTGATTTTAGTTAACTTCTTAAGATTTAATTTGACTTCTTATTCACTTGAATTGGAGATTGTTTTCTTGTCTTAATGTTTGTGAGAAAACAGCCTATTGCAGTGAGGGTTTCACTTAGCTATATGCTTGGAAAATTGTTGTAACCTCTCTTGTGGTATTAATTGCTTGGAATTGTGGTGTTGGGATGTTGTGTGGACTGTTTTGAGTACTTGAGGATGTTTGAATTAAATGATGCATGACTTGAGAATGATTTTGAGTTGACTTAGGGTTTAATCACACGGTTAAGCATGAAACGGAAGCCCTAATGACTAGGTAGGCTTGCTAAGTGTTGATCATTTGGATATTTTGTGGAATTATATGCTTAGTAGGCTGCCCGTAAATGCCTTTATAGTCCTAAAGGTGATTTTGATCGTTGCATGTTGACAAATAGGCTTTTCTAGCATTCGAGCCCACGTAGCTGTTGTTGCATGTTATATAACCTTATTAATTTATAACGTGGACTTTGAATTGAGTTATATGACTTGTTTTATGTTCGTTACATGGCTGTCCGTTTAATGTTCATATAACTCTATATGCCTTTCAAGTGGAAAATTACTTGTCTTATCGTGCCCTGCTTGTTAATTGTCAATGTGCAATCTTATGACTGTCTGATGGCAATCTACTTTGTTGTCCTCCTAATGTGATATATTACATGTCATAAATGTGCATTGCATACAAGGTTGCAACTTTTCATTTCCGCACGGTAGCGATCACGCAAACCGGGCGGCATCGGGCTTGGCGGTTCACCCGTGACTACCATGGTCCCATTCCCTCTCTCGCTTGGGGGCTAGACTTCCTCGGAGAGTTGGGTCGTAGGATTTCGGGGTACATCCGGAGTACACTCACCTGGCGTGTTTGGGGGATGATTTGAAGTCGGCTGCAACAATTGATTCTGGAACTGATCTGAGAGCAAAAGCTCACTGTATCATTTTTACTATGTGTATAAGCACTCTCGCTTTGTTCCTAGAGAACCTCGTGGAGGAAAGACTGGTAATTATGTTCCTTTACCCTATATTATTGTTATATTCATGCTTGCATAAAGGATTTTCATAAGTTGAACTGAAAAATGAGTTTCAAAACCTATTTCGAGTTTCCCCCTCGCTGAGTGCATAAGGACTCATCCTCTTTTATCATCTCCGGTGAAGAAGACCCACAATGGGTCCCCGAGGTCCGTGTGCGTAACGCTGAATCCTTGGAGTGTTTGCCTGTCTTGTTTGCTTTGTGTGATTATGGCTACGTGTGACCTCTGTGCTACTTGAAGACTATTTCTTTTATGTTTCTTGCTATTTCTAATGTAAAAGACCCCCGTTGTAATTTGGGGTCTAATTTTGGTTTGTACTAGTATTAAGTAGACTGACGCTAGACACTACTATGATCGTTTTTGCTATTATTATCGCTAGTATCTATCATAGGTTATGACGTATTAGTTAAAGACAAAGTAAATGAACTTATCCAATCTTAAACAGGTACTCACTATTAAGCTAAGATCAACAGGTACTTTTGTAATGAGGATAAACAAACAAACGAGACAATAGTATCATGCTAGGTTATAAATCAAACGAGACATCGAGACAACCAATAGGCGTTTCAATTGATGTTAAATGGTAATCCTAGTTGGAAATGAAATTGAGATTAAAGAAATTTGAGGCGTTTAGAGAATTAGGCCAAACCAAAGAGCCCAATTACAGCCGTTATGCTGCCGGTTTTTCCAAAAAATTTTGGAGTTTAGATTAAAACGATAAGTGTTAAATCTTCATAAACGATTAAGTATGTGACATGTCCTGAACATTTAGATCACACCCTAATCTAACCTTGTAGGCCGGGTTGGGGGGTGACACCTTAGAATTAGAATGGTATCAGAGCTTAGATTGCTTAAGCCGGGTTTAACTCTCGGACCATGGGTAGAGCCCTAAGATAATTAGGATGACTTGTTTATATGTTATTGTGTGATAATGTTAAATGTGCCTTCTATGTTCTATGTGCTTAAGTGATTAACATGCCTTAATTGTTTCTAGAATTGCATCTATATTATGTTGCATACCTTATGCATTAAATTCTAAATTGTCATATTTCAATAAATTGTGCATCGTAATCTGTGCCTAAGATGGCTGGCCCTAGCACCCGTACTACTAATAGGAGCAGTGAACCCCAAGAGACCGAAGATGCCTATCAAACTAAGAGCTTGGAAATGAAATTGAGATTAAATAAATTTGACATGTCCTGAACATTTAGATCACACCCTAATCTAACCTTATAGGCTGGGTTGGGGCGTGACACACAACGAGCAAGCTGGCTGCCCTCGTCGTAGAGCTCTCAGAGAGCTTTGAAATGGTATGTTGTGCGCCGCGTAACTTCTTACGAATCAAAAGTTATGGGCACCAGAGCGACGGATACCTGATCACAAGCCCTACGTCCTCGGTTTGCGGGCCTAGCCTTTACGTGAAGCGAAGTTGTCTTACCCAAGGTGCCTTGGGATTCGGTAATAGAAATTTGGTTGATAAAGAATCTTGGCAACTCTAACCAGGGAAAAAAAATTGAAAAGGGGGTGCAACACGAGGACTTCCTAGGGGGTCACCCATCCTAGTACTACTCTCGCCCAAACATGCTTAACTTCGAAGTTCTGATGGGATCCAGTGCATTAGAGCTGGTATGATAGCACCCGTCATGTTGAGGGCACAATTCCTTTATGTGTTAACGGTTCACAGTCCCAGCCTAGAGAGATGACCCATTCAAAAGGGCCAATGGGCTTAACGACAACCCATCTGCTTCAACAACGCAGCATCCTCGCATGACGTGATATCGACACGTTGTAGGGCCCTCTAATGTCCCGTGAGTCAGGTTGTCGTCCTTTTAACAGCTCACGACGTACGATCTGGGACGGAAAAATAGAGCAAAATAAGAAAAGTGGCCTGAAACTGATGAAAATGTTCGATTTCTCAGAGAGCTTTGCAACGGTATGTTGTGCGCCGAGTAACTCCTTACGGATCAAAAGTTATGGGCACCGGAGCGACGGAGACCTGGTCACAAGCCCTACGCCCTCGGTTTGCGGGCCCAACCTCTACGTGAAGCGAAGTTATCTTGCCCAAGGTGCCTTGGGATTCGGTAATAGTAATTTGGTGGATAAAGTATCTTGGTAACCCTAACCAGGGAAAAAAAATTGAAAAGGGGGGTGCAACACGAGGACTTCCCAGGGGGTCACCCATCCTAGTACTACTCTCACCCAAACACGCTTAACTTCGGAGTTCTGATGGGATCCAGTGTATTAGAGCTGGTATGATCGCACCCGTCATGTTGAGGGCACAATTCCTTTATGTGTTAACGGTTCACAGTCCCAACCTAGAGAGATAGCCCATTCAAAAGGGCCAATGGGCTTAACGACAACCCATCCGCTTCAACAACGCAGCATCCTCGCATGACGTGATATCGACACGTTGTAGGGCCCTCTAAGGTCCCGGAAGTTAGGTTGTTGTCCTTTTAACAGCTCACGACGTACGATCTAGGACGGAAAAATAGAGCAAAAGAAGAAAAGTGGCCCGAAACTGATAAAAACTTTCAATTTCTCAGAGAGCTTTGCAACGGTATGATGTGCGCCGAGTAACTCCTTACGGATCAAAAGTTATGGGCACCGGAGTGATGAAGACCTGGTCACAAGCCCTACGCCCTCGGTTTGCGGGCCCAACCTCTACGTGAAGCGAAGTTGTCTTGCCCAAGGTGTCTTGAGATTCGGTAATAGAAATTTGGTGGATAAAGTATCTTGGCAACCCTAACCAGGGAAAAAAAAATTGAAAAGGGGGGTGCAACACGAGGACTTCCCTGGGGGTCACCCATCCTAGTACTACTCTTGCCCAAACACGCTTAACTTTGGAGTTCTGATGGGATCCATTGCATTAGAGCTGGTATGATAGCACCCGTCATGTTGAGGGCATAATTCCTTTATGTGTTAATGGTTCACAGTCTCAGCCTAAAGAGATGGCCCATTCAAAAGGGCCAATGGGCTTAACGACAACCCATCCGCTTCAACAACGTAGCATCCTCGCATGACGTGATATCGACACATTGTAGGGCCCTCTAATGTCCCGCGATTCAGGTTGTCATCCTCTTAACAACTCACGACGTACGATCCGGGACAGAAAAACAGAGCAAAAGAAGAAAAGTGGCCTGAAATTGATGAAAAGGTTCGATTTTGGGCTCCAAAAATGGGCACATCGAGCAAGTTGGTTGCCCCCATCGTAGAGCTCTCATAGAGCTTTGAAACGGTATGTTGTACGCCGCGTAACTCCTTACGGATCAAAAGTTATAGGCACCAAAGCGACAAAGACCTGGTCACAAGCCCTACGCCCTCGGTTTGCGGGCCCAGCCTCTACGTGAAGCGAAGTTGTCTTTCCCAAGGTGCCTTGGGATTCGGTAATAGAAATTTGGTGGATAAAGTATCTTGGCAACCCTAACCAAGGAAAAAAAATTGAAAAGGGGGCTGCAACACGAGGACTTCCCAAGGGGTCACCCATCCTAGTACTACTCTCACCCAAACACGCTTAACTTCGGAGTTCTGATGAGATCCGGTGCATTAGTGCTGGTATGATCGCACCCGTCATGTTGTGGGCACAATTCCTATATGTGTTAACGGTTCACAGTCCCAACCTAGATAGATGGCCCATTCAAAAGGCCTAATGGGCTTAACGACAACCCATCCGCTTCAACAACGTAGCATCCTCGCAGGACTTGATATCGACACGTTGTAGGGCCCTCTAATGTCCCGCGAGTCAGGTTGTCATCCTTTTAACAGCTCACGACGTACGATCCGGGACAGAAAAATAGAGCTAAAGAAGAAAAGAGGCCTGAAACTGATGAAAATGTTCGATTTTGGGCTCAAAAAAGGGCACAGCGAGCAAGCTGGCTGCCCCGTCATAGAGCTCTCAGAGAGCATTGCAAAGGTATGCTGTGCGCCACGTAACTCCTTACAGATCAAAAGTTATGGGCACCGGAGAGTCAGAGACCTGGTCACAAGCCCTACGCCCTCGGTTTGCGGGCGCATCCTCTACGTGAAGCGAAGTTGTCTTACCCAAGATGCCATAGGACTCGATAACTGAAATATGGTGGATAAAGCATCTTGGCAACCCTAACCAGGAAAAAAAAAATTGAAAAGGGGGGTGTAACACAAGGACTTCCCACGGGGTCACCCTTCCTAGTTCTACTCTCGCGCAAACACGCTTAACTTCGGAGTTCTGATGGGATCTGGTGCATTAGTGCTGGTATGATCGCACCCATCATGTTGAGGGCACAATTCCTTTATGTGTTAACGGTTCAAAGTCCCTGCCTAGAGAGATGTGACATTCAAAAGGCCCAATGGGCTTAACGACAACCCATCCGCTTCAACAACGCAGCATCCTCGCAAGACGTGATATCGACAAGTTGTAGGGCCCTCTAATGTCCCGCGAGTCAGGTTGTCGTCCTTTTAACAGCTCACAACGTACGATCCGGGACGGAAAAACATAGCAAAAGAAGGAAAGTGGTCTTAAACTGATGAAAACATTCGATTTTGGGCTCCAAAAAGGGGCACAACGAGCAAGCTGGCTGCCCCCGTCGTAGAGCTCTCAGAGAGCTTTGCAACGGTATGTTGTGCGCCGCGTAACTCCTTACGGATCAAAAGTTATGGGCACCAGAGCGACGGAGAACTGGTCACAAGCACTACGCCCTCGGTTTGCGGGCCCAACCTCTACGTGAAACGAAGTTGTCTTGACCAATGTTCCGTGGGATTGGGTAATAGAAATTTGGTGGATAAAGTATCTTGGCAACCCTAACCAGGGCAAAAAAAATTGAAAATGGGGTGCAACACTAGGACTTCCCGTGGGGTCACCCATCCTAGTACTACTCTCGCCCAAGCACGCTTAACTTCTGAGCTCTGATGGGATCCGGTGCATTAGTGTTGGTATGATCGCACCCATCATGTTGAGGGCACAATTCCTTTATGTGTTAACGGTTCAAAGTCCCTGCCTAGAGAGATGTCCCATTCAAAAGGCCTAATGGGCTTAACGACAACCTATCCGCTTCAATAACACAGCATCCTCGCAAGACGTGATATCGACCAGTTGTAGGGCCCTCTAATGTCCCGCGAGTCAGGTTGTCGTCCTTTGAACAGCTCACAACGTACGATCCGGGACAAAAAAATAGAGCAAAAGAAGAAAAGTGGCGTGAAACATATGAAAATGTTCGATTTTGGGCTCCAAAAAGGGGCAAAGCGAGCATGCTCGCTGCCCCCGTCGTAGAGCTCTCAGAGAGCTTTGCAACGGTATGTTGTGAGCCACGTGACTCCATACGGATCAAAAGTTATGGGCGCCGGAGCGACGAAGACCTGGTCACAAGCCCTACGCCCTCGTTTTGCGGGCCCAGCCTCTACGTGAAGCGAAGTTGTCTTGGCCAAGGTGCCTTGGGATTCGATAATAGAAATTTGGTGGATAAAGTATCTTGGCAACCCTAACGAGGACTTCCCAGGGGGTCACCCATCCTAGTACTACTCTCGCGCAAACACGCTTAACTTCGGAGTTCTGATGGGATCTGGTGCATTAGTGCTAGTATGATCACACCCGTCATGTTGAGGGCATAATTCCTTTATGTGCTAATGGTTCACAGCCCCAGCCTAGAGAGATAGCCCATTCAAAAGGCCTAATGGGCTTAACGACAACCCATCCACTTCAACAACGCAGCATCCTCGCAAGACGTGATATCGACAAGTTGTAGGGCCTTCTAATGTCTCGCGAGTCAGGTTGTCATCCTTTTAAGAGCTCACGGCGTACGATCCGAGATGGACAAATTGAGCAAAAGAAGAAAAGTGGCCTAAAACTGATGAAAACGTTCAATTTTGGGCTCCAAAAAGGATCACAGCTCGCTCGCTCACTACCCCCGTCATAGAGCTCTCAGAGAGCTTTGCAACCGTATGTTGTGCGTCACGTAACTCCTTACGGATCAAAAGTTATGGGCACTGAAGCGACAGAGACCTGGTCACATGATGTACGATCCGGGATGGAAAAACATAGCAAAAGAAGAAAAGTGGCCTGAAAGTGATGAAAATGTTAAATTTTGGGCTCCAAAAATGGGCCCAGCAAGCAAGCTGGCAACCCCCATCGTAGAGCTCTCAGAGAGCTTTGCAACGGTATGGTGTGTGCCATGTAACTCCTTATGGATCAAAAGTTATGGACACCGGAGCGACGGAGACCTGGTCACAAGCCCTACGCCCTCGGTTTGCGAGCCCAGCCTCTACGTGAAGCGAAGTTGTATTGCCCAATGTTCTGTGGGTTTCAGTAATAGAAATTTGGTGGATAAAGTATCTTGTCAACCCTAACCAGGGCAAAAAAAAATTGAAAAGGGTGTGCAACACGAGGACTTCCCAGGGGGTCACCCATCCTAGTACTATTCTCGCCCAAGCACGCTTAACTTCGGAGTTCTGATGGGATCCGGTGCATTAGTGCTGGTATGACCGCACCCGTCACGTTGAGGTCATAATTCCTTTATGTGTTAACAGTTCACAGTCCCAGCCTATAGAGATGGCCTATTCAAAAGGCCCAATGGGCTTAACGACAACCCATCCGCTTCAACAACGCAGCATCCTCGCAAGACTTGATATCGACACGTTGTAGGGCCCTCTAATGTTCCGGGAGTCAGGTTGTCGTCCTTTTAACAGCTCACGACGTACGATCCGGGATGGACAAATTGAGCAAAAGAAGAAAAGTGGCCTAAAACTGATGAAAACATTCGATTTTGGGCTCCAAAAAGGATCACAGCCGCTCGCTCACTACCCCCGTCATAGAGCTCTTAGAGAGCTTTGCAACCGTATGTTGTGCGTCACGTAACTCCTTACGGATCAAAAGTTATGGGCACTGAAGCGACAGAGACCTGGTCACCTGCCCTATGCCTTCGGTTTGCGAGCCCACCCTCTACGTGAAGCAAAGTTGTCTTGCCCAATGTTCCATGGGATTCGATAATAGAAATTTGGTGGATAAAGTATCTTCGCAACCCTAACCAGGGCAAAAAAAATTGAAAACGGGGTGCAACACGAGGACTTCTCAGGTGGTCACCCATCCTAGTACTACTCTCGCCAAAGCACGCTTAACTTCGGAGTTCTGATGGGATCCGTTGCATTAGTGCTGGTATGATCGCACCCTGTATAGGGCACAATTCCTTAATGTGTTAACAGTTCACTGTCCCAGCCTAGAGAGATGGCCCATTCAAAAGGCCCAATGGGCTTAACGACAACCCATCCACTTCAACAACGCAGAATCCTCGCAAGACTTGATATCGACACGTTGTAGGGCCCTCTAATGTCCTGCGAGTCAGGTTGTCGTCCTTTTAACAGCTCACGACGTACGATCCGGGACGGAAAAACAGGGCAAAAGAAGAAAAGTGGCATGAAACTGATGAAAACATTCAAGTTTGGGCTCCAAAAAGGGGCACAGCGAGAAAGCAAGCTGCCCCCGTCGTAGAGCTCTTAGAGAGCTTTGCAACGGTATGTTGTGCGCCGCGTAACTCCTTACGGATCAAAAGTTATGGGCACCAGAGCGACGGAGACCTGGGCACAAACCCTACGCCCTCCGTTTGCGGGCCCGGCCTCTACGTGAAGCGAAGTTGTCTTGCCCAATGTTCCATGGGATTCGGTAATAGAGATTTGGTGGATAAAATATCTTGGCAACCCTAACCACGTCAAAAAAAAATTGAAAAGGGGGTGCAACACAAAGACTTCCCAGGGGGTCTCCCATTCTAGTACTACTCTCGCCCAAGCACGTTTAACTTCGAAGTTCTGATGGGATCCGGTGCATTAGTGCTGTTATGATCGCACCCGTCATGTTGAGGGCACAATTCCTATATGTGTTAACGGTACACAGTGCCAGCCTGGAGAGATGGCCCATTCAAAAGGCCCAATGGGCTTAATGACAACCCATCCACTTCAACAACGCAGCATCCTCACAAGACGTGATATCAAAAACGTTGTAGGGCCCTCTGATGTCCCGCGAGTCAGGTTGTCGTCCTTTTAACAGCTCACGACGTACGATCCGGGATGGAAATAGAGAGCAAAAGAAGAAAAGTGGCCTGAAACTGATGAAAACGTTTGATTTTGGGCTACAAAAATGGGAACAGCGAGCAAGCTGGCTGCCCCCGTCGTAGAGCTCTCAAAGAGCTTTGCAACGGTATGTTGTGCGCCGCGTAACTTCTTACAGATCAAAAGTTATGGGCACCGGAGCGACGGAGACCTGGTCACAAACCCTACGCCCTCGGTTTGCGGGCCCGGCCTCTACGTGAAGCGAAGTTGTCTTGCCCAATGTTCCGTGGGATTCAGTAATAGAGATTTGGTGGATAAATTATCTTGGCAACCCTAACTAGGGCAAAAAAAATTAAAAAGGGGGTGCAACGCGAGGACTTACCTGGGGGCCACCCATCCTAGTACTACCCTCGCCCAAGCACGCTTAACTTCGGATTTCTGATGGGATTCGGTGCATTAGTGCTGGTATGATTGCACCCGTCATGTTGAGGGCACAATTCCTATATGTGTTAACGGTTCACAGTACCAGCCTAGAAAGATGGCCCAGTTAAAAGGCCCAATGGATTTAATGACAACCCATCCGCTTCAACAACGTAGCATCCTCACAAGATGTGATATCGACATATTGTAGGGCCCTCTGATGTCCCGTGAGTCAGGTTGTCGTTCTTTTAACAGCTCACGACGTACGATCCGTGACGAAAAAACAATACAAAAGAAGAAAAGCGGCATGAAACTGATGAAAACGTTCGATTTTGGGCTCCAAAAATGGGCACAGCGAGCAAGCTGGCTGCCCCGTCGTAGAGGTCTCAGAGAGCTTTGCAACGGTATGTTGTACGCCGCGTAACTCCTTACGGATCAAAAGGTATGGGCACCGGAGCGACGGAGACCTGGTCACAAACCCTACGCCCTCCGTTTGCGGGCCCGTCCTGTACGTGAAGCGAAGTTGTCTTGCCCAATGTTCCGTGGGATTCGGTAATAGAGATTTGGTGGATAAAGTATCTTGGCAACCCTAACCAGGGCAAAAAAAATTGAAAAGGGGGTGCAACACGAGGACTTCCGAAGGGGTCACCCATCCTAGTACTACTCTCTCCCAATCACGCTTAACTTCGGAGGTCTGATGGGATCCGGTGCATTAGTGCTGGTATGATCGCACCCGTCATGTTGGGGGCACAATTCCTATATGTGTTAACGGTTCATAGTGCCATCCTAGAGAGATGGCCCATTCAAAAGGCCCAATGGGCTTAATAACAACCCATCCACTTCAACAACGCAGCATCCTCGCAAGACGTGATTTCGACACGTTGTAGGGCCCTCTGATGTCCTGCGAGTCAGGTTGTCGTCCTTTTAACAACTCACGACGTGCGATCCGGGATAGAAAAACAGAGCAAAAGAAGAAAAGTGGCCTGAAACTGATGAAAACGTTCAATTTTGGGCTCCAAAAATGGGCACAACGAGCAAGCTGGCTGCCCATGTCGTAGAGCTCTCAGATAGCTTTGCAATGGTATGATGTGCGCCGCGTAACTCCTTACGGAGCAAAAGTTATGGGCACCGGAGCGATGGAGACCTGGTCACAAACCCTACGCCCTCCGTTTGCGTGCCCGGCCTCTACGTGAAGTGAAGTTGTCTTGCCCAATGATCCGTGGGATTCGGTAATAGAGATTTGGTGGATAAAGTATCTTGGCAACCCTAACCAGGGCAAAAAAAATTGAAAAGGGGGTGCAACAAGAGGACTTCCCAGGGGGTCACCCATCCTAGTACTACTCTCGCCCAAGCACGCTTAACTTCGGAGTTCTGATGGGATCTGGTCCATTAGAGTAAGGCCCGACCCTAAATAACGTGTCCTACCTCGATTTGTGCGCCTTAGACCTAAAATTAAAAGACCAACCTTGGATTACGTGTCCTATCTTGGTTTTCGTGCATACCTCGTCATACGTGCCTTGACCTAGAATAGTGTGCCCTAATCTCCGACTCACGTGTGGTACGTAGAAATACGAGCCCTGACCTTGATGTACGTGCGTTACCTCGTTTCGTGTGCCCTAACCTTGAACTGCGTACCTTAACCTAGATATAGAGTCATGCCTTGATTTGTGTGCATTTGTATTAGAATCTATGCATTTATCTTGAAGTACGTGCATTAGTTTTGAAGTTCGTGTCTTACCTCATAGTTTGTGTCTACCTCGTAATTCGTGCCCTAGACCTAGGAATGCGTGCCACCACGTTGATCAAGAAAGAATCCTACACAAAGCACTAGACACTAAAATAATCCTACACAATCCACTAACCAATATTATATTCCTAATTCAAAATCTCTACAAACTCCACTAACAATAAAATAATACTAAACTATTCCTATATTTCCCACTAACTATTATTCTATTCATAATTCAACTCATCAACAAAAATTCCTATATTTTATTATACCTAGATTCCCTAATTTCCCAACATTCATATGACAATTTTAATGACACAAATGCATAAAGAATTATTCCTAGACAAACTATGACAAACACTTAGCACAATGCATAAAAAAATGCTCAAAACCACCTAAATCCTCTACCTTGCTCAACCAAACCACCCTTTCCCATGCTAAACATTTTAAAATCATACTTTGAAGACACAAAAACCAGAATTTAATGGCCCATGGCCGACCAAGTGCTTGAATAATGCAAAAGCCTTCATTTTTTTGTCATTTCTTCTTTCCTCTCACATTTTCTCTCTCTCCCTCTTATTCTCTCTCTCCATTTCGGTTTTGGCTGAGTTCTCTCCACCTCTTAGCTCATCTTCATCATCCTAAGGTACATCAAGACAAGCCACAAGCAAAGAAACTCACCCAAGCAAGCTAGGATGCAAGAAACACACATGCAAGCATTTTGAGTCACCATTTTCGGCCTAGGTAAGTTTTCTTGGCTTCCATTTCTTTTCTTCTTTTTCTAACCTCATGCATGTGCTAAGAGATTGATCACTAGGCTAGGAAAAATAGAGAAACCAAGTTGGAATCTCGGCTAAGCAAGAAGAAGAAGAGATTTGAAGCTTCAACAAGTTTTTTGTGCATCTTTGTGGTTGATTGCTAAGGTGAGGGTTAAAACATTTTGAAAAATCTTCAAAAATTCACATTCATGCTCATAAATGTGTGTATTTGCTTCTGTACTTGAGCTATATGGTCTTTCATAAGCTTAAACAACCATGCATGGCAAGATCTTGGCCTGAAAATGATGCTAGGTGAAGTCGAAATTGTTGACAGCTCTCTGACCAGTCTGTTAGAGGTAAGTTTAGCTAGTCCAATGATGTTTAAAATTCTTGAAAATTGGTAGGTGCCTAGTTTGGACAGTTTTGAACATTTTTCCCAGAAATAGGCCGAAGCGAATTTTGACTCTAAGGTCCTCAAAATGGAAAATCTTTAAAATGTGACCAAATCTGAAAATCTGGAAAAAATGAAGCAGGTTTTGGCAGATGCACTGACCTTGTGGAACGAACCATATTTTACTTAGTAAATGATGTCCAAAATGCATGAAATTTGGTGTGCTACTAGATGTTTTGGTTCTGGATAATTTTGTCAGAAATGGACCAAGGCTAAAACTGAACCTAAGGACCTCAAAAACGTCAACTTCTGAAAAGTGTGCAAATCTGGACAGTTTTATGCTACCTCACTGTTTCGGCTATAACTAATGATTCCGAACTCCAATTGATGCAAGGTTTGTTTGTGTTTTTAGTTAACTTCTTAAGATTTAATTTGACATCTTATTCACTGGATTTGGAGATTTTTTGGTTATCCTATTGATTGTGAGAAAACTGCCTATTGCAGTAAGGGTTTCACTTAATGTTGTACTTAGAAAAATTGTTGTGACTCCTCTTGTTGAATTAAATGCTTGGGATTGTAGCTTTGGGATGTTGTGTGGACTGTTTTGAATGTTTGAAGATGTTGAATTAAATGATACATGGTTTGAGATTGACTTTGAGTTGGGTTGAGGCTCAAATTGCATGAATATATACGAAATGGAAACCCTAATGACTAGGTAGTTTTGCTAAGTATTGATCATTTGTATATTGTGTGGAAATTATATGCTTAGTGGGCTGCCCATAAATGTCTTATAACTTCAAATGTGATCTTGACCATTGCATGTTGTCAAATAAGCTTCTCTTGCAACCGAACCCACGTAAATGTTGTTGCATGTTGAATATTCGTATCACTTGATTACGTAAACTTCGAAATGAGTTATATGGCTTGACTTGCATGTGTTACATGGCTGCCCGTTTAATGTTCATATGACTCCATATGCTTTTCAAGTGAAATTATTTGTCTTATCGTGCCTTGTTTGATTACTTGACAACGTGCGATCTTATAACTGCCTAAAGGCGACCTACTTTGTTGTCCTCCTAATGTGATATGATAAATGTTATAAATGTGCATTGCATACGAGGTTGCAACCTTTCATTGTGGCATGGTAGCGTTTCACGAACGCTGGGCGGCATAGGGCTTGCCGGTGCCCCCGTGACTACCATGGTCCAATTCCCTCTCTCGCTTGGAATTCCACCCTCGGAGAGTTGGGTCGTAGGTTTCGGGGTACATCCGGAGTACACCCAATTGGGAGCGATAAGTGGATTATTGAAGTCAGCCGCAACAATTGTATCGAAATTGAAATTGAGAGCAACTGCTCACCGTATCCTTGAAATGATTGGTAAATGTATCTGTTACTCAATTTGTTTCATATATTTGCGTACCTTATTATTTGTAATACGTGACATGTTTTCAAAAGAGTTTTCATAAATTGAACCGGAAAAAAATAAGTTTCAAAACGTATTTCTCGTTTCCCCCTCGCTGAGTTCATAAGGACTCACCCTCTTTTTCATCACAGGTGAAGAAGAACAAGTACAGGTACCCGAGAACGATGATTCCTTGGAGTGATTGCCTGTCCCTACGTGCTTTTGTGCCTTGCCTGAAAGTGGTTGCTATATGGATGTTGTGTTTGATTGCAACTATTCATTTTATTGATGTAAATGACCCGTTGTAATTTGGGTCTAATTATGGGACTGTGCTATCTATAACCGGACGAACTTTTATTCGGTTGTTTGCTTTCGCTTTCTTAATTAGTAGTTATCGTAGGCCTTCAAACCTCTAGATGAACAATCAACTAAGTTAATTCTATCTAATTTCACTTAGGTGCTCACTTGCAAACTAAAGGATAATAGGTACTTGCATGATAGGAAATTGACAAATAAACGAGACATAGTTATCATATTAGGCTCATTAACCAAACAAGACCTTCAAGATAAACTAGTAGGCAAATCGGTTGGTGACAAATAGGAGTCCTTAATGGAATTGGGTTAATGATTGGAATAATTGAGGCGTTTAGAGAATTAGGTCAAACCCAAGAGCCCAATTACAGTCATTATGCTGCCGGTTTTCTGAAAAATTTTGGAGTTTAGGCCAAAACGTTAAGTGTTAAATCTTTATAAACAGTTAAGTATGTGATATTACCTAAATGTTAAGTTCACACCCTAGTCTAACTTTATAGGCCGGGGTGGGGCGTGACAATTTGTGCTGATATGAACGCACTCGTCATGTTGAGGGCACAATTCCGATATGTCTTAACGGTTCACAGTGCCAGCCTAGAGAGATGGCCCCTTCAAAAGGCCCAATGGGCTTAATGACAACCCATCCGCTTCAACAGGGCAGCATCCTCGCAAGACGTGATATCAAAAACGTTGTAGGGCCATCTGATGTCCGCGAGTCAGGTTGTAGTCCTTTTAACAGCTCACGACGTACGGTCCGGGATGGAAAAACAGTGCAAAAGAAGAAAAGTGGCCTGAAACTGATAAAAACATTCGATTTTGGGCTCCAAAAAGGGCACAATGAGCAAGTTGGCTGCCCTCGTCGTAGACCTCTCGGAGAGCTTTGCAACGGTACTTTGTGCGCCGTGTAACTCCTTAAGGATCAAAAGTTATGGGCACCGGAGCGACGGAGACCTGGTCACAAACCCTACGCCCTCGGTTTGCGGGCTCAGCCTCTACGTGAGGTGAAGTTGTCTTGCCTAATGTTCCATGGGATTTGGTAATAGAGATTTGGTGGATAAAGTATCTTGGCAACCCTAACCAGGGCAAAAAATATTAAAAAAAAGGGTGCAACATGAGGACTTCCCAGGGGGTCACCCATCCTAGTACTACTCTCGCCCAAGCACGCTTAACTTCGGAGTTCTGATGGGATCCGGTGCATTAGTGCTGGTATGATCGCACCCGTCATGTTGAGGCCACAATTCCTATATGTGTTAACGGTTCACAATGCCAGCCTAGAGAGATGGCTCATTCAAAAGGCCCAATGGGCTTAACGACAACCCATCTGCTTCAACAACGCAGCATCCTCACAAGACGAGATATCGACACATTGTAAGGCCCTCTGATGTCCCACGAGTCAGGTTGTCGTCCTTTTAATAGCACACGACGTACGATCCAGGACGGAAAAACAGAGCAAAAAAAGAAAAGTGGCCTGAAACTGATGAAAACGTTCGATTTTGGTCTCCAAAAATGGGTAAAGCGAGCAAGCTGGCTGCCCCCGTAGTAGAGCTCTCAGAGAGCTTTGTAACGGTATGTTGTGCTCTGCGTAACTCCTTACGGATCAAAAGTTATGGGCACCGGAGCGACGGAGACCTGGTCACAAACGCTACGCTCTCGGTTTGCGGGCCTAGCCTCTACGTGATGCGAAGTTGTCTTGCCCAATGTTCCGTGGGATTCAGTAATAGAGATTTGGTGGATAAACTATCTGGGCAACCCTAACCCCGGCACAAAAAATTGAAAAGAGGGTACAACACGAGGACTTCCCAGGGGGTCACCCACCCTAGTATTACTCTCGCCCAAGCACGCTTAACTTCGGAGTTCTGATGCGATCCGGTGCATTAGTGCTGGTATGATCGCACCCGTCAAGTTGATGGCACAATTCCTATATGTGTTAACGGTTCACAGTGCCAGCCTGGAGAGATGGCCCGTTCAAAAGGCCCAATGGGCTTAACGACAACCCATCCGCTTCAACAACGCTGCATCCTCGCAAGACGTGATATCAAAAATGTTGTAGGGCCCTCCGATGTCCCACGAGTCAGGTTGTCCTCCTTTTAACAGCTAGCGACGTACGATCCAGGACGGAAAAACAGAGCAAAAGAAGAAAAGTGGACTGAAACTGATGAAAACGTTCAATTTTGGGCTCCAAAAAGGACAAAGCGAGCAAGCTAGCTGCACCCATCGTAGAGCTCTCATAGAGCTTTGCAACGGTATGCTATGCGCCGCGTAACTCCTTACGGATCAAAAGTTATGGGCACTGGAGCGACGGACACCTGGTCACAAACCCTACGCTCTCGGTTTGCGGGCCCGGCCTCTACGTGATGCGAAGTTGTCTTGCCCAATGTTCTATGGGACTCAGTAATAGAGATTTGGTGGATAAAGTATCTTGGCAACCCTAACCAGGGCAAAAAAAATTGAAAAGGGGGTGCAACACGACTTCCCAAGGGTTTACCCATCCTAGTACTACGCTCGCCCAAGCACGCTTAAGAGTTCTGATGGGATCCGGAGCATTAGTGCAGGTATGATCGCACCCGTCATGTTGAGGGCACAATTTCTATATGTGTTAACGGTTCACAGTGCCAGCCTAGAGAGATCGCCGATGCACAAGGCCGAATGGGCCTAACGATAACCCATCCGCTTCAACAACGCAGCATCCTTGCAAGCCGTGAAATCGACACATTGTTGGGCCCTCTGATGTACCGCGAGTCAGGTTGTCGTCCTTTTAACAGCTCACGACGTACGATCCGGGACGGAAAAATAGAGCAAAAGAATGTATGTGGCCTGAAACTGATGAAAACGTTAGATTTTGGGCACCAAAAAGGGGCACAACGAGCAAGCTGGCTGCCCCTGTCGTAGAGCTATCAGAGAGCTTTGCAACGGTATTCTGTACGCTGCGTAACTCCTTACGGATCAAAAGTTATGGGCACCGGAGCGACGGAGACCTGGTCACAAACCCTACGCCCTCGGTTTGTGGGCCCGGCCTCTACGTGAAGCGAAGTTGTCTTGCCCAATGTTCAATGGGATTTGGTAATAGAGATTTGGTGGATAAAGTATCTTGGCAACCCTAACCAGGGAAAAAAAATTTGAAAAGGGGGTGCAACACGAGGACTTCCCAGGGGGTCACCCATCCTAGTACTACTCTCGCCCAAGCACGCTTAACTTCGGAGTTCTGATGGGATCCGGTGCATTAGTGCTGGTATGATCGCACCCGTCATGTTGAGGCCACAATTCCTATATGTGTTAACGGTTCACAATGCCAGCCTAGAGAGATGGCTCATTCAAAAGGCCCAATGGGCTTAACGACAACCCATCCGCTTCAACAACGCAGCATCCTCGCAAGACGAGATATCGACACGTTGTAGGGCCATCTGATCTCCCGCGAGTCAGGTTGTCGTCCTTTTAACGGCTCATGACGTAAGATCCGGGACGAAAAAATAGAGCAAAAGAAGAAAAGTGGCCTGAAACTGATGAAAACGTTCGATTTCGGGCTCCAAAAATGGGCAAAGTGAGCAAGCTGGCTGCCCCGGTCGTAGAGCTCTCAGAGAGCTTCGCAACGGTATGCTTTGCGCCGCGTATCTCCTTACGGATCAAAAGTTATGGGCACCGGAGCGACGGAGACCTGGTCACAAACCCTTCGCCCTCGGTTTGCGGGCCCGGCCTCTACGTGAAGCGAAGTTGTCTTGCCTAATGTTCCGTGGGATTTGGTAATAGAGATTTGGTGGATAAAGTATCTTGGCAACCCTAACCAGGGCAAAAAAAATTAAAAAAAGGGGTGCAACACGAGGACTTCCTATGGGGTCACCCATCCCAGTACTACTCTCGCCCAAGTACGCTTAACTTTGGTGTTCTGATGGGATCCGGTGCATTAGTGCTGGCATGATCGCACCAGTCATGTTGAGGGCACAATTCCGATATGTGTTAACGGTTCACAGTGCCAGCCTGGAGATATGGCCCATTCAAAAGGCCCAATGGGCTTAACGACAACCCATCCGCTTCAACAACGCAGCATCCGCGCAAGACGTGTGATCAAACACGTTGTAGGGCCCTCTGATGTCCCGCGAGTCAGGTTGTCATCCTTTTAACAGCTCACGACGTACGATCCGGGATGAAAAAATAGAGCAAAAGAAGAAAGTGACCTAAAACTGATGAAAACGTTCGATTTTGCGCTCCAGAAACGGGCACAGTGAGCAAGCTCCCTGCCCCCGTCGTAGAGCTCTCAGAGAGCTTTGCAACGGTATGTTGTGCGTTGTATAACTCCTTATGGATCAAAAGTTATCGGCACTGGAGCGACGGAGACCTGGTCACAAACCCTACGCCCTCGGTTTCCGAGCCCGGCCTCTACGTGAAGCGATGTTGTCTTGCCCAATGTTCCATGGGATTTGGTAATAGAGATTTGGTGGATAAAGTATCATGGCAACCCTAACCAGGGCAAAAAAAATTGAAAAGGGGGTGCAACATGAGGACTTCCCACGGGGTTACCCTTCCTAGTACTACTCTCGCCCAAGCACGCTTAACTTCGGAGTTCTGATGGGATCCGGTGCATTAGTGCTGGTATGATCGCACCCGTCATGTTGAGGCCACAATTCTTATATGTGTTAACGGTTCACAATGCCAGCCTAGAAAGATGGCTCATTCAAAAGGCCCAATGGGCTTAACGACAACCCATCCACTTCAACAACGCAGCATCCTCGCAAGACGAGATATCGACACGTTGTAGGGCCCTCTGATCTCCCGCAAGTCAGGTTGTCGTTCTTTTAACAGCTCATGACGTACGATCCGGGACGGAAAAATAGAGCAAAAGTAGAAAAGTGGCTTGAAACTGATGAAAACGTTCGATTTGGGGCTCCAAAAATGGGCACGGTGAGCAAGCTGGCTGCCACGGTCGTAGAGCTCTCAGAGAGCTTCGCAACGTTTTGTTTTGTGCCGCGTATCTCCTTACGGAACAAAAGTTATGGGCACCGGAGCGACGAAGACCTGGTCACAAACCCTACGCCCTCGGTTTGCCTTCCCGGCCTCTACGTGAAGCGAAGTTGTCTTGCCCAATGTTCCGTGGGATTCGGTAATAACGATTTGGTGGATAAAGTATTTTGGCAACCCTAACCAAGGCAAAAAAAATTGAAAATGGGGTGCAACACGAGGACTTCCAACGGGGTCACCCATCCTAGTACTACTCTCGCCCAAGCACGCTTAACTTCGGAGTTCTGATGGGATCCGGTGCATTAGTGCTAGTATGATCGCACCCGTCATGTTGAGGGCACAATTCCTATATGTGTTAACGGTTCACAGTGCCAGCCTGGAGAGACGGCCCATTCAAAAGGCCAAATGGGCTTAACGACAACCCTTCCGCTTCAACAACGCTGCATTCTCGCAAAACGTGATATCAAAAACGTTGTAGGGCCTTCTGATGCCCCGCGAGTCAGGTTTTCGTCCTTTTAACAGCTCACGATGTACGATCCGGGACGAAAAAATAGAGTAAAAGAAGAAAGTGCCCTAAAACTGATGAAAACGTTCGATTTTGCGCTCCAGAAACGGGCAAAACAAGCAAGCTCCCTGCCCCCGTCGTAGAGCTCTCAGAGAGCTTTGCTACAGTATGCTGTGCACCACATAACTCCTTACGGATCAAAAGTTATGGACACCGGAGCGACGGAGACCTGGTCACAAACCCTACGCCCTCGGTTTGCGGGCCCGGCCTCTACGTGAAGCGAAGTTGTCTTGCCCAATGTTCCGTGGGATTCGGTAATAGAGATTTAGTGGATAAAGTATCTTGGCAACCCTAACCAGGGCAAAAAAAATTGAAAAGGGGGTGCAACACGAGTACTTTCCACGGGGTCACCCATCCTAGTACTACTCTCGCCCAAGCACGCTTAACTTTGGAGTTCTTATGGGATCCGGTGCATTAGTGCTGGTATGATCGCACCCGTCATGTTGAGGACACAATTCCTATATGTGTTAACGGTTCACAGTGCCAGCCTATAGAGATGGCCCATTCAAAAGGCCAATGGTCTTAACGACAACCCATCCGCTTCAACAACGCAGTATCCTCGCAAGACGTTATATCAACATGTTATAGGGCCCTCTGATATACCGCTCACGACGTACGATCCGGGACAGAAAAATAGGGCAAAAGAAGAAAAGTGGCCTGAAACTGATGAAAATGCTCGATTTTGGGATCCAAAAATGGGCAAAGCGAGCAAGCTAGCTGCCCCCATCATAGAGCTCTTAGAGAGCTTTGCAACGGTATGCTGCGCGCTGCGTGACTCCTTACGGATCAAAAGTTATGTGCACCGGAGCGATTGAGACTTGGTTGTCTTGCCCAATGTTCTGTGGGATACGGTAATAGAGATTTGGTGGATAAAGTATCTTGGCAACCCTAACCAAGACAAAAAAAAATTGAAAAGGGGGTACAACACGAGGACTTCCCAGGGGGTCATCCATCATAGTACTACTTTCGCCCAAGCAAGCTTAACTTCGGAGTTCTGATGCGATCCGGTGCATTAGTGCTAGTATGATCGCGCCCGTCTTGTTGAGGGCACAATTCCTATATGTGTTAACGGTTCACAGTGCCAACCTGGAGAGATGGCCCTTTCAAATGGCCCAATGAGCTTAACGCCAACCCATCCGCTTCAACAATGCAGCATCCTCACAAGACGTGATATCGACACGTTGTAGGGCGATTTAATGTCCCGCGAGTCAGGTTGTCATCCTTTTAACAGCTCACGACGTACGATCCGGGATGAAAAAAAAAAGCAAGAGAAGAAAAGTTGGCTAAAACGGATGAAAACGTTCGATTTTGGTCTCCAAAAATGGGCCCAAAGAGCAAGCTGGCTGCCCCCGTTGTAGAGCTCTCAGTGAGCTTTGCAACGGTAAGCTGTGCGACGCGTAACTCCTTACAGATCAAAAGTTATGGGCAACGGAGCGACGGAGACCTGGTCACAAACCCTACGCCTTCGGTTTGTGGGTTCGGCCTCTACAGGAAGCGAAATTGTCTTGGCCAATGTTCCGTGGGATTCGGTAATAGATATTTGCTGGAGAAAGTATCTTGGCAACCCAAACGAGGGCAAAAAAATTTGAAAAGGGGGTGCAACACAGGTACTTCCCAGGGGGTCACCTATCCTAGTACTATTCCCGCCCAAGCACGCTTAACTTCAGAGTTTTGATGGGATCCGATTCATTAGTGCTGGTATGATTGCACTCGTCTTGTTGAGGGCACAATTCCTATATGGGTTAACGGTTCACAGTGCCAGCCTAGAGAGATGGCCCATTCAAAAGGCCCAATGGGCTTAACGACAACACATCCGCTTCGAAGACGCAGCATCCTCGCAAGATGTGATATCGACACGTTGTAGGGCCCCGTGATGTACCGCGAGTCAGGTTGTCGTCCTTTTAACAGCTCACGACGTACGATACGGGATGAAAAAATAGGGCAAAAGAAGAAAAGTGGCCTGAAACTGATGAAAATGTTCGATTTTTGGCTCTAAAAAGGGCTCTGCAGGCAAACTAGCTACCCCCGTCGTAGAGCTCTCAAAGAGCTTTGCAACAGTATGCTGTGTGCCGCGTAACTCCTTACGGATCAAAAGTTATGGGCACCGGAGTGACGCAGACCTGGTCACAAACCCTACGCCCTCGGTTTGCGGGCCCGGCCTCTACGTAAAGCGAAGTTGTCTTGCCCAATGTTCCGTGGGATTCGGTAATAGAGATTTGGTGGGTAAAGTTTCTTGGCAACCCTAACCAAGGCAAAAAAAATTGAAAAGGGGGTGCAACACGAGGACTTCCCAGGGGGTCACCCATCCTAGTACTACTTTCGCCCAAGCACGCTTAACTTCGGAGTTCTGATGGGATCCGGTGCATTAGTGCTGGTATGATCGCACTCGTCTTGTTGAGGGTACAATTCCTATATGTGTTAACGGTTCACAATGCCAGCCTGGACAAATGTCCCATTCAAAAGGCCCAATGGGCTTAACGACAACCCATCCGCTTCAATAACGTAGCATCCTCGCAAGACGTGATATCGACACGTTGTAGGGCCCTTTGATTTCCCGCGAGTAAGGTTGTCATCCTTTTCACAGCTCACGACGTACGATCTGGGACAGAAAAATAGAGCAAAAGAAGAAAAGTGTCCTAAAACGGATGAAAACGTTCGATTTTAGGCTCCAAAAATGGGCACATCCAGCAAGCTGGCTGCCCCTGTCGTAGAGCTCTCAGAGATCTTTCCAACGGTATGTTGTGCGCCGCGTAACTCCTTACGGATCAAAAGTTTTGGGCACCAGAGCGACGGAGACCAGGTCATAAACTCTTCGCCCTCGGTTTGCAGGCCCGGCCTCTGCATGAAGCGAAGTTGTCTTGCCCAATGTTCTGTTGGATTCGGTAATAGAGATTAGGTGGATAAAGTATGTTGGCAACCCTAACCAAGGTAAAAAAAAAATTGAAAAGGGGGTGCAACACGAGGACTTCCTAGGGGGTTACCCATCCTAGAACTACTCTCGCCCAAGCCCGCTTAACTTTGGAGTTTTAATGGGATCCGGTGCATTAGTGCTGGTATGATCGCACCCGTCTTGTTGAGGGCACAATTCCTATATGTGTTAACGGCTCACAGTGCCAGCCTGGAGAGATGGCCCATTCAAAAGGTCCAATGGGCTTAACGACAACCCATCTGCTTCAACAACGCAGCATCATCGCAAGATGTGATATCGACACGCTGTAGGGCCCTTTGATGTCCCGCGAGTCAGGTTGTCATCCTTTTAACAGCTCACGACGTACGATCTGGGATGAAAAAACAAAGCAAGAGAAGAAAAGTGGGCTAAAATGGATGAAAACGTTCGATTTTGGGCTCCAAAAATGGGCACAGAGAGCAAGCTGGCTGCCCCTGTTGTAGAGCTCTCAGAGAGCTTTGCAACGGTAAGCTATGTGCCGCGTAACTCCCTGCGGATCAAAAGTTATGGGCACCGAAGCGATGGAGACCTGGTCACAAACCGTACGCCCTCGGTTTGCAGGCTCAGCCTCTACGTGAAATGAAGTTGTCTTGCCCAATGTTCCGTGGGATTCGGTAATAGATATTTGCTGGATAAAGTATCCTGGCAACCCAAACGAGGGCAAAAAATTTTGAAAAGGGGGTGCAACACGGGTACTTCCCAGGGGGTCACCTATCCTAGTACTACTCTCGCCCAAGCACGCTTAACTTCAGAGTTTAGATGGGATCCGGTTCATTAGTGCTGGTATGATCGCACCCGTCTTGTTGAGGGCACAATTCCTATATGTGTTAACGGTTCACAGTGCCAGCCTAGAGAGATGGCCCATTCAAAAGGCCCAATGGGCTTAACGACAACACATCCGCTTCGAAGACGTAGCATCCTCGCACGACGTGATATTGACATGTTGTAGGGCCCTCGACTGCCCCACGAGTTAGCTTGTCGTCGTTTTAATAGCTCACGACGTACGATACGGGATGAAAAAATAGCGCAAAAGATGAAAAGTAGAGTGAAACTGATGAAAACGTTCAATTTTTGGCTCTGAAAAGGGCTCTGCTAGTTAACTAGCAGCCCCCGTCGTAGAGCACTCGGAGAGCTTTTCAACGGTATGCTGTGCGCCGCGAAACTCCTTACGGATCAAAAGTTCTGGGCACCAGAGCGACGGAGACCTGGTCACAAACCCTACGCCCTCGGTTTGCGGGCCCGGCCTCTACGTAAAGCGAAGTTGTCTTGCCCAATGTTCCGTGGGATTCGGTAATACAGATTTGGTGGGTAAAGTATCTTGGCAACCCTAGCCAAGGCAAAAAAAATTGAAAAGGGGGTGCAACACGAGGAATTCCCAGGGGATCACCCATCCTAGTACTGCTTTTGCCCAAGCACGCTTAACATCGGAGTTCTGATTGGATCCGGTGCATTAGTGCTGGTATGATCGCACTCATCTTGTTGAGGGCACAATTCCTATATGTGTTAATGGTTCACAATGCCAGCCTGGACAGATGTCCCATTCAAAAGGCCCAATGGGCTTAACGACAACCCATCCGCTTCAATAACGTAGCATCCTCGCAAGACGTGATATCGACACGTTGTAGGGCCCTTTGATTTCTCGCGACTTAGGTTATTATCCTTTTAACAGCTTATGACGTACGATCAGGGACAGAAAAACAGAGCAAAAGAAGAAAAGTGGCCTAAAACTGATGAAATCGTTCAATTTTGGGCTGAAAAAACGGGCACAGTGAGTAAGTTGGCTGCCCCCGTCGTAGATCTCTCAGAGAGCTTTGCAACGGTGTGTTGTGCGCCGCGTAAATCCTTACAGATCAAAAGTTATGGGCACCGGAGCGACGGAGACCTGGTCATAAACTCTTCGCCCTCGGTTTGCGGGCCCGGCCTCTGCGTGAAGCGAATTTGTCTTGCCCAATGTTCTGTTGGATTCGGTAATAGAGATTAGGTGGATAAAGTATGTTGGCAACCCTAACCAAGGCAAAAAAAAATTGAAAAGGGGGTGCAACACGAGGACTTCCTAGGGGGTCACCCATCCTAGAACTACTCTCGCCCAAGCCCGCTTAACTTTGGAGTTTTAATGGGATCCGGTGCATTAGTGCTGGTATGATCGCACCCGTCTTGTTGAGGGCACAATTCCTATATGGGTTAACGGCTCACAGTGCCAGCCTGGAGAGATGGCCCATTCAAAAGGTCCAATGGGCTTAACGACAACCCATCTGCTTCAACAACGCAGCATCATCGCAAGATGTGATATCGACACGCTGTAGGGCCCTTTGATCTCCCGCGAGTCAGGTTGCCATCCTTTTAACAGCTCACGACGTACGATCCGGGACAAAAAAACAAAGCAAGAGAAGAAAAATGGCCTAAAACGGATGAAAACGTTTGATTTTGGGCTCAAAAAATGGACACAGCGAGCAAGCTGGCTGCCCCCGTAGTAGAACTCTCAGAGATCTTTGCAATGGTATGTTGTGCGCCGCGTAACTCCGTACGGATCAAAAGTTATGGGCACTAGAGCGACGGAGACCCGGCCACAAACCCTACGCCCTCCGTTTGCGGGCCCGGCCTCTATGTGAAGCGAAGTTGTCTTGCCCAATGTTCCGTGGGATTCGGTAATAGAGATTTGGTGGATAAAGTATCTTGGCAACCCTAACCAGGGCAAAAAAAATTGAAAAGGGGGTGCAACACGAGGACTTCCCAGGGGGTCACCCATCCTAGTACTACTCTCGCCCAAGCACGCTTAACTTCGGAGTTTTGATGGGATCCGGTGCATTAGTGCTGGTATGATCGCACCCGTCTTGTTGACGGCACAATTCCTATATGTGTTAACGGTTCACAATGCCAGCCTAGAGAGATGGCCCATTCAAAAGGCCCAATGGGCTTAACGACAACCCATCCGCTTCGAAGACGCAACATCCGCGCAAGACATGATATCGACACATTGTAGGGCCCTCTGATGTACCGCGAGTTAGGTTGTCGTCCTTTTAACAGCTCACGACGTACGATACTGGATGAAAAAACAGGGCAAAAGAAGAAAAGTGGCCTAAAACTGATGAAAACTTTTGATTTTTGGCTCCAAAAAGGGCTCTGCTAGTAAGCTAGCTGCCCCCATTGTGGAGCTCTCAGAGAGCTTTCCAACAGTATGTTGTGCGTCGCATAACTCCTTACAGATCAAAAGTTATGGGCATTGGAGCGACGGAAACTAGGTCACAAGCCCCACGTCCTCGGTTTGTGGGCCCAACCTTTACGTAAAGCGAAGTTGTCTTGCCCAATGTTCCTTGGGATTTGGTAATAGAGATTTGGTGGGTAAAGTATCTTGGCAATCCTTGCCAAGGCAAAAAAAATTGAAAAAGGGGTGCAACACGAGGACTTCCCTGGGGGTCACCCATCCTAGTACTACTTTCGCCCAAGCACGCCTAACTTCGGAGTTCTGATGGGATCCGGTGCATTAGTGCTGGTATGATCGCACCCGTCATGTTGAGGACACAATTCCTATATGTGTTAACGGTTCACAATGCCAGCCTAGAGAGATGGCCCATTCAAAGGGCCAAATGGGCTTAACGACAACCCATCCGCTTCAACAACGTAGCATCCTCGAAAGACGCGATATCAAAAATGTTGTAGCGCCATCTGATGTCTCGCGAGTCACGTTGTCGTCCTTTTAACAGCTCATGACGTACGATCCGGGATAGAAAAATAGCACAAAATCAAAAAAAAGTGGCCTGAAACTGACGAAAATGTTTGATTTGGGCTCCAAAAATGGGCACAGCGAGCAAGCTAGCTTCCCCTGTCGTAGAGCTCTCAGAGAGCTTTGCAACGGTATGCTGTGCGCCGCATAACTCCTTACAGATCATAGTTTATGGGCACTGGAGCGACGGAGACCTGGTCACAAAACCTACGCCCTCAGTTTACGGGCCCGACCTCCACGTAAAGCGAAGTTGTCTTGCCCGATGTTCCGTTGGAGTCGGTAATAGAGATTTGGTGGACAAAGTATCTTGCCAGCCCTAACCAGGGAAAAAAAAATTGAAAAGGGGGTGCAACACGAGGACTTTCCCACCGGGTGACCCATCCTAGTACTACTCTCGCCCAAACACGCTTAACTTCGGAGTTTTGATGGGATCTGGTGTATTAGTGTTGGTATGATCGCACCCATCATGTTGAGGGCACAATTCCTTTATGTGTTAACGGCTCACAATCCCAGCCTAGAGAGATGGCCCATTCAAAAGGCCCAATAGGCTTAACGATAACCCATCCTCTTCAACAACGTAGCATCCTCGCAAGACGTGATATCAAAAACGTATTAGGGCCCTCTGATGTCACGCGAGTCAGATTGTCGTCCTTTTAACAGCTCACGACGTACGATTCGGGACGGAAAAATAGAGCAACAGAAGAAAAGTGGCCAGAAACTGATGAAAATATTCAATTTTGGGCTCCAAAAATGGGCACAGCGAGCAAGCTGGCTTCCCCCATCGTAGAGCTCTCAAAGAGCTTTGCAATGGTATGTTGTGCGCCGCGTAACTCCGTACGGATCAAAAGTTATGGGCACTAGAGCGACGGAGACCCGGCCACAAACCCTACGCCCTCCGTTTGCGGGCCCGGCCTCTATGTGAAGCGAAGTTGTCTTGCCCAATGTTCCGTGGGATTCGGTAATAGAGATTTGGTGGATAAAGTATCTTGGCAACCCTAACCAGGGCAAAAAAAATTGAAAAGGGTGTGCAACACGAGGACTTCCCAGGGGGTCACCCATCCTAGTACTACTCTCGCCCAAGCACGCTTAACTTCGGAGTTTTGATGGGTTCCGGTGCATTAGTGCTGGTATGATCGATCCCGTCTTGTTGACGGCACAATTCCTATATGTGTTAACGGTTCACAGTGCCAGCCTAGAGAGATGGCCCATTCAAAAGGCCCAATGGGCTTAACGACAACCCATCCGCTTCAAAGACGCAGCATCCTCGCAAGACGTGATATCGACATGTTGTAGGGCCCTCTAATGTACCGCGAGTCAGGTTGTCGTCCTTTTAACAGCTCACGACATACGATACGGGATGAAAAACTAGGGCAAAAGAAGAAAAGTGGCCTGAACCTGATGAAAACGATTGCTTTTTGGCTCCAAAAAGGGCTCTGCTAGCAAGCTCGCTGCCACCATCGTGGAGCTCTCAGAGAGCTTTGCAACGGTATGCTGTGCGCCCCGTAACTCCTTACGGATCAAAAGTTATGGGCACCGGAGCGACGGAGACTAGGTTACAAACCCTACGCCCTCGATTTGCGGGACCGACCTCTACGTAAAGCGAAGTTGTCTTGCCCAATTTTCCGTGGGATTCGGTAATAGAGATTTGGTGGGTAAAGTACTTGGCAACCCTAACCAAGGCAAAAAAAATTGAAAAGGGGGTGCAACACGAGGACTTCCCAGGGGGTCACCCATCCTAGTACTACTTTCGCCCAAGCGTGCTTAACATCGGAGTTCTGATTGGATCCGGTGCATTAGTGCTGGTATGATCGCACTCGTCTTGTTGAGGGCACAATTCCTATATGTGTTAACGGTTCACAATGGCAGCCTGGACAGATGTCCCATTCAAAAGGTCCAATGGGCTTAACGACAACCCATCCGCTTCAATAAAGTAGCATCCTCCCAAGACGTGATATCGACACGTTGTAGGGCCCTTTGATTTCCCGTGAGTCAGGTTGTCATCCTTTTAACAACTTACGACGTACAATCAGGGACAGAAAATCATATCAAAATAACAAAAGTGGCCTAAAACTGATGAAAACGTTTGATTTTGGGCTCCAAAAATGGGCATAACGAGCAAGCTTGCTGCCGCCGTCGTAGAGCTCTTAGATAGCTTTGCAACGGTATGTTGTGCACCGCGTAACTCCTTACGGATAAAAAGTTATGGCCACCGGAGCAACGGAGGCCTCGTCACAAACCCTACGCCCTCGGTTTGCAGGCCCGGCCTCTGCATGAAGCGAAGTTGTCTTGCCCAATGTTCTGTGGGATTCGGTAATAGAGATTTGGTGGATAAAGTATCTTGGCTACCCTAACCAAGGCAAAAAAAATTGAAAAGGGGGTACAACACGAGGACTTCCTAGGGGGTCACCCATCCTAGAACTACTCTCGCCCAAGCACGCTTAACTTCAGAGTTTTGATGGGATCCGGTGCATTAGTGCTGGTATGATCGCACCCGTCTTGTGGAGGGCATAATTCATATATGTGTTAACGGCTCACAGTGCCAGCCTGGAGAGATGGCCCATTCAAAAGGTCCAATAGGCTTAACGACAACCCATCCGATTCAACAACGCAGCATCCTCGCAAGACGTGATATCGACACGCTGTAGGGCCCTTTGATGTCCCGCGAGTCAGGTTGTCATCCTTTTAATAGCTCACGACGTACGATCGGGGACAAAAAAACAGAGCAAGAGAAGAAAAATGGCCTAAAATGGATGAAAACGTTCGATTTTGGTCTCCAAAAATGGGTACAGCGAGCAAGCTGGCTGCCCCTGTCGTAGAGCTCTCAGAGAGCTTTGCAATGGTATGTTGTGTGCCGCGTAACTCCTTACGGATCAAAAGTTATGGGCACCAGAGCGACGGAGACCTGGTCACAAACCCTACGCCCTCGGTTTGCAGGCCCGGCCTCTACGTGAAGCGAAGTTGTCTTGCCCAATGTTCCGTGGGATTCGGTAATAGAGATTTGGTGGATAAAGTATCTTGGCAACCCTAACTAGGGCAAAAAAAATGAAAAGGGGGTGCAACACGAGGACTTCCCAGGGGTCACCCATCCTAGTACTACTCTCGCCCAAGCATGCTTAACTTCGGAGTTTTGATGGGATCCGGTGCATTAGTGCTGGTATGATCGCACCCGTCTTGTTGACGGCACAATTCCTATATGTGTTAACGGTTCACAATGCCAGCCTAGAGAGATGGCCCATTCAAAAGGCCCAATGGGCTTAACCACAACCCATCCGCTTCGAAGACGCAACATCCGCGCAAGACATGATATCGACACATTGTAGGGCCCTCTGATGTACCGCGAGTTAGGTTGTCGTCCTTTTAACAGCTCACGACGTACGATACTGGATGAAAAAACAGGGCAAAAGAAGAAAAGTGGCCTAAAACTGATGAAAACTTTTGATTTTTGGCTCCAAAAAGGGCTCTGCTAGTAAGCTAGCTGCCCCCATTGTGGAGCTCTCAGAGAGCTTTGCAACGGTATGCTGTGCGCCGCGTAACTCCTTACGGATCAAAAGTTATGGGCACCAGAGTGACGGAGACCTAGTCACAAACCCTACGCCCTCGGTTTGCGGGCCCGTCCTCAACGTGAAACAAAGTTGTCTTGTCCAATGTTTTGTGGGATTCGGTAAGAGAGATTTGGTGGGTCAAGTATCTTGGTAATCCTAGCCAAGGCAAAAAAAATTGAAAAGGGGGTGCAACACGAGGACTTCGCAGGGGGTCACCCATCCTAGTACTACTTTCGCCCAAGCACGCCTAACTTCGGAGTTCTGATGGGATCCGGTGTATTAGTGTTGGTATGATCGCACCCATCATGTTCAGGGCACAAATCCTTTATGTGTTAACGGCTCACAATCCCAGCCTAGAGAGATGGCCCATTTAAAAGGCCCAATGGGCTTAACGATAACCCATCCGCTTCAACAACGTAGCATCCTCGCAAGACGTGATATCAAAAACGTATTAGGGCCCTGTGATGTCCCGCGAGTCAGGTTGTCAACCTTTTAACCGCTCACGATGTATAATTCGGGACGGAAAAATAGAGCAACAGAAGAAAAGTGGCCTGAAACTGATGAAAATTTTTGATTTTGGGCTCCAAAAATGGGCACAGGGAGCAAGCTGTCTTCCCCGGTCGTAGAGCTCTCAAAGAGCTTTACAATGGTATGTTGTGCGCCGCATAACTCCGTACGGATCAAAAGTTATGGGCACCAGAGCGACGGAGACCCGGTCACAAACCCTACGCCCTCTGTTTGCGGGCCCGGCCTCTATGTGAAGCGAAGTTGTCTTGCCCAATATTCCGTGGGATTCGGTAATAGAGATTTGGTGGATAAAGTATCTTGGCAACCCTAACCAGGGCAAAAAAAATTGAAAAGGGGGTGCAACACGAGGACTTCCCAGGGGGTCACCCATCCTAGTACTACTCTCGCCCAAGCACGCTTAACTTCGGAGTTTTGATGGGATCTGGTGAATTAGTGCTGGTATGATCGCACCCGTCTTGTTTACGGCACAATTCCTATATGTGTTAACGGTTCACAGTGCCAGCCTAGAGAGTTGGCCCTTTCAAAAGGCCCAATGGGCTTAACGACAACCCATCCGCTTCGAAGACGCAGCATCCTCGCAAGACGTGATATTGACACGTTGTAGGGCCCTCTGATGTACCGCGAGTCAGGTTGTCGTCCTTTTAACAGCTCACGACGTAAGATACGGGATGAAAAAACAGGGCAAAAGAAGAAAAGTAGCCTGAAACTGATGAAAACGATTGATTTTTGGCTCCAAAAAGGGCTCTGCTAGCAAGCTAGCTGCCCCCATCGTGGAGCTCTCAGAGAGCTTTGCAACGGTATGCTGTGCGCCGCGTAACTCCTTACGGATCAAAAGTTATGGGCACCAGAGCGACGGAGACCTGGTCACAAACCCTACGCCCTCGGTTTGCGGGCCCGGCCTCTACGTAAAGCGAAGTTGTCTTGCCCAATGTTTTGTGGGATTCGGTAATAGAGATTTGGTGGGTCAAGTATCTTGGTAATCCTAGCCAAGGCAAAAAAAATTGAAAAGGGGGTGCAACACGAGGACTTCGTAGGGGGTCACCCATCCTAGTACTACTTTCGCCCAAGCACGCCTAACTTCGGAGTTCTGATGGGATCCGGTGTATTAGTGTTGGTATGATCGCACCCATCATGTTCAGGGCACAAATCCTTTATGTGTTAACGGCTCACAATCCCAGCCTAGAGAGATGGCCCATTTAAAAGGCCCAATGGGCTTAACGATAACCCATCCGCTTCAACAACGTAGCATCCTCGCAAGACGTGATATCAAAAACGTATTAGGGCCCTGTGATGTCCCGCGAGTCAGGTTGTCAACCTTTTAACCGCTCACGATGTATAATTCGGGACGGAAAAATAGAGCAACAGAAGAAAAGTGGCCTGAAACTGATGAAAATTTTTGATTTTGGGCTCCAAAAATTGGCACAGGGAGCAAGCTGTCTTCCCCGGTCGTAGAGCTCTCAGAGAGCTTTGCAATGGCATGTTGTACGCCGCGTAACTCCGTACGGATCAAAAGCTATGGGCACCAGAGCGATGGAGACCCGGTCACAAACCCTACGCCTTCCGTTTGTGGGCCCGGCCTCTATGTGAAGCGAAGTTTTCTTGCCCAATATTCCGTGGGATTCGGAAATAGAGATTTGGTGGATAAAGTATCATGGCAACCCTAACCAGGGCAAAAAAAATTGAAAAGGGTGTGCAACACGAGGACTTCCCAGGGGGTCACCCATCCTAGTACTACTCTCGCCCAAGCACGCTTAACTTCGGAGTTTTGATGGGATCTGGTGCATTAGTGCTGGTATGATCGATCCCGTCTTGTTGACGGCACAATTCCTATATGTGTTAACGGTTCACAGTGCCAGCCTAGAGAGATGGCTCATTCAAAAGGCCCAATGGGCTTAACGATAACCCATCCGCTTCAACAATGCAGCATCCTCGCAAGACGTGATATCGACATGTTGTAGGGCCCTCTGATGTACCGCGAGTCAAGTTGTCGTCCTTTTAACAGCTCACGACTTATGATACGGGATGAAAAAACCGAGGCAAAGAAGAAAAGTGGCTTGAAACTGATAAAAACGTTCGATTTTGGGCACCAAAAAGGGCTCTGCTAGCAAGCTAGCTACCCCCATCGTGGAGCTCTCAGAGAGCTTTGCAACAGTATGTTGTGCGCTGCGTAACTCCTTACGGATCAAAAGTTATGGGCACTGGAGCGACCGAGACCTGGTCACAAACCCTACGCCCTCGGTTTGCGGGCCCAGCCTATACGTAAAGCGAAGTTGTCTTGCCCAATGTTCCGTGGGATTCGGTAATACAGATTTGGTGGGTAAAGTATCTTGGCAACCCTAGCCAAGGCAAAAAAAATTGAAAAGGGGGTGCAACACGAGGACTTCCCTGGGGGTCACCCTTCCTAGTACTACTTTCGCCCAAGCACGCTTAACTTTGGAGTTCTGATATGATCCGGTGCATTAGTGCTGGTATGATCGCACCCGTCATGTTGAGGACACAATTCCTATATGTGTTAACGGTTCACAGTGCCAGCCTGGAGAGATGGCCCATTCAAAGGGCCCAATGGCCTTAACGACAACCCATCCGCTTCAACAACGTAGCATCCTCGAAAGACGTGATTTCAAAAATGTTGTAGGGCCCTTTGATGTCCAGCGAGTCAGGTTGTCGTCCTTTTAACAACTCATGAAGTACGATCCGGGACATAAAAATAGAGCAAAAGAAGAAAAGTGGCCTGAAACTGATGAAAATGTTCGATTTTGGGCTCCAAAAATGGGCACAGCGGGCAAGCTGGCTTCACCTGTCGTAGAGATCTCAAAGAGCTTTGCAACGGTATGCTGTGCACCGCATAACTCCTTACAGATCAAAATTTATGGGCACCGGAGCGACGGAGAGTTGGTCACAAAACCTACGCCCTCAGTTTGCGGGCCCGACCTCCACGTGAAGCGAAGTTGTCTTGCCCGATGTTCCGTGGGAGTCGGTAATAGAGATTTGGTGGACAAAGTATCTTGCCATCCCTAACCTGGGCAAAAAAAATTGAAAAGGGGGTGCAACACGAGGACTTTCCCAGGGGGTCACCCATCCTAGTACTACTCTCGTCCAAACACGCTTAACTTCGGAGTTTTGATGGGATCTGGTGTATTAGTGTTGGTATGATCGCACCCATCATGTTGAGGGCACAATTCCTTTATGTGTTAACGGCTCACAATCCCAGCCTAGAGAGATGGCCCATTCAAAAGGCCCAATAGGCTTAACGATAACCCATCCTCTTCAACAACGTAGCATCCTCGCAAGACGTGATATCAAAAACGTATTAGGGCCCTCTGATGTCACGCGAGTCAGATTGTCGTCCTTTTAACAGCTCACGACGTACGATCCGGGACGGAAAAACAGAGCAAAAGTAGAAAAGTGGCCAGAAACTGATGAAAATATTCGATTTTGGGCTCCAAAAATGGACACAGAGCGCAAGCTGGCTGCTCCCGTTGTAGAGCTCTCGGAGAGCTTTTCAACAGTATGCTGTGCGCCGCATAACTCCTTACAGATCAAAATTTATGGGCACCGGAGCGACGAAGACCTGGTCACAAAACCTACGCCCTCGGTTTGCTGGCCCGACCTCCACGTGAAGCGAAGTTGTCTTGCCCGATGTTCCGTGGGAGTCGGTAATAGAGATTTGGTGGACAAAGTATCTTGCCATCCCTAACCAGGGCAAAAAAAATTGAAAAGGGGGTGCAACACGAGGACTTTCCCAGGGGGTAACCCATCCTAGTATTACTCTCGCCCAAACATGCTTAACTTCGGAGTTTTGATGGGATCCGGTGTATTAGTGTTTGTATGATCGCACCCATCATGTTGAGGGCACAATTCCTTTATGTGTTAACGGCTCACAATGCCAGCCTGGAGAGATGGCCCATTCAAAAGGCCCAATGGGCTTAACGATAACCCATCTGCTTCAACAACGTAGCATCCTGGCAAGACGTGATATCAAAAACGTATTAGGGCCCTCTGATGTCCCGCGAGTCAGGTTGCCATCCTTTTAATAGCTCACGACGTACGATCCGGGACGAAAAAATAGAGCAAGAGAAGAAAAGTGGCCTAAAACTGATGAAAACGTTCGATTTTGGGATCCAAAAATGGGCAAAGCAAGTAACCTGGCTGCCCCCGTCATAGAGCTCTAAGAGAGCTTTATAACGGTATGTTGTGCACCGCGTAAATCATAACAGATCCAAAGTTATGGGCAACGGAGCGACAGAGACCTGGTCACAAACCCTATGCCCTTGGTTTGCGGGCTCGGCCTCTATGTGAAGCGAAGTTGTCTTGCCCAATGTTCCGTGGGATTCGTTAATAGAGATTTGGTGCATAAAGTATCTTGCCATCCCTAACGAGGGCAAAAAAAATTGAAAAGGGGGTGCAACACGAGGACGTCCCAAGGGGTTTCCCATCCTAGTTCTACTCTCTCCCAAGCACGCTTAACTTAGGAGTTCTGATGGGATCTGGTGCACTAGTGCTGGTATGATCACACCCGTCATGTTGAGGGCACAATTTCTATATGTGTTAACGGTTCACAGAGCCAGCCTAGAGAGATGGCCCATTCAAAAGGCCCAATGGACTTAACGACAACCCATCCGCTTCAACAACGCAGCATCCTCGCAAGACGTTATATCGCCACGTTGTAGGGCCCTTTGATGTCCCGCGAGTTAGGTTGTCGTCCTTTTAACAGCTCGCGATGTACGATCCGAGACGGAAAAACAAAGTAAGAGAATAAAAGTCGCCGAAAACAGATGAAAACGTTCGATTTTGGGCTCCAAAAATGGGCACAGCGAGCAAGATGGCTTCCCCCATCGTAGAGCTCTCAGAGAGCTTTGCAATGGTATGCTGTACGCCACGTAACTCCTTACGGATCAAAATTTATGGGCACCGGAGCGACGGACACCTGGTCCCAAACCCTACGCCCTCGGTTTGCGGGCCCGCCCTCAACGTGAACTGAAGTTGTCTTGCCTAATGTTGCGTGGGAGTGGATAAAGTATCTTGGCAACCCTAACCAGGGCAAAAAAAATTGAAAATGGGGTACAACACGAGGACTTCACAGGGGCTCTCCCATCCTAGTACTACTCTCGACCAAGCACGCTTAACTTCGGAGTTCTGATAGGATCCGGTGCATTAGTGCTGGTATGATTGCACCCATCATGTTGAGGGCACAATTCCTATATGTGTTAACGGTTCACAGTTCCAGTCTAGAGAGATGGCCCATTCAAAAGGCCCAATGGGCTTAACGACAACTTATCCGCTTCAATAACGCAGCATCCTCGCAAGACGTGATATCAAAAACATTGTAGGGCCCTCTGACATCCCGCGAGTTAGGTTGTCATCCTTTTAACAGCTCATGACGTACGATCCGGGACAGAAAAACAGAGCAAAAGAAGAAAAGTGGCATAAAACTGATGAAACGTTCGATTTTGGGCACCAAAAATGGGCACAGCGAGCAAGCTGTCTACCCCCGTCGTAGAGCTCTTAGAGGGCTTTGCAACGGTATGCTGTGCACAGCGTAACTCCTTACAGATCAAATGTTATGGGCACCAGAGCGACGGAGACCTGGTCACAATACCTACGCCCTTGGTTTGCGGGCCCGGCCTCTACGTGAAGCGAAGTTGTCATGCCCAATGTTCCGTGGATTCGATAATAGAGATTTGGTGGATCAAGTATCTTGGCAACTCTAACCAAGGAAAAAAAAATTGAAAAGGGGTTGCAACACGAGGACTTCCCAGAGGGTCACCCATCCTAGTACTACTCTCGACCAAGCACGCTTAACTTCGGAGTTCTAATGGGATCCGGTGCATTAGTGCTGTTTTGATCACACCCATCATGTTGAGAGCACAATTTCTATGTGTGCTAACGGTTCACAGTGCCAGCCTAGATATATGGCCCATTCAAAAGGCCCAATAGGCTTAACGATAGCCCATCCGCTTCAACAACGCAGCATCCTTGCAAGACATGATATAAAAAACATTGTAGGGCACTCTGATGTCCCGCGAGTCAGGTTGTCGTCCTTTTAAAAGCTCACGACGTACGATCCAGGACGGAAAAACATAGCAAAAGAAGAAAAGTGGCCTGAAACTGATGAAACGTACGATTTTGGGCTCCAAAAACAGGCACAACGAGCAAGCTGGCTTCCCTCGTCGTAGAGCTCTTAGAGAGCTTTGCAACGGTATGCTGTGCACAGCGTAACTCCTTACGGATCAAAAGTTATAGGCACCGGAGCGACAGAGACCTAGTCACAAGCCCTACGCCCTCGGTTTACGGGCCCAGCCTCAACGTGAAGCGGAGTTGTCTTGCCCAATGTTCCGTGGGATTCGGTAATAGAAATTTGGTGGATAAAGTATCTTGGCAACCCTAACCAGGGCAAAAAAAATTGAAAAGGGGGTGCAACATGAGGACTTCTGAGGGGGTCACCCATCCTAATACTACTCTCGCCCAAGCACGCTTAACTTCGGAGTTCTGATGGGATCCGGTGCAATAGTGCTGTTTTGATCACACCAGTCATTTTGAGGGCATAATACCTATGTGTGTTAACGGTTCACAGTGCCACCCTAGAGAGATGGCCCATTCAAGAGGCCCAATGGGCTTAACGACAGCCCATCCGCTTCAACAACATAGCATCCTCGCAAGATGTGATATCGACACGTTGTAGGGCCCTCTGATGTCCCACGAGTCTGGTTGTCGTCCTTTTAACAGCTCACGACGTACGATCCGGGACGGAAAAACAGAGCAAAAGAAGAATAATGGCCTGAAACTGATGAAAACGTTCAATTTTGGGTTGCAAAAATGGGCACAGCGAGCAAGCTGGCTGCCCCCGTCGTAGAGCTCTCAGAGAGCTTTGCAACGATATGCTGTGCGCTGCGTAACTCCTTACGGATCAAAAGTTATGGGCACCGGAGCGACGGAGAACTGCTCACAAACCCTACGCCCTCGGTTTACGGGCCCTGCCTCGGAGTGAAGCGAAGTTGTCTTGCCCAATGTTCCGTGGGATTCGGTAATAGAGATTTGGTGGATAAAGTATCTTGGCAACTCTAACCAGGGCAAAAAAAATTGAAAAGGGGGTGCAACACGAGGACTTCAAAGGGGGTCACCCATCCTAGTACTACTCTTGCCCAAGCACGCTTAACTTCGGAGTTCTAATGGGATCCGGTGCATTAGTGCGGGTATGATCGCACCTGTCATGTTGAGGGCACAATTCCTTTATGTGTTAACGGTTCACAGTCCCAGCCTAGAGGGATGGCCCATTCAAAAAGCCTAATGGGCTTAACGACAACCCATCCGCTTCAACAATGCGGCATCCTCGCAAGACATGATATCGATATGTTGTAGGGCCCTCTAATGTCTAGCGACTTAGGTTGTCGTCCTTTTAACAGCTCACGACGTACGATCCGAGACGGAAAAACAAAACAAAAGAAGAAAAGTTCCCTAAAACAGATGAAAACATTCAATTTTGGGCTCCAAAAATGGGCACAGCGAGCAAGGTGGCTGCCCTCGTCGTAGAGCTCTCAGAGAGCTTTGCAACGGTATGCTGTGCGCCGCGTAACTCCTTACGGATCAAAAGTTATGGGCACCGGAGCGATGGAGAACTAGTCACAAACCCTACGCCCTCGATTTGCGGGCCCGACCTCTGCGTGAAGTGAAGTTGTCTTGCCCAATGTTACGTGGGATTCGGTAATAGAGATTTGGTGGATAAAGTATCTTGGCAACCCTAACCAGGGCAAAAATAATTGAAAAGGGGGTGGAACACGAGGACTTCAAAGGGGATCTCCCATCCTAGTACTACTCTCGCCCAAGCACGCTTAACTTCGGAGTTCTGATAGGATCCGGTGCATTAGTGCTGGTATGATCGCACCCATCATGTTGAGGGCACAATTCCTATATTTGTTAACGGTTCACAGTGCCAGCCTAGAGAGATGGCCCATTCAAAAGGCCCAATGGGCTTAATGACAACTTACCGCTTCAATAACGCAGCATCCTCGCAAGACATGATATCAAAAACATTGTAGGGCCCTCTCATATCCCGCGAGTCAGGTTGTCATCCTTTTAACAGCTCACGACATACGATCCGGGATAGAAAAACAGAGCAAAAGAAGAAAAGTGGCATGACACGGATGAAACATTCGATTTTGGGCTCCAAAAACGGGCACAGCGAGCAAGCTGTCTACCCCCGTCGTAGAGCTCTTAGAGGGCTTTGCAACGGTATGATGTGCACCGCGTAACTCCTTATAGATCAAATGTTATGGGCACCGGAGCGACGGAGACCTGGTCACAAACCCTACGCCATTGGTTTGCGGGCCCGGCCTCTACGTGAAGCGAAGTTGTCTTGCCCAATGTTCCGTGGATTCGATAATAGAGATTTGGTGGATAAAGTATCTTGGCAACTCTAACCAGGGCAAAAAAAATTGAAAAGGGGTTGCAACACGAGGACTTCCCAGGGGGTCACCCATCCTAGTACTACTCTCGACCAAGCACGCTTAACTTCGGAGTTCTAATGGGATCCGGTGCATTAGTGCTGTTTTGATCACACCCGTCATGTTGAGAGCACAATTCCTATGTGTGTTAACGGTTCACAGTGCCAGCCTAGATAGATGGCCCATTCAAAAGGCCCAATGGGCTTAACGATAGCCCATCCGCTTCAACAACGCAGCATCCTCACAAGACGTGATATCAACATGTTGTAGGGCCCTCTGATGTCCCGCAAGTCAGGTTCTCGTCCTTTTAACAGCTCACGACGTACGATCCGGGACGAAAAAACAGAGCAAAAGAAGAAAAGTGGCCTGAAGCTGATGAAAACTTTCGATTTTGGGCTCCAAAAATGGGTACAGTGAGCAAGCTGGTTGCCCCCGTCGTAGAGCTGTCAGAGAGCTTTGCAACGGTATGCTGTGCGCTGTATAACTCCTTATGGATCAAAAGTTATGGGCACTGGAGCGAAGGAGAACTAGTCAAAAACCCTACGCCCTCGGCTTGCGGGCCCGACCTCTGTGTGAAGCGAAGTTGTCTTGCGCAATGTTCCATGGGATTCAGTAATAGAGATTTGGTGGATATAGTATCTTGGCAAGCCTAACCAGGGAAAAAAAATTGAAAAGGGGGTGCAACACGAGGACTTCCAAAGGGGTCACCCATTCTAGTACTACTCTTACCCAAGCGCGCTTAACTTCGGAGTTCTGATGGGATCCGGTGCATTAGTGCTGGTATGATCGCACCCCTCATGTTGAGGGCAGAATTCCTATATGTGTTAATAGTTCACAGTGCCAGCCTAGAGAGATAGCCCATTCAAAAGGCCCAATGGGCTTAACGACAACCAATCCGCTTCAACAACGCAGCATCCTTGCAAGACATGATATGAAAAACATTGTAGGGCACTCTGATGTCCCGCGAGTCAGGTTGTCGTCCTTTTAACAGCTCACGACGTACGATCTGGGACGGAAAAACAGAGCAAAAGAAGAAAAGTGGCCTGAAATTGATGAAACGTTCAATTTTAGGCTCCAAAAACAGGCACAGCGAGCAAGCTGGCTACCCCCGTCGTAGAGCTCTTAGAGAGCTTTGCAACGGTATGCTGTGCACCGCGTAACTCCTTACGGATCAAAAGTTATAGGCACCGGAGCAACGGAGACCTGGTCACAAACCCTACGCACTTGGTTTGCGAGCCCGGCCTCTACGGGAAGAGAAGTTGTCTTGCCTAATGCTCCGTGGGATTCGATAAAAGAGATTTGGTGGATAAAGTATCTTGGCAACCCTAACCAGGGCAAAAAAAATTGAAAAGGGGGTGCAACACGAGGACTTCAGAGGGGGTCACCTATCCTAGTACTACTCTCGCCCAAGCACGCTTAACTTCGGAGTTCTGATGGGATCCGGTGCATTAGTGCTGTTTTGATCGCACCAGTCATGTTGAGGGCATAATACCTATGTGTGTTAATGGTTCACAGTGCCAGCCTAGAGAGATGGCCCATTCAAGAGGCCCAATGGGCTTAACGACAACCCATCCGCTTCAACAACATAGCATCCTCGCAACACGTGATATCGACACGTTGTAGGGCCCTCTGATGTCCCACGAGTCTGGTTGTCGTCCTTTTAACAGCTCACGACGTACGATCCGGGACGGAAAAACAGAGCAAAAGAAGAATAGTGGCCTGAAACTTATGAGAACGTTCGATTTTGGGCTTAAAAAATGGGCACAGCGAGCAAGCTGGTTGCTCCCGTCGTGGAGCTCTCAGAGAGCTTTGCAACGGTATGTTGTGCGCTGCGTAACTCCTTACGGATCAAAAGTTATGGGCACCGGAGCGACGGAGAACTGCTCACAAACCCTACGCCCTCGGTTTACGGGCCCTGCCTCGGAGTGAAGCGAAGTTGTCTTGCCCAATGTTCCGTGGGATTCGGTAATAGAGATTTGGTGGATAAAGTATCTTGGCAACCGTAACAAGGGCAAAAAAAATTGAAAAGGGGGTGCAACACGAGGACTTCAAAGGGGGTCACCCATCCTAGTACTACTCTTGCCCAAGCACGCTTAACTTCGCAGTTCTGATGGGATCCGGTGCATTAGTACTGGTATGATCGTACCCATCTTGTTGAGAGCACAATTCCTATATGTGTTAATGGTTCACAGTGCCAGCCAAGAGAGATGGGCCATTCAAAAGGCCCAATGGGCTTAACCACAACCCATCTGCTTCAACAACGCAGCATCCTCGCAAGACGTGATATTGACACGTTATAGGGTCCACTGATGTCCAGCGAGTCTGGTTGTCGTCCTGTTAACAGCTCACGACGTACGATCTGCGATGAAAAAATAGAGCAAAAGAAGAAAAGTGGCCTGAAATTGATGAAAACGTTCGATTTGGGGCTCTGAAAAGGGTACAGCGTGCAAGTTGGCTGCCCCTGTCGTAGAGCTCTCTGAGAGCTTTGCAACGGTATGTTGTGCACAACGTAACTCCTTACGAATTTAAAGTCATGGGCACCGGAGAGACGGAGAATTGGTCACAAACCCTACGCCCTCGGTTTGCGGGCTCGGCCTCTACGTGAAGCGAAGTTGTCTTGCCCAATGTTCCGTGGGATTCGGTAATAGAGATTTGGTGGATAAAGTATCTTGGCAACCCTAACCAAGGCAAAAAAAATTGAAAAGGGGGTGCAACACGAGGACTTCCCATGGGGTCACCCATCCTAGTACTACTCTCGCCCAAGCACGCTTAACTTCAGAGTTCTGATGGGATCCGGTTTATTAGTGCTGGTATGAACGCACCCGTCATATTGAGGGGACAATTCCTATATGTGTTAACAGTTCACAGTGCCAGCCAAGAGAGATGGCCCATTCAAAAGGCCCAATGGGCTTAACGACAACACATCCGCTTCAACAACGCAGCATCCCCACAAGAAGTGATATCGACAGGTTGTAGGGCCCTCTAATGTCCTGCGAGTCAGTTTGTCGTCCTTTTAACAGCTCACGACTTACGATCCGGGACCGAAAAACAGAGCAAGAGAAGAAAAGTGGCCTGAAACTGGTGAAAACATTCGATTTTGGGCTCCAAAAATGGGTACAGCGAGCAATCTTGCTGCCCCGTCATAGAGCTCTCAGAGAGCTTTGCAACTGCATGTTGTGCTGCGTAACTCCTTACGGATCAAAGGTTATAGGCACCGAAGCGACGGAGACCTGGTCACAAACCCTACGCCCTCAGTTCGCGGGCCCGACCTCTACGTGAAGTGAAGTAGTCTTGCCTAATGTTCCGTGGGATTCGGTAATAGAGATTTGGTGGATAAAGTATCTTGACAACCCTAACCAGGGCAAAAAAAATTGAAAAGGGGGTGCAACACGAGGATTTCGCAGGGGGTCACACATCCTAGTACTACTCTCGCCCAAGCACGCTTAACTTCGCAGTTCTGATGGGATCCGGTGCATTAGTGCTGCTATGATCGCACCCGTCATGTTGAGGGCACAATTCCTATATGTGTTATCGGTTCACAGTGCCAGCCTGGAGGGGCGGCCCATGCAAAAGGCCCAATGGGCTTAACTACAACCCATCCCCTTCAGCAACCGAGCATCCTCACAAGACGTGATATCAAAAATGTTGTTGGGCCCTCTGGTGTCCCACAAGTCAGGTTGTCGTCCTTTTAACAATTCACGACGTACGATCCGGGACGGAAAAATAGAGCAAAAGAAGAAAAGTGGCCTGAAACTGATGAGAACGTTCGATATTGGGCTCCAAAATGGGCAAAGCAAGCAAGCTAGCTGCCCCCGTCGTAGAGATCTCATAGAGATTTTTAACGGTATGATGTGCACCGCGTAACTCCTTACAGATCAAAAGTTATGGGCACCGTAGTGACGGAGACCTGGTCACAAGCCCTACGCCCTCGGTTTGCGGGCCCAGCCTCTATGTGAATCCAAGTTGTCTTGCCCAATGTTCCGTGGGATTCGGTAATAGAGATTTTGTGGATAAAGTATATTGGCAACCCTAACCAGGGCAAAAAAAATTGAAAAGGGGGTGCAACACGAGTACTTCCCAGGGGGTCACCCATCCTAGTACAGCTCTCGCCGAAGCACACTTAACTTCTGAGTTCTGATGGGATCCGGTGCTTTAGTGCTGGTATGATCGCACCTGTCATGTTGAAGGCACAATTCCTATATGTGTTAATGGTTCACAGTGCCAGCCTAGAGAGATGGCCCATTCAAAAGGCCCAATGGGCTTAACGACAACCTATCCGCTTCAACAATGCAGCATCCTCGCAAGACGTGATATCGACGCGTTGTAGGGCCCTCTGATGTCCCGCGAGATAGTTGTCGTCCTTTTAACAGCTCACGACATACGGTCCGGGACGGAAAATCTGAGAAAAACAAGAAAAGTGGCCTAAAACTGATGAAAACGTTTGATTTTGGGCTCCAAAAATGGGCACAGCGAGCAAGCTGGCTGCCCCCGTCGTAGAGCTCTCAAAGAGCTTTGCAACGGTATGATGTGCGCCGCGTAACTCCTTACAGATCAAAAGTCATGGGCACCGAAGCGACGGAGAACAGGTCACAAACCCTACACCCTCGTTTTGCGGGCCCGGCCTCTACGTGAAGCGAAGTTGTATTGCCCAATATTCCGTGGGATTCGGTAATAGAGATTTGGCGGATAAAGTATTTTGGCAACCCTAACCAGGGTAAAAAAAATTGAAAAATGGGTGCAACACGAGGACTTCCTAGGGGTCACCCATCCTAGTACTACTCTCGCTCAAGCACGCTTAACTTCAGAGTTCTGATGGGATCCGGTGCATTAGTGCTGGTATGATCGCACCAGTCATGTTGAGGGCACAATTCTTATATGTGTTAATAGTTCACAGTGCCAGCCTAGAGAGATGGCCCATTCAAAAGGCCCAATGGGCTTAACGACAACCCATCCGCTTCAACAACGCAGCATCCTCGCAAGACACGATATCGAAACGTTGTAGGGCCCTCTGATGTCCCACGAGTCAGGTTGTCGTCCTTTTAACAGCTCACGACGTGCGATCCGGGATGAAAAAACAGAGGAAAAGAAGAAAAGTGGCCTGAAACTGATGAAAACATTCGATTTTGGGCCCCAAAAATGGGCACAACGATCAAGCTAGCTGACCCCGTCGTAGAGCTCTCAGAGAGCTTTGCAACGGTATGCTGTGCACCACGTAACTCCTTACGGATCAAAAGTTATGGGCACTGGACCGAAGGAAACCTGGTCACAAACCCTACGCCCTCAGTTTGCGGGCCCAGCCACTACGTGAAACGAAGTTTTCTTGCCCAATGTTCTGTGGGATTTGGTAATAGAGATTTGGCGGATAAAGTATCTTGGCATCCCTAACCAGGGCAAAAAAAATTGAAAAGGGGGTGCAACGCGAGGACTTCCCAAGGGGTCACCCATCCTAGTACTACTCTCGCCCAAGCTCGCTTAACTTCGGAGTTCTGATGGGATCCGGTGCATTAGTGTTGGTATGATCTCACCCGTCATGTTAACGGCACAATTCCAATATGTGTTAACGGTTCACAGTGCCAGCGTAGAGAGATGGCCCATTCAAAAGGCCCAATGGGCTTAACGACAACCCATATGCTTCAACAACGCAGCATCCTCGCAAGACGTGATATCAACACATTGTAGGGCCCTCTAATGTCCTGCGAGTTCGGTTGTAGTCCTTTTAACTGCTCACGACGTAAGATCCGAGACGGAAAAACAGAGCAAAAGAAGAAAAGTGGCCCGAAATAGATGAAAATGTTCAATTTTGTGCTCCAAAAATGGCCAAAGCGAGCAAGCTGGCTTCCCCCGCCGTAGAGCTCTCAGAGAGCTTTGCAACGGTGTACTGTGCGCCGCGTAACTCCTTACGAATCAAAAGTTATGGGCACCGGTGCAACGGAGACCTGGTCACAAACCCTACGCCCTCGGTTCGCGGGCCCGGTCTCTACGTGAAGTGAAGTTGTCTTGCCCAATGTTCCGTGGGATTCGGTAATTGAGATTTGGTGGATAAAGTATCTTGGCAACCCTAACCAGGGCAAAAAAAATTGAAAATGGGTGCAACATGAGGACTTCAAAGGGGGTCACCCATCCTAGTACTACTCTTGCCCAAGCACGCTTAACTTCGGAGTTCTGATGGGATCCGGTCCATTAGTGTTGGTATGATCGCACCCGTCATGTTGAAGGCACAATTCCAATATGTGTTAACGGTTCACAGTGCCAGCATGGAGATATGGCCCATTCAAAAGGCCCAATGGGCTTAACGACAACACATCTGCTTCAACAACGCAGCATCCTCACAAGACGTGATACCAAAAACATTGTAGGGCCCTCTGATGTCCCGCGAGTCAGGTTGTTATCCTTTTAATAGCTCACGAAGTACGATCCGGGACGAAAAAACTGAGCAAAAGAAGAAAAGTAGCCCGAAACTGATAAAAACATTCAATTTTGGGCTCCAAAACTGGGCAAAGCGAGCAAGCTGGCTACCCCTGTCGTAGAGCTCTTAGAGAGGTTTGCAACGGTATGTTGTACGTCGCGTAACTCCTTACGGATCAAAAGTTATGGGCACCGGAGCGACGGAGACTTGGTCACAAACCCTACGCCCTCGGTTTGCTGGCCCGGCCTCTACGTGAAGCAAAGTTGTCTTGCCCAATGTTCCGTGGGATTCGATAATAGAGATTTGGTGGATAAAGTATCTTGGCAACCCTAACCAGGGCAAAAAAAATTGAAAAGTGGGTGCAACACGAGGACTTCCCAGGGGGTCACCCATCCTAGTACTACTTGATGCGATCGGGTTGTGCGTTAAAATGTGCGCAAAATAACCAAGTTAAAATACCCGCAAGTGCACGGATCTTTGTAGTGTAGTGTGCTCTGAGTGCGGAATCGTACCACAGGGAAGCTCGCTAGTTTAAGTTAGTGAAGTAGTGTGAAAGTGTTAAAGCGCTTAAGTGACAAATCGCAAGGTAGGTTTGAGTAACGTGCGAGAAATGTAAACTAAATTAAACTAACTAAATTATCTAAGTTATACTAAGTATTAGTGGAATACGAGAGGTGGTGATCTAGGGGTTTGAACATGTAAATGAGGCAATTAATATAGGCTCAATATCTAGTTTATCTAATTCTGCAAGGGTTTAAGCTACAAGCATACACCCAGTTAAGCTAAAAGCTATAGACCTAGTTAATCTACTTAGCTTATTTTAACCAAGTACAAAAAGGCAAATTAAACTAAGGAATTAACCTTACAGATAGAAACTATGGTACAACCTATAGTTTCATAGAGTCTATGGTACAACCTATAGACTCACGATTAAAACAATTATATGACACTAAAGTAATGCATTCATAATATTAACTACAAGTATAATATTTATGAAGCGAAAGTAAAGCAATCATAACGTCTACTTAAAAGCATTACGTATGAAATACTTAATTAAAACAAGTCATACATTGCAATATGAATTGAATAAACTATATGCGAGTCCATATATTAAAATACGATCATTTACAATATTCACCCCTAGATATCAATCTACTCAGACATAAATGAATACAAGTTATGTAAATAAAAGAGAGTCAAGAAAGGCTCCCCCATATTGACGAACGCGTATTTCTGATTCCCGAAATTTGAGCAGAGGTCCGACGCAAAATAGCTATTCGGGCGGAGCTAATTTCCCCCGAATAAGAACTATTAGAGATGAGTTTCCCCCGAATAAGAGCTTTCCTATTAAAAGCTATTCGGGCAGAACCTCCCCCGAATAATAACAACTTGGGTCGGACTTCCCCCTAAAAGTAGCTATTCGGGCAAAATTTCCCCGAATAAGAGCTACCTAGGCAGGACTTCCCCCGTATTCTACTACTACTTAATTAACTAAAACTAAAATTAAAACTAACTAGAATTAACTCGGAATTATATCAAAAATATTGATAATACTCCAAAATTAACTCAAGAATTCTCAAAGGGTTGAAGCTCTATTTATAGGAAAAATTCTGAAATAGTTGACTTTTTTTCGTTTGTTGACTTTGACCAGATTGTTGACCGCAGCATTTTTGGGCGTTTTTCACTGTTTTGACCCTCCAAACGATGGAATTTGGCTAAAATCACGCCGTGCGCAGGACTAAAGTCCTGCGTTGTGCTCAGAATGCTGTTTCTACCCGAAAAACTGATATGATTTGCCAAAAACGGACATGGGTCACTATTTGAGATCATCTGGGTCAATGTTCCGAGTCCGATTTCTTGCTAGTTTCAGCCAAGTTTCTTTTCTATGAGCTTCATTCTTCAACCGCTTCTCATGCTTTCCCATTCTTACTTCTTGACTTGCAATTTGGATCATTTCGGGCCTGATTCTTCACTTTTCAGTATTTTCCTACATTGCATTGAAAGTATCAAAGTGTTGCATTTATTCCAGAGTTAAGATGCAAATGCAGTACAAATACCATGGTTTGAGTGCTGCAAATGTAGTCACATCAACATCCCCAAACCTAAACATTGCTTGTCCTCAAGCAAGACTGTCTTTAAAACATATGTGAAAGTGAATTTTTGCATAATTTTTACAAGTCAAAAACAGATGCAAAAATCTATCCTAAATTTTTGTCAAACACATTCCAAAAATAAATCATGAGAAATGCAATCTACTATCTTAAACCTATTCAGCAATTAATGATAAACACGATAAGAGAACCTTTTGCAAATTTTTCTCAAATAAGTACTCTTATTGGAAATCGACTATTGATTGCTTCGGGGTACATATTTAGAAGTAAACTAAGCATATTAAGTACAAACAATTCTCAACTTTCAAGTTATGCAAACAGATTGTGTCACGCCCCAACCCGGCCTATAAAGGTTAGACTAGGGTGTGATCTAAGCATTCAAGTCCTTTCACATTCTTAATCATTCTAGGTGGTTTAACACTTAACGTTTTATTCTAGACTCCAATTTTTTCCAGAAATCCGGCAGCATAACGGCTGTAATTGGGCTCTTTGTTTTGACCTAAATTTTCTAACAGCCTCAGAACTTTCAATTCAAGTTCATTCCCGACTAGAATTTTACTATTTAATCATCAATTGAATTGCTTATTGGTTATTTCGACGTCCCGTTTGATTTATAACCTAGCATGATACTATGTCTCGTTTATCCATTTATCCTCGTTTCAAAATATACCTAGTGATCATAGCTTATTAGCGAGTACCTGTTGAGATTGGATAAGTTCATTTGCCTATTCCTTAACTAAGCATCATAACCTATGATAGATACTAGTGATAATAAAAGCAAAAACGATCATAGTATGTCTAGTATCAGTATACTTAATATAAGTACAAACCAAAATTAGACCCCAAATTACAACGGGGGTCTTTTACATTAGCAACAACAAGCAACATAAGATAAATAGTCTTCAAGCAGCACAAAATACACAAGTAGTCACGTTCATGCAAAACAACAATAACAGGCAATCACTCCAGGGGTTCATGATTAGGTACATTATCCTCATGTTCCTGTACCTGTTCTTCTTCACCTGAAATGATAAAAGAGGGTGAGTCCTTATGAACTCAGCGAGGGGGAACGAGAATTAAGTTTGAAACTCATTTTCCGGTTAAACTTATGAAAATCCCTTTTTCAAACATGAATACAACAGAAGTACAAGTACAGAAATACAAATACAGAAATAGGAATACCAGTCTTTCCTCCCCGAGGTTCTCTAGGATCCAAGCGGGAGTACTTATACATATAATGAAAGGATACGGTGAGCTTTTGCTCTCAGATCAGATCCAGGATCAATTGTTGCGGCCGACTTCAAATCATCCCCCAAACACACCAGGTGGGGGTACTCCGGATGTACCCCAAAATCCTACGACCCAACTCTCCGAGGAAGTCTAGCCCCCAAGCGAGAGAGGGAATGGGACCATGGTGGTCACGGTATCACCGGCAAGCCCGATGCCGCCCGGCGTACGTGATCACTACCATGCCAACAGGAAAGGTTGCAACCTTGTATGCAATGCACATTTATGACAGGTAATATATATCACAGAAGGAGGACAACAAAGTAGGTTGCCTCCGGAGAGTCATAAGATTGCACATTGACAGATAAACAAGCAGGGCACGATAAGACAGGAATTTTCACTTGAAAGACATATAGAGTTATATGGAAATTAAACGGGCAGCCATGTAACACATGTAAAACAGGCCATATAACTCATTAAGAAGCTCACGGGATCAAGTGATAAGTTTATGCAACAGGCGAGGATATCAAAGGGGTTTGGGTGCAAGAAAAGCTTATTTGTCAACATGCAATGGCCTACTCACATTTGGAACTATAAAACATTTTACGGGCAGCCCACGCAACGTACATTTTCCACACAATAACCCCCGGTTAACAATTAACAAGAGTACCTAGTCATTAGGGTTCGCTTTTCATGCAAAATCGTGCGATCAAAACCCTAAATCAACTCAATCATCATTCCAAAGTCATGCATCGTCTCATTCAACATCCTCAACATTCAATACAGTCCACACAATATTCCAATACTACCATTCCAAGTAATTAGTACCACAAAAGAGGTTCAACAAGTTTTTCCCAAGCACATAGTCAATTGAAACCCTAACTGCAATAAGCTGTTTTCTCACAATCAACTGGGCAGGAAAATGAACTCCAAATTCAGTGAATAATATATCAAATTAAATATTAAGAAGTTAACTAAAATCAGAAACAAACCTTGCATCAATTGGAGTTCTGGATCGTTAGTTATAGCCAAAATGGTGGAACTGCTCAAAACTGTCCAGATTTGCCTATCCTTCGATATTGCATGATTTTGAGGTCCTTAGGTTCATTTTTAGCCTAAGTCTATTTCTGGTAAAAATGTCCACAACTCAAAAATATAGCAGTACACAAATTTTCACGCATTTTGGATGTCGTTTGCTATGTCAAAATCATCTCGTTCCACACGGGCAGTAAATCTGCCAAACTGCTTCCTTTTTCTCGAAACTTTCCAGATTTAGCTATATTACGTGATTTTGCCATTTTGAGGGCCTTAGAGCCAAAATTTGACTTTGCGTATTTGTGCGAAAAATGTTCAAAATTGGCCAAACTAGTTACCTAGGGATTTTCACGCAATTTCAACATCATTTGCTTAACCAAAAATTGCCTCGAACAGACGGGTCAGAAGCAGTCTCAAATTTCGACTTTGTCTAGTATCATTTTCAAGCCAAGTTATTGCCATGCATGGTTGTTTAAACTCATGAACGACTACATAGCTCAAGCACAGAAGCAAATACACACATTCATGGTCATGCATGTGAAGTTTTAAAGAGTTTTCCAAAAGTTTTGAACCCTCACCTTATCAAAACAACCAGGTAGATGCAGAATGTTCTTGAAAATGCACCAACGAAGCTTCTTTCTTGCTTTCCTTTGCTTTGGAAGATGCTTGTGTGTTATGGGGAGAAATTTTTCAGACTTGGGAGCCTATGAAAATACTAAGGTCGAGAGAGAGAGGAGATGGAAGCTTGATAGAAGGTTTGCAAGCAAAGATAAAGTTAAAGATGGTTTGGTGATGTTTTTAATTGCATGTGTCGGCCAAGAGCTCTACAATTTCTGAAAATTCCTTAGTCATTGTGCATTATTGGAATGTGAAGATGCTTGGAGTGTTTTGACCGAGAAAGTGGAGCATGGTAGGTATGTTTTGATTCATTTTTTTATTCATTTTGTCATAGGCTTGTCTAGGAATATTTTAAACTATGCAAGCTTGTTAATTTGCATCACATGGTCGGCCAAAGCAATGTTACAATCTGAATTTTGTTTGTTTTGAGCATTATTATATTCTATGTGCTTGGAATATACAAAGGCTGGTCGGTTATGGTGAGAAATTGAGGGGAATTGAGCAATTATTTTAATGGCTTATGCTAAGTGTTTGACTAAGATTATGAATAAAATATACAATTGCTAAACAATGCTCCTAGTGGTCGGTCAAAGCTATTGAATTGGCTGAAATTGTGTCATCTTAAGCATTATTCTAATTGTATTTTGAAGTGCAAAAAGAATAAAGCAAAAAGAATAAAGAATGTTTTGTTTTTGGTGCATTTTTGTCTTCTAGTGAAATGAATTTGGATTATTATATTGTTAGTGGATTTTGTAGGATTGTTTAATAGTCTAGTGCTTCGTGTAAGATGATTTCTTGATTAGCGTGATGACACGCTTTCCTAGGTTTAGGGCATGCACTTCGAGGTAGGACACGAACTACGAGACGAACGCACGTTTTTCAAGTAAACGCACGTAACCCTATATGAATGCACGTAAACCAATGCAAGGCACGTAATTCAATGTAATGCACACAAATCAAGGTACGACTCTTAAACCTAGGTTAAGGTATGCAGTTCAAGGTTAGGGCACACAAAACGAGATAACACACGTATATCGAGGTCAGGGCACGTATTTCTAGGTACCGCACGTGAGTCGGGGATTAGGGCACACTATTCTAGGTCAAGGCACGTACGACGAGGTATGTACGAAACCCAAGATAGGACACGTAATCCAAGGTCGGTCATATAATTAAGGGTCTGTGGCACGCAAATCGAGGTAAGGCACATTATTCGGGGTCGGGCCTCACATCCTCCCCTCCTTAAAAGAATTTCGTCCCGAAATTCATTCTTGCCTATTGAGGTGATTCTTTCTACTCCGGTTCATCCCGTGTTTGGCGATCTCTTACCACCACCAATTCACTTCCTATGTTTCTCCAATCTTTCAGTTCGGTGTGACCTCTACATTTATAGTTCTTTTCTTTGAACGACTCTATTCTCCATTTGATATTAAGGTCAAGTTCATTAACTAAGGTTAGAGTCTTCAAACATAGTCATCAAAGTTGCATCGGTATTCTAACAATAGAACTGTAACTCCAAAATCATGACTCATGTTGTGTCAATCTCGCATTCATACCTCAAAAGGAATATCACTATAATTCCATGATCCTAGGGTGACATACGCTAATTTCAAGATGATAGATCTATATCAGATTTACATATTCTATCAACTAGCTTCAAAATTGTTAACACCTAGGACATACACGTGTTATGGATCGTTTCCACAATACGACTCTATTTTCAGGAAATACTCTCCAAACAAACTGATCCATCTCAAATGTCATCTATCGATGGTATTATAGCCCTTTTTATCTCGCAGGTACATTAGATTAGCAAATTTTCTAATGACTAGTCTCCCGATCATAGGCTCTTATTCACTAACATCCTTTCCCAGCTTCGTTAACCTTCATGCCCGAAATCAAGGAGAAAGACTGTTGAGGTTCATGAAACTCAAACTCTAAGGTTTATTAAGTACCACCAACAAATTGCCATTGAAATTGCATGAGTAACTAATCATGTAGCACTAGTTCAACTCTTACAAGTAAAATTCATCAGCTTGTGATCCACAATTTATTTCCTTATTCGAATCTCTATCTTCAAGTCACGAAACTTCAGAATTTTCTTTTAATCTTATCCAAAACTCCTAAGGCGATTAGTTTCAACCTCAAATAAATTCCACTCACCTCAATCCAAGGTTACGTCATACTTAAGAAGACAATGGTCCTACCCATTTAGCGACCTAGTCGTTCCTTCGAATACTTAATGCCCGCCAATATACCTTCGACATTAATGTTACTAAGCTGGGTTCATCGCCATGTGAGTGATATCAATGCTCTACCAGGTTACCGGTCGTACAACAACAATCCTAGGACTATAAATGGGTACCGAAATGATCTAGCTCATAAGACACTTACCATACTAATCCAAGTAGCTTGTTACACAAAATAACTTCAAGGCCGTGTCAACATAAGAATTATGACCACTAGGCATTCTTCAATATAACCTAATAGATCTTCAAAAGTAATCAATTACTTATTTAACTATCACTACAAAATTCACCCCTCTTATTCGATGACCACAATTCGAAGTCTCCAACAGCTAGTTTCTAGAAGTAAAATGGTGCACATAGATACGGTGGTCTAACAATAGTCCCTTGGGTCATCATGACTCTGATTCATCTCTATCTTACTTTCTTCGTTTACATGTTCAACTAGCTAAGATCATCAAGACTCATCGACCTTAGGTCCTAGGGTTCACCATGAATCATCATGCATACTCACTATTAGCTATTTAGGATTTCAAATCATACCCTAACAACTCCACTTGGCAACCAGATGTTTAATATCATTTCCATGGTTTATATAATAGGTCCATCGGTGTTACTTAGGGATATATGCTTCCTAATATCCTCTAGGATATCCAAATAACGAGAGCTTAGAATGACTTACTTGCGTATTTACAGCTAAGTTCGAGGGACACCAAACTAATACCGTGTTTCTTAATATCATAAATATCCAACTTAGGACCTTTAGTAACGTTAGTCATTTAATGCATAATTCAATTCCTTAAACTTCTATCCGACCTAACATTTTAGGTGTAATTTTCCGAACACGAGTTCTAGCTACGTAAATTCCTCGATTCCAACATCCTTATATCTTGTTATACTAAAGATTCATCAACCTGGTTAAACTTAGTCTCCAGAGTTGCCTACATGTCTTGAGGTTATCCATTGCTACGTCACTCAAATACACTATCCATGTCTCAATCATCTAACCCCTAAAAGTAACTATCGTCAACTTCCACGAATTCATCTTTTAATTTCTAGGTTATGATCTCAACATTTAGTGAACTTGAAACTCGCTAGTATACACCATATCAAATTCATCAATGCTTAATTCCAATCAAGTAAGGATTCGATCGTACGAGCATTTTGCCAACTTCTTAGATAGCCTATCAAGCCAATTTTAAGATGTGAGAAATGGATTCAAAGAAACCTCCAAGTCAACTTCCACTATCAACACATGAGAATATATACTACTCTACATATTTAATAGTATACCCTTATATCTAAGGAAGTAGTGTGTCTTCAAACTTTATACTTGAACCACAATAAGAAGAACGGTTTAACGGAAACAATAACTTCATAGCTATAAAATTGACAACTTAATCACAGGTATAGGTATTCCAAAAAAAAAAAAATTAATAATAATAATAAGAAGAAACTTTACCTTAACAATTATACTCGTGCTACGCATTTTATACATATGCATATCCAATAATACCTACTATCCATCGAGTACCTGTGAAGATGCCAGAAATCTCTAATCGAGACTTTTCGTTCTTCCTGCATGAATTCACTTCCCTGAAAGTTCTAATCCTAACTATCTATGCATATAAACAGTCATTCATGGTTATATAACATGCACATGTATTAAGAAAGGAGTATAAAAGCATGCAAGCATTATTGAGGGCACTAACGTGTCGGTGTGCATGACACATAATACATATAGTCCACAAAGGCACATAGTATTCAATTCTCAAAGCAATTAAAGCACATTAGCACACATTAACACATATAAACAAGACATCATAATTACCTTAGGGCTGCTACCCATGGTCCGAGAGTTGAACCCGACTAACGCCTAGTTAGTAAACTAAGCTCTGATACCATTCTTCTAAGGTGTCACGCCCCAACCCGGCCTATAAAGGTTAGACTAGGGTATGATCTAAGCATTCAAGTCCTTTCACATTCTTAATCATTCTAGGTGGTTTAACATTTAACGTTTTATTCTAGACTCCAAATTTTTCCAGAAATCCGGTAGCATAACGGCTGTAATTGGGCTCTTTGTTTTGACCTAAATTTTCTAACAGCCTCAGAACTTTCAATTCAAGTTCATTCCCAACTAGAATTTTACTATTTAATCATCAATTGAATTGCTTATTGGTTATTTCGACGTCCCGTTTGATTTATAACCTAGCATGATACTATGTCTCGTTTGTCCATTTATCCTCATTTCAAAATATACCTAGTGATCATAGCTTATTAGCGAGTACCTGTTGAGATTGGATAAGTTCATTTGCCTATTCCTTAACTAAGCATCATAACCTATGATAGATACTAGTGATAATAAAAGCAAAAACGATCATAGTATGTCTAGTATCAGTATACTTAATATAAGTACAAACCAAAATTAGACCCCAAATTACAACGGGGGTCTTTTACATTAGCAACAACAAGCAACATAAGATAAATAGTCTTCAAGCAGCACAAAATACACAAGTAGTCACGTTCATGCAAAACAACAATAACAGGCAATCACTCCAGGGGTTCATCATTAGGTACATTATCCTCATGTTCCTGTACCTGTTCTTCTTCACCTGAAATGATAAAAGAGGGTGAGTCCTTATGAACTCAGCGAGGGGGAACGAGAATTAAGTTTGAAACTCATTTTCCGGTTAAACTTATGAAAATCCCTTTTTCAAACATGAATACAACAGAAGTACAAGTACAGAAATACAAATACAGAAACAGGAATACCAGTCTTTCCTCCCCGAGGTTCTCTAGGATCCAAGCGGGAGTACTTATACATATAATGAAAGGATACGGTGAGCTTTTGCTCTCAGATCAGATCCAGGATCAATTGTTGCGGCCGACTTCAAATCATCCCCCAAACACACCAGGTGGGGGTACTCCGGATGTACCCCAAAATCCTACGACCCAACTCTCCGAGGAAGTCTAGCCCCCAAGCGAGAGAGGGAATGGGACCATGGTGGTCACGGTATCACCGGCAAGCCCGATGCCGCCCGGCGTACGTGATCACTACCATGCCAACAGGAAAGGTTGCAACCTTGTATGCAATGCACATTTATGACAGGTAATATATATCACAGAAGGAGGACAACAAAGTAGGTCGCCTCCGGAGAGTCATAAGATTGCACATTGACAGATAAACAAGCAGGGCACGATAAGACAGGAATTTTCACTTGAAAGGCATATAGAGTTATATGGAAATTAAACGGGCAGCCATGTAACACATGTAAAACAGGCCATATAACTCATTAAGAAGCTCACGGGATCAAGTGATAAGTTTATGCAACAGGCGAGGATATCAAAGGGGTTTGGGTGCAAGAAAAGCTTATTTGTCAACATGCAATGGCCTACTCACATTTGGAACTATAAAACATTTTACGGGCAGCCCACGCAACGTACATTTTCCACACAATAACCCCCGGTTAACAATTAACAAGAGTACCTAGTCATTAGGGTTCGCTTTTCATGCAAAATCGTGCGATCAAAACCCTAAATCAACTCAATCATCATTCCAAAGTCATGCATCGTCTCATTCAACATCCTCAACATTCAATACAGTCCACACAATATTCCAATACTACCATTCCAAGTAATTAGTACCACAAAAGAGGTTCAACAAGTTTTTCCCAAGCACATAGTCAATTGAAACCCTAACTGCAATAAGCTGTTTTCTCACAATCAACTGGGCAGGAAAATGAACTCCAAATTCAGTGAATAATATATCAAATTAAATATTAAGAAGTTAACTAAAATCAGAAACAAACCTTGCATCAATTGGAGTTCTGGATCGTTAGTTATAGCCAAAATGGTGGAACTGCTCAAAACTGTCCAGATTTGCCTATCCTTCGATATTGCATGATTTTGAGGTCCTTAGGTTCATTTTTAGCCTAAGCCTATTTCTGGCAAAAATGTCCACAACTCAAAAATATAGCAGTACACAAATTTTCATGCATTTTGGATGTCTTTTGCTATATCAAAATCATCTCGTTCCACACGGGCAGTAAATCTGCCAAACTGCTTCCTTTTTCTCGAAACTTTCCAGATTTAGCTATATTACGTGATTTTGCCATTTTGAGGGCCTTAGAGCCAAAATTTGACTTTGCGTATTTGTGCGAAAAATGTTCAAAATTGGCCAAACTAGTTACCTAGGGATTTTCACGCAATTTCAACATCATTTGCTTAACCAAAAATTGCCTCGAACAGACGGGTCAGAAGCAGTCTCAAATTTCGACTTTGTCTAGTATCATTTTCAAGCCAAGTTATTGCCATGCATGGTTGTTTAAACTCATGAACGACTACATAGCTCAAGCACAGAAGCAAATACACACATTCATGGTCATGCATGTGAAGTTTTAAAGAGTTTTCCAAAAGTTTTGAACCCTCACCTTATCAAAACAACCAGGTAGATGCAGAATGTTCTTGAAAATGCACCAACGAAGCTTCTTTCTTGCTTTCCTTTGCTTTGGAAGATGCTTGTGTGTTATGGGGAGAAATTTTTCAGACTTGGGAGCCTATGAAAATACTAAGGTCGAGAGAGAGAGGAGATGGAAGCTTGATAGAAGGTTTGCAAGCAAAGATAAAGTTAAAGATGCTTTGGTGATGTTTTTAATTGCATGTGTCGGCCAAGAGCTCTACAATTTCTGAAAATTCCTTAGTCATTGTGCATTATTGGAATGTGAAGATGCTTGGAGTGTTTTGACTGAGAAAGTGGAGCATGGTAGGTATGTTTTGATTCATTTTTTTATTCATTTTGTCATAGGCTTGTCTAGGAATATTTTAAACTATGCAAGCTTGTTAATTTGCATCACATGGTCGGCCAAAGCAATGTTACAATCTGAATTTTGTTTGTTTTGAGCATTATTATATTCTATGTGCTTGGAATATACAAAGGCTGGTCGGTTATGGTGAGAAATTGAGGGGAATTGAGCAATTATTTTAATGGCTTATGCTAAGTGTTTGACTAAGATTATGAATAAAATATACAATTGCTAAACAATGCTCCTAGTGGTCGGTCAAAGCTATTGAATTGGCTGAAATTGTGTCATCTTAAGCATTATTCTAATTGTATTTTGAAGTGCAAAAAGAATAAAGCAAAAAGAATAAAGAATGTTTTGTTTTTGGTGCATTTTTGTCTTCTAGTGAAATGAATTTGGATTATTATATTGTTAGTGGATTTTGTAGGATTGTTTAATAGTCTAGTGCTTCGTGTAAGATGATTTCTTGATTAGCGTGATGACACGCTTTCCTAGGTTTAGGGCACGCACTTCGAGGTAGGACACGAACTACGAGACGAACGCACGTTTTTCAAGTAAACGCACGTAACCCTATATGAATGCACGTAAACCAATGCAAGGCACGTAATTCAATGTAATGCACACAAATCAAGGTACGACTCTTAAACCTAGGTTAAGGTACGCAGTTCAAGGTTAGGGCACACAAAACGAGATAACACACGTATATCGAGGTCAGGGCACGTATTTCTAGGTACCGCACGTGAGTCGGGGATTAGGGCACACTATTCTAGGTCAAGGCACGTACGACGAGGTATGCACGAAAACCAAGATAGGACACGTAATCCAAGGTCGGTCATATAATTAAGGGTCTGTGGCACGCAAATCGAGGTAAGGCACATTATTCGGGGTCGGGCCTCACAGATTGGACCTTGATATTCTTACCTACATTTGTAATCAAACTCTTGATCATGCCTTAACCCTTTAACATTTGCCAGAAATATAAAAGTACAACTAATAATACCTCTATATAGTGTTCAGTTTCCTTTGCTTTCTGAATATCCCATATAGCGGGCTTTAAGGCCAACAATCCCCCGCCATTATGACTGAGGTTGCCAGGTTTCAAATGGACCCCTACGTGCCTTAATCACCCGAGATATCCAGGCTCGAAACCTTACACTATAGCAGATATCCCAAATTACAATGTCTAGGATAGTGGTGCTTAGAGATTTACAGCATATTTACACAAAAAAGTTTATTCAACAGTAAAGGTATGTACAAATCGTTTTTTTTCTATTTTTTTTTTCATTGTTTTCATTGTTTTTTTTTTCTTCTTTTTTTTTTTCAAAGTGTACATACACACATAATAACATAACATACTGTACAGACATGGCATAAGGGTTCAGGTTTCAATCACAAGAAGTTCTTATAACAAACGGTAATCCTATTTCAGTCCTTTCATAATCACATAACTATCAATTGAAGAAAAGAAGAACAATTAGGTTTACTCATGAATACAATACCCTAAAGTTTTTCTTACAGAGTTTCCTCAGAGTTTTTCACAATACATAGCTAGCAATAAAAGTTCTCAAATCATCTAAATCATCTTTCTTTAAATAAGTAAGATAGCAAATACTTTTTCTCATAAACACAAATAGTGTATTTCTTGCATATTTTGAAAAAGATTTTCATGAAATATACGCACCCCCACACCGAAACTTTGCTTGTCCTCAAGCAAATAACAATGTAAGACAGTGAGAGTGTAATATGCAAGAAAGAATATAATGACAAATGCTACATCCCCAAACCTATGGTTTGCTTTCTCTACAGCGCATGTTGATCAGGTATAAAGGGAATGTAGTAAGGAAAGATATCACCTGATGTGAAGCATTTTTATGTTGATATCAAAGCCTTTCTACTAACTTTTGCCAAAAGATGTATCATTCTGCAATTAAAGATTAGTAGACACAGCATTTTACAGATTATCATCAACACAGCAAAAATAAAAGTTAGCTATACTAAAAATAAAAATAGTCAAACAAATATATAGGAGAAAAATCACAAAGAAATATGGTCACGGAAAATAACTAATTTATTAAGAAAATAATTTAATTACCCAAGCCATTTAACCTCTTTTCTGGGGTTCAAGAGTTATCTATAAATACATAAACAAAGTAAATACAGAGGACTAAAGAAATCATAAAATCACACAGACAAAGGAAAATAAACACATATAAGCATTTTAAAAATCTAGGTTGCCTCCTAGTAGCGCTAAGTTTAACGTCTTCAGCCAGACGGTTGTGCTGAGTTGTAATGCCTTTAGCTTGGCAGAATCTCATTTATGGAATGCCTGCAAGGTCCTGAAGTTCTACAGATTCAACTTCATGAGGAACCATATTTGGATTGAATGCATGTTTCAATCTTTGTCCATTGACTGTGATGACATGCCCATCTGTGAGATTTTTAATTAAGATAACTCCAGAAGGATATACTTTAACCACTTCATAAGGACCATCCCATCTTGTTCTTAACTTTCCTGGGAAGAACTTCAATTTGGAGTTAAACAACCAAACTTTATCAGAAGGAGAGAAAGTTTTTCTTAAAATAGATCTATCATGAATCCTCTTCATTCTCTCTTTGTAGAGCTTGGCATTCTCATAAGCTTCAAAACGAAGCTCTTCCAGTTCACTCAATGCCAACTTCCTACCTTCACCTGCCTGTTGTAAGTCAAAGTTCAGGGCCTTAATAGCCCAATAGGCTTTATGCTCTAATTCAACAGGAAGGTGGCAAGCTTTACCGTATACTAATCTATACGGGGACATACCGATGGGAGTTTTGAAAGCAGTACGGTAGGCCCATAATGCGTCATGCAGACGACTTGACCAATATTTGCGATCGGGCCTAACCGTTTTCTGAAGAATTGAATTAATCTCCCTATTTGATACCTCTACTTGCCCACTTGTTTGTGGGTGGTAAGGCGTTGCTATCTTGTGGTGGACAGAGTATTTTCTCAATAAGGCTTCTAGTGTCCTATGACGGAAATGTTGTCCTCCATCACTTATAAGCACACGTGGCACCCCGAATCGAGAAAATATATTCTCTTTAATGAACTTGACCACAACTTTGTGGTCATTGGTTCGGGTTGCCACTGCTTCTACCCACTTGGACACATAGTCCACACCAACAAGAATATAAGAATAGCCTGAGGAAGGAGGGAAGGGACCCATAAAGTCTATACCCCACACATCGAATATTTCACAAATGAGGATGGGTGTAAGGGGCATCGTGTCCCTTCTTGAAATAGAGCCAGCTTTTTGACATTGTGGGCAATTTTTACACATTTGCTGGGCATCTTTGAAAAGAGTGGGCCAGAAGAACCCACTTTGAAGGACTTTGGCAGCCGTCCTTTTTCCTCCAAAATGTCCACCACATGCTTCAGAGTGGCAGAATTGGAGTATACTGTCAAATTCTTCCTCAGGTACACATCTCCTAATGACCTGATCGGCACAAATCTTGAAAAGATAGGGATCTTCCCAGATAAAGTACTTGACTTGTGCCCTGAACCGTTCCTTTTCTCTTTTACCCCAATGAGTTGGAAATTCTTGGGCAGCCAAATAATTGACAAAGTGGGCATACCACGGGGTTTTATGTGAGATGGCAAAAAGTTGTTCATCAGGGAACGTGTCTTTGAAAGGCAAAGGGTCAATAGGAGAATCATGTATAAGACGTGATAGATGATCGGCGACAGAATTCTGGCTTCCTTTCTTATCCTTGATCTCAAGGTCAAACTCTTGAAGGAGTAATAGCCAACGGATTAGACGGGGCTTTGTATCCTTTTTGGTCAGTAAATACCGCAAAGCTGCGTGGTCTGTGTATACTATTACTTTGGATCCTAGGATGTAAGATCTGAATTTGTCCAATGAGAAGACTACAGCCAGCAATTCCTTTTCAGTGGTTGAATAGTTCTTTTGTGCATCGTCCAAGGTTTTGCTGGCATAATATATCACGGTAGGTAGTTTATCCCTACGCTGTCCTAATACAGCTCCCACTGCATAGTCTGATGCATCGCACATTATCTCAAAGGGGAGACTGTAGTCAGGAGGTTGGATGATAGGAGCAGAGGATAGTAAGGATTTAAGTTTCTCAAAAGCTTCTGAGCACTTGTCATCAAATTTGAACTTAGTATCATTTGCTAGAAGACTAGAAAGTGGTCGGGCTATATGGCTGAAATCCTTGATGAAACGTCGATAAAAACCGGCGTGACCAAGGAATGATTCGGATATCACGCACCGTCTTGGGTGCGGGCAGCTTTTCTATTAGCTCAACTTTGGCTGGGTCCACATGGATTCCATCATGTGTAACAACATGACCCAGAACTATACCTTGCCTAACCATAAAGTGGCTCTTTTCCCAACTTAGAACCAAATTTGTTTCAACGCATCGGTCTAACACTAGAGAAAGGTGTGTGAGGCACTCGTCGAAGGTAGTTCCAAATACTGAGAAGTCATCCATAAAGACTTCCATGAACTTTTCGATCATGTCTGAGAAAAGAGCCATCACACATCTTTGAAACGTCGCAGGAGCATTGCAAAGACCGAAAGGCATGCGTCGGAACGCAAAGGTCCCATAAGGGCATGTGAATGGAGGCTTTTCCTGATCTTCAGGAGAGACGGGGATTTGGTTATATCCCGAATACCCATCCAGAAAGCAGTAGTAGCCTTGTCTGGCTATTCTATCTAGGACTTGGTCAAGAAAGGGTAAAGGGAAGTGGTCTTTCCTTGTTTTGGAATTGAGCTTTCTATAGTCAATGCATACACACCACCCTATTGTGGTGCGTGTAGAAATTAGCTCACCTTTATCATTTGGAACCACAGTAATCCCAGATGTCTTCGGTACCACTTGAACCGGACTTACCCAGGGACTATCAGAAATTGGGTATATAATACCCACATCAAGCAACTTAATGATCTCCTTGTGGACAACATCACCCATCTTTGGGTTTAGTCTTCTCTGAAATTCTCGAGAAGGAGTAACTCCTTCCTCGAGATGAATTTTGTGCATACACACAGAGGGATCAATGCTTTTCAAGTCAGAAATCGTCCAACCTATATCCTGTTTATGGGTACTTAGGACTTTTAACAGTTTGTCTTCATGCTCGGGAGTCAAATCCGAGGCAATGATGACTGGAAGAGTCTCATCAGGTCCTAAGTAGGCATACTTAAGATGTTGGGGCAAGGTTTTGAGTTCTAAAACTGGTAGGGACTCAATTGTGGGACATTCTGAAACTTCAGGGAAATAAGTTGTTACTTGATCGTCCTTATTTGGATCAACAATAATGGAAGCAGAGGCGACAATTTCAGTAGAAATGTCGCATTCATACAAAAGTCGTTCTAACTCAGCTATTTCTTGATTAGGAGTTAGAATCAATTGGGCAAACTCATCTATACATGAGTCAATGGTATCAACATGGAAGCATTCTTCTTCCTCATCTTGATTCAATTTGTTGGCTGCATCAGCAACCCTTAGCTTAGTTCTCATGTTCCCAAATGTTAGTTCTATCATACCCGTCCTACAATAGATAACAGCATCAGCTGTTGCTAGGAATGGTCTGCCTAGTAAAACGGGAGTGGTATTTTTGTTATCAGGGCCTAAGTCCATATCTAACACAATGAAGTCCACTGGGAATAAGAATTCTCCTACTCTAATGATCACATCTTCCACAACACCTCGAGGTCGTCGCTCAGATCTATCTGCCAATTGGAGGGTCACATTAGTCGGTGTTAACACTCCAAGACCTAACATTTGGTAGACTGTGTGAGGGATGAGGTTAACACTAGATCCTAAGTCTAGCAAGGTGCTTTCTATGCGTTGGTCATTAATTAAGCATGGAATGGTGAAAGCTCCTGGGTTACTGCACTTCTGAGGCAGTCCTCTAGTGCAGATATTGCTAACCTTTTCAGTAAGACGGACCTTCTTAGGAATGGAGTTGGTCCGTCTCTTTTTCACACATAAATCCTTTAGAAATTTGGCATAGGCTGGAATCTATTGCATTACCTCAACTAATGGCCATTTGATCTTAATATCTTTCAGATGCTCTAAGACCTTGAGTTGTTTAGGATCATTAGTCGACTTTGGACGGGACAGAGCTGTAGGAAAATGTGCTCGGGAGGATGGTTCAATTATAGGCTCAACCGTTAGGTTTTTATTCCTACGACAATGTTGAACATCTTTGCTTAAAACCTCAATCTCAGATTCCTCTAATTCCTCAATTTCTTCTGGAACATCCTTAACCTTTTCTCTAACCTGGTTATCAATGGTTTTCCTACTCCTAAGGGTAACTACAGCCTTGACCTGTTCTTGTACCATCTCAGTTTGGACTGTACTACACTGTCCTCGTGGATTTACCATGGTCTGAGATGGAAGCTTATCCTCGTCTCTCTTACTTAAAGTTTGGGCCATCTGCCCGATTTGTCCTTCAAGTTTAGCAATAGACTGTTGCTGAACTTGGAACATTTGCATAAGTTTGTCAAATTTGTCATCAGATGATGACTGTGCAGGAGGAAGAGTTGGGACATTGTTCCGTTGTGTTCTGAACGGATTGTCCTGTTGGACTGGATAGTAACCAGGAGGGTTATTATTTTGTGGCCTCTGATATTGCTGTTGAGGGAATCGATTGTCAACATTTCCTTGCTGACTTTGTTGATGAGGCTCATAGTTTCCTTGTCTTTTTTGATATTGATGTTGAGGAAACTGAGTATCTTGATTCCCTTGTCGCCACGAAAATGCGGGATTGTCTCGCCAGCCTGGATTATACGTGTTAGAATACGGATTGTAATTCCTTGTATATCCTTGGGCGGCACAGATTTGTTCTTGCATGAATTCAGGAAATTGTGAACCGATTGGACAGTCTAGAGTAGAGTGATCTATTGCAGAACATACGGTACAAACTTCCGTGATCTGAGGAGCTGAGGAAGAAGAAGACCCTAGAGAGATGAATTTTTCTAGTTGATGAGCTAGGGCATCTACTTTGTCAGTCAATTGGGAATTAGAACTAGAGTTAACTTCAAACAATGCCCTCTTTTGGGGATTTTGGGTACTCTTACTCTCTCTGTCATCAGCAGTGTTTTGGAGAGAGTCTTCAGCAATATTTTCTATTCTTCTCCAAGCTTCGTCCGCTGTGAGGTTATAGAAACCTCCATTGCTCATTGCATTAACTATCATCTTATTATGAGGGGTAAGACCTTTGAAGAAATAATGCAAGAGTTCGGGACGATCAAACCCATGATGAGGACACTGATTCTTAAGATCGTTAAACTTTTCCCACGATTCATGAAATGGCTCTAAGTCTGACAGTGCGAATGTCATGATGCCTGTTCGCAGAGTAGTAGTCTTAGCCATTGGGAAGAACCTATGTAAAAATTTCCGAATAAGTTCTCCCCAAGAAGTGATCACTCCTGCGTCTAGATGATTTAGCCATTGTTTGGCTTTATCTTTCAATGAAAAGGGAAACAGACGCAGGTGAATATTTTCACGGCTCACATTAGGAATGTGAAGCGTTGTGCATGCTTCAATGAATTGCACGATGTGAGCGTGAGGATTTTCATTGCTTTTTCCATAGAAGGAAGGAAGCATTGAAATAGTCCCTGTTTTGAGCTCAAAATTTATATTGCCAAGAGCCGGTGGGGCTATGGCAAATTCAGGGTCAAAATCACCTGGTGAAAAATGTTGACGTAAAGTCATCGGTTGGTTCACAGGTTGATTAACAGGCTGAGCTATAGGAAGAGGCGGCATATTTACTTCTTGATCTGCCATTGGGAATTTTAACTTCCTACGCAAATTTTTCTCGAGCTCAGGATCAAACGAGGCAAGTTTTGGATCCAAAGAACGACGCCCGTACATACAACGACTTATAAACTTTAAATACGAAATAAAATTACAAGATTAAAAAATATTAATATACTTTACAAGCAGTAATAGATAAAAGCTCATTGATTAGATAAATCATTAAAATGACTCATCTTCCAATTAATCAAAATTCCTAAAAATTAAAAAAAAAAATTTAAAATCTTTTAATTTTTTTAAAATAAAAAATAAAAATAAAAAATAAAAAATAAAAATAAAAATAAAAATAAATTTTTTTTTAAAAAAGAAAAATAAAAATAAAAATAATTTTTTTTAAAAAAATATATATTTATTATTTTATTATTTTATTTATTTATTTATTATTTATTATTTTTTATTTTATTTTTTTATTTTTAAATAAAACGAATAAAATAAACACTTAAACAAGTTCACAAATACTTTTATCAAAAACTAAACTATACCATGCTTTCCCGGCAACGGCGCCAAAAACTTGATGCGATCGGGTTGTGCGTTAAAATGTGCGCAAAATAACCAAGTTAAAATACCCGCAAGTGCACGGATCTTTGTAGTGTAGTGTGCTCTGAGTGCGGAATTGTACCACAAGGAAGCTCGCTAGTTTAAGTTAGTGAAGTAGTATGAAAGTGTTAAAGCGCTTAAGTGACAAATCGCAATGTAGGTTTGAGTAACGTGCGAGAAATGTAAACTAAATTAAACTAACTAAATTATCTAAGTTATATTAAGTATTAGTGGAATACGAGAGGTGGTGATCTAGGGGTTTGAACATGTAAATGAGGCAATTAATATAGGCTCGATATCTAGTTTATCTAATTCTGCAAGGGTTTAAGCTACAAGCATACACCCGGTTAAGCTAAAAGCTATAGACCTAGTTAATCTACTTAGCTTATTTTAACCAAGTACAACAAGGCAAACTAAACTAAGGAATTAACCTTACAGATAGAAACTATGGTATAACCTATAGTTTCATGGAGTCTATGGTACAACCTATAGACTCACGATTAAAACAATTATATGACACTAAAGTAATGCATTCATAATATTAACTACAAGTATAATATTTATGAAGCGAAAGTAAAGCAATCATAACGTCTACTTAAAAGCATTACGTATGAAATACTGAATTAAAACAAGTCATACATTGCAATATGAATTGAATATATTATATCCGAGACTATATATTAAAATACTATCATTTACAATATTCACCCCTAGATATCAATCTACTCAGACATAAATGCATACGAGTTATGTAAATAAAAGAGAGTCAAGAAAGGCTCATCTATATTGACGAACACATATTTCTGATTCTCGAAATTTGAGCAGAGGTCCGATGCAAGATAGCTATTCAGGCGGAGCTAATTTTCCCCGAATAAGAACTATTACAGATGAGTTTTCCCCGAATTCTCCTATTAAAAGCTATTCGGGCAGAACCTACCCTGGATAATAACTACTTGGGTCGGACTTCCCCGTAAAGTAGCTATTCGGGCAAAATTTCCCCGAATAAGAGCTACCTAAGCGGGACTTCCCCCGTATTCTACTACTACTTAATTAACTAAAACTAAAATTAAAACTAACTAGAATTAACTCGGAATTATATCAAAAATATTGATAATACTCCAAAATTAACTCAAGAATTCTCAAAGGGTTGAAACTCTATTTATAGGCAAAAATTCTGAAATAGTTGACTTTTTTTCGTTTGTTGACTTTGACCAGATTGTTGACCGCAGCATTTTTGGACGTTTTTCACTGTTTTGATCCTCCAAACGATGGAATTTGGCTAAAATCACGCCGCGCGCAGGACAAAAGTCCTGCGTTGTGCTCAGAATGCTGTTTTTACCCGAAAAACTGATATGATTTGCCAAAAACGGACATGGGTCACTATTTGAGATCATCTGGGTCAATGTTCCGAGTCCGATTTCTTGCTAGTTTCAGCCAAGTTTCTTTTCTATGAGCTTCATTCTTCAACCGCTTCTCATGCTTTCCCATTCTTACTTCTTGACTTGCAATTTGGATCATTTCGGGCCTGATTCTTCACTTTTCAGTATTTTCCTACATTGCATTGAAAGTATCAAAGTGTTGCATTTATTCCAGAGTTAAGATGCAAATGCAGTACAAATACCATGGTTTGAGTGCTGCAAATGTAGTCACATCACTACTCTCGCCCAAGCACGCTTAACTTCGGAGTTCTGATGGGATCCGGTGCATTAGTGTTGGTATTATCGCACCCGTCATGTTGATGGCACAATTCCTATATGTGTTATCGGTTCATAGTGCCAGCCTAGAGAGATGGCCCATTCAAAAGGCCCAATGGGCTTAACGACAACCCATCTGCTTCAACAACGCAGCATCCTCGCAAGCCGTGATATCAACACGTTGTAGGTCCTTCTGATGTCCCGCGAGTTTGGATGTTGTCCTTTTAACAGCTCACGACGTACGATCCGGGATGAAAAAATAGAGCAAAAGAAGAAAAGTGGCGTGAAACTGATGAAAACGATCGATTTTGGGCTCCAAAAATGGGCATAGTGAAAAAGCTGGCTACCCCCGTCATAGAGCTCTCAGAGAGCTTTGCAACGGTATACTGTGTGCCGCGTAACTCCTTACGGATCAAAAGTTATGGGCACCAGAGCGACGGAGACCTGGTCACAAACCCTACACCCTCGGTTCGCGGGCCCGGCCTCTACGTGAAGTGAAGTTGTCTTGCCCAATGTTCCGTGGGATTCAGTAATAGAGATTTGGCGGATAAAGTATCTTGGCATCCCTAACCAGGGCAAAAAAAATTGAAAAAGGGGTGCAAAACGAGGACTTCAAAGGGGGTCACCCATCCTAGTACTACTCTCGCCCAAGCACGCTTAACTTCGGAGTTCTGATGGGATCTGGTGCATTAGTGTTGGTATGATCGCACCTGACTTGTTGAGGACACAATTCCTATATGTGTTAACAGTTCACAGTGCCAGCCTTGAGAGATGGCCATTCAGAAGGCCCAATGGGCTTAACGGCAACCCATCTGCTTCAGCAACGCAGCATCCTCGCAAGACGTAATATCGACTTGTTGTAAGGCCCTCTGATGTCCCGCGAGTCAGGTTGTCGTGCTTTTAACAGCTCATGACGTACAGTCCGGGACAGAAAAACAGAGAAAAACACTATAAAAGTGGCTGAAAACTGATGAAAACGTTCGATTTTGGGCTCCAAAAATGGGCACAGCGAGCAAGGTGGCTGCCCCCGTCATAGAGCTCTCAAAGAGCTTTGCAACGGTATGCTGTGCGCCGCGTAACTCGTTACGGATCGAAATTCATGGGCACCGAAGCGACGGAGAATTGGTCACAAACCCTACACCCTCGGTTTGCGGGCCCGGCCTCTACGTGAAACGAAGTTGTCTTGGCCAATGTTCTGTGGGATTCGGTAACAGAGATTTGGTGGTTAAAGTATCTTGGCAACCGTAACAAGGGAAAAAAAAATTGAAAAGGGGGTGCAACACGAGGACTTCGCATGGGGTCACCCATCCTAGTACTACTCTCGCCCAAGCACGCTTAACTTCAGAGTTCTGATCGGATCTGGTGCATTAGTGTTGGTATGATCGCACCTATCATGTTGAGGGCACAATTCCTATATGTGTTAACGGTACACAGTGCCAGCCTAGAGAGATGGCCTATTCAAAAGGCCCAATGGGCTTAACGACAACCCATTCACTTCAACAATGCAGAATTCTCACAAGACGTGATATCGACACGTTGTAGGGCCCTCTGATGTCCCACGAGTCAGGTTGTCGTCCTTTTAATAGCTCACGACGTACGATCCAGGATGAAAAAATAGAGCAAGAGAAGAAAAGTGGCCTAAAACTGATGAAAACGTTCGATTTTGGGCTCCAAAAATGAGCACAACGAGCAAAATGGCTGCCCTCGTCGTAGAGCTCTCAGAGTGCTTTGCAACGGTATGCTGTGCGCTGCGTAACTCCTTACGGATCAAAAGTTATGGGCACCGGAGCGACGGAGACCTGGTCACAAACTCTACGCCCTCGGTTTGCGGGCCCGGCCTCTACGAGAAGCGAAGTTGTCTTGCCCAATGTTCCATGGGATTCGGTAATAAAGATTTGGTGGATAAAGTATCTTGGCAACCCTAACCAGGGCAAAAAAAATTGAAAATGGGGTGCAACACGAGGACTTCCCAGGGTGTCACCCATCCTAGTGCTATTGGCGCCCAAGCGTGCTTAACATCGGAGTTCTGATGGGATCCGTTGCATTAGTGCTGGTATGATCACACCCGTCATGTTAAGTGCACAATTCCTATATGTGTTAATGGTTCACAGTGCCAGCCTAGAGAGATGGCCCATTCAAAAGGCCCAATGGGCTTAACGACAACCCATCCGCTTCAACAACGCAGCATCCTCGCAAGACGTGATATCGACACATTGTAGGGCCCTCTGATGTACTGCGAGTCAGGTTGTCATCCTTTTAACAGCTCACGACGTACGATCCAGGACGCAAAAATAGGGCAAAAGAACAAAAGTGACCTGAAACTGATGAAAACGTTCAATTTTGTGCTCCAAAAAGGGGCACAGCAGGCAAGCTGGCTGCCCCCGTGGTAGAGCTCTTACAGTGCTTTGCAACGGTATGCTGTGCGCGGCGTAAGTCCTTACGAATCAAAAGTTATGGGCACCGGAGCCACGGAGACTTGGTCACAAACCCTATGCCCTCGGTTTGTAGGCCCGGCCTCTACGAGAAGCGAAGTTGTCTTTCCCAATATTCCGTGGGATTCGGTAATAGAGATTTGGTGGACAAAGTATCTTGGCAACCCTAACCAGGGCAAGAAAATTTGAAAAGGGGGTGCAACACGAGGACTTCACAGGGGGTCACCCTTCCTAGTACTACTCTCGCCCAAGCACGCTTAACTTCGGAGTTCTTATGGGATCCGGTGCAGTAGTGCTGGCATGATCGCACCCGTCATGTTGAGGGCACAATTCCTATATGTGTTAACGGTTCACTGTGACAGCCTAGAGAGATGGCCCCTTCAAAAGGCCCAGTGGGCTTAACGACACCCCATTTGCTTCAACAACGCAGTATCCTCGCAAGACGTGATATCGACATATTGTAGGGCCCTCTGATGTCCCGCGAGTTAGGTTGTCATCCTTTTAACAGCTCACGACGTACGATACAGGATAGAAAAACAGAGCAAAAGAAGAAAAATGGCCTGGAACTGATGAAAATGTTCGATTTTGGTCTCCAAAAATGGGCACAACGACCAAGCTAGCTGCCCCCGTCGTAGATCTCTCAGAGAGCTTTACACCGGTATGCTGTGCACCGCGAAAGTCCTTACGGATCAAAAGTTATGGGCACTGGAGCGACTGAGACCTGGCCACAAACCCTACGCTCTCAGTTTGCGGGCCTGGCCACAACGTGAAGTGAAGTTGTCTTGCCCAATGTTTCGTGGGATTCAGTAATAGAGATTTGGCAGATAAAGTATCTTGGCATCCCTAACCAGGGCAAAAATAATTGAAAATGGGGTGCAACACGAGGACTTCCCAAGGGGTCACCCATCCTGGTACTACTCTCGCCGAAACACGCTTAACTTCGGAGTTCTGATGGGATCCGGTGCATTAGTGTTGGTATGATTGCACCCGACATGTTGAGGGCACAATTCCTATATGTGTTAACGATTCACAGTGCCAGCCAAGAGAGTTGGCCCATTCAAAAGTCCCAATGGGCTTAACGACAACCCATCTGCTTCAACAACGCAGCATCCTCGCAAACCGTTATATCAACACATTGTAGGGCCCTCTGATGTCCCGCGAGTGAGGTTGTCGTCCTATTAACTGCTCACGACGTACGATCTGGGACGGAAAAACAGGGCAAAAGAAGAAAAATGGCCTAAAACTGATGAAAACGTTCGATTTTGGGTTACAAAAATGGGCACAACAAGCAAGCTAGCTGCCCCCGTCGGAGAGCTCTCAGAGAGCTTTGCAACGGTATGATGTGCACCGCGTAACTCCTTACGCATCAAAAGTTATGGGCACCGGAGCGACGGAGACCTGGTCACAAACCCTACGCCCACAAATTGCGGGCCCGGCAACCACATATAGCAAAGTTGTCTTGCCCAATGTTCCGTGGGATTCGGTAACAGAGATTTGGCGGATAAAGTATATTGGCTTTCCTAACCAGGGCAAAAAAAATTGAAAATGTGGTGCAACACGAGGACTTCCAATGGGGTCACCTATCCTAGTACTACACTAGCCCAAGCGCGCTTAACTTCGGAAGTCTGGTGGGATCCGGTGCATTAGTGCTGGTATGATCGCACCCATCATGTTGAGGGCACAATTCCTTTATGTGTTAACGGTTCACAGACCCAGCCTTGAGAGATGGCCCATTCAAAAGGCCCAATGGGCTTAACGACAACCCATCTACTTCAACAATGCAGCATCCTAGCAAGACGTTATATCAACACGTTGTAGGGCCCTCTGATGTCCCACGAGTCTGGTTGTCGTCCCTTTAACAGTTCGCGACGTATGATCCCGGACGGAAAAACATAGCAAATGAAGAAAAGTGGCATGAAACTGATGAAAATATTCGATTTTGGGCCCAAAAAATGTGCACAGCGAGCAAGCTGGCTGCCCCTGTCGTAGAGCTCTCAGAAAGCTTTGCAACGGTATGCTGTGCGCCGCGTAATTCCTTGCGGATCAAAGGTTATGGGCAGCGAAGCGACGCAGACTTGGTCACAAACCCTACCCCCTCGGTTTGCGGGCTTGGCCTCTACGTGAAGCGAAGTTGTCTTGCCCAATATTCCGTGGGATTTGGTAATAGAGATTTGGTGGATAAAGTATCTTGGCAACCTTAACCAGGGCAAGAAAAATTGAAAAGGGGGTGCAACACGAGGACTTGCGAGGGGGCCACCCTTCCGAGTACTACTATTGCCCAAGCACGCTTAACATCGGAGTTCTGATGGGATCCGGTGCATTAGTAATGGTATGATTGCACCCGTCATGTTGAGGGCACAATTCCTATATGTGTTAACGGTTCACTAAGCCAGCCAAGAGAGATGGCCTATTCAAAAAGACCAATGGGCTTAACGACAGCCAATCTGCTGTAACAATGCAGCATCCTCGCAAGACGTGGTATCTACACATTGTAGGGACCTCTGATGTCCCGCGAGTTAGGTTGGTGTCCTTTTAACAGTTCACGACGTACGATCCGGGACGGAAAAACAAAGGAAAAGAAGAAAAGTTGCCTGAAACTGATGAAAATGTTCGATTTTGGGCTCCAAAATCTGGCACAGCGAGCAAGCTGGCGGCCCCCGTCGTAGAGCTCTTAGAGAGCTTTGTAACGGTATGCTGTGCGCCGCGTAACTCCTTACAGATCAAAAGTTATGGGCACCGGAGCGACGGAAACCTGGTCACAAACCCTACGCCCTCGGTTTGCGGGCCCGGCCTCTACGTGAAGCGAAGTTGTCTTGCCCAATGTTCCGTGGGATTCGGTAATAGAGATTAGGTGGATAAAGTATCTGGGCAACCCTAACCAGGGCAAAAAAAATTGAAAAGGGGTTGCAACACGAGGACTTCCCAGGGGGTCACCCATCCAAGTACTACTCTCGCCCAAGCACGCTTAACTTCGGAGTTCTGATGGGATCCGGTGCATTAGTTCTGGTATGATCACGCCCGTCATATTGAGGGTACAATTCCTATATGTGTTAACGGTTCATAGTGCCAGCCTAGAGAGATGGCCTATTCAAAAGGCCCAATGGGCTTAACGACAACCCATCCGTTTCAACAACGCAGCATCCTCGCAAGACATGATATCGACACGTTGTAGGGGCCTCTGATGTCATGCGAGTCAGGTTGTCGTCCTTTTAACAACTCACCGCCTACGATCCGGGACGGAAAAACAAAGCTAAGGAAGAAAAGTGGCCTGAAACTGATGAAAAAGTTCAATTTTGGACTCAAAAAATAGGCACAGCGAGCAAGCTGGCTGCCCCCGTAGTAGAGCTCTCAGAGAGCTTTGCAACGGTATGCTGTGCGCCGCGTAACTCCTTACGGATAAAAAGTTATGGGCACCAGAGTGACAGAGACTTGGTCATAAACCCTACGCCCTCGGTTTGTAGGCCCGGCCTCTACGTGAAGCGAAGTTGTCTTGCCCAATGTTCCCTGGGATTCGGTAATAGAGATTTGGTAGATATAGTACCTTGGCAACCCTAACCAGGGCAAAAAAAATTGAAAAGGGGGTGCAACACGAGGACTTCCCAGGGGGTTACCTATCCTAGTACTACTCTCGCCCAAGCTCGCTTAACTTCGGAGTTCTGATGGGATCCGTTGCGTTAGTGCTGGTATGATCGCACCCATCATGTTCAGGGCACAATTCCTATATGTGCTAACGGTTCACAGTGCCAGCATAGAGAGATGGCCTATTCAAAAGGCCCAATGGGCTTAACGACAACCCATCCGCTTCAACAATGCAACATCCTCGCAAGACGTGATATCGACACGTTGTAGGGCCCTCTGATATACCGCGAGGCAGGTTGTCGTCCTTTTAACAGCTCACGACGTACGATCCAGGACGAAAAATAGAGCAAGAGAAGAAAAGTGGCCTAAAATGGGGGAAAAAGTTCGATTTTGCGCTCCAAAAATGGGCACAGTGAGCAAGATGGCTGCCCCCGTCGTAGAGCTCTCAAAGAGCTTTGCAACCGTATGCTGTGCGCCGTGTAACTCCTTACGGATCAAAAGTTATGGGCACCGGAACGACGGAGACCTAGTCACAAACCCTATGCCCTCGGTTTGCGGGCCCGGCCTCTACGTGAAGTGAATTGCCTTGCCCAATGTTCCGTGGGATTCAGTAATAGAGATTTGGTGGATAAAGTATCTTGGCAACCCTAACCATTGCAAAAAAAATTGAAAAGGGGGTGCAACACGAGGACTTCCCAGGGGGTCACCCATCCTAGTACTACTCTCGTCCAAGCACGCTTAACTTCGGAGTTCTGATGGGATCCGTTGCATTAGTGCTGGTATGATCGCACCCGTCATGTTGAGGGCACAATTCCTATATGTGTTAACGGTTCACAGTGCCAGCATGGAGAGATGGCCCATTCAAAATGCCCAATAGGATTAACGTCAACCCATCTGCTTGAACAACGTAGCATCCTCGTAAGACGTGATATCAAAAATGATGTAGGGCCCTCTGATGTTTCACGAGTAAGGTTGTCGTCCTTTTAATAGTTCACGGCGTACGATCCGGGATGGAAAAAGTGGCCTGAAACTGATGAAAACGTTCGATTTTGGGCTCCCAAAATGGGTACAGCGAACAAGTTGGCTACCCCCGTCTTAGAGCTCTCAGAGAGCTTTGCAACGGTATGCTGTGCACCGCGTAACTCCTTACGGATCAAAAGTTATGGGCACTGGAGCGACGGAGACCTGGTCACAAACCCTACGCTCTCGGTTTGCGGGCCCAGCTTCTACGTGAAGTGAAGTTGTCTTGCCCAATGTTCCGTGGGATTCAGTAATAGAGATTTGGTGGATAAAGTATCTTGGCAACCCTAACCAGGGCAAAAAAAATTGAAAAGGGGTGCAACACGAGGACTTCCCAGGGGGTCACCTATCCTAGTACTACTCTCGCCTAAGCGCGGTTAACATCGGAGTTCTGATGGGATCCGGTGCATTAGTGCTGGTATGATCGCACCCATCATGTTGAGGGCACAATTCCTATATGTGTTAACGGTTCACAGTGCCAGCCTAGAGAGATGGCCCATTCAAAAGGCCCAATGGGCTTAATGACAACCCATCCGCTTCAACAATGCAGCATCCTCACAAGACGTGATATCGACACATTATAGGGCCCACTGATGTCCCGCGAGTTAACTGCTCACGACATATGATCCGGGATGGAAAAACAGAGTAAGTGAAGAAAAGTGGCCTGAAACTGATGAAAATGTTCGATTTTGGGCTCCAAAAATGGGCACAGCGATCAAGCTGGCGGCCCCCGTCAATGAGCTCTCAGAGAGCTTTGCAACGGTATTTTGTGCGCCGGTAACTCCTTACAGATCAAAAGTTATGGGCACCGGAGCGACGGAGACCTGGTCTCAAACACTACGCCCTCAGTTTGCGGGCACGGACTCTAGGTGAAGCGAAGTTGTCTTGCCCAATGTTCCGTGGGATTCGATAATAAAGATTTGGAGGATAAAGTATATTGGCAACCCTAACCAGGGCAAAAAAATTGAAAAGGGGGTGCAACACGAGGACTTCCCAGGGGGTCACCCATCCTAGTACTACTCTCGCCCAAGCATGCTTAACTTCGGAGTTCTTATGTGATTAGGTGCATTCGTATTGGTATGATCGCACCCGTCATGTTGATGGCACAATTCCTATATGTGTTAACGGTTCACAGTGCCTACCTAGAGAAATGGCCCATTCAAAAGGCCCAAAGGGCTTAACGACAACCCATCTGCTTCAACAATGCAGCATCCTCGCAAGACGTGATATCAACACATTGTAGGGCCCACTGATGTCCAGCGAGTTAGGTTGTCGTCCTTTTAACAGCTCACGACGTACGATCCGGGACGGAAAAACAGAGCAAAAGCAGAAATGTGTCCTGAAACTGATGAAAACGTTCGATTTTGTGCTCCAAAAATGGGCATAACGAGCAAGCTGGCTGCCCCCATCGTAGAGCTCTCAGAGAGCTTTGCAACGGTATACTGTGCACCGCCTAACTCCTTACGGATCAAAAGTTATGGGCACCGGAACGACGTAAACCTGGTCACAAACCCTACGCCCTCGGTTTGCGGGCACGGCCTCTACGTGAAGCGAAGTTGTCTTGCCCAATGTTCTATGGGATTCGGTAATAGAGATTTGGGGGATAAAGTATCTTGGCAACCTTAACCAGGGCAAGAAAAATTGAAAATGGGGTGCAACACGAGGACTTCGCAAGGGGTCACCCATCCTAGTACTACTCTAGCCCAAGCATGCTTAACTTCGGAGTTCTGATGGGATCCGGTGAGTAAGTGCTGGTATGATCGCACCCGTCATGTTGAGGGCACAATTCCTATATGTGTTAACGGTACACAGTGCCAGCCTATAGAGATGACCCATTTAAAAGGCCCATTGGGCTTAACGACAACCCATCCGCTACAACAACGCGGCATCCTGGCAAGACGTGATATCGACCTGTTGTAGGGCCCTCTGATGTCCCGCGAGTCAGGTTGTCGTCCTTTTAATAGCTCACGACGGACGAACCGGGACATAAAAATAGAGCAAAAGAAGAAAAGAGGCCTGAAACCAATGAAAACATACGATTTTGGGCGCCAAAAATAGGCACAGCTGGCTGCCCTCGTCGTAGAGCTCTCAGAGAGCTTTGCAACGGTATGCTGTGCGCCGCGTAACTCCTTACAGATCAAAAGTTATGGGCACCGGAGCGACGGAGACCTGGTCACAAACCCTACGCCCTCAGTTTGCTAGCCCGGCCACTACATGAAGCGAAGTTGTCTTGCCCAATGTTCTGTGGGATTTGGTAATAGAGATTTGGCAGATAAAGTATCTTGGCATCCCTAAGCAGGGCAAAAAAAATTGAAAAGGGGGTGCAACATGAGGACTTCCCAGTGGGTCACCCATCCTAGTACTACTCTCGCCCAAGCATGCTTAACTTCGGAGTTCTAATGGGATTCGGTGCATTAGTGTTGGTATGATCGCACCCGTCATGTTGAGGGCACAATTCCTATATGTGTTAACGGTTCACAGTGCCAGCCTCGAGAGATGGCCCATTCAAAAGGCCCAATGGACTTAACGATAACCCATCTGCTTCAATAATGCAGCATCCTCGCAAGAAGTGATATCAACACGTTGTAGGGCCCTCTGATGTCCCGCGTGTTAGGTTGTCGTCCTTTTAACAGCTCACGACGTACGATCCGGGATGGAAAAACAGAGCAAAAGAAGAAAAGTGGCCTGAAACTGATGAAAAGTTCAATTTTGTGCTCCAAAAACTGGAACAGCTAGCAGGGTGGCTGCCCCCGTCGTAGAGCTCTCAGAGAGCTTTGTAACAGTAAGTTGTGCGCCGCGTAACACCTTACGGATCAAAAGTTATGGTCACCGGAGCGATGAAGACCTGGTCACAAACCCTACACCCTCGGTTCGCAAGCTCGGCCTCTACGTGAAGTGAAGTTGTCTTGCCCAATGTTCCATGGGATTCGGTAATAGAAATTTGGTGGATAAAGTATTTTGGCAACCCAAACCAGGGCAAAAAAAATTGAAAAGGGGGTGCAACACGAGGACTTCCCAGGGGGTCACCAATCCTAGTACTACTCTCGCCCAAGCACGCTTAACTTCGGTGTTCTGATGGGATCCAGTGCATTAGTGTTGGTATGATCGTACATGTCATGTTGAGGACACAATTCCTATATGTGTTAACGGTTCACAGTGCCAGCCTAGAGAGATGGCCCATTCAAAAGGCCCAATGGGCTTAACGACAACCCATCTGCTTCAATAACGCAGCATCCTCACAAGACGTGATATCAACACATTGTTGGGCCCTCTGTTGTCCCATTAGTTAGGTTGTCATCCTTTTAACAGCTCACGACATACGATCCGGGACGGAAAAACACAGCAAAAGAAGAAAAGTGGACTGAAACTGATGAAAACATTCGATTTTGGGCTCAAAAAAGGGGCATAGCGAGCAAGCTGGCTGCCCCCGTCGTAGGGCTCTCAGAGGGCTTTGCAATGGTATGCTGTGCGTCGTGTAACTACTTACGGATCAAAAGTTATCGGCACCATAGCGACGGAGACTTGGTCACAAATCCTAAGCCCTAGGTTTGTGGGCCCGGCCTCTACGTGAAGCGAAGTTGTCTTGCCCAATGTTCCGTGGGATTCGGTAATAGAGATTTGGTGGATAAAGTATCTTGGCAACCTTAACCAGGGTAAAAAAAATTGAAAAGGGGTGCAACCCGAGGACTTCCCAGGGGGTCACCCATCCTAGTACTACTCTCGCCCAAGCACGCTTAACTTCGGAGTTCTGATGGGATCCGGTGCATTTGTGCTGGTATGATTGCACCTGTCATGTTGAGGGCACAATTCCTATATGTGTTAACGGTTCACAGAGCCAGCCTAGAGAGATGGCCCATTCAAAAGGCCCAATGGGCTTAACGATAACCCATCCGCTTCAACAACGAAGCATCCTTGCAAGACGAGATATCGACACGTTGAAGGGCCCTCTGATTTACCGCGAGTCAGGTCGTCGTCCTTTCAGCAGTTCACGACGTACGATCCGGGACGAAAAAACAGGGCAAAAGAAGAAAAGTGGCCTGAAACTGATGAAAACGTTCGATTTTAGGCTCCAAAAATGGGCAAAGCGAGCAAGTTGGCTGCCCCCATTGTAGAGATCTCATAGCGCTTTGCAACGGTATGCTGTGCGCCGCGTAACTCCTTTCGGATCAAAAGTTATGGGCACAGGAGCGACAGAGACCTGGTCACAAAACCTACGCCCTTGGTTTGCTGTCCCGGCCTCTACGTGAAGTGTATTAGTCTTGGCTAATGTTCCGTGGGATTCAGTAATAGAGATTTGGTGGATAAAGTATCTTGGCAACCCTAACAAGGGCAAATAAAATTGAAAAGGGGGTGCAACACATGGACTTCCCAGGGGGTCACCCATCCTAGTACTACTCTCGCCCAAGCACGCTTAACATCGGAGTTCTGATGGGATCTGGTGCATTAGTGCTGTTATGATTGCACCCGTCATGTTGAGGGTATAATTCGTATATTTGCTAAGGGTTCACAGTGCCAGCCTAGAGAGATCGCCCATTCAAAAGGCACAATGGGCTTAACGACAACACATCGGCTTCAACAATGCAGCATCCTCGCAAGACGTGATATCGACACGTTGTAGGGCCCTCTGATGTCCCTCGAGTTAGGTTATCGTCCTTCTAACAGTTCACGACGTACGATCTGGGATGAAAAAATAGAGCAAAAGAAGAAAAGTGGCCTAAAACTGATGAAAACGTTCGATTTTGGGCTCCAAATACAGGCACAGTGAGCAAGATGGCTGCCCCCATCGTAGAGCTCTCAGAGAGCTTTGCAACGGTATGCTGTGCACCGCGTAACTCCTTACGGATCAAAATTTATAGGCACCGGAGCGAAGGAGACCTGGTCACAAACCCTACGCCCTCGATTTGCTGGCCCAGCCTCTACGTGAAGCGAAGTTGTCTTGCCCAATGTTCCGTGGGATTCGGTAAGAGAGATTTGGGGGATAAAGTATCTTGGCAACCCTAATCAGGGCAAAAAAAATTGAAAAGGGGGTGCAACACGAGGACTTCCCAGGGAGTCACCCATCCTAGTACTACTCTCGCCCAAGCACGCTTAACTTCGGAGTTCTGATGGGATCCGGTGCATTAGTGCGGGTATGATCGCACCCGTCATGTTGAGGGCAAAATTCCTATATGTGTTAACGGTTCACAGTGCCAGCATAGAGAGATGGCGCATTCAAAATGGCCAATGGGCTTAACGACAACCCATCTACTTCAACAACGTAGCATCCTCGCAAGACGTGATATCAAAAATGTTGTAGGGAACTCTGATGTCCCGCAAGTCAGGTTGTCGTCCTTTTAACTGCTCACGGCATACGATATGGGATGGAAAAATAGTCCAAAAGAAGAAAAGTGTCCTGAAACTGATGAAAACGTTAGATTTTGGGCACCAAAAATGGGCAAAAGGAGCAAGCTGGCTACCTTCGTTGTAGAGCTCTCATATAGCTTTGCAACGGTATGCTTTGCGCCGCGTAACTCATTGCGGATCAAAAGTTATGGGCACCGGAGCGATGAAGACCTTGTCATAAACCCTACGTCCTCGGTTTGCGGGACCGGCTTCTACGTGAAGTGAAGTTGTCTTGCCCAATGTTCCGTGGGATTCGATAATAGAGATTTTGTGGATAAATTATCTTGGCAACCCTAACAAGGGCAAAAAAAATTGAAAAGGGGGTGCAACACGAGGACTTCCCAGGGGGTCACCCATTCTAGTACTACTCTCGCCCAAGCACGCTTAACTTCGGAGTTCTGATGGGATCCGGTGCATTAGTGCTGGTATGATTGCACCCGTCATGTTGAGGGCACAATTCCTATATGTGTTAACGGTTCACAGTGCCAGCCAAGAGAGATGGCCCAATCAAAAGGCCCAATGGGCTTCATGACAACCCATCCGCTTCAACAACGCAGCATCCTCGGAAGATGTGATATCGATATGGTGTAGGGCCCTCTGATGTCCCGCGAGTCAGGTTGTCGTCCTTTTAATTGCTCACGACGTACGATCCGGGACGAAAAAACATAGAAAGTGAAGAAAAGTGGCCTGAAACTAATGAAAATGTTCAATTTTGGGCTCCAAAAATGGGCACAGAAAGCAAGCTTGCTGCCCCCGTTGTAGAGCTCTCAAAGAGCTTTGCAACTGTATGCTGTGCACCGCGTAACTCCTTACGGATCAAAAGTTATGGGCACCGGAGCGACGGAGACTTGGTCACAAACCCTACGCCCTCGGTTTCTAGGCCCGGCCTCTACGTGAAGCGAAGTTGTCTTGCCCAATGTTCTGTGGGATTCGGTAATAAAGATTTGGTGGATAAAGTATCTTGGCAACCCTAACCAAGGAAAAAAAATTTACAAGGGGGTCCAACACGAGGACTTCCCAGGGGGTCACCCATCCTAGTACTACTCTTGCCCAAGCACGCTTAACTTCGGAGTTCTGATGGGATCTGGTGCATTAGTGCTGGTATGATCGCACCCGTCATGTTGAGGGCACAATTCCTTTATGTGTTAACGGTTCACAGAGCTAGCCTATAGAGATGGCCTATTCAAAAGGCCCAATGGGCTTAACGACAACCCATCCGCTTCAACAACGCAGCATCTTTGCAAGACGTGATATCTACACGTTGTAGGGCCCTCTGATGTACCGCGAGTCAGGTCGTCTTACTTTTAGCAGCTCACGATGTAAGATCCGGGATGAAAAAACAGGGCAAAAGAAGAAAAGTGGCCTGAAATTGATGAAAACGTTCAATTTTGGGCTCCAGAAGGGGGCACACCGAGCAAGCTGGCCTACCTCGTCCTAGAGCTCTCAGAGAGCTTTGCAATGGTATGCTGTGCGCCGCGTAACTCCTTACGGATCAAAAGTTATGGGCACCGAAGCGACGGAGAACTGGTTACAAACCCTACGCCCTCGGTTTGCGGGCCCGCCCTCTGCGTGAAGCGAAGTTGTCTTGCCTATTGTTCCGTTTGATTCGGTAATAGAGATTTTGTGGATAAAGTATCTTGGCAACCCTAACCAGGGCAGAAAAAATTGAAAAGGGGTTGCAATACATGGACTCCCCACGGGGTCACCCATCCTTGTACTACTCTCGCAAAAGCATGCTAAACATCAGAGTTCTGATGGGATCCGGTGCATTAGTGCTGTTATTATCGCACCCGTCCTGTTGAGGGCACAATTCCTATGTGTGTTAACGGTTCATAGTGCCAACCTAGAGAGCTGGCCCATTCAAAAGGCCCAATGGGCTTAACGACAACCCATCCGCTTCAAGAACGCAGCATCCTCGCAAGACGTGATATCGAGACTTTCTAGGGCCATCTGATGTCACGCGAGTCAGGTTGTTGTCCTTTTAACAACTCACGACGTACGATCCGAGATGAAAAAACAAAGTAAAAGAAGAAAAGTGGCCTGAAACTGATGAAAATGTTCAATTTTGGGCTCCAAAAATGGGCACAGCGAGCAAGCTGGCGGCTCTTGTTGTAGAGCTCTTAGAGAGCTTTGCAACGGTATGCTGTTCGCCGCGTAACTCCTTACGGATCAAAAGATATGGGCACCGAAGCGACGGAGACCTGGTCACAAAACCTACTCCATCGGTTTGCGGAGCCGGCCTCTACGTGAAGCGAAGTTGTCATGCCCAATGTTTCGTGGAATTCGGTAATATAGATTTGGTGGATAAAGTATCTTGGCAACCTTATCCAGGGCAAAAAAAATTGAAAAGGGGGTGCAACACGAGGACTTCCCAGGGGGTCACAAATCCTAGTACTACTCTCGCCCAAGCACGCTTAAAATCGGAGTTCTGATGGGATCCGGGGCATTAGTGTTGGTATGATCGCACCCGTCATGTTGAGGGCACAATTCCTATATGTGTTAACGGTTCACAGTGCCAGCCTAGAGAGATGGCCCATTCAAAAGGCCCAATGGGCTTAACGACAACCCATCCGCTTCAACAACGCAGCATCCTCGCAGGACGTGATATAGACACATTGTAGAGGCCTCTGATGTACCGCGAGTCAGGTTGTCGTCCTTTTAACAGCTCACGACGTACGATCCGAGACTGAAAAACAGGGCAAAAGAAGAAAAGTGGGCTGAAACTGATAAAACGTTCAATTTTGGGCTCCAAAAAGGGGCATAGCGAGCAAGCTTGCTGCCCCCGTCCTAGAGCTCTCAGAGAGCTTTGCAATGGTATGATGTGCACCGCGTAACTCCATACGGATCAAAAGTTATGGGCGCCGAAGCGACGGAGACCTGGTTACAAACCCTATGCCCTCGGTTTGCGGGCCCGGCCTCTGCGTGAAGCGAAGTTGTCTTACCCAATGTTCCGTGGGATTCGGTAATAGAGATTTTGTGGATAAAGTATCTTGGCAACCCAAACCAGGGCAAAAAAAATTGAAATGGGGGTGCAACATGAGGACTTCCTAGGGGGTCACCCCTCCTTGTGCTACTCTCGCCCAAGCACGCTTAACTTCGGAGTTCTGATGGGATCCGGTGCATTAGTGCTGGTATGATCACACCCGTCTTGTTGAGGGCACAATTCCTATATGTGTTAACGGTTCACAGTGTCAGCCGAGAGAGATGGCCCATTCAAAAGGCCGAATGGGCTTAACGATAACCCATCCGCTTCAACAACGCAGCATCCTCGCAAGACGTGATATCGACACGTTGTAGGGCCCTCTGATGTCTCGCGATTCAAGTTGTCGTCCTTTTAACAGCTCACGACGTACGATTTGGGACAGAAAAACAGAGCAAATGAAGAAAAGTGGACTGAAACTGATGAAAATGTTCGATTTTGGGCTCCAAAAACGGGTACAGCATGCAAGCTTGTTGCCCTCGTCGTACAGCTCTCAGAGAGAATTGCAACGGTATGTTGTGCGCAGCGTAACTCCTTACGGATCAAAAGTGATGGGCACCGGAACGACGGTGAACTGGTCACAAACCCTACGCCCTCGGTTTGCGGGCCCGGCCTCTACGTGAAGCGAAGTTGTCTTACCCAATGTTCCGTGGGATTCGGTAATAGAGATTTGGTGGATAAAGTATCTTGCCAACCCTAACCAGGGCAAAAAAAATTGAAATGGGGTTGCAACACGAGGACTTCCTAGGGGGTCACCCCTCCTTGTGCTACTCTCGCCCAAGCACGCTTAACTTTGGAGTTCTGATGGGATCCGGTGCATTAGTACTGGTATGATCGCACCCGTCATGTTGAGGGCACAATTCCTATATGTCTTAACGGTTCATAGTGCCAGCATAGAGAGATGGCCCATTCAAATGGCCCAATGGGCTTAATGACAACCCATTCGCTACAACAACGCAGCATCCTCGCAAGACGTGATATCGACACTTTTTAGGGCCCTCTGATATCCCGCGAGTCAAGTTGTCGTCCTTTTAACAACTCACCTCGTACGTTCCGGGATGGAAAAATAGAGCAATAGAAGAAATGTGGCCCGAAACTGATGAAAATGTTCAATTTTGGGCTCCAAAATTAGGCACAGTTGAGCAAGCTTGCTGCCCCCGTCCTATAGCTCTCGGAGAGCTTTCCAACGGTATGTTATGCGCCGCGTAACTCTTTACGGATCAAAAGTTATGGGCACCGAAGGGATGGAGACCTGGTCATAAACCCTATGCCCTCGGTTTGCGGGCCCAGCCTCTACGTGAAGCAAGGTTGTCTTGCCCAATGTTCCGTGGGATTTGGTAATAAAGATTTGGTGGATAAAGTATTTTTGCAACCCTAACCAGGGCAAAAAAAATTGAAAAGGGGGTGCAACACGAGGACTTTCCAGGGGGTCACCCATCCTAGTACTACTCTCGCCCAAGCACGCATAACTTCGGAGTTCTGATGGGATCCGTTGCATTAATGCTGGTATGATTGCACCCGTCATGTTGAGGGCACAATTCCTATATGAGTCAACGGTTCAAAGTGGCAGCCTGGAGAGATGGCCAATTCAAAAGGCCCAATGGTCTTAACGACAACCCATCCGCTTCAACAAAGTAGCATCCTCGCAAGACGTGATATCAAAAATGTTGTAGGGCCCTCTGATGTCCAGCGAGTCAGGTTGTTTTCCTTTTAACAACTCACGACGCACGATCTGGGACGAAAAAACAGAGCAAAAGATGAAAAGTGGCTTGAAACTGATGAAAATGTTCGATTTTGGGCTCCAAAAATGGGCATAGCGAGCAAGCTGGCTGGCCCCGTCGTTGAGCTCTCAGAGAGCTTTGCAATGGTATGCTATGCACTGCGTAACTCTTTACAGATCAAAAGTTATAGGCACCGGAGCGACGGAGACCTGATCATAAACCCTACGCCCTCGGTTCGCGGGCCCGACCTCTACGTGAAGTGAAGTTGTCTTGTCCAATGTTCCGTGGGATTCGGTAATAGAGATTTGGTGGATAAAGTATATTGGCAACCCTAACCAGGGCAAAAAAAATTGAAAAGGGGGTGCAACAGGAGGACTTCCCAGAGGGTCACCCATCCTAGTACTACTCTCGCCCAAGCACGCTTAACTTCGGAGTTCTGATGAGATCCGGTGCATTAGTACTGGTTTGATCGCACCCGTCATGTTGAGGGCACAATTCCTATATGTGTTAACGGTTCACAGTGCCAGCCTAGAGAGATGGCCCATTCAAAAGGCCCAATGGGCTTAATGACAACCCATCTGCTTCAACAACGCAGCATCCTCGCAAGATGTGATATCGACACATTGTAGGGCCCGCTGATGTCCTGCGAGTCAGGTTGTCGTCCTTTTAACAACTCACGACGTACGATCCGGGACTGAAAAATAGAGCAAAAGAAGAAAAGTGGTCTGAAACTGAAGAAAACGTTCGATATTGGGCTCCAAAAATGGGCATAGCTAGGAAGCTTGCTGCCCCTGTCGTAGAGCTCTCAGAGAGCTTTGCAACGGTATGCTGTGCGCCGCGTAACTCCTTACGAATCAAAAGTTGTGGGCATCGGAGCTACGGAGACATTGTCACAAATCCTACGCCCTCGGTTCGTGGGCCCGGCCTCCACGTGAAGTGAAGTTGTCTTACCCAATGTTCCGTGGGATTCGGTAACAGAGATTTGGTGGATAAAGTATCTTGGCACCCCTAACCAGGGAATAAAAAATTGAAAAGGGGGTGCAACACGAGAACTTCCCAGGGGGTCACCCACCCGAGTACTACCCTCGCCAAGCACGCTTAACTTCGTAGTTCTGATGGGATCCTGTGCATTAGTGCTGGTATGATCGCACCCGTCATGTTGAGGCCACAATTTCTATATGTGTTAACGGTTCACAGTGCTAGCCTGGAGAGATGGCCCATTCAAGAGGCCCAATGGTCTTAACGACAACCAATCCGCTTCAACAATGCAGCATCCTCGTAAGACGTTATATCGACACGTTGTAGTGCCCTCTGATGTCCCGTAAGTCAGGTTGTCGTCCTTTTAACAGCTCATGACGTACGATCCGGGATGGAAAAACAGAGCAAATGAAGAAAAGTGGGCTGAAACTGATGAAAACGTTCGATTATGTGCTCCAAAAATGGGCACAGCGAGCAAGCTGGCTGCTCCCGTCGTAGAGCTCTCAGAGAGCTTTGCAACGGTATGTTGTGCGCTGCGTAACTCCTTACGGATCAAACAGTTATGGGCACCGGAGTGACGGAGACCTGGTCACAAACCCTACGCCTTCAGTTTGTGAGCCCAGCCTCTACGTGAAGCGAAGTTGTCTTGCCCAATGTTCCGTGGGATTCGGTAATAGAGATTTGGTAGGTAAATTATCTTGGCAACCCTAACCAGGGCAAAAAAAATTGAAAAGGGGGTGCAACACGAGGACTTCCCAAGCGGTCACCCACCCAAGTACTACTTTCGCCAAGCACGCTTAACTTTGGAGTTCTGATGGGAACCGGTGCATTAGTGCTGGTATGATCTCACCCGTCATGTTGAGGCCACAATTCCTATATGTGTTAACTGTTCACAATGCCAGCCTGGAGAGATGGCCCATTCAAAAGGCCCAATGGGCTTAACGACAACCCATCCGCTTCAACAACGCAGCATCCTCGTAAGACGTGATATCGACACGTTGTGGGGCCCTCTGATGTCCCGCGAGTCAGGTTATCGTCCTTTTAACAGCTCAAGACGTACGATCTGAGACGGAAATACAGAGCAAAAGAAGAAAAGTGGTCTGAAATTGAAGAAAACGATCGGTATTGGGCATCAAAAAGGGCACAGCAAGCAAGCTTGCTGCCCCTATCGTAGAGCTCTCAGAGAGCTTTCCAACAGTATGCTGTGCTCCGCGTAACTCCTTACGGATCAAAAGTTATAGGCATCGGAGCTACGGAGACCTTGTCACAAACCCTACGCCCTCGGTTCGCGGGCCCGGCCTCTGCGTGAAGCGAAGTTGTCTTGCCCAATGTTCCATGGGATTCGGTAATAGAGATTTGGTGGATAAAGTATCTTGGCAACCCAAACCAGGGCAAAAAAAATTGAAAAGGGGGTGCAACACGGGGACTTCCAAGAGGGTCACCCACCCGAGTACTACTCTCGCCAAGCACGCTTAACTTCGGAGTTCTGATGGGGTCCGGTGCATTAGTGCTGGTATGATCGCACCCGTCATGTTGAGGCCACAATTCCTATATGTGTTAACTGTTCACAATGCCAGCCTGGAGAGATGGCCCATTCAAAAGGCCCAATGGGCTTAACGACATCCCATCCGTTTCAACAACACAGCATCCTCGCAAGACGTGATATCAAAAACGTTGTAGGGCCCTCTGATGTCCCACGAGTTAGGTTGTCATCCTTTTAACAGCTCACGACGTACGATCCGGGACTGAAAAACAGAGCAAAAGAAGAAAAGTGGCCTGAAACTGATGAAAACGTTCGATTGTGGGCTCTAAAAAAGGGCACAGCGAGCAAGGTTGCTGCCCCCGTCGCAGAGCTGTCAGAGAGCTTTGCAACGGTAAGCTTTGCACCGCGTAACTACTTACGGATCAGAAGTTAAGGGCACCGAAGCGACGGAGACCTGGTCACAAACCCTACGCCATCGGTTTGCCGGCCCGGCCTCTGCGTGAAGCGAAGTTGCCTTGCCCAATGTTCTGTGGGATTCGGTAATAGAGATTTGGTGGATAAAGTATCTTGGCAACCCTAACCAGGGCAAGAAAAATTGAAAAGGGGGTGCAACACGAGGACTTCCCAGGGGGTCACCCATCCTAGTACTACTCTCGGCCAAGCACGCTTAACTTCGGAGTTCTGATTGGATCCAGTGCATTAGAGCTTGTCTGATCGCACCCGTCATGTTGAGGGCACAATTCCAATATGTGTTAACGGTTCACAGTGCCAGCCTAGAGAGATGGCCCATTCAAAAGGCCCAATGGGCTGAACGACAGCCCATCCGCCTCAACAACGCAGCATCCTTGCAAGACGTGATATCGACACGTTGTAGGGCCATCTGATGTCCAGCGAGTCAGGTTGTTGTCCTTTTAAAAGCTTACGACGTACGATCCGGAACGGAAAAACAGAGCAAAAGAAGAAAAGTGGCCTGAAACTGATGAAAACGTTCAATTTTTGGCTTAAAAAATGGGCACAACGAGCAAAATGGCTGCCCCCGTTGTAGAGTTCTCGGAGAGCTTTGCAACGGAATGCTGTGCACTGTGTAACTCCTTACGGATCAAGAGTTATGGGCACTGGAGCGACAGAAACCTGGTAACAAACCCTATGCCCTCGGTTTGCGAGCCCAGCCTCTACGTGAAGCGAAGTTGTCTTGCCCAATGTTCCGTGGGATTCGGAAATAGAGATTTGGTAGATAAAGCATCTTGGCAACCCTAACCAGGGCAAAAAAAATTGAAAAGAGGGTGCAACACGAGGACTTCCCAGGGGGTCACCCACCCAAGTACTACTTTCGCCAAGCACGCTTAACTTTGGAGTTCTGATGGGATCCGGTGCATTAGTGCTGGTATGATCGCACCCGTCATGTTGAGGTCACAATTCTTATATGTGTTAACTGTTCACAACGCCAGCCTGGAGAGATGGCCCATTCAAAAGGCCCAATGGGCTTAACGACAACCCATCCGCTTCAACAACGCAGCATCCTTGTAAGACGTGATATCGACACGTTGTAGGGCCCTCTGATGTCCCGCGAGTCAGGTTGTCGTCCTTTTAACAGCTCAAGACGTACGATCTGAGACGGAAATACAGAGCAAAAGAAGAAAAGTGGAATGAAACTGACGAAAATGTTCGGTATTGGGCATCAAAAAGGGCACAGCAAGCAAGCTTGCTGCCCCTATCGTAGAGCTCTCAGAGAGCTTTCCAACAGTATGCTGTGCTCCGCGTAACTCCTTACGGATCAAAAGTTATAGGCATCGGAGCTACGGAGACCTTGTCACAAACCCTACGCCCTCGGTTCGCGGGCCCGGCCTCTGCGTGAAGCGAAGTTGTCTTGCCCAATGTTCCATGGGATTCGGTAATAGAGATTTGGTGGATAAATTATCTTGGCAACCCTAACCAGGGCAAAAAAAATTGAAAATGGGGTGCAACACGAGGACTTCCCAGGGGGTCACCCACCCGAGTACTACTCTCGCCAAGCACACTTAACTTTGGAGTTCTGATGGGATCCGGTGCATTAGTGCTGGTATGATCGCACCCATCATGTTGAAGCCACAATTCCTATATGTGTTAAATGTTCACAATGCCAGCCTGGAGAGATGGCCCATTCAAAAGGCCCAATGGGCTTAACGATACCCCATCCGTTTCAACAACGCAGCATCCTCGCAAGACGTGATATCAAAAATGTTGTAGGGCCCTCTTATGTCCGGCGAGTCAGGTTGTCATCCGTTTATAAGCTCACGACGTACGATCCGGGATGAAAAAACAGAGCAAATTAAGAAAAGTGGCCAGAAACTGATGAAAACGTTCGATTTTGAGCTCCAAAAATGGGCGCAGCGAGCAAGCTGGCTTCCCCTGTCGTAGAGCTCTCAGAGAGCTTTGCAACGGCAAGCTGTGCACCGCGTAACTACTTACGGATCAGAAGTTAAGGGCACCGAAGCGACGGAGACCTGGTCACAAACCCTACGCCATCGGTTTGCCGACCCGGCCTCTGCGTGAAGCGAAGTTGTCTTGCCCAATGTTCCGTGGGATTCGGTAATAGAGATTTGGTGGATAAAGTATCTTGGCAACATTATCCAGGGCAAAAAAAATTGAAAAGGGGGTGCAACACGAGGACTTCCCAAGGGGTCACCCACCCGAGTACTACTTTCACCAAGCACACTTAACTTTGGAGTTCTGATGGGATCCGGTGCATTAGTGCTGGTATGATCGCACCCGTCATGTTGAGGTCACAATTCCTATATGTGTTAACTGTTCACAACGCCAGCCTGGAGAGATGGCCCATTCAAAAGGCCCAATGGGCTTAACGACAACCTATCCACTTCAACAAAGCCGCATCCTCGCAAGACGTGATATCGACACGTTGTAGGGCCCTCTGATGTCCCGCGAGTCAAGTTGTCATCCTTTTAACAGCTCACGACGTACGATCAGGGATGAAAAAATAGAGCAAAAGAAGAAAAGTGGTCTGAAACTTACGAAAACGTTGGATGTTGGGCTCCAAAAATGGGCAAAGCAAGCAAGCTTGCTACCCTTGTTGTAGAGCTCTCAGAGGGCTTTGCAACGGTATGCTGTGCGCTGCGTAACTCCTTACAGATCAAAAGTTATAGGCACCGGTGCTACGGAGACCTTGTCACAAACCCTACGCCCTCGGTTCGCGGGCCGGCCTCTACGGGAAATGAAGTTGTCTTGCCCAATGTTCCGTCGGATTCGGTAATAGAAATTTGGTGGATAAAGTATCTTGGCAACCCTAACCAGGGCAAAAAAAATTTGAAAAGGGGGTGCAACACGAGGACTTCCCAGGGGGTCACCCACCCGAGTACTACTTTCGCCAAGCACGCTTAACTTTGGAGTTCTGATGCGATCCGGTGCATTAGTTCTGGTATGTTCGCACCTGTCATGTTGAGGCCACAATTCCTATATGTGTTAACTGTTCATAATGCCAGCCTGGAGAGATGGCCCATTCACAAGGCCTAATGGGCTTAACGACAACCCATCTGTTTCAACAACGCAGCATCCTCACAAGACGTGATATCAAAAACGTTGTAGGGCCCTCTGATTTCCCGCGAGTCAGGTTGTCATCCATTTAACAGCTCACAACGTACGATCCGGGATAGAAAAACATAGCAAAAGAAGAAAAGTGGCATAAAACTGATGAAAACCATCGATTCTGTGCTCTAAAAATGGTTACAGCGAGCAAGCTGGCTGCCCCCGTCGTAGAGCTCTCAGAGAGCTTTGCAACGGTAAGCTGTGCGCCGTATAACTACTTACGGATCAAAAGTTAAGGGCACCGGAACGACAGAGACCTGGTCACAAACCCTACACCATCGGTTTACGGGCCCGGCCTCTACGTAAAGCGAAGTTGTCTTGCCCAATGTTTCGTGGAATTTGGTAATAGAGATTTGGTGGTTAAAGTATCTTGGCAACCTTATCCAGGGCATAAAAAATTGAAAAGGGGGTGCAACACGAGGACTTCCCAGGGGGTCACCCCATCCTAGTACTACTCTCGCCCAAGCACGCTTAACATCGGAGTTCTGATGGGATCCGGGGCATTAGTGTTGGTATGATCGCACCCGTCATGTTGAGGGCACAATTCCTATATGTGTTAACGGTTGACAGTGTCAGCCTAGAGAGATGGCCCATTCAAAAGGCCCAATGGGCTTAACGACAACCCATCCGCTTCAACAACGTAGTATCTTCGCAAGATGTGATATCGACACGTTGTAGGGCCCTCTGATGTCCCGCGAGTTAGGTTGTCATCCTTTTAACAACTCATGACGTACGATCCGGGACTGAAAAATAGTGCAAAAGAAGAAAAGTGACCTGAAACTGATGAAAACGTTCGATTTTGTGCTCCAAAAATGGGCACAGCGAGTAAGCTGGCGTTCCCCGTCGTAGAGCTCTCAGAGAGCTTTGCAACGGTATGTGGTGCGCCGCGTAACTCCTTACGGATCAAAAGTTATGGGCACCGGAGCGACGGAGACCTGGTCACCAACCTTACTTTTTCTCTCGGTTTGCGGGCCTGGCCTCTACGTGAAGCGAAGTTGTCTTGCCCAATGTTCCGTGGGATTTGGTAATAGAGATTTTGTGGATAAAGAATCTTGGCAACCCTAACCAGGGCAAGAAAAATTGAAAATGGGGTGCAACACGAGGACTTCCCAGGGGGTCACCCATCCTAGTACTACTCTCGCCCAAGCACGCTTAACTTCGGAGTTCTGATGGGATCCGGTGCATTAGTACTGGTATGATTGCACTCGTCATGTTGATGGCACAATTCCTATATGTGTTAATGGTTCACAGTGCCAGCCTAGTGTAATGGCCCATTCAAAAGGCCCATTGGGCTTAACGACAACCCATCAACTTCAACAACGCAGCATCCTCGCAAGACGTGATACCGACACGTTGTAGGGCCCGCTGATGTACCGCGAGTCAGGTTGTCGTCCATTTTACAGCTCACGACGTAGGATCTGGGACAGAAAAACAGAGCAAGACAAGAAAAGTGGCCTAAAATGGATGAAAAAGTTAAAATTTGGGCTCCAAAAATGGGCACAGCGAGCAAGATGGCTGCCCCTGTCGTAGAGCTCTCAGTGAGTTTGCAACGGTATGCTGTGCACCGCGTAACTCCTTATGAATCAAAAGTTATGGGCACCAGAGCGACGGAGACCTGGTCACAAACCATACGCCCTCGGTTTACGGGCCCGGCCTCTACGTGAAGCGAAGTTGTCTTGCCCAATTTTCTGTGGGATTCGGTAATAGAGATTTGGCGGATAAAGTATCTTGGCAACCTTAACCCGGGAAAGAAAATTTGAAAATGGGGAGCAACACGAGGACTTCCCAGGGGGTCACCCATCCTAGTACTACTCTCGCCCAACCCCGCTTAACTTCGGAGCCCAAAATTGGGAACTGGTGCATTAGTGCTGGTATGATCGCACCCGTCATGTTGAGGGCACAATTCTTATATGTGTTAATGGTTCACAGTGCCAGCCTGGAGAGATGGCCCATTCAAAATGCCCAATGGGCTTAACGACAACCCATCCGCTTCAACAACGTAGCATCCTCGCAAGACGTGATATCAAAAATTTTGTAGGGCCCTCTAATGTCCCACGAGTTAGGTTGTCGTCCTTTTAACAGCTCACGGCGTACTATCCGGGACGGAAAAATAGAGCAAAAGAAGAAAAGTGTCCCGAAACTTATGAAAACGTTCAATTTTTGGCTCCAAAAACAGGCACAGCGAACAAGATGGCTGCCCACGTCATAGAGCTCTCAGAGAGCTTTGCAACGGTATGCTGTGCACCGCGTAACTCCTTACGGATCAAAAGTTATGGGCAACGGAGCGACCGAGACCTGGTCACAAACCCTACGCCCTCGGTTTGCGGGCCCGGCCTCTACGTGAAGCAAAGTTGTCTTGGCCAATGTTCCGTGGGATTCGGTGATAGAGATTTGGTGGATAAAGTATCTTGGCATCCCTAACCAGGCCAAAAAAATTTGAAAAGTGGGTGCAACACGAGGACTTCCCAGGGGGTCACCCATCCTTGTGCTACTCTCGCCCAAGCACCCTTAACTTCGGAGTTCTGATGGGATCCGGTGCATTAGTGCTGGTATGATCGTACCCGTCATTTTGAGGGTACAATTTCTATATGTCTTAACGGTTCACAGTGCCAGCATAGAGAGATGGCCCATTCAAAAGGCCCAATGGGCTTAACGATAACCCATTTGCTTCAACAACGCCGCATCCTCGCAAGACGTGATATCGACAGGTTGTCGGGCCCTCTGATGTACTGTGAGTCAGGTTTTCATCCTTTTAACAGCTCACGACGTACGATCCGAGACAGAAAAATAGGGCAAAGGAATAAAAGTTGCCAAAAATTGATGAAAACGTTCGATTTTGGTCTCCAAAGATGGGGCACAGCGAGCTAGCTGGCAGCCCCCGTCGTAGAGCTCTCAGAGTGCTTTGCAACGGTATGCTGTGCGCCATGTAACTCTTTACGGATCAAAAGTTATGGGCACCGGCGCGACGGAGACCTGGTCACAAACCCTACGCCCTCGGTTTGCGGGCCCGGCCTCTTCGTGAAGCGAAGTTGTCTTGCCCAATGTTCTGTGGGATTCGGTAATAGAGATTTGGGGGATAAAGTATCTTGGCAACCCTAACCAGGGCAAGAAAAATTGAAAAGGGGGTGCAACACGAGGACTTCCCAGGGGGTCACCCATCCTAGTACTACTCTCGCCCAAGCACGCTTAACTTCGGAGTTCTGATGGGATCCGGTGCATTAGTGCTCGGATGATCACACCCATCATGTTGAGGGCACAATAACTATATGTGCTAACAGTTCACAATACCAGCCTAGAGAGATGGCCTATTGAGACGGGCCAATGGGCTTAACGACAACCCATCCGCTTCAACAACGCAGCATCCTCGCAAGACATGATATCAAAAATGTTGTAGGGCCCTCTGATGTCCCGCGAGTCGGGTTGTCGTCCTTTTAACAGCTTACGACGTACGATCCGGGATAGAAAAACAGAGCAAAAGAAGAAAAGTGGCCTAAAACTGATGAAAACGTTCGATTTTGGGCTCCAAAAATGGGCACAACGGGCAAGTAGGCTGCCCCCGTCATAGAGTTCTCAGAGAGCTTTGCAACGGTATGATGTGCACCGCGTAACTCCTTACGGATCAAAAGTTATAGGCAACGGAGCGACGAAGACCTGGTCATAAACCCCACGCCCTCGGTTTGCGAGCCCGGCCTCTACGTGAAGCGAAGTTCTCTTGCCAAATGTTCCGTGGGATTCGGTAATAGAGATTTGGTGGATAAAGTATCTTGGCAACCCTAACCAGGGCAAGAAAAATTGAAAAATGAGTGCAACACGAAGACTACCCAAGGGGTCGTCCATCCTAGTACTGCTCTCGCCCAAGCACGCTTAACTTGATAGTTCTGATGGGATCCGATGCATTAGTGCTTGGATGATCGCACCCGTCATATTGAGGGCACAATTCCTATATGTGTTAACGGTTCACAGTACCAGCTTAAAGAGATGGCCTATTCAAAAATGCCAATGGGCTTAACGACAAACCATCCGCTTCAACAACGCAGCATCCTCGCAAGACGTGATATCAAAAATGTTGTAGGGCCCTCTGAAATCCCGCGAGTCAGGTTATCGTCCATTTAACAGCTCACGAAGTACGATCCGGGATGAAAAAACAGAGCAAAAGAAGAAATATGGCCTAAAACTAATGAAAACGTTCGATTTTGGTGTCCAAAAATAGGCAAAGCGAGCAAGCTCGCTGCCCCCGTCGTAGAGCTCTCAGAGAGCATTGCAACGGTATGCTGTGCACCGCGTAACTCCTTACGAGTCAAAAGTTATGGGCAACGGAGCGACGGAGACCTGGTCACAAACCCTACGCCCTCGGTATGTGGGCCCGGCCTCTATGTGATGCGAATTTGTCTTGCCCAATTTTTCGTGGGATTCGGTAATAGAGATTTGGTGGATAAAGTATCTTGGTAACCCTAACCAGCTCAAGAAAAATTGAAAAGGGGGTGCAACACGAGGACTTCCAAGGGGGTCACCCATCCTAGCACAACTCTCGCCCAAGCACGCTTAATTTCATAGTTCTGACGCGATCTGGTGCATTAGTGCTCGTATGATCGCACCCGTCATTTTGAGGGCACAATTCCAATATGTGTTAACGCTTCACAGTGCCAGCCTAGAGAGATGGCCTATTCAAAAGGCTCAATGGGCTTAACGACAACCCTTCCACTTCAACAACGCAGCATCCTCGCAAGACGTGATATCGACACATTGTAGGGCCCTCTGATTTCCCGCGAGACAGGTTGTCATCCTTTTAACAGCTCACGACGTACGATCAGGGATGAAAAAATTGAGCAAAGGAAGAAAAGTGGCCTGAAACTGATGAAAACGTTCGATTTTGGGCAACAAAAATAGGCACAGCGAGCAACATGCTGCCCCCGTAGTAGAGCTCTTAGAGAGCTTTGCAACGGTATGCTGTGTGCCACGTAAATCCTTACGGATCAAAAGTTATGGGCACTGGAGCGACGGAGACTCGGTCACAAACCCTACGCCCTCGGTTTGCGTGCCCGACCTCCACGTGAAGTAAAGTTGTCTTGGCCAATGTTCCATGGCATTCGGTGATGGAGATTTGGTGGATAAAGTATCTTGGCATCCTTAACCAGGACAAAAAAAATTGAAAAGTGGGTACAACACGAGGACTTCCCAAGGGTCACCCATCCTAGTGCCACTGTCACCCAAGCACGCTTAACATCGGAGTTCTGATGGGATCCGTTGCATTAGTGCTGGTATGATCGCACCCATCATGTTGAGGGCGTTATTCCTATATGTGTTAAAGGTTCACAGTGCCAGCCTAGAGAGATGGCCCATTCAAAAGGCCCAATGGGCTTAACGACAACCCATCCGCTTCAACAACGCAGCATCCTCGCAAAACGTGAAATCGACACGTTGTAGGGCCCTCTGATGTACCACGAGTCAGGTTGTCGTCCTTTTAACAGCTCACGACGTACGATCCGAGACGAAAAAACAGGGCAAAAGAAGAAAAGTGTCTTGAAATTGATGAACACGTTCAATTTTGGGCTCCAAAAATGGGCATAGAGAGCAAGCTGGCTGCCCCCTTCATAGAGCTCTCAGAGTGCTTTGCAACGGTATGCTGTGCGTGGCGTAACTCCTAACGGATCGAAAGTTATGGGCACCGGAGCGACGGAGACCTGGTCACAAACCCTACGCCCTCGGTTTGTGGGCCCGGCCTCTACGTGACGCGACGGTGACTTGCCCAATGTTCCGTGGGATTCGGTAATAGAGATTTGGTGGATAAAGTATCTTGGCCACCATAACCAGGAAAAAAAAATTTAAAAATGGTGTGCAACACAAGGACTTCCCAGGGGGTCACCCATCGTAGTACTACTCTCGCCCAGGCACGCTTAACATCGGAGTTCTGATGGGATCCGGGGCATTAGTGCTGGTACGATCGCACCCGTCATGTTGAGGGAACAATTCCTATATGTGTTAACAGTTCACAGTGCCAGCCTAGAGAGATGGCCCATTCAAAAGGCCCAATGGGCATAACGACAACCCATCCGCTTCAACAATGCAGCATCCTCGCAAGACGTGATATTGACACGTTGTAGGGCTCTCTGATGTACCGCGAGTTAGGTTGTCGTCCTTTTAACACCTCACGACGTACGATCCGGGGCAAAAAAACAAGGCAAAAGAAGAAAAGTGACCTAATGCTGAGGAAAACTTTTGATTTTGGGTTCCAAAATGGGGCACTGCGAACAAGCTGGCTGCCACCGTCGTAGAGCTCTCAGAGAGCTTTGCAACGATATGCTGTGCACCGCGTAACTCCTTACGGATCAAAAGTTATGGGCAACGGAGCGACGAAGACCTGGTCACAAACCCTACGCCCTCGGTTTGAGCGCCCGGCCGCTACGTGAAACGAAGTTGGCTTGCCCAATGTTTCATGGGATTCGGTAATAGAGATTTGGGAGATAAAGTATCTTGGCAACCCTAACCAGGGTAAGAAAAATTGAAAAGGGGGTGCAACACGAGGACTTCCTAAGGGGTCACCCATCTTAGTACTACTCTCGCCCAAGCATGCTTAACTTCGGAGTTCTGATGGGATCCGGTGCATTAGTGCTCGGATGATCGCACCCGTCATGTTGAGGGCACAATTCCTATATGTGTTAATGGTTCACAGTACCAGCCTAGAGAAATGGCCTATTCAAAAGGGCCAATGGGCTTAACAACAACCCATCCGCTTCAACAACGTAGCATCCTCGCAAGACGTGACATCAAAAATGTTGTAGGGCCCTCTAATGTCACGCGAGTCAGGTTGTCATCCTTTTAACTATTCACGACGTACGATCCGGGACGGAAATACCGATCAAAAGAAGAAAAGTGGCCTAAAATTGATGAAAATGTTCAATTTTCGCCTCCAAAAAAGGGCACAACGAGCAAGCTAGCTGCCCCCGTTGTAGAGCACTCAGAGAGCTTTGTAACGGCATGCTATGTGCCGCGTACCTCCTTACGGATCAAAGGTTATGGGCATCGGAGCGACGGAGACCTGGTCACAAACACTATGCCCTCGGTTTGCGGGCCCGGCCTCTACGTGAAGCGAAGTTGTCTTGGCCAATGTTCTGTGGGATTTCGTGATAGAGATTTGGTGGACAAAGTATCTTGGCATCCCTAACAAGGGCCAAAAAAATTGAAAAGGGGGTGCAACTCGAGGACTTCCCAGGGGGTCACCCATCCTAGTGCTACTGTCACCCAAGCACGCTTAACATCGGAGTTCTGATGGGATCCATTGCATTAGTGCTGGTATGATCGCACCCGTCACGTTAAGAGCACAATTCCTATTTGTGTTAACGGTTCACAGTGCCAGCCTAGAGAGATAGCGCATTCAAAAGGCCCAATGGACTTAACGACAATCTATCCGCTTCAACAACGTGGCATCCTCGCAAGACGTGATATCGACACGTTGTAGGGCCCTCTGATGTACCACGCGTCAGGTTGTCGTCCTTTTAATAGCTCACAACGTACGATCCGGGATGGAAAAATACCGAAAAAGAAGAAAAGTGGCTTGGGAGTGATGAAAACGGGCGATTTTGGGCTCCAAAAACGGGCACAGCATGCAAGCTGGCCCCCCCTGTCGTAGATTTCTTAGAGTGCTTTGTAAAGGTATGTTGTGCGCCACGTAACTCATAACGGATCAAAAGTTATGGGCACCGGAGCGACGGAGACCTGGTCACGAACCCTACGCCCTCGGTTTGTGGCCTCGGCCTCTAAGTGAATCGAAGTTGTCTTGCCCGATGTTCAGTGGGATTCAGTAATAGAGATTTGGTGGATAAAGTATCTTGGCAACCCTAACCAGGGCAAGAAAAATTGAAAAGGGGGTGCAACACGAGGACTTCCCAGGGGGTCACCCATCCTAGTACTACTCTCGCCCAAGCACGCTTAAATTCAGAGTTCTGATGGGATCCGGTGCATTAGTGTTGTTATGATCGCACCCGTCATGTTGAGAGCAAAATTCCTATATGTGTTAACGGTTCACAGTGCCAGCCTAGAGAGATGGCCCATTCAAAAGGCCTAATGGGTTTAACGACAACCCATCTGCTTCAAAAACGTAGCATCCTCACAAGACGTGATATCAACTTGTTGTAGGGCCCTCTGATGTCCCGCGAGTTAGGTTGTCATCCTTTTAACAGCTTACAACGTACGATTCGGGATGAAAAAATAGAGTAAATGAAGAAAAGTGGCCTGAAACTGATGAAAATGTTCGATTTTGGGCTCCAAAAACGGGCACAGCGAGCAAGCTAGCTGCCCCCGTCGTAGAGCTCTCAGAGAGCTTTGCAACGGTATGCTGTGTGCCGCGTAACTTCTTACGATTCAAAAGTTATGGGCACCGGAGCGACGGAGACCTGGTCACAAACCCTAGGCCCTCAGTTCGCAGTCCCGGCCTCTACGTGAAGTGAAGTTGACTTGCCCAATGTTCCGTGGGATTCGGTAATAGAGATTTGGTGGATTAAGTATCTTGGCAACCCTAACAAGGGCAAAAAAAATTAAAAAGGGGCTGCATCACGAGGACTTCCCAGGGGGTCACCCATCCTAGTACTACTCTCGCCCAAGAACGCTTAACTTCGGAGTTCTGATGGGATCCGGTGCATTAGTGCTGGTATGATCGCACCCGTCATGTTGAAGGCACAATTCCTATATGTGTTAACGGTTCACAGTGCCAGCCTAGAGAGATGGCCCATACAAAAGGCCCAATGGGCTTAACGACAACATATCCGCTTCAACAACGCAGGATCCTCGCAAGACGTGATATCAATAACGTTGTAGGGCCCTCTGATGTCCCGCGAGTCAGGTTGTCGTCCTTTTAACAGTTCACGACGTACGATCCGGGACGAAAAAATATAGTAAAAGAAGAAAAGTGGCCTGAAACTGATGAAAACGTTCAATTTTGGGCTCCAAAAATGGGCACAGCGAACAAGCTGGCTGCCCCCGTCGTAGAGCACTCAGAGAGCTTTGCAACGGTATGTTGTGCGCCGCGTAACTCCTTACGGATCAAAAGTTATGGGCACCGGAGCTACGGAGACCTGGTCACAAACCCTACGCCCTCGGTTTGCGGGCCCAGCCTCTACGTGAAGCGAAGTTGTCTTGCCCAATGTTCAGTGGGATTCGGTAATAGAGATTTGGTGGATAAAGTATCTTGGCAACCTTAACCAGGGCAAAAAATTTTGAAAAGGGTGTGCAACACGAGGACTTCCCAGGGGGTCACCCATCCTAGTACTACTCTCGCCCAAGCACGCTTAACATCGGAGTTCTGATAGGATCCGGTGCATTAGTGCTAGTATGATCACACCCATCATGTTGAGGTCACAATTTCTATATGCGTTAACGGTTCACAGTGCCCGCCTAGAAAGATGGCCCATTCAAAAGCCCCAATGGGCTTAACGACAACCCATCTGCTTCAACAACGCAGCAACCACGCAAGACGTGATATCAACACGTTTTAGGGCCCTCTGATGTCCCGCGAGATAGGTTGTTATCCTTTTAACAGCTCACGACGTACGATCTGGGATGAAAAAATAGAGCAAAAGAAGAAAAGTGGCCTAAAACTGATGAAAACGTTCGATTTTGGGCTCCAAAAAAGAGCACAACGAGCCAATTCGCTGCCCCCGCCGTAGAGCTCTCAGAGAGCTTTGTAAAGGTATGCTGTGTTCCGTGTAACTCCTTACAATTCAAAAGTTATGGGCACCGGAGCGACGGAGACCTGGTCATAAACCCTACGCCCTCGGTTTGCGCGCCCGGCCGATACGTGAAGCGAAGTTGTCTTGCCCAATGTTCCGTGGGATTCGGTAATAGAGATTTGGTGGATTAAGTATCTTGGCAACCCTAACCAGGGCAAAAAAAATTGAAAAGGGGGTGTCTCACGAGCACTTCCAGGGGGCCACCCATCCTAGTACTACTCTCACCCAAGCACGCTTAACTTCGGAGTTCTGATGGGATCCGGTGCATTAGTGCTGGCATGATCACACCCGTAATGTTGAAGGCATAATTCCTATATGTGTTAACGGTTCACAGTGCCAGCCTAGAGAGATGGCCCATACAAAAGGCCCAATGGGCTTAACGACAACATATCCGCTTCAACAACGCAGGATCCTCGCAAGACGTGATATCAATAACGTTGTAGGGCCCTCTGATGTCCCGCGAGGCAGGGTGTCGTCCTTTTAACAGCTCACGACATACGATCCGCAACAGAAAAATAGAGCAAAAGAAGAAAAGTGGCCTGAAACTGATGAAAACGTTCGATTTTGGGCTCCAAAAATGGACACAGCGAGCAAGCTGGCTGCCCCCGTCGTAGAGCTCTCAGAGAGCTTTGCAACGGTATCGCCGCGTAACTCCTTACGCATCAAAAGGTATGGGCACCGGAGCGACGGAGACCTGGTCACAAACCCTACGCCCTCGGTTTGCGGGCCCGGCCTCTACGTGAAGCGAAGTTGTCTTGCCCAATGTTCAGTGGGATTCGGTAATAGAGATTTGGTGGATAAAGTATCTTGGCAACCTTAACCAGGGCAAAAATTTTTGAAAAGGGGGTGCAACACGAGGACTTCCCAGGGGGTCACCCATCCTAGTACTACTCTCGCCCAAGCACGCTTAACATCGGAGTTCTGATAGGATCCGGTGCATTAGTGCTAGTATGATCACACCCATCATGTTGAGGTCACAATTTCTATATGCGTTAACGGTTCACAGTGCCCGCCTAGAAAGATGGCCCATTCAAAAGCCCCAATGGGCTTAACGACAACCCATCTGCTTTAACAACGCAGCAACCACGCAAGACGTGATATCAACACGTTTTAGGGCCCTCTGATGTCCCGCGAGATAGGTTGTTATCCTTTTAACAGCTCACGACGTACGATCTGGGATGAAAAAATAGAGCAAAAGAAGAAATGTGGCCTGAAACTGATGAAAACGTTCGATTTTGGGCTCCAGAAAAGAGCACAACGAGCCAGTTAGCTGCCCCGTCGTAGACCTCTCAGAGAGATTTGCAACGGTATGCTGTGTTCCGTGTAACTCCTTACAATTCAAAAGTTATGGGCACCGGAGCGACGGAGACCTGGTCATAAACCCTACGCCCTCGGTTTGCGCGCCCGGCCGATACGTGAAGCGAAGTTGTCTTGCCCAATGTTCCGTGGGATTCGGTAATAGAGATTTGGTGGATTAAGTATCTTGGCAACCCTAACCAGGGCAAAAAAAATTGAAAAGGGGGTGTCTCACGAGCACTTCCAGGGGGCCACCCATCCTAGTACTACTCTCGCCCAAGAACGCTTAACTTCGGAGTTCTGATGGGATCCGGTGCATTAGTGCTGGTATGATCGCACCCGTCATGTTGAAGGCACAATTCCTATATGTGTTAACGGTTCACAGTGCCAGCCTAGAGAGATGGCCCATACAAAAGGCCCAATGGGCTTAACGACAACATATCCGCTTCAACAACGCAGGATCCTCGCAAGACGTGATATCAATAACGTTGTAGGGCCCTCTGATGTCCCGCGAGTCAGGTTGTCGTCCTTTTAACAGCTCACGACATACGATCCGCAACAGAAAAATAGAGCAAAAGAAGAAAAGTGGCCTGAAACTGATGAAAACGTTCGATTTTGGGCTCCAAAAATGGGCACAGCGAGCAAGCTGGCTGCCTCCATCATAGAGCTCTCAGAGAGCTTTGCAACGGTATGTTGTGCGCCGCGTAACAACTTACGGATCAAAAGTTATGGGCACCGGAGCGACGGAGACCTGGTCACAAACCCTACGCCCTCGGTTTACGGGACCGGCCTCTACGTGAAGCGAAGTTGTCTTGCCCAATGTTCCGTGGGATTCGGTAATAATGATTTGGTGGATAAAGTATCTTGGCAACCTTAACCAGGGCAAAAATTTTTGAAAAGGGGGTGCAACACGAGGACTTCCCAGGGGGTCACCCATCCTAGTACTACTCTCGCCCAAGCACGCTTAACATCGGAGTTCTGATAGGATCCGGTGCATTAGTGCTAGTATGATCACACCCATCATGTTGAGGTCACAATTTCTATATGCGTTAACGGTTCACAGTGCCCGCCTAGAAAGATGGCCCATTCAAAAGCCCCAATGGGCTTAACGACAACCCATCTGCTTCAACAATGCAGCAACCTCGCAAGACGTGATATCAACACGTTTTAGGGCCCTCTGATGTCCCGCGAGATAGGTTGTTATCCTTTTAACAGCTCACGTCGTACGATATGGGATGAAAAAACAGAGCAAAAGAAGAAAAGTGGCCTGAAACGGATGAAAACGTTCGATTTTGGGCTCCAAAAAAGGGCACAGCGAGCCAGTTGGCTGCCCCGTCGTAGACCTCTCAGAGAGATTTGCAACGGTATGCTGTGTTCCGTGTAACTACTTACGATTCAAAAGTTATGGGCACCGGAGCGACGGAGACCTGGTCACAAACCCTACGCCCTCGGTTCGCGTGCCCGACCTCTACGTGAAGCGAAGTTGTCTTGCCCAATGTTCCGTGGGATTCGGTAATAGAGATTTGTTGGATTAAGTATCTTGGCAACCCTAACCAGGGCAAAAAAAATTGAAAAGGGGGTGTATCACGAGGACTTCCAGGGGGTCACCCATCCTAGTACTACTCTTGCCCAAGCACGCTTAACTTCGGAGTTCTGATGGGATCCGGTGCATTAGTGCTGGTATGATCACACCCGTAATGTTGAAGGCATAATTTCTATATGTGTTAACGGTTCACAGTGCCAGCCTGGAGAGATGGCCCATTCAAAAGGCCCAATGGGCTTAACGACAACACATCCGTTTCAACAAAGCAGCATCCTCGCAAGACGTGATATCAAAAACGTTGTAGGGCCCTCTGATGTCCTGCGAGTCAGGTTGTCGTCCTTTTAACTGCTCACAACGTACAATCCGGGAAGAAAATATAGAGCAAAAGAAGAAAAGTGGCCTGAAACTGATGAAAACGTTCGATTTTGGGCTTGAAAAAGGGGCACAGCAAGGAAGCTCACTGACCCCGTCTTAGTGCTCTCAAAGAGCTTTGCAACGGTATCCTGTACGCCAAGTAACTCCTTACGGATCAAAAGTAATGGGCACCGGAGCGACGGAGACCTGGTCACAAACCCTACGCCCTCGGTTTGCGGGACCGGCCTCTACGTGAAGCGAAGTTGCCTTGCCCAATTTTCCGTGGGATTTGGTAATAGAGATTTGGTGGATAAAGTATCTTGGCTACCCTAACCAGGGCAAAAAATATTCAAAAGGGGGTGCAACACGAGGACTTCCTAGGGGGTCACCCATTCTAGTACTATTCTCGCCCAAGCACGCTTAACATCGGAGTTCTGATGGGATCCGGTGCATTAGTGTTGGTATGATCGCACCCATCATGTTGAGGGGACAATTCCTATATGTGTTAACAGTTCACAGTGCCAGCCTAGGAAGAAGGCCCATTCAAAAGGCCAAATGGGCTTAACGACAACCCATCTGCTTCAACAACGCAGCATACTCGTAAGATGTGATATCAACACGTTGTAGGGCCCTCTGATGTAGCATGAGTTACGTTGTCATTTTTTATCAGCTCACGACGTACGATCCGGGATGAAAAAATAGGGAAAAAGTAGAAAAGTGGCCTGAAATTGATGAAAACGTTCGATTTTGGGCTCCAAAAATGGGCACAGTGAGCAAGTTGGCTGCCCCCGTCGTAGAGCTCTTAGAGAGCTTTGCAACGGTATGCTATGTGCCACGTAACTCCTTACGATTCAAAAGTTAAGGGCACCGGAGCGCCGGAGACCTGGTCGCAAAGCCTACGCCCTCAGTTCGCGGGCCCGGCCTCTACGTGAAGCGAAGTTGTCTTGCCAAATGTTCCGTGGGCTTAGGTAATAGAGATTTGGTGGATTAAGTATCTTGGCAACCCTAACCAGGGCAAAAAAAATTGAAAAGGGGGTGCATCACGAGGACATCCCAAGGGGTCACCCATCCTAGTACTACTCTCGCCCAAGCAACCTTAACTTCAGAGTTCTGATGGGATCCGATGCAAGTGCTCATATGATCGCACCCGTCATGTTGAAGGCACAATTCCTATATGTGTTAACGGTTCACAGTGCCAGGCTGGTGAGATGGCCCATTCAAAAGGCCCAATGGGCTTAACGACAAGACATCCGCTTCAACAACGCAGCATCCTCAAAAGACGTGATATCAAAAATGATGTAGGGCCCTCTAATGTCCCGCGAGTCAGGTTGTCGTCCTTTTAATAGCTCACGACGTACGATCCAAGACGAAAAAACAAGGCAAAAGAAGAAAAGTGGCCTGAAACTGATGAAAACGTTCGATTTTGGGCTCCAAAAATGGGCAAAACGGGCAAGCTCGCAGCCCCCTTCATAGAGCTCTCAGAGAGCTTTGCAACGGTATGCTGTGCGCCACATAACTCCTTACGGATCAAAAGTTAGGGGCACCGGAACGATGGAGACCTAGTCACAAACCCTACGCCCTCGGTTTGCGGGCCCAGCCTCTACGTTAAGCGAAGTTGTCTTGCCCAATGTTCCGTGGGATTCGGTAACAGATTTGGTGGATAAAGTATCTTGGCAACCCTAACCAGGGCAAAAAAAATTGAAAAGAGGGTGCAAGACGAGGACTTCCAAGGGGGTCACCCATCCTAGTACTACTCTCGCCCAAGCACGCTTAACTTCGGAGTTCTGATGGGATACGGTGCATTAGTGCTGGTATGATTGCACCCGTCATGTTGAGGGCACAATTCCTATATGTGCTAAATGTTCACAGTGCCAGCCTAGAGAGATAGCCCATTCAAAAGGCCCAATGCGGTTAATGACAACGCATCCGCTTCAACAACGCAGCATCCTCGCAAGATGTGATATCGATACGTTATAGGGCATCTAATGTACCGCGAGTCAGGTTGTCATTCTTCTAGCAGCTCACGACGTACGTTCCGGGACGGTAAAATAGCGAAAAAGAAAAAAAGTGGCCTCAAACATATGAAAACGTTCAATTTTAGGCTCCAAAAATGGGTACAGTGAGAAAGCTGGCTGCCCACGTCGTAAAGCTCTCATAGATCTTTGCAACGGTATGCTGTGCGCCGCGTAACTCCTTACGGATCAAAAGTTATGGGCATCGGAGCGACGGAGACCTAGTCACAAACCCTACGCCCTCAGTTTGCGTGTTCGGCCTCTACGTGAAGTGAAGTTGTCTTGCCCAATGTTCCGTGGAATTCGATAATAGAGATTTGGTGGATAAAGTATCTTGGCAACCCTAACCAGGGCAAAAAAAATTGAAAAGGGGGTGCAACACGAGGACTTCCGAGGGGGTCACCCACCCGAGTACTACTCTCGCCAAGCATGCTTAACTTCGTAGTTCTGATGGGATCCTGTGCATTAGTGCTGGTATGATCGCACCCGTCATGTTGAGTCCACAATTTCTATATGTGTTAACGGTTCACAGTGTCAGCTAGGAGAGATGGTCCATTCAAATGGCCTAATGGGCTTAACGACAACCCATCCGCTTCAACAATGCAACATCCTTGCAAGACGTGATATCGACACATTGGAAGGCCCTCTGATGTACAGTGAGTCAGGTTATCGTCCTTTTAACAACTCACGACGTATGTTCCTGGACGGAAAAATAGAGTAAATGAAGAAAAGTGGCCTGAAACTGATGAAAATGTTCGATTTTGGGCTCCAAAAACGGGCACAGCGAGCAAGCTAGCTGCCCCCGTCGTAGAGCTCTCAGAGAGCTTTACAACGGTATGCTGTGCACCGCGTAACTCCTTACGGATCAAAAGTTATGGGCACCGGAGCGACGGAGACCTGGTCACAAACCCTACGCCCTCGGTTTGTTGGCCCGTCCTCTACGTGAAGCGAAGTTGTCTTGCCCAATGTTCCGTGAGATTCAGTAATAGAGATTTGGTGGATAAAGTATCTTGGCAACCCTAACTAGGGCAAAAAATATTGAAAAGGGGGTGCAACATGAGGACTTCCCAGGGGGTCACCCATCCTAGTAATACTCTCACCCAAGCACGCTTAACATCGGAGTTCTGATGAGATCTGGTGCATTAGTGTTGGTATGATCGCACCCGTCATGTTGAGGGCACAATTCCTATATGTGTAAACGGTTCACAGTGCCAGCCTAGAGAGATGGCCCATTCAAAAGTCCTAATGGGCTTAACGACAACTCATCCGCTTGAACAACGCAGCATCCTCGCAAGACGTGATATTGACACATTGTAGGGCCCTCTGATGCACCGTGAGTTAGGTCGTCATTCTTTTAGCAGCTCACGACGTACGATCCGGGACGGAAACACAACGAAAAGGTAGAAAAGTGGCCTGAAACTGATGAAAACGTTCGATTTTGGGCTCCAAAAATGGGCACAGCGAGCAAGCTGGCTGCCCTCGTCGTAGAGCTCTCAGAGAGCGTTGGAACTGTATGCTATGCGCCGCGTAACTACTTACGGATCAAATGTTATGGGCAACGGAGCGACGGAGACCTGGTCACAAACACTACGCCCTCGATTTGCGGGCCCGGCCTCTATGTGAAGCGAAGCTGTCTTGCCCAATGTTCTGTGGGATTCGGTAATAGAGATTTGGTGGATAAAGCATCTTGGCAACCCTAACTAGGTCAAAAAATATTGAAAAGGGGTGCAACACGAGGACTTCCCAGGTGGTCACCTGTCCTTGTACTACTCTCGCCCAAGCATGCTTAACATTGGAGTTCTTATGGGATCCGGTGCATTAGTGATGGTATGATCGCACCCGTCATGTTGAGGGCACAATTCCTATATGTGTTAACGGTTCACAGTGCCAGCCTAGAGAAATGGCCCACTCAAAAGAACCAATGGGCTTAACGACAACCCATCCGCGTCAACAACGCAGCATCCTTGCAAGACGTGATATTGACACGTTGTAGGGCCCTCTGATGTACATCGAGTAAGGTTGTCGTAATTTTAACAGCTCACGACGTACGATCCTGGATGAAAAACAGAGCAAAAGAAGAAAAGTGGCTTGAAAATTAAGAAAACATTCGATTTTGGGCTCCCAAAACGGGCACAGCAGGCAAGTTGGCTGTCCTCGTCATAGAGCTCTTAGAGAGCTTTGCAACGGTATGCTGTGCGCCGCGTAACTCCTTACGGATCAAAAGTTATGGGCACTGGAGCGACGGAGACCTGGTCACAAGCCCTACATCCTCGGTTTGCGGACCCGCCCTCTACGTGAAGTGAAGTTGTCTTGCCCAATTTTCCGTGGAATTCGGTAATAGAGATTTGGCCGATAAAGTATCTTGGCAACCCTAACTAGGGTAAAAAATATTGAAAAGGGGGTGCAACATGAGGACTTCCCAGGGGGTCACCCATCCTAGTACTACTCTCGCCCAAGCACGCTTAACATCGGAGTTCTAATGGGATCCGGTGCGTTAGTGCTGGTATGATCGCACCCGTCATGTTGATGGCACAATTCCTATATGTGTTAACGGTTCACAGTGCCAGCCTAGAGAAATGGCCCATTCAAAAGGCCCATTGGGCTTAACGACAACCCATCCGCTTCAACAACGCAGCATCCTCGCAATACGTGATATCGATACATTGTAGGGCCCTCTGATGTACCGCGAGTCAGGTTGTCGTCCTTTTAACAGCTCACGGCCTACGATCCGGGACGAAAAAACAAAGCAAAAGAAGAAAAGTGGCCTGAAACTGATGAAAATGTTCGATTCGGGCTCCAAAAATGGGCACAGCGAGCAAGCTTGCTGCCCTCGTCGTAAAGCTCTCAGAGAGCTTTGTAACTGTATGCTGTGCGCCGCGTAACTCCTTACGGATCAAAAGTTATGGGCACCGGAGCGACAGAGACTTGGTCACAAACCCTACGCCCTCGGTTTGCGGGCCCGGCCTCTACGTGAAGCGAAGTTGTCTTGCCCAATGTTCCGTGGGATTCGGTAATAGAGATTTGGTGGATAAAGTATCTTGGCAACCCTAACCAGGGTAAAAAAAATTGAAAAGGGGGTGCAACACGAGGACTTCCTAGGGGGTCACCCATCCTAGTACTACTCTCGCCCAAGCACGCTTAACTTCGGAGTTCTGAAGGGATCCGGTGCATTAGTGCTGGTATGATCGCACCCATCATGTTGAGGGCACAATTCCTATATGTGTTAACGGTTCACAGTGCCAGCCTGGAGAATTGGCCCATTCAAAAGGCCTAATGGGCTTAACGACAACCCATCCGCTTTAACACCGCAGCATTCTCGCAAGATGTGATATCGACACGTTGTAGGGCCCTCTGATGTACAGCGAGTCAAGTTGTCGTCCCTTTAACAGCCCACGACGTAAGATCTGGGATGGAAAAACAGGGCAAAAGAAGAAAAGTGGCCTGAAACTGATGAAAACATTTGATTTTGGGCTCCAAAAATGGGCACTTCGAGCAAGATGGCTGCCCTAGTCATAGAGCCCTCAGAGAGCTTTGCAACGGTATGTTATGCACTGCGCAACTCCTTACGAATAAAAAGTTATGGGCACCGGAGCGACGGAGACCTGGTCACAAACCCTACGACCTCAGTTTGTTGGCCCGGCCCATACGTGAAGCGAAATTTTCTTGGCCAATGTTCCGTGGGATTTGGTAATAGAGATTTGGTGGATAAAATATCTTGGCAACGCTAACCAGGGCAAAAAAAAGGGGGTGCAACACGAGGACTTCCCAGGGGGTCACCCATCCTAGTATTACTCATCCCCAAACACGCTTAACTTCGGAGTTCTGATGGGATCATGTGAATTAGTGCTGGTATGATCGCACCCATCATGTTGAGGGCACAATTCTTATATGTGTTAATGGTTCACAGTGCCAGCCTATAGAGATGGCCCATTCAAAAGGCCCAATGGGCTTAACGACAACCCATCCGCTTCAACATCGCAGCATACTCTCAAGACGTGATATCGACAAATTGTAGGGACCTCTGATGTCCCACGAATCAGGTTGTCATCCTTGTAACAGCTCACTACGTACGATCCGGGACGAAAAAATAGTGCAAAAGAAGAAAAGTGGCCTGAAACTGCTGAAAACGTTCGATTATGAATTCCAAAAAGGGGCACAGCTAGCATGCTGGCTGCCCCCGTCGTAGTGCTCCCAAAGATCTTTGCAACGGTATGCAGCGCACCACGTAACTCCTTACGAATCAAAAGTTAGGGGCACCGGAGCGACGGAGACCTGGTCACAAACCCTACGCCCTCGGTTTGTGGGCCCGACCTCTACGTGAAGCAAAGTTGTCTTGCCCAATTTTTCGTGGGATTCAGTAATAGAGATTTGGTGGATAAAGTATCTTGGCAACCCTAACCAGGGCAAAAAAAATTGAAAAGGGGGTGCAACACGAGGACTTCCCTGGGGGTCACCCATCCTAGTGCTATTCTGGCCCAAGCACGCTTAACATCGGAGTTCTGATGGGATCTGGTGCATTAGTGCTGGTATGATCTTACCCGTCATGTTGAGGGCACAATTCCTATATGTGTTAACGGTTCACAGTGCGAGCCTAGAGAGATGGCCCACTCAAAAGGCCCAATGCGCTTAACGATAACCCATCTGCTTCAACAACGTAGCATCCTCGCAAGACGTGATATCGACACATTGTAGGGCCCTCTGATGTACCGCGAGTCCGGTTGTCATCCTTTTAACAGTTCACGACGTACAATCCGGGATGGAAAAATAGGGCAAAAGAAGAAAAGTGGCCTAAAATTATTGAAAACGTTCGATTTTGGGCTCCTAAAAGGGGCACAGCTAGCAAGCTAGCTGCCCCCATCATAGAGCTCTCAGAGAGCTTTGTAACGTTATGCTGTCCGCCGCGTAACTCCTTATGGATCAAAAGTTATGGGCACCGCAGCGACGGAGACCTGGTCACAAACCCTACGCCCTCGGTTTGTGGGCTCGGCCTCTACGTGAAGCCAAGATTTCTTGCCCAATGTTCCGTGGGATTCGGTAATAGAGATTTGGTGGATAAAATATTTTGGGAACCCTAACCAAGGCAAAAAAATTGAAAAGTGGGTGCAACATGAGGATTTCCAAGGGGGTCACCCATCCTAGTACTTCTCAAGCCCAAGCACGCTTAACTTCGGAGTTTTGATGGGATCCGATGCATTAGTGCTGGTATGATCGCACCGGTCATGTTGAGTGCACATTTCCTATATGTGTTAACAGTTCACAGTGCCAGCCAAGAGAGATGGCCCATTCAAAAGGCCCAATGGGCTTAACGACAACGTATCCGCTTCGACAACGCATCATCCTCGCAAGATGTGATATCGACACGTTGTACGGCCCTTTGATGTACCACGAGTCAGGTTGTCGTCCTTTTAACAACTCACGACGTACGATCCAGGATGGAAAAACAGGGAAAAGAAGAAAAGTGGCTTGAAACTGATGAAAAAGTTTGATTTTGGGCTCCAAAAATGGGCACATCGAGCAAGCTGGCTGCCCATGTCGTAGAACTCTCAGAGTACTTTGCAACGGTATGTTGTGCGCTGCGTAACTCCTTACGGATCAAAAGTTATGGGCACCGGAGCGACAGAGACCTGATCACAAACCCTACGCCATCGGTTTGCGGCCCGGCCTCTACGTGGAATGAAGTTTTCATGCCCAATGTTTCGTGGGTTTTGGTAATAGAGATTTGGTGGATAAAGTATCTTGGCAACGCTAACCAGGGCAAAAAAAATTGAAAAGGCGGTGCAACACGAGGACTTCCCAAGGGGGTCACCCATCCTAGTACTACTGTCACCCAAGCACGCTTAACTTCGGAGTTCTAATGGGATCTGGTTCATTAGTGCTGGTATGATCGCACCAGTCATGTTGAGGGCACAATTCCTATATGTGTTAATGGTTCACTGTGCCAACCTAGAGAGATGGCCCATTCAAAAGGCCCAATGGGCTTAACGAAAACCCATCAGCTTCAACAACGCAACATCCTTGCAAGACGAGATATCGACACATTGTAGGGCCCTTTGATGTCCCATGAGTCAGGTTGTCGTCCTTTAAACAACTCACGACGTACGATCCGAGACGGAAAAATAGAGCAAAAGAAGAAAAGTGGCTTGAAACTGATGAAAATGATCGATTTTGGACTCCAAAAATGGCCACAGCGAACAAGATAGCTGGCACCGTCATAGAGCTCTCAGAGAGCTTTGTAACGGTATGCTGTGCGTCGCGTAACTCATTACGGATCAAAAGTTATGGACACCGGAGTGACGGAGACCAGGTCACAAACCCTACGCCTTCGGTTTGCGAGCCCGGCCTCTACGTGAAGTGAAGTTGTCTTGCCCAATGTTTCGTGGGATTCGGTAATAGAGATTTGGTGGATAAAGTATTTTGGAAACCCTAACTAGGGCAAAAAAAATTGAAAAGGGGGTGCAACACGAGGACTTCCCAGGGGGTCACCCATCCTAGTACTTCTCTCGCCCAAGAACGCTTAACTTCGGAGTTCTGATGGCATCCGGTGCGTTAGTGTTGGTATGATAGCACCCGTCATGTTGAGGGCACAATTCCTATATGTGTTAACGGTTCACAGTGTCAGCCTAGAGAGATGGCCCATTCAAAAGGCCCAATGTGCTTAACGACAACGCATCTACTTCAACAACGCAGCATCCATGCAAGACGTGATTTTGACACATTGTAGGGCCCTCAGATGTCCCGCGAGTCAGGTTGTCGTCCTTTTAACAACTCATTACATACGATCCGGGACGGAAAAACAGAACAAAAGAAGAAAAGTGCCCAGAAACTAATGAAAGCGGGCACAGCGAGCAAGCTGGTTGCCATCGTCGTAGAGCTCTCAGAGAGCTTTGCAACGGTATGCTGTGCGCCTCGTAACTCCTTACGGATTAAAAGTTATGGGCACCCAAGCGACGGAGACCGGGTCGCAAACCTTACGCCCTCGGTTCGCAGGCCCGGCCTCTACGTGAAGTGAAGTTGTCATGCCCAATGTTCCGTGGGATTCGGTAATAGAGATTTGGTGGATAAAGCAAGTTGGCAATCCTAACCAGGGCAAAAAAAATTGAAAAGGGGGTGCTACACGAGGACCTCTCAGGGGGTCACCCATCATGGTACTACTCTCGCCCAAGCACACTTAACCTCGGAGTTCTGATGGGATCCGGTGCATTAGTGCTGGTATGATCGCACCCGTCTTGTTGAGGGCAAAATTCCAATATATGTTAACGGTTCACAGTGCCAGCCTGGAGAGATGGCCCATTAAAATAGCCCAATGGGCTTAACGACAACCCATCCGCTTCAACAACGCAGCATCATCGCAAGACGTGATATCAAAAACGTTGGAGGGCCCTCTAATGTCCCGCGAGTCAGGTTGTCGTCATTTTAACAGCTCACGACGTATGATCCGGGATGAAAAAACAGAGCAAAAGAAGAAAAGTGGTCTAAAACTGATGAAAACGTTCGATTTTGGGCTCCAAAAAGGGGCACAGCGAGCAAGCTGGCTACCCCCATCGTAGAGCTCTCAGAGAGCTTTGCAACGGCATGCTGTGTGCTGCGTAACTCTTTACGGATCAAAATTTAAGGCACCGGAGCGACGGAGACCTGGTCACAAACCCTACGCCCTCAGTTTGCGGGCCCAGCCTCTACGTGAAGTGAAGTTGTCTTGCCAAATGTTCTGTGGGATTCGGTAATAGAGATTTGGTGGATAAAGTATCTTGGCATCCCTAACCAGGTCAAAAAAAATTGAAAAGGGAGTGCAACACGAGGACTTCCCAAGGTGTCACCCATCCTAGTACAACTCTCGCCCAAGCCCGCTTAACTTCGGAGTTCAGATGGGATCTGGTGCATTAGTGCTGGTATGATCGCACCCATCATGTTGAGGGCACAATTCCTATATGTGTTAATGGTTCACAGTCCCAGCCTAAAGAGATGGCCCATTGAAAAGGCACAATGGGCTTAACGACAACCCATCCGCTTCAACAACACAGCATCCTTGTAAGACATGATATCGACACATTGTAGGGCCATCTGATGTCCCACGAGTCAGGTTGTCGTCCTTTTAACCGCTAACGACGTATGATCCGAGACGAAAAAACAGAGCAAAAGAAGAAAAGTGGTCAAAAATTGATAAAAACGTTAGATTTCGGGCTCCAAAAATAGGATTAGCGAGCAAGCTGGCTTCCCCCGTCGTAGAGCTCTCAAGGAGCTTTGTGACGGTATGCTGTGCGCCGCGTAACTCCTTACGGATCAAAAGTTATGGGCACTAGAGCGACGGAGACCTGGTCACAAACCCTACGCCCTCGGTTTGCGTGCCTGGCCTCTACGTGAAGCGAAGTTGTCTTGCCCAATGTTCTGTGGGATTCAAAAATGGAAATTTGGTGGATAAAGTATTTTGGCAACCCTAACCAAGGCAAAAAAAATTGAAGAGGGGTACAACACGAGGATTTCCGAGGGGGTCAACCATCCTAGTACTACTCTCGCCGAAGCACGCTTAACTTCGGAGTTCTGATGGGATCCGGTGCATTAGTCGCACCCGTCATGTTACGGGCACAATTCCTTTATGTGTTAACGGTTCAACGTGCCAGCCTGGAGAGATGGCCCATTCAAAAGGCCTAATGGGCTTAACGACAACTCATCCGCTTCAACAATGCAAAATCCTCGCAAGACGTGATATCGACACGTTGTTGGGCCCTCTGATGTACAGTAAGTCAGGTTGTCGTCCTTTTAACAGCTCACGACGTAGGATCCGGGACGGAAAAACAGAGCAAAAGAAGAAAAGTGGCTTGAAACTGATAAAAACGTTTGATTTTGGGCTCCAAAAATGGGCACATCGAGCAAGTTGGCTACCTTAGTCATAGAGCTCTCAGAGAGCTTCGCAACGGTATGCTGTGCACTGCACAATTCCTTACGGATCAAAAGTTATCGGCACTGGAGCAATAGAGACTTGGTCACAAACCCTACGCCCTCGGTTTACGGGCCCGGCCTCTACGTGAAGCGAAGTTTTATTGCCCAACGTTCCGTGGGATTTGGTAATAGAGATTTGGCGGATAAAGTATCTTGGCAACGCTAAGCACGGCAAAAATAATTGAAAATGGGGTGCAACACAAGGACTTCCCAGGGGGTCACCCATCCTAGTATTAGTCTCGTCCAAGCACGCTTAACTTCGGAGTTCTGATGGGATCTGGTACATTAGTGCTGGTATGATCGTACCCATCATGTTGAGGGCACAATTCCGATATGTGTTAATGGTTCACAATGCCAGCCTATAGAGATGGCCCATTCAAAAGGCCCAATGGGCTTAACGACAACCCATTCGATGCAACAACGCTTCATCCTCTCCAGACGTGATATCGACAAGTTGTAGGGCCCTCTGATGTCCCGCAAATCTGGTTGTTGTCCTTTTCACAGCTCACGACGTACGATCCGGGGCAAAAAAACAGAGCAAAAGAAGAAAAGTGGCCTGAAACTATTGAAAACGTTCGATTATGGACTCCAAAAAGGGCAGAGAGTGAAAGCTGGCTACCCCCGTCGTAGAGCTTCCAGAGAGCTTTGCAACGGTATGCTGCGCACCGCGTAACTCCTTACGGATCAAAATTTAGGGGCACCGGAGCGACGGAGACCAGGTCACAAACCCTACGCCCTCGGTTTGCGGGCCCGGCCTCTACGTGAAGCGAAGTTGTCTTGCCCAATGTTCCGGGGGATTCAGTAATATAGATTTGGTGGATAAAGTAACCTGGCAACTGTAACGCCCCGATCCCTCACGAGACCAGAGGCTCTAATAACCATGCTATTCTCAACCCAATACCAAACCCGGTCACAAAATTTTAGGGGAAAAACGGACAGAGTTTCCCCTGTACTATGGACATTCTGAAAACCTGTAAATTCTCAAATAAGGTAACTACAAGGTAAACAAACTTTTCATGGCTAAATATTTAAAGATTCACGGCCATCCGAGCCTTGAAGCAAACAACAGTTCCAAAACCACACAAGCATGCAAGTAACTTGTTTATAATATAGTCTAATAACCATGCCATTCTAGGATAACATTAAAACATACTTAGAGATAAAACATTCTACACTAAGCCATTCACTCCCAAACATGCAAAGCAACTAGAAATAGAAATATAAGTTATTACAAGCCATAGAATTACCACTGCTACTACATTATCAGACTTCCAGCTTACATATTACTCAAATACATACATGAGCTTTAAGGCCCCAAAATAGATTATACATAGGACAACAAATTCTTCACATAGCAACCAGAAAGCACATCCACCTTAGACAAATATCACACAGCAGCTAAGGCAACTCCACCAACTGTGCCACCTGAAACATGTTAGCGAGGTATGAGCAACCACTGTTGCCCAGTGAGGGATATAGTCCCGGGGCGTGCAATGCAACAGATAATACAGTTATACAACAATATCACTTAGTCAATTTAAGAAACAATGATAACATAAGTAACCACACATTTAAAAGGATACATTTCACATAACCCCTATACACCAATCTTCACTGGTCTTCATTCACGATCCACGAGCCACGATCACGATCACGATAAGCCGGCATAACCCCAATCACTCCAGTGGGTGTACTCCGGATGTACCCCAAATCCTACGACCCAACATCCCCTGGCAATCTCCGGACCAGGCGAATGAGGGAATAGGGCACGGAGTTTGAATATCCACCGGCAAGCCCTCTGCCGCCCAGCCGATATTCAACACATCCGCCCCTGACACTATGGTTGCGCAACCACTATGCAATGCACTCAACGATGGCAAGTTAATAGCAATAATATAAGCATTAACACATATGAGGATCAACAAAGTAGGTTGACCTCGTTGCAATTAGGATAGAAGCAAATAAGCAGTTTACAAATGAACATATACCAAATAAGCATAGAATCATACCAAAAGCTCCAAATCAATTTAAAATCACATATAAACACTCAAGAAGTCCTGACATGGGTTTAGAAGTGTGGGACAACTTAAATTGCACCTAAACCCCTTTGTTTTTCGAACTATTTCTCTTCTAAACCAAAGTTAATGATTTCATTTTCAAAGGAAACTCTCCCAACCTTCTAACTAACCCTCAAGGTACCCTCTCAACCCTCTAACTCATTCAAATGCCCGCGTTTACCCCGAAAGCCCCAAATTCCCTCTTATGGCTTTAAACTACACATACGTTGTCCGGGCTTCAAACAAGGGATATCAAGGCATCTATAGCACCTAGGTAGCCTAAGGATACTAGAATTGAAGCCCGAATCCACCCGGATTCGCATTAACCCCAAAAGCCCTAAGTTAAAGTCGGCTATTTTCCATTTTTAGGCGATTTGAGGGCAATTCAAGTGCACGGGGCTATTAGGTTATCTTTACTAGCACCTAAGGCATCTATTTGAAGCATTAAATCAAGCTAATTCGAGCAATTACACAAAACCCTAGAAAAACGTCACTATTCACCCTAAAAATCAAACTAACGATTCTAACCGTTTAAATTGCGAAACGACGGCTCAAATGTGTTCTCTAGCATTCATATAGATGGTATATTAGCATAGATAACAATTACAATGGCATTTAATCATATTTTCAATAAATCAAGAAATGAGCAACTATTTAAAAATGCAAAAACAAGTCGTGAAATCCCTCACCAATGCGCGTAGGAGCTCCTAGGAGGCTAGTAGACACCCTAAACCACTTGCACCTAGCTTGGCTTGGCTTGGAATGAGGATTTGTTGAGCAAAAAAACTCTATTTCTTCTCTAATGCAATTCTCGGATTTGCTACAGTGTTTTCAGCATGCTCTCTTTTTTTTTTTTTTGTTTTGCTAAGTTATGAGCTAATGTGTGTGTTGTGTGAGTTATATATTAAATGGGGCTAAGTTGCTTGCTTAAATGGTTCACTAAATGCGCTTAGTTAGCTTAAAACGAGCCTAGATAGTAAAATGAATGCTAGCTAATTCATTCCCTAAGTTATGTTACGTAACACTATTCATTCAACTACAAAAATTATTTTCTAAACGAGCTCTCCTATCGCCTCTAGCTCAATTGCACATTTTTCCCACTACTTTTACAATTAATATGATTTAATAAAAATGCTAATTCACTAATATAATGCAGTTTAAAAATGGAATGAATAGTGACCAAGAAAGACAACAGGTAAAGCACATAATTTAATGCGCAATTAATGGATGCCACATTTAAAAATGTGTACGGTAGAATCTCGGGCGTCACATCCTCTCCCCCTTAAACAAATTGCGTCCACGCAATTCTTCTTCACAAGGGAACTTCACAACAACTGAAAACCAACTCCGATTACTCGTCATCAGTTGCTAAGCAAGAATACCATATACGAACTCTCGTGGGAGCTCATTAAGAAATCCCAGTAGTATTGCCTGCGAACCTCACGTAATAAGGCCAAATAAAGGCTCCAATAGAGATGCTACTTCGAAATCCAAATAAGAATCCCGCTGGCACGAATACCATAGAAGAATAGAATCCCAACTAACAGTGGCGAGAAAATACCAATAAGAATTTAGAGTACAAATACCGAAGATAATTCCATATAATAAGGCTGATTAGAATCCCAAACTAAGTCTTCCGAGTAATACCAGCAAGAAAATACTAGAAGAATACTCAATAAGAAAACTGAGAGAACGGTCATATAGAAATCCCAAAGGAAGCCATTCATTTCTGACTACTAAGCGTAGAAGAATGCCTTGGAAGAAATCCCAATAACTGAGCTCCGCTTACAACATTCTCATTCCCGCTAATCCACACAACTTGGAGGGCTTGTTGCTAATCACTTCTCTTCAGGGGGAGGAAGAAGTCTTTCTTACCATTTCAACGGGACATGTATGAATGCCAAGATATCACATTTACACATATATGTTTTAAACTATTATGCAAACATGTTTATATAAGAGTTTATGAAACAGTGTAATCATCAAAGTCATTCAAGCACGATAATCAAGTCAAGCATAACACAACTCAATCAAAGACATTCAAATACACACATTACAAGCAACAGTTCAAGCATTTAATAATTCACAAAGTCAATTTGATGCATAACTAGCCACTTTGCTTCACCTTGCACACATTTAGCACGTAACACATAATTATATCACATAGGTGCACACATTCAATACCAGACACACAATCAAACATGCAGGCATACACTTTTAAGACACACACTTAATCAAGCACACACGCAAGGGTTACTACCCGACAGGCCAAGGACCCTGTCCCGGCTTAGAGCTAACTAAGCTCTGATACCACCTGTAATGCCCCGATCCCTCACGAGACCAGAGGCTCTAATAACCATGCTATTCTCAACCCAATACCAAACCCGGTCACAAAATTTTAGGGGAAAAACGGACAGAGTTTCCCCTGTACTATGGACATTCTGAAAACCTGTAAATTCTCAAATAAGGTAACTACAAGGTAAACAAACTTTTCATGGCTAAATATTTAAAGATTCACGGCCATCCGAGCCTTGAAGCAAACAACAGTTCCAAAACCACACAAGCATGCAAGTAACTTGTTTATAATATAGTCTAATAACCATGCCATTCTAGGATAACATTAAAACATACTTAGAGATAAAACATTCTACACTAAGCCATTCACTCCCAAGCATGCAAAGCAACTAGAAATAGAAATATAAGTTATTACAAGCCATAGAATTACCACTGCTACTACATTATCAGACTTCCAGCTTACATATTACTCAAATACATACATGAGCTTTAAGGCCCCAAAATAGATTATACATAGGACAACAAATTCTTCACATAGCAACCAGAAAGCACATCCACCTTAGACAAATATCACACAGCAGCTAAGGCAACTCCACCAACTGTGCCACCTGAAACATATTAGCGAGGTATGATCAACCACTGTTGCCCAGTGAGGGATATAGTCCCGGGGCGTACAATGCAACAGATAATACAGTTATACAACAATATCACTTAGTCAATTTAAGAAACAATGATAACATAAGTAACCACACATTTAAAAGGATACATTTCACATAACCCCTATACACCAATCTTCACTGGTCTTCATTCACGATCCACGAACCACGATCACGATCACGATAAGCCGGCATAACCCCAATCACTCCAGTGGGTGTACTCCGGATGTACCCCAAATCCTACGACCCAACATCCCCTGGCAATCTCCGGACCAGGCGAATGAGGGAATAGGGCACGGAGTTTGAATATCCACCGGCAAGCCCTCTGCCGCCCAGCCGATATTCAACACATCCGCCCCTGACACTATGGTTGCGCAACCACTATGCAATGCACTCAACGATGGCAAGTTAATAGCAATAATATAAGCATTAACACATATGAGGATCAACAAAGTAGGTTGACCTCGTTGCAATTAGGATAGAAGTAAATAAGCAGTTTACAAATGAACATATACCAAATAAGCATAGAATCATACCAAAAGCTCCAAATCAATTTAAAATCACATATAAACACTCAAGAAGTCCTGACATGGGGTTAGAAGTGTGGGACAACTTAAATTGCACCTAAACCCCTTTGTTTTTCGAACTATTTCTCTTCTAAACCAAAGTTAATGATTTCATTTTCAAAGGAAACTCTCCCAGCCTTCTAACTAACCCTCAAAGTACCCTCTCAACGCCCTAACTCATTCAAATGCCCTCGTTTACCCCGAAAGCCCCAAATTCCCTCTTATGGCTTTAAACTACACATACGTTGTCCGGGCTTCAAACAAGGGATATCAAGGCATCTATAGCACCTAGGTAGCCTAAGGATACTAGAATTGAAGCCCGAATCCACCCGGATTCGCATTAACCCCAAAAGCCCCAAGTTAAAGTCGGCTATTTTCCATTTTTAGGCGATTTGAGGGCAATTCAAGTGCACGGGGCTATTAGGTTATCTTTACTAGCACCTAAGGCATCTATTAGAAGCATTAAATCAAGCTAATTCGAGCAATTACGCAAAACCCTAGAAAAACGTCACTATTCACCCTAAAAATCAAACTAACGATTCTAACCGTTTAAATTGCGAAACGACGGCTCAAATGTGTTCTCTAGCATTCATATAGATGGTATATTAGCATAGATAACAATTACAATGGCAGTTAATCATATTTTCAATAAATCAAGAAATGAGCAACTATTTAAAAATGCAAAAACAAGTCGTGAAATCCCTCACCAATGCGCGTAGGAGCTCCTAGGAGGCTAGTAGACACCCTAAACCACTTGCACCTAGCTTGGCTTGGCTTGGAATGAGGATTTGTTGAGCAAAAAAACTCTATTTCTTCTCCAATGCAATTCTCGGATTTGCTACAGTGTTTTCAGCATGCTCTTTTGTTTTTTTTTTGCTAAGTTATGAGCTAATGTGTGTGTTGTGTGAGTTATATATTAAATGGGGCTAAGTTGCTTGCTTAAATGGTTCACTAAATGCGCTTAGTTAGCTTAAAACGAGCCTAGATAGTAAAATGCATGCTAGCTAATTCATTCTCTAAGTTATGTTACGTAACACTATTCATTCAACTACAAAAATTATTTTCTAAACGACCTCTCCTGTCGCCTCTAGCTCAATTGCACATTTTTCCCACTACTTTAACAATTAATATGATTTAATAAAAATACTAATTCACTAATATAATGCAGTTTAAAAATGGAATGAATAGTGACCAAGAAAGACAACAGGTAAAGCACATAATTTAATGCGCAATTAATGGATGCCACATTTAAAAATGTGTACGGTAGAATCTCTGGCGGCACAGCAACCCTAACCAGGGCAAAAAAATTTGAAAAGGGGGTGCAACATGAGGACTTCCCAGGGGGTCACCCATCCTAGTACTACTCTGCCCAAGCATGCTTAACTTCGGAGTTCTGATGGGATCTGGTGCATTAGTGCTGGTATGATCTTACCTGTCATGTTGAGGGCACAATTCCTATATGTGTTAACGGTTCACAGCACCAGCCTAGAGAGATGGCCCATTAAAAAGGCCCAATGGGATTACCGATAACCCATCCGCTTCAACAACGCAGCATCCTCGCAAGATGTGATATCAACACGTTGTAGGGCCCTCTGATGTACCACAAGTTAGGTTGTCGTCCTTTTAACAGCTCACGATGTACGATCCGGGACCCAAAAAAAGAGCAAAACAAGAAAAATGGCCTGAAACAGATGAAAACGTTCGATTTTATGCTCCAAAAAGGGCACAACGAGCAAGCTGGCTGCGACCATTGCAGAGCTCTCAGAGAGCTTTGCAACGGTATGCTGTACATCGCGTAAGTCCTTACGGATCAAAAGTTATGGGCACCGCAGTGACGGAAACCTGGTCACAAACCCTATGCCCTCGGTTTGCGGGCCCGGCCTCTACGTGAAGCGAAGTTTTCTTGCCCAATGTTCTGTGGGATTCGGTAATAGAGATTTGGTGGATAAAGTATCTTGGCAACCCTAACCAAGGCAAGAAAATTGAAAAAGGGGTGCAACACGAGGACTTCCCAGGGGGTCACCCATCCTAGTACTTCTCTCGCCCAAGCACGCTTAACTTCGGAGTTCTGATGGGATTCGGTGCATTAGAGCTGGTATGATCGTACCCGTCATGTTGAGGGCACATTTCCTATATGTGTTAACGGTTCATAGTGCCAACCTAGAGAGATGGCCCATTCAAAAGGCCCAATGGGCTTAACGACAACCCTTGCACTTTAACAACACAGCATCCTCACAAGATGTGATATCGACACGTTGTTCGGCCCTCTGATGTACTGCGAGTCAGGTTGTTGTCCTTTTAACAACTTACGACGTACGATCCGGGATAGAAAAACAGGGCAAAAGAAGAAAAGTGGCCTAAAACTGATGAAATAGTTCGATTTTGGTCTCCAAAAATGGGCACAACAAACAAGCTAGCTGCCCCTGTCGTAGAGCTCTCAGAGTGCTTTGCAATGGTATGTTGTGCGCTGCGTAACTCCTTACGGATCAAAAGTTATGGGCACCGGAGCGATGGAGACCTGGTCACAAACCCTACGCCATCGGTTTGTGGGCTCGGCCTCTACGTGAAGTGAAGTTTTCATGCCCAATGTTCCGTGGGTTTTGGTAATAGATATTTGGTGGATAAAGTATCTTGGCAACCCTAACCAGGGCAAAAAAAATTGAAAAGGGGGTGCAACACGAGGACCTCCCAAGGGGTCACCCATCCTAGTACTACTCTCGCCCTAGCACGCTTAGCTTCGGAGTTCTTATGGGATCCGGTGCATTAGTGCTGGTATGATCGTACCCGTCATGTTGAGGGCACAATTCCTATATGTGTTGACGGTTCACAGTGCCAGCCTGGGGAAATGGCCCATTCAAAAGTGCCAATGGGACGGAAAAACAGAGCAAAAGAAGAAAAGTGGCCTGAAACTGATGAAAACGTTCAATTTTGGGCTCCAAAAATGGGCACAGTGAGCAGTCTAGCTGCCCCTGTCGTAGAGCTCTCATAGAGCTTTGTAACGGTATGCTGTGCACCGCGTAACTCCTTACGGATCAAAAGTTATGGGCATTGGAGTGACGGAGACCTTGTCACAAACCCTACGCCCTCGGTTTGCAGGCCCGGCCTCTACGTGAAACGAAGTTGTCTTGCCCAATGTTCGGTAGGATTTGGTAATAGAGATTTGGGGGATAAAGTATCTTGGCAACCCTAACTAGGGAAAAAAAATGGAAAAGGGGGTGCAACACGAGGACTTCCCAGGGGGTCACCCATCCTAGTACTACTCTCGCCGCCCAAGCACGCTTAACTTCAGAGTTCTGAAGGGTTTCGGTGCATTAGTGCTGGTATGATCACACCCGTTATGTTGAGGGCACAATTCCTATGTGTTAACGGATCACACTGCCAGCCTCGGGAGATAGCCCATTCAAAATGCCCAATGGGCTTAACGACAACCCATCCGCTTCAACAACGCAGCATCCTCGCAATACGTGATATCGACACGTTGTAGGGCACTCTGATGTACCGCGAGTCAGGTTGTCGTCCTTTTAACAGCTGATGACGTACTATCCGGGATGAAAAAAAATGGCAAAAGAAGAAAACTAGCCTGAAACTGATGAAAACGTTCCATTTTGGGCTCCAAAAAGGGCACAGCGAGCAAGTTGGCTACCCCCATCGTAGAGCTCTCAGAGTGCTTTGCAACGGTCTGCTGTGCGCGCCCCGTAACTCCTTACGGATCAAAAGTTTTGGCCCCCGGAGTGACGGAGACTAGGTCACAAACCCTACGTCCTCGGTTTGCGAGCCCGACCTCTACGTAAAGTGAAGTTGTCTTGCCCAATGTTCCGTGGGATTCGATAATAGAGATTTGGTGGATAAAATATCTTGGCAACCCTAACTAGGGAAAAAAAAATTGAAAAGGGTGTGCAGCACGAGGACCTCCCAGGGGGTCACCCATCCTAGTACTACTCTTGCCCAAGAACGCTTAACTTCAGAGTTCTAATGGGATCCAGTGCATTAGTGCTGGTATGATCACACCCGTCATGTTGGGGGTACAATTCCTATATGTGTTAACAGTTCACAGTGCCAGCCTAGAGATATGGCCCATTCAAAAGGCCCAACGGGCGTAACGACAACCAATCCGCTTCAACAACGTAGCATCCTCGCAAGACGTGATATCAAAAACGTTGTAGGGCCCTCTGATGTACCGCGAGTCAGGTTGTCGTCCTTTTATCAGCTCACGAAGTACGATCCGGGACGGAAAAATAGGGCAAAAGAAGAAAAGTGGCTTGAAACTGATGAAAATGTTCGATTTTGGGCTCTAAAAACGGGCATAGAGAGCAAGCTGGCTGTCCCCATCGTAGAGCACTCAGAGAGCTTTGCAACGGTATGCTGTGCGCCGTGTAACTCCTTACGGATCAAAAGTTATGGGCACCGGAGCGACAGAGACATGGTCACAAAACCTACGCCCTCGGTTTGCGGGCCCGACCTCTAAGTGAAGCAAACTTCTCTTGCCCAATGTTCCGTGGGATTCGGTAATAGAGATTTGGCGGATAAAGTATCTTGGCAAACCTAACCTGGGCAAAAAAAATTGAAAAGGGGGTGCAACACGAGCACTTCGCAGGGGGTAACCCATACTAATACTACTCTCGCCCAAGCACACTTAACTTATGAGTTCTGATGGGATTCGATGCATTAGTGCTGGTATGATGGCACCCGTCATGTTGGGGGCACAATTCCTATATGTGTTAACAGTTCACAGTGCCAGCCTAGAGAGATGGCCCATTAAAAAGGCCCAATGGGCTTAACGACAACCCATCCGCTTCAACAACGCAGCATGCTCGCAAGACGTGATATCAAAAACGTTGTAGGGCCCTCTAATGTCCCACGAGTCGGGTTGTTGTCCTTTTACCAACTCACGACGTACGATCCGGGACGGAAAAACATAGCAAAAGAAGAAAAGTGGCACGAAACAGATGAAAACATTCGATTTTGGGCTCCAAAAACTGGCACAACGAGCAAGTTGGCTGCCCCCATCGTAGAGCTCTCAGAGAGCTTTGGAACGGTATGATGTGCGCCGCGTAACTCCTTACGGATCAAAAGTTAGGGGCACCGGAGCGCGGGAGACCAGGTCACAAACCCTACGCCCTCAGTTTGCGGGCCCGGCCACTACGTAAAGTCAAGTTGTCTTGCCCAATGTTTTGTGGGATTCAGTAATAGAAATTTGGTGGATAAAATATCTTGGCAATGCGAACCGAGCCAAAAAAAATTGAAAAGGGGGTGCAACACAAGGACTTCCCCAGGGGTCACCCATCTTAGTACTACTCTCGCCCAAACACGCTTAACTTCGGAGTTCCGATGGGATCCGGTGCATTAGTGCTGGTATAATTACACCTATCATGTTAAGGGCACAATTCCTATATGTGTTAATGGTTCACAGTGCCAGCCTAGAGAGATGGCCTATTCAAAAGGCCCAATGGGCTTAACGACAACCCGTCCGCTTCAACAACATTGCATCCTCACAAGAGGTGATATCGACACGTTTAGGGCCCTCTAATGTCCCGCGAGTCAGGTTGTCGTCCTTTTAACAGCTCACGACGTACGAACCGGACGGAAAAATAGGGTAAAATAAGAAAAGTGGCCAGAAACTAAAGAAAACGTTCGATTTTGAGCTCTAAAAATGGGCATAGCGAGCAAGCTGGCTGCCCCAGTCGTAGAACCCTTAGAGAGCTTTGTAACGGTATGCTGTGCGTCGCGTAACTCCTTACAGATCAAAAGTTATAGGCACCGGAGCGACGGAGACCTGGTCACAAACCCTACGCCCTCATTTTACGGGCCCGGCCTCTACGTGAGCGAAGTTGTCTTGCCCAATGTTCCGTGGGATTCGGTAATAGAGATTTGGTGGATAAAGTATCTTGGCAACACTAACTAGGGCAAAAAAAATTGAAAAGGGGGTGCAACACGAGGACTTCTCAGGGGGTCACCCATCCTAGTACTACTCTTGCCCAAGCATACTTAACTTCGGAGTTCTAATGGGATCCGGTGCATTAGTGCTGGTATGATCGCACCCGTCATGTTGGGGGCACAATTCCTATATGTGTTCACGGTTCACAGTGCCAGCCTAGAGAGTTGGCCTATTCAAAAGGCCCAATGGGCTTACCGGCAACCCATCCACTTCAACAACGCAGCATCCTCGCAAGACGTGATATCAAAATCGTTGTACGGCCCTCTGTTGTCCCGCGAGTCAAGTTGTCGTCCTTTTAACAACTCACGACGTACGATCCGGGACGAAAAAACAGAGCAAAAGAATAAAAGTGGCCTCAAACTGATGAAAATGTAGGATTTTGGGCTCCAAAAAGGGGCACAGAGAGCAAGCTGGCTACCCCCGTCGTAGAGCTCTCAGAGAGCTTTTCAACGGTATACTGTGCACCGCGTAACTCCTTACGGATCAAAAGTTATGGTTACCGGAGCGACGGAGACCTGGTCACAAACCCTACGCCCTCGGTTTGCGAGCCCGGCCTCTGCGTGAAGCGAAGTTGTCTTGCCCAATGTTCTGTGGCATTTGGTAATAGAGATTTGGTGGATAAAGTATCTTGGAAACCCTAACCAGGGCAAAAAATATTGAAAAGGGGGTGCAACACGAGGACTTCCTAGGGGGTCACCCATCCTTGTACTACTCTCTCCCAAGAACGCTTAACATTGGAGTTCTGATGGGATCCGTTGCATTAGTGCTGGTATGATCGCACATATCACGTTGAGGACACAATTCCTATATGTGTTAATGGTTCACAGTGCCAGCCTAGAGAGATGGCCCATTCAAAAGGCCCAATAGGCTTAACGACAACCCATCCACTTCAACAACGTAGCATCCTCACAAGAGGTGATATCGACACGTTGTAAAGCCCTCTGATGTCCGGCGAGTCAAGTTATCATCCTTTTAACAGCTCACGACGTACGATCCGGACGGAAAAATAGGGTAAACTAAGAAAAGTGGCCTGTAACTGATGAAAATGTTCGATTTTGGGCTCTAAAAATGGGCACAGTGAGCAAGCCGGCTGCCCCCGTCGTAGAGCTCTCGGTGAGCTTTGTAACGGTATGATGTGCGCCGTGTAACTCCTTATGGATCAAAAGTTAGGGGAACCGGAGCGACAGAGACCTAGTCACAAACCCTACGACCTCAGTTTGCGGGCCTATCCTCTACCTGATGCGAAGTTGTCTTGCCCAATGTTTTGTGGGATTCGGTAATAGAGATTTGGTGGTAAAGTATCTTGGCAACCCTAACCAAGGCAAAAAAAATCGAAAAGGGGGTGCAACACGAGGACTTCCCAGGGGGTCACCCATCCTAGTACTACTCTAGCCCAAGCACGCTTAAATTCTGTGTTCTGATGCGATCCAGTGCATTAGTGCTGGTATGATCGCACCCGTCATGTTGAGAGCACAATTACTATATGTGTTAACGGTTCACAGTGCCAGCCTAGAGAGATGGCCCATTCAAAAGGCCCAATGGGCTTAACGACAACCCATCCACTTCAACAACGCAGCATCCTCGTAAGACGTGATATCGATACGTTGTAGGGCTCTCTGATGTACCGCGAGTCAGGTTGTCGTCCTTTTAACAGCTCACGACGTACGATGCAAAACGGAAAAATAGGGTAAAAGAAGAAAGGTGTCCTGAAACTGATGAAAACGTTCAATTTTGGTCTCCAAAAAGGGGCATAGCGAACAAGCTGGTTGCCCCCGTCATAGAGCTCTCAGAGAGCTTTGTAACGGTATGATGTGCGCTGCGTAACTCCTTACTGATCAAAAGTTATGGGCAACGGAGCGACGGAGACTTGGTCACAAACCCTACGCCCTCGATTTGCGGGCCCGGCCTCTACGTGAAGCGAAGATTTCTTGCCCATTCTTCCGTGGGATTTTGTATTAGAGATATGGAGGATAAAGTATCTTGGCAAAGCTAACCAGGGCAAAAAAAATTGAAAAGGGGGTGCAACACAAGGACTTCCCTGGGGGTCAGCCATCCTAGTACTACTGTTGCCCAACCACGCTTAACTTCAAAGTTCTGATGGGATCTGTTGCATTAGTGCTGGTATGATCGCACCTATCATGTTGAGGGCATAATTCCTATATGTGTTAATGGTTCACAGTGCTAGCCTAGAGAGATGGCCCATTCAAAAGGCCCAATAGGCTTAAGGACAACCCATCCGCTTCAACAACATAGCATCCTCGCAAGAGGTGATATCGACACGTTGTAGGGCCCTCTGATGTCCCGCGAGTCAGGTTGTCGTCCTTTTAACAGCTCACGACGTACGATACGGACCGAAAAATAGGGTAGAATAAGAAAAGGGGCCTGAAACTGATTTAAACGTTCGATTTTGGGCTCTAAAAATGGGCACAGTGAGCAAGCTGGCTGCCCTCGTCGTAGAGCTCTCAGAGAGCTTTATAACGGTATGCTGTGCGCCGCGTAACTCCTTACGGATCAAACGTTAAGGGCACCGGAGCGACGGATACCTGGTCATAAACCCTACGCCCTCGGTTTACGGGCCCGGCCTCTACGTGAAGCGAAGTTGTCTTGCCCAATGTTCCGTGGGATTCAGTAATAGAGATTTGGTGGATAAAGTAGCTTGGCGGCCCTAACCAAGGCAAAAAAAACTGAAAAAGGGGGGCAACAAGAGGACTTCCCAGGCGGACACCCATCCTAGTACTACTCTAGCCCAAGCACGCATAACTTCGGTGTTCTGATGGGATCCAGTGCATTAGTCCTGGTATGATCACACCCGTCACGTTGAGGGCACAATTCCTATATGTGTTAAAGGTTCACAGTGCCAGCCTAGAGACATGGCCCATTCAAAACTCCCAATAGGCTTAACGACAACCTATCCGCTTCAATAACGCAGCATCTTAGCAAGACGTGATATCGACATGTTGTAGGGCCCTCTGATGTACCGCAAGTCAGGTTGTTATCCTTTTAACAGCTCACGACGTACGATCCGGGACAGAAAAATAGGGTAAAAGAAGAAAAGTGGCCTGAAACTAATGAAAACATTCAATTTTGGGCAACAAAAAGGGAAAAGCAAGCAAGCTGGCTGCCCCCGTAGTAGAGCTCTCAGAGAGCTTTGCAACGGTGTACTTTGCGCTGCGTAACTCCTTACGGATCAAAAGTTATGGACACCGGAGCGACGGAGACCTGGTCACAAACCCTACGCGTTAGGTTTGCTGGCCCGACCTCTACGTGAAGTGAAGTTGTCTTGCCCAATGATCCGTGGGATTCGTTAATCGAGATTTGGTGGATAAATTATCTTGGAAACCCTAACCAGGGCAAAAAAAATTGAAAAGGGGGTGTAACACGAGGACCACCCAGGGGGTCACCCATCATAGTAGGACTCTTGTCTAAGCAATCTTAACTTCAGAGTTCTGATGGGATCCGGTGCATTAGTGCTGGTATGATCGCACCCGTCATGTTGGGGGCACAATTCCTATATGTGTAACGGTTCACAGTGCCAGCCTAGAGAGATGGCCCATTCAGAAGGCCCAATGCGCTTAACGACAACCCATCCACTTCAATAACGCAGCTTCCTCGCAAGACGTGATATCAACACGTTGTCGAGCCCTCTAATGTACCGCGAGTCAAGTTGTCGTCCTTTTAGTAGCTCACGACGTACGATTCGGGATGAAAAAATCGAGCAAAAGAAGAAAAGTGGCCTCAAACTGATGAAAATGTGCGATTTTAGGCTCTAAAAACGGGCAAAGCGAGCAAGCTGGCTGCCCCCGTCGTAGAGCTCTCAGAGAGCTTTGCAATGGTATGCTGTGCGCCACGTAACTCTTTACGGATCAAAAGTTATAGTTACTGGAGCAACGGAGACCTGGTCATAAACCCTACGCCATCGGTTTGCCGGCCCAGCCTCTGCGTGAAGCGAAGTTGTCTTGCCCAAGGTTCCGTGGGATTCGGTAATAGAAATTTGGTGGATAAAGTATCATGGCAACCTTAACCAGGGCAAAAAAAATTGAAAAGGGAGTGCAACACGAAGACTTCCTAGGGGGTCACCCATCCTTGTACTACTCTTGCCCAAGCACGCTTAACATTAGAGTTCTGATGGGATACGTTGCATTAGTCCTGGTATGATCGCACATATCATGTTGAGGACACAATTCCTATATGTATTAATGGTTCACAGTGCCAGCCTAGAGAGATGGCCCATTCAAAAGGCCCAATAGGCTTAACAACAACCCATCCACTTCAACAACGTAGCATCCTCACAACAGGTGATATCGACACGTTGTAGGGCCCTCTGATGTCCGGCGAGTCAATTTATGATCCTTTTAACAGCTCACGACGTACGATCCGGAGGGCAAAATAGGGTAAAAGAAGAAAAGTGGCTTGAAACTGATGAAAATGTTCGATTTTGGGCTCTAAAAATGGGCACAGCGAGCAAGCTGCTGCCCCCGTCGTAGTGCTCTCAGTGAGCTTTGTAACGGTATGATGTGCGCTGCGTAACTCCTTATGGATCAAAAGTTAGGGGCACCGGAGCGACGGAGAGCTAGTCACAAACCCTACGCCCTCGGTTTGCAGGCCCGTCCTCTACGTGAAGCGAAGTTGTCTTGCCCAATGTTCCGTGGGATTCGGTAATAGAGATTTGGTGGATAAAGTATCTTGGCAACCCTAACCAGGGCAAAAAAAATTGAAAAGGGGGTGCACCACGAGGACTTCCCAGGGGGTCACCCGTCCTAGTACTACTCTAGCCCAAGCATGCTTAACTTCGATGTTCTGATGGGATCCAGTGCATTAGTGCTGGTATGATCGCACCCGTCATGTTGAGGGCACAATTCCTATATGTGTTAACGGTTCACAGTGCCAGCCTAGAGAGATGGCCCATTCAAAAGGCCCAATGGGCTTAACGACAACCCATCTGCTTCAACATCGCAGCATCCTAGCAAGACGTGATATCGACACGTTGTAGGGCCCTCTGTTGTACCGCGAGTCAGGTTGTTATCCTTTTAACAGCTCACGACGTACGATCCGGGACAGAAAAATAGGGTAGAAGAAGAAAAGTGGCCTGAAACTAATGAAAACATTTGACTTTGGGCTCCAAAAAGGGCAAAACGAGCAAGCTGGCTGCCCCCGTCGTAGAGCTCTCAGAGAGCTTTGCAACGGTATGCTGTGCGTTGCGTAACTCCATACGGATCAAAAGTTATGGGCACCGGAGCGACGAAGACCTGGTCACAAACCCTACGCCCTAGGTTTGCTGGCCCGACCTCTACGTGAATTGAAGTTGTCTTGGCCAATGTTCCGTGGGATTCGGTAATCGAGATTTGGTGGATAAAGTATCTTGGCAACCCTAACCAGGGCAAAAAAAATTGAAAAGGGGGTGTAACACGAGGACTTCCCAGGGGGTCACCCATCATAGTACGACTCTTGCCTAAGCAAGCTTAACTTCGGAGTTCTGATGGGATCCGGTGCATTAGTGCTGGTATGATCGCACCCGTCATGTTGGGGGCACAATTCCTATATGTGTTAACGGTTCACAATGCCAGCCTAGAGAGATGGCCCATTCAAAAGGCCCAATGGGCTGAATGACAAACCATCCGCTTCAACAACGCAGCATCCTCGCAAGACGTGATATCAAAATCGTTGTACGGCCCTCTGTTGTCCCGCGAGTCAAGTTGTCATCCTTTTAACAACTCACGACATACGATCCGGGACGAAAAAACGGAGCTTAATAAGAATAGTGGCCAGAAACTAATGAAAATGTACGATTTTGGTCTCCAAAATGGGGCACAGCGAGCAAGCTGGCTACCCTCGTAGTAGAGCTCTCGGAGAGCTTTGCCACGGTATGTTGTGCACCGCGTAACTCCTTACGGATCAAAAGTTATAGTCACCGGAGCGACGGAGACCTGGTCACAAACCCTACGCCCTCGGTTTGCGAGCCCGGCCTCTGCGTGAAGCGAAGTTGTCTTGCCCAATATTCCGTGGGATTCGGTAATAGGGATTTGGTGGATAAAGTATCTTGGCAACCCTAACCAGGGCAAAAAATATTGAAAAGGGGGTGCAACACGAGGACTTCCTAGGGGGTCACCCATCCTTGTACTACTCTCGCCCAAGCACGCTTAACATTGGAGTTCTGATGGGATACGTTGCATTAGTGTTGGTATGATCGCACATATCATGTTGAGGACACAATTCTTATATGTGTTAATGGTTCACAGTGCCAGCCTAGAGAGATGGCCCATTCAAATGGCCCAATAGGCTTATCGACAACCCACCCACTTCAACAACTTAGCATCCTCGCCAGAGTTGATATCGACACGTTGTAGGGCCCTCTGATGTCCGGCGAGTCAAGTTATCGTCCTTTTAACAACTAACGACGTACGATCCGGAGGGAAAAATAGGGTAAAATAAGAAAAGTGGCCTGAAACTGATGAAATGTTCGATTTTGGGCTCTAAAAATGGGCACAGTGAGCAACCCGGCTGCCCCCGTCGTAGAGCTCTCTGTGAGCTTTGTAACGGTATGATGTGCACCGCGTAACTCTTTATGGATCAAAAGTTAGGGGAACCGGAGCGACGGAGACCTAGTCACAAACCTACGACCTCGGTTTGCGGGCCCGTCCTCTACCTGATGCGAAGTTGTCTTGCCCAATGTTTCATGGGATTCGGTAATAGAGATTTGGTGGTAAAGTATCCTGGCAACCCTAACCAGGCCAAAAAAAATTGAAAAGGGGGTGCAACACGAGGTCTTCCCAGGGGGTCACCCATCCTAGTACTACTCTAGCCCAAGCACGCTTAAATTTGGTGTTCTGATGGGATCCAGTGCATTAGTGCTGGTATGATCGCACCCGTCATGTTGAGGGCACAATTACTATATGTGTTAACGGTTCACAGTGCCAGCCTAGAGAGATGGCCCATTCAAAAGGCCCAATGGGCTTAACGACAACCCATCCACTTCAAGAACGCAGCATCCTCGTACGACGTGATATCGATACGTTGTAGGGCTCTCTGATGTACCGCGAGTCAGGTTGTCATCCTTTTAACAGTTCACGACGTACGATCCGTAACGGAAAAATAAGGTAAAATAAGAAAAGTGGCCTGAAACTGATGAAAACGTTCGATTTTGGTCTCCAAAAATGGGCATAGCGAACAAGCTGGTTGCCCCCGTCGTAGAGCTCTCAGAGAGCTTTGCAACGGTATGCTGTGCGGTGCGTAACTCCTTACGGATCAAAAGTTATGGGCAACGGAGCGACGGAGACCTGGTCACAAACCCTACGCCCTTGATTTGCGGGCCCAGCTTGTACGTGAAGCGAAGTTTTCTTGCCCAATGTTCCGTGGGATTTGGTAATAGAGATATGGAGGATAAAGTATCTTGGCAATGCTAACCTGGGCAAAAAAAATTGAAAAGGGGGTGCAACATGAGGACTTCCCAGGGGGTCACCTATCCTAGTACTACTCTCGCCCAAGCACGCTTAACTTCGAAGTTCTGATGGGATCCATTGCATTAGTGCTGGTATGATCGCACTTATCATGTTGAGGGCACAATTCCTATATGTGGTAATGGTTCACAGTGCCAGCCTAGAGAGATGGCCCATTCAAAAGGCCCAATGGGCTTAACGGCAACCCATCCGCTTCAACAACGTAGCATCCTCGCAAGTGGTGATATCGACACGTTGTAGGGCCCTCTGATGTCCCGCGAGTCAGGTTGTCGTCCTTTTAACAGATCACGACGTACGATCCGGGATGAAAAAACATAGCAAAAAAAGAAAAGTGGCCAAAAACTGATGAAAACGTTCGATTTTGGGTTCCAAAAAGGGGCACGGAGAGCAAGTTGGCTGCCCCCATCGTAGAGCTCTCAGAGAGCTTTGCAACGGTATGCTGTGCACCGCGTAATTCCTTACGGATCAAAAGGTATGGTCACCGGAGCGACGGAGACCTGCTCACAAACCCTACGCACTCGGTTTGCAGGCCCGGCCTCTACGTGAAGCGAAGTTTTCTTGCCCAATTTTCCGTGGGATTCGGTAATAGAGATTTGGTGGATAAAGTATCTTGGCAACCCTAACCAGGGCAAAAAAATAGAAAAGGGGGTGCAACACGAGGACTTCGCAGGGGGTCACCCATCCTAGTACTACTCTCGCCCAAGCACGCTTAACTTCGGAGTTCTTATGGGATCCGGTGCATTAGTGCTGGTATCATCGCACCCCTCATATTGATGGCACAATTCCTATATTTGTTAACGGTTCACAATGCCAGCCTAGAGAGATGGCCTATTCAAAAGTCCCAATGGGCTTAACGACAACCCATCCGCTTCAACAACGCAGTATCCTTGCAAGACGTGATATCGACACGTTGTAGGGCCCTCTGATGTCCCGCGAGTCAGGTTGTCGTCCTTTTAATAGCTCACGACGTACGATCCGGGACGGAAAAACATTGCAAAAGAAGAAAAGTGGCCTGAAACTGATGAAAATGTTTGATTTTGGTCTCCAAAAATGGGCACATCGAGCAAGCTGGCTACCCCTGTCGTAGAGCTCTCAGAGAGCTTTGCAACGGTATGATGTGCGTTGCGTAACTCCTTATGGATCAAAAGTTATGGGCACATGAGCGACGGAGACCTGGTCACAAACCCTACGCCCTCGGTTTACGAGCCCGGCCTCTACGTGAAGCGAAGTATTCTTGCCCAATGTTTCACGCCCCAACCCAGCCTATAAAGGTTAGACTAGGGTATGATCTAAACATTCAAGTCCTTTCAAGTACTTAATCGTTCAAGAAGGTTTAGCACTTAACGTTTTATCCTAGACTCCAAAATTTTTCGAAAAACCGGCAGCATAACGGTTGTAATTGGGCTCTTTGGTTTGGCCTAATTCTCTAAACGCCTCAATTATTCCAATCATTAATCCAATTCCATTAAGGACTCCTATTTGTCCCCAACCGATTTGCCTACTAGTTTATCTTGAAAGTCTCGTTTGGTTAATAAGCCTAACATGATAACTATGTCCCGTTTATTTGTCAATTTCCTATCATGCAAGTACCTATTATTCTTTAGTTTGCAAATGAGCACCTAAGTGAAATTAGGTAGAATTAACTTAGTTGATTGTTCATCTAGTGGTTTGAATGCCTACGATAACTACTAATTAAGAAAACGAAAGCAAACAACCAAATAAAAGTTCGTCCGGTTATAGATAGTACAATCCAAGAATTAGACCCAAATTACAACGGGGTCATTTACATCAATAAAATGAATAGTTTGCAATCAAACACAACATCCATATAGCAACTACTTTCAGGCAAAGCACAAAAGCACGTAGGGACAGGCAATCACTCCAAGGAATCATCGTTAGGCACATCGTCCTCGAGTACCTGTTCTTGATCTTCTTCACCTGAGATGATAAAAGAGGGTGAGTCCTTATGAACTCAGCGAGGGGGAACGAGAAATAGGTTTTGAAACTCATTTTCCAGTTCCACTTATAAAAACTCATTTTTTTGAAACATGTCACGTATTACAAATAATAAGGTACGCAAATATATGAAACAAATCGAGTAACGGATACAAAGTAAGGGAACAGAAATACCAGTCTTTCCTCCCCGAGGTTCTCTAGGAACCAAGCGAGAGTACTTACATATAAGTACAGGAACAGGAATACCAGTCTTTCCTCCCCGAGGTTCTCTAGGAACCAAGCGAGAGTACTTATACACATAGTAAAAATGATACGGTGAGCATTTGCTCTCAATATCAATTTCGATTCATTTGGTGCGGCCGACTTCAATAATCCACTTATCGCTCCCAATTGGGTGTACTCCGGATGTACCCCGAAACCTACGACCCAACTCTCCGAGGGTGGAATGCCAAGCGAGAGAGGGAATTGGACCATGGTAGTCACGGGAGCACCGGCAAGCCCTATGCCGCCCGGCGTTCGTGAAATGCTACCATGCCACAATGAAAGGTTGCAACCTCGTATGCAATGCACATTTATAACATTTAACATATCACATTAGGAGGACAACAAAGTAGGTTGCCTCCGAGCAAGTATATGATCACATTTTGACATATTGGCATATAAGGCGTTGTAAGAACATATAATCATTTCATATATCCATTTGAAAGCAATTAAACTTTAACGGGCAGCCAAGTAATCATGTTCAAATAAACCATTGAATATCTTTTAACAATTCACATTAGGAGGACAACAAAGTAGGTTGCTTCTGAGCAATTTCAAGATCACATATTGCCAAGTAAACGAACGAGGCATGCTTGACATGAAATTTCACTTTGTAGAACACATAGAGTCATATGAACATTAAACGGGCAGCCATGTAACACATGCAAGTCAAGCCATATAACTCATTTCGAAGTCCACGTAATCAAGTGATACGATTATTCAACATGCAACAACATCTACGTGGGTTCGGATGCAAGAAAAGCCTATTTGTCAACATGCAATGATCAAAATTACATTTAAGCTTATAAGACATTTACGGGCAGCCCACTAAGCATATAATTTCCACACAATATCCAAATGATCAACACTTAGCAAGACTACCTAGTCATTAGGGTTTCCGTTTCATGCTTAACCATGTGATTAAACCCTAAGTCAACTCAAGTTCATTCACAAGTCATGCATCATTCAATTAAAACATCCTCAAGTACTCAAAACAGTCCACACAACATCCCAACACCACAATTCCAAGCAATTAGCACCACAAGAGAGGTCACAACAATTTTCCAAGCATATAACTAAGGGAAACCTCTACTGCAAGAGACTATTTTCTCACAATCAATAGGATAATCAAACAATCTCCAAATCTAGTGAATAAGTTTTCAAATCAAATCTTAAGAAGTTAACTAAAATCAGAAACAAACCTTGCATCAATTGGAGTTCGGGATCATTAGATATAGCCGAAACAGTGGAATAGCACAAAACTGTCCAGATTTGCACACATTTCGATAATTGACGTTTTTGAGGTCCTTAGGGTCCGTTTTAGCCTTGGTCCATTTCTGACAAAATTGTCCAGAACTGAAAAATCTAGCTACACACCAAATTTCATGCCATTTTGACATTATTTACAAAGTCAAATATGGTTTGTTCCACAAGGTCAGTGCATCTGCCAAAACCTGCTTCAGTTTTCCAGATTTCCAGATTTGGTCACATTTTAAAGATTTTCCATTTTGAGGACCTTAGAGTCAAAATTAGCTTCGGCCTATTTCTGGAAAAATGTTCAAAACCGTCCAAAATAGTCACCTACCAATTTTCAAGCATTTTTAACATCATTTGCCTAGCTAAACTTACCTCGAACAGACTGGTCAGAGAGCTGTCAACAATTTTGACTTCACCTAGCATCATTTTCAAGCCAAGATCTTGCCATGCATTGTTGTTTAAGCTTATGAATGACCATATAGCTCAAGTGCAGAAGCAAATACACACATTTATGAGCATGCATGTGAATTTTTGAAGAGTTTTCAAAAGGTTTTAACCCTCACCTTAGCAATCAACCCAAAAAATGCTCAAAACCTTGTTGAAGCTCAAATCTCTTCTTCTTCTTGCTTAGCCGAGATTCCAACTAGCTTTTCTCTATTTTTCCTAGCTTAGTGATCAATCTCTTAGCACATGCATGAGGTTAGAACAAGAATAAAAGAAATGGAAGCTTAAAAACTCACCAAGGCCGAAAATGGTGACTCAAAATGCTTGCATGTGTGTTTCTTGCATCCTAGCTTGCTTGGGTGAGTTTCTTTGCTTGTGGTTTGTCTTGATGCACCATAGGATGATGAAGATGAGCTAAGAGGTGGAGAGAACTCAGCCAAAACCGAAATGGAGAGAGAGAGTGAGAGGGAGAGAGAGAAAATGTGAGCAAAGTGAGAGAAATGAGAGAAAAATGAGGCTTTTGCAAAAGTTGATGCATATGTTGGCCTTGGGCATGCAAAAATTCAGATTTGTGTCATCTTTTGAATTGTTTTAACATGTGTGTAAGAGAATGTTGGGTATTTAGGGATTTTAGGTAGAATAGAATATAGGATATGTTTAGAGGTTTGTGAGATTTTGTCTTGTAGTGAGTTTAAATTATAATATTTAGGTGTTAGTGGATTTTGTAGAGATTTGAATTAGGATTAAAATATTAGTTAGTGGAGTTGTAGGATTATTTAATAGTCTAGTGCTTTGTGTAGGATTCTTTATTGATTAACGTACGGGCACGCTTTCCTAGGTCTAGGGGACGTACTACGAGACACACATAAAAAATAATACGGGACACGAATCATGAGATAGACACGAACTACGAGGTAAGGCACGTACTTCAAGACTAATGCACGCAATCCTAGGTGAATGCACGTAAACCAATGCAAGGCACGAAATTCAGGGTAATGCACACAAATCGAGGGACAACTCTTAAACCTAGGTTAAGGTATGCAGTTCAAGGTTAGGGCACACAAAATGAGCTAACATACGTACATCGAGGATAAGGCACGTATTTCTAGGTACCGCACGTGAGTCAGGAATTAGGGCACACTATTCTAGGTCAAGGCACCTATGACGAGGTATGCACAAAAACCAAGATAGGACACGTCATCCAAGGTCGGTCATTTAATTTTAGGTCTAAGGCACGCAAATCGAGGTAGGACACGTTATTCGGGGTTGGGCCTCACACAATGTTTCCTGGGATTTGGTAATAGAGATATGGTGGATAAAGTATCTTGGCAACGCTAACCTGGGCAAAAAAAATTGAAAAGGGGGTGTAACACGAGGACTTCCCAGGGGGTTACCCATCCTAGTACTACTCTGGCCCAAGCACGCTTAACTTCGAAGTTCTGATGGGATCCGTTGCATTAGTGCTGGTATGATCGCACCTTTCATGTTGTGGACACAATTCCTATATGTGTTAATGGTTCACAGTGCCAGCCTAGATAGATGGCCCATTCAAAAGGCCCAATGGGCTTAACGACAACCCATCTGCTTCAACAACGTAGCATCCTCGAAAGAGGTGATATCGACACGTTGTAGGGCCCTCTGATGTCCCGCGAGTCAGGTTGTCGTCCTTTTAATAGCTCACGATGTACGATCCGGACAGAAAAATAGGGCAAAATAAGAAAAGTGGACTGAAACTGATGAAAACGTTTGATTTTGGGCTCTAAAAATGGGCACAGCAAGCAAGCTGGTTGCCCCCGTCGTAGAGCTCTCAGAGAGCTTTGTAACGGTATGCTGTGCGCCGCGCAACTCCTTACAGATCAAAAGTTAGGGGCACCGGATCAACGGAGACCTGGTGACAAACCCTACGCCCTCGGTTTACGGGCCCAGCCTCTATGTGAAGCGAAGTTGTCTTGCCCAATGTTCCGTGGGATTCGGTAATAGAAATTTGGTGGATAAAGTGTCTTGGCAACCCTAACTAGGGCAAAAAAATTTGAAAAGGGGGTGCAGCACGAGGACTTCCCAGGCGGATCACCCATCCTAGTACTACTCTAGCCCAAGCATGCCTAACTTCTGTGTTCTGATGGGATCGGGTGCATTAGTGCTGGTATGATCGCACCCGTCATGTTTAGGGTACAATTCCTATATGTCTTAACAGTTCACAGTGCCAGCCTAGAGAGATGGCCCATTCAAAATGACCAATGGGCTTAACGATAACCCATCCGCTTCAACAACGCAGCATCCTAGCAAGACGTGATATCGACACGTTGTAGGGCCCTCCGATGTACCACGAGTCAGGTTGTTATCCTTTTAACTCTCACGACGTACGATCCGGGATGAAAAAATAGGGTAAAAGAAGAAAAGTGACCTGAAATGGATGAAAACTTTCAATTTTGGGCTCCAAAAAGGGCACAGGGAGCAAGCTGGCTGCCCCCGTCGTAGAGCTCTCAGAGAGATTTGCAACGGTATGCTGTGCGCCGCGTAACTCCTTACGGATCAAAAGTTATCGGCATCGGAGCGACGGAGACCTGGTCACAAACCCTACGCCCTCGGTTTGCGGGCCCGGCCTCTACGTGAAGCGATGTTTTCTTGCCCAATGTTCTGTGAGATTTGGTAATAGAGATTTGGTGGATAAAGTATCTTGGCAACGCTAACCGGGGCAAAAAAAATTGAAAAGGGGGTGCAACACAAGGACTTCCCAGGGGGTCACCCATCCTAGTACTACTCTAGCCCAAGCACGCAATACTTCGGTGTTCTGATGGGATCCAGTGCATTAGTGCTGGTATGATCGCACCCGTCATGTTCAGGGAACAATTCTTATATTTGTTAACGGTTCACAGTGCCAGCCCAGTGAGATGGCCCATTCAAACGGCCCAATGGGCTTAACGACAACCCATCCACTTCAACAATGCAGCATCCTCGCAAGAGGTGATATCGACACGTTGTACGGCCCTCTGATGTACCGCGAGTCAGGTTGTCGTCCTTTTAACAGCTCACGACGTACGATCCGGGACGAAAAAACAGGGCAAAAGAAGAAAAGTGGCCTAAAACTGAAGAAAATGTTTGATTTTGGGCTCTAAAATGGGCACAGCGAGCAAGCTGGCTGCCCCCGTCGTAGAGCTCTCAGAGAGCTTTGCAATGGTATGCTGTGCGCCGCGTAACTACTTCCAGATCAAAAGTTATGGGCACCGGAGCGACGAAGACCTGGTCACAAACCCTACACCCTCGGCATGCGGGCCCGGCTTCTACGTGAAGCGAAGTTTTATTGCCCAATGATCCGTGGGATTTGGTAATAGAGATTTGGTGGATAAAGTATCTTGGCAACCCTAACCAGGGCAGAAAAATTGAAATAGGGGTGCAACACGAGGACTTCCCAAGGGGTCACCCATCCTAGTACTACTCTCGTCCAAGCACGCTTAACTTCGGAGTTCTGATGGGATCTGGTGCATTAGTGCTGGTATGATAGCACCCGTCTTGTTGAGGGTACAATTCCTATATGTGTTAACGGTTCACAGTCCTAGCCTAGAGAGATGGCTCATTCAAAAGGCCCAATGGGCTTAACGACAACCCATCCGCTTCAACAACACAGCATCCTCACAAGATGTGATATCGACACGATGTAGGGCCCTCTGATGTCTAGCTAGTTAGGTTGTCGTCCTTCTAACATCTCACGACGTATGATCCGGGATGAAAAAACAGAGCAAAAGAAGAAAAGTGGCCTGAAACTGATGAAAACGTTCGATTTTGGCCTCCAAAAATAGGCACAGCGAGCAAGCTGTGCGTTGCGTAACTCCTTACGGATCAAAAGTTGTGGGCACCGGAGCGACGGAGACCTGGTCACATACCCTACGCCCTCGGTTTGCATGCATGGCCTCTATGTGAAGCGAAGTTTTCTTGCCCAATGATCCGTGGGATTTGGTAATAGAGATTTGGTGGATAAAGTATCTTGGAAACGCTAACCATGGCAAAAAAAATTGAAAAGGGGGTGCAACACGAGGACTTCCCAGGGGTCACCCATCTTAGTACCACTCTCGCGCAAGCACGCTTAGCTTCTGAGTTCTGATGGGATCCTGTGTATTAGTGCTGGTATGCTTGCACCCATCATGTTGAGGGCATAATTCTTATATGTGTTAATGGTTCCCAGTGCCAGCCAAGAGAGAAGGCCTATTCAAAAGGCCCAATGGGATTAACGAAAACCCATCTGCTTCAACGACACAGCATCCTCGCAAGATGTGATATCGACATGTTGTAGGGCCCTCTGATGTCCCGCGAGTTAGGTTGTCGTCCTTTTAACAGTTCACGACGTACGATCCGGGATGAAAAAACATAGCAAAAGAAGAAAGTGGCCTGAAACTGATGAAAACGCTCGATTTTGTGCTCCGAAAATGGGCATGGCGAGCAAGCTGGCTGCCCCCATCGTAGACCTCTCAGAGAGCTTTGCAACGGTATGCTGTGCGCCGCGTAACTCCTTACGGATCAAAAGTTATAGGCACCGGAGCGACGGAGACCTGCTCACAAACCCTACGCCCTCGGTTTGCAGGCCTGCCCTTTACGTGAAGCGAAGTTTTCATACCCAATTTTCCGTGGGATTCGGTAATAGAGATTTGGTGGATAAAGTATCTTGGCCACCCAAACCAGGGAAAAAAAATTGAAAAGGGGGTGCAACACGAGGACTTCCCATGGGGTCACCCATCCTAGTACTACTCTCGCCTAAGCACGCTTAACTTCGGAGTTCTGAAGGGATCCGGTGCATTAGTGCTGGTATCATTGCACCCCTCATGTTGAGGGCACAATTCCTATATGTGTTAACGGTTCACAGTGCCGGCCTAGAGATATGGCCTATTCCGAAGACCCAATGGGCTTAACGACAACCCATCTGCTTCAACAACGCAGCATCCTCGCAAGACATGATATCAACACGTTGTAGGGCCCTCTGATGTACCACGAGTCAGGTTGTCGACCTTTTAACAACTCACGACGTACGATCTGGGATGGAAAAACATTGCAAAAGAAGAAAAGTCGCCTGAAACTGATGAAATGTTCAATTTTGGGCTCCAAAAAGGGCACAACGAGCAAGCTGGCTGCCCCCGTCGTAGAGCTCTCAGAGAGCTTTGCAACGGTATTCTGTGCACTGCGTAACTCCTTACGGATCAAAAGTTATAGGCACTGGAGCGATGGAGACTTGGTCACAAACCCTACACCCTTGGTTTGCGGGCCCGACCTCTACGTGAAGTGAAGTTGTCTTGCCCAAAGTTCCATGGGATTCGGTAATAGAGATTTGGTGGATAAAGTATCTTGGCAACCCTAACCAAGGCAAAAAAAATGGACAAGGGTGCGTAACACGAGGACTTTTCAAGGGGTCGCCCATCCTAGTACTACTCTCGCCCAAGCACGCTTAACTTCGGAGTTCAGATAGGATTCGGTGGATTAGTGCTGGTATGATCACAGCCGTCATGTTGAGGGCACAATTCCTATATGTGTTAACGGTTCACAGTGCCAGCCGGGAAAGATGGCCCTTTCAAAAGGCCCAATGGGCTTAACGACAACCCATTCGCTTTAACAACGCAGCATCCTCGTAAGACGTGACATCAACACGTTGTAGGGCCTTTTGATGTACCGCGAGTCATGTTGTCGTCCTTTTAACATCTCACGACGTGCGATCCGAGACGGATAAATAGGGTAAAAGAAGAAAAGTGGCCTGAAACTGAAGAAAACGTTCAATTTTGGGCTCCAAAAATGGGCACACCGAGCAAACTGGCTGCCCCCATCGTAGAGCTCTCAGAGAGCTTTGCAACGGTATACTCTGCGCTGCGTAACTCCTTACGAATCAAAAGTTATGGGCACTAGAGCGACGGAGACCTAGTCAAAAACCCTATTCCCTCGGTTTGTGGTCCCGGCCTCTGCGTGAAGCGAAGTTTTATTGCCCAATGTTCCGTGGGATTTGGTAATAGAGATTTGGTGGAAAAAGTATCTTGGCAACACTAACCAGGGCAAAAAAAATTGAAAAGGGGGTGCAACACGAGAACTTCCCAAGGGGTCACCCATCCTAGTACTACTCTCATCCAAGTTCTGATGGGATCCGGCGCATTAGTGCTGGTATGATAGCCCCCATCATGTTGAGGGCACAATTCCTATATGTGTTAATGGTTCACAGTGCCAACCTAGAGAGATGGCCCATTCAAAAGGCCCAACTGGCTTAACGACAACCCATCCGCTTCAACAACACAGCATCCTCGCAGGAGGTGATATCGACACGTTGTAAGGCCCTCTGATGTCCCGCGAGTCAGGTTGTCATCCTTTTAACTGCTCACGACGTATGATCTGAGACTGAAAAATAGAGCAAAAGAACAAAAGTGGCCTGAAACTGATGAAAACGTTCAATTTTGGGCTCCAAAAATGGGCACAGCGAGCAAGCTGCTGCCCTCGTCATAGAGCTCTGAGAGGGCTTTGCAACGGTATGCTGTGCGCCGCGTAACTTCCTACGGATCAAAAGCTGTGGGCACCGGAGCGACGGTGACCTGGTCACAAACACTACGCCCTCAATTTGCGGGCCCGGCCTCTACGTGAAGCGAAGTTTTCTTGCCCAATTTTTTGTGGGATTCGGTAATAGAGATTTTGTGGATAAAGTATCTTGGCAACGCTAACTAGGGAAAAAAAATTGAAAAGGGGGTGCAACACGAGGACTACCCAGGGGGTCACCTATCCTTGTTCTACTCTAGACCAAGCACGCTTGAATTCGGAGTTCTGATGGGATCCAGTGCATTAGTGCTGGTATGACCGCACCCGTCATGATGAGGGTACAATTCCTATATGTGTTAACGGTTCACAATGCCAGCCTAGAGAGATGGCCCATTCAAAAGGCCCAATGGGCTTAACGACAACCCATCCGCTTTAACAACGCAACATCCTACCAAGACTTGATATCGACACATTGTAGGGCCCTCTTATGTACCGGGAGTTAGGTTTTCGTCCTTTTAACAGCTCACGACGTACGATCCGGGACAGAAAAATAGGGCAAAAGAAGAAAAGTAGCCTAAAATTGATAAAAGCATTCGATTTTGGGCTCTAAAAATAGGCACAACGAGCAAGCTGGCTGCCCCCATCGTAGAGCTCTCAGAGAGCTTTGCAACGGTATGTTGTGCGCCCAGCAACTCCTTACGGATCAAAAGTTATCGGCACCGGAGCGACGGAGACCTGGTCACAAACCCTACGCCCTCGATTTGCGGGCCCGGCCTCTACGTGAAGCGAAGTTTTCTTGCCCAATTTTCTGTGGGATTCGGTAATAGAGATTTTGTGGATAAAGTATCTTGGAAACCCTAACCAGGGAAAAGAAATTGAAAATGGGGTGCAACACGAGGACTTCCCTAGGGGTCACCCATCCTAGTACTACTCTCGCCCAAGCACGGTTAACTTCCGAGTTCTAATGGGATTCGGTGCATTAGTGCTGGTATGATAGCACCCGTCATGTTTAGGGCACAATTCATATATGTGTTAATGGTTCACAGTGCCAGCCTATAGAGATGGCCCATTCAAAAGGTCCAATGGGCTTAACGACAACCCATCTGCTTCAACAACGCAGCATCCACGCAAGACGTGATATCGACAAGTTGTAGGGCCCTCTGATGTCCAGCTAGTTAGGTTGTCGTCCTTTTAACATCTCACGACGTATGATCCGGGACGAAAAAATAAGCAAAAGAAGAAAACTGGCCTGAAACTGATGAAAACGTTCAATTTTCGGCTCCAAAAATGGGCACAACGAGCAAGCTGGCTACCCCCGTCGTAGAGCTCTCAGAGAGCTTTGCAACGGTATGCTTTGCGCCATGTAACTCCTTACGGATCAAAAGGTAGGGGCACCGGAGCGACGGAGACCTGGTCACAAACCCTACGCCCTTGGTTTGCGGGCCCGGACTCTACGTGAAGCGAAGTTGTCTTGCCCAATGTTCCGTGGGATTTGGTAATAGAGATTTGGTGGATAAAGTATCTTGATAACCCTAACCAGGGCAAAAAGAATTGAAAAGGGGGTGCAACACGAGGACTTCCAAGGGGTCACCCATCCTAGTACTACTCTCGCCCAAGCACGCTTAACTTTGGAGTTCTGATGGGATCCGGTGCAATAGTACTGGTATGATAGCACCCGTCATGTTGAGGGCACAATTCCTATATGTGTTAACGGTTCATAGTGCCAGACTAGAGAGATGGCCAATTCAAAAGGCCAAATGGGCTTAACGACAACCCATCTACTTCAACAATGCAGCATCCTCGCAAGACGTGATATCGACACATTGTAGGGCCCTCTGATGTACCGCGAGTCAGGTTGTCGTCCTTTTAACAGCTCCCGATGTACGATCCGGGATGGAAAAACAGCGCAAAAGAAGAAAAGTGGCCTGAAACAGATCAAAATGTTCAATTTTGGGCTCCAAAAATGGGCACATCGAGCAAGCTGGCTACCCTCGTCGTAGAGCTCTGAGAGAGCTTTGTAACGATATGATGTGCGCCGCGTAACTTCTTACGGATCAAAAATGTTGGGCACCGGAGCGACGAAGACCTGGTCACAAACCCTACGCCCTCGATTTGCTGGCCCGGCCTCTACGTGAAGCGAAGTTTTCTTGCCCAATTTTCTGTGGGATTCGGTAATAGAGATTTGGTGGTTAAAGTATCTTGGAAACCCTAACCAGGGAAAAAAAATTGAAAAGGGGGTGCAAAACGAGGACTTCCCAAGGGGTCACCCATCCTAGTACTACTCTCGCCCAAGCACGGTTAACTTCCGAGTTCTAATGGGATTCATTAGTGCTGGTATGATAGCACCCGTCATGTTGAGGGCACAATTCCTATATGTGCTAACGGTTCACAGTGCCAGCCTAGAGAGATGGCCCATTCAAAAGGCCCAATGGGCTTAACGACAACCCATCCGCTTCAACAACACTGTATCTTCGCAAGACGTGATATCAACAGGTTGTAGGGCCCTCTAATGTCCCGCGAGTAAAGTTTTCATCCTTTTAACAGCTCACAACGTACGATCCGGGATGGAAAAACAGGGCAAAAGAAGAAAAGTGGCCTGAATTTGATGAAAACATTCGATTTTAGGCTTTAAAAATGGGCAAAGAGAGAAAGATGGATGCCCCCGTCGTAGAGCTCTCAGGGAGCTTTCAACGGTATGTTGTGCGCTGCGTAACTCTTTACGGATTAAAAGTTATGGGCACCGGAGCGACGGAGACCTGGTCACAAACCCTACACCCTCTGTTTGCGGGCCCGACCTCTACGTGAAACAAATTTTTCTTGCCCAATGTTCCGTGGGATTTGGTAACTGAGATTTGGTGGATAAAGTATCTTGGCAAAGCTAACCAGGGCAAAAAAAATTGAAAAGGGGGTGCAACATGAGGACTACCCAGGTGGTCACCTATACTAGTACTACTCTCGCCCAAGCTTGCTTGACTTCGGAGTTCTGATGGGATCCAGTGCATTAGTGCTGGTATGATCGCACCCGTCATGTTGAGGGCACCATTCCTATATGTGTTAATGATTCACAGTGCCAGCCTAGAGATATGGCCCATTCAAAAGGCCCAATGGGCTTAACGACAACCCATCCGCTTCAGCAACGCAGCATCCTCGCAAGATGTGATATCGACACATTGTAGGGCCCTCTGATATCCCGCGAGTCAGGTTGTTGTCCTTCTAACAGCTCACGACGTACAATCCGGGACGAAAAAATAGGGCAAAAGAACAAAAGTGGCCTGAAACTGATAAAAACATTCTATTTTGGGCTCCAAAAAGAGTACAGCGAGCAAGCTAGCTGCCCCCATCGTAGAGCTCTCAGAGAGCTTTGCAACGGTATGCTGTGCGCCGCGTAACTTCTTACGGATCAAAAGTTTGAGGCGCCGGAGCGACGGACACCTGGTCACTAACCCTACACCCTCGGTTTGCGGGCCCGGCCTCTATGTGAAGCGAAGTTGTCTTGCCCAATGTTCCGTGGGATTCGGTAATCGAGATTTGGTGGATAAAGTATCATGGCAACCCTAACCAGGGCAAAAAAAATTGAAAATAGGGTGCAACACAAGGACTTCCCAGGGGGTCACCCATCCTAGTACTACTCTCGCCCAAGCACGCTTAACTTCGGAGTTCTGAAGGGATCCGGTACATTAGTGCTGGTATGATCACTTCTGTCATGTTGAGGGCACAATTCCTATATGTGCTAACGGTTCACAGTGCCAGCATAGAAAGATGGCCCATTCAAAAGGCCCAATGGGCTTAACGACAACCCATCCGCTTCAACAACGCAGCATTCTCGTAAGACATGATATCGACACGTTGTAGGGACCTCTAACGTACCGCGTGTCAGTTTGTCATCCTTTTAACAGCTCAGGACGTACGATCCGGGACGGAAAAACATGGGAAAAGAATAAAAGTGGTCTGAAACTGATGAAAACGTTCAATTTTGGGCTCCAAAAATGGTCACAGCGAGCAAGCTGTGTACCCCCGTCGTAGAGCTCTCAGAGTGCTTTGCAACGGTATGCTGTGTGCCGCGTAAGTCCTTACGGATAAAAATTTTTGGGCACCGGAGTGACGGAGACGTGGTCACAAACCCTACGCCCTCGGTTTGCGGGCCTGGCCTCTACGTGAAGCGAAGTTGTCTTGCCCAATGTTCTGTGGGATTCGGTAATAGAGATTTGATGGATAAAGTATCTAGGCAACCCTAAGCAGGGCAACTCCTTATGGATCAAAAGTTATGGGCACTAGAGCGACGGAGACCTGGTCACAAACCCTATGCCCTTGGTTTACGGGCTCGGCCTCTACATGAAGCGAAGTTGTCTTGCCCAATGTTCCGTGGGATTCAGTAATAGAGATTTGGTGGATAAAGTGTCTTGGCAACCCTAACCAGGGCAAAAAAAATTGAAAAGGGGGTGCAACACGAGGACTTCCAAGAGGGTCATCAATCCTAGTACTACTCTCGCCCAAGCATGCTTAACTTCGGAGTTCTGATGGGATCCAGTGCATTAGTGCTAGTATGATCGCACCCGTCATGTTGAGGGCACAATTCCTATATGTGTTAACGGTTCATAGTGCCAGCCTAGAGAGATGGCCCATTCAAAAGGCCCAATGGGCTTAACGACAACCCATCTACTTCAACAATGCAGCATCCTCGCAAGACGTGATATCGACACATTGTAGGGCCCTCTGATGTACCGCGAGTCAGGTTGTCGTCCTTTTAACAGCTCCCGATGTACGATCCGGGATGGAAAAACAGCGCAAAAGAAGAAAAGTGGCCTGAAACTGATGAAAACGTTCAATTTTGGGCTCCAAAAATGGGCACATCGAGCAAGCTGGGTACCCTCGTCGTAGAGCTCTGAGAGAGCTTTGCAACGGTATGCTGTGCGCCGCGTAACTTCTTACGGATCGAAAGTGTTGGGCACCGGAGCGACGGAGACCTGGTCACAAACCCTACGCCCTCGATTTGCTAGCCCGGCCTCTACGTGAAGCGAAGTTTTCTTGCCCAATTTTCCGTGGGATTCGGTTATAGAGATTTGGTGGATAAAGTATCTTGGCAACCCTAACCAGGGAAAAAAAATTGAAAAGGGGGTGCAACACGAGGACTTTCCAAGGGGTCACCCATCCTAGTACTACTCTCGCCCAAGCACGGTTAACTTCCGAGTTCTAATGGGATTCATTAGTGCTGGTATGATAGCACCCGTCATGTTGAGGGCACAATTCCTATATGTGCTAACGGTTCACAGTGCCAGCCTAGAGAGATGGCCCATTCAAAAGGCCCAATGGGCTTAACGACAACCCATCCACTTCAACAACGCAGTATCTTCGCAAGACGTGATATCAACACGTTGTAGGGCCCTCTAATGTACCGCATATCAGTTTTTCATCCTTTTAACAGCTCACAACGTACGATCCGGGATGGAAAAATAGGGCAAAAGAAGAAAAGTGGCCTAAAACTGATGAAAACGTTCAATTTTGGACTCCAAAAATAGGCAAAGCGAGCAAGCTGGCTGCCCCCGTAGTAGAGCACTCAGGGAGCTTTCAACGGTATGCTGTGCGCTGCGTAACTCTTTACGGATCAAAAATTATGGGCACCGGAGCGACGGAGACCTGGTCACAAACCCTACACCCTCTGTTTGCGGGCCCGACCTCTACGTGAAACGAAGTTTTCTTGCCCAATGTTCCGTGGGATTTGGTAACCGAGATTTGGTGGATAAAGTATCTTGGCAATGCTAACCAGGGCAAAAAAAATTGAAAAGGGGGTGCAACATGAGGACTACCCAGGTGGTCACCTATCCTAGTACTACTCTCGCCCAAGCCCGCTTGACTTCAGAGTTCTAATGGGATCCGGTGCATTAGTGCTGGTATGATCGCATCCATCATGTTGAGGGCACAATTCCTATATATGTTAATAGTTCTCAGTGCCAGCCTAGATAGATGGCCCATTCAAAAGGCCCAATGGGCTTAACGACAACCCATCCGCTTCAACAACGCAGCATCCACGCAAGACGTGATATCGACACGTTGTAGGGCCCTCTGATGTCCCGCGAGTCAGGTTGTCGTCCTTTTAACAGCTCACGACGTACGATCTGGGACGAAAAAACAGGGCAAAAGAAGAAAAGTGGCCTAAAATTGATGAAAACGTTCGATTTTGGGCTCCAAAAATGGGCAACGCGAGCAAGCTCACTGCACCCATCATAGAGCTCTCAGAGAGCTTTGCAACGGTATGCTGTGCACCGTGTAACTCCTTACGGATAAAAAATTATGGGCACCGGAGCGACGGAGACCTGGTCACAAACCCTACACCCTCGGTTTGCGGGCCCGGCCTCTATGTGAAGCGAAGTTGTCTTGCCCAATGTTCCGTGGGATTCGGTAATCGAGATTTGGTGGATAAAGTATCATGGCAACCCTAACCAGGGCAAAAAAAATTGAAAATGGGGTGCAACACAAGGACTTCCTAGGGGGTCACCCATCCTAGTACTACTCTTGCCCAAGCACGCTTAACTTCGGAGTTCTGAAGGGATCCGGTACATTAGTGCTGGTATGATCACTTCCGTCATGTTGAGGGCACAATTCCTATATGTGCTAACGGTTCACAGTGCCAGCATAGAAAGATGGCCCAATCAAAAGGCCCAATGGGCTTAACGACAACCCATCCACTTCAACAACGCAGCATCCTCGTAAGACATGATATCGACACGTTGTAGGGCCCTCTAACGTACCGCGTGTCAGGTTGTCGTCCTTTTAACAGTTCACGACGTACGATCCGGGACAAAAAAACAGAGCAAAAGAAAAAAAGCGGCCTGAAACTGATGAAAACATTCAATTTTGGGCTCCAAAATTGGGCACAACGAGCAAGCTATTTGCCCCCGTCGTAGAGCTCTCAGAGAGCTTTGCAACGGTATGCTGTGTGCCACGTAACTTCTTACGGATAAAAAGTTTTGGGCACCGAAGTGACGGAGACGTGGTCGCAAACTCTACGCCCTCGGTTTGCGGGCCTGGCCTCTACGTGAAGCGAAGTTGTCTTGCCTAATGTTCTGTGGGATTCGGTAATAGAGATTTGATGGATAAAGTATCTTGGCAACCCTAACCAGGGCAACTCCTTACGGATCAAAAGTTATGGGCACTGGAGCGACGGAGACCTGGTCACAAACCCTATGCCCTTGGTTTACGGGCCCGGCCTCTACATGAAGCGAAGTTGTCTTGCCCAACATTCTGTGGGATTCGGTAATAGAGATTTGGTGGATAAAGTAGCTTGGCTACCCTAACCAGGGCAAAAAAATTTGAAAAGGGGGTGCAACACGAGGACTTCCAAGAGGGTCATCAATCCTAGTACTACTCTCGCCCAAGCATGCTTAACTTCGGAGTTCTGATGGGATCCAGTGCATTAGTGCTAGTATGATCGCACCCGTCATGTTGAGGGCACAATTCCTATATGTGTTAATGGTTCATAGTGCCAGCCTAGAGAGATGGCCAATTCAAAAGGCCCAATGGGCTTAACGACAACCCATCTACTTCAACAATGCAACATCCTCGCAAGACGTGATATCGACACATTGTAGGGCCCTCTGATGTACCGCGAGTCAGGTTGTCGTCCTTTTAACAACTCCCGATGTACGATCCGTGATGGAAAAACAGCGCAAAAGAAGAAAAGTGGCCTGAAACAGATCAAAATGTTCAATTTTGGGCTCCAAAAATGGGCACATCGAGCAAGCTGGCTACCCTCGTCGTAGAGCTCTGAGAGAGCTTTGCAACGATATGCTGTGCGCCGCGTAACTTCTTACGGATCAAAAGTGTTGGGCACCGGAGCGACGAAGACCTGGTCACAAATCCTACGCCCTCGATTTGCTGGCCCGGCCTCTACGTGAAGCGAAGTTTTCTTGCCCAATTTTCCGTGGGATTCGGTAATAGAGATTTGGTGGTTAAAGTATCTTGGAAACCCTAACCAGGGAAACAAAATTGAAAAGGGGGTGCAAAACGAGGACTTCCCAAGGGGTCACCCATCCTAGTACTACTCTCGCCCAAGCACGGTTAACTTCCGAGTTCTAATGGGATTCATTAGTGCTGGTATGATAGCACCCGTCATGTTGAGGGCACAATTCCTATATGTGCTAACGGTTCACAGTGCCAGCCTAGAGAGATGGCCCATTCAAAAGGCCCAATGGGCTTAACGACAACCCATCTGCTTCAACAACGCAGTATCTTCGCAAGACGTGATATCAACAGGTTGTAGGGCCCTCTAATGTACCGCGTGTCAGTTTGTCATCCTTTTAACAGCTCACAACGTACGATCCGGGATGGAAAAACAGGTCAAAAGAAGAAAAGTGGCCTGAAACTGATGAAAACGTTCAATTTTGGACTCCAAAAATGGGCAAAGCGAGCAAGCTGGCTGCCCCCGTAGCAGAGCACTCAGGGAGCTTTCAACGGTATGCTGTGCGCTGCGTAACTCTTTACGGATCAAAAGTTATGGGCACCGGAGCGACGGAGACCTGGTCACAAACCCTACGCCCTCTGTTTGCGGGCCCGACCTCTACGTGAAACGAAGTTTTCTTGCCCAATGTTCCGTGGGATTTGGTAACTGAGATTTGGTGGATAAAGTATCTTGGCAATGCTAACCAGGGCAAAAAAAATTGAAAAGGGGGGGCAACACGAGGACTACCCAGGGGGGCACCTATCCGAGTACTACTCTCGCCCAAGCACGCTTGACTTCGGAGTTCTAATAGGATCCGGTGCATTAGTGCTGGTATGATCGCATCCATCATGTTGAGGGCACAATTCCTATATATGTTAATTGTTCACAATGCCAGCCTAGATAGATGGCCCATTCAAAAGGCCTAATGGGCTTAACGACAACCCATCCGCTTCAGCAACGCAGCATCCGCGCAAGATGTGATATCGACACATTGTAGGGCCCTCTGATGTCCCGCGAGTCAAGTTGGTGTCCTTTTATCAGCTCACGACGTACGATCCAGGATGAAAAAATAGGGCAAAAGAAGAAAAGTGGCCTAAAATTGATGAAAGCGTTCGATTTTGGGGTCCAAAAATGGGCAAAGTGAGCAAGCTTGCTGCCCCCATCGTAGAGCTCTCAGAGAGCTTTGCAACGGTATGCTGTGCGCCGTGTAACTTCTTACGGATCAAAAGTTTGGGGCGCCGGAGCGACGGAGACCTGGTCACTAACCCTACACCCTCGGTTTGCGGGCCCGGCCTCTATGTGAAGCGAAGTTGTCTTGCCCAATGTTCCGTGGGATTCGGTAATCGAGATTTGGTGGATAAAGTATCTTGGCAAACCTAACCAGGGAAAAAAAAATGAAAATGGGGTGCAACACAAGGACTTCCCAGGGGGTCACCCATCCTAGTACTACTCTCGCCCAAGCACGCTTAACTTCGGAGTTCTGAAGGGATCAGGTACATTAGTTCTGGTATGATCACTTCCGTCATGTTGAGGGCACAATTCCTATATGTGCTAACGGTTCACAGTGCCAGCAAAGAAAGATGGCCCATTCAAAAGGCCCAATGGGCTTAACGACAACCCATCCACTTCAACAACGCAGCAACCTCCTAAGACATGATATCAACACGTTGTAGGGCCCTCTAATGTACTGCGTGTCAGTTTGTCATCCTTTTAACAGCTCCCGACGTACGATCTGGGATGGAAAAACAGGGTAAAAGAAGAAAAGTGGCCTGGAACTAATGAAAACGTTCAATTTTGGGCTCCAAAAATGGGCACAGCGAGCAAGCTGGCTGCCCCCGTCGTTGATCTCTCAGAGAGCTTTGCAACGGTATGCTGTGCGCCGCGTAACTCATTACGGATAAAAAGTTACGGGCACCGGAGTGACGGAGATGTGGTCGCAAACCCTACTCCCTCGGTTTGCGGGCCAGGCCTCTACGTGAAGCGAAGTTGTCTTGCCCAATGTTCAGTGGGATTCGGTAATAGAGATTTGGTGGATAAAGTATCTTGCCAACCCTAACCATGGCAACTCCTTACGGATCAAAAGTTATGGGCACCGGAGTGACGGAGACCTGGTCACAAACCCTACACCCTTGGTTTGCGCGCTCGGCCTCTACGTGAAGCGAAGTTGTCTTGCCCAATGTTCTGTGGGATTCAGTAATAGATATTTGGTGGATAAAGTGTCTTGGCAACCCTAACCAGGGCAAAAAAAATTGAAAAGGGGGTGCAACACGAGGACTTCCAAGAGGGTCATCAATCCTAGTACTACTCTCGCCCAAGCACGCTTAACTTCGGAGTTCTGATGGGATCCAGTGCATTAGTGCTGGTATGATCGCACCCGTCATGTTGAGGGCACAATTTCTATATGTGTTAACGGTTCGCAGTCCCAGCCTAGAGAGATGGCCCATTCAAAAGGCCCAATGGGCTTAACGACAACCCATCCGCTTCAACAACGCAGCATCCTCACAAAACTTGATATGGAGACATTGTAGGTCCCTCTGATGTCCCGCGAGTCAGGTTGTCGTCCTTTTAACAGCTCACGACGTTTGATTCGCGATAGAAAAACTGAGTAAAAGAAGAAAAGTGGACTGAAACTAATGAAAACGTTCGATTTTGGGCTCCAAAAACAGGCAAAGCACTGAAAGAGCTTTGCAACGGTATGCTATACGCCGCGTAACTCCTTACGGATCAAATGTTATGGGCACCAGAGCGACGGATACTTGTTCGCAAACACTACGCCCTCGGTTTGCGGGCCCGGCCTCTACGTGAAGCGAAGTTGTCTTGCCCAATGTTCCGTTGGATTCGATAATAAAGATTTGGTGGAAAAGTATCTTGGCAACCCTAACCAAGGCAAAAAAAATTCAAAAGGGGGTGCAACACGAGGACTTCCCACGGGGTCAGCCATCCTAGTACTAGTCTCACCCAGGCACGTTTAACTTCGGAGAACTGATGGGATTCGGTGCATTAGTGCTGGTATGATCACACCCGTCATGTTGAGGGCACAATTGCTATATGTGTCAACGGTTCGCAGTCTCTGCCTAGAGGGATGGCCCATTCAAAAGGCTCAATGGGCTTAACAACAACTCATCCGCTTCAACAACGCAGCATCCTCGCAAGACGTGATATCGACACGTTGTAGGGCCCTCTGATGTCTCGCAAGTCAGGTTGTGATCCTTTTAACAGCTCACGACATACGATCCGGGACGGAAAAATTGAGAAAAAGAAGAAAAGGGGGTTGAAACTGATGACACCATCCGATTTTGGGATCCAAAAATGGGCACAGGCAACAAGTTGGCTGCCCCCGTTGTAGTGCTCTGAGAGAGCTTTGCAACGGTCTGTTGTGCGCCGCGTAACTCCTTACGGATAAAAAGTTATGGGCACCAGAGCGACGGAGACCTGTTCGCAAACCCTATGCCCTCGGTTTGCGAGCCCGGCCTCTACGTGAAGCGAAGTTGTCTTGCCCAATGTTTTATGGGATTCGGTAATAGAGATTTGGTGAATAAAGTATCTTGGCAACCCTAACCAGGGCAAAAAAAATTGAAAAGGGGGTGCAACACGAGGACTTCCCAGGGGGTCACCCATTCTAGTACTACTCTCGTCCAAGCACGCTTAACTTCGTAGTTTTGATGGGATCCGGTGCATTAGTGCTGGTATGATCACACCCGTCATGTTGAGGGCACAATTCCTATATGTGTTAACGGTTCACAGTGCCAACCTGGAGAGATGGCCCATTCAAAAGGCCCAATAGGCTTAACGACAACCCATCTGCTGCAACAACGCAGCATCCTCGCAAGACGTGATATCAATAATGTTGTATGGCCCTCTGTTGTCCCGCGAGCCAAGTTGTCCTCCTTTTAACAGCTCACGACGTATAATCCGGGACGGAAAAATAGTGCAAAAGAAGAAAAGCTGCCTGAAACTGAAGAAAACGTTCAATTTTGGGTTCCAAAAATGGGCACAACGAACAAGTTAGTTGCTCCTGTCGTAGAGCTCTCCGAGAGCTTTGCACCGGTATGCAGTGCGCCGCGTAACTCCATACGGATCAAAAATTATGGGCACCGGAGCGACGGAGACCTGGTCACAAACCCTACAACCTCGGTTTCCTGGCCCAGCCTCTACGTGAAGCTAATTTCTCTTGGCCAATGTTCCGTGGGATTCGGTAATAGAGATTTGGTGGATACATTATCTTGGCAACCCTGACCAGGGCAAAAAAAATTGAAAAGGGGTTGCAACACGAGGACTTCCCAGGGGGTCACCCATCCTAGTACTACTCTCGCCCAAACACGCTTCACTTCAGAGTTCTGATGGGATCCGGTGCATTAGTGCTGGTATGATCGCACCCGTCATGTTGAGGGCACAATTCCTTATGTGATAACGGTTCACAGTCCTAGCCTAAAGAGATGGCCCATTCAAAAGGCCCAATGGGTTTAACGACAACACATCCACTTCAACAACGCAGCATCCTCAGAAGATGTGATATCGACACATTGTAGGGCCCTCTGATGTCCCGCGAGTCAGGTTGTCGTACTTTTAACAAATCACTGCGTATGATCCGGTTCAGAAAAATAGAGCAAAAGAACAAAAGTGGCCTGAAACTGATGAAAACGTTTGATTTTAGGCTCCAAAAATGGGCATAGTGAGCAAGCTAGCTGCCCCCGTCGTAGAGCTCTTAGAGAGCTTTGCAACGGTATGCTGTGCGTTGCGGAACTCCTTACGGATCAAAAGTTATGGGTACCGGAGCGACGGAGACCTGGTCACAAACCCTACGACCTCGGTTGGCGGGCCCGACATCTATGTGAAGCGAAGTTGTCTTGCCCAATGTTCTGTGGGATTCAGTAATAGAGATTTGGTGGATAAAGTATCTTGGCAACAATAACCAGGGCAAAACAAATTGAAAAGGGGGTGCAACATGGGGACTTCCCAGGGGGTCACCCATCCTAGTACTACTCTCGCCCAAGCACACGCTTAACTTCGGAGTACTGATGGGATCCGGTGCATTAATGCTGGTATGATCGCACCTGTCAAGTTGAGGGCACAATTCCTATATGGGTTAACGGTTCACAGTGCCAGCCTAGAGAGATCGCTCATTCAAAAGGCCCAATGGGCTTAACGACAACCCATCCGCTTCAACAATGCAGCATCGTCGCAAGACATGATATCGACACATTGTTGGGCCCTTTGATGTCCTGCGAGTCAGGTTGTCCTCTTTTTAACAGCTCATGACGTACGATCCGGGACAAAAAAACAGAGCAAAAGAAGAAAAATGGCTTGAAACAGATGAAAACATTCTATTTTGAGCTCCAAAATCGGGCCCAGAGAGCAAGTTGGCTACCCCTGTCGTAGAGCTCTCAGAGAGCTTTGCAATGGTATGCTGTGCGCCGCGTAACTCCTTACGGATCAAAAGTTATGGGCACCGGAGCGACGGAGACCTGGTCACAAACCCTACGCCCTCGGTTTGCGGGCCCGGCCTCTACGTTACGCGAAGTTGTCTTGCCCAATATTCCATGGGATTCGGTAATAGAGATTTGGTGGATAAAGTATCTTGGCAACCCTAGCCAGGGAAAAAAATTGAAAAGCGGTGCAACACGAGGACTTCCCAAGGGGTCACCTATCCTAGTACTACTCTCGCCCAAGCATGCTTAACTTTGGAGTTCAGATGGGATCCGGTGCATTAGTGCTGGTATGATCACACCCGTCATGTTGACGGCACAATTCCTATATGTGTTAACGGTTCACAATGCCAGCCTAGGGAGATAGCCCATTCAAAAGTCCCAATGGGCTTAACGACAACCCATCCGCTTCAACAATGCAGCATCCTCGCAAGACGTGATATCAACACATTGTAGGGCCCTTTGATGTCCTGCGAGTCAGGTTGTCCTCTTTTTAACAGCTCATGACGTACGATCCGGGACGAAAAAATAGAGCAAAAGAAGAAAAGTGGCTTGAAACGGATGAAAACATTCTATTTTGTGCTCCAAAATCGGGCAAAGCGAGCATGCTGGCTGCCCCCGTCGTAGAGCTCTCAGAGAGCTTTGCAATGGTATGATGTGCGCCGCGTAACTCCTTACGGATCAAAAGTTATGGGCACTGGAGCGACGGAGACCTGGTCACAAACCGTACGCCCTCGGTTTGCGGGCCCGGCCTCTACGTGAAGCGAAGTTGTCTTGCCCAATGTTCTGTGGGATTCGGTAATAGAGATTTGGTGGATAAAGTATCTTGGCAACCCTAACCAGGGCAAAAAAAATTGAAAAGGGGTGCAACACGAGGACTTCCCAGGGGGTCACCCATCCTAGTACTACTCATGCCCAAGCACGCTTAACTTCGGAGTTCTGATGGGATCTGTGCATTAGTGCTGGTATGATCACACCCGTCATGTTGAGGGCACATTTCCTATATGTGTGAACAGTTCACAGTGCCAGCCTGGAGAGATGGCCCATTCAAAAAGCCCAATAGGCTTAACGACAACCCATCAGCTTCAACAACGCAGCATCCTCACAAGACGTGATATCGACACGTTGTAGGGCCCTCTAATGTCTCGCGAGTCAGGTTGTCGTCCTTTTAACAGCTCACGACGTATGATCCAGGACGAAAAAATAGAGCAAAAGAACAAAAGTGGCCTGAAACTGATGAAAATGTTCGATTTTGGGCTCCAAAAACTGGCACAGCGAGCAAGCTAGCTGCCCCCATCGTAGAGCTCTCATAGAGCTTTGCAACGTTATGCTATGCGCCGCGTAACTCCTTACGGATCAAAAGTTATGAGCACCGGAGTGACGTAGACCTGGTCACAAACCCTACGCCCTCGGTTTATGGGCCCGGCCTCTACGTGAAGCGAAGTTGTCTTGCCCATTGTTCCATGCGATTCGGTAAAAGGGATTTGGTGGATAAAGTATCTTGGCAACCCTAACCAGGGCAACTCCTTACGGATCAAAAGTTATGGGCACCGGAGCGACGGAGACCTAGTCACAAACCCTACGACCTCAGTTTGCGGGCCCGGCCTCTACTTGAAGTGAAGTTGTCTTGCCCAATGTTTCGTGGAATTTGGTAATAGGGATTTGGTGGATAAACTATCTTGGCAACCCTAACCCGGACAAAAAAAATTGAAAAGGGGGTAAAACCTGAGGACTTCCTAAGGGATCACCCATCCTAGTACTAATCTCGCCCAAGGACGCTTAACTTTGGAGTTCTGATGGGATCTGGTGCATTAGTGCTGGTATGATTGCACCCGTCATGTTGAGGGTGCAATTCCTATATGTGTTAACGGTTCACAGTGCCAGCCTAGAGAGTTGGCCAATTCAAAAGGCCCAATGGGCTTAACGACAACCCATTCGCTTCAACAACGTAGCATCCTCGCAAGACGTGATATCTCCACGTTGTAGGGCCCTCTGATGTCTCGCAAGTCAAGTTGTCATCCTTTTAACAGCTAACGACGTACGATTCGGGATGGAAAAATAGGGCAAAAATAGAAAAGTGGCCTGAAACTGATGAAAATGTTCGATTTGGGACTCCAAAAATAGGCAAAGCGAGCAAGCTCGCTGCCCCCGTCGTAGAGCTCTGAGAGAGCTTTGCAACGGTATGCTGTACGCCGCGTAACTCCTTACGGATCAAAAGTTATGAGCACCGGAGCGACGGAGACCTGGTCACAAACCCTACGCCCTCGGTTTGCGGGCCCGACCTCTACGTGAAGCGATGTTGTCTTTCCCAATGTTCTGTTGGATTCGGTAATAGAGATTTGGTGGATAAAGTATCTTGGGAACCCTAACCAGGGCAAAAAAAATTCAAAAGGGGGTGCAACAAGAGGACTTCCCAGCGGGTCACCCATCCTAGTACTACTATCGCCCAAGCACGCTTAACTTCGGAGTTCTGATGGGATCCGGTGCATTAGTGCTGGTATGATCGCACCCGTCATGTCGAGGGCACAATTCCTATATGTGTTAACGGTTCGCAGTCCCAGCCAAGAGAGATGGCCCATTCAAAAGGCCCAATGGGCTTAACGACAACCCATCCGCTTCAACAACGCAGCATCCTCGCAAGACATGATATCGACACGTTGTAGGGCCCTCTGATGTCCCGCAAGTCAGGTTGTCGTCCTTTGAACAGCTCATGACGTACGATTTGGGATGGAAAAATAGAGCAAAAGAACAAAAGTTGCTTGAAATTGAAGAAAACCTTAAATTTTGGGCTCCAAAAATGGGCACAGCGAGCAAGCTGGCTACCCCCGTCGTAGTGCTCTCAGAGAGCTTTGCAACGGTATGCTTTGCGCCACATAACTCCTCACGGATCAAAAGTTATGGGCACCGGAGTGACGGAGACCTGGTCACAAACCCTATGCCCTCAGTTTGCGGGCCCGGCCTTTACATGAAGCGAAGTTTTCTTGCCCAATGTTCCGTGGGATTCGGTAATAGGGATTTGGTAGATAAAGTATCTTGACAACCATAACCAGGACAAAAAAAATTGGAAAGGGGGGGCAACACGAACACTTCGCAGGGGGTTACCCATCCTAGTACTATTCTCGCCCAATCACACTTAACTTCGGAGTTCTGATGGGATCCGGTGGATTAGAGCTGGTATGATCGCACCCGCCAGGTTGAGGGCGCAATTCCTACATGTGTTAACGGTTCACAGTGCCAGCCTAGAGAGTTGGCCCATTCAAAAGTCCAAACGGGCTTAACGACCACCCATCAGCTTCAACAACGCAGCATCCTCGCAAGACGTGATATCGACACGTTGTAGGGCCCTATGATGTCCCACGAGTCAGGTTGTCGTTCTTTTAACAGCTCACGACGTACAAACCGGGATGGAAAAACAAGGCAAAAGAAGAAAAGTGGCCTGAAACTGATGAAAACGTTCGATTTTGGGCTCCAAAAAAGGGCAAAGCGAGCAAGCTCGCTGCCCCCGTCGTGGAGCTCTAAGAGAGCTTTGCAATGGTATGCTGTGCACCGCGTAACTCCTTACGGATAAAAAGTTATGGACACCGGAGTGACGGAGACCTGGTCACAAACCCTACGCCCTCGGTTTGCTGGTTCGGCCTCTACGTGAAACGAAGTTGTCTTGCCTAAAGTTCCGTGGGATTCAGTAATAGTGATTTGGTGGATAAAGTATCTTGCCGACCCTAACTAGGTCAAAAAAAATTGAAAATAGGGTGCAACACGAGGACTTCCCAGGGTGTCACCCATCCTAGTACAACTCTCGCCCAACCACGCTTAATGTCGGAGTTCTGATGGGATCAGGTGCATTAGTGCTGGTATGATCGCACCCATCTTGTTGAGGACACAATTCCTATATGTGTTAACGGTTCACAGTCCCAGCCTAGAGAGATGGCCCATTCAAAAGGCCCAACGGGCATAACGACAACCCATCCGCTTCAACAACGCAGCATCCTCGCATGACGTGATATCAACACGTTGTATGGCCCTCTGATGTCCCGTGAGTCAGGTTGTCATCCTTTTAACAGCTCATGACGTATGATCCGGGACGAAAAAACAGAGCAAAAGAAGAAAAGTGGCCTGAAACTGATGAAAACGTTCGATTTTGGGCACCAAAAAGGGCAAAGCGAACAAACTGGCTGCCCCCGTCGTAGAGCTCTCAGAGAGCTTTGCAATGGTATGCTGTATGCCGCGTAACTCCTTGCGGATCAAAAGTTATGGGCACCGGAGCGACGGAGACCTGCTCACAAACCCTACGGCCTCGGTTTGCTGGCCTGGCCTCTACGTGAAGCGAAGTTGTCTTGCCCAATGTTCCGTGGGATTCGGTAATAGAGATTTGGTGGATAAAGTATCTTGGCAACCCTAGCCAGGGAAAAAAAAATTGAAAAGGGGTGCAACACGAGGACTTCCCAGGGGGTCACCCATCCTAGTACTACTCTCGCCCAAGCACGCTTAACTTCGGAGTTCAGATGGGATCCGGTGCATTAGTGCTGGCATGATCACACCCGTCATGTTGAGGGCACAATTCCTATATGTGTTAATGGTTCAAAATGCCCGCTTAGTGAGATAGCCCATTCAAAAGGCCCAATGGGCTTAACGACAACCCATCCGCTTCAACAGTGCAGCATCCTCGCAAGACGTGATATCAACACGTTGTAGGGCCCTCTGTTGTCCCGCGAGTCAGGTTGTCATTATTTTAACAGCTCACGATGTACGATCCGGGATAAAAAACAGGGCAAAAGAAGAAAAGTGGCCTGGAACTAATGAAAACTTTCGATTTTGAGAACCAAAAACAGGCATAGAGAGCAAGCTCGCCGCCCCCGTCGTAGAGCTCTCAGAGAACTTTCCGACGGTATGCTGTGCGCTACGTAACTCCTTACGGATCAAAAGTTATGGGTCACAAACCCTACGCCCTCGGTTTGCGGGCCCAGCCTCTACGTGAAGCGAAGTTGTCTTGCCCAATGTTCTGTGGGATTCGGTAATTGAGATTTGGTAGATAAAGTATCTTGGCAACCCTAACCAGGGCAAAAAAAATTGAAAAGGAGTACAACACGAGGACTTCCCAGGGGGTCACCCATCCTAGTACTTCTCTCTCCCAAGCACGTGTAACTTCAGAGTTCTGATGGGATCCGGTGCATTAATGCTGGTATGATCACACCCGTCATGTTGAGGGCACCATTCCTATATGTGTTAATGGTTCACAGTGCCAGCCTGGAGAGATGGCCCATTGAAAAGGCCCAATGGGCTTAACAGCAACCCATCCGCTTCAACAACGCAGCATCCTCGCAAGACGTGATATCAAAAACAATGTAGGGCCCTCTAATGTCCCGCAAGTCAGGTTGTCATTCTTTTAACAGCTCACGACGTACGATCTGGGATGAAAAAACAGAGCAAAAGAAGAAAGTGGCCTGAAACTAATGAAAACGTTCAATTTTGGGCTCCAAAAATGGGAACAACGAGCTAACTGGCTGCCCCCGTCGAAGAGCTCCCAGAAAGCTTTGCAATGGTATGCTGTGCGCCGTGTAACTCCTTACGGATCAAAAGTTATTGGCACAGGAGCGACGGAGACCTACAAAACCTACGCCCTCGATTTGCGGGCCTGGCCTCTACGTGAAGCGAAGTTGTCTTGCCCAATGTTCCGTGGGATTCGGTAATAGAGATTTGGTGGATAAAGTATCTTGGCAACCCTAGCCAGGGCAAAAAAAATTGAAAAGTGGGTGCAACACGAGGACTTCCCAGGGGGTCACCCATCCTAGTACTACTCTCGCCCAAGCACGCTTGACTTCGGAGTTCTGATGGGACCCAGTATATTAGTGCTGGTATGATTGCACCCGTCATGTTGAGGGCACATTTCCTATATGTGTTAACGGTTCACAGTCCCAGCCTAGAGAGATGGCCCATTCAAAATGCCCAATGGGCTTTACGATAACCCATCCGCTTCAACAACGCAGCATCCTCGCAAGACGTGATATCGACACGTTGTAGGGCCCTCTGATGTCCCTCGAGTCAGGTTGTCGTCCTTTTAACAGCTCACGACGTACGATCCGGGACGGAAAAACAGAGCAAAAGAAGAAAAGTTGCCTAAAACTGATGAAAACATTCGATTTTGGGCTCCAAAAACAGGCATAGCGAGCAAGCTGGATGCCCCCGTCGTAGAGCTCTCAGAGAGCTTTGGAATGGTATGTTGTGCACCACGTAGCTCCTTACAGATCAAAACTTATGGGCACTGGAGCGACGGAGACCTGGTCACAAACCCTACGCCCTCGGTTTGCAAGCCTAGACACTACATGAAGCGAAGTTGTCTTGCCCAATGTTCCGTGGGATTCGGTAATAGAAATGTGGTGGATAAAGTATCTTGGCAACCCTAACCGGGGCAAAAAAAATTGAAAAGGGGGTGCAACACGAGGACTTCACTGGGGGTCACCCATCCTAGTACTACTCTTGCTCAAGCACGCTTAACTTCGGAGTTCTGATGGGATCCGGTGCATTAATGCTGGTATGATCACACCCGTCATGTTGAGGGCACAATTCCTATATGTGTTAACGCTTCACAGTGCCAGCCGGGAGAGATGGCCCATTCAAAAGGCCCAATGGGCTTAACGACAACCCATCCGCTTCAACAACGTAGCATCCTCGCAAGACGTGATATCAAAAATGTTGTAGGGCCCTCTAATGTCCCGCGAGTCAGGTTGTCGTCCTTTTAACAGCTCACGACGTACGATCCGGGACGAAAAAACAGAGCAAAAGAAGAAAAGTGGCTTGAAACTGATAAAAACGCTCAACTTTAGCCTCCAAAAACGGGCATAGTGAGCAAGCTGGCTACCCCCGGCGTAGAGCTCTTAGAGCGCTTTGCAACGGCATGCTGGGTGCCGCGTAACTCCGTACGGATAAAAAGTTATGGGCACCAGAGCGACGGAGACCTGGTCACAAACCCTACGCCCTCGATTTGCGGGCCCAACCTCTACGTGAAGCGAAGTTTTCTTGCCCAATGTTCCGTGGGATTCGGTAATAGTGATTTGGTGGATAAAGTATCCTAGCAACCCTATATAGGGCAAAAAAAATTGAAAAGGGGGTGCAACACGAGGACTTCCCACGGGGTCACCCATCCTAGTACTACTCTCGCCCAAGCACGCTTAACTTCGGAGTTCTGATAGGATCCGGTGTATTAGTGCTGATATGATTGCACCAGTCATGTTGAGGGCACAATTCCTATATGAGTTAACGGTTCACAGTCCTAACCTAGAGAGATGGCCCATTCAAAAGGCCCAATGGGCTTAACGATAACCCATCCGCTTCAACAACGCAGCATCCTTGCAAGACTTGATATCGACACGTTGTAGGGCCCACTGATGTCCCGCGAGTCAGGTTGTCGTCCTTTTAACAGCGCATGACGTACGATCCGGGATGGAAAAACAAAGCAAAAGTAGAAATTTGGCCTGAAACGGATGAAAACGTTCGATTTTGGGCTCCAAAAATGGGCACAGCGATCAAGCTGGCTGCCGCCGTCGTAGAGCTCTCAGAAAGCTTTGCAACAGTATGCTGTGCGCCGCGTAACTCCTTAAGGATCAAAAGTTACGTGCACCGGAGCGACGGAGACCTGGTCACAAACCCTATGCCCTCGGTTTGCGGGCCCAGCCTCTACGAGAAGCGATGTTGTCTTGCCCATTGTTCCGTGGGATTCGGTGATAGAGATTTGGTTGATAAAATATCTTGGCAACCCTAACCAGGGAAAAAAAAAATTGTAAAGGTGGTGCAACACGAGGACTTCCCATGGGGTCAACCATCCTAGTACTACTCTTGCCCAAGCACGCTTAACTTCGGAGTTCTGATGGGATCCGGTGCATTAATGCTGGTATGATTACACCTGTCATTTTGAGAGCACCATTCCAATATGTGTCAACAGTTCACAGTGCCAGCCTGGAGAGATGGCCCATTCAAAAGGCCAAATGGGCTTAACGACAACCCACCCGCTTCAACAACGCTGCATCCTCGCAAGACGTGATATCAAAAACTTTGTCGGGCCCTCTAATTTACCCCGAGTCAAGTTGTCGTCGTTTTAACAGCTCACGACGTACGATCCGGGACAAAAAAATAGGGCAAAAGAAGAAAAGTAGCCTGAAACTGATGAAAACGTTTGATTTTGGGCTCAAAAAATGGGCACAGCGAGCAAGCTGGCTGCCCCTATCGTAGAGCTCTCAGAGAGCTTTGCAACGGTATGCTGTGCGCCACGTAACTCCTTATGGATCAAAAGTTATGGGCACCGGAGCGATGGAGACCTGGTCACAAACCCTATGCCCTCGGTTTACGAGCCCGGCCTCTACGTGAAGCGAAGTTGTCTTGCCCAATGTTCCATGGGATTCGGTAATAGAGATTTGGTGGATAAAGTATTTTGGCAACCCTAACCAGGGCAAAAAAAATTGAAAATGGGGTGCAACACGAGGATTTCCTACGGGGTCACCCATCATAGTACTACTCTTGCCCCAGCACGCTTAACTTCGGAGTTCTGATGGGATCCGGTGCATTAGTGCTGGTATGATCTCACCCATCATGTTGAGGGCACAATTCCTATATGTGTTAACAGTTCACAGTGCCAGCCTAGAGAGATGGCCCATTCAAAAGGCCCAATGGGCTTAACGACAACCCATCCGCTTCAACAACGCAGCATCCTCGCATGACGTGATATCGACATGATGTAGGGCCCTCTGATGTGAGGCCCGACCCCGAATAACGTGTCCTACCTTGATTTGGGCGCTTTAGACCTAAAACTATATGACTGACCTAGGATTACGTGCCTTATCTTGGTTTTCGTACATGCCTCGTTATATGTACCTTAATCTAGAATTGTGTGCCCTAATCCTCGATATACGTGCGATACCTAGATAAACATGCCATGACCTTAATTTACGTGCGAGACCTTGATTTGCGTGTGTCTCTTCATTTCGTGTGCATTAACCTTGAACTGCGTGCTTTAACCTAGGTTTAAGAGTCGTGTCTTGAATTACGTGCATTGCATTGAATTACGTGCCTTATTTTGATCTACGTTCATTCACCTAGGGTTGCGTGTGTTAGCATTAGAATCCGTGCACTTATCTTGAAGTATGTGCCTTAGTCTTGAAATACGTGTTGTACCTCGTAGTTCGTGTCTACCTCGTAATTTGTGCCCTAGACCTAGGAATCCGTGCCACCACGTTGATCAAGAAAGAATCCTACGCAAAGTACTAGACACTAAAATAATCCTACACAATCCACTAACCAATATTATATTCTTAATTCAAATTCTCTACAAATTCCACTAACAATAAAATAATACTAAACTATTCCTACATTTCCCACTAACTATTATTCTATTCATAATTCAACTCATCAACAAACATTCCTATATTTTATTCTACCTAGATTCCCTAATTTCCCAACATTCCTATCACAATTCTAATGACACAAATGCATAAAAAATTAGTCCTAGACAAACTATGACACACACACAAGAGACTAGGCATAAAATAGCCCCAAAACCCTACCCAATGCACACCATTTTCACCAAAAGCTTCATGCCCATGCTAACATTTCAAAATTCCATCTTGAAGACACAAAAAGTCTGAATTTGTATGCCCAAGGCCGACCATATGCTCAAAAAAATTGTAAAGCCATCACTTTTGTCATATTCTCTCATTTCCTTTCAATTTCTCTCACTTCCCTCTCATTTTCTCTCTCCATTTCAGCTTTGGCTGAGTTCTTCATCTCCATAGCTTCTCTTCTTCACACCATAGCTAAACCAAGCAAGCCACAAGCAAAGGACTTCAATCGAGCTAGCTAGGAAGTGAAAATCACACATGCATGTGCATTGAAGACTCCATTCGGCCTAGGTAAGCTTCTTGGCATCCATTTCTTTTCTTCTTGTTCTAACCTCATGCATGTACTAAGAGCTTGGTCACTAAGCTAGGAAAATAGAGAAAACCAAGTTGGCATCTCGGCTAAGAAGAAGAAGAAGAAGTTTTGTGCTTCAACAAGTTTTTGTGCATCTTTTGGGTTGATTGCTAAGGTGAGGTTAAAACCTTTTGAAAACTCTTCAAAAATTCACATGCATGCTCATAAACGTATGTATTTGCTTCTGTACTTGAGTTATATGGTCGTTCATAAGCTTAAACAACCATGCATGGCAAGATCTTGGCTCGAAAATGATGCTAGGTGAAGTCGGATTGTTGACAGCTCTCTGACCAGTCTGTTTCGAAGTAAGTTTAGCTAGGTAAATGATGTTGAAAATGCTAGAAAATTGGTAGGTAACTATTTTGGACAGTTTTGAACATTTTTCCCAGTAATAGGCCGAAGCTAATTTTGACTCTAAGGTCCTCAAAATGGAAAATATTTAACACGTGACCAAATCTGGAAATCTGGAAAAATGAAGCAGGTTTTGGCAGATGCACTGACCTTGTAGAACGATCCATATTTGACTTAGTTAATGATGTCCAAAATGCATGAAAAATGGTGTGCTGTTATATTTTTCAGTTCTGGACAGTTTTGTCAGAAATGGAATAAGGCTGAATCTGACCCTAAGGACCTCAAAAACGTCAATTATCGAAATGTGTGCAAATCTGGACAATTTTGTGCTATTCCACTGTTTCGGCTATATCTAATGATCCCGAACTCCAATTGATGCAAGGTTTGTTTCTGATTTCAGTTAACTTCTCAAGCTTTAATTGGACATCTTATTCACTGAATTTGGAGATTTTTTGATTATCCTATTGATTGTGAGAAAACAGCCTATTGCAGTAAGGGTTTCATTTAGTTATATGCTTGGAAAATTGTTGTAACCTCTCTTGTGGTACTAATTGCTTGGAATTGTGGTGTTGGGATGTTGTGTGGACTGTTTTGAGTACTTGAGGATGTTTGAATTGAATGATGCATGACTTGAGAATGATCTTGAGTTGACTTAGGGTTTAATCACACGGTTAAGTATGAAACGAAACCCTAATGACTAGGTAGTCTTGCTAAGTGTTGATCATTTGGATATTGCGTGGAAATTATATGGTTAGTGGGCTGCCCGTAAATGTCTTATAACTTCAAATGTGATTTTGCCATTGCATGTTGACAAATAAGCTTTTCTTGCACCCGAACCCATGATTGATGTCATTGCATTTGAATAATCTTATCACTTGATCACATGGGCTTCTTAATGAGTTATATGGCCTATTTTACATGTGTTACATGGCTGCCTGTTTAATTTTCATATAACTCTACATGCCTTTCAAGTGAAATTTCTTGTCTTATCGTGCCCTGCTTGTTTACCTGTCAATGTGCAATCTTATGATTGTCCGAAGGAAACCTACTTTGTTGTCCTCCTACTGTGATATATTTCCTTTCTTATCGTGCCCTGTTTGTTTACTTGTCAATGTGCAATCTTATGACTGTCCGGAGGCAATCTACTTTGTTGTCCTCCTACTGTGATATATTACTTGTCATGAATGTGCATTGCATACAAGGTTGCAACCTTTCCTATCGGCATGGTAGCGATCACGCACACTGGGCGGCATCGGGCTTGCCGGTGCACCCATGACTACCATGTTCCCATTCCCTCTCTCGCTTGGGGGCTAGACTTCCTCAAAGAGTTGGGTCGTAGGATTTCAGGGTACATCCAGAGTATACCCACATGGCGTGTTTGGGGGATGATTTGAAGTCGGCCGCAACTTCTGATTCTGAAACTGACCTGAGAGCAAAAGCTCACTGTATCCTTTTTACTATCTGTATAAGTACTCTCGCTTGGTTCCTAGAGAACCTCGGGGAGGAAAGACTGGTATTTCTATTCCTATACTTGTATTATTGTTATATTCATGCTTGCAAAAGAATTTTCATAAGTTGAACCAGAAAATGAGTTTCAAAACTTATTTCTCGTTCCCCCTCGCTGAGTTCATAAGGACTGACCCTCTTTTATCATCTCAGGTGAAGAAGATCAAGAACAGGTACCCGAGGATGATGTGCCAAACGATGATTCCTTGGAGTGATTGCCTGTCTTGTGTGCTTTGCGTGACTATGGCTATTTGTGAACTATGCTACTTGAAGACTATTTCTTTTATGTTGCTCGTTGTTCATTGATGTAAATGACCCCGTTGTAATTTGGGTCTAATTTTGGGATTGTACTATCTATAACCGGATTAACTTTTATTTGGTTGTTTACTTTCGTTTTCTTAATTATTAGTTATCGTAGGCATTCAAACCACTAGATGAACAATCAACTAAGTTAATTCTATCTAATTTCACTTAGGTGCTCATTTGAAAACTAGTGGATAATAGGTACTTGCATGATAGGAAATTGACAAATAAACGGGACATAGTTATGATGTTAGGCTTATTAACCAAACGAGACTTTCAAGATAAACTAGTAGGCAAATCAGTTGGTGACAATTAGGAGTCCTTAATGGAATTGGATTAATGATTGGAATAATTGAGTCGTTTAGGGAATTAGGTCAAACCAAAGAGCCCAATTACAGTCGTTATGCTGCCGGTTTACCAAAAAATTTTGGAGTTTAGGCCAAAACGTTAAGTGTTAAATCTTCATTAACGGTTAAGTACGAGACGTAACTTGAATGTTTAGATCACACCCTAGTCTAACCTTTATAGGCTGGGTTGGAGCGTGACATTTGATGCACCGCGAGTCAGGTTGTCATCCTTTTAACAACTCACGACGTACGATCCGGGATGGAAAAACAGCACAAAAGAAGAAAAGTGGCCTGAAACTGATGAAAACGTTCGATTTTGGGCTCCAAAAATGGGCAAAGCGAGCAAGATGGCTGCCCCCATCGTAGAGCTCTCATAGAGCTTTTCAACGGTATCCTGTGCGCCACGTAACTCCTTACGGATCAAAGGTTATGGGCACCGGAGCGACGGAGACCTGGTCACAAACCCTACGCCCTCGGTTTACGGGCCCGGCCTCTACGTGAAGCGAAGTTTTCTTGCCCAATGTTCCGTGGGATTCGTTAATAGAGATTTGGTGGATAAAGAATCTTGGCAACCCTAACCAGGGCAAAAAATATTGAAAAAGGGGTGCAACACGAGGACTTCCTAGGGGGTCACCCATCGTAGTACTACTCTCGCCCAAGCACGCTTAACTTCAGAGTTCTGATGGGATCTGGGGCATTAGTGCTGGTATGATCGCACCCGTCATGTTGAGGGCACAATTCCTATATGTGTTAATGGTTCACAGTGCCAGCCTAGAGATATGGCCCATTCAAAAGAACCAATGGGCTTAACGACAACCCATCCGCATCAACAACGCAGCATCCTGGCAAGACGTGACATTGACACGTTGTAGGGCCCTCTGATGTACCGCGAGTCAGGTTGTCGTCCTTTTAACAGCTCACGACGTACGATCCGGGACAGAAAAATAGGGTGAAAGACGAAAAGTGGCCTGAAACTAATGAAAACGTTCGATTTTGGGCTCCAAAAACTGGCACTGCAAGCAAGCTGGCTGCCTCCGTCGTAGATCTCTCAGAGAGCTTTGCAACGGTATGTTGTGCACCGCGTGATTACTTACAGATCAAAAGTTATGGGCATCGGAGCCACGGAGACTTGGTCACAAACCCTACGACCTCGGTTTGTGGGCCCGGCCTCTACGTGAAGCGAAGTTGTCTTGCCCAATGTTCCGTGGGATTCGGTAATAGAGATTTGGTGGATAAAGTATCTTGGCAACCCTAACCAGGGCAAAAAAAAATTGAAAATGGGGTGCAACACGAGGACTTCCCAGGGGTTCACCCATCCTAGTACTACTTTCGCCCAAGCAAGCTTAACTTCGGAGTTCTGATGGGATCCGGTGCATTAGTGCTGGTATAATCGCCCCCGTCATGTTGAGGGCACAATTCCTATATGTGTTAACGGTTCATAGTCCCAGCCTAGAGAGATGTCCAATTCAAAAGGCCCACTGGGCTAAACGACAACCCATCCGCTTCAACAACGCAGTATCCTGGCAAGACATGATATCGACACGTTGTAGTGCCGTCTGATGTCCAGCGAGTCAGGTAATCGTCCTTTAAACGGCTCACAACGTATGATCCGGGATGAAAAAATAGAGCAAAAGAAGAAAAGTGGCCTGAAACTGATGAAAACATTCAATTTTGGTCTCCAAAAGCGGGCATAGCAAGCAAGCTGGCTGCCCCCTTCGTAGAGCTCTCAGAGAGCTTTGCAACGGCATGCTGTGCGCCGCATAACTCCTTACGGATCAAAAGTTATTGCACCGAAGCGACGGAGACCTGGTCACAAACCCTATGCCCTCGGTTTGCTGGCCCGGCCTCTACATGAAGCGAAGTTGTCTTGCCCAATGTTCCGTGGGACTCGGTAATAGAGATTTGGTGGATAAAGTATCTTGACAACCCTAACCAGGGCAAAAAAAATGAAAAGGGGGTACAACACGAGGACTTCCCAAGGGGTCACCCATCCTAGTACTACTCTCGCCCAAGCACGCTTAACTTCGGAGTTCTGATGGGATCCGGTGCATTTGTGCTGGAATGATCGCGCCCATCATGTTGAGGGCACAATTCCTAAATGTGTTAGCGGTTCACAGTGCCAGCCTAGAGAGATGGCCCATTCAAAAGGCCCAATGGGCTTAACGACAACCCATCCGCTTCAACAACGCAAGATCCTCGCAAGAGGTGATATCGACACATTGTGGGGCCCTCTGATGTACAGCGAGTCAAGTTGTCGTCACTTTAATAGCTCACGACGTACGATCCGGGATGGAAAACAGGGCAAAAGAAGAAAAGTGGCCTGAAACTGATGAAAACGTTCTATTTTGGGTTCCAAAAATGGGTACAGCGAGCAAGTTGGTTACCCCCATCGTAGAGCTCTCAGAGTGCTTTGCAACGGTATGCTGTGCGTCGCGTAACTCCTTACAGATCAAAAGTTATGGGCACCGGTGCGACGTAGACCTGGTCACAAACCCTACGCCGTAGATTTGCGGGCCTGGCCTCTACGTTAAGCGAATTTGTCTTGCCCAATGTTCCGTGGGATTCGGTAATAGAGATTTGGTGGATAAAGTATCTTGGCAACCCTAACCAGTGCAAAAAAAATTGAAAAGGGGGTGCAACACGGGGAGTTCCCAAGGGGTCACCCATCCTAGTACTACCCTCACCCAAGCACGCTTAACTTCGGAGTTCTAATGGGATCCGGTGCATTAGTGCTGGTATGATCGCACCCGTCATGTTGAGGGCACAATTCCGATATGTGTTAATGGTTCACAGTGCCAGCCTAGAGAGATGGCCCATTCAAAAGCCCCAATGGGCTAAACGACGACCCATCCGCTTCAACAACATAGCATCCCCGCAAGATGTGCTGTCGACACGTTGTAGGGCCCTCTGATGTACCACGAGTTACGTTTTCGTCGTTTTAATAGCTCACGACGTACGATCCGGGACCCAAAAACAGGGCAAAAGAATAAAAGTGGCCTGAAACAGTTGAAAATGTTCAATTTTGAGCTCCAAAAATAGGCACAGCGAGCAAGCTGGCTGCCCTGGTCGTAGAGCTCTGAGAGAGCTTTGCAACGTTATGCTGTGCGCCGCGTAACTCCTTACGGATCAAAAGTTATGGGCATCGGAGCGACGGAGACCTGGTCACAAACCCTACGCCCTCGGTTTGCGGGCCCGGCCTCAACGTGAAGTGAAGTTGTCTAGCCCAATGTTCCGTGGGATTTGGTAATAGTGATTTGGTGGATAAAGTTTCTTGGCTACCCTAACCAGGGCAAAAAAAATTGAAAAGGGGGTGCAACACGAGGACTTCCCAGGGGGTCACCCATTCCAGTACTACTCTCGCCCAAGCACGCTTAACTTCGGAATTCTGATGGGATCCGGTGCATTAGTTCTGGTATGATGGCACCCGTCATGTTGCGGGCATAATTCATATATGTGTTAACGGTTCACAGTCCCAGCCTAGAGAGATGGCCCATTCAAAACGCCCAGTAGGCTTAACGACAACCCATCCGCTTCAACAATGCAGCATCCTCACAAGATGTGATATCGACACGTTGTAGGGCCCTCTGATGTCCCGCGAGTCAGGTTATCGTCCTTTTAACAGCTCACGACGTACGATCTGTAACGAAAAAATAGGGTAAAAGAAGAAAAGTGGCCTGAAACTGATGAAAACATTCAATTTTGGGCTCCAAAAATGGGCACAGCTAGCAAGCTACTGCCCCCATCTTAGAGCTCTCAGAGAGCTTTGCAACGGTTTGCTGTGCGCCGCGTAACTCCTTACGGATCAAAAGTTATGGGCACTGGAGAGACGTAGACCTGGTCACAAACTCTACGCCCTCGGTTTGCGGGCCCGGCCTCTACGTGAAGCGAAGTTGTCTTGCCCAATGTTCCATGGGATTTGGTAATAGAGATTTGGTGGATAAAGTATCTTGGCAACCCTAACTAGGGCAAAAAAAATTGAAAAGGGGGTGGAACACGAGGATTTCACAGGGGGTCACCCATCCTAGTACTACCGTCACCCAAGCACGCTTAAATTCGGAGTTCTGATGGGATCCGGTGCATTTGTGCTGGTATGATCGCACCCGTCATGTTGAGGGACCAATGGGCTTAACAACAACCCATCCGGTTCAACAACGTAGCAACCTCGCAAGACGTGATATCGACACGTTGTAGGGCTCTCTAATGTACCGCCAGTAAGGTTGTCGTCCTTTTAACAGCTCACGACGTACAATCCGGGATGAAAAAACTGGGCAAAAGAAGAAAAGTGGCATGAAACTGATGAAAATGTTTGATTTTGGGCTCCTAAAAGGGGCACAGCGGGCATGCTCACTGCCCCTGTCGTAGAGCTCTCAGAGAGCTTTCCAACGGTATGCTGTGCGCCGCGTATCTCCTTACGGATCAAAAGTTATGGCCACCGGAGCGACTGAGACCTGGTCACAAAACCTACGTACTCGGATTGCAGGCCCGGCAGTTACGTGAAGCGAAGTTGTGGTGCCCAATGTTCCGTGGGATTCGGTAATAGAGGTTTGGGGGAGAAAGGATCTGGGCAACCCTAACCAGGGGGTGCAATACGAGGACTTCCCAGGGGGTCACCCATCATAGTACTACTCTCGCCCAAGCACGCTTAACTTCGAAGTTCTGATGGAATCCGGTGCATTAGTGCTGGTATGATCGCAATTCCTATATGTGTTAACGGCTCACAGTGCCAACCTAGAGAGATGGCCCATTCAAAAGGCCCAATGTGCTCAACGACAACCCATCTACTTCAACAACGCAGCATCCTCGCAAGAAGTGATATCGATACGTTTTAGGGCCCTCTGATGTACCGCGAGTCACGTTGTCATCCTTTTAACTGCTCACGACGTACGATAAGGGACGGAAAAATAGGGTAAAAGAAGAAAAGTGTCCTGAAACAGATGAAAACGTTCGATTTTGGGCTCCAAAAAGGGGTACAGCGAGCGAGCTGGCTGCCCCCGTCGTAGAGCTCGCAGAGAGCTTTGCAACGGTATGCTGTACACCACGTAACTCCTTACAGATCAAAAGTTATGGGCACTGGAGCGACGGGGACCAGGTCACAAACCCTACGCCCTCGGTTTGCGGGCCCAGCCTCTACGTGAAGCGAAGTTGTCTTGCCCAATGTTCCATGGGATTCGGTAATAGAGATTTGGTGTACAAAGTATCTTGGCAACCCTAACCAGGGCAAAAAAAATTGAAAATTGGGTGCAACGCGAGGACTTCCCAGGGGCTCACCAATCCTAGTACTACTCTCGCCCAAGCACTTTTAACTTCGGAGTTCTGATGGGATCCGGTGCATTAGTACTGGTATGATCGGACCCGCCATGTTGTGGGCACAAATCCTATATCTGTTAGCGGTCCACAGTGCCAGCCTAGAGGGATGGCCCATTCAAAAGGCCCAATGGACTTAACAACAACCCATCCACTTCAACAACGTCGTATCCTCGCAAGACGTGATATCGACACGTTGTACGGCTCTATGATGTACCGCAAGTCAGGTTGTCGTCCTTTGAACAACTCACGACGTACGATCTGGGACGGAAAAACATGGCAAAAGAAAAAAATTGTCCTAAAACTGATGAAAATGCTTGATTTTGTTCTACAAAAATGGGCAGAGCGAGCAAGCTCGCTGCTCCGGTCGTAGAACTCTTACAGAGCTTTGCAACGGTATGCTATGCGCCGTGTAACTCCTTACGGATCAAAAGTTATGGGCACCGGAGCGACGGAGACCTGGTCACAAACCCTACGCCCTCGGTTTGCGGGCCCGGTCTCTACGTGAAGCGAAGTTGTCTTGCCCAATGTTCTGTGGGATTCGGTAATAGAGATTTGGTGGATAAAGTATCTTGGCAACCCTGACCAGGGCAAAAAAAATTGAAAATGGGGTGCAACACGAGGACTTCCCAAGGGGTCACCCATCCTAGAACTACTCTTGCCCAAGCACGCTTAACTTCAGAGTTCTGATGGGATCCGGTGCATTAGTTCTGGTATGATCTCTCCCGTCATGTTGAGGACACAATTCCTATATAACAGTTAAAAGTGCATGTCTAGAGAAATGGCCCATTCAAAAGGCCCAATGGGTTTAACGACAACCCATCCGGTTCAACAACGCAGCATCCTCGTAAGATGTGATATCGACACGTTGTAGGGCCCTCTGATGTACCGTGAGTCAGGTTGTCATCCTTTTAACAGCCCACGACGTACAATCCGGGACGGAAAAACAGGGCAAAAGAAGAAAAGTGGCATGAAACTGATTAAAACGTTCAATTTTGGGCTCCAAAAAGGGCACAGCGAGAAAGCTGGCTATCCCCATCATAGAGCTCTCAGAGAGCTTTGCAACGGTATGTTGTGCGCCGCGTAACTCCTTACGGATCAAAAGTTATAGGCACCGGAGCGACGGAGACCTGGTCACAAACCCTACGCCCTCGGTTTGCGAGCCTGGCCTCTACGTGAAGCGAAGTTGTCTTGCACAATTTTCTGTGGGATTCGGTAATAGAGATTTGGTAGATAAAATATCTTGGCTACCCTAACCAGGGCAAAAAAAATTGAAAAGGGGGTGCAACACGAGGACTTCCCAGGGGGTCACCCATCCTAGTACTATTCTCGCCCAAGCACCCTTAACTTTGGAGTTCTGATTGGATCTGGTGCATTAGTTCTGGTATGATCGCACCCGTCATGTTGATGGCACAATTCTTATATGTGTTAACGGTTCACAGTGCCAGCCTAGAGAGATGGCCCATTCAAAAGGCCCAATGGGCTTAACGACAACCCATCCGCTTCAACAACGCAGCATCCTTGCAAGACGTGATATCGACACGTTGTAGGGCCCTCTGATGTACCGCGAGTCAGGTTGCCGTCCTTTTACCATCTCACGACGTACGATCCGGGATGGAAAAACAGGGCAAAAGAAGAAAAGTGGCCTGAAACTGATGATAACGTTCGATTTTGGGCTCCAAAAGCGGGCACAATGAGCAAGCTGGCCGCCCCTATCGTAGAGCACTCAGAGTGCTTTTCAACGGTATGCTGCGTGCCGCGTAACTCCTTACGGATCAAAAGTTATGGGTACCGGATTGACGGAGACCTGGTCACAAACCCTATGCCCTCGGTTTGCGGGCCCATCCTCTTCGTGAAGCGAAGTTGTCTTGCCCAATGTTCCATGGGATTTGGTAATAGAGATATGATGGATAAAGTATCTTGGCAACCCTAACTAGGGCAAAAAAAATTGAATAGGGGGTGCAACACGAGGACTCCCCAGAGGGTCACCAATCCAAGTACTACTCTCGCCCAAGCACACTTAACTTCGGAGTTCTTACGGGATCCGGAGCATTAGTGCTGGTATGATCGCACTCGTCATGTTGAGGGAACAATTCCTATATGTGTTAACCGTTCACAGTCCCAGCCTAGAGAGATGGCCCATTCAAAAGGCCCAATGGGCTTAACGACAACCCATCCGCTTCAACAATGCAACATCCTCACAGGACGTGATATCGACACGTTGTAGGGCCCTCTGATGTCCCGCGAGTCAGGTTGTTGTCCTTTTAACAGCTCACGACGTACGATCCAGGATGGAAAAATAGAGCAAAAGAAGAAAAGTGGCCTGAAACTGATGAAAACATTCGATTTTGGGCTCCTAAAATGGGCACAGCGAGCAAGCTGGATGCCCCCATCGTAGAGCTCTCAGAGAGCTTTGCATCGGTATGCTGTGCGCCGCGTAACTCCTTACGAATGAAAAGTTATGGGCACCGGAACGACAGAGACCTGGTCACAAACCCTACGCCCTAGGTTTGCGGGCCTGGCCTCTACGTGAAGCAAAGTTGTCTTGCCCAATGTTCCGTGGGATTCGGTAATAGAGATTTGGTGGTAAAGTATCTTGGCAACCCTAACCAGGGCAAAAAAAATTGAAAAGGGGTTGCAACACGAGGACTTCCCAGGGGGTCACCCATCCTAGTACTACTCTCGCCCAAGAACGCTTAACTTCGGAGTTCTGATGGGATCCGATGCATTAGTGCTGGTATGATCGCACCCGTCATATTGAGGGCACAATTCCTATATATGTTAACGGTTCACAATCCCAGCCTTAAGAGATGGCCCATTCAAAAGGCCCAATGGGCTTAACGACAACCCCTCCGCTTCAACAACGCAGCATCCTCGCAAGACGTGATATCGACATGTTGTAGGGCCCCCTGATGTACCACGAGTCAGGTTGTCGTCCTTTTAATAGCTCACGATGTACGATACGGGACGAAAAAAAATGGCAAAAGAAGAAAAGTGGCCTGAAACTGATGAAAACGTTCAATTTTGGGCACCAAAACGGGCACAGCGAGCTAGCTGGCTGCCCCCGTTGTAGAGCTCTCAGAGTGCTTTGCAACGGTATGCTGTTCGCCGCGTAACTCCTTACGGATCAAAAGTTATGGGCACCGGAGCGACGGAGACCTGGTCACATACCCTACGCCCTCGGTTTACGGGCCCGGCCTCTACATGAAGCGAAGTTTTCTTGCCCAATGTTTCGTGGGATTCGATAATAGAGATTTGGTGGATAAAGTATCTTGGCAACCCTAACCAGGGTAAAAAAAATTGAAAAGGGGGTACAACACGAGGACTTCCCAGGGGGTCACCCATCCTAGTACTACTCTCGCCCAAGCACGCTTAACTTTAGAGTTCTGATGGGATCCGGTGCATTAGTGCTGGTATGATCGCACCCGTCATGTTGAGGGCACAATTCCTATATGTGTTAACTGTTGACAGTGCCAGCCTAGAGAGATGGCCCATTTAAAAGGCCCAATGGGCTTTACGATAACCCATCCGCTTCAACAATGCAGCATCCTTGCAAGACGTGATATCGACATGTTGTATGGCCCTCTGATGTACAGCGAGTTAGGTTGTCGTCCTTTTAACAGCTCACGACATACGATCCGGGACTGAAAAACAATGCAGCAGAAGAAAATTGGCCTGAAACTGATGAAAACGTTCGATTTTGGTCTTAAAAAATGGGTATAGGGAGCAAGCTGGCTGCCCCCGTCATAGAGCTCTCAGAGATCTTTGCAACGGTATGTTGTGCGCTGCGTAACTCCTTACGGATCAAAAGTTATTGGCTCCGGAGCGACGGAGACCTGGTCATAAATCCTACGCCCTCGGTTTACGTGCCCGGCCTCTACGTGAAACGAAGTTGTCTTGCCCAATGTTCCGTGGGATTCGGTAATAGAGATTTGGTGGATAAAGTACCTTGGCAACCCTAACTAGGGCAAAAAAAATTGAAAAGGCGGTACAACACGCGGACTTCCCAGGAGGTCACCCATCCTAGTACTACTCTCGCCCAAGCACGCTTAACTTCGGAGTTCTGATGGGATCCGTTGCATTAGTGCTGGTATGATCGCACCCGTCATGTTGAGGGCACAATTCCTATATGTGTTAACGGTTGACAATGCCAGCCGAGAGAGATGACCCATTCAAAAGGCCCAATGGGCTTAACGACAACACATCCGCTTCAATATCGCAGTATCCTCGAAAGATGTGATATCGACACGTTGTAGGGCCCTCTGATGTACCGCGAGTTAGGTTGTCGTCCTTTTAATAGCTCACGACGTACGATCCAGATAAAAAAATGGCAAAAGAAGAAAAGTGGCCTGAAACTGATGAAAACGTTTAATTTTGGGCTCCAAAAAGGGGCACAGCGAGCTAGCTGGCTGCCCCCGTCGTAGATCTCTCAGAGTGCTTTGCAACGGTATGTTGTGCGCCGCGTAACTCCTTACGCATCAAAAGTTATGGGCACCGGAGCGACAGAGACCTGGTGACAAACCCTACGCCCTCGGTTTACGAGCCAAGCCTCTACATGAAGCGAAGTTGTCTTGCCCAATGTTTCGTGGGATTCAATAATAGAGATTTGGGGGATAAAGTACCTTGGCAACCCTAACCAGGGCAAAAAAATTTGAAAATGGGGTGCAACACGAGGACTTCCTAGGGGGTCACCCATCCTAGTACTACTATCGCCCATGCACGCTTAACTTCGGAGTTCTGATGGGATCCGGTGCATTAGTGCTGGTATGATCGCACCCGTCATGTTGAGGGCACAATTACTGTATGTTTTAACGGTTCACAATCCCAGCCTAGAGAGATGGCCCATTCAAAAGGCCCAATGGGCTTAACGATAACCCATCCGCTTCAACAACGCAGAATCCTCGCAAGACGTGATATTGACACGTTGTAGGGCCCTCTGATGTCCCGCGAGTGAGGTTGTCATCGTTTTAACAGCTCACGACGTACGATCCGGGATGGAAAAATCGAGCAAAAGAAGAAAAGTGGCCAAAAACTAATGAAAACAATCGATTTTGGGGTCCAAAATCAGGCACAGCAAGCAAACTGGCTGTCCCCGTCGTAGACCTCTCGGAGTGCTTTGCAACGGTATGTTGTGCGCCGCGTAAGTCCTTACGGATCAAAAGTTATGGGTACCGGAGCGAAGGACACCTGGTCACAAACCCTACACCCTCGGTTTGCGGGCTCGGCCTCTACGTGAAGCGAAGTTGTCTTGCCTAATGTTCTGTGGGATTCGGTAGTAGAGATTTGGTGGATAAGTATTTTTGCAACCCTAACCACGGCAAAAAAATTGTAAAGGGGGTGCAACACGAGGACTTCCCAGGGGGTCACCCATCCTAGTACTACTCTTGCCCAAACACGCTAAAATTCGGAGTTCTGATGGGATCCGGTGCATTAGTGCTGGTATGATCGCACCCGTCATGTGGAGTGCACAATTCCTATATGTGTTAACGGTTCACAGTCCCAGCCTAGAGAGATGGCCCATTCAAAAGGCCCAATGGGCTTAACGACAACCCATCCGCTTCAACAACGCAGCATCCTCGCAAGACGTGATATCGACACGTTGTTGGGGCCTCTGATGTCCCGCGAGTCAGGTTGTCGTCCTTTTAACAGCTCACGACGTACGATCCGGGATGGAAAAACAGAGCAAAAGAAGAAAAGTGGCCTGAAACTGATGAAAACATTCGATTTTGGGCTCCAAAAATGGGCACAGCGAGCAAGTTGGCTGCCCCCGTCGTAGAGCTCTCAGAGTGCTTTACAATGGTATGCTGTGTGCCGTATAACTCCTTACGGATCAAAAGTTATGGGCACCGGAGTGACGGAGACCTGGTCACAAACCCTACGGCCTCGGTTTGCGGGCCCGACCTCTACGTGAAGCGAAGTTGTCTTGCCCAATGTTCCGTGGGATTCAGTAATAGAGATTTGGTGGATAAAGTATCTTGGCAACACTAACCAGGGCAAAAAAATTTGAAAAGCGGGTGCCACACGAGGACTTCCCAGGGGGTCACCCATCCTAGTACTACTCTCGCCCAAGCACGCTTAACTTCAAAGTTTTGTGGGGATCCGGTGATTTAGTGCTGGTATGATCGCACCCGTCATGTTGAGTGCACAATTCCTATATGTGTTAACGGTTCACAGTCCCAGCCTAGAGAGATGGCCCATTCAAAAGGCCTAATGGGCTTAACGACAACCCATCCGCTTCACCAACGCCGCATCCTCGCATGACGTGATATCGACTAGTTGTAGGGCCCTGTGATGTCCAGCGAGTCAGGTTGTCGTCCATTTAACAGCTCACGACGTACGATCCGCGACAGAAAAAGATGGCAAAAGAAGAAAAGTGGCCTGAAACAGATGAAAACGTTCGATTTTGGCCTCCAAAAATGGACACAGCGAGCAAGCTGGTTGCCCCCTTTGTGGAGCTCTAAGAGGGCTTTGCAACGGTATGCTATGCGCCGCGTAACTCCATACGGATCAAAAGTTATGGGCACCGGAGCGACGGAGACCTGTTCACAAACCCTGCGCCCTCGGTTTACGGCCTGGCCTCTACGTGAAGCGAAGTTGTCTTGCCCAAAGTTCCGTGGGATTCGGTAATAGAGATTTGGTGGATAAATTATCTTGGCAACCGTAACCAGGTCAAAAAAAATCGAAAAGGGGGTACAACACGAGGACTTCCAAGGGGGTCACCCATCCTAGTACTACTCTCGCCAAAGCACGCTTAACTTCGGAGTTCTGATGGGATCCAGTGCATTAGTGCTGGTATGATCGCACCCGTCATGTTGAAGGCACAATTCCTATATGTGTTAACGGTTCACAGTGCCAGCCTAGAGAGATGGCCCATTCAAAAGGCCCAATGGGCTTAACGACAACCCATCCGCTTCAACAACACAACATCCTCGCAAGACGTGATATCCACACGTTGTATGGCCCTTTGATGTCCCGCGAGTCAGGTTGTCTTCCTTTTAACAGCTCACGACGTACGATCCGGGACAGAAAAATAGGGCAAAAGAAGAAAAATGGCCTGAAACTGATGAAAACATTCGATTTTGGGCTCCAAAAACGGGCTTAGCAAGCATGCTGGCTACCTCCGTCGTAGAGCTCTCAGAGAACTATGCAACAGTATGTTGTGCGCCGCGTAACTCCTTACGGATCAAAAGTTATGGGCACCGGAACGACGGAGACCTGATCACAAATCCTACGCACTCGATTTGCGGGCCCGGCCTCTACGTGAAGCGAAGTTGTCTTGCCTGATGTTGCGTGGGATTCAGTAATAGAGATTTGGTGGATAAAGTATCTTGGCAACCCTAACCAAGGCAAAAAAAAAATTGAAAAGGGGGTGCAACACGAGGACTTCCCAAGGGGTCACCCTAGTACTACTCTCGCCCAAGCACTGTTAACTTCGAAGTTCTGATGGGATCCGGTGCATTAGTGCTTGTATGATCGCACCCGTCATGTTGAGTTCAGAATTCTTATATGTGTTAACGGTTCACAGTCATAGCCTAGAGAGATGGCCTATTCAAAAGGACCAATGGTCTTAACGACAACCCATCCACATCTACAATGCAGCATACTCTCAAGAGGTGATATCAACACGTTGTAGGGCCCTCTGATGTCCCGCGAGTCAGGTTGTCATCCTTTTAGTAGCTCACGACGTACGATCTGGGACAAAAAAATAGAGCAAAAGAAGAAAAGTGGCCTGAAACTGATGAAAACATTCGATTTTGGGCTCCAAAAATGGGCACAGCGAGCAAGCTGGCTGCTCCCTTCGTAGAGCTCTCAGAGAGCTTTGCAACGGTATGCTGTGCGCCGTGTAACTCCTTACGGATGAAAAGTTATGGGTACCGGAGCGACAGGGACCTGGTCACAAACCCTACGCCCTCGGTTTGCTGGCCCGGCCTCTACGTGAAGCGAAGTTGTCTTGTCTAATGTTCCATGGGATTCGATAATAGAGATTTGGTGGATAAAGTATCTTGGCAACCCTAACCAGGGAAAAAAAATTGAAAAGGTGGTGCAACACGAGGACTTCCCAGGGGGTCACTCATCCAAGTACTACTCTCGCCCAAGCACGCTTAACTTCGGAGTTCTGATGGGATCCGGTGCATTAGTGCTGGTATGATCGCACCCGTCATGTTGATGGCACAATTCCTATATGTGTTAACGGTTCACAGTCCCAGCCTAGAGAGATGGCCCATTCAAAAGGCCCAATGGGCTTAACGACAACCCATCCGCTTCAACAACGTAGCAACCTCGCAAGACGTGATATCGACACGTTGTAGGGCCTTGTGATGTCCGGCGAGTCAGGTTGTCGTCCTTTTAACAGCTCACGACGTACGATCCGGGATGGAAAAATAGGGCAAAAGAAGAAAAAGTGGCCTGAAACTGATGAAAACGTTCGATTTTGGGCTCCAAAAATGGGCACAGCGAGCAAGCTGGCTTCCCCCTTCATAGAGCTCTCAGAGGGCTTTCCAACGGTATGCTGTGCGCCGCGTAACTCCTTACGGATCAAAAGTTATGGGCACCGGAGCGACGGAGACCTGGTCACAAACCCTACGCCCTCGGTTTACTGCCTGGCCTCTACGTGAAGCGAAGTTGTCTTGCCCAATGTTCCGTGGGGTTCGGTAATAGAGATTTGGTGGATAAAGTATCTTGGCTACCCTAACCAGGGCAAAAAAAATTGAAAAGGGGGTGCAACACGAGGACTACCAAGAGGGCCACCCATCCTTGTACTACTCTCGCCAAAGCACGTTTAACTTCGGAGTTCTGATGGGATCCGGTGCATTAGTGCTGGTATGATCGCACCCGTCATGTCGAGGGCACAATTCCTATATGTGTTAATGGTTCACAGTGCCAGCCTAGAGAGATGGCCCATTCAAAAGGCCCAATGGGCTTAACGACAACCCATCCGCTTCTACAACGCAGCATCCTCGTAAGACGTGATATCGACACGTTGTAGGGCCTCTGATGTCCCGCGAGTCTGGCTGTCGTCCTTTTAACAGCTCACGACGTACGATCTGGGATGAAAAAATAGGGCAAAAGAAGAAAAGTGGCCTGAAACTGATGAAAACATTCGATTGTGGGCTCCAAAAACGGGCACAGTGAGCAAGCTGGCTGCCCTCATCGTAGAGCTCTCAGAGAGCTTTGCAACGGTATGTTGTGCGCCGCGTATGTCACGCCCCAACCCGGCCTATAAAGGTTAGACTAGGGTGTGATCTAAACATTCAAGTCCTTTCACATTCTTAATCATTTTAGGAGGTTTAACACTTAACGTTTTATTCTAGACTTCAAAATTTTTCCAGAAATCCGGCAGCATAACGGCTGTAATTGGGCTATTTGTTTTGACCTAAATTTTCTAACAGCCTCAAAACTTTCAATTCAAGTTCATTCTCGACTAGAATTTACTACTTAATCATCAATTGAATTGCCTATTGGTTATTTCGACGTCCCGTTTGATTTATAACCTAGCATAATACTATGCCTCGTTAGTCCATTTATTCTCGTTTCAAAATATGCCTGTTTATCATAGCTTATTAGCGAGTACCTGTTGAGATTGGATAAGTTCATTTACATATTCCTTAACCAAGCATCATAACCTGCGATAGATACTAGCAGTAGTAAAAGGAAAACGATCAAAGTAGTGTCATGTCTAGTAGCGGACTACCTAAAATAAGTACAAATCAAAATTAGACCCCAAATTACAACGAGGGGCTTATACATTAGCAACAGCAAGCAACATAAGATAAATGGTCTTCAAGCAGCACAAAATACACAAGTAATCACGTTCATGCAAAACAACAATAACAGGCAATCACTCCAGGGGTTCATCATTAGGTACATTATCCTCATGTTCTTGTAGCTGTTCTTCTTCACCTGAAATGATAAAAGAGGGTGAGTCCTTATGAACTCAGCGAGGGGGAACGAGAAATAAATTTTGAAACTCATTTTCCGGTTCACTTTATGAAAACCCCTTTTTTAAAACATGTCACATATTACAAATAATATGGTAAGCAGTTATAAGAAACAAATCGAGAAACGGATACAATTACCAATCATTTCAAGGATACGGTGAGCATTTACTCTCAATTTCAATTTCGAATTATTTGGTGCGGCCGACTTCAATAATCCACTTATCACTCCCAAATGGGTGTACTCCGGATGTACCCCGAAACCTACGACCCAACTCTCCGAGGGTGAAATGCCAAGCGAGAGAGGGAATTGGACCATGGTAGTCACGGTAACACCGGCAAGCCCGATGCCGCCCGGCGTGCGTGAAACACTACCACGCCACACGAAAGGTTGCAACCTCGTATGCAATGCACATTTATAACATTTATCATATCACATTAGGAGGACAACAAAGTAGGTTGCCTCCGAGCAGTTATAAGATCGCATGTTGACAACGAAGCACGATAAGGCAAGTAATTTCACATGAAGGCAAATAGAGTCATATGAACATTAATCGGGCAGCCATGTAACACATATAAAACAGGCCATATAACACATTAAGAAGCTCACGGGATCAAGTGATAAGTTTATGCAACAGGCGAGGATATCAAAGGGGTTTGGGTGCAAGAAAAGCTTATTTGTCAACATGCAATGGCCTACTCACATTTGGAACTATAAAACATTTTACGGGCAGCCCACGCAACGTACATTTTCCACACAATAACCCCCGGTTAACACTTAACAAGAATTCCTAGTCATTAGGGTTCGCTTTTCATGCAAAATCGTGCGATCAAAACCCTAAATCAACTCAATCATCATTCCAAAGTCATGCATCGTCTCATTCAACATCCTCAACATTCAATACAGTCCACACAATATTCCAATACTACCATTCCAAGCAATTAGTACCACAAAAGAGGTTCAACAAGTTTTCCCAAGCACATAGTCAATTGAAACCCTAACTGCAATAAGCTGTTTTCTCACAATCAACTGGGCAGGAAAATGAACTCCAAATTCAGTGAATATATATAAAATTAAAGCTTAAGAAGTTAACTAAAATCAGAAACAAACCTTGCATCAATTGGAGTTCTGGATCGTTAGTTATAGCCAAAATGGTGGAACTACTCAAAACTGCCCAGATTTTCCTATCTTTCGATATGGCATGATTTTGAGGTCCTTAGGTTCATTTTTAGCCTAAGCCTATTTCTGGAAAAAAATGTCCACAACTCAAAAATATAGCAGCACACAAATTTTCACGCATTTTGGATGTCGTTTGTTATGTCAAAATCATCTCGTTCCACACGGGCAGTAAATCTGCCAAACTGCTTCCTTTTTCTCAAAACTTTCCAGATTTAGCTATATTACGTGATTTTGCCATTTTGAGGGCCTTAGAGCCAAAATTTGACTTTGCTTATTTGTGCGAAAAATGTTCAAAATTGGCCAAACTAGTCACCTAGGGATTTTCACGCAATTTCAACATCATTTGCTTAACCAAAAATTGCCTCGAACAGACGGGTCAGAAGCAGTCTCAAATTTCGACTTTGTCTAGTATCATTTTCAAGCCAAGTTATTGCCATGCATGGTTGTTTAAACTCATGAACGACCACATAGCTCAAGCACAGAAGCAAATACACACATTCATGGTCATGCATGTGAAGTTTTAAAGAGTTTTCCAAAAGTTTTGAACCCTCACCTTATCAAAACAACCAGGTAGATGCAGAATGTTCTTGAAAATGCACCAATGAAGCTTCTTTCTTGCTTTGGCCGAGAGAGATAGCTTGTTTTCCTTTAATTCCCAACTGAGTTAGCTAGTGAGGAGGGTGTGCATGTGGTTGTAACCAAAAGAAATGGAAGAAATCTTAGCAAAGCATACCTAAGACCGAAATGGACAGATTTGTGAGCTTGTATGAGTTCTTCTTGCTTCTAGTTGCTTGGCCGAATTTCTTTTGCTTGTGGCTTGCTTGGCTGACTATGATATAATGAAGAGAAGCTATAGAAGTGGTAATGTGCAGCTAAAGCCGAGAGAAGAGAGAAATGAAAGGACGAGAGAGAGAACCGAAAGAGAAATGAAGAAAGACAACAAATGAAGGCCTGACAATTTTTTTGAGGTTGTGGTCGATCCTTGGGCAGTCCAAAATCTGCATTCTTGTCCTCAATATGCTATTTTCAAATTGCTAGGATGGGCATGCAAAGGCTGGTCGGGTATGGTGAGGAAATGAGAGGAATTGAGCAATTATTTTAATGCCTTATGTCATTTTGTTTTTTGTCTTTGCATGCAAATTTAATTTATGTTGTTCAAAGCTTGTGCAAAAAGCTTGATATGGTCGGCCAAGGCATTAAAGAATGCTGAATTTTGTCAACTTAAGCATTATTTAATTGTATCTTGGAAGTGCAAAAAAAAAAAAGAATAATGCAAAAAGAATAAAGAATGTTTTGTTTTTGGTGCATTTTTGTCTTCTAGTGAAAGGAATTTGGATTATTATATTGTTAGTGGATTTTGTAGGATTGTTTAATAGCCTAGTGCTTCGTGTAAGATGCTTTCTTGATTAGCGTGAAGACACGATTTCCTAGGTTTAGGGCACGCACTTGGAGGTGGGACAGGAACTACAAGACGAACACACGTTTTTCAAGTAAACGCACGTAACCCTATATGAATGCACGAAATTCAATGCAAGGCACACAAACTAAATACAATTCTCAAACCTAGGTCATGGCACGCAAATCTAGTTTAGGGCACGCAAAACGCGGTATCGCACGCAATTCGGGGTCGGGCCTCACAGCGTAACTCCTTACGGAGCAAAAGTTAAGGGCTCTGGAGCGACGGAGGCCAGGTCACAAACCCTACGCCCTCGGTTTGAGGGCTCGGCCTCTACATGAAGCGAAGTTGTCTTGCCCAATGTTCCATGGGATTCGATAATCGAGATTTGGTGGATAAAGTATCTTGGCAACCCTAACCAGGGCAAAAAAAATTGAAAAGGGGTTGCAACACGAGGACTTCCAAGGGGGTCACCCATCCTAGTAGTAGTCTCGCCAAAGCACGCTTAACTTCGGAGTTCTGATGGGATCCGGTGCATTAGTGCTTGTATGATCGCACCCGTCATGTTGAGGGCACAATTCCTATATGTGTTAACGGTTCACTGTGCCAGCCTAGAGAGATGGCCCATTCAAAAGGCCCAATGTGCTTAACGACAACCCATCCGCTTCGACAACGCAGCATCCTCGCAAGACGTGATATAGACACGTTGTAGGGCCCTCTGATGTCCAGCGAGTCAGGTTGTCATCCTTTTAACAGCTCACATCGTACGATATGGACGGAAAAACAGTGTACAAGAATAAAAGTGGCCTAAAACTGATGAAAATGTTCGATTTTGGGCTCCAAAAATGGGCTCAACAAGCAAGCTAAGTGCCACCGTCGTAGAGCTCTCAGAGAGCTTTGCAATGGTATGTTGTGCGCCGCGTAACTCCTTACGGATCAAAAGTTATAGGCACCAGAGCGACGGAGACCTGGTCACAAACCCTACACCCTCGGTTTGCGGGCCCGACCTCTACGTGAAGCGAAGTTGTCTTGCCCAATGTTCCATGGGATTCGGAAATAGAGATTTGGTGGATAAAGTATCTTGGCAATCCTAACCAGGGCAAAAAAAATTGAAAAGGTGGTGAAACACGAGGAGTTCCCAGGGGGTCACCCATCCTAGTACTACTCTCGCCCAAGCACGCATAACTTCGGAGTTCTGATGGGATCCGGTGCATTAGTGCTAGTATGATCGCACCCGTTATGTTGAGGGCACAATTCCTATATGTGTTAACGGTTCACAGTGCCAACCTAGAGAGATGGCCCATTCAAAAGGCCCAATGGTATTGACGACAACTCATCCGCTTTAACAACGCAGCATCCTCGCAAGACGTGATATTGACACGTTGTAGGGCCCTCTGAAGTCTCGCGAGTCAGGTTGTCGTCCTTTTAACAGCTCACGACGTACGATCCGGGATGAAAAAATAGGACAAAGGAAGAAAAGTGGCCTGAAACTGATGAAAACATTCGATTTTGGGCTCCAAAAATGGGCATAGCGAGCAAGCTAGGTGCCCCCGTCATAGAGCTCTCAGGGAGCTTTACAACGTTCTGCTGTGCGCCGCGTAACTCCTTACGGATCAAAAGATATGGGCACCGGAGCGACGGAGATCTGGTCACAAACCTTACGCCCTCGGTTTGCAGGCCCGGCCTCTACGTGAAGCGAAGTTCTCTTGCCCAATGTTGCGTGTGATTCCGTAATAGAGATTTGGTGGATAATGTATCTTGGCAACCCTAACCAGGGCAAAAAAAATTGAAAAAGGGGTGCAACACGAGGACTTCCTAGGGGGTCACCCATCCTAGTACGAGTCTCACCCAGGCACGCTTAACTTCGGAGTTCTGATGGGATCTGGTGCATTAGTGCTGGTATGATCGCACCCGTCATGTTGAGGGCACAATTCCTATATATATTAACGGTTCACAGTGCCAGCCTAGAGAGATGGCCTATTCAAGAGGCCCAATGGTCTTAACGACAACCCATCCACTTCTACAATGCAGCATACCCTCAAGACGTGATATCAACACGTTGTAGGGCCCTCTGATGTCCAGCGAGTCAAGTTGTCGTCCTTTTAACAGCTCACGACGTACGATCCGGGAAGGAAAAATAGGGGAAAAGAAGAAAATTGGCCTAAAACTGATTAAAACATTCGATTTTGGGCTCCGAAAACGGGCAGAGCAAGCAAGCTGGCTGCCCCTCTCGTAGAGCTCTCAGAGAGCTTGGCAACGGTATGCTTTGCGCCGCGCAACTCCTTACGGATCAAAAGTTAAGGGCGATGGAACGACGGAAGTCGGGTCACAAACCCTACGCCCTCGGTTTGCGGGTTCAGCCTCTACGTGAAGCGAAGTTATCTTGCCCAATGTTCTGTGGGATTCGGTAATAGAGATTTGGTGGATAAAGTATCTTGGCAACCCTAACCAGGGCAAAAAACATTGAAAAGGGGGTTCAACACGAGGACTTCCAAGGGGGTCACCCATCCTAATACTACTCTCGCCAAAGCACGCTTAACTTCGGAGTTCTGTTGGGATCTGGTGCATTAGTGCTGGTATGATCGCACCCATCATGTTGAGGGCACAATTACTATCTGTGTTAACGGTTCACAGTGCCAGCCTAGAGAGATGGCCCATTCAAAAGGCCCAATGGGCTTAATGACAACCCATCCGCTTCTACAATGCAGCATCCTCGCTAGACGTGATATCGACACGTTGTAGGGCCCTCTGATGTCCCGCTAGTCAGGTTGTCGTCCTTTTAACAGCTCACGACGTACGATCCGGGATGAAAAAACAGAGCAAAAGAAGAAAAATAGACTGAAGCTGATGAAAACGTTCAATTTTGGGCTCCAAAAATGGGCACAGTGAGCAAGCAAGCTGCCCCCTTCGTAGAGCTCTCAGAGAGCTTTGCAACGGTATGATGTGCGCCGCGTAACTCCTTACGAATCAAAAGTTATAGGCACCGGAGCGACGGAGACCTGGTCACAAACCCTACGCCCTCGGTTTGCGTACCCAGCTTCTACGTGAAGCGAAGTTGTCTTGCCCAATGTTCCGTGGGATTCGGTAATAGAGATTTGGTGGATAAAGTATCTTGGCAACCCTAACCAGGGCAAAAAAAATTGAAAAGGGGATGCAGCATGAGGACTTCCCAGGGGTTCAGCCATCCTAGTACTACTCACGCCCAAGCACGCTTAACTTCAGAGTTCTGATGGGATCCGGTGCATTAGTGCTGGTATGATCGCACCCGTCAAGTTGAGGGCACAATTCCTCTATATGTTAACGGTTCACAGTGCCAGCCTGGAGAGATGGCCAATTCAAAAGTCCCAATGGGCTTAACGACAACCCATCCGCTTCAACAACGCAGCATCCTTGCAAGACGTGATATCGACACGTTGTAGGTCCCTGTGATATCCGGCGAGTCTGGTTGTCGTCTTTTTAATAGCTCACGACGTACGATTCGGGACGGAAAAACAGAGCAAAAGTAGAAAAGTGGCCTGAAACTGATGAAAACGTTCGATTTTGGGCTCCAAAAATGGGCACAGCGAGCAAGCTAGCTGCCCTTGTTATACAGCTCTCAGAGAGCTTTGCAACGGTATATTGTGCGCTGCGTAACTCCTTACGGATCACAAGTTATGGGCACCGGAGCGACGGAGACCTGGTCACAAACCCTACGCCCTCGGTTTGTGGGTTCGGCCTCTACGTGAAGCGAAGTTGTCTTGCCCAATGTTCCATGGGATTCGGTAATAGAGATTTGGTGGATAAAGTATCTTGGCAACCCTAACCAGGGCAAAAAAAATTGAAAAGGGGGTGCAACACGAGGACTTCCAAGGGGGTCACCCATCCTAGTACTACTCTCGCCAAAGCACGCTTAACTTCCGAGTTCTGATGGGATCTGGTGCATTAGTTCTGGTATGATCGCACCCGTCATGTTGAGGGCACAATTACTATCTGTGTTAACGGTTCACAGTGCCAGCCTAGAGAGATGGCCCATTCAAAAGGCCCAATGGGCTTAATGACAACCCATCCGCTTCTACAACGCAGCATCCTCGCTAGACGTGATATTGACATGTTGTAGGTTCCTCTAATGTCCCGCGAGTCAGGTTGTCGTCCTTTTAACAGCTCACGACGTACGATCCGGGATGAAAAAACAGAGCAAAAGAAGAAAAGTAGACTTAAACTGATGAAAACCATCAATTTTGGGCTCCAAAAATGGGCACAGCGAGCAAGCAAGCTGCCCCCTTCATAGAGTTCTTTGAGAGCCTTGCAACGATATGCTGTGCGCCGCATAACTCCTTACGGACCAAAGGTTATGGGCACCAGAGCGACGGAAACCTGGTCACAAACCCTGCGCCCTCGGTTTGCGGGCCCAGCCTCTACGTGAAGCGAAGTTGTCTTGACCAATGTTCCGTGGGATTTGGTAATAGAGATTTGGTGGATAAAGTATCTTGGCAACCCTAACCAGGGCAAAAAAAATTGAAAAGGGGATGCAGCACGAGGACTTCGTAGGGGTTCAGCTATCCTAGTGCTACTCTCACCCAAGCACGCTTAACTTCGGAGTTCTGATGGGATCCGGTGCATTAGTGCTGGTATGATCGCACCCGTGAAGTTGCGGGCACAATTCCTATATATGTTAACGGTTCACAGTGCCAGCCTAGAGAGATAGCCAATTTGAAAGGCCCAATGGGCTTAATGACAACCCATCCGCTTCAACAACGCAGCATCCTCGCAAGACGTGATATCGACACGTTGTAGGTCACTGTGATGTCTGGCGAGTCAGGTTGTCGTCCTTTTAACAGCTCACGACGTACGATCCGGGACGGAAAAACAGGGCAGAAGAAGAAAAGTGGCCTGAAACTGATGAAAACAATCAATTTTTAGGCCCAAAAATGGGCACAGCGAGCAAGCTAGCTACCCCCGTCGTAGACCTTCAGAGAGCTTTGCGACGGTATGCTGTGCGCTGCGTAACTCCTTACGGATCAAAAGTTATGGGCACTGGAGCGACGGAGGCCTGGCCACAAACCATACGCCATCGGTTTGCTAGCCCAGCCTCTACGTGAAGCGATGTTGCCTTGCCCAATGTTCTGTGGGATTCGGTAATAGAGATTTGGTGGATAAAGTATCTTGGCAACCCTAACCAAGGCAAAAAAAATTGAAAAGGGGGTGCAACACGAGTACTTCCAAGGGGGTCACCCATCCTAGTACTACTCTCATCCAAGCACGCTTAACTTCTGAGTTCTGATGGGATCCGGTGCATTAGTGCTGGTATGATCGCACCCGTCATGTTGAGGGCACAATTACTATCTGTGTTAACGGTTCACAGTGCCAGCCTAGAGAGATGGCCCATTCAAAAGGCCCAATGGGCTTAATGACAACCCATCCGCTTCTACAACGCAGCATCCTCGCTAGACGTGATATTGACATGTTGTAGGGCCCTCTGATGTCCCGCGAGTCAGGTTGTCGTCCTTTTAACAGCTCACGACGTACGATCCGGGATGAAAAAACAGAGCAAAAGAAGAAAAGTAGACTTAAACTGATGAAAACCATCAATTTTGGGCTCCAAAAATGGGCACAGCGAGCAAGCAAGCTGCCCCCTTCATAGAGTTCTCAGAGAGCTTTGCAACGGTATGCTGTACACCGCATAACTCCTTACGGATCAAAAGTTATGGGCACCGGAGCGACGGTGACCTGGTCACAAACCCTACGCCCTCGGTTTGCGAGCCCAGCTTCTACGTGAAGCGAAGTTGTCTTGCCCAATGTTCCGTGGGATTCGGTAATAGAGATTTGGTGGATAAAGTATCTTGGCAACACTAACCAGGGCAAAAAAAATTGAAAAGGGGATGCAGCATGAGGACTTCCCAGGGGTTCAGCCATCCTAGTACTACTCACGCCCAAGCACGCTTAACTTCAGAGTTCTGATGGGATCCGGTGCATTAGTGCTGGTATGATCGCACCCGTCAAGTTGAGGGCACAATTCCTCTATATGTTAACGGTTCACAGTGCCAGCCTGGAGAGATGGCCAATTCAAAAGTCCCAATGGGCTTAACGACAACCCATCCGCTTCAACAACGCAGCATCCTTGCAAGACGTGATATCGACACGTTGTAGGTCCCTGTGATATCCGGCGAGTCTGGTTGTCGTCTTTTTAATAGCTCACGACGTACGATCTGAGACGGAAAAATAGGGCAGAAGAAGAAAAGTGGCATGAAATTGATGAAAATGTTCGATTTTGGGCTCCAAAAAAGGGCACAGCGAGCAAGCTAGTTGCCCCCGTCGTAGACTTCTCAGAGAGCTTTGCAACGGTATGCTGTGCACTGCGTAACTCCTTACGGATCAAAAGTTATGGGCACCAGAGCTACAGAGGCTTGGTCACAAACCATACGCCCTCGGTTTGCGAGCCCGGCCTCTACGTGAAGCGAAGTTGTCTTGCCCAATGTTCCGTGGGATTCGGTAATAGATATTTGGCGGATAAAGTATTTTGGCAACCCTAACCAGGGCAAAAAAAATTGAAAAAGGGGTACAACACGAGGACTTCCCAGGGGGTCACCCATCCTAGTACTACTCTCGCCCAACCACGCTTAACTTCAGAGTTCTGGTGGGATCCGGTGCATTAGTGCTGGTATGATTGCACCCGTCATGTTGAGGGCACAATTCCTAGATGTGTTAATGGTTCATAGTGCCAGCCTAGAGAGATGGCCCATTCAAATGGCCCAATTGGCTTAACGACAACCCATCCGCTTCAACAATGCAGCATCCTCGCAAGACGTGATATTGACAAGTTGTAGGGCCCTCTGATGTCCCACGATTCAGGTTGTCGTCCTTTTAGCAGCTCACGACACATGATCCGGGATGAAAAAATAGAGCAAAAGAAGAAAAGTGGACTGAAACTGATGAAAACATTCAATTTTGGGCTCCAAAAACGGGCACAGCGAGCAAGCAAGCTGCCCCCTTCGTAGAGCTCTCAGAGAGCTTTGCAACGGTATGCTGTACACCGCGTAACTCCTTACGAATCAAAACTTATGGGCACCGGAGTGATGGAGACGTGGTCTCTAACCCTACACCCTCGGTTTGCCGGCCCAGCTTCTACGTGAAGCGAAGTTGTCTTGCCCAATGCTCCGTGGGATTCGGTAATAGAAATTTGGTGGATAAAGTATCTTGGCAACCCTAACTAGGGCAAAAAAATTTGAAAAGGGGATACAGCACGAGGACTTCGCAGGGGGTCACCCATCCCAAGACTACTCTCGCGCAACCACGCTTAGCTTCGGAGTTCTAATGGGATCTGGTGCATTAGTGCTGGTATGATCGCACCCGTCAAGTTGAGGGCACAATTCCTATATGTGTTAACGGTTCACAGTGCATGCCTAGAGAGATGGCCCATTCAAAAGGCCCATTGGGCTTAACAACAAACCATCCGCTTCAACAACGCAGCATCCTCGCAAGACCTAATATCGACACATTGTAGGGCCCTGTGGTGTCCCGCGAGTCAGGTTGTCGTCCTTTTAACATCTCACGACGTACGATCCGGGATGAAAAAATAGAGCAAAAGAAGAAAATTGGACTGAAACTGTTGAAAACGTTCGATTTTGGGCTCCAAAAATTGGCAAAGCGAGCAAGCAAGCTGCCCCCTTCATTGATCTCTCGGAGAGCTTTGCAACGGTATACTGTGCACCGCGTAACTCCTTACGGATCAAAAGTTATGGGCAACGGAGCGACGAAGACCTGGTCACAAACACTACGCCCTCGGTTTGCGGGCCGAGCCTCTACGTGAAGCGAAGTTGTCTTGCCCAATGTTCCGTGGGATTCGGTAATAGAGATTTGGTGGATAAAGTATCTTGGCAACCCTAACCAGGGCAAAAAAAATTGAAAATGGGGTACAACACGAGGACTTCCCAAGTAGTCACCCATCCAAGTACTACTCTCGCCCAAGCACGCTTAACTTTAGAGTTCTGATGGAATCTGGTGCATTAGTGCTGGTATGATCGCACTCGTCAAGTTGAGGGCACAATTCCTATATGTGTTAACGGTTCACCGTCCTAGCCTAGAGAGATGGCCTATTCAAAAGTCCCAATGGGCTTAACGACAACCCATCCGCTTCAACAATGCAGCATCCTCGCAAGACGTGATATCGACACATTGTAGGGCCCTGTGATGTCCGGCGAGTCAGGTTGTCGTACTTTTACAAGATCACGACGTACGATCCAAGACGGAAAAATAGGGCAAAAGAAGAAAAATGGCCTGAAACTGATGAAAACGTTCGATTTTGGGCTCCAAAAAGTGTATAGCGAGCAAGCTGGCTGCCCCCGTCGTAGACCTCTCAGAGAGCTTTGCAATGGTATGCTGCGCGCTGCGTAACTCCTTACGGATCAAAAGTTATGGGCACCGGAGTGACGGAGACCTGGTTACAAACCCTACGCCCTCAGTTTGCAGGCCCGGCCTCTACGTGTAGCGAAGTTGTCTTGCCCAATGTTCCGTTGGATTCGGTAAAAGAGATTTGGTGGATAAAGTACCTTGGCAACCCTAACCAGGGCAAAAAAAATTGAAAAGCGGGTGCAACACGAGGACTTCCCTGGGGTCACCCATCCTAGTACTACTCTCGCCCAAGCACGCTTAATTTCGGATTTTTGATAGAATCCGGTGCATTAGTGCTGCTCTGATCGCACCCGTCATGTTGGGGGCACAATTCCTATACGTGTTAATAGTTCACAGTGGCAGCCTAGAGATATATCCCATTCAAAAGACCCAATGGGATTAACGACAACCCATCTGCTTCAACAACGCAGCATCCTCGCAAGACGTGATATCGACACGTTGTAGCGCCCTCTGATGTCCCGCGAGTCAGGTTGTCGTCCTTTTAACAGCTCACGACGTACGAGCCGTGATGGAAAAACAGAACAAAAGAAGAAAACTGGCCTGAAATTGATGAAAACGTACGATTTTGGGCATCAAAAATGGGCACAGCGATCAAGTTGCTGCCCTTGTCGTAGAGTTCTCAGAGAGCTTTGCTACGGTTTTCTATGCGCCGCGTAACTCCTTACGGATCAAAGGTTATGGGCACCGGAGCGACGGAGACCTGGTCACAAACCATACGCCCTCGGTTTGCGGGCCCGGCCTCTACGTGAAGCGAAGTTGTCTTGCCCAATGTTCCGTGGGATTCTGCAATAGAGATTAGGTGGATAAAGTATCTTGGCAACCCTAACCAGGGGAAAAAAAATTGAAAAGGGGGTGCATCACGAGGACTTCCCATGCGGTCACCCATCCTAATACTACTCTCGCCCAAGCACACTTACGTTCGGAGTTCTGATGGGATCCGGTGCATTAGTGCTGGTATGATCGCACACGTCATGTTGAGGGCACAATTCCTATATGTGTTAACAGTTCATAGTACCAGCCTAGAGAGATGGCCCTTTCAAAAGGCCCAATGGGCTTAACGACAACCCATCCGCTCCAACAACGCAGCCTCATCGCAAGACGTGATATCGACACGTTGTACGGCCCTCTGATGTCCCGCTAGTCATGTTGTCGTCCTTTTAATAGCTCACGACGTACGATCCGGGACGGAAAAATAGAGCAAAAGAAGAAAAGTGGACTGAAACTGATGAAAACGTTCGATTTTAGGCTCAAAAAATGGGCACAGCGAGCAATCTTGGTGCCCCCGTCGTAGAGCTCTTAGAGAGCTTTGCAACGGTATGCCTGCGCCGCGCAACTCCTTACGGATCGAAAGTTATGGGCACTGGAGCGACGGAGGCCTGGTCACAAACCCTACGCCCATGGTTTACGGGCCCAGCCTTTACGTGAAGCGAAGTTGTCTTGCCCAATGTTCTGTGGGATTCAGTAATAGAGATTTGGTGGATAAAGTATCTTGGCAACCCTAACCAGGGCAAAAAAAATTAAAAATGGGGTGCAACACCGGGACTTCCCAGGGGGTCACCAATCCAAGTACTACTCTCGCCAAAGCACGATTAACTTAGGAGTTCTAATGGGATCCGGTGCATTAGTGCTGGCATGATCGCACCCGTCATGTTGAGGGCATAATTCCTAAATGTGTTAATGGTTCACAGTGCCAGCCTAGAGAGATGGCCCATTCAAAAGGCCCAATAGGCTTAACGACAACCCATCCGCTTCAACAACGCTGCATCCGCGCAAGACGTGATATCGACCCGTTGTAGGGCCCTCTGATGTCTGGCGAGTCAGGTTTTCGTCCTTTTAATAGCTCATGACGTACGATCTGGGATGGAAAAATAGAGCAAAAGAAGAAAAGTGGACTGAAACTGATCAAAACGTTCGATTTTGGGTTTGAAAAATGGGCACAGCGAGCAAGCTGGCTGCCACCTTCGTAGAGCTCTCAGAGAGCTTCGCAACGGTATGTTGTGCGCCGCGTAACTCCTTGCAGATCAAAAGTTATGGGCACCGGAGCGACGGAGACCTAGTCACAAACCCTACGCCCTCGGTTTGCGGGCCCAGCCTCTACGTGAAGCGAAGTTGTCTTGCCCAATGTTCCGTCGGATTCGGTAATAGAGATTTGGTGGATAAAATATCTTGGCAACCCTAACCAGGGAAAAAAAATTGAAAAGGGTGTGCAACACGAGGACTTCCCAGGGGGTCACCGATCCCAGTACTACTCTCGCCCAAGCACGCTTAACTTCGGAGTTCTGATGGATCCGGTGCATTAGTGCTGGTATGATCGCATCCATCATGTTAAGGGTACAATTCCTTTATGTGTTAATGGTTCACAGGGCCAGCCTAGAGAGACGACCCATTCAAAAGTCCCAATGTCCTTAACGACAACCCATCCGCTTCAACAACGCAGCATCCTCGCAAGACGTGATATCGACATATTGTAGGGCCCTCTGATGTCCCGCGAGTCAGGTTGTCGTCCTTTTACCAGCTCATCACGTACGATCTAGGATGAAAAAATAGAGCAAAAGAAGAAAAGTGGAATGAAACTGATGAAACTTTTGGATTTTGGGTTCCCAAAATGGGTACACCGACCAAGCTGGCTGCCCCCTTCGTAGAGCTCTCAGAGAGCTTTGCAACGGTTTGCTGTGCGCCGCGTAACTCCTTACGGATCAAAAGTTATGGGTACCGGAGCGACGGAGAACTGGTCACAAACCCTTCGCCCCCGGTTTGTTGGCCCGGCCTCTACGTGAAGTGAAGTTGTCTTGCCCAATGTTCCGTGGGATTCGGTAATAGAGATTTGGTGGATAAAGTATCTTGGCAACCCTAACCAGGGAAAAAAAATTGAAAAGGGCGTGCAACACGAGCACTTCCCAAGGGGTCACCCATCCTAGTACTACTCTCGCCCAAGCACGCTTAACTTCGGAGTTCTGATGGGATCCGGTGCAATAGTGCTGATATGATCGCACCCGTCATGTTGAGGGCACAATTCCTAAATGTGTTAATGGTTCAAAGTGCCAGGCTAGAGAGATGGCCCATTCAAAAGGCCCAATGGGCTTAACGACAACCCATCCGCTTCAACAACGCAGTATCCTCGCAAGACGTGATATCGACACGTTGTAGGGCCCTCTGATGTCCCGCGAGTCAGGTTGTCGTCCTTTTAACAGCTCACGACGTATAATCCGGGACGGAAAAACAGAGCAAAAGAAGAAAAGTGTACTGAAACTGATGAAAACGTTCGATTTTGGGCTCCAAAAACAGGCAGAATGAGCAAGCTGGCTGCCACCTTCGTAGAGCTCTCAGAGGGATTTGCAACGGTATGTTGTGCGCCGCGTAACTCCTTACGGATCAAAAGTTTTGGGCACCGGAGCGACGGAGACCTGGTCACAAACCCTACGCCCTCGGTTTGCGGTCCAGGCCTCTATGTGAGGCGAAGTTGTCTTGCCCAATGTTCCGTGGGATTCGGTAATAGAGATTTGGTGAATAAAGTATCTTGGCAACCCTAACCAGGGAAAAAAACATTGAAAAGGGGGTGCAACACGAGGACTTCCCTGGGGGTCACCTATCCTAGTACTACTCTCGCCCAAGCACGCTTATTTTCGGAGTTCTGATGGGATCCGGTGCATTAGTGCTGGTATGATCGAACCCGTCATGTTGAGGGCAAAATTCCTATATGTGTTAACAGTTCACAGTGCCAGCCTAGAGAGATGGCCATTCAGAAGGCCCAATGGCCATTCAGAAGGCCCAATGGCCATTCAAAAGGCCCAATGGGCTTAACGACAACCCATCCGCTTCAACAACGCAGCATCCTCGCAAGATGTGATATCGACACATTGTAGGGCCCTCTGATGTCCCACGAGTCATGTTGTCGTCCTTTTAACTGCTCACGACGTACGATCCGGGATGGAAAAATAGAGCAAAAGAAGAAAGTGGACTGAAACTGATGAAAACGTTCGATTTTGGGCTCCAAAAATGGGCACAGCGAGCAAGTTGGCTACCACCTTCGTAGAGCTCTTAAAGAGCTTTGCAACGGTATGTCGTGCGCCACGTTACTCCTTGCGGATCAAAAGTTATGGGCACCAAAGCGACGGAGACCTGGTCACAAACCCTACGCTCTCGGTTTGCGGGCCCAGCCTCTACGTGAAGCAAAGTTGTCTTGCCCAATGTTCCGTGGGATTCGGTAATAGAGATTCGGTGCATAAAGTATCTTGGCAACCCTAACCAGGGCAAAAAAAATTGAAAAGGAGGTGCAACACGAGGACTTCTAAGGGGGCCGCCCATCATAGTACTACTCTCGCCCAAGCATGCTTAACTTCGGAGTTCTGATGGGATCCGGTGCATTAGTGCTGCTCTGATTGCACCCATCATGTTTAGGGCATAATTCCTATATGTGTTAACGGTTCACAGTGACAGCCTAGAGATATGGCCCATTCAAAAGGCCCAATGGGCTTAACGACAACCCATATGCTTCAACAATGCAGCATCCTCGCAAGACGTGATATCGACACGTTGTAGGGCCCTCTGATGTCCCGCGAGTCAGGTTGTCGTCCTTTTAACAGCTCACGACGTACGATCCGGGACGAAAAAAAAGAACAAAAGAAGAAAAGTGCCCTGAAATTGATGAAAACGTTCAATTTTGGGCTTCAAAAATGGGCACAGCGAGAAAGCTGGCTGCCCCGTCGTAGAGCTCTCAGAGAGCTTTGCAACGGTATGCTGTGCGCCGCGTAACTCCTTACGGATCAAAAGTTATGGGCGCCGGAGCGACGGAGACCTGGTCACAAACCCTACGCCCTCGGTTTGCTGGCCCGTCCTCTAAGTGAAGCGAAGTTGTCTTGCCCAATGTTCCGTGGATTCGGTAATAGAGATTTGGTGGATAAAGTATCTTGGCAACCCTAACCTGGGCAAAAAAAATTGAAAATGGAGTGCAACACGAGGACTTCCCAAGGGGTCACCCATCCTAGTACTACTCTCGCCCAAGCACGCTTAACTTCGGAGTTCTGATGGGATATGGTGCATTTGTGCTAGTATGATCGCATCCGTCATGTTGAGGGCCCCATTCCTACATTGTTAATGGTTCACACTGCCACCCTAGAGAGATGGCGCATTCAGAAGGCCCAATGGGCTTAACGACAACCCATCCGCTTCAACAACGCAGCATCATCGCAAGACGTGATATCGACACATTGTAGGGCCCTCTGATGTGAGGCCCGACCCCGAATAACGTGTGTTACCTTGATTTGCGTGCCATAGACCCCTAATTAAATGACCGACCTTGGATTACATGTCTTGTCTTGGTTTTCATGCATACCTCGTCATACATGCCTTGACCTAGAATAGTGTGCCCTAATCCCCGACTCACGTGCTATACCTAGAAATACGTGCCCTGATCTCGATGTACGTGCGTTATCTCGTTTCGTGTGCCCTAACCTTGAACTGCGTACCTTAACCTAGGTTTAAGTGTCGTACCTCGATTTGCATGCATTACATTGAATAACGTGCCTTGCATTGGTTTACATGCATTCACCTAGGATTGCGTGCATTAGTCTTGAAGTCCGTGTCTTACCTCGTAGTTTGTGTCTACCTCGTGATTCATGCCCTGTATTGATTTCTGTGTGTGTCTCGTAGTGCGTGCCCTAGACTTAGGAATGCGTGTCCGCACGCTAATCATATAAAGAATCCTACACATAGCACTAGACTATAAAATAATCCTACAAACACCACTAACTATTATTATAATCCTAATTCAAATCTCTACAAAATCCACTAACACCTAAATATGATATTTTAAACTCACTACAAGACAAAATCTCACAAACCTCTAAACATATCCTATATTCTATTCTACCTAAAATCCCTAAATACCCAACATTCTCTTACACACATGTTAAAACAATTCAAAAGATGACACAAATCTGAATTTTTGCATGCCCAAGGCCAACATATGCATCAACTTTTGCAAAAGCCTCATTTTTTCTCTCATTTCTCTCACTTTCCTCACATTTTCTCTCTCTCCCTCTCACTCTCTCTCTCCATTTCGGTTTTGGCTGAGTTCTCTCCACCTCTTATCTCATCTTCATCATCCTATGGTGCATCAAGACAAACCACAAGCAAAGAAACTCACCCAAGCAAGCTAGGATGCAAGAAACACACATGCAGGCATTTTGAGTCACCATTTTCGGCCTTGGTGAGTTTTTAAGCTTCCATTTCTTTTCTTCTTGTTCTAACCTTATGCATGTGCTAAGATATTGATCACTAAGCTAGGAAAAATAGAGAAAAGCTAGTTGGAATCTCAGCTAAGCAAGAAGAAGAAGAGATTTGAGCTTCAACAAGGTTTTTGAGCATTTTTTGGGTTGATTGCAAAGGTGAGGGCTAAAACCTTTTGAAAACTCTTCAAAAATCCACATGCATGCTAATAAATGTGTGTATTTGCTTCTGTAATTGAGCTATATGGTCGTTCATAAGCTTAAACAACCATGCATGGAAAGATCTTGGCTTGAAAATGATGCTAGGTGAAGTCGAAATTGTTGACAGCTCTCTGACCAGTCTGTTCGAGGTAAGTTTAGCTAGGAAAATGATGTTCAAAATGCATGAAAATTGGTAGGTGACTATTCTGGACAGTTTTGAACATTTTTCCCAGAAATAGGCAGAAGCTAATTTTGAGTCTAAGGTCCTCAAAATGGAAAATCTTTAAAATGTGACTAAATCTGGAAATCTGGAAATATGAAGCAGGTTTGGCAGATGCACTAACCTTGTGGAACGAACCATATTTGACTTAGTAAATGTTGTCCAAAAAGCATGATATTTGGTGTGCTGCTAGATTTTTCAGTTCTGGACAATTTTGTCAGAAATGGACCAAGGCTAAAACTGACCCTAATGGACAATTTCTGAAAAGTGTGCAAATCTGGACAGTTTTGTGGTATTCCACTGTTTCGGCTATATCTAATGATCCCGAACTCAAATTGATGCAAGGTTTATTTCTGATTTTAGTTAACTTCTTAAGCTTTTATTTGACTTCTTATTCACTGAATTTGGAGATTGTTTGCTTATCCGATTGATTGTGAGAAGACAGCCTATTGCAGTAAGGGTTTCACTTAATGTTGTGCTTAGAAAATTGTTGTGACTCCTCTTGTTGAATTAAATGCTTGGGATTATAGCTACGGGATGTTGTGTGGACTGTTTTGAATGTTTGAGGATGTTGAATTAAATGATGCATGGTTTGAGATTGACTTTGAGTTGGGTTGAGGCTCAAATTGCACGAATATACATGACATGGAAACCCTAATGACTAGGTAGTTTTGCTAAGTATTGATCAATTGGACATTGTGTGGGAATTATATGCTTAGTGGGCTGCCCGTAAATGTCTTATAACTTCAAATGTGATTTTGACCATTGCATGTTGACAAATAAGCTTTTCTTGCACCCGAACCCATGATTGATGTCATTGCATGTTGAATAATCGTATCACTTGATTACGTGGACTTCGAAATGAGTTATATGGCTTGACTTGCATGTGTTACATGGCTGCCCGTTTAATGTTCATATGACTCTATGTGTTCTACAAGTGAAATTTCATGTCAAGCATGCCTCGTTCGTTTACTTGGCAATATGTGATATTGAAATTGCTCGGAGGCAACCTACTTTATTGTCCTCTTAATGTGAATTGTTAAAAGATATTCAATGGTTTATTTGAACATGATTACTTGGCTGCCCGTTAAAGTTTAATTGCTTTCAAATGGATATATGAAATGATTATATGTTCTTACAATGACTTATATGCCAATTTGTCAAAATGTGATCATATACTTGCTCGGAGGCAACCTACTTTGTTGACCTCCTAATGTGAAATGTTAAATGACATAAATGTGGATTGTATACGAGGTTGCAACATTTCATTGTGGCATGGTAGCGTTTCACCAACGCCGGGAGGCATAGGGCTTGCCGGTGCTCCCGTGACTACCATGGTCCAATTCCCTCTCTCGCTTGGCATTCCACCCTTGGAGAGTTGGGTTGTAGGTTTCGGGGTACATCCGGAGTACACCCAATTGGGAGCGATAAGGGGATTATTGAAGTCGGGCGCAACAATTGTATCGAAATTGAAATTGAGAGCAACCGCTCACCGTATCATTTTACTGTGTGTATAAGTACTCTCGCTTGGTTCCTAGAGAATCTCGGGAAGGAAAGACTGGTATTTATATTCCTTTACTTGATTTTACTGTTATATTCATGTTTGAAAAAGGGATTTTCATAAATTAAACCGAAAAATGAGTTTCAAAACGTATTTCTCGTTCCCCCTCGCTGAGTTCATAAGGACTCACCCTCTTTTTGTCACAGGTGAAGAAGAGCAGGTACAGGTACCCGAGGACAACGTGCCTATCGATGATTCCTTGGAGTGGTTGCCTGTCCTTACATGCTTTTGTGCCTTGCCTGAAAGTGGTTGCTATATGGATGTTGTGTTTGATTGCAACTATTCATTTTATTGATGTAAATGACCCCGTTGTAATTTGGGTCTAATTCTGGGATTGTACTATCTATAACCGGACGAACTTTTATTTTGTTGTTTGCTTTCGTTTTCTTCATTAGTAGTTATCGTAGGCATTCAAACCACTAGATGAGCAATCAATTAAGTTAATTCTATCTAATTTCACTTAGGTGCTCATTTCCAAACTAAAGGATAATAGGTACTTGCATGATAGGAAATTGACAAATAAACGGGACATAGTTATCATGTTAGGCTTATTAACCAAACGAGACTTTCAAGATAAACTAGTAGGCAAATCGGTTGGTGACAAATAGGAGTCCTTAATGGAATTGGATTAATGATTGGAATAATTGAGGCGTTTAGAGAATTAGGTCAAACCAAAGAGCCCAATTACAGCCGTTATGCTGCCGGTTTGCCGAAAAATTTTGGAGTTTAGGCCAAAACGTTAAGTGTTAAATCTTTATAAACAGTTAAGTATGTGATATTACCTGAATGTTTAGATCACACCCTAGTCTAACCTTCATAGGCCGGGTTGGGGCGTGACACCTTATAGTAGAATGGTATCAGAGCTTAGTTTAGTAACTAGGTGTTAGTCGGGTTCAACTCTCGGACCATGGGTAGAAGTCCTAAGATAATTATGATGTCTTGTTTATATGTGTTAATGTGTGCTAATGTGCTTTAATTGCTTTGAGAATTGAATACTATGTGCCTTTGTGGACTATATGTATTATGTGTCATGCACACCGACACGTTAGTGCCCTCAATAATGCATGCATGCTTTTATACTCCTTCCTTCATACATGTGCATGTTATATAACCGTGAATGACTGTTTATACACATTGATAGTTAGGATTAGGACTTTTAGGGAAGTGAATTTATGCAGGACGAACGAAAAGGCTCGGTTAGAGATTTCTGGCATCTTTACAGGTACTCAATAGATTATATATTATTGGATATGTATATATAAAATGCGTAACACAGGTATAATTGTTGAGGTAAAGTTATCTCATTATCTTTGGAATACCTATACCTGTAATTAAGTTATCAATTTTGTAGCCATAAAGTTCTTGATTCTGTTAAACCGTTCTTCTAATTGTGGTTCAAGAATAAATGTTAAGGACATACAACTTTCCTTAGATATAAGAATATACTATTGGAGATGTGGAGTAGTATATATATATTCACATGCTTATAATGGAAGTTTGACTTAGGAGCTGCTTTTGAATCAAATTCTTATATCTTCAAATGGTATAATAGACTATTTATATGATTGAATCCTTACTTGATTGGAATTAAGCATCGTTGAACCTAATAAGGTGTATATTAATGAGTTTCAAGTTCACTCAATGGTAAGATTGTGACCTAGAAATTAAGAGATGAACTCGTGGAAATGGACGATAGGGGTTAGATTATTAAGGCGTGAATAATGTGTTTAAGTAACTTAACAATGGATGACCTCAAGACATGTAGGCAACTCTGGAGACCGAATTTCACAAGGTTGATGATCCTTTAATATAACAATATATAAGGATGCTGGAATCAAGGAATTCACGTAGCTAGAACTCGTGTTTGGAAAGCTGCACCTAAATTGTTAGGTCGGATAGAAGTGTAAGGAATTGAATTATACATTAGATGACTAACATTGTTAAAGGTCCTAAGTTGGATATTGGTGATATTAAGAATCATGGTATTAAATTGTTTCCCCTCGGATTTAGTTATAATTATGCAAAGTAAGTCATTCTATGCACTAGTTATTTGGATACCCTAAAGGATATTAGGAAGCATATATCCCTAAGTATTACCGATGGACCTAATATATAAACCATGGAAATGAGATTAAAGCATTCGGTTACAAAGTGGAGTCGTTAGGGTATGATTAGTAATCCTAAATAGCTAATAGTGAGTATGCATGATGATTCATGGTGAACCCTAGGGCCTAAGGTCAATGAGTCTTGATGCTCTTAGCTAGTTGAACATGTAAATGAGAAGAGTAAGATTTCATATAGTTAAGATAGATATGAATTAGAGTTACGATGACCCAAGAGGCTGTTGTTAGACAACCGTATTTAAGTGCACTGTTTCACTTCTAAAAACAAGCGGTTGGTAAACTTCGAATCGTGGTCGTTGAATAGAGGGTGAATCTTGTAGTGATAGTTAAATAAGTGGTTGATTACTTTTGAAGTTCTATTAGGTTATGTTGAAGGATGCCTCGTGATCATAATTCTTATGTTGATACAACCCTGAAGTTATCTCGCGTAAGTATTTTATGAGCTAGATTATTTCGGTACTCATTTATAGCCCTAGGATTCTTGTTGTCACGCCGGTATCCTAGTAGATCATTGATGTCACCTACATGGTGATGAACACAGCTTGGTAACATTAATGTCGAAGATATATTGGCGGGCATTAAGTATTCGAAGGAATGACTAGGTCGCTAAATGAGTAGGACCATTGTCTTCTTAAGTATGACGTAACCTTGGATTAAGGTGAGTAGAATTTATTTGAGGTTGAAACTATTTGCCTTAGGAGTTTTGGATAAGATTAAAAGAAAATTATGAAGTCTCGTGACTTGAAGATAGAGATTCGAATAAGGAAATAAATTGTGGATCACAAGCTGATGAATTTTACTTGTAAGAGTTGAACTAGTGCTACATGATTAGTTACTCATGCAATTTCAATGGCAATTTGTTGGTGGTACTTAATAAACCTTAGAGTTTGAGTTTCATGAACCTCAACAGTCTTTCTCCTTGATTACGGGCATGAAGATTAACGAAGCTGGGAAAGGATGTTAGTGAATAGGAGCCTATGATCGGGAGACTAGTCATTAGAAGATTTGCTAATCTAATGTACCTGCGAGATAAGAAGGGCTATAATACCATCGATAGATGACGATTTGAGATGGATCAGTTTGTTTGGAGAGTTTTTCCTGAAAATAGAGTCGTATTGTGGAAACGACCCATAACACGTGTATGTCCTAGGTGTTAACAATTTTGAAGTTAGTTGATAGAATATGTAAATATGATATAGATCTATCATCTTGAAATTAGCGTATGTCACCCTAGGATCATGGAATTATTGTGATATTCCTTTTGAGGTATGAATGCGAGATTGACACAGCATGAGTCATGATTTTGGAGTTACAGTTCTTGTCATGCCCCAACCCGGCCTATAAAGGTTAGACTAGGGTGTGATCTAAACATTCAAGTCACGTCTCGTACTTAACCGTTCATGAAGATTTAACACTTAACGTTTGGCCTAAACTCCAAAATTTTTCGGTAAACTGGCAGTATAACGGCTGTAATTGGGCTCTTTGGTTTGGACTAATTCTCTAAACGCCTCAATTATTCCAATCATTAATCCAATTCCATTACGGACTCCTATTTGTCACCAACCGATTTGCCTACTAGTTTATCTTGAAAGTCTCGTTTGGTTAATAAGCCTAACATGATAACTATGTCCCGTTTATTTGTCAATTTCCTACCATGCAAGTACCTATTATCCTTTAGTTTGCAAATGAGTACCTAAGTGAAATTAGATAGAATTAACTTAGTTGATTGTTCATCTAGTGGTTTGACTGCCTACGATAACTACTAATTAAGAAAATGAAAGCAAACAACCAAATAAAAGTTCATCCAGTTATAGATAGTACAATCCCAGAATTAGACCCAAATTACAATGGGGTCATTTACATCACTAAACAACGAGCAACATAAAAGAAATAGTCTTCAAGTGGCATAGTTCACAAATAGCCATAATCATGCAAAGCACACAAGACAGGCAATCACTCCAAGGAATCATCGTTAGGCACATCGTCCTTGGGTACCTGTTCTTGATCTTCTTCACCTGAGATGATAAAAGAGGGTGAGTCTTTATAAACTCAGCAAGGGAGAACGAGAAATACGTTTTGAAACTCATATTCCGGTTCAATTTATGAAAACTCTTTTTGAGAACATGTCACGTATTACAAATAATAAGGTACGCAATTTTAAGAAACAAATCGTGTAACGGATACAAAGTAAGGGAACAGAAATGCCAGTCTTTCCTCCCCGAGGTTCTCTAGGAACCAAGCGAGAGTACTTATACACATAGTAAAAAGGATACGGTGAGCATTTGCTCTCAATATCAATTTCGATTCATTTGGTGCGGCCGACTTCAATAATCCACTTATCGCTCCCAATTGGGTGTACTCCGGATGTACCCCGAAACCTACGACCCAACTCTCCGAGGGTGAAATGCCAAGCGAGAGAGGGAATTGGACCATGGTAGTCACGGTAACACCGGCAAGCCCGATGCCGCCCGGCGTGCGTGAAACACTACCATGCCACACTGAAGGTTGCAACCTTGTATACAATGCCCATTTATGTCATTTAACATTTCACATTAGGAGGTCAACAAAGTAGGTTGCCTCCGAGCAAGTATATGATCACATTTTGACATATTGGCATATAAGGCATTGTAAGAACATATAATCATTTCATATATCCATTTGAAAGCAATTAAACTTTAACGGGCAGCCAAGTAATCATGTTCAAATAAACCATTGAATATCTTTTAACAATTCACATTAGGAAGACAACAAAGTAGGTTGCCTCCGAGCAATTTCAAGATCACATATTGCCAAGTAAACGAACGAGGCATGCTTGACATGAAATTTTACTTTGTAGAACACATAGAGTCATATGAACATTAAATGGGCAGCCATGTAACACATGCAAGTCAAGTCATATAACTCATTTCAAAGTTCACGTAATCAAGTGATACGAATATTCAACATGCAACAACATTTACGTGGGTTCGGTTGCAAGAAAAGCTTATATGACAGCATGCAATGGTCAAAATCACATTTGAAGTTATAAAACATTTACGGGCAGCCCACTAAGCATATAATTTCCACACAATAACCAAGAATCAATACTTAGCAAAACTACCTAGTCATTAGGGTTTCAATTTCATGCTTAATCGTGTGATTAAAACCCTAAGTCAACTCAAAATCATTCTCAAGTAATGCATCATTCCATTCAAGCATACTCAAGTACTCAAAAAAGTCCACATAACATCCCAACACCACATTTCCACACAATTAGAACCACAAAAGGGGTTACAACAATTTTCCAAGCATGTAGCTAAATGAAACCTTTACTGCAATAGGCTGTTTTCCCACAATCAATAGGATAATCAAAAAATCTCCAAATTCAGTGAATAAGATGTCAAATTAAATCTTAAGAAGTTAACTAAAATCAGAAACAACCCTTGCATCAATTGGAGTTCATAATCATTAGTTATGGCCGAAACAGTGAGGTAGCACAAAACTGTCCAGATTTACACACTTTTCAGAAATTGACGTTTTTGAGGTCCTTAGGGTCCGTTTTAGCTTTGATCCATTTCTGACAAAATTGTCCAGAACTAAAAAATATAATAGCACACAAAATTTCATGCATTTTGGACAACATTTACTAAGTCAAATATGGTTCGTTCCACAAGGTCAGTGCATCTGCCAAAACCTGCTTCATTTCTCCAGATTTCCAGATTTGGTCACATTTTAAAGATTTGCCATTTTGAGGACCTTAGAGTCAAAATTAGCTTCGGCCTATTTCTGGGAAAAATGTCCAAAACTGTCCAAAATAGTCACCTACCAATTTTCAAGCATTTTCAACATCATTTTCTTAGCTAAACTTACCTCGAACAGACTGGTCAGAGAGCTGTCATCCATTTCGACTTCACCTAGCATCATTTTCAAGCCAAGATCTTGCCATGCATGGTTGTTTAAGCTTATGAACGACCATATAGCTCAAGTACAGAAGCAAATACACACATTTATGAGCATGCATGTGAAATTTTGAAGAGTTTTCAAAAAGTTTTAACCCTCACCTTTGCAATCAACCCAAAAAAATGCTCAAAACCTTGTTGAAGCTCAAATCTCTTCTTCTTGCTTGCTTAGCCGAGATTCCAACTAGCTTTTCTATATTTTTCCTAGCTTAGTGATCAATCTCTTAGCACATGCATGAGGTTAGAACAAGAAGAAAAGAAATGGAAGCTTAAAAACTCACCAAGGCCGAAAATGGTGACTCAAAATGCTTGCATGTGTGTTTCTTGCATCCTAGCTTGCTTGGGTGAGTTTCTTTGCTTGTGGTTTGTCTTGATGCACCATAGGATGATGAAGATGAGCTAAGAGGTGGATAGAACTCAGCCAAAACCGAAACGGAGAGAGAGAGTGAGAGGGAGAGAGAGAAAATATGAGGAAAGTGAGAGAAATGAGAGAAAAATGAGGCTTTTGCAATTTTTTGAGCATGTGGTCAGCCTTGGGCATACAAATTCAGACTTTTTTTGTCTTCGAGATGGAATTTTGAAATGTTAGCAAGGGCATAGGTGGTTTGGTCGAAAATGGTGTGAGAATTGAGGTGGTTTGAGCAATTTTTTATGCATTTGTGTCATAGTTTGTCTAAGCATGCATAGTTAATTGTATAATTGTTCAAACCTTGTGCAAAAACCATGGTATGGTCAGCCAAAGCATGTGCCAAATCTGAATTTTTTTCATGTTTTGGATGTTATTTAATTGTGTATTGAAAGTGCAAAAAGAATGAAGAATAAGGAATAAAGAATGTCTAGCTTTTTGTGTTATTTTGTCTTCTAGTGAGTTAAATTAGGATTATAATATTGATAGTGTATTTTGTAGGATTGTTTAATAGTCTAGTGCTCCGTGTAAGATGCTCTCTTGATTAGCGTGAAAGCACGCTTTCCTAGGTCTAGGGCACGCACTACGAGGTAGGACACGAACTACGAGACGGACGCACGTTTTTCAAGACTAAGGCACATACTTCAAGATAAGTGCACGGATTCTAATGCTAACACACGCAACCCTAGGTGAATGAACGTAGATCAAAATAAGGCACGTAATTCAATGCAATGCACGTAATTCAAGACATGACTCTTAAACCTAGGTTGAGGCACGCAGTTCAAGGTTAATGCACACAAAACGAAGAGACACACGCAAATCAAGGTCTCGCACGTAAATTAAGGTCATGGCATGTTTATCTAGGTATCGCACGTATATCGAGGATTAAGGCACACAATTCTAGGTTAAGGCACGTATAACGAGGCATGCACAAAAACCAAGACAGGGCACGTAATCCTATGTCAGTCATATGATTTTAGGTCCAAGGTGCGCAAATCGAGGTAGGACACGTTATTCGGGGTTGGGCCTCACAGTTCTATTGTTAGAATACCGATGCAACTTTGATGACTATGTTTGAAGACTCTAACCTTAGTTAATGAACTTGACCTTAAGATCAAATGGAGAATAGAGTCGTTCAAAGAAAAGAACTATAAATGTAGAGGTCACACCGAACTAAATGATTGGAGAAACATAGGAAGTGAATTGGTTATGGTAAGAGATCACCAAACACGGGACGAACCGGAGTAGGAAGAATAATAAGGGTCAGAATCCGTCTAAATGACCTCAATAGGCAAGAATGAATTTTGGGACGAAATTCTTTTGAGGGGAGGATGTGAGGCCCGACCCCGAATAACGTGTGTTAACTTGATTTGCGTGCCATAGCCCCCTAATTATATGACCGACTTTGGATTACATGTCCTGTCTTGGTTTTCGTGCATACCTCGTCATACGTGCCTTGACCTAGAATAGTGTGCCCTAATCCCCGACTCACGTGTGGTACCTAGAAATACGTGCCCTGATCTCAATGTACGTGCGTTACCTCATTTCGTGTGCCCTAACCTTGAACTACATACCTTAACCTAGGTTTAAGAGTCGTACCTCGATTTGCATGCATTACATTGAATACCGTGCCTTGCATTGGTTTACGTGCATTCGCCTAGGATTGCGTGCATTAGTCTTAAAGTCCGTGTCTTACCTCGTAGTTCGTGTCTACCTCGTGATTCGTGCCCTGTATTGATTTTTGTGTGTGTCTAGTAGTGCGTGCCCTAGACTTAGGAAAGCGTGCCTGCACGCTAATCAATAAAGAATCCTACACAAAACACTAGACTATAAAATAATCCTACAAACACCACTAACTATTATTGTAATCCTAATTCAAATCTCTACAAAATCCACTAACACCTAAATATTATATTTTAAACTCACTACAAGACAAAATCTCACAAACCTCTAAACATATCCTATATTCTATTCTACCTAAAATCCCTAAATACCCAACATTCTCTTACACACATGTTAAAACAATTCAAAAGATGACACAAATCTGAATTTTTGCATGCCCAAGGCCAACATATGCATCAACTTTTGCAAAAGCCTCATTTTTCTCTCATTTCTCTCACTTTCCTCACATTTTCTCTCTCTCCCTCTCACTCTCTCTCTCCATTTCGGTTTTGGCTGAGTTCTCTTCACCTCTTAGCTCATCTTCATCATCCTATGGTGCATCAAGACAAACCACAAGCAAAGAAACTCACCCAAGCAAGCTAGGATGCATGAAACACACATGCAAACATTTTGAGTCACCATTTTCGGCCTTGGTGAGTTCTTAAGCTTCCATTTCTTTTCTTCTTGTTCTAACCTCATGCATGTGCTAAGAGATTGATCACTAAGCTAGGAAAAATAGAGAAAAGCTAGTTGGAATCTCGGCTAAGCAAGAAGAAGAAGAGATTTGAGCTTCAACAAGGTTTTTGAGCATTTTTTGGGTTGATTGCAAAGGTGAGGGCTAAAACCTTTTGAAAACTCTTCAAAAATCCACATGCATGCTAATAAATGTGTGTATTTGCTTCTGTACTTGAGCTATATGGTCGTTCATAAGCTTAAACAACCATGCATGGCAAGATCTTGGCTTGAAAATGATGCTAGGTGAAGTCGAAATTGTTCACAACTCTCTGACCAGTCTGTTCGAGGTAAGTTTAGCTAGGAAAATGATGTTGAAAATGCATGAAAATTGGTAGGTCACTAGTTTGGACAGTTTTTAACATTTTTCCCAGAAATAGGAAGAAGCTAATTTTGAGTCTAAGGTCCTCAAAATGGCAAATCTTTAAAATGTGACCAAATCTGGAAATCTGGAAAAATGAAGCAGGTTTTGGCAGATACACTAACCTAGTGGAACGAACCATATTTGACTTAGTAAATATTGTCTAAAATGCATTATATTTGGTATGCTGCTAGATTTTTCAGTTCTGGACAATTTTGTCAGAAATGGACCAAGGCTAAAACGGAACCTAAGAACCTCAAAAACATCAATTTATGAAAAGTGTGCAAATCTGGACAGTTTTGTGCTATTCCACTGTTTCGGCTATATCTAATGATCCCGAACTCAAATTGATGCAAGGTTTATTTCTGATTTTAATTAACTTCTTAAGCTTTAATTTGACATCTTATTCACTGAATTTGGAGATTGTTTGCTTATCCAATTGATTGTGAGAAGACAGCCTATTGTAGTAAGGGTTTCACCTAATGTTGTGCTTAGAAAATTGTTGTGACTCCTCTTGTTGAATTAAATGCTTGGGATTATAGCTATGGGATGTTGTGTGGACTGTTTTGAAGGTTTGAGGATGTTGAATTAAATGATGCATGGTTTGAGATTGACTTTGAGTTGGGTTGAGGCTCAAATTGCACAAATATACATGACATGGAAACCCTAATGACTAGGTAGTTTTGCTAAGTATTGATCAATTGGACATTGTGTGGGAATTATATGCTTAGTGGGCTGCCCGTAAATGTCTTATAGCTTCAAATGTGATTTTGACCATTGCATGTTGACAAATAAGCTTTTCTTGTACCCGAACCCATGATTAATGTCATTGCATGTTGAATAATCGTATCACTTGATTACGTGGACTTCGAAATGAGTTATATGGCTTGACTTGCATGTGTTACATGGCTGCCCGTTTAATGTTCATATGACTCTATGTGTTCTACAAGTGAAATTTCATGTCAAGCATGCCTCGTTCGTTTACTTGGCAATATGTGATCTTGAAATTGCTCGGAGGCAACCTACTTTGTTGTCCTCTTAATGTGAATTGTTAAAAGATATTCAATGGTTTATTTGAACATGATTACTTGGCTGCCCGTTAAAGTTTAATTGCTTTCAAATGGATATATGAAATGATTATATATTCTTACAATGCCTTATATGCCAATATGTCAAAATGTGATCATATACTTGCTCGGAGGCAACCTACTTTGTTGACCTCCTAATGTGAAATGTTAAATGACCTAAATGTGCATTGCATATGAGGTTGCAACCATTCATTGTGGCATGGTAGCGTTTCACGAACGCCGGGCGGCATAGGGCTTGCCGGTGCTCCCGTGACTACCATGGTCCAATTCCCTCTCTCGCTTGGCATTCCACCCTTGGAGAGTTGGGTCGTAGGTTTCGGGGTACATCCGGAGTACACCCAATTGGGAGCGATAAGGGGATTATTGAAGTCGGGCGCAACAATTGTATCGAAATTGAAATTGAGAGCAACCGCTCACCGTATCCTTTTACTGTGTGTATAAGTACTCTCGCTTGGTTCCTAGAGAACCTCGGGAAGGAAAGACTGGTATTTCTGTTCCTTTACTTGATTTTACTGTTATATTCATGTTTGAAAAAGGGATTTTCATAAATTGAATTGAAAAATGAGTTTCAAAACGTATTTCTCATTCCTCCTCGCTGAGTTCATAAGGACTCACCCTCTTTTTATCACAGGTGAAGAAGAACAGGTACAGGTACCCGAGGACAACGTGCCTATCGATGATTCCTTGGGGTGATGGCCTGTCCCTACGTGCTTTTGTGCCTTGTCTAAAAGTGGTTGCTATATGGATGTTGTGTTTGATTTTTAGTATTCATTTTTTTGCTGTAAATGACCCTGTTGTAATTTGGGTCTAATTCTCCGATTGTACTATCTATAACCGGATGAACTTTTATTTGGTTGTTTGCTTTCGTTTTCTTCATTAGTAGTTATCGTAGAAATTCAAACCACTAGATGAGCAATCAACTAAGTTAATTCTATCTAATTTCACTTAGGTGCTCATTTCCAAACTAAAGGATAATAGGTACTTGCATGATAGGAAATTGACAAATAAACGAGACATAGTTATCATGTTAGGCTTACTAACCAAACGAGACTTTCAAGATAAACTAGTAGGCAAATCGGTTGGTGACAACTAGGAGTACTTAATGGACTTGGATTAATGATTGGAATAATTGAGGCGTTTAGAGAATTAGGTCAAACCAAAGAGCCCAATTACAGCCGTTATGCTGCCGATTTGCCAAAAAATTTTGGAGTTTAGGCCAAAACGTTAAGTGTTAAATCTTTATAAACAGTTAAGTATGTGATATTACCTGAATGTTTAGATCACACCACAGTCTAACCTTCATAGGCCGGGTTGGGGCGTGACATCTGATGTCCCGCGAGTCAGGTTGTCGTTCTTTTAACAGCTCACGACGTACGATCCGGGACAGACAAACAGAGCAAAAGAAGAAAAGTGGACTGAAACTGTTGAAAACGTTCGATTTTGGGCTCCAAAAATGGGTACAGCGAGCAAGCTTGCTGCCCCCTTCTTAGAGCTCTCAGAGAGCTTTGCAACGGTATGCTGTTCGCCACGTAACTCCTTACGGATCAAAAGTTATAGGCACCGGAGCGACGGAGACCTAGTCACAAACCCTACACCCTAGGTTTGCGGGCCTAGCCTCTACGTGAAGCAAAGTTGTCTTGCCCAATGTTCCGTGGGATTCGGTAACAGAGATTTGGTGGATAAAGTGTCTTGGCAACCCTAACCAGGGCAAAAAAAATTGAAAAGGGGGTGCAACACAAAGACTTCCTAGGGGGTCACCCATCCTAGTACTACTCTCGCCCAAGCACGCTTAACTTCGGAGTTCTGATGGGATCCGGTGCATTAGTACTGGTATGATCACACCCGTCATGTTGAGGGCACAATTCCCATATGTGTTAATGGTTCACAGTGCCAGCCTAGAGAAATGGCCCATTCAAAAGGACCAATGGGCTTAACGACAACCCATCCGCTTCAACAACGCAGCATTCTCGCAAGACGTGATATCGACACGTTGTAGGGCCCTTTGATGTCCAACGAGTCATGTTGTCGTCCTTTTAACAGCTCACGACGTACGATCCGGGACGGAAAAATAGAGCAAAAGAAGAAAAGTGGACTGAAACTGATGAAAACGTTCGATTTTGGGCTCCAAAAATGGGCACAGCGAGCAAGCTGGCTGCCCCCGTCGTAGAGCTCTCAAAGAGCTTTGCAACGGTATGCTGTACGCCGCGTAACTCCATACTGATCAAAAATTATTGGCACCGGAGCGACGGAGACCTGGTCACAAACCCTATGCCCCCGGTTTGCGGACCCGGCCACTACGTGAAGCAAAGTTGTCTTGCCCAATTTTTCGTGGGATTCGGTAATAGAGATATGGTGTATAAAGTATCTTGGCAACCCGAACCAGGGCAAAAAAAATTGAAAAGGGGGTGCAACACGAGAACTTCCCAGGGGGTCACCCATCCTAGTACTACTCTCGCCCAAGCACGCTTAACTTCGGAGTTCTGATGGGATCCGGTGTATTAGTGCTAGTATGATCACACCCGTCTTGTTGAGGGCACAATTCCTATATGTGTTAACGGTTCACAGTGCCAGCCTAGAGCGATGGCCCATTCAAAAGGCCCAATGGGCTTAACGACAACCCATCCGCTTCAACAACGCAGCATCCTCTCAAGACGTGATATCGACACGTTGTAGGGCCCTATGATGTCCAGCGAGTTAGGTTGTCGTCCTTTTAACAGCTCACAACGTACGATCCGGGACGGGAGAACAGAGCAAAAGAAGAAAAGTGGACTGGAACTGATGAAAACGTTCGATTTTAGGGTCCAAAAAGGTGATAGCGAGCATGGTGGGTACCCCCTTCGTAGAGCTCTGAGAGAGCTTTGCAACGGTATACTGTGCACTGCGTAACTCCTTACGGATCAAAAGTTATGTGCACCGGAGCGACGGAGACCTGGTCACAAACCCTACGCCCTCGGTTTGCTGGCCCGGCCTCTACGTAAAGCGAAGTTGTCTTTCCCAATGTTCCGTGGGATTCGGTAATAGAGATTTGATGGATAAAGTATCTTGGCAACCCTAACCAGGGCAAAAAAAATTGAAAAGGGGGTGCAGCACAAGGACTTCCCAGGGGGTCACCCATCCTTGTACTACTCTCGCCTAAGCACGCTTAACTTCAGAGTTCTGATGGGATACGGTGCATTAGTACTGGTATGATCGCACCCGTCATGTTGAGGGCACAATTCCCATATGTGTTAATGGTTCACAGTGCCAGCCTAGAGAGATGGCCCATTCAAAAGGACCAATGGGCTTAACGACAACCCATCTGCTTCAAGAACGCAGCATCCTCGCAAGACGTGATATCGACACGTTGTAGGGCCCTTTGATGTCCAGCGAGTCATGTTGTCGTACTTTTAACAGCTCACGACGTACGATCCGGGACGGAAAAATAGAATAAAAGAAGAAAAGTGGACTGAAACTGATGAAAACGTTCGATTTTGGGCTCCAAAAATGGGCAAAGTGGGCAATCTGGCTGTCCCCGTCGTAGAGCTCTCAGAGAGCTTTGCAACGGTATGCTGTGCGCCGCGTAACTCCTTACGGATCAAAAGTTATGGGCACCGGAGTGACGGAGGCCTGGTCACAAACCCTACGCCCTCGGTTTGCGGACCCGGCCACTACGTGAAGCAAAGTTGTCTTGCCCAATGTTCTATGGGATTCGGTAATAGAGATTTGGTGGATAAAGTACCTTTGCAACCCTAACCAAGGCAAAAAAAATTGAAAAAGGGGTGCAACACGAGGACTTCCCAGGGGGTCACCCATCCTAGAACTACTCTCGACCAAGCACGCTTAACTTCGGAGTTCTGATGGGATCTGGTGCATTAGTGCTGGTTTGATCGCACCTGTCATGTTGAGGGCACAATTCCTATATGTGTTAACGGTTCACAGTGCCAGCCTAGAGAGATAGCCCATTCAAAATGCCCAATGGGCTTAACGACAACCCATCCGCTTCAACAACGCAGCATCCTTGCAAAACGTGATATCGACACGTTGTAGGGCCCTCTGATGTCCAGCGAGTCAGGTTGTCGTCCTTTTAACAACTCACGACGTACGATCTGGGATGAAAAAACAGAGCAAAAGAAGAAAAGTGGACTGAAACTGATGAAAACGTTCGATTTTAGGCTCCAAAAAGGGCACAGCGAGCAAGTTGGCTACCCCATTCGTAGAGCTCTCAGAGAGCTTTGCAACGGTATGCTGTGCATAGCGTAACTCCTTACGGATCAAAAGTTATGGGCGCCGGAGCGACGAAGACCTGGTCACAAACCCTACGCCCTCGGTTTGCTGGCCCGGCCTCTACGTGAAGCGAAGTTCTCTTGCCCAATGTTCCGTGGGATTCAGTAATAGAGAGTTGGTGGATAAAGTATCTTGGCAACCCTAACCAGGGCAAAAAAAATTGAAAAGGGGTTACAACACGAGGACTTCCCAGGGGGTCACCCATCCTAGTACTACACTCGCCCAAGCACGCTTAACTTCAATGTTCTGATGGGATCCGGTGCATAAGTGCTGGTATGATTGCACCCGTCATGTTGAGGGCACAATTCCTATACGTGTTAATGGTTCACAGTCCCGGCCTAGAGAGATGGCCCATTCAAAAGGCCCAATGGGCTTAACGACAACCCATCCGCTTCAACAACGCAGCAACCTCGCAAGACGTGACATCGACACGTTGTAGAGCCCTTTGATGTCCCGCGAGTCCGGTTGTCGTCTTTTTAACAGCTCACGACGTACGATCCGGGACGGAAAAACAGGGCAAAAGAAGAAAAGTGGACTGAAATTGATGAAATTGTTCGATTTTGGGCTCCAAAAATAGGCACAGCGAGCAATATGGCTGCCCACGTCGTAGAGCTCTCAGAGAGCTTTGCAATGGTATGCTGTGCGCCGCGTAACTCTTTACGGATCAAAAGTTATAGGCACTGCAGCGACGGAGACCTGGTCACAAACCCTACGCCCTCGTTTTGCGGGCCCGGCCTCTACGTGAAGCGAAGTTGTCTTGCCCAATGTTCCGTGGGATTTGGTAATAGAGATTTGGTGGATAAAGTATCTTGGCAACCCTAACCAGGGTAAAAAAAATTGGAAAGGGGGTGCAAGACGAGGACTTCCCAGGGGGTCACCCATCCTATTACTTCTCTCGCCCAAGCACGCTTAACTTCGGAGTTCTGATGGGATCCGGTGCATTAGTGTTGGTATGATCGCACCCTTCATGTTGAGGGCACAATTCCTATATGTGTTAACGGTTCACAGTGCCAGCCTAGAGATATGGCCCATTCAAAAGGTTCATTGGGCTTAACGACAACCCATCCGCTTCAACAACGCATCATCCTAACAGGACGTGATATCGACACATTGTAGGGCCCTCTGATGTCCTGCGAGTCAAGTTGTCATCCTTTTAACAGCTCACGACGTACGATCCGGGACGGAAAAAAAAAGAAAAAAAGAAGAAAAGTGGACTGAAACTGATGAAGACTTTCAATTTTGGGCTTCAAAAAGGGCATAGCGAGCAAGCTAGCTGCCCCCGTCGTAGAGCTCTCAGAGAGGTCTGCAACAGTATGTTGTGCAACGCGTAACTCCTTATGGATCAAAAGTTATGGGCATCGGAGCGACGGAGACCTGGACACAAGCCCTATGCGCTCAGTGTGCGGGCCGATCCTCTATGTGAAGCGAAGTTGTCTTGCCAAATGTTCCGTGGGATTCGGTAATAGAGATTTGGTGGATAAAGTATCTTGGCAACCCTAAGCAGGGCAAAAAAAAATAAAAATGGAGTGCAACACGAGGACTTCCCAGGGGGTTACCCATCCTAGAACTACTCTCGCCCAAGGACGCTTAACTTCGGAGTTCTGATGGGATCTGGTGCATTTGTGCTGGTATGAACGCATCCGTCCCGTTGAGGTCACAATTCCTACATTGTTAATGGTTCACAGTGCCAGCCTAGAGAGATGGCCCATTCAAAAGGCCCAATGGGCTTAACGACAACCCATCCACTTCAACAACGCAGCATCCTCGCAAGACGTGATATCGACACGTTGTAGGGCCCTCTGATGTGAGGCCCAACCCCGAATAACGTCTGTTACCTTGATTTACGTGCCATAGACCCCTAATTATATGACCGACCTTGGATTACATGTCCTGTCTTGGGTTTCAGGCACTGGAGCGACGGAGACCTGGTCATAAACCCTACGCCCTCGGTTTGCGGGCCCGGCCTCTACGTGAAGCGAAGTTGTCTTGCCCAATGTTCCGGGGGATTCGGTAATAGAGATTTGGTGGATAAATTATCTTGGCAACCCTAACCAGGGCAAAAAAAATTGAAAAGGGGGTGCAACACGGGGACATCCCGGGGGGTCACCCATCCTAGTACTACTCTCGCCCAAGCACGCTTAACTTCGGAGTTCTGATGGGATCCGGTGCATTTGTGCTGGTATGATCGCACCCGTCATGTTGAGGGCACAATTCCTATATGTGTTAATGGTTCACAGTGCCAGCCTAGAGAGATGGCCCATTCAAAAGGCCCAATGGGCTTAACGACAACCCATCCGCTTCAACAATGCAGCATCCTCGCAAGACGTGATATCGACAAGTTGTAGGGCCCTCTGATGTCCCGCAAGTCAGGTTGTCGTCCCTTTAACAGCTCACGACGTACAATCCAGGACAGAAAAATAGAGCAAAAGAAGAAAAGTGGACTGAAACTGATGAAAACGTTCAATTTTAGGCTCCAAAAAGGGCACAGCGAGCAAGCTGGCTACCACCTTCGTAGAGCTCTCAGAGAGCTTTGTAACGATATGCTGTGCACTGCGTAACTCCTTACGGATCAAAAGTTATGGGCACCGGAGCGACGGAGACCTGGTCACAAACCCTACGCCTTCGGTTTGCTGGCCCGGCCTCTACGTGAAGCGAAGTTCTCTTGCCCAATGTTCCGTGGGATTCGGTAATAGAGATTTGGTGGATAAAGTATCATGGCAACCGTAACCAGGGCAAAAAAAAATTGAAAAGGGGGTGTGTGAGGCCCGACCCCGAATAATGTGCCTTACCTCGATTTGCGTGCCACAGACCCTTAATTATATGACCGACCTTGGATTACGTGTCCTATCTTGATTTTCGTGCATACCTCGTCGTATGTGCCTTGACCTAGAATAGTGTGCCCTAATCCCCGACTCACGTGCGGTACCTAGAAATACGTGCCCTGACCTCGATATACGTGTGTTATCTCGTTTTGTGTGCCTTAACCTTGAACTGCGTACCTTAACCTAGGTTTAAGAGTCGTACCTTGATTTGTGTGCATTACATTGAATTACGTGCCTTGCATTGGTTTACGTGCATTCATATAGGGTTACGTGCGTTTACTTGAAAAACATGCATTCGTCTCGTAGTTCGTGTCCTACCTCGAAGTGCGTGCCCTAAACCTAGGAAAGCGTGTCTTCACGCTAATCAAGAAAGCATCTTTCACGAAGCACTAGACTATTAAACAATCCTACAAAATCCACTAACAATATAATAATCCAAATTCCTTTCACTAGAAGACAAAAATGCACCAAAAACAAACATTCTTTATTCTTTTTGCATTATTCTTTTTTGCACTTCCAAGATACAATTAAATAATGCTTAAGATGACAAAAATTCAGCCAATTCATTAGCTTTGGCCGACCACTAAGGGCATTGGTCTAACAATTGCATATTTTATTCATAGTCTTAGTCAAACACTTAGCATGATGCATTGAAAAATTGCTCAAATTGCACCCAATTTCTTCACCATTCTCGACCATACCATTTTGCCCAGGCTTAACATTTCAAATTAAAGAATTTTGAAGACACAAAGCTGAAAATGGGCTGCTCAATGCCGACATACTCCTCAAAATTGCCAAGACCTTCATTTCTTTGTCATTTCTTTCATTTCCTCTCACAAACTCTCTCTCCTCTCATTCTTCTCTCTCCATTTCGGTCTTTGGCTGAACTCTCATCACCTTTGTTCATCTTCACCACACCCTGGTCGAACCAGGCAAGCAAACCATCAAGAAAACCAAGCATACAAGGTAGAGTTCGAAAATTTCTCTTGCATGCGCATTTGAAGCTCCATTTCGGCCTAGGTGAGTTACTAAGCATCCATTTCTTTTCTTCATAGTTTAACATCATGCTTGTGCTAAGAGTTTGAACATTAAGCTAGGAAAAATAGAGAAAAACTAGTGAGGTTCTCGGCTAAGCAAGGGAAAGGAGAAGGTTTGAGCTTCAACAAAGGGTCTTGAGCATTTTGTGGTTGATTGCTAAGGTGAGGGTTAAAAGCTTTTGAAAACTCTTTGAAATTTCACATGCATGTTCACAAATGAGTATATTTGCTTCTGTACTTGAGTTATGTGGTCGTCCATGAGCTTAAACAACCATGCATGGCAAGAACTTGGCTTGAAAATGATGCTAGGTGAAGTCGAATTTATGTGACAGCTCTCTGACCAGTCTGTTCGAGGTAATTTTAGCCTAGCAAATGGTGTTGAAAATGCTTGAAAATTGGTGGGTGACTAGTTTCGGCAGTTTTGAACATTTTTCCCAGAAATAGGTCGAAGCAAATTTTGACTCTCTGGTCCTCAAAATGGCAAATCATTAAAACGTGACCAAATCTGGAAATCTGGAAAAATGAATCAGGTTTTGGCAGATGCACTGACCTTGTGGAACGAACCATATTTGACTTAGTAAATGTTGTCCAAAATGCATGAAAATTGGTGTGCTGCTAGATTTTTCAGTTCTGGACAACTTTTTCAGAAATAGACCAAAGCTAAAAACGACTCTAAGGACCTCCAAAACGTCATTTTCTGAAAAGTGTGCAAATCTGGACAGTTTTGTGTTACCTCACTGTTTCGGTTATAACTAATGATTCTGAACTCCAATTGATGCAAGGCTTGTTTCTGATTTTAGATAACTTCTTAAGCTTTAATTTGACATCTTATTCACTGAATTTGGAGATTGTTTGATTATCCCATTGATCATGAGAAAACAGCCTATTGCAGTGAGTGTTCCACTTAGCTATGTGCTTGGAAAACTATTGTAACCTCTTTTGTGGCACTAGTTGCTTGGAATTGTGGTGTTGGAATATTATGTGGACTGTTTTAAGCACTTGAGGATGTATGAATTGAATGATGTAAGACTTGGGAATGATGTTAAGTTGACTTAGGGTTTGATCGCACGATTATGCATGAAATGGAAACCCTAATGATTAAATATTCTTGCTAAGTGTTAACCATTGGATATTGTGAGGAAACTGTACGTTGCGTGGGCTGCCCGTAAATGTTTTATAACTTTAAAAGTGATCTTGACCATTGCATGTTGACAAATAAGCTTTTCTCGCATTTGAACCCTTGTTGATATCACTACATGTTGAGTAATCTTATCACTTGATTGCGTGGACTTTTAATGAGTTATATGGCCTGTTTTACATGTGTTACATGGCTACCCGTTTAATTTCCATATAACTCTATATGCCTTTCAAGTGAAATTTCCTATCCTATCTTGTCCTGCCTGTTTATCTGTCAATGTGCAATCTTATGACTGTCCGGAGGCAACCTACTTTGTTGTCCTCCTTCTGTGATATATATTACCTGTCATAAATGTGTATTGCATACAAGGTTGCAACCTTTCCTGTTGGCATGGTAGTGATCACGTACGCCGGGCGGCATCGGGCTTGCCGGTGATACCGTGACCACCATGGTCCCATTCCCTCTCTCGCTTGGGGGCTAGACTTCCTCGGAGAGTTGGGTCGTAGGATTTTGGGGTACATCCGGAGTACACCCACCTGGTGTGTTTTGGGGAATGATTTGAAGTCGGCCGCAACTTCTGATTCTGAAACTGATCTGAGAGCAAAAGCTCGCCGTATCCTTTTTATTATGTGTATAAGTACTCCCGCTTGGATCCTAGAGAACCTCGGGGAGGAAAGATCGGTATTCCTGTTTTGTACTTGTATTTCTGTACTTGTATTTCTATTGTATTCATGTTTGAGAAAGGGATTTTCATAAGTTTAATCGGAAAATGAGTTTCAAAATGTATTTCTCGTTTCCCCTCGCTGAGTTCATAAGGACTCACCCTCTTTTTATCACAGGTGAAGAAGAACAGGTACAGGTCCCGAGGCCAACGTGCTTATCGATGATTCCTTGGAGTGATTGCCTGTCCCTACGTGCTTTTGTGCCTTGCCTGAAAGTGGTTGCTATATGGATGTTGTGTTTGACTGCAAATATTCATTTTATTGATGTAAATGACCCCGTTGTAATTTGGGTCTAATTCTGGGATTGTACTATCTATAACCGGACGAACTTTTATTTGGTTGTTTGCTTTCGTTTTCTTCATTAGTAGTTATCGTAGGCATTCAAACCACTAGATGAACAATCAACTAAGTTAATTCTATCTAATTTCACTTAGGTGCTCATTTGCAAACTAAAGGATAATAGGTACTTGCATGATAGGAAATTGACAAATAAACGGGACATAGTTATCATGTTAGGCTTATTAACCAAACGAGACTTTCAAGATAAACTAGTAGGCAAATCGGTTGGTGACAAATAGGAGTCTTTAATGGAATTGGATTAATGATTGGAATAATTGAGGCATTTAAAGAATTAGGTCAAACAAAGAGCCCAATTACAGCCGTTATGCTGCCGGATTTCCCGAAAAATTTAGAGTCTAGAATAAAACGTTAAGTGCTAAACCCCCTAGAATGATTAAGAATGTGAAAGGACTTGCATGTTTAGATCACACCCTAGTCTAACCTTTATAGGCCGGGTTGGGGCGTGACAGGGTGTTGCACGAGGACTTCCCATGGGGTCACCCATCCTAGTACTACTCTCGCCCAAGCACGCTTAACTTCGGAGTTTTGATGGGATCTGGTGCATTTGTGCTAGTATGATCGCATCCGTCATGTTGAGGGCACAATTCCTACATTGTTAATGGTTCACAGTGCCAGCCTAGAGAGATGGCCCGTTCAAAAGGCCCAATGGGCTTAATGATAACCCATCCGCTTCAACAATGCAGCATCCTCGCAAGACGGGATATCGACACGTTGTAGGGCCCTCTGATGTGAGGCCCGACCCTGAATAACGTGTGTTACCTTGATTTGCATGCCATAGACCCCTAATTATATGACCGACCTTGGATTACATGTCCTGTCTTGGTTTTCGGGCACCGGAGCGACGGAGACCTGGTCACAAACCCTACGCCCATGGTTTGCGGGCCCGGCCTCTACGTGAAGCGAAGTTATCTTGCCCAATGTTCCATGGGATTCAGTAATAGAGATTTGGTGGATAAAGTATCTTGGCAACCCTAACCAGGGCAAAAAAATTGAAAAGGGGGTACAACACGAGGACTTCCTAGGGGGGCACCCATCCTAGTACTACTCTCACCCAAGCACGCGTAACTTCGGAGGTCTGTTGGGATCTGGTGCGTTAGTGTTGGTTTGATCACACCTGTCATGTTGAGGGCACAATTCCTTTATGTGTTAACGGTTCACAATGCCAGCCTAGAGAGATGGCCCATTCAAAAGGCTCAATGGGCTTAATGACAACCCATCCGCTTCAACAATGCAGCATCCTCGCAAGACGTGATATCGACACATTGTAAGGCCCTCGGATGTCCTGCGCGTCATGTTGTCATCCTTTTAACAGCTCGCGACTTACGATCCGGACGAAAAAACATAGCAAAAGAAGAAAAGTGGCCTAAAATTGATGAAAATGTTTGATTTTGGGCTCCAAAAAGGGCACAGCGAGCAAGATGGTTGCCCCCTTCGTAGAGCTCTCAGAGAGCTTTGCAACAGTATGCTGTGCGCCATGTAACTCCTTTCGGATCAAAAGTTATGGGCACCGGAGCGACAGAGACCTGGTCACAAACCCTAAGCCCTCAGTTTGCTTGCCCGGCCTCTACGTGAAGCGAAGTTGTAATGCCCAATGTTCCGTGGGATTCAGTAATAGAGATTTGGTGGATAAAGTATCTTGGCAACCCTAACCAGGGCAAAAAAAATTGAGAAGAGGGTGCAACACGAGGACTTCCCATGGGGTCACCCATCCTCGTACTACTCTCGCCCAAGCACGCTTAACTTCGGAGTTCTGATGGGATCCGGTGCATTAGTGCTGGTATGATCGCACCAGTCATGTTGAGAGCACAATTCTTATATGTGTTAATGGTTCACAGTGCCATCCTAGAGAGATGGCCCATTCAAAAGGCCCAATGGCCTTTACGACAACCTATCTGCTTCAACAATGCAGCATCCTCGCAAGACATGATATCAACACGTTGTAGGGCCCTCTGATGTCCCGCGAGTCATGTTGTCGTGCTTTTAACAGCTCATGACGTACGATCCGGGACGGAAAAATAGAGCAAAAGACGAAAAGTGGACTGAAACTGATGAAAATGTTCAATTTTGGGCTCCGAAAATAGGCACAGCGAGGAATCTAGCTGCCGCCGTCGTAGAGTTCTCAGAGAGCTTTGCAACGGTATGCTGTGCATCGCGTAACTCCTTACGGATCAAAAGTTATGGGCACCGGAGCAACGGAGGCCTGGTACCAAACCCTACGCCCTCGGTTTGCGGGCCAAGCCTCTACGTGAAGTGAAGTTGTCTTGCCCAATATTCTGTGGGATTCAGTAATAGAGATTTGGTGGATAAAGTATCTTGGCAACCCTAACCAGGGAAAAAAACAATTGAAAATGGGGTGCAACACGAGGACTTCCCAGGGGGTCAGCCATCCTAGTACTACTCTCGCCGAAGCACGCTTAACTTTGGAGTTCTGATGGGATCCGGTGCATTAGTGCTGGTATAATCGAACCCGTCATGTTGAGTGCATAATTCCGATATGTGTTAACGATTCACAGTGCCAGCCTAGAGAGATGGCCAATTCAAAAGGGCTTAACGACAACCCATCCGCTTCAACAATGCAGCATCCTCGTAAGACGTGATATCGACACGTTGTAGGGCTCTCTGATGTCCCATGAGTCAGGTTGTCGTCCTTTTAACAGCTCATGACGTACGATCCGAGATGGAAAAACAGAGCAAAAGAAGAAAAGTGGACTGAAACTGATAAAAATGTTCAATTTTAGGCTCCAGAAAGGGCACAACGAGTAAGCTGGCTGCCCCCTTCGTAGAGCTCTCAGAGAGCTTTGTAACAGTATGTTGTGCGCCGCGTAACTCCTTATGGATCAAAACTTATGGGCACCGGAGCGACAGAGACCTGGTCACAAACCCTACGCGCTCTGTTTACGCGCTCGGCCTCTATGTGAAGCAAAGTTGTCTTGCCCAATGTTCCGTGGGATTCGGTAATATAGATTTGGTGGATAAAGTATCTTGGCAACCCTAAGCATGGCAAAAAAATTGAAAAGGGGGTGCAGCACGAGGACTTCCCAGGGGGTCACCCATCCTAGTACTACTATTGCCCAAGCACACTTAACTTCGGAGTTCTTATGGGATCCGGTGCATTAGTGCTGGTATGATCGCACCCGTCATGTTGAGGGCACAATTCCTATATGTGTTAACGGTTCACAGTGCTAGCCTAGAGAGATGGCCTATTCAAAAGGCCCATTAGGCTTAACGACATCCCATCCGCTTCAACAACACAACATCCTCGAAAGACGTGATATCGACGCGATGTAGGGGCCCTCTGATGTCCCGCGAGTCAGGTTGTCGTCCTTTTAACAGCTCACGATGTACGATCCAGGTATGAAAAACGGAGCAAAAGAAGAAAAGTGGACTAAAACTGATGAAAACATTCGATTTTGGGTTGCAAAAATGGTCACAACTAGCAAGCATACTGCCCCCGTCGTAGAGCTCATAGAGAGCTTTACAACGGTATGTTGTGCACCACGTAACTCCTTACGGATCAAAAGTTATGGCCACCGGAGCGACGGAGACCTGGTCACAAACCTTACGCCCTCGGTTTACGGGCCCGGCTTCTACGTGAAGCGAAGTTGTCTTGCCCAATGTTCCGTGGGATTCGGTAATAGAGATTTGGTGGATAAAGTACCTTGGCAACCCTAACCCGGGCAAAAAAAATTGAAAAAGGGGTGCAACACGAGGACTTCCCAGGAGGTCACCCATCCTAGTACTACTCTCGCCCAAGCACGCTTAACTTCGGAGTTCTGATGGGATCCGGTGCATTAGTGCTGGCATGATCGCACCGTAATATTGAGGGCACAATTCCTATATGTGTTAACGATTCACTGTGCCAGCCTAGAGATATGTCCCATCCAAAAGGCCCAATGGGCTTAACGACAACCCATCCGCTTCAACAACGAAGCATCCGGTGAGTCAGGTTGTCGTCCTTTTAACAGCTCACGACGTACGATCCGGGACGAAAAAACATAGCAAAAGAAGAAAAGTGACCTGAAATTGATGAAAATGTTCGATTTTGGACTCCAAAAATGGGCACAGCGCGCAAGCTGGCTGCCCCCGTCGTAGAGCTCTCAGAGTGCTTTGCAACGGTATGTTGTGCGCCGCGTAACTCCTTACGGATCAAAAGTTATGGGCACCTGAGTGACGGAGACCTGGTCACAAATCCTACGCCCTCGGTTTGCTGGCCCGGCCTCTACGTGAAGCGAAGTTGTCTTGCCCAATGTTCCGTGGGATTCGGTTATAGAGATTTGGTTGATAAAGTATCTTGGCAACCCTAACCAGGGCAAATAAAATTGAAAAGGGGGTGCAGCACGAGGACTTGCCATGGGGTCACCCATCCTCGTACTACTCTAACCCAAGCACACTTAACTTCGGAGTTCTGATGGGATCCGGTGCATTAGAGCTCGTATGATTGCACCCGTCATGTTGAGGACACAATTCCTATATGTGTTAACGGTTCACAGTGCCAACCTAGAGATATGGCCCATTCAAAAGGCCTAATGGCCTTAACGACAACCCATCCGCTTCAGCAACACAGCATCCTCGAAAGACGTGATATCGACAAGTTGTAGGGCCCTCTGATGTCCCGCGAGTCATGTTATCGTCCTTTTAACAGCTCACGACGTACGATCCGGGATGGAAAAATAGAGCAAAAGAAGAAAAGTGGACTGAAACTGATGAAAATGTTTGATTTTTGGCTCCAAAAATGGGTACAGCGAGCAATCTGGCTGCCCCCGTCGTAGAGCTCACTGGGAGCTTTGCAACGGTATGCTGTGCGCCGCGTAACTCCTTACAGATCAAAAGTTATGGACACCGGAGTGACGGAGGCCTGGTCACAAACCCTACGCCCTCAGTTTGCTGGCCCGGCCTCTACGTGAAGCGAAGTTGTTTAGCCCAATGTTCCGTGGGATTCAGTAATAAAGATTTGGTGGATAAAGTATCTTGGCAACACTAACCAGGGCAAAAAAAATTGAAAAGGTGGTGCAACACGAGTACTTCCCAGGGGGTCACCCATCCTAGTACTACTCTCGCCCAAGCACACTTAACTTCGCAATTCTGATGGGATTTGGTACATTAGTGCTGGTATGATCGCACCAGTCATGTTGTGGGCACAATTCCTATATGTGTTAATGGTTCACAGTGCCAGCCTAGAGAGATGGCCCATTCAAAAGGCCCAATGGGCTTAACGACAACCCATCCGCTTCAACAATGCAACATCCTCACAAGACGTGATATCGACACGTTGTAGGGCCCTCTGATGTCCAGCAAGTCAGGTTGTGGTCCTTTTAACAGCTCACGACGTACGATCCGGGACGGAAAAACCGAGCAAAAGAAGAAAAGTGGACTGAAACTGATGAAAACGTTTGATTTTAGGCCCCAAAAAGGGCACAGCGAGCAAGCTTGCTACCCCCTTCGTAGAGCTCTCAGAGAGCTTTGCAACAGTATGCTGTGCGCCATGTAACTCCTTACGGATCAAAAGTTATGGGCACCGGAGCGACGGAGTCCTGGTCACAAACCCTACGCCCTTGGTTTGCTGGCCCGGCCTCTACATGAAGCGAAGTTGTCTTGCCCAATGTTCCGTGGGATTCGGTAACCGAGATTTGGTTGATAAAGTATCTTGGCAACCATAACCAGGGCAAAAAAAATTGAAAATGGGGTGCAGCACGAGGACTTCCCATGGGGTCCCCCATTCCCGTACTACTCTCGTCCAAGCACGCTTAACTTAGGAGTTCTGATGGAATCCGGTGTATTAGTGCGGGTATGATCGCACCCGTCATGTTGAGGGCACAATTCCTATATGTGTTAACGGTTCACTCTGCAAACCTAGAGAGATGGCCCATTCAAAAGGCCCAATGGCCTTAACGACAACCCATCCGCTTCAACAAGTCAGCATCCTTGCAAGATGGGATATCGACACGTTGTAGGGCCCTCTGATGTCCCGCGAGTCATGTTGTCGTCCTTTTAATAGCTCACGACGTACGATCCGGGATGGAAAAAGAGAGCAAAAGAAGAAAAGTGGACTGAAACTGATGAAAATGTTCGATTTTGGGCACGAAAAATGGGCACAGTGAGCAATCTGGCTGCCACCGTCGTAGGGCTCTCTGAGAGCTTTGCAACGGTATGCTGTGCGCCGCGTAACTCCTTACGAATCAAAAGTTTTGGGCACCGGAGCGGCGGAGGCCTGGTCACAAGCCCTACAACCTCGATTTGCGGGTCCAGCCTCTACATGAAGCGAAGTTGTCTTGCCCAATGTTCCGTGGGATTCAGTAATAGAGATTTGGTGGATAAAGTATCTTGGCAACCTTAACCAGGGCAAAAAAAATTGAAAAGGGGGTCCAACACGAGGACTTCCCACGGGGTCAGCCATCCCAGTACTACACTCGCCCAAGCAGGCTTAACTTCGGAGTTCTGATGCCATCCTGTGCATTAGTGCTGGTATGATCTCACCCGTCATGTTAAGGGCACAATTCCTATATGTGTTAATGGTTCACATTGCTAGCCTAGAGAGATGGCCCATTCAAAAGGCCCAATGGGCTTAACGACAACCCATCCACTTCAATAATGCAGCATCCTCGGAAGACGTTATATCAACACGTTGTACGGCCCTCTGATGTCCCGCGAGTCAGGTTGTTGTCCCTTTGACTGTTCACGACGTATGGTCCGGGACGGAAAAACATAGCAAAAGAAGAAAAGTGGACTGAAACTGATGCAAGCGTTTGATTTCAGGATCCAAAACGGGCACAGCGAGGAAGCTGGCTGCCCCCTTCGTAGAGTTCTCAGAGAGCTTTGAAACAGTATGTTGTGCGCCATGTAACTCCTTACGGATCAAAAGTTATGGGCACCGGAGAAACGGAGACCTGGTCACAAACCCTACGCCCTCGATTTGCTGGCCTGGCCTCTACGTGAAGCGAAGTTGTCTTGCCCAATGTTCCGTGGGATTCGGTAATAGAGATTTGGTTGATAAAGTATCTTGGCAACCCTAACCAGTGCAAAAAAAATTGAAAAGGGAGTGCAGCACGAGGACTTCCCATGGGGTCACCCATCCTCGTACTACTCTCGCCCAAGCACGCTTAACTTCTGAGTTCTGATGGGATCCGGTGCATTTGTGCTGGTATGATCGCACCCGTCATGTTGAGGGCACAATTCCTATATGTGTTAATGGTTCACAGTGCCAGCCTAGAGAGATGGCCCATTCAAAAGGCCCAATGGGCTTAACGACAACCCATCCGCTTCAACAATGCAGCGTCCTCGCAAGACGTGATATCGACACGTTGTAGGACCTTCTGATATCCCATGAGTCAGGTTGTCGTCCTTTTAATAGCTCACGACGTACGATCCGGGACGGCAAAACAGGGTAAAGAAGAAAAGTGTCCTGAAATTGATGAAAATGTTCGATTTTGGACTACAGAAATGGGCACATCGAGCAATCTGGCTGCCCCCATCATAGAGCTCTCAGAGAGCTTTGCAACGGTATGCTGTGCGCCGCGTAACTCCTTACGGATCAAAAGTTATGGCCACCGGAGCGACGGAGGCTTGGTCACAAACCCTACGCCCTCGGTTTGCTGGCCCGGCCACTACGTGAAGTGAAGTTGTCTTGCCCAATGTTCCGTGGGATTCGGTAATAGAGATTTGGTTGATAAAGTATCTTGACAACCTTAACCAGGGTAAAAAAAATTGAAAAGGGGGTGCAGCACGAGGACTTCCCATGGGGGTCACCCATCCTCGTACTACTCTCGCCCAAGCACACTTAACGTCGGAGTTCTGATGGGATCCGTTGTGTTAGTGCCGGTATGATCACACTCGTCATGTTGAGGGCACAATTCCTATATGTGTTAACGGTTCACAGTGCTAGCCTAGAGAGATGGCCCATTCAAAACGCCCAATGGCCTTAACGACAACCCATCCACTTCAGCAACACAGCATCCTCGCAAGACGTGATGTCGACACGTTGTAGGGCCCTATGATGACCCGCGAACCATGTTGTCGTCCTTTTAACAGGTCACAACGCACGATCCGGGACAGAAAAATAGAGCAAAAGAAGAAAAGTGCACTGAAACTGATGAAAATGTTAGATTTTAGACTCCAAAAATGTGCAAAGCGAGCAATCTGGCTGCCCTCGTCATAGAGCTCTCTGAGAGCTTTGCAACGGTATGCTGTGCACCGCGCAACTCCTTACGGATCAAAAGTTATAGGCACCGGAACGACAGAGGCCTGGTCACAAACCCTACGCCCTCGGTTTGCGGGCCCGGCCTCTACGTGAAGCGAAGTTGTCTTGCCCAATGTTCCGTGGGATTCAGTAATAGAGATTTGGTGGATAAAGTATCTTGGCAAACCTAGCCAGGGCAAGAAAAATTGAAAAGGGGGTTAAACACGAGGACTTCGCAGGGGGTCACCCATCATAGTGATACTCTCGCCCAAGCACGCTTAACTTCGGAGTTCTGATGGGATCCGGTGCATTAGTGCTGGTATGATCACACCCGTCATGTTGAGGGCACAATTCTTAGATGTGTTAACCGTTCATAGTGCCAGCCTAGAGAGATGGCCCATTCAAAAGGCCCAATTGGGTTAACGACAACCCATCTGCTTCAACAACGCAGCATCCTTGCAAGACATGATATCGACACGTTGTAGGGCCCTCTAATGTCCCGTGAGTTAGGTTGTCGTCCTTTTAACAGCTCACGACATACGATCCGGGACGGAAAAATTGAGCAAAAGAAGAAAAGTGGCCCGAAACTGATGAAAACATTCGATTTTGGGCTCCAAAAGGGGCACAGCGATCAAGCTGGCTGCCCCCTTCGTAGAGTTCTAAGAGAGCTTCGCAACAGTATGTTGTGCGCTATGTAACTCCTTACATATCAAAAGTTATAGGCACCGGAGCGACGGAGACCTGGTCACAAACCCTATGCCAACGGTTTGCTGGCCCGGCCTCGACGTGAAATGAAGTTGTCTTGCCCAATGTTACGTGGGATTCAGTAATAGAGATTTGGTTGATAAAGTATCTTGGCAACCCTAACCAGGGCAAAAAAAATTGAAAAGGGGGTGCAGCACGAGGACTTCCCATGGGGTCACCCATCCTCGTACTACTCTCGCCCAAGCATGCTTGACTTCGGAGTTCTGATGGGATCCCGTGCATTAGTGCTGGTATGATCGCACCCGTCATGTTGAGGGCACAATTCCTATATGTATTAACGGTTCACAGTGCCAGCCTAGAGAGATAGCCCATTCAAAAGGCCCAATGGCCTTAACGACAACCCATCCGCTTCAACAACGCAGCATTCTTGTAAGACGTGATATCGACACATTGTAGGGCGCTCTGATGTCCCGCGAGTCATGTTGTCGTCCTTTTAACAGCTCACGAAGTACGATCCGGGACGGAAAAATAGAGCAAAAGAAGAAAAGTGGACTGAAACTGATGAAAATTTTTCATTTTGGGCCACAAAAATGGGCACAGCGAGCAATCAGGCTGCACCCGTTGTAGAGCTCTCTGAGAGCTTAGCAACGGTATGCTGTGCGCCGCGTAACTCTTTACGGATCAAAAGTTATGGGCACCGGAGCGAGGGAGGCCTGGTCACAAACCCTACGCCCTCGGTTTGCGGGCCCAGCCTCTACGTGAAGCGAAGTTGTCTTGCCCAATGTTCCGTGGGATTCAGTAATAGAGATTTGGTGGATAAAGTATCTTGGCAACCCTAACCAGGGCAAAAAAAATTGAAAAGGGGGTGCAACACGAGGACTTCCCACGGGGTCACCCATCCTAGTACTACTCTCGCCCAAGCACGCTTAACTTTAGAGTTCTGATGGGATCCGGTGCATTAGTGCTGGTATGATCGCACCCGTCATGTTGAGGGCACAATTCCTATATGTGTTAACAGTTCACAGTGCTAGCCTAGAGAGATGGCCCATTCAAAAGGCCCAATGGGCTTAACGACAACCCATCCGCTTCAACAGTGTAGCATCCTCGCAAGACGTGATATGGACACATTGTAGGGCCCTCTGATGTCCCGCGAGTCAGGTTGTCGTCCTTTTAACAGCTCACGACGTACGATCCGGGACGGAAAAACAGGGCAAAAGAAGAAAAGTGGACTGAAAATGATGAAAATGTTTGATTTTAGGCTCCAAAAAGGGCAAAGCGAGCAAGCTGGCTGCCCCTTTCGTAGAGCTCTTAGAAAGCTTTGTAACAATATACTGTGCGCCATGTAACTCCTTACGGATTAACAGTTAAGGGCACCGGAGCGATGGAGTCCTGGTCACAAACCCTACGCCCTCGGTATGCTGGCTCGGCCTCTACGTGAAGCGAAGTTGTCTTGCCCAATGTTCCGTGGGGTTCAGTAATAGAGATTTGGTGGATAAAGTATCTTGGCAACCCTAACCAGGGCAAAAAAAATTGAAAAGGGGTTGCAACACGAGGACTTCCCATGGGGTCACCCATCCTCGTACTACTCTCGCCCGAGCACGCTTAACTTCGGAGTTCTGATGGGATCCGGTGCATTAGTGCTGGTATGATCGCACCCGTCATGTTGAGGGCACAATTCCTATATGTGTTAACGGTTCACTGTGCCATCCTAAAGAGATGGCCCATTGAAAAGGCCCAATGGCCTTAACGACAACCTATCTGCTTCAACAACGCAGCATCCATGCAAGACGGGATATCGACACGTTATAGGGCCCTCTGATGTCCCGCGAGTCATGTTGTCGTCCTTTTAATAGCTCACGACGTACGATCCGGAATGGAAAAATAGCGCAAAAGAAGAAAAGTGGACTGAAACTGATAAAAATGTTGGATTTTGGGCTCCAAAAATGGGCACAGCGAGCAATCTGGCTTCCCCCGTCGTAGAGCTCTCAGAGAGCTTTGCAACGGTATGCTGTGCGCCGTGTAACTCCTTACAGATCAAAAGTTACGGGCACCAGAGCGACGGAGGCCTGGTCATAAACCCTACGCCCTCGGTTTACGGGCCCGGCCTCTACTTGAAGCGAAGTTGTCTTGCCCAATTTTCCATGGGATTCAGTAATAGAGATTTGGTGGATAAAGTATCTTGGCAACCCTAACTAGAGCAAAAAAAATTGAAAAGGGGGTGCAACACGAGGACTTCCTAGGGGGGAGTTCTGATGGCATCCGGTGCATTAGTGCTGGTATGATTGCAGCAGTGATGTTGAGGGCACAATTCCAATATGTGTTAACAGTTCACAGTACAAGCCTAGAGAGATGGCCCATTCAAAAGGCCCAATGGGCTTAACGACAACCCATCTGCTTCAACAATGCAACAACCTCGCAAGACGTGATATCGACACATTGTACGACCCTCTAATGTCCCGCGAGTCAGGTTTTCGTACTTTTAACGGCACACGACATACGATCCCGGATAGAAAAATAGAGCAAAAGAAGAAAAGTGGACTGAAACTGATGAAAATGTTCGATTTTAGGCTCCAAAAAGGGTACAGCGAGCAAGCTGGCTGCCCCCTTCGTAGACCACTCAGAGAGCTTTGCAACAGTTTGTTGTGCGCCACGTAACTCCTTATGGAACAAAAGTTATGGGCACCGGAGCGACGGAGACCTGGTCACAAACCCTACGCCCTCGGTTTGCTAGCCTGGCCTCTACGTGAATTGAAGTTGTCTTGCCCAATGTTTCGTGACATTCGGTAATAGAGATTTGGTGGATAAAGTATCTTGGCAACCCTAACCAGGGCAAAAAAAAATTGGAAAGGGGGTGCAGCACAAGGACTTCCCATGGGGTCACCCATCCTCGTACTACTCTTGCCCAAGCACGCTTAACATCAGAGTTCAGATGGGATCCGGTGCATTAGTGCTGGTATGATCGCACCCGTCATGTTGAGGGCACAATTCCTATATGTGTTAATGGTTCACAGTGCCAGCCTAGAGAGATGGCCCATTCAAAAGGCCCAATGGGCTTAACGACAACCCATCCGCTTCAACAATGCAACATCATCGCAAGACGTGATATCGACAGGTTGTACGGCCCTCTGATGTCCCTCGAGTCAGGTTGTCGTCCTTTTAACAGCCCACAACGTACGATCCGGGATGGAAAAACAGAGCAAAAGAAGAAAAGTGGACTGAAACTGATGAAAACGTTTGATTTTAGGCTCCAAATAGGGTACAGCGAGCAAGCTGGTTGCCCCCTTCGTTGAGCTCTCAGAGAGCTTTGCAACAATATGATGTTTACCATGTAACTCCTTACGGATCAAAAGTTATGGGCACCGGAGCGACGAAGACCTGGTCACAAACCCTACGCCCTCGGTTTGCTGGCCCGGCTTCTACGTGATGCGAAGTTGTCTTGCCCAATGTTCCGTGGGATTTGGTAATAGAGATTTGGTTGATAAAGTATCTTGGCTACCTTAACCAGGGCAAAAAAAATTGAAAATGAGGGTGCAACAAGAGGACTTCCTAGGGGGTCGCCCATCCTAGTACTACTCTCGCACAAGCATACTTAGCTTCGGAGTTCTAATGGGATCCGGTGCATTAGTAGTGGTATGATCGCACCCGTCATGTTGAGGGCACAATTTCTTTATGTGTTAACAGTTCACAGTGCCAGCGTAGAGAGATGGCCCATTCAAAAGGCCTAATGGCCTTAACGACAACCCATCCGCTTCAACTGCGCAGCATCCTCGCAAGACGTGATATCGACACGTTGTATGGCCCTCTGATGTTCCGCGAGTCATGTTGTCGTCGTTTTAATAACTCACAACGTACGATCTGGGACAGAAAAACAGATCAAAAGAAGAAAAGTGGACTGAAACTGATGAAAACATTCGATTTTGGGCTCCAAAAATGGGCACAGCGAGTAATATGGCTACCCCAGTCGTAGAGCTCTCAGAGAGCTTTGCAATGGTATGTTGTGCGCCGCGTAACTCCTTACGGATCAAAAGTTATGGGCACTGGAGCGACGAAGGCCTGGTCACAAACCGTACGCCCTCGGTTTACGGGCCCGGCCTCTACGTGAAGCAAAGTTGTCTTGCCCAATCTTCTGTGGGATTCGGTAATAGAGATTTGGTGGATAAAGTATCTTGGCAACCCTAACCAGGGCAAAAAAAATTGAAAAGGGGGTGCAGCACGAGGACCTCCCAGGGGGTCACCCATCCTAGTACTACTCTCGCCCAAGCATGCTTAACTTCGGAGTTCTGATGGGATCCGGTGTATTAGTGCTGGTATGATCGCACCCGTCATGTTGAGGGCACAATTCCTATATGTGTTAACGGTTCACAGTGCCAGCCTTGAGAGATGGCACATTCAAAAGGCCCAATAGGCTTAACGACAACCCATCCGCTTCAACAACGCAGCATCCTCAAAAGATGTGATATCGACACGTTGTAGGGCCCTCTGATGTCCCGCGAGTCATGGTGTCGTCCTTTTAACAGCTCACGACGTATGATCCGAGTGGGAAAAACGGAGCAAAAGAAGAAAAGTTGACTGAAACTGATGAAACGTTCGATTTTGGGCTCCAAAAATGGGCACAACGAGCAAGCTGGATGCCCCCGTCGTAGAGCTCTCAGAGAGCTTTGCAACGGTATGTTGTGCGCCGCGTAACTCATTACGGATCAAAAGTTATGGGCACCGGAGCGACGGTGACCTTGTCATAAACCCTATGCCCTCGGCTTGCAGGCCCAGCCTCTACGTGAAACGAAGTTGTCTTGCTCAATGTTCCGTGGGATTCGGTAATAGAGATTTGGTTGATAAAGTATCTTGGCAACCCTAACCAGGGCAAAAAAAATTGAAAAGGGGTGCAGCACGAGGACTTCCCATGGGGTCACCCATCCTCGTACTACTCTCACCCAATCACGCTTAACTTTGGAGTTCTGATGGGATCCGGAGCATTAGTGCTTGTATGATCGCACCTGTCATGTTGAGGGCACAATTCGTATTTGTGTTAACGGTTCACAGTGCCAGCCTAGAGAGATGGCCCATTCAAAAGGCCCAATGGCCTTAATGACAACCCATCCGCTTCAATAACGCAGCATCCTCGCAAGACGTGATATCGACACGTTGTAGGGCCCTCTGATGTCCCGCGAGTCATGTTGTCGTCCTTTTAACAGCTCACGACATACGATACGGGACGAAAAAATAGAGCAAAAGAAGAAAAGTGGACTGAAACTGATGAAAATGTTTGATTTTGGGCACCAAAAATGGGCAAAGCGAGCAATCTGGCTGCCCCCGTCGTAGAGCTCTTAGAGAGCTTTGCAACGGTATGCTATGCCGCATAACTCCTTATCGATCAAAAGTTATGGGAACTGGAGCGACGGAGGCCTGGTCACAAACCCTACGCTCTCGGTTTGCGGGCCCGGCCTCTACGTGAAGCGAAGTTGTCTTGCCCAATGTTCCGTGGGATTCGGTAATAGAGATTTGGTGGATAAAGTACCTTGGCAACCCTAACCAGGGCAAAAAAAATGGAAAAGGGGGGTGCAACATGAGGACTTCCCAGGAGGTCACCCATCCTAGTACTACTCTCGCCCAAGCATGCTTAACTTCGGAGTTCTGATGGGATCCGGTGCATTAGTGCTGGTACGATCGCACCCGTCATGTTGAGGGCACAATTCCTATATGTGTTAATGATTCACAGTGCCAGCTTAGAGAGATGGCCCATTCAAAAGGCCCAATGTGCTTAACGACAACCCATCCGCTTCAACAACGCAGCATCCTCGCAAGACGTGATATTGACACGTTGTAGGGCCCTCTGATGTCCCGCGAGTCAGGTCGTCGTCCTTTTAACAGCTCACTACGTACGATCTGGGATGGAAAAACATGGCAAAAGAAGAAAAGTGTAATGAAACTGATGAAAACGTTCGATTTTGGGCTCCAAAATGGGTAAAGCGAGCAAGCTGGCTACCCCCTTCGTAGAGCTCTCAGAGTGCTTTGCAACGGTATGCTGTGCGCCGCGTAACTCCTTACGGATCAAAAGTTATGGGCATCGGAGCTACGGAGACCTGGTCACAAACCCTACGCCCTCGGTTTGCAGGCCTGGCCTCTACGTGAAGCGAAGTTGTCTTGCCCAATGTTCCGTTGGATTCGGTAATAGAGATTTGGTGGATAAAGTATCTTGGCAACCCTAACAAGCGCAAAAAAAATTGAAAATGGGGTGCAGCACGAGGACTTCCCAGGGGGTCACCCATCCTTGTACTACTCTCGCCCAAGCACGCTTAACTTCGCAGTTCTGATGGGATCCGGTGCATTAGTGCTGGTATGATCGCACCCCTCTTGTTGAGGGCACAAATCCTATATGTGTTAACAGTTCACAGTGCCTGACTAGAGAGATGGCCCATTCAAAAGACCCAATGGGCTTAACGACAACCCATCCGCTTCAACAACGCTGCATCCTCACAAGACGTGATATCGACACGTTGTAGGGCCCTCTGATGTCCTGCGAGTCAGGTTGTCGTCCTTTTGACAACTCACGACGTACGATCCGGGACGGAAAAATAGAGCTAAAGAAGAAAAGTGGACTTAAACTGATGAAAATGTTCGATTTTGGGCTCCAAAAATGGGCACAGCAAGTAATCTGGCTTCCCCCGTCGTAGAACTCTCAGAGAGCTTTGCAACGGCATGCTGTACGCCGCGTAACTCCTTACGGATCAAAAGTTATGGGCACCATAGCGACGGAGGCCTGGTCACAAACCCTACGCCCTCGATTTGCGGGCCCGGCCTCTACGTGAAGCGAAGTTGTCTTGCCCAATGTTCTGTGGGATTCAGTAATAGAGATTTGGTGGATAAAGTATCTTGGCAACCCTAACCCGGGCAAAAAAAATTGAAAAGCGGGTGTAACACGAGGACTTCCTAGGGGGTCACCCATCCTAGTACTACTCTCGCCGAAGCACGCTTAACTTCGGAGTTCTGATGGGATCCGATGCATTAGTGCTGGTATGATCGCACCCATCATGTTGAGGGCACAATTCCTATATGTGTTTATGGTTCACAATGCCAGCCTAGAGAGATGGCACATTCAAAAGGCCCAATGGTCTTAACAACAACCCATCCGCTTCAACAACGCAGCATCCTCGCAAGACGTGATATCGACACATTGTAGGGCCCTCTGATGTCCCGCGAGTCATGTTGTCGTCCTTTTAACAGTTCACGACGTACGATCCAGGATGGAAAAACAGAGCAAAAGAAGAAAAGTGGACTAAAACTGATGAAAACGTTCGATTTTAGGCTCTAAAAACAGCACAGTGTGAGGCCCGACCCCGATTTGAGTGCGAAACCTACCTTCGTTTTCCCTAACCTAGATTTGCGTGACATGACCTAGGTTTAAGAAATGAGTTCATTTTATGAGCCATGCATTGAATTACGTGCATTCGTTTGGGATTGTATGCATTTACTTGAAAAACGTGCGTTCATCTCGTAATTCGTGTCCTACCTCGTAGTGCATGCCTAGACCTATTAAAGCGTGCCTTCACGCTAATCAAGAAAGTATCTTTCACGAAGCACTAGACTATTAAACAATCCTACAAAATCCACTAACAATATTATAATCCAAATTCAATTCACTAGAAGACAAAAATTTACTAAAAACAAAACATTCCTTATTCTTTATCCATTATTCTTTTTGCACTTCTAGATACAATTAGAATAATGCTCAAGATGACAAAAATTCAGCCATTTTATTAGCCTTGGCCGACCATACCATGGTTTTTGCACAAGGTTTGAGCAAATTATTTTATCCTATTGCATGCTAAGACAAACTATGACACAAGGCATTAAAAAATTGCTCAAATTTCCCTCAATCTCCTCACCATTCTCGGCCATAACACTTTGCCATGCTAGACATTTCAAAATTTAAAGCATCTTGAAGACAAAAGCTGAAATTGTAAGCCTCAAGGCCGAGCATGCTCCTCAAGTTGCAAGGCTTTTGTTTTATTTTCATTTCATTCATTTCTTCCTCTCACATTTCTCACTCACTCTCATTTTCCTCTCTCTCATACTCGGCCTTGGCTGAGCTCTCACCATCCTTCCTCATCTTCATCACCCGTTAGTCGACCAAGGCAAGCAAATCATCCAAGCAACTCAACCAAACAAGCTAGAGTTCGAAAATCACTCATGCATGTGCATTGAAGCTTCATTTTCGGCCTAGGTAAGGTTCTTGCCATCCATTTCTTTTCTTCAAGTTATAACTACATGCATGCACTAAGAGATTGATCACTAAGTTAGGAAAAATAGAGAAAAGCTTGTGGGATTTCGGCTAGACAAAGGAGAAGAGGAGATTTGAACTTCAACAAAGGTTTTTGAGCAACTTGAGGTTGATTGCTAAGGTGAGGGTTAAAACGTTTTGAAAACTCTTCAAAATTTCACATGCATGCTCATGAATGTGTGTATTTGCTTCTTTACTTGAGATATATGGTCGTTCATAAGCTTAAACAGCCATGCATGGCAAGATCTTGGCTTGAAAATGATGCTAGGTGAAGTCGAAATGGATGACAGCTCTCTAACAAGTATGTTAGAGGTAAGTTTAGCTAAGGAAATGATGTTGAAAATGCTTGAGAATTAATGGGTGACTAGTTTGGACAGTTTTGAACATTTTTCCCAGAAATATGCCGAAGCTAATTTTGACTCTAAGGTCCTCAAAATGATAAATCTTCAAAATGTGACCAAATCTGGAAAAATGAAGCAGGTTTTGGCAGATGCACTGACCTTGTGGAACGAACCATATTTGACTTAGTAAATGTTGTCCAAAATGCATGAAATTTGGTATAATGCTATATTTTTCAGTTCTGGACAATTTTGTCAGAAATGGACCAAAGCTAAAACGGACCCTAAGGACCTCAAAAACGTCAATTTATGAAAAGTGTGCAAATCTGGACAGTTTTGTGTTACCTCACTGTTTCGGCTATAACTAATGATTCTGAACTCCAATTGATGCAAGGTTTGTTTCTGATTTTAGTTAACTTCTTAAGCTTTAATTTGAAATCTTATTCACTGAATTTGGAGATTTTTTGATTATCCTATTGATTGTGGGAAAACAGCCTATTGCAGTAAAGGGTTCATTTAGCTACGTGCTTGGGAAATTGTTGTAACCTCTCTTGTGGTTCTATTTGTGTGGAAATGTGGTGTTGGGATTTTATTTGGACTGTTTTGAGTACTTGAGGATGCGTGAATTGAATGATGCATGACTTGAGAATGATTTTGAGTTGACTTAGGGTTTTAATCACACGGTTAAGCATGAAACAGAAACCCTTATGACTAGGTAGTTTTGCTAAGTGTTGATCTTTTGGTTATTGTGTGGAAATTATATGCTTAGTGGGCTGCCCATAAATGTTTTATAACTTCAAATGTGAATTTGACCATGGCATGTTGTCAAATAATCTTTTCTTGCTACCGAACCCATGTTAATTTCACTGCATGTTGAATGATCTTATCACTTGATTACGTGGGCTTCTTAATGAGTTATATGGCCTGTTTTACATGTGTTACATGGGTGCCCATTTAATTTTCATATAACTCTATATGCCTTTCAAGTGAAATTTCCTGTCTTATTGTGTCCTGCTTGTTTACCTGTCAATGTGCAATCTTATGACTGTCCGGAGGCGACCTACTTTGTTTTCCTCCTACTGTGATATATTACCTATCATGAATGTGCATTGCATACAAGGTTGCAACCTTTCCTGTTGGCATGGTAGCGATCATGCACACCGGGCGGCATCGGGCTTGCCGGTGCACCTGTGACTACCATGGTCCCATTCCCTCTATCGCTTGGGGGCTAGACTTCCTAGGAGAGTTGGGTCGTAGGATTTCGGGGTACATCCGGAGTACACCCACCTGGCGTGTTTGGGGGATGATTTGAAGTCGGCCGCAACAACTGATCATGGAACTGATCTGATAGCAAAAGCTCACTGTATCCTTTTTACTATGTGTATAAGTACTCTTGCTTGGTTCCTAGAGAACCTCGGGGAGGAAAGACCAGTATTCATGTTCTGTACTTGTATTTCTGTACTTGTATTCCTGTACTTGTATTTCTGTTGTATTCATGTTTGAGAAAGGGATTTTCATAAGTTTAACTGGAAAATGAGTTTCAAAACTTATTTCTCATTCCCCCCTCGCTGAGTTCATAAGGACTCACCCTCTTTTATCATCTCAGGTAAAGAAGAATAGGTACAGGAACCCGAGGACAATGTACCTAATGATGAACCCCTGGAGTGATTGCCTGTTATTGTTGTTTTGCTTGAACGTGACTACTTGTGTACCTTGTGCTGCTTGAAGACCATTTATTTATGTTGCTTGTTGTTGCTAATGTAAAAGACCCCCGTTGTAATTTGGGGTCAAATTTTGGTTTGTACTTATATTAAGTAGACTGATGCTAGACATAACACTACTGTGATCGTTTTTCTTTTATCACTGGTAGTATCTATCTTAGGTTATGACGCTTTAGTTAAGATCTAAGTAAATGAACTTATCCAATCTTAACAGGTACTTGCTATTAAGCTAAGATCAACAGGTATAATTGTAACGAGGACAAATAAGCAAACGAGACATAGTATCATGCTAGGCTATAATTCAAACGGGACGTCAAAATAACCACTAGGCAATGCAATCGATAGTAATTTAGTAATCTTAGTTGGAAATGAATTTGAGACGGTAAACTTTGAGGCGTTTAGAGAATTAGGTTAAACCAAATGGCCAATTACAGTCGTTATGCTGCCGGTTTTCTGGAAAACTTTGGAGTTTAGACTAAATCATTAGGTGTTAATCTTCATAAATAGCTAAGTACATTACTTGATTGTTAGTTCACACCCTAGTCTAACCTTAAAGGCCGGGTTGGGGGCGTGACACACAACGAGCAAGCTGGCTGCCCCCTTCGTAGAGCTCTCAGAGAGCTTTGCAATGCTATGCTATGTGCCGCGTAACTCCTTACGGATCAAAAGTTATGGGCACCGGAGCGACGGAGACCTGGTCACAAACCCTACGCCCTCGGTTTGCGCACTCGGCCTCTACGTGAAGCGAAGTTGTCTTGCACAATGTTTCGTGGGATTCGGTAATAGAGATTTGGTGGATAAAGTATCTTGGCAACCCTAACCAGGGCAAAAAAAATTGAAAAGGGGGTGCAACACGAGGACTTCTCAGGGGGTCACCCATCCTAGTATGGCTTTCACCCAAGCACACCTAACTTCGGAGTTCTGATGGGATCCGGTGAATTAGTGCGGGTATGATCGTACCCGTCATGTTGAGGGCACAATTCCTATATGTGTTAACGGTTCACAGTCCCAGCCTAGAGAGATGGCCCATTCAAAAGGCCCAATGGGCTTAATGACAACCCATCCCCTTCAACAACACAGCATCCTCGCAAGACATGATATCGACACGTTGTAGGGCCCTCTGATGTCCCGCGAGTCATGTTGTCATCCTCTTAACAGCTCACGACGTACAATCCGGGACGAAAAAATTGAGCAAAAGAATAAAAGTGGACTAAAACTGATGAAAACGTTCGATTTTGGGCTCCAAAAAGGGCACAGCGAGCAATCTAGCTGCCCCCGTCGTAGAGCTCTCAGAGAGCTTTGCAAATGTATGATGTGCGCCGCGTAACTCCTTACGGATCAAAAGTTATGGGCACTGGAGCGACGGAGGCCTGGTCACAAACCCTATGCCCTCGGTTTGCGGGCCCGGCCTCTACGTGAAGCGAAGTTGTCTTGCCCAATGTTTCGTGGGATTCGGTAATAGAGATTTGGTGGATAAAGTATCTTGGCAACCCTAACCAGGGCAAAAAAAATTGAAAAGGGGGGGCAACACGAGGACTTCCCCGGGGGTCTCCCATCCTAGTACTGCTCTCACCCAAGCACGCTTAACATCGGAGTTCTGATGGTATCCGTTGCATTAGTGCTGGTATGATCACACCCGTCATGTTAAGTGCACAATTCCTATATGTGTTAATGGTTCATAGTGCCAGCCTAGAGAGATGGCCCATTCAAAAGGCCCAATGGGCTTAACGACAACCCATCCGCTTCAACAACGCAGCATCCTAACAAGACGTGATATCGACACGTTGTAGTCCCTCTGATGTCCAGCGAGTCAGGTTGTCGTCCTTTTAACAGCTCACGACGTACGATCCGGGACAGAAAAATAGAGCAAAAGAAGAAAAGTGCACTGAAACTGAAGAAAACGTTCGATTTTAGGCTCCAAAAACGGGCATAGCGAGCAAGCTGACTACGCTCTTCGTAGAGCTCTCAGAGAGCTTTGCAACAGTATGCTGTGCGCTGCGTAACTCCTTACGGATCAAAAGTTATGGGCACCGGAGCGACGGAGACTTGGGCACAAACCCTACGACATCGGTTTGCCGGCCCGGCCTCTATGTGAAGCTAAGTTGTCTTGCCTAATGTTCCATGGGATACGGTAATAGAGATTTGGCGGATAAAGTATCATGGCAACCCTAACCAGGGAAAAAAAAATTGAAAAGGGGGTGCAGCACGAGGACTTCCCAAGGGGTCATCCATTCTAGTACTACTCTCGCCCAAGCACGCTTAACTTTGGAGTTTTGATGGGATCCGGTGCATTAGTGCTGGTATGATCGCACCCGTCCTGTTGAGAGAACAATTCCTATATGTGTTAACGGTTCATAGTGCCAGCCTAGAGAGATGGCCCACTCAAAAGGCCCAATGGGCTTAACGGCAACCCATCCGCTTCAACAACGCAGCATCCTCGAAAGACATGATATCGACACGTTGTAGGGCCCTCTGATGTCCCGCGAGTCATGTTGTCATCCTTTTAACAACTCATGACGTACGATCTGGGTTGGAAAAATGGAGAAAATGAAGAAAAGTGGACTGAAATTGATGAAAATATTCAATTTTGGGCATCAAAAAGGGCACAGCGAGCGAGCTGGCTGCCCCCGTCGTAGTGTTCTCAGAGAGCTTTGCACCGGTATGCTGTGCACCGCGTAACTCCTTATGGCTCAAAAGTTATGGGCACCGGAACGACGGAGACCTGGTCACAAACCCTACGCCCTCGGTTTGCTCGCTCGTTCTCTACGTGAAGCGAAGTTGTCTTGCCCAATGTTACGTGGGATTCGGTAATAGAAATGTGGTGGATAAAGTATCATGGCAACCCTAACCCGGGCAAAAAAAATTGAAAAGGGGGGTGCAACACGAGAACTTCCCTAGGGTTCATCCATCCTAGTACTACTCCCGCCCAAGAACGCTTAACTTCGGAGTTCCGATGGAATCCGGTGCATTAGTGCTGCTCTGATCACCCCCGTCATGTTGAGGGCACAATTCCTATATGTGTTAACGATTCACAGTGCCAGCCTAGAGATTTGGCCCATTCAAAAGGCCCAATGGGCTTAACGACAACCCATCCGCTTCAACAGCACAGCATCCTCTCAAGACGTGATATCGACACGTTATAGGGCCCACTAATGTCCCGCGAGTCAGGCCGTCATCCTTTTAACAGCTCACGACGTACGATCCAGGATGGAAAAACTGGGCAAAAGAAGAAAAGTGGCCTAAAATTGATCACAACGTTCGATTTTGGGCTTCAAAAACGGGCAAAGCGAGCAAATTGACTGCCCCCGTTGTAGAGCTCTCAGAGAGCTTTGCAACGGTATGCTGGGCGCCGCGTAAATCCTTACGGATCAAAATTCATGGGCACCGAAGCGACGGAGACCTGGTCACAAACCCTATGCCCTCGGTTTGCTGACCCGACCTCTAGGTGAAGCGAAGTTGTCTTGTCCAATGTTCCGTGGGATTCGGTAATAGAGATTTGGTGGATAAAGTATCTTGGCAACCAAAACCAGGGCAAAAAAAATTGAAAAGGGGTTGCAACACGAGGACTTCGCAGGGGGTCACCCATCCTAGTACTACTCTCGCCCAAGAACGCTTAACTTCGGAGTTCTGATGGGATCCGGTGCATCAGTGCTGGTATGATCGCACCCGTCATGTTGAGGGCACAATTCCTATATGTGTTAACGGTTCACAGTCCCAGCCTAGGGAGATGGCTCATTCAAAAGGCCCAATGGGCTTAACGGCAACCCATCGCTTCAACAACGCAGCATCCTCGCAAGATGTGATATCGACACGTTGTAGGGCCCTTTGATGTCCCGCGAGTTAGGTTGTTGTCCTTTTAACAGCTCACGACGTACGATCCGGGACGGAAAAATAGAGCAAAAGAAGAAAAGTGGACTGAAACTGATGAAAACGTTCGATTTTGGGCTCCAAAAAATGGGAACAGCGAGCAAGATGGCTGTCCCCGTCATAGAGCTCTCAGAGAGCGTTGCGACGGTATACTGTGCGCTGCGTAACTCTTCACGGATCAAAAGTTATTGGCACCGGAGCGATGGGGACCTGGTCACAAACCCTACGTCCTCGGTTTGCGAGCCCGGCCTCTACGTGTAGCGAAGTTGTCTTGCCTAATGTTCCATGGGATTCGGTAATAGAGATCTTGGCAACCCTACCCAGTGCAAAAAAAATTGAAAAGGGTGTGCAACACGAGGACTTCCCAGGGGTCACCCATCCTAGTACTACTCTCGCCCAAGCACGCTTAACTTCGAAGTTCTGATGGGATCCAGTGCATTAGTGCTGGTATGATCGCACCCGTCATGTTGAGGGCACAATTCCTATATGTGGTAACGGTTCACAGTCCCAGCCTAGAGAGATGGCCCATTCAAAAGGCTCAATGGGCTTAACGACAACCCATCTGCTTCAACAACGCAGCATCCTCGCAAGACGTGATATCGACACTTTGCAGGTCACTCTAATGTCCCGCGAGTCAGGTTGTCGTCCTTTTAACAGCTCACAACGTACGATCCAGGACGGAAAACCAGAGCAAAAGAAGAAAAGTGGCCTGAAATTGATGAAAATGTTCAATTTTGGACTCCAAAAAGGGGCACAGCGAGCAAGCTAGCTGCCCCCATCGTAGAGCTCTCAGAGAGCTTTGCAGCGGTATGCTGTGCGCCGCATAACTCTTTACGGATCAAAAGTTATGGGCACCGGAGCGACGGATTCCTGGTCACAAACCCTACGCCCTCGGTTTGCGGCCCCGGCCTCTACGTGAAGCGAAGTTGTCTTGCCCATTGTTCCGTGGCATTCGGTAATAGAGATTTGGTAGATCAAGTATCTTGGCAACCCTAACCACGGCAAAAAAAATTGAAAAGGGGGTGCAACACGAGGACTTCACAGGGGGTCACCCATCCTAATACTACTCTCGCCCAAGCACGCTTAACTTCGCAGTTCTGATGGGATCCGGTGCATTAGTGCTGGTATGATCGCACCCGTCATGTTGAGGGCACAATTCCTATATGTGTTAACGGTTCACAGTACCAGCCTAGAGGGATCGCCCATTCAAAAGGCCTAATGGGCATAAAGACAACCCATCTACTTCAACAACACAGCATCCTCGCAAGACGTGATATTGAAACATTGTAGGGCCCTCTGATGTCCCGTGAGTCAGGTTGTCGTCCTTTTAATAGCTCACGACGTGCGATCTGGGACGGAAAAATAGAGCAAAAGAAGAAAAGTGGCATGAAACTGATGAAAATGTTCGATTTTGGGCTCCAAAAATGGGCACAGCTAGCAAGCTCTCTGCCCCCATCGTAGAGCTCTCAGAGAACTTTGCAACGGTATGCTGTGCGCCGCCTAACTCCTGACAGATCAAAAGTTATGGGCACCAGAGCGACAGAGACCTGGTCACAAACCCTACGCCCTCGGTTTGCGGGCCCGGCCTCTACGTGAAGCGAAGTAATCTTGCCCAATGTTCCGTGGGATTCGGTAATAGAGATTTGGTGGATAAAGTATCTTGGCAACTCTAACCAGGGCAAAAAAAATTGAAAAGGGGGTGCAACACGAGGACTTCCCAGGGGGTCACCCATCCTAGTACTACTCTCGCCCAAGCTCGCATAACTTCGGAGTTCTGATGGGATCCGGTGCATTAGTGCTGGTATGATTGCACCCGTCATGTTAAGGGCACTATTCCTATATGTGTTAACAGTTCACAGTGCCAGCCTAGAGAGATGGCCTATTCAAAAGGCCCAATGGGCTTAACGATAACCCATCATCTTCAACAACGCAGCATCCTCGCAAGATGTGATATCGACACATTGTAGGGCCCTCTGATGTCCCGCGAGTCGGGTTGTTGTCCTTTTAACATCTCACGACGTACGATCCGGGACGGAAAAATAGAGCGAAAGTAGTAAAGTGGCCTGAAATTGTTGAAAACGTTCGATTTTGGGCTCCAAAAAAGGGCACAGCGAGCAAGCTGGATGCCCCCGCCGTAGAGCTCACTGAAAGCTTTGCAACGGTATGTTGTGCGCCGCGAAACTCCTTACGGATCAAAAGTTTTAGGCACAAGAGCGACGAAGACCTGGTCACAAACCCTACGCCCTGGGTTTGCTGGCTCGACCTCTATGTGAAGCGAAGTTGTCTTGCCCAATGTTCCGTGCGATTCGGAAATAGATATTTGGTGGATAAAGTATCTTGGCAACTCTAACCAGGGCAAAAAAAATTGAAAAGGGGGTGGAACACGAGGACTTCCCAGGGGGTCACCCATCTTAGTACTACTCTCGCCCAAGCACGCTTAACTTCGGAGTTCAGATGGGATCTGGTGCATTAGTGCTGGTATGATAGCACCCGTCATGTTCAGGGCACAATTCCAATATGTGTTAACGGTTCACAGTCCCAACTTAGAGAGATGACCCATTCAAAAGGCCCAAGGGGCTTTACGACAACCCATCCGCTTAAACAATGCAGCATCCTCGCAAGACGTGTTATCGACACGTTGTAAGCCCCTCTGATGTCTCATGAGTCAGGTTGTCATCCTTTGAACAGCTCACGACGTACGATCCGGGACAGAAAAATAGAGCAAAAGTAGAAAAGTGGTTTGAAATTGATGAAAACGTTCGAGTTTGGGCTCCAAAAATGGGCAGAGCGAGAAAGCTCGCTGCCCCCGTCATAGAGCTCTCAGAGAGCTTTGCAACGATATGTTGTGCGCCGCGTAACTCCTTATGGATCAAAAGTTATGTGCACTGGAGCGACAGAGACCTGGTCTCAAACCCTACGCCCTCGGTTTGCTGGCTCGGCCTCTCCGTGCAGCGAAGTTGTCTTGCCCAATGTTCCGTGGGATTCGGTAATAGAGATTTGGTGGATCAAGTATCTTGGCAACCCTAACCAGGGCAAAAAAAATTGAAAAGGGGTGCAACTCGAGGACTTCCCAACAGGTCACCCATCCTAGTACTACTATCGCCCAAGCACGCTTAACTTCGTAGTTCTGTTGGGATCCGCTGCATTAGTGCTGGTATGATCGCACCCGTCATGTTGAGGGCACAATTCCTATATGTGTTAACGGTTCACAGTGCCAGCCTAGAGAGATGGCCCATTCAAAAGGCCCAATGGGCTTAACGACAACCTATCCTCTTTAACATCGCAGCATCCTCGCAAGACATGATATCGACATGTTGTAGGGCCCTCTGATGTCCCGCGAGTCAAGCTTTCGTCTTTTCAACGGCTCATGACGTACGATCCGGGATGGAAAAATAGAGCAAAAGAATTAAAGTGGATTGAAACAGATGAAAACATTCGATTTTGATCTCCAAAAATGGGCACATCGAGCAAGCTGGCTGACCCCGTCGTAGACCTATCAGAGAGCTTTTCAACGGTATGCTATGTGCCGCGTAACTCCTTACGGATAAATAGTTATGGGCACTAGAGCGACAGAGACCTGGTCACAAACCCTACGCCTTCGGTTTGCGGACTCGGCCTCTACGTGAAGCGAAGTTGTCTTGCCCAATGTTCCATGGGATTCGGTAATAGAGATTTGGTGGATAAAGTATCTTGGCAACCCTAACCAGAGCAAAAAAAATTGAAAAGGGGGTGCAACACGAGGACTTCCCAGGGGGTCACCAATCCTAGTACTACTCTTGCCCAAGCACGCTTAACTTCGACGTTCTGATGCGATCCAGTGCATTAGTTCTGGTATGATAGCACCAGTCATGTTGAGTGCACAATTCCTATATGTGTTAACGGTTCACAGTCCCAGCTTGGAGAGATGGCCCATTCAAAATGCCCAATGGGCTTAACGACAACCCATCCACTTCAACAACGCAGTATCCTCATAAAACGTGATATCGACACGTGGTAGGGCCCACAGATGTCCTGCGAGTCAGGTTGTCGTCCTTTTAGCAGGTCACGACGTATGATCCAGGACAGAAAAATAGAGCAAAAGAGGAAAAGTGGCCTGAAATTGATGAAAACGTTCGATTTTGGGCTCCAAAAATGGCATCGCGAGCAAGCTAGCTGCCTCCGTCGTAGAGCTCTCAGAGAGCTTTGCAACGGTATGTTGTGCGCCGCATAATTTCTTTCGGATCAAAAGTTATGGGCACCGGAGCGACGGAGACCTGGTCACAAACCCTACGCCCTCGGTTTGCGGGCCCAGCCTCTACGTGAAGCGAAGTTGTCTTGCCCAATGTTCCGTGTGATTCGGTAATAGAGAATTGCTGGATAAAGTATTTTGGCAACCATAACCATGACAAAAAAAATTGAAAAGGGTGTGTAACACGAGGACTTCCCAGGGGGTCACCCATCGTAGTACTACTCTCACCCAAGAACGCTTAACTTCGGAGTTCTGATGGGATCCGGTGCATTAGTGCTGGTATGATCGCACCCGTCATGTTGAGGGCACAATTCCTATATGTGTTAACGGTTCACAGTGCCAGCCTAGAGAGATGGCCCATTCAGAAGGCCCAAGGGGCTTAACGATAACCCATCTGCTTAAACAACGCAGCATCCTCGCAAGACGTGATATCGAAACGTTGTAGGGCCTCTGATGTCCCGCGAGTTAGGTTGTCGTCCTTTTAATAGCTCACGATGTACAATCCGGTGCATTAGTGCTCGTATGATCGCACCCGTCTTATTGAGGGCACAATTCCTATATGTGTTAACGGTTCACAATCCCAGCCTAGAGAGATGGCTCATTCAAAAGGCCCAATGGGCTTAACGGCAATCCATCCGCTTCAACAACGCAGCATCCTCGCAAGACGTGATATCGACACGTTTTAGGGCCCATTGATGTCCCGCGAGTTAGGTTGTCGTCCTTTTAACAGCTCACGACGTACGATCCGGGACGGAAAAACAAAGCAAAAGAAGAAAAGTAGACTAAAACAGATGAAAACATTCGATTTTGGGCTCCAAAAAATGGGCACAGCGGGCAACCTGGCTGCCACCGTCATAGAGCTCTTAGAGAGCTTTGCAACGGTATACTGTGCACCACATAACTCCTCACGGATCAAAAGTTATGGGCACCGGAGTGATGGGGACTTGGTCACAAACCCTACGCCCTCGGTTTGTGGGCCCGGCCTCTACGTGAAGCGAAGTTGTCTTGCCCAATGTTCTGTGGGATTCGGTAATAGAGATTTGGTGGATAAAGTATCTTGGCAACCCTAACCAGGGCAAAAAAAATTAAAAATGGGGTGCTGCACGAGGGCTTCCCTGGGGGTCACCCATCCTAGTACTACTCTCGCCCAAGCACGCATAAATTCGGAGTTCTGATGGGATTCAGTGCATTAGTGCTGGTATGATCGCACCCTTCATGTTGAGGACACAATTCCTATATCTTCACACGGTTCACAGTGCCAGCCTAGACAGATGGCCCATTCAAAAGGCCCAAAGGGCTTAACGACAACCCATCCTCTTCAACAGCACAGCATCCTCACAAGACATGATATCGACACGTTGTAGGGCCCTCTGATGTCCAGCGAGTCAGGTTGTTGTCCTTTTAACAGCTCACGATGTACGATACGGGATTGAAAAATAGAGCAAAAGAACAAAAGTGGCCTGAAACTGATGAAAACGTTCAATTTTGGGCTCCAAAAATGGACACAGAGAGCAAGCTTGCTGCCCCCGTCGTAGAGCTCTCAGAGAGCTTTGCAACGGTATGCTGTGTGCCGTGTAACTCCTTATGGATCAAAAGTTATGGGAACCAGAGCAACGGAGACCTGGTCACAAACCCAACACACTCGGTTTGCGGGTCCGGCCTCTACGTGAAGCGAAGTTGTCTTGCCCAATGTTTCGTGCGATTCGGTAATAGAGATTTGGTGGATAAAGTATCTTGGCAACCTTAACCTGGGCAAAAAAAATTAAAAATGGGGTGCAACACGAGGACTTCCCAGGGGGTCACCCATCCTAGTACTACTCTCACCGAAGCACGCTTAACTTCAGAGTTCTAACGGGATCCGGTGCATTAGTGCTGGTATGATCGCACCCGTCATGTTGTGGCACAATTCCTATATGTGTTAACGGTTCACAGCTCCAGCCTAGAGAGATAGCCCATTCAAAAGGCCTAATGGGCTTAATGACAACCCATCCGCTTCAACAACGCAGCATCCTCGCAACACGTGATATCGACATGTTGTAGGGCCCTCTGATGTACCGCGAGTCAGGTTGTCTTCCTTTTAATAGCTCACGACGTACGATCCGGGATGGAAAAAAAGGGCACAGCGAGCAAGCTAGCTGCGCCCGTCGTAGAGCTCTCCGAGAGCTTTGTAACGGTATGCTGTGCGTCGCGTAACTTATTACGGATCAAAAGTTGTGGGCACCGGAGCGACGGAGACCTGGTCACAAACCATACGCCCTCGGTTTGCGGGCCCGGCCTCTATGTGAAGCGAAGTTTTCTTGCCCAATGTTCCGTGGGATTCGGCAAAAGAGATTCGGTCGATAAAGTATCTTGGCAACCCTAACCAGGGCAAAAAAAATTGAAAAGGTGGTGCAACACGAGGACTTCCTAGGGGGTCACCCATCCTAGTACTACTCTCGCCCAAGCACGCTTAACTTCGGAGTTCTGATGGGATCTGGTACATTAGTGCTGGTATGATCGCACCCATCATGTTAAGGGAAAAATTCCTTTATTTGTTAACGGTTCACAGTCCCAGCCTAGAGAGATGGCCCATTCAAAAGGCCCAATGGGGTTAACGACAACCCATCTGCTTCAACAATGCAACATCCGCGCAATACGTGATATCGACGCGATGTGGGGCCCTCTAATGTCCCGCGAGTAAGGTTGTCGTCCTTTTAACAGCTCGCGACATACGATCCGGGATGGAAAAATAGGGCAAAAGAATAAAAGTGGCCTGAAACAGATGAAAACATTCGATTTTAGGATCCAAAAATGGCAAAGCGAGCAAGCTGGCTGCCCCCGTCGTAGAGCTCACAGAGTGCTTCGTAACGGTATGCTGTGCGTCGCGTAACTCCTTACAGATCAAAAGCTATGGGCACCGGAGCGACGGAGACCTGGTCACAAACCCTACGCCCTCGGTTTGCGGGCACGGCCTCTACGTGAAGCGAAGTTGTCTTGCCCAATGTTCCGTGGGATTCGGTAATAGAGATTTGGTGGATAAAGTATCTTGGCAACCCTAACCAGGGCAAAAATAATTGAAAAGGGGGTGCAACATGAGGACTTCCCAAGGGGTCACCCATCCTAGTACTACGTTTGCCCAAGCACGCTTAACTTCGGAGTTTTGATGGGATCCAGTGCATTAGTGCTGGTATGATCGCACCCATCATGTTGAGGGCACAATTCCTATATGTTTTAACGGTTCACAGTGCCATCCTAGAGAGATGGCCCATTCAAAAGGCCCAATGGGCTTAACAACAACCCATCCGCTTCAGCAACGCAGCATCCACGCAAGGCTTGATATGGACATATTGTAGGGCCCACTGATGTACAGCGAGTCAGGTTGTGTTTCTTTTAACAGCTCACGACATACGATGCGGGAGGAAAAAACTGGGTAAAAGAAGAAAAGTGTGCTGAAACTGATGAAAACGTTAGATTTTGTGCAACAAAAATGTGCATAGCGAGCAAGCTGGCGGCCCCGTCGTAGAGCTCTCAGAGAGCTTTGCAACGGTATGCTGTGCGCCGCGTAACTGCTTACGGATCAAAAGTTATGGGCACCAGAGTGACAAAGACCTGGTCACAAACCCTATGCCCTCGGTTTGCGGGCCCGGCCTCTATGTGAAGCGAGGTTATCTTGCCCAATGTTCCATAGGATTTGGTAATAGAGATTTGCTGGATAAAGTATATTGGCAACCCTAACCAGGGCAAAAAAAAAATGAAAAGGGTGTGCAACACGAGGACTTCCCAGGGGGTCACCTATCCAAGTACTACTCTCGCCCAAGCAGGCTTAATTTCAGAGTTTTGATAGAATTAGGTGCATTACTGCTGGTATGATCGAACCAGTCATGTTGAGGGCACAATTCCTATATGTGTTAACGGTTCACAGTGCCAGCCTAGAGAGATGGCCAATTCAAAAGGCCCAATGGGCTTAACGACAACCCATCCGCTTCAACAACGCAGCATCCTCGCAAGACGTGATATCGACACATTGTAGGACCCTCTGATGTACCGCAAGTCAGTTTGTACTCCTTTTAATAGCTCACGACGTACGATCCGGGATGGAAAAACAGGGCAAAAGGATAAAAGGGGCCTGAAACTGATGAAAACGATTGATTTTGAGCACCAAAATGGGCACAGCGAGCAAGCTGGCTGCCACCGTCGTAGATCTCTCAAAGAGCTTTACAAAAGTATGTTGTGCACCGCGTAACTCCTTACGGATCAAAAGTTATGGACACCGGAGCGACGGAGACCTAGTCATAAACCCTACGCCCTCGGTTTGCGCGCCCGGTCTCTACGTGAAGCAAAGTTGTCTTGCCCAATGTTCTGTGGGATTCGGTAATAGAGATTCGGTGGATAAAGTTTCTTGGCAACCCTAACCAGGGCAAAAAAAATTGAAAATGCGGTGCGACACGACGACTTCCCAGGGGGTCACCCATCCTAGTACTACTGCCACCCAAGCACGCTTAACGTCGGAGTTCTGATGGGATTCGGTGCATTAGTGCTGGTATGATCGATCCCGTCATGTTGAGGGCACAATTCCTATATGTGTTAACTATTCACAGTCCCAACCTAGAGAGATGGCCCATTCAAAAGGCCCAATTGGCTTAACAACAACCATCCGCTTCAACAATGCAGCATCCTAGCAAGACGTGATATCGACATGTTGTAGGACCCTCTGATGTCCGACGTATTAGGTTGTCGTCCTTTTAACAGCTCACGACGTACGATCCAGGACGGAAAAATTGAGCGAAAGAACAAAAGTGGCCTGAAACATATGAAAATGTTCAATTTTCTGCTCCAAAACCTTGCACAGCGAGCGAACTGGCCGCCCCCGTCATAGAGCTCTCAGAGAGCTTTGCAACGGTATGCTGTGCGCCACGTAACTCCTTACGGATCAAAAGTTATGGGAACCGGAACGACGGACACCTGGTCACAAACCCTACGCCCTCGGTTTGCGAGCCCGGCCTCTACGTGAAGCGAAGTTGTCTTACCCAATGTTTCGTGCGATTCGGTAATAGAGATTTGGTGGATAAAGTATCTTGGCAACCCTAACCAGGGCAAAAAAAATTGAAAAGGGGGTGCAACACGAGGACTTCCCAGGGGGTCACCCATCCAAGTACTACTCTCGCCCAAACAGGCTTAACAACGGAGTTCTGATGGGATCCGGTGCATTAGTGCTGGTATGATCGCACCAGTCAAGTTGAGAGCACAATTCCTATATGTGTTAACGGTTCACAACTCCAGCCTAGAGAGATAGCCCATTCAAAAGGCCCAATGGGCTTAACGACAACCCATCCGAATCAACAACGCAGCATCCTCGCAAGACGTGATATCGACATGGTGTAGGGCCCTCTGATGGACTGCGAGTCAGGTTGTCATCCTTTTAACAGCTCACGACGTACGATCTTGGATGGAAAAAAAGGGCACAGCGAGCAAGCTGGCTGCGCCCGTCGTAGATCTCTCCAAGAGCTTTGCAACGGTTTGCTGTGCGTCGCGTAACTCATTACAGATCAAAAGTTGTGGGCACCGGAGCGACGGAGACCTGGTCATAAACCCTACGCCCTCGGTTTGCGGGCCCGGTCTCTACGTGAAGCGAAGTTGTCTTGCCCAATGTTCCGTGGGATTCGGTAAAAGAGATTCGGTCGATCAAGTATCTTGGCAACCCTAACCTGGGAAAAAAAAATTGAAAAGGGGGTGCAACACGAGGACTTCCCAAGGGGTCACCCATCCTAGTACTACTCTCGCCCAAGCACGCTTAACTTTGGAGTTCTGATGGGATTCGATGCATTAGTGCTGGTATGATCGCGCCCATCATGTTGATGGCAAAATTCCTATATGTGTTAACGGTTCACAGTCCCAGCCTAGAGAGATGGCCCATTCAAAAGGCCCAATGGGCTTAACGACAACCCATCCGCTTTAACAACGCAGCACCCTCGCAAGACGTGATATCGACACGTTGTAAGGCCCTCTGATGTATCGAGAGTCAGGTTGTCGTCCTTTTAACAGCTCACGACGTACGATCCGGGATGGAAAAATAGGGCAAAAGAATAAAAGTGGCCTGAAACTGATTAAAACGTTCGATTTTGGGATCCAAAAATGGCAAAGCGAGCAAGCTAGCTACCCCCATCGTAGAGCTCAAAGAGAGCTTAGCAACGGTATGCTGTGCGTCGCGTAACTCCTTACGGATCAAAAGCTATGGGCACCGGAGCGACGAAGACCTGGTCACAAGCCCTACGCCCTCGGTTTGCGGGCACGGCCTCTACGTGAAGCGAAGTTGTCTTGCCCAATGTTCCGTGGGATTCGGTAATAGAGATTTGGTGGATAAAGTATCTTGGTTACCCTAACCAGGGCAAAAAAAATTGAAAATGGGGTGCAACAGGAGGACTTCCCAGGGGGTCACCCATCCTAGTACGACTCTCGCCCAAGCAGGCCTAACTTCGGAGTTTTGATGGGATCCAGTGCATTAGTGCTGGTACGATCGCACCCATCATGTTGAGGGCACAATTCCTATATGTGTTAACGGTTCACAGTGCCAGGCTAGAGAGATGGCCCATTCAAAAGGCCCAATGGGCTTAACGACAATCCATCCGCTTCAACAACGCAGCATCCTTGCAAGACGTGATATCGACACGTTGTAGGGCCCTCTGATGTCCCAAGAGTCAGGTTGTCGTCCTTTTAACAGCTCACGACGTACGATCCGGGACGGAAAAATAGGGCAAAAGAGAAAAAGTGGCCTGAAACATTTGAAAACGTTCGATTTTGGGCTCCAAAAACTGGCACAGAGAGCAAGCCGGCTGCCCCCGTCGTAGAGCTCTCATAGAGCTTTGCAACGGTATGCTATGCGCCACGTAACTCCTTGCGGATCAAAAGTTATGGGAACCGGAACGACAGAGACCTGGTCACAAACCCTACGCCCTAGGTTTACAAGCCCGGCCTCTACGTGAAGCGAAGTTGTCTTGCCCAATGTTTCGTGCGATTCGGTAATAGAGATTTGGTGGATAAAGTATCTTGGCAACCCTAACCAGGGCAAAAAAAATTGAAAATGGGGTGCAACACGAGGACTTCCCAAGGGGTCACCCATCCAAGTACTTCTGATGGGATTCGGTGCATTAATGCTGGTATGATCGCACCAGTCATTTTGAGGGCACAATTCCTATATGTGTTAACGGTTCACAGTGCCAGCCTAGAGAGATGGCCCATTCAAAAGGCCCAATGGGCTTAACAACAACCCATCCGCTTCAACAACGCAGCATCCTCGCAAGACGTGACATCGACATGTTGTAGGGCCCTCTAATGTACCGCGAGTCAGATTATCATCCTTTTAACAGCTCACGACGTACAATCCGGGACGGAAAAATAGGGAAAAAGAATAAAAGTGGCCTGAAACGGATGAAAACGTTCGATTTTGGGCTCCAAAATGGGCACAACATGCAAGCTGGCTGCCACCGTCGTAGAGCTGATAGAGAGTTTTGCAACGGTATGCTGTGTGCCGCGTAACTCCTTCCGGATCAAAAGTTTTGGGCACCGGAGCGACGTAGACCTGGTCATAAACCCTATGCCCTCGGTTTACGGCCCTGGTCTCTACGTGAAGCGAAGTTGTCTTGCCCAATGTTCCGTGGGATTCGGTAATAGAGATTCGGCGGATAAAGCATCTTGGCAACCCTAACCGGGGCAAAAAAAATTGAAAAGGGGGTGCAACACGAGGACTTCCCAGGGGGTCACCCATCCAAGTACTACTCTCGCCCAAGCATTCTTAACTTCGGAGTTCTGATGGGATCCGGTGCATTAATGCTGGTATGATCGCACCAGTCATGTTGAGGGCACAATTCCTATATGTGTTAACGGTTCACAGTCCCAGCCTAGAGAGATGGCCCATTCAAAAGGTCCAATGGGCTTAACGACAACCCATCCGCTTCAACAACGCAGCGTCCTCGCAAGACGTCATATCGACAAGTTGTAGGTCCATCTGATGTACCGCGAGTCTGGTTGTTGTCCTTTTAACAGCTCACGAAGTACGATCCGGGACGGAAAAAAAGGGCAAAAGAAGGAAAGTGGCCTGAAACTGAAGAAAACATTCGATTTTGGGCTCCAAAAAGGGGCACATCGAGCAAGCTGGCTGCCCCTGTCGTAGAGCTCTCAGAGAGCTTTGCAACGGTATGCTGTGCGCCGCGTAACTCCTTACGGATCAAAAGTTATGGGCACCGGAGCGACGGAGACTTGGTCAGAAACCGTACGCCCTCGGTTTGCGGGCCCAGCCTCCACATTAAGCGAAGTTGTCTTGCCCAATGTTCCGTGGGATTCGGTAATAGAGATTTGGTCCATAAAGTATCTTGGAAACCCTAACCAGGGCAAAGAAAATTGAAAAGGGAGTACAACACGAGGACTTCCCAGGGGGTTACCCATCCTAGTACTAATCTCGCCCAAGCACAATTAAATTCAGAGTTCTGATGGGATCCGGTGCATTAGTGCTGGTATGATCGCACCCATCATGTTGAGGGCACAATTCCGATATGTGTTAACGGTTCACAGTTCCAGCCTAGAGAGATGACCCATTCAAAAGGCCCAATGGGCTTAACGCCAACCCATCCGCATCAACAACGCAGCATCCTCGCAAGGCGTGATATTGACATGTTGTAGGGCCCTCTGATGTCCCGCGATTCAGCTTGTCGTCCTTTTAACAACTCACGACGAACGATCCAGGACGAAAAAATAGGGCAAAAGATGAAAATTGGCCTGAAACTGATGAAAACGTTAGATTTTGGGCTCCAAAATGGGGTACAGCGAGCAAGTTGGTTGCCCCCGTCATAGAGCTCTTAGAGAGCTGTGCAACGGTATGCTGTGCGCCGTGTAACTCCTTGCGGATCAAAAGTTATGGGCACCGGAGCGACGGAGACCTAGTGACTAACCCTACGCCCTCGGTTTACGGGCTCGGTCTCTACGTGAAGCGAAGTTGTCTTGCCCAATGTTCTGTGGGATTCGGTAATAGAGATTTGGTGGACAAAGTATCTTGGCAACCCTAACCTGGGCAAACAAAATTGAAAAGGGGGTGCAACATGAGGACTTCCAAGGGGGTCACCCATCCTAATACTACTCTCGCCCAAACACGCTTAACTATGGAGTTCTGATGGGATCCGATGCATTAGTGATTGTATGATCGCACCAGTCATGTTGAGGGCACAATTCCTATATGTGTTACCGGTTCACAGTGCCAGCCTAGAGAGATGGCCCATTCAAAAGGCCCAATGGGCTTAACAACAACCCATCCGCTTCAACAACGTAGTATCCTCACAATATGAGATATTGACACGTTGTAGGGCCCACTGATGTACCGCGAGTCAGATTGTCGTCCTTTTAATAACTCACGACGTACGATCCGGGACGGAAAAACAGGACAAAAGAATAAATCTGGCCTGAAACGAATGAAAATGTTCGATTTCGGGCTCCAAAAAGGGGCACGGCGAGCAAGCTCACTGCCTCCATTTTAGAGCTCTCAGAGAGCTTTGCAACGGTATGTTGTGCGCTGCGTAACTCTTTACGGATCAAAAGTTATGGGCATCGGAGCTACGGAGACCAGGTCACAAACCCTACGCCCTCGGTTTGCGGACCCGGCCTCTACATGAAGCGAAATTGTCTTGCCTAATGTTCCGTGGGATTCGGTAAAAGAGATTTGGTGGATAAAGTATCTTGGCAACCCTAACCCGGGCGAAAAAAATTGAAAAGGGGGTGCAACACGAGGACTTTCCAGGGTGTCACCCATCCTAGTACTACACTCGTCCAAGCATGCTTAACGTCGGAGTTCTGATGGAATCCGGTGCATTAGTGCTGGTATGATCGCACCTGTCATGTTGAGGGCACAATTCCTATATCTGTTAACGGTTCACAGTCCCAGCCTAGAGAGATGGCCCATTCAAAAGGCCTAATGGGCTTAACGATAACCCATCCGCTTCAACAACGCAGCATCCTCGCAAGACGTGATATCGACATGTTGTAGGGCCCTCTGATGTCCAGCGAGTCAGGTCGTCGTCCTTTTAACAGCTCACGACGTATGATCCGGGACGGAAAAATAGAGCAAAGAACAAAAGTTGCTTGAAACTGATGAAAACGATCGATTTTGGGCTCCAAAAAGGGGCAAAGTGAGCAACCTAGCTTCCCCCTGTCGTAGATCTCTCAGAGAGGTTTGCAACGGTATGTTGTGCGCCGTGTAACTCCTTATGGATCAAAAGTTATGGGCACCGGAGCGACGGAGACATGGTCACAAACCCTACGCCCTCGGTTTGCTGACCCGGCCTCTATGTGAAGCGAAGTTGTCTTGCCCAATGTTCCGCGGGATTCAGTAATAGAGATTTGGTGGATAAAGTATCTTGGCAACCCAAACCAGGGCAAAAAAAATTGAAAATGGGGTGCAACATGAGGACTTCCCAGGGGGTCAGCCATCCTAGTACTACTCTCGCCCAAGCATGCTTAACTTCGGAGTTCTAATGGATCCGGTGCATTAGTTCTGGTATTATCGCCCCCGTCATGTTGAGGGCACAATTCCTATATGTTTTAACGGTTCACAGTGCCAGCCTAGAGAGATGGCCCATTCAAAAGGCCCAATGGGCTTAACGACAACCCATTCGCTTCAACAACGCAACATCCTCGCAAGAGGTGATACCGACACATTGTAGGTCCCTATGATGTCCCGCGAGTCAGGTTGTCGTCCTTTTAACAGCTCACGACGTACGATCCGGGACAGAAAAATAGGGCAAAAGAAGAAAAGTGGCCTGAAATTTATGAAAACGTTTGATTTTGAGCTCCAAAAACGGGCACAACGAGCAAACTCGCTGCCCCAGTCGTAGAGCGCTCATAGAGCTTTGCAACGGTATGCTGTGCGCCGCGTAACTCCTTAAGGATCAAAAGTTTTGGGCACCGGAGCGACGGAGAACTGGTTATAAACCCTACGCCCTCGGTTTGCGGGCCCGGCCTCTACGTGAAGTGAAGTTGTCTTGCCCAATGTTCCATGGGATTCGGTAATAGAGATTTGGTGGATAAAGTATCTTGGCAACCCTAACCAGGGCAAAAAAAATTGAAAAGGGGGTGCAACACGAGGACTTCCCAAGGGGTCACCTATCCTAGTACTACTCTCGCCCAAGGACACTTAACTTCGGAGTTCTGATGGGATCCGGTGCATTAGTGCTGGTATGATCGCACCCGTCATGCTGAGGGCACAATTCCGATATGTGTTAACGGTTCACAGTCCCAGCCTAGAGAAATGGCCCATTCAAAAGGCCCAATGGGCTTAACGACAACCCATCCACCTCAACAACGCAGCATCCTCGCAAGAAAAGATATCGACACATTGTAGGGCCCTCTAATTTATCGAAAGTCAGGTTGTCGTTCTTTTAGCATCTCACGACGTACGATCCTGGACGGAAAAACAGAGCAAAAGAAGAAAAGTGGCCTGAAACCATTGAAAACGTTTGATTTTGGGCTCCAAAAATTGGAACAGCGAGCATGCTGGCTGCCCCAATTGTAGAACTCTCAGAGTGCTTTGCAATGGTATGCTGTGCGCCGTGTCACTCCTTACGGATCAAAAGTTATAGGCACTGGAGCGACGGAGACCTGGTGACAAATCCTACGCCCTCGGTTTGCGGGCCCAGCCTCTACGTTAAGCGAAGTTGTCTTGCCCAATGTTTCGTGGGATTCAGTAAAAGAGATATCGTGGATAAAGTATCTTGGCAACCCTAACTAGGGCAAAAAAAATTGAAAAGAGGGTGCAACACGAGGACTTCCTATGGGGTAACCCATCCTAGCACTACTCTTGCCCAAGCACGCTTAACTTCGGAGTTCTGATGGGATCCGGTGCATTAGTGCTGGTATGATCGCACCGATCATGTTGAGGGCACAATTCCTATATGTGTTAATGGTTCACTGTCCCAGCCTAGAGAGATGGCCCATTCAAAAGGCCCAATAGGCTTAACTACAAATCTTCCGCTTCAACAACGCAGCATTCTCGTAAGACGTGATATCGACACGTTGTAGGGCCCTCTGATGTCCCATGAGTCAGGTTGTCGTCCTTTTAACAGCTCACGACGTACAATCCGGGATGGAAAAATAGTGCAAAAGAACAAAAGTGGGCTGAAACTGATGAAAATGTTCAATTTTGGGCTCCAAAAATGGGCACAACGAGCAACCTAGCTGCCCCCAACGTAGAGCTCTCAGAGAGCTTTGCAACGGTATGTTGTGCGCTGCGTAACTCCTTACGGATCAAAAGTTATGGGCACCGGAGCGACGGAGACCTGGTCACAAACCCTACGCCCTCGGTTTGCGGGCCCGACCTCTACGTGAGGCAAAGTTGTCTGGCCCAATGTTCCGTGGGATAGGGTAATAGAGTTTTGGTGGATAAAGTCTCTTCGCACCCCTCACCAGGGCAAAAAAAATAGAAAAAGGGGTGCAACACGAGGATTTCCCAGGGGGTCACCCATCCTAGTACTACTCTCGCCCAAGCACGCTTACCTTAGGAGTTCTGATTGGATCCGGTGCATTAGTGCTGGTATGATCGCACCCATCATGTTGAGGGCACAATTCCTATATGTGTTAACGGTTCACAGTGCCAGCCTAGAGAGATGGCCCATTCAAAAGGCCCAATGGGCTTAACGAGAACCCATCCGCTTCAACAACGCAGCATCCTCGCAAGACGTGATATCGACACGTTGTAGGGCCCTCTGATGTACCGCGAGTCAGGTTGTCGTCCTTTTAACAGCTTACGACGTACAATCCGGGATGAAAAAACAGGGTAAAAGAAGAAAAGTGGCTTGAAACTGATGAAAACGTTCGACTTTGGGCTCCAAATATGGGCACAGCGAGCAAGCTCGCTGCCCCCGTCGTAGAGCTCTCTGAGAGCTTTGCAACGGTATGCTGTGCACTGCGTAACACCTTACGAATCAAAAGTTATGGGCACCAGAGCGACAGAGACCTGGTCACAAACCCTACGCCCTCGGTTTGCGGGCCCGACTTCTACGTGAAGCGAAGTTGCCTTGCCCAATGATCCGTGGGATTCGGTAATAGAGATTTGGTGGATAAAGTATCATGGCAACCCTAACCAGGGCAAAAAAAATTGAAAAGGGGATGCAACACGAGGACTTCCCAGGAGGTAACCCATCCTAGTACTACTCTCGCCCGAGCACGCTTAACTTCGGAGTTCTGATGGGATCCGGTGCATTAGTGCTGGTATGATCGCACCCGTCATGTTGAGGGCACAATTTCTATATGTGTTAACGGTTCATAGTCCCAGCCTAGAGAGATTACCCATTCAAAAGGCCCAATGGGCTTAACGACAACCCATCTGCTTCAACAATGCAGCATCCTCGCAAGACGTGATATCGACACATTGTAGGGCCCTCTGATGTGCCGCGAGTCAAGTTGTCGTCCTTTTAACAGCTCACGACGTACGATCCAGGATAGAAAAATAGAGCAAAAGAACAAAAGTGGCCTGAAACCGATGAAAACGTTCAAATTTGGTCTCCAAAAAGGGGCACTACGAGCAACCTAGCTGCCCCCGTCGTCGAGCTCTCAGAGAGCTTTGCAACGGTATGCTGTGCGCCGCGTAACTTCTTACGGATCAAAAATTATGGGCACCGGAGCGACGGTGACCTTGTCACAAACCCTACGCCCTCGGTTTGCGGGCCCGACCTCTACGTGAAGCGAAGTTGTCTTACCCAATGTTCCGTGGGATTCGGTAATAGAGATTTGGTGGATAAAGCATTTAGGCAACCCTAACCAGGGGAAAAAATATTAAAAAAAGGGGTGCAACACGAGGACTTCCCAAGGGGTCACCCATCCTAGTACTACTCTCGCCCAAGCACGCTTAACTTCGGAGTTCTGATGGGATCCGGTGCATTAGTGCTGGTATGATCGCACCCGTCATATTGAGGGCACAATTCCTATATGTGTTAATGGTTCACAGTGCCAGCCAAGAGAGATAGCCAATTCAAAAGGCCCAACGGGCTTAACGACAACCCATCCGCTTCAACAACGCAGCATCCTCGCAAGACGTGATATCAACAAGTTGTAGGGTGTCACGCCCCAACTCGACCCCTCCTTTGATCAGTCAGGACGCAACGGAATTTCGACAGTATAATGATAGTAAATAGGATACCGAGGCTCTAAACCAACCTCAATAGGACATCATACATTAACTCCACAAACCATACAACAAACAACTCCTCAATAAAATAACAACATACATCATAATCATAATATACAATAAACGTTCTTCGTTATACGCCTCCGTTCCAATATAATACATGAACCTTAATATACATTACAAAAACATATTGAGCCAATCTAGCAACCTAATCATAAACACAAGAAAGGCTACTAAGACAACATCGACTAATTCATTAACTTTTCAATATCTTCTACATTATGAACTACAAAGCATATGAAAGTCTACTAAGTTAATTTACAAGATAGTAAACCAATACAATATCAACGATAGGACTCCGGAACATAAGACTCATACACATAAAGCACATTCTCAGCTTCCTGAGGCACGTATCCGTAATTTTGCTCAAGTACACCTGTAAGCATGCAATAATAGAGAGTGAGCTTATATAAAATAAGCCCAGTGAGGATCAAATAGATCTCTAACAGTATTCACTATACTCCTTGGAAATAATCCTTTGAGCAAGTAAACACACAATAACATCAATAATACTATCATCACATAATCTATAATGACCATTCAATAAAGGATACACTAGTTGGTGTAGCTCCAAACGCCATCACGATCACAACAGCCTTCTTTTGACTCCCATAAACTCATGCACCCGAGGTACCCCAATAACCTCTCCCTCCATGACACCTCCATCATGCGAGCTGGAGGCAGTCTCTGGTAGTCATGTCGTTATCAACCCGACAACCCATTGTTGCCCGAGAGGTGGCACACACATACCAAAGACTCAGCAATAATAATAAACATCAATCATTCATAGGAGGACAGTCAGGAGAACTGCCTATCTCCCGGCATCAATCATCAATCAATAATCATCAATAATCATCAATAATCATATTATCATCATAATAACATCAATAATTAATTTAACAACAAATAACTAGGTTAGATGAAAAAGTAGGTCATCCAACCGAACATGCATTAAACACACAATCAAACCCTAGTTTACCCATCATCAACTCACAATTAATCACTCAAACCACACCCAATCAACTAAGGCTCAGTTCAACAATTTAAAGAAAGATAACCTAAACTTCAAATAATCATATCTTACATCCTACTAATCCAAACAAATCCAAATCAGTTTCAAACACTCACCCATTCAATCAACTACATTAGTCCCCTCGGAAACCAACCAAAATACATCCAAATCATGCTCAATAACCCTAAAACCCTAATGTGTCATGGCTAAAATTTCCGGATTTTAGCACGGACATCGTAATCAAAAATTTGGCATTACAACGGCACTACCATGTAATTATCAAACATTTAGAAATCGACGGCAATCGATTCCGATCAACACAACTCAAAATAATCAACATTAACCAAATTATTCAACTTTAAATACCCGAAAAATAATAATTATGCTACAACCGTTCAAATCTCATAGGATTATATATAAATGATCCCTAGCATGCATGGAGCAATAATCTAACATCAGATTAACATTTTAACGGTTCAATAATTATTTATACGCATAAACACAAAATATGAGTTTTGAGATCTAGAATTTTTCTCTCACCTTTGATGTGTTTTGATGCAAGAAATGTGTAGAATGGATGCCAAACAAGTGAAATCAAGCTTTGAATGAAGTGATTTGGACTTGAATTGCAAAATCTATGTGAAAAATGCTTGAAAACCTTTGAAAAATGTCTTCATCTTTCTCCTACAAGGAACCACGGTTTTGTGTGTGTTTTTGGAGGTGTTTTGCTTTGTTTTTAATGTGTGTTGATGATATATTAAGCAAAGGTCAAATAAATAAAAGAAAGTCAAAGTGGAAACTAATTATTTTTAGTGTTTTCTTGACTTTAAATGCATTTTCTTGATCACCAATGTTCAAAACAATTATCCAACACCCAAGATAGCTCAAGTAGGTTATTTTTAGGTGACAAGAAGTTTTACAATCAAACAATTTCACCCGAGTTGGCTTAAAATTCGATTTTCGCAAAAGTCGGTGTAAAAACCCTAATAAATTCCTAAACCGATTTTAAAACCGTTTTAATCAAACACAGGTCTATTAAAGTCTGTGGACTAGGTCTAGAAGGGTTAAAAAGACCATTTTCAAAATTATAGCGGACGTGTTTTGAAAACACTATTCACTAAAAATCGACGATATAATTTCTAACTCCGTTTTTTATGAAAATTTCATTAATGCACATTTAGCATGTTCTAGGAGTATTAATATCAAAATTATCATATTATATGCTATATAGCACATAGACAGGTTAATTCACGCAAATCGAGGCAAAGACACGCAAATCGAGGTAAAGACGAAAACTGTGGTTTCACATAGGGCCATCTGATGTATCGCGAGTCAGGTTGTCGTCCTTTTAACATCTAACGACGTACGATCCGGGACGGAAAAATAGGGCAAAAGAAGAAAAGTGGCCTGAAACTGATGAAAACGTTCGATTTTGGGCTCTAAAAATGGGCAAAGCGAGCAAACTCGCTGCCCCAATCGTAGAGCTCTCAGAGAGCTTTGCAACGGTATGCTGTGCGCCGCATAACTCCTTAGGATCAAAAGTTATGGGCAGCGGAGCGACGGAGACCTGGTCACAAACCCTATGCCCTCGGTTTGCGGGCCCGGCCTCTACGCGAAGCGAAGTTTTCTTCCCCAATGTTCCGTGGGAATCGGTAATAGAGATTTGGTGGATTAAGTATCTTGGCAACCCTAACCAGGGCAAAAAAATTTGAAAAGGGGGTGCCACACGAAGACTTCCCAGGGGGTCACCCATCCTAGTACAACTCTCGTCCAAGCACGCTTAACTTCGGAGTTCTGATGGGATCTGGTGCATTAGTGCTGGTATGATCGTACCCGTCAAGTTGAGGGCACAATTCCTATATGTGTTAACGGTTCACAGTCCCAGCCTAGAGAGATGGCCCATTCAAAAGGGCCAATGGGCTTAACGACAACCCATCCGCTTCAACAACGCAGCATCCGTGCAAGATGTGATATCGACATGTTGTAGGGCCCTCTGATGTCCCGCGAGTCAGGTTGTCGTCTTTTTAACAGCTCACGACGTACGATCCGGGACGAAAAAATAGAGCAAAAGAACAAAAGTGGCATGAAACTGATGAAAATGTTCGATTTTGGGTTCCAAAAACTGGCAAAGCGAGCAACCTAGCTGCCCTCGTTGTAGAGCTCTCAGAGAGCTTTGCAACGGTACGCTGTGCGCCGCGTAACACCTTACGGATCAAAAGTTATGGGCACCGGAGTGACGGAGACCTGGTCACAAACCCTACGCCCTCGGTTTGAGGGCCCGGCTCTACGTGAAGCGAAGTTGTCTTGCACAATGTTCCGTGGGATTTGGTAAAAGAGAATTGGTGGATAAAGTATCTTGGCAACCCTAACCAAGGCAAAAAAAATTGAAAAGGGGGTGCAACACGAGGACTTCCCAGGCGGTAACCCATCATAGTACTACTCTCGCCCAAGCATGCTTAACTTCGGAGTTCTGATGGGATCCGATGCATTAGTGCTGGTATGATCGCACCCATCACGTTGAGGGCACAATTCCTATATTTGTTAACGGTTCACAGTGCCAGCCTATAGAGATGGCCTATTCAAAAGGCCCAATGGCCTTAACGACAACCCATCCGCTTCAACAACGCAGCATCCTCACAAGACATGATATCGACACGTTGTAGGGCCCTCTTATGTCCCACGAATCAGGTTGTCGTCCTTTTAACAGCTCACGACGTACGATTCGGGACAGAAAAATAGGGCAAAAGAAGAAAAGTGGCCTGAAACTGATGAAAACGTTCGATTTTGGTCTCCAAAAATGGGCACAGCGAGCAAGCTGGCTGTCCCCGTCGTAGAGCTCTCAGAGAGCTTTTCAACTGTATGTTGTGCACCACGTAACTCCTTACGGATCAAAAGTTATAGGCACCGGAGCGACGGAGACCTGGTCACAAACCCTACGCCCTCGGTTTGCGGGCCTAGCCTCTACGCGAAGTGAAGTTGTCTTGCCCAAAGTTTCGTGGGATTTGGTAATAGAGATTTGGTGGTTAAAGTATCTTGGCAACCCTAACCAGGGCAAGAAAAATTGAAAAGCGGGTGCAACACGAGGACTTCCCAAGGGGTCACCCATCCTAGTGCTACTGTCACCCAAGCATGCTTAACATCGGAGTTCTGATGGGATCCGGGGCATTAATGCTAGTATGATTGCACCCGTCATGTTGAGGGCACAATTCCTATATGTGTTAACTGTTCACAGTGCCAGCCTAGAAAGATGGCCCATTCAAGAGGCCCAATGGGCTTAACAACAACCCATCCTCTTCAACAATGTAGCATCCTCGCAAGACGTGATATCGACACGTTGTAGGGCCCTCTGATGTCCCACAAGTCAGGTTGGCGTCCTTTTAACAACTCACGACGTACGATCCGGGATGGAAAAACTGGGTAAAAGTAGAAAAGTGGCCTGAAACTGATAAAAATGTTCGATTTTAGGCTCTAGAAACGGGCATAGTGAGCAAGATAGCTGCCCCCGTCGTAGAGCTCTCAGAGAGATTTCCAACGGTATGCTGTGCGCCGATAACTCCTTATGGATCAAAAGTTGTGGGCACTGGAGCGACGGTGACCTGGTCACAAACCCTACGACCTCGGTTTACGGGCCCGGCCTCTAAGTGAAGCGAAGTTGTCTTGCCTAATGTTCGGTGGGATTCGGTAATAGAGATTTGGTGGATAAAGCATCTTGGCAACCCAAACCAGGGCAAAAAAAATTGAAAAGGGGGTGCAACACGAGGACTTCCTAGGGTGTCACCCATCCTAGTACTACTCTCGCCCAAGCACGCTTAACTTCGGAGTTCTGATGGGATCTGGTGCATTAGTGATGCTCTGATCGCACCCGTCATGTTGAGGGCACAATTCCTATATGTTTTAACGGTTCACAGTGCCAGCCTAGAGAGATGGCCCATTGAAAAGGCCCAATGGGCTTAACGACAACCCATCCGCTTCAACAATGCAGCATCTTCGCAAGACGTGATATCGACACGTTGTAAGACCCTCTGATGTCCCGCGAGTCAGGTTGTCGTCCTTTTCACACCTCACGACGTACAATCCGGGACGGAAAAATAGGGCAAAAGAAGAAAAGTGGCCTGTAACTGATGAAAATATTCTATTTTAGGCTCCAAAAACAGGCACAACGACTAACCTCACTGCATCCGTCGTAGAGCTCTCAGAGAGCTTTGCAACGGTATGCTGTGCGCCGCGTAACTCCTTACGGATCAAAAGTTAGGGGCACCGGAGCGACAGAGACCTGGTCACAAACCCTACGCCCTCGGTTTGCGGGCCTGGCCTCTACGTGAAGCAAAGTTGTCTTGCCCAATGTTCCGTGAGATTCGCTAATAGAGATTTGGTGGGTAAAGTATCTTGGCAACCCTAACCAGGGCAAAAAAAATTGAAAATGGGGGTGCAACATGAGGACTTCCCAAGGGGTCACCAATCCTAGTACTACTCTCGCCCAAGCACGCTTAACTTCGGAGTTCTGATGGGATACGGTGCATTGGTGCTGGTATGATCGCACCCGTCATGTTGAGGGCACAATTCCTATATGTGTTAACGGTTCACAGTGCCAGCCTAGAGAGATGGCCCATTCAAAAGGCCCAATGGGCTTAACGACAACCCATCTCCTTCAACAACGCAGCATCCTCGCAAGACGTGATATCGACACGTTGTAGGGCCCTCTAATGTCCCGCTAGTCAGGTTGTCGTCCTTTTAACAGCTCACGACGTACGATTCGGGATGGAAAAATAGGGCAAAAGAAGAAAAGTTGCCTGAAAATGATGAAAACGTTCGATTTTAGGCTCCAAAAATTGGCATAGCGAGCAAGCTAGCTGCCCCCATCATAGAGCTCTCAGAGAGCTTTGAAACATCATGCTGTGCACCGCTAACTCCTTACTGATCAAAAGTTATGGGCACCGGAGCGACGGAGTCTTGGTCACAAACCCTACGCCCTCGGTTTGCGGGCCCGGCCTCTACGTGAAGCGAAGTTTTCTTGCCCAATGTTGCGTGGGATTCGGTAATAGAGATTTGGTGGATAAAGTATCTTGGCAACCCTAACCAGGGCAAAAAAAATTGAAAATGGGGTGCAACACGAGGACTTCCCAAGGGGTCACCAATCCTAGTACTACTCTCGCCCAAGCACGCTTAACTTCGGAGTTCTGATGGGATACGGTGCATTGGTGCTGGTATGATCGCACCCGTCATGTTGAGGGCACAATTCCTATATGTGTTAACGGTTCACAGTGCCAGCCTAGAGAGATGGCCCATTCAAAAGGCCCAATGGGTTTAACGACAACCCATCTGCTTCAACAACGCAGCATCCTCGGAAGACATGATATCGACACGTTGTAGGGCCCTCTAATGTCCCGCTAGTCAGCTTATCGTCCTTTTAATAGCTCACGACGTACGATCCGGGATGGAAAAATAGGGCAAAAGAAGAAAAGTGGCCTGAAACAGATGAAAACGTTCTATTTTAGGCTCCAAAAATGGCCATAGCGAGCAAGCTAGCTGCCCCCGTCGTAGAGCTCTCAGAGAGCTTTGAAACGGAATGCTGTGCGCCGCTAACTCCTTACTGATCAAAAGTTATGGGCACCGGAGCGACGGAGTCCTAGTCACAAACCCTATGCCCTCGGTTTGCGGGCCCGGCCTCTACGTGAAACGAAGTTTTCTTGCCCAATGTTCCGTGGGATTCGGTAATAGAGATTTGGTGGATAAAGTATCTTGGCAACCCTAACCAGGGCAAAAAAAATTTAAAAGGGGGTGCAACACGAGGACTTCCCAGGGGGTCACCCATCCTAGTACTACTCTCGCCCAAGCACGCTTAACTTCGGAGTTCTGATGGGATACGGTGCATTGGTGCTGGTATAATGGCACCCATGATGTTGAGGGCACAATTCCTATATGTGTTAACAGTTCACAGTGCCAGCCTAGAGAGATGGCCCATTCAAAAGGCCCAATGGGCTTAACGACAACCCATCTGCTTCAACAACGCGGCATCCGCGGAAGACCTGATATCGACACATTGTAGGGCCCTCTAATGTCCCGCTAGTCAGGTTGTCGTCCTTTTAACAGCTCACGACGTACGATCTGGGATGGAAAAATAGGGCAAAAGAAGAAAAGTGGCTTGAAACTGATGAAAACGTTTGATTTTAGGCTCCAAAAATGGGCATAGCGAGCAAGCTAGCTGCCCCCATCGTAGAGCTCTCAGCTAGCATTGAAACGAGATGTTGTGCGCCACTAACTCCTTACTGATCAAAAGTTATGTGCACCGGAGCGACGGAGTCCTAGTCACAAACCCTACGCCCTCTGTTTGCAGGCCCGGCCTCTACGTGAAGCGAAGTTTTCTTGCCCAATGTTCCGTGGGATTTGGTAATAGAGTTTTGGTGGATAAAGTATCTTGGCAACCCTGACCAGGGCAAAAAAAATTTAAAAGGGGGTGCAACACGAGGACTTCCCAGGGGGTCACCCATCCTAGTACTACTCTCGCCCAAGCACGCTTAAATTCGTAGTTCTGATGGGATTCGGTGAATTAGTACTGGTGTGACCACACCCATCATGTTGAGTGCACAATTCCTATATGTGTTAACGGTTCACAGTGCCAGCCTAGAGAGATGGCCCATTCAAAAGGCCCAATGGGCTTAACGATAACCCATCCACTTCAACAACACAGCATTTTCGCAAGACGTGATATCGACACGTTGTAAGGCCCTCTGATGTCCCGCGAGTCAGGTTGTCATCCTTTTAACAGCTCGCGACATATGATTCGGGACGGAAAAAAATGGCCTGAAACTAATGAAAATGTTAGATTTTGGACTCCAAAAACGGGCACAACGAGCAAGCTGGCTACCCCCATCCTAGAGCTCTCAGAGTGCTTTGTAACGGTATGTGGTGTGCCACGTAACTCCTTACGGATCAAAATTTATGGGCACCGGTGCGACGGAGACCTGGTCACAAATCCTACGCCCTTGGTTTGCGGGCCCAGCCTCAACGTGAATCGAAGTTGTTTTGCCCAATGTTCCATGGGATTCTGTAATAGAGATTTGATGGATGAAGTATATTGGCAACCCTAACCAGGGCAAAAAAAAATGAAAAGGGGGTGCAACACGAGGACTTCCAAGGGGGTCACCCATCATGGTACTACTCTCGCCCAAGCCAGCTTAACTGCAGAGTTCTGGTCGGAGCCGGTGCTTTAGTGCAGGTATGATCGCACCCGTCATGTTGAGGGCACAATTCCTATATGTGTTCACGGTTCACAGTCCCAGCCTAGACAGATGGGCTCTTCAAAAGGCCCAATGGGATTAACGACGACCCAACCGCTTCAACGGCGCAGCATCCTCGCAAGATGTGATATCGACACGTTGTAGGGCCCTCTGATGTTCCGTGAGATAGGTTGTCGTCCTTTTAACAGCTCACAACTTACGATCCGGGACGGAAAAATTGAGCACGAGAACAAAAGTGGCCTGAAACAGATGAAAACTTAGATTTTGGGCTCCAAAAATGGGCACAGTGTGCAAGATTGCTGCCCCCATCATAGAGCTCTCAGAGAGCTTTGCAACGGTATGTTGTGTGCCACCTAACTCCTTACAGATCAAAAGTTATGGGCACTTGAGCGACGGAGACCTGGTCACAAACCCTACGCCCTCGATTTGCGGGCTCGGCCTCTACGTGAAGCGAAGTTGTCTTGCCCAATGTTCCGTGGGATTCGAAAATAGAGGTTTGGTGGATAAAGTATCTTGGCATCCCTAACCAGGGAAAAAAAATTGAAAAGAGGGTACAACACGAGGACTTCCCAGGGGGTCACCCATCCTAGTACTACTCTCGTCCAAGCACGCTTAACTTCGGAGTTCTGATGGGATCCGGTGCATTAGTGATGGTATGATCGCACCCGGCATGTTGAGGGCACAATTCCTATATGTGTTAACGGTTCACAGTGCCAGCCTAGAGAGATTGCCCATCCAAAAGGCCCAATGGACTTAACGATAACCCATCCGCTTCAACAACGCAGCATCCTCGCAAGACGTGATATCGACACGTTGTAGGGCACGCTAATGTCCCGCGAGTCAGGTTTTCATCCTTTTAATAGCTCACGACGTACGATCCGGGATTGAAAAACTGGGCAAAAGAAGAAAAGTGGCCTGAAACTGATGAAAATGTTCAATTTTGGTCTCCAAAAAGGGCATAGCGAGCAAGCTAGCTGCCCCCATCGTAGAGCTCTCAAAGAGCTTTGTAACGGTATATTGTGCAATGCGTAACTCCTTACGGATCAAAAGTTATGGGCACCGGAGCGACGAAGACCTGGTCACAAACACTACGCCCTCGGTTTGTGGGCCCGGTCTCTACGTGAAGCGAAGTTGTCTTGACCAATGTTCCGTGGGATTCGGTAATAGAGATTTTGTTGATAAAGTATACTGGCAACCCTAACCAGGGCAAACAAAATTAAAAAGGGGGTGCAGCACGAGGACTTCCCAGGGAGTCACCCATCCTTGTATTACTCTCGCCCAAGCACGCTAAACTTCGGAGTTCTGATGGGATCCGGTTCATTAGTGCTGGTGTGATCGTACCCGTCATATTGAGGGTACAATTCCTATATGTGTTAACGGTTCACAGTGCCATCCTAGAGAGCTGGCCCATTCAAAAGGCCCAATGGGCTTAACGACAACCCATCCGCTTCGACAACGCCGCATCTTCACAAGACGTGATATCGACACATTGTAAGGCCCTCTGATGTCCCGCGAGTCATGTTGTCGTTCTTTTAACAGGTCACGACGTACGATCTGGGACAGAAAAACGGGGCAAAAGAAGAAAAGTGGCCTGAAACTGATGAAAACTTTCAATTTTGGGCTGGAAAAACGGGCACAACGAGCAAGCTGGCTGCCCCCGTCCTAGAGCTCCCAGAAAGCTTTGTAACAGTATGCTGTGCATTGCGTGACTCCTTATAGATCAAAAGTTATGGGCACCGGAGCAACGGAGACCTGGTCACAAACCCTATGCCCTCGGCTTGCGGGTTCGGCCTCTACGTGAAGCGAAGTTCTCTTGCCCAATGTTCCGTGGGATTCAATAATAGAGATTTGGCGGTTAAAGTATCTTGGAAACCCTAACCAGGGCAAAAAAAATTGAAAAGGGGGTGCAACACGAGGACTTCCCTAGGGGTCACCCATCATTGTGCTACTCTCGCCCAAGCACGCTTAACTTCGGAGTTCTGATGGGATCTGGTGCGTTAGTGCAGGTGTGATCGCACCCGTCATGTTGAAGATACAATTCCTATATGTGTTAACGGTTCACAGTGTCAGCCTAGAGAGATAGCCCATTCAAAAGGCCCAATGGGTTTAACGAGAACCCATCCGCTTCAACAATGCAGCATCTTCACAAGACGTGATATCGACAGTTGTAGGCCCTCTGATATCCCGAGAGTCAGGTTGTCGTCCTTTTAACAGCTCACGACGTACGATCCGGAAGGAAAAAACAGGGCAAAAGAAGAAAAGTGGCTTGAAACTGATTAAAACGTTCGATTTTGGGCTCCAAGAAATGGGCAAATTGAGCAAGCTCGCTGCCCCCGTCGTAGAGCTTTCAGAGAGCTTTGCAACGGTATGTTGTGCACAGTGTAACTCCTTACGGATCAAAAGTTATGGGCACCGGAGCGACGGAGACCTGGGCACAAACCCTACGCCCTCGATTTGTGGGCCCGGCCTCTACGTGAAGCGAAGTTGTCTTGCCCAATGTTCCATGGGATTCGGTAAAAGAGATTTGGTGGATAAAGTATTTTGGCAACCCTAACTAGGGCAAAAAAAATTGAAAAGGGGGTGCAACAAGAGCACTTCCCAGGGGATCACCCATCCTAGTACTTCTCTCGCCCAAGCACGCTTAACTTCGGAGTTCTCATGGGATCCGGTGCATTAGTGCTAGTGTGATAGCACCCGTCATGTTGAGGGCACAATTCCTATATGTGTTAACGGTTCACAGTGCCAGCATAGAAAGATGGCCCATTCAAAAGGCCCAATGCGCTTAACGGCAACCCATCCACTTCAACAATGCAACATCCTCACAAGACGTGTTATCGACACGTTGTAGGGCCCTCTGATGTACCGCGAGTCAGGTTGTCATCCTTTTAACAGCTCACGACGTATGATCCAGGACCGTAAAACAGGGCAAAAGAACAAAAGTGGCCTAAATCTGATGAAAATGTTCAATTTTGGGCTCTAAAAATGGGTATAACGAGCAAGCAAGCTGCCCTCGTCGTAGAGCTCTCAGAGAGATTTGCAACGGTATGCTGTGCGCCACATGACGCCTTACGGATGAAAAGTTATGGGCACCAGAGCGACGGAGACCTGGTCACAAACCCTACGCCCTCGGTTTGTGGGCCCGGCCTCTACGTGAAGTGAAGTTGTCTTGCCCAATGTTTCGTTAGATTTGGTAATAGAGATATGGTGGATAAAGTATTTTGGCAACCCTAACCAGGGCCAAAAAAAATGAAAAGGGGGTGCAACACGAGGACTTCCCAGGGGGTCACCCATCCTTGTATTACTCTCGCCCAAGCACGCTAAACTTCGGAGTTCTGATGGGATCCGGTGCATTAGTGCTGGTGTGATTGCACCCGTCATGTTGAGGGTACAATTCCTATATGTGTTAACGGTTCACAGTGCCAACCTAGAGAGATGGCCCAGTCAAAAGACCCAATGGGCTTAACGACAACCCATCTGCTTCAACAACGCCGCATCTTCGCAAGACGTGATATCGACACATTGTAAGGCCCTCTGATGTCCTCCGAGTCAGGTTGTCGTCCTCTTAACAGCTCACGACGTACAATCCGAGACAGAAAAACAAGGTAAAAGAAGAAAAGTGGCCTGAAACTGATGAAAACGTTCGATTTTGGGCTCCAAAAATGGGCACAATGAGCAAGCTGGTTGCCCCCGTCCTAGAACTCTCAGAGAGCTTTGTAACGGTATGCTGTGCGCCACATAACTCCTTACGGATCAAAAGTTATGGGCACCGGAGCGGCGGAGACCTGGTCACAAACCCTACGCCCTCGGTTTGCGGGCTCGGCCTCTACGTGAAGCGAAGCTGTCTTGACCAATGTTCCGTGGGATTCGGTAATAGAGATTTGGTGGATAAAGTATATTGGCAGCCCTAACCAGGGCAAAAAAAAAATGAAAAGGGGGTGCAACACGAGGACTTCCAAGGGGGTGCAACACGAGGACTTCCAAGGGGGTCACCCATCCTAGTACTACCCTCGCCCAAACACGCTTAACTTCGGAGTTCTGATGGGATCCAGTGCTTTAGTGCAGGTATGATCGCACCCGTCATGTTGAGGGCACAATTCCTATATGTGTTAACGGTTCACAGTCCCAGCCTAGAGAGATGGGCTCTTCAAAAGGCCCAATGGGCTTAACGACGACCCAACCGCTTCAACGGCGCAGCATCCTCGCAAGACGTGATATCGACACGTTGTAGGGCCCTCTGCTGTACCGCGAGACAGGTTGTCGTCCTTTTAACAGCTCACAACTTACGATCCGGGACGGAAAAATTGAGCACGAGAACAAAAATGGCCTGAAACTGATGAAAACGTTCGATTTTGGGCTCCAAAAATGGGCACAGTGTGCAAGATTGTTGACCCCATCATAGAGCTCTCAGAGAGCTTTGCAACGGTATGCTGTGTGCCGCGTAACTCCTTACAGATCAAAAGTTATGGCACCTGAGCGACGGAGACCTGGTCACAAACCCTACGCCCTCGATTTGCGGGCTCGGCCTCTACGTGAAGCGAAGTTGTCTTGCCCAATGTTCTGTGGGATTCGAAAATAGAGGTTTGGTGGATAAAGTATCTTGGCATCCCTAACCAGGGCAAAAAAAATTGAAAAGAGGGTCCAACACGAGGACTTCCCAGGGGGTCACCCATCCTAGTACTAATCTCGTCCAAGCACGCTTAACTTAGGAGTTCTGATGGGATCCGGTGCATTAGTGATGGTATGATCGCACCCGTCATGTTGATGGCACAATTCTTATATGTGTTAACGGTTCACAGTGCCAGCCTAGAGAGATTGCCCATCCAGAAGGCCCAATGGACTTAACGACAACCCATCCGCTTCAACAATGCAGCATCCTCGCAAGACGTGATATCGACACGTTGTAGGTCCCGCTAATGTCCCGCGAGTCAGGTTTTCATCCTTTTAATAGCTCACGACGTACGATCCGGGATTGAAAAACTGGGCAAAAGAAGAAAAGTGGCCTAAAACTGATGAAAATGTTCAATTTTGGGCTCCAAAAAGGGGCATAGCAAGCAAGCTAGCTGCCCCCGTTGTAGAGCTCTCAGAGTGCTCTGCAACGGTATGCTATGCACCGCGTAACTCCTTGCGGATCAAAAGTTATGGGCAGCGGAGCGACGGAGACCTGGTCACAAACCCTACGCCCTCGGTTTTTGGGCCCGGCCTCTACGTGAAGCGAAGTTGTCTTGACCAATGTTCCGTGGGATTCGGTAATAGAGATTTTATGGATAAAGTATATTGGCAACCCTAACCAGGGCAAAAAAAATTGAAAAGGGGATGCAGCACGAGGACTTCCCAGGGAGTCACCCATCCTTGTATTACTCTCGCCCAAGCACGCTAAACTTCGGAGTTCTGATGGGATCCGGTGCATTAGTGCTGGTGTGATCGCACCCCTCATATTGAGGGTACAATTCCTATATGTGTTAACGGTTCACAGTGCCATCCTAGAGAGATGGCCCATTCAAAAGGCCCAATGGGCTTAACGACAACCCATCCGCTTCAACAACGCCGCATCTTCACAAGACGTGATATCGACACATTGTAAGGCCCTCTGATGTCCCGCGAGTCATGTTGTCGTTCTTTTAACAGGTCACGACGTACGATCTGGGACAGAAAAACGGGGCAAAAGAAGAAAAGTGGCCTGAAACTGATGAAAACTTTTAATTTTGGGCTGAAAAAACGGGCACAACGAGCAAGCTGGCTGCCCCCGTCCTAGAGCTCCCAGAAAGCTTTGTAACAGTATGCTGTGCGTTGCGTGACTCCTTATAGATCAAAAGTTATGGGCACCGGAGCGACGGAGACCTGGTCACAAACCCTACGCCCTCGGCTTGCGGGCTCGGCCTCTACGTGAAGAGAAGTTGTCTTGCCCAAGGTGCCGTGGGATTCGATAATAGAAATGTGGTGGGTAAAGTATCTTGGCAACTGTGAGGCCCGACCCCGAATAATGTGCCTTACCTCGATTTGCGTGCCACAGACCCTTAATTATATGACCGACCTTGGATTACGTGTCCTATCTTGGTTTTCGTGCATACCTCATCGTACGTGCCTTGACCTAGAATAGTGTGCCCTAATCCCCAACTCACGTGCGGTACCTAGAAATACGTGCCCTGACCTCGATATACGTGTGTTATCTCGTTTTGTGTGCCCTAACCTTGAACTGCGTACCTTAACCTAGGTTTAAGAGTCGTACCTTGATTTGTGTGCATTACATTGAATTACGTGCCTTGCATTGGTTTACGTGCATTCATATAGGGTTACGTGCGTTTACTTGAAAAACGTGCGTTCGTCTCGTAGTTCGGGTCCTACCTTGAAGTACGTGCCCTAAACCTAGGAAAGCGTGTCATCACGCTAATCAAGAAATCATCTTACACGAAGCACTAGACTATTAAACAATCCTACAAAATCCACTAACAATATAATAATCCAAATTCATTTCACTAGAAGACAAAAATGCACCAAAAACAAAACATTCTTTATTCTTTTTGCTTTATTCTTTTTGCACTTCAAAATACAATTAGAATAATGCTTAAGATGACACAATTTCAGCCAATTCAATAGCTTTGACCGACCACTAGGAGCATTGTTTAGCAATTGTATATTTTATTCATAATCTTAGTCAAACACTTAGCATAAGCCATTAAAATAATTGCTCAATTCCCCTCAATTTCTCACCATAACCGACCAGCCTTTGTATATTCCAAGCACATAGAATATAATAATGCTCAAAACAAACAAAATTCAGATTGTAACATTGCTTTGGCCGACCATGTGATGCAAATTAACAAGCTTGCATAGTTTAAAATATTCCTAGACAAGCCTATGACAAAATGAATAAAAAAAATGAATCAAAACATACCTACCATGCTCCACTTTCTCGGTCAAAACACTCCAAGCATCTTCACATTCCAATAATGCACAATGACTAAGGAATTTTCAGAAATTGTAGAGCTCTTGGCCGACACATGCAATTAAAAACATCACCAAAGCATCTTTAACTTTATCTTTGCTTGCAAACCTTCTATCAAGCTTCCATCTCCTCTCTCTCTCGACCTTAGTATTTTCATAGGCTCCCAAGTCTGAAAAATTTCTCCCCATAACACACAAGCATCTTCCAAAGCAAGGAAAGCAAGAAAGAAGCTTCGTTGGTGCATTTTCAAGAACATTCTGCATCTACCTGGTTGTTTTGATAAGGTGAGGGTTCAAAACTTTTGGAAAACTCTTTAAAACTTCACATGCATGACCATGAATGTGTGTATTTGCTTCTGTGCTTGAGCTATGTAGTCGTTCATGAGTTTAAACAACCATGCATGGCAATAACTTGGCTTGAAAATGATACTAGACAAAGTCGAAATTTGAGACTGCTTCTGACCCGTCTGTTCGAGGCAATTTTTGGTTAAGCAAATGATGTTGAAATTGCGTGAAAATCCCTAGGTAACTAGTTTGGCCAATTTTGAACATTTTTCGCACAAATACGCAAAGTCAAATTTTGGCTCTAAGGCCCTCAAAATGGCAAAATCACGTAATATAGCTAAATCTGGAAAGTTTCGAGAAAAAGGAAGCAGTTTGGCAGATTTACTGCCCGTGTGGAACGAGATGATTTTGACATAGCAAACGACATACAAAATGTGTGAAAATTTGCGTACTGATAGATTTTTGAGTTGTGGACATTTTTGCCAGAAATAGGCTTAGGCTAAAAATGAACCTAAGGACCTCAAAATCATGCAATATCGAAGGATAGGCAAATCTGGACAGTTTTGAGCAGTTCCACCATTTTGGCTATAACTAACGATCCAGAACTCCAATTGATGCAAGGTTTGTTTCTGATTTTAGTTAACTTCTTAATCTTTAATTTGATATATTATTCACTGAATTTTGAGTTCATTTTCCTTCCGAGTTGATTGTGAGAAAACAGCTTATTGCAGTTAGGGTTTCAATTGACTATGTGCTTGGGAAAAACTTGTTGAACCTCTTTTGTGGTACTAATTACTTGTAATGGTAGTATTGGAAAATTGTGTGGACTGTATTGAATGTTGAGGATGTTGAATGATACGATGCATGACTTTGGAATGATGATTGAGTTGATTTAGGGTTTTGATCGCACGATTTTGCATGAAAAGCGAACCCTAATGACTAGGTACTCTTGTTAATTGTTAACCGGGGGTTATTGTGTGGAAAATGTACGTTGCGTGGGCTGCCCGTAAAATGTTTTATAGTTCCAAATGTGAGTAGGCCATTGCATGTTGACAAATAAGCTTTTCTTGCACCCAAACCCCTTTGATACCCTCGCCTGTTGCATAAACTTATCACTTGATCCCGTGAGCTTCTTAATGAGTTATATGGCCTGTTTTACATGTGTTACATGGCTGCCCGTTTAATTTCCATATAACTCTATATGCCTTTCAAGTGAAAATTCCTGTCTTATCGTGCCCTGCTTGTTTATCTGTCAATGTGCAATCTTATGACTCTCCGGAGGCGACCTACTTTGTTGTCCTCCTTCTGTGATATATATTACCTGTCATAAATGTGCATTGCATACAAGGTTGCAACCTTTCCTGTTGGCATGGTAGTGATCACGTACGCCGGGCGGCATCGGGCTTGCCGGTGATACCGTGACCACCATGGTCCCATTCCCTCTCTCGCTTGGGGGCTAGACTTCCTTGGAGAGTTGGGTCGTAGGATTTTGGGGTACATCTGGAGTACCCCCACCTGGTGTGTTTGGGGGATGATTTGAAGTCGGCCGCAACAATTGATCCTGGATCTGATCTGAGAGCAAAAGCTCACCGTATCCTTTCATTATATGTATAAGTACTCCCGCTTGGATCCTAGAGAACCTCGGGGAGGAAAGACTGGTATTCCTGTTTCTGTATTTGTATTTCTGTACTTGTACTTCTGTTGTATTCATGTTTGAAAAAGGGATTTTCATAAGTTTAACCGGAAAATGAGTTTCAAACTTAATTCTCGTTCCCCCTCGCTGAGTTCATAAGGACTCACCCTCTTTTATCATTTCAGGTGAAGAAGAACAGGTACAGGAACATGAGGATAATGTACCTAATGATGAACCCCTGGAGTGATTGCCTGTTATTGTTGTTTTGCATGAACGTGACTACTTGTGTATTTTGTGCTGCTTGAAGACTATTTATCTTATGTTGCTTGTTGTTGCTAATGTAAAAGACCCCCGTTGTAATTTGGGGTCTAATTTTGGTTTGTACTTATATTAAGTATACTGATACTAGACATACTATGATCGTTTTTGCTTTTATTATCACTAGTATCTATCATAGGTTATGATGCTTAGTTAAGGAATAGGCAAATGAACTTATCCAATCTCAACAGGTACTCGCTAATAAGCTATGATCACTAGGTATATTTTGAAACGAGGATAAATGGATAAACGAGACATAGTATCATGCTAGGTTATAAATCAAACGGGACGTCGAAATAACCAATAAGCAATTCAATTGATGATTAAATAGTAAAATTCTAGTCGGGAATGAACTTGAATTGAAAGTTCTGAGGCTGTTAGAAAATTTAGGTCAAAACAAAGAGCCCAATTACAGCCGTTATGCTGCCGGATTTCTGGAAAAATTTGGAGTCTAGAATAAAACGTTAAGTGTTAAACCACCTAGAATGATTAAGAATGTGAAAGGACGTGGATGCTTAGATCACACCCCAGTCTAACCTTTATAGGCTGGGTTGGGGTGTGACAGCAACCCTAACCAGGGCAAAAAAAATTGAAAAGGGGGTGCAACACGAGGACTTCCCTAGGGGTCACCCATCGTTGTGCTACTCTCGCCCAAGCACGCTTAACTTCGGAGTTCTGATGGGATCCGGTGCGTTAGTGCAGGTGTGATCGCACCCGTCATGTTGAGGATACAATTCCTATATGTGTTAACGGTTCACAGTGCCAGCCTAGAGAGATAGCCCATTCAAAAGGCCCAATGGGTTTAACGAGAACCCATCCGCTTCAACAATGCAGCATCTTCACAAGACGTGATATCAACACGTTGTAAGGCCCTCTGATGTCCCGCGAATCAGGTTTTCATCCTTTTAACAGCTCACGACGTACAATCCGGGATGAAAAAATAGGGCAAAAGAAGAAAAATGGCCTGAAACTGATGAAAACGTTCGATTTTGGGTTCCAAAAAAAGGGGCAGCGAGCCCTCGTAGAGCTCTCAGAGAGATTTGCAACGATATGCAGTGCACCGCGTTACTCCTTACGGATCAAAAGTTATGGGCACCGGAGCGACGGAGACCTGGGCACAAACCCTACAACCTCGATTTGCGGGCCCGGCCTCTACGTGAAGCGAAGTTGTCTTGCCCAATGTTCCCTGGGATTAGGTACAAGAGATTTGGTGGATAAAGTATCTTGGCAACCCTAACCAGGGCAAAAAAAAATTGAAAATGGCGTGCAACACGAGGACTTCCCAAGGGGTCACCCATCCTAGTACTACTCTCGCCCAAGCACGCTTAACTTCGGAGTTCTGATGGGATCCGGTACATTAGTGCTGGTATGATTGCACCCGTCATATTGACGGTTCACAGTTCTAGCCTAGAGAGATGGCCTATTCAAAAGGCCCAATGGGCTTAATGACAACCCATCCACTTCAACAACGTAGCATCCTCACAATACGTGATATCGACACTATGTAGGGCCCTCAGATATATCGTGAGTCAGGTTGTCATCCTTTTAACAGCTCACGACATACGATCCGGGACGAAAAAATTGGGCAAAAGAAGAAAAGTGGCCAGAAATTGAATAAAATGTTCGATTTTGGGCTCAAAAAATGGGCATAACGAGCAAACTCGCTGCCACCGTCGTAGAGCTCTTAGAGAGCTTTGCAACGGTTTGCTTTGCGCCGCGTTACTCCTTACAGATCAAAAGTTATGGGCACCGGAGTGACGAAGACCTGGTCACAAACCCTACGCCCTCAGTTTGCGGGCCCGGCCTCTATGTGAAGCAAAGTTGTCTTGCCCAATGTTCCGTGGGGTTCAGTAATAGAGATTTGGTGGATAAAGTATCTTGGCAACCCTAACCAGGGCAAAAAAAATTGAAAAGGGGGTGCAACGCGAGGATTTCCCAGGGGTCACCCATACTTGTACTACTCTCGCCCAAGCACGCTTAACTTTGGAGTTCGGATGGGATCTGGTGCATTAGTGCTGGTATGATCGCACTCGTCATGTTGAAGGTACAATTCCTATATGTGTTAACGGTTCACAGTCCCAGGCTAGGGAGATGGCCCATTCAAAAGGCCCAATGGTCTTAACGACAACCCATCCGCTTCAACAACATAGCATCCTCGCAAGACGTGATATCGACAGTTGTAGGGCCCTCTGATGTCTTGAGAGTCAGGTTGTCGTCCTTTTAACAGCTCACGACGTACGATCCGGAAGGAAAAAACAGAGAAAAAGAAGAAAAGTGGCCAGAAACTGATGAAAACGTTCGATTTTGGGCTCCAAAAAGGGAACAGCGAGCAAACTCGCTGCCCCCGTCGTAGAGCTCTAAGAGATCTTTGCAACTGTATGCTGTGTGCCACGTAACTCCTTACGTATCAAAAGTTATGGGCACCTTACGCCCTCGATTTGTGGGCCCGGCCTCTACGTGAAGCGACGTTGTCTTGCCCAATGTTCTGTGGGATTCGGTAATAAAAATTTGGTGGATAAAGTATCTTGGCAACCCTAACCAGGGCAAAAAAAATTGAAAATGGGGTGCAACAAGAGCACTTCCCAGGGGATCACCCATCCTAGTACTTCTCTCGCCCAAGCACGCTTAACTTCGGAGTTCTCATGGGATCCGGTGCATTAGTGCTAGTGTGATAGCACCCGTCATGTTGAGGGCACAATTCCTATATGTGTTAACGGTTCACAGTGCCAGCCTAGAAAGATGGCCCATTCAAAAGGCCCAATGCGCTTAATGGCAACCCATCCACTTCAACAATGCAACATCCTCACAAGACGTGTTATCGACACATTGTAGGGCCCTCTGATGTACCGCGAGTCAGGTTGTCGTCCTTTTAACAGCTCACGACGTATGATCCGGGACCGTAAAACAGGGCAAAAGAACAAAAGTTGCCTAAATCTGATGAAAATGTTCAATTTTGGGCTCCAAAAATGGGTATAACGAGCAAGCAAGCTGCCCTCGTCGTAGAGCTCTCAGAGAGATTTGCAACGGTATGATGTGCGCCACATGACGCCTTACGGATGAAAAGTTATGGGCACGAGAGCGACGGAGACCTGGTCACAAACCCTACGCCCTCGGTTTGTGGGCCCGGCCTCTACATGAAGTGAAGTTGTCTTGCCCAATGTTTCGTTAGATTTGGTAATAGAGATATGGTGGATAAAGAATTTTGGCAACCCTAACCAGGGCAAAAAAAAATGAAAAGGGGGTGCAACACGAGGAATTCCCAGGGGGTCACCCATCCTTGTATTACTCTCGCCCAAGCACGCTAAACTTCGGAGTTCTTATGGGATCCGGTGCATTAGTGCTGGTGTGATCGCACCCGTCATGTTGAGGGTACAATTCCTATATGTGTTAACGGTTCACAGTGCCAGCCTAGAGAAATGGCCCATTCAAAAGACCCAATGGGCTTAACGACAACCCATCCGCTTCAACAACGCTGCATCTTCGCAAGACGTGATATCGACACATTGTAAGGCCCTCTGATGTCCAGCGAGTTAGGTTGTCTTCCTCTTAACAGCTCACAACGTACAATGCAAGACAAAAAAACAACGCAAAAGATGAAAAGTGGCCCGAAACTCATGAAAACGTTCGATGTTGGGCTCCAAACATGGGCAAAGCGAGCAAGCTGGTTGCCCCCGTCCTAGAGCTCTCAGAGAGCTTTGTAACGGTATGATGTGCGCCACGTAACTCCTTACGGATCATAAGTTATGGGCACCGGAGCGGCGGAGACCTGGTCACAAACCCTACGCCCTCGGTTTGCGGGCTCGGCCTCTACGTGAAGCGAAGCTGTCTTGACCAATGTTCAGTGGGATTCGGTAATAGAGATTTGGTGGATAAAGTATATTGGCAACCCTAACCAGGGCAAAAAAAATTGAAAAGGGGGTGCAACACGAGGACTTCCCAACGGGTCACCCATGCTAGTACTACTCTCACCCAAGCACGCTTAACATCGGAGTTCTGATGGCATCAGGTGCATTAGTGCTGGTGTGATTGCACCCGTCATGTTGAGGGTACAATTCCTATATGTGTTAACAGTTAACAGTGCCAGCCTAGAGAGATGGCCCATTCAAAAGGCCCAATGGGCTTAATGACAACCCATCCGCTTCAACAATGCAGCATCTATACAAGACGTGATATCGACATGTTGTAAGGCCCTCTGATGTCCCGCGAATCAGGTTGTCGTCCTTTTAACAACTCACGACGAACAATCCGGGGCGAAAAAACAGGGAAAAGGTAGAAAAGTGGCCTGAAACTGATGAAAACGTTCGATTTTTGGCTCCAAAAATGGGCACAACGAGCAAGCTGGTTGCCCCCGTCCTAGAGCTCTCAGAGAACTTTGTAACGGTATGCTGTGCGCCACGTAACTCCTTACGGATCAAAAGTTATGGGCACCGGAGCGACGGAGACTTGGTCACAAACCCTACACCCTCAGTGTGTGGGCCCAGCTTCTACGTGAAGCGAAGTTGTCTTGCCCAATGTTCCGTGGGATTCGGTAATAGAGAGTTGGTGGATAAAGTATCTTGGCAACCCTAACCAGGGCAAAAAAATTGAAAAGGGGGTACAACACGAGGACTTCCCAGGGGGTCACCCATCCAAGTACTACTCTCGCCCAAGCACACTTAAATTCGGAGTTCGGATAGGATCCGGTGCATTAGTTCTGGTATGATCGCACCCGTCATGTTGAGGGCACAATTCCTATATGTGTTAATGTTTCACAGTCTGAGCCTAGAGAGATGGCCCATTCAAAAGGCCCGATGGGCTTAACGACAACCCATCCGCTTCAACAACGTAGCATCCTTGCAAGACGTGATATCGACACGTTGTAGGCCCCTCTGATGTCGCGCGAGTTAGGTTGTCATCCTTTTAACACCTCATGGCGTACGATCCGAGATGGAAAAATAGAGCAAAAGAATAAAAGTGGCCTGAAATTGATGAAAATGTTTGATTTTGGGCTCCAAAAATGGGCACAGCGAGCAAGCTGGCTAGCCCCGTCGTAGAGCTCTCAGAGAGCTTTGCAACAGTATGCTGTGCACCACGTAACTCCTTACAGATCAAAAGTTATGGGCACCAGAGCGACGAAGACCTGGTCGCAAACCCTACGGCCTCAGTTTGCGGGCGCGACCTCTACGTAAAGCGAAGTTGTATTGCCCAATGTTTCGTGAGATTCGGTAATAGAGATTTGGTGGATAAAGTATCTTGGCAACCCTAACCAGGGCAAAAAAAATTGAAAAGGAGGTGCAACACGAGGACTTACCAGGGGGTCACCCATCCTAGTACTACTCTCGCCGAAGCACGCTTAACTTCAGAGTTCTGATGGGATCCGGTGCATTAGTACGGGTATGATTGCACCCGTCATGTTGAGGGCACAATTCCTATATGTGTTAACGGTTCACAGTGCCAGCCTAGAGAGATGGCCAATTCAAAAGGCCCAATGGGCTTAAGGACAACCCATCCGCTTCAACAACGCACCATCCTCGCAAGACATGATATTGACATGTTGTAGGTCCCTCTGATGTACCGCGAGACAGGTTGTCGTCCTTTTAGCAGCTCATGACGTACAAACCGGGAGGAAAAAATAGGGCAAAGGAAGAAAAGTGGCCTGAAACTGATGAAAATGTTAGATTTTGGGCTCCAAAAATGGGCACAGCGAGCATGCTCGCTGCCCCCGTTGTAGAGCTCTCAAAGTCCTTTGCTACGGTATGTTGTGCACCGCGTAACTCCTTACGGATCAAAAGTTATGGGCACCGGAGCGACGGAGACCTAGTCACAAACCCTATGCCGACGGTTTCCGGGCCCGGCCTCTACGTGAAGCGAAGTTGTCTTGCCCAAAGTTCCGTGGGATTCGGTAATAGAGTTTTGGTGGATAAAGTATCTTGGCAACCCTAACCAGGGCAAAAAAAATTGAAAAGGGGGTGTAACACGAGGACCTCCCTGGGTTTCACCCATCCTAGTACTACTCTCGCCCAAGCACGCTTAATTTCGGAGTTCTGATGGGATTCGATGCATTAGTGCTGGTGTGATCGCACCCGTCATGTTGAGGGCACAATTCCTATTTGTGTTAATGGTTCACAGTGCCAGCCTAGAGAGATGGCCCATTCACAAGTCCCAATTGGCTTAACGACAACCCATCTGCTTCAACAACGTAGCAACCTCGCAAGACGTGATATCGACACCTTGTAGGGCCCTCTGATGTCCCGCGAGTAAGGTTGTCGTCCTTTTAACAGCTCACGACGTACGATTCAGGACGAAAAAATAGAGCAAAAGAAGAAAATTGGACTGAAACTGATAAAAACGTTCGATTTTGAGCTCCAAAATGGGCACCGCGAGCTAGCTAGCTGCCCCCATCGAAGAGCTCTCAGAGAGCTTTGCAACAGTATGCTGTGCACCGCGTAACTCGTTACGGATCCAAAATTATGTGGCCCGGAGCGACGGAGACCTGGTCATAAACCCTATGCCCTCGGTTTACGGGCCTGGCCTCTACGTGAAGCGAAGTTGCCTTGCCTGATGTTCCGTGGGATTCGGTAATAGAGCTTTGGTGGATCAAGTATCTTCGCAACCCTAACCAGGGCAAAAAAAATTGAAACGAGGGTGCACCACGAGGACTTCCCAGGGGGTCACCCATCCTAGTACTACTCTCGCCCAAGCACGCTTAACTTCCCAGTTCTGATGGGATCCAGTGCATTAGTGCTGGTATGATCGCACCCGTCATGTTGAGGGCACAATTCCTATATGTGTTAACGGTTCACTGTCCCAACCTAGAGAGATGGCCCATTCAAAAGGCCCAATGGGCTTAATGACAAATCTTCCGCTTCAACAACGCAGCATTCTCGCAAGACGTGATATGGACACGTTGTAGGGCCCTCTGATGTCCCATAAGTCAGGTTGTCGTCCTTTTAACAACTCATGACGTACAATCTGGGACGGAAAAATAGTGCAAAAGAACAAAAGTGGGCTGAAACTGATGAAAACGTTCAATTTTGGGCTCCAAAAATGGGCACAACGAGCAACCTAGCTGCCCCCATCATAGAGCTCTCAAAGAGCTATTGCAACGGTATGCTGTGCGCCGCGTAACTCCTTTCGGATCAAAAGTTATAGGAACCGGAGCGACGGAGACCTGGTCACAAACCCTAAGCCCATGGTTTGCGGGCCCGGCCTCTACGTGAAGAGAAGTTGTCTGGCCCAATGTTTCGTGGGATTCGGTGATGGAGATTTGGTGGATAAAGTATCTTCGCAACCCTAACCAGGGCCAAAAAAATTGAAAAGTGGGTGCAACATGAGGACTTCCCAAGGGGTCACCCATCCTAGTACTACTCTCGCCCAAGCACGCTTAACTTCAGAGTTCTCATGGGATCCGGTGCATTAGTGCTGGTATGATCGCACCCGTCATGTTGAGGGCACAATTCCTATATGGGTTAACGGTTCACAGGCCCAGCCTAGAGAGTTGGCCCATTCAAAAGGCCCAATGGGCTTAACGACAACCCATCCGCTTCAACAATGAAGCATCCTCGCATGACGTGATATCGACTTGATGTAGGGCCCTCTGATGTCCCGCGAGTCAAGTTGTCATCCTTTTAACAGCTCACGACGTACGACCCGGGACAGAAAAACAGAGCAAAAGAATAAACTTGGTCTAAACCTGATGAAAACGTTCAATTTTGGGCTGCAAAAAGCGGCACAGTGAGCAAGCAGGCTGCCCCCACCCTAGAGCTCAAAGAGAGCTTTGTAACGGTATGTTGTGCGCCGCGTAACTCCTTACGGCTCAAAAGTTGTGGGCACCGGAGCGACGGAGACCTGGTCACAAACCCTATGCCTTCAGTTTGCGGGCGCGGCCTCTACGTGAAGTGAAGTTGTGTTGCCCATTCAAAAGGCCCAAAGGGCTTAACGACAACCCATCTGCTTCAACAACGCAGTATCCTCGCAAGACGTGATATCGACACGTTGTAAGTCCCTCTGATGTACGGCGAGTCAGGTTGTCGTCCTTTTAACAACTCATGACGTACGATCCGGGACGGTAAAACTGGGTAAAAGAACAAAAGTGACCTGAAAATGATGAAAATTTTCAATTTTGGGCTACAAAAATGGGCATCGCGAGCAAGCTAACAGCCCCCATCGTAGAGCTCTCAGAGTGCTTTGTAATGGTATGTTGTGCACTGTGTAACTCCTTACGGATCAAAAGTTATGGGCACCGGAGCGACGGAGACCTAGCCACAAACCCTATGCCCTCGATTTGCGGTAAAAGAGATATGGTGGATAAAGTATTTTGGCAACCCTAATCAGGGCAAAAAAAATGAAAAGGGGGTGCAACACGAGGCCTTCCCAGGGGGTCACCCATCCAAGTACTACTCTCGCCCAAGCACGCTTAACTTTGGAGTTCTGATGGAATCCGGTGCTTTAGTGCTGGTATGATCGCACCCGTCATGTTGAGGGCACAATTCTTATATGTATTAAGGGTTCACATTCCCAACCTATAGAGTTGGCCCATTCAAAAGGCCCAATGGGCTTAACGATAACCCATCAGTTTCAACAACGCAGCATCCTCGCAAGACGTGATATCGACATGATGTAGGGCCCTCTAATGTCCCGTGAGTCAGGTTGTCGTCCTTTTAACTGCTCACGACGTATGATCCGGGATGGAAAAACAGAGCAAAAGGAGAAAAGTGGTCTGAAAGTGATGAAAACGTTCGATTTTGGGCTATAAAAATTGGCAAAGTGAGCAAGCTGGCTCCCTCCGTCCTAGAGCTCTCAGAGAGCTTTGTAATGGTATGTTGTGCACTGCGTAACTCCTTACGGATCAAAAGTTATGGGCACCGGAGCGACGGAGACCTCGTCACAAACCCTACGCCCTCGGTTTGTAGGCCCGACCTCTACGTGAAGCGAAGTTGTCTTGCCCAATGTTCCGTGGGATTCGGTAAAAGAGATTTGGTGGATAAAGTATCTTGGCAACCGTAACCAGGGCAAAAAAATTGAAAAGGTGGTGCAACACGAGGAATTCCCAGGCGATCACCCATCCTAGTACAACTCTCGCCCAAGCACGCTCAACTTCAGAGTTCTGATGGGATCCGGTGCATTAGTGCTGGTATGATCGCACCCGTCATGTTGAGGGCACAATTCCTATAAGTGTTAACGGTTCACAGTGCCAGCCTAGAGAGATGGCCCATTCACAAGTCCCAATGGGCTTAACGACATCCCATTCGCTTCAATAACACAGCAACCTCGCAAGACGTAATATTGATACGTTGTAGGGCCCTCTGATGTCCCGCGAGTTAGGTTGTCGTCCTTTTAACAGCGTACAACGTACGATCCAGGACGGAAAAACAGAGCAAAAGAAGAAAAGTGGACTGAAATTGACGAAAACGTTCAATTTTGGGCTCCAAAAATGGGCATAGCGAGCAAGCTGGCTACCCCCGTCGTAGAGCTCTCAGAGAGCTTTGCAACGGTATGTTGTGCGCCGTGTAACTCGTTACGGATAAAAAGTTATGAGCACCGGAGCGACGGAGACCTAGTCACAAACCCCACGCATCGGTTTGCGGGCCCAGCCTTTACGTGAAGCGAAGTTGTCTTGCCCAATGTTCCGTGGGATTCGGTAATAGAGTTTTGGTGGATAAAGTATCTTGGCAACCCTAACTAGGGCAAAAAAAATTGAAAAGGGGGTGCAACACGAGGACTTCCCTAGGGGTCACCCATTCTAGTACTACTCTCGCCCAAGCACGCTTAATTTCGGTGTTCTGATGGGATTCGGTGCATTAGTGCGGGTATGATCGCACCCGTCATGTTGAGGGCACAATTCCTATATGTGTTAATGGTTCACAGTGCCAGCCTTGAGAGATGGCCCATTCAAAAGGCCCAATGGGCTTAACGGCAACCCATCCGCTTCAACAACGTAGCATCCTCGTAAGAAGTTATATCGACACGATGTAGGGCCCTCTGATGTCCCGTGAGTCAGGTTGTCGTCCTTTTAACAGCTCACGACGTATGATCCAGGATGGAAAAATAGAGCAAAAGAAGAAAAGTGGTCTGAAACTGATGAAAATGTTCGATTTTGGGCTGCAAAAATGGGCACAGCGATCAAGCTGGCTGCCCCCGTCCTAGAGCACTCAGAGAGCTTTGTAACGGTATGATGTGCGTCGCGTAACTCCTTACAGATTAAAAGTTATGGGCACCAGAGCGACGGAGACCTGGTCACAAACCCTACGCCCTCAGTTTGCGGGCCCGGCCTCTACGTGAAGTGAAGTTGTTCTGCCCAATGTTCTGTGGGATTCGATAAAAGAAATTTGGTGGATAAAGTATCTTGGTAGCCCTAACCAGGGCAAAAAAAATTGAAATGGGGGTGCAACACGAGGACTTCCCAAGGGGTCACCCATCCAAGTACTACTCTCGCCCAAGCACACTTAACTTCGGAGTTCTGAGGGGATCCGGTGCATTAGTGCTGGTATGATCGCACCCGTCATGTTGAGGGCACAATTCCTATATGTGTTAACGGTTCACAGTGCTAGCCAAGAGAGATGGCCCATTCAAAAGGCCCAATGCGCTTAACGACAACCCTTCCGCTTTAACAACGCAGCATCCTCGCAAGACGTGATATCAACACGTTGTACGGCCTTCTGGTTTACCGCGAGTCAGGTTGTCGTCCTTTTAGTAGCTCCCGACGTACGATCTGGGACGGTAAAACAAGGCAAAAGAACAAAAGTGGCCAAAAATTGATGAAAACGTTCAATTTTGGGCTCCAAAAAGGGCATTGCGAGCAAGCTAGCTGCCCCCGTCGTAGAGCTCTCAGAGAGCTTTGCAACGGTATGCTGTGCGCCGCGTAACTCCTTACGGATCAAAAGTTAAGGGCACCGGAGCGACGGAGACCAGGTCACAAACCCTACACCATCGGTTTGTTGGCCCAGCCTCTACGTCAAGCGAAGTTGTCTTGCCCAATGTTTCATGGGATTCGGTAATAGATATATGGTGGATAAAGTATTTTGGCAACCCTAACCAGGGCAAAAAAAAATGAAAAGGGGGTGCAACACGAGGACTTCCCAGGTGGTCACCCATCCAAGTACTACTCTCGCCCAAGCACGCTTAACTTCAGAGTTCTGATGGAATCCGGTGCATTACTGCTATTATGATCGCACCCGTCAAGTTGAGGGCACAATTTCTATATGTGTTAACGGTTCATAGTCTCAGCCGAGAGAGTTGGCCCATTCAAAAGGCCCAATGGGCTTAACGACAACCCATCCGCTTCAACAGCGCAGCATCCTCGCAAGACATGATATCAACACGATGTAGGGCCCTCTGATGTCCCGCAAGTCAGGTTGTCGTCCTTTTAATGGCTCACGACGTACGATCCGGGACGGAAAAACAGAGCAAAAGAAGAAAAGTGGTCTGAAACTGATGAAAACGTTCAATTTTGGGCTGCAAAAACAGGCACAGTGAGCAAGCTGGCTGCCCCCGTCCTAGAGCTCTCAGAGAGCTTTGTAACGGTATGTTGTGCGCCACGTAACTCCTTACGGAACAAAAGTTATGGGCACCGGAGCGATGGAGACCTGGTCACAAACCCTACACCCTCAGTTTGTGGGCCCGGCCTCTACGTGAAGTGAAGTTGTCTTGCCCAATGTTCTGTGGGATTCGGTAATAGAGATTTGATGGATAAAGTATCTTGGCAACCCTAACCAGGGCAAAAAAAATTGAAAATGGGGTGCAACACGAGGACTTTCCAGGGGGTCACGCATCCCAGTACTACTCTCGCCCAAGCACACTTAACTTCGGAGTTCTGAGGGGATCCGGTGCATTAGTGCTGGTATGATCGCACCCGTCATGTTGAGGGCACAATTCCTATATGTGTTAATGGTTCACAATGCCAGCCTAGAGAGATTGCCAATTCAAAAGGCCCAATGGGCTTAACGACAACCCAACCGCTTCAACAACGCAGCATCCTCAAAAGACTTGTTGTCGACACGTTGTAGGGCCCTTTGATGTACCGCGAGTCAGGTTGTCGTCCTTTTAACATCTGACGACGTACGATACGGGACGAAAAAAAAGGGCAAAAGAAGAAAAGTGGCCTGAAACTGATGGAAACGTTCGATTATGGGCTCCAAAAATGGGCACAGCGAGCAAGCTAGCTGCCCCCGTCGTAGAGCTCTCAGAGAGCTTTGCAACGGTATGCTGTGCGCCTCGTACCTCCTCACGGATCAAAAGTTATGGCCCCGGAGCAACGGAGACCTGGTCACAAACGCTACGCTCTCGGTTTGCGGACCCGGTCTCTACGTGAAGCAAAGTTGTCTTGCCCAATGTTCCATGGGATTTGATAAAGTATCTTGGCAACCCTAACCAGGGCAAAAAAAATTGAAAAGGGGGTGCAACACGAGGACTTCCCTGGGGGTCAGCCATCCTAGTACTACTCTCACCCAAGCACGCTTAACTTCGGAGTTATGATGGGATCCGGTGCATTAGTGCTGGTATGATCGCACCTGTCTTGTTGAGGGCATAATTCCTATATGTGTTAACAATTCACAGTCCCAGCTTAGAGAGATGGCCCATTCAAAAGGCCTAATGGGCTTAACGACACCCCATCCGCTTCAACAACGCAGCATCCTCGTAAGAAGTTATATCGACACGTTGTAGGGCCCACTGATGTCCCGCGAGTCAGGTTGTCATTCTTTTAACAGCTCACGATGTACGATCCGGGACAAAAAAATAGGGCAAAAGAAGAAAAGTGGCATGAAACTGATGAAAACGTGCGACTTTGGGCTGCAAAAATGGGCACAGCTAGCTGACTACCTGCTCCCAACCAAGATCTCTCAGAGAGCTTGATAACGGTATGCCGAGCGCTGTGTAACTCGTTACGGATCAAAAGTTATGGGCACCGGAGCAACGGAGACGTCGTCACAAACCCTACGCCCTCAGTTTTCGGGCCCGGCCTCTACGTGAAGTGAAGTTGTCTTGCCCAATGTTCCGTGGAATTCGGTAATAGAAATGGGATGGATAAAGCATCTTGGCAAGCCTAACCGGGGCAAAAAAAATTGAAGAAGGGGGTGCAACACGAGGACTTCCTAATCGGTCACCCATCCTAGTCGCCCAAGCATGCTTAACTTCGAAGTTCTGATGGGATCCGGTGCATTAGTGCTGGTATGATCGCACCCATCATGTTGAGTGCACAATTGCTATATCTGTTAACGGTTCACTGTCGCAGCCTAGAGAGATGGCCCATTGAAAAGGCCCAATGGGCTTAACGATAACCCATCCGCTTTAACAACTCTGCATCCGCGCAAGACGTGATATCCACACGTTGTAGGGCCCTCTGATGTACCGTGAGTCAGGTTGTCGTTCTTTTAACAGCTCAAGACGTACGATCTGGGATAGAAAAACAAGGCAAAAGAAGAAAAGTGGCTTGAAACTAATGAAAACGTTCGATTTTTTGCTCCAAAAATGGGCAAAGCGAGCAAGCTAGCTGCCCCCGTCGTAGAGATCTCAGAGAGCTTTGCAACGGTATGCTATGCGCCTTGTAACTCCTTTCGGATAAAAATTTATGGGCACAAGAGCGACGAAGACCTGGTCACAAACCCTACACCCTCGGTTTGCGGGCCTGGCCTCTACGTGAAGCGAAGTTGTCCTGCCCAATGTTTCGTGGTATTCGGTAATATAGATTTGGTGGATAAAGTATCTTGGCAACCCTAACAGGGGCAAAAAAAATTGAAAATGGGGGGTGCAACATGAGGACTTCCCAGGATGTCACCCATCCTAGTGCTACTCTCGCCCAAGCACGCTTAACTATAGAGTTCTGATGGGATCCGGAGCATTAGAGCGGGTATGATCGCACCCGTCATGTTGAGGGCATAATTCCTATATGTGTTAACAGTTCACATTGCCAGCCTAGAGAGATGGCCCATTCAAAAGGCCCAATGGGCTTAACGACAACCCATCCGCTTCAACAACGCAGCATCCTCACAAGACGTGATATCAACACGTTATGGGTCCCTCTGATGTACTGCGAGTCTGGTTGTTGTCCTTTTAACAGCTCATGATGTACGATCCAGGACGGTAAAACAGGGCAAAAGAAGAAAAGTGGCCTGAAACTGATGAAAACGTTCAATTTTGTACTCCAAAAAGGGCATAGCGAGCAAGCTAGCTGCCCCCGTCGTAGAGATCTTAGAGAGCTTTGCAACGGTATGCTGTGCGCCGCGTAACTCCTTACGGATCAAAAGTTATAGGCACCGGAGCGACAGAGACTTGGTCACAAACCCTACGACCTCGGTTTGCGGGCCCGGCCTCTACGTGAAGCGAAGTTGTCTTGCCCTATGTTCCGTGGGATTCGGTAATATAGATTTGGTGGATAAAGTATCTTGGCTACCCTAACCAGGGCAAAAAAAATTGAAAAGGGGGTGCAACACGGGGACTTCCGAGAGGGTCACCCATCCTAGTACTACTCTCGTCCAAGCACGCTTAACTTCGGAGTTCTGATGCGATCCGGTGCATTAGTGCTGGTATGATCGCACCCATCATGTTGAGGGCACAATTCGTATATGTGTTAACGGTTCACAGTGCCAGCCTAGAGAGATGGCCTATTCAAAAGACCCAATGTGCTTAATGACAACCCATCCGCTTCAACAACGCAGCATCCTCGCAACACGTGATATCGACACGTTGTAGGGCCCTCTGATGTACCGCGAGTCTGGTTGTCGTTCTTTTAACAGCTCATGACATATGATCCGGGTCAGAAAAATAGAGTAAAAGAAGAAAGGTGGCCTGAATCTGATGAAAACGTTCGATTTTGGGCTCCAAAAACGGGTACAGCAAGCAGGCCAATTGCACCCATCGTAGAGCTCTCCGAGAACTTTGCAACGGTATGTAGTACGCCGCGTAACTCCTTACGGATCAAAAGTTATGGGCACCGGAGCAACGGATGTCACGCCCTAACCCGGCCTGTAAAGGATAGACTAGGGTGTGATCTAAACATTCAAGTCCTTTCACATTCTTAATCATTCTAGGAGGTTTAACACTTAACGTTTTATTCTAGACTCCAAAATTTTTCGAAAATCCGGCAGCATGACGGCTGTAATTGGGCTCTTTGTTTTGACCTAAGTTTTCTAACAGCCTCAAACTTTCAATTCAAGTTCTTTCCCGACTAGAGTTTACTATTTTATCATCGATTGAATTGTTTATTGGTTATTTTGACGTCCCGTTTGATTTATAACCTAGCATGGTGCTATGTCTCGTTTGTCCATTTATTCTCGTTTCAAAATATACCTGTTGATCTTAGCTTATTAGCGAGTACCTGTTGAGTTTGGATAAGTTCATTTACCTATTCCTCAACTAAGCATCATAACTTGTGATAGATACTAGCGGTAGTAAAAGCAAAACGATCATAGTGGTGTCATGTCTAGTATCGGTCTACTTAAAATAAGTACAAACCAAAATTAGACCCCAAATTACAACGGGGGTCTTTTACATTAGCAACAACAAGCAACATAAGATAAATGGTCTTCAAGCAGCACAAAATACACAAGTAGTCACGTTCATGCAAAACAACAATAACAGGCAATCACTCTAAGGGTTCATCATTAGGTACATTATCCTCAGGTTCCTGTACCTGTTCTTCTTCACCTAAAATGATAAAAAAGGGTGAGTCCTTATGAACTCAGCGAGGGGGAATGAGAAATAAATTTTGAAACTCATTTTCCGGTTCATGATAAGAATGCAAAATGTCATATTTCTCTCCATTAAAGTTTAATATTTTACACCTATTTAATGCCTAAATACACTCATTATCTTTATATTTTGATTTAGGATGCGAACGGAGTAGTTAAGTGCAAAACAAAGCTAAATCGCGCAATTCTGGACAGCTCTGACACTGTTACATTTTTTAGGCATAACTCTCTCATCCGAACTCCGATTGAGGTGATTCAAGATGTTTTGGAAAGCCAAGAAGAAGATATACAACTTTCATGTTTTGAGTTTTGAGAAATAAAGGCTGCATCAGAGCCGAAATTGGACGTGAAGTTGCTGCACCTGTGCTGTTTAGTGTTCTGGAATATTATTTATCTAGAAGCTTCTAGTTGATGGTGGAGGATGTGGTGCACGAAAATTCTAACTACTTTAGCTATCCTAATTGTATTAGGACTTTTTATAGTTGTTTTAGGCTTTTCTAGTTATATTAAGAGTTTACTTCACCTTTAATATTTTCTTATTCTATTTAGATTAGGATTCCATTATCTTATGGGATCAAGTAGGATTCACAAACTATAAAAAGGAGGGAGAAATCATGAGCTTTCGCCCCCCTCTTTTTCTCTCCCTTTTTCTCCTTCAAGATTTCTTCATGGCTCTGCGTGGCTAAACTTTTATTCTTGGTTGAAGGAAATTGAAGCCTCGGAATCATAAGAACTGTGAGATCTAATTAGTTTTTACTGTTCAATTTATGCTTTAAGTATTGAATGTTCTTCTGTTTTATTTTATATGATTCTTTCGTTTAATTGCTTGGGTGGCCAACTAGTTTATTATTCGTTAGAATCTATTGCTATGTTAGATATCAAATCCGTAATTGTTTGATCCCTCTAATTTGAGAAGCAACCAAGATTTAATAATTTGCTGCGTCAGAGATTATTAGATTTTAGGAAGAACGTTCAACTAAATTAAATGCAACCGCGTGTGTTTGTGTTGTTTAGCTTCATCGATCTCTCTAATTCTTAAGGCTGCTATTAGATTAAACCTTTAGCGCGTGTCTAAGGTTGTTTAGTGGTTAGTGTTAATTAGGTCGCGTGTATTCTAATTAACTACGACTAAGGAGAAATAGAAAAATAATTCTAACGGTGAATATTTAAAAGTTTGAATTGATATATACTTGCATCAATGATCAGTTACAAGATTCCGATGGTGGATGTTGACTTAGACCAAGGTTCGTCTTCTTAATTAAATTCAATATTTTTAAATTCAGTGATTTTTCTTAAGTTTCCTTTATATACTCAACCCCCCCCCTCCCCCCAACCTTGTTTACGTAACACAAATTAGGCTAGAGACTCTCTGTGGGAACGATCCTTACTCACACTACTACATATAATTTTCGGAGTACAGGTTTTATTTTTGGTTGCCTGCGACAGCACACCAGTTCAATTTATGAAAACCCCTTTTTTAAAACGTGTCACATATTACAAATAATATGGTAAGCAATTATAGGAAACAAATCGAGAAACGGATACAATTACCAATCATTTCAAGGATACGGTGAGCATTTGCTCTCAATTTCAATTTCGAATCATTTGGTGCGGCCGACTTCAATAACCCGCTTATCACTCCCAATTGGGTGTATTCCGGATGTACCCCGAAACCTACGACCCAACTCTCCGAGGGTGAAATGCCAAGCGAGAGAGGGAATTGGACCATGGTAGTCAAGGTAACACCGGCAAGCCCGATGCCGCCTGGCGTGCGTGAAACACTACGATGCCACACGAAAGGTTGCAACCTCGTATGCAATGCACATTTATAACATTTAACATATCACATTAGGAGGGCAACAAAATAGGTTGCCTCCGAACAGTTATAAGATCGCATGTTGTCAAGTAGTCAAACAAGGCACGATAAGGCAAGTTATTTCACTTGAAAGGCATATAGAGTCATATGAACATCAAACGGGCAGCCATGTAACACATGTAAAACAGGCCATATAACTCATTAAGAAGCTCATATAATCAAGTGATACGAATTATTCAACATGCAACAACATTTACGTGGGTTCGGTAGCAAGAAAAGCTTATTTGACAACATGCAATCGTCAAAACCATAAATGAAGATATAACACATTTACAGGCAGCCCACTAAGCATAAAATTTCCACACAATACCCAACAGATCAACTCTTAGCAAAGCTACCTAGTCATTAGGGTTTCTATTTCGTGCTTATTCGTGTGATTAAAACCCTAAGTCAACTCAAAGTCATTCTCAAGTCATGCATCATTCCATGCAAGCATCCTCAAGTACTCAAAACAGTCCACGCAATATTCCAAAATCATAATTCCAAGCAATTAGCACCACAAGAGAGGTTACAATAGTTTTCCATGCATATAGCTAAGTGAAACACTCACTGCAGTAGGCTGTTTTCTCACAATCAATCGGGTAAGCAAACAATCTCCAAATTCAGTGAATAAGATGTAAAATTAAATCTTAAGAAGTTAAATAAACTCAGAAACAAACCTTGCATCAATTGGGGTTCAGAATCATTAGTTATAGCCGAAACAGTGAGGTAGCACAAAACTGTCCAGATTTGCACACTTTTCATAAATTGACGTTTTTGAGGTCTTTGAGTCATTTTTAGCTTTGGTCCATTTCTGACAAAATTGTCCAGAACTGAAAAATATATTATCACACCAATTTTCATGCATTGTGGACAAAATTTACTAAGTCAAATATGGTTCGTTCCACAAGGTCATTGCATCTGCCAAAACCTGATTCATTTTTCCAGATTTCCAGATTTGGTCACATTTTAATGATTTGTCATTTTGATGACCTTAGATTTAAAATTAGCTTCGTCCTATTTCTGGGAAAAGTGTTCAAAACTGTACAAACTAGTCACCCACCAATTTTCAAGCATTTTCAACATCATTTGCTTAGCTAAACTTACCTCGAACAGACTGGTCAGAGAGCTGTCACAAGAATTCGACTTCACCTAGCATCATTTTCAAGCCAAGATCTTGCCATGCATGGTTGTTTAAACTCATGAACGACCACATAACTCAAGTACAGAAGCAAATATACACATTTATGAACATGCATGTGAAATTTCAAAGAGTTTTCAAAAGCTTTTAACCCTCACCTTTGCAATCAATCAAAAGATGCACAACAACCTTGTTGAAGCTCAAATCTTCTCCTTTTCTTTGCCTAGCCGAAATCCTACTAGCTTTTCTCTATTTTTCCTAGATTAACAAGCAATCTCTTAGTGCATGCAAGTAATTAGAACTTGAAGAAAAAAAATGGATGCTTAGTAACTCACCTAGGCCGAAATGAAGCTTCAAATGCACATGCAAGAGTGATTTCGAGCTCTAGCTTGTTTGCTTGGGTTTCTCGATGGCTACTCGACCTTGCTGAACCAAGATGTGAAGAAGACAAACCAAGGAGGTAGAAAACTCAGCCAAGAACCGAAAATGGAGAGAAAGAATGAAGAGGAAAGAGAAATGTGAAGAAAGAAATGAAGAAAATGACAAACAAGGAAGCCTTTTGCATCTTCAAGGGGAATGTCGGCCTTGGGCTTCAAAAATTCTGCATTTGTGTCTCCAATGTGATATTTTGAATTGCTAGGATGGGCAAGGATGAAGTGGCCGAAAATTTGTGCAAGTGGAAGGATTTTTGAGCAATTTTTAATGCCTTTGTGTCATAAATTGTCTTGGCATGGATTAGAATAAAGAAATTTTGCTCAAACCTTGTGCATGACCATGGTATGGTCGGCCAAGGCTAATAAAATGACTGAATTTGTGTCATCTTTTGGGTGTTAATTGTTGTGTGTTGAAAATGCAAAAAGAACAAAGAATAAAGTATAGGGATTTTTTAGTGTTTGGTCCATTTTTGTCTTCTAGTGAATGGAATTTGGATTATTATATTGTTAGTGGATTTTGTAGGATTGTTTAATAGTCTAGTGCTTCGTGTAAGATGCTATCTTGATTAGCGTGAAGACACGCTTTCCTAGGTTTAGGGCACGCACTTCGAGATAGGATACGAACTACGAGACGAATGCACGTTTTCCAAGTAAACGCACGTAACCCTATATGAATGCACGAAATTCAATGCAAGGCACACAAAACTAAATACAATTCTCAAACCTAGGTCATGGCAAGCAAATCTAGGTTAGGGCAAACGAAGCCAGGTTTCGCACGCAAATCGGGGTCGGGCCTCACAACGGAGACCTGGTCACAAACCCTACGCCCTCGGTTTGTGGGCCCAACCTCTACGTGAAGTGAAGTTGTCTTGCCCAATGTTCCGTGGGATTCGATAATAGAGATTTTGTGGATAAAGTATCTTGGCAACCCTAACCAGGGCAAAAAAATTTGAAAAGTGGGTGCAACACGAGGACATCCTAGGGGGTCACCCATCCTAGTACTACTCTCGCCCAAGTACGCTTAAGTTCGGAGTTCTGCATGTTGAGGGCACAATTCCTATATGTGTTAACAGTTCATAGTGCCAGCCTAGAGAGATGGCACATTCAAAAGGCCCAATGGGCTTAACGACAACCCATCCGCTTCAACAACGTAGTATCTTCGCAAGATGTGATATCGACACGTTGTAGGGCCCTCTGATGTCCCGCGAGTTAGGTTGTCATCCTTTTAACAACTCATGACGTACGATCCGAGATGGAAAAATAGAGCAAAAGAACAAAAGTGGACTAAAACTGATGAAAACGTTCAATTTTGGGCTCCAAAAACGGGCACAGCGAGCAAGTTCGCTGCCCCCGTCATAGAGCTCTCAGAGAACTTTGCAATGGTATGCTGTGAGCCGCGTAACTCCTTACGGATCAAGAGTTATGGTCACCGGAGCGACAGAGACTTGGTCACAAACCCTACACCCTCGGTTTGCGGGCTCAGCCTCTACGTGAAGCGAAGTTGTCTTGCCCAATGTTCCGCGGGATTCAGTAATAGAGATTTGGTGGATAAAGTATCATGGCAACCCTAACCAGTGCCAAAAAAAAATTGAAAAGGGGGTGCAACATAAGGACTTCCCAGGGGGTCACCCATGCTAGTACTACGCTCGACCAAGCACGCTTAACTTCGGAGTTCTGATGGGATCCGGTTCATTATTGCTGGTATGATCGCACCCGTCATGTTGAGCGCACAATTCCTATATGTGTTAACGATTCACAGTGCCAGCCTAGAGAGATGGCCCATTCAAAAGGCCCAATGGGCTTAACGACAACCCATCCGCTTCAACAACACAGCATCCTCGCAAGACGTGATATCGACACGTTGAAGGTCTGTCTGATGTACCGCGAGTCAGGTTGTCGTCGTTTTAACAGCTCACGACGTACGATCCGGGATGAAAAAATAGAGCAAAAGAAGAAAAGTGGTCTAAAACTGATGAAAACGTTCAATATTGAGCTCCAAAAAGGGGCACAGCGAGCAAGCTGGCTGCCCCTATCGTAGAGCTCTCAGAGAGATTTTCAACGGTATGATGTGCACTGCGTAATTCCTTACGGATCAAAAGTTATGGGCACCGGTGCGACGGAGACCTGGTCACAAACCCTACGCATTCGGTTTGTGGGCCCGGCCTCTACGTGAAGCGAAGTTGTCTTGCCCAATGTTCCGTGGGATTCGGTAATAGGGATTTGGTGGATAAAGTATCTTGGCAACCCTAACCAGGGTAAAAAAAATTGAAAAGAGGGTGCAACACGAGGACTTCCCAAGGGGTCACCTATCCTAGTACTACTCTCGCCCAAGCACGCTTAACTTCGGAGTTCTGATGGGATCCGGTGCATTAGTACTGGTATGATCACACCCGTCATGTTGAGGGCACAATTCCTATATGTGTTAACGGTTCACAGTGCCAGCATAGAGAGATGGCCCATTCAAAAGGCCCAATGGGTTTAACGACAACCCATCTGCTTCAACTACACAGCATCCTCGCAAGACATGATATCGACACGTTGTAGGTCTGTTTGATGTACCGCGAGTCAGGTTGTTGTCTTTTAACAGCTCACGACGTACGATCCAGGACGAAAAATCAGAGCAAAAGAAGAAAAGTGGTCTAAAACTGATGAAAATGTTCAACATTGAGCTCCAAAAAGGGGCACAGCAAGCAAGCTGGCTGCCCCCATAGTAGAGCTCTCAGAGAGCTTTGGAACGGTATGTTGTACACCGCATAACTCCTTGCGGATCAAAAGTTAAGGGCACCAGAGCGACGGAGACCTGGTCACAAACCCTACGCCCTCGGTTTGTGGGCCCAGCCTCTACGTGAAGCGAAATTGTCTTGCCCAATGTTCCGTGGGATTCGGTAATAGAGATTTGCTCGATAAAGTATCTTGGCAACCCTAACCAAGGCAAAAAAAATTGAAAAGGGGGTGCAACACGAGGACTTCCCAAGGGGTCACCCATCCAAGTACTTCTCTCGCCCAAGCACGCTTAACTTCGGAGTTCTGATGGAATCCGGTGCATTTTTCCTGAAATGATCGCACCCGTCATGTTGAGGGCACAATTCCTATATGTGTTAACGGTTCACAGTCCCAGCCAAGAGAGATATCCCATTCAAAAGGCCCAATGGGCTTAACGACAACCCATCCGCTTCAACAACGCAGCATCCTCGCAAGACGTGATATCGCCACATTCTAGGGCCCTCTGATGTCCTGCGAGTCAGGTTGTCGTCCTTTTAACTACTCACAACGTACTATCCGGGGTGGAAAAATAAAGCAAAAGAAGAAAAATTAACAGAAACTGATGAAAATGTTCAATTTTTGGCTCCAAAAACAGTCACAGCGAGCAAGCTAGCTGCCCCCGACGTAGAGCTCTTAGAGAGCTTTGCAACGGTATGCTGTGTGCCGCATAACTCTTTCCGGATCAAAACTTATGGGCACCGGAGCGACGGAGACCTGGTCACAAACCCTACGCCCTCGATTTGCGGGCCCTGTCTCTACGTGAAGCGAAGTTGTCTTGCCCAATGTTCCGTGGGATTCAATAATAGGGATTTGGTGGATACAGTATCTTGACAACCCTAACCAGGGCAAAAAAAATTGAAAAGGGGGTGTAACACGAGGACTTCCCAAGGAGTCACCCATCCTAACACTACTCTCGTCCAAGCACGCTTAACTTCGGAGTTCTGATGGGTTCCGGTGCATTAGTGCTGGTATGATTGCACCTGTCATGTTGAGGGCACAATTCCTATATGTGTTAACGGTTCACAGTGCCAGCCTAGAGAGATGACCCATTCAAAAGGCCCAATGGGGTAAACGACAACCCATCCGCTTCAACAACACAGCATCCTCGCAAGACGTGATATTGACACGTTGTAGGGCCCTCTGATGTCCCACGAGTCAGGTTGTCGAGCTCACGACGTACGATCCGAGACGAAAAAACAGAGCAAAAGAAGAAAAATGTCCCAAAACTGATGAAAACATTCAATTTTGGGCTCAAAAAAGGGTACAACGAGCAAGCTGGCTGCCCCCGTCGTAGAGCTCTTGGTGAGCTTTGCAATGGTATGCTGTGCGCCATGTAACTCCATACGGATCAAAAGTTATGGGCACCTGAGCGACGGAAACCTGGTCACAAGCCCTACGCCCTCGGTTTGTAGACCTAGCCTCCACGTGAAGCGAACTTTTCTTGCCCAAGTTGCCATGGGATTCGATAATAGAAATGTGGTGGATAAAGTAACTTGGCAACCCTAACCGGAGCAAAGAAAAGCGAAAAAGGGGGTTCAACACGAGGACTTCCGAGGGGTTCACCCATCCTAGCACTACTCTCGCTCAAGCACGCTTAACTTCGGAGTTCTGATGGGATTCGGTGCATTAGTGCTGGTATAATCGCACCCGTCTTGTTGAGGGCACATTCCTTTATGTGTTAACGGTTCACAGTCCCAGCCTAGAGAGATGGCCCATTCAGAAGGACCAATGGGCTTAACGACAACCCATCAACTTCAACAATGCAGTATCCTCGCAAGAGATGATATCGACGTGTTATATGGCCTCTAATACCCGTGAGTAAGATTGTCGTCCTTTTAACAGCTCACGACGTACGATATGGGACGAAAAAACAGAGCAAAAGAAGAAAAGTAGCCCAAAACTGATGAAAACATTCAATTTTGGGGACAAAAAATGGGCCAAGCAAGCAAGCTGGCTGCCCCTGTCGTAAAGCCCTCGGAGAGCTTTGCAACGGTATGCTGTGCGCCGCGTAAGACTTACAGATCAAAAGTTATGGGCACCAGGGAGACGGCGACCTGGGCACGAGCCCTACGCCCTCGTTTGCGGTCCCGGCCTCCACGTGAAGTGAAGTTGTCTTGCCCAATGTGCCGTGAGATTCGATAATAGAAATGTGGTGGATAGAGTATCTTGGCAACCCTAACCAGAGCAAAAAAAAAGTGAAAATGGGGTGCAACACGAGGACTTCCCAGGGGGTCACCCATCCTAATACTACTCTCGCCCAAGTACGCTTATCTTCGGAGTTGTGATGGGATCCGGTTCATTAGTGCTGGTATGATCGCACCCGTCTTGTTGAGGGCACAATTCCTTTATGTGCTAACGGTTCACAGTCCCAGCCTAGAGAGATGGCCCATTCAAAAGGCCCAATGGGCTTAACGACAACCCATCGGCTTCAACATCGCAGCATCCTCGCAAGACATGATATCGACGCATTGTAGGGCCCTCTAATATCCCGCGAGTAAGGTTGTCGTCCAATTAAAAGCTCACGACGTACGATTCGGGGCGGAAAGACAGAGAAAAAGAAGAAAAGTGGCCCAAAACTGATGAAAACGTTTGATTTTGGGCTCCAAAAATGGGCAAAGCGAGCAAGCTGGCTTGCCCCATCGTAGAGCTCTCGGGGAGCTTTGCAACAGTATGTTGTACACCACGTAACTCCTTACGGATCAAAAGTAATAGGCACCGGAGCGACGGAGACCTGGTCACAAGCCCTACGCCCTCGATTTGCTGGCCCAGCCTCCACGTGAAGCGAAGTTGTCTTGCCCAATGTGCCGTGAGATTCGATAATAGAAATGTGGTGGATAAAACATCTTGGTTGTAATACCCGAGCCCGGAATGTGAAAATTCCTTGTTTATTATTTTGAAAATTATATTTCCTTAAATTCTTTTAGAATTAATTGTTACTTCTTTGCTGTCGCAACATGCATTGCATTTAGGGAGCGATAGCTAGAGAACGGTTTCTAGTCCTCAACAAATAGTGAAACTAGTATTTGGATGACTTAAATTTTATATTTTATTTGTTGCTAGCTGAAATTTATATTGGTGATAGTTATTTTAGCTTAAAATGCATTGAAATAAGTCTTTTTTGACCAATTTTAAGTAGTTGACCAAGGCTTGACCTTTGACCAAAGACTTAGCACTTAAATAAGCTTTAAAAAAAAAAAATAGCAGCTGAAACAAAGAGCAGGTCGTGAGCTTCCAAGAGGAAAAAAAAAACCTTTCAATTTCCAATCTATCAATCTTCGCGTGAGCTCGGGCGGGGTGGTTTCCGAGGTGACTAGCGTTGTTTTCCTAGAGACTAGGAGTGCCTAAGGTGAGGGAATCATGTTATTTGCGCATTTAAATGTCAAGTGTATCAACTTTGTGATTTTTAGATTTTATCCGTAGATTGTTGTTTAAAGCGTTTTGATGCTTCTAGAATGTTCATTGGCAATTGTAGAACGTGTATTTATAGCTTTTTAACATTTTCTGCAGTTAAATGTTGAGATTGTAGTTTAAATTAGTTGTTGAATAATGTTTTGTGAATAGTAAACCCTTGGAACGATGAAGTTGTTCCGTTATGCTGTCCGTTGATGTAGAAATGTGCTAGGTGTGCTAGAATGCATAAATGCATGGTTTGTTTGGGTTGCGTAATGGAAAAAATGGGAATTAAGCCTTGGGGAAAGTCGGGGTCGTTTAGGTCGAGTTTGGCATTTTCTCGTTTTGCGTGTTGGTATTGTTTCGGGAGGCCATGGAAGCACTTTTGGTGCGATTATGGTATTGGTTGGGTGTTTGGTTGGTATAGTTGTAGTTCAAACAAGCAAAGGGGGAAAACGGGACTTTGCGTGAATTCCAGGGTTAAATAGGGTTTCGGGGTCTTTAGACGTGCCTTATAGTGACCTAGGAGGATTGGCAAAGTCGGTTTCCAGAACTCGTGGCTCGTTCGGAAATGGTAGTGTTTTAATAGTTGGGGCCGATTTGTGTTTTTGCTTGTTTTCTTGATTTTATGCCTATAGAATGCTTAGGGTTGCTTGAAATACTTGTTTGAATTGATTTGGATTGAAATGCTTATCAATTGTTGCTTTTGCGTGCGGGAGTAACCTACTTTGTTATTCTCCCACATGTGGCTTTATCGCTTGTTTATCTCCTTTTATCGAGTCTTGCATTACATAGTGTCTCGCGCGTGAGTGATGGGCCTCTCTGGGTAGCCTCGGGTTGCCGGTGTTGGTTGCTCTAGCTCCACTGCTATTCCCTCTTCTCGCTTGGGTTGCCTCCCAGGGAGTTTTGGGTCATAGGTTGATGGATACTTCCGGGGTATTCCAAACTGGTGTTATAAGGTTGTTGAATAATGTTTTGTGAATAGTAAACCCTTGGAACGATGAAGTTGTTCCGTTAATCTGTCCGTTGATGTAGAAATGTGCTAGGTGTGCTAGAATGCATAAATGCATGGTTTGTTTGGGTTGCGTAATGGAAAAAACGGGAATTAAGCCTTGGGGAAAGTCGGGGTCGTTTAGGTCGAGTTTGGCATTTTCTCGTTTTGCGTATTGGTATTGTTTCGGGAGGCCATGGAAGCACTTTTGGTGCGATTATGGTGTTGGTTAGGTGTTTGGTTGGTATAGTTGTAGTTCAAACAATCAAAGGGGGAAAACGGGACTTTGCATGAATTCCAGGGTTAAGTAGGGTTTCGGGGTCTTTAGACGTGCCTTATAGTGACCTAGGAGGATTGGCAAAGTTGGTTTCCAGAACTCGTGGCTCGTTTGGAAATGGTAGTGTTTTAATAGTTGGGGCCGATTTGTGTTTTTGCTTGTTTTCTTGATTTTATGCCTATAGAATGCTTAGGGTTGCTTGAAATACTTTTTTGAATTGATTTGGATTGAAATGCTTATCAATTGTTGCTTTTGCGTGCGAGAGTAACCTACTTTGTTATTCTCCCACATGTGGCTTTATCGCTTGTTTATCTCCTTTTATCGAGTCTTGCATTACATAGTGTCTCGCGCGTGAGTGATGGGCCTCTCTGGGTAGCCTCGGGTTGCCAGTGTTGGTTGCTCTAGCTCCACTACTATTCCCTCTTCTCGCTTGGGTTGCCTCCCAGGGAGTTTTGGGTCATAGGTTGATGGATACTTCCGGGGTATTCCAAACTGGTGTTATAAGGTGGTTTGGGCCGGCGCGTTGTCATCGAATTCGTGTTTGAAAGTTACTCGTGAAAAGAGTATCGTATCCTTTGAATGAGTGTTTACAGCTTTAAATACTTGCCTTGCTTTATTGATGGCTTTATTGGTATCTCTATATGATACTTGTATGTATTGCTTGACTAATTGCATTGCATACTCCTCTCATCTCCGTCCTTGAGACCAATTGCCCTCGCTGAGCAATAGTTTTTGCTCATTCCTTTCTATACTATATTTTTTCAAGAGTAGTTGAAGCAGACCCTATTGAGGTAATAGAGGAGGAGGAGCAGGTAGAGGTGTTTCCGTGATAGCACTTCTTTGCTTTGCTGGTGGTTGGTTACCAGATTTTGTGCGAGCCTTGCTTGATATGTATATTGCTGGGATGACGCTTTATTTTGAGGCTTGTAGCCTTGTATGTATTTTCTAGTTTGAAGCCTCTACGGTCTTATGTTGTATAAGTTGAAAGAATGTAAAGTTGTAAACTTATACTCTTGTGACTAGTAAGGAAATGCATGCTAATAACTAACTGTTTAGTGGCATAAATACTTGTGTAGTATGCATGGCATTTTGATTTGGAAAGTTGGTTAATAAGAGGATGTATGTTTTTAAAAGAAAGTTGGCTTGTTTGAATTGTTTTATGGCTTTCGCAAGTATTATGATGATTTTAGGGTTTTCGGATCGTCCGCGGTACAAAGGAGACTCTGTCCATGTGTCGGGTCTGGGCTTGGCCTTTTGCGGGGTTGGGTTAGGGCGTGACATCTTTAGGTGGTATCAGAGCATGATAGTCTTGCATGAGCCAGGATATGTTTCTCGATCTGTGGGGTAAAGGTCCAAAATGCTAGAATGTTATTGTATAATTGTTAAGTGGAAAGAAAGTGTTATAGCATGATCTTGTGAACTTGTAGTGCTTATGTGTTTAAAGTGAATTAGTTTGGCATGTCAATCTTGTGTTATGTGAATTGCGTGTTAGAATGTTTGATTGTTATTGACTTGAGTGTTATCTAATCTTATGTGCTATATTTCTGTCTATAAACTGCTTTTAAATGTTGCCAGCTATTGTGAATTGCTACTATGCCACCACGTCGTGGTACTCAAGGTATAGGGTCAGATGAAGAGGCAGCAGAACAGGGTCAGCAACCGTTGCCTGAGCAGTTTATGGCTACCATGACTACAGCGGTTGACTGGATTACCCAGGTGCTGCATGAGCAGAGGCAGGAAAGGAATAATCCCCAGGGAAATCAAGCTAATCCTGGTGGACAGGGGTATAGAGTTGAGAATAACCAGCTAGAGAAATTTCTGAGGCACGAGCCGGGAAAGTTCTTCGGAGAGCCGGATGATGAGGCGGCCAAGAGATGGATTAATTGTGTTGAGAAAATTTTCACCGCTTTGAGGTACATTGATGAGGCAAGAATAGATTATGCGTCATTCCTGTTTGAGGGTGATGCAGAGCAGTGGTGGAATACTGTCAAGAGGAGGTGGGACTGTGAGGATGTACCACATTTATGGGATGATTTTGTAAGTGAGTTTCGGGACAAGTATATTCCCGAGATGGCTATGGAAAGGTGGGAAGATGAGTTTGTAGCCCTGAAGCAGGGAAACATGACTGTTGCACAGTACGAGGCTAGGTTTGTCAGCCTGTTGAGGTATATGCCCGAGTTGGTACGGCCGGCTAGAAGGATGATTCTTAGGTTTGTTCGTGGGCTGAGAATGGATATTTAGTTGCATTTGAATGGGCAGACCTACACTACTTTTCCCGAGGCATTCCAGGCAGCCTCGAAGTTTGAGAAACGGAAGGCTGAGATGTTAGCTGAGAGCAGTCAACTGAGTAAGAAGCAGTATTTGGGCCAGAGCAGCCAGAGTCAGCCGAGGCAGTATCAGACTTCTGCACAGGTTCCTCAGCAACGTCCGTATCAGCCACAGCAGCAGATTCAGACTAGGCCAGCTGTGACTAGACCCCAGCAAGGGAGGTACAGTTCCTACCCCTGCCAGAGCCCCAGCACCTATAGGAAACACTGTTGTAAGGCAAAATCAGCAGTGCAACTATTGTAATCGATCGGGGCATATTGAGGCTAATTGCTGGAGGAAGAGTGGTAAGTGCACAGGCTGTGGAAGCGATGATCATAGGGTGAGAGATTGCCCTAAGTATAACAATGTTCAGGGCCGTACTGGAGGCCAAGGTGTGCAGAATAGGGCTGTAGGTGCACGTCCAGCACAGAGGGTTCAGGCTAGGGTCTTTGCACTGGATGCAGAGTAGCTACCCGATACTACAGCTATAGTGGAAGGTACCTTTCTTCTCAATACTACAGCTATAGTTAAAGTTTTGATTGATCTCGGAGCTACACATTCGTTTATAACTCCTGCATGTGCACGATCTGTGAATGTTTACATTGATAAACTGCCTCATGAAGTTGAAGTTAGTACGCCTTTGGGTACAAAATTTGTTACTGAGTCTATTTTGCAAATCTTGTGATATATGCATTGAGAACCGTAAATTTCCTGCTGATTTAATTATATTGCCATTCCGTGACTTTGAAATCATTTTGGGAATGGACTGGTTGGGGAAGTACTATGCTCAGTTGGATTGTAGAACAAAGGTCGTTTATCTTCAGGTTCCTGACCTACTGGTAGTAGAGATTGTTGGGAATTGCAGGGCTGCCCGAATTCCTCTTTTATCAGTGATCAAGACATCTAAGTTGTTGAATAGGGGTTGCGAAGCTTACTTAGCTTATTTGATCAATCAGCCTACTGATAAGTTGAGTTTGAATGAGGTTCCGATTGTTAGAGACTTCCCTGGTGTATTTCCCGAGGAATTACCGGGTTTACCACCGGATAGGGAGATTGAGTTCGTGATTGATCTTGTGCCAGGCACTGCACCAATTTCTAGGAGTCCTTATAGAATGGCATCGGCTGAACTTCAGGAGTTAAAAATTCAGCTTCAGAATTTGCTTGAGAAAGGGTTTATACAACCTAGTTCTTCGCCGTGGGGTGCGCCTGTGTTGTTTGTGAGAAAGAAAGACGGTACGCTACGGTTATGCATTGATTATAGGGGACTTAATCAAGTCACGATTAAGAACAAATACCCCTTGTCGTTGATTGAAGAATTGTTTGACCAGTTGCAGGGTGCGAGTGTTTACTCCAAATTTGACTTGAGGCAGGGTTACTATCAACTTAGGATTCGGAGTGACGATATACCAAAGACGGCATTCAGGACCAGATATGGCCACTATGAATTTGTTGTGTTGCCGTTTGGTTTGACGAATGCTCCAGCCGCATTCATGGACTTGATGCAGAGAGTTTTTCCGACCTTATCTTGATCAGTTTGTCGTAATCTTTATTGACGACATTTTAGTGTACTCGAAGAATGAGGCTGAGCATGAACAACACTTGAGGATTGTGCTATAGACTTTGCAGGAAAACAAGCTTTTTGCTAAATTCAGCAAGTGCGAGTTCTGGTTGAATCAGATATCTTTTCTAGGCCATATAATTTCAGGTCGAGGGATTTCAGTGGACCCAGCTAAAATTGAAGTTGTTTCATCTTGGAAGAGACCTGAGTCGGTGTCAGAGATTCGGAGTTTTCTTGGATTGACAGGTTACTACAAGAGGTTTGTTAAAGACTTTTCCAAAATTTATGGGCCTTTGAGCCAGTTGACTCGGAAGAAGGTTGCTTACAATTGGGATGCTAAATGTGAATCCAGTTTCCAAGAATTGAAGAAGAGACTAACTACAGCTCCTATACTAGCTTTGCCTGAGGGAACTGAAAACTTTGTTGTCTACAGTAATGCATCTAAAGAAGGTTTGGGCTGTGTTTTAATGCAGAATGGTAAGGTGATTGCTTATGCTTCTAGGAAGTTGAAACCTTATGAAGTCAATTACCCTACACATGATCTTGAGTTAGCTGCAGTTGTGTTTGCTTTGAAGAAGTGGCGTCACTACTTGTGGGGTAGCAGATTTGAAATTTTTACTGACCACAAGAGTCTCAAGTATTTGTTTTCACAGAAGGATCTGAATATGAGGCAGCGGAGGTGGCTAGAGCTATTGAGTGGTTACAACTGTTCTATTAACTACGTGCCAGGTAAGGCAAATGTTGTTGCTGATGCTTTGAGCCGAAAGGCTACTGTTGCAAGCTTAATTATCAAGGATTGGGAGACTTTGGAAGAAATTTGTTCATGGAAGCCAGAAGCTACTGAGGTAGGGATTCGATTTGCTAGTTTACAGATTCAGTCAGGGTTGCTAGCACAGATCAGAGAGGCTCAGAAGACTGATCCTTACATCTTGAAAATCCAAGAAAAAGCTAAAAGGGGAGAGTCGGAGTTTAAATTACATGCAGATGGTATCTTCAGATTCAGGGACAGAGTATGTGTTCCTGGTGATCCGACTTTGAAGAATGAGATTCTGTCCGAGGCACATAATTCGAGATATACGATTCACCCAGGCAGTACAAAAATGTATAGGGATTTGAAACAACACTTCTGGTGGAACAATATGAAGAGGGAGATTGCTGGGTATGTATCCAGATGTTTGACTTGTCAGAGGGTTAAAGTTGAGCATTAGAGGCCAGCCGGACTTCTACAACCGTTGTCAATTTCGCAACGGAAGTGGGTACATATAACAATGGACCTTGTGACCGATCTTCCTAGATCTCCGAGAGAATATGATTCTGTTTGGGTTGTTGTGGACCGCTTGACTAAAGTTATACATTTTTTTCCCATGAACAAACAGGATAGCCTTGATAAGCTAGCTGAGCTTTATGTTGCTAATATTGTAAGATTGCATGGTGTGCGACAGAGTATAGTGTCAGATAGAGATCCCAGATTCAGATCTCGTTTTTGGCAGAAGTTGCAAGAGGCCTTGGAACTAAGTTGAGCTTCAGTACTGCATATCATCCACAAACTGATGGCCAGTCTGAGAGAACTATCAGGATCTTGGAAGATATGCTTTGAGTATATGTGCTAGACTTTGGGAAGAATTGGGAGAAGTTTTTGCCTTTAGCGGAGTTCGCCTACAATAATAGTTATCAATCTACTATAGGTATGGCTTGCTACGAGGCGTTGTACGGTTGTATATGCAGATCCCTATTGTATTGGGAAGCAGTTGAAGAAATGAGAACAGTTGATCCGACTGTGTTACCTGAGATTATTAAGATGGTGGATAATGTTCACCTTATTCGCCAGCGTATGCTTACAGCTCAGATTCGTCAGAAGAGTTATGCGGATAAGTACCGTTGAGATCTTGAGTTTGCTCTGGGAGATCGGGTATTTCTTAAGATTTCTCCTCAAAAGGGGTTGATTCGGCACGGTAAGAGCGGGAAACTTAGTCCCAGGTATGTGGGTCCATTTGAGATCACCGAAAAGGTGGGTCCTTTGGCTTATCGGTTAGCTTTGCCTCCGAGCTTGTCGAGACTGCACGATGTGTTCCACGTGTCTATGTTAAAGAAATACTATCCAGACCCTTCACATGTACTTGAACCAGAGCCTTTGCAGATTGAAGAGAAGTTGTCTTATGAAGAGAAATCGATTCGAATTGTGGATCGAAAAGTTCAGGAGTTTCGCAGAAAGAGTATTCCGTTAGTAAAGGTTCTGTGGAATCATCATGGGTTTGAGGAAGCAACGTGGGAAAGAGAGAACCAAGTTCGGGATCAGTATCCGGAGTTGTTTGTTGACCAGGTAAGAATTGCATGGGCACAATTGTTTTAAGAGGGAGAGGGTGTAATACCCGAGCCCGGAATGTGAAAATTCCTTGTTTATTATTTTAAAAATTATATTTCCTTAAATTCTTTTAGAATTAATTGTTACTTCTTTGCTGTCGCAACGTGCATTGCATTTAGGGAGCGATAGCTAGAGAACGGTTTCTAGTCCTCAGGAAATAGTGAAACTAGTATTTGGATGACTTAAATTTTATATATTATTTGTTGCTAGCTAAAATTTATATTAGTGATAGTTATTTTAGCTTAAAATGCATTGAAATAAGTCTTTTTTGACCAATTTTAAGTAGTTGACCAAGGCTTGACCTTTGACCAAAGACTTAGCACTTAAATAAGCTTAAAACAAAACAAAATAAAAAATAGCAGCTGAAACAGAGAGCAGGCCGTGAGCTTCCAAGAGGGAAAAAAAAAACCTTTCAACTTCCAATCGTTCAATCTTCGCGTGAGCTCAGGCGGGGTGGTTTCCGAGGTGACTAGCGTTGTTTTCCTAGCGACTAGGAGTGCCTAAGGTGAGGGAATCATGTTATTTGCGCATTTAAATGTCAAGTGTATCAACTTTGTGATTTTTAGATTTTATCCGTAGATTGTTGTTTAAAGCGTTTTGATGCTTCTAGAATGTTCCTTGGCAATTGTAGAACGTGTATTTATAGCTTTTTAACATTTTCTACAGTTAAATGTTGAGATTGTAGTTTAAATTAGTTGTTGAATAGTGTTTTGTGAATAGTAAACCCTTGGAACGATGAAGTTTTTCCGTTATGCTGCCCGTTGATGTAGAAATGTGCTAGGTGTGCTAGAATACATAAATGCATGGTATGTTTGGGTTGCGTAATGGAAAAAATGAGAATTAAGCCTTGGTGAAAGTCGGGGTCGTTTAGGTCGAGTTTGGCGTTTTCTCGTTTTGCGTGTTGGCATTGTTTCAGGAGGCCATGGAAGCACTTTTCGTGCGATAATGGCGTTGTTTGGGTGTTTGGTTGGTATAGTTGTAGTTTAAACGAGCAAAGGGGACTTTGCGTGAATTCTAGGGTTAAGTAGGGTTTCGGGGTCTTTAGACGTGCCTTATAGTGACCTAGGGGGATTGGCGAAGTCGGTTTCCAGAACTCGTGGGTCGTTTGGAAATGGTAGTGTTTTGATAGTTGGGGCTGATTTGTGTTTTTGCTTGTTTTCTTGATTTTATGCCTATAGAATGCTTAGGGTTGCTTGAAATACTTGTTTGAATTGATTTGGATTGAAATGCTTATCAATTGTTGCTTTTGCGTGCGAGAGTATCCTACTTTGTTATTCTGCCAGGTGTGGCTTTATCGCTTGTTTATCGCCTTGTATCGAGTCTTGCATTGCATAGTGTCTCGCGCGTGAGTGATGGGCCTCTCTGGGTAGCCTCGGGTTGCCAGTGTTGGTTGCTCTAGCTCCGCTACTATTCCCTTTTCTCGCTTGGGTTGCCTCCCAGGGAGATTTGGGTCGTAGGTTGATGGATACTTCCGGGGTATTCCAAACTGGTGTTATAAGGTGGTTTGGGCCGCCGGCGCGTTGTCATCGAATTCGTGTTTGAAAGTTGCTCGTGAAAAGAGTATCGTATCCTTTGAATGAGTTTTTATAGCTTTAATGTTTGCCTTGCTTTATTGATGGCTTTATTGGTATCTCTATATGATACTTGTATGTGTTGCTTGACTAATTGCATTGCATACTCCTCTCATCTCCGTCCTTGAGACCAATTGCCCTCGCTGAGCAATAGTATTTGCTCATTCCTTTCTATACTATATTTTTACAGGAGTAGTTGAAGCAAACCCTATTGAGGTAATAGAGGAGGAGGAGCAGGTGGAGGTGTTTCCGTGATAGCACTTCTTTTCTTTGCTGGTGGTTGGTTACCAGACTTTTGTCCGAGCCTTGCTTGATATGTATATTGCTTGGATGACGCTATATTTTGAGGCTTGTAGCCTTGTATGTATTTTCTAGTTTGAGGCCTCTATTGTGATACCCCGAACCTGGCATGTATTCAATAGCATTTAAAGTTCATTTAAATTGCATTTTATTGACCTTTCACCTTCTTTGACCAAACTAGTTGACTTTTCATCTACATTGACCAACTAGGACAAGGTGGGAATTTTTAAAATGTTTAATAAAAGGCAAACTTGGGATTAGAAATAAAAAAATGCAATGTTAAGTTAGTCAAATTTTGGGTCAACTTTGGAATTAAATCTGAACCAATTGGGTAAGATTTAGGTAGCAAATTATATATGGTTGGAAAGCTCAATGAGTCTAGTTTCTGAGGCTTCAAACCGTTCGTGAATTGGAGTTTTCTAGAAGAAGTTATGGCCGTTTTCGTAAGGTCGCGCATAGCTGTTTTGGTTTAGCGGGTTGACCGAATCTTTGACCTTTGACTTTTTGTCATTTTTTTTCTAAATAAGCAGAATGCACACGAAAAAAAACAGAGAAAAAAGGCTTGAAACCATGAGGAAAAGAAGGAGAAAAAAAAAAGAAAATCTCAACTTCAAATCTTTGATTCTTCGCGTGGGCTTGTGCGGGGTGGTTTCCGAGGCACTCTACGAGGTTTTCCTAGTGTCTAGGAGCGTCTAAGGTGAGGGTTTCATTGTTATTTGCGCATTTGAAATATTTGTATCTGAACTTTGATTTTTGAATTTTATGCGTAGATTGTTGTTTTAATCGTTTTGTTGCTTAAAGAATGTTCCTTGTTGATTGTAGAACATGTATTTATAGCTTTTTAACATTTTCTGCGGTTAAATATTGGAATTGAAATATAAATTGTGTGATGAATAGTAAATTATGAATAGTAAACCCCTGTTTCGATGAAGTTGCTCCGTTACGCATTTTGTTGATGTAGGAAGATGCTAGATATGCTAGAAAGCGTAAATGTGTGGTTTAATTGGAATGTGTAATGGAAAAACGGAGAAAAATGGCTTAGTGAAAGTTGGGGTCGTTTAGGTCGAGTTTGGCGTTTTCTCGTTTTGCGTATTGGCATTGTTTCGGGAGGCCATGGAAGCACTTTTGGTGCGATTATGGCATTGGTTGGGTGTTTGATTGATATAGTTGTAGTTCAAATGAGCAAAGGGGGAAATCGGGGCTTTGCGCAAGTTCTAGGGTAAAGTAAGGTTTCGAGGTCTTTAGACGTGCCTTATGGTGACCTAGGAGGATTGGCGAAGTCGGTTTCCAGAACTCGTGGCTCGTTTGGAAATGGTAGTGTTTTGATAGTTGGGGTCGATTTGTGATTTTGCTTGTTATCTTGATATTATGCCTATAGAATGCTTAGGGTTGCTTGATATACTTGTTTAATTGGTGTTATTGTTGCTTATTATTGCTTGTTATGCTTGAAAAGTTAGTTGAATGCTAGTATTGATTGTGATTGCTTATTATCTCGTTTGTTGTCACTAGTTTGTATTTGTTGTGCTATCGCTCGTTTATTGCCTTGTATCGAGTCTTGCATTGCATAGTGTCAGCACGTGAGTGATGGGCCTCTCTGGGTTGCCAGTGTTGGTTGCTCTAGCTCCGTAGCTATTCCCTCTTCTCGCTTGGGCTGCCTCCCAGGGAGATTTGGGTCGTAGATTGATGGATACTTCCGGGGTATTCCAAACTGGTGTTATAAGGTGGATGCGCGCTTATTGTCATCGTTGTCAACATCAAGCTCGAGATTGATGTATCGCTCGTGAAATGGTACATTGCTCGTATGAGTGAACCATAGCCTTCAAAGTATGGTATAGCTTTGAATGGTTGTGTTAATGCTTTCAGTAATTGCTTATTGTATTGATTATTTGTTTTGATTGCTTATTTATCAGTTATATTGCTTAACTGTCTTATTTGCATTGCACGACTTTCTTTCTCTCCAATTCGATATCTGTCTCTCCCTCACTGAGTATACGTGTTGTGTATACTCACTCCTCACCACCACATTTCAGGAAATGCCATGTTAGCTGGAAAGCTCATGATTTCGTGAAAGTCCGTGCTTGAAGAGTTGTCATGCGTGCCTATGTGACTTGAGTTGTCAAAGTTGTAAAGTTGTATGCTTTTATGTATTATATGTATTTATTGTTAAAGGGGATGTAATTTAAGTTTCACTAGATTATGTATTTAGTTAATGTAGCTTAACTTCAATGTATATTTGTAATGACAATGGAAAAGAGATAGAAAGGTATGATAGTCTAGCTTATGATATAGGTTGGTGTAGTTTAATTGCTAAGCTTGAATGTATATTTACTTGTGTTTTGCTTGTTGTGAGCCAAGGCTCGGATGGCCTTGAGGTGGTTGAATGTTTGGACATGGTATTGGTCCACTTATATGTTGTCGCACGTTTTACTTTTCGCCTAGAAACAGGGGAGACTCCATCCATTTTCCCTAAAAATTTTGCCCGGGTTTGGATTTGGGGTTGTGATTAGATTGATAGATAGAACTACCGGTCTCGAGAGGGATCGGGGTGTTACAGGCCTCTACGGTCTTAAGTTGTATAAGTTGAAAGAATGTAAAGTTGTAAACTTATACTCTTGTGACTAGTAAGGAAATGCATGCTAATAGCTAACTGTTTAGTTTCATAAATACTTGTGTAGTATGCATGGCATTTTGGTTTGGAAAGTTGGTTAATAAGAGGATGTATGTTTTTAAAAGAAAGTTCGCTTGTTTGAATTGTTTTATGGCTTTCGCAAGTATTATGATGATTTTAGGGTTTTCGGATCGTCCGCGGTACAGAGGAGACTCCGTCCGTGTGTCGGGTCCGGGATTGGCCTTTTGCAGGGTCGGGTCGGGGCGTGACATTGGTAACCCTAACCGGAGCAAAAAAAATTGAAAATGGGGGTGCAACACGGGGACTTCCCAGGGGGTCACCCGTCCTAGCACTACTCTCGCCCAAACACGCTTAACTTCGGAGTTCTGATGGGATCCGGTGCATTAGTGCTGGTATGATCGCACCCATCTTGTTGAGGGCACAATTCCTTTATGTGTTAACGTTTCATAGTCCCAGCCTAGAGAGATGGCCCATTCAGAAGGCCCAATGGGCTTAACGGCAAACCATCCACTTCAACAATGCAGCATCCTCCCAAGACGTGATATTTACTCGTTGTAGGGCCCTCTAATGTTTCGCGAGTAATGTTGTCGTCCTTTTAACAGCACACGACGTGCGATCCGGGACGGAAAAACAGAGCTTAATAAGAAAAGTGTTTTGAAACTGATGAAAACGTTCGATTTTGGGGACCAAAAATTGGCACAACGAGCAAGCTTGCTGCCCCTGTCATAGAGCTCTCGGAGAGCTTTGCAACGGTATGCTATGCACCGCGTAACTCCTTATGGATCAAAAGTTATGGGCACCGGAGCGAAGGAGAACTGGTCATAAGCCCTCGCACTCGGTATGCGGGCCTAGCCTCCACGTGAAGCGAAGTTGTCTTGCCCAAGGTGCCGTGGGATTCGATAATAGAAATGTGGTGGATAAAGTATCGTGGCAACCTTAACTGGAGCAAAAAATATATAAAAATAGGTGCAACACGAGGACTTCCCAGAAGGTCACTCATTCTAGTACTACTCTCGCCCAAGGACGCTTAACTTCGGAGTTCTGATGGGATCCGGTACATTAGTGCTGGTATGATCGCACCCGTAATGTTGGGGGCACAATTCCTTTGTGTGTTAACGGTTCACAGTCCCAGCCCAGAGAGATGGACCATTCAGAAGGCCTAATGGGCTTAACGACAACCCATCCGCTTCAACAACGCAGCATCCTCACAAGACGTGATATTGACGCGTTTTAGGGCCCTATAATGTCCTGCAAGTAAGGTTGTCGTCCTTTTAACAACTCATGACGGACGATCCGAGACGGAAAAATAGAGCAAAAAAAGAAAAGTGGCCCGAAACTGATGAAAACATTAGATTTTGGGCTCCAAAAACGGGCAAAGTGAGCAAGCTGGCTACCCCCGTTGTAGAGCTCTCGGAGAGCTTTGCAACGGTATGCTGTGCGCCGCGTAACTCCTTACGGATCAAAAGTTATGGGCACCGGATCGACGGAGACCTGGTCACAAGCCCTACGTCCTCGGTTTGTGGGCCCAGCCTCCACGAGAAGCGAAGTTGTCTTGCCCAAGGTGCCGTGGGATTCAATAATAGAAATGTGGTGGATAAAGTATCTTGGCAACCCTAACCGGAGCAAAAAAAAATTGAAAAGGGGGGTGCAACACGAGGACTTCCCTGGGGGTCACCCATCCTAGTACTACTCTCGCCCAAGCACGCTTGACTTCGGAGTTCTGATGGGATCCGGTGGATTAGTGCTGGTATGATCGCACTCGTCATGTTGAGGGCACAATTCCTTTATGTGTTAACGGTTCACAGTCCCAGTGTAGAGAGATGGACAATTCAGAAGGCCCAATGGGCTTAACGACAACTGATCAGCTTCAACAATGCAGCATCCTCACAAGTCTTGATATTGACGTGTTGTAGGCCCCTCTAATGTCCCGCGAGTATGGTTGTCATCCTTTTAACAGCTCATGACGTACGATCCAGGAAGGAAATACAGAGCAAAAGAAGAAAAGTGGCCCGAAACTGATGAAAACATTAGATTTCGGGCTCCAAAAAGGGGCAAAGTGAGCAAGTTGGCTACCCCCGTTGTAGAGCTCTTGGAGAGCTTTGCAACGGTATGCTGTGCGCTGCGTAACTCCTTACGGATCAAAAGTTATGGGCACCGGATCGGCAGAGACCTGGTCACAAACCCTACGTCCTCGGTTTGCAAGCCCAGCCTCCACGAGAAGCGAAGTTGTCTTGCCCAAGGTGCCGTGGGTTTTGATAATAGAAATGTGGTGGATAAAGTATCTTGGCAACCCTAACCGGAGCAAAAAAAAAATTGAAAAGGGGGGTGCAACACGAGGACTTCCCTGGGGGTCACCCATCCTAGTACTACTCTCGCCCAAGCACGCTTGACTTCGGAGTTCTGATGGGATCCGGTGCATTAGTGCTGGTATGATCGCACTCGTCATGTTGAGGGCACAATTCCTTTATGTGTTAACAGTTCACAGTCCTAGTGTAGAGAGATGGACAATTCAGAAGGCCCAATGGGCTTAACGACAACTCATCAGCTTCAACAATGCAGCATCCTCGCAAGTCTTGATATTGACGCGTTGTAGGGCCCTCTAATGTCCCGCGAGTATGGTTGTCGTCCATTTAACAGCTCATGACGTACGATCCAGGAAGGAAATACAGAGCAAAAGAAGAAAAGTGGCCCGAAACTGATGCAAACGTTCGATTTTGGGCTCCAAAAATGGCACAACGAGCACGTTGGCTGCCCCCGTCGTAAAGCTCTTGGAGAGCTTTGCAACGGTATGCTATACGCCGCGTAACTCTTTACGGATCAAAAGTTTTGGGCACCGGAGCGATAGAGACCTGGTCATAAGCCCTACGCCCTCGGTTTGCGGGCCCAGCCTCCACGTGAAGCGAAGTTGTCTTGCCCAATGTGCCGTGAGATTCGATAATAGAAATTTGGTGGATAAAGTATCTTGGGAACCCTAACCGGAGCAAAAAAAATTGAAAAGGGGGGTGCAACACGAGCACTTCCCAAGGGGTCACCCATCCTAGTACTACTCTCGCCGAAGCACTCTTAACTTTGGATTTCTGATGGTATCCGGTGGATTAGTGCTGGTATGATCGCGCCCGTCTTGTTGAGGGCGCAATTCCTTTATGTGTTAACGGTTCACAGTCCCAGCCTAGAGAGATGGCCCATTCAGAAGGCCCAATGGGCTTAACGACAACCCATCCGCTTCAACAATGCAGCATCCTCGCAATACGTGATATCGACGCATTGTAGGGCCCTCTAATGTCCCGTGAGTAAGGTTGTCGTCCTTTTAATAGCTCACGACGTACGATCCGGGATGGAAAAACAGAGCAACAGAAGAAAAGTTGCCCGAAACAGATGAAAACATTACAATTTGGGCTCCAAAAACGGGCACAGCGAGGAAGTTGCCTGCCCCCGTAGTAGAGCTCTCGAAGAGCTTTGCAACGGTATGATGTGCGCCGCGTAACTCCTTATGGATCAAAAGTTTTGGGCACCAGATCGACAGAGACCTGGTCACAAGCCCTATGCCCTCGGTTTGCAGTCCTAGCTTCCCCGTGAAGTGAAGTTGTCTTGCCCAAGGTGCTGTGGAATTTGATAATAGAAATGTGGTGGATAAAGTATCTTGGCAACCCTAATCGGAGCAAAAAAAATTGAAAAGGGCGGTGCAACATGAGGACTTACCAGGGGGTCACCCATCCTAGAACTACTCTCGCCCAAGCACGCTTAACTTCGGAGTTCTGATAGGATCCGGTGCATTAGTGCTGGTATGATCGCACCCATCTTGTTGAGGGCACAATTCCTTTATTGTTAACGGTTCACAGTCCCAACCTAAAGAGATGGCCCATTAAGAAAGCCCAACGGGCTTAACGACAACCTATCCTCTTCAACAACGCCGCATCCTCGCAAGATGTGATATCGACGCGTTGTAGGGCCCTCTAATATCCAGCGAGTAAGGTTGTCATCCTTTTTACAGCTCACGACGTACGATCCGGGACGGAAAAACATAGCAAAAGAAGAAAAGTGGCCTAAAACTGATGAAAATGTTCGATTTTGGGCTCCAAAAAGGGGCACAGCGAGCAAGCTTGCTGCTCCTGCCGTAGAGCTCTCGGAGAGCTTTGCAACGGTATGTTGTACGCCGCGTAACTCCTTACAGATCAAAAGTTATGGGCACCGGAGCGACGGAGACTTGGTCACAAGACCTACGCCCTTGGTTTGCAGGCCCAGCCTCCACGTGAAGCGAAGTTGTCTTGCCCAATGTGCCGTGAGATTCGATAATAGAAATGTGGTGGATAAAGTATCTTGGCAACCCTAACCGGAGCAAAAAAAATTGAAAATGGGGGTGTAACACGAGGACTTCGCAGGGGGTCACCCATCCTAGTACTACTCTCGCCCAAGCACGCTTAACTTCGGAGTTCTGATGGGATACGGTGCATTAGTGCTTGTATGATCGCACTAGTCTTGTTGAGGGCACAATTCCTTTATGTGTTAACAGTTCACAGTCCCAACCTAGAGAGATGGTCCATTAAGAAGGCCCAATGGGCTTAACGATAATCCATCCGCTTCAACAACGCAACATACTCGCAAGACATTAAATCGACGCGTTGTAGGGCCCTCTAATGTCCCGCGAGTAATGTTGTCGTCCTTTTTACAGCTCACGACGTACGATCCGGGATGAAAAAATTGAGCAAAAGAAGAAAAGTGGCCAATTGATGAAAACATTCGATTTTGAGCTCCAAAAACGGGCACAGCGAGCAAGCTGGCTACCCCCGTCGTAGAGCTCTTGGAGAGCTTTGCAACGGTATGTTGTACGCCGCGTAACTCCTTACGGATCAAAAGTTATGGGCACCGAAGCGACGGAGACCTGGTCACAAGCCCTACGCCCTCGGTTTGCGGGCCCAGCCTCCACGTGAAGTGAAGTTGTCTTGCCCAATATGCCGTGAGATTCGATAATAGAAATGTGGTGGGCAAAGTATCTTGGCAACCCTAACCGGAGCAAAAAAAATTGAAAATGGGGGTGCAACACGAGGACTTCCCAAGGGGTCACCCATCCTAGCACTACCCTCGCCCAAGTACGTTTAACTTCGGAGTTCTGATGGGATCCGGTGCATTAGTGCTGGTATGATCGTACCAATCTTGTTTAGGGCACAATTCCTTTATGTGTTAATGGTTCACAGTCCCAGCCTAGAGAGATGGCCCATCCAGAAGGCCCAATGGGCTTAACGACAACCCATCCGCTTCAACAACGCAGCAACCTTGCAAGACGTGATATCGACGCGTTGTAGGGCCCTCTAATGTCCCGCGAGTAAGGTTGTCGTCCTTTTAACAGCTCACGACGTACGATCCAGGATGAAAAAATAGAGCAAAAGAAGAAAAGTGGCCCAAAACTGATGAAAACGTTCGATTTTGGGCTCCAATAAGGTCACAACGAGCAAGCTGGCTGCCCCCGTCTTAGAGCTCTCGGAGAGCTTTGCAACTGTATGTTGTGCGCCGCGTAACTCCTTACGGATCAAAAGTTATGGGCACCGGATCAACGGAGACCTGGTCACAAGCCCTACGCCCTCGGTTTGCGGCCCAACCTCCACGTGAAGCGAAGTTCTCTTGCCCAAGGTGCCGTGGGATTCGATAATAGAAATGTGGTGGATAAAGTATCTTGGCAACCCTAACCGGAGCAAAAAAAATTGAAAAGGGGGGGCGCAACACGAGGACTTCCCAGGGGGTAACCGATCCTCGTACTACTCTCACTCAAGCACGCTTAACTTCGGAGTTCTGATGGGATCCGGTGCATTACTGCTGGTATGATCGCACCTGTCATGTCGAGGGCACAATTCCTTTATTTGTTAACGGGTCACTGTCCCAGCCTAGAAAGATGGCCCATTCAGAAGGCCCAATAGGCTTACCAACAACCAGTCCGCTGCAACAACGCAGCAACCTCGCAGGGCGTGAAGTTTACGCGTTATAGGGCCCTCCTATGACCCACGCGTAAGGTTGTCGTCCTTTTAACAAGTCACGACATACGATCCGGGACGGAAAAACAGAGCAAAGGAAGAAAAATGGCCCGAAACTGATGAAAATGTTAGATTTTGGGCTCCAAAAAGGGGCACAGCGAGCAAGCTGGCTGCCCCCGTCGTAGAGCTCTCGGAGAGCTTTGCAACGGCATGCTGTGCTCTGCATAACTCCTTACGAATCAAAAGTTAGGGGCAACGAATCGACAGAGACCTGGTCACAAGCCCTACGCCCTCGGTTTGCAGGCCCAGCCTCCACGTGAAAAGGGGGGTGCAACAAGGCCCAATGGGATCAGGTGAAAAAGGGGGGTGCAATACTAGGACTTCCCAGGGGGTCACCCATCCTCGTACTACTCTCACCCAAGCACACTTAACTTCGGAGTTCTGATGGGATCCGGTGCATTATTGCTGGTATGATCGCACCCATCTTGCTGAGGGCACAATTCCTTTATGTGTTAACAATTCACAGTCCCAGCCTAGAGAGATGGCCCATTCAAAAGGCCCAATGGGCTTAACGACAACCCATCCGATTCAACAACGCAGCATCCTCGCAAGACGTGATATCGACGCATTGTAGGTCCCTCTAATGTAATACCCGAGTTTGACCATGCATTTACAAGTATTTATTTATATTTATTTCTTTTGTTATTTTTGAAAAATGTGCTTTTGTGATTATTTGTCTACATTTAATCTATAGTTAATTGTCTTACTATTTAAAAATCTTTTGGTATTATGATTTCTTATAACATTAAACTTAGGGTCGTTACAGGGATGTAAAACTCCATATTATGACTAAATAAAACTTTTCAGCTGCTTACAAGAGTATAAGTGATTTCCTTTAACTTTTCGGGTCATTTGGGCTGTTTTTCCAAATTTAGGGGTTTTTGATCCGGAAAAAGGGGTTTACTTCGGGGCCAATTATAGGAAAATTGGGTTTTTGTCTCGAAAAACGGGTATACGCCATTGAGTTTCTTTTAACTTGTACTACTTAACGGTGAAGTTTGACAAAATTACATCCCGGCCCGAAAATACGATAATCGGGACACCTACGCATGAAACGGGTAAAATATGGAACGTTGGTGTCACTCTCGGGGAGTGACACGTGTCGAAGGACACGTGTCACACATGCGTGGACACAACCTCAGGCACGATAGCGTTTCACGAACGCCGGGCAGCATAGGGCTTGACGGTGATCCCGTGACTATCGTGGTCCTAGTCCCTCTCTTGCTTGGCCTTCCACCCTCGGAGAGTTGGGTCGTAGATTTTGGATAAAATCCGGAGTATCCTCTTGGGAGAGATAAGAAGTTGAAATTGTGATCAAAGGCTGGCCACCTCATGGAAGACTTGACTTGGTCCTTCTCTCACTTGGGACCACCCTCGGGGAGTAGTGTCCTACTCTCGCTTGGAACCACCCTCGGAGAGTAGGCTGATATCTGTTGTGGATATATGCCACTATTGTTTACCTAAATGCCATTCTTGTTATTATATATGACTCAAATCTAGTTTCCTACTAGTTATCATATCTTATATGGGCAATTTGTTATCCCACCGTACGTGATTTGCATCATGATTTACAAAAGAGACCGACCAGAAGTGTTTTCGAAACTCTTCTATTCTATCCGCACTGAGCTTCCCCAGAGCTCATCGTTTTTCTCTCCCCCAGTGCAGGTGCAGCTTAGCTTGAAATGGAAATAGACTTTGAATGTTTACATGCCCGAAGCCTCTTGCTGTCATAGTTGGATCCAAGTTGTAAAAGTTAGAGTTTGTTGTATTAATTTCGGGAAGAAGGGTATTTGTGTTGAAACCTCAGTTGTATAATAGCCGGGTAGTTATTAGATTTAGATGTTGTAACACCCTTTTGTACTTAAATTATTATATAAAGGCTTGTTATTAAGCAATTATGTATTTATTGTTCCTTTTAATAGAAAGTTATAATCTTGCAATGACAGTAAACGCAGACTTTGACCTAATCTTGAGAAGGGTTGGGTTGGGGTCGTTACAGGTGGTATCAGAGCTTAGATAGCTCATAAGCCGGGATAGGATCTTCGGACAGTGGGTAGACGTCTTTTAAGGATATGTGTCTGGCATAATCATATGTGCTCAATGTGCTTATTTGCTAAGTGTGAATCTATTTTCTATAAGTTGCATGTTTAAGTTATTAATTGTATACATGCATTACTCGTAAAATGGTAAGTAATCCCCTCCCTGAAAGAATCGGCCAGTAGTAGATCTCCTCGAAGGCAAGTCAACAAACAAAGGAACAGTTGATCGGCCGTTGGTATTTTCCTTGATCAGAATTCTTGAAGTTCTTCTTTGGTATCTTTGCTTGGACTTCTTAATCGGTATTTTCTTTGGACTCCTTACTTATTGGATTTCTGAAGATGAGCCTTTATTTGGCATTCATATTGCCTTTATTTGGCATTCGGGATTTCTTGGTATTCTCACGTGGTATTCTTATATGGTGTTCTTTGGTATTCTCATCTGGACATTAATATTCGAGGCTCATGTTTGAAATTCTTACTTCATATCCGGTATTCAATCTCGCGTAGTGGATCGGAGGTACTGGAGAAGTAAATTGCGAGGGCGCAATTTTTATAAGGGGAGGAGGATGTAATACCCGAGTTTGACCATGCATTTACAAGTATTTATTTATATTTATTTCTTTTGTTATTTTTGAAAAATGTGCTTTTGTGATTATTTGTCTACATTTAATCTATAGTTAATTGTCTTACTATTTAAAAATCTTTTGGTATTATGATTTCTTATAACATTAAACTTAGGGTCGTTACAGGGATGTAAAGCTCCATATTATGACTAAGTAAAACTTTTCAGCTGCTTACAAGAGTATAAGTGATTTCCTTTAACTTTTCGGGTCATTTGGGCTGTTTTTCCAAATTTATGGGTTTTTGATCCGGAAAAGGGGTTTACTTCGGGGCCAATTATAGGAAAATTGGGTTTTTGTCTCGAAAAACGGGTATACGCCATTGAGTTTCTTTTAACTTGTACTACTTAACGGTGAAGTTTGACAAAATTACATCCCAGCCCGAAAATACAATAATCGGGACACCTACGCACGAAACGGATAAAATATGGAACGTTGGTGTCACTCTCGGAGAATGACATGTGTCTAAGGACACGTGTCACACATGCGTGGACGCAACCTCAGGCACGATAGCGTTTCACGAACGCCGGGCAGCATAGGGCTTGACGGTGATCCCGTGACTATCGTGGTCCTAGTCCCTCTCTCGCTTGGCCTTCTACCCTCGGAGAGTTGGGTCGTAGATTTTGGATACAATCCGGAGTATCCTCTTGGGAGAGATAAGAAGTTGAAATTGTGATCAAAGGCTGGCCACCTCATGGAATACTTGACTTGTTCCTACTCTCACTTGGTTCCACCCTCGGAGAGTAGTGTCCTACTCTCGCTTGGTACCACCCTCGGAGAGTAGGCTGATATCTGTTGTGGATATATGCCACTATTGTTTACCTAAATGCCATTCTTGTTATTATATATGACTCAAATATAATTTACTACTAGTTATCATATCTTATATGGACAATTTGTTATACCACCGTACGTGATTTGCATCATGATTTACAAAAGAGACCGACCAGAAATGTTTTCAAAACTCTTCTATTCTATCCTCACTGAGCTTCCCCAGAGCTCACCGTTTTTCTCCCCCCCCCCCCCCCCCCCCAGTGCAGGTGCAGCTTAGCTTGAAATGGAAATAGACTTTGAATGTTTACATGCCCGAAGCCTCTTGCTGTCATAGTTGGTTCCAAGTTGTAAAAGTTAGAGTTTGTTGTATTAATTTGGGGAAGAAGGGTAGTTGTGTTGAAACCTCAGTTGTATAATAGCCGGGTAGTTATTAGATTTAGATGTTGTAACACCCTTTTGTACTTAAATTATTATATAAAGGCTTGTTATTAAGCAATTATGTATTTATTGTTCCTTTTAATAGAAAGTTATAATCTTGCAATGACAGTAAACGCAGACTTTGACCTAATCTTGAAAAGGGTTGGGTTGGGGTCCTTACACTAATGTCCCGCGACTAAGGTTGTCGTCCTTTTAACAGCTCACGGCGTACGATCCGTGACAGAAAAACAGAGCAAAAGAATAAAAGTTGTCGCAAACTGATGGAAACGTGATATTTTGGGCTCCAAAAATGAGCACAACGAGCAAGGTGGGTGTCCCCGTCGCAGAGCTCTCGGAGAGCTTTGCAATGGTGTGTTGTGTTCCGCGTAACTTCTTACGGATCAAAAGTTATGGGCACCGGAGCGACGGAGACCAGGTCACAAGCCCTACGCCCTCGGTTTGCGGGCCCAGCATTCATGTGAAGCGAAGTTGTCTTGCCCAATGTGCCATGAGATTCGATAAAGAAATGTGGTGGATAAAGTATCTTGGCAACCTTAATCGGAGCAAAGAAAATTGAAAAGGGGTGTGCAACCCGAAGACTTCCCAGGGGGTCACCCATCCTAGTACTACTCTCGCCCAAGCACGCTTAACTTCGGAGTTCTGATGGGATCCGGTGCATTAGTGTTGGTATGATCACACCCGTCTTGTTGAGGGCACAATTCCTTTATGTGTTAACGGTTCACAGTTACAGCCTAAAGAGATGGCCCATTCAGAAAGCCCAATGGGCTTAACGACAACCCATCCGCTTCAACAACGCAACATCCTCGCAAGACGTGATATCAACGCGTTGTAGGGCCCTTTAATGTCTCGTGAGTAAGGTTGTCGTCCTTTTAACAACTAACGACGTATGATCCGGGATGGAAAATCTGAGCAAAAGAAGAAAAGTTGCCGGAAACTGATGAAAATGTTAGAATTTGGGCTCCAAAAAGAAGCAAAGTGAGCAAGCTGGCTACCCCCGTCGTAGAGCTCCCGGAGAGCTTTGCAACGGTATGCTGTGCGACGCGTAACTCCTTACAGATAAAAATTTATGGTCACCTGAGCGACGGAGACCTGGTCGCAAGCCCTAACCGGAGCAAAAAAAATTGAAAAGGGGGGTGCAACACGAGGACTTCCCAGGGGGTCACCCATCCTAGTACTACTCTCGCCCAAGCACACTGAACTTCGGAGTTCTGATAGGATCAGGTGCATTTGTTCTGGTATGATTGCACCCGTCATGTTGAGGGCACAATTCCTTTGTGTTCACGGTTCACCGTCCCTGCCTAGAGAGATGGCCCATTCAGTAGGCCCAATGGGCTTAACGATAACCCATCCGCTTCAACAACGTAGCATCCTCGCAAGACAAGATATCGACGCATTGTAGGGCCCTCTAATGTCCCACGAGTAAGGTTTTCGTCATTTTAACAGCTCAAGACGTACGATCCGGGACGAAAAAATAGAGAAATATAAAAAAAGTTGCTGAAAACTGATGAAAATGTTAGATTTTGGGCACCAAAAATGGGTAGAGTGAGCAAGTTGGCTACCCCCGTTGTAGAGCTCTCGAAGAGCTTTGCAACGGTATGCTGTGCGCCACGTAACTTCTTACGGATCAAAAGTTATGGGCACCGAAGCGACGGAGACCTGGTCACAAACCCTACGCACTCGGTTTGCAGGCCCATCCTCCACGTGAAGCGAAGTTGTCTTGCCCAAAGTGCCGTGAGATTCGATAATAGAAATGTGGTGTATAAAGTATCTTGGCAACCCTTACCGGAGCAAAAAAAATTAAAAAGGGGGTTGCAACACGAGGACTTCCCAGGGGGTCACCCATCCAAGTACTACTCTCGCCCAAGCATGCTTAACTTCGGAGTTCTGATGGGATCCGGTGCATTAGTGCTGGTATGATCATACCCGTCACGTTGAGGGCACAATTCCTTTATGTGTTCACAGTTTCCAGCCCCAGCCTAGAGAGATGGCCCATTCAGAAGGCCCAATGGGCTTAACCACAAAACCTCTGCTTCAACAACACAGCATCCTCGCAAGACGTGATATCAACGCATTGTAGGGCCCTCTAATGTCCCACGAGAAAGGTTTTCATCCTTTTAATAGCTCACGACGTACGATCCGGGAAAGAAAAACAGAGCAATAATAGAAAAGTGGCCCGAAACTGATGTAAATGTTCGATTTTGGGCTCCAAAAAGGGCAAAGCAAGCTAGCTGGCAGCCCGCGTCATAGAGCTCTCGGAGACCTTTGCAACGGTATGCTGTGCGCCGTGTAACTCCTTACAGATCTAAAGTAATGGGCACCGGAGCGATGGAAACTTGGTCACAAGCCCTACGCCCTCGACTTGCGGGTCCAGCCTCCACGTGAAGCAAAGTCGTCTTGCCCAAGGTGCCGTGAGATTCGATAATAGAAATGTGGTGGATAAAGCATCTTGGCAACACTAGTAGGAGCAAAAAAAATAGAAAAGTGGGGTGCAACACGAGGACTTTTTAGGGGGTCACCCATTCTAATACTACTCTCGCCCAAGCACGCTTAACTTCGGAGTTCTGATGGGATCCGGAGCATTAGTGCTGGTATGATCGCACCCATCGTGTTGAGGGCATAATTCATTTATATGTTAACAGTTTACTGTCCCAGCCTAGAGAGATGGCCCATTCATAAGGCCCAATGGGCTTAACGACAACCCATCCGCTTCAACAACATAGCATCCTCGCAAGACGTGATATCGACGCGTTGTAGGGCCCTCTAATGTCCCACGAGAAAGGTTGTCATCCTTTTAATAGCTCACGACGTACGATCCGGGAAAGAAAAACAGAGCAAAAATAGAAAGGTGGCCCGAAACTGATGAAAACATTCGATTTTGGGCTCCAAAAAGGGCACAACGAGCAAGCTAGCAGCCCCAGTCATAGAGCTCTTGGAGACCTTTGCAATGGTATGCTGTGCACCGCGTAACTCCTTACAGATTAAAAGTAATGGGCACCGGAGCCACGGAGACCTGGTCACAAGCCCTACGCCTTCGGTTTGCTGGCCCACCCTCCAAGTGAAGTGAAGTTTTCTTGCCCAAGGTGCGGTGAGATTCGATAATAGAAATATGGTGGATAAAGTATATTGGCAACCCTAACCAGAGCAAAAAAAATTGAAATAGGGGGTGCAACACGTGGACATCCCTGGGGGTCACCCATCCTAGTACTACTCTCCCCCAAGCACGCTTAACTTCGGACTTCTGATGGGATCCAGTGCATTAGTGCTAGTATGATCGCACCCGTCATGTTGAGGGCACAATTCTTTTATGTGTTAACGGTTCACAGTCCTAGCCTAGAGAGATGGCCCATTCAGAAGCCCCAATGTGCTTAACGACAACCCATCTGCTTCAACAATGCAGCATCCTCGCAAGACGTGATATCAACGAGTTGTAGGGCCCTCTAATGTCCCGTGCGAAAGGTTGTCGTCCTTTTAACAGCTCACGACGTACGATCTGAGATCGAAAAACGGAGAAAAAATAGAAAAGTGGCCCGAAATTGATTAAACGTTCTATTTTGGGCTCCAAAAAGGGCACAGCGACCAAGCTAGCAGCCCCCGTCATAGAGCTTTCGGAGAGCTTTGCAACAGTATGCTGTGCGCTGCGTAACTCCTTACGCATCAAAAGTTATGGGCACCGGAGCGACGGAGACCTGGTCACAAGCCCTACGCCCTCGGTTTGCTGGCCCAGCCTCCACGTGAAGCGAAGTTGTCTTGCCCAAGGTGCCGTGGGATTCGATAATAGAAATGTGGAGGATAAAGTATCTTGGCAACCCTAACCGGAGCAAAAAAAATTGAAAAGGGTGGTGCAACACGAGATCTTGCGAGGGGGTTATCCCTCCTAGTACTACTCTCGCACAAGCACGCTTAACTTCGGAGTTCTGATAGGATCCGGTGCATTAGTGCTAGTATTATCGCACCCGTCATGTTGAGGGTACAATTCCTTTATGTGTTAATGGTTCACAGTCCCACCTAGAGAGATGGCCCATTCAGAAGGCCCAATGTGCTTAACAACAACCCATTTGCTTCAACAACACAGCATCCTCGCAAGACGTGATATCGACACGTTGTAGGGCCCTCTAATGTCTCATGAGAAAGGTTGTCATCCTTTTAACAGCTCACGACGTACGATCCGGGATGGAAAAACAGGGCAAAACAAGAAAAGTGGACAAAAACTGATGAAAATGTTAGATTTTGGGCCCCAAAAAGGGGCACAGCGAGCAAGCTGGATGCCCACGTCGTAGGGCTCTCTGAGAGCTTTGCCACGGTATGCTGTGCGCCACATAACTCCTTATGGATCAAAAGTTATGGGCACCAGAGCAACGGAGACCTAGTCACAGGCCCTACGCCCTCGGTTTGTTGGCCCAGCCTCGACGTGAAGCGAAGTTGTCTTGCCCAAGGTGCCGTGGGATTCGAAAATAGAAATGTGGTGGATAAAGTATCTTGGCTACCCTAACCAGAGCAAAAAAAATTGAAAAAGGGGGTGCAACACGTGGACTTCCTAGGGGGTCACCCATCCTAGTACTACTCTCGCCCAAGCACGCTTAACTTCGGAGTTCTGATTGGATCCGGTGCATTAGTGCTAGTATGATCGCACCCGTCATGTTGAGGGCACAATTCCTTTATGTGTTAATGGTTCACAGTCCCACCTTGAGAGATGGCCCATTCAGAAGGCCCAATGTGCTAAACGACAACCCATTCGCTTCAACAACGCAGCATCCTCGCAAGACGTGACATCGACGCATTGTAGGGCCCTCTAATGTCTCGTGAGAAAGGTTGTCGTCCTTTTAACAGCTCACGATGTATGATCCGAGATGGAAAAACAGAGCAAAATAGGAAAAGTGGACTGAAACTGATGAAAACATTAGATTTTGTGCCCCAAAAACGGGCACAGCGAGCAAGCTGGCTGCCCCCATAGTAGTGCTCTTGGAGAGCTTTGCAACGGTATGCTGTGCGCCGCGTAACTCCTTACGGATCAAAAGTTATGTGCACCGGAGCAACGGAGACCTGGTCACAAGCCCTACGCGCTCAGTTTGCCGACCCAGCCTCCACGTGAAGCGAAGTTGTCTTGCCCAAGGTACCGTGGGATTCGATAATAGAAATGTGGTGGATGAAGTATCTTGGCAACCCTAACCGAAGCAAAAAAAATTGAAAAGGGGGGGTGCAACATGAGGACTTCCCGGGGGGTCACCCATCCTAGTACTACTCTCGTCCAAGCACGCTTAACTTCAGAGTTGTAATGGGATCCGGTGCATTAGTGCTGTTATAATCGCACCCGTCATGTTGAGGGCACAATTCCTTTATGTGTTAACGGTTCACAGTCCCAGCCTAGAGAGATGGCGCATTCAGAAGGCCCAATGGGCTTAACGACAACCTATCTACTTCAACAACAGAGCATCCTCGCAAGACGTGATATAGACTCATTGTAGGGCCCTCTAATGTCTCTCGAGTAAGGTTGTCATCCTTTTAACAGCTCACAAACAACGATGCGGGATGGAGAAACAGAGCTAAATAGGAAAAGTGGCGCGAAACTAAAGAAAACTTTTGAGTTTGGGCTCCAAAAATAGGCACAACGAGCAAGCTGGGTGCCCCCGTCGTAGAGCTCTCGGAGAGCTTTGCAACGGTATACTGTGCGCCGCATAACTCCTTACGGATCAAAAGTTATAAGCACCGGAGCAAAGGATACCTGGTCACAGGCCCTATGCCCTCGGTTTGCTGGCCTAGCCTCCACGTGAAGCGAAGTTGTCTTGCCCAAGGTGCCGTGGGATTCGATAATAGAAATGTGGTGGATAAAGTATCTTGGCAACCCTAACTGGAGTAAAAAAAATTGAAAAGGGGGTTGCAACACGAGGACTTCCCACGGGGTCACCCATCCTGGTACTACTCTCGCCCAAATAAGCTTAACTTCGGAGTTCTAATGGGATCCGGTGCATTAGTTCTAGTATGATAGCACCCATCATGTTGAGGGGACAATTCCTTTATGTGTTACCGGTTCACAGTCCCAGCCTAGAGAGATGGCCCATTCAGAAGGCCCAATGTGCTTAATGATAACCCATCCATTTCAGCAACGCAGCATCCTCGCAAGACGTGATATCGACGAGTTGTAGGGCCCTCTAATGTCCCGTGCGAAAAGTTGTCATCCTTTTAACAACTCATGACATACGATCCGGGATGGAAAAATATAGCAAAAATAGAAAAGTGGCCCAAAACTGATGAAACGTTCGATTTTGGGCTCCAAAAAGGGAACAGCGAGCAAGCTGGCTGTCCCCGTCATAGAGCACTCTGAGAGCTTTGCAGCGGTGTGCTGTGCGCCGCGTAACTCCTTACGGATCAAAAGTTATGGGCACCGGAGCGACGGAGACCTGGTCACAAGCCCTACGCCCTCGGTTTGCTGGCCCAGCGTCCACGTGAAGCGAAGTTGTATTGCCTAAGGTGCTGTGGGATTCGATAATAGAAATGTGGTGGATAAAGTATCTTGGCAACCCTAACCGGAGCAAAAAAAATTGAAAAGAGGGGTGCAACACGAGGACTTCCGAGGGGCTCACCCATCCTAGGACTACTCTCGCGTAAGCACGCTTAACTTCGGAGTTCTGATGGGATCCGGTGCATTAGTGCTAGTATTATCACACCAGTCATGTTGTGGGCACAATTCCTTTATGTGTTAACAGTTCACAGACCCACCTAGAGAGATGGCCCATTCAGAAGGCCCAATGTGCTTAACGACAACCCATTCGCTTCAACAACGCAACATCCTCGCAAGACGTGATATCGACGCATTGTAGGGCCCTCTAATGTCTCGTGAGAAAGGTTGTCGTCCTTTTAACAGCTCACGACGTGTGATCCGGGATGGAAAAACAGAGCAAAATAAGAAAAGTTGACCGAAACTGATGAAAACGTTAGATTTTGGGCCCCAAAAAAGGGCAAAGCGAGCAAGCTGGCTGCCCCCGTCGTAGTGCTCTCGGAGAGCTTTACAACGGTATGCTGTGCGCCGCGTAACTCCTTACGGATCAAAAGTTATGGGCACCGGAGCAACGGAGACCTGGTCACAAGCCCTACGCCCTCGGTTTGCTAGCCCAGCCTCCACGTGAAGTGAAGTGTCTTGCCCAAGGTGCCGTGGGATTCGATAATAGAAATGTGGTGGATGAAGTACCTTGGCAACCCTAACCAGAGCAAAAAAAAATGAAAAGGGGGGTGCAACACGTGGACTTCCAAGGGGGTCACCCATCCTAGTACTACTCTCGCCCAAGCACGCTTAACTTCGGAGTTCTGATCGGATCCATTGCATTAGTACTAGTACGATCGCACCCGTCATGTTGAGGGCACAATTCCTTTATGTGTTAACGGTTCACAGTCCCACCTAGAGAGATGGCACATTCAGAAGGCCCAATGGGCTTAACGACAACCCATCTGCTTCAACAATGCAGCATCCTCGCAAGACGTGATATAGACTCATTGTAGGGCCCTCTAATGTCTCGTGAGAAAGGTTGTCGTCCTTTTAACAGCTCACGATGTACGATCCGAGATGGAAAAACAGAGCAAAATAAGAAAAGTGGACTGAAACTGATGAAAACGTTAGATTTTGAGCCCCAAAAACGGGCACAGCGAGCAAGCTGGCTGCCCCCGTCGTAGTGCTCTTGGAGAGCTTTGCAACGGTATGCTGTGCACCGCGTAACTCCTTACGGATCAAAAGTTATAGGCACCGGAGCGACGGAGACCTGGTCACAAGCCCTACGCCCTCGGTTTGCTGGCCCAGCCTCCACGTGAAGCGAAGTTGTCTTGCCCAAGGTCCCGTGGGATTCGAAAATAGAAATGTGGTGGATAAAGTATCTTGGCAACCCTAACCAGAGCAAAAAAAATTGAAAAGGGGTGTGCAACACGTGGACTTCCAAGGGGGCCACCCATCCTAGTACTACTCTCGCCCAAGCACGCTTAACTTCGGAGTTCTGATGGGATCCGGTGCATTAGTGCTAGTATGATCACACCCATCATGTTGAGGGCACAATTCCTTTATATGTTAACGGTTCACAGTCCCAACCGAGAGAGATAGCCCATTCAGAAGGCCCAATGGGCTTAACGACAACCCATCCGCTTCAACAACGTAGCGTCATCGGATGACGTGATATCAACGAGTTGTAGGGCCCTCTAATGTCCCGTGGGAAAGGTTGTCGTCCTTTTAACAACTCACGACGTACAATCCGGGATGGAAAAATAGAGCAAAAATAGAAAAGTGGCTCGAAACTGAAGCAAACGTTCGATTTTGGGCTCCAAAAAGGGCAAAGCGAGAATGCTCGCGGCCCCCGTCGTAGAGCTCTCGGAGTGCTCTGCAACGGTATGCTGCGCGCCGTGTTACTCCTTAAGGATCAAAAGTTATGGGCACCGAAGCGACAGAGACTTGGTCACAAGCCTTACGCCCTCGGTTTACTGGCCCAGCCTCCACGTGAATCGAAGTTGTCTTGCCCAAGGTGCTGTGGGATTCGATAATAGAAATGTGGTGGATAAAGTATCTTGGCAACCCTTACCGGAGCAAAAAAAATTGAAAAGAGGGGTGCAACACGAGGACTTCCCTAGGGGTCACCCATCCTAGTACTACTTTCGCCCAAACACGCTTAACTTCGGAGTTCTGATGGGATCCGGCGAATTAGTGCTGGTATGATCGCACCCGTCATCTTGAGGGCACAATTCCTTTATGTGTTCGTGGTTCACAGTCCCAGCCTTGAGGGATGGCCCATTCAGAAGGCCCAATGGGTAGAACGACAACCCATTCGCTTCAACAACGCAGCATCCTCGCTAAACAAGATATCGACGCATTGTAGGGCCCTCTAATGTCCAGCGAGTAAGTTTGTAGTCCTTTTAACAGCTCACGACGTACGATCCGGGACGGAAAAACTTAGCTAAATAAGAAAAGTGGCCCAAAACTGATGAAAATGTTCGATTTTGGGCTCCAAAAATGGGCACAAAGAGCAAGATGGCTGCCCTCGTCGTAGAGCTCTAGGAGAGCTTCGCAACGGTATGCTGTGCGCCACGTAACTCCTTACGGATCAAAAGTTATGGGCACCGGAGTGAAGGGGACCTGGTCACAAGCCCTACGCCCTCGGTTTGCTGGCCCAGCCTCCACGTGAATCGAAGATGTCTTGCCCAAGGTGCTGTGGGATTCGATAATAGAAATGTGGTGGATAAAGTTTCTTGGCAACCCTAACCGGAGCAAAAAAAATTGAAAATGGGGGTGCAACACAAGGACTTCCCATGGGGTCACCCATCCTAGTACTACTCTCGCCCAAGCACGCTTAACTTTGGAGTTATGATGGGATTCGGTACATTAGTGCTGGTATGATCGCACCCGTCATGTTGAGGGCACAATTCCTTTATGTCTTAACGGTTCACAGTCCCAGCCTAGAGAGATGGCTCATTCAGAAGGCCCAATGGTCTTAACAACAGCCGATCCGCTACAACAACGCAACATCCTCGCAAGACATGATATCACCGAATTGTAGGGCCCTCTAATGTCCCGCGAGTAAGGTTGTCGTCCTTTTAACATCTCACGACGTACGATCCGGGATGGAAAAACAGAGCAAAAATAGAAAAGTGCCCCGGAACTGATGAAAACATTCGATTTTGGGCTCCAAAAAGGGCACAGTGAGCAAGCTGGCTGCCCCCGACGTAGAGCTCTCAGAGACCTTTGCAACGGTATGTTGTGTGCCGCGTAACTCCTTATGGATCAAAAGTTATGGGCACCGGAGCGAAGGAGACCTGGTCACAAGCCCTACACCCTCGGTTTGCTGGCCCAGCCTCCACGTGAAGCGAAGTTGTCTTGCCCAAGGTGCCGTGGGATTAGATAATAGAAATGTGGTGGATGAAGTATCTTGGCAACCCTAACCGGAGCAAAAAAAATTGAAAAGGGGGGTGCAACATGAGGACTTCCCGGGGGGTCACCCATCCTAGTACTACTCTCGCCCAAGCACGCTTAAGTTCGGAGTTCTAATGGGATCCGGTGCATTAGTGTTGGTATAATCGAACCCGTCATGTTGAGGGAACAATTCCTTTATGTGTTAACGGTTCACAGTCCCAGCCTAGAGAGATGGCGCATTCAGAAGGCCCAATGGCCTTAACGACAACCTATCTACTTCAACAACACAGCATCCTCGTAAGACGTGATATAGACTCATTGTAGGGCCCTCTAATGTCTCTCGAGTAAGGTTGTCATCCTTTTAACAGCTCACGAACAACGATGCGGGATGGAAAAATAGAGCTAAATAGGAAAAGTGGCCCAAAACTAATGAAAACATTTGATTTTGGGCTCCAAAAACAGGCATAGCGAGCAAGCTGGCTGCCCCCGTCATAGAGCTCTCGGAGAGCTTTGCAACGGTATACAGTGCGCCGCATAACTCCTTACGGATCAAAAGTTACGAGCACCGGAGCGAAGGATACCTGGTCACAGGCACTGCCCCCTCGTTTTGCTGGCCTAGCCACCGCGTGAAGCGAAGTTGTCTTGCCCAGGGTGCCATGGGATTCGATAATAGAAATGTGGTGGATAAAGTATCTCGGCAACCCTAATAGGAGTAAAAAAATTTGAAAAAAGGGGTGCAACACGAGGACTTCCCAGAGGGTCACCCATCCTAGTACTGCTCTCGCCCAAACACGCTTAACTTCAGAGTTCTGATGGGATCCGGTGCATTAGTCCTGGTATGATCGCACCCGTCATGTTGAGGGTACAATTCATTTATGTGTTAACGGTTCACAGTCCCAACCTAGAGAGATGGCCCATTCAGAAGGCCCAATGGGCTTAACGACAACCCATTAGCTTCAACAACGCAGCATCCTCACAGAACGTGATATCGACGCATTGTCGGGCCCTCTAATGTCCCGCGAGCAAGGTTGTCGTCCTTTTAACAGCTCACGACGTACGATCCGTGACGGAATAATAGAGCAAAAATATAAAAGTGGTCCAAAACTGATGAAACGTTCTATTTTGGGCCCCAAAAAAGGAACATCGAGTAAGCTAGTTGTCCCCGTCGTAGAGCTCTCAGAGAGCTTTGCAACGGTATGCTGTGCGTCGTGTAACTCCTTACGGATCAAAAGTTATGGCCACCGGAGCTACGAAGACCTGGTCACAAGCCCTACGCCCTCGGTTTGCTGGGCCAGCCTCCACGTGAAGCGAAGTTGTCTTGCCCAAGGTGTCGTGGGATTCGATAATATAAATGTGGTGAATAAAGTATCTAGGCAACCCTAACCGGAGCAAAAAAAATTGAAAAGGGGGGTGCAACACGAGGACTTCCCAGGGGGTCACACATCCTAGTACAACTCTCACCCAAGCACGCTTAACTTCGGGGTTCTGATGGAATCCAGTGAATTAGTGCTGGAATGATCGAACCCGTCATATCTAGGGCACAATTCCTTTATTTGTTAACGGTTCACAGTCCAAGCGTAGATAGATGGCCCATTCAGAAGGCCCACTGGGCTTAACGACACCCCATCTGCTTCAACAACGTAGCATCCTCGTAAGACGTGATATCGACACGTTGTAGAGCCTTCTAAAGTCCTGCGAGAAAGGTTGTCGTCCTTTTAACAGCTCACGACGTACGATCCGGGACGGAAAAACAGAGCAAAAATAGAAAAGTGGCCCGAAACTAATGAAAACAATCGATTTTGGGCTCCAAAAAGGGCATAGCGTTCAAGCTAGTTGCCCCCGTAGTAGAGCTCTCGGAGAGCTTCGCAACGGTATGCTGTGCGCCACGAAACTCCTTATGGATCAAAAGTTATGGGCACGAGAGCGACGGAGACCTGGTCACAGGCCCTACGCCCTCGGTTTGCTGGCCCAGCCTCTACGTGAAGTGAAGTTGTCTAGCCCAAGGTGCCGAGGGATTCGATAATAGAAATGTGGTAGATAAAATATCTCGGCAACCCTAACCAGGGCAAAAAAAATTGAAAAAGGGGGTGCAACACGAGGACTGCCCAGGGGGTTACCCATCCTATTACTACTCTCGCGTAAGCACACTTAACTTCGGAGTTCTGATGGGATCCGTTGCATTAGTGGTGGCATGATCACACCCATCATGTTGAGGGCACAATTCCTTTATGTGTTAACGGTACACAGTCCCAGCCTAGAGAGATGGCTCATTCAGAAGGCCCAATGTGGTTAACGACAACCCATTTGCTTCAACAACGCTGCATCCTCGCAAGACGTGATATTAATGCATTGTAAGGACCTCTAATGTCCCACGATTAAGGTTGTCGTCGTTTTAACAGCTCACGACGTACGATGCGGGACGAAAAAACAGAGCTAAATAGGAAAAGTGGCCGGAAATTGATGAAAACGTCTGATTTTGGACGGCAAAAATATGCACAACGAGCAAGCTGGCTGCCCCCATTGTAGAGCTCTTGAATAGCCTTGCAACGGTATGCTGTGCGCCGCGTAACTTCTTACGGATCAAAAGTTATGGGCACCAGAGCGACGGATACCTAGTCACAAGCCCTACACCCTCGGCTTGCTGGCCCATCCTCCACGTGAAGCAAAGTTGTCTTGCCCAAGGTGTAGTGGGATTCGATAATAGAAATATGGTGCATAAAGTATCTTGGCAACCCTAACCGGAGCAAAAAAAATTGAAAAGGGGGGGTGCAACACAACTTCCCTGGGGGTCACCCATCCTAGTACAACTCTCGCCCAAGCACATTTAACTTCGGAGTTCTGATGGGATCCGGTGCATTAGTGCTGGTATGATCGCACCCGTCATGTTGAGGCAGAATTCCTTAATGTGTTAACGGTTCACAGTCCCAGCATAAAGAGATGGCCTATTCAGAAGGCCCAATGGGCTTAACGACAACCCATATGCTTCAACAACGCAGCATCCTTGCAAGATATGATATCGACGCATTGTAGGGCCTCTAATGTCCCGTGAGTAAGGTTGTCGTCCTTTTAACAGCTCATGACGTACGATCCGGGACATAAAAACAGAGCTAAATAATAAAAGTGGTCTGAAACTGATGAAAACGTTCAATTTTGGGCTCCAAAAATGGGAAAAGCAAGCAAGCTGGCTGCCCCCGTCGTAGAAGTCTCGGAGAGCTTTGTAACGGTATGCTAAGCGTCGCGTAACTCCTTACGGATCAAAAGTTATGGGCACCGGAGCGACCGAGACCTAGTCACAAGCCCTACACCCTCGGTTTGCTGGCCCAGCCTCCACGTGAAGCGAAGTTGTCTTGCCCAAGGTGCCGTGGGATTCGATAATAGAAATGTGGTGGATAAAGTATCTTGGCAAACCTAACCGGAGGCAAAAAAATTGAAAAGGGGGTGCAACACGAGGACTTCCTAGGTGGTCACCTATCCTAGTTCTACTCTCGCCCAAGCATGCTTAACTTCAGAGTTCTGATGGGATACGGTGAATGAGTGCTGGTAAGATCGCACCCGTCATGTTGATGGCACATTTCCTTTATGTGTTAACGGTTCACAGTCCCAGCGTAGAGAGATGGCCCTTTCAAAAGGCCCAATGGGCTTAACGACAACCCATCTGCTTCAACAACGCAGCATCGTCGCAAGACGTGATATCGACGCATTGTACGGCCCTCTAATGTCCCGCGAGAAAGGTTGTTGTTCTTTTAATAGCTCACGACGTACGATCCAGGATGGAAAAACAGAAGAAAAATAGAAAAGTGGCCCGAAACTGAAGAAAATGTTCGATTTTGGGCTCCAAAAAAGGCATAGCGAGCAAGCTAGCTGCCGCGTAGTAGAGCTCTCAGAGAGCTTTGCAACGGTATGCTGTGCGCTGCGTAACTCCTTACGGATCAAAGTTATGGGCACCGGAGCGAAGGAGACCTGGTCTTAAGCCCTACGCCTTCTGTTTCCTGGCCCAGCCTCCACGTGAAGCGAAGTTGTCTTGCCCAAGGTGCCGTGGGATTCGATAATAGAAATGTGGTGGATAAAGTATCTTGGCAACCTTAACCAGAGCAAAAAAAATTGAAAAGGGGGGTGCAACACGGATTTCCCAAGGGGTCACCCATGCTAGTACTACTCTCACCCAAGCACGCTTAACTTCAGAGTTCTGATGGGATCCCGTGCATTAGTACTGGTATGATCGGACCCGTCATGTTGAGGGCACAATTCCTTTATGTGTTAACGGTTCACAGTCCCAACCTAGAGAGATGGCCCATTCAAAAGGCCCAATGTGCTTAATGACAAATCTTCCGCTTCAACAACGTAGCATCCTCTCAAGACGTGGTATCGATGCGTTGTAGGGACCTCTAATGTCCCGCGAGAAAGGCTGTCGTCCATTTAACAACTCACGACGTACGATCCAGGATGGGAAAATAGAGCAAAAATAGAAAAGTGGCTCGAAACTGATGAAAATGTTCGATTTTGGGCCCCAAAAAGGGCACATGGAGCAAGCTTGCTGCCCCCGTCGTAGGGCTCTCGAAGAGCTTTGCAACGTTATGCTGTGCGCTGCGTAACTCCTTACGGATCAAAAGTTATGGGCACCGGAGCGACGAAGACCTGGTCACAAGCCCTACGCACTCAGTTTGCTGGCCCAGCCTCCACGTCAAGCGAAGTTGTCTTGCCCAAGGTGTTGTGGGATTCGATAATAGAAATGTGGTGGATGAAGTATATTGGCAACCCTAACCAGATCAAAAGAAATTGAAAAGCGGAGTGCAACTCGAGGACTTCCTAGGGGGTCACTTATCCTAGTACTACTCTCGCACAAGCACGCTTAACTTCGGAGTTCTTATGGGATCCAGTGCATTAGTGCTGGTATGATCGCACCCGTCATGTTGAGGCACAATTCCTTTATGTGTTAATGGTTCACAGTCCCAGCCTAGAGGGATGGCCCATTCAGAAGGCCCTATGGGGTTAACGACAACCCATCTGCTTCAACAAAGCAGCATCCTCACAAGACGTGATATCGACTCATTGTAGGGCCCTCTAATGTCCCACGAGTAAGGTTGTCTTCCTTTTAACAGCTCACGACATACGATCCGGGATGGAAAAACATAGCCAAAATAGAAAATTGGCCCGAAACTGATGAAAATGTTCGATTTTGGGCCCCAAAAAGGGCACATGGAGCAAGATGGCTGCCCCCGTCGTAGAGCTCTCGGAGAGCTTTGCAACGGTATGTTTTGCGTCGCGTAACTCCTTATGGATCAAAAGTTATGGGCACCGGAGCGACGGAGACCTGTCACAAGCCCTACGCCCTAGGTTTGCTGGCCCAGCCTCCACGTGAAGCGAAGTTGTCTTGCCCAAGGTGACGTGGGATTTGGTACTAGAAATGTGATGGATAAAGCATCTTGGCAAGCCTAACCGGGGCAAAAAAAATTGAAAAGGGTGGTGCAACACGAGGACTTCCCAGGGGGATACCCATCCTAGTACTACTCTCGCCCAAGCGCGCTTAACTTCAGAGTTCTGTTGGGATCCAGTGCATTAGTGCTGGTATGATCGCACCCGTCATGTTGAGGGCATAAATCCCTTATGTGTTGATGGTTCCCTATCCTAGCCGAGAGAGATAGCCCATTCAAAAGGCCTAATGGGCATAACGACAACCCGTCCGCTTCAACAACGTAGCATCCTCACAAGACGTGATATCGACGTGGTGCAGGGCGCTCTAATGTCCTGCGAGGAAGGTCCTCGTCCTTTTAACAGCTCACGATGTACGATCCGGGACGTATAAACAATGCAAAAATAGAAAAGTGGCCCGAAACTTATTAAAACGTTCGATTTTGAGCTCCAAAAAGGGCACAGCAAGCTAGCATGCTGCCCCCGTCGTAGAGCTCTCAGAGAGCTTTGCAACGGTATGTTGTGCGCCGTGTAACTCCTTACGGATCAAAAGTTATGGGCACCGGAGTGACGGAGACCGGGTCACAAGCCCTGCGCCCTCAGTTTGCTGGCCCAGCCTCCACGTGAAGCGAAGTTGACTTGCCCTAGGTTTCGTGGGATTCGATAATAGAAATGTGGTGGATGAAGTATCTTGGCAACCCTAACCAGAGCAAAAAAAATTGAAAAGGGAGGTGCAACTCGAGGGACTTCCCAGGGGGTCACCCATCCTAGTACTACTCTAACACAAGCACGCTTAACTTCGGAGTTCTTGTCACGCCCCAACCCGGCCTATAAAGGTTAGACTAGAGTGTGATCTAAACATTCAAGTCTTTCACATTCTTAATCATTGTAGGAGGTTTAACACTTAACGTTTTATTCTAGACTCCAAAATTTTCCGAAAATCCGGCAGCATAACGGCTGTAATTGGGCTCTTTGTTTTGACCTAAATTTTCTAACAGCCTCAAAATTTACCATCTCAAATTCAATTCCAGCTAAGATTACTATTATTCCATCAATTGAATTGCCTATTGGTTAATTTGACGTCTCGTTTGATTTATAACCTAGCATGATACTATGTCTCGTTTGTCCATTTATCCTCGTTTCAAAATATACCTGTTGATCTTACTTATTAGCGAGTAACTGTTGAGATTGGATAAGTTCATTTACCTATTCCTTAACTAAGCATCATAACCTGTGATAGATACTAGCGGTAGTAAAAGCAAAACGATCATAGTAGTGTCATGTCTAGTATCAGTCTACTTAAAATAAGTACAAACCAAAATTAGACCCCAAATTACAACGGGGGTCTTTTACATTAGCGACAACAACAACATAAGATAAATAGTCTTCAAGCAGCACAAGGTACACAAGTAGTCACGTTCAAGCAAAACAACAATAACAGGCAATCACTCCAGGGGTTCATCATTAGGTACATTATCCTTGGGATCCTTGGGTTCCTGTACCTGTTCTTCTTCACCTGAGATGATAAAAGAGGGTGAGTCCTTATGAACTCAGTTAGGGGGAACAAGAAATAAGTTTTGAAACTCATTTTCCAATTAAACTCATGAACATCCCTTTCTCAAACATGAATACAACAGAATTACAAGTACAGAAATACAAGTACAGAACAGGAATACCGGTCTTTCCTCCCCGAGGTTCTCTAGGAACCAAGCGGGAGTACTTATACACATAATAAAAAGGATACGGTGAGCTTTTGCTCTCAGATCAGTTCCAGGATCAGTTGTTGCGGCCGACTTCAAATCATCCCCCAAACATGCCAGGTGGGTGTACTCTGGATGTACCCCGAAATCCTATGACCCAACTCTCCGAGGAAGTCTAGCCCCCAAGCGAGAGAGGGAATGGGACCATGGTAGTCACGGGTACACCGGCAAGCCCGATGCCGCCCGGTGTGCGTGATCACTACCATGCCTACAGGAAAGGTTGCAACCTTGTATGCAATGCACATTCATGACAGGTAATATATCACAGTAGAAGGGCAACAAAGTAGGTTGCCTCCGGACAGTCATAAGATTGGACATTGACAGGCAAACAAGCAGGACACGATAAGACAAGAAATTTCACTTGAAAGGTATATAGAGTTATATGAAAATTAAACGGGCAGCCATGTAACACATGTAAAACAGGACATATAACTCATTAAGAAGCCCACGTAATCAAGTGATAAGATTATTCAACATGCAATGATATCAACATGGGTGCGGATGCAAGAAAAGCTTATTTGTCAACATGCAACGGTCAAGATCACTTTTGAAGTTATAAAACATTTACGGGCAGCCCACTAAGCTTATGATTCCAACACAATATCCAAATGATCAACACTTATTAAGACTACCTAGTCGTTAGGGCTTCCATTTCAAGTATATTCGTGCAATTTGAGCCTCAACCCAACTCAATGTCAATCTCAAACCATACATCATTTAATTCAACATCCTCAAACGGTCAAAACAGTCCACACCATATCCCAATACCACATTTCCATACAATTAGTACCACAAGAGAGGGTACAACAATTTCCCAAGCACGTAGCTAAATAAAACCTTCACTGCAATAGGCTGTATTCTCACAATCAATAGGATAATCAAACAATCTCCAAATTCAGTGAATAAGATGTCAAATTAAATCTCAAGAAGTTAAATAAAATCAGAAACAAACCTTGCATCAATTGGAGTTCAGAATCATTAGTTATAGCCGAAACAGTGAGGTAGCACAAAACTGTCCAGATTTGCACACTTTTCAGAAATTGACGTTTTTGAGGTTCTTAGAGTCAGTTTTAGCTTTGGTCCATTTCTGACAAAATTGTCCAGAACTGAAAAATCTAGCATCACACCAAATTTAATTCATTTTGGAAAAACTTTACTAAGTCAAATATGGTTCGTTCCACAAGGTTAGTGCATCTGCCAAAACCTGATTCATTTCTCCAGATTTCCAGATTTGGTCACATTTTAATGATTTGCCATTTTGAGGACTTTAGAGTCAAAATTAGCTTCGGCCTATTTCTGGGAAAAATTTTCAAAACTGTCCAAAATAGTCACCCACCAATTTTCAAGCATTTTCAACATCATTTGCTTAGCTAAACTTACCTCGAACAGACTGGTCAGAGATCTGTCATCCATTTCGACTTCACCTAGCTTCATTTTCAAGCCAAGATCTTGCCATGCATGGTTGTTTAAGCTTATGAACGACCATATAGCTCAAGTACAGAAGCAAATACAAACATTTATTAGCATGCATGTGAAATTTGAAGAGTTTTCAAAAGGTTTTAACCCTCACCTTAGCAATCAACCACAAAAATGCTCAAAACCTTTGTTGAAGCACAACTTTCTCCTTCTCCTTGCTTAGGCGACAACCCAACTAGCTTTTCTCTATTTTTCCTAGCTTAATGATCAATATCTTAGCACATGCATGAGGTTAAACCATGAAGAAAAGAAATGATTGTCAAGAAGTTTACCTAGGGCCGAAATGAAGCTTCAATGCACATGCAAGAGTGATTTTCGAACTCTAGCTTGTTTGCTTGAGTTGCTTGGATGATTTGCTTGCCTTGTTCGACTAAGGGATGATGAAGAGGAGCAAAAATGGTGAGAGCTCAGCCAAGGACCGAAATGGATGGAGGAAATGAGAGTGAGAGACAGATGTTGAGAGAAAATGAGTGAAAATGAAAAAAAAAAAGACAAAGCCTTGCATCTTGTTGAAGCATGCTCGGCCTTGGGCAGCCAAATTCTGATTTTTTTTGTCTTCAAAATGTTATTTTTTGAATGCTAGCATGGGCATGCAAGGGCTGGTCAGATATGGTGAGGATTTGAGGGAATTTGAGCAATTTTTTTAATGCCTTGTGCTAAGTGGTTGACTAAGCATGCACAATAACTTATGTTGTTCAAATTTTCTTGCTCAAAACATGATATGGCCGGCCAAACATGTGCATAATTCTGAATTTTGTCTTGGTTGAGTGTTATTTTAATGGTATCTTGAAAGTGCAAAAGGAATAATGAATAAAGAATAAGGAATGTTTTGTGTTTGGTGCATTTTTGTCTTCTAGTGAATGGAATTTGGATTATTATATTGTTGGTGGATTTTGTAGGATTGTTTAATAGCCTAGTGCTTCGTGGAAGATGCTTTCTTGATTAGCGTGAAGGCACGCTTTCCTAGGTCTAGGCACGCACTACGAGGTAGGACACGAACTACGAGACAAACGCACATTTTTGAAGTAAATGCACGCAATCCCAAACTAATGCACGTAATTCAATGCACGGTGCATAAAATGGGCTCGTTTCTTAAACCTAGGTCATGGCACGCAAATCTAGGTTAGGGTACACGAAGCTAGGTTTCGCACGTAAATCGGGGTCGGGCCTCACATCCTCCCCTCCTTAAAATAATTTCGTCCCGAAATTCAATATTACCTTGAAATAAAGCTGGATACTGTTGCTCCATCTGGTCTCGCCTTTCCCACGTTGCTTCTTCGACTCCATGATGATCCCACAGCACCTTCACCATAGGTATAGTTCTGTTGCGCAACTCCCGATCCTGCTGGTCTAGGATCCGAATGGGCTTTTCCTCATAGGACAAGTTCTCCCGAAGCTGCAACGGCTCTGGCTCCAAGATGTGCGACGGGTCAGGATGATACTTCCGCAGCATCGAAACATGAAAGACACCGTGAATATTGGAGAGATTCTGGGGTAGCGCTAGGCGATACGCCAACTTGCCAACCGTCTCAACTATCTCAGATAGTCCTACAAATCTCGGGCTCAGCTTTCCACCTTTTCCATGTCTAAGTAGTCCCCTCCGGGGTTATATCTTTAAGAACACCTTGTTGCTGACCTCAAACTCTAGGCTCCGTCTTCGGCGGTCTGCATAACTCTTCTGCCTGCTTTGGGCGGTAAGCATCCGTTTCCGGATGAGGTGGATGTTATCAATAGTCTTCATCAGTTCAGGTAAAAGGGTCGGGTCAAAAGTCTTCGTCTCACCTACTTCAGCCCAATAGACTGGGGATCGACACTTACGTCCATACAGCGCCTCAAAAGGGGCCATCCCGATCGTGGCCTGATAACTATTGTTGTAGGCGAACTCCACTAGAGATAGATATTTCTCCTAACCTTTCCCCAAGTCCAACACACATGCCCTCAGCATATCCTCCAAAATCTGAATGGTTCTCTCCGATTGACCGTCCGTCTGAGGGTGATAAGCCGTGCTAAAACTCAATTTCGTCCCCAAAGCTTCTTGCAATCTCTTCCAAAATCGGGAAGTAAAACGAGGATCCCTATCCGACACAATACTCACAGGCATCCCGTGCAGTCTTACAATCTCCGCCACATACATATCTCCCAATTTCTCAGGACTATCCTTCTTGTTCATCGGTAAGAAGTGCGCCGACTTAGTCAATCTATCCACTATAACCCAAACGGCGTCATGACTCTTTCGTGATCTAGGCAGGTCCATAACAAAATCCATAGTGATATGTTTCCATTTCCATTGAGGAATCTCCAACGGCTGAAGTAAACCTGCGGGTCGTTGATGTTCTGCTTTGACTCTCTGGCAGGTCAAACACCGAGCTACAAACTCCGCAATTTCTCTTTTCATGTTATTCCACCAATAGTGTTGCTTCAAATCCCGATACATCTTTGTTCTGCTGGGGTGAATAGTATATCTTGAATTATGTACTTCCTCAAGAATCTTCTTTTTCAGCTCTGGCTCACTGGGAACACAAATCCGGTTCCTAAACCTCCAAACACCATCATCATGAAACTTGAAATCTGCGTTACTTTCCTTAATCTTCTGAAATTGTTGGTCCTTCTGTTGAGCCTCTCGTAACTCAGACAATAACGTCGATTGAACTTGGGTAGTGGCAAAAACTAACCATTTTTGAGTCGATTGTGGTTTCCACAGAAATACTTCCTCCAACAACTCCTGTACCTTGACTTCCAGTTTTGCCATGCTTGCCTTTCTGCTTAAGGCATCTGCAACTACATTCGCCTTACCGGGCACATAATTAATTGTGCAGTTATAATCATCCAAAAGCTCAATCCACCGCCTTTGCCTCATATTCAACTCCTTTTGAGAGAACAAGTATTTCAAACTCTTATGATCAGTAAATACCTCAAACTTTTTACCCCACAGATAATGCCTCCATTTCTTGAGTGCAAACACAATAGCCGCTAACTCCAAATCATGTGTCGGGTAATTCATCTCATACAGCTTGGGGTTCCTAGAAGCATATGCAATCACTCTTCCATTTTGCATCAATACACATCCCAATCCTTCTTTCGAAGCATCACTATAGATTATGAAACCTTGATTCCCTTCAGGCAATGCAAGAACTGGTGCAGTAGTCAATCTTTTCTTCAACTCTTGGAAGCTGTTCTCACACTTATCATCCCACACGAACTTGGTTTTCTTTTGAGTGAGCTTTGTAAGCGGTCCCGTAATCTTAGAGAAATCCTTCACGAACCTCTGATAATAGCCAGCTAGACCAAGAAAACTCTGAACCTCCGTAACATTTTCTGGCTTCTTCCAAGACATCACTGCATCGATCTTTGCTGGATCTACCGCTATTCCCTCTTGGGATATGATATGCCCCAAAAATGCAATCTGCTGCAGCCAAAATTCGCACTTGCTAAACTTTGCATACAATTGGTGCTCTCGAAGTTTCTGCAGTACCAACCGCAGATGTTGCTCATGCTCCGCCTCTGATTTCGAGTATACCAAAATATCATCAATGAAGATCACCATAAATTGGTCCAAGTAGGGTTGAAACACCCTATGTATCAAATCCATAAAAGCTACAGGGGCATTAGTTAGTCCAAAAGGCATCATTACATATTCATAATGCCCATATCTCGTCCTGAAAGCCGTTTTAGGCACATCTTCCTTCTTGATCCGCAACTAATAATACCTTTGTCTCAAGTCGAGTTTCGAATACACTTTGGCTCCTTGCAGTTGATCAAATAACTCATCAATCAAGGGAAGTGGGTATTTATTCTTGACAGTCACTTGGTTCAAACCTCGATAGTCAATGCATAGTCTCAACGTTCCGTCTTTCTTCTTAACAAATAGTACTGGCGCACCCCACGGTGAAGAGCTCGGTTGTACAAATCCCTTCTTTAGCAACCCTTGCAATTGGTCCTTTAATTCTTGTAGCTCGGCCGATGCCATACGATAGGGAGCCTTAGATATCGGCTGGGCGCCAGGCAGTAACTCTATAACAAACTCGATCTCTCGATTTGGGGGTAAACCGGGTAATTCTTCTAGGAACACATCTGCATAGTCTTTGATCACAGGCATCTCCTCCAATTTAGCTTTGTACGATGGCTTGTTGATAAGGTAAGCCAAGTATCCGTTGCACCCTTTCCTCAAGGACTTCACTGCTTTTGTAGATGAAATGATGGAACTCTCGGTGAAATCTCTTCGACCCAAAATCTCCAGTATCGGTTGATCAGGTACCCAAAATGTTATAATCTTTGCCCGGCAATCCAGTTGGACATGATGTTTTGCCAGCCAGTCCATCCCTAAAATGACCTCATAGTCTCGAAAAGGTAATACAATAAGATTGGCTGAGAATTCCCTATCCTTAATTTGGATTTTACATGTTTTACAAGATGAACTAGTTACAAGTTTAGAACCCATTGGGGTACCAACTTCTACTTCATATGGCAAACATACAACTTTCAATTTTACACGTTCCATACATAAGGGAGTAATAAGTGAATGAGTAGCACCCGGATCAATTAACGCCTTAACAGGTTGATTTAGTATGAAGAATGTACCTTCAACAACAGCGGTCTCATCTGGAATCTCCTCGCACTCAATAGCATAGGCTCGAGCATGGACCCTAGGAACTGGAGTCTTGCCTCTACCAGCTGGTTTACCCTGATTCTGCCCTGCCTGACGTTTAGGGCAATCCTTGATCTGGTGCTGATCACTGCCGTACCTCATACATCGTCCCAACTTCCTCCAACACTGGGCCTCGGTATGCCACTTCCTGTCACAATATGAACAGCTGACGGACTGAGTAGCAGGTGAACTACCTGTGGATCCGCGGGCGGAAGAGGCTGATGGCGCTTTCGTCGGGCCACGGTTATTCCTTGACCTGCACTGGCTCTGGCCCTGGTTACGACCCTGACTCTGGAATTTCCTCTGCTGACCTAGAGGCTGGTATGGTTTCTTGTTTGGTTGACTCGAACCAGCTCCATCTAGTTTCCTCTTCTCAACTCGAGAGGCAGCAGAATAAGTATCGAAGTCATGAGAAGCTAACTGGTCCTGAATCTTTGGCCTCAAACCAACAGTAAATTTTCACATTTTTGCCTCCGGAGTACAAACCATATATTGAGCATAACGGGACAGTCGATCAAAACGTGCCTCGTACTGGGCCACCGTCATATTACCCTGGGTCAAGTGCATAAACTCCTCGATCCACCTCTGCCTAGAAACTGCATGTACATATTTTTCCTTAAATGCCTTAACAAAATTACTCCACAGGCGAGGTGTCTGATCAGTCTCCCATAGTGCATCTACAGTGTGCCACCAATGCTCGGCATCCCCGTGCGACAGAAATACAACAAACTCCACTTTCTCTTCATCTGTATAATCAAGCGGCCTGAAAATCTTCTCGATCTCGGACAACCAAGCCTCTGCTTTCTCATCATCAGCTTCCCCGTAGAATTTAGACGGGCGAAAGTAAAGGAATTCCTTCATTCTGCTATGTCTCCCATGGTTACCCTCATTCCTGTTGTTGATGTTGTTATTGGCTTCACGAGCATCCTCACGCTCCATCACACGTGATACCGCATCCATGGCATTTGCCATCATATTAAACATAGCTATACCGGGATTAGTCTGATAGGCATCCCCAGTCTCTTGAGGTTCACCGCTCCTATTAGTAGTACGGGTACTAGGGCCAGCCATCTATAGGCACAATTTATTGAAAATACGACAATTAAGAATCTAATGCATAAGATATTCAACATACTATAGGTACAATTCTAAAAACATTTAACGCACGTAAGTCACTTAAGCACATAGAACATAGAAGGCACATTTAACACAATAACAACACATAAACCAGTCATCCTAATTATCTTAGGGCTCTACCTACAGTCCGAGAGTTAAACCCGGCTTAAGCAATCTAAGCTCTGATACCATTCTTCTAAGGTGTCACGCCCCAACCCGGCCTATAAAGATTAGACTAGAGTGTGATCTAAACATTCAAGTCCTTACACATTCTTAATCATTCTAGGAGGTTTAACACTTAACGTTTTATTCTAGACTCCAAAATTTTCCAGAAATCTGGCAGCATAACGGCTGTAATTGGGCTCTTTGTTTTGACCTAAAATTTCTAACAGCCTCAAAATTTACCATCTCAAATTCAATTCCAGCTAAGATTACTATTATTCCATCAATTGAATTGCCTATTGGTCAATTCGTCGTCCCGCTTGTTTTATATACTAGCATGTTACTATGTCTCTTTTCTCCTTTTATCCTCGTCTCAAAATATACCTGTTGATCTTAGCTTATTAGCGAGTACCTGTTGAGATTGGATAAGTTCATTTACCTATTCCTTAACTAAGCAACATAACCTGTGATAGATACTAGCGGTAGTAAAAGCAAAATGATCATAGTAGTGTCATGTCTAGTATCAGTCTACTTAAAATAAGTACAAACCAAAATTAGACCCCAAATTACAACGGGGGTCTTTTACATTAGCGACAACAACAACATAAGATAAATAGTCTTCAAGCAGCACAAGGTACACAAGTAGTCACGTTCAAGCAAAACAACAATAACAGGCAATCACTCCAGGGGTTCATCATTAGGTACATTATCCTTGGGTTCCTGTACCTATTCTTCTTCACCTGAGATGATAAAAGAGGGTGAGTCCTTATGAACTCAGTGAGGGGGACCGAGAAATAAGTTTTGAAACTCATTTTTCGGTTAAACTCATGAAAATCCCTTTCTCAAACATGAATACAACATAATTACAAGTACAGAAAAACAAGTACAGAACAGGAAGACTGGTCTTTCCTCCCTCATGTTCTCTAGGTACCAAGCGGGAATACTTATAGACATAATAAAAAGGATACGGTGAGCTTTTGCTCTCAGATCAGTTCCAGGATCAGTTGTTGCGGCCGACTTCAAATCATCCCCTAAACACGCCAGGTGGGTATACTCCGGATGTACCCCGAAATCCTACGACCCAACTCTCTGAGAAAGTCTAGCCCCCAAGCGAGAGAGGGAATGGGACCATGGTAGTCACGGGTGCACCGGCAAGCCCGATGCCGCCCGGTGTGCGTGATCGCTACCATGCCAACAGGAAAGGTTGCAACCTTGTATGCAATGCACATTCATGACAGGTAATATATCGTAGTAGGAGGGCAACAAAGTAGGTTGCCTCCGGACAGTCATAAGATTGGACATTGACAGGCAAACAAGCAGGACACGATAAGACAAGAAATTTCACTTGAAAGGCATATAGAGTTATATGAAAATTAAACGGGCAGCCATGTAACACATGTAAAACAGGACATATAACTCATTAAGAAGCCCACGTAATCAAGTGATAAGATTAGTCAACATGCAATGATATCAACATGGGGGCGGATGCAAGAAAAGCTGATTTGTCAACATGCAACGGTCAAGATCACTTTTGAAGTTATAAAACATTTACGGGCAGCCCACTAACCTTATGATTCCAACACAATATCCAAATGATCAACACTTATTCAGACTACCTAGTCGTTAGGGCTTCCATTTCAAGTATATTCGTGCAATTTGAGCCTCAACCCAACTCAATGTCAATCTCAAACCATACATCATTTAATTCAACATCCTCAAACATTCAAAACAGTCCACACCACATCCCAATACCACATTTCCATACAATTAGTACCACAAGAGAGGTTACAACAATTTCCCAAGCATGTAGCTAAATAAAACCTTCACTGCAATAGGCTATTTTCTCACAATCAATAGAATAACCAAAAAATCTCCAAATTCAGTGAATAAGATTTCAAATTAAAGCTTAAGAAGTTAACTAAAATCAGAAACAAACCTTTCATCAATTGGAGTTCAGAATCATTAGTTATAGCCGAAACAGTGAGGTAGCAAAAAACTGTACAGATTTGCACCCTTTTCAGAAATCGACGTTTTTGAGGTTCTTAGAGTCAGTTTTAGCTTTGGTCCATATCTGACAAAATTGTCCAGAACTGAAAAATATAGCAGCACACCAAATTTCATGCATTTTGGAAAAACTTTACGAAGTCAAATATGGTTCGTTCCACAAGGTCAGTGCATCTGCCAAAACCTGATTCATTTCTCCAAATTTCCAGATTTGGTCACATTTTAATGATTTGCCATTTTGAGGGCTTTATACTCAAAATTAGCTTCGGCCTATTTCTGGGAAAAATGTTCAAAACTGTCCAAAATAGTCACCTACCAATTTTAAAGCATTTTCAACATCATTTCCTTAGCTAAACTTACCTCGAACAGACTGGTCAGAGAGCTGTCATCCATTTCGACTTCACCTAGCTTCGTTTTCAAGCCAAGATCTTTCCATGCATGGTTGTCTAAGCTTATGAACGACCATATAGCTCAAGTACAGAAGAAAATACACACATTTATGAGCATGCATGTGAAATTTGAAGAGTTTTCAAAAGGTTTTAACCCTCACCTTAGCAATCAACCACAAAAATGCTCAAAACCTTTGTTGAAGCACAACTTTCTCCTTCTCCTTGCTTAGGCGAAAACCCAACTAGCTTTTCTCTATTTTTCCTAGCTTAATGATCAATCTCTTAGCACATGCATGAGGTTAAACCATGAAGAAAAGAAGTGGTCGTCAAGAAGTTTACCTAGGGCCGAAATGAAGCTTCAATGCACATGCAAGAGTGATTTTCGAACTCTAGCTTGTTTGCTTGAGTTGCTTGGAAGATTTGTTTGCCTTGTTTGGCTAAGGGATGATGAAGAGGAGCAAAGATGGTGAGAGCTCAGCCAAGGACCGAAATGGAGAGTGGAAATGAGAGTGAGAGAGATATGTTGAGCGAAAATAAGTGAAAATGAAAAAAAGACAAAGCCTTGCAACTTGTTGAAGCATGCTCGGCCTTGGGCAGCCAAATTCTGATTTTTTTTGTCTTCAAAATGTTATTTTTTGAATGCTAGCATGGGCATGCAAGGGCTGGTCGGATATGGTGAGGATTTGAGGGGATTTGAGCAATTTTTTTAATGCCTTGTGCTAAGTGGTTGACTAAGCATGCACAATAACTTATGTTGTTCAAATTTTCTTGCTCAAAACATGATATGGCCAGCCAAACATGTGCATAATTCTGAATTTTGTCTTGGTTGAGTGTTATTTTAATGGTATCTTGAAAGTGCAAAAGGAATAATGAATAAAGAATAAGGAATGTTTTGTGTTTGGTGCATTTTTGTCTTCTAGTGAATGGAATTTGGATTATTATATTGTTATTGGATTTTGTAGGATTGTTTAATAGCCTAGTGCTTCGTGGAAGATGCTTTCTTGATTAGCGTGAAGGCACGCTTTCCTAGGTCTAGGCACACACTATGAGGTAGGACACGAACTACAAGACGAACGTACGTTTTTGAAGTAAATGCACGCAATCCCAAACTAATGCACGTAATTCAATGCACGGCACATAAAATGGGCTCATTTCTTAAACCTAGGTCATGGCACGCAAATCTAGGTTAGGGCACACAAAGCTAGGTTTTGTACGAAATCGGGGTCGGGCCTCACAGTGCTGATGGGATCCGGTGCATTAGTGCTGGTATGATCGCACCCGTCAAGTTGCTGCACCATTCCTTCATCTGTTAATGGTTCACAGTCCCAGCCGAGAGAGATGGCCCATTCAGAATGCCTAATGGGCTTACCGACAACCCATCTGCTTCAACAATGCAGCATCCTTGCATGACCTGATATCGACGCATTGTAGGGCCCTCTAATGTCCCGCGAGTAAGGCTGTCTTCCTTTTAATAGCTCACGACGTACGATCCGGGACGGAAAAATAGAACAAAAATAGAAAAGTGGCCCGAAACTGATGAAAATGTTAGATTTTGGACTCCAAAAAGGGCACATGGAGTAAGATGGATGCCCCCGTCGTAGAGCTCTCGGAGAGCTTTGGAACGGTATGCTATGTGCCGCGTAACTCCTTACGAATCAAAAGTTATAGGCACCGGAGTGAAGGAGACCTGCTCACAAGCCCTACGCCCTCGGTTTGCTGGCCCAGCCTTCACGTGAAGCGAAGTTGTCTTGCCCAAGGTGACATGGGATTCAATAATAGAAATGTGGTGGATAAAGTATCTTGGCTACCCTGACCGGAGCAAAAAAAATTGAAAAGGGGGGTGCAACACGAGGACTTCCCAGGGGCTCACCCATCCTAGTACAACTCTCGCCCATGCACGCTCAACTTCAGAGTTCTGATGGGATCCGGTGCATTAGTGCTGGTATGATCGCACCCATCATGTTGAGGGCACAATTCCTTTATGTGTTAACAGTTCACAGTCCTAGCCTAGAGAGATGGCCCATTCAAAAGCCCCAATGTGCTTAACGACAAACCATCTGCTTCAACAACGCAGCATCCTGGCAAGACGCGATATCGACGCGTTGTAGGGCCCTCTAATGTCCCGCGAGAATGGTTGTCATCCTTTTAACTACTCACGACGTACGATCCGGGATGAAAAAATAGAGGAAAAATAGAAAAGTGCCCGAAACTGAAGAAAACGTTCGATTTTGGGCTACAAAAAAAGCACAGCTAGCAAGCTAGCTGCCCCCGTCGTAGAGCTCTCGGAGAGCTTTGCAATGGTATGTTGTACTACTCTCACCCAAGCACACTTAACTTCAGAGTTCTGATGGGATCCGGTGCATTAGTGCTGGTATGATCGCACCCATCATGTTTAGGAACAATTCCATTATGTGTTAACGGTTCACAGTCCCAGCCTAGAGAGATGGATCATTCAGAAGGCCCAATGGGCAAAATGACAACCCATCCGCTTCAACAACGCAGCATCCTCGCAAGACGTGATATCGATGGTTTGTAGGGTCCTCTAATGTCCCACGAGTAAGGTTTTCATCCATTTAACAGCTCACGACGTATGATCCAAAATGAAAAAACAGAGCTAAATAAGAAAAGTTGCCAAAAACTGATGAAAATGTTCGATTTTGGGCTCCAAAAATGGGCAACGCGAGCAAGCTGGATGCCCCTGTCGTAGAGCTCTCGGAGAGCTTTGCAACGGTATGCTGTGCGCCACGTAACTTCTTACGGATCAAAAGTTATGGGCACCGGAGCGAAGGAGACCTGGTCACTAGCCCTACGCCCTCGGTATGGTGGCCCAGCCTCCACGTGAAGCGAAGTTGTCTTGCCCAAGGTGGCGTAGGATTCGATAATAGAAATGTGATGGATAAAGTATCTTGGCAAACCTAACCGGAGCAAAAAAAAATTGAAAAAGGGGGTGCAACCCGAGGACTTCCCAGGGGGCCACCCATCCTAGTACTACTCTTGCCCAAACACCCTTAACTTCGGAGTTTTGATGGGATCCGGTACATTAGTGCTGGTATGATCGCACCCGTCATGTTGTGGGCACAATTCCTTTATGTGTTAACGGTTCACAGTCCCAGCCTAGAGAGATGGATCATTCAGAAGGCCCAATGGGCTTAACGGCAACCCATCTGCTTTAACAACGCAGCATCCTCGCAAGACGTGATATCGACGCGTTGTAGGGCCCTCTAATGTCCCGCGAGTAAGGTTGTCATCCTTTTAACAGCTCACGATGTACGATCCGGGACAAAAAAAAGAACTAAATAAGAAAAGTGGCCCCAAACTGATGAAAAAGTTCAATTTTGGGCACCCAAAACGAGCAAAGCGAGTAAGCTGGATGCCTCTGTCGTAGAGCTCTCGGAGAGTTTTGCAACGGTATGCTGTGCGCCGCGTAACTCTTTACGGATCAAAAGTTATGGGCACCGGAGCGACGGAGACCTAGTCACAAGCCCTACGCCCTCGGTCTTGCCCAAGGTGCCGTGGGATTTGATAATATAAATGTGGTGAATAAAGTATCTTGGCAACCCTAACCGAAGCAAAAAAAATTTAAAAGGGGGGTGCAACACGAGGACTTCCCAGGAGGTCACCCATCCTAGTACTACTCTTGCCCAAGCACGCTTAACTTCAGAGTTCTGATGGGATCCGATGCATTAGTGCTGGTATGAGCGCACCCGTCATGTTGAGGCAAAATATCTTTTTGTGTTAACGGTTCATAGTCCCAGCATAAAGAGATGGCCCATTTAGAAGGCCCAATGGGCTTAACGATAACCCATCTGCTTCAACAACGCAGCATCCTCCCAAGATATGATATCGACGCATTGTAGGGCCTCTAATGTCCCGCGAGTAAGGTTGTCGTCATTTTAACATCTCACGACGTACGATCTGAGATAGAAAAACAGAGCTAAATAATAAAAATGGTTTGAAACTGATGAAAACGTTCAATTTTGGGCTCCAAAAACAGGCACAGCAAGCAAGCTGGCTGCCCCGGTCGTAGAACTCTCGGAGAGCTTTGCAACGGTATGCTGAGCGTCGCCTAACTCCTTAGGGATCAAAAGTTATGGGCACCGTAGCGACCGAGACCTGGTCACAAGCCCTACGCCCTCGGTTTGCTGGCCCAGCCTCCACGTGAAGAGAAGTTGTCTTGCCCAAGGTGCCATGGGATTCGATAATAGAAATGTGGTGGATAAAGTATCTTGGAAAACCTAACCGGAGCCAAAAAAATTGAAAAGGGGGGTGCAACACGAGGACTTCCCAGGCGGTCACCTATCCTAGTTCTACTCTCTCCTAAGCACGCTTAACTTTAGAGTTTTGATGGGATACGGTGAATAAGTGCTAGTATGATCGCACCTGTCATGTTGAGGGCACAATTCCTTTATGTGTTAACGTTTCACAGTCCCAGCGTAGAGAGATGGCCCATTCAAAAGGCCTAATGGGCTTAACATCAACCTATCTGCTTTAACAACGCAGTATCGTCGCAAGACGTGACATCGACGCATTGTAGGGCCCTCTAATGTCCCGCGAGAAAGGTTGTCGTTCTTTTAATAGCTCACGACGTACGATCCAGGACGGAAAAACATAACAAAAATAGAAAAGTGGCCCGAAACTGAAGAAAATGTTTCATTTTGGGCACCAAAAAAGGCACAGCGAGCAAGCTAGCTGCCGCGTAGTAGTGCTCTTGAAGGGCTTTGCAACGGTATGCTGTGCGCTGCGTAACTCCTTACGGATCAAAATTTATGGGCACCGGAGCGAAGGAGACCTGGTCTTAAGCCCTACGCCTTTTGTTTGCTGGCCCAGCCAACACGTGAAGCGAAGTTGTCTTGCCCAAGGTGCCGTGGTATTCGATAATAGAAATGTGGTGGATAAAGTATCTTGGCGACCCTAACAGGAGCAAAAAAAATTGAAAAGGGGGGTGCAACCCGAGGACTTCCCAGGGGGTCACCCATCTTAGTACTACTCTCACCCAAGCACGCTTAACTTCAGAGTTCTGATAGGATCCGGTGCATTTGTTCTGATATGATCGCACCCGTCATGTTGAGGGCACAATTCGTTTATGTATTAACGGTTCACAGTCCCAACCTAGAGAGATGGCCTATTCAAAAGGCCCAATTTGCTTAACGACAACTCTTCCGCTTCAACAACGCAGCATCCTCGCAAGTCGTGGTATCGATGAATTGTAGGGCCCTGTAATGTCCCACGAGAAAGGTTGTCGTCCTTTTAACAACTCACGACGTACGATCCGGGACGGGGAAATAGAGCAAAAATAGAAAAGTGGCCCGAAATTGATGGAAACGGTCGATTTTGGGCTTCAAAGAGGGCACAGCGCGCAAGCATTCTGCCCCCGTCGTAGGGCTGTCGGAGAGCTTTGTAACGGTATGTTGTGCGCCGCATAACTCCTTACGGATCAAAAGTTATGGGCACCGGAGCGACCGAGACCTGGTCACAAGCCCTACACCCTCGGTTTGCTGGCCCAATCTCCACGTCAAGCGAAGTTGTGTTGCCCAAGGTGCCGTGGGATTCGATACTAGAAATGTGGTGGATAATGTATCTTGGCAACCCTAACCGGAGCAAAAAAAATTGAAAATGGGGGTGCAACACGAGGACTTCCCAGGGGGTCACCCATCCTAGTACTACTCTCGCCCAAGCACGCTTAACTTCGGAGTTCTGATGGGATCCGGTGCATTAGTGCTGGTATGATCGAACCCGTCATGTTGAGGGCACAATTCCTTTATGTGTTAACGGTTCACAGTCCCAGCTTAAAGGGATGGCCCATTCAGAAGGCCCAATGGGCTTAACGACAACCCATCCGCTTCAACAATGCAGCATCCTCCCAAGACGTGATATCGACACGTTGTAGGGCCCTCTAATGCCCTGCGAGTAAGGTTGTCATCCTTTTAACAGCTCACGACGTACGATCTGGGATGGAAAAACAGAGCAAAAATAGAAAAGTGGCCCGAAACTGTTGAAAACGTTTGATTTTGGGCTCTAAAAAGGGCAAAGCGAGCAGGCTAGCTACCCCCGTCGTAGAGCTCTCGGAGAGCTTTGCAACGGTATGCTGTGCGTCGCATAACTCCTTACGGATCAAAAGTTATGGGCACCGGTGCGACGGAGACCTGGTCACATGCCCTACGCCCTCGGTTTACTGACCCAGCCTCCACGTGAAGCGAAGTTGTCTTGCCCAAGGTGCTGTTCGATTCGATAATAGAAATCTGGGGGATAAAGTATATTGGCAGCCCTAATCGGAGCAAAAACAATTGAAAAGGGGGGTGCAACACGAGGACTTCACAGGGGGTCACCCATCCTAGTACTACTCTCACCCAAGCACGCTTGACTTCGGTGTTCTGATGGGATCCGGTGCATTGGTGCTGGTATGATCACACCCGTCATGTTGAGGGCACAATCACTTTATGTGTTAACGGTTCACAGTCCCAGCCTAGAGATATGGCTCATTCAGAAAGCCCAATGGGCTTAACGACAACCCATTTGCTTCAAAAATGCAGCATCCTCGCAAGACGTGATATTAATGCGTTGTCGGGCCCTCTAATGTCCCGCGAGTAAGGTTGTCGTCCTTTTAATAGCTCCCGACGTATGTTCCAGGCCGGACAAAATAGAGCTAAACAAGAAAAGTGGCACGAAACTGATGAAAACAATCGATTTTGGGCTCCAAAAAGGGGCAAAGCCAGAAAGCAGGATGCCCCCGTCGTAGAGCTCTCGGAGAACTTTGCAACTGTATGCTGTGCCCTGCGTAACTCGTTACGGATCAAAAGTTATGGGCACCGGAGCGACGGAGACTTGTTCAGAAGCCCTACGTCCTCGGTTTACGGGCCCAGTCTCCACGTGAAGCGAAGTTGTCTTGCCCAAGGTGCAGTGGGATTCAATAATAGAAATGTGGTGGATAAAGTATCTTGGCTACCCTAACCGGAGCAAAAAAAATTGAAAAGAGGGGTGCAACACGAGGACTCCCCAGGGGGTCACCCATCCTAGCACTACTCTCGCCCAAGCACGCTTAACTTCGGAGTTCGGATAGGATCCGGTGCATTAGTGCTGGTATGATCGCACCCGTCATGTTGAGGGCACAATTCCTTTATGTCTTAACGGTTCACACTCCCAGCCTAGAGAGATGGCCCATTCAGAAGGCCCAATGGGCTTAACGACAACCCATCTGCTTCAACAACGCAGCATCCTCGCAAGAGATGATATCGATGCATTGTAGGGCCCTCTAACGTCCGGCGAGTAAGATTGTCGTCTTTTCAACAGCTCAAGACGTACCATCCGGGACGAAAAAACAGAGCAAAAATAGAAAAGTGGCCCAAAACAGTTGAAAATGTTTGATTTTTGGCTCCAAAAAGGGCAGAGCGAGCAAGCTTGCTGCCCCCCGTCGTAGAGCTCTCGGAGAGCTTTGCAACGGTATGCTATGCGTCATGTAACTCCTTACGAATCAAAAGTTATGGACACCAGAGCGACGGAGACCTGGTCACATGCCCTACGCCTTCGATTTGCTGGCCCAGCCTCCACGTGAAGCGAAGTTGTATTGCCCAAGGTGCCGTAGGATTCGATAATAGAAATGTGGTGGAGAAAGTATCTTGGCAACCCTAACCGGAGCAAAAAATATTGAAAAGGGGGGTGCAACACGAGGACTTCCCAGGGGGTCACCCATCTTAGTACTACTCTCGCCCAAGTACGCTTAACTTCGGAGTTCTGATGCGATCCGTTGCATTAGTGCAGGTATGATCGAACCCGTCATGTTGAGGGCACAATTCCTTTATGTGTTAAACGGTTCACAGTCCCAGCCTAGAGAGATGGCTCATTCAGAAGGCCCAATGGGCTTAACGACAACCCATCCGCTTCAACAACGCAGCATCCTCGCAAGACGTGATATCAATGCGTTGTAGGGCCCTCTAATGTCCTGCGAGTAACGTTGTCGTCCTTTTAACAGCTCACGACGTACGATCCGGGATGAAAAAATAGATCTAACCAAGAAAAGTGGACAGAAACTGATGAAAACGTTCGATTTTGGGCTCCAAAAATGGGCAAAGCGAGCAAGCTGGATGCCCCTGTCATAGAGCTCTCGGAGAGCTTTGTGACAGTATGTTGTGCGCCGCGTAACTCCTAACGGATCAAACATTATGGGCACCGGAGCGACGGGGACCTGGTCATAAGTCCTACACCCTCGGTTTGATGGCCCAGCCTCCACGTGAAGTGAAGTTTTCTTGCCCAAGGTGCCGTGGGATTCAATAATAAAAATGTGGTGGATAAAGTATCTTGGCTAACCTAACCAGAGAAAAAAAAATTGAAAAGGGAGGTGCAACACGGGGACTTCCCAGGGGGTCACCCATCCTAGTACTACTCTCACCCAAGCACGCCTAACTTCAGAGTTCTGATGGGATCCAGTGCATTAGTGCTGGTATGATCGCACCCGTCATGTTGAGGGCACAATTCCTTTATGTGTTAACGGTTCACAGTCTCAGCCTAGAGAGATGGCCCATTCAGAAGGCCCAATGGGCTTAACGACAACTCATCTGCTTTAACAACGCAGCATCCTCGTAAGACGTGATATCGACGCGTTGTAGGGCCATCTAATGTCCTGCAAGTAAGATTGTCGTCCCTTTAACAGTTCACGACGTACGCTCTGGGACGAAAAAACAGAGCTAAATTTGAAAAGTGGCCCGAATTAGCTGATGTGGGATTCGATAATAGAAATGTGGTGGATAAAGTATCTTGGCAACCCTAACCGGAGCAAAAAAATTTGAAAAGAGGGGTGCAACATGAGGACTTCCCTGGGTGTTACCCATCCTAGTACTACTCTCGCCGAAGCACACTTAACTTCAGAGTTCTGATGGGATCCGGTGCATTAGTGCTGGTATGATCGCACCCGTCATGTTGAGGGCACAATTCCTTTATGTGTTAATGGTTCACAGTCCCAGCCTAGAGAGACGGCTCATTTGGAAGTCCCAATGGGCTTAACGACAACCCATCCGCTTAAACAACGTAGCATTCTCGCAAGACGTGATATCGACGTGTTGTATAGCCCTCTAATGTCCAACGGGTAAGGTTGTCACTTTTTTAACAACTCATGACGTACGATCCGGGATGAAAAAATCGAGCTAAATAAGAAAAGTGGCCCGAACTAGCTGCCGTGCGATTCGACAATAGAAATGTGGTGGATAAAGTATCTTGACAACCCTAACCGGATCAAAAAAAATTGAAAAGGGGGATGCAACACGAGGACTTCCTAAGGGGTCACCCATCTTAGTACTACTCTCGTCCAAGCACGCTTAACTTCGGAGTTCTGATGGGATCCAGTGCATTAGTGCTGGTATGATCTTACCCATCATGTTGAGGGCACAATTCTTTTATGTGTTAACGGTTCACAGTCCCAGCCTAGAGAGATGGCTCATTTATAAGGCCCAATGGGCTTAACGACAACCCATCCGCTTCAACAACACATCATCCTTGCAAAACGTGATATCGACGCGTCGTAGAACTCTCGGAGAGCTTTGCAACGGCATGTTGTGCATCACGTAACTCTTTACAGATCAAAAGTTATGGGCACCAGAGCGACGGAGACCTGGTCACAAGCCCTATAACGTCGGTTTGCTGGCCTAGCCTACACGTGAATTGATGTTGTCTTGCCCAAGGTGCCATGGGATTCGATAATAGAAATGTGGTGGATAAAGTATCTTGGCAACCCTAACCGGAGCAAAAAAAATTGAAAAGGGGGTGCAACACGAGGACTTCCCAGGGGGTCACCCATCCTAGTACTACTCTCGCCCAAGCACGCTAAACTTCGTAGTTCTGATGGGATCCGGTGAATTAGTGCTGGTATGATCGCACCCGTCATGTTGAGCGCACAATCAATTTATGTGTTAACGGTTCACAGTCCCAGCCTAGAGAGATGGCTCATTCAGAAAGCCCAATGGGCTTAACGACAACCCATCCGCTTCAACAACGTAGCATCCACGCAAGACGTGATATCAACGAGTTGTAGGGTCCTCTAATGTCCTGCGAGTAAGGTTGTCATCCTTTTAACAGCTCACGACGTACGATCCGGGACTGAAAAACGGAGCTAAAAAAGAAAAGTGGCCCGAAACTGATGAAAATGTTCGATTTTGGGCTCAAAAAATTGGCAAAGCGAGCAAGTTGGATGCCTCTGTCGTAGAGCTCTCGAAGAGCTTTGTAAAAGTATGATGTGCGCCGCGTAACTTCTTACAGATCAAATGTTATGGGCACCGGAGCGACGGAGACATGGTCACATGCCCTACCCCCTCGGTTTGCTGACCCAGCCTCCATGTGATGCGAAGTTGTCTTACCCAAGGTGCCGTGGGATTCAATAATAGAAATGTGGTGGATAAAATATCTTGGCTACCCTAACCGGAGCAAAACAATTGAACAGGGGGGTACAACACAAGGACTTCCTAGGGGGTCACCCATACTTGTACTACTCTTGCCCAAGCACTCTTAACTTCGGAGTTCTGATGGGATTCGTTGCATTTGTGCGGGTATGATCGTATCCGTTATGTTGAGGGCACAATTCTTTTATGTGTTAACGGTTCACAGTCCCAGCCTAGAGAGATGGCTCATTCAGAAGGCCCAATGGGCCTAACGACAACCCATCCGCTTCAACAACACAGCATCCTCGCAAGACGTGATATCGACGCGTTATAGGACCCTCTAATGTCCCGCGAGTAAAGTTATCGACCTTTTAACAGCTCATGACGTACGATCCGGGATGGTAAAATAGAGCAAAAATAGAAAAGTGGACCGAAATTGATGAAAACGTTCGATTTTGGGCTCCAAAATGGGCACAACGAGCAAGCCAACTACCCCCGTCGTAGAGCTCTCGGAGAGCCTTGCAACGGTATACTGTGCGTCGCGTAACTCCTTACGGATCAAAAGTTATCGGCACCGGAGCGACGGAGACCTAGTCACAAGCCCTATAACGTCGGTTTGATGGCCCAGGCTCCACGTGAATTGAAGTTGTCTTGCACAAAGTGCCGTGGGATTCGATAATAGAAATGTGGTGGATAAAGTATCTTGGCAACCCTAACCGGAGCAAAAAAAATTGAAAAGGTTGGTGCAACACAAGGACTTCCCAAGGGGTCACTCATCCTAGTACTACTCTCGCCCAAGCACGCTTAACTTCGGAGTTCTGATGGGAACTGGTGCATTAGTGCTGGTATGATCGTTCACATCATGTTGAGGGCACAATTCCTTTATGTGTTAACGGTTCACAGTCCCAGCCTAGAGAGATAGCCCATTCAGAAGGCCCAAGGGGCTTAACGACAACACATCCGCTTCAACAACACAGCATCCTCACAAGACGTGATATCGATGCGTTGTAAGGCCCTTTAATGTCCCACGAGTAAGGTTGTCGTCCTCTTAACAGCTCACGATGTACGATCCATGACGGAAAAACAGAGTAAAAATAGAAAAGTAACCCGAAACTGATGAAAAAGTTCGATTTTGGGCTCCAAAAAGGGCAAAGCGAGTAAACTAGCTGCCCCTGTCGTAGAGCTCTCAGAGAGCATTGCAACGGTATGCTGTGAGCCACGTAACTCCTTTTGGATCAAAAGTTATGGGCACCAGAGCGACGGAGACCTGGTCACAAACCCCACGCACTCTATTTCCTGACCCAGCCTCCATGTGAAGCGAATTGTCTGGTCCAAGGTGCCGTGGGATTCGATAATAGAAATGTGGTGGATAAAGTATCTTGGCAACCCTAACCGGAGCAAAAAAATTAGAAAAAGGGGGTGCAACACGAGGACTTCCCAGGGGATCACCCATCCTAGTACTACTCTCGCCCAAGCATGATTAACTTCGGAGTTCTGATGGGATCCGGTGCATTAGTACTTGTATGATCGCACCCATCATATTGAGGGCACAACTCCTTTATGTGTTAACGGTTCACAGTCCTAGCCTAGAGAGATGGCCCATTCAGAAGGCCCAATGGGCTTAACAACAACCCATCCGCTTCAACAACGTATCATCCTCATAAGACGTGATATCGACGCATTGTAGGGCCCTCTAATGTCCCACGAGTAAGGTTGTCATCGTTTTAACAACTCACGACGTATGATACATGATGGAAAAACAGAGTAAAAATAGAAATGTGACCCGAAACTCATGAAAATGTTCAATTTTGGGCTCCAAAAAGGGCACAGCGAGCAGACTAGCTGCCCCTGTCGTAGAGCTCTCGGAGAGCTTTGCAAAGGTATTCAGTGCGCCGCGTAACACCTTAAGGAGACAAAGATATGGGCACCAGAGCGACGGAGACCTGGTCACAAGTCCTACCCCCTCAGTTTGCTGGCCCGGCCTCCATGTGAAGCGAATTGTCTTGTCCAAGGTGCCGTAGGATTCGGTAATAGAGATTTGATGGATAAAGTATCTTGGCAACCCTAACTAGGGCAATAAAAATTGAAAAGGGGGTGCAACACAAGGACTTCCCAAGGGGTCACCCATCTTAGTACTACTCTCGCCCAAACGCGCTTAACTTCGGAGTACTGATGGGATCCGGTGCATTAGTGCTGGTATGATCGCACTCATCATGTTGAGGGCATAATTCCGATATGTCTTAACGGTTCACAGTCCCAGCCTAGAGAGATAGCCCATTCAGAAGGCCCAATCGGCTTAACGACAACCCATCCGCTTCAACAACGTAGCATCCTCACAAGATGTGATATCGACGCGTTGTAGGGCCCTCTAATGTCCCACGAGTAAGGTTGTCATCATTTTAACAGCTCACGACGTACGATCCATGACGGAAAAACATAGTAAAAGTAGAAAAGTAGCCCGAAACTGATGAAAAAGTTCGATTTTGGGCTCCAAAAATGGCACAGCGAGCAAACTAGCTGCCCCTGTCGTAGATCTCTCGGAGAGCATTGAAACGGTATGCTGTGCGCCGCGTAACTCCTTACGGATCAAAGGTTATGGGCACCAGAGCGACGGAGACCTGGTCACAATCCCTACGCCCTCGGTTTGCTTACCCAGCCTCCACGTGAAGCGAAATGTCTTGTCCAAGGTGCCGTGGGATTCGGTAGTAGAAAGGAGGAGGATAAAGTATCTTAGCAACACAAACCGGGGCAAAAAAAAATTGAAGGGGGGGGACCAACACGTGGACTGCGCAGGGGGACACCCATCTTAGTACTACTCTCGCCCAAGCATGCTTAACTTCGGAGTTCTGATGGGATCCAGTGCATTAGTGCTGGTACGATCGCACTCGTCATGTTGAGGGCACAATTCCTTTATGTGTTAACGGTTCATAGTCCTAGCCTAGTGAGATGGATCATTCAAAAGGGCCAATGGGCTTAACGACAACCCATCCGCTTCAACGATGCAGCATCCTCGCAAGACGTGATATCGAGGCGTTGTAGGGCCCTCTAATGTCCCGCGAGTAAGGTTGGCATCCTTTTAACAGCTCACGACGTACGATCTGGGATGAAGAAACAGAGCAAAAATAGAAAAGTTGCCCGAAACTGATGAAAACGTTCAATTTCGGGCTCAAAAAAGTGCACAACGAGCAAGCTAGCTGCCCCCGTCGTAGAGCGCTCGAAGAGCTTTGCAACGGTATGTTGTGCGCCACGTAACTCCTTACGGATCAATAGTTATAGGCACCGGAGTGACAGAGACCTGGTCACAAGCCATATACCCTCGGTTTGCTGGCCGAGCCCCAACGTGAATCGAAGTTGTCTTGCCCAAGGTGCCATGGGATTCGATAATAGAAATGTGGTGGATACAGTATCTTGGCAACCCTAACCGGAGCAAAAAAAATTGAAAAGGTGGGGGCAACACAAGGACTTCCCAGTGGGTCACCCATCCTAGTACTACTCTCGCCCAAGCACGTTTAACTTCGGGGTTCTGATGGGATCCGGTGCATTAGTGCTGGAATGATCGTACCCGTCATGTTGAGGGCACAAATCCCTTATGCGTTGACGGTTGACAGTCACAGCCTTGAGAGATTGCCCATTCAAAAGGCCCAATGGACTTAACAATAACCCATCTGCTTCAACAACGCAGCATCCTCGTAAGACGTGATATTGACGCGTTGTAGAGCCCTCAAATCTCTCGCAAGTAAGGTTGTCGTCCTTTTAACAACTCACGACGTACGATCCAGGACAAAAAAATAGAGCAGAAATAGAAAAATGGCCCGAAACTGATGAAAACATTTGATTTTGGGCTATAAAAAGGGCACATCTAGCAAGCTAGGTGCCCCTGTCGTAGAGCTCTCAGAGGGCTTTGCAACGGTATGCTGTGCGCCGCGTAACTCCTTACGGATCAAAGGTTATGGGCACCAGAGCGACGGAGACCTGGTCACAATCCCTACGCCCTCGGTTTGCTTACCCAGCCTCCACGTGAAGCGAAGTTGTCTTGCCCAAGGTGCCTTGAGATTCAATAATAGAAATGTGGTCGATAAAGTATCTTGGCAACCCTAACCGGAGCAAAAGAAATTGAAAAGCGGGGAGCAACACGAGGACTTCCCAGGGGGTCACCCATACTAGTACAACTCTCGCCCAAGCACGCTTAACATCGGAGTTCTGATGGGATCCAGTGCATTAGTGCTGGTATGATCGCACCCGTCATGTTGAGGGCACAATTCGTTTATGTGTTAACAGTTCACAGTCCCAGCTTAGAGAGATGGCTCATTCAGAAGGCCCAATGGGCTTAACAACAACCCATCTGCTTCAACAACGCAGCATCCTCGCAAGACGTCATATCGACGTGTTGTAGGGCCCTTTAATGTCCCGCGAGTAAGGTTGTCATCCTTTTAACAGCTCACAACGTACGATCCGGGACTTAAAAACAGAGCTAAATAAGAAAAGTGTCCCGAAAATGATGAAAATGTTTGAATTTGGGCTCTATAAATGGACACAGCGAGCAAAGTGGCTGCCCCCTTTGTAGAGCTCTCGAAGAGCTTTGCAACGGTATGCTCTGTTCCGCGTAAATCCTTACGGATCAAAAGTTATGGGCACCGGAGTGACGGAAACCTGGTCACAAGCCCTACACACTTGGTTTGCTGGACCAGCCTCCACGTGAAGCGATGTTGTCTTGCCCAAGGTGCCGTGCGATTCGATAATAGAAATGTGGTGGATAAAGTATCTTGGTAAACCGAACCGGAGCAAAAAAAATTGAAAAGGGGGGTGTAACACGAGGACTTCCCAGGGGGTCGCCTATCCTAGTACTACTCTCGCCCAAGCATGCTTAACTTTGGACTTCTGATGGGATCCGGTGCATTAGTACTGGTATGATCGCACCAGTTCACAGTCGCAGCCTAGAGAGATGGCCCGTTCAGAAGGCCCAATGGGCTTAACAATAACCCATCCGCTTCAACAACGCAGCATCCTCACAAGATGTGATATCGACGCGTTGTAGGGCCCTCTAATGTCAAGCGAGTAAGGTTGTCATCCTTTTAACAGCTCACGACGTACGATCCGGGATGGAGAAATAGAGCAAAAGAAGAAAAGAGGCCAGAAACTGATGAAAACGTTCGATTTTGGGATCCAAAAAGGGCAAAGCAAGCATGCTAGCTGCCCCCGTTGTAGAGCTCTTGGAGAGCTTTGCAACGGTATGCTGTGTGCTGCGTAACTCCTTACGGATGAAAAGTTATGGGCACCGGAGCGACGGAGACCTGGTCACAAGCCCTATACTCGGTTTGCTGGCCCAGCCTCCACGTGAAGCGAAGTTGTCTTGCCCAAGGTGCCGTGGGATTCGAGAATAGAAATGTGGTGGATAAAGTATCTTGGCAACCCAAACCAGAGCAAAAAAAATTGAAAAGTGGGTTCAACACGAGGACTTCCCAAGGGGTCACCCATCCTAGTACTACTCTCGCCCAAGCACGCTTAACTTCGGAATTCTGATGGGATCCGGTGCATTAGTGCTGGTATGATCGCTCACCCGTCATGTTGAGGGCACAATTCCTTTATGTGTTAACGGTTCACAATCGCAGCCGAGAGAGATGGCCCGTTCAGAATGCCCAATGGGCTTAACAACAACCCATTCACTTCAACAACGCAGCATCCTCGCAAGACGTGATATCGACGTGTTGTGGGGCCCTCTAATGTCCAGCGAGTAGGATTGTCGTCCTTTTAGCAACTCACGACGTACGATCCGGGGCGGAAAAACATAGCAAATTTAGAAAATTGGCCAGAAACTGATGAAAACGTTCGATTTTGGGATCCAAAAAGGGCATTACGAACAAGCTAGCTGCCCCCGACGTAGAGCTCTCGGAGAGCTTTGCAATGGTATGCTGTGAGCCGCGTAACTCCTTACGGATCAAAATTTATAGGCACCGGAGCGACGGAGACCTGGTCACAAGCCCTACACTCTCGGTTTGCTGGCCCATCTTCCACGTGAAGCGAAGTTGTCTTGCCCAAGGTGCCTTGGGATTCGATAATAGAAATGTGGTGGATAAAGTATCTTGGCAACCCTAATCGGAGCAAAAAAAATTGAAAAGGGGGGTGCAACACGAGGACTTCCCAAGGGGTCACCCATCCTAGTACTACTATCGCCCAAGCACGCTTAACTTCAAAGTTCTAATAGGATCCAGTGTATTAGTGCTGGTATGATCACACCCGTCATATTGAGGGTACAATTCCTTTAGGTGTTAATGGTTCAGAGTCCCAGCCTAGAGAGATGGCCCATTCAGAAGGCCCAATGGGCTTAACAACAACCCATCCGCTTCAACAACGCCGCATCCTCGCAACACGTGATATCGACGAATTGTAGGGCCCTCTAATGTCCCGTGAGTAAGGTTGTTGTCCTTTTAACAGCTCACGATGTGCGATTCGGGATAGAAAAACAGAGCTAAACAAGAAAAGTGTCCCAAAACTGATGAAAATGTTTGATTTTGGGGTCCAAAAACGGGCAAAACGAGCACGGTGGCTGCCCCCTGCCGTATAGCTCTCGGACAGCTTTGCAACTGTATGCTGTGCGCCGCGTAACTCCTTACGGATCAAAAGTTATGGGCACCGGAGCGAAGGAGACCTGGTCAATAGCCCTATGCCCTCAGTTTGCTGGCCCAGCCTCCACATGAAGCGAAGTTGTCTTGCCCAAGGTGCCCTGGGATTCGATAATAGAAATGTGGTGGATAAAGTATCTTGGTAACCCTAACCGGAGCAAAAAAAATTGAAAAGGGGGGTGCAACACGAGGACTTCGCAGGGGGTCACCCATCCTAGTACTACTCTCGCCCAGGCACGCTTAACTTCAGAGTTCTGATGGGATGCGGTGCATTAGTGCTGGTATGATTGCACCCGTCTTGTTGTGGGCACAATTCCTTTATGTGTTAACGGTTCACAGTCCCAGCCAAGAGAGATAGCCCATTCAAAAGGCCCAATGGGCTTAACGACAACCCATCCGCTTCAACAACGCAACATCCTCGCAAGACGTGATATCGACGCGTTGTAGGGCCCTCTAATGTCCAGCGAGTAAGGTTGTCGTCCTTTTAACTGCTCACGATGCACGATCCAGGACGGAAAAATAGAGCAAAAGAAGAAAAGAGGCCCGAAACTGATGAAAACGTTCGATTTTGGTCTCCAAAAAGGGCACAACAAGCAAGCTTGCTACCCCCATCCGAGAGCTCTCGGAGAGCTTTGCAACGGTATGCTTTGCATCGCGTAACTCATTAAGGATCAAAAGTTATAGGCACCGGAGCGATGAAGACCTGGTCACAAGCCCTACGGCCTCGGTTTGCGGGCCCAACCTCCACGTGAAGCGAAGATGTCTTGTCCAAGGTGCCGTGGGATTCGATAATTGAAATGTGGTGGATAAAGTATCTTGGCAACCCTAACCAGAGTAAAAAAAATTGAAAAAGGGTGTGCAACATGAGGACTTCCTAGGGGGGCACCCATCTTAGTACTACTCTCGCCCAAGAACGTGTAACTTTAGAGTTCTGATGAGATCCTGTGCAATAGTGCTGGTATGATAGCACCCGTCATGTTGAGGGCACAATTCCTTTATGTTTTAACAGTTCACAGTCCCAGCTTAGAGAGATGGCCCATTTAGAAGGCCCAATGGGCTTAACGACAAACCATCCGCTTCAACAACGTAGCATCCTCGCTGGACTTGATATCGACGCGTTGTACGGCCCTCTAATGTCCCGCGAGTAAGGTTGTCATCCTTTTAACAGCTCACGACGTACGATTCGGGACCAAAAAACAGAGCTAAATAAGAAAAGTGGCCCAAAACTGATGAAAATGTTTGATTTTAGGCTCCATAAATGGGCACAGCGAGCCAGCTGGCTGTCGCCGTCGTAGAGCTCTCGGAGAGCTTTGCAACAGTATGATGTTCTCCGCGTAAATCCTTACGGATCAAAAGTTACAGGCACCTGAGCGACGAAGACCTGGTCACAAGCTCTACACCCTCAGTTTTCAGGCCCAGCCACCACGTGAAGTGAAGTTGTCTTGCCCAAGGTGCTGTGGGATTCGATAATAGAAATGTGGTGGATAAAGTATCTTGGCAACCCTAACTGGAGCAAAAAAAATTGAAAAGGGGGGTGCAACAAGAGGATTTCCCAGGGGGTCACCCATCCTAGTACTACTCTTGCCCAGGCACGCTTAACTTCGGAGTTCTGTTGGGATCCGGTGCATTATTGCTGGTATGATCGCACCCATCATGTTGAGGGCACAATTACTTTATGTGTTAACGGTCACAGTCCTAGCCTAGAGATATAACCCATTCAGAAGGCCCAATGGGCATAACGACAACCCATCCGCTTCAACAACGCAGCATCCTCACAAGACGTGATATCGACACGTTGTAGGGCCCTATAATGTCCCGCGAGTAAGGTTGTCGTCCTTTTAACTGCTCACGATGTACGATTCGGGACGGAAAAACAGAGGAAATACAGGAAAGAGGCCCAAAACTGATGAAAATGTTCGATTTTGGGCTCAAAAAAGGGCACAGTGAGCAAGGTGGCTGTCCCCATCGTAGAGCTCTCGGACAACTTTGCAACTATATGCTGTGCGCCGCGTAACTCCTTACAGATCAAAACTTATGGGCACCGGAGCGACAGAGACCTAGTCACAAGCCCTCCGCCCTCAGCTTGCTGGCCCAGCCTCCCCGTGAAGCGAAATTGTCTTGCCCAAGGTGACGTGGGATGCGATAATAGAAATGTGGTGGATAAAGTATCTTGGCAACCCTAACCGGAGCAAAAAAAATTGAAAAGGGGGTTGCAACACAAGGACTTCCCATGGGGTCACCCATCCTAGTACTACTCTCGCCCAAGCATGCTCAACTTCGGAGTTCTGTTGGGATCCGATGCATTAGTGCTGGTATGATTGCACCCGTCATGTTGAGGGCACAATTCCTTTATGTGTAAACGGTTCACAGTCCCAGCCTAGAGAGATGGCCCATTCAGAATGGCCAATGGGCTTAACAACAACCCATCCACTTCAACAACGCAACGTCCTCGCAAGAAGTGATATCAACGAGTTGTAAGGCCCTCTAATGTCCCGCGAGTAAGGTTGTCGTCCTTTTAACAGCTCACGACGTACGATCCGGGACGGAAAAATAGATCAAAAGAAGAAAAGAGGCCCGAAACTGATGAAAACGTTAGATTTTGGGCTCCAAAAAGGGAAAAGCAAGTAAGATAGCTGCCCCCATCGTAGAGCTCTCGGAGAGATTTGCTACGGTATGCTGTGCGTTGCGTAACTCCCTACGGATCAAAAGTTATGGGCACCGCTGCGACGGAGACCTAGTCACAAGCCCTACATCATCGGTTTGCTGGCCCAACCTCCACGTGAAGTGAAGTTGTGTTGCCCAAGGTACCGTGGGATTCAATTATAGATATGTGGTGGATAAAGTATCTCGGCAAGCCTTACCGGAGCAAAAAAAATTGAAAAGGGGGGTGCAACACGAGGACATCCCAGGGGGTCACCCATCCTAGTACTACTCTCACCCAAGCACGCTTAACTTCCGAGTACTGATGGGATCCGGTGCATTAGTGCTGGTATGATAGCACCCGTCATGTTGATGGCTCAATTCCTTTATGTGTTAACGGTTCACAGTCCCATCCTTGTCAGATGGCCCATTCAGAAGGCCCAATGGGCTTAATAACAACCCATCCGCTTCAACAACGCAACATCCTCGCAAGACGTGATATCGACGCGTTGTAGGGCCCTCTAATGTCCAGCGAGTAAGGTTGACGTCCTTTTAACAACTCACGACGTAAGATCCGGGACGTAAAAACTGAGCAAAAATAGAAAAGTGACCCGCAACTGATGAAAAAGTTCGATTTTGGGCTCCAAAAAGGGCACAGCGAGCAAGCTAGCTGCACCAGTCGTAGAGCTCTCGGAGAGCTTTGCAACAGTATAATGTGCGCCGCCTAACTCCTTACGGATCAATAGTTATGGGAACCGGAGTGACGGAGACCTGTTAACAAGCCCTACACACTCGGTTTGCTGGCCTAGCCTCCACGTGAAGCGAAGTTGTCCTGCCCAAGGTGCCGTGGGTTTCGATAACAGAAATGTGGTCGATAAAGTATCTTGGCAACCCTAACCGGAGAAAAAAAAATTGAAAAGTGGGGTGCAACACGAGGACTTCCCAGGGGGTCACCCATCCTAGTACTACTCTCGCCCAAGCATGCTTAACTTCAAGTACAGATGGGATCCGGTGCATTAGTGCTGATATGATCGCACCCGTCATGTTGATGGCACAATTCCTTTATGTGTTAACGGTTCACAGTCGCATCCTTGATAGATGGCCCGTTCAGAAGGCCCAATGGGCTTAATAACAACCCATCCGCCTCAACAACACAGCATCCTCGCAAGACGTGAAATTGACGCGTTGTAGGGCCCTCTAATGTCCAGCGAGTAAGGTTGTCGTCCTTTTAACAACTCACGACGTAAGATCCGGGACGTAAAAATAGAGCAAAAATAGAAAAGTGTCCCGAAACTGATGAAAATGTTCAATTTTGGCCTCCAAAAAGGGCACAGCGAGCAAGCTTGTTGCCCCAGTCATAGTGCTCTCGGAGAGCTTTGCAACGGTATAATTTGCACCGCGTAACTCCTTACGGATCAAAAGTTATTGGCACCGGAGTGACGGAGACCTAGTCACAAGCCCTACACACTCGGTTTGCTAGTCCAGCCTCCACGTGAAGCGATTTGTCTTGACCAAGGTGTCGTGGGATTCGATAAAAGAATTGTGGTGGATAAAGCATCTTGGCAAGCCTAACCGGGGAAAAAAAATTGAAAAGAGGGGTGCAACACGAGGACTTCCCAGGGGGTCACCCATCCTAGTACTACTCTCGCCCAAGCATGCTTAACTTTGGAGTTCTGATGGGATCCGGTGCATTAGTGCTAAAATGATCACACCCATCATGTTGAGCGCATAAATCCCTTATGTGTTGACTGTTCACAATCCCAGCCTAGTGAGATGGCCCATTCAAAAGGCCCAATGGGCTTAACGACAACCCATTCGCTTCAACAAAGCAGCATCCTCGCAAGACGTGATATCGATGCGTTGTAGTACCCTCTAATGTCCAGCGAGTAAGGTTGTCGTCCTTTTAACAACTCACGACGTACGATGCAGGACGGAAAAATATAGCAAAACTAGAAAAGTGGCCCGAAACTGATGAAAACGTACGATTTTGGGCTCCAAAAAGGGCATAGTGAGCAAGCTAGCTGCCCCCGTCATAGAGGTCTCGGAGAGCCTTGCAACGGTATGCTGTGCGCCACGTAACTCCTTACGGATCAAAAGTTACGGCCACCGGACCGACGGAGACCTGGTCAGAAGCCCTACACCCTCGGTTTGCTGGCCCAGCCTCCACGTGAAGCGAAGTTGTCTTGCCCATGGTACCGTGGGATTCGATAATAGAAATGTGGTGGATAAAGTATATTGGCAACCCTAACCGGAGAAAAAAAAATTGAAAAGGGGGTGCAACACGAGGATTTCCCAAGAGGTCACCCATCCTAGTACTACACTTTCCCAAGCACTCTTAACTTCAGAGTTCTAATAGGATCCGGTGGATTAGTGCTGGTATGATCACACTTGTCATGTTGAGGGTACAATTCCTTTATGTGTTAATGGTTCACCCATCCTTTATTATTTAGCTCTGTTAGGCCCAACGGGCTTAACAACAACCCATCCGCTTCAACAACGCAGCATCCTCGCAAGACATGATATCGACGCGTTGTAGGGCCCTTTAATGTCCCGCGAGTACGGTTGTCATCCTTTTAACAGCTCACGATGTACGATCAGGATGAAAAAACAGAGCTAAATAATAAAAGTGGCCTGAAACTGATGAAAATGTATGATTTTGGGATCCTAATACAGGCACAGCGAGTAAGGTGGCTGCCCCCATCGTAGAGCGCTCGGACAGCTTTGCAAATGTATGCTGTGCGCCGCGTAACTCCTTACTTATCAAAAGTTGTGGGCACCAGAGTGACAGAGACCTGGTCACAAGCCTTACGCCCTCAGTTTGCTGGCCCAGCCTCCACGTGAAGCGAAGTTGTCTTGCCCATGGTACCGTGGGATTCGATAATAGAAATGTGGTGGATAAAGTATATTGGCAACCCTAACCGGAGCAAAAAAAATTGAAAATGAGTGTGCAACACGAGGACTTCCCAGGGGGTCACCCATCCTAGAACAACTCTCGCCCAGGCACGCTTGACTTCGGAGTTCTGATGGGATCCGGTGCATTAGTGCTAGTATGATCACACCCGTCATGTTGAGGGAACAATTCCTTTATGTGTTAACAGTTCACAGTCCTATCCAAGAGAGATGGCCCAATCAAAAGTCCAAATGGGCTTAACGATAACCCATCTGCTTCAACAACGCAGCATCCTCGAAAGACGTGATATCAATGCATTGTAGGGCCTTCTACTGTCTAGCGAGTGAGGTTGTCATCCTTTTAACAGCTCACGACGTGCGATCCGGGATGGAAAAATAGAGCAAAAGAAGAAAAGAGGCCTGAAACTGATGAAAACGTTCGATTTTAGGCTCCAAAAAGGGCATAGCAAGCAGGCTTGCTGCCCCCGTCATAGAGCTCTCGGAGAGCTTTGTAACGGTATGCTGTGCGTCGCGTAACTCCTTAAGGATCAAAAGTTTCGGGCACCGGAGCGACGGAGACTTGGTCACAAGCCCTATACCCTCGGTTTGCTGGCCCAGCCTCAACGTGAAGCGAAGTTGTCTTGTCCAAGATGCCGTGGGATTCGATAATCGAAATGCGGTGGATAAAGTATCTTGGGAAACCTAACCGGTGCAAAAAAAATTGAAAAAGGGGGTGCAACACGAGGACTTCTCCGGGGGTCACCCATCCAAGTACTACTCTCGCCCAGGAACGGTTAACTTCGGAGTTCTGAAGGGATCCGGTACATTATTACTGGTATGATCGCACCCGTCATGTTGAGGGCATAATTCCTTTATGTGTTAACGGTTCACAGTCCCAAATTAGAGAGATGGCCCCTTCAGATGCCCCGATGGGCTTAACGACAACCCATCCGCTTCAACAACACAGCATCCTCGCAAGACGTGATATCGACGTATTGTAGGGCCCTCTAATGTCCAGCGAGTTAGGTTGTTATCCTTTTAACAGCTCCTGATTTACGATCCGGGATGAAAAAATAGAGCAAAAGAAGAAAAGTGGCCCGAAACTGATGAAAACGTTCGATTTTGGGCTCCAAAAAGGGCACAGTAAGCAAGCTTGCTGCCCTCGTTGTAGATCTCTCGAAGAGCTTTACAACGGCATGCTGTGTGTCGCGTAACTCCGTAAGGATCAAAAGTTATGGGCACCGGAGCGACGGAGACCTGGTCACATGCCATATACTCTCGGTTTGCTGGCCCAGCCTCCACGTGAAGCGAAGTTGTCTTGTCCAAGGTGCTGTGGGTTTCGATAATTGAAATGTGGTGGATAAAGTATCTTGGCAACCCTAACCGGAGCAAAAAAAATTGAAAAGTGGGGTGCAACACGAGGACTCCTCAGGGGGTCACCCATCCTAGTACTACTCTCGCCCAAGCACGCTTAACTTCGGAGTTTTGATGCGATTCGGTGCATTAGTGCTGGTATGATCGCACCCGTCATGTTGAGGGCATAATTCCTTTATGTGTTAACGGTTCACAGTCCCAGCTTAGAGAGATGGCCTATTCAGAAGGCCCAATGGGCTTAACGACAACACATCTGCTTCAACAACGTAGCATCATCACAAGACGTGATATCGACGAGTTGTAGGGCCCTCTGATGTCCAGCGAGTAAGGTTGTTGTCCTTTTAACAGCTCACGACGTACGATCCGGTACGAAAAAATTGAGCTAAACAAGAAAGGTAGCCCAAAACTGATGAAAATTTTTGATTTTGTGCTCTGTAAATGGACACAGCGAGCATGCTGGCTGCCCCCATCGTAGAGCTCTCAGAGAGCCTTGAAACGCTATGTTGTGCGTCGCGTAACTCCTTACGGATCAAAAGTTATGGGCACCGGAGCGACGGAGACCTGGTCACAAGCCCTATACACTCGGTTTGCTGGCCCAGCCTCCACGTGAAGCGAAGTTGTCTTGCCCAAGGTGTCGTGGGTTTCGATAATTGAAATGTGGTGGATAAAGTATCTTGGCAACCCTAACCGGAGCAAAAAAAATTGAAAAGTGGGGTGCAACACGAGGACTTCCTAGTGGGTCACCCATCCTAGTACTACTCTCGCCCAACCATGCTTAACTTCGGAGTTCTGATGGGATCAGGTGCATTAGTGCTGGTATGATCGCACCCGTCATGTTGAGGACACAATTCTTTTATGTGTTAATGGTTCACAGTCCCAGCCTAGAGAGATGGCCCATTCAAAAGGCCCAATGGGCTTAACAACAACCCATCCGCTTCAACAACACAGCATCCTCGCAAGACGTGATATCGACGCGTTGTAGGGCCCTTTAATGTCCCGCGAGTACGGTTGTCGTCCTTTTAACAGCTCACGATGTACGATCAAGATGAAAAAACAGAGCTAAATAAGAAATGTGGCCCGAAACTGATGAAAATGTTTGATTTTGGGATCCAAAAATGGGCACAACGAGCAAGGTGGCTGCCCCCGTCCTAGAGCTCTCAAAAAACTTTGGAACTGTATGTTGTGCACCGCTACACTCCTTACTTATCAAAAGTTATGGGCACCGGAGCGACGGAGACCTCGTCACAAGCCTTACGCCCTCAGTTTGCTGGCCCAGCCTCCAGGTGAAGCGAAGTTGTCTTGCCCATGGTACCGTGGGATTCGATAATAGAAATGTGGTGGATAAAGTATCTTGGCAACCCTAACCGGAGCAAAAAAAAATTGAAAAGGAGGGTGCAACACGAGGACTTCCGAGGGGTCACCCATCCTAGTACTACTCTCGCCCAAACACGCTTAACTTCGGAGTTCTGATGGGATCCGGTGCATTTCTGCTGGTATGATCGCACCCGTCATGTTGATGGCACAATTCCTTTATGTGTTAACGGTTCACAGTCCAAGCCAAGAGAGATAGCCCAATCAAAAGTCCAAATGGGCTTAACGACAACCCATCCGCTTCAACAACGCAGCATCCTCGAAAGACGTGATATCGACACATTGTAGGGCCTTCTACTGTACAGCGAGTAAGGTTGGCGTCCTTTTAACAGCTCACGACGTACGATCTGGGACGAAAAAATACAGCAAAACAAGAAAAGAGGCCGAAAATTGATGAAAACATTCGATTTTGGGCTCCAAAAAGGGCAGAGCAAGAAAGCTTGCTGCCCTCGTCGTAGAGCTCTTGGAGAGCTTTGTAACAGTATAATGTGCATTGCGTAACTCCTTAAGGATCAAAAGTTATGGGCACCGGAGCGACGGAGACCTGGTCACAAGCCCTATACCCTCGGTTTGCTGGCCCAGCCTCCACTTGGGGCGAAGTTGCCTTGTCCAAGTTGACGTGGGATTCGATAATTGAAATGTGGTGGATAAAGTATCTTGGCAACCCTAACCGGTGCAAAAAAAATTGAAACGGGGTGTGCAACACGAGGACTTCTCAGGGGGTCACTTATCCAAGTACTACTCTCGCCAAGGAACGCTTAACTTCGGAGTTCTGTTGGGATCCGGTGCATTAGTGCTGGTATGATCGTACCCGTCATGTTGTGGGCACAATTCCATCATGTGTAAATGGTTCACAGTCCCAGCTTATAGAGATGGCCCATTCAGAAAGCCCAATGGGCTTAACGACAACCCATCCGCTTCAACAACGCAGCATCCTCGCAAGACGTGATATCGACGCATTGTAGGGCCCTCTAATGTCCAGCGAGTAAGGTTGTCGTCCTTTTCACAGCTCACGACGTACGATCCGAGACAGAAAATTAGAGCAAAAGAAGAAAAGAGGCCCGAAACTGATGAAAGCGTTCGATTTTGGGCTCCAAAAAGGGCACAGCAAACAAGCTTGCTAACCCCGTCGTAGAGCACTCGGAGTGCTTTGCAACGGTATGCTGTGCGTCGTGTAATTCATTAAGGATCAAAAGTTATGGGCACCGGAGCAACGGAGACCTGGCGACAAGCCCTATACCTTCGGTTTGCTGTCCCAGCCTCCACGTGAAGCGATGTTCCTTGTCCAAGGTGTCGTGAGATTCGATAATTGAAATGTGGTGGATAAAATATCTTGGCAACCCTAACCAGAGCAAAAAAAATTGAAAAGGGGCGTACAACACGAGGACTTCTCAAGGGGTTACCCATTCTAGTACTTCTCTCGCCCAAGCACGATTAACTTCGGAGTTCTTTTGGGATTCGGTGCATTAGTGCTGGTATGATCGCACCAGTCATGTTGAGGGCACAATTCCTTTATATGTTAATGGTTCACAGTCCCAGCTTAGAGAGATAGCACATTTAGAAGGCCCAATGGGCTTAACGACAACGCATCTGCTTCAACAACGAAGCATCCTCGCAAGACATGATATCGCCGTGTTGTAGGGCCCTCTAATGTCCGGCGATTAAGGTTGTCGTCCTTTTAACAGCTCACGACGTACGATCCGGTACCTAAAAACTGAGCTAAATAAAAAAGGTGGCCCGAAACTGATGAAAATGTTTGATTTTGGGCTCCATAAATGGGCACAGCGAGCAAGCTGGCTGCCCCGGTCGTAGAGCTCTCAGAGAGCTTTGCAACGGTTTGCTGTGCTCCGCGTAAATCCTTACGGATCAAAAGTTATGGGCACCGGAGCGACGGAGACCTGGTCAGAAGCCCTACACCCTCGGTTTGCTGTCCCAGCCTCCACGTGAAGTGAAGTTGTCTTGCCCAAGGTGCCACCGGATTCGATAATAGAAATGTGGATAAAGTATCTTGGCAACCCTAACCAGAGCAAAAAATATTGAAAAAGGGGGTGCAACACGAGGACTTTCCAAGGGGTCACCCATCCTATTACTACACTCCCCAAGCATGCTTATCTTCGGAGTTCTGATGGGATCTGGTGCATTAGTGCTGGTATGATCGCACCCGTCATGTTGAGGGCACAATTCCTTTATGTGTTAACGGTTCACAGTCCCAGCCTAGAGAGATGGCCCATTCATAAGGCCCAATGGGCTTAACAACAATCCATCCGCTTCAACAACGCAGCATCGTTCCAAGACGTGATATCGACACAATGTGGGGCCCTCTAATGTCCAGCGAGTAAGGTTGTCATCCTTTTAACAACTCACGACGTACGATCCGGGATGGAAAAACATAGCAAAAATAGAAAAGTGGCCCGAAACTGATGAAAATGTTTGATTTTGGGCTCCAAAAAGGGCATAGCGAGCAAGCTAGCTGCCCCCGTCGTGGAGCTCTTGGAGAGCTTTGCAACGGTATGTTGTGCGCAGCGTAACTCCTTTCAGATCAAAAGTTATAGGCACCGGAGCGACGGAGACCTGGTCACAATACCTACTCCCTCAGTTTGCTGGGCCAGCCTCCACGTGAAGCGAAGTTGTCTTGCCCAAGGTGTCGTGGGATTGGATAATAGAAAGGTGGAGGATAAAGCATCTTAGCAAACCCAACCGGAACAAAAAAAATTGAAAAGGAGGGTGCAACACGAGGACTTCCCAGGGGGTCACCCATCCTAGTACTACTCTCGCCCAGGCACGCTTAACTTCGGAGTTCTAATGGGATCCGATGCATTAGTGCTGGTATGATCACACCCGTCATGTTGAGGGCACAATTCCTTTATGTGTTAACGGTTCACAGTCCCAGCCAAGAGAGATGGCCCAATCAAAAGGCCCAATGGGCTTAACGACAACCCATCCGCTTCAACAATGCAGCATCCTCCCAAGACGTGATATCGACACGTTGTAGGGCCCTCTAATGCCCTGCGAGTAAGGTTGTCATCCTTTTAACAGCTCACGACGTACGATCCGGGACAGAAAAATATAGCAAAAGAAGAAAAGGGGCCCGAAACTAATGAAAATGTTCAATTTTGGGCACCAAAAAGGGCGCAGCAACCACGTTTGCTACCCCCGTTATAGAGCTCTCGGAGAGCTTTGCAACGGTATGCTATGCGTCGCGTAACTCCTTAAGGATCAAAAGTTATGGGCACCGGAGCGACAGAGACCTGGTCACAAGCCCTATACCCTCGGTTTGCTGGCCCAGCCTCCACGTGAGGCGAATTTGTCTTGCCCAAGGTGCCGTGGGATTTGATAATAGAAATGGGGTAGATAAAGTATCTTGTCAACCCTAACCAGAGCAAAAAATATTGAAAAAGGGGGTGCAACACAAGGACTTCCTAGGGGGTCACCGATCCTAGTACTACTCTCGCCCAAGCATGCTTAACTTCGGAGTTCTTATTGGATCCGGTGCATTAGTGCTGGTATGATCGCACCCGTCATGTTTAGGGCATAATTCCTTTATGTGTTAACGGTTCACAGTCCCAGCCTAGAGAGATGGCCTGTTCAGAAGGCCCAATGGGCTTAACGACAACCCATCCGCTTCAACATTGCAACATCGTCGCAAGACGTGATATCGACGCATTGTAGGGCCCTCTATTGTCCCGAGAGTAAGGTTGTTGTCCTTTTAACAGCTCATGACGTACGATCCAGGACGGAAAAACAGAGCAAAAATAGAAAAGTGGCTCGAAACTGATGAAAAAGTTCGATTTTGGGCTCCAAAAAGGGAAAAGCAAGCAAGCTAGCTGCCCCCGACGTATAGCTCTTGGAGGGCTTTGCAACGGTATACTGTGCGCCACGTAACTCCTTACGGATCAAAAGTTATGGGCACCGAAGCAACGGAGACCTGGTCACATGCCCTATATCCTCGATTTGCTGGCCCAACCTCCACCTGAAGCGAAGTTGTCTTGCCCAAGGTGCCGTGGGATTCGATAATTGAAATGTAGTGGATAAAGTATCTTGGCAACCCTAACCGGAGCAAAAAAAATTGAAAAGGGGGGTGCAACACAAGGACTTCCCAGGGGGTCACCCATCCTTGTCCTACTATTGCCTAAGCATGGTTAACTTCAGAGTTCAAATGGGATCCAGCGCATTTGTCCTGGTATGATCGCACCCGTCATGTTTAGGGCACAATTCCATTATGTGGTAACGATTCACAGTCCCAGCCTAAAGAGATGGCCCATTTAGAAGTCCCAATGGGCTTAACAAGAACCCATCTGCTTCAACAATGCAGCATCCTCGCAAGACGTGATATCGATGCGTTGTAGGGACCTCTAATATCCAGCGAGTAAGTTTGTTGTCCTTTTAATAACTCACGACGTACGATCTGGGACGAAAAAACAGAGCAAAAATAGAAAAGTGGCCTGAAACTGATGAAAACATTTGATTTTGGGCTCCAAATAGGGCACAACGAGCAAGCTACCTGCCCCCGTTGTAGAGCTACCGAAGGGCTTTGCAACAGTATGATGTGCGCCACATAACTCCTTACGGATCAAAAGTTATGGGCACCGGGGTAAAGGAGACCTAGTCACAAGCCCTACACCCTCGGTTTGCTGGCCCAGCCTCCACGTGATGTGAAGTTGTCTTGCCCAAGGTTCATGGGATTCGATAATCGAAATGTGGTGGATAAAGTATCTTGGCAACCCTAACCACAGCAAAAAAAATTGAACAGGGGGGTGCAACACGTGGACTTCCCAGGGGGTCGCCCATCCTTGTACTACTCTCGCCCAAGCACTCTTAACTTCGGAGTTCTAATAGGATCCGGTGCATTAGTGCTGGTATGATCCCACCCATCATGTTGAGGGAACAATTCCTTTATATGTTAACGGTTCGCAGTCTCAGCCTCGAGAGATGGCCCATTCAGAAGGCCCAATGGGCTTAACAACAACCCATCCGCCTTAACAACGCAGCATCCTCGCAAGACGTGATATCGACCCATTGAAGGGTCCTCTAATGTTCCACAAGTAAGGGTGTCGTCCTTTTAACAGCTCACGATGTACGATTCAGGACGGAAAAACAGTGCTAAATACGAAAACTGGCCGAAAACTGATGAAAATGTTTGATTTTGGGCTCCAAAAATGGGCACAGCAAGCAAGGTGGCTGCCCCCGTCATAGAGCTCTCGGACAGCTCTGCAACTGTATGCTGTGCGCCGCGTAACTCCTTACGGATCAAAAGTTATGGGCACCGGAGCGACGGAGACCTGGTCACAAGCCCTACACCCTCAATTTGCTGGCCCAGCCTCCACGTGAATCGAAGTTGTCTTGCCCAAGGTGCCGTGGGATTCGATTATAGAAATGTGGTGGATAAATTGTCTTGGCAACCCTAACAGGAGAAAAAAAAATTGAAAAGGGGGGGTGCAACACGAGGACTTCCCAGGGGGTCACCTATCCTAGTACTACTCTTGCCCAGGCATGCTTAACTTCGGAGTTCTAATGGAATCCAGTGCATTAGTGCTGGTATGATCGCACCTGTCTTGTTTTGGGCACAATTCCTTTATGTGTTAATGGTTCACAGTCCCAGCCAAGAGAGATGGCCCGTTTAGAAGGCCCAATAGGCTTAACAACAACCCATCTGCTTCAACAACGCAGCATACTCGCAAGACGGGATATCGAGGCGTTGTAGGGCCCTCTAATGTCTTGCGAGTATGGTTGTCGTCCTTTTAACTGCTCACGACGTACGATTCGGGATAGAAAAATAGAGCAAAAGAAGAAAAGAGGACAGAAACTGATGAAAACGTTCAATTTTGGGTTCAAAAAAGGGCAAAGCGAGCAAGCTAGCTACCCCCATCGTAGAGCTCTCAGACAGCTTTGTAACGTATGTTGTGCGCCACGTAACTCCTTACGGATCAAAATTTATGGGCACCGGAGCAACGGAGACCTGGTCACATGCCCTACACCCTCAGTTTGCTGGCCCAGCTCCACGTGAAGCGAAGTTGTCTTGCCCAAGGTGCCGTGGGATTCGATAATAGAAATGTGGTGGATAAAGTATCTTGGCAACCCTAACCGGAGCAAAAAAAAATTGAAAAGGGGGGTGCAACACGAGGACTTCTCAAGGGGTTACCCATCCTAGTACTACTCTCGCCCAAGCACGCTTAACTTCGGAGTTCTATTGGGATCCGATGCTTTAGTGCTGGTATGATTGCACCTGTCATGTTGAGGGCACAATTCCTTTATGTGTTAACGGTTCACAGTCCCAGCCTAGAGAGATGCCCCGTTTAGAAGGCCCAATGGGCTTAACAACAACCCATCCGCTTCAACAACGCAGTATCCTCGCAAGACGTGATATTGACGCGTTGTAGGGCCCTCTAATATCCAGCGAGTAAGGTTGTCGTCCTTTTAACAACTCACGACGTACAATCCAGTACGGAAAAACAGAGCAAAAATAGAAAAGTGGCCCGAAACTGATGAAAACGTTCAATTTTGGGCCCCAAAAAGGGCACATCGAGCAAGCTAGCTGCCCCCATCATAGAGCTCCCGGAGGGCTTTGTAACGGTATGTTGTGCGCCGCATAACTCCTTACGGATCAAAAGTTATGGGCACCGGGGCGACGGAGACTTGGTCACAAGCCCTACACCCTCGGTTTGCTGGCCCAGCCTCCACGTGATGCGAAGTTGTCTTGCCCAAGTTGCCTTGGGATTCGATACTAGAAATGTGGTGGATAAAGTATCTTGGCAACCCAAACCGGAGCAAAAAAAATTGAACAGGGGGGTGCAACACGTGGACTTCCGAGAGGGTCACCCATCCTTGTACTACTCTCGCCCAAGCACGCTTAACTTCGGAGTACTAATAGGATCCGGTGCATTAGTGTTGGTATGATCGCACCCATCATGTTGAGGGCGCAATTCCTTTATGTGTTAACGGTTCGCAGTCCCAGCCTAGAGAGATGGCCCATTCAGAAGGCCCAATGGGCTTAACAACAACCCATCCGCTTCAACAACGCAGCATCCTCGCAAGATGTGATATCGACCCATTGTAGGTCCCTTTAATTTCCCGCGAGTAAGGTTGTTGTCCTTTTAACAGCTCACGATGTACGATTTGGGATGGAAAAAAAGAGCTATATAAGAAAACTGGCCCGAAACTGATAAAAATGTTTGATTTTGGGCTCCAAAAAGGGGCACAGCGAGCAAGGTGGCTGCCCCTGTCATAGAGCTCTCGGACAGCTTTGTAACTGTATGCTGTGCACCACGTAACTCTTTACGGATCAAAAGTTATGGGCACCGGAGCGACGGAGACGTGGTCACAAGCCGTACACACTCAGTTTGCGGGCCCGGCCTTCACGTGAAGCAAAGTTGTCTTGCCCAAGGTGCCGTGGGATTCGATAATAGAAATGTGGTGGAAAAAGTGTCTTGGCAACCCTAACCAGAGCAAAAAAAAATTAAAAATGGGGTGCAACTCGAGGACTTCCCATGGGGTCACCCATCCTAGTACTACTCTCGCCCAAGCACGCTTAACATCGGAGTTCTGATGGGATCCGGTGCATTAGTGCTGGTATGATCGTACCCGTCATGTTGAGGGCACAATTCCTTTATGTGTTAACGGTTCACAGTCCCAGCAAAGAGCGATGGCCCATTCAAAAGGCCCAATGGGCTTAACGACAACCCATCCGCTTTAACAACGTAGCATCCTCGCAAGACATGATATTGACGCGTTGTAGGGCCCTCTAATGTCCCGCGAGTATGGTTGTCGTCCTTTTAACAGCTCACGACGTACGATCTGGGACGGAAAAATAGAGCAAAAGAAGAAAAGAGGCCCGAAACTGATGCAAACGTTCAATTTTGGGTTGAAAAAAGGGCAAAGCTATCTAGCTAGCTGCCCTCATTGTAGAGCTCTCAGAGAGCTTTGTAACAGTATGCTATGCGCCGTGTAACTCCATACGGATCAAAAGTTATAGGCACTGGAGCGATAGAGACCTGGTCACAAGCCCTATACTCTCGGTTTCTTGGCCCAGCCGCCACGTGAAGCGAAGTTGTCTTGCCCAAGGTGCCGCGGGATTTGATAATAGAAATGTGGTGGATAAAGTATCTTGGCAACCCTAATCGGAGCAAAAAAAATTGAAAAAGGGGGTTACAACACGAGGACTTCCCAGGGGGTCGCCCATCCTAGTACTACTCTCGCCCAGGCACGCTTAACTTCGGAGTTCTGATGGGATCCGATGCATTAGTGCTTGTATGATTGCACCCGTCATGTTGAGGGCACAATTCTTTTATGTCTTGACGGTTCACAATCCCAGCCTAGAGAGATGGCCCATTTACAAGGCGCAATAGGCGTAACGACAACCCATCCGCTTCAACAACGCAGCATTCTCACAAGACGTGATATCGACGCATTGTAGGGCCCGCTAATATCCTGTGAGTTAGGTTGTCGTCCTTTCAACAGCTCACGACGTACAATCCGGGATGAAAAAATAGAGTAAAATATGAAAAGTTACCTGAAACTGATGAAAACATTCGATTTTGGGCCCCAAAAAGGGCACAGCGAGCAAGCAACCTACCCCCATCGTAGAGCACCCGGAGGGCTTTGTAACGGTATGCTGTGCGCCGCATAACTCCTTACGGATCAAAAGTTATGGGCACCGGGGCGACAGAGACTTGGTCACAAGCCCTACACCCTCGGTTTGCTGGCCCAGCCTCCACGTAATGCGAAGTTGTCTTGCCCAAGTTGCTGTGGGATTTGATAATAGAAATGTGGTGGATAAAGTATCTAGGCAACCGAAACCGGAGCAAAAAAAATTGAACAGGGGGGTGCAACACGTGGACTTCCCAGAGGGTCACCCATCGTTGTACTACTCTCACCCAAGCACGCTTAACTTCGGAGTTCTAATATGATCTGGTGCATTAGTGTTGGTATGATCGCACCTATCATGTTGAGGGTGCAATTCCTAGGGGGTCACCGGTCCTAGTATTACTCTCGCCCAAGCATGCTTAACTTTTGAGTTCTGATGGGATACAGTGCATTAGTACTGGTATGATCGCACCCGTCATGTTTAGGGCATAATTCCTTTATGTGTTAACGGTTCACAGTCCCAGCCTAGAGAGATGGCCCATTCATAAGGCCCAATGGGCTTAACAACAACCCATCCGCTTCGACAACGCAGCATCCGCGCAAGACGTGATATCGACCCGTTGTAGGGCCCTTTAATGTCCCGAGAGTAATGTTGTCGTCCTTTTAACAGCTCACGATGTACGATTTGGGATGGAAAAACAGAGCTAAATAAGAAAATTGTCCCGAAACTGATAAAAATGTTTGATTTTGGGCTCCAAAAATGGGCACAGCGAGCAAGGTGGCTACCCCCGTCATAGAGCTCTCGGACAGCTTTGGAACTGTATGTTGTGCACCGCGTAACTCCTTACGGATCAAAAGTTATGGGCACCGGAGCGACGGAGACGTCGTCACAAGCCCTACACACTCAGTTTGCTGGCCTAGCCTCCACGTGAAGCGAAGTTGTCTTGTCCAATGTGCCGTGGGATTCGATAATAGAAATGTGGTGGATAAAGTGTCTTGGCAACCCTAACTGGAGCAAAAAAAATTGAAAATGGGGGTGCAACTCGAGGACTTCCCAGGGGGTCACCCATCCTAGTACTACTCTCGCCCAGGCACGCTTAACTTCGAAGTTCTAATGGGATCCGGTGCATTAGTGCTGGTATGATAGTACCCGTCATGTTGAGGGCACAATTCCTTTATGTGTTAACGGTTCACAGTCCCAGCCAAGAGCGATGGCCCATTCGAAAGGCCCATTGGTATTAACGACAACCCATCCGCTTTAACAATGCAGCATCCTCGCAACACGTGATATCGACGCGTTGTAGGGCCCTCTAATGTCCCGCGAGTGAGGTTGTCATCCTTTTAACAACTCACGGCGTACGATTCGAGACGGAAAAATAGAGCAAAAGAAGAAAAGTGGCCCGAAACTGATGAAAACGTTCAATTTTGGGTTGAAAAAAGGGCAAAGCTAGCGAGCTAGCTGCCCCTGTTGCAGAGCTCTCAGAGAGCTTTGTAACGGTATGCTGTGCGCCACGTAACTCCTTACGGATCAAAAGTTATGGGCACCGGAGCGACATAGACCTGGTCACAAGCCCTACACCCTCGGTTTCCTGGCCCAGCCGCCACGTGAAGCGAAGTTGTCTTGCCCAAGGTGCCGCGGGATTTGATAATAGGAATGTAGTGGATAAAGTATCTTGGCAACCCTAATCGGAGCAAAAAAAATTGAAAATGGGGGTACAACACGAGGACTTCCCAGGGGGTCACCCATCCTAGTACTACTCTCTCCCAAGCACGCTTAACTTCGGAGTTCTGATGGGATCCGATGCATTAGTGCTGGTATGATTGCACCCGTCAAGTTGAGGGCACTATTCCTTTATCTATTAACGGTTCACAGTCCCAGCCTAGAGAGATGGCCCATTCAGAAGGCCTAATGGGCTTAACAACAACCCATCCGCTTCAACAGCGCAGCATCCTCGCAAGACGTGATATCGACACGTTGTAGGGGCCTCTAATGTCCCGCGAGTAAGGTTGTCGTCCTTTTAACAGCTCACAACGTACGATCCGGGACGGAAAAATAGAGCAAAAGAAGAAAAGATGCCCGAAACTGATGAAAACGTTTAATTTTGGGCTCCAAAAAGGGCACATCGAGAAAGCTAGCTGCCCCCGTCGTAGAGCTATCGGAGAGCTTTGTAACGGTATGCTATGCGCAGTGTAACTCCTTACGGATCAAAAGTTATGGGCACCGCAGCGACGGAGGCCTGGTCACAAGCCCTACACCATCGGTTTGTTGGCCCAGCTTCCACGTGAAGTGAAGTTGTCTTGCCCAAGGTGCCGTGGGATTCGATAATAGAAATGTGGTGGATAAAGTATCTTGGCAACCCTTACCGGAGCAAAAAAAATTGAAAAGGGGGGTACAACACGAGGACTTCCTACGGGGTAACCCATCCTAGTACTACTCTCGCCCAAGCACGCTTAACTTCGGAGTACCAATAGGATCCGGTGCATTAGTGCTGGTATGATCGTACCCGTCATGTTGAGGGCACAATTCCTTTATGTGTTAACAGTTCACAGTTCCAACCTAGAGAGATGGCCCGTTCAGAAGGCCCAATGGGTTTAACAACAACCCATCCGCTTCAACAACGCAGCATCCTCGCAAGACGTGATATCGACGCATTGTAGGGCCCTCTAATGTCCATTGAGTAAGGTTGTCGTCCTTTTAACAACTCACGACGTATGATCCCGGATGAAGAAACAGAGCAAAAACAGAAAAGTGGCCCGAAACTGATGAAAACGTTCGATTTTGGGCTCCAAAAAGGGCAAAGCGAGCAAGCTAGTTGTCCCCATCGTAGAGCTCTCGGAGAACTTTGCAATGGTATGCTGTGCGCCGCGTAACTCCTTACGGATCAAAAGTTATGGGCACCGGAGCGACAGAGACCTGGTCATAAGCCCTATACCCTCTGTTTGCTGGCCCAGCCTCCACGAGAAGCGAAGTTGTCTTGCCCAAGATGGCATGGGATTTGATAATAGAAATGTGGTGGATAAAGTATCTCGGCAACCCTAACAGGAGCCAAAAAAATTGAAACGGGCGGTGCAACACGAGGACTTCCCAGGGGGTTACCCATCCTAGTACTACTCTCGCCCAAGCACGCTTAACTTCGGAGTTCTAATATGATCCGTTGCCTTAGTGCTGGTATGATCGCACCCGTCATGTTGAGGGCTCAATTCTTTTATGTGTTAACGGTTCACAATCCCATCCTAGAGAGTTGGCCCATTCAGAAGGCCCAATGTGCTTAACAATAACCCATCCACTTCAACAACGCAGCATCCTCGCAAGACATGATGTTGACGCGTTTTAGGGCCCTCTAATGTCCCACTAGTAAGGTTGTCATCCTTTTAACAGCTCATGACGTACGATCTGGGATGAAAAAATAGGGTAAAAGAAGAAAAGTGGCCTGAAACTGATGAAAACGTTCGATTTTGGGCTCCAAAAAGGGCACAGCGAACAAGCTTGCTGCCCTCGTCGTAGATCTCTCGGAGAGATTTGCAACGGTATGCTGTGCGCCGTGTAACTCTTTACGGATCAAAAGTTATGGGCATCACAGCGACGGAGACCTGGTCACAAGCCCTACACCATCGGTTTGCTAGCCCAGCCTCCACGTGAAGTGAAGTTGTCTTGCCGAAGGTGCCGTGGGATTCGATAATAGAAATGTGGTGGATAAAGTGTCTTGGCAACACTAACTGGAGCAAAAAAAATTGAAAATGGGGGTGCAACACGAGGACTTCCCAGGGGGTCACCCATCCTAGTACTACTCTTGCCCAAGCACGCTTAACTTCGGAGTACTAATGGGATCCAATGCATTAGTGCTGTTATGATCGCACCTGTCATGTTGAGGGCACAATTCCTTTATGTGTTAATGGTTCACTGTCCCAGCCTAGAGAGATGGCCCGTTTAGAAGGCCCAATGGGCTTAACAACAACCCATCCACTTCAACAACGCAGCATCCTCGCAAGACGTGATATCGACGCGTTGTAGGGCCCTCTAATGTCCAGGGGGTCACCCATCCTAGTACTACTCGCATCCAAGCACGCTTAACTTTAGAGTTCTGTTGGGATCCGGTGCATTAGTGCTGGTATGATCGCACCCGTCATGTTGAGGGCACAATTCTTTTATGTGTTAATGGTTCACAGTCCCAGGCAAGAGAGATGGCCCATTCAAAAGGCCCAATGGGCTTAACGACAACCCATCCGCTTCAACAACGCAGCCTCCTCGCAAGACGTGATATCGACTCGTTGTAGGGCCCTCTAATGTCCTGCGAGTATGGTTGTCGTACTTTTAACAGCTGACGACGTACGATCCGGGACGAAAAAATAGAGCAAAAGAAGAAAAGAGGCCTGAAACTGATGAAAACATTCGATTTTGGGTTCCAAAAATGGCACAGCGAGGAAGCTAGCTACCCCCATCGTAGAGCTCTCGAAAAGCTTTGCAACGGTATGATGTGTGCCGCGTAACTCCTTACGGATCAAAAGTTATGGGCACTGGAGCGACGGAGACTTGCTCACAAGCACTACACCCTCGGAGTTCTGATGGGATCCGGTGCATTAGTGCTGGTATGATCACACCCGTCATGTTAAGGGCACAATTCCTTTTTGTGTTAAAGGTTCACAATCCCAGCCTAGAGAGATGGCCCATTTAGAAGGCCTAATGGGCTTAACAACAACCCATCTGCTTCAACAACGCATCATCCTCGCAAGACGTGATATCGACACGTTGTAGGGGCCTCTAATGTCCCGCGAGGAAGGTTGTCGTCCTTTTAACAGCTCACGACGTACGATCTGCGACGGAAAAATAGAGCAAAATAAGAAAAGTGGCCCGAAACTAATGAAAACGTTCAATTTTGGACTCCAAAAAAGGCACAGCGAGCAGGCTAGCTGCCCCCGTCGTATAGCTCTTGGAGAAATTTACAACGGTATGCTGTGCGTCGCGTAACTCCTTATGGATCAAAAGTTATGGGCACCGCAGCGATGGAGACTTGGTCACAAGCCCTACACCATCGGTTTGCTGGCCTAGCCTCCACGTGAAGTGAAGTTGTCTTACCAAAGGTGGCGTGGAATTCGATAATAGAAATGTGGTGGATATAATATCTTGACAACCCTTACCGGAGAAAAAAAATTGAAAAGGGGGGGGGGGGGCAACACGAGGACTTCCCAGGGGGTCACCCATCCTAGTACAACTCTCACCCAAGCACGCTTAACTTCGGAGTACTGATCGGATCCGGTGCATTAGTACTGGTATGATCGCACCCGTCATGTTGAGGGTACAATTCCTGTATGTGGTCACGGTTCACAGTCTCAGCCTAGAGAGATAGCCCGTTCAGAAGGCCTAATTGGCCTAACAACAACCCATCCGCTTCAACAACTCAGCATCCTCGCAAGACGTGATATCGACGCGTTGTAGGGCCCTCTAATGTCCAGCGAGGAAGGTTGTCGTCCTTTTAACAACTCACGTCGTACGATTCGAGACGGAAAAACAGAGCAAAAATAAAAAAGTGGCCCGAAACTGATGAAAATATTCAATTTTGGGCTCCAAAAAAAGGCAAAGCGCGCAACCTAGCTGCCCCCATCATAGAGCTCTCGGAGAGCTTTGCAACGGTATGCTGTGTACCGCGAAACTCCCTACGGATCAAAAGTTATAGGCACCGGAGCGATATAGACTTTGTCACAAGCCCTACACCCTCGGTTTGCAGGCCCAACCTCCACGTGAAGTGAAGTTGTCTTGCCCAAGATACCGTGGGATTTGATAATAGAAAAGTGGTGGATAAAGTATCTTGACAACCCTAACCGGAGCAAAAAAAATTGAAAATGGGGGTGCAACACAAAGACTTCCCAGGTGGTCACCCATCCTAGTACCACTTTCGCCCAAGCACGCTTAACTTCGGAGTTCTGATAGGATCCAGTGCATTAGTGCTGGTATGATCGCACCTGTCATGTTGAGGGCACATTTCCTTTATGTGTTAATGGTTCACAGTCTCAGCCTAGAGAGATGGCCCATTCAGAAGGCCTAATGGGCTTAACGACAACCCATCCGCTTCAACAACGCAGCATCCATGTAAGACGTGATATCGGCGCGTTGTAGGGCCTTCTAATGTCCCTAGAGTAAGGTTGTTGTCCATTTAACAGCTCACGACGTACGATTCGGGATGAAAAAATAGAGCTAAATAAGAAAAGTGGCCCGAAACTGATGAAAATGTTTGATTTTGGAATCCAAAAACGGGCACAGCGAGAAAGGTGGCTGCCCCTCTCATAGAGCTCTCGGACAGCTTTGCAACTGTATGCTGTGGGCCGCGTAACTCCTTACGAATCAAAAGTTATGGGCACCGGAGCGACGGAGACCTGGTCACAAGCAATACGCCCTCAGTTTGCTGGCCAAGCCTCCACGTGAAGCGAAGTTGTCTTGCCCAAGGTGCCGTGGGATTCTATAATAGAAAAGTGGTGGATAAAGTATCTTGGCAACTCTAACCGGACCAAAAAAAATTGAAAAGGGGGGTGCAACACGAGGACTTCCTAGGGGGTCACCCATCCTAGTACTACTCTCGTCCAAGCTTAACTTCAGAGTTCTGATGGGATCCGGTGCATTAGTGCTGGTATGATCGCACCCGTCATGTTGAGGACACAATTCCTTTATGTGTTAATGGTTCACAGTCCCAGCCTAGAGAGATGGCCCATTCAGAATGCCCAATGGGCTTAACAACAACCCATCTGCTTCAACAACGCAGCATCCTCGCAAGACGTGATATCGATACGTTGTAGAGCCCTCTAAAGTCCCGTGAGTATGGTTGTCGTCCTTTTAACAGCTCACGACGAACGATACGGGACGAAAAAATAGAGCTAAATAAGAAAAGAGGCGCGAAACTGAAGAAAATGTTTGATTTTGGAATCCAAAAATGGGCAAAGCGAGAAAGGTGGCTGCCCCCCTCATAGAGCTCTCGGACAACTTTGCAACTGTATGCTGTGGGCCGCGTAACTCCTTACGAATCAAAAGTTATGGGCACCGGAGCGACGGAGACCTGGTCACAAGCAATACGCCCTCAGTTTGCTGGCCAAGCCTCCACGTGAAGCGAAGTTGTCTTGCCCAAGGTGCCGTGGGATTCTATAATAGAAAAGTGGTGGATAAAGTATCTTGGCAACTCTAACCGGACCAAAAAAAATTGAAAAGGGGGGTGCAACACGAGGACTTCTTAGGGGGTTACCCATCCTAGTACTACTCTCGTCCAAGCTTAACTTCAGAGTTCTGATGGGATCCGGCGCATTAGTGCTGATCGTACCCGTCATGTTGAGGGCACAATTCCTTTATGTGTTAACGGTTCACAGTCACAGCCTAGAGAGATGGACCATTCAAAAGGCCCATTGGGCTTAACAACAACACATCTGCTTCAACAACGCAGCATCCTCGTAAGACGTGATATCGATGCGTTGTAGGGCACTCTAATGTCCCGCGAGTAAGGTTGTCGTCCTTTTAACAGCTCACGACGTACGATCCCGGATGAAAAAATAGAGCAAAAGAAGAAAGGTGCCCGAAACTGATGAAAATGTTTGATTTTGGAATCCAAAAATGGGCAAAGAGAGAAAGGTGGCTGCCCCTCTCATAGAGCTCTCGGACAGCTTTGCAACTGTATGCTGTGGGCCGCGTAACTCCTTACGAATCAAAAGTTATGGGCACCGGAGCGACGGAGACCTGGTCACAAGCAATACGCCCTCAGTTTGCTGGCCAAGCCTCCACGTGAAGCGAAGTTGTCTTACCCAAGGTGCCGTGGGATTCTATAATAGAAAAGTGGTGGATAAAGTATCTTGGCAACTCTAACCGGACCAAAAAAAATTGAAAAGGGGGGTGCAACACGACGACTTCTTAGGGGGTCACCCATCCTAGTACTACTCTCGTCCAAGCACGCTTAACTTCAGAGTTCTGATGGGATCCGGTGCATTAGTGCTGGTATGATCGCACCCGTCATGTTGAGGACACAATTCCTTTATGTGTTAACGGTTCACAGTCCCAGCCTAGAGAGATGGCCCGTTTAGAAGGCCCAATGGTCTTAACAACAACCCATCCGCTTCAACAACGCAGCATCCTCGCAAGACGTGATATCGACTCATTATAGGGCCCTCTAATATCAAGCGAGTAACGTTGTCATCCTTTTAACAACTCACGACGTACCATCCGAGACAGAAAAACAGAGAAAAAATAGAAAAGTAGCCCGAAACTGATCAAAACGTTCGATTTTGAGCTCCAAAAAGGGCACAGTGAGTAAGCTAGCTGCCCCCATTGTAGTGCACGCAGAGAGCTTTGCAACGGTATGTTGTGCACCGCGTAACTCCTGACGGATCAAAAGTTATGGGCACCGGAGCGACGGAGACCTGGTCACATGCCCTACACCCTCGGTTTGCTGGCCCAGCCTCCACATGAAGCGAAGTTGTCTTGCCCAAGGTGCCGTGGGATTTGATAATAGAAATGTGGTGGATAAAGTATCTTGGCAACCTTAACCGGAGCAAAAAAAATTAAAAACGGGTGCAACACGAGGACTTCCCAGGGGGTCACCCATCCTAGTACTACTCTCGCCCAAGCTCGCTTAACTTCGCAGTTCTGATGGGATCTGGTGCATTAGTGCTGGTATGATTGCACCTGTCATGTTGAGGGCACAATTCCTTTATGTGTTAACGGTTCACAATCCCAGCCAAGAGAGATGGCCCATTCAGAAGGCCCAATCGACTTAACAATAACCCATCCGCTTCAACAACGCAGCATCCTCGCAGGACGTGATATCGACGCGTTCTAGGGCCCTCTAATGTCCCGCGAGTAAGGTTTTATTACTTTTAGCAGCTCACGATGTACGATTCGGGACAGAAAACAGAGCTAAATAAGAAAAGTGGCCCGAAACTGATGAATATATTTGATTTTGGAATCCAAAAACCGGCAAAGCGAGCAAAGTGGCTGCCCCCATCGTAGAGCTCTTGGACGGCTTTGCAACTGGTTGTTGTGGGCCGCGTAACTCCTTACGGATCAAAAGTTAAGGGCATCGGAGCGACGGAGACCTGGTCACAAGCAATACGCCATCAGTTTGCTGGGCCAGCCTCCATGAGAAGCGAAGTTGTCTTGCCCAAGGTGTCGTGGGAATCGATAATAGAAATGTGGTGGATAAAGTATCTTGGCAACTCTAACCAGAGCAAAAAAAATTGAAAAGGGGGGTGCAACACGAGGACTTTCCAGGGGGTCACGCATCCTATTACTACTCTCGTCCAAGCACGCTTAACTTCAGAGTTTTGATGGGATCCGGTGCATTAGTGCTGGTATGATCGCACCCGTCATGTTGAGGGCACAATTCCTTTATGTGCTAACGGTTCACAGTCCCAAGCAAGAGACCTGGTCACAAGCCCTACACACTCGGTTTGCTGGCCTAGCCTCCACGTGAAGCGAAGTTGTCTTGCCCAACGTGCCGTGGGATTCGATAATAGAAATGTGGTGGATAAAGTATCTTGGCAACCCTAACCGGAGCAAAAGAAATTGAAAAGGGCGGTGTAACACGAGGACTTCCCAGGGGGTCACCCATCCTAGTACTACTCTCGCCCAAGCATGCTTAACTTCGGAGTTCTGATGGGATCCGGTGCATTAGTGCTGGTATGATTGCACCCGTCATGTTGCGGGCACAATTCCTTTATGTGTTAACGGTTCACAGTCCCAGCCTAGAGAGATGGCCCATTCAGAAGGCCCAATGGGCTTAACAACAACCCATCCGCTTCAACAACGCAGCATCCTCGCAAGACGTGATATCGACAAGTTGTAAGGGCCTCTAATGTCCCGCGAGTAGGGTTGTCGTCCTTTTAACGACTCACGACGTACGATCTGGGATGGAAAAATAGAGCAAAAGAAGAATAGAGGCCCGAAACTGATGAAAACGTTCGATTTTGGGCTCCAAAAAGAGCATAGCAAGCAAGCTAGCTGCCCCCGTCGTAGAGCTCTCGGAGAGCTTTGCAACGGTATGCTGTGCACCGCGTAACTCCTTACGGATCAAAAGTTATGGGCACCGGAGCGACAGAGACCTGGTCACAAGCCCTACACACTCGGTTTGCTGGCCCAGCCTCCACGTGAAGCGAAGTTGTCTTGCCCAATGTGCCGTGGGATTCGATAATAGAAATGTGGTGGATAAAGTATCTTGGCAACCCTAACCGGATCAAAAGAAATTGAAAAGGGCGGTGTAACACGAGGACTACCCATGGGGTCACCCATCCTAGTACTACTCTTGCCCAAGCACGCTTAACTTCGGAGTTCTAATAGGATCCGATGCCTTAGTGCTGGTATGATCGCACCCGTCATGTTAAGGGCACAATTCCTTTATGTGTTAACGGTTCACAGTCCCAGCCTTGAGAGATGGCCTATTCAAAAGGCCCAATGGGATTAACAACAACCCATCCGCTTCAACAACGCAGCATCCTCGCAAGACGTGATATCAACTCGTTGTAGGGCCCTCTAATGTCCCGCAAGTAAGGTTGTCTTCTTTTAACAGCTCACGATGTACGATTTGGGAGGGAAAAACAGAGCTAAATAAGAAAAGTGGCCCGAAACGGATGAAAATGTTTGATTTTGGAATCCAAAAATAGGCACAGCGAGCAAGGTGGCTGCGCCCGTCGTAGAGCTCTCGGACAGCTTTGCAACTGTATGCTGCGGACCGTGTAACTCCTTACGGATCAAAATTTATGGGCACCGGAGCGACGGAGACCTGGTCACAAGCAATACGCCCTTAGGTTGCTGGCCCAGCCTCCATGTGAAGTGAAGTTGTCTTGCCTAAGGTGCCGTGGGATTCGATAATAGAAATGTGGTGGATAAAGTATCTTGGCAACTCTAACCGGAGCAAAAAAAATTGAAAAGGTTTGTGCAACACGAGGACTTTCCAGGGGGTCACCCATCCTAGTGCTACTCTCGTCCAAGCACGCTTAACTTCAGAGTTCTGATGGGACCCGGTGCATTAGTGCTGGTATGATCGCACCCATCATGTTGAGGGCACAATTCCTTTATGTGTTAACGGTTCTCAGTCCCAGGCAAGATTGATGGCCCATTCAAAAGGCCTCATGCGGTTAACGACACCCCATCCGCTTCAACAACGCAGCATCCTCGCAAGACGTGATATCGACACGTTGTAGGGCCCTCTAATATCCCGCGAGTATGATTGTCATCCTTTTACCAGCTCACGACGTACGATCCGGGATGAAAAAATATAGCAAAAGAAGAAAAGAGGCACGAAACTGATGAAAACGTTCGATTTTGGGTTCCAATTAGGGTACATCGAGCAAGCTAGCTGCCCTCATCATAGAGCTCTCGGAGAGCTTTGCAACGGTATGCTGTGCACTACGTAACTCCTTACGGATCAAAAGTTATGGGCACTGGAGTGAGGGAGACCTGGCCACAAGCACCACACCATCGGTTTGCTGGCCCAGCCTCCACTTGAAGCGAAGTTGTCTTGCCCAAGGTGCCGTGGGATTCGATAATAGAAATGTGGTGGATAAAGTATCTTGGCAACCCTAACCGAAGCAAAAAAAATTGAAAATGGGGGTGCAACACCAGTACTTCCCAGGGGGTCACCCATCCTAGTACTACCTCGCCCAAGCATGCTTAACTTCGGAGTTCTGATGGGATCCGGTGCATTAGTGCTGGTATGATTGCACCCGTCATGTTGAGGGCACAATTCCTTTATGTGTTAACGGTTCACAGTCCTGGCCTAGAGAGATGGCCCATTCGAAAGGCCCAATGGGCTTAACAACAATCCATCCACTTCAACAACACAGCATCCTTGCAAGATGTGATATCGACGCATTGTAGGGACCTCTAATGTCCCGCGAGTAAGGTTGTCTTCCTTTTAACAGCTCATGATGTACGATTCGGGACGAAAAAATAGAGCTAAATGAGAAAAGTGGCCCGAAACGGATGAAAATGTTTGATTTTGGAATCCAAAAATCGGCACAGCGAGCAATGTGGCCGCCCCCGTCGTAGAGCTCTCGGACAGCTTTGCAACTGTATGCTGTGGGCCATGTAACTCCTTACGGATCAAAAGTTATGGGCACCGGAGCGACGGAGACCTGGTCACAACCAATACGACCTTAGTTTGCTAGCCCAGCCTCCACGTGAAGCAAAGTTGTCTTGCCCAAGATGCCGTGGGATTTGATAATAGAAATGTGGTGGATAAAGGATCTTGGCAACTCTAACCGGAGCAAAAAAAATTGAAAAGGGGTGTGCAACACGAGGACTTTCTAGGGGGTCACCCATCCTAGTACTACTCTCGTCCAAGCACGCTTAACTTCAGAGTTCTGATGGGATCTGGTGCATTAGTGCTGGTATGATCACACCTGTCATGTTGAGGGCACAATTCCTTTATGTGTTAATGGTTCATAGTCCCAGGCAAGAGAGATGAATGCCCAATGGGCTTAACGATAACCCATCCGCTTTAACAACACAGCATCCTCGCAAGGCGTGATATCGACGCGTTGTAGGGCCCTTTAATGTCCCGTGAGTATGGTTGTCATCCTTTTAACAGCTCACGACGTACGATCTGGGATGAAAAAATAGAGCAAAAGAAGCAAAGAGGACCGAAACTGATGAAAACGTTCGATTTTGGGTTCCAAAAAGGGCACATCAAGTAAGCTTGCTGCCCCCATCATAGAGCTCTCGGAGAGCTTTGCAACGGTATGCTGTGCGCCGCGTAACTCCTTACGGATCAAAAATTATAGGCATTGGAGCGAAGTTTGCTGGCACTACACCCTCGGTTTGCTGGCCCAGCCTCCACGTGAAGCGAAGTTGTCTTGCCCAAGGTACCGTGGGGTTCAATAATAAAATGTGGTGGATAAAGTATCTTGGCAACCGTAACCGGAGCAAAAAAATTGAAAATGGGGGTGCAACACGAGGACTTCCCAAGTGGTCACCCATCCTAGTACTACTCTCGCCCAAGCACGCTTAACTTCGGAGTTCTGATGGGATCCGGTACATTAATGCTAGTATGATCGCACCCATCATGTTAAGGGCATAATTCCTTTATGTGTTAACGGTTAATAGTCCCAGCCTAGAGAGATGGCCCATTCAGAAGGCCCAATGGGCTTAACAACAACCCATCCGCTTCAACAAACGCAGCATCCTCGCAAGACGTGATATCGACGCGTTTTAGGGGCCTCTAGTGTCCCGCGAGTAAGGTTGTCATCCTTTTAACAGCTCACGACGTACAATCCGGGACGGAAAAATAGAGCAAAAGAATAAAAGAGGCCCGAAACTGATGAAAATGTTCGATTTTGGGCTCCAAAAAGGGCACAGCAAGCAAGCTAGCTGCCCCTGTCGTAGAGCTCTCTGAGAGATTTGCAACGGTATGCTGTGCACCGCATAACTTCTTATGGATCAAAAGTTATGGATACCGCAGCGATGGAGACCTGGTCACAAGTCCTACGCCCTCCGTTTGCTGGCCCAGCCTCCACGTGAAGCGAAGTTGTCTTGCCCAAGGTGCCATGGGATTCGATAATAGAAATGTGGAGGATAAAGTATCTTGGCAACTCTAACCGGATCAAAAAAAATTGAAAAGGGGGTGCAAGACGAGGACTTTCCAGGGGGTCACCCATCCTAGTACTACTCTTGTCCAAGCACGCTTAACTTCAGAGTTCTGATGGGATCCGGTGCATTAGTGCTGGTATGATCGCACCCGTCATGTTGAGGGCACAATTCCTTTATGTGTTAATGGTTCACAGTCCTAGCCTAGAGAGATGGCCCGTTCCGAAGGCCCAATTGGCTTAACAACAACCCATCCGCTTCAACAACTCAGCATCCTCGCAAGACGTGATATCGACGCGTTGTAGGGCCCTCTAATGTCCAGCGAGTAAGGTTGTCGTCCTTTTAACAACTCACGACGTACGATCCGGGATGGAAAAACAGAGCAAAAATAGAAAAGTGGAACGAAACTGATGAAAACGTTCGATTTTGGGCTCCAAAAAGGGCAAAGCTCACAAGCTAGCTGCCCTCGTCGTAGAGCTCTCGGAGAGCTTTGCAACGGTATGCTGTGCGCCGCGTAACTCCTTACGGATCAAAAGTTATGGGCACCGTAGCGACAGAGACCTGGTCACAAGCCCTACACCCTCGATTTGCAGGCCCAGCCTCCATTTGAGGCCCAACCCCGATTTGCTTGCGAAACCTAGCTTCGTGTACCCTAACCTAGATTTGCGTGCCATGACCTAGGTTTAAGAAACGAGCCCATTTTGTGTAATGTGCATTGAATTACGTGCATTAGTTTGGGATTGCATGCATTTACTTCAAAAACGTGCGTTCGTCTCGTAGTTCGTGTCCTACCTCATAGTGCGTGCCTAGACCTAGGAAAGCGTGCCTTCACGCTAATCAAGAAAGCATCTTCCACGAAGCACGAGGCTATTAAACAATCCTACAAAATCCACTAACAATATAATAATCCAAATTCCATTCACCAGAAGACAAAAATGCACCAAACACAAAACATTCCTTATTCTTTATTCATTATTCCTTTTGCACTTTCAAGATACCATTAAAATAACACTCAACCAAGACAAAATTCAGAATTATGCACATGTTTGGCCGGCCATATCATGTTTTGAGCAAGAAAATTGGAACAACATAAGTTATTGTGCATGCTTAGTCAACCAATTAGCACAAGGCATTAAAAAAATTGCTCAAATCCCCTCAAATCCTCACCATATCCGACCAGCCCTTGCATGCCCATGCTAGCATTCAAAAAATAACATTTTGAAGACAAAAAAAATCAGAATTTGGCTGCCCAAGGCCGAGCATGCTTCAACAAGTTGCAAGGCTTTGTCTTTTTTTTCATTTTCACTCATTTTCTCTCAACATCTCTCTCTCACTCTCATTTCCTCTCTCCATTTCGGTCCTTGGCTGAGCTCTCACCATATTTTCTCCTCTTCATCATCCCTTAGACGAACAAGGCAAGCAAATCATCCAAGCAACTCAAGCAAACAAGCTAGAGTTCGAAAATCACTCTTGCATGTGCATTGAAGCTTCATTTCGGCCCTAGGTAAACTTCTTGACAACCATTTCTTTTATTCATGGTTTAACCTCATGCATGTGCTAAGAGATTGATTATTAAGCTAGGAAAAATAGAGAAAAGCTAGTTGGGTTGTTGCCTAAGCAAGGAGAAGAAGAAAGTTGTGCTTCAACAAAGGTTTTGAGCATTTTTGTGGTTGATTGCTAAGGTGAGGGTTAAAACCTTTTGAAAACTCTTCAAATTTCATATGCATGCTCATAAATGTGTGTATTTGCTTCTGTACTTGAGCTATATGGTCGTTCATAAGGTTAAACAACCATGCATGGCAAGATCTTGGCTTGAAAATGAAGCTAGGTGAAGTCGAAATGGATGACAGCTCTCTGACCAGTCTGTTCGAGGTAAGTTAATCTAAGAAAATGATATTAAAAATGCTTGAAAATTGGTGGGTGACTGGTTTGGACAATTTTGAACATTTTTCCCAGAAATAGGCCGAAGCTAATTTTGACTCTAAAGTCCTCAACATGGCAAATCATTAAAATGTGACCAAATCTGGAAATCTGGAGAAATGAATCAGGTTTTGGCAGATGCATTGACCTTGTGGAACGAACCATATTTGACTTAGTAAATGTTGTCCAAAATGCATGAAAATGGTGTGCTGCTATATTTTTCAGTTCTGGACAATTTTGTCAGAAATGGACCAAAGCTAAAACTGACTCTAAGAACCTCAAAAACGTCAATTTCTGAAAAGTGTGCAAATCTGGACAGTTTTGTGCTACCTCACTGTTTCGGCTATAACAAATGATTCTGAACTCCAATTGATGCAAGGTTTGTTTCTAATTTTATTTAACTTCTTAAGCTTTAATTTGAAATCTTATTCACTGAATTTGGAGATTGTTTGATTATCCTATTGATTGTGAGAAAATAGCCTATTGCAGTGAAGGTTTTATTTAGCTACATGCTTGGGAAATTGTTGTAACCTCTCTTGTGGTACTAATTGTATGAAAATGTGGTATTGGGATGTGGTGTGGACTGCTTTGAACGTTTGAGGATGTTGAATTAAATGATGTATGGTTTGAGATTGACTTTGAGTTGGGTTGAGGCTCAAATTGCACGAATATACTTGAAATGGAAGCCCTAACGACTAGGTAGTCTTAATAAGTGTTGATCATTTGGATATTGTGTTGGAATCATAAGCTTAGTGGGCTGCCCGTAAATGTTTTATAACTTCAAAAGTGATCTTGACCGTTGCATGTTGACAAATAAGCTTTTCTTGCATCCGCACCCATGTTGATATCATTGCATGTTGAATAATCTTATCACTTGATTACGTGGGCTTCTTAATGAGTTATATGTCCTGTTTTACATGTGTTACATGGCTGCCCGTTTAATTTTCATATAACTCTATATACCTTTCAAGTGAAATTTCCTGTCTTATCGTGTCCTGCTTGTTTGCCTGTCAATGTCCAATCTTATGACTGTCCGGAGGCAACCTACTTTGTTGCCCTCCTACTGTGATATATTACCTATCATGAATGTGCATTGCATACAAGGTTGCAACCTTTCCTGTTGGCATGGTAGCGATCACGCACACCGGGCGACATCGGGCTTGCCGGTGCACTCGTGACTACTATGGTCCCATTCCCTCTCTCGCTTGGGGGCTAGACTTCATCGGAGAGTTGGGTCATAGGATTTCGAGGTACATCCGGAGTACACCCACCTGGCGTGTTTGGGGGATGATTTGAAGTAAGCCGCAACAACTGATCCTGGAACTGATTTGAGAGCAAAAGGTTACCGTATCCTTTTTATTATGTGTATAAGTACTCCCGCTTGGTTCCTAGAGAACCTCAGGGAGGAAAGACCGGTATTCCTGTTCTGTACTTGTATTTCTGTACTTGTAATTCTATTGTATTCATGTTTGAGAAAGGGATTTTCATGAGTTTAACGGAAAAATGAGTTTCAAAACTTATTTCTCGTTCCCCCTCGCTGAGTTCATAAGGACTCACCCTCTTTTATCATCTCAGGTGAAGAAGAACAGGTACACGAACCCAAGGATAATGTACCTAATGATGAACCCCTGGAGTGATTGCTTGTTATTGTTGTTTTGCAAGAACGTGAGTATTTGTGTACCTTGTGCTGCTTGAAGACTATTTATCTTATGTTGTTGTTGTCGCTAATGTAAAAGACCCCGGTTGTAATTTGGGGCCTAATTTTGGTTTGTACTTATTTTAAGTGGACTGATACTAGACATGACACTACTATGATCGTTTTGCTTTTACTACCGCTAGTATCTATCACAGGTTATGATGCTTAGTTAAGGAATAGGTAAATGAACTTATCCAATCTCAACAGGTACTCGCTAATAAGCTAAGATCAACAGGTATATTTTGAAACGAGGATAAATGGACAAACAAGACATAGTATCATGCTAGGTTATAAATCAAACGGGACGTCGAATTAACCAATAGGCAATTCAATTGATGGAATAATAGTAATCTTAGCTGGAATTGAATTTGAGATGGTAAATTTTGAGGCTATTAGAAAATTTAGGTCAAAACAAAAAGCCCAATTATAGCCGTTATGCTGCCGGATTTCCGGAAAATTTTGGAGTCTAGAATAAAACGTTAAGTGTTAAACCTCCTAGAATGATTAAGAATGTGAAATGACTTGAATGTTTAGATCACACTCTAGTCTAACCTTTATAGGCCGGGTTGGGGCGTGACACCTTAGAAGAATGGTATCAGAGCTTAGATTGCTTAAGCCGTGTTTAACTCTCAGACTGTGGGTAGAGCCCTAAGATAATTAGGATGACTTGTTTATGTGTTGTTATTGTGTTAAATGTGCCTTCTATGTTCTATATGCTTAAGTGACTTACGTGCCTTAAATGTTTTTAGAATTGTACCTATAGTATGTTGCATATCTTATGCATTAGATTCTTAATTGTCGTATTTTCAATAAATTGTGCCTATAGATGGCTGGCCCTAGTACCCGTACTACTAATAGGAGCGGTGAACCTCAAGAGACCGGGGATGCCTATCAGACTAATCCCGGTATAGCTATGTTTAATATGATGGCAAATGCCATGGATCGCGTATCACGTGTGATGGAGGGTCATGATGCTCGTGAAGCCAACAACAACATCAACAACAGGAATGAGGGTAACCATGGGAGACATAGAAAAATGAAGGAATTCCTTGACTTTCGCCCATCTAAATTCTACGGGGAAGCTGATGATGAGAAAGCAGAGGCTTGGCTGTCCGAGATCGAGAAGATTTTCAGGGCGCTTGATTATACAGATGAAGAAAAAGTGGAGTTTGCTGTATTTCTGTTGCACGGGGATGCCGAGCATTGGTGGGACACTATAGAGGCACTATGGGAGACTGATCAGACACCTCACCTGTGGAGTAATTTTGTTAAGGCATTTAAGGAAAAATATGTACCTGCAGTTTCCAGGCAGAGGCGGATCGAGGAGTTTATGCACTTGACCCAGGGTAATATGACGGTGGCCCAGTACGAGGCACGTTTTGATCGACTGTCCCGTTATGCTCAATATATGGTTTGTACTCCGGAGGCAAAAATGTGGAAATTTACTGTTGGTTTGAGGCCAGAGATTCAGGACCAGTTAGCTTCTCATGACTTCGATACTTATTATGCTCTCTTTGCTGCTGCCTCTCGAGTTGAGAAGAGGAAACTAGATGGAGCTGGTTCGAGTCAACCAAACAAGAAACCATACCAGCCTCCAGGTCAGCAGAGGAAATTCCAGAGTCAGGGTCGTAACCAGGGCCAGAGCCAGAGCAGGTCAGGGAATAACTGTGGCCCGACGAAAGCGCCATCAGCCTCTTCCGCCCGCGGATCCACAAGTAGTTCACCTGCTACTTAGTCCGTTAGCTATTCATATTGTGACAGGAAGGGGCATACCGAGGCCCAGTGTTGGAGGAAGTTGGGATGATGTATGAGGTGCGACAGTGATCAGCACCAGATCAAGGATTGCCCTAAACGTCAGGCAGGGCAGAATCAGGGTAAACCAGCCGGTAGAGGCAAGACTCCAGTTCCTAAGGTCCAGGCTCGAGCCTATGCTATTGAGTGCGAGGAGATTCCAGATGAGACCGCTGTTGTTGAAGGTACATTCTTCATACTGAATCAACCTGTTAAGGCGTTAATTGATCCGGGTGCTACTCATTCATTTATTACTCCCTTATGTGTGGAACGTGTGAAATTGAAAGTTGTATGTTTGCCATATGAAGTAGAAGTTTGTACCCCAATGGGTTCTAAACTTGTAACTAGTTCAGCTTGTAAAGCATGTAAAATCCAAATTAAGGATAGGGAATTCTCAGCCAATCTTATTGTATTACCTTTTCGAGACTATGAGGTCATTTTAGGGATGGACTGGCTGGCAAAACATCATGTCCAACTGGATTGCTGGGCAAAGATTATAACATTCTGGGTACTTGATCAACCGATACTGGAGATTTTGGGTCGAAGAGATTTCACCGGAGGTTCCATCATTTCATCTACAAAAGCAGTGAAGTCCTTGAAGAAAGGGTGCAATGGATACTTGGCTTACCTTATCAACAAGCCGTCGGATAAAGCTAAATTGGAGGAGATGCCTGTGATCAAAGACTATGCAGATGTGTTCCCAGAAGAATAACCCGGTTTACCCTTGAATCGGGAGATCGAGTTTGTTATAGAGTTACTGCCTGGCGCCCAGCCGATATCTAAGGCTCCCTATCGTATGGCACCGGCCGAGCTACAAGAATTAAAGGACCAATTGCAAGGGTTGCTGAAGAAGGGATTTGTACAACCGAGCTCTTCACCGTGGGGTGCGCCAGTACTATTTGTTAAGAAGAAAGATGGAACGTTGAGGCTATGCATTGACTATCGAGGTTTGAACTAAGTGACTGTCAAGAATAAATACCCACTTCCCTTGATTGACGAGTTATTTGATCAACTGCAAGGAGCCAAAGTGTATTCGAAACTCGACTTGAGACAAGGGTATTATTAGTTGCGGATCAAGAAGGAAGATGTGCCTAAAACGGCTTTCAGGACGAGATATGGGCATTATGAATATGTAGTGATGCCTTTTGGACTAACTAATGCCCCTGCAGCTTTTATGGATTTGAGGCATAGGGTGTTTCAACCCTACTTGGACCAATTTGTGGTGATCTTCATTGATGATATTTTGGTATACTCGAAATCGGAGGCGGAGCATGAGCAACATCTGCGGTTGGTACTGCAGAAACTTCGAGAGCACCAATTGTATGCAAAGTTTAGCAAGTGCGAATTTTGGTTGTAGCAGATTGTATTTTTGGGGCATATCATATCCCAAGAGGGAATAGCGGTAGATCCAGCAAAGATCGATGTAGTGATGTCTTGGAAGAAGCCGAAAAATGTTACGGAGGTTCGGAGTTTTCTTGGTCTAGCCGGCTATTATTGGAGGTTCGTGAATGATTTCTATAAGATTGCGGGACCGCTTACAAAGGTCACTCAAAAGAAAACCAAGTTCGTGTGGGATGATAAGTGCGAGAACAGCTTCCAAGAGTTGAAGAAAAGATTGACTACCGCACCAGTTCTTGCATTGCCTGAAGGGAATCAAGGTTTCGTAATCTATAGCGATGCTTCGAAAGAAGGATTGGGATGTGTATTGATGCAAAATGGAAGAGTGATTGCATATGCTTCTAGGAAACCCAAGCCGTATGAGATGAATTACCCGACACATGATTTGGAGTTAGCGGCTATTGTGTTTGCACTCAAGAAATGGAGGCATTATCTGTGGGGTAACAAGTTTGAGGTATTTACTGATCATAAGAGTTTGAAATACTTGTTCTCTCAAAAGGAGTTGAATATGAGGCAAAGGCGGTGGATGGAGCTTTTGGATGATTATAACTGCTCAGTTAATTATGTGCCTGGTAAGGCGAATGTAGTTGCAGATGCCTTAAGCAGAAAGGCAAGCATGGCAAAACTGGAAGTCAAGGTGCAGGAGTTGTTGGAGGAAGTATTTCTGTGGAAACCACAATCGACTCAAAAAGGGTTACTTTTTGCCACTACCCAAGTTCAATCGACGTTATTGTCTGAGTTACGAGAGGCTCAACAGAAGGACCAACAATTTCAGAAGATTAAGGAAAGTAACGCAGATTTCAAGTTTCATGATGATGGTGTTTGGATGTTTAGGAACCGGATTTGTGTTCCCAATGAGCCAGAGCTGAAAAAGAAGATTCTTGAGGAAGCACATAATTCAAGATATACTATTCACCCCGGCGGAACAAAGATGTATCGGGATTTGAAGCAACACTATTGGTGGAATAACATGAAAAGAGAAATTGCGGAGTTTGTAGCACGGTGTTTGACGTGCCAGAGAGTCAAAGCAGAACATCAACGACCCGCAAGTTTACTTCAGCTGTTGGAGATTCCTCAATAGAAATGGGAACATATCACTATGGATTTTGTTATGGACCTGCCTAGATCACGAAAGAGTCATAACGCCGTTTGGGTTATAGTGGATAGATTGACTAAGTCGGCGCACTTCTTACCGATGAACAAGGAGGATAGTCCTGATAAATTGGGAGATATGTATGTGGCGGAGATTGTAAGACTGCACGGGATGCCTGTGAGTATTGTGTCGGATAGGGATCCTCGTTTTACTTCCCGATTTTGGAAGAGATTGCAGGAAGCTTTGGGGACGAAATTGAGTTTTAGCACGGCTTGTCACCCTCAGACGGACGGTCAATCGGAGAGAACCATTCAGATTTTGGAGGATATGCTGAGGGCATGTGTGTTGGACTTCGGGAAAAGTTGGGAGAAATATCTATCTCTAGCGGAGTTCGCCTACAACAATAGTTATCAGGCCACAATCGGGATGACCCCTTTTGAGGCGCTGTATGGACGTAAGTGTCGATCCCCAGTCTATTGGGATGAAGTAGGTGAGACGAAGACTTTTGACCCGACCCTTTTACCTGAACTGATGAAGACTGTTGATAACATCCACCTCATCCGGAAACGGATGCTTACCGCTCAGAGCAGGCAGAAGAGTTATGCAGACCACCGAAGACGGAGCCTAGAGTTTGAGGTCGGCGACAAGGTGCTCTTAAAGATATCACCCTGGAGGGGACTACTTAGACATGGAAAAGGTGGAAAGCTGAGCCCGAGATTTGTAGGACCATTTGAGATAGTTGAGAAGGTTGGCAAGTTGGCGTATCGCCTAGCGCTACCCCAGAATCTCTCCAATATTCACGACGTCTTTAATGTTTCGATGATGCGGAAGTATCATCCTGACCCGTCGCACATCTTGGAGCCAGAGCCATTGTAGCTTCGGGAGAACTTGTCCTACGAGGAAAAGCCCATTCGGATCCTAGACCAGCAGGATCGGGAGTTGCGCAACAGAACTATACCTATGGTGAAGGTGCTGTGGGATCATCATGGAGTCGAAGAAGCAACGTGGGAAAGGCGAGACTAGATGGAGCAACAGTATCCAGCTTTATTTCAAGGTAATATTGAATTTCGGGACGAAATTCTTTTAAGGAGGGGAGGATGTGAGGCTCGACCCCAATTTGCATGCGAAACCTAGCTTCGTGTGCCCTAACCTAGATTTGCGTGCCACGACCTAGGTTTAAGAAACGAGCCCATTTTATGTGCCGTGCATTGAATTACGTCCATTAGTTTGGGATTGTGTGCATTTACTTCAAAAACATGCGTTCGTCTCGTAGTTCGTGTCCTATCTCATAGTGCGTGCCTAGACCTAGGAAAGCGTGCCTTCACGCTAATCAAGAAAGCATCTTCCACGAAACACGAAGCTATTAAACAATCCTACAAAATCCACTAACAATATAATAATCCAAATTCCATTCACCAGAAGACAAAAATGCTCCAAACTCATAACATTCCTTATTCTTTATTCATTATTCCTTTTGCACTTTCAAGATACCATTAAAATAACACTCAACCAAGACAAAATTCAGAATTATGCACATGTTTGGCCGGCCATATCATGTTTTGAGCAAGAAAATTTGAACAACATAAGTTATTGTGCATGCTTAGTCAACCACTTAGCACAAGGCATTAAAAAAATTGCTCAAATCCCCTCAAATCCTCACCATATCCGACCAGCCCTTGCATGCCCATGCTAGCATTCACAAAATAACATTTTGAAGACAAAAAAAATCAGAATTTGGCTGCCCAAGGCCGAGCATGCTTCAACAAGTTGCAAGGCTTTGTCTTTTTTATCATTTTCACTCATTTTCTCTCAACATCTCTCTCTCACTCTCATTTCCTCTCTCCATTTCAGTCCTTGGCTGAGCTCTCACCATCTTTGCTCCTCTTCATCATCCCTTAGTCGAACAAGGCAAGCAAATCATCCAAGCAACTCAAGCAAACAAGCTAGAGTTCGAAAATCACTCTTGCATGTGCATTGAAGCTTCATTTCGGCCCTAGGTAAACTTCTTGACAACCATTTCTTTTCTTCATGGTTTAACCTCATGCATGTGCTAAGAGATTGATCATTAAGCTAGGAAAAATAGAGAAAAGCTAGTTGGGTTCTCGCCTAAGGAAGGAGAAGGAGAAAGTTGTGCTTCAACAAAGGTATTGAGCATTTTTGTGGTTGATTGCTAAGGTGAAGGTTAAAACCTTTTGAAAACTCTTCAAATTTCACATGCATGCTCATAAATGTGTGTATTTGCTTCTGTACTTGAGCTATATGGTTGTTCATAAGCTTAAACAACCATGCATGGCAAGATCTTGTATTGAAAATGAAGCTAGGTGAAGTCGAAATGGATGACAGCTCTCTGACCAGTCTGTTCGAGGTAAGTTTAGCTAAGCAAATGATGTTGAAAATGCTTGAAAATGGGTGGGTGACTAGTTTGGACAGTTTTGAACATTTTTCCCAGAAATAGACCGAAGCTAATTTGGAATTTAAGGTCCTCAAAATGGAAAATCATTAAAATGTGACCAAATCTGGAAATCTGGAGAAATGAATCAGGTTTTGGCAGATGCACTGACCTTGTGGAACGAACCATATTTGACTTAGTAAATGTTGTCCAAAATTCATGATATTTTGTGTACTTCTATATTTTTCAGTTCTGGAAAATTTTGTCAGAAATGGACCAAAGCTAAAACTGACTCTAAGAACCTCAAAAACGTCAATTTCTGAAAAGTGTACAAATCTGGACTGTTTTGTGCTACCTCACTGTTTCGGCTATAACTAATGATTCTGAACTCCAATTGATGCAAGGTTTATTTCCGATTTTAGTTAACTTATTAAGCTTTAATTTTACATCTTATTCACTGAATTTGGAGATTGTTTGTTTATCCTATTGATTGTGAGAAAATAGCCTATTGCAGTGAAGGTTTTATTTAGCTACATGCTTGGGAAATTGTTGTAACCTCTCTTGTGGTACTAATTGTATGGAAATGTGGTATTGGGATGTGGTGTGGACTGTTTTGAACATTTGAGGATGTTGAATTAAATGATGTATGGTTTGAGATTGACATTGAGTTGGGTTGAGGCTCAAATTGCACGAATATACTTGAAATGGAAGCCCTAACGACTAGGTAGTCTTAATAAGTGTTGATCATTTGGATATTGTGTTGGAATCATAAGCTTAGTGGGCTGCCCGTAAATGTTTTATAACTTCAAAAGTGATCTTGACCGGTGCATGTTGACAAATAAGCTTTTCTTGCATCCGCACCCATGTTGATATCATTGCATGTTGAATAATCTTATCACTTGATTATGTGGGCTTCTTAATGAGTTATATGTCCTGTTTTACATGTATTACATGGCTGCCCGTTTAATTTTCATATAACTCTATATACCTTTCAAGTGAAATTTCCTGTCTTATTGTGTCCTGCTTGTTTGCCTGTCAATGTGCAATCTTATGACTGTTCAGAGGCAACCTACTTTGTTGCCCTCCTACTGTGATATATTACCTGTCATGAATGTGCATTGTATACAAGGTTGCAACCTTTCCTGTTGGCATGGTAGCGATCACGCACACCGGGCGGCATCGGGCTTGCCGGTGCACCCGTGCCTACCATGGTCCCATTCCCTCTCTCGCTTGGGGGTTAGACTTCCTCGGAGAGTTGGGTCGTAGGATTTCAGGGTACATCCAGAGTACACCCACCAGGCGTGTTTGGGGGATGATTTGAAGTCAGCTGCAACAACTGATCCTGGAACTGATCTGAGAGCAAAAGCTCACCGTATCCTTTTTATTATGTGTATAAGTACTCCCTCTTGGTTCCTAGAGAACCTCGGGGAGGAAAGACCGGTATTCCTGTTCTGTACTTGTATTTCACTACTTGTAATTCTGTTGTATTCATGTTTAAGAAAGGGATTTTCATGAGTTTAACCGGAAAATGAGTTTCAAAACTTATTTCTCGTTCCCCCTCGCTGAGTTCATAAGGACTCACCCTCTTTTATCATCTCAGGTTAAGAAGAACATGTACAGGAACCCGAGGATAATATACCTAATGATGAACCCCTAGAATGATTGCCTGTTATTATTGTTTTGCTTGAACGTGACTACTTGTATACCTTGTGCTGCTTGAAGACTATTTATCTTATGTTGTCGTCGCTAATGTAAAAGACCCCCATTGTAATTTGGGGTCTAATTTTGGTTTGTACTTATTTTAAGTAGACTGATACTAGACATGAAACTACTATGATCGTTTTGCTTTTACTACCGCTAGTATCTATCACAAGTTATGATGCTTAGTTAAGGAATAGGTAAATGAACTTATCCAATCTCAACAGGTACTCGCTAATAAGCTAAGATCAATAGGTATATTTTGAAACGAGGATAAATGGACAAACGAGACATAGTATCATGCTAGGTTTTAAATCAAATGGGGCGTCAAATTAACCAATAGGCAATTCAATTGATGGAATAATAGTAATCTTAGCTGGAATTGAATTTGAGATGGTAAATTTTGAGGCTGTTAGAAAATTTAGGTCAAAACAAAGAGCCCAATTACAGCTGTCATGCTGCTGGATTTCTGAAAAATTTTGGAGTCTAGAATAAAACGTTAAGTGTTAAACCTCCTAGAATGATTAAGAATGTGAAAGGACTTGAATGTTTAGATCACACTCTAGTCTAACCTTTATAGGCCTGGTTGGGGCGTGACACTCCATGTGAAGCGAAGTTGTCTTGCCCAAGGTGCCGTGGGATTCGATAATAGAAATGTGCTGGATAAAGTATCTTGGCAACCCTAACCGGAGCAAAAAAAATTGCAAAGGGGGGTGCAACACGAGGACTTCCCAGGGGGTCACCTATCCTAGTACTACTCTCGCCCAAGCACGCTTAACTTCGTAGTTCTAATAGGATCCGGTGCCTTAGTGCTGGTATGATCACACCCGTCATGTTGAGGGCACAATTCCTTTATGTGTTAACGGTTCACAGTCCCAGCTTAGGGAGATGGCCCATTCAGAAGGCCCAATGGGCTTAACAACAACCCATCTACTTCAACAACGTAGCATCCTCGCAAGACTTGATATCGGTGCATTGTAGGGCCCTCTAATGTCCCGAGAGCAAGGTAGTCGTCCTTTTAACAGCTCACGACGTACGATCCGGCACGAAAAAATAGAGCTTAATAATAAAAGTGGCCTGAAACTAATGAAAATGTTTGATTTTGGAATCCGAAAACGAGCACAGCGAGAAAGGTGGCTGCCCCTATTGTAGAGCTCTCGGACAGCTTTGCAACTGTATGCTGTGGGCTGCGTAGCTCCTTACAGATCAGAAGTTATGGGCACCGGAGCGAAGGAGACCTGGTCACAAGCCCTACGCCCTTGGTTTGCTGGCCCAGCCTCCACGTGAAGCAAAGTTTTCTTGCCCAAGGTGCTGTGGGATTCGATAATAGAAATGTGGTGGATAAAGTATCTTGGCAACCCTAACCGGAGCAAAAAAAATTGAAAAAGGGGGTGCAACACGAGGACTTACCAGGGGGTCACCCATCTTAGTACTACTCTCGCCCAAGCACGCTTAACTTCAGAGTTCTGATGGGATCCGGTGCATTAGTGCTGGTATGATCGCACCCGTCATGTTGAGGGCACAATTCCTTTATGTGTTAACAGTTCACAGTCCCAGGCAAGATAAATGGCCCATTCAAAAGGCCCAATGGGCTTAACGACAACCGATCCACTTCGACAATGCAGCATCCTCGCAAGACATGATATCGACGCATTGTAGGGCCTTCTAATGTCCCGCGATTAAGGTTGTCATCCTTTTAACAACTCACAGCGTACGATCCGGGACTAAAAAATAGAGCAAAAGAAGAAAAGAGGCCTGAAACTAATGAAAACGTTCGATTTTGGGTTCCAAATAGGGCACAGCATGCAAGCTAGCTGCCCCCGTCATACAGCTCTCAGAGAGCTTTGCAACTGTATGCTGTGCGCTGCGTAACTCCTTACGAATCAAAAGTTATGGGCACTGGAGCGACGGAGACCTGGTCACAAGCACTACACCCTCGGTTTGCTGGCCCAGCCTCCACGTGAAGCGAAGTTGTCTTGCCCAAGATGCTGTGGGATTCGATAATAAAAATGTGGTGGATAAAGTATCTAGGCAATCCTAACCGGAGCAAAAAAAATTGAAAATGGGGGTACAACACGAGGACTTCCCAGTGGGTCACCCATCCTAGTACTACTCTCGCCCAAGCACGCTTAACTTCGGAGTTTGGATGGGATCCGGTGCATTAGTGCTGGTATGATCGCACCCGTCATGTTGAGGGCACAATTCCTTTATGTGTTAACGGTTCATAGTCCCAGCCTAGAGAGATGGCCCATTCAGAAGGCCCAATGGGCTTAGCAACAACCCATCCACTTCAACAAAGCAGCATCCTCGTAAGACGTGATATCGACGCGTTGTAAGGACCTTTATTGTCCCGCGAGTAAGGTTGTCGTCCTTTTAGCAGCTCACGACGTACGATCCGGGATGAAAAAATAGAGCAAAAACAGAAAAATGGCCCGAAGCTGATGAAAACGTTCGATTTTGGGCTCTAAAAAGAGCACAGCGAGCAAACTAGCTGCCCCTGTCGTAGAGCTCTTGGAGATCTTTGCAACTGTATGCTGTGCACCGAGTAACTCCTTACGGATCAAAAGTTATGGGCACCGGAGCGACGGAGACCTGGTCACAAGCCCTACGCCCTCGGTTTGCTGGCCCAGCCTCCACGTGAAGCAAAGTTGTCTTGCCCAAGGTGCCGTGGGATTCGATAATAGAAATGTGGAGGATAAAGTATCTTGGCAACCCTAACCGGAGCAAAAAAAATTGAAAATAGGGGTGCAACACGAGGACTTCTCAGGGGGTTACTCATCTTAGTACTACTCTCGCCCAAGCACGCTTAACTTTGGAGTTCTGATGGGATCCAGTGCATTAGTGCTTTTACTACCGCTAGTATCTATCACAGGTTATGATGCTTAGTTAAGGAATAGGTAAATGAACTTATCCAATCTCAACAGGTACTCGCTAATAAGCTAAGATCAATAGGTATATTTTGAAACGAGGATAAATGGACAAACGAGACATAGTATCATGCTAGGTTTTAAATCAAATGGGGCGTCAAATTAACCAATAGGCAATTCAATTGATGGAATAATAGTAATCTTAGCTGGAATTGAATTTGAGATGGTAAATTTTGAGGCTGTTAGAAAATTTAGGTCAAAACAAAGAGCCAAATTACAGCTGTCATGCTGCCGGATTTCTGAAAAATTTTGGAGTCTAGAATAAAACGTTAAGTGTTAAACCTCCTAGAATGATTAAGAATGTGAAAGGACTTGAATGTTTAGATCACACTATAGTCTAACCTTTATAGGCCGGGTTGGGGCGTGACACTCCATGTGAAGCGAAGTTGTCTTGCCCAAGGTGCCGTGGGATTCGATAATAGAAATGTGCTGGATAAAGTATCTTGGCAACCCTAACCGGAGCAAAAAAATTTGAAAAGGGGGTGCAACATGAGGACTTCCCAAGGGGTCACCCATCTTAGTACTACTCTCGCCCAAGCAAGCTTAACTTCGGACTTCTGATGGGATCCGGTGCATTAGTGCTGGTACGATCGCACCCGTCATGTTGAGGGCACAATTCCTTTATGTGTTAACAGTTCACAGTCCAATGCTAGAGAGATGGCCCATTTAGAAGGCCCAATGGGCTTAATGACAACCCATCCGCTTTAACAACGCAGCATCCTCGCAAGACGTGATATCGACGCATTGTAAGGCCCTCTTATCTCCCGCGAGTAACATTGTCATCCTTTTAACTGCTCACCATGTACGATCCGGGATAAAAAAATAGAGCAACAGAAGAAAAGTGGCCCGAAACTGATGAAAACGTTTGATTTTGGACTCCAAAAAGGGCACAGCGAGCAAGTTAGCTGCCCCAGTAATAGTGCTCTCAGAGAGCTTTTCAATGGTATGCTATACGCCGCGTAACTCCTTACGGATCAAAAGTTATGGGCACCGGATCGACGGAGACCTGATCACAAGCCCTACGCCCTCAATTTGCTGGCCTAGCCTCCACGTGAAGCGAAGTTGTCTCGCCCAAGGTGCCGTGGGATTCAATAATAGAAATTTGGTGGATAAAGTATCTTGGCAACCTTAACAGGAGCAAAAAAAATTGAAAATGGGGGTGCCCCACGAGGACTTCCCTGGGGATGACCCATCCTAGTACTACTCACGCCCAAGCATGCTTAACTTCGGAGTTCTGATTGGATCCGGTGCATTAGTGCTGGTATGATCGCACCCATCATGTTGAGGGCACAATTCCTTTATGTGCTAAGGGTTCACAATCACAGCCTAGGGTGATGGCCCACTCAAAAGTCCCAATGGGCATAACGACAACCCATTCGCGTCAACAACGCAGCATCCCCGCAAGACGTGATATCAACGCATTGTAAGGCCCTCTAATGTCCCGCGAGTAAGGTTGTCGTCCTTTTAACAGGACACCACGTACGATCCAGGACGAAAAAATAGAGCAAAATAAGAAAAGTGGCCCGAAACTGATGAAAATGTTCAATTTTTGGCTCCAAAAACGGGCACAGCGAGCAAGCTAGCTGCCCTCATCGTAGAGCTCTCGGAGAGCTTTGCAACGGAATGTTGTACGTCACGTAACTCCTTACGAATCAAAAGTTATGGGCACCAGAACAATGGAGACTTGGTCACAAGCCCTGTGCCCTCGGTTTCCTGGCCCAGCCTCCACGTAAAGCGAAGTTGTCTTGCCCAAGGTGCCGTGGGGTTCGATAATAGAAATGTGGTGGATAAAGTATCTTGGCAACCCTAATCGGGGCAAAAAAAATTGAAAAGGGGGGTGCCACACGAGGACTTCCCAGGGGGTCACCCATACGAGTACTACTCTCGCCCAAGCACGCTTAACTTCGTAGTTCTGATGGGATCCGGTGCATTAGTGCTGGTATGATCGTACCCATCATGTTGAGGGCACAATTCCTTTATGTGTTAATGGTTCACAGTCCCAGCCTAGAGAGATGGCCCATTCAGGAGGCCCAATGGGCTTAATGACAACCCATCTGCTTCAACAACGCAGCATCCTCTCAAAACATGATATCAACGAGTTGTAAGAACCCTCTAATGTCCCGCGAGTATGGTTGTCGTCGTTTTAATATGTCACGACGTACGATCCGTGACGAAAAAATAGAGCAAAAGAAGAAAAGTAGCCCAAAACTGATGAAAACGTTCGATTTTGGCTCCAAAAAGGGCACAGCAACAAGCTAGCTGCCTCTGTCGTAGTGCTCTCGGAGTTCTTTGCAACGGTATGCTGTACGCTGTGTAACTCCTTACGGATCAAAAGTTATGGGCACCGGAGCGACGGAGACCAGGTCACAAGCCCTACACCCTCGGTTTGCTGGCCCAGCCACCACGTGAACCGAAGTTGTCTTGCCCAAAGTGCCGTGGCATTCGATAATAGAAATGTGGTGGATAAAGTATCTTGGCAACCCTAACCGGAGCAAAAAAAATTGAAAATGGGGGTACAACACGAGGACTTCCCAGGGAGTCTCCCATCCTAGTACTACTCTCGCCCAACCACGCTTAACTTCAGAGTTCTGATGGGATCCGGTGCATTAGTGTAGGTATGATCTTACTTGTCATGTTGATGGCACAATTCCTTTATGTGTTAACGGTTCACAGTCCCAGCCTAGAGAGATGGCCCATTCAGAAGGCCCAATGCGCTTAAAGACAACCCATCCGCTTCTACAACGCAGCGTCCTCCCAAGACGTGATATCGACGCATTGTAGGGCCCTCTAATGTCCCGCGAGTTAGGTTGTCGTCCTTTTAACAGCTCATGACGTACGATACAGGACGGAAAAACTGAGCAAAAGAATAAAAGTGACCTAAAACTAATGAAAACGTTCGATTTTGGGTCCCATAAAGGGTACCGCGAGCAACCTAGCTGCCCATGTCGTAGAGCTCTCGGAGAGCTTTGCAACGGTATGTTGTGTGTCGAGTAACTCCTTACAGATCAAAAGTTATGGCCAGCGGAACGACGGAGACCTGGTCACAAGCCCTACGCCCTCGATTTGCTGGCCCAGCTTCCATGTGAGGTGATGTTGTCTTGCCCAAGGTCTGGTGGGGTTCGATAATAGAAATGTGGTGGATAAAGTATGTTGGGAACCCTAACCGGAGCAAAAAAAAATTGAAAAGGGGGTGCTACATGAGGACTTCCCAGGGGGTCACCCATCATAATACTACTCGCTCCCAAGCACGCTTAACTTCGGAGTTCTGATGGGATCCGGTGCATTAGTGCTGGTATGATCGCACCATTCATGTTGAGGGCACAATTCCTGTATGTGTTAACAGTTCACAGTCCCAACCTAGGGAGATGGCCCATTCAAAAGGCCCAATGGGCTTAACGACAACCTATCAGCTTCAACAACGCAACATCCTTGCAAGACGTAATATCGACACGTTGTAGGGCCCTCTAATGTCCCGCGAGTAAGGTTGTCGCCCTTTTAACAACTCACATTGTACAATCCGAGACGGAAAAACATTGGTAAAGAAGAAAAGTGGCCCAAAACTGATGAAAATGTTCAATTTTGGGCTCCAAAAATGGGTACAGCGAGCAAGCTGGCTACTCTCATCATAGAACTCTCGGAGAGCTTTGCAACGGAATGTTGTGCGCAGCGTAACTCCTTACGAATCAAAAGTTATGGGCACCGGAGCGATAGAGACCTAGTCACAAGCCCTACGCCCTCGGTTTGCTGGCCCAGCCTCCACGTAAAGCGAAGTTATCTTGCCCAAGGTGCCGTGGGGTTTGATAATAGAAATGTGGTGGATAAAGTATCTTGGCAACCCTAACCGGAGAAAAAAAAAATTGAAAAGAGGGGTGCCACACGAGGACTTCCCAGGGGGTCACCCATCCTAGTACTACTCTCGCCCATGCACGCTTAACTTCGGATTTCTGATGGGATCCGGTGCATTAGTACTGGTATGATCCAACCCGTCATGTTGAGGGCACAATTCATTTATGTGTTAACGATTCTCAGTCCCATCTTAGAGAGATGGCCCATTTATAAGGCCCAATCAGCTTAATGGCAATCCATCTGCCTCAACAATGCAGCATCCTTGCAAGACGTGATATCGATGCGTTGTAATGCACTCTAATGTCCCGCGAGTTAAGTTGTCGTCCTTTTAACAGCTCACGACGTACGATCTGGAACAGAAAAATAGAGCAAAAGAAGAAAAGTGGTCCGAAACAGTTAAAAACGTTCGATTTTGGGCTCCAAAAAGGGGCACAGCGAGCAAGCTGGCTACCCTCATCGTAGAGCTCTCAGAGAGCTTTTCAACGGAATTTTGTGCGTCGCGTAACTCCTTACGAATCAAAAGTTATGGGCTCCGGAGCGATGGCGACTTGGTCGCAAGCCCTAGACCCTCTGTTTGCTGGCCCAGCCTCCACATAAAGCGAAGTTGTCTTACCCAAGTTGTCGTGGGGTTCAATAATAGAAATGTGGCGGATTAAGTATCTTGGCAACCCTAACCGGAGCAAAAAAAATTGAAAAGGGGGGTGCCACAAGAGGGCTTCCTTGGGGATCACCCATCCGAGTACTACTCTCGCCCAAGCACGCTTAACTTCGGAGTTCTGATGGAATTTGGTGCATTAGTGCTGGTATGATCACACCCGTCATGTTGAGGGCACAATTCCTTTATATGTTAACGGTTCACAGTCCCAGCCTAGAGAGATGGCCCATTCAAAAGGCCCAATGGGCTTAACGACAACCCATCCGCTTCAACAACGCAGCATCCACGCCAGACGTGATATCGACGCGTTGTAAGGCCCTCTAATGTCCCACGAGTAAGGTTGTCGTCCTTTTAACATCTCACGACGTACGATCCGCGATGGAAAAAATAGCAAAAGAAGAAAAGTGAACCGAAACTGATGAATACGTTCGATTTTGGGCTCCAAAAAGGGTACAGCGAGCAAGCTAGCTGTCTCCGTCGTAGAGCTCTCATTGAGCTTTGCAACGGAATGCTGTGCGCCGCGTAACTCCTTACGGATCAAAAGTTATGGGCACCGGAGCGACGGAGACCTGGTCACAAGCCCTAGACCCTCAGTTTGCTGGCCCAGCCTCAACGTCAACCGAAGTTGTCTTGCCCAAGGTGCCGTGGGATTCGATAATAGAAATGTGGTGGATAAAGTATCTTGGCAACCCTAACCGGAGCAAAAAAAATTGAAAAGAGGGGTACAACACGAGGCCTTCCTACGGGATCTCCCATCCTAGTACTACCCTCGCCCAACCACGCTTAACTTCGGAGTTCTGATGGGATCCGGTGCATTAGTGCTGGTATGATTGCACCTGTCATGTTGAGGGCACAATTCTTTTATGTGTTAACGGTTCACAGTCCCAGCCTAGAGAGATGGCCCATTCAGAAGGCCCAATGGGCTTAACGACAACCCATCCACTTCTACAATGCAGCTTCCTCACAAGACGTGATATCGACGCGTTGTAGGGCCCTCTAATGTCCCGCGAGTAAGGTTGTCGTCCTTTTAACAACTCACGACGTAAGATACAGGACGTAAAAACAAAGCAAAAATAGAAAAGTGGCCCAAAACTGATGAAAGCTTTTGATTTTGGGCTCCAAAAAGGGCAAAACGAGCAAGCTAGGTACCTTTGTCGTAGAGCTCTCAGAGTGCTTTGCAACGGTATGCTGTGCGCTGCGTAACGTTTTACGGATCAAAAGTTATGGGCACCGGAGCGACGGAGACTTGGTCATAAGCCCTACGCCCTCGGTTTACTGACCCAGCCTCCGCATGAAGAAAAGTTGTCTTACCCAAGGTTCCGTGGGATTCAATAATAGAAATGTGGTGGATAAAGTATCTTGGCAACCCTAACCGGAGCAAAAAAAATTGAAAGGGGGGTGCAACACGTGGACTTCTCAAGGGGTCACCTATCTTAGTACAACTCTCGCCCAAGCATGCATAACTTCAGAGTTCTAATGGGATCCGGTGCATTAGTGCTGGTATGATCGCACCAGTCATGTTGAGGGCACAATTCCTTTATGTGTTAACGGTTCACAGTCCCAGCCTAGAGAGATGGCCTATTTAGAAGGGCCAATGGGCTTAATGACAACCCATATGTTTCAACAACGCAGCATCCTCCCAAGACGTGATATCGATATGTTGTAAGGCCCTCTAATGTCCAGCGAGTAAGGTTGTCGTCCTTTTAACAGCTCACGACGTACAATCCGGGACGGAAAAATAGAGCAAAAGAAGAAAAGTGGCCCAAAATTGATGAAAACGTTCGATTTTGGGCTCCAAAAAGGGCACAGCGAGCAAGCTCGCTGTCCCAGTGGTAGAGCTCTCGGAGTGCTTTGAAATGGTATGTTGTGCGCCGCGTAACTCCTTACGGATCAAAAGTTATGGGCACCGGAGCGATGGAGACCTGGTCACAAGCCCTACGCCCTCGGTTTGTTGGCCCAGCCTCCACGTGAAGTGAAGTTGTCTTTCCCAAGGTCCCGTGGGGTTCAATAATACAAATGTGGTGGATAAAGTATCTTGGCAACCCACACTGGAGCAAAAAAAATTGAAAAGGGGGGTGCCACACGAGGACTTCCCTGGGGGTTACCCATCCTAGAACTACTCTCGCCCAAGCATGCTTAACTTCGGAGTTCTGATGGGATCCGGTGCATTAGTGCTGGTATGATCGCACCCGTCATGTTGAGGGCACAATTCCTGTATGTGTTAACGGTTCACAGTCCCAACCTAGAGAGATGGCCCATTCAAAAGGCCCAATGGGCTTAACGGTAACCCATCCGCTTCAACAACGCAGCATCCTCGCAAGACGTTATATCAACATGTTGTAGGGCCCTCTAATGTCCCGCGAGTAAGTTTGTCGCTCTTTTAACTTCACGACGTACGATACGGGATGGAGAAACATAGCTAAAGAAGAAAAGTGGCCCAAAACTAATGAAAACGTTCGATTTTGGGCTCCAAAAATGGGCACAGCGAGCTAGCTGGCTGCCCTCATCGTATAGCTCTCGGAGACATTTGCAACGGAATTCTGTGCGCCGCGTTACTCCTTACGAATCAAAAGTTATGGGCACCAGAGCAATGCAGACCTGGTCACAAGCCCTATGCCCTCGGTTTGCTAGCCCAACCACCACGTAAAGCAAAGTTGTCTTGCCCAAGGTGCCGTGGGGTTCGATAATAGAAATGTGGTGGATAAAGTATCTTGGCAACCCTAATTGGAGCAAAAAAAATTGAAAAGGGGGGTGCCACACGAGGACTTACCGGGGGGTCACCCATCCTAGTACTACTCTCGCCCATGCACGCTTATCTTCGACGTTTTGATGGGATCCGGTGCATTAGTACTGGTATGATCGCACCCGTCATGTTAAGGGCACAATTCATTTATGTGTTAACGGTTCACAGTCCCATCCTAGAGTGATGGCCCATTTAGAAGGCCTAATGGGCTTAATGACAACCCATCCGCTTCAACAACGCAGCATCCTCGCAAGACGTGATATCGACGGGTTGTAAGGCCCTCTAATGTCCTGCGAGTAAGGTTGTAGTCCTTTTAACAGCTCACCACGTACGATCCGGGACGGAAAAATTGAGCAAAAGAAGAAAAGTGGCCCGAAACTGATGAAATCTTTCGATTTTGGGCTCCAAAAAGGGTACAGCGAGCAAGCTAGCTGCCCTAGTCGTAGAGCTCTCAGAGAGCTTTGCAATGGTATGTTGTGCGCCGCGTAACTCCTTGCGGATCAAAAGTTATGGGCACTGGAGCGACGGAGACCTGGTCACAAGCCCTACGCCCTCTGTTTTCTGGCCCAGCCTCCACCTGAAGCGAAGTTGTTGTGCCCAAGGTACCGTGGGATTTGATAATAGAAATGTGGTGGATAAAGTGTCTTGGCAACCCTAACCGGAGCAAAAAAATTGAAATGGGGTTGCAACACGAGGACTTCCAAGGGGCTCACCCATCCTAGTACTACTCTCGCCCAAGCATGTTTAACTTCGGAGTTCTGATGGGATCTGGTTCATTAGTGCTCGTATGATCGCACCCGTCATGTTTAGGGCACAATTCCTCTATGTGTTAACGGTTCACAGTCCCAGCCTAGAGAGATGGCCCATTCTGAAGGCCCAATGGGCTTAACAACAACCCATCAGCTTCAACAACGCAGCATCCTTGCAAGCCGTGATATCAATGCGTTGTAGGGCCCTCTAATGTCCTGCGAGTAAGGTTATCGTCCTTTTAACAACTCACGACGTACGATCCGAGAAGAAAAAATAGAGCAAAAGAAGAAATGGGGCCCGAAACTGATGAAAGCATATGATTTTTGAGCTCCAAAAAGGTCACAACAAGCAAGCTAGCTGCCTCCGTCGTAGAGCTCTTGGAGAGCTTTGCAACGGTATGATGTGCGCTGCATAACTCCTCACGGATCAAAAGTAATGGGTACCGGAGCGACAGAGACCTGCTCACAAGCCCTATACCCTTGGTTTGCGGGCCCAGCCTCCAGGTGAAGCGAAGTTGTCTTGCCTAAGGTGCCGTGGGATTCAATAATAGAAATGTGGTGGATAAAGTATCTTGGCAACCCTAACCGGAGCAAAAAAAATTGAAAATGCGGGTGCAACTCGAGGACTTCCCAGGGGGTTACCCATCCTACTACTGCTCTAGCCCAAGCATGCTTAACTTCGGAGTTCTAATGGCATTCGGTGCATTAGTGCTCGTATGATCGCACCCATCATGTTGAGGGCACAATTCCTTTATGTGTTAACGGTTCACACTCCCAGCCTAGAGAGATGGCCCATTCAGAAGGCCCAATGGGCTTAACGACAACCCATCCGCTTTAACAATGCAGCATCCTCGCAACACGTGATATCGACGCGTTGTAGGGCCCTCTAATGTCCCGCGAGTAAGATTCTCATCCTTTTAACAACTCACGACTTATGATCCAGGACGGAAAAATAGAGCAAAAATAGAAAAGGAACCTGAAAGTGATGAAAACGTTCGATTTTGGGCTCCAAAAAGCGCAAAGAGGGCAAGCTAGTTGCCTCCGTCGTAGTGCTCTCGGAGAGCTTTGCAACGGTATGCTGTGCGCCGCGTAACTCATTACGGATCAAAAGTTATGGGCACCGGAGCGACGGAGACCTGGTCACAAGCCTTACGCCCTCGGTTTGCTGACCCAGCCTCCACGTGAAGCGAAGTTGTCTTACCCAAGGTGCCATGGGATTCAATAATAGAAATGTGGTGGATAAAGTGTCTCGGCAACCCTAACCGGAGCAAAAGAAATTGAAAAGGGGGGTGCAACACGGGGACTTCCAAGGGGTCACCCATTTTATTACTACTCTTGCCCAAGCACGCTTAACTTCAGAGTTCTGATGGGATCCGGTGCATTAGTGCTGGTATGATCGCACCCGTCATGTTGAGGGCACAATTCCATTATGTGTTAATGGTTCACAGTCCCAGCCTAGAGAGATGGCCCATTTAGAAGGCCCAATGGGATTAATGACAACCCATCCGCATCAACAACGCAGCATCCTATCAAGACCTGATATCGACGCGTTGTAAGGCCCTATAATGTCCCACGAGTAAGGTTGTCGTCCTTTTAACAGCTCACAATATACGATCCGGGACGCAAAAATAGAGCAAGAGAAGAAAAGTGGCCCGAAAGTGATGAAAACGTTAAATTTTGGGCTCCAAAATGGGCAAAGCGAGATAGCTAGCTGCCCCAGTCGTAGAGCTCTCGGAGAGCTTAGCAATGGTATGTTGTGTACCGCGTAACTCCTTAGGGATCAAAAGTTATGGGCACCGGAGCGACAGAGACCTGGTCACAAGCCCTACGCCCTCGGTTTATTGGCCCAACGTCCACGTGAAGTGAAGTTGTCTTGCCCAAGCTGCCGTGGGGTTCGATAATAGAAATGTGGTGGATAAAGTATCTTGGCAACCCTAACCGGAGCAAAAAAAATTGAAAAGGGGGGAGCAACACTAGGTCTTCCCACGGGGTCACCCATCTTAGTACTACTCTCGCCCAAGCACGTATAACTTCAGAGTTCTGATGGGATCCGGTGCATCAGTGCTGGTATGATCGCACCCGTCATGTTGAGGGCACAATTCCTTTATGTGTTAACGGTTCACAGTCGCAGCCTTGAGAGATGGCCCATTTAGAAGGCCCAATGGGCTTAATGACAACAAGCCATCCGCTTCAACAACCCAGCATCCTCGCAAGACGAGATATCGACGCAATGTAGGGCCCTCTAATTTCCCGTGAGTATGGTTGTCGTCCTTTTAACAACACACGACGTACGATCCGGGACGGAAAAATAGAACAAAAATAAAAAAAGTGGCCCGAAACTGATGAAAACGTTCGAATTTGGGCTCCAAAAAGGGCAAAGCGAGCAAGCTAGCTGCCCCAGTCGTAGAGCTCTCGGAGTGCTTTTCAACGGTATGTTGTGCGCCATGCAACTCCTTACGGATCAAAAGTTATGGGCACCGGAGCGAAGAAGACCTGGTCACAAACCCTACGCCCTCGGTTTGCTGGCCCAGCCTTGATGTGAAGTGAAGTTGTCTTGCCCAACGTGTCGTGGGGTTCGATAATAGAAATGTGGTGGATAAAAAAATTGAAAAAGGTAGGTGCAACACGAGGACTTCCCAGGGGGTCACCCATCCTAGTACTACTCTCGCCCAAACACGATTAACTTCAGAGTTCTGATGGGATCCGGTGCATTGGTGATGGCCCATTCAAAAGGCCCAATGGGCTTAACGACAACCGATCCGCTTCAACAACGTAACATCCTCCCAAGACGTGATATCGACGCGTTGTAGGGACCTCTAATGTCCCGCGAGTATGGTTGTCATCCTTTTGACCACTCACGACGTACGATTCGGGACGAAAAAACAGAGCTAAAGAAGAAAAGTGGTCCGAAACAAATGAAAACGTTCGATTTTGGGTCTCCAAAAATGGGCACAGCGAGCAAGCTGGCTGCCCCCATCGTAGAGCTCTTAGAGAGCTTTGCAACGAAATGCTGTGCGCCGCGTAACTCCTTACGGATCAAAAGTTATGGGCACCGGAGCGATGGAGACCTGGTCACAAGCCCTACGCCCACGGTTTCCTGGGCCAGCCTCCACGTGTAGCGAAGTTGTCTTGCCCAAGGTGCCGTAGGATTCGGTAATAGTAATGTGGTGCATAAAGTATCTTTGCAACGCTAGCCGGAGCAAAAAAAATTGAAAAGGGGCGTACAAAATGAGGACTTCCGAAGGGGTCACCCATCCTAGTACTACTCTCGCCCAAGCACGCTTAACTTCGGAGTTCTGATCGGATCCGGTGCATTAGTGCTGGTATGATCGCACCCGTCCTGTTAAGGGCACGATTCCTTTATTTGTTAACGGTTCACAGTCCCAGCCTATAGAGATGGCCAATTCAGAAGGCCTAGTAGGATTAACGATAACCCATCCACTTCAACAATGCAGCATCCTCGCAAGATGTGATATCGACGTGTTGTACGGACCCCTAATGTCCCACGAGTAATCTTGTCGTGCTTTTAACAGCTCACGACGTACGATCCGGGACTGAAAAATAGAGCTAAATAAGAAAAGTGGCCCGAAACTGATGAAAACGTTCAATTTTGGGCAAGAAAAATGGCCACAGCGAGCAAGCTGGCTGCCCCTGTCGTAGATCTCTCAGAGAGCTTTGCAACAGTATGCTTTGCACCGTGTAACTCCTTACGGATCAAAAGTTATGGGCACCGGAGCGAAGTAGACCTGGTCACAAGCCCTACGCACTCGGTTTGCTGGCCCAGCCTCCACGTGAAGCGAAGTTGTCTTGCCCAAGGTACCGTGGGATTCAATAATAGAAATGTGGATGATAAAGTATCTTGGCAACCCTAACCGGAGCAAAAAAAATTTAAAACGGGGGTGCAACACGAGGACATCCCAGGGGGTAACCTATCCTAGTACTACTCTCGCCCAAGCACACTTAACTTCGGAGTTCTGCTGGGATTCGGTGCATTAGTGCTGGTATGATTGCACCCATTATGTGGAGGGCACAATTCCTTTCTGTTTTAACGGTTCACAGTCCCAGCCTAGAGAGATGGCCCATTCAAAAGGCCCAATGGGCTTAACGACAAACCATCTGCTTCAACAATGTAGCATTCCCGCAAGACGTGATATCGATGCGTTGTATGGCCCTCTAATGTCCCACGAGTAAGGTTGTCATCCTTTTAACAACTCACGAGTTATGATCCGGGACGAAAAAACAGAGCTAAAGAAGAAAAGTGGCCCGAGACTGAAGAAAATATTCGATTTTGGGCTCCAAAAAGGGGCACAGCTCGCAATTTGGCTGCCCCCATCGTAGAGCTCTCGGAGAGCTTTGCAATGGAATGTTGTGCGCCACGTAATTCGTTACGGATCAAAAGTTATGGGCACCGGAGCGATGGGGACCTGGTCACAAGCCCTACGACCTCGGTTTGCTGGACCAGCCTCCACGTGAAGCGAAGTTGTCTAGCCCAAGGTGTCGTGGGATTCGATAATAGAAATGTGGTGGATAAAGTATCTTGGCAACCCTAACCGGATTAAAAAAAATTGAAAATGGGAGTGCAACACGAGGACTTCCCGGGGGGTCACCCATCCTAGTACTACTCTCGCCCAAGCACGCTTAACTTCGGAGTTCTGATGGGATGCGGTGCATTAGTGCTGGTATGATCGCACCCGTCATGTTGAGGGTACAATTCCTTCATTTGTTAACAGTTCACTGTCCCAGCCTAGAGAGATGGCACATTCAGAATGTCCAATGGGCTTAACGACAACCTATCCGCATTAACACCGCAACATCCTCGCAAGACGTGATATTGACGAAATGTAGGGCCCTCTAATGTCCGACGAGTAAGCTTGTCGTCCTTTTAACAGCTCACGACGTACGATCCGATACGGGAAAATAGAGCCAAATAAGGAAAGTGGCCCGAAACTGATAAAAATGATAGATTTTGGGCTCCAAAAATGGGTACATCAAGGAAGCTGGTTGCCCCCGTCGTAGTGCTCTTGGAGTGCTTTGCAACGGTATGCTGTACGCCGCGTAACTCCTTAAGGATCAAAAGTTATGGGCAGTAGAGCGATGGAGACCCGGACACAAGCCCTATGTCCTCGGTTTGTTGACCCAACCTCCACGTGAAGCGAAGTTGTCTTGCCCAAGGTGCTGTGGGGTTCAATAATAGAAATGTGGTTGATAAAGTATCTTGGCAACCCTAACCGGAGCAAAAAAAATTGAAAAAGGGGGTGCAACACGAGGACTTCCAGGGGGTCACCCATCTTAGTACTACTCTCGCCCAAGCACGCTTAACTTCGGAGTTCTGATGGGATCCGGTGCATTAGAGCTTGTATGATCGCACCTGCCGTGTTGAGGGCACAATTGCTTTATGTGTTAACGATTCACAGTCCTATCCTAGAGAGATAGCCTATTCAGAAGGCCCAATGGGCTTAACGACAACCCATCCGCTTCAACAACGCAGCATCCTCGCAGGACGTGATATCGATGCATTGTAGGGCCCCCTAATGTCCCGTGGGTAAGGTTGTCATCCTTTTAACAGCTCACGACGTACAATCCGGGATGAAAAAACTGAGCTAATAAGAAAAGTGGCCCGAAACTGATGAAAATGTTTAATTTTGGGCTCCAAAAATGGGAATAGCGAGCAAGCTGGCTTCCGCCTTCGTAGAGCTCTTGGAGAGCTTTGCAACGATATGCTGACCGCCGCGTAACTCCTTACGGATCAAAAGTTAAGGGCACCGGAGCAACAGAGACCTGGTCACAAGCCCTACACCCTCAGTTTGCTGGCCCAGCATCCACGTGAAGCGAAGTTGTCTTACCCAATGTGACGTGGGATTCGATAATAGAAATGTGGTGGATAAAGTATCTTGGCAACCCTAACCGGAGCAAAAAAAATTGAAAAGGGGGGTGCAACATGAGGACTTCCCAGGGGGTTACCCATCCTAGTACTACTCTTGCCCAAGCACGCTTAACTTCGAAGTTCTGAAGGGATCCGATGCATTAGTGCTTGTATAATCGCACCCCTCATGTTGAGGGCACAATTCCTTTATGTATTAACGGGTCATAGTCCCAGCCTAGAGAGATGGCCCATTCAAAAAGCCCAATGGGGTTAACGACAACCCATCCGCTTCAACAACGCAGCATCCTCGTAAGATGCAAAATCGACGCGTTGTAAGGCCCTCTAATGTCCCGCGAGTATGGTTGTCGTCCTTTTAACAGCTCATGACATACGATCCGGGGCAAAAAAATAGAGCAAAAGAAGAAAAGTGGACCGAAACTGATGAAAACATTCGATTTTGGGCTCCAAAAAGGGCAGAGCGAGCAAGCTAGCTGCCCTTGTCGTAGAGCTCTCGGAGTGCTTTGCCACGGTATGTTGTGCGCCGCGTAACTCCTTACGGATCAAAATTTATGGGCACCAGAGCAACGAAGACGTGGTCACAAGCCCTACGCCCTCAGTTTGCTGGCCCAGCATCCACGTGAAGCGAAGTTGTCTTGCCCAAGGTGCCGTGGGATTCGGTAATTGAAATGTCCTGGATAAAGTATCTTGGCAACCCTAACCGGAGAAAAAAAAATTGAAAAGGGGGTGCAACACGAGGACTTCCCAAGGAGTCACCCATCTTAGTACTACTCTCCCCCAAGCACGCTTCCGAGTTCTGATGGGATCCGGTGCAGTTTGCTGATATGATCGCACCCATCATGTTCAGGGCACAAATTCCTTATGTGTTAACGGTTCACAATCCCTGCCTAGAGTGATGGCCCATTCAAATGGCCCAATGGGCTTAACGAAAACCCATCCGCTTCAACAACGTAGCATCCTCGCAAGATGTGATATCGACGTGTTGTAGGTCCTTCTAATGTCCCGCGAGTAAGGTTGTCGTCCTTTTAACAACTCACGACGTACGATCCATGACGGAAAAATAGAGCTAAAGAAGAAAAGTGGCCCGAAACTGATCAAAATGTTTGATTTTGGGCTCCAAAAATGGGCGCAGCGAGCAAGCTGGCTGCCCCCATCGTAGTGCTCTCGGAGAGCTTTGCAGCGGATTGATGTGTGCCGTCTAACTCCTTACGGATCAAAATTTATGGGCACCGGAGCGTTGGAGACCTGGTCACAAGCCCTACGCCCTCGGTTTGATGGCCCAGCCTCCACGTGAAGCGAAGTTGTTTGGCCTAATGTGCCGTGGGATTTGATAATAGAAATGTGGTGGATAAAGTATCCTGGCAACCCTAACTAGAGCAAAAAAAATTGAAAAGGGGGTGCAACACGAGGACTTCCTTGGGGGTCACCCATCCGAGTACTACTCTCGCCCAAGCACGCTTAACTTCGGAGTTCTGATGGGATCTGGTGTATTAGTGGTGGTATGATCGTATTCGTCATGTTGAAGGCACAATTACTTTACGTGTTAACGGTTCACAGTCCTATCCTAGAGAGATGACTTAAAGAAAAGGTCTAATGGGCTTAACGACAACCCATCTGCTTCAACAACGCAACATCCTTGCAATACGTGATATCGACGCGTTGTTGGGCCCCCTAATGTCCCGCAAGTAAGGTTGTCGTCCTTTTAACAGCTCACGACATGCGATCTGGGACAGAAAAACAGTGCAAAAATAGAAAAGTGGCTCGAAACTGATGAAAACGTTCGATTTTAGGCTCCAAAAAGGGCAAAGTGAGCATGCTTGCTGCTCCCGTCGTAGAGCTCTCGGAGAGCTTCGCAACGGTTTGCTGTGAGCCACGTAACTCCTTACGGATCAAAAGTTATGGGCACACGAGCGACGGAGACCTGGTCACAAGCCCTATGCCCTCGGTTTGCTAGCCCAGCCTCCACGTGGAGCGAAGTTTTCTAGCCCAAGGTGCCGTGGGATACGATAATAGAAATGTGGTGGATAAACTATCTTGGCAACCCTAACCGGAGCAAAAAAAATTAAGAAGGTGGGTGCAACACGAGGACTTCCCAAGGGCTCACCCATACTAGTACTACTCTCACCCAAGTACGCGTAACTTCGGAGTTCTGATGGGATCCGGTGCATTACTGCTGGTATGATCGTACCCGTCATGATGAGGGCACAATTCCTTTATGTGTTAACGGTTCACTGTCCCAGCCTAGAGAGATGGCTCATTCAGATGGCCCAATGGGCTTAATGATCACCCATCCGCATCAGCAACGCAGCATCCTCGCAAGACGTGATATCGACACGTTGTAGGGCCCTCTAATGTCCCATGAGTAAGGTTGTCGTCATTTTAACAACTCACGACGTACGATCCGGGACGGAAAAATAGAGCAAAAATAGAAAAATAGCCCGAAACTGATGAAAACGTTCGATTTTGGGCTCCAAAAAGGGCACAGTGAGCAAGCCAGCTGCCCCAGTAATAGAGCTCTTGGAGAGCTTTGCAACGGTATGTTGTGCACCCCGTAACCCCTTACGGATCAAAAGCTTTGGACACCGGAGCGACGGAGACATGGTCACATGCCCTACGCCCTCGGTTTGCTGGCCTAGCCTCCACGTGAAGCGAAGTTGTCTTGCCCTATGTGCCGTGGGATTCGATAATAGAAATGTGGTGGATAAAGTATCTTGGCAACCCTAACCATGCAAAATAAATTGAAAAGGGTGGTGCAACACGAGGACTTCCTAGGGGGTCACCCATCCTAGTACTACTCTCGCCCAAGCACGTTTAACTTCGGAGTTCTAAAGGGATTCGGTGCATTAGTGCTGGTATGATCGCACCTGTCATGTTGAGGGCACAGTTACTTTGTGTTAACGGTTCACAGTCCCAGCCTAGAGAGATGGCCTATTCAGAAGGCCGAATGGGCTTAACGATAACCCATCAGCTTCAACAACGCAGCATCCTCACAAGACGTGATATGGACGCGTTGTGAGGCCCTATAATGTCCTGAGAGTAAGGTTGTCGTCCTTTTAACAACTAACGACGTACGATCCGGGTTGGAAAAACAAAGCAAAAATAGAAAAATGGCCCGAAATAGATGAAAATTTTCAATTTTGGGATCCAAAAAGGGCACAGGGAGCAAGCTAGCTACCACCGTGGTAGAGCTCTCGGAGAGATTTGCAACGGTATGCTGTGCGCCGCGTAACTCCTTACGGATCAAAAGTTTTGGGCACCGGAGCGACGAAGACCAGGTCACAAGCCCTACGCCATCAGTTTGCTGGCCCGGCCTCTACGTGAAGCGAAGTTGTCTTGCCCAAGGTGCCATGGGATTCGATAATTGAAATGCGATGGATAAAGTATCTTGGAAACCCTAACCGGAGTAAAAAAAATTGAAAAGGGGGGTAGAACACGAGGACTTCCCAAGAGGTCACCCATCCTAGTACTACTCTCGCCCAAGCATGCTAAATTTTGGAGTTCTGATGGGATCTGGTGCATTAGTGCTGGTATGATCGCACCCGTCATGTAGAGGGCACAATTCCTTTATGTGTTAATGGTTCACAGTCCCAGCCTAGAGAGATGGCCCATTCAGAAGGCCCAATGGGCTTAACAACAACCCATCTGCTTCAACAACGCACCATCCTCGCAAGACGTGACATCGACGCATTGTAGGGCCCTCTAATGTCCATCGAGTAAGTTTTTCATCCTTTTAACAGCTCATGACATACGATCCGGGACGAAAAAATAGAGCAAAAATAGAAAAGTGTCCCAAAACTGATGAAAACGTTCGATTTTGTGCTCCAAAAAGGGCACAGCGAGCATGCTAGCTACCCCCAGTCGTAGAGCTCTTGGAGAGCTTTGCAACGGTATGCTGTGCACCGCGTAACTCCTTACGGATCAAAAGTTATGGGCACCGAAACGACGGAGACCTGGTCACAAGCTCTAGGCCCTCGGTTTGCTGGCCCAGCCTCCACGTGAAACGAAGTTGTCTTGCCCAAGGTGCCGTGAGATTCAATAATATAAACGTGGTGGATAAAGTATCTTGGAAACCCTAACCAGAGCAAAAAAAATTGAAAATGGGGGGTACAACACGAGGATTTTCTAGGGGGTTACCCATCCTATTATTACTCGCGTCCAAGCACGCTTAACTTCGGAGTTCTAATGGGATCCGGTTTAATAGTACTGGTATGATTGCACCTATCATGTTGAGTGCACAAATCCTTTATGTGTTGACGGTTCATAGTCCCAGCCGAGAGAGATGGCCCATTCAAAAGGCCCAATGGGCTTAACGGCAACCCATCTGCTTCAACAATGCAGCATCCTCACAAGACGTGATATCGATATGTTGTAGGGCCCTCTAATGTCCCGCGTGTTAGGTTGTCGGCCTTTTAAAAGCTCACGACGTACGATCCGAGAAGGAAAAACAGAGCAAAAATAGAAAAGTGGCCCGAAACTGATGAAAACGATGGATCTTGGGCTCCAAAAAGGGCATAGCAAGAAAGCTAGTTGCCCCCATCGTAGAGCTCTCGGAGAGCTTTGCAATGGTATCCTGTGCTCTGCGTAACTCCTTACAGATCAAAAGTTATGGGCACCAGAGCGACGGAGACCTGGTCACAATCCCTACACCCTCGGTTTGCTGGCCCAGCCTAAACATGAAGCGAAGCTGTCTTGCCCAAGGTGCTGTGGGATTCGATAATAGAAATGTGGTGGAAAAAGTATCTTGCCAACCCTAACCGGGGCAAAAAAAATGAAAAGGGGGGTGCAACATGAGGACTTCCCATGGGATCACCCATCCTAGTACTACTCTCGCCCAAGCATGCTTAACTTCGGAGTTTTGATGGGATCCGGTTCATTAGTACTGGTATGATCACACCTGTCATTTTGAGGGCACAATTCCTTTATGTGTTAACGGTTCACCGTCCCATCCTAGAGAGATGGTTTATTTAGAAAGCCCAATGGGCTTAACGATAACCCATCTACTTCAACAACGCAGCATCCTTGCAAGACGTGATATCGACGCATTGTTGGGCCCTCTAATGTCCCGCGAGTAAGGTTCGCATCCTTTTAACAGCTCACGAAGTACGATCCAGGACGGAAAAACAAAGCAAAAATAGAAAAGTGGCCCAAAACAGATGAAAACATTCAATTTTAGGCTCCAAAAAGGGCATAGCGAGCATGCTAGCTGCCCCCGTCGTAGAGCTCTCGTATAGCTTTGCAACGGTATGTTGTGCACTGCGTAAATCTTTACGGATCAAAAGTTATGGTCATTGGATCGACGGAGACCTAGTCACAAGCCCTACGCCGTCGGTTTCCTGGCCCAGCCTCCACGTGAAGCGAAGTTCTCTTGCCCAAGGTGCCGTGGGATTTGATAATAGAAATCTGGTGGATAAAGTATCTTGGCAACCCTAACCGGAGCAAAAAAAATTAAAAAGGGGGTTACAACACGCTGACTTCCCAGGGGGTCACCCATCCTGGTACTACTATCGCCCACACACACTTAACTTCAGAGTTCTGATGGGATCCAGTGCATTAGTGCTAGTATGATCACACCCGTCATGTTGAGGATACAATTCCTTTATGTGTTAACGGTTCACAGTCCTAGCCTGGAGAGATGGCTCATTCAGAAAGTCCAATAGGCTTAACGACAACGCATCCACTTCAACAACGCAGCATCCTCGCAACACGTGATATCGACGCGTTGTAGGGCCCTCTAATGGCCCGCGAGTAAGGTTCTCCTCCTTTTAACAGCTCACGACGTATGATCCGGGACGAAAAAATAGAGCAAAAATAGAAAAATGGCTCGAATCTGAAGAAAAACGTTCAATTTTTGCCTCCAAAAAGGGCACAGCGAGCAAGCTAGCTGCCCCCGTCGAAGAGCTCTCAGTGAGCTTTCCAACGGTAGCTTGTGCACAGTGTAACTGCTTACGGATCAAAAGGTAGGGGCAACGGAGCGACGGAGACCTGCTCACAAGCCTTACGCCCTCGGTTTACAGGCCCGGCCACCACGTGAAGCGAAGTTGTCTTGCCCAAGGTACGTTGGGATTCGATAATAGAAATGCGGTGGATAAAGTATCTTGGCAACCCTAACTGGAGCAAAAAAAAATTGAAAAGGGGGTGCAACACGAGGACTTCCCAGGGGGTTACCCATCCTACTACTACTCTCGCCCAAGCACGCTTAACTTCGGAGTTCTGATGGGATCTGATGCATTAGGGCTAGTATGATCGCACCCGTCATGTTGAGGGCACAATTCCTTTATGTGTTAACGGTTCACAGTCTCAGCCTAGAGAGATGGCCCATTCAGAAGGCCTAATGGGCTTAACGACAACCCATCCGCTTCAACAACGCAGCATCCATGTAAGACGTGATATCGGCGCGTTGTAGGGCCTTCTAATATCCCTCGAGTAAGGTTGTCATCCTTTTAACAACTCACGACGTACGATCCGGGATGGAAAAATAGAGCAAAAATAGAAAAGTGGCCCGAAACTGATGAAAAGGTTCAATTTTAGGCTCCAAAAAGGGCACAGCTAGCATGCTAGCTGCCCCAATTGTAGAGCTCTCATAGAGCTTTGCAACGGTATGCTGTACGCCGCGTAACTCCTTACGGATCAAAAGTTATGGGCACCGAAGCGACGGAGACCTGGTCACAAGCTCTAGGCCCTCGGTTTGCTGGCCCAGCCTCCACTTGCAGTGAAGTTGTCTTGCCCAAGGTTCCGTGAGATTCGATAATATAAATGTGGTGGATAAAGTATCTTGGCAACCCTAATCGGAGCAAAATAAATTGAAAAGGGGGGGTGCAACACGAGGACTTGCCACGGGGTCACCCATCCTAGTACTACTATCGCCCAAGCACGCTTAACTTCGGAGTTCTAACGGGATCCGGTGCATTAGTGCTGGTATGATAGCACCCGTCTTGTTGAGGGCATAATTCCTTTATGTGTTAACGGTTCATAGTCTCAGCCTAGAGAGATGGCTCATTCAGAAGGCCCAATGGGCTTAACGACAACCCATCCACTTTAACAACCCAGTATCCTCACAGGACGTGATATCGACGCATTGTAGGGCCCTCTAATGTCCCGCGAGTAAGGTTGTCGTCCTTTTAACAGCTCACGACGTACGATCAGGGATGGAAAAATAGAGCAAATATAGATAAGTGGTCTGAAACTGATGAAAACATTGGATTTTGGGCTCCAAAAAGGGCACAGAAAGCTAGCTTGTTTCCCCCGTTGTAGAGCTCTAAGAGAGCTTTGCAACGGTATGATGTGAGCCGCGTAACTCCTTACGGATCAAAAGTTATGGGCACCGGAGCGACGGAGACTTGATCACAAGCCCTACGCCCTTGGTTTGTTGGCCCAGCCTCCACATGAAGCTAAGTTGTCTTGCCTAATGTGCCGTCGGATTCAATAATAGAAATGTGGTAGATAAAGTATCTTGGCAACCCTAACTGGAGCAAAAATAAATGAAATGGGGGGTGCAACACAAGGACTTCCCAGGGGGTCACCCATCCTAGTACGACTCAAGCCCAAGCACACTTAACATCGGAGTTCTGATGGGATCCGGGACATTAGTGCTAGTATGATCGCACCCGTCAAGTTATGGGTGCACAACCGTTATGTGTTAACGGTTCACAGTCCCAGCCCAGGGAGATGGTTTATTTAGAAGGCCCAATGGGCTTAACGATAACCCATCCGCTACAACAACACAGCATCCTTGCAAGACATGATATCGATGCATTATTGGGCCCTCTAATGTCCCACGAGTAAGGTTGTCGTCTTTTTAACAGCTCATGACGTACGATCCGTGACGAAAAAACAAAGCAAAAATAGAAAAGTGGCCTGAAACTGATGAAAACGTTCAATTTTAGGCTCCAAAAAGGACACAGCGAGCATACTAGCTGCCCCCATCGTAGAGCTCTCGGAGAGCTTTGCAACGGTATGTTGTACGCCGCGTAACTCCTTACGGATCAAAAGTTATATGCACCGGAACGATGGAGATCTGGTCACAAGCCCTATGCCCTCAGTTTGCTGGCCCCGCCTCCATGTGATGCGAAGTTGTCTTGCCCAAGGTGCTGTGGGATTCGATAATAGAAATTTGGCGGATAAAGTATCTTGGCAACCCTAATCGGATAAAAAAAAATTAAAAAGGCGGGTGCAACACGCGGACTTCCCAAGGGGTCGCCCATCCTCGTACCACTATCGCCCAAGCACGCTTAACTTCGGAGTTCTGTTGGGATCCGGTGCATTAGTGCTGCTATGATCGCACCCGTCATGTTGATGCCACAATTCCTTTATGTGTTAACGGTTCACAGTCCCAGCCTAGAGAGATGGCCCATTCAGAAGGCCCAATGGGCTTAATGATAACCCATCCGCTTCAACAACGCAGCATCCTCGCAAGGCTAGATATCGACGCGTTGTCGGGCCCTCTAATGTCCCGCGAGTAAGGTTTTCGTCCTTTTAACAGCTCACGACGTGCGATCCGAGACGGAAAAACAGAGCAAAAATAGAAAAGTGGCTCAAAACTGATGAAAACGTTCGATTTTGGGCTCCAAAAAGGGTACAACGAGCATACTAGCTGCCCCGGTCGTAGAGCTCTCGGAGAGCTTTCCAACGGTATGCTGTGCACCGCGTAACTCCTTACGGATCAAAAGTTATGGGCACCGGAGCGAAGGATACCTGGTCACAAGCCCTACGCCCTCAATTTGCTTGCCCAGCCTCCACGTGAAGCGAAGTTGTCTTGCCCGAGGTGCCGTGGGATTCGACAATAGAAATGTGGTGGATAAAGTATCTTGGCAACCCTAACCGGAGCAAAAAAAAATTGAAAAGGGGGAGGCAACATAAGGACTTCCCAGGGGGTCACCCATCCTAGTACTACTCTCACCCAAGCACGCTTAACTTCAAAGTTCTGATGGGATCCAATGCATTAGTGCTGGTATGGTCGCAGCCGTCATGTTGAGGGCATAATTCCTTAATGTGTTAACGGTTCACGGTCCCAGCCTAGAAAGATGGCCTATTCAGAAAGCCCAATGGGCTTAACGACAACCCATCCGCTTCCACAACGCAGCATCCCCGCAAGACGTGATATTGACACGTTGTAGGGCCCTCTAATGTCCCACGAGTAAGGTTTTCATCCTTTTAATAGCTCACGATGTACGATCCGGGATGGAAAAACAGAGCAAAAATAGAAAAGTGGCCCGAAACTGATGAAAACATTCGATTTTAGGCTCTAAAAAGGGCACAGCGAGCAAGCTGGCTGCCCCCGTCATAGAGCTCTCAGATAGCTTTGCAACGGTATGTTGTGCGCCGCGTAACTTCTTACGGATCAAAAGTTATGGGCATCGAAGCGACGGAGAGTTGGTCACAAGTCCTACGCACTTGGTTTGCTGGCCCTGCCTCCACATGAAGCGAAGTTGTCTTGCCCAAGGTCCCGTGGGATTTGATAATAGAAATGTGGTGGATAAAGTATCTTGGCAACCCTAACCGGAAGAAAAAAAATTGAAAAGGGGGGTGGAACACGAGGACTTCCTAGGGGGTCACCCATCCTAGTACTACTCTCGCCCAAGCACGTTTAACTTCGGAGTTCTAATGGGATCCGATGCATTAGTGCTGGGATGATCGCACCCGTCAAGTTGAGAGTTCAATTCCTTTATGTGTTAACGGTTTACAGTCCCAGCCTAGATAGATGGCCCATTCAGAAGGCCCAATGGGCTTAACGATAACCCATCCGCTTCAACAACGCAGCATCCTCACAAGACGTGATATGGACGCGTTTGTATGGCCCTCTAATGTCCCGCTAGTAAGGTTGTCGTCCTTTTAACAGCACACGACGTACGATCTGGGACCAAAAAATAGAGCAAAAATTAGAAAAGTGGCCCGAAACTGATGAAAATATTCGATTTTGGGCTTCAAAAAGGGCAAAGCAAGCAAGCTAGATGCCCCCATCGTAGATCTCTCGAAGAGCTTTCCGACGGTATACTGTGCGCCGCGTAACTTTTTACGGATCAAAATTTATGGGCACCGGAGCGACGGAGACCTGGTCACAAGCCCTATGCCCTCTGTTTGCAGGCCCAACCTCCAAGTGATGCGAAGTTGTCTAGCCCAAGGTGCCGTGGGAATCAATAATAGAAATGTGGTGGATAAAGTATCTTGGCAACCCTAACCGGAGCAAAAAAAATTGGAAAGGTGGGTGCAACACGAGGACTTTCTTGGGGGTCACCTATCTTAGTACTACTGTCGCCCAAGCACCCTTAAGTTCGGAGGTCTGATGGGATCCAGTGCATTAGGGCAGGTATGATCGCACCCGTCATGTTGAGGGCACAATTCCTTTATGTGTTAACGGTTCACAGTCCCAGCCTAGAGAGATGGCCCATTCAGAAGGCCCAATGGGCTTAACGACAACCCATTTGCTTAAACAACGCAGCATCCTAGCTAGACGTGATATCGACGCGTTGTAGGGCCCTCTTATGTCCTGCGAGTAAGGTTGTCGTCCTTTTAACAGCTCACGACGTACGATCAGGGACGAAAAAACATAGCAAAACTAGAAAAGTGGCCCGAAATAGATGAAAACGTTCGATTACAGGCTCCAAAAAGGGAAGAGCGAGAATGCTAGCTACCACCGTTGTAGAGCTCTCGGAGAGCTTTGCAACGGTATACTGTGAGCCGAGTAAATCCTTACGGATCAAAAGTTATGGGCCCTGGAGCGACGGAGACATGGTCAAAAGCCCTATGGCATCGGTTTGCTGACCCGGCCTCCACGTGATGCGAAGTTGTCTTGCCCAATGTGCCGTGGGATTCGATAATAGAAATGTGGTGGATAAAGTATCTTGTCAACCCTAACCGGAGCAAAATAAATTGAAATGGGGGGTGCAACACGAGGATTTCCCAGGGGGTCACACATCCTAGAACTACTCTCCCCCAAGCAAACTTAACTTTGGAGTTCTGATGGGATCCGGTGCATTAGTGCTGGTATGATCGCACCCGTCATGTTGAGGGCACAATTCCTTTATGTGTTAACGGTTCACAGTCTCAGCCTAGAGAGATGGCTCATTCCGAAGGCCCAATGGGCTTAACGACAACCCATCCACTTCAACAATACAGCATCCTCACAAGACGTGATATCGACGCATTGTAGGGCGCTCTAATGTCCTGCGCGTTTGGTTGTCATCCTTTTAACAGCTCATGACATACTATCCGTGATGAAAAAACATAGCAAAAAGAAAAAAGAGGCCTAAAACTGATGAAAACGTTGTATTTTGGGCTCCAAAAGGGAACAACAAGCAAGCTTGCTGACCCCATCGTAGAGCTCTCGGAGAGCTTTGCAACGGTATGCTGTGCGCCTCGTAACTCCTTACGGATCAAAAGTTATGGGCACTGGAACGACAGAGACCGGGTCACAAACCCATTGCACTCGGTTTGCTGGCCCAGCCTCCACATGAAGCGAAGTTGTCTTGCCCAAGGTGCCGTGGGATTCGATAATAGAAATGTTATGGAAAGTATCTTGGCAACCCTAACAGGGGCAAAAAAAAATGAAAAGGAGGGTGCAACACTGGGACTTCCCATGGGGTCACCCATCCTAGTACTACTCTCGCCCAAGCACGCTTAACTTCGGGGTTCTGATGGGATCGGGTTCATTAGTGCTGGTATGATTGCACCCGTCATGTTGAGGGCACAATTCCTTTATGTGTTAACGGTTCACAGTCCCAGCCCAGAGAGATGATTTATTTAGAAGGCCCAATGGGCTTAACGATAACCCATCTGCTTCAACAACACAGCATCCTCGCAAGACGTGATATTGACGTGTTGTTGGGCCCTCTAATGTCCGGTGAGTAAGGTTGTCCTTTTAACAGCTCACGATGTACGATCCGGGACGGAAAAACAAAGCAAAAATAGAAAAGTGGCCCGAAACTGATGAAAACGTTTGATTTTAGGCTCCAAAAAGGGCATAGCAAGCATGCTTGCTGCCCCCGTCGTAGAGCTCTCGAAGTGCTTTGCAACGGTATGCTGTGCGCCGCGTAACTCCTTACGGATCAAAAGTTATGGGCACTGGAGCGACTGAGACCTGGTCACAAGCCCTACGCCCACGGTTTGCTGGCCCAGCCTCCACGCGAAGCAAAGTTGTCTTGCCGAAGGTGCCGTGGGATTCGATAATGGAAATGTGGTGGATAAAGTTTCTTGGCAACCTTAACCGGAGCAAAAAAAATTGATAAGGTGGGTACAACACGAGGACTTCCCATGGGGTCACCCATCCTAGTACTACTCTCGCCCAAGCATGCTTAACTTCGTAGTTCTGATGGGATCCGATGCATTAGTGCTGGTATGATCGCACCCGTCATGTTGCGGGCACAAATCCTTTATGTTTTAACAGTTCACAGTCGCAGCCTAGAGAGATGGCTCATTCAGAAGGCCTAATGGGCTTAACAACAATACATCCGCTTCAACAACGTAGCATCCTCACAAGACGTGATATTGACGTGTTGTAGGACCCTCTAATGTCCCGCGACTAAGGTTGTCGTCCTTTTAACAGCTCACGACGTACGATCCGGGGTGAAAAAAGAGAGCAAAAACAGAAAAGTGGCTTAAAACTGAAGAAAATGTTCGATTTTGGGCACCAAAAAGGGCACAGCGAGCAAACTACCTGCCCCCGTCGTAGAACTCACGGAGAGCTTTCCAACGGTATGCTTTGCGCAGCGTAACTACTTCCGGATCAAAAGTTATGGGCACTAAAGCGACGGAGACCTGGTCACAAGCCCTACTCCCTCGGTTTGCTGGCCCAGCCTCCACGTGAAGCGAAGTTGTCTTGCCTAAGGTGTCGTGGGATTCAATAATAGAAATGTGGTGGATAAAGTATCTTGGCAACCCTAACCTGAGCAAAAAAAATTGAAAATGGGGGTGCATCACGAGGACTTCCCAGGGGGTCACCAATCCTAGTACTACTCTCACCCAAGCATGCTTAACTTCGGAGTTCTGATGGGGTCCGGTGCATTAGTGCTGATATGATCGCACCCGTCATGTTGAGGGCACAATTCCTTTATGTGTTAATGGTTCACAGTCTCAGCCTAGAGAGATGGCGCATTCAGAAGCCCCAATGGGCTTAACCCCACCCCATCATCTCCAACAACGCACCCTCCTCACAAGACGTGATATCGCCCCATTGTAGGGCCCTCTAATATCCCGCGAGTAAGGTTGTCATCCTTTTAACAGCTCATGACGTATGATCCGAGAATGAAAAACAGAGCAAAATCAGAAAAGTGGCCAGAAACTTATGAAAACGTTCGATTTTAGGCTCTAAAAAGGGCAAAGCAAGCATGCTTCCTGCCCCTATCCTAGAGCTCTCGGAGAGCATTGCAACGGTATGATGTGCACCGCGTAACTCCTTACGGATCAAAAGTTATAGGCACCGGAGCGACGGAGACCTGGTCACAAGCCCTACGCCCTCGGTTTGCTGGCCCAACCTTCACGTGAAGCGAAGTTGTCTTGCCCAATGTGCCGTGGGATTTGATAATAGAAATGTGGTGGATAAAGTATCTTAGCAACCCTAACCGGAGCAAAAAAAATTGAAAAGGGGGTTCAACACGAGGACTTCCTACGGGGTCACCCATCCTAGTACTACTCTCGCCCAAGCACGCTTAACTTCGGAGTTCTATTGGGATCCGGTGCATTAGTGCTAGTATGATCGCACCCGTCATGTTGACGGCACAATTCCTTTATATGTTAACGGTTCACAGTCCCAGACTAGAGAGATGGCCCATTCAGAAGGCCCAATGGGCTTAACGACAACCCATCTGCTTCAACAACGCAGCATCCTCGCAAGACGTGATATCGACACGTTGTAGGGCCCTCAATTGTCCCGCGAGTAAGGTTTTTGTCCTTTTAACAGCTCACGACGTACGATACGGGATGAAAAAACTGGGCAAAAATAGAAAAATGGCCCGAAACTGATGAAAACGTTCGATTATAGGTTCCAAAAAGGGCACATCGAGCATGCTAGCTACCCCCGTCGTAGAGCTCTCGGAGAGATTTGCAACGGTATGTTGTACGGCGCGTAAATCCTTACGGATCAAAAGTTATGGGCACCGGAGCGACAGAGACCTGGTCACAAGCCTTACACCCTCGGTTTGCGGGCCCGGCCTCCACGTGAAGCGAAGTTGTCTTGCCCAAGGTGCCGTGGGATTCGATAATAGAAATACGGTGGATAAAGTATCTTGGCAACCTTAACCGGAGCAAAAAAATTGAAAAGGGGGTGCAACACGAGGACTTCTCAAGGGGTCACCCATCCTAGTACTACTCTCGCCCAAGCACGCTTAACTTCGGAGTTATGATGGGATCCGGTGCATTAGTGCTGGTATGATCGCACCCTTAATGTTGAGGGCACAATTCCTTTATGTGTTGACGGTTCACAGTCTCAGCCTAGGGAGATGGCGCATTCAGAAGGCCCAATGGGCTTAATGACAACCTATCCGCTTCAACAACGCAGCATCCTCACAAGATGTGATATCGACGCGTTGTAGAGCCCACTAATGTCCCGCGAGTAAGGTTCTCATCCTTTTAACAGCTCACGACATACGATCATGGACGGAAAAATAGAGTAAAAATAGAAAAGCAGCCCGAAACTGATGAAAATGTTGGATTTTGGGCTTCAAAAAGGGCAAAGGAAGCAAGCTTGCTGCCCCCATTGTAGAGCTCTCGGAGAGCTTTGCAACGATATGTTGTGCGGCACGTAAATCCTTATGGATCAAAATTATGGGCATCGAAGCGATGGAGACTTGGTCACACGCCCTATGCCCTTGGTTTGCTGGCCCAGCCTCCACATGAAGCAAAGTTGTCATGCCCAAGGTGCCGTGGGATTTGATAATAGAAATGTGGTGGATAAAGTATCTTGGCAACCCTAACCGGAGCAAAAAAAATGGAAAGTGGGGTGCAACACGAGGACTTCCCAGGGGGTTACCCATCCTAGTACTACTCTCGCCCAAGCACGCTTAACTTTAGAGTTCTGATGGGATCCTGTTCATTAGTGCTGGTATGATCGCACCTGTCATGTTGAGGCCACAATTCCTTTATGTGTTAACGATTCACAGTGTCAGCCTCGAGAGATGGTTTATTTAGAAGGCCCAATGGGCTTAACGATAACCCATCCGCTTCAACAACGCAGCATCATCGCAAGACGTGATATCAACGCATTTTTGGGCCCTCTAATTTCCGCGAGTAAGGTTGTCGTCCTTTTAACAGCTCACGACGTACGATCCGGGATGGAAAAATAGAACAAAACTACAAAAGTTGCCCGAAACTGATGAAAATGTTCGATTTTGGGCTCCAAAAAGGGCAAAGCGAGCAAGCTAGCTACCCCCGTCGTAGAGTTCTCGAAAAGCTTTGCAACGGTATGCTGTGCGCCGCGTAACTCCTTACAGTTCAAAAGTTATGGGCATCTGAGCGACGGAGACCTGGTCACACGCCCTACGCCTTTGGTTTGCTGGCCCAGCCTCCACGTGAAGCGAAGTTGTCTTGCCTAAGGTGCTGTGGGATTCGATAATAGAAATATGGTGGATAAAGTATCTTGGCAACCCTAACCGGAGTATAAAAAAAATTGAAAAGCGGGGTGAAACACGAGGACTTCCCAGGGGGTTACCCATCCTAGTACTACTCTCGCCCAAGCACGCTTAACTTCAGAGTTCTAATGGGATCTAGAGAATTATTGCTGGTATGATTGCACCCATCTTGTTGAGGGCACAATTCCTTTATGTGTTAACGGTTCACAGTCTCAGCCTCGAGAGATGGTTTATTTAGAAGGCCCAATGGGCTTAACGACAACCCATCCGCTTCAACAACCCAGCATCCTCGCAAGACGAGATATCGACACATTGAAGGGCCCTCTAATTTCTGCGAGTAAGGTTGTCGACCTTTTAACAGCTCATGACGTACGATCCGGGACTGAAAAACAGAGCAAAAATCAGAAAAGTGGCCTGAAACTGATGAAAATGTTCGATTTTGGCCTCCAAAAAGGGTACAGCGAGCAAGCTATCTGCCCCCATCGTAGAGCTCTCGGAGGGCTTTGCAACGGTATGCTGTGCGCCGCGTAACTCCTTACAGATCAAAAGTTATGGGCATCGGAGCTACGGAGACCTGGTCACACGCCCTACGCCCTCGGTATGCTAGCCCAGCCTCCACGTGAAGCGAAGTTGTCTTGCCCAAGGTGCCGTGCAATTCGATAATAGAAATGTGGTGGATAAAGTATCTTGGCAACCCTAACCGGAGCAAAAAAAATTGAAAAGGGGGTGCAACACGAGGACTTCCTAGGGGGTCACCCATCCTAGTACTACTCTCACCCAAGCACGCTTAACTTCGGAGTTCTATTGGGATCCAGTGCATTAATGCTGGTATGATCGTACCCTTCATGTTGAGGGCACAATTCCTTTATGTGTTGACGGTTCACAGTCTCAGCCTAGAGAGATGGTGCATTCAGAAGGCCCAATGGGCTTAACGACAACCTATCCGCTTCAACAACGCAGCATCCTCACAAGATGTGATATCAACGCATTGTAGACCCCTCTAATGTCCAGCGAGTAAGGTTGTCATCCTTTTAACAGCTCACGACGTATGATCATGGACGAAAAAACAGAGCAAAAATAGAAAAGTGGCCCGAAACTGATGAAAATGTTGGATTTTGGGCTGCAAAAAGGACAAAGGAAGAAAGCTTGCTGCCCCCGTTGTAGAGCTCTCGGAGAGCTTTGCAACGATATGTTGTGCGCTGCGTAAATCCTTATGGATCAAAATTATGGGCATCGGAACGACGAAGACTTGGTCAGAAGCCTTACGCCCTTGGTTTGCTGGCCCAGCCTCCACATGAAGCAAAGTTGTCTTGCCCAAGGTGCCGTGGGATTTGATAATAGAAATGTGGTGGATAAAGTATCTTGGCAACCCTAACCGGAGCAAAAAAAATGAAAAGTGGGGTGCAACACGAGGACTTTCCAGGGGGTCACCCATCCTAGTACTACTCTCGCCCAAGCACGCTTAACTAAGGAGTTTTGATGGGATCCGGTTCATTAGTGCTGGTATGATCGCACCTGTCATGTTGAGGGCACAATTCCTTTATGTGTTAATGGTTCAAAGTTCTAGGCTAGAGAGATGGTTTATTTAGAAGGCCCAATGGGCTTAACGATAACCCATCTGCTTCAACTACGCAGCATCCTCGCAAGACGTGATATCGACGCATTGTTGGGCCCTCTAATTTCCGTGAGTACGGTTGTCGTCCTTTTAACAGCTCACGACATACGATCCGGGATGGAAAAACAGAGCAAAACTAGAAAAGTTGCCCGAAACAGATGAAAATGTTCGATTTTGGGCTACAAAAAGGGCAAAGCGAGCAAGCTAGCTACCCCCATCGTAGAGCTCTCGGAGAGCTTTGCAATGGTATGCTGTGTGCCGCGTAACTCCTTACAGATCAAAAGTTATGCTCATCGGAGCGACAGAGACCTAGTCACACGCCCTACGCCCTCGGTTTGCTGGCCCAGCCTCTACGTGAAGCGAAGATATCTTGCCCAATGTGCCGTGGGATTCGATAATAGAAATGTGGTGGATAAAGTATCTTGGCAACCCTAACCGGAGCAAAATAAATTGAAAAGAGAGGTGCAACATGAGGACTTCCCAAGGGGTCACCTATCCTAGTACTACTCTCGACCAAGCACTCTTACCTTCGGAGTTCATATAGGATCTGGTACATTAGTGCTAATATGATCGCACCCGTCATGTTGAGAGCACAATTCCTTTATGTGTTAACGGTTCACAGTCCCAACATTGAGAGATGGCTCATTCAGAAGGCCCAATGGGCTTAACGACAACCCATCCGCTTCAACAACGCAGCATCCTCACAAGACATGATATGGACGTGTTGTAGGGCCCTCTAATGGCCCGTGAATAAGGTTGTCGTCCTTTTAACAGCTCACGACATACGATCATGGACGGAAAAACAGAGCAAAAATAGAAAAGTGGCCCGAAACTGATGAAAACGTTCATTTTTGGTCTCCAAAAAGGGCATAACGAGCAAGCTGGCTGCCCCCGTCGTAGAGCTCTCGTTGAGCTTTGCAACAGTATGCTGTGCGGCGCGTAACTCCTTACGGATCAAAAGTTATGGGCACCAGAGCGACAGAGACCAGGTCACAAGCCCTATGCCCTCGGTTTGCTGGACCAGTCTCCACGTGAAGCGAAGTTGTCTTGCCCAATGTGCCGTGGGATTCGATAATAGAAATGTGGTCGATAAAGTATCTTCGCAACCCTAACCGGAGAAAAATAAATTGAAAAGGGGGGTGCAACACGAGGACTTCCCAGGGGGTCACCCATCATAGTACTACTCTCGCCCAAGCACGCTTAACTTCGGAGTTCTGATGGGATCCGCTGCATTAGTGCTGATATGATCCCACCGGTCATGTTGAGGGAACAATTCCTTTTTGTCTTAACGGTTCACAATCCCAGCCTAGAGAGATGGTTTATTTAGAAGGCCCAATGGGCTTAACGATAACCCATCCGCTTCAACAACGCAGCATTCTTGCAAGACTTGATATCGACGTATTGTTGGGCCCTCTAATTTCCGCGAGTAAGGTTGTCGTCCTTTTAACAGCTAACGATGTACGATCCGGGATGGAAAAACATAGCCAAATTAGAAAAGTGGCCCGAAACTGAAGAAAATGTTCGATTTTGGGCTCCAAAAAGGGCAAATCGAGCAAGCTAGCTACCTCCGTCGTAGAGCTCTCGGAGAGCTTTGCAACGGTATGCTGTGCACCACGTAACTCCTTACGGATGAAAAGTTATGGGCATCGGAGCGACAGAGATCTGGTCACAAGCCCTACGCCCTCGATTTGCTGGCCCAGCCTCCACGTGAAGCGAAGTTGTCATGCCCAATGTGCTGTGGGATTCGATAATAGAAATGTGGTGGATAAAGTATCTTGGCAACCCTAACCGAAGCAAAATAAATTGAAAAGGGGGGTGCAACACGAGGACTTCCCAGGGGGTCACCCATCCTAGAACTAGTCTAGCCCAAGCCCGCTTAACTAAGGAGTTCTGATGGGATCCGGTGCATTAGTGCTGGTATGATCGCACCCGTCATGTTGAGGGCACAATTCCTTTATGTGTTAATGGTTCAAAGTCCCAGCCTAGATAGATGGTTTATTTAGAAGGCCCAATGGGCTTAACGATAACCCATCCGCTTCAACAACGCATCATCCTTGCAACACGAGATATCAACGTGTTGTAGGGCCCTCTAATGTCCCGCGAGAAAGGTTGTCGTCCTTTTAATAGCTCACGATGTACGATCCGGGACAGAAAGACAGAGCTAAATTAGAAAAATGGCTCGAAACTGATGAAAACATTCGATTTTGGGCTCCAAAAAGGGCACAACAAACCAACTTGCTGCCCCCGTCCTAGAGCTTTCGAAGGGCTTTCCAACGGTATGCTGTGTGCCGCGTAACTCCTTACGGATCAAAAGTTATGGGCACCGGAGCGACGGAGACCTGGTCACAAGCCCTACGCCCTCGTTTTGCGGGCCCGACCTCCACGTGAAGTGAAGTTGTCTTGCCCAAGGTGCCATGGAATTCGATAATAGAAATGTGGTGGATAAAGTATGTTGGCAACCCTAACAGGAGCAAATAAAATTGAAAAGGGGGGTGCAACACGAGGACTTCCGAGGGAGTCACCAATCCTAGTACTACTCTCGCCCAAGCACGCTTAACTTCGGAGTTCTGATGGGATCCGGTGCATTAGTGCTGGTATGATCGCACCCATCATGTTGAGGGCACAATTCCTTTATTTGTTAATGGTTCACAGTCCTAGCTTAGAGAGATGGCCCATTAAAAAGGCCCAATGGGCTTAACGATAACCCATCCGCTTCAACAACACAGCATCCTCGTAAGATGTTATATCGATGCGTTGTAGGGCCCTCCAATGTCCATCGAGTAAGGTTTTCGTCCTTTTAACAGCTCATGACGTACGATCCGGGACGAAAAAATAGAGCTAAAATAGAAAAGTGGCTCGAAACTGATGAAAATGTTCGATTTTAGGATCTAAAAAGGGCACAGCGTGTATGCATGTTGCCCCCATCATAGAGCTCTCGGAGAACTTTGCAATAGTATGCTGTGCACCGCGTAACTCCTTACGGACCAAAATTTATAGGCACCGGAGTGACAGAGACCTGGTCACAAGCCCTACGCCCTTGGTTTGCTGGCCGAGCCTCCACGTGAACCGAAGTTGTCTTGCCCAATGTGCCGTGTGATTCGATAATAGAAATGTGGTGGATAAAGTATCTTGGCAACCCTAACCGGAGCAAAATAAATTGAAAAGGGGGTGCAACATGAGCACTTCCCAGGGGGTCACCCATCCTAGTACTACTCTCGCCTAAGCACGCTTAACTTCGGAGTTCTGATGGTATCCGGTGCATTAGTGCTGGTATCATCGCACTGGTCATGGTGAGGGCACAATTCCTTTATGTGTTTAGGGTTCACAGTCCCAGCCTAGAGAGATGGCCCCTTCAGAAGGCCCAATGGGATTAACGACAACCCATCTGCTTCAACAACGCAGCATCCTAACAAGACGTGATATGGACGCATTGTAGGGCCCTCTAATGTCCCGCGAGTAAGGTCGTCGTCATTTTAACAGCTCACGACATACGATCCGGGACGGAAAAACAGAGCAAAAATAAAAAAGTGGCCCGAAACTTATGAAAACATTCAATTTTGGTATCCAAAAAGGGCACAGCGAGCAAGCTGGCTACCCTCATCATAGAGCTCTTGTAGAGCTTTGCAACGGTATGTTGTGCGCCGTGTAACACCTTACGGATCAAAAGTTATGGGCACCAGAGCGTCGGAGACCTGGTCACAAGCCCTATGCCCTCGGTTTGCTGGCCCATCCTCCACGTGAAGCGATATTGTCTTGCCCAATGTGCCATGGGATTCGATAATAGAAATGTGGTGGACAAAGTATCTTGGCAACCCTAACCGGAGCAAAATAAATTGAAAAGGGGGGTGCAACATGAGGACTTCCTAGGGGGTCACCCATCCAAGTACTACTCTCTCCCAAGCATGTTTAACTTCGGAGTGTTGATGGGATTCGGTGCATTAGTGTTGGTATGATCGCACCCGTCAAGTTGAGGGAACAATTCCTTTATGTCTTAACGGTTCACAGTCCCAGCCTAGAGAGATGGTTTATTTAGAAGGCCCAATGGGCTTAACGATAACCCATCCGCTTCAACAACGTAGCATCATCACAAGACTTGATATCGACGCATTGTAGGGCCCTCCAATTTCCGGCGAGTAAGGTTGTCGTCCTTTTAACAGCTCACGACGTACGATCCGGGATCGAAAAATAGAGCAAAAATCAGAAAAGTGGCCCGAAACTGATGAAAATGTTTGATTTTGGGCTCCATAAAGGGCACAACGAGCAACCTCGCTACCCCCGTCGTAGAGCTCTCGTAGAGCTTTGCAATGGTATGCTGTGCACCCCGTAACTCCTTACGGATCAAAAGTTATGGGCATTGGAGCGACGGAGACCTAGTCACTTGCCCTACGCCCTCGGTTTGCGGGCCCAGCCTCCACGTGAAGCAAAGTTGTCTTGCCCAATGTGCCGTGGGATTCGATAATAGAAATGTGGTTGATAAAGTATCTTGGCAACCCTAACCAGAGCAAAATAAATTGAAAAGGGGGGTGCAACACGAGGACTTCCGAGGGGGACACCCATCCTAGTACTACTCTTGCCCAAGCACGCTTAACTCGGAGTTTTGATGGGATCCGGTGCATTAGTGCTGGTATGATCGCACCCGTCATGTTGAGGGAACAATTCCTTTATGTCTTAACGGTTCACAGTCTCAGCCAGGAGAGATAGTTTATTTAGAAGGCCCAATGGGCTTAACGATCACCCATCCGCTTCAACAATGCAGAATCCTCGCAAGACTTGATATCGACGCATTGTTGGTCCCTTTAATTTTCCCGAGTAAGGTTGTCGTCGTTTTAACAGCTCACGACGTACGATCCGGGACCGAAAAAAAGAGCAAAAATAGAAAACTGGCTCGAAACTGATGAAAATGTTCGATTTTGGGCTCCAAAAAGGGCATAGAGAGTAAGCTGGCTGCCCCTGTCGTAGAGCTCTCGAAGAGCTTTGCAATGGTTTGTTGTGAGCCGCGTAACTCCTTACGGATCAAAAGTTATGGGCACCGGAGCGACGGAGACCTGGTCACAAGCCTTACGCCTTCAGTTTGCTGGCTCGGCCTCCACGTGAAGCGAAGTTGTCTTGCACAAGGTGCCATGGGATTCTATAATAGAAATGTGGTGGATAAAGTATCTTCGCAACCCTAACCGGAGCAAAATAAATTGAAAAGGGGTGTGCAACACGAGGACTTCCCAGGGGGTCACCCATCCTAGTACTACTCTCGCCAAAGCACGCTTAACTTCGGAGCTCTGATGGGATCCTGTGCATTAGTGCTGGCATGATCGCACCCGTCATGTTGAGGGCACAATTCCTTTCTGTGTTAACGGTTCACAGTCCCAGCCTAGAGAGATGGCCCATTCAAAAGGCCCAATGGGCTTAACGACAACCCATCCGCTTCAACAACGTAGCATCCTTGCAAAACGTGATATCGATGCGTTGTAGGGCCCTCTAATGTCCGGCGAGTAAGGTTGTCGTCCTTTTGACAGCTCACGACGTACGATCCGGGAAGGAAAAACATAGCAAAACTAGAAAAGTGGCCCGAAAGTGATGAAAAGTTCGATTTTAGGCTCTAAAAAGGGAAAAACAAGCATGATTGCTACCCCCGTTGTAGAGCTCTCGGAGAGCATTGCAACGGTATGCTGTGCACCGCGTAACTCCTTACGGATGAAAAGTTATGGGCACCGAAGCGACGGAGACCTGGTCACAATCTCTACGCCATCGGTTTGTTGACCCAGTCCCCACATGAAGCGAATTTGTCTTGCCCAAGGTGACGTGGGATTCGATAATAGAAATGTGGTGGGTAAAGTATCTTGGCAACCCTAACCAAAGCAGAAAAAATTGAAAAGGGGGTGCAACATGAGGACTTCCCAGGGGGTTACCCATCCTAGTACTGCTATCGCCCAAGCACGCTTAACTTCGGAGTTCTGATGGGATCCGGTGCATTAGGGCTGGTATGATCGCACCCGTCATGTTAAGGGCACAATTCCTTTATGTGTTAACAGTTGACAATTCCAGCAAAGAGAGATGGCCCATTTAGAAGGGCCATTGGGCTTAACGACAACCCATCCGCTTCAATAATGCATAATCCTCACAAGACGCGATATCGAGGTGTTGTAGGGCCCTATAATGTCCCGCGAGTAAGTTTGTCGTCCTTTTAACACCTCACGACGTACGATCCGGGACAAAAAAATAGAGCAAAAATAGAAAAGTGGCCTGAAACTGATGAAAACGTTCGAGTTTTGGCTCTAAAAAGGGCATAGCGAGAATGCCAGTTGCCCTTGTCGTAGAGCTCTCGGAGAGTTTTGCAGCGGTATGCTTTGCGCCGCGTAACTCCTAACGGATCAAAAGTTATGGGCACCAGAGCGACGAAGACCTGGTCACAAGCCCTACGCCCTCGGTTTGCTGTACCAGCCTCTATGTGAAGCGAACTTGTCTTTCCCAAGGTGCCGTGGGATTCGATAATAGAAATGTGGTGGATAAAGTAGCTAGGCAACCCAAACCGGAGCAAAAAAATTTTAAAAGAGCGGTGCAACACGAGGACTTTCCAGGGGGTCACCCATCCTAGTACTACTCTCGTCCAAGCACGCTTAACTTCGGAGTTCTAATGGGTTCCGGTGAATTAGTGCTGGTATGACCGCACCTGTCATGTTGAGGGCACAATTCCTTTTTGTGTTAACGGTTTACAACCCCAGCCTAGAGAGATGGCCCACTCAGAAGGCCCAATGGGCTTAATGATAACCCATCCACTTCTACTACCTAGCATCCTCGAAAGATGAGATATCGACACGTTGTAGGGCCCGCTAATGTCCCACGAGTAAGGTGTCATCCTTTTAACAGCTCACAACGTACGATCCGAGATAGAAAAACAGAGCAAAAACCAGAAAATTGGCCTGAAACTGATGAAAACATTCGATTTTGGCCTCCAAAAAGGGCACAGCGAGCAAACTGGATGCCCCCGTCGTAGAACTCTCGGAGAGCTTACAAACGGTATGCTGTGAACCGCATAACTCCTTACGTATCAAAAGTTATGGGCACCGAAACGACGGAGACCTGGTCACTGGCCCTACGCCCTCGGTTTGCGGGCCTATCCTCCACGCGAAGCGAATTTGTCTTCCCCAAGATGCCGCAGGATTCGATAATAGAAAAATGGTGAATAAAGTATCTTGGCAACCCTAACCGGAGCAAAAAAAATTGGAAAGAGGGGTGCAACAGGAGGACTTCCCAAGGGGTCACCCATCCAAGTACTACTCTCGCCCAAGTACACTTAACTTCGGAGTTCTAATGGAATCCGGTGCATTAGTGCTGGTATGATAGCACCAGACATGTTGAGGGCACAATTCCTTTATGTGTTAATGGTTCACAGTCCCAGCCTAGAGAGATGGCCCATTCAGAAGTCCCAATGGGATTAACGACAACCCATCCGCTTCAACAACGCATCATCCTCACAAGATGTGATATCGACGCGTTGTAGGCCCCTATAATGTCCCGCGAGTAAGGTTGTCTTTCTTCTAACAACTCACTACATACGATCCGAGATGGAAAAACATAGCTAAATAAGAAAAGTGGCCCGAAACTAATGAAAACGTTCGATTTTGGCCTCCAAAAAGGGGGCACAGCAAACAAGCTGGCTGCCCCCGTCCTAGAGCTCTCGGAGAACTTTGCAACAGTATGTTGTGCGCTGCGTAACTCCTTACGGATCAAAAGATATGGGCACCGGAGCGAAGGAGACCTGGTCACATGCCCTACGCCCTCAGTTTACGGGCCCAGCCTCCACGTGAAGTGAATTTGTCTTGCCCAAGGTGCCGTGGGATTCAATAATAGAAATGTGGTGGATAAAGTATCTTAGCAACCCTAACCGGAGCAAAAAATATTGAAAAGGGGGGTGCAACACGAGGACTTCCCAGGGGGGCACCCATCCTAGTACTACTCTCGCCCAGGCACGCTTAACTTCGGAGTTATGATGGGATCTGGTTCATTAGTGTTGGTATGATCGCACCCGTCATGTTGAGGGCACAATTCCTTTATGTGTTAACGGTTCACAGTCCCAGCCTAGAGAGATGGCCCATTCAGAAGGCCCAATGGGCTTAGCGACAACCCATCCGCTTCAACAACGCAGCATCCTCGCAAGACGTGATATCGACGCGTTGTAGGGCCCTCTAATATCCCACGAGTAGGGTTGTCATCCTTTTAACAGCTCACGATGTACGATTTGGGACGGAAAAATAGATGAAACTGATGAAAACGTTTGATTTTGGGCTCCAAAAAGGGCACAGTGAGAAAACTAGCTACCCCTGTCGTAGAGCTCTCGGAGAGCTTTCCAACGGTATGCTGTGCGCCGTGTAACTCCTTACGGATAAAAAGTTATGGGCACCGGAGCGACGGAGACCTGGTGACAAGCCCTACGCCCTCGGTTTGCAGGCCCAGCCTCCACATCAAGCGAAGTTGTCTTGCCCAAGGTGCCGTGAGATTTGATATTAGAAATGTGGTGGATAAAGTATCTTGGCAACCCTAATCGGAGCAAAAAAAATTGAAAACAGGGGTGCAACACGCGGACTTTCCAGGGGGTCACCGATCCTAGTACTACTCTCGCCCAAGCACGCTTATCTTCGGAGTTCTAATGGGATCCGGTGCATTAGTGCTGGTATGATCACACCCGTCATGTTGAGGGCACAATTTCTTTATGTGTTTGCGGTTCACAGTCCCAGCCTAGAGAGATGGCCCATTCATAAGGCCCAATGGGCTTAACGACAACCCATCCGCTTCAACAACGCAGCATCCTCGCAAGACATGATATCGATGCATTGTAGGGCCCTCTAATGTCCCGCGAGTAAAGTTGTCGTCCTTTCAACAGCTCATGACGTACGATCCGGTACGAAAAAACAGAGCTAAATAAGAAAAGTGGCCCAAAACTGATGAAAACTTTTGATTTTGGGCTCCAAAACGGGCATAGCAAGCAAACTAGATGCTCCCGTCGTAGAGCTCTCGGAGAGCTTTGCAACAGTATGTTGTGCGCCGCATAACTCCTTACGGATCAAATGTTATGGGCACCGGAGCGACGGAGACCTGGTCACAAGCCCTACGCCCTCAGTTTGCTGGCCCAGCCTCCACGTGAAGCGAAATTGTCTTGCCCAAGGTGCCGTGCGATTCGATAATAGAAATGTGGTGGATAATGTATCTTGGCAACCCTAACCGGAGCAAAAAAAATTGAAAAGGGGGGTGCAACACGAGGACTTCCCAGGTGGTCACCCATCCTAGTACTACTCTCGCCCAGGCACGCTTAACTTCGGAGTTCTGATGGGATCCGGTGCATTAGTGCTGGTATAATCGCACTTGTCATATTGAGGGCACAATTCCTTTATGTGTTAACGGTTCACAGTCCTAGCCTAGAGAGATGGCCCATTCAGAAGGCCCAATGGGCTTAACGACAACCCATCCGCTTCAACAATGCAGCATCCTCGCAAGACGTGATATCAACGCATTGTAGGGCCTTCTAATGTCCCGCGAGTAAGGTTGTCGTCGTTTTAACAGTTCACGACGTACGATCCGGGACGGAAAAACAGAGCAAAATGAGAAAAGTGTCCCGAAACTGATGAAAACGTTCGATTTTGAGCTCCAAAAAGGGCACAGCGAGCAAGTTGGCTGCCTCCGTCGTAGAGCTCTTGGAGAGCTTTGCAACGATATGCTGTGCGCCGCGTAACTCCTTACGAATCAAAAGTTATGGGAACCGGAGCGACGGAGACCTGGTCACAAGCCCTACTTCCTCGGTTTGCAGGCCCAGCCTCTACATGAAGCGAAGTTGTCTTGCACAAGGTGCCGTGGGATTCGATAATAGAATTGTGGTGGATAAAGTATCTTGGCAACCCTAACCGGAGCAAAAAAAATTGAAAAGGTGTCACGCCCCGACCCGACCCGAAAAGCCAAGCCCGGACCCGACACACGGACGGAGTCTCCCCTGTACCGTGGACGTTCCGAAACCCTACATTCAATATAATATTCAAGAACCCACAACATTCATTTGAAACAAGGCAACATTCTTTTAGAAAACATACATCTTTTCATTAACAACTTTGCAACCCAAAAATGATATGCATACTACACAATTATTTATGCCACTAAACAATTAACCATTCGCATGCATTTCCTTTCTAGTCACAGGAGTATATATTTACAACATTACAACCTTTAATTCTTTATAACATAAGACCATCTAGGCCTCAAAATAGATACTACCTACAAGGCTACAAGCCTCAAAATAAAGTGACAACCAAGCATTCAACACATGAAGCATGGCTCGCACAAAAGTCTGGCAACCAACCACCAGCAAAGCAAAGAAGTACTATCACGAAAACACCTCCACCTGCTCCTCCTCCTCTATTACCTCAATAGGGTCTGCTTCAACTACTCCTGTAAAAATATAGTATAGAAAGGAATGAGCAAAAACTATTGCTCAGCGAGGGCAAATGGTCTCAAGGACGGAGATGAGAGGAGTATGCAATGCAATTAGTCAAGCAATTCATACAAATATCATATAGATAAACAATTAAAGCCACCAACAAACAAAACAAACATTTAAGCTATAAATACTCAATCAAAGGATACGGTACTCTTTCCACGAGCAACTTTCAATCACAAATTCGATAACGACGCGCCGGCCCAAACCACCTTATAACAACAGTTTGGAATACCCCGGAAGTATCCATCAATCTACGACCCAAATCTCCCTAGGAGGCAACCCAAGCGAGAAGAGGGAATAGCCACGGAGCTAGAGCAACCAACACTGGCAACCCGAGGCTGCCCAGAGAGGCCCATCACTCACACGCGGGACACTATGCAATGCAAGACTCGATACAAGGTGGTAAACGAGCAATAAAGCCACACGTGGGAGAATAACAAAGTAGGATACTCTCGCACTCAATAGCAACAGTTGATAAGCATTTCAATCAAAATCAATTCAAACAAGTATATCAAGCAACCCTATGCATTCTATAGGCATAAGATCAAGAAAACAAACAAAATCACAAATCGGCCCCAACTATGAAAACACTACCATTTCCAAACGAGCCACGAGTTCTGGAAACCGACTTCACCAATCCTCCTAGGTCACCATAAGCCACGTCTAAAGACCCCGAAACCCTACTTAACCCTAGAGTTCACGCAAAGTCCCGATTTCCCCCTTTGCTCGTTTGAACTACAACTATATCAACCAAACACCCAACCAACGTCATAATCGCACCAAAAGTGCTTCCATGGCCTCCCGAAACAATGCCAACACGCTCGACCTAAATGACCCCGACTTTCACCAAGGCATAATTCTCATTTTTTCCATTACGCAACCCAAACAAACCATGCATTTAGGCATTCTAGCATACCTAGCACATTTCTACATCAGCGGATAGCATAACAGTGCAACTTCATCGTTTCAAGGGTTTACTATTCATAAAACACTATTCAATTGACATTTTAAATTGCAATCTCAACATGTAACCGCATAAAATGTTAAAAAACTATAAATACACATTCTACAATTGTCAAGGAACATTCTAGAAGCATCAAAACGCTTTAAACAACAATCTACGGATAAATCTCAAAAATCACAAAGTTGACATACATAACATTTAAATGCACAAATAACGTGATTCTCTCACCTTAGGCACTCCTAGTCGCTAGGAAAACAACGCTGGTTGGCTCAGTAACAACCCCGCACGAGCTCACACGAAGATTGGAAGTTTTGAAAGTTGAAAATGGTTTTTTTTTTCTTCAATATTTCGGCCAGCTCCCTTTCTGATTTCAGCTTTTATTTCTTTTCATTTTGCTTTGTTTTAACTAATTAAGGTGGTTAGCTTGGTTAAAGGTCAATGCTACTTGGTCAAATAACTTAAAATTGGTCAAATTGGCCTTATTTTGTGCATTTTAAAGCCATATTAACTAAGGAAAAATTAATTATAGCTAACAACAATTAAAATATAAAATTTAAGTCATCTAAATACTAGTTTTACTATTTTTTGAGGACTAGAAACCGTTCTCTATTATCGCTCTCAATATGCAATGCACGTTGCGACAGCAAAGAAGTAACAATTAAATCTCAAAGATTCTATGAAAATATAATTTTCAAAATAATAAACAATAAATTTTCACATTCCGGGCTTGGGTATTATACCCTCTCCCCCTTAAAACAATTGCACCCACGCAATTCTTACCTGGTCAACAAACAACTTTGGATACTGATTCCGAACTTGGTCCTCTCTTTCTCAAGTTGCTTCCTCAAATCCATGATGATCCCACAGAACCTTTACTAACGGAATACTCTTCCTGCAAAGTTCCTGAATTTTTCGATCCACAATTCGAATCGGTTTCTCTTCATAAGTTAACTTTTCCTCAATCTGCAAAGGCTCTGGTTCAAGTACATGTGAAGGATCTAGATGGTATTTCCTCAACATTGACACGTGGAAAATATCGTGCAGTCTCGACAAGCTCGGAGGTAAAGCTAACTGATAAGCCAAAAGAACCACCTTTTCGGTGATCTCATACGGACCCATATACCTGGGACTAAGTTTCCCGCTCTTACTGGGATGAATCAATCCCTTCCAAGGAGAAATCTTAAGAAACACCCAATCTCCCAAATGAAACTCAAGATCTCGACGGTGCTTATCCACATAACTCTTCTGACGACTCTATGCTGTAAGCATACGCTGGCGAATAAGGTGAACATTATCTACCATCTTAATCATCTCAGGTAACACAGTCAGATTAACTGTTCTCATTTCTCCAACCTCTTCCAATACAATGGGGATCTGCATTTACGACCGTACAACGCCTCGTAGGGAGCCATACCTATAGTAGATTGATAACTATTATTGTAGGCGAACTCCGCTAAAGGAAAAAACTTCTCCCAATTCTTCCCAAAGTCTAGCACACATGCTCGAACCATGTCTTCCAAGATCCTAATAGTTCTCTCAGATTGGCCATCAGTTTGTGGTTGATATGCAGTACTGAAGCTTAACTTAGTTCCCATGGCCTCTTGCAACTTCTGCCAAAAATGAGATCTCTATCTGACACTATACTCTGTGGCACACCATGCAATTTCACAATATTAGCAACATAAAGCTCAGCTAGCTTATCAAGGCTATCCTGTTTGTTCACGGAAATAAAATGTGTAACTTTAGTCAAGCGGTCCACAACAACCCAAACAGAATCATATCATCTCGGAGATCTAGGAAGATCGGTCACAAGGTCCATTGTTATATGTACCCACTTCCATTGCGGAATCGACAACGGCTGTAGAAGCCCGGCTAGCCTCTGATGCTCAACTTTAACCCTCTGACAAGTCAAACATCTGGATACATACCCAGCAATCTCCCTTTTCATATTGTTCCACCAGAAATGTTGTTTCAAATCTCTATACATTTTAGTACTGCCCGGGTGAATCGTATACCTCGAATTATGTGCCTCGGACAGAATCTCATTCTTCAAAGTCGGATCACCAGGAAAACATATTCTATCCCTGAATCTGAAGATACCATCTGCATGTAATTTAAACTCCGACTCTCCTCTTTTTTCTTTTTCTTGGATCTTCAAGATGTGAGGATCAGTCTTCTGAGCCTCTCTGATTTGTGCTAGCAACCCTGAATGAATCTGTAAACTAGCAAATCGAATCCCTACATCAGTAGCTTCTGGCTTCCACAAACAAATTTCTTCCAAAGTCTCCCAATCCTTGATAATTAAGCTTGCAACAGTAGCCTTTCGGCTCAAAGCATCAGCAACAACATTTGCCTTACTTGGCACATAGTTAATAGAACAGTTGTAACCACTCAATAGCTCTAGCCATCTCCGTTGCCTCATATTCAGATCCTTCTATGAAAATAAATACTTGAAACTATTGTGGTCAATAAAAATTTCAAATCTGCTACCCCACAAGTAATGACGCCACTTCTTCAAAGCAAACACAACCGCAGCTAACTCAAGATCATGTGTAGGGTAATTGACTTCATATGGTTTCAACTTCCTAGAAGCATAAGCAATCACCTTACCATTCTGCATTAAAACACAGCCCAAACGTTCTTTAGATGCATCACTGTAAACAACAAAGTTCTCTGTTCCCTCAGGTAAAGCTAATATAGGAGCTGTAGTTAGTCTCTTCTTCAATTCTTGGAAACTGGATTCACATTTAGCATCCCAGTTGTAAGCAACTTTCTTCTGAGTCAACTGGCTCAAATGTCCAAAAATTTTGGAAAAGTCTTTAACAAACCTCCGATAGTAACCTGCCAATCCAAGAAAACTCCGAATCTTTGACACCGTCTCAAGTCTCTTCCAAGATGAAACAACTTCAATCTTAGCTGGGTCCACTGAAATCCCTTGATCTGAAATGATATGGCCTAGAAAAGATATTTGATTCAACCAAAACTCACACTTGCTGAATTTAGCAAAAAGCTTGTTTTCTTGCAAAGTCTGTAGCACAATCCTCAAGTGTTGTTCATGTTCAACCTCATTCTTCGAGTACACTAAAATTTCGTCAATAAAGATCATGACAAACTGATCAAGGTAAGGTCAAAAAACCCTCTGCATCAAGTCCATGAATGCGGCTGGTGCATTCGTCAATCCAAACGGCAACACAACAAACTCATAGTGACCATATCTAGTCCTGAATGCTGTCTTTGGTATATCGTCACTCCGAATTCTGAGTTGATAATAACCCTGCCTCAAGTCAAATTTGGAGTAAACACTCGCACCCTGCAACTGGTCAAACAATTCTTCAATCAACGGCAAGGGGTATTTGTTCTTAATCGTGACTTGATTAAGTCCCCTGTAATCAATACATAACTGAAGCATGTCATCTTTCTTTCTCACAAACAACACAGGCGCACCCCACGGCGAAGAACAAGGTTGTATAAACCCTTTCTCAAGCAAGTTCTGAACCTGAATTTTCAATTCCTGAAGTTCAGCCGATGCCATTCTATAAGGACTTCTAGAAATTGGCGCAGTCCTTGGCATAAGATCAATCACAAATTCAATCTCCCTATCTGGTGGTAAACCTGGTAATTCCTCGGGAAATACACCAGGGAAGTCTCTAACAATCGGAACCTCATTCAAACTCAACTTATCAGTAGTCTGATTGATCAAATAAGCTAAGTAAGCTTCACAACCTTTATTCAACAACTTAGAAGTCTTGATTGATGATAGAAGAGAAATTCGTGCAGCCCTGCAGTTCCCAACAATCTCCAGTACTGGTAGGTCAGGAACTTGAAGATAAACAATCTTTGTTCTACAATCCAACTGAGCATAGTATTTCCCCAACCAATCCATTCCCAAAATGATTTCAAAGTCACGGAATGGCAGTATAATTAAATCAGCAGGAAATTTACGGTTCTCAATACATATATCACAAGATTTACAAATAGACTCAGTAACAAATTTTGCACCCAAAGGCGTACAAACTTCAACTTCATGCGGCAGTTTATCAATGCAAACATTCACAGATCGTGCACATGCAGGAGTTATAAATGAATGTGTAGCTCCGGGATCAATCAAAACTTTAACTGGCAGAGTATTGAGAAGAAAGGTACCTTCCACTATAGCTGTAGTATCGGGCAGCTACTCCGCATCTAGTACAAAGACCCTAGCATGAACCCTCTGTGCTGGACGTGCACCTGCAGCCCTATTCTGAACACCCTGGCCTCCAATACGGCCTTGAACATTGTTATACTTAGGGAAATCTCTCACCCTATGGTCATCACTCCCACAACATGTGCATTTACCACTCTTTCTCCAACAATTTGCCTCAACATGCCCCGATCGATTACAATAGTTACACTGCTGATTTTGCCTTACAACAGTGTTTCCTGTAGGTATTGGTGCTCTGGTGGTAGTAGGAATTGCACCTCCCTGCTGGGGTCTAGTCACAGCTGGCCTAGCCTGAATCTGCTGCTGTGGCTGATACGGACGTTGCTGAGGAACCTGCGCAGAAGTCTGATACTGCCTCGGCTGACTCTGGCTGCTTTGGCCCAAGTACTGTTTCTTACTCGGCTAGCTACTCTCAGCTATCATCTCAACCTTCCGTTTCTCAAACTTCGAGGCTGCTTGGAATGCCTCGGGAAAAGTAGTGTAAGTTTGCCCAGTCAAATACAGCTAAATATCCATTCTCATCCCACGAACAAACCTATGAATCATCCTCCTAGCTGGCCATACCAGCTCGGGCATATACCTCGATAGGCTGACAAACCTAGCGTCATACTGTGCAACAGCCACGTTTCCCTGCTTCAGGGCTACAAACTCATCTTCCTGCCTTTCCATAGCCATCTCGGGAATATACTTGTCCCGAAACTCACTTACAAAATCATCCCATAAATGTGGTACATCCTCACTGTCCCACCTCCTCTTGACAGTATTCCACCACTGCTCTGCATCACCCTCAAACAGGAATGAGGCATAATCTATTCTTGCCTCATCAGTGTAACTCAAAGCGGTGAAAATTTTCTCAACACGATTAATCCATCTCTCGGCTGCCTCATCATCCGGCTCTCCGAAGAACTTCCCAGCTCGTGCCTCAAGAATTTCTCTAACTGGTTATTCTCAACTCTATACCCCTGTCTACCAGGATTAGCTTGATTTCCCTGGGGATTATTATTCATGTCCTGCCTCTGCTCATGCAGTACCTGGGTAATCCGGTCAACTGCTGTAGTCATAGTAGCCATAAACTACTCAGGCAACGGTTGCTGACCCTGTTCTGCTGCCTCTTCATTTGACCCTAGACCTTGAGTACCACAACGTGGCGGCATAGTAGCAATTCACAATAGCTGGCAGCATATAAAAGTAGTTTATAGACAGAAATATAGCACATAAGATTAGATAACACGCAAGTCAATAACAATCAAACATTCTAACACGCAATTCACATAACACAAGATTGACATGCCAAACTAATTCACTTTAAACACATAAGCACTCTAAGTTCACAAAGTCATGTTATAACACTTTCTTTCCACTTAACAATCATACAATAATATTCTAGCATTTTGGACCTTTACCCCACAGACCGAGAAACATATCCCGGCTCCTACAAGACTATCATGCTCTGATACAACCTAAAGATGTCACGCCTCGACCCGACCCCGAAAAGCCAAGCTCGGACCCGACACACGGACGGAGTCTCCCCTGTACCGTGGACGTTCCGAAACCCTACATTCAATATAATATTCAAGAACACACAACATTCATTTGAAACAAGCCAACATTCTTTTAGAAAACATACATCTTTTCATTAACAACTTTGCAACCCAAAAATGATATGCATACTACACCATTATTTATGCCACTAAACAATTAACCATTAGCATGCATTTCCTTACTAGTCATAGGAGTATATATTTACAACATTACAACCTTTAATTCTTTACAACATAAGACCATCTAGGCCTCAAAATAGATACTACATACAAGGCTACAAGCCTCAAAATAAAGCGACAACCAAGCATTAAACACATCAAGCATGGCTCGCACAAAAGTCTGGCAACCAACCACCAGCAAAGCAAAGAAGTGCTATCACGGAAACACCTCCACTTGCTCCTCCTCCTCTATTACCTCAATAGGGTTTGCTTCAACTACTCCTGTAAAAATATAGTATAGAAATGAATGAGCAAAAACTATTGCTCAGCAAGGGCAAATGGTCTCAAGGACGGAGATGAGAGGAGTATGCAATGCAATTAGTCAAGCAATTCATACAAATATCATATAGATAAACAATTAAAGCCATCAACAAACAAAACAAACATTTAAGCTATAAACACTCAATCAAAGGATACGGTACTCTTTCCACGAGCAACTTTCAATCACAAATTCGATAACGACGCGCCGGTCCAAACCACCTTATAACACCAGTTTGGAATACCCTGGAAGTATCCATCAATCTACGACCCAAATCTCCTTGGGAGGCAACCCAAGCGGGAATAGGGAATAGCCACAGAGCTAGAGCAACCAACACTGGCAACCCGAGGCTACCCAAAGAGGCCCATCACTCACGCGCAGGACACTATGCAATGCAAGACTCGATACAAGGCGGTAAACGAGCAATAAAGCCACAAGTGGGAGAATAACAAAGTAGGTTACTCTCGCACGCAATAGCAACAATTGATAAGCATTTCAATCAAAATCAATTCAAACAAGTATATCAAGCAACCCTATGCATTCTATAGGCATAATATCAAGAAAACAAGCAAAATCACAAATCGGCCCCAACTATCAAAACACTACCATTTCCAAACGAGCCACGAGTTCTGGAAACCGACTTCACCAATCCTCCTAGGTCACCATAAGGCACGTCTAAAGACCCCGAAACCCTACTTAACCCTAGAATTCACGCAAAGTCCCGATTTTCCCCTTTGCTTGTTTGAACTACAACTATATCAACCAAACACCCAACCAATGCCATAATCGCACCAAAAGTGCTTCCATGGCCTTTCGAAACAATGCCAACACGCAAAACGAGAAATCTCCAAACTCGACCTAAATGACCCCAACTTTCACCAAGGCATAATTCTCGTTTTTTCCATTACGCAACCCAAACAAACCATGCATTTAGGCATTCTAGCATACCTAGCACATTTCTACATCAACGGATAGCATAACAACGCAACTTCATCGTTTCAAGGGTTTACTATTCATAAAACACTATTCAATTGACATTTTAAATTGCAATCTCAACATTTAACCGCAGAAAATGTTAAAAAGCTATAAATACACGTTCTACAATTGTCAAGGAACATTCTAGAAGCATCAAAATGCTTTAAACAACAATCTACGGATAAATCTCAAAAATCACAAAGTTGACATACATAACATTTAAATGCGCAAATAACGTGATTCCCTCACCTTAGGCACTCCTAGTTACTAGGAAAACAACACTGGTTGGCTCGGTAACAACACCGCACGAGCTCACGCGAAGATTGGATATTTTGAAAGTTGAAAATGGTTTTTTTTTCTTCAATATTTTGGCCAGCTCCCTTTATGATTTCAGCTTTTATTTCTTTTCATTTTGCTTTGTTTTAACTATTTAAGGTGATTAGCTTGGTCAAAGGTCAATGCTACTTGGTCAAATAACTTAAAATTGGTCAAATTGGCCTTATTTTGTGCATTTTAAAGCCATATTAACTAAGGAAAAATTAATTATAGCAAACAAAAATTAAAATATAAAATTTAAGTAATCTAAATGCTAGTTTTACTATTTGCTGAGGACTATAAACCGTTCTCTACCTATCGCTCTCGATATGCAATGCATGTTGCGACAGCAAAGAAGTAACAATTAAATCTCAAAGAATCTAAGAAAATATAATTTTCAAAATAATAAACAAGAAATTTTCACATTATGGGCTCGGGTATTACAAAAGGGGGGTGCAACACAAGGACTTCCTAGGGGGTCACCCATCCTAGTACTACTCTCGCCCAAGCACGCTTAACTTCGGAGTTCTGATGGGATCTGGAGCATTAGTGCTGGTATGATCACACATGTCATTTTGAGGGCACAATTCCTTTATGTGTTAACGATTCACAGTCCCAAACTAGAGAGATGGCCCATTCAGAAGGCCGAATGGGCTTAACAACAACCCGTCCGCTTCAACAACGCAGCATCCTCGCAAAACGTGATATCGATGCATTGTAGGGCCCTCTAATTTCCATCGAGTAAGGTTGTCGTCCTTTTAATAGCTCACGACGTACGATCCGGGACAGAAAAACAGAGCAAAAATCAGAAAAGTGGCTCGAAACTGATGAAAACGTTCGATTTTGGGCTCCAAAAGGGGCAAAGCGAGCAAGCTAGCTGCCCCCGTCGTAGAGCTCTCGAAGGGCTTTCCAACGGTATGCTGTGCGCCGCGTAACTCCTTATGGATCAAATGTTATGGGCACCGGAGTGACGGAAACCTAGTCACAAGCCCTACGGCCTTAGTTTACGGGCCCAGCCTCTACATGAAGCAAAGTTGTCTTGCCTAAGGTGCCGGGGGATTCAATAATAGAAATGTGATGGATAAAGTATCTTGGCAACCCTAACAGAGGCAAAAAAAATTGAAAAGGGGGGTGCAACACGAGGACTTCCCAACGGGTCACCCGTCCTAGTACTACTCTAGCCCAAGCACACTTAACTTTGGAGTTCTGATGGGATCCGGTGCATTAGTGCTGGTATGATCGCACCCGTTAGGTTGAGGGCACAATTCTTTTATGTGTTAACGGTTCACAGTCCCAGCCTAGAGAGATGGCCCATTCAGAAGGCCCAATTGGCTTAACGACTACCCATCCATTTTAACAACGCAGCATCCTCACAAGACATGATATCGACGTATTGTAGGGCCCTCTAATGTCTCGCAACTAAGGTTGTTGTCCTTTTAACAACTCACGACGTACGATCCAGGATGGAAAAACAAAGCAAAATTAGAAAAGTGGCTAGAAACTGATAAAAACGTTCAATTTTTAGTTCCAAAAAGGGCACAGTGTGCATGCTGGCTGCCCTAGTGGTAGAGCTCTTGGAGAGCTTTGCAACGGTATGCTGTGCGCTGCGTAACTCCTTACGGATCAAAAGTTATAGGCACCGGAACGACGGAGACCTAGTCACAAGCCCTACGCCCTCGGTTTGTTGGCCCATCCTCCACGTGAAGTGAAGTTGTCTTGCCCAAGGTGCCGTGGGATTCGATAATAGAAATGTGGTGGATAAAGTATCTTGGCAACCCTAACCGAATCAAAAAAAATTGAAAAGGGGGGTGCAATAGGAGGACTTCCTAGGGGTTACCTATCCTAGTACTACTGTGAGGCCCGACCCCGAATAATGTGCCTTACATTGATTTGCGTGCCTTAGACCCAGAACTATATGACCGACCTTGTATTACGTGTCTTGTCTTGGTTTTCGTGCATACCTCGTCATACATGCCTTGACCTAGAATAGTGTACTCTAATCCCCGACTGACGTGCAATACCTAGATATACGTGCCCTGACCTCGATGTACATGTGTTATCTCGTTTCGTGTGCCCTAACCTTGAACTGCGTAACCTAACCTAGATATGGAGTCGTGCCTTGATTTTCTTGCATTGCATTAAATTACGTGCCTTGCATTGGGTTACGTGCATTCACCTAGGATTGCGTGCATTAGTCTTGAAGTACGTGCCTTAGCCTTGAAGTTCGTGTATACCTCGTAATTCATGCCCTAGACCTAGGAATCCGTGCCACCACGTTAATCAAGAAAAAATCCTACACAAAGCACTAGACACTAAAATAATCCTACACAATCTACTAACTAATATTATATTCCTAGTTCAAATTCTCTACAAACTCCATTAACAATAAAATAATACTAAACTATTCCTACATTTCCCACTATCTATTATTCTATTCTTAATTCAACTCATCAACAAACATTCCTATATTTTATTCTACCTAGATTCCCTAATTTCCCAACATTCCTATGACAATTCTAATGACACAAATGCATAAAAATTAGTTCTAGACAAGTTATGACAAAAACACTTATCAATGCATAAAAAAATGCTCAAAACCACCTCAAATTTCTCACCTTGCTCGACCAAACCACCTATGCCCATGCTAACATTTTAAATTTCACATCTTGAAGACACAAAATCAGGAATTTTGTTGCCCAAGGCTGACCATAAGCATTGAAGATTGCAAAAGCTTTATTCCTTGTCATAATTTTGTCATTTCTTCATTTCTTCCTCAATTTTTATCTCTAACTCTCATTCCTCTCTCTCCATTTCGGTTTTGGATGAGTTATCTCCACCTCCTAGCTCATCTTCTTCATTATATGGTGCAACAAGACAAGCAACCATCAAAGAAACTCAAGCAAACAAGCTAGGATGCGAAAACTACACATGCATGTCCTTTGAAGTCTTCTATTCGGCCCTAGGTAAGTTTCTTAGCTTCCATTTCTTTTCTTTTGTTCTAACCTAATGCATGTACTAAGAGGTTGGTCACTAGGCTAGGAAAAATAGGGGAAAGGAAGTTGGAATGTCGGCTAAGCAAGAGGAAGAAGAGATTTGGGCTTCAATAAGTTTTTGTGCATCTTTTTGATTGATTGCTAAGGTGAGGGCTAAACCCTTTTGAAAATCCTTAAAAAATTCACATGCATGCTCATGAATGTATTTATTTGCTTCTGTACTTGAGTTATGTGGTCGTTCATAAGCTTAAACAACCATGCATGGCAAGATCTTGGCTTGAAAGTGATGCTAGGTGAAGTCGGATTATTGACAACTCTCTGACCAGCTTGTTTCGAGGTAAGTTTAGCTAGTCCAAAGCTATTGAAAATTCATGAAAATTGGTAGGTGACTAGTTTGGACAGTTTTGAACATTTTTCTCAGAAATAGGACAAAGCTAATTTTGACTCGACGGTCCTCAAAATTGCAAATCTTTAAAATGTGTCCAAATCTGGAAATCTGGAAAAATTAAGCAGGTTTTGGCAGATGCACTGACCTTGTAGAACGAACCAGATTTTAATTAGTAAATGATATCCAAAACGCATGAAATTTGGTGTTCTGCTATATTTTTCAGTTCTGGACAATTTTGGCAGAAATGGACCAAGGCTAAATCTGACCCTAAGGACGTCAAAAACGTCAATTACTGAAAAGTGTGCAAATCTGGACAGTTTTGTGCTATTCCACTGTTTCGGCTATATCTAATGATCCCGAACTCCAATTGATGCAAGGTTTGTTTCTGATTTTAGTTAACTTCTTAAGATTTAATCTGACATCTTATTCACTGAATTTGGAGATTTTTTGCTTATCCGATTGATTGTGAGAAAACAGCCTATTGCAGTAGGGGTTTCACTTAATGTTGTGCTTAGAAAATTGTTGTGACTCCTCTTGTTGAATTAAATGCTTGGGATTGTAGCTTTGGGATGTTGTGTGGACTGTTTTGAATGTTTGAGGATGTTGAATTAGATGATGCATGGTTGAGAATGACTTTGAGTTGGGTTGAGGCTCAAATTGCACGAATATGCACGAAATGGAAACCCTAATGACTAGGTAGTTTTGCTAAGTGTTGATCATTTGGATATTGTGTGGAATTATATGTTTAGTAGGCTGCCCGTAGTTGCCCTTATAAGCTTAAATGTAATTTTGATCATTGCATGTTGACAATTAAGCTTTTCTTGCATCCGAACCTACGTAGATGTTGTTGCATGTTGAATAATCGTATCACTTGATTACGTGCACTTCGAAATGAGTTATATGGCTTGACTTGCATGTGTTACATGGCTGCCCGTTTAATGTTCATATGGCTCTATATGCCTTTCAAGTGAAATTACTTGTCTTATCGTGCCTCGTTTGATTACTTGATAACGTGCGATCTTATAACTGCTCGGAGGTGTCCTACCTTGTTGTCCTCCTAATGTGATATGTTAAATGTTATAAATATGCATTGCATACGAGGGTGCAACCTTTCAGTGTGGCATGGTAGTGTTTCACGCACGCCGGGCGGCATCGGGCTTGCCGGTGTTACCGTGACTACCATGGTCCAATTCCCTCTCTCGCTTGGCATTTCACCCTCGGAGAGTTGGGTCATAGGTTTCGGGGTACATCCGGAGTACAACCAATTGGGAGCGATAAGTGGATTATTGAAGTCGGCCGCACCAAATGAATCAAAATTGATATTGAGAGCAAATGCTCACCATATCCTTGAAATGATTGGTAAATGTATCTATTACTCAATTTGTTTCATATATTTGCGTACCTTATTATTTGTAATACGTGACATGTTTTCAAAAAAAAAAAAAGAGTTTTCATAATTGAACCGAAAAATGAGTTTCAAAATGTATTTCTCATTCCCCCTCGCTGAGTTCATAAGGACTCACCCTCTTTTATCATCTCAGTTGAAGAAGATCAAGAACAGGTACCCGAGGACGATGTGCCTAACGATGATTCCTTGGAGTGATTTCCTGTCCCTACGTGCTTTTGTGCTTTGCCTGAAAGTGGTTGCTATATGGATGTTGTGTTTGATTGCAAACTATTCATTTGATTGATGTAAATGACCCCTTTGTAATTTGGGTCTAATTCTGGGATTGTACTATCTATAACCGAACGAACATTTATTTGGTTGTTTGCTTTTGTTTTCTTAATTAGTAGTTATCGTAGGCATTCAAACCACTAGATGAACAATCAACTAAGTTAATTCTATCTAATTTCACTTAGGTGCTCATTTGTAAACTAAAGGATAATAGGTACTTGCATGATAGGAAATTGACAAATAAACGGGACATAGTTATCATGTTAGGCTTATTAACCAAACGAGGCTTTCAAGATAAACTAGTAGGCAAATCGGTTGGTGACAAATAGGAGTCCTTTATGGAATTGGATTAATGATTGGAATAATTGAGGCGTTTAGAGAATTAGGTCAAACCAAAGAGCCCAATTACAGCCGTTATGCTGCCGGTTTATCAAAAAATTTTGGAGTTTAGGCCAAAACGTTAAGTGTTAAATCTTCATGAATGGTTAAGTACGAGACGTGACTTGAATGTTTAGATCACACCCTAGTCTAACCTTTATAGGCCGGGTTGGGGCGTGACAGCCGAAACACGCTTAACTTCGGAGTTCTGATAGGATCCGGTGCATTAGTGCTGGTACGATCGCACCCGTCATGTTGAGGGCACAATTCCTTTATGTGTTAACGATTCACAGTCCCAGCCTAGAGAGATGGCCCATTCAGAAGGCCCAATGGGCTTAACGACAACCCATCAACTTCAACAACCCAGCATCCTCGCAAGATGTGATATTGACTCGTTGTAGGGCCCTCTAATGTCCCGCAAGTAAGGTTGTCGTCCTTTTAACAGCTCACGACGTACGATCCGGGACGGAAAAACAGAGCAAAAATCAGAAAAGTGGCCCGAAAATGATGAAAACGTTCGATTTTGGGCTCCAAAAGGGCATAGCGAGCAAGGTAGCAGCCCTCGTCGTACAGCTCTCGGAGAGCTTTATAACGATATGCTGTGCGCAGCGTAACTCCTTACGGATCAAAAGTTATGGGCACCGAAGCGACGGACACCTGGTCACATACCCTACGCCCTCGGTTTGCTGGCCCAGCCTCCACGTGAAGCGAAGTTGTCTTGCCCAAGGTGCCGTGGGATTCGATAATAGAAATGTGGTGGATAAAGTATCTTGGCAACCCTAACCGGAGCAAAAAACATTGAAAAGGGGGGTACAACACGAGGACTTCCCAAGGGGTCATCCATCCTAGTACTACTCTCGCCCAAGCACGCTTAACTTCGGAGTTCTGATGGGATCCAGTGCATTAGTGATGTTATGATTGCACCCGTTATGTTGAGGGCACAATTCCTTTATGTGTTAACGGTTTACAGTCCCAACCTAGAGAGATGGCCCATTCAGAAGGCCCAATGGGTTTAACGACAACCCATCCACTTCAACAACGCAGCATCCTCGTAAGACGTGATATCAACGCGTTGTAGGGCCCTCTAATGTCCCGCGAGTAAGGTTGTCGTCCTTTTAACAGCTCACGACGTACGATCCGGGACGGAAAAAATAGGGCCAAAACTAGAAAAGTGGCCCGAAACTGATGAAAACATTCAATTTTGGACTCCAAATGGGGCACAGCGAGCAAGCTAGCTGCCCCCGTCGTTGAGCCCTCGAAGAACTTTCCAACGGTATGCTGTGCGTCGCGTAACTCATTACTGATCAAAAGTTATGGGCACCAGAGCGACAGAGACCTGGTCACAAGCCCTACAGCCTCGGTTTGCTAGCCCAGCCTCCACGTGAAGCGAAGTTGTCTTGCCCAAGGTGCCTTGGGATTCGATAATAGAAATTTGGTGGATAAAGAATCTTGGCAACCCTAACCCGAGCAAAAAAAATTGAAAAGGGGGGTGCAACAAAATGACTTCCCAGGGGGTCAGCCATCCTAGTACTACCTCGCCCTAGCACGCTTAACTTCGGAGTTCTGATGGGATCCGGTGCATTAGTGCTGGTATTATCGCACCCGTCATGTTGAGGGCACAATTCTTTTATGTGTTAACGGTTCACAGTCCCAACATAGAGAGATGGCCCTTTCAGAAGGCTCAAAGGGCTTACCGACAACCTATCCGCTTCAACAACGCAGTATCCTTGCAAGATGTGATATCAACGTGTTGTAGGGTCCTCTATTGTCCCATAAAATAAGGTTGTCGTCCTTTTAACAGCTCATGACGTACAATCTGGGATGAAAAAATTGAGCAAAAGAAGAAAAGTGGCCGGAAACAAAAGAAAACATTCAATTTTGGGCTCCAACAAGGGCAGAGCGAGCAAGCCAGCTGCCCCCATCGTATAGTTCTTGGAAAGCTTTGCAATGGTATGCTGTGCGCTGTGTAACTCCTTACGGATCAAAAGTTATGGGCAACGGAGCGACGGAGACCTGGTCACAAGCCCTACGCCCTCGGTTTGCTGGCCCATCCTCCACGTGGAGCGAAGTTGTCTTGCCCAAGGTGCCGTGGGATTCGATAATAGAAATGTGGTGGATAAAGTATCTTGGCAACCCTAACCGGAGCAAAAAAAAATAGAAAAGGGCGGTGCAACACGAGGACTTCCTAGGGGGTTGCCCATCCTATTACTACTCTCGCCCAAGCACGCTTAACTTCGGAGTTCTGTTGGGATCCGGTGCATTAGTGCTGGTAAGATCACCCCCGTCATGTTGAGGGCACAATTCCTTTATGTTTTAAAGGTTCACAGTCCCAACCTAGAGAGATGGCCCATTCAGAAGGCCCAATGGGCCTAACGACAACCCATCCGCTTCAACAACGCAGCTTCCTCGCAATATGTGAGATCGACGCATTTTAGGGCCCTCTAATGTCCCGCAAGTAAGGTTGTCGTGCTTTTACTAGCTCCTGACGTACCATCCGGCATGGAAAAATAGAGCAAAAATAGAAAAGTGGCCCAAAACTGATAAACACGTTTGATTTTGGGCTGCAAAAATGGCACAGCGAGCAAGCTAGTAGCCCCCATCGTAGAGCTTTCGGAGAACTTTGCAACGGTGTGCTGCGCGTAGCGTAACTCCTTACGGATCAAAAGTTATGGGCACCGGAGCGACGGAGACCTGGCCACATGCCCTACGCCCTCGGTTTGCTGGCCCAGCCTCCACGTGAAGCAAAGTTGTCTTGCCCAAGTTGCCATGGGATTCGATAATAGAAATGTGGTGGATAAAGTATCTTGGCAACCCTAACCGGAGCAAAAAAAATTGAAAAGTAGGGTGCAACACGAGGACTTCCCAGGGGGTCACCCAACCTAGCACTACTCTCACCCAAGCACGCTTAACTTTGGAGTTCTGATGGGATCTGGTGCATTAGTGCTGGTATGTTCGTACCCGTCATGTTAACGGCCACAATTCCTTTATGTGTTAACGGTTCACAGTCCCAGTCTAGAGAGATGGCCCATTCAGAAGGCCCAAGGGGCTTAAGGACAACCCATCCGCTTCAACAACGCAGTATCCTTGAAAGGCGTGATATCGACGCGTTGTCGGGCCCTCTAATGTCCCGCGAGTAAGGTTGTCGTCCTTTTAATAGCTCACGACGTACGATCCGGGATGAAAAAATAGAGCAAAAATAGAAAATTAGCCCGAAATTGTTGAAAATGTTCGATTTTGGGCTCTAAAAATGGCACAGCGCGCAAGCTAGCAGCCCCCGTCGTAGAGCTCTCGGAGTGCTTTGCAATGGTATGCTGGGCCCAACGGAACTCCTCACGGATCAAAAGTTATGGGCACCGGAACGACGGAGACCTAGTCATATGCCTTACGCCCTCGGTTTGCTGGCCCAGCCTCCACGTGAAGCGAAGTTGTCTTGCCCAAGGTGCCATGGGATTCGATAATAGAAATGTGGTGGATAAAGTATCTTGGCAACCCTAACCGGAGCAAAAAAAATTGAAAAGTAGGGTGCAACACGAGGACTTCCGAGGGGGTCACCCATCCTAGTACTACTCTCGCCCTAGCACGCTTAACTTCGGAGTTCTGATGGGATCCGGTGCATTAGTGCTGGTATGATCGCACCCGTCATGTTGATGGCACTATTCCTTTATGTGTTAACGGTTCACAGTCCCAGCCCAGATAGATTGCACATTCAAAAGGCCTAATGGGCTTAACGACAACCCATCCGCTTCAATAACGTAGCATCCTCGCAAGACATGATATCAATGCGTTGTACAGCCCTCTAATGTCCCGCGAGTTAGGTTGTCATCCTTTTAACAGCTCAGGATGTACGATCCGGCACGGAAAAATAGAGCAAAAATAGAAAAGTGGCAAGAAACTGATGAAAACATTCGATTTTGGGCTCCAAAAAGGGAGCAGCGAGCAGACTAGTTGCCCCTGTCGTAGAGCTCTCTGAGAGCTTTGCAACGGTATGCTGCGAGCCGCGTAAGTCCTTACGGATCAAAAGTTATGGGCACCGGAGCGACGAAGACCTGGTCACAAGCCCTACGCCCTCGGTTTGCAGGCCCAGCCTCCACGTGAAGCGAAGTTGTCTTGCCCAAGGTGCCGTGGGATTCGATAATAGAAATGTGGTGGATAAAGTATCTTGGCAACCCTAACCGGAGCAAAAAAAATTGAAAAAGGGGGTGCAACACGAGGACTTCGCAATGGGTCACCTACCCTTGTACTATTCTCACCCAAGCACACTTAACTTCGGAGTTCTGATGGTATCCGGTGCATTAGTGATGGTATGATCGCACCCGTCATATTGATGGCACTATTCCTTTATGTGTTGATGATTCACAGTCCCAGCCTAGAGAGATGGCCTATTCAGAAGGCCCAATGGGCTTAACGACAACCCATCCGCTTCAACAACCCAGCATCCTTGCAAGACGAGATATCGACGCGTTGTAGGGCCCTCTAATTTCCAGCGAGTAAGGTTGTCGTCCTATTAACAGCTCACGACGTACGATCCGGGACGGAAAAACATAGCAAAATTGCAGAAGTGGCCAGAAACTGATAAAAATGTTCGATTTTGGGCTCCAAAAAGGGCACAACGAGCAACCTAGTCGCCCCTGTCGTAGAGCTCTCGGAGAGCTTTGTAACGGTATACTGTAAACCGCGTAACACCTAATGGATCAAAAGTTATGGGCATTGGAGCGACGTAGACCTGGTCACAAGCCCTACGCCCTCGGTTTCCTGGCCCATCCTCCACGTGAAGCAAAGTTGTCTTGCCCAAGGTACCGTGGGATTCAAAAATAGAAATGTGGTGGATAAAGTATCTTGGCAACCCTAACCGAAGCAAAAAAAAATTGAAAAGGGGGGTGCAACACGAGGACTTCCTATGGGGTCACCCATCCTAGTATTACTCTCGCCCAAGCACGCTGAACTTTGGAATTCTGATGGGATCCGGTGCATTAGTGCTGGTAAGATCGCACCCATCATGTTGAGGGCACAATTCCTTTATGTTTTAACGGTTCACAGTCCCAACCTAGAGAGATGGCCCATTCAGAAGGCCCAATGGGCCTAACGACAACCCATCCGCTTCAACAACGCAGCCTCCTCGCAAGACGTGAAATCGACGCGTTGCAGGGCCCTCTAATGTCCCGCAAGTAAGGTTGTCATCCTTTTAATAGCTCATGACGTACGATCCGGCACGGAAAAATAGAGCAAAAATAGAAAAGTGGCCCAAAACTAATGAAAATGTTCGATTTTGGGCTCAAAAAAGGGCACAGCGAGCAACCTAGTTGCCCCTGTCGTAGAGCTTCGGAGAGCTTTGTAACGGTATACTGTACGCCGCGTAACACCTAACGGATCAAAAGTTATGGGCATTGGAGTGACGGAGACGTGGTCACAAGCCCTACGCCCTCGGTTTGCTGGCCCAGCCTTCACGTGAGGCGAAGTTGTTTTGCCCAAGGTGCCGTGGGATTCGATAATAGAAATGTGGTGGATAAAGTATCTTGGCAACCCTAACCCGAGCAAAAAAAATTGAAAAGGGGGGTGCAACACAAGGACTAAGCAAGGGGTCACCTATCCTAGTACTACTCTCGCCCAAGCACGCTTAACTTCGGAGTTCTGATGGGATCCGGTGCATTAGTGCTGGTATGATCACAACCGTCATGTTGAGGGCACAATTCCTTTATGTTTTAACGGTTCACAGTCCTATCCTAGAGAGATGGCCTATTCAGAAGGCCCAATGGGCTTAACGACAACCCATCCGTTTCAACAACGCAGCATCCTCGCAAGACGTGATATCGACGCGTTGTAGGGTCCTCTAATATCCCGCAAGTAAGGTTGTCATCCTTTTAACAGCTCATGACGTACGATCCGGCACGGTAAAATAGAGCAAAAAGAGAAAAGTGGCCCGAAACTGATGAAAATGTTCGATTTTGGGCTGCAAAAATGGCACACCGAGCAAGCTAGCAGCCCACGTCATAGAGCTCTCGGAGTGCTTTGAAATGGTATGCTGTACGCCACGTAACTCCTTAAGAATCAAAAGTTATGGGCACCGGAGCGACGGAGTCCTGGTCACAAGCCCTACGCCCTTGGTTTACTGGCCCAGTCTCCACATGAAGCGAAGTTGTCTTGCCCAAGGTGCCGTGGGATTCGATAATAGAAATGTGGTGGATAAAGTATCTTGGCAACCCTAACCGGAGCAAAAAAAACTGAAAAGTGGGGTACAACACGAGGACTACCCAGGGGGTCACCCATCCTAGTACTACTCTCGCCCAAACACGCTTAACTTTGGAGTTTTGATGGGATCCGGTGCATTAGTGCTGGTATGTTTGCACCCGTCATGTTGACGGCCACAATTCCTTTATGTGTTAACGGTTCACAGTCCCAGCCTAGAGAGATGGCCCATTCAGAAGGCCCAAGGGGCTTAACGACAACCCATCCGCTTCAACAACGCAGTATCCTTGAAAGGCGTGATATCGTCGCGTTGTAGGGCCCTCTAATGTTCCGTGAGTAAGGCTGTCGTCTATTTTAATAGCTCACGACGTACGATCCGGGACAAAAAAATATAGCAAAAATAGAAAAGTGTCTCGAAACTGATGAAAATGTTCAATTTTGGGCTCCAAAAAGGGCACAGCGCGCAAGCTAGCAGCACCCATCGTAGAGCTCTCGGAGTGCTTTGCAATAGCATGCTATGCGCAACGTAACTCCTTACGAATCAAAAGTTATGGGCACCGGAGCGATGGAGACCTGGTCATATGCCTTACGCCCTCGGTTTGCGGGCCCAGCCTCCACGTGAAGCGAAGTTGTCTTGCCCAAGGTGCCATGGTATTCGATAATAGAAATGTGGTGGATAAAGTATCTTGGCAACCCTAACCGGAACAAAAAAAATTGAAAAAGGTGCAACACGAGGACTTCCCAGGGGGTCACCCATCCTAGTACTACTCTCGCCCAAGCATGCTTAACTTTGGAGTTCTGATGGGATCCGGTGCATTAGTACTGGTATGATCACACCCGTCATGTTGAGGGCACAATTCCTTTATGTGTTAACAATTCACAGTCCCAGCCTAGAGCGATGGCACATTCCGAAGGCCCAATGTGCTTAACGACAACCCATCTGCTTCAACAACGCAGCATCCTCGCAAGACATGATATCTATGCATTGTAGGGCCCTCTAATGTCCCGCGAGTGAGGTTGTCATCCTTTTAACAGCTCACTACGTACGATTCGGGACGGAGAAATCGAGAAAAATAAGAAAAGTGGCAAGAAACTGATGAAAACGTTCAATTTTGGGCTCCAAAAAGGGAACAACGAGCAGGATAGTTGCCCCTGTCGTAGAGCTCTCTGAGAGCTTTGCAATGGTATGCTGCGAGCCGCGTAACTCCTTGCAGATCAAAAGTTATCGGCACCGGAGTGACGGAGACCTGGTCACAAGCCCTACGCCCTCGGTTTGCGGGCCCAGCCTCCAAGTGAAGCGAAGTTGTCTTTCCCAAGGTACCGCGGGATTCGATAATAGAAATGTGGTGGATAAAGTATCTTGGCAACCCTAACCGGAGCAAAAAAAATTGAAAAGTAGGGTGCAACATGAGGACTTCCCAGGGGGTCACCCATCCTAGTACTACTCTCGCCCAAGCACGCTTAACTTCGGAGTTTTGATGGGATCCGGTGCATTAGTGCTGGTATGATTGCACCCGTCATGTTGATGGCACTATTCCTTTATGTGTTAACAGTTCACAGTCCCAGCCTAGAGAGATGGACCATTCAAAAGGCCCAATGGGCTTAACGACAACCAATCCGCTTCAACAACGCAGCATCCTCGCAAGACATGATATCTATGCGTTGTAGGGCCCTCTAATGTCCCGCGAGTAAGGTTGTCATCCTTTTAACAGCTCACAACGTACGATTTGGGACGGAGAAACCGAGCAAAATAAGAAAAATGGCAAGACACTGATGAAAACGTTCAATTTTGGGCTCCAAAAAGGGAACAACGAGCAGGCCAGTTGCCCCTGTCGTAGAGCTCTCTGAGAGCTTTGCAATGGTATGCTGCGAGCCGCGTAACTCCTTAAAGATCAAAAGTTATAGGAACCGGAGTGACGGAGACCTGGTCACAAGCCCTACGCCCTCGGCTTGCTGGCCCAGCCTCCAGGTGAAGCGAAGTTGTCTTGCCCAAGGTGGCGTGGGGTTCGATAATAGAAATGTGGTGGATAAAGTGTCTTGGCTACCCTAACCGGAGCAAAAAAATTGAAAAGTGGGGTGCAACACGAGGACTTCGCAATGGGTCACCTATCCTAGTACTACTCTCACCCAAGCACACTTAACTTCGGAGTTTTGATGGGATCCGGTGCATTAGTGATGGTATGATCGCATCCGTCATGTTGATGGCACTATTCCTTTATGTGTTAACGGTTCACAGTCCCAGCCTAGAGAGATGGCCTAGTCAGTAGGCCCAATGGGCTTAACGACATCCCATCCGCTTCAACAACGCAGCATCCTCACAAGACATGATATCGACGCGTTGTAGGGCCCTCTAATGTCCCGAGAGCAAGGTTGTCGTCCTTTTAACAGCTCACGACGTACGATTCGGGACGGAAAGAAAGAGCAAAATTGCAAAAGTGGCCAGAAACTGATGAAAACGTTCGATTTTGGGCTCCAAAAAGGGCGTAGCGAGCAACCTAGCTGCCCCTATCGTAGAGCTCTCGAAGTGCTTTGTAACTGTATACTGTACGCCGCGTAACAGCTAACGGATCAAAAGTTATGGGCATTGGAGCGACGGAGACCTGGTCACAAGCCCTACGCCCTCGGTTTGCTGGCCCAGCCTCCACGTGAAGCGACGTTGTCTTGCCCAAGGTATCGTGGGATTCGATAATAGAAAGTGGTGGATAAAGTATCTTAGCAACCCTAACCGGTGCAAAAAAAATTGAAAAGGGGGGTGCAACACGAGGACTTTCTAGGGGGTCACCCATCCTAGTACTACTCTCGCCCAAGCACGCTTAACTTTGGAGTTCTGATGGAATCCGGTGCATTAGTACTGGTAAGATCGCACCCGTCATGTTGCGGGCACATTTCCTTTATGTGTTTACGGTTCACAGTCTCAGCCTAGAGAGATGGCCCATTCAAAAGGCCTAATGGGCTTAACGACAACCCATCCGCATGAACAATGCAGCATCCTCGCAAGATGTGATATCGACACATTGTAGGGCCCCTAATGTCCCGCGAGCTAGGTTGTCGTCCTTTTAACAGCTCACGACGTACGATCCGGGACGGAAAAATAGAGCAAAAATTGAAAAGCAGCCCGAAACTGATGAAAACATTGGATTTTGGGCTCCAAAAATGGCACGGCAAGCAAACTAGCTGCCCCTATCGTAGAGCTCTTGGATAGCTTTCCAACGGTATGCTGTGTGCCGCGTAACTCTTTACAGATCAAAAGTTACAGGTACTGGAGCGACGGATTCCTAGTCACAAGCCCCACGCCCTCAGTTTGCAGGCCCAGCCACCACGTGAAGTGAAATTGTCTTGCCCAAGGTGTCGTGGGATCCGATAATATAAATGAGGGGGATAAAGTATCTTGCCAACCCTAACTGGGGCAAAAAAAATGAAAAGGGGGGTGCAACACGAGGACTTCCCATGGGGTCACCCATCCTAGTATTACTCTCGCCCAAGCATGCTTAACTTCGGAGTTCTGATGGGATCCAGTTCAATAGTGCTGGTATGATTGCACCCGTCATTTTGAAAGCACAATTTCTTTATGTCTTAACGGTTCACAGTCCCAGCCTAGAGAGATGGTTTATTTAGAAGGCCCATTGGGCTTAACGATAACCCATCCGCTTCAACAACGCAGCATCCTTGCAAGACGTGATATCAACGCATTGTTGGCCCTCTAATGTCCCGCGGGTAAGGTTGGTATCCTTTTAACAGCTCACGACGTACGATCCGGGACCGAAAAACAAAGCAAAAATAGAAAATTGGCCTGAAACTATTGAAAACGTTTGATTTTAGGCTCCGAAAAGGGCACATTGAGCATGCTAGCTGCGCCCGTTGTAGAGCTCTCGTAGAGCTTTGCAACGGTATGTTGTGCTCCGCGTAACTCCTTACGGATCAAAAGTTATGGGCACCGGAACAACGGAGACCTGGTCACAAGCCCTACGCCCTCGGTTTGCTGGCCCAGCCTCCACGTGAAGCGAAGTTGTCTTGCCCAAGGTGCCGTGGGGTTCGATAATAGAAATGTGGTGGATAAAGTATCTTGGAAACCTTAACCGGAGCAAAAAAAATTTAAAAGGAGGGTGCAACACGCGAACTTCCAGCGGGGTCACCCAGCCTCGTACTACTATCGCCCAAGCACGCTTAACTTCGGAGTTCTAATAGGATCCGGTGCATTAGTGATAGTATGATCACACCCGTCACGTTGAGGGCACAATTCCTTTATGTGTTAACGGTTCACAGTCCCAGCCTAGAGAGACGGCTCATCAGAAAGCCCAATAGGCTTAACGACAACCTATCCACTTCAACAATGCAGCATTCTCGCAAGACGTGGTATCGACGTGTTGTAGGGCCCTCTAATGTCCCGCGAGTAAAGTTGTCGTTCTTTTAACAGCTCACGATGTACGATCCGGGACGAAAAAACAGAACAAAAATAGAAAAGTGGCTCAAAACTAAAGAAAACGTTCAATTTTGGGCTCCAAAAAAGACACTGCGAGCAAGCGAGCTGCCCCTGTCGTGGAGTTCTCGGAGAGCTTTCCAACGATATGCTGTGCGCAGCGTAACTGCTTACGAATCAAAAGTTAGGTGCACCAGAGCAACGGAGACCTGGTCACAAGCCCTACGCCCCGGTTTGCTGGCCCATCCTCCACGTGAAGCGAAGTTGTCTTGCCCAAGGTGTCGTGGGATTCGATAATAGAAATGTGGTGGATAAAGTATCTTGGCAACCCTAACCGGAGCAAAAAATATTGAAACAAGGTTGCAACACGAGGACTTCCCAAGGGGTTACCCATCCTAGTACTACTCTTGCCCAAGCACGCTTAACTTCAGAGTTCTGATGGGATCCGATGCATTAGTGCTGGTTTGATCGCACCCGTCATGTTGAGGGCACAATTTCTTTATGTGTTAACTGTTCACAGTCCCAGCCTAGAGAGATGGCCCATTCAGAAGGCCCAATGGGCTTAACGACAACCCATCCGCTTCAACAATGCAGTATCCTCGCAAGACGTGATATCGACGCGTTGTAGGGCCCTCTGATGTCCCGCGAGTAAGGTTGTCGTCCTTTTAACAGCTCACGACGTACGATCCGGGTGGAAAAACATAGCAAAAATAGAAAAGTGGCCTGAAACTGATGAAAACGTTCGATTTTAGGCTCTAAAAAAGGCACAGCAAGCACGCTTGCAGCCACTGTCCTAGAGCTCTCGGAGAGCTTTGCAACGGTATGCTGTGCGCAGCGTAATTCCTTACAGATCAAAAGTTATGGGCATCGGAGCGACGGAGACCTGGTCACAATTCCTACGCCCTCGGTTTGCTGGCCCAGCCTCCACGTGAAGCAAACTTGTCTTGCCCAATGTGCCGTGAGATTTGATAATAGAAATGTGGTGGATAAAGTATCTTGGTAGGCCTAACCGGAGCAAAATAAATTGAAAAAGGGGGTGCAACACGAGGACTTCCCAGGGGGTCACCCATCCTAGTACTACTCTCGCCCAAGCACGCTTGACTTCGTAGTTCTAATGGGATCCGGTGCATTGGTGCTGGTATGATCGCACCCGTAATGTTGATGGCACTATTCCTTTATGTGTTAATGGTTCACAGTCTAAGCCTAGAGAGATGGCTCAATCAGAAGGCCCAATGGGCTTAACAATAACCCATCCGCTTCAATAACGCAGCAACCTCACAAGACGTGATATTGACTTGTTCTAGGGCCCTCTAATGTCCCGCGAGTAAAGTTGTCGTCCTTTTAATAGCTCACGACGTACGATCTGGAACGAAAAAACAGAGCAAAAATAGATAAGTGGCCCGAAACTCATGAAAACGTTCGATTCTAGGCTCTAAAAAGGGCACAGCTAGCTTGCTTGCTGCCCCCGTCGTAGAGCTCTAGGAGAGCTTTGCAACGGTATACTGTGCGCCGCGTAACTCCTTAGGGATCAAAGGTTATGGGCACCGGAGCGACGGAGACCTGGTCAAAAGCCCTACGCCCTCGGTTTGCTGCCCCAGCCTCCACGTGAAGCGAAGTTGTCTTGCCCAATGTGCCGTGGGATTCGATAATAGAAAACTGGTGGATAGAGTATCTTGGCAACCCTAACCGGAGCAATATAAATTGAAAAGGGGGGTGCAACACGAGGACTTCCGAGGGGGTCACCCATCCTAGTACTACTCTTGCCCAAGCACGTTTAACTTCGGAGTTCTAATGGGATCCAGTGCATTAGTGTTGGTATGATCGCACCCGTCATGCTGAGGGCACAATTCCTTTATGTGTTAACGGTTCACAATCCCAGCCTAGAGAGATTCCTCATTTAGAAGGCCCAATGGGCTTAATGACAGCCCATCCACTTCAACAACGCAATATGCTCGCAAGACGTGATATCGACGCGTTGTAGGGCCCTCTAATGTCCCACAACTAAGGTTATCGTCTTTTTAACAGCTCACGACATACGATCCGGGACGAAAAAACATAGCAAAAACAGAAAAGTGGCCAAAAACTTATTAAAACATTCGATTTTAGGCTCCAAAAAGGGCACAACGAGCATGCTAGCTGCCCCCGTTGTAGAGCTCTCGGAGTACTTTGCAACGGTATGCTGTGCACCGCGTAACTCTTTACGGATCAAAAGTTATGGGCACTGGAGCAACGGAGACTTGGTCACAAGCCCTACGCCCTTGGTTTACTGGCCCAGCCTCCACGTGAAGTGAAGTTTTCTTGCCCAAGGTGCCGTGTGATTCGATAATAGAAATGTGGTGGATAAAGTATCTTGGCAACCCTAACCGGAGCAAAAAAAATTGAAAAGGGGGGGTGCAACACGAGGACTTCCTAGGTCGTCACCTATCCTAGTACTTCTATCGCCCAAGCACGTTTAACTTCGGAGTTCTAATGGGATCCGGTGCATTAGTGCTGGTATGATCCCACCCGTCATGTTGAGAGTACAATTCCTTTATGTGTTAACGGTTCACAGTCCTAGCCTAGAGAGATGGCCCATTCAGAAGGCCCAATGGGCATAACGACAACCCATCCGCTTCAATAACGCAGCATCCTCACAAGACGTGATATGGACGCGTTGTAGGGCCCTCTAATGTCCTGCGAGTAAGGTTGTCGTCCTTTTAACAGCTCACGACCTATGATCCGGGATGAAAAAACAGAGCAAAAATAGAAAAGAGGCCCGAAACTAATGAAAACGTTGGATTTTGGGCTCTAAAAAGGGCACAGCAAGCAAGCTAGCTACCCCCGTCGTAGAGCTCGCGGAGAGCTTTGCAATGATCTGCTGTGCGCCGCGTAACTCCTTACGGAACAAAAGTTATCGGCACTGGAGCGACAGAGACCTGGTCACAAGCCCAACTCCCTTGGTTTGCTAACCCTGTCTCCACATGAAGCGAAGTTTTTTGCCCAAGGTGCCGTGGGATTCGATAATAGAAATGTGGTGGATAAAGGATCTTGGCAACCATAACCGGGGCAAAAAAAATGAAAAGGGGGGTGCAACACTAGGACTTCCCATGGGGTTACCCATCCTAGTACCACTCTCGCCCAAGCACGCTTAACTTCGGAGTTCTGATGGGATCCGGTTCATTAGTGCTGGTATGATCGCACCCATCATGTTGCGGGCACAATTCCTTTATATGTTAACGGTTCACAGTCCCAGCCTAGAGAGATGGTTTATTTAGAAGGACCATTGGGCTTAACGATTACCCATCCACTTCAATAACACAGCATTCTCGCTAGACGTGATATCGATGCATTGTTGGGCTCTCTAATGTCTCGCGAGTAAGGTTGTCATCCTTTTAACAGGTCACGACGTGCGATCCGGGATAGAAAAACAAAGCAAAAATAGAAAAATGGCCCGAAACTAATGAAAACGTTCGATTTTAGGCTCCAAAAGGGGCACAGCGAACATGCTAGCTGCCCTTGTCGTAGATCTCTCGGAGAGCATTGCAACGGTATGCTGTGCGCCGCGTAACTCCTTACGGATCAAAAGTTATGGGCACCGGAACGACGGAGACCTGGTCATAAGCCCTACGCCCTCGGTTTCCTGGCCCAGCCTCCACGTGAAGCGAAGTTGTCTTGCCTAAGGTGCCGTGGGATTCGATAATAGAAATGTGGTGGATAAAGTATCTTGGCTGCCCTAACCGGAGCAAAAAAAATTTAAAAGGGGAGTGCAACACGAGGTTTTCCAAGGGGGTCACCCATCTTTGTACTACTCTCGCCCAAGCACGCTTAACTTTGGAGTTCTGATGGGATCCAGTGCATTAGTGCTGGTATGATCGCACCCGTCATGTTGAGGGCACAATTCCTTTTTGTGTTAGCGGTTCACAGTCCCAGCCTAGAGAAATGGCCCATTTAGAAGGCCCAATGGGCTTAACGACAACCCATACGCATCAACAAAGTAGCATCCTCGCAAGACGTGATATCGACGCGTTGTAGGGCCCTCTAATGTCCCTCAAGTAAGGTTGTTGTCCTTTTAACCGCTCACGACGTACGATCCGGGAAAGAAAAACAGAGTAAAAATAGAAAAGTGGCCCGAAACTAATGAAAACGTTCAATTTTAGGCTCTAAAAAGGGAACAGCGAGCATGCTTGCTGCCCCCGTCCTAGGGATCTCAGAGAGCTTTGCAACGGTATGCTGTGCGCCGCGTAATTCCTTACGGATCAAAAGTTATGGGCACCGGAGCGACGAAGACCTGGTCACAAGCCCTACGCCCTCGGTTTGCTGGCCCAGCCTCCACGTGAAGCAAAGTTGTCTTGCCCAATGAGCCGTGAGATCCTATAATAGAAATATGGTGGATAAAGTATATTGGCAACCCTAACCGGAGCAAAATAAATTGAAAAGGGGGGTGCAACACGAGGACTTCCCAGGGGGTCACCCATCCTAGTACTACTCTCACCCAAGCACGCTTAACTTCGGAGTTCTGATGGGATCCAGTGCATTAGTGCTGGTATGATCGCACCCGTCATGTTGAGGGCACAATTCCTTTATGTGTTAACGGTTCACAGTCTCAGCCTAGAGAGATGGCTCATTCAGAAGGCCCAATGGGCTTAACGACAACCCATCCGCTTCAACAACGCAGCATCCTCACAAGACGTGATATCGACGCATTGTAGGGCCCTCTAATGTCCCGCGAGTTTGGTTGTTATCCTTGTAACAGCTCACGAGGTACGATCCGGGATGAAAAAACAGTGCAAAAATAGAAAAGTGGCCCGAAACAGATGAAAACGTTGGATTTTGGGCTCCAAAAAGGGCACAGCAAGCCGTCGTAGAGCTTTCGGAGAGCTTTGCAACGGTATGCTGTGCTTCGCGTAACTCCTTACGGATCAAAAGTTATGGGCACTGGAGCGACGGAGACCTGGTCACAAACCCTACGCCCTCAGTTTGCGGGCCCAGCCTCCAAATGAAGCGAAGTTGTCTTGCCCAAGGTACCGTGGGATTCGATAATAGAAATGTGGTGGATAAAGTATCTGGGCAACCCTAACAGGGGCAAAAATAATGAAAAGGGGGGTGCAACACTAGGACTTCCCATGGGGTCACCCATCTTAGTACTACTCTCGCCCAAGCACGCTTAACTTCGGAGTTCTGATGGGATTAGGTTCATTAGTGATGGTATGATCGCACCCGTCATGTTGAGGGCACAATTCATTTATGTGTTAACGGTTCACAGTCCCAGCCTAGAGAGATGGTTTATTTAGATGGCCCAATAGGCTTAACGATAACCCATCTGCTTAAAAAATGCAGCAACCTCGCACGACATGATATCGACACATTGTTGGGCCCTCTAATGTCCCACGAGTAAGGTTGTCATCCTTTTAACAGCTCACGACGTACGATCCGGGACGGAAAAACAAAGCAAATATAGAAAAGTGGCCTGAAACTGATGAAAATTTTCGGTTTTCGGCTCCAAAAATGGCACATTGAGCATGCTAGCTGCCCCCGTCGTAGAGCTCTCGGAGAGCATTGCAACGGTATACTGTGCGCAGCGTAACTCCTTACGGTTCAAAAGTTATGGGCACCGGAACGACGGAGACCTGGTCACAAGACCTACACCCTCGGTTTGCTGGCCCAGCCTCCACGTGAAGCGAAGTTGTCTTGCCCAATGAGCCGTTGGATTCGATAACAGAAATGTGGTGGATAAAGTATCATGGCAACCCTAACCGAAGCAAAATAAATTGAAAAGGGGGGTGCAACACAAGGACTTCCCAGGGGGTCACCCATCCTAGTACTACTCTCGGCCAAGCACGCTTAACTTCGGAGTTCTGATGGGATCCAGTGCATTAATGCTGGTATGATCGCACCCATCATGTTGAGGGCACAATTCCTTTATGTGTTAAAGGTTCACAGTCCTAGCATAGAGAGATGGCCCATTCAGAAGGCCCAATGGGCTTAACGACGCCCCATCTGCTTCAACAACGCAGCATCCTCGCTAGACGTGATATTGACGCGTTGTAGGGCCCTTTAGTGTCCCGCGAGTAACGTTGTAGTCCTTATAACATCTCACGACGTACGATCCCGGATGAAAAGCAGAGCAAAAATTGAAAAGTAGCCCAAAACTGAAGAAAACGTTTGATTATAGGCCCCAAAAAGGACACAGCAAGCATGCTAGCTACCCCCATCGTAGAGCTCTCGGAGAGCTTTGCAACAGTATGCTGTGCACCGCGTAAATCCTTACGGATCAAAAGTTATGGGCATCGGAGCGACGAAGACCTGGTCACAAGCCCTACGCCCTCGGTTTGCTGGCCCAGCCTCCGCGTGAAGCGAAGTTGTCTTGCCAAATGAGCCGTGGGATTCGATAATAGAAATTTGGTGGATAAAGTATATGGGCAACCCTAACCGGAGCAAAATAAATTGAAAAGGGGGGTGCAACATGAGGACTTCCTAGGGGGTCACTCATCCTAGTACTACTCTCGCCCAAGCACGCTTAACTTCGGAGTTCTGATAGGATCCAGTGCATTAGTGTTGGTATGATCACACCTGTCATGTTGAGGGCACAATTCCTTTATGTGTTAACAGTTCATAGTCTCAGCCTAGAAAGATGGCGCATTCAGAAGGCCCAATGGGCTTAATGACAACCCATCCTCTTCAACAATGTAGCATCTTCACAAAACATGATATCGACGCATTGTAGGGCCCTCTAATGTCCCGCGAGTTTGGTTGTCGTCCTTTTAACAGCTCACGACGAATGATCCGGAATGGAAAAACAGAGCAAAAATAGAAAAGTGGCCCGAAACAGATGAAAACGTTGGATTTTGGGCTCCAAAAAGGGCACAGCAAGCCGTCGTAGAGCTTTCGGAGAGCTTTGCAATGGCATGCTGTGCGCCACGTAACTCCTTACGGATCAAAAGTTATGGGCACTGGAGCGACGGAGACCTGGTCACAAACCCTACGCCCTCGGTTTGCTGGCCCAGCCTCCAAATGAAGCGAAGTTGTCTTGCCCAAGGTACCGTGGGATTCGATAATAGAAATGTGGTGGATAAAGTATCTTGGCAACCCCAACAGGGGCAAAACTAAAGAAAAGTGGGGTGCAACACTAGGACTTCCCATGGGGTCACCCATCTTAGTACTACTCTCGCCCAAGCACGCTTAACTTCGGAGTTCTGATGGGATCAGGTTCATTAGTGATGGTATGATCGAACCCATCATGTTGAGGGCACAATTCCTTTATGTGTTAACAGTTCACAGTCCCAGCCTAGAGAGATGGACCATTCAGAAGGCCCAATGGGCTTAACGACAACCCATCCGCTTCAACAACACAGCAACCTCACAAGACGGGATAACGACACATTGTAGGGCCCTCTAATGTCCCGCAAGTAAGGTTGTCATCCTTTTAACAGCTCACGACGTACGATCCGGGACGGAAAAACAAAGCAAAAATAGAAAAGTGGCCAGAAACTGATGAAAACGTTCAATTTTGGGCTCCAAAAAAGGGCACAGTGAGCAAGCTAGCTTTCCCCGTCGTAGAGCTCTCGAAGAGCTTTCCAACGGTATACTGTGCGCTGCGTAACTCCTTACGGATCAAAAGTTATGGGCACCGGAGCGACGGAGACCTGGTCACAAGCCCTACGCCCTCGGTTTGCTGGCCCAGCCTCCACGTGAAGTGAAGTTGTCTTGCCCAAGGGGCCATGGGAGTCGATAATAGAAATGTAATGGATAAAGTATCTTGGCAACCATAACCGAAGCAAAAAAAAATTGAAAAGGTGGGTGCAACACGCTGACTTTCCAGGGGGGTCACCCATCCTGGTACTACTATCGCCCAAGCACGCTTAACTTCGGAGTTCTGATGGGATCCGGTGCATTATTGCAGGTATGATCACACCCGTCTTGGTGAGGGCACAATTCCTTTATGTGTTAACGGTTCAAGTCGCAGCCTAGTGAGATGGCTCATTCAGAAGGCCCAATGGGCTTAACGACAACCCATCCACTTCAACAACGCAGCATCCTCGCAAGGCGTGATATCAACCCATTGTAGGGCCCTCTAATGTCCCGCGAGTAAAGTTTTTGTCCTTTTAACAGCTCACGACGTACGATCCGGGACAAAAAATTAGAGCAAAAATAGAAAAGTGGCTCGAAACTAAAGAAAACGTTCGATTTTGGGCTCCAAAAAGGGCATAGCTAGCAAACTACCTGCCCCCGTCGTAGAGCTCTCGGAGAGCTTTCCAACGGTATGCTGTGCGCAGCGTAACTACTTTCGGATCAAAAGTTATGGGCACCGGAGCGACGGAGACTTGGTCACAAGCCTTACGCCCTTGGGCTGGCCCAGCTTCCACGTGAAGCGAAGTTGTCTTGCCCAAGGTGTCGTGGATTCAATAATAGAAATGTGGTGGATAAAGTATCTTGGCAAACCTAAACTGAGCAAAAAAAATTGGAAAGGAGATGCAACACGAGGACCTCCTAGGGGGTTACCCATCCTAGTACTACTCTCGCCCAAGCACGATTAACTTCCGAGTTTAAATGGGATCTGGTGAATTAGTGCTAGTATGATCGTACCCGACATGTTCAGGACACAATTCCTTTATGTGTTAACGGTTCACAGTCCCAGCCTAGAGAGATGGCCCATTAAGAAGGCCCAATGGGCTTAATGACAACCCATCCGCTTCAACAACGCAGCATCCTCGCAAGACGTCATATCGACGCGTTGTAGGTACCTCTAATGTCTCGCGAGTAAGGTTGTTGTCCTTTTAACAGCTCACGACGTACGATCCGAGAAGGAAAAACTGAGCAAAAATAGAAAAGTGGCCCGAAACTGATGAAAACGTTCGATTTTAGGCTCTAAAAAGGGCACAGCAAGCATGCTTGCTGCCCCCGTCCTAGAGCTCTGAGAGAGCATTGCAACGGTATGCTGTGCGCCGCGTAACTCCTTACGAATCAAAAGTTATAGGCACCGGAGCGACGGAGACCTAGTCACAAGCCCTATGCCCTCGGTTTCTTAGCCCAGCATTCACGTGAAGCGAAGTTGTCTTGCCCAATGTGCCGTGGGATTTGATAATAGAAATGTGGTGGATAAAGTATCTTGGCAACCCTAACCAGAGCAAAATAAATGGAAAAGGGGGGTGCAACACGAGGACTTCCCAGGGGGTCACCCATACTAGTACTACTCTCGCCCAAGCATGCTTAACTTCATAATTCTGATGGGATCCGTGCATTTGTGCTGGTATGATCGTACCCGTCATGTTGAGGGCACAATTCCTTTATATGTTAACAGTTCACAGTCCCAGACTAGAGAGATGGCCCATTCAGAAGGCCCAATGGGCTTAACGACAACCCATCTGCTTCAACAATGCAGCATCCTCGTAAGACGTGATATTGACGCATTCTAGGGCCCTCTAATGTCCCGCGAGTAAGATTTTCATCCTTTTAACAGCTCACGGCGTACGATCCGGGACGAAAAAATAGAGCAGAAATAGAAAAGTAGCCGAAAACTGATGAAAACGTTCGATTATAGGCTCCAAAAATGGCACAGCGAGCATGCTAGCTACCCAAGTCTTAGAGCTCTCAGAGAGCTTTGCAATGGTATGTTGTGTGCCGCGTAAATCCTTACGGATCAAAAGTTATGGGCATCGGAGCGACAGAGACCTGGTCATAAGCCCTACGCCCTCGGTTTGCTGGCCCAGCCTTCACATAAAGCGAAGTTTTCTTGCCCAAGGTGTTGTGCGATTCGATAATAGAAATGTGGTGGATAATGTATCTTGGCAACCCTATCCGGAGCCAAAAAATTTTGAAAAGGGGGGTGCCACACGAGGACTTCCTAGGGGGCCACCCATCCTAGTACTACTCTCGCCCAAGCACGCTCAACTGCGGAGTTCTAATGGGATCCGGTGCATTAGTACTGGTATGATCGCACCCGTCATGTTGAGGACACAATTCCTTTATGTGTTAATGGTTCATAATCTCAGCCTAGAGAGATGGTTCATTCAGAAGGCCCAATGGGCTTAACGACAACCCAACCGCTTCAACAACGCAGCATCCTCACAAGACGTGATATCGACGCGTTGTAGGGCCCTCCAATATCCCGCGAGTAAGATTGTCGTCCGTTTAACAGCTCACAACGTGCGATCTGGGACGGAAAAACAGAGCAAAAATAGATAAGTGGCCCGAAACTCATGAAAACGTTCGATTCTAGGCTGTAAAAAGGGTACAGCTAGCTTGCTTGCTGCCCCCGTCGTAGAGCTCCCGGAGAGCTTTGCAACGGTATGCTGTGCGCTGCATAACTCCTTACGGATCAAAAGTTATGGGCACCGGAGCGAAGGAGACCTGGTCACAAGCCCTACGCCGTCGGTTTGCTGCCCCAGCCTCCACATGAAGCGAAGTTGTCTTGCCCAAGGTACCGTTGGATTCGATAATAGAAATGTGGTGGATAAAGTATCTTGGCAACCCTAACCGGAGCAAAAAAAATTGAAAAGGGGGGTGCAACACGAGGACTTCCCAGGGGGTCACCCATCCTAGTACTACTCTCGCCCAAGCACACTTAACTTCGGAGTTCTAATGGGATCCTATTCATTAGTGCTGGTATGATCGCACCCGTCATGTTGAGGCCACAATTCCTTTATGTGTTAACGGTTCACAGTCTCAGCCTAGAGAGATGGTTTATTTGGAAGGCCCAATGGGCTTAACGATAACCCATCCGCTTCAACAACGCAGCATCCTCGGAGGACGTGATATGGACGCATTGTAGGGCCCTCTAATGTCTAGCGAGTAAGGTTGTCGTCCTTTTAACAACTCACGACGTACGATCCGGGACGGAAAAACAAAGCAAAAATAGAAAAGTGGCCCGAAACTAATTAAAACGTTCGATTTTAGACTCCAAAAAGGACATAGCAAGCATGCTAGCTGCCCCCGTCGTAGAGCTCTCGGAGAGCTTTGCAACGGTATGCTGTAAGCTGCGTAACTCGTTACAGATCAAAAGATATGGGCATCAGAACGACGGAGACCTGGTCACATGCCCTACGCCCTCGGTTTGCTGGCCTAGCCTCCACGTGATTCGAAGTTGTCTTGCCCAAGGTTCCGTGGGATTCAATAATAGAAATGTGGTGGATAAAGTATCTTGGCAACCTTAACCGGTGCAAAAAAAAATGAAAAGGGCGGTGCAACACGCGAACTTCCCAAGGGGTCACCCATCCTGGTGCTACTATCACCAAAGCACGCTTAACTTCGGAGTTCTGATGGGATCTAGTGCATTAGTGCTGGTATGATTGCACCCGTCATGTTTAGTGCACAATTCTTGTATGTGTTAACGGTTCACAGACCCAGCCTAGAGAGATGGCTCATTTAGAAGGCCCAATAGGCTTAACGACAACCCATCCACTTCAACAACGTAGCATCCTCGCAAGACGTGGTATCGACGTGTTGTAAGGCCCTCTAATGTCCCGCGAGTAAGGTGGTCGTCCTTTTAACAGCTCACGACGTACGTTCCGGGAGGGAAAAACACAGCAAAAATAGAAAAGTGGCTTGAAACTAAAGAAAACGTTCGATTTTGGGCTCCAAAAATGGCATAGTGAGCAAGCTAGCTGCCCCTATCATAGAGCACTCGGAGAGCTTTGCAACGGTATGCTGTGCGCCGCGTAACTCCTTACGAATCAAAAGTTATGGGCACCGGAGCGACGGAGACCTGGTCACAAGCCCTACGCCCTCAGTTTACTGGCCCAGCCTCCACGTGAAGCGAAGTTGTCTTGCCCAAGGTGTCGTGGGGTTCGGTAATAGAAATGTGGTGGATAAAGTATCTTGGCAACCCTAACTGGACCAAAAAAAATTGAAAAGGGAAAAGCAACGCGAGGACTTCCCAGGGGGTCACCCATCCTAGTACTATTCTCGCCCAAGCACGCTTAACTTCGGAGTTCTGATGGGATCCGGCGCATTAGTGCTGGTATAATCACACTCGTCATGTTGAGGGCACAATTCCTTTATGTGTTTGCGGTTCACAATCCCAGGCTAGAGAGATGGCCTATTCAAAAGGCCCAATGGGGTTAATGACAACCCATCAGCTTCAACAACACAGCATCCTCACAAGACGTGATATCAACGCGTGGTAGGGCCCTTCAATGTCCCGCAAAAAGGTTTTCGTCCTTTTAACAGCTCACGACATACGATCCGGGAAGGAAAAATAGAGCAAAAATAGAAAAGTGGCCCGAAACTAATGAAAACGTTCGATTTTAGGCTCTAAAAAGGGCACAACGAGCATACTTGTTGCCCCCATCATAGAGCTCTTGGTGAGCTTTGCAATGGTATGCTGTACGCCACGTAACTCCTTACGGATCAAAAGTTATGGACACCGGAGCGATGGAGACCTGGTCACATGCCCTACGCCCTCTGTTTGCTAGCCCAGTCTCCACGTGAAGATAAGTTTTCTTGCCCAATGTGCCATGGGATTTGATAATAGAAATGTGGTGGATAAAGTATCTTGGCAACCCTAACCGAAGCAAAATAAATTGAAAAGGGTGGTGCAACACGAGGACTTCCCAGGGGGTCACCTATCGTAGTACTACTCTCGCCAAGCACACTTAACTTAGGAGTTCTGATGGGATCCGGTGCATTAGTGCTGGTATAAACGCACCCGTCATGTTGAGGGAACAATTCCTTTATGTCTTAACGGTTCACAGTCCCAACCTAGAGAGATGGTTTATTTAGAAGGCCCAATGGGCTTAACGACAACCTATCCGCTTCAACAACACAGTATCCTCGCAAGACGTGATATCGACGCATTTTAGGGCCCTCTAATATCCCGTGAGTAAGGTTGTCACCCTTTTAACAGCTCACGACGTACGATCCGAGACGGAAAAACAAAGCAAAAATAGAAAAGTGGTCGAAACTGATGAAAACGTAAGATTTTGGGCTCCAAAAAGGGTACAGCAAGCATGCTAGCTACCCCCGTCGTAGAGCTCTCGGAGATCTTTGCAATGGTATGCTGTGCGCCACGTAACTCCTTACGGATCAAAATTTATGGGCACCGGAGCGACGGAGACCTAGTCACAAGCCCTACGCCCTCGGTTTCCTGGCCCGGCCTCCACGTGAAGCGAAGTTGTCTTGCCCAAGGTGCCGTGGGATTCGATATTAGAAATGTGGGGGATAAAGTATCTTGGCAACCCTAACCGGAGCAAAAAAAATTGAAAAGGGGGTTGCAACACGAGGACTTCCCAGGGGGTCACCCATCCTAGTACTACTCTCGCCCAAGCACGCTTAACTAAGTAGTTCTGATGGGATCCAGTGCATTAGTGCTGGTATGATCGCACCCGTCATGTTGAGGGTACAATTCCCTTATGTGTTAATGGTTCACAGTCCAAGCCTAGAGAGATGGTTTATTTAGAAGGCCCAATGGGCTTAACGATAACCCATATGCTTCAACAACGCAGCATCCTTGCAAGACGTGATATCGACGCATTGTTGGGCCCTCTAATTTCCGCGAGTAAGATTGTCATCCTTTTAACATCTCACGACGTACGATCCGAGGCCGAAAAACAGAGCAAAAATAGAAAATGGATTGAAACTGATGAAAACGTTCGATTTTGGACTCCAAAGTGGGCGCAGCGAGCGAGCTAGCTACCCCCGTCGTAGAACTCCCGAAGAGCTTTCCAACGGTATGCTGTACGCCACGTAACTCCTTATGGATCAAAAGTAATGGGCACCGGAGCGACGGAGACCTGGTCACAAGCCCTATGCCCTCGGTTTACTGGCCCATCCTCCACGTGAAGCGAAGTTGTCTTGCCCAAGTTACGATGGGATTCGATAATAGAAATGTGGTGGATAAAGTATGTTGGCAACCCTAACCGGAGCCAAAAAAACTGAAAAGGGGGGTGCAGCACGAGGAATTCCCATGGGGTCACCCATCCTAGTACTACTCTCGCCCAAGCACGCTTAACTTCGGAGTTCTGATGGAATCCGGTGCATTAGTGCTGGTATGATCGCACCCATCATGTTGAGGGCACAATTCCTTTATTTGTTAATGGTTCACAGTCCCAGCCTAGAGAGATGGCCCATTCAGAAGGCCCAATGGGGTTAACGACAACCCATCCGCTTCAACAACGCAGCATCCTCGCAAGTCGTGATATCAACGCGTTGTAGGGCCCTCTAATGCCCCGCGAGTAAGGTTGTCGTCCTTTTAATAGCTCACGATGTACGATCCGGGATGGAAAAACAGAGCAAAAATAGAAAAGTTACCCGAAACTGATGAAGACGTTCGATTTTAGGCTCTAAAAAGCGCACAGCGAGCATGCTTGTTGCCCCCGTCATAGAGCTCTCGGAGAGCATTGCAATGGCATGCTGTGCGCCGCATAACTCCTTACGGATCAAAAGTTATGGGCACCGGAGCAACGGAGACCTGGTCACAAGCCCTACGCCCTCGGTTTGCTGGCCCAACCTCCACGTGAACCAAAGTTGTCTTGCCCAATGTGCCGTGGGATTCGATAATAGAAATGTGGGTGATAAAGTATCTTGGCAACCCTAATCGGCGCAAAATAAATTGAAAAGGGGGGTGCAACACGAGGACTTCCCAGAGGGTCACCCATCCTAGTACTACACTCGCCCAAGCACGCTTAACTAAGGAGTTCTGATGGGATCCAGTGCATTAGTGCTGGTATGATCGCACCCGTCTTGTTGAGGGCACAATTCCCTTATGTGTTAATGGTTCACAGTCCAAGCCTAGAGAGATGGTTTATTTAGAAGGCCTAATGGGCTTAACGATAACCCATCTGCTTCAACAACGCAGCATCCTTGCAAGATGTGATATCGACGCATTGTTGGGCCCTCTAATTTCCGCGAGTAAGGTTGTCAGCCTTTTAACAGCTCACGACGTACTATCCGGGGCTGAAAAATAGAGCAAAAATAGAAAAGTGGCTTGAAACTGATGAAAACGTTCGATTTTTGACTCCAAAATGGGCGCAGCGAGCAAGCTAGTTTCCCCCATCGTAGAACTCTCGAAGTGCTTTCCAATGGTATGTTGTACGCCACGTAACTCCTTATGGATCAAAAGTTATGGGCACCGGAGCGACGGAGACCTGGTCACAAGCCCTATGCCCTCGGTTTACTGGCCCAGCCTCCAAGTGAAGCGAAGTTGTCTTGCCCAAGTTGCCATGGGATTCGATAATAGAAATGCGGTGGATAAAGTATGTTGGCAACCCTAACCGAAGCAAAAAAATTTGAAAAGGAGGGTGCAACACGAGGACTTCCCATGGGGTCACCTATCCTAGTACTACTCTCGCCCAAGTACGCTTAACTTCGGAGTTCCGATGGGATCTGGTGCATTAGTGCTGGTATGATCGCCCCCGTCATGTTGAGGGCACAATTCCTTTATTTGTTAACGGTTCACTGTCCTAGCCTAGAGAGATGGCCCATTCAAAAGGCCCAATGGGCTTAACGACATCCCGTCTGCTTCAACAACGTAGCTTCCTCGCAAGACGTGATATTGACGCGTTGTAGGGCCGTCCAATGTCCCTCGAGTAAGGTTGTCATCCTTTTAACAGCTCACGACGTACGATCCAGGATGAAAAAATAGAGCAAAAATAGAAAAGTGGCCTAAAACTAACGAAAACGTTCGATTTTAGGCTCTAAAAAGGGCACAACGAGCATGCTTGTTGCCCCCATCATAGAGCTCTCGGAGAGCTTTGCAATGGCCTGCTGTGCGCCGCGAAACTCCTTACGGATCAAAAGTTATGGGGGCCGGAGCGACGGAGACCTGGAAAAAAGCACTACGCCCTCGGTTTGACGGCCCAACCTCCACGTGACGCAAAGTTGTCTTGCCAAAAGTGCCGTGGGATTCGATAACAGAAATGTGGTGGATAAAGTATCTTGGCAACCCTAATCGGAGGAAAAAAAATTGAAAAGGGGGGTGCAACACGAGGACTTCCCAGGGGGTCACCCATCCTAGTACTACTCTCGCCCAAGCACGCTTAACTAAGTAGTTCTGATGGGATCCAGTGCATTAGTGCTGGTATGATCGCACCCGTCATGTTGAGGGCAGAATTACCTTATGTGTTAATGGTTCACAGTCCAAGCCTAGAGAGATGGTTTATTTAGAAGGCCCAATGGACTTAACGATAACCCATCTGCTTCAACAACGCAGCATCCTTGCAAGACGTGATTTCGCCGCATTGTTGGGCCCTCTAATTTCCGCGAGTAAGATTGTCATCCTTTTAACATCTCACGACGTACGATCCGAGGCCGAAAAACAGAGCAAAAATAGAAAATGGATTGAAACTGATGAAAACGTTCGATTTTGGACTCCAAAGTGGGCGCAGCGAGCGAGCTAGCTACCCCCGTCGTAGAACTCCCGAAGAGCTTTCCAACGGTATGTTGTACGCCACGTAACTCCTTATGGATCAAAAGTTATGGGCACCGGAGCGACGGAGACCTGGTCACAAGCCCTATGCCCTCGGTTTACTGGCCCATGCTCCACGTGAAGCGAAGTTGTCTTGCCCAAGTTACGATGGTATTCGATAATAGAAATGTGGTGGATAAAGTATGTTGGCACCCCTAACCGGAGCAAAAAAAATTGAAAATGGGGGTGTAACACGAGGACTTCCCAGGGGGTCACCCATTCTAGCACTACTCTCGCCCAAGCATGCTTAACTTCGGAGTTCTGATGGGATCCGGTGCATTAGTACTGGTATGATCACACCCGTCATGTTGAGGGTACAATTCCTTTATTTGTTAACGGTTCACAGTCCCAGCCAAGAGAGATGGCCCATTCAGAAGGCCCAATGGGCTTAACGACAACCCATCCACTTCAACAACGCAACATCCTCGCAAGTAGTGAGCGTTGTAGGGCCCTCCAATGTCCCGCGAGTAAGGTTGTCGTCCTTTTAACAGCTCACGACGTACGATCCAGGACGGAAAAACAGAGCAAAAATAGAAAAGTGCCCAAAACTGATGAAAATGTTTGATTTTAGGCTCTAAAAAGGGCACAGCGAGCATGCTTGTTGCCCCCATCATAGAGCTCTCGGATAGCATTGCAATGGCATGCTGTGCGCCGCGTAACTCCTTACGGATCAAAAGTTATGGGCACCGGAGCGACGGAGACCTGGCCATAAGCCCTACGCCCTCGGTTTGCAGGCCCAACCTTCACGTGAAGCAAAGATGTCTTGCCCAATGTGCCGTGGGATTCGATAATAGAAATGTGGGGGATAAAGTATCTTGGCAACCCTAATCGGCGCAAAATAAATTGAAAAGGGGGGTGCAACACGAGGACTTCCCGAGGGTCACCCATCCTAGTACTACTCTCGCCCAAGCACGCTTAACTAAGGAGTTCTGATGGGATCCAGTGCATTAGTGCTGGTATGATCGCACCCGTCTTGTTGAGGGCACAATTCCCTTATGTGTTAATGGTTCACAGTCCAAGCCTAGAGAGATGGTTTATTTAGAAGGCCCAATGGGCTTAACGATAACCCATATGCTTCAACAACGCAGCATCCTTGCAAGACGTGATATCGACGCATTGTTGGGCCCTCTAATTTCTGCGAGTAAGGTTGTCATCCTTTTAACTGCTCACGGCGTACGATCCGGGGCCGAAAAACAGAGCAAAAATAGAAAAGTGGCTTGACACTGATGAAAACATTCGATTTTGGCCTCCAAAATGGGTACAGCGACCGAGCTGGCTACCCTTGTCGTAGAACTCTCGAAGAGCTTTCCAACGGTATGTTGTACGCCACGTAACTCCTTATGGATCAAAAGTTATGGGCACCGGAGTGACGGAGACCTAGTCGCAAGCCCTATGCCCTCGGTTTACTGGCCCAGCCTCCACGTGAAGCGAAGTTGTCTTGCCCAATGTGCCGTGGGATTTGATAATATAAATGTGGTGGACAAAGTATCTTGCCAACCCACACTGGAGCAAAAAAATTGATAAGGGAGGTGCAACTCGAGGACATCCCAGGGGGTCACCCATCCTAGTACTACTCTCGCCGAAGCACGCTTAACTTCGTAGTTCTGATGGTTCCGGTGCATTTGTGATGGTATAATCACATCTGTCATGTTGAGGGCACAATTCCTTTATGTGTTTACGGTTCACAGTCCCAGCCTAGAGAGATGGCCCATTCAGAAGGCCCAATGGGCTTAACGACATCCCATCCGCTTCAACAACGCAGCATCCTCACAAGACGTGATATGGACGCGTTGTAGGGCCCTCTAATGTCCTGCGAGTAAGGTTGTCCTCTTTTTAACAGCTCACGACATACGATCCGGAATGAAAAAACAGAGCAAAAATAGAAAAGTGGGCCGAAACTGATGAAAACGTTCAATTTTGGTCTCCAAAGAGGGTACAGTGAGCAAGCTGGCTGCCCCCATCGTAGAGCTCTCGTAGAGCTTTGTAACGGTATGCTGTGCGCCGCGTAACTCCTAACGAATCAAAAGTTATGGGCACCGGAGCGACGGAGACCTAGTCACAAGCCCTACGCTCTCGGTTGGCATGCCCAGCCTCCATGTGAAGCGAACTTGTCTTGCCCAAGGTGCCGTGGGATTCGATAATAGAAATGTGGTGGATAAAGTATCTTGGCAACCCAAACTGGAGCAAAAAAATTTTAAAAGAGGGGTGCAACACGAGGACTTCCCAGGGGGTCACCCATCCTAGTACTACTTTTACCCAAGCAGGCTTAACATCGGAGTTCATATGGGTTCCGATGAATTAGTGCTAGTATGATCACACCCGTCATGCTGAGGGCACAATTCCTTTATGTGTTAGCGGTTTACAGTCCTAGCCTAGAGAGATGGCTCATTCAGAAGGACCAATGGGCTTAACGACAACCCATCCGCTTCAAAAACACTGCATCTTTGGAAGATGTGATATCGACGTGTTGTAGGGCCCTCTAATGTCTCGTGAGTAAGGTTGTCATCCTTTTAACAGCTCACGACGTACGATCCGGGATAGAAAAACAGAGCAAAAATACAAAAGTTGCCCGAAATTGATGAAAACATTCGATATTGGGCTCCAAAAAGGGCACAGCGAGCAAGCTTGCTGCCCCTGTCGTAGAGCTCTCAGAGAGCATTGCATCGGTATGCTGTGCGCCGCGTAACTCCTTACGGATCAAAAGTTATGGGCACCGAAGCGATGGAGACCTGGTCACAAGCCCTGCGCCCTCGGTTTGTTGGCCCAACGTCCATGTGAAGCGAAGTTGTCTTGCCCAAGGTGCCGGGGGATTCGATAATAGAAATATGGTGAATAAAGTATCTGGGCAACCCTAACCGGAGCAAAAAAAATTGAAAAGAGGGGTAGAACATGAGGACTTCCCAGGGGGTCACCCATCCTAGTACTACTCTCGCCCAAGCACACTTAACTTCGGAGTTCTAAAGAAATCCGGTGATTTAGTGCTGGTATGATCGCACTCGTCATGTTGAGGGTACAATTCCTTTATGTGTTACCGGTTCACAGTCCCAGCCTAGAGAGATGGCCCATTTAGAAGGCCCAATGGGCTTAACGACGACCCATCCGCTTCAACAATGCAACATCCTCACAAGTCGTGATATCAACGCATTGTAGGGCACTCTAATGTCCTGCTACTAAGGTTGTCTTCCTTTTAACAGCTCACGACGTACGATCCGGGATGAAAAAATAGTGCTAATCAAGAAAAGTGGCCGAGAATTGAGGAAAACATTCGATTTTGGGCTCCAAAAACGGGCAAAGCGATCAAGCTAGCTGCCCCCGTCGTAGAGCTCTTGGAGAGCTTTGTAACGGTATGTTGTGCGCTGCGTAACTCCTTACGGATCAAAAGTTATGGGCACCGGAGCGAAGGAGACCTGGTGATAAGCCCTACGCCCTCGGTTTGCTGGCCCAGCCTCCACTTGAAGCGAAGTTGTCTTGCCCAAGGTGCCGTGGGATTCGATAATAGAAATGTGGTGGATAAAGTTTCTTGGCAACCCTAACTGTAGAAAAAAAAATTGAAAAGGGGGGTACAACACGAGGACTTCCCAAGGGGTCACCCATCCTAGTACTACTCTTGCCCAAGCACGCTTAACTTCAGAGTTCAAATGGGATCCGGTGCATTAGTGCTGGTATGATCACACCCGTCATGTTGAGGGCACAATTCCTTTATGTGTTAATGGTTCACAGTCCCAACCTAGAGAGATGGCCAATTCATAAGGCCTAATGGGCTTAACGACAACCCATCCGCTTCAACAACGCAGCATCCTCGCAAGACGTGATATCGATGCGTTGTAGGGACCTCTAATGTCCCGCGAGTAAGGTTGTCGTCCTTTCAACAGCTCATGATGTACGATCCGGTACGAAAAAATAGAGCTGAATAAGAAAATTGGCCCAAAACTGATGAAAACGTTCGATTTTGGGCTCCAAAACAGGCAAAGCAAGCAAACAAGCTAGCTGCCCCCGTCGTAGAGCTCTCGCAGAGCTTTGCAACAGTATGTTGTGCGCAGCGTAACTCTTTAAGGATCAAAAGTTATGGGCACCGGAGCGACGGACACCTGGTCACAAGCCCTTCGCCCTCGGTTTGCTGGCCCAGCCTCCACATGAAGTGAAGTTGTCTTGCCCAAGGTGCCGTGGGATTCGATAATAGAAATGTGGTGGATAAAAGTATCATGGCAACCCTAACCGAAGCAAAAAAAAATTGAAAAGGGGGTACAACACGAAGACTTCTAAGGAGGTCACCCATCCTAGTACTACTCTCGCCCAAGCACACTTAACTTCGGAGTTCTGATGGGATCCGGTGCATTAGTGCTGGTATAATCGCACCCGTCATGTTGAGGGCACAATTCCTTTTTGTGTTAACGGTTCATAGTCATAGCCTAGAGAGATGGCCCATTCAGAAGGCCCAATGGGCTTAACGACAACCCATCCGCTTCAACAATGCAGTATCCTCGCAAGACGTGATATCGACGGGTTATAGGACCCACTAATGTCCCGCGAGTAAGGTTGTCGTCGTTATAACAGCTCACGACGTACGATCCTAGATGGAAAAACAGAGCAAAAGTAGTAAAGTGGCCCGAAATTGATGAAAACGTTCAATTTTGGGCTCCAAAATGGCACAGCGAGCAACCTGGCTGCCCCCGTCGTAGAGCTCTTGGAAAGCTTTGCAACGATATGGTGTGCGCCGCGTAACTCCTTACGGATCAAAAGTTATGGGAACCGAAGCGACGGCGACCTGGTCCCAAGCCCTACGCCCTCAGTTTGCAGGCCCAGCCTCCACGTGAAACGAAGTTGTCTTGCACAAGGTGCCGTGGGATTCGATAATAGAAATGTGGTGGATAAAGTATCTTGGCAACCCTAACCAGAGCAAAAAAAATTGAATAGGGCGGTGCACCACGTGGACTTCCAAGGGGGTCACCCATCCTAGTACTACTCTCACCCAAGCACACATAACTTCGTAGTTCTGATGGGATCCGGAGCATTAGTGCTGGTATGATCGCACCTGTCATGTTGAGGGCACAATTCCCTTATGTGTTAACGGTTCACAGTCCCAACTTAGAGAGATAGCCCATTCAGAAGGCCGAATGGGCTTAACGACAACCCGTCCGCTTCAACAACGCAGCATTCTCGTATGACGTGATATTAACGCCTTGTAGGGCCCACTAATGTCCCGCAAGTAAGGTTGTCGTCCTTTTAACAGCTCACGACGTACGATTCGGGACGGAAAAACAGAGCAAAAACATAAAAGTGGCCCGAAACTGATGAAAACATTCGATTTTGGGCTAAAAAAAAGGCAAAGCGAGCAAGATTGCTGCCCACGTCGTAGAGCTCTCGGAGAGCTTTACAACGGTATGTTGTGCGCCGCGTAACTCCTTACGGATCAAAAGTTATGGGCACCGGAGCGACAGAGACTTGGTCACAAGACCTACGCCCTCGATTTGCTGGCCCAGCCTCCACCGGAAGCGAAGTTGTCTTGCCCAAGGTGCTGTGGGATTCGATAATAGAAATGTGGTGGATAAAGTATCTTGAAAACCCTAACCGGAGAAAAAAAAATTGAAAAGGGGGGTGCAACAAGAAGACTTCCCAACGGGTCACCCATCCTACTACTACTCTAGCCCTAGCACACTTAACTTTGGAGTTCTGATGGGATCCGGTGCATTAGTGCTGGTATGATTGCACCCGTCAGGTTGAGGCCACAATTTCTTTATGTGTTAACGGTTCACAGTCACAGCCTAGAGAGAAGGCCCATTCAGAAGGCCCAATGGGCTTAACGACTACCCATCTGCTTTAACAACGCAGCATCCTAGTAAGACGGGATATCGACGCGTTGTAGGACCCTCTAATGTCCCGTAACAAAGGTTGTCGTCCTTTTAACAGCTCACGACGTATGATCCGGGATGGAAAAACAAAGTAAATTTAGAAAAGTAGCCCGAAACTGATGAAAATGTTCGATTTTGGGCTCCAAAAAGGGCACAGCAAGCAAGCTGGCTGCCCCATCGTAGAGCTCTCGGAGAGCGTTGCAACGGTATGCTGTGCGCCGTGTAACTCCTTACGGATCAAAATTTATGGGCACCGGAGCGACGAAGACCTAGTCACAAGCACTACGCCCTCAGTTTGCAGGCCCAGCCTCGATGTGAAGTGAAGTTGTCTTGCCCAAGGTACCGTGGGATTCGATAATAGAAATGTGGTGGATAAAGCATCTTGGCAACCCTAACCAGAGCAAAAAAAATTGAAAAGGGGGGTGCAACACGACGACTTCCCAATGGGTCACCCATCCTAGTACTACTCTCGCCCAAGCACGCTTAACTTCGGAGTTCTGATGGGATCCGATGCATTAGTGCTGGTATCATCGCACCAGTCAAGTTGAGGGCATAATTCCTTTATGTGTTTACGGTTCACAGTCCCAACCTAGAGAGATGGCCCATTCCGAAGGCCCAAGGGGCTTAACGACAATGCATCCGCTTCAACAATGTGGCATCCTCACAAGACGTGATATGGACGTGTTGTAGGGCCCTCAAATATCCCACAAGTAAGGTTGTCGTCCTTTTAATAGCTCACGACATACGATTTGGGACGGAAAAACTGAGCAAAAATAGAAAAGTTTCCCGAAACTAATGAAAACGTTCAATTTTGGTCTCCAAAAAGGGCACAGCAAGCAAGATGGCTGCCCCCGTCGTAGAACTCTCGTTGAGCTTTGCAATGGTATGTTGTGCGCCGCGTAACTCCGTACGGATCAAAAGTTATGGGCACCGGAGCGACGGAGACGTGGTCACAAGCCCTATGCCCTCGGTTTGCTGGCCCAGCCTCCACGTGAAGTGAGATTGTCTTGCCCAATGTGCCGTGGGATTCGATAATAGAAATATGGTGGATAACGTATCTTGGCAACCCTAACCGGATAAAAATAAATTGAAAAGGGGGGTGCAACACGAGGACTTCGCAAGGGGGCACCCATCCTAGTACTACTCTCGCCTAAGCACGCTTAACTTCGGAGTTCTGATGGGATCCAATGCATTATTGCTGGTATGATGGCACCGGTCATGTTGATGGCACAATTCCTTTATGTGTTTACGGTTCACAGTCCTAGCCTAGAGAGATGGCCCATTCAGAAGGCACAATAGGCTTAACGACAAACCATCCGCTTCAACAACGCAGCATCCTCGCAAGACGTGATATCGACGAGTTATAGGACCCTCTAATGTCTCGTGAGTAAGGTTGTCATCCTTTTAACACCTCACGACGTACGATACGGGAAGGAAAAACAGAGCACAACTAGAAAAGTGGCCCGAAACTGATGAAAACATTCAATTTTGGGCTCCAAAAAGGGCACATCGAGCAAGCTAGCTGCCCCCATCATAGTGCTCTCGGAGAGCTTTGCAACGATATACTGTGCACCGCGTAACTCTTTATGGATCAAAAGTTATGGGCACCGGAGAGAAGGAGACCTGATCACAAGCCCTACGGCCTCGGTTTGCTGGCCCAGCCTCCACGTGAAGCGAAGTTGTCTTGCCCAAGGTGCCGTGGGATTCGATACTAAAAATGTGGTGGATAAAGTATCTTGGCAACCCTAACCGGAGCAAAAAAAAATTGAAAAGGGCGGTGCAACACGATGACTTCCTAGGGGGTCACCCATCCTAGTACTACTCTCGCCCAAGCACGCTTTACTTCGGAGTTCTGATGGGATCAGGTGCATTAGTGCTGCTATCATAGCACCCGTCATATTGAGGGCACAATTCCTTTATGTGTTAACAGTTCACAGTCCCAGCCTCGAGAGATGGCCCATTCAGAAGGCCCAATAGGCTTAATGACAACCCATCTGATTCAACAATACAGCATCCTGGCAAGTCGTGATATTGACGCGTTGTAGGGCCCTCTAATGTCCCGCAAGTAAGGTTGTTGTCCTTTTAACAGCTCACGGCGTACGATCCGGGATGGAAAAACAAAGCTTAATAAGAAAAGTGTCCCGAAACTGATGAAAACGTTTGATTTTGGGATCCAAAAAGGGCATAGCGAGCAAGTTGGCTGCCCACGTCGTAGAGCTCTTTGAGCGCTTTCCAATGGTATGTTGTGCACCGCGTAACTTCTTACAGATCAAAAGTTATGGGCACTAGGGCAACGGAGACCTGGTCATAAGCCCCATGCCCTCGGTTTGCGGGCCCATCCTCCACGTGAAGCGAAGTTGTCATGCCCAAGGTGCCGTGGGATTCGATAATAGAAATGTGGTGGATAAAGTATCTTGGCAACCCTAACCGGAGCAAAAAAAAATTGAAAAGGAGGGTGCAACACGAGGACGTCCTAGGGGGTCACCCATCCTAGTACTACTCTCGCCCAAGCACGTTTAACATAGAAATTCTGATGGGATCCGGTACATTAGTGCTGGTATGATCGCACCTGTCATGTTGTGGGCACAATTCCTTTATGTGTTAATGGTTCACGGTCCCAACCTAGAGAGATGGCCCATTCAGATGGCTCAATGGGCTAAACGACAACCCATCCGCTTCAACAACGCAGCATCCTCGCAAGACGTGATATCGACGCATTGTAGGGCCCTCTAATGTCTCGTAAACAAGGTTGTAGTCCTTTTAACAGCTCCCGACGTACGATCCAGGACCGAAAAATAGAGCAAAAATAGAAAAGTGGCCCAAAACTGATGAAAACGTTCGATTTTGGGCACCAAAAAGGGTACAACGAGTAAGCTAGAAGCCCCCGTCGTAGAGCTCTCGGAGAGCCTTACAACGGTATGCTGTGCGCAGCGTAAGTCCTTACGGATCAAAAGTTATGGGCACCGGAGCGACGAAGACCTGCTCACATGCCCTACACCCTCGGTTTGCTGGCCCAGCCTCCACGTTAAGTGAAGTTGTCTTTCCCAAGGTGCCGTGGGATTCGATAATAGAAATGTGGTGGATAAAGTATCTTGGCAACCCTAACCGGAGGAAAAAAAATTGAAAAGTGGGGTGCAACACGAGGACTTCCAAGGGGTCACCCATCCTAGAACTAGTCTCACCCAAGCACGCTTAACTTCGGAGTTCTGATGGGATCCGGAGCATTAGTGCTGGTATGATCGCACCCGTCATGTTGAGGGCACAATTATTTTATGTGTTAACGGTTCACAGTCCCAGCCTAGAGAGATGGCCCATTCAGAAGGCACAAGGGGCTTAACGACAACCCATCCGCTTCAACAACACCGCATCCTCGCAAGACGTGATATAGTCGCTTTGTAGGGCCCTTTAATGTCCTGTGAGTAAGGTTGTCGTCCTTTTAACAACTCACGACGTACGATCCGGGATGAAAGAATAGAGCAAAAATAGAAAAGTTGCCCGAAACTGATGAAAACGTTCGATTTGGGCTCCAAAAAGGGCAAAGCGAGCAAGCTAGTAGCCCCCGTCGTAGAGCACTCGGAGAGCTTTGCAACGGTATGTTGTGCGCAGTGTAACTCCTTACGGATCAAAAGTTATTGGCTCCGTAGCGACGGAGACCTGGTTATATGCCCTACGCCCTCGGTTTGCTGGCCCAGGCTCCACATGAAGCGAAGTTGTCTTGCCCAAGGTGCCGTGGGATTCGATAATAAAAATGTGGTGGATAAAGTATCTTGGCAACCCTAACCGGAGCAAAAAAATTGAAAAGGGGGGTGCAACACGAGGACTTCCCAGGCGGTCACCCATCCCAGTACTACTCTCACCCAAGCACGCTTCACTTCGGAGTTCTGATGGGATCCGGAGCATTAGTGCTGGTATGATCGCACCCGTCATGTCGACGTCATAATTACTTTATGTGTTAACGATTCACAGTCCTAGCCTAGAGAGATGGACCATTCAGAAGGCCCAATGGGCTTAACGACAACCCATCCGCTTCAACAACGCAGCATCCGCGCAAGACGTGATATCGACGCATTGTAGGGCCCTTTAATGTCCCACGAGTAAGTATGTCGTCCGTTTAACAGCTCACGACGTACGATCCGGGACAGAAAAACAGAGCTTAATAAGAAAAGTGGCCCAAAACTAATGAAAAAGTTTGATTTTGGGCTCAAAAAATTGGCACAACGAGCATGCTAGCTACCCCCGTCGTAGAGCTCTCGGAGAGCTTTGCAACAGTATGCTATGCACCGCGTAACTCCTTACGGATGAAAAATTATGGGCACCGGAGCGACAGAGACCGGGTCACAAGCCCTACGCCCTCGGTTTGCGGGCCCAGCCTCCACGTGAAGCGAAGTTGTCTTGCCCAAGGTGCCGTGGGATTCGATAAAAGAAATGTGGTGGATAAAATATCTTGGCAACCCTAACTGGAGCAAAACAAATTGAAAAGCGGGGTGAAACACGAGGACTTCCCAAGGAGTCACCCATCCTAGTACTACTCTCGCCCAAGCACGCTTAATTTCGGAGTTCTGATGGGATCCGGTGCATTAGTGTTGGTATGATCACACCCGTCATGTTGAGGGCACAATTCCTTTATGTGTTAACGGTTCATAGTCCCAGCCTAGAGAGATAGCCCATTCAGAAGGCGCAATGGGCTTAATGACAACCCATACGCTTCAACAACGCAACATCATCGCAAGACGTGTTATCGACGCATTGTAGGGACCTCTAATGTCCCGTTAGTACGGTTTTCGTCCTTTTAACAGCTCATGACGTACGATCCGGTAGGAAAAAATAGTTTAAAAGATGAAAAGTGGTCCAAAACTGATGAAAACGTTCAATTTTGAGCTCCAAAAGGGGCATACCGAGCAAGCTGGCTGCCCACATCATAGAGCTCTCAGAGAGCTTTCCAACAGTATGTTGTGCGTCGCGTAACTCCTTACGGATCAAAAGTTATGGGCACCGGAGCGAAGGAGACCTGTTCACAGGCCCTACGCCCTCGGTTTGCGGGCCCGGCCTCCACGTGAATAAAAGTTGTCTTGCTCAAGGTGCCGTGGGATTCAATAATAGAAATGTGGTGGATAAAGTATCTTGGCAACCCTAACCGGAGCAAAAAAAATTCAAAAGGGGTGGTGCAACACGAGGACTTCCCAGGGGGTCACCCATCCTAGTACTACTCTCGCCCAAGCACGCTTAACTTCGGAGTTCTGATGGGATCCGGTGCATTAGTGCTGGTATGATCGCACTCGTCATGTAGAGGGCACAATTCCTTTATGTGTTAACGGTTGACAGTCCCAGCCTAGAGAGATGACCTATTCAAAAGGCCCAATGGGCTTAACGACCACCCATCTGCTTCAACAATACAGCATCTTCGTAAGACGAGAAATCGACCCGTTGTAGGGCCCTCTAATGTCCCGCGAGTAAGGTTTTCGTCCTTTTAACAGCTCCCGACGTACGATCCGGGACAGAAAAATAGAGCAAAAGAAGAAAAATGGCCCGAAACTGGAGAAAAGATTCGATTTTGGTCTCCAAAAAAGGGCAAAGCAAGAAAGCTGGCTGCTCCCGTCGTAGATCTCTCGAAGAGGTTTGTAACGGTATGCTGTGTGCCGTGTAACTCCTTACGGATCAAAAGTTATGGGCACCTAAGCGATTGAGCCCTGGCGCCACGGACTACCCCCTCGCTTTGCTGGCCGGGCCTCCAGGTGAAGCGAAGTTGTCTTGCCCAGGGTACCGTGGGATTCGATAATAGAAATGTGGTGGACAAAGTATCTTGGCAACCCTAACCGGAGCAAAAAAAATTGAAAAAGGGGGTGAAACACGAGGACTTCCCACGGGGTCACCCATCCGCTTCAACAATGTAGTATCCCTACAAGACGTGACATCGACACGTTGTAGGGCCCTTTAATGTCCCGTGAGTAAGGTTGTCGTACTTTTAACAACTCACGACGTATTATCCGGGACGGAAAAACATAGCAAAAGAAGAAAAGTGGCCCGAATTTGGGCTCCAAAAAGGGCACAGAAAGCAAGTTGGGTGCCCCTATCGTAGAGCTATCGGAGATCTTTGCAACGGTATGCTGTGCGCCACGTAACTCCTTACGGATCAAAAGATATGGGCACCGGAGTGACGAAGACCTGGTCACAAGCCCTACGCCCTCAGTTTGCGGGCCTAGCCTCCACGTAAAGCGAAGTTGTTTTGCCCAAGGTGCCATGGTATTCGATAATAGAAATGTGGTGGATAAAGTATCTTGGCAACCCTAACCGGAGCAAAAAAAATTTAAAAGGGGGGTACAACACGAGGACTTCCAAATGGGTCACCCGTCCTATTACTACTCTCGCCCAAGCACGCTTAACTTCGGAGTTCTGATGGGATACGGTGCATTAGGGCTGGTATGATTGTACCCGTCATGTTGAGGGCACAATTCCTTTATGTGTTAACGGTTCACAGTCCCAGCCTAGAGAGATGGCCCATTCAAAAGGCCCAATGGGCTTAACGACAAACCATCTGCTTCAACAATGCAGCATCCTCACAAGACGTGATATCGACGCGTTGTAGTGCTTTCTAATGTCCCGCGAGTAAGGTTGTCGTCCTATTAACAGCTCACGACGTACGATCCGGGATGAAAAAACAGAGCAAAAGAAGAAAAATGGCCTGAAACTGGTAAAAACATTCAATTTTGGGCTCCAACTACGGGCACAGCGAGCAAGCTAGCTGCCCCCGTCGTAGAGCGCTCGGAGAGCATTGCAATGGTATGCTGTGCGACGTGTAACTCCGTACGGATCAAAAGTTATGGGCACCGGAGCGACGGAGACGTGGTCTCATGCACTACGCCCTCGGTTTGCTGGCCCAACCTCCACGTGAAGCGAAGTTGTCTTGCCCAGGGTGCCGTGGGATTCGATAATAGAAATGTGGTGGATAAATTATCTTGGCAACCCCAACCGGAGCAAAAAAAATTGAAAAGTGCGGTGCAACACGAGGACTTCTCAGGGGGTCACCTATCCTATTACTACTCTCGCCCAAGCATGCTTAACTTCGGAGTTCTGATGGGAGCCGATGTATTAGTGCTCGTATGATCTTACCCGTCATGTTGAGGGCACAATTCCTTTATGTGTTACCGGTTCACAGTCCCAGCCTAGAGAGATGGCCCATTCAGAAGGCCCAATGGGCTTAACGGCAACAACAACGCAGCATCCTCACAAGACGTGATATCGACGCCTTGTAGGGCCCTCTAATGTCCTGCAAGTAAGGTGGTCGTCCTTTTAACTGCTCACAACGTACGATCTATGATGGAAATACAGAGCAAAAGAAGAAAAGTGGCCCGAAACTGATGAAAATGTTTGATTTTGGGCACCAAAAATGGCACAGCGAGGAAGCAGGCTGCCCCCGTCATAGAGCTCTCGGAGAGCTTTGCAACGGTATGCTGTGCACCGCGTAACTCCTTATGGATCAAAAGTTATGGGCACCGGAGCGACGAAGACCTGATAACAAGCCCTACGCCCTCGGTCTGCGGGCTCAACATCCACGTGAAGCGAAGTTGTCTTGCCCAAAGTGTCGTGGGATTCGATAATAGGAATGTGGTGGATAAAGTATCTTGGCAACCCTAACCGGAGCATAAAAAATTGAAAAGGGGAGTGCAACACGAGGACTTCCCTGGGGGTCACCCATCCTAGTACTACTCTCGCCCAAGCACGCTTAACTTCGGAGTTCTGATCGGATCCGTTGAATTAGTTCTAGTATGATCTCACCCGTCATGTTGTGGGCACAATTCCTTTATGTGTTAACGGTTCACAGTCCCAGCCCAGAGAGATGGCCCATTCAAAAGCCCCAATGGGCTTAACGACAACCTATCTACTTCAACAATGCAGCATCCTCGCAAGATGTGATATCGACGCATTGTAGGGCCATCTAATGTCCTGCGAATAAGGTTGTCGTCCTTTTAACAGCTCACGACGTACGATCCGGAAAGAAAAAATAGAGCAAAAGATGAAAAGAGGCCTGAAACTAGAGAAAACGTTCAATTTTGGGCTCCAAAAATGGGCATAACGTGCAAGCTAGATTCCTTCGTCGTGGAGCTCTCGAAGAGCTTTACAACGGTATGTTGTGCGCCGCGTAACGCCTTATGGATCAAAAGTTATGGGCACCGGAGCGACGGAGTCCTGGTCACAAGCACTACGCCCTCGGCTTGTTGGCCCAGCCTTCACGTGAGGCGAAGTTGTCTTGCCCAGGGTGCCGTGGGATTCGATCATAGAAATATGGTGGATAAATTATCTTGGCAACCCTAATCGGAGCAAAAAAAATTGAAAAGGGGGGTGCAACATGAGGACTTTCCAGGGGGTCACCCATCCTAGTACTACTCTCCCCCAAGCACGCTTAACTTTGGAGTTCAGATGGGATCCGGTGCATTAGTGGTGGTATGATCGCACCTGTCATGTTGAGGGCACAATTCCGTTATTTGTTAACGGTTCACAGTCCCAGCCTAGAGAGATGACCTATTCAAAAGGCCCAATGGGCTTAACGACAACACATCTGCTTCAACCACGCAGCATCCTCGAAAGACGTGATATCGACGCATTGTAGGGCCCTCTAATGTCCCGCGAGTAAGGTTGTCGTCCTTTTAACAGCTCACGACGAACGATTCGGGATGGAAAAACAGAGCAAAAGAAGAAAAGTGGCCCGAAAATGGGGAAAATGTTCGATTTTGGGCTCCAAAAATGGGCACAGCAAGCAAGCTGGCTGCCTCCGTCGTAGAGCTCTCGGAGAGCTTTGCAACGGTATGTTGTGCGCAGCGTAACTCCTTACGGATCAAAAGTTATGGGCATCAGAGCGACGGAGACCTGGTCAAAAGCCCTACACCCTCGGTTTGCGGGCCTAGCCTCCACGTGAAGTAAAGTTGTCTTGCCCAATGTGTTGTGGTATTCGATAATAGAAATGTGGTGGATAAAGTATCTTGGCAACCCTAACCAGAGCAAAACAAATTGAATGGGGGGTGCAACACGAGGACTTCCCAGGGGGTCACCCATCCTAGGTCTATTCTCGCCCAAGCACGGTTAACTTCGGTGTTCTGATAGGATTCGGTACATTAGTGCTTGTATGATCGCAACCGTCATGTTGGGGGCACAATTCCTTTATGTGTTAACGGTTCACAGTCCCAGCCCAGAGAGATGGCCCATTCAGAAGGCCCAATGGGCTTAACGACAACCCATCCACTTCAACAACGCAGCATCCTCGCAAGATGTGATATCAACGCATTGTAGGGGCCTTTAATGTCACGCGAGTAACCTTGTCATCCTTTTAACAACTCGCGACGTACGATCCGTGACGGAAAAATAGTGTAGTAGAAGAAAAGTGGTCCTAAACTGATGAAAACATTCGATTTTAGGCTCCAAAAAGGGCATAGCGAGCAACCTGGCTGCCCCCATCGTAGAGCACTCGGAGAGCTTTGCAACGGTATGCTGTGCGCAGCGTAACTCCTTACGCATCAAAAGTTATGGGCACCGGAGCGACGGAGACCTGGTCAAAAGCCCTACGCTCTCGGTTTGCGAGCCCAGCCTCCACGTGAAGCGAAGTTGTCTTGCCCAAAGTGACGTGGGATTCGATAATAGAAATGTGGAGGATAAAGTATCTTGGCAACCCTAACCGGAGGAAAAAAAATTGAAAAGGGGAGTGCAACACGAGGACTTCCCACGGGGTCACCATCCTAGTACTACTCTCGCCCAAGCACGCTTAACTTCAGAGTGGGATTCGGTGCATTGGTGCTGGTATGATCGCCCCCGTGAAGTTGATGGCACAATTCCTTTATGTGTTAACGATTCAAAGTCCGAGCCTAGAGAGATGGCCCATTCAGAAGTCCCAATGGGCTTAACGACAACCCATCTGCTTCAACAACGTAGCATCCTCATAAGACGTGATATCGACGCATTGTAGGGCCCTCTAATGTCCCGCGAGTAAGGTTGTCATCCTTTTAACAGCTCACGACGTACGATCTGTGACGGAAAAACTGAGTAAAAGAAGAAAAGTAGCCTGAAACTGGTGAAAACGTTCAATTTTGGGCTCCAAAAATGCGCAAAGCGAGCAAGCTAGCTACCTTCGTCGTAGAGCTCTCGGAGAGCTTTGCAACGGTATGTTGTCCACCGCATAACTCCTTACGGATCAAAAGTTATGGGCACCGGATCGACGGAGACCTGGTCACAAGCACTACGCCCTCAGTTTGCTGGCCCATCCTCCACGTGAAGCGAAGTTGTCTTGTCCAGGGTGCCGTGGGATTCGATAATAGAAATATGGTGGATAAAGTATCTTGGAAACTCTAACCAAAGCAAAAAAAATTGAAAAGGGGGGTGCAACACGAGGACTTCCCAGGGGGTCACCCATCCTAGTACTATTCCCGACCAAGCACAGTTAACTTCGGAGTTCTGATGGGATTCGGTGCATTAGTGCTGGTATGAACACACCCGTCATGTTGAGGGCACAATTCCTTTGTGTGTTAACGGTTCACAGTCCCAGCCTAGAGAGATGGCCCATTCAAAAGGCCCAATGGGCGTAACGACAATCCATCCGCTTCAACAACGCAGCATTCTCGCAAGACGTGATATCGACGCATTGTAGGGCCCAATAATGTCACACGAGTAAGGTTGTCATCCTTTTAACAGCTCACGACGTACGATCCGTGACGAAAAAACAGTGCAAAAGAAGAAAAGTGGTCCGAAACTGATGAAAATGTTCGATTTTGGGCTCAAAAAAGGGTATAGCTAGCAAGCTGGCTGCCCTCGTCGTAAAGCACTCAGAGAGCTTTGCAACGGTATGCTGTGCGCCGCGTAACTCCATACAGATCAAAAGTTATGGGCACCAGAGCACCGGAGACCTAGTCACAAGCCCTACGCCCTTGGTTTGTGAGCCCAGCCTCCACGTGAAGCGAAGTTGTCTTGCCCAAAGTATCGTGGGATTCAATAATAGAAATGTGGTGGATAAAGTTTCTTGGCAACCCTAACCGGAGAAAAAAAAATTGAAAAGAGGAGTGCAACATGAGGACTTCCGAGGGGGTCACCCATCCTCGTACTACTCTCGCCCAAGCACGCTTAACTTTGGAGTTCTGATGGTATTCGGCGCATTAGTACTGGTATGATCACCCCCGTCAAGTTGAGGGCACAATTCCATTATGTGTTAACGGTTCACAGTCCCAACCTAGAGAGATAGCCCATTCAAAAGTCCCAATGGGCTTAACGACAACACATCTGCTTCAACAATGCTGCATCCTCGCAAGACGTGATATCGACGCGTTGTAGGGCCCTCTAATATCCCGCGAGTAAGGTTGTCGTCCTTTTAACAGCTCACGACGTACGATCCGGGATAGAAAAATAGAGCAAAAGAAGAAAAGTGGCCTGAAACTGGTGAAAACTTTCGATTTTGGGCCCCAAAAAGTGGCACAGCGAGCAAGCTGGCTGCCCTCGCCGTAGCTCTCTCGGAGAACTTTGCAACGGTATGCTGTGCACCGCGTAACTCCTTACGGATCAAAAGTTATGGGCACCGGAGTGACGGAGACCTGGTCACAAGCACTACGCCCTCAGTTTGCTGACCCAGCCTCCACGTGAAGTGAAGTTGTCTTGCCCAGGGTACCGTGGGATTTGATAATAGAAAAGTGGTGGATAAATTATTTTGGCAACCCTAACCGGAGCCAAAAAAATTGAAAAGGGGGTGCAACACGAGGACTTCCAAGGGGTTCACCAATCCTAGTACTACTCTCGCCCAAGAATGCTTAACTTCGGAGTTCTGATGGGATTCGGTGCATTAGTGCTGGTATGATCGCACCCGTCATGTTGAGGGCACAATTTCTTTATGTGTTAACAGTTTACAGTCCCAGCCTAGAGAGATGGCCCATTTAGAAGGCCTAATGGGCTTAACGACAACCCATCCGCTTCAAAACGCAGCATCCTCGCAAGACTTGATATCGACGCATTGTAGGGCCATCTAATGTCCCACGAGTAAGGTTGTCGTCCTTTTAGCAGCTAACGACGTACGATCCAGGACGAAAAAACAGAGCAAATGAAGAAAAGTGGCCCGAAACTGTTAAAAACTTTCGAATTTCGGCTCTAAAAATGGGCATAGCAAGCAAGCTGGATTCTTTCGTCGTAGAGCACTCAGAAAGCTTTGCAACGGTATGCTGTGCGCCGCGCAACTCCTTATAGATCCAAAGTTATGGGCACCGGAGCGACGGAAACCTGGTCACAAGCACTACGCCCTCGGTTTGCTGGCCCAGCCTCCAAGTGAAGCGAAGTTGTCTTGCCCAGGGTGCCGTCGGATTCGATAATAGAAATGTGGTGTATAAATTATCTTGGCAACCCTAACCGGGGCAAAAAAAATTGAAAAGGGGGGTGCAACGCGTAGACTTCCCAGCGGGTCACCCATCCTAGTACTACTCTCACCTAAGCATGCTTAACTTCGGAGTTCTAATGGGATCTGATTCATTAGTGCTGGTATGATCGCACCAATCATGTTGAGGGCACAATTCCTTTATGCATTAACGGTTCACAGTCCTAGCCCAGAGAGATGGCCCATTCAAAAGGCCCAATGGGCTTAACGATAACCCATCAGCTTCAACAATGCAGCATCCTCGCAAGACTTGATATCGTCGCATTGTAAGGCTCTCTAATGTCCTGCGAGTTAGTTTGTCATCCTTTAAAAAGCTCACAACGTACGATCCGGGACGAAAAAACAGAGCAAAAGAAGAAAAGTGGCCCGAAACTGGTGAAAACGTTCAATTTTTGGCTCCAAAAATGGGCATAGCAAGCAAGCTAGATTCCTCCGTCTTAGAGCTCTCAGAGAGCTTTGCAACGATATGCTGTGCGCCGCGCAACTCCTTACGGATCAAAAGTTATGGGCACCGGAGCAACGGAGACTTGGTCACAAGCACTACACCCTCGGTTTGCTGGCCCAGCCTCCAAATGAATCGAAGTTGTCTTGCCCAAGGTGCCGTGGGATTCGATAATATAAATGTGGTGGATAAATTATATTGGCAACCCTAACCGGGGCAAAAAAAATTGAAAAAAGGGTGCAACGCGAGGACTTCCCAGGGGGTCACCCATCCTAGTACTACTCTCACCCAAGCACGCTTAACTTCAGAGTTCAGATGGGATCCGGTGCATTAGTGCTGGTATGATCGCACCAGTCATGTTGAGGGCACAATTCCTTTATTTGTTAATGGTTCACAGTCTCAGCCTATAAAGAGATGGCCCATTTAGAAGGCCCAATGGGCTTAACGACAACCCATCCGCTTCAATAAAGCAACATCCTCGCAAGACGTGATATTGACGCGTTGTAGGGCCCTCTAATGTCCTGCGAGTAAGGTTGTCATCCTTTTAACAGCTCACGACGTACGATTCGGTACGGAAAAATAGAGCAAAAGAAGAAAAGTCTCCCAAAATAGGTGAAAACGTCCGATTTTGGGCTCCAAAAATGGGCACATCTAGCAAGCTGGCTGCTCCCGTCGTAGAGCTCTCGGAGAGCTTTGCAACGGTATGATGTGCGCCACGTAACTCCCTACTGATCAAAAGTTATGGGCACCGGAGCGACAGAGACCTGGTCACAAGTACTATGCCCTCGGTTTGCTGGCCTAGCCTCCACGTGAAGCGAAGTTGTCTTGCCCGGGGTACCGTGGGATTCGATAATAGAAATGTGGTGGGTAAATTATCTTGGCAACCCTAGCCGGAGCAAAAAAAATTGAAAATACTTCCCAGGGGGTCACCTATCCTAGTACTACTCTCGCCCAACAACGCATAACTCGGAGTTCTGATGGGATCCGGTGCATTAGTACTGGTATGATCGCACCCGTCATGTTGAGGGCACAATTCCTTTATGTGTTAACGGTTCACAGTCCTAGCCTAGAGATATGGCCCATTCAGAAGGCCCAATGGGCTTAACGACAACCCATTCGCTTCAACAACGCAGCATCCTCGCAAGACGTGATATCAACGCGTTGTAGGGCCCTCTAATGTCCCGCGAGTAAGGTTGTCATCCTTTTAACAGCTCATGACGTACGATCCGGGATGGAAAAATAGAGCAAAAGAAGAAAAGTGGCCCGAAACTGATGAAAACGTTCGATTTTGGACTCCAAAAATAGGTACAACGACCAAGCTAGCTGCCCCCGTTGTAGAGCTCTCAGAGGGCTTTGCAACGGTATGCTGTGCACCACGTAACTCCTTACTGATCAAAAGTTATGGCCACTGAAGCGACGGAGACCTGGTCACAAGCACTACGTCCTCGGTTTGTTGGCCCACCCTCCACGTGAAGCGAAGTTGTCTTGCCCATGGTGCCGTGGGATTTGATTATAGAAATGTGGTGGATAAATTATCTTGGCAACCCTAACCGGACAAAAAAAAATTGAAAAGTGGGGTGCAACACGAGGATTTCCCAGGGGGTTACCCATCCAAGTACTACTCTCGCCCAAGCACGCTTAACTTCGGAGTTCTGATGGGATTCGTTGCATTACTACTAGTATGATCGCACTCATCAAGTTGAGCGCACAATTCCTTTATGTGTTAACGGTTCACAGTCCCAGCCACAAGAGATGGCCCATTTAGAAGGCCTAATGGGCTTAACGAAAACCCATCCGCTTCAACAATGCAGCATCCTCGCAAGACGTGATATCGACGCGTTGTAGGGCACTCTAATGTCTCGCGAGTGAGGTTGTCATCCTTTTAACAACTCACAACGTACGATCTGGGACAGAAAAACAGAGCAAAAGAAGAAAAGTGGCCCAAAACTGATGAATACATTCGATTTTCGGCTCCAAAAAGGGTCACAGCGAGCAAGCTTACTACCCCCGTCGTAGAGCTCTCGGAGAGCTTTGCAACGGTATGCTGTGCGCTGCATAACTCCTTACGGATCTAAAGTTATGGGCACCGGAGCGACAGAGACTTGGTCACAAGCCCTACGCCCTTGGTTTGCTGGCCCAGCCTCCACGTGAAGCGAAGTTGTCTTGCCCAACGTGCCGTGGGATTCGATAATAGAAATGTGGTAGATAAAGTATCTTGGCTACCCTAACCGGAGCAAAAAAAATTGAAAAGGGGGGTGCAACCCGAGGACTTCCCAAGGGGTCACCCATCCTAGTACTACTCTCGCCCAAGCACACTTAACTTCGGAGTTCATATGGGATCCGTTGCATTAGTGCTGGTATGATCGCATCCGTCAAGTTGAGGGCACAATTCGTTTATGTGTCAACGGTTCACTGTCCCAGCCTAGAGAGATGTCCCATTCAGAAGGCCCAATAGGCTTAACAACAACCCATCCGCTTCAACAACGTAGCATCCTCGCAAGACGTGATATCGACGCGTTGTAGGGGCCTCTAATGTCCCGCGAGTAAGGGTGGGATCCTTTTAACATCTCACGACGTACGATTCTGTATGAAAAAATAGAGCAAATGAAGAAAAGTATCCCGAAACAGGTGAAAACGTTCAATTTTGGGCTCCAAAAATAGGCACACAAGCTGGCTGCCCCCATCGTAGATCTCTCGGAGAACTTTGCAACGGTTTGCTGTGCGCCACGTAACTCCTTAGCGATCAAAAGTTATGGGCACTGGAGCGACGGAGACCTGGTCACAAGCACTATGCCCTCAGTTTGCTGGCCCAGCCTCCATGTGAAGCGAAGTTGTCTTGCCTAGGGTGTCGTGGTATTCGTTAATAGAAATGTGGTGCATAAATAACCTTGGCAACCCTAACCGGAAAAAAAAAATTGAAAAGGGTGATGCAACACGAGGATTTCCCACGGGGTTACCCATCCTAGTACTACTCTCGCCCAAGCACGCTTAACTTCGGAGTTCTGAGGGGATCCGGTGCATTAGTGTTGGTATGATCGCACCCATCATGTTGAGGGCACAATTCCTTTATGTGTTAACGGTTCACAGTCCCTGCCTATAGAGATGGCCCATTCAAAAGGCCCAATGGGCTTAACAACAACCCATCCGCTTCAACAACGCAGCATCCTCGCAAGATGTGATATCGATGCGTTGTAGGGCCCTCTAATGTCCCGCGAGTAAGGTTGTCTTCCTTTTAATACCTCACGACGTACAATCCTGACGGAAAAATAGAGCAAAAGAAGAAAAGTGGCCCGAAACTGGTGAAAATGTTTGATTTTGGGCTCCAAAAATAGGCACAGCAAACAATCAAGTTGCCCCTATCGTAGAGCTCTTAGAGGGCTTTGCAACGGTATGCTGTGCGCCACGTAACTCCTTACTGATCAAAGGTTGTGGCCACCGGAGCGACGGAGACCTGGTCATAAGCACAACGCCCTCGGTTTGTTGGCCTAGCCTCCACGTGAAGCGAAGTTGTCTTGCCCAGGGTGCCGTGGGATTCGATAATAGAAATGTGGTGGATAAATTATCTTGGCAACCCTAACCGGAGCAAAAAAATTGAAAAGGGGGGTGCAACACGAGGACTTCCCAGGGGGTTACCCATCCAAGTACTACTCTCGCCCAAGCATGCTTAACTTCGGAGTTCTGATGGGATTCGTTGCATTACTACTGGTATGATCGCACTCATCATGTTGAGCGCACAATTCCTTTATGTGTTAACGGTTCACAGTCCCAGCCAAAAGAGATGGCCCATTTAGAAGGCCTAATGGGCTTAACGACAAACAATCCGATTCAATAACGCAACATCCTCGCAAGACGTGATATCGACGTGTTGTAGGGCCCTCTAATGTCACGCGAGTAAGGTTGTCATCCTTTTAACAACTCACAACGTACGATCCCAGACGGAAATACAGAGCAAAAGAAGAAAAGTGGCCTGAAACTGATGAAAATGTTCGATTTTGGACTCCAAAAAGGGCACAACAAGCAAACTTGATACCCCCGTCGTAGAGCTCTCGGAGTGCTTTGCAACGGTATGCTGTGCGCCGCGTAACTCCTTACGGATCAAAAGTTATGGGCACCGGAATGATGGAGACCTGGTCACAATCCCTACTCCCTCGGTTTGCTGGCCTAGCCTCAACGTGAAGCGAAGTTGTCTTGCGCAAGGTGCCGTGGGATTCGATAATAGAAATGTGGTGGATAAAGTATCTTGGAAACTCTAACCGGAGCAAAAAAAATTGAAAATGGGGGTGCAACACGAGGACTTCCTAGGGGGTCACTTATCTTAGTACTACTCTCACCCAAGCACCCTTAACTTCAGAGTTCTGATAGGATCCGGTGCATTAGTGCTGGTATGATCGTACCCGTCATGTTGAGGGCACAATTCCTTTATGTGTTAACGGTTCACAATCCCAGCGTAGAGAGATGGCCCATTAAGAAGGCCCGATGGGCTTAACGACAACCCATTCGCTTCAACAACACAGCATCCTCGCAAGACGGGATATCAACGCGCTGTAGGGCCCTCTAATATACTGCGAGTGGTTGTCGTCCTTTTAACAGCTCACGACGTACGATCCGGGATTGAAAAACATAGCAAAAATTAAAAAAGTGGCCCGAAACTGATGAAAACTTTCGACTTTGGGCTACAAAAAGGGCACAACAAGCATGCTAGCTGCCCCCGTCGTAGATCTCTCGAATAGCTTTCCAACGGTATGCTGTGCGCCGCGTAACTCCTTACGGATCAAAAGTTATGGGCACCGGAGCGACGGAGACCTGGTCACAAGCCCTATGCCCTCGGTTTGCTGGCCCAGCCTCGACGTGAAGCGAAGTTGTCTTGCCCATGGTGCCGTGTGATTCGATAATAGAAATGTGGAGGATAAAGTATCTTGGAAACCCTAACCGGAGCAAACAATATTTAAAAGGGGGGTGCAACACGAGGACTTCCCTGGGAGTCACACATCCGAGTACTACTCTCGCTCAAGCACCCTTAACTTCGGAGTTCTGATAGGATCCGGTGCATTAGTGCGGGTATGATCGCACCCGTCATGTTGATCGCACAAATCCTTTATGTGTTAACGGTTCACAGTCCCAGCCTAGAGAGATGGCCCATTCAGAAGGCCCAATAGGCATAACGACAACCAGTCCGCTTCAACAACCCAGCATCCTCGCAAGACGAGATATCGACGCATTGTAGGGCCCTCTAATGTCCCGCGAGTAAGGTTGTCGTCCTCTTAACAGCTCACGAAGTACGATCCGGGACGGAAAAACATCGCAAAAGAAGAAAAGGGGCCCGAAACTGATGAAAATTTTAGATTTTGGGCTCCAAAAAGGGCATAGCGAGCAAGCTAGATGCCCTTGTCGTAGAGCTCTCGAAGAGCTTTCGAACGGTATACTGTGCGCCGTGTAACTCCTTACGGATCAAAAGTTATGGGCACCGGAGCGACGGAGACCTGGTCTAAAGCCCTACGCCCTCGGTTTGCTGGCCCAGCTACCACGTGAAATGAAGTTGTCCTGCCCAAGGTGTCGTCGGATTCGATAATAAAAATGTGGCGGATAAAGTATCTTGGCAACCCTAACCGGAGCAAAAAAAATTGAAAAGGGGGTGCAACACGAGGACTTCCCAAGGGGTCACCCATCCTAGTACTACTCTTGCCCAAGCACGCTTAACTTCAGAGTTCTGATGGGATCCGGTGCATTAGTGCTGGTATGATCGCACCCATCTTGTTGAGGGCACAATTCCTTTATGTGTTAATGGTTCACAGTCCCAGCCTAGAAAGATGGCCCATTCAGAAGGCCCAATGGGCTTAACGACAACCCATCCGCTTCAACAACCCAGCATCCTCGCAATACGAGATATCGATGCGTTTTATGGCCCTCTAATGTCCCGCGAGTAAAGTTGTCATCCTTTTAACTGCTCATGTTGTATGATCCGGGATGAAAAAACATAGCAAAAGAAGAAAAATGGTATGAAACTGATGAAAACGTTCGATTCTGGGCTCCAAAAAGGGCACAGTGAGCAAGGTGGTTGCCCCCGTCGCAGAGCTATCAGAGAGCCTTGCAACGGTATGTTGTGCGCCGCGTAAATACTTACGGATCAAAAGTTATGGGCACCGAAGCGACGGAGACTTGGTCACAAGCCCTACGCCCTCGGTTTGCTGGCCCAGCGTCCACGTGAAGCGAAGTTGTCTGTCCCAACGTGCCGTGGGATTCGGTAATAGAAATGTGGTGGATAAAGTATCTTGGCAACCCTAACTGGAGCAAAAAAATTGAAAATGGGGGTGCAACACGAGCACTTCCCAGGGGGTCACCCATCCTAGAACTACTCTCGCCCAAGCACGCTTAACTTCGGAGTTCTGATAGGATCCGGTGCATTAGTGTTGGTATGATCACACCTGTCATGTTGAGGGCACAATTCCTTTATGTGTTAACGGTTCACAGTCCCAGCCTAGAGAGATGGCGCATTCAGAAGGTCCAATGGGCTTAATGACAACCCATTCGCTTATACAACACAGCATCCTCGCAAGATGTGATATCGACTCATTGTAGGTGTGAGGCCCGACCCCAATTTGCGTGCGAAACCTCCCTTCGTGTGCCCTAACCTAGATTTGCGTGCCATGACCTAGGTTTAAGAATTGTGTTCATTATATGTGCCATGCATTGAATTACGTGCATTCATTTAGGGTTGCGTGCTTGAAGAACATGTGTTCATCTCGTAGTTCATGTACTTCCTTGTAGTGCGTGCCCTAGACCTAGGAAAGCGTGCCTTCACGCTAATCAAGAAAGCATCTTTCACGGAGCACTAGACTATTAAACAATCCTACAAAATCCATTATCAATATAATAATCCTAATTCAACCACTAGAAGACGAAATAGCCCCACAAGCAAGACCTTTTCATTCTTTATTCCTTATTCTTTTTACACTTCCAAGATACAATTAAATAATGATCAAAAGTTGACAAAAAATTCAGATTGGGAGCTAGCTTGGCCGACCATACCATGGTGGTTGCACAAGGTTTGAACAATTATACAATTAACTATGCATGCTTAGACAAACTATGACACAAATGCTTAAAAAATTGCTCAAAAACCCTACCATTTGCACACCATTTTCGGCCACATCACTCTTGCCTATCCTAGGAATTTCAAACTGCACATTGAAGACACAAAACGCTGAAATTGAACTGCCCAATGCCGACATGCTCCTCAAAGAAATTGCAAAGCCATCACTTTTGTCATATTCTCTCATTTTCCTTCAACTTCTCTCACTTCTCTCTCATTTTCCTCTCTCATTCTAGGCCTTGGTTGAGTTCTCTACCTCCATAGCTTGTCTTCTTCACACCATAGCTAAACCAAGCGAGCCACAACCAAAGAACCTCAATCGAGCTAGCTAGGAAGTGAAAATCACACATGCATGTGGATTGAAGACTCTATTCGGCCTAGGTAAGCTTCTTGGCATCCATTTCTTTTCTTCGTGTTCTAACCTCATGCATGTGCTAAGAGATTGATCACTAAGCTAGGAAAAATAGAGAAAAGCTAGTTGGGATTTCGGCTAGGCAAAGGAAAAGAGAAGATTTGAGCTTCAACAAGGTTTTTGAGCATCTTTTGGTTGATTGCTAAGGTGAGGGCTAAAACCTTTTGAAAACTCTTCAAAAATTCACATGCATGCTCATAAATGTATGTATTTGATTCTTTACTTGAGTTGTATGGTCGTTCATGAACTTAAACAACCATGCATGGCAAGATCTTGGCTTGAAAATGATGCTAGATGAAGTCGAATTGTTGACAGCTCTCTGACCAGTCTGTTTCTAGGTACGTTTAACTAAGAAAATGATGTTGAAAATGCATGAAAATTGGTAGGTGACTAGTTTGGACAGTTTTGAACATTTTTTCTATAAATAGGCCGAAGCAAATTTTGATTCTAAGGTCCTCAAAATGGCAAATCTTTAAAATGTGACCAAATCTGGAAATCTGGAAAAATGAAGCAGGTTTTGGCAGATGCACTAATCTTGGGGAACGAACCATATTTGAATTAGTAAATGATGTCTAAAATTCATGAAATTTGGTGTGCACCTAGATTTTTCAGTTCTGGACAATTTTGTCAGAAATGGACCAAGGCTAAAACTGACCCTAAGGACCTCAAAAACGTCCATTTCTAAAACGTGTGTAAATCTGGACAGTTTTGTGCTACTTCACTGTTTCGGCTATAACTAATGATTCCGAACTCCAATTGATGCAAGGTTTGTTTCTGATTTTAGTTAACATCTTAAGATTTAATTTTAAATCTTATTCACTGGATTTGGAGATTTTTTGATTATCCTATGGATTGTGAGAAAACAGCCTATTGCAGTAAGGGTTTCACTTAACGTTGTACTTAGAAAAATTGTTGTGACTCCTCTTGTTGAATTAAACACTTGGAATTGTAGCTTTGGGATGTTGTGTGGAATGTTTTGAATGTTTGAGGATGTTGAATTAAATGATGCATGGTTTGAGATTGACTTTGAGTTGGGTTGAGGCTCAAATTGCACGAACATACACGAAATGGAAACCCTAATAACTAGGTAGTTTTGCTAAGTATTGATCATTTGGATATTGTGTGGAAATTATATGCTTAGTGGGCAGCCCATAAATGTCTTATAACTTCAAATGTGATTTTGACCATTGCATGTTGTCAAATAAGCTTTTCTTGCAACCAGACCCACGTAGATGTTGTTGCATGTTGAATAATCGTATCACTTGATTACGTGGACTTCGAAATGAGTTATATGACTTGACTTGCATCTGTTACATGGCTGCCCGTTTAATGTTCATATGGCTCTATATGCCTTTCAAGTGAAATTACTTGTCTTATCGTGCATTGTTTGACTACTTGACAACGTGCGATCTTATAACTGCTCGGAGGTGACCTACTTTGTTGTCCTACTAATGTGATATGTCAAATGTTATAAATGTGCATTGCGTACGAGGTTGCAACCTTTCAGTGTGGCATGGTAGTGTTTCACGCACACCGGGCAGCATAGGGCTTGCCGGTGCTACCGTGACTACCATGGTCCAATTCCCTCTCTCGCTTGGCATTCCACCCTCAGAGAGTTGGGTCGTAGGTTTCGGGGTACATCCGGAGTACACCCAATCGGAAGCGATTAGTGGATTATTGAAGTCGGCAGCAACATTTGTATCGAAATTGATATTGAGAGCAAATGCTCACCGTATCCTTGAAATGATTGGTAAATGTATCTATTACTCGATTTGTTTCATATAGTTGCGTACCTTATTATTTGTAATACATGACATGTTTTCAAAAAGAGTTTTCATAATTGAACTAGAAAATGAGTTTAAAAACGTATTTCTCGTTTTCCCCTCACTGAGTTCATAAGGACTCACCCTCTTTTTCATCACAGGTCAAGAAGAACAGGTACAGGTACCCGAGGACAATGTGCTTAACGATGAACCCCTGGAGTGATTGCCTATCATAGTTTGCTTTGCTTGAATGTGGCTACTTGTAAACTTTGTGCTACTTGAAGACTATTTATTTTATGTTGCTTGTTGTTGCAAATGTAAAAGCCCCCGTTGTAATTTGGGGTCTAATTTTGGTTTGTACTTATATTAAGTAGACTGATGCTAGACATGACACTACTATGATCGTTTGCTTTTATTATCCGCTGGTATCTATCATAGGTTATGATGCTCTAGTTAAGGACTAAGTAAATGAACTTATCCAATCTTAACAGGTACTCACTATTAAGCTAAGATCAACAGGTACTTTCTTAACGAGGATAAATAAACCAACGAGATATAGTATCGTGCTAGGTTATAAATCAAACCAGATGTCGAATTAACCAATAGGCAATTCAATTGATGGTAAAATAGTAATCTTAGTTGGAAATGAAATTGAGATGGTAAAATTTTGAGGTGTTTAGAGAACTAGGTCAAACCAAAGAGCCTAATTACAGCTGTTATACTGCCGGTTTTCCGAAAAATTTTGGAGTCTAGGATAAAACGTTTAGTGCTAAACCTCCTGGAACGATTAAGTACATGAAAGGACTTGAATGTTTAGATCACACCCTAGTGTAACCTTTATAGGCCGGGTTGGGGCGTGACACCTTAGAAGAATGGTATTAGAGCTTAGATTGCTTAAGCCGGGTTTAATTCTCGGACCGTGGGTAGAGCCCTAAGATAATTAGGATGTCTTGTTTATGTGTTATTGTGTGATAAATGTGCCTTCTATGTTCTATGTGCTTAAGTGATTTATATGCCTTAAATGTTTCTGGAATTGTATCCATATTATGTTGCATATCTTATGCATTAGATTCTTAATTGTCATATTTCAATTAATTGTGCATCGTAATCTATGCCTATAGATGGCTGGCCCTAGTACCCGTACTACTAATAGGAGCGGTGAACCTCAAGAGACCGGAGATGCCTATCAGACTAATCCCGGTATAGCTATGTTTAATATGATGGCAAATGCCATGGATCGTGTATCACGTGTGATGGAGCTTCAGGATGCTCGTGAAGCCAACAACAACAACATCAACAACAGGAATGAGGGTAACCATAGAAGACATAGTAGAATGAGGGAATTCCTTGACTTTCGCCCGTCTAAATTCTACGGGGAAGCTGATGATGAGAAAGCAGAGGCTGAACAGAAGGACCAACAATTTCAGAAGATTAAGGAAAGCAACGCAGATATTAAGTTTCATGATGATGGTGTTTGGAGGTTTAAGAACCAGATTTCTATTCCAAACGAGCCGAAGCTGAAAAAGAAGATTCTTGAGGAAGGCCATAATTCAATATATACTATTCACCCCGGCGGAACAAAGATGTATCGGGATTTGAAGCAACACTATTGGTGGAATAACATGAAAATAGAAATTGCGGAATTTGTAGCACGGTGTTTGACTTGCCAGAGAGTCAAAGCAGAGCATCAACGACCCGCAGGTTTACTTCAGCTGTTGGATATTCCTCAATGGAAATGGGAACATATCACTATGGATTTTGTTATGGACCTGCCCAGATCACAAAAGGGTCGTGACGCCGTTTGGGTTATAGTGGATAGGTTGACTAAGTCGGCGCACTTCTTACCGATGAACAAGGAAGATAGTCCTAAGAAATTGGGAGATATGTATGTGGCGGAGATTGTAAGATTGCACGGGATGCCTGTGAGTATTGTATCGGATAGGGATCCTCATTTTACTTCCCGATTTTGGAAGAGATTACAAGAAGCTTTGGGAACGAAGTTGAGTTTTAGCACGGCTTATCACCCTCAGACTGATGGACAATCGGAGAGAACTATTTAGATTTTGGAGGATATGTTGAGGGCGTGTGTTTTAGACTTCGGGAAAGGTTGGGAGAAATATCTATCTCTAGTGGAGTTCGCCTACAACAATAGTTATCAGGCCACTATCGGGATGGCCCCATTTGAGGCGCTGTATGGACGTAAGTGTCGATCCCCAATTTACTGGGATGAAGTAGGTGAGACAAAGACTTTTGACCCGACCCTTTTACCTGAACTGATGAAGACCGTTGATAATATCCACCTCATCCGGAAACAGATGCTTACCGCCCAGAGCAGGCAGAAGAGTTATGCAGACCAACGGAGACGGAGCCTAGAGTTTGAGGTCGGCAACAAGGTGTTCTTGAAGATATCACCCCAGAGGGGACTGATTAGACATGGAAAAGGTGGAAAGTTGAGCTCGAGATTTGTAGGACCATTCGAGATAATCGAGAAGGTTGGCAAGTTGGCGTATCGCCTAGCACTGCCCCAGAACCTCTCCAATATTCATGACGTCTTTCATGTTTCGATGCTGCGGAAGTATCATCCTGACCCGTCGCATGTCTTGGAGCCAGAGCCGTTGCAGCTTCGGGAAAACTTGTCTTACGAGGATAAGCCCATTCGGATCCTAGACCAGTAGGATCGAGAGTTGCGCAACAGAACTATACCTTTGGTGAAAGTGCTGTGGGATCATCATGGAGTCGAAGAAGCAACGTGGGAAGGACGAGACCAGATGGAGCAGCAGTTGTAACACCCCGATCCCTCTCGAGACCGGGAGTTCTATCAATCAATCTAATCGCAACCCAATCCCAAACCCGGGCATAATTTTTAGGGAAAACAGACGGAGTCTCCCCTATTTCTAGGCAAAAAGCAAACCTGGGACATCATATAAGTGGACCAATACCATGTCCAAACATTCAACCACCTCAAGGCCATCCGAGCCTTGTTCTCAACAAGCAATCACAAGCAAATATACATTTCTAGTTTACAGACTAACCTACCTCTTCACATCTTTTACAAGTACATTCATGCTTGACAATTAAACCATTCTAACTTATTGCATAAAATAGACTATCATACATTTCTAACTCTTTCTTTTGGACAATACAAACATGCATTGAAGTTAAGCTACATTAACTAGATACATACTCTAACTTATCAAACCACTTCAATAATCTAATGAAACTTAAATTACATCCCTTTTAACATTAAATACATACAATACATAAAAGCATACATCTTTACAACTTCGACAACTCGAGCCACATAGGCACGCAAGACAACTCTTCAAGCACGAACTTTCACGAAATCACGAACTTTCCAGCTAACATGACATTTCCTGAAATGTGGTGGTAAGGAGTGAGTATACACAACACGTATACTCAGTGAGGGCGAGACAGATATCGAGGTGGAGAGAAAGAAGTTCGTGCAATGCAAATAGGCAGTTAAGCAATATAACTGAGAAAGTAAGCGATCAAGACAAACCATCAATACAATAAGCAATTAATGAAAGTATTAACACAACCATTCAAAGCTATACCACACTCTGAAGGCTATAGTTCACTCTTACGAGCAATGTACCATTTCACGAGCGATACATCAATCTCGAGCTTGATGTTGACAACATTGACAATAAGCGCGCAACCACCTTATAACTTCAGTTTGGAATACCCCGGAAGTATCCATCAATTCTACTATCCAAATCTCCCTGGGAGGCAACCCAAGCGAGAAAAGGGAATAGGACACGAAGCTAGAGCAACCAACACTGGCAGCCCGAGACTACCCAGAGAGGCCCATCATTCATGTGCCTAACACTATGCAATGCAAGACACGACACAAGGCGATAAAGAGCGATAGCACAACAATACAGATTAGAGGAGATAAACGAGATATCAAGCATTTACAACTAATACTAGCATTCAATTAACTTTTAAAGCATAACTATCATTAATAGCAACAATAACACCAATTAAACAAGTAACAGCAGTTCAAACACGAAAACGACAAATATCACTATTCAACCCCTAACTTCCAAAGGCAATTACGAGCAAACGAGCTACGGGATTAGGAAACCGATTTCACTACATTCACTCAGGCACTAGAAGGCACGTTTCTATGTCACTAAACTTCACTTTTTCACCTGAGGCCCGAAAGTCCACCTACTGCGTTTGTGTCACGCCCCGACCCGACCCCGCAAAAGGCCAAGCCCGGACCCGACACACGGACGGAGTCTCCTCTGTACCGCGGACGATCCGAAAACCCTAAAATCAATATAACACTTGCGAAAGTCATATAATAATCAAAACAAGCCAACTTTCTATAAAACATACATTTCTTATTATCCAACTTTCCAAACCAAAAATGCCATGCATACTACACAGGTATTTATGCCACTAAACCATTAGCTATTAGCATGCATTTCTTCACTAGTCATCCGAGTATAAGTTACAACATTACATTCTTCCAACTTATACAACATAAGACCGTAGAGGTCTCAAACTAGAAAATATATACAAGGCTACAAGCCTCAAAATTAAGCGACCTCCACGCAATATACATAACAAGCAAGGTTCGCACAAAACTGGTAACCAACCACCAGCAAAGCAGAGAAGTGCTATCACGGAAACACCTCCACCTGCTCCTCCTCCTCTATTACCTCGAGAGGGTCTGCTTCAACTACTCCTGTAAAAACATAGTATAGAGAGGAATGAGCAAAAACTATTGCTCAGCGAGGGCAATTGGTCTTGAGGACGGAGATGAGAGGAGTATGCAATGCAATTAGCCAAGCAATACATACAAATCATATAAAGATACAACCAAAGCCAACAATAAAGCAAGGCAAGTATTTAAAGCGGCAAACACTCATTCAAAGGATACGATACTCTTTTCACGAGCAACATTCAAACACGAATTCGATGACGACGCACTGGCCCAAACCACCTTATAACACCAGTTTGGAATACCCCGGAAGTATCCATCAACCTACAACCCAAATCTCCCTATGAGGCAACCCAAGCGAGAAAGGGAATAGCAGCGGAGCTAGAGCAACCAACACTGGAAACCCAAGGCTACCCAAAGAGGCCCATCACTCACGCGCGAGACACTATGCAATGCAAGACTCGATACAAGACGATAAACAAGCGATAAAGCCACACGTGGGAGAATAACAAAGTAGGTTACTCTCGCACGCAATAGCAGCAATTTGATAAGCAATTCAATCCAAAACAACTCAAACAAGTATTCCAAGTAATTCTAAGCATTCTATAAGCATAAAGACAAGAAAACACACAAAAACACAAATCGGCCCCAACTATCAAAATGCTACCATTTCCAAACGAGCTACGAGTTCTGGAAACCGACTTCGCCAACCCTCCTAGGTCACCATAAGGCACGTCTAAAGACCCCGAACCTTACTTTACCCTAGAACTCGCGCAAAGCCCCGATTTCCCCCTTTCTTGTTTGAACTACAACTATAACAACCAAACACCCAACCAACGCCATAATCGCACCAAAAGTGCTTCCCTGGCTTCCCGAAGCAATTCCAACACGCAAAACGAGAAAACGCTAAAGCCGACCTAAACGACCCCGACTTTTCCAAAGGCTTAATTCTCATTTTTTCCACTACGCAACCCAAACAAACCACACATTTTAGCATTCTAGCGTACCTAGCACATTTCTACATCAACAGAAAGCATAACAGCGCAACTTCAACGTTTCAAGGTTTTACTATTCATAAATTACTATTCATTGATCAATTTAAATTGCAATCACAACATTTAACCGCAGAAAATGTTACGAAGCTATAAATACATGTTCTACAAATGCCAAGGAATATTCTAGAAGCATCAAATCGCTTTAAATAACGAGCTACGGATAAATCTAAAAATTGACAAAGTTAACATACACAACGTATAAATGCGCAAATAACATGCTTCCATCACCTTAGGCACCCCTAGGCGCTAGGATAACAACGTTGGCTGCCTCGGAAATCACCCCGCACGAGCTCTCGCGAAGATTGATCGATTGGAAGTTGAAAGGTTTTTTTTTCCTCAATGAAGCTCACGGCCTGCTCTCCTATTTTGCTGCTGTTTTTCTTTTTATTTTGCTTAGTTATTTTAGCTTATAAGTGTTAAATGGTCAACAAGTCAAAGGTCCAAGGTCAAACAACTTAAGTCTTGGTCAAAGGGCCCTATTTTGTGCGTTTTAAAGCTGTTTTAGCTAAGGTAAGGTCAATTAAAGCTAGCAACATTTAAAATATAAAATTTAAGTCATCTAAATACTAGTTTCACTATTTGCTGAGGACTAGAAATCGTTATCTAGCTATCGCTCCTTAAATGCAATGCACGTTGCGACGGCGAGAAAGTAACAGTTAATTCACAAAGAATTTAAAGAAATATAATTTTCAAAATAATAAACAAAGAATTTTCACATTCTGGGCTCAGGTATTACACCCTCTCCCCCTTAAAACAATTGCGCCCACTCAATTCTTACCTGGTCAACAAACAACTCTGGATACTGATCCCGAACTTGGTCCTCTCTTTCCCAAGTCGTTTCCTCAAACCCATGATGATTCCACAGAACCTTTACTAACGGAATACTCTTTCTGTGAAGCTCCTGAATCTTCCGATCCCCAATTCTAATCGGTTTCTCTTCATAAGACAACTTTTCTTCAATCTGCAAAGGCTCTGGTTCAAGTACATGTGAAGGGTCTGGATGATACTTCTTCAGCATAGACACGTGGAACACATCGTGCAGTCTCGACAAGCTCGGAGGTAAAGCTAATCGATAGGCCAAAGGACCTACCTTTTCGGTGATCTCATACGGACCCACATACCTAGGACTAAGCTTCCCGCTCTTACCGTGCCGAATCAATCCCTTCCGTGGAGAAATCTTAAGAAACACCCAATCTCCCAAATCAAACTCAAGATCCCGACGGTGCTTATCCGCATAACTCTTTTGACGACTCTGAGCTGTAAGCATACGCTGGCGAATAAGGTGAACATTATCTACCATCTTAATCATCTCAGGTAACACAGTCGGATCAACTGTTCTCATCTCTCCAACCTCTTCCCAATATAATGGGGATCTGCATTTACGACCATACAACGCCTCGTAGGGAGCCATACCTATAGTAGATTGATAACTATTGTTGTAGGCGAACTCCGCTAAAGGCAAAAACTTCTCCCAATTCTTCCCAAAGTCAAGCACACATGCCCGAAGCATGTCTTCCAAGATCCTGATGGTTCTCTCAGACTGGCCATCAGTTTGCGGATGATAAGCAGTACTGAAGCTCAACTTAGTTCCCATGGCCTCTTGCAACTTCTGCCAAAAATGAGATCTGAATCTGGGATCCCTATCTGACACTATACTCTGTGGTACTCCATGCAATCTCACAATGTTAGCAACATACAATTCAGCTAGCTTATCAAGGCTATCCTATTTGTTTACGGGAATAAAATGCGTAACTTTAGTCAAGCGGTCCACAACAACCCAAACAGAATCACATCCTCTCGGAGATCTAGGAAGATCGGTCACAAGGTCCATTGTAATATGTACCCACTTCCAATGCGGAATCGACAATGGCTGTAGAAGTTCGGCTGGCCTCTGATGCTCAACTTTAACCCTTTGACAAGTCAAACATCTGGATACATACCCAGCAATCTCCCTCTTCATATTGTTCCACCAGAAGTATTGCTTCAAATCTCTATACATTTTTGTACTGCCCGGGTGAATCGTATACCTCGAATTATGTGCCTCGAACAGGATCTCATTCTTCAAAGTCGGATCATCAGGAACACATACCCTGTCCCTGAATCTGAAGATGTCATCTGCATGTAATTTAAACTTCGACTCTACCCCTTTTGATTTTTCTTGGATCTTCAAGATGTGAGGATCAGTCTTCTGAGCCTCTCTGATCTGTGCTACCAACCCTGACTGAATCTGTAAACTAGCAAATTGAATCCCCACCTCAGTAGCTTCTGGTTTCCATGAACAAATTTCTTCCAAAGTCTCCCAGTCCTTGATAATCAAGCTTGCAACAGTAGCCTTTCGGCTCAAAGCATCAGCAACAACATTTGCCTTACTTGGCACATAGTTAATAGAACAGTTATAACCACCCAATAACTCTAGCCATCTCCGCTGCCTCATATTTAGAGCCTTCTGTGAAAACAAATACTTGAGACTCTTGTGGTCAGTAAATATTTCAAATCTGCAACCCCACAAGTAATAATGCCACTTCTTCAATGCAAACACAACTGCAGCTAACTCAAGATCATGTGTAGGGTAATTGACTTCATAAGGTTTCAACTTCCTAGAAGCATAGGCAATCACCTTACCATTCTGCATTAAAAGACAGCCCAATCCTTCTTTAGATGCATCACTGTAGACAACAAAGTTCTCTGTTCCCTTAGGTAAAGCTAGTATAGGAGCTGTAGTTAGTCTCTTCTTCAATTCTTGGAAACTGGATTCACATTTGGCATCCCAGTTGTAAGCAACTTTCTTCCGAGTCAACTGGCTCAAAGGTCCAGAAATTTTAGAAAAGTCTTTAACAAATCTCCAGTAGTAACCTGCCAATCCAAGAAAACTCTGAATCTCTGACACCGTCTCAAGTCTCTTCCAAGATGAAACAACTTCAATCTTAGCTGGGTCCACTGAAATTCCTCGATCTGAAATGATATGGCCTAGAAAAGATATCTGATTCAACCAGAACTCACACTTGCTGAACTTAGCAAAAAGCTTGTTTTCCTGCAAAGTCTGAAGCACAATCCTCAAGTGTTGCTCATGTTCAGCCTCGTTCTTCGAATATACTAAAATGTCGTCAATAAAGATTACAACAAACTGATCAAGGTAAGGCCGAAAAACTCTCTGCATCAAGTCCATGAATGCGGCTGGTGCATTCGTCAATCCAAACGGCAACACAACAAACTCATAGTGGCCATATCTAGTCCTGAATGCCGTCTTTGGTATATCGTCACTCCGAATTCTAAGTTGATAGTAGCCCTGCATCAAGTCAAATTTGGAGTAAACACTCGCACCCTGCAACTGGTCAAACAATTCTTCAATCAACGGCAAGGGGTATTTATTCTTAATCGTGACTTGATTAAGTCCCCTGTAATCAATGCATAACCGTAGCGTGCCGTCTTTCTTTCTCACAAACAACACAGGCGCACCCCACAGCGAAGAACTAGGTTGTATAAACCCTTTCTCAAGCAAGTTCTGAAGCTGAATTTTTAACTCCTGAAGTTCAGCCGATGCCATTCTATAAGGACTCCTAGAAATTGGCGCAGTGCCTGGCACAAGATCATCACGAACTCAATCTCCCTATCCGGTGGTAAACCCAGTAATTCCTTGGGAAATACACCAGGGAACTCTCTAACAATCGGAACCTCACTCAAACTCAACTTATCAGCAGGTTGATTGATCAAATAGGCTAAGTAAGCTTCACAACCCTTATTCAACAACTTAGAAGTCTTGATCGCTGATAAAAGTGGAATGCGGGTAGCCCTGCAGTTCCCAACAATCTCTAGTACCGGTAGGTCAGGAACCTTAAGATAAACGACCTTTGTTCTACAATCCAACTGAGCATAATACTTTCCCAACCAGTCTATTCCCAAAATGATTTCAAAGTCACGGAATGGTAATATAATTAAATCAGCAGGAAATTTACGGTTCTCAATACATATATCACAAGATTTGCAAATAGACTCAGTAACAAATTTTGCACCCAAAAGAGGACTAACTTCAACTTCATGAGGCAATTTATCAATGCAAACATTCACAGATCGTGCACATGCAGGAGTTATAAACGAATGTGTAGCTCCAGGATCAATCAAAACTTTAACTGGCTGAGTATTGAGAAGAAAGGTACCTTCCACTATAGCTGTATTATCGGGCAGCTCCTCTGCATCCAGTGCAAAGACCCTAGCCTGAACTCTCTGTGCTGGTCGTGCACCTGCAGCCCTATTCTAAACACCTTGGCCTCCACCACGGCCTTGAACATTATTATACTTAGGGCAATCTCTCACCCTATGATCATCACCGCCACAACCCATACATTTACCACTCTTCCTCCAGCAGTTAGCCTCAATATGCCCTAGTCGATTGCAATAGTTACACTGCTGATTTTGCCTAACTGCAGTGTTTCCTGTAGGTGCTGGAGCTCTGGCAGGGGTAGGAACTGTACCTCCCTGCTGGGGTCTAGTCACAACTGGCCTAGCCTGAATCTGCTGCTGTGGCTGATACGGACGCTGCTGAGGAACCTGTGCAGAAGCCTGATATTGCCTCGGCTGACTCTGGCTGCTCTGGCCCAAATACTATTTCTTACTCGGCTGACTGCTCTCAGCTAACATCTCAGCCTTCCATTTCTCAAACTTCGAGGCTGCCTGAAATGCCTCGGGAAAAGTAGTGTAGGTCTGCCCAGTCAAATGCAACTGTATGTCCATTCTCAGCCCACGGACAAACCTATGAATCATCCTCCTAGCCGGCCGTACCAACTCGGGCATATACCTCGACAGGCTAACAAACCTAGCCTCGTACTGTGCAACAGTCATATTTCCCTGCTTCAGGGCCACAAACTCATCTTCCCTCCTCTCCATAGCCATCTCGGGAATATATTTGTCCCGGAACTCACTTACAAAATCATCCCATAAGTGTGGAACATCCTCACAATCCCACCTCAACCTAACAGTATTCCACCACTGCTCTGCATCACCCTCAAATAAGAATGACGCATAGTCTATTCTTGCCTCATCGGTGTACCTCAAAGCAGTGAAAATTTTCTCGACACGGTTAATCCATCTCTCGGCTGCCTCATCATCAGGCTCTCAGAAGAACTTTCCCGGCTTGTGCCTCAGAAATTTCTCTAACTGATTATTCTCAACTCTGTACCCCTGTCCACCAGGATTAGCTTGATTACCCTGGGGATTAATCCGGTCCTGCCTCTGCTCATGTAGTACCTGTGTGATCCGGTCTACTGCAGTAATCATAGTAGCCATAAACTGCTCAGGCAACGGCTGTTGACCCTGTTCTGCTGCCTCTTCATCCGATCCTATACCTTGAGTACCACGACGTGGCGGCATAGTAGCAACTCACAATAGCTGGCAACATTTAAAAGCAGTTTATAGACAGAAATATAGCACATAAGATTAGATAACACTCAAGTCAATAACAATCCAATATTCTATCACACAATTCACATAAGACAAGTTCAACTTGCCAAACTATTTCACTTAAACACTTAAACATTCCAAGTTCACAAAGTCATGCTATAACATTTTCTTTTCACTTAGCAATCATACATAAACACTTTAGCATTTTAGACCTTTACCCCCACAGACCGAGAATCATATCCCGGCTCATGCAAGACTAACCTGGCTCTGATACCACCTAAAGATGTCACGCCCCGACCCGACCCCACAAAAGGCCAAGCCCGGACCCGACACACAGACGGAGTCTCCTCTGTACCGCGGACGATCTGAAAACCCTAAAATCAATATAACACTTGCGAAAGCCATATAATAATCAAAACAAGCCAACTTTCTATAAAACATACATTTCTTATTATCCAACTTTCCAAACCAAAAATGCCATGCATACTACACAGGTATTTATGCCACTAAACCATTAGCTATTAGCATGCATTTCTTCACTAGTCATCCGAGTATAAGTTACAACATTACATTCTTCCAACTTATACAACATAAGACCGTAGAGGCCTCAAACTAGAAAATATATACAAGGCTACAAGCCTCAAAATTAAGCGACCTCCACGCAATATACATAACAAGCAAGGTTCGCACAAAACTGGTAACCAACCACCAGCAAAGCAGAGAAGTGCTATCACGGAAACACCTCCACCTGCTCCTCCTCCTCTATTACCTCGAGAGGGTCTGCTTCAACTACTCCTGTAAAAACATAGTATAGAGAGGAATGAGCAAAAACTATTGCTCAGCGAGGCCAATTGGTCTCGAGGAGGGAGATGAGAGGAGTATGCAATGCAATTAGCCAAGCAATACATACAAATCATATAAAGATACAACCAAAGCCAACAATAAAGCAAGGCAAGTATTTAAAGCGGCAAACACTCATTCAAAGGATACGATATTCTTTTCACAAGCAACTTACAAAGACGAATTCGATCCCGCCGCGCCGGCCCAAACCACCTTATAACACCAGTTTGGAATACCCCGGAAGTATCCATCAACCTACGACCCAAATCTCCCTGGGAGGCAACACAAGCGAGAAAGGGAATAGCAGCGGAGCTAGAGCAACCCACACTGGCAACCCAAGGCTACCCAGAGACGCCCATCACTCACGCGCGAGACACTATGCAATGCAAGACTCGATACAAGACGATAAACTAGCCATAAAGCCACACGTGGGAGAATAACAAAGTAGGTTACTCTCGCACGCAATAGCAGTAATTTGATAAGCAATTCAATCCAAAGCAACTCAAACAATTATTCCAAGTAATTCTAAGCATTCTATAAGCATAAAGACAAGAAAACGCACAAAAACACAAATCGGCCCCAACTATCAAAACGCTACCATTTTCAAACGAGCTACGAGTTCTGGAAACCGACTTCGCCAACCCTCCTAGGTCACCATAAGGCAAGTCTAAAGACCACGAACCTTACTTTACCCTAGAACTCGCGCAAAGCCCCGATTTTCCCCTTTCTTGTTTGAACTACAACTATAACAACCAAACACCCAACCAACGCCATAATCGCACCAAAAGTGCTTCCATGGCTTCCCGAAGCAATTCCAACACGCAAAACGAGAAAACGCTAAAGCCGACCTACACGACCCCGACTTTCCCAAAGGATTAATTCTCATTTTTTCCACTACGCAACCCAAACAAACCACACATTTTAGCATTCTAGCGTACCTAGCACATTTCTACATCAACAGAAAGCATAACAGCGCAACTTCAACGTTTCAAGGTTTTACTATTCATAAATTACTATTCATTGATCAATTTAAATTGCAATCACAACATTTAACAGTAGAAAATGTTACAAAGCTATAAATACATGTTCTACAAATGCCAAGGAACATTCTAGAAGCATCAAATCGCTTTAAATAACGATCTACGGATAAATCTAAAAATTGACAAAGTTAACATACACAACGTATAAATGCGCAAATAACATGCTTCCCTCACCTTAGGTACTCCTAGTCGCTAGGAAAACAACGTTGGTTGCCTCGGAAATCACCCCGCACGAGCTCTCGCGAAGATTGATCGATTGGAAGTTGAAAGGTTTTTTTTTTCCTCAATGAAGCTCACGGCCTGCTCTCCTGTTTTGCTGCTGTTTTTCTTTTTATTTTGCTTAGTTATTTTAGCTTATAAGTGTTAAATGGTCAACAAGTCAAAGGTCCAAGGTCAAACAACTTAAGTCTTGGTCAAAGGGCCCTATTTTGTGCGTTTTAAAGCCGTTTTAGCTAAGGTAAGGTCAATTAAAGCTAGCAACATTTAAAATATAAAATTTAAGTCATCTAAATACTAGTTTCACTATTTGCTGAGGACTGGAAATCGTTCTCTAGCTATCGCTCCTGAAATGCAATGCACGTTGCGACGGCGAGAAAGTAACAATTAATTCACAAAGAAATTAAGGAAATATAATTTTCAAAATAATAAACAAGCCATTTTCACATTCCGGGCTCGGGTATTACAATAGCGATGCTAACCGGTTATTTAATCAACGCCACAACAGCGCCAAAAGTGCTTCCATACCCTCAATTGCAAAACCCCCAACTCAATTCGAGCACGGTCAACTTTTGGTCAAACGGCCCCTTTTCGTTTCTTTGTCTAATTTCCAATTTTAACAAAGGCCGATCCATTTTTATCGCACATTTTATCTTTCTATCACTAATGACACCTATCCAAATAAAGCAATCGTAGTTCGGATCAAAATCTGAAATTCTAGGGTTTACTATTCATAATTCATTATTCATTTTTTTCCCCAATTTCAAATACGTAGTTTCAACCGTAAAAATTGCTAAATAACTATCAAGCAATGCTCTACAAACCCTAAAGAAGCATTTCCAATCAATTTCAAGCATTATAACGCATTAAATATCAAATCTAAAAATTTGAATCAAAAATCAAATTTCATATAATATGCACAAAAGCATGAAAACCCTCACAGAGATTGAAGACCAAGACCCTCAAGGACCCGAGCCACGACCCCCAAGCAATTCCACGCGCAATTGTAGAACAAAAATGCAAAACAATTTCTTTTTTTTTCTCTTGAGAGCTTCGGCCAAAGGGGGGGGACAAAAAGGGAATTTATGGTTTTGTTTTTTTTGATTTTAGCCTTGTTTTATTATTTAAAAGGTGACAAGGGCATTTTGATCATTTGCAAAATCAAGCTTTAGTTAAAAATTGTCAAATAAGCTTATTTTAATGCCATTAAATCTAATTCAAGTTAAAACAATGCAATTAAATGAAAAACAACTAAAACTAGTTAAATTAAGCTAAAAATATTTTCCACTAAGTCCGAAGAATATTTCTCTAACTCTCATTTTCGAAATACTACGATCGAACGGTCATTAAACGATCGCTAATCAAATGATGTGCAATAACATAAAACTATAATTTTTTAAAAGCAGAATAGTAGAATCGTGTAAAATTTACCCCGGCTCGGAGTTACTTTTCTCATTTAATTCAAAACCCAGTAATTTTAATGCAAGAGAACCAAACCCGATTATTAAAATAATCAAAACAACCAAAGAAATAAATATTCATTTAAAATAATTAATTTAACTATTTCTAGAATATTTTGAAGAATTATGAAGTTAATATTAAGTTACAAATGAATAAGTTAATATAAACACATAGTCAAATGCAATTAAACACTAACATTTAAGACGACACTTAATTAATCACAAGAGAATAAATTCAATTACTATAATTATTAGAAATAGGTAATAATCTTTTAATTAATTAATATAAATCTTTTTGAATTCTTCTAAAAGAAATAGCAGAACAGTGAAAATTAGATGATTTAACTAATTATACATTTAATTAAATGCAGTCAAATGCCATTAAATGCATGCCGGTTTCGGGTATCCAGCTTTATTTCAAGGTAATATTGAATTTCGGGACGAAATTCTTTTAAGGAGTGGAGGATGCGAGACCCGACCCCGATTTGCGTGCGAAACCTCGCTTCGTGTGCCCTAACCTAGATTTGCATGCCATGACCTAGGTTTAAGAATTGTGTTCATTAGATGTGCCATGCATTGAATTACGTGCATTCATTTAGGGTTGTGTGCATTTACCTGAAGAACGTGTGTCCGTCTCGTAGTTCGTGTCCTACCTCGTAATGCGTGTCCTAGACCTAGAAAAGCGTGCCTTCACGCTAATCAAGAAAGCATCTTTCACGGAGCACTAGACTATTAAACAATCCTACAAAATCCACTATCAATATAATAATCCTAATTAAACTCACTAGAAGACAAAATAGCACCAAAAGCTAGACATTCTCATTCTTTATTCCTTATTCTTTTTGCACTCTCAAGACACAATTAAATAATGATCAAAAGTTACAAAAAATTCAGATTTGAGGCTAGCTTGGCCGACCATACCACGTTGTTTGCACAAGGTTTGAACAATTATACAATTAACTATGCATGCTTAGACAAACTATGACACAAATGCTTAAAAAATTGCTCAAAAACCCTACCATTTGCACACCATTTTCGGCCACATCACTTTTGCCCATCCCAGGAATTTCAAATTGCACATGGAAGACACAAAATGCTGAAATTGGACTGCCCAATGCCGACATGCTCCTCAAAGAAATTGCAAAGCCATCACTTTTGTCATATTCTCTCCTTTTCCTTCAACTTCTCTTACTTCTCTCTCAATTTTCCTCTCTCATTCTCGGCCTTGGCTGAGTTCTCTGCCTCCATAGCTTCTTTTCTTCACACCACAGATAAACCAAGCAAGCCACAAGCAAAGAACCTCAACCGAGCTAGCTAGGAAGTGAAAATCACACATGCATGTGCATTGAAGACTCTATTCGGCCTAGGTAAGCTTCTTGGCATCCATTTCTTTTCTTCATGTTCTAACCTCATGCATGTGCTAAGAGATTGATCACTAAGCTAGGAAAAATAGAGAAAAGCTAGTTGGGATTTCGGCTAGGCAAAGGAAAAGAGAAGATTTGAGCTTCAACAAGGTTTTTGAGCATCTTTTGGTTGATTGCTAAGGTGAGGGCTAAAACCTTTTGAAAACTCTTCAAAAATTCACATGCATGCTCATAAATGTATGTATTTGATTCTGTACTTGAGTTGTATGGTCGTTCATGAGCTTAAACAGCCATGCATGGCAAGATCTTGGCTTGAAAATGATGCTAGATGAAGTCGAATTGTTGACAGCTCTCTGACCAGTCTGTTTCGAGGTACGTTTAAATAGGAAACGGATGATGAAAATGCTTGAAAATTGGTAGGTGACTATTTTGGACAGTTTCGAACATTTTTCCCAGAAATAGGCTGAAGCTAATTTTGATTCTAAGGTCCTCAAAATGACAAATCTTTAAAATGTGACCAAATCTGGAAATCTTGAAAAATGAAGCAGGTTTTGGCAGATGCACTGACCTTGTGGAACGAACCATATTTGACTTAGTAAATGATGTCCAAAATTCATAAAGTTTGGTATGCAACTAGATTTTTCAGTTCTGGACAATTTTGTCAGAAATGGACTAAGGCTAAAACGGACCCTAAGGACCTCAAAAATGTCAATTTCTAAAACGTGTGCAAATCTGGACAGTTTTGTGCTACTTCACTGTTTCGGCTATAACTAATGATTCCGAACTCCAATTGATGCAAGGTTTGTTTCTGATTTTATTTAACTTCTTAAGATTTAATTTGACATCTTATTCACTGGATTTGGAGATTTTTTGATTATCCTATTGATTGTGAGAAAACAGCCTATTGCAGTAAGGGTTTCACTTAACGTTGTACTTAGAAAAATTGTTGTGACTCCTCTTGTTGAATTAAACACTTGGAATTGTAGCTTCGGGATGTTGTGTGGACTGTTTTGAATGTTTGAGGATGTTGAATTAAATGATGCATGGTTTGAGATTGACTTTGAGTTGGGTTGAGGCTCAAATTGCACGAATATACACGAAATGGAAACCCTAATGACTAGGTAGTTTTGCTAAGTATTGATCATTTGGATATTGTGTGGAAATTATATGCTTAGTGGGCTGCCCGTAAATGTATTATAACTTCAAATGTGATTTTGACCATTGCATGTTATCAAATAAGCTTTTCTTGCAACCAGACCCACGTAGATGTTGTTGCATGTTGAATAATCGTATCACTTGATTACGTGGACTTCGAAATGAGTTATATAACTTGACTTGCATGTGTTACATGGCTGCCCGTTTAATGTTCATACGGCTCTATATGCCTTTCAAGTGAAATTACTTGTCTTATCGTGCCTTGTTTGACTACTTGACAACGTGCGATCTTATAACTGCTCGGAGGTGACCTACTTTGTTGTCCTCCTAATGTGATATGTCAAATGTTATAAATGTGCATTGCATACGAGGTTGCAACCTTTCAGTGTGGCATGGTAGTGTTTCACGCAAGCCGGACGGCATAAGGCTTACCGGTGCTACTGTGACTACCATGGTCCAATTCCCTCTCTCACTTGGCATTCCACCCTCGGAGAGTTGGGTCATAGGTTTCGGGGTACATCCGGAGTACACCCAATCGGGAGCGATAAGTGGATTATTGAAGTCGGCCGCAACAATTGTATCGAAATTGATATTGAGAGCAAATGCTCACCGTATCCTTGAAATGATTGGTAAATGTATCTGTTACTCGATTTGTTTCATATATTTGCGTACCTTATTATTTGTAATACATGACATGTTTTCAATAAGAGTTTTCATAATAGCACCAGAAAATGAGTTTCAAAACGTATTTCTCGTTTTCCCCCTCGCTGAGTTCATAAGGACTCACCCTCTTTTTCATCACAGGTGAAGAAGAACAGGTACAGGTACCCGAGGACAATGTGCCTAACAATGAACCCCTGGAGTGATTGCCTGTCATTGTTTGCTTTGCTTGAATGTGGCTACTTGTGAACTTTGTGCTACTTGAAGACTATTTATTTTATGTTGCTTGTTGTTGCTAATGTAAAAGACCCCCGTTGTAATTTGGGGTCTAATTTTGGTTTGTACTTATATTAAGTAGACTGATGCTAGACATGACACTACTATGATCGTTTGCTTTTATTATCCGCTAGTATCTATCATAGGTTATGATGCTCTAGTTAAGGACTAAGTAAATGAACTTATCCAATCTTAACAGGTACTCGCTATTAAGCTAAGATCAACAGGTACTTTTGTAATGAGGATAAATAAACCAACGAGACATAGTATCGTGCTAGGTTATAAATCAAACGCGATGGCGAATTAACCAATAGGCAATTCAATTAATGGTAAAATAGTAATCTTAGTTGGAAATAAAATTGAGATGGTAAAATTTTGACGCGTTTAAAGAACTAGGTCAAACCAAATAGCCCAATTACAGCTGTTATACTGCCGATTTTTCAAAAAATTTTAGAGTCTAGGATAAAACGTTAAGTGCTAAACCTCCTGGAACGATTAAGTACGTGAAAGGACTTGAATGTTTAGATCACACCCTAGTCAAACCTTTATAGGCCGGGTTGGGGCGTGACAGCAGGGCCCTCTAATGTCTCGCGAGCAAGGTTGTCCTTTTAACAGCTCACGACGTGCGATCCGTGATGGAAAAACATAGCAAAAGTAGAAAAGTTGCTCAAAACTGATGAAAACGTTTGATTTTGTGCTCCAAAAAGGGCACATCGAGCAAGCTAGCTGCCCCCGTCATAGAGCACTCGGAGAGCTTTGCAACGGTATGCTGTGCGCCGCGTAACACCATACGGATAAAAAGTTATGCGCACCGGAGCGATGGAGACTTGTTCACAAGCCCTACGCCCTCGGTTTGCTGGCCCAGCCTCCACGTGAAGCGAAGTTGTCTTGCCCAAGGTGCCATGGGATTTGATAATAGAAATGTGGTGGATAAAGTATCTTGGCAACCCTAACTGGAGCAAAAAAAATTGAAAAGGTGTGTACATCACGAGGACTTCCCAGGGAGTCACCCATCCTAGTACTACTCTCGCCCAAGCACGCTTAATTTTGGATTTCTGATGGGATCCGGTGCATTAGTGCTGGTATGATTGCACCCGTCATGTTGAGGGCATAATTCCTTTATGTGTTAACGGTTCACAGTGCCAGCCTTGAGAGATGACCCATTTAGAAGGCCCAATGGACTTAACGACAACCCATCCTCTTCAACAACGCAGCATCCTCGCAAGACGTGATATCGACGCATTGTAGAACCCTCTAATGTCCCGCGAATAAGGTTGTCGTCCTTTTAACAGCTCACGACGTACGATCCGGGATAGAAAAACATAGCAAAAGAAGAAAAGTGTCCCGAAACTGATGAAAATGTTCAATTTTGGGATCCAAAAAGGGCACAGCGAGCAAGCTGGCGGCTCCCGTCGTAGAGCTCTCAAAGAGCTTTGCAACGGTATTTTGTGCGCCACGTAACTCCTTACGGATGAAAAGTTATGGGCACCGGAGCGACGGAGACTTGGTCATAAGCCCTACGCCCTCTGGTTGCTGGCCCAGCCACCACGTGAAGCGAAATTGTCTTGCCCAAGGTGCCGTAGGATACGATAAGAGAAATGTGGCGGATAAAGTATCTTGGCAACCCTAATCGGAGCAAAAAAAATTGAAAATGGGTGTGCAACACGAGGACTTCCCAGGGGGTCACCCATCCAAGTACTACTCTCGCCCAAGCACACTTAACTTTAGAGTTCTGGTGGGATCCGGTGCATTAGTACTGGTATGATCGCACCCGTCATGTTGAGGGCACAATTCCTTTATGTGTTAATGGTTCACTGTCCCAGCCTAGATAGATGGCCCATTCAGAAGGCCCAATGGGCTTAACGACAACCCATCTGCTTCAACAACGTAGCATCCTCGCAAGACATGATATCGATGCATAGTAGGGCCCTCTAATGTCCCGCAAGTAAGGTTGTCATCCTTTTACGATCCGGGATGGAAAAACATAGCAAAAGAAGAAAAATGGCCCGAAACTGATGAAAACGTTCGATTTTGGGCTCCAAAAAGAGCAAAGCGAGCAAACTAGCTGCCCCTGTCGTAGAGCTCTTGGAAAGCTGTACAACGTTATGCTGTGCGCCGTGTAACTCCTAATGGATCAAAAGTTTTGGGCATCGGAGCGACGGAGACCTGGTCATAAGCCCTACGCCCTCGGTTTGCTAGTCCAGCCTCCACATGAAGCAAAATTGTCTTGCCCAAGGTGCCGTGGGATTCGATAATAGAAATGTGGAGGATAAAGTATCTTGGCCACCCTAACCGGAGCAAAAAAAATTGAAAAATGGGGTGTAACACTAGGACTTCCCAGGGCGACTTCCCAGGGCATCACCCATCCTAGCACTACTCTCGCCCAAGCACGATTAACTTCAGTGTTGTGATGGGATCCGGTGCATTAGTGCTGGTATGATTGCACCCATCATGTTGAGGACACAATTCCTTTATATGTTAACAGTTCACAGTCCCAGCCTAGAGATATGGCCCATTCAGAAGGCCCAATGGGCTAAACGACAACCCATCCGCTTCAACAATGCAGCATCCTCGCAAGATGTGATATCGACGCGTTGTAAGGCCCTCTAATGTCCTGCAAGTAAGGTTGTCGTCCTTTTAACAGCTCACGACGTACGATCCGGGATGAAAAAATAGAGAAAAAGAAGAAAAGTGGACTGAAACTGATGAAAACGTTTGAATTTGGGCTCTAAAAAGGGCATGGCAAGCAAACTAGTTACCCCCGTCATAGAGCTCTCGGAGAGCTTTGTAACGGTTTGTTGTGCGCCGCGTAACTCCTTACAGATCAAAAGTTACGGGCACCGGAGCGATGGAGACCTGTTCACAAGCCCTACCCCCTCGGTTTGCAGGCCCAGCCTCCACGTGAATCGAAGTTGTCTTGCCTAAAGTGTTGTGGGATTCGATAATAGAAATGTGGTGGATAAAGTATCTTGGCAACCCTAACCGGTGCAAAAAAAATTGAAAAGGGGGTGCAACACGAGGACTTCCCAGGGGGTCACCCATCCTTGTACTACTCTCGCCCAAGCATGTTTAACTTCGGAGTTCTGATGGGATCCGGTGCATTAGTGATGTTAAGATCGCACCCGTCATGTTGAGGACACAATTCCTTTATGTGTTAACGGTTCACAGTCCCAGCCTAGAGAGATGGCCCATTCAAAAGGCCCAATGGGCTTAACGACAACCCATCTGCTTCAACAACGTAACATCCTCGCAAGACGTGATATCGACGCATTGTAGGGCCCTCTAATTTCACACGAGAAAGGTTTTCATCCTTTTAACAGCTCACGACGTAAGATCCAACATACGATCCGAGATGAAAAAATAGAGCAAATGAGGAAAAGTAGCCTGAAACTGATGAAAACGTTCGATTTTGGGCTCCAAAAAGGGCACAGCGAGTGAGCTAGATGCCCCCGTAGTAGAGCTCTCGGAGAGCTTTGCAACGGTATGCTGTGCGCTGCGTAACTCTTTACCAATCAAAAGTTATGGGCACCGGAGCGACGGAGACCTAGTCACAAGCCCTACGCCCTCGCTTTGCAGGCCCAGCCTTCACGTGAAGCGAAGTTGTCTTGCCCAAGGTGTCGTGGTATTCGATAATAGAAATGTGGTGGATAAAGTATCTTGGCAACCCTAACCGGAGCAAAAAAAATTGAAAAGGAGGGTACAACACGAGGACTTCCCAGGGGGTCACCCATCCTAGTACTACTCTCGTCCAAGCACGCTTAACATCAGAGTTCTAATGGGAAACGGTGCATTAGTGCTGCTATGATCGCACCTGTCATGTTGAGGGCACAATTCCTTTATGTGTTAACGGTTCACAGTCCCAACTTAGAGAGATGGCCCATTCAAAAGGCCCAAAGGGCTTAACGACAACCCATCCGCTTCAACAACGCGGCATCCTCGAAAGACGTGATATCGACGCATTGTAGGGCCCTCTAATTTCCAGTGAACAAGGTTGTCGTCCTTTTAACAGCTCACGACGTACGATCCGAGACAGAAAAATATAGCAAAAGAAGAATATTGGCCCGAAATTGATGAAAATGTTCGATTTTCGGCTCCAAAAATTGACAAAACGAGCAAGCTAGCTACCCCCGTTGTAGAGCCCTCGGAGAGCTTTGCAACGTTATGTTGTGCGCGGCGTAAATCCTTACGGATCAAAAGTGATGGGCAACAGAGCGACGGAGACCTGGTAACAAGCCCTTCGCCCCCGGTTTCCTGGCCCAGCCTCGACGCGAAGCGAAGTTGTCATGGCCAAGGTGCCATGGGATTCGATAATAGAAATGTGGTGGATAAAGTATCTTTGCAACCCTAACCGGAGCAAAAAAAATTGAAAAGTGGGGTCCAACACAATGACTTCCCAGGGGCTCACCCATCTTAGTACTACTCTCGCCCAAGCATGCTTAATTTCGGAGTTCTGATGGGATTCGGTGCGTTAGTGCTGGTATGATCGCATCTGTCATGTTGAGGGCAAAATTCCTTTATGTGTTAACAGTTCACAGTCCCAGCCTAGAGAGATGGCCCATTTAGAAGGCCCAATGGGCTTAACGATAACCCATCCTCTTCAACAACGCAACATCGTCGCAAGACGTGATATCGACGCGTTATAGGGCCCTCTAATGTCCCGCGAGTAAGGTCGTCGTCCTTTTAACAGCTCACGACCTACGATCCGGTAGGAAAAACATAGCAAGATAAGAAAAGTGGCCTGAAACTGATTAAAACGTTCGATTTTGGCTCCAAAAAGGGCACAGCGAGCAACCTAGCTGCACCCGTCGTAGACCTCTTGAAGAGCTTTGCAACAGTATGCTGTGCGCCACGTAACTCCTTACGGATCAAAAGTTATGGGCACCGGAGCGACGGTGACCTGGTCACAAGCCCTACGCCCTCGGTTTGCTGGCCCAACCTCCACGTTAAGCGAAGTTGTCTTGCCCAAGGTGCTGTGGGATTCGATAATAGAAATATGGTGGATAAAGTATCTTGGCAACCCTAATCAGAGCAAAAAAAATTTAAAAAGGGGGTGCAACACAAGGACTTCCTAGGGGGTCACCCATCCTAGTACTACTCTCGCCCAAGCACGCTTAACTTCGGAGTTATGATGGGATCCTATGCCTTAGTGCTGGTATGATCGCACCCGTCATGTTGAGGGCACAATTCATTTATGTGTTAACAGTACACAGTCCCAGCTTAGAGAGATGGCCCATTCCAAAGGCCCAATGGGCTTAATGACAACCCATCCGCTTCAACAACGCAATATCCTTGCAAGACGTGATATCGATGCATTGTAGGGCCCTCTACTATCCCGCCGTAAGGTTGTCGTCCTTTTAATAGCTAACGACGTACGATCCGAGATGAAAAAACATAGTAAAAGAAGAAAAGTGGCCCAAAATTGATGAAAACGTTCGATTTTGGGCTCCAAAAAGGGCACATCGAGCAAGATAGCTGCCCACGTCGTAGAGCTCTTGGAGAACTTTGTAACGGTATGTTGTGCGCTGCGTAACTCCTGACAGATCAAAAGTTATGGGCACCGGAGTGACGGAGACCTGGTCATAAGCCCTACGCCCTCGGTTTACGGGCCCAGCCTCCACGTGAAGCGAAGTTGTCTTGCCCAAGGTGCCGTGGGATTCGATAATAGAAATGTGGTGGATAAAGTATCTTGGCAACCCTAACCGGAGCAAAACAAATTGAAAATGAGGGTGCAACACGAAGACTTCCCAGGGGGTCACCCATCCTAGTACTACTCTCGCCCAAGCACCCTTAACTTCCGAGTTCTGATGGGATCCGGTGCATTAGTGCTGGTATGATCGCACCCGTCATGTTGAGGGCGCAATTCTTTTATGAGTTAACAGTTCACAGTCCCAGCCTAGAGAGATGGCCCATTCAAAAGGCCCAATAGGCTTAAGGACAACCCATCCGCTTCAACAACGCAACATCCTAGCAAGACGGGATATCGACGCGTTGTGGGCCCCCTAATGTCCCGCGAGTAAGGTTGTCATTCTTTTAATAGCTCACGACGTACGATCCGCGACGGAAAAATAGAGCAAAAGAAGAAATGTGGCTCGAAACAATAAAAATGTTCAATTTTGGGCTCCATAAAGGGCACAGCGAACAAGCTAGCTGCCCCCGTCGTAGAGCTCTGGGAGAGATTTGCAACGGTATGCTATGCACCACGTAACCCCTTACGGATCAAAAGTTATTGTCACCGGAGCGACGGAGACCTAGTCAGAAGCCCTACGCCCTCGGTTTGCGGGCCCAGCCTCCACTAGAAGTGAAGTTGTCTTGCCCAAGGTGCCGTGGGATTCGATAATAGAAATGTGGTGGATAAAGTATCTTGGCAACCCTTACCGCAGCAAAAAAAATTGAAAATGAGGGTGCAACACGAGGACTTCCCAAGGGGTCACCCATCCTAGTGCTACTCTTCCCAAGCACGCTTAACTTCAGAGTTCTGATGGGATCCGGTGCATTAGTGCTGGTATGATCGCACACGACTTGTTGAGGGCACAATTCCTTTATGTGTTAACGGTTCACAGTCCCAACCTAGAGAGATAGCCCATTCAGAAGGCCCAATGGGCTTAATGACAACGTAGCCGCTTCAACAACGCAGTATCCTCGCAAGACGTGATATCGACACGCTGTAGGGCCCTCTAATGTCCCGCGAGTAAGGTTGTCGTCCTTTTAACAGCTCATGAGTGTACGATCCGGGATGGAAAAATAGAGCAAAAGAAGAAAAGAGTCCCAAAATTGATGAAAACGTTCAATTTTGGGCTCCAAAAAGGGGAACAGAGGGCAAGTTGGCTGCCCCCGTCGTACAGCTCTCAGTGAGTTTTGTAACGGTATGTTGTGCGCCGCGTAACTCCTTAAGGATCAAAAGTTATGGGCACCGGAGCGACGGAGACCTGGTTACAAGCCTTACGCCCTCGGTTTGCTGGCCGAGCCTCCACTAGAAGCGATGTTGTCTTGCCCAAGGTGCCGTAGGATTCGATAATAGAAATGTGGTGGATAAAGTATCTTGGCAACCCTAACCGGAGCAAAAAATATTAAAAAGGGGGGTGCAACACGAGGACTTCGCAGGGGGTCACCCATCCTAGTACTACTCTCACCCAAGCACGCTTAACTTCGGAGTTCTGATTGGATCCGGTGCATTAGTGCTAGTATGATTGCACCCGTCATGTTGAGGGCACAATTCATTTATGTGTTAACAATACACAGTCGCAGCTTAAAGAGATGGCCAATTCGAAAGGCCCAATGCGCTTAACGATAACCCATCTGCTTCAACAACGCAGCACCCAAGCAGGACGTGATATCGACGCATTGTAGGGCCCCCTAATGCCCCGCGAGTAAGGTTTCCGTCCTTTTAACAGCTCTTGACATACGATCTGGGATGAAAAAACATAGCAAAAGAATAAAAGTGGCCTGAAAATGATGAAAACGTTCGATTTTGGGCTCCAAAAAGGGTACAGCGAGCAAGCTGGCTGGCCCCGTCGTAAAGCTCTCAGAGAGCTTTGCAACGGTATACTTTGCATCGCATAACTCCTTAAAGATCAAAAGTTATGGGCACCGGAGCGACGGAGACCTGGTCACAAGCCCTACGCCCTCGGTTTGCTGGCCCAGCCTCCACGTGAAGCGAAGTAGTCTTGCCCAAGGTGCCGTGGGATTCAATAATAGAAATGTGGTTGATAAAGTATCTGGGCAACCCTAACGGGAGGAAAAAAATTGAAAAAGGGGGTGCAACATGAGGACTTCCAAGGGGGTCACCCATCCTAGTACTACTCTCGCCCAAGCACGCTTAACTTCGGAGTTCTGATAGGATCCGGTGCATTAGTGCTGGTATGATTGCACCCGTCATATTGAGGGCACAATTCCTTTATGTGTTAACGGTTCACAGTCCCAACATAGAGCAATGGCCCATTCAAAAGGTCCAATGGGCTTAACGACAACCCATCCGCTTCAACAACGCAGCATCCTTGCAAGACGTGATATCGATACGTTATAGGGCCCTCTAATGTCCCGCGAGTAAGGTTGTCGTCCTTTTAGTAGCTCACGATGTACGATTCGGGACGAAAAAACAGAGCATAAGCAAAAAAGTGGCCTGAAACTGATGAAAACGTTCAATTTTGGGCTCCAAAAAGGGCACATCAGGCAAGATAGCTACCCCCGTCGTAGATCTCTCGGAGTGCTTTGCAACGGTATGCTGTGCGCCGCGTAACTCCTTACGGATCAAACGTTATGGGCACCGGAGCGACGGAGACCTGGTCACAAGCCCTACGCCCTCGGTCTTCTGGCCCAACTTCCACGTGAAGCGAAGTAGTCTTGGGCAAGGTCCCGTGGGATTCGATAATAGAAATGTGGTGGATAAAGTATCTTGGCAACCCTAACCGGAGCAAAATAAATTGAAATAAGGGGGTGCAACATTAGGACTTCCCTGGGATCCGGTGCATTAGTGCTGGTATGATCGCACCCGTCATGTTGAGGGCACAATTCCTTTATGTGTTAACAGTACACAATCCCAGCTTTGAGAGATGGCCCATTCAAAAGGCCCAATGGGCTGAACGACAACCAATCTGCTTCAACAACACGGCATCCTCGCAAGACGTGATATCGACGCATTGTAGGGCCCCCTAATGTCCCGCGAGTAAGGTTGTCGTCCTTTTAAGAGCTCACGACTTACGATCCGGGAAGAAAAAATAGAGCAAAAGAAGAAAAGTGGCCCGAAACTGATGAAAACGTCGATTTTGAGCAACAAAAAGGGCAGAGCGAGCAAGCTAGCTGCCCCCGTCGTAGAACTCTCGAAAAGATTTGCAACGGTATGCTGTGCGCCGCGTAACTCCTTACGGATCAAAAGTTATTATCACCGGAGCGACGGAGACCTGGTCACACGCCTTATGCCCTCGGTTTGCGGGCCCAGCCTCTACTAGAAGCAAAGTTGTCTTGCCCAAGGTGGCGTGGGATTTGATAAGAGAAATGTGGTGGATAAAGTATCTTGGCAACCCTAACCGGAGCAAAAAAAAATTGAAAAAGAGGGTGCAACACGAGGACTTCCCAAGGGGTCACCCATCCTAGTACTACTCTCGCCCAAGCACGCTTAACTTTAGAGTTCTGATGGGATCGGGTGAATTAGTTCTGGTATGATCGCACACGTCATGTTGAGGGCACAATTCCATTATGTGTAAACGGTTCACAGTCCCAGCCTAGAGAGATGGCCCATTCACAAGGCCCATTGGGCTTAATGACAACCCATCCGCTTCAACAACGCCGTATTCTCGCAAGACGTGATATCGTCGCATTGTAGGGCCCTCTAATGTCCCACGAGTAAGGTTATCATCCTTTTAGCAGCTCACGACGTACGATCTGGGAAGGAAAAATAGAGCAAAAGAAGAAAAGTGGCCCGAAATTGATGAAAACGTTCAATTTTGGGCTCCAAAAACTAGCAAAGTGAGGAAGCTGGCTGCCCCTGTCGTAGTGCTCTCGGAGAGCTTTGGAACGGTATGTTGTGTGCCGCGTAACTCCTTACGGATCAAAAGTTATGGGCACCGGAGCGACGGAAACCTGGTTACAAGGCCTACGCCCTCGGGTTGCTGGCCCAACCTCCACTAGAAGCGAAGTTGTCTTGCCCAAGGTGCCGTGGGATTCGGTAATAGAAATGTGGTGGATAAAGTATCTTTGGCAACCCTAACCGGAGCAAAAAAAATTGAAAAGGGGTGTGCAACACGAGGACTTCCCAGGGGGTCACCCATCCTAGTACTACTCTCGCCCAAGCACGTTTAACTTCGGAGTTCTGATGGGATCCGGTACATTAGTGCTGTTATGATCGCACCTGTAATGTTGGGGGCACAATTCCTTTATATGTTAACAGTTCACAGTCCCAGCCAAGAGAGATGGCCCATTCAGAAGGCCCAATGGGCTTAACGACAACCCATCCGCTTCAACATCGCAGCATCCTCGCAAGACGTGATATCGACGCATTGTAAGGCCCTCTAATGTCCCGCGAGTAAGATTGTCGTCCTTTTAATTGCTCACGACGTACGATCCAGGACCCAAAAACATAGCAAAAGTAGAAAAGTGGCCCGAAACTCATGAAAATGTTCGATTTTGGGCTCCAAAAAGGGCACAGTAAGCAAGCTAGCTGTCCCCGTCGTAAAGCTCTCGGAGAGCTTTGCAACGGTATGCTGTGCGCCGCGTCACTCCTTACGCATCAAAAATTATGGGCACCGGAGCGATGGAGACCTGGACACAAGCCCTACGCCCTCGGTTTACGGGCCCAGCCTCCACGTGAAGCGAAGTTGTCTTGCCCAAGGTGCTATGGGATTCGATAATAGATATATGGTGGATAAAGTATCTTGGCAACCCTAACTAGAGAAAAAAAAATTGAAAAGGAGGGTGCAACACGAGGACTTCCCAGGGGGTCACCCATCGTAGTACTACTCTCGCCCAAGCTCGCTTAACTTTCGAGTTCTAATGGGATTGGGTGCATTAGTGTTGGTATGATCGCACTCGTCATGTTGAGGGCACAATTCCTTTATGTGTTAATGGTTCACAGTCCCAGCCTACAGAGGTGGCCCATTCAAAAGGCCCATTGGGCTTAACGACAACCCATCCACTTCAACAACGCAGCATCCTCGCAAGACGTGATATCTACGCGTTGTAGGGCCACTAATGCCCCGCGAGTAAGGTTGTCGTCCTTTTAACAGCTCACGTCGTACAATCTGGTACTGAAAAACAGAGCTAAAGAAGAAAAGTTGCCCAAAACTGATGAAAATGTTCGATTTTGGGCTCCAAAAAGGGCACAGCAAGCAAGCTGGCTACCCCTGTCGTAGAGCTCTAGGAGAGCTTTGCAATGGTATGCTGTGCGCCGTGTAACTCCTTACGGATCAAAAGTTATGGGCACCGGAGCGAAGGAGACCTGGTCGCAAGCCCTACGCCCTCAGTTTGCTGGCCCAGCCTCCACGTGAAGCGAAGTTGTCTTGCCCAAGGTGCCGTGGGATTCGATAAGAGAAATGTGGTGGATAAAGTATATTGGCAATCCTAACCGGAGCAAAAAAAAATTGAAAAGGGGGGTGCAACACGAGGACTTCCCAAGGGGTCACCCATCCTAGTACTACTCTCGTCCAAGCACGCTTAACTTCGGAGTTCTGATGGGATCCGGTGCATTAGTGCTGGTATGATCGCACCCGTCATGTTGAGGGCACAATTCCTTTATGTGTTAATGGTTCACAGTCCCAGCGTAGAGAGATGGCCCATTCAGAAGGTCCAATGGGCTTAATGACATCCCATCCGCTTCAACAACGCAGCATCCTTACAAGACGTGATATCGACGCGTTATAGGGCCCTCTAATGTCCCGCGAGTAAGGTTGTCGTCCTTTTAATAGCTCATGACGTACGATCCGAGACAAAAAAACATAACAAAAGAAGAAAAGTGGCCCGAAAGTGATGAAAACGTTCGATTTTGGGCTCCAAAAAGGACACATCGAGCAAGATAGCTGCCCACGTCGTAGAGCTCTTGGAGAGCTTTGCAACGGTATGCTGTGCGCCGCGTAACTCCTGACGGATCAAAAGTTATGGGCACTGGAGGGACGGAGACCTGGTCATAAGCTGTACGCCCTCGGTTTACGGGCCCGGCCTCCACGTGAAGCGAAGTTGTCTTTCCTAAGGTGTCTTTGGATTCGATAATAGAAATGTGGTGGATAAAGTATCTTGGCAACCCTAACTGGAGCAAAACAAATTGAAAAGGAGGGTACAACACGGGGACTTCCCACGGGGTCACCTATCCTAGTACTACTCTCGCCCAAGCACCCTTAAATTCCGAGTTCTGATGGGATCTTGTGCATTAGTGCTGGTATGATTGCACCCATCATGTTGAGGGCACAATTCCTTTGTTTGTTAACAGTTCACAGTCCCAGCCTAGAGAGATGGCCCATTCAAATGGCCCAATGGGCCTAACGACAACCCATCCGCTTCAACAACGCAGCATCCTCGCAAGACGTGATATCGACGTGTTGTAGGGCCCTCTAATGTCCCCTGAGTAAGGTTGACGTCCTTTTAACATCTCATGACGTACGATCCGGGACGAAAAAACATAGCAAAAGTATAAAAGTGGCCCGAAACTGATGAAAATGTTCAATTTTGGGCTCCAAAAAAGGAACAGCAAACAAGCTAGCAGCCCCCGGTGTAGAGCTCTCGGAGAGCTTTGCAACGGTATGATGTGCGATGCTTAACTCCTTACTGATCAAAAGTTATGGGCACTAGAGCGACGGAGACCTGGTCACAAGCCCTACGCCTTCGGTTTGCGATCCCAGCCTCTACGTGAAGCGAAGTTGTCTTGCCCAAGGTGCCGTGGGATTCGATAATAGAAATTTGGTGGATAAAGTATCTGGGCAACCCTAACCAGAGCAAAAAAAATTGAAAATGAGGGTGCAACACGAGGACTTCCCAAGGGTCACCCATCCTAGTACTACTCTCGCCCAAGCACGCTTAACTTTAGAGTTCTGATGGGATCCGGTGCATTAGTGTAGGTATGATCGCACCCGTCATGTTGAAGGCACAATTCCTTTATGTGTTAACAGTTCATAGTCCCAGCATAGATTGGTGGCCCATTCAAAAGGCCCAATGGGCTTACCGACAACCCATCCATTTTAACACCGCAGCATCCTCGCAAGACGTGATATCGACTCATTGTAGGGGCCTCTAATGTCCCTCAAGTTAGGTTGTCGTCCTTTTAACAGCTCACGACGTACGATCCGGGGCAAAAAAATAGAGCTAAAGAAGAAAAGTGGCCCGAAACTGATGAAAATGTTCGATTTTGGGCTCCAAAAATAGGCACAGCGAGCAAGCTTGCTGCCCCCGTCATAGAGCTCTCGAAGAGCTTTGCAACGGTGTCACGCCCCAGCCTGGCCTATAAAGGTTAGACTAGGGTGTGATCTAAACATTCAAGTCACGTCTCGTTCTCAATCGTTCATGAAAATTTAACACTTAATGTTTTGACTAAACTCCAAAATTTTCCGGGAAACCGGCAGCATAACGGCTGTAATTGGGCTTTTGGTTTGACCTAATTCTCTGAACGGCTCAGGTTTTCCAATCTCAATTTCATTTTCAACTATGATTACTATTTACCCTCATTTGAAATACCTACTGATTATCTCAATGTCTCATTTGATTAATAACCTAGCATGATACTATGTCTCGTTTCTTTGTTTATCCTCGTTACAAAAGTACTTGTTGATCTTAGCTTAATAGCGAGTACCTACTTAAGATTTGATTGGTTCATTTTACTTAGCCTTTACCTAATACCTCATAATCCTATTATAGATACTAGCAGTAATAATAGCAAAATGACCATAGTAGTGTCTAGTATCTGTCTAGCTAATATTAGTACAAACCAAAATTAGACCCCAAATTACAACAGGGGTCTTTTACATCACAACATTAAACAACATGAAAGAAACAGTCTTCAAGTAGCATAGTTTTCACAAATGGCCATAAATCAAGCAGAACACATAGGAACAGGCAATCACTCCAAAGAATCATCGTTAAGCACATCGTCCTCAGGTACCTGTTCTTGATCTTCGTCACCTGAGATGATAAAAGAGGGTGAGTCCTTATGAACTCACGAGGGGGGAACGAGAAATAGGTTTTGAAACTCATTTTCTGGTTCAACTTATGAAAACCCTTTTGCAAGCATGAATATAACACAATTAAGTACATAACAATAACATAAAGTAAAGGAACAAAAACACCAGTCTTTCCTCCCCGAGGTTCTCTAGGAACCAAGCAAGAGTACTTATGCATATAGAAAAGGATACGGTGAGCTTTTGCTCTCAGTTGTTGCGGCCGACTTCAATTCATCCCCTTAACACACCAAGTGGGTGTACTCCAGATGTACCCCGAAATCCTACGACCCAACTCTTCGAGGGAGTCTAGCCCCCAAGCAAGAGAGAGAATGGGACCATGGTAGTCACGGGTGCACCGGCAAGCCCGATGCCGCCCGGTGTGCGCGATCGCTACCATGCCCGAATGAAAGGTTACAACCTTGTATGCAATGCACATTTATGACATTTAATATATCACATTAGGAGGACAACAAAGTCGGTTGCCTCCGAACAGTCATAAGATTGCACATTGACAAGTAAACAAGCAAGGCACAATAAGACGAGTAATTTCACTTGAAAGTCATATAGAGTTATATGAACATTAAACGGGCAGCCATGTAACACATGTAAATCAAGCCATATAACTCATTTCGAAGTCCACGTAATCAAGTGATAAGATTATTCAACATGCAACAACATCTACGTGGGTTCGGATGCAAGAAAAGCCTATTTGTCAACATGCAATGATCAAAATCACATTTAGGGTTATAAGGGCAACTACGGGCAGCCTACAAAGCGTATAATTCCACACAATATCCAAATTATCAATACTTAGCAAGCCCACCTAGTCATTAGGGTTTCCATTTCGTGCTTACCTGTGCGATTAAACCCTAAGTCAACTCAAATCAATCTCAAGCCATGCATCAAATAATTCGAACATCCCCAAGTACTCAAAAAAGTCCACACAACATCTCAACGCCACAATCCCAAGCATTTAATACCACAAGAGAAGTTACAACAAATTTTCTAAGCATATAACCGAGTGAAACACTCACTGCAATAAGCTGTTTTCTCACAATCATTAAGATAAGCATAAAATATCCAATTCCAGTGAATAAGATTTCAAATTAAATCTTAATATGTGAACTAAAATCAGAAGCAAACCTTGCATCATTTGGAGTTCGGGATCAATAGTTATAGCCGAAACAGTGGGATAGCACAAAACTGTCCAGATTTGCACACATTTCAATTATTGACATTTTGGAGGTCCTTAGGGTCAGATTTAGCCTTAGTCCATTTCTGACAAAAATGTCCAGAACTGAAAAATATAGCAACACACCAAATTTCATGCATTTTGGACATTATTTACTAAGTCAAAACTGGTTTGTTCTACAAGGTCAGTGCATCTGCCAAAACCTGCTTCATTTTTCCAGATTTCCAGATTTCCAGATTTGGACACATTTTAATGATTTGCCATTTTGAGGACCTTAGAGTCGAAATTAGCTTTGGCCTATTTCTGCGAAAAATGTTCAAAACTGGAAAACATAGTCATCTACAAATTTTCATGCATTTTAAACATGATTTTCCTAGCAAAACTCACCTCGAAACAACAGGTCAGAGAGCTGTCACATAATCCGATTTCACCTATCATCACTTTCAAGCCAAAATCTTGCCATGCATGGTTGAAGAAGCTTATGAACACACATATAACTCAAGTACAGAAGCAAAGACATACATTTAAGAGCATGCAGTTGGATTTTTGAAGGATTTTCAAAAGGTTTTAGCCCTCACCTTAGCAAATCAACCAAGAAGATGCACAAAACTTGTTGAAGCACAAATTTCTACTTCTTCTTTGCCTAGCCGAGATTCCAACTTGGTTTTCTCTATTTTTCCTAGCTTAGTGACCAAGCTCTTAGTACATGCATGTGGTTAGAACAAGAAGAAAAGAAATGGAATCTAAGAAACTTACCTAGGGCCGAAATGAAGAGTCAAAAGCTTGCATGTGAGTTTTCTTGCATCCTAGCTAGCTTGATCGAATTTCTAGCTTGTTGCTTGTCTTGATTAACTATGGTGTGAAGAAGATGAGCTATGAAGCCAACAATTTTCAGCTAGGGCCGAAAGAGAGAGAAGAATGAGAGGGAAAGAGAGAAGTTGAGGAAGAAAGAAGGAAAATGACAAAAATGATGGATTTACAAATCTTGAAGCAAGTGGTCGGCCTAGGGCTTGATAATTCAGCCTTTTTTGTGTCTTCAAGAGGATATTTGAAATTCCTAGTATGGGCAAAGAGCGCTTGGTCGAGCAAGGTGGAGTTTTGAGGAGGGTTGGGCAATTTTTTTATGCAATGGTGTCATAGGATTGTCATAAGTTGTCTAGAATCAATTTGAATTGAGCAAACATGCACAAATACCACCTAGTGGTCGGCCAAGGCTATAGAAAATCTGATTTTTTGTCATCTATTGGAGTATTATTTAATTGGGTGTTGGAAGTGCAAAAAGAATAAGGAATAAAGAATGAAGAATGCTTAGTGTTTAGAAAAATTTTGTCTTATACTGAGTTGAATTAGTAATTTAATAATAGTTAGTGGGATTTGTAGGATTAATTAATGATCTAGTGCTTCGTGTAAGATGCTTTCTTGATTAGCGTGAGGGCACGCTTTCCTAGGTCTAGGACACGCACTACGAGGTAGGGCACGAACTTCGAGATGAACGCACGTTTTCCAAGTAAATGCATGCAACCGTAAATGAATGCACGTAATTCAATGCATGGCACACAAAACAAACACAATTCTTAAACCTAGGTCAAGGCACGCAAATCTAGGTTAGGGCACACAAAACGAGGTATCGCACGTAAATCGAGGTCGGGTCTCACATCCTCCCCTCCTTAAAAGAATTTCGTCCCGAAATTCAATATTACCTTTGCAATAAAGCTGGATATTGCTGCTCCATCTGGTCTCGCCTTTCCCACGTTGTTTCTTCAACTCCATGATGATCCCACAACACTTTCACCATTGGTATAGTTTTGTTGCGCAACTCCCGATTTTGTTGGTCTAGGATCCGAATGGGCTTCTCCTCGTAAGACAAGTTCTCCCGAAGCTGCAACGGCTCTGGCTCCAAGATATGCGACGGATCAGGATGATACTTCCGCAGCATTGAAACATGAAAGACGTCGTGAATATTAGAGAGGTTCTGGGGTAATACTAGGCGATACGCCAATTTGCCAACCTTCTCAATTATCTCAAATGGTCCTACAAACCTCGGGCTCAACTTTTCACCCTTGCCATGTTTAATCAGTCCCCTCCGGGGTGATATCTTCAAGAACACCTTGTCGCCGACCTCAAACTCTAGGCTACGTCTCCATCGGTCTGCATAACATTTTTGCCTGCTCTGGGCGGTAAGCCTCCGTTTCCGGATGAGGTGGATATTATCAACAGTCTTCATAAGATCAGGTAAAAGGGTCGGGTTAAAAGTTTTCGTCTCACCTACTTCATCCCAGTAAATTGGGGATCGACACTTACGTCCATACAATGCCTCAAATGGGGCCATCCCGATAGTGGCCTGATAACTATTATTATAAGCGAACTCCGCTAGAGACAGATATTTCTCCCAACCTTTCCCGAAGTCTAAAACACACGCCCTCAGCATATCCTGCAGAATCTGAATAGTTCTCTCCGATTGTCCATTAGTTTGAGGGTGATAAGCCGTGCTAAAACTCAACTTCATTCCCAAAGCTTCTTGCAATCTCTTCCAAAATCGGGAAGTAAAACGAGGATCCCTATCTGATACAATACTCACAGGCATCCCGTGCAATTTTACAATCTCCGCCACATACATATCTCCCAATTTCTCTGGACTATCCTCCTTGTTCATCGGTAAAAAGTGTGCCGACTTAGTCAATCTATCCACTATGACCCAAACGGCGTCATGACCCTTTTGTGATCTGGGCAGGTCCATAACAAAGTCCATAGTTATACATTCCCATTTCCATTGAGGAATCTCCAACGACTGAAGTAAACCTGCGAGTCGTTGATGTTCCGCTTTGACTCTCTGGCAAGTCAAGCACTGTGCCACAAACTCCGCAATTTCTCTTTTCATGTTATTCCATCAATAGTGTTACTTCAAATCCCGATACATCTTTGTTCCACTGGGGTGAATAGTATATCTAGAATTATGGGCTTCTTCAAGAATCCTCTTTTTTCAGCTCTGGCTCATTGGGAACACAAATCCAGTTCCTAAACCTCCAAACACCATCATCATGAAACTTGAAATCCGTGTTTCTTTCTTTAATCTTCTGAAACAGTTGGTCCTTCTGTTGAGCCTCTCGTAATTCAGACAACAAGGCCGATTGAACTTGCGTAGTGATAAAAAGTAACCCTTTCCGAGTCAATTGTGGTTTCCACAAAAATGCTTCCTCCAACAACTCCTGTACCTTGACTTCCAGTTTAGCCATGCTTGTTTTCCTACTTAAGGCGTCTGCAACTACATTTGCTTTACCAGGCACATAATTGATTGTGCAGTTATAATCATCTAAAAGCTCCATCCATCATCTTTGCCTCATATTCAACTCTTTTTGAAAGAACAAGTATTTCAAGCTCTTTTGATCAGTAAATACCTCAAACTTGTTACCCCACAAATAATGCCTCCATTTCTTGAGTGCAAACACAATAGCCGCTAACTCCAAATCATGCGTCGGGTATTTCAATTCATACGGCTTTGGTTTCCTAGAAGCATATGCAATCACCCTTCCATTTTGCATCAACACACAACCCAGTCCTTCCTTTGAAGTATCGTTATAGATTACAAAACGTTGACTTCCTTCAGGCAATGCAAGAACAGGTGCGGTAGTCAATCTTTTCTTCAACTCTTGAAAGCTGTTCTCACACTTATCATCCCACACGAACTTTGTTTTCTTTTGAATGAGCTTTGTAAGCGGTCCTGCAATCTTAGAGAAATCTTTCACGAATCTCCGATAATAGCCGGCTAGACCAAGGAAACTCCGAACCTCTGTAACATTCTCCGGCTTCTTCCAAGACATCACAGCATCTATCTTCGCTGGATCCGCCGCTATTCCCTCTTGGGTTATGATATGCCCAAAAAATACAATCTGCTGCAACCAAAATTCGCACTTGCTAAACTTTGCATACAATTGATGCTCTCGAAGTTTCTGCAGTACCAACCGCATATGTTGCTCATGCTCCGTCTCAGATTTCGAGTATACCAAAATATCATCAATGAAGATCACCACAAATTGGTCCAAGTAGGGTTTAAACACCTTACGCATCAAATCCATAAAAGCTGCAGGGGCATTGGTTAGTCCAAAAGGCATCACCACATATTCATAATGCCCATATCTCGTCCTGAAAGTCGTTTTAGGCACATCTTCATTTTTGATCCGGATGATACTTCTGCAGCATTGAAACATGAAAGTCGTCGTGAATATTGGAAAGGTTCTGGGGTAATACTAGGCAATACGCCAATTTGCCAACCTTCTCAATTATCTCAAATGGTCCTACAAACCTCGGGCTCAACTTTCCACCCTTGTCATGTTTAATCAGTCCCCTCCGGGGTGATATCTTCAAGAACACCTTGTCGCCGACCTCGAACTCTAGGCTCCGTCTCCGTTGGTCTGTGAAGCGAAGTTGTCTTGCCTAAGGTACCGTGGGATTCGATAATAGAAATATGACGGATAAAGTATCTTGGCAATCCTAACCGGAGCAAAAAAAATTGAAAAGGGGGATGCAACACGAGGACTTCCCAAGGGGTCACCCATCCTATTACTACTCTCGCCCAAGCACGCTTAACTTCGGAGTTCTGATGGGATCCGGTGCATTAGTGCAGGTATGATTGCACACGTCATGTTGAGGGCACAATTCCTTTATATGTTAACGGTTCACAGTCCCAGCCTAGAGAGTTGGCCCTTTCAAAAGGCCCAATGGGCTTAACGACAACCCATTTGCTTCAACAACGCAGCATCCTCGCAAGACGTGATATCGACGCGTTGTAGGGCCCTCTAATGTCTCGTGAGTAAGGTTGTTGTCCTTTTAATAGCTCACGACGTACGATCCGGGACCGAAAAACCAAGCAAAAAATGAAAATTGACCCGAAACTGATGAAAAAGTTTGATTTTGGGCTCCAAAAATGGCCACAGCGATCAAGCTGGCTGCCCATGTCGTAGAGCTCTCGGAGAGTTTTCCAATGGTGTGCTGTGCGCCGCGTAACTCCTTACGGATCAAAAGTTATGGGCACCGGAATGATGGAGACCTGGTCACAAGCCCTACCCCCTCGATTTGCGAGCCCAGCCTCCATGTGAAGCAAAGTTGTCTTGCCCACGGTGCCGTGAGATTCGATAATAGAAATGTGGTGGATAAAGAATCTTGGCAACCCTAACTGGAGCAAAAAAATTTGAAAATGGGGGTGCAACACGAGGACTTCCCAAGGGGTTACCCATCCTAGTACTACTCTCTCCCAAGCACGCTTAACTTCAGAGTTCTGATGGGATTCGGTGCATTAGTGCTGGTATGATCGCACCCATCATGTTGAGGGCACAAATCCTTTATCTGTTAACGGTTTACAGTCCCAAGCAAGAGAGATGGCCCATTCAAAAGGCCCAATGGGTTTAACGACAACCCATCCACTTCAACAACGTAGCATCCTCACAAGACGTGATATCGACGCATTTTAGGGCCCTCTAATGCCCCGCGAAGAAGGTTGTCATCCTTTTAATAGCTCACGACGTACGAACCGGGATGAAAAAATATAGTAAAAAAAGAAAAGTGGCCCGAAACTGATGAAACTGTTCAATTTTGGGCTCCAAAAATGGGCAAAGCAAGCAAGTTTACTGCCCCCGTTGTAGAGCTCTCAAAGAGCTTTACAATGGTATGCTGTGCGCCGCGTAACTCCTTTCGGATCAAAAGTTATAGGCACCGGAGCGACGGAGACCTGGTGGTAAGCCCTATGCCCTCGGTTTGCGGGCCCAGCCTCCACGTGAAGCGAACTTGTCTTGACCATGTTGCCGTGGGATTCGATAATAGAAATGTGGTGGATAAAAAATCTTGACAACCCTAACCGGAGCAAAAAAAATTGAAAAGGGTGGTGCAAAACGAGGGCATCCCCGGGGGTCACCCATCCTAGTACTTCTCTCGCCCAAGCACTCTAAACTTCGGAGTTCTGATGGGATTCGGTGCATTAGTGTTTGTATGATTATACCCGTCATGTTGAGGGCACAAATCGCTTATGTGTTGACGGTTCACAGTCCCAGCCCAGAGAGATGGCCCATTCAAAAGGCCCTATGGGCTTAATGACAACCCGTCTGCTTCGACAACTCAGCACCCTCGCAATTCGTGATATCGAGCAATTGTAGGGCCCTCTAATGTCCCGCGAGTTAGGTTGTCTTCTTTTTAACAGCTCACGACGTATGATCCAGGACGAAAAAGGCCAGCAAAAGAAGAAAAGTGGCCCGAAACTGATGAAAATGTTCGATTTTGGGCTCCAAAAATGGGCACAGCGAGCAATCTAACAGCCCCCGTCGTACAGCTCTTAGAGAGCTTTGGAACGGTATGTTGTGCGCCGCGTAACTCCTTACGAATCAATAGTTATGGTCACCGGAGCGACGGAGACCTGGTCACAATCCCTACGCCCTCGGTTTATGGGCCCGGCCTCCACGTGAAGCGAACTTGTCTTGCCCAAGGTGCCATGGAATTCGATAATAGAAATGTGGTCGATAAAGTATCTTGGCAACCCTAACCGGAGCAAAAAAAATTTAAAAGTGGGGTGCAATACGAGGACTTCCCAAGGAGTCACCCATCCTTGTACTACACTCGCCCAAGCATGCTTAATTTCAGAGTTCTGATGGGATCCAGTGCATTAGTGCTGGTATGATCGCACCCGTCTTGTTGAGCGCACAATTCCTTTATGTGTTAACGGTTCACAGTCCCAGCCTTGAGAGACAGCCCATTCAAAAGGCCCAATGGGCTTAACGACAATCCATCCGCTTCAACAACGCAGCATCCTCGCAAGACGTGATATCGACACGTTTTAGGGCCCTCTAACTATTATTATAATCCTAATTCAAATCTCTACAAAATCCACTAACACCTAAATATTATATTTTAAACTCACTACAAGACAAAATCTCACAAACCTCTAAACATATCCTATATTCTATTCTACCTAAAATCCCTAAATACCCAACATTCTCTTACACACATGCTAAAACAATTCAAAAGATGCTCAAAAGATGACACAAAATCTGATTTTTGCATGCCCAAGGCCAACATTTGCATCAACAATTGCAAAAGCTTCTATTTTCTCTCATTTATCTCACTCTCCTCACATTTCTCTCTCTCCCTCTCAATCTCGGTTTTGGCTGAGTTCATACACCTCTTAGCTCATCTTCATCATCATATGGTTAATCAAGACAAGCCACAAGCAAAGGAACTCAACCAAGCTAGCTAGGTTGCAAGAAAACTCACATGCAAGCTCTTGAGTCTTCATTTTGGCCCTAGGTGAGTTACTAAGCTTCCATTTCTTTTCTTCTTGTTCTAACCACATGCATGTAGCTAAGCTAGGAAAAATAGAGAAAACCAAGTTGGAATCTCGGCTAGGCAAAGAAGAAGAAGAAAATTGTGCTTCAACAAGTTTTTGTGCATCTTCTTGTTGATTTGCTAAGGTGAGGGCTAAAACCTTTTGAAAATCCTTCAAAAATCCACATGCATGCTCATAAATGTATGTCTTTGCTTCTGTACTTGAGTTATATGTTCGTTCATAAGCTTTTACAACCATGCATGGCAAGATCTTGGCTTGAAAGTGATGATAGGTGAAGTCGGATTATGTGACAGCTCTCTGACCAGTTGTTTCGAGGTAAGTTTGGCTAGGCAAATGATGTTTAAAATGCATGAAAATTGGTAGGTGACTATTTTTTCCCGTGTTGAACATTTTTCATAGAAATAGGCCAAAGCTAATTTCGACTCTAAGGTCCTAAAAATGGCATATCATTAAAATGTGTCCAAATCTGGAAATCTGGAAAAATGAAGCAGGTTTTGGCAGATGCACTAACCTTGTAGAACGAACCAGACTTGACTTAGTAAATGATGTCCAAAATGCATAAAATTTAGTGTACTGCTATATTTTTCTGTTCTGGACATTTTTGTCAGAAATGGGCTAAGGCTGAATCTGACTCTAAAGACCTCAAAAACGTCAATTATCGAAATGTGTGCAAATCTGGACAGTTTTGTGCTATCCCACTGTTTCGGCTATAACTAATGATCCCGAACTCCACATGATGCAAGGTTTGTTTCTGATTTTAGTTCACTTCTTAAGCTTTAATTTGACATCTTATTCACTGGAATTGGATATTGTTTGATTATCTTAATGATTGTGATAAAACAGCCTATTGCAGTAAGGGTTTCACTTAGTGTTATGCTTAGAAAAATTGTTGTAACTTCTCTTGTTGAAATAAATGCTTGGGATTGTAGCTTTGGGATGTTGTGTGGGCTGTTTTGAATGTTTGAAGATGTTGAATTAAATGATGCATGGCTTGAGATTGATTTTGAATTGGTTTGGGGCTTAAATTGCACGGATATGTACGAAATGGAAACCCTAATGACTAGGTAGGCTTGTTAAGTGTTGATCATTTAGATATTGTGTGGAATTATATGCTTAGTAGGCTGCCCGTAGTTGCCCTTATAGTCCTAAATGTGATTTTGATCATTGCATGTTGACAAATAGGCTTTTCTTGCATCCGAGCCCACGTAGATGGTGCTGCATGCTATATAATCTTGACATTTGATTACGTGGACTTTGAATTGAGTAATATGGCTTAATTTATGTGCGTTACATGGCTGTCCGTTTAATGTTCATATAACTCCAAATGTTTTTCAAGTGAAATTACCTGTCTATTCGTGCCTCGCTTGTTTACTTGTCAATGTGCAATCTTATGACTGTCCGGAGGCAACCTACTTTGTTGTCCTCCTAATGTGATATATTAAATGTCATAAATGTGCATTGCATTCAAGGTTGCAACCTTTCAGTTCGGCATGGTAGCGATCACGCACACCGGGCGGCATCGGGCTTGCCGGTGTACCTGTGACTACCATGGTCCCATTCCCTCTCTCGCTTGGGGGCTAGACTTCCTCGGAGAGTTGGGTCGTAGGATTTTGGGGTACATTCGGAGCACACCCCCTTGGCATGATATGGGGATGAATTGAGGTCGGCCGCAACAACTGATACTGGAATTGATCTGAGAGCAAAAGCTCACCGTATCCTTTTACTATGTGTATAAGTACTCTCGCTTGGTCCCTAGAGGACCTTGGGGAGGAAAGTCTGGTAATTGTGTTCTTTACTAATATATTACGTTATGTACTTGCTTGTGATACATATCATGCTTGCAAAAAGGGTTTTCATAAGATTAAACCGGAAAATGAGTTTCAAAACCTATTTCTCGTTCCCCCCTCGCTGGGTTCGTAAGGACTCACCCTCTTTTATCATCTCAGGTGAAGAAGATCAAGAACAGGTACCCGAGGTCGATGTGCATAACGACGATTCCTTCGAGTGATTGCATGTCCTGTGTGTTTTGCTTGATTTATGGCCAATTGTGAAAACTATGCTACTTGAAGATTGTTTCTTTCATGTTGCTAATGTTGTAATGTAAAAGACCCCCGTTGTAATTTGGGGTCTAATTTTGGTTTGTACTGATATTTCTAGACAGACACTAGATACTGCTATGGTCATTTTGCTTTTATTATCGCTAGTAGCTATAATAGGATTATGAAGTATTAGGTAAGGGCGAAGTAAGATGAACCATCCAAACCTTAAACAGGTACTCGCTATTAAGCTAAGATCAACGGTACTTTGGTAACGAGGATAAACAAACAAACGAGACATAGCATCATGCTAGGGCATAAATCAAACGAGACGTCGAAATAACCAATAGGCAATTCAATTGATGCTAAATGGTAATCCTAGTTGGAAACGAAATTGAGATTGGAAAAAAAAAATTGAGGCATTTAGAGAATTAGGCCAAACCAATGAGCTCAATTACAGCCAATATGCTACCGGTTTTCCAGAAATTTTGGAGTTTAGGCCAAAACATTAAGTGTTAAATCTTCATAAACGGTTAAGTACGCGAAATGACTTGAAAGTTTAGCTCACACCTAAGTCTAGCCTCTATAGGTCGGGATGGGGCGTGACACACTGCGAGCATGCTCGCTGTCCCCGTCGTAGAGCTCTCAGAGAGCTTTGCAATGGTATGTTGTGCGCTATGTAACTCCTTACGGATCAAAAGTTATGGGCACTGGAGCGACGGAGACCTGGTCACAAGCCCTACGCCCTCGGTTTGCGGGCCCAGCCTCCACGTGAAACGAAGTTGTCTTGCCCAAGGTGCTGTGGGATTCGTTAATAGAAATGTGGTGGATAAAGTATCTTGGCAACCCTAACCGGAGCAAAAAAAATTGAAAAGGGGGGTACAACATGAGGACTTCACAAGGGGTCACCCATCCTAGTACTACTATCGCCCAAGCACGCTTAACTTCAGAGTTCTGATGGGATTCGGTGCATTAGTGCTGGTATGATCGCACCCGTCATGTTGAGGGCACAATTCCTTTATGTATTAATGGTTCACAGTCCCAGCCTAGAGAGATGGCCCATTCAAAAGGCCCACTAGGCTTAACGACAACCCATCCGCTTCAACAATGCAGCATCGTCACAAGACGTGATATAGACGCATTGTAGGGCCCTCTAATATCCCACGAATAAGGTTGTCATCCTTTTAACAGCTCACGACGTACGATCCGGGATGAAAAAACAGAGCAAAAGAAGAAAAGAGGGTCGAAACTGATTAAAACGTTCAATTTTGGGCTCCAAAAATGGGCAAAGCGAGCAAGCTGGGTACCCTCGTCGTAGAGCTCTCGGTGAGTTTTGCAACGGTATGCTGTACGCTGCATAACGCCTTACGAATCAAAAGTTATGGGCACCGGAGCGACAGAGACCTGGTCACAAGCCCTACGCCCTGGGTTTGCCGGCCCAGCCCCCATGTGAAGCGAAGTTGTCTTGTCCAAGGTGCCGTGGGATTCGATAACAGAAATGTGGTGGATAAAGTATTTTTACAACCCTAACTGGAGCAAAAAAAATTGGAAAGGGGGGTGCAACATGAGGACAGGGGGTCACCCATCCTAGTACTACTCTCGCCCAAGCACGCTTAACTTCGGAGTTCTGATGGGATCCAGTGCATTAGTGCTGGTATGATCGCACCCGTCATGTTGAGGGCACAATTCATTTATTTGTTAACGGTTCACAGTCCCAGCCTAGAGAGATGGCCTATTCAAAAGGCCTAATGGGCTTAATAACAACCCATCTGTTTCAACAACGCAGTGTCCTCGCAAGACGTGATATCGACGCGTTGTAGGGCCCTCTAATGTCCCGCGAGTAAGGTTGTTGTTCTCTTAACAGCTCACGACGTTCGATCCGGGATGGAAAAACAAAGCAAAAGAAGAAAAGTGGCCCGAAATTGATGAAAATGTTCGATTTTGGGCTCCAAAAACAAACACAGCGAGCAAGCTAGCTGCCACCGTCGTATAGCTCTCGAAGAGCTTTACAACGGTATGCTGTGCGCCACGTAACTCCTTACGGATCCAAAGTTATGGGCACCAGAGCAATGGAGACCTGGTCACAAGCCCTACGCCCTCGGTTTGCCAGCCCAACCTCCACGTGAATCGAAGTTGTCTTGCCCAAGGTGCCGTGGGATTCGATAATAGAAATGTGGTGGATAAAGTATCTTGGCAACCCTAACCGAAGCAAAAAAAAATAGAAAAGGGAAGTGCAACACGAGGACTTCATAGGGGGTTACCCATCCTTGTGCTACTGTCGCCCAAGCACGCTTAACTTCAGAGTTCTGATGGGATCCGGTGCATTAGTGCTGGTATGATTGAACCCTCATTGTTGAGGGCACAATTCCTTTTTGTGTTAACGGTTCACAGTCCCAGCCTAGAGAGATGGCCTATTCAAAAGCGCAATGGGCTTAACGACAACCCATCTGCTTCAACAATGCAGCATCCTCGCAAGACGTGATATCGACGCGTTTTAGGGCCCTCTAATATCCTATGAGTAAGGTTGTCGTCCTTTTAGTAGCTCACGTCGTACGATCCGGGACGGAAAAGCAGAGCAAAAGAAGAAAAGTGGCCCGAAATTGATGAAAACGTTCGATTTTGCGCTCCAAAAAGGGAAAAACGAGCAAGCCATCTGCCCTCGTCATAGAGCTCTTGGAGAGCTTTGCAACGGTATGCTGTGCGCCGCGTAACTCCTTATGGATCTAAAGTTATTGGCACCGGAGCGACGTAGACTTGGTACAAGCCCCACGCCCTCGGTTTGCAAGCCCAGCCACCACGTGAAACGAAGTTGTCTTGTCCAAGGAGCCGTGGGATACGATAATATAAATGTGGTGGATAAAGTATCTTGGCAACCCTAACCAGAGCAAAAAAAATTGAAAAGGGGGGTGCAACACGAGGACTTCCTAAGGGGTCACCCATCCTAGTACTACTCTCACCCAACACGCTTAACTTCGGAGTTCTGATGGGATCCGGTGCATTAGTACTGGTATGATCGCACCTGTCATGTTGAGGGCATAATTCCTTTATGTGTTAACGGTTCACAGTCGCAGCCTAGAGAGTTGGCCCATTAAAAAGGCCAATGGGCTTAACGACAACCCATCCGATTCAACAACGTAGCATCCTCGCAAGACGTGATATCGACGCATTTTAGGGCCCTTTAATGCCAGCGAATAAGGTTGTCATCCTTTTAACAACTCACGACGTACGATCCGGGATGGAAAAACAGAGCAAAAGAAGAAAAGTGGTTCGAAACTGATGAAAATGTTCAATTTTGGGTTCCAAAAATGGGCACAGCGAGGAAGATAACTGCCCCCGTCGTAGAGCTCTCAGAGAGCTTTACAACGGTATGCTGTGCATTGCGTAACTCCATACGGATCAAAAGTTATGGGCACCGGAGCGACGAAGACCTGGTCACAAGCCCTACGCCCTCGATTTGCCGGCCCAGCCTCCACGTGAAGCAAAGTTGTCTTGTCCAAGGTGCCGTGGGATTCGATAATAGAAATATGGTGGATAAAGTACCTTGGCAACCCTAACCGGAGCAAAAAAAATTGAAAAGGGGGGTGCAACACGTGGACTTCCTAGGGGGTCACCCATCCTAGTACTACTCTCGCCCAAGCACGGTTAACTTCGGAGTTCTGATGGGATTCGGTGCATTAGTGATGGTATGATCGCACCCGTCATGTTGAGGGCACAATTCCTTTATGTGTTAACGGTTCACCGTCCCAGCCTATAGAGATGGCCCATTCAAAAGGCCCAATGGGCTTAACGACAACCCATCTGCTTCAACAACGCAGCATACTCGCAACACGTGATATCGAGACGTTGTAGGGCCCTCTAATGTCCCGTGAGTAAGGTTGTCGTCCTTTTACCAACTCACGACGTACGATCCGGGACGAAAAAACAGAGCGAAAGAAGAAAAGTGGCCCGAAACTGATGAAAACTTTCGATTTTGGGATCCAAAAAGGGCACCGCGAGCATGCTAACTGCCCCAGTCATAGAGCTCTCGGAGTGCTTTGCAACGGTATACTGTGCGCCGCGTAACTCCTTACGGATCAAAAGTTATGGGCACCGGAGCGACAGAGACCTGGTCACAAGCCCTACGCCCTCGGTTTAAGGGCCCAGCCTCCACGTGAAGCAAAATTGTCTAGCCCAAGGTGCTGTGGGATTCGTTAATAGAAATGAGGTGGATAAAGTATCTTGCAACCCTAACCGGAGCAAAAAAAATTGAAAAAGGGGGTGCAATACGAGGACTTCCCAGGAGGTCACCCGTCCTAGTACTACTTTCGCCCAAGCACGCTTAACTTCGGAGTTCTGATGGGATCCAGTGTATTAGTGCTGGTATGATCTTACCCGCCATGTTGAGGGCACAATTCCTTTGTGTGTTAACGGTTCACAGTCCCAGCCTAGAGAGATGGCCGATTCAAAAGGCCCAAGGGGCTTAACGACAACCCATCAACTTCAACAACGTTGCATCAACGCAAGACGTAATATCGACGCGTTTTAGGGCCCTCTAATGTCCCGCGAGTAAGGTTGTCGTTCTCTTAACAGCTCACGACGTACGATCCAGAACAGAAAAATAGAGCAAAAGAAGAAAAGTGCCCCGAAACTGATGAAAACGTTCGATTTTGGGCTCCAAAAAGGTCACAGCGAGCAAGCTAGCTGCCCTTGTCGTAGAGCTCTCAGAGAGCTTTGAAACGGTATACTGTGCACCGCGTAACTCCTTATGGATCAAAAGTTCTGGGCACCGGAGCGACGGAGACCTGGTCACAAGCCCCACGCCCTCGGTTTGCCGGTCCAGCCTCCACGTGAAGCAAAGTTGTCTTGTCAAAGGTGTCGTGGGATTCGATTATAGAAATGTGGTGGATAAAGTATCTTGGCAACCCTAACCGGAACAAAAAAAATTGAAAAGAGGGTGCAATACGAGGACTTTCCTGGGGTCACCCATCCTAGAACTACTCTCGCCCAAGCACGCTTAACTTCAGAGTTCTGATGGGATTCGGTGCATTAGTGGTGGTATGGTTGCACTCGTCATGTTGAGGGCACAATTCCTTTATGTGTTAACGGTTCACAGTCCCAGCCTAGAGAGATGACCCATTCAAAAGGCCCAATGGGCTTAATAAAAACCCATCTGCTTCAACAACTTAGCATCCTCAGAAGACGTGGTATCGACGCATTGTAGGGCCCTCTAATGTCCCGCGAGTAACGTTGTCGTCCTTTTAACTGCTCACGACGTACGATCCGGGATAGGAAAATAGAGCAAAAGAAGAAAGGTGGCCCAAAATATAAGAAAACGTTCGATTTTGGGCCCCAAAAATGAGCAAAGCGAGCAAGCTAGCAGCGCCCGTCAAAGAGCTCTCGGAGAGATTTGCAACGGTATGCTGTGCACCGCGTAATTCCTTACGGATAAAAAGTTATGGGCACCGGAGCGACGGAGACCTGGTCACAAGCCCTACGCCCTCTGTTTGCCGGCCCAGCCTCCACGTGAAGCAAACTTGTCTTGCCCAAGGTGCTGTGGTATTCGATAATAGAAATGTGGTGCATAAAGTATCTTGGCAACCCTAACCGGAGCAAAAAAAAATTGAAAAGAGGGGTGCAACACGAGGTCTTCCCAGGGGGACACCCATCCTTGTACTACTCTCTCCCAAGCAAGCTTAACTTCGGAGTTCTGATGGGATCCAGTGCACTAGTGCTGGTATGATCGCACCCATCATGTTGAGGGCACAATTCCTTTATGTGTTAACGGTTCACATTATCACCCTAGAGAGATGGCCTATTCAAAAGGCCCAATGGGCTTAACGACAACCCATCTGCTTCAACAACGCAGCATCCACGCAAGAGGTGAGATCGACGCATTGTAGGGCCCTCTAATGTCCTGCGTGTAAGGTTGTCAAACTTTTAACAGCTCACGACATACGATCCGGGATGGAAAAACAGTGTAAAATAAGAAAAGTTGCCCAAAACTAAAAAAAACGTTCGATTTTGGACTCCAAAAATGGGCACAACAAGCAAGGTAGCTGCCCCTATCGTAGAGCTCTCGGAGAGCTTTGCAATGGTATGTTGTACGACGTGTAACCCCTTACGGATCAAAAGTCATGGGCACCGAAGCGATGGAGACCTAGTCACATGCCCTACGCCCTCGGTTTGCGGGCCCAACCTCTACGTGAAGCGAACTTGTCTTGCCCAAGGTGCCGTGGGATTCGATAATAGAAATGTGGTGGATAAAGTATCTTGGCAACCCTAACCGGAGCAAAAAAAATTGAAAAAGGGGGTGCAGCACAAGGACTTCCCAGGGAGTCACCCATCCTAGTACTACTCTCGCCCAAACACGCTTAACTTTAGAGTTCTGATGGGATCTGGTGCATTAGTGCTGGTATGATCGCACCCGCCATGTTCACGGCACAATTCCTTTATGTATTAACGGTTCACAGTCCCAGCCTAGAGAAATGGCCCATTCAAAAGGCCCAATGGGCTTAACGACAACCCATCCGCTTCAACAGCGCAGCATCCTCGCAGGACGTGATATCGACGCATTGTAGGGCCCTCTAATGTCCCTCGAGTAAGGTTATCATCCTTTTAACAGGTCACGAGGTACGATCCGAGATGAAAAAACATAGTAAAAGAAGAAAAGTTGCCCGAAACTGTTGAAAATGTTCGATTTTGGGTTCTGAAAATAGGCGCAGCCAAACAGTCTTGCTGCCCCCATCGTTGAGCTCTCGGACAGCTTTACAACGGTATGCTGTGCACTACATAACTCGTTCCGGATCAAAAGTTATGGCCACCAGAGCGACGGAGACCTGGTCACAAGCCCTACGCCCTCGGTTTGCTGGCCCAGCCTCCACGTGAAGCGAAGTTGTCTTGCCCAAGGTGCCGTGGGATTCGATAATAGAAATGTGGTGGATAAAGTAGCTTGGCAACCCTAACCGGAACAAAAAAAAATTGAAAAGGGTGGTACAACATGAGGACTTCCCAAGGCGTCACCCATCCTAGTACTCCTCTCGCCCAAGCCCGCTTAACTTCAGAGTTCTAATGGGATCCAGTGCATTAGTGCTGGTTTGATCGCACCCGTCATGTTGTGGGCATAATTCCTTTATCGGTTAACGGTTCACAGTCCCAGCTTAGAGAAATGGCCCATTCAGAAGGCCGAATGGGCTTGATAACAACCCATCTGCTTCAACAACGCAGCATCCTCGCAAGACGTGATATCGACGCGTTGTAGGGCCCTCTAATGTCCCGCGAGTAAGGTTGTCGTCCTTTTAACGGCTTACGACGTACGGTCCTCGATGGAAAAATAGAGCGAAAGTAGAAAAGTGGCCCGAAACTGGTGAAAATATTCGATTTTGGGCTCCAAAAATGGGCAAAGCGAGCAAGCTGGCTGCCTCTGTCGTAGAGCTCTCGGAGAGCTTTGCAATGGTATGTTGTACGCCGCGAAACTCTTTACGAATCAAAATTTATGGGCACTGGAGCGACGGAAAGCTGGTCACAAGCCCTACGCCCTCGGTTTGCGGCCCCAAGCCTCCCTGTGAAGCGAAGTTGTCTTGCCCAAGGTGCCATGGGATTCGATAATAGATATGTGGTGGATAATGTATCTTGGCAACCCCAACCGGAGGAAAAAAAATTGAAAAGGGGGGTGCAACACGAGGACTTCCCAGGGAATCTAGCAGCACACCAAATTTCATGCATTTTGGACATCATTTACTAATTCAAATCTGGTTCGTTCTACAAGGTCAGTGCATCTGCCAAAACCTGCTTCGTTTTTCCAGATTTCCAGATTTGGACACATTTTAATGATTTGCCAAATTGAGGACCTTAGATTCGAAATTAGCTTTGGTCTATTTCTACGAAAAATATTCAAAACTGGAAAAAATAGTCACCTACCAATTTTCATGCATTTTCAACATCATTTGCCTAGCCAAACTCACCTTGAAACAACATGTCAGAGAGCTGTCACAAAATCCGATTTCACCTATCATCATTTTCAAGCCAAAACCTTGCCATTCATGGTTGAGGAAGCTTATGAACACACATATATCTCAAATGCAGAAGGAAAGACATACATTTAAGAGCATGCATGTGGATTTTTGAAGGATTTTCAAAAGGTTTTAGCCCTCACCTTAGCAAATCAACAAGAAGATGCACAAAACTTTGATGAAGCTGAAATTTTTCTTCTTCCTTGCTTAGCCTAGATTCCAACTCAAATTTCTCTATTTTTCCTAGCTTAGTGGCCAAGCTCTTAGTACATGCATGTGGTTAGAACAAGAAGAAAATAAATGGAAGCTAGTGAACTCACCTAGGCCGAAATGGTGACTCAAAGGACATGCATGTGTGATTCTTGCATCCTAGCTAGCTTGCTTGAGTTTCTTTGATTGTTGCTTGTCTTGATGCACCATGAATTGATGAAGATGAGCAAAGGCAAGAGTAAACTCAGCCAAGGTCGAGAGAGAAAGAAGAATGAGAGGGAGAGAGAGAAGATTGAGAGGAAAGTGAGAAAAATGAAAAAAAAAAGCACAAGCCTTTCTATTGATGAAGCATGTTCGGCCTTGGGCAGAAAAATTTCAGCATTTTGTGTCTTCAAGATGTAATTTGAAATTCCTAGTATGGGCAAAGAGGAGTTGGTCGAGTATGAGAAGCTTTTGCAAAGGTTTTTGAGCTAATTTTTATGCATTTGTGTCATAGAGTTGTCATAAGTTGTCTAGAGTTAATTTGAATTGAGAAAGCATGCACAAATACCACATAGTGGTCGGCCAAGGCTATAGAAAATCTGATTTTTTGTCATCTATTGGAGTATTATTTAATTGGGTGTTGGAAGTGCAAAAAGAATAAGGAATAAAGAATGAAGAATGCTTAGTGTTTAGTGAAATTTTGTCTTCTAGTGAGTTGAATTAGTAATTTAATAATAGTTAGTGGATTTTGTAGGATTAATTAATGACCTAGTGGTTCGTGCAAGATGGTTTCTTGGTTAGCGTGAGGGCAAGCTTTCCCAGGTCTAGGGCACGCACTACGAGGTAAGATATGCACTACGAGACAAATGTACATTTTTCTAGTAAATGCACGCAACCCTAAATGAATGCACGTAATTCAATGCATGGCACACAAAACAAAAACAATTCTCAAACCTAGGTCAAGGCACGCAATTCTATATTAGGGCACATGAAACGAGGTATCGCACGCAAATCGAGGTCGGGCCACACATTTGTCGTCCTTTTAACAGCTCACAACGTACGATCCAGAACGAACAAATAGAGCAAAAGAAGAAAAGTGGCACAAAACTAAAGAAAACGTTCGATTTTGGGCTCAAAAAATGGGCCCAGCGCGCAAGCTAGCCACCCTTGTCATAGAGCTCTCGGAGAGCTTTGCAACGGTATGCTGTGCATCGCGTAACTCCTTAGGATCCAAAGTTATGGGCACTGGAGCGATAGAGACTTGGTCACAGGCCCTAAGCCCTCAGTTTGCTTGCCCAGCCTCCATGTGAAGCGAAGTTGTCTTGCCCAAGGTGTCGTGGGATTCAGTAATAGAAATGTGATGGATAAAGCATCTTGGCAACCATAACCATAGCAAAAAAAATTGAAAAGGGGGGTGCAACACGAGGACTTCCCAGGGGGTCACCCATCCTAGTACTACTCTCGCCCAAGCACGCTTAACTTTGGAGTTCTGATGGGATCCGGGGCATTAGTGCTGGTATGATCGCACCCGTCATGTAGAGGGCACAATTCCTTTATGAGTTAACGGTTCACAGTCCCAGCCTAGAGAAATGGCCCATTCAGAAGGCCCAATGGGCTTAACAACAACCCATCCGCTTCAACAACGCAGCATCCTCGCAAGACGGGATATTGACGCGTTGTAGGGTCCTCTAATCTCCCGTAAGTAAGGTTGTCGTCCTATTAACAGCTCACGACGTACGATCCGGGACAGAAAAATAGAGCAAAAGAAGAAAAGTGGCCCGACACTGAAGAAAACGTTCGATTTTGGGCTACAAAAACGAGCAAAATAGCTGCCCCCGTCGTAGAGCCCTCGGAGAGCCTTGCAACGGTATGTTGTGCGCCGCGTAACTCCTTACGGATCAAAAGGTATGGGCACCGGAGTGACGGGGACCTGGTCACAAGCCCTACGCCCTCGGTTTACGGGCCCAGCCTCCACGTGAAGCGAAGTTGTCTTGCCCAAGGTGTCGTGGGATTCGATAATAGAAATGTGGTGGATAAAGTATCTTGGCAACCCTAACCGGAGGAAAAAAAATTGAAAAGGGGGATGCAATACGAAGACTTCCCAAGGGGTCACCTATCCTAGTACTACTCTCGCCCAAGCACGCTTAACTTCAGAGTTCTGATGGGATCCGGTGCATTAGTGCTGGTATGATCACACCCGTCATGTTGAGGGCACAATTCCTTTATGTCTTAACGGTTCACAATCCCAGCCTAGAGAGATGGCCCATTCAGAAGGCCCAATGGGCTTAACGACAACCCATCCACTTCAACAACGTAGCATCCTCGCAAGACGTGATATCGATGCATTCTAGGGCCCTCTAATTTCCCGTGAGTAAGATTGTCATCCTTTCAACAGCTCACGACGTACGATCCGGGAAGGAAAAACAGAGCAAAAATAAAAAAAAGTGGCCCGAAACTAATTAAAATGTTTGATTTTGGGCTCCAAAAAGGGGCGCAGCGAGCAACGGTATGCTGTGCGTCGCGTAACTCCTTACGGATCAAAAGTTATGGGCACCGGAGTGACGGAGACCTGGTCATAAGCCCTACGTCCGCGGTTTGCGGGCCCAGCCTCCACGTGAAGCGAAATTGTCTTGCCCAAGGTGACGCGGGATTCGATAATAGAAATGTGGTGGATAAAGTATCTTGGCAACAGTAACCAGAGCAAAAAAAAATTAAAAAGGGGGGTGCAACACGAGGACTTCCTAGGGGGTCACCCATCCCACTACTACTCTCGCCCAAGCACGCTTAACTTCGGAGTTCTGATGGGATCTGGTGCATTAGTGCTGGCATGATCGCACCCGTCATGTTGAGGGCACAATTCTTTTATGTGTTAACGGTTCACAGTCGCAGCCTAGAGAGATGGCCCATTCAGAAGGCCCAATGGCCTTAACGACAACCCATCCGCTTCAACAATGCAACATCCTTGCAAGACGTAATATCGACACGTTGTAAGGCCCTCTAATGTCCCGTGAGTAAGGTTGTCATCCTTTTAACAGCTCACGACGTACTATCCGCGATAGAAAAATAGAGCAAAAGTGGAAAAGTGGCCAGAAACTGAAGAAAACGTTCAATTTTGGGTTGTAAAAAGGCGCACAGCGAGCAAGGTAGCTGGCCCCGTCATAGTGCTCTTGGAGAGCATTGCAACGATATGTTGTCTGCCGCGTAACTCCTTACGGATAGAAAGTTATGGTCACTGGAGCGACGGAGACCTTGTCACAAGACCTACGCCCTCGGTTTGCTGGCCCAGCCTCCATGTGAAGCGAAGTTGTCTTTCCCAAGGTGTCGTTGGATTTGATAATAGAAATGTGGTGGATAAAGTATCTTGGCAACCCTAACCGGAGGAAAAAAAAATTGAAAAGGGTGGTGCAACACAAGGACTTCCCAGGGGGTCACCCATCTTAGTACCACTCTCGTCCAAGCACGCTTAACTTCGTAGTTCTAATGGGATCCGGTGCATTAGTGCTGGCATGATCGCACCCATCATGTTGAGGGCACAATTCTTTTATGTGTTAACGGTTCACAGTCCCAGCCTAGAGAGATGGCCCATTAAGAAGGCCCAATGGGCTTAACGGCAACCCATTTGCTTCAACAACGCAGCATCCTTGCAAGACGTGATATCAACACATTTTTAGGGCCCTTTAATGTCCCGCGAGTAAGGTTGTCGTCCTTTTAACAGCTCACGACGTACGATCTGGGACGGAAAAACATAATAAAAGAAGAAAAGTGGCCTGAAACTGATGAAAATGTTCGATTTTGGGCTTTGAAAATAGGCCCAGCCATACAGGCTTGCTGCCCCCGTCGTAGAGCTCTCGAAGAGCTTTGCAACGGTATGCTGTGCACCGCATAACTCCTTACGGATCAAAAGTTATGGGCACTGGAGTGATGGAGACCAGGTCACATGCCCTACGCCCTCGGTTGGCTGGCCCAGCCTCCACGTGAAGTGAAGTTGTCTTGCCCAAGGTGCCGGGGATTTGATAATAAAAATGTGGTGGATAAAGTATCTTGGCAACCCTAACCGGAGCAAAAAAAATTGAAAAGGGGGGTGCAACACGAGGACTACCCAAGGGGTCACCCATCCTAGTACTACTCTCGCCAAAGCACACATAAATTCGGAGGTCTGATGGGATCCGATGCATTGGTGCTCGTATGATCGCACCGGTCATCTTGAGGGCACAATTCCTTTATGTGTTAACCGTTCACAGTCCCAGCCTAGAGAGATGGCCCATTCAGAAGGCCCAATGGGCTTAACGGTAACCCATCCACTTCAACAACGCAATATCCTTACAAGACGTGATATCAACGCGTTGTAGGGCCCTCGAATGTCTCGCGAGTAAGGTTGTCGTCCTTTTAACAACTCACGACGTACGATCTGGGATGAAAAAATAGAGCAAAAGAAGAAAAGTGGCCCGAAACATCTGAAAATGTACGATTTTGGGATCTGAAAATAGACACAGCCATGCAGGCTTTATGCCCCCGTCGTAGAGCACTTAGAGTGCTTTGCAACAGTATGCTGTGCGCCGCGTAACTCTTTACGGATCAAAAGTTATGGGCACTGGAGTGATGGAGACCAGGTCACAAGCCCTACGCCCTCAGTTTGCTATCCCAGCCTCCTCGTGAAGCAAAGTTGTCTTGCCCAAGGTGCCTTTGGATTCGATAATAGAAATGTGGTGGATAAAGTATCTTGGCAACCCTAACCGGAGCAAAAAAAAATTGAAAAGGGGAGTGCAACATGAGGACTTCCAAGGGGGTCACCCATCCTAGTACTAGTCTCGCCAAAGCACACATAAATTCGGAGGTCTGATGGGATCCGGTGCATTAGTGCTTGTATGATCGCACCGGTCATCTTGAGGGCACATTTCCTTTATGTGTTAACCGTTCACAGTCCCAGCCTAGAGAGATGGCCCATTCAGAAGGCCCAATGGGCTTAACGGCAACCCATCTGCTTCAACAACGTAGCATCCTTGCAAGACGTGATATCGACGCATTTTTAGGGCCCTTTAATGTCCCGCGAGTAAGGTTTTCATCCTTTTACCAGCTCATGACGTACGATCTGGGACGGAAAAACAGAGTAAAAGTAGAAAAGTGGCACGAAACTGATGAAAATTTTCGATTTTGGGCTTTGAAAATAGGCCCAGCCATGCAGGCTTGCTGCCCCTGTCGTAGAGCTCTCGGAGAGCTTTGCAACGGTATGCTGTGCACCGCATAACTCCTTACGGATCAAAAGTTATGGGCACTAGAGTGATGGAGACCAGGTCATATGCCCTACGCCCTCAGTTTGCTGGCCCAGCCTCCACGTGAAGCGAAGTTGTCTTGCCCAAGGTGCCGTGGGATTCGATAATAGAAATGTGGTGGATAAAGTATCATGGCAACCCTAACAGGACCAAAAAAAAAATTGAAAAGGGGGGTGCAACACGAGGACTTCCAAGGGGGTCCCCAATCCTAGTACTACTCTCGCCTAAGCACGCTTAACTTCGGAGTTCTGATGGTATCCGGTGCATTAGTGTTGGTATGATCGCCCCGTCATGTTGAGGGTACAATTCCTTTATGTGTTAATGGTTCACAGTCCCAGCTTAGAGAAATGGCCCATTCAGAAGGCCGAATGGGCTTGACGACAACCCATCGGCTTCACCACCGTAGCATCCTCGCAACACGTGATATCGACGAGTTGTAGGGCCTTCTAATGTTCCGCGAGTAAGGTTGTCATCCTTTTAACAGCTCACAACATACGATCCGGGTCAGAAAAACAGAGTAAAAGAAGAAAAGTGGCCGGAAATAGATGAAAACGTTCAATTTTTGGGGCCAAAAATGGGTACAGCGAGGAAGCTCGCTGCCCGCATCGTAGAGCTCTCAGAGAGCTCTGCAACGGTATGTTGTGCGCCGGGTAACTCCTTACGGAGCAATAGTTATGGGGACCGGAACGAGGGAGACCTGGTTACAAGCCCTACGCCCTCGGTTTGCGCGCCTAGCCTCCACACGAAGCGAAGTTGTCTTGCCCAAGGTGCCGTGGCATTCGATAATAGAAATGTGGTCGATAAAGTATCTTGGCAACCTAAACCAGAGCAAAAAAAATTGAAAAGGGTGTACAACAAGAGGACTTCCCAGGGGGTCACCCATCCTAGTACTACTCTCGCCCAAGCACGCTCAACTTCGGAGTTCAGATGGGATCCAGTGCATTAGTGTTGGTATGATCGCACCCGTCATGTTTAGGGCATAATTCCTTTATGTGTTAAAGGCTCACAGTCCCAGCCCAGAGGGATGGCCCATTCAGAAGGCCCAATGGGCTTAACGACAACCCATCCGCTTTAACAACGCAGCATCCTCGCAAGACATGATATCGACGCATTGTAGGGCCCTCTAATGTCCCGCGAGTAAGGCTATCGTCCTTTAAACTACACACGACATATGATCTTGGACCAAAAAACAGAGTAAAAGAAGAAAAGTGGCCCGAAACTAATGAAAATGTTCGATTTTGGGCTACAAAAAGGGGCATAGTGAGCAAGCATGCTGCCCCAGTAGTAGAGCTCTCGAAGAGCTTTGCAACGGTATGTTTTGCACCGCGTAACTTCTTACGGATCAAAAGTTATGTGCACCGGAGCGACGGAGACCTGGTCACAAGCGCTACGTCGTCGGTTTACTGGTCCAGCCTCCACGTGAAGCGAAGTTGTCTTGCCCAAGGTTCCATGGGATTCATTAATAGAAATGTGGTGGATAAGTAATCTTGGCATCCCTAATCGGAGCAAAAAAAATTAAAAAGGGGGGTACAACACGAGGACTTCCCACGGGGTCACCCGTCCTAGTACTATTCTCGCCCAAGCACGCTTAACTTCGGAGTTTTGATGGGATCTGGTGCATTAGTGCTTGTATGATCGCACTCGTCATGTTGACGGCACAATTCCTTTATGTGTTAACAGTTCATTGTCCTAGCCCAGAGAAATGGCCCAATCAGAAGGCCCAATGTGCTTAATGACAACTCATCCGCTCCAACAACGCAGCATCCTCGCAAGACTTGATATTGACACATTGTAGGGACCTCTAATGTCCTGCAAGTAAGGTTGTCATCCTTTTAACAGCTCACGACGTACGATCAGGGACGAAAAAATAGGGCAAAGGAAGAAAAGTGGCCCGAAATTGATGAAAATGTTCGATTCTGGGCTCTTAAAATAGGCGCAGCCAAGAAGGCATGCTGCCCCAATCGTAGAGGTCTCAGAAAGTTTTACAACGGTATGCTGTGCGCCGCGTAACTCCTTACGAATCAAAAGTTATGGGCTACGGAGTGAGGGAGACCTGGTCACAAGCCCTACGCCCTCGGTTTATGGGCCCAGCCTCCACGTGGAGCGAAGTTGTCTTACCCAAGGGGTCGTGTGATTCGTTAATACAAATGTGGTAGATAAAGTATCTTGGCATCCCTAACCGGAGCAAAAAAAAAAAAAAAAAAAGGGGGGTGCCACACAGGGACTTCGCATGGGGTCACCCATCCTAGTACAACTCTCGCCCAAGCACGCTTAACTTCAGAGTTTTGATGGGATCCGGTGCATTAGTGCTAGTATGATCGAACCCATCATGTTGAGGGCACAATTCCTTTATGTGTTAACGGTTCACAAACTCAGCCTAGAGAGATTGACCATTTAGAAGGCCCAATGGGCTTAACGACAACGCATCCGCTTCAACAACATAGCATCCTCGCAAGACGTGATATCGACGTGTTGTAGGGCCCTCTAATGTCCTGCGAGTTAGGTTGTCATCTTTTTAATAGCTCACGACGTACGATCCGGGAAGAAAAAATAGAGCTAAAGAAGAAAAGTGGCCCGAAACTGATGAAAATGTTCGATTTTGGACTCCGAAAATGGGTAAAACGAGCAAGCTGGCAGCCCCCGTCATAGAGCTCTTGGAGAGCTTTACAACGGTATGCTATGCGCCGTGTAACTCGTTACGGATCAAAAGTTACGGGCACCGGAGCGAGGGAGGGCTGGTCACAAGCCCCGCGCCCTTGGTTTGCAGGCCTAACCTCTGCGTGAGGCGAAGGTGTGTTGCCCAAGGTGCCGTGGGATTCAGGAAAAGAAATGTGGTGGATAAAGTATCATGGCATCCCTAACAGGAGCAAAAAAAATTAAAAGTGAGGGTGCAACACGAGGACTTCCCAAGGGGTCACCCATCCTAGTACTACTCCTGCCCAAGCACACTTAACTTCGGAGTTTTGATGGGATTCGGTGCATTAGTACTGGTATGATCGCACCTGTCTTGTTGAGGGCACAATTCCTTTATGTGTTAATGGTTCACAGACCCAGCCTAGAGAGATGGCCCATTCAGAAGGCCCAATGGGCTTAACGACAACATATCCGCTTCAACAACGCAGCATCATTGTAAGACGTGACATCGATGTATTGTATGGCCCTCTAATGTCCTGCGAGTTAGGTTGTCATCCTTCTAACTGCTCACGACGTACGATCCAGCATGAAAAAACAGAGTAAAAGAAGAAATGTGGCTCAAAATTGATTAAAACGTTCGATTTTGGGCTCCAAAAATGGGCGCAGCGAGCAAGGTGGCTACCTCCATCGTAGAGCTTTCGGAGAGCTTTCCAACAGTATGCTGTGCGCCGCGTAATTTGTTACAGATCAAAAGTTATGGGCACCAGAGCAAGGGAGACCTGGTTACAAGCCCCACGCGCACGATTTGCGGGCCTAGCCTCTACATGAAGCGAAGTTGTCTTGCCCAAGGTGCCGTGGGATTTGATAATAGAAATGTGATGGATTAAGTATCTTGGAAACCCTAACCAGAGCAAAAGAAATTGAAAAGGGGGTGCAACACGAGGATTTCCCAGTGGGTTAGCCATCCTAGTACTACTCTGGCCCAAGCATGCTCAACTTCGGAGTTCTGATGGGATCTGGTGCATTAGTGCTGGTATGATCGCACCCGTCATGTTGAGGGCACAATTCCTTTATGTGTTAACGATTCACAGTCCCAGCCTAGCGAGATGGCCCATTCAAAAGGCCCAATGGGCTTAATGACAACACATCCACTTCAACAACGTAGCATCCTCGCAAGACGTGATATCGACACGTTGTAGGGCGCTCTAATGTCCCGCGAGTTAGGTTGTCGTCCTTTTAACAGTTCTTGACGTCCGATCCGGGACTGAAAAACAAAGCAAAAGAAGTGAAGTGGCCCGAAACTGATGAAAACATTTGATTTTGGGCTCCAAAAACAAGCACAGCGAGCAGGCTCGCTGTTCTCTTCGTAGAACTCTCGGAGTGCTATGCAATGGTATGTTGTGCGTCGCGTAACTCCTTACGGATCAAAAGTTATAGGCACCGGAGCGATAGATACCTGGTCACAAGCCCTACGCCCTCGGTTTGCAGGCCCAGCCTCCATGTGAAACGAAGTTGTCTTGCCCAAGGTGCCTTGGGATTCGATAATAGAAATGTGATGGGTAAAGTATCTTGGCAACCCTAACCGGAGCAAAAAAATTTGAAAAAGTGGTGCAACATGAGGACTTCCCAGGGGGTCACCCATCCTAGTACTACTCTCGCCCAACCACGCTTAACTTCGGAGTTCTGATGGGATCCGGTGCATTAGTGCTACTATGATCGCACCCGTTATGTTGAGGGCACAATTCCTTTATTTGTTAACGGTACACAATCCTAGCCTAGAGAAATGGCCCATTGAAAATGCCCAATTGGCTTAACGACAACCCATCCGCTTCAACAACGCAGCATCCTCGCAGGACGTGATATCAATGCATCGTAGGGCCCTCTAATGTCCCACAAGTAAGGTTGTCGTTCTTTTAACATCTCACGACGTACGATCCGGGACCCAAAAATAGATCAAAAGAAGAAAAGTGGCCCGAAACTGATGAAAACGTTCGATTTTGGGCTCCAAAATACGGGCATAGCAAGAGAGCTGGCTAGCCCTGTCACAGAGCTCTCGGAGAGCTTTGCAACGGTATGCTGTGCGCCGCGTAACTCCTTACGGATCAAAAGTTATGGGCACCGGAGCGAGGGAGACCTGGTCACAAGCCTACACCCTCGGTTTGCAGACCCAGCCTCCACGTGGAGCGAAGTTGTCTTGCCCAAGGTGCCGTGGGATTCGTTAATAGAAATGTGGTGGATAAAATATCTTGGCATCCCTAACCGGAGCAAAAAAAATTAAAAAAGGGGGTCCAACACGAGGACTTCGCAGGGGGTCACCCATCCTAGTACTACTCTCGCCCAAGCACGCTTAACTTCTGAGTTTTGATGGGATCCAGTGCATTAGTACTGGTATGATCGCACCTGTCATGTTGAGGGAACAATTCCTTTATGTGTTAACGGTTCACAGACCCAGCCTAGAGAGATGGCCCATTTAGAAGGCCCAATGGGCTTAACGACAACGCATCCACTTCAACAACGCAGCATCCTCGCAAGACGTGATATCAATGTGTTGTAGGGCCCTCTAATGTCCCACAAGTTAGGTTGTCATCCTTTTAACAGCTCACGACGTACGATCCAAGACGAAAAAATAGAGAAAATGATGAAAAGTCGCCCAAAACTGATGAAAACGCTCGATTTTGGGCTCCAAAAAAGGGCGCAACTTAGCAGGCTTGTTTCGCCCGTCATAGAGCTCTCGGAGAGCTTTGCAACGGTATACTGTGCGCTGCGCAACTCCTTACGGATCAAAAGTTATGGGCACCAGAGCGAGGGAAACCTGGTCACAAGCCCTACACCCTCGATTTGCTGTCCCAGCCTCCACGTGAAGCGAAGTTGTCTTGCCCAAGGTGCCGTGGGATTCGATAATAGAAATGTGGTGGATAAAGTATCTTGGGAAGCCTAACCGGAGCAAAAAAAATTGAAAAGGGGGGTGCAACTCGAGGACTTCCTAGGGGGTCACCCATCCTAGTACTACTCTGGCCCAAGCACGCTCAACTTCGGAGTTCTTATGGGATCCGGTGCATTAGTACTGGTATGATCGCACAGGTCATGTTGAGGGCACAATTCCTTTATGTGTTAACGATTCACAGTCCCAACCTAGAGAGATGGCCCATTCAGAAGGCCCAATGGGCTTAATGACAACACATCCGCTTCAACAACGCAGCATCCTCGCAAGACGTGATATCAACACATTGTAAGGCCTACTAATGTCCTGTGAGTAAGGTTGTCATCCTTTTAATAGCTTATGACGTCCGATCCTGGATGGAAAAATCGAGCAAAAGAAGAAAAGTGGCCCGAAACTGATGAAAATGTTTGATTTTGGGCTCCAAAAAGGGCTCAGCAAGCAAGCTCGTTGTTCTCGTCGTAGAGCTCTCGGGGAGCTTTCCAACGGTATGCTGTGTGCCGCGTAACTCCTTATAGATCAAAAGTTATGGGCACCGGAGCGACGGATTCTTGGTCACAAGCCCTACACCCTTGGTTTGCAGGCCCAACCTCCACGTGAAACGAAGTTGCCTTGCCCAAGGTGCCTTGGGATTTGATAATAGAAATGTGATCGGTAAAGTATCTTAGCAACCCTAACCAGAGCAAAAAAAATTGAAAAAGGGGTGCAACACGAGGACTTCCCAGGGGGTCACCCATCCTAGTACTACTCTCGCCAACCACGCTTAACTTCAGAGTTCTGATGGGATACGGTGCATTAGTGCTAGTATCATCGCACCCGTCATGTTGAGGGTACAATTCCTTTATTTGTTAACGATACATAGTCCCAGCCTAGAGGATGGCCCATTGAAAAGGCCCAATTGGCTTAACGACAACCCATCTGCTTCAACAAGGCAACATCCTTGCAGGACGTGATATCGACGCGTTGTAGGGCCATCTAATGTCCCGCGAGTAAGGTTGTCATCGTTATAACAGCTGACGACGTACGATCCGGGACTGAAAAACAGATCAAAAGAAGAAAAATGGCTCGAAACTGATGAAAATGTTTGATTTTGGGTACCAAAAATGGGCACCGCGAGCAAGCTAGCTGCCTCCGCCGTAGAGCTCTCGGAGAGCTTTGCAACGGTATGCTGTGCGCTGTGTAACTCTTTTGAGATCAAAAGTTATGGGCACCGGAGTGACGGAGACCTGGTCACAAGCCCTACGCCATCGGTTTGCTGGCCCAGCCTCCACGTGAAGCGAAGTTGTATTGCCTAAGGTGCCGTGGGATACGATAATAGAAATGTGGTGGATAAAGTATATTGGCAACTCTAACCGGAGCAAAAAAAATTAAAAAGTGTAGTGCAACATGAGAACTATCCAGGGGGTCACCCATCCTAGTACTACTCTCGCCCAAGGATGCTCAACTTTAGAGTTCTGATGGGATCCGGTGCATTAGTGCTGGTATGATCACATCCGTCATGTTGAGGGCACAATTCCTTTATGTGTTAACGGTTCACAGTCCTAGCCTAGAGAGATGGCCCATTCAGAAGGCCCAATGGGCTTAATGACAACCCATTTGCTTCAACAACGCAGCATTCTCGCAAGACGTGATATCGACGCGTTGTATGGCCCTCTAATGTCCCGCGAGTAGGGTTGTCGTCCTTTTAACAGCTCACGACGTACGATCCTGGACGGAAAAACAGAGCAAAAGAAAAAAAGCGGCCCAAAACTAATGAAAACGTTCAATTTTGGGCTCCAAAAATGGGCACAGCGAGCAAGCTGGCTACCCCCGTCGTAGAGCTCTCGGAGAGCTTTGCAACGGTATACTATGTGTTGCGTAACTCCTTACGGATCAAAAGTTATGGGCACCAGAGCGACGGAGACCTGGCCACAGGCCCTACGCCCTCGGTTTGCTGGCCCAGCCTCCACGTAAAGCGCAGTTGTATTGCCTAAGGTGCCGTAAGATTCGATAATAGAAATGTGGTGGATAAAGTATATTGGCAACCCTAACCGGAGCAAAAAAAAATTGAAAAGGGTGGTGCAACATGAGGAATTTCCAAGGGGTCACCCATCCTAGTATTACTCTCGCCCAAGGACGCTCAACTTCGGAGTTCTGATGGGATCCGGTGCATTAGTACTGGTATGATCACAACCGTCATGTTGACGGCACAATTCCTTTATGTGTTAACGGTTCACAGTCGCAGCCTAGAGAGATGGCCCATTCGGAAGGCCCAATGGGCTTAACGACAACCCATCCGCTTCAACAATGCAGCAACCTCACAAGACGTAATATCGACGCGTTTTAGGGCCCTCTAATGTCCCGCGAGTAAGGTTGTCGTTCTCTTAACAGCTCACGACGTACGTATGCCATTCACAGTGTAACTCTTTACGGATCAAAAGTTATGGGCACCAGAGCGAGGAAGACCTGGTCATAAGCCCTACGCCCTCGGTTTGCTGGCCCTAGCCTCCACGTGAAGTGAAGTTGTCTTCCCTAAGGTATTGTGGGATTCGATAATAGAAATGTGATTAATAAAGTATCTTGGCAACCCTAACCGAAGCAAAAAAAATTGAAAAGGGGGGTGCAACACGAGGACTTCCCAGGGCGTCACCCTTCCTAGTACTACTCTCGCCCAACCACGCTTAACTTCAGAGTTCTAATGGGATCTGGTGCATTAGTGCTGTTATGATCGCACCTGTCATGTTGATGGCACAATTCCATTATGTGTTAACGGTTCAAAGTCCCAACCTAGAGAGATGGCCCATTCAGAAGGCCCAATGGGCTTAACGACAACCCATCCGCTTCAGCAACCTGGCATCCTCGAAAGACGAGATATCGATGCGTTGTAGGGCCCTCTAATCTCCTGCGAGTATGGTTGTCGTCCTTTTAACAGCTCACAACGTACTATCCGGGATGGAAAAACAGAGCAAAAACTAGAAAAGTGGCTCGAAACTGATGAAAACGTTCAATTTTTGGGCTCCAAAAATGAGCAAAGTGAGTAACCAGGCTGCCCTCATCGTAGAGCTCTCGGAGAGCTTTGCAACGGTATGCTGTGCGTCACGTACTTCCTTACGGATTAAAAGTTATGGGCACCAGAGCGAGGGAGACCTGGCCACAAGCCCTACGCCCTCGGTTTGCGGGCCCAGCCTCCACGTGAAGCGAAGTTGTCTTGCCCAAGGTAACATTGGATTCGATAATAGAAATTTGGTGGATAAAGTATATTGGCAACCCTAACCGGAGCAAAAAAAATTGAAAAGGGGGGTGCAACACGAGGACTTCCCAAGGGGTCACCCATCCAAGTACTATTCTCGCTCAAGCATGCTTAACTTCGGAGTTCTGATGGGATCCGGTGCATTAGTGTTGTGGTGATCATACCCGTCATGTTGAGGGCACAATTCCTTTATATGTTAACGGTTCACAGTCCCAGCCTAGTGAGATGGCCCATTCAGAAGACCCAATGGGCTTAACGACAACCCATCTACTTTAACAACGTAGCTTCCTCGCAAGACGTGATATCGATGGGTCGTAGGGCCCTCTAATGTCCCGCGAGTAAGGTTGTCGTCCTTTTAACAGCTCACGACGTACGATCCGGGACGAAAAAACAGAGCAAAAGAATAAAGTAGATAGAAACTAATGAAAACGGTCGATTTTGGGCTCCAAAAAGGGGCACAGCGAGCAAGCCCGCTGCCCCCATCATAGAGCTCTCGGAAAGCTTTGCAACGGTAAGCTGTGCGCCCCGTAACTCCCTACAGATCAAAAGTTATGGGCACCGGAGCGACGGAGACCTGGTCACAAGCCCTACGCCCTCGGTTTGCTAGCCCAGCCTCCACGTGAAACGAAATTGTCTTGCCCAAGGTGCGTGGGATTCGATAATAGAAATATGGTGGATAAAGTATCTTGGCAACCCTAACCGGAGCCAAAAAAATTGAAAAATGGGGTGCAACACGAGGACTTCCCAGGGGGTCACCCATCCTAGTGCTACTCTCACCCAAGCACGCTTAACTTCGGAGTTCTGATGGGATCCGGTGAATTAGTGCTGGTATGATCGCACCCGTCATGTTGAGGGCACAATTCCTATATATGTTAACGGTTCACAGTCCCAGCCTAGAGAGATAGCCCATTCAGAGGGCCCAATGGGCTTAATGACAACCCATCCACTTCAACAACGCAGCATCCTTGCAAGACGTGATATCGACGCGCTGTAGGGGCCCTCTAATGTCCAGCGAGTGAGGTTGTCGTCCTTATAACAGCTCACGACGTACGATCCGGGATGGAAAAACGTAGCAAAAGAAGAAAAGTGAATCAAAACTGATGAAAATGATCGTTGTTGTGCTCCAAAAAGGGGGATAGCGAGTCGTCATAGAGCTCTCGGAGAGCTTTGGAACGGTATGTTATGCCCCTTGTAACTCCTTACGAATCACAAGTTATGGGCACTAGAACGACGGAGACCTGGTCACAGGCCCCACGCCCTAGGTTTGCAGGCCCAGCCTCTACGTGAAACGAAGTTGTCTTGCCCAAGTTACCGCGGGACTCGATAATAGAAATGTGACGGATAAAGTATCTTGGCAACCCTAACCAGAGCCAAAAAAATTGAAAAGGGGGGTACAACACGAGGACTTCCTAGTGGGTCACCCATCCTAGTACTACTCTCGCCCAAGCACGCTTAACTTCGGAGTTCTGATGGGATCCGGTGCATTAGTACTGGTATGATCAGACCTGACATGTTGAGGGCACAATTACTCTATGTGTTAACTGTTCACAGTCCCATCCTAGAGAGATGGCCCATTTAGAGGGCCCAATGGACTTAATGACAACCTATCCGCTTCAACAACACAACATCCTCGCAAGACGTGATATCAACGGATTGTAGGGCCCTCTAATGTCCCGCGAGTAAGGTTGTCGTCCTTTTAACAGCTCACGACGTACGATCCGAGACAGAAAAATAGAGCAAAAGAAGTAAAGTGGCCCGTAACTGATGAAAATGTTTGATTTTGGGCTCCAAAAAGGGGCACAGCGAGCAAGCTCGCTGCCCCAATCATAGAGCTCTCGGAGAGCTTTACGACGGTATGCTGTGCACTGCGTAACTTCTTACGAATCAAAAGTTACAGGCACCGGAGCAAGGGAGACCGGGTCAAAAGCCCTACGCCCTCGGTTTGCGGGCCCAGCCTCCACATGAAGCGAAGTTGACTTGCCCAAGGTGCTATGGGATTCGATAATAGAAATGTGATGGATAAAGTATCTTGGCAACCCTAACTGGAGCAAAAATAATTGAAAAGGGGGGTGCAACACGAGGACTTTGTCACGCCCCATGTAACGCCCCGATCCCTCACGAGACCGGAGGCTCTAATAACCATACTATTCTCAACCCAATACCAAACCCGGTCACAAAATTTTAGGGAAAAATGGACAGAGTTTCCCCTGTACTATGGACATTCTGAAAACCTGTAAACTCCCAAATAAGGTAACTAGAAGGTAAACAAACTTTTCATGGCTAAATATTTAAAGATTCAAGGCCATCCGAGCCTTGAAGCAAACAACAGTTCCAAAACCACACAAGCATGCAAGTAACTTGTTTATAATATAGTCTAATAACCATGCCATTCTAGGATAACATTAAAACATACTTAGAGATAAAACATTCTACACTAAGCCATTCACTCCCAAGCATGCAAAGCAACTAGAAATAGAAATATAAGTTATTACAAGCCATAGAATTACCACTGCTACTACATTACCAGACTTCCAGCTTACATATTACTCAAATACATACATGAGCTTTAAGGCCCCAAAATAGATTATACATAGAACAACAAATTCTTCACATAGCAACCAGAAAGCACATCCGCCTCAGACAAATATCACACAGCAGCTAAGGCAACTTCACCAACTGTGCCACCTGAAACATGTTAGCGAGGTATGAGCAACCACTGTTTCCCAGTGAGGGATAAAGTCCCAGGGCATGCAATGCAACAGATAACACAAATATACAACAATAACACTTAGACAATTAAAGAAACAATGATAACTCAAATAACCACACATTGAAAGGATACATTTCACAAACCCCTATACACCAATCTTCACAGGTCTTCAATCACGATCCACGAACCACGAGCACGATCACGATAAGCCGACATAATCCCCAAACACTCCAGTGGGTGTACTCCGGATGTACCCCGATAATCCTACGACCCAACATCCCCTGGCAATCTCCGGACCAGGCGAATGAGGGACTAGGGCACGGAGTTTGAATATCCACCGGCAAGCCCTCTGCCGCCCAGCCGATATTCAACACATCCGCCCCTGACACTATGGTTGCGCAACCATTATGCAATGTACTTAACAATTGCAAGTTAATAGCAATAATATAAGCATTAACACATAGGAGGATCAACAAAGTAGGTAGACCTCGATGCATTTAGGAGAGAAGCAATTATAGAAGCTAATAAGCAGTTTACAAAGGAACATATACAAAATAACCATAGAATCATACCAAAAGCTCCAAATCAATTTAAAATCACATATAAACACTCAAGAAGTCATACCATGGGTTTAGAAGTGGGAGACAACCGAATTTGCACCTAAACCCCTTTGTTTTTCAAACTATTTCTCTTCCAAACCAAGGTTAACGATTCCATTTTCAAAGGAAACTCTCCCAACCTTCTAACTAACCCTCAACATACCCTCTCAACCCTCTAACTCATTCAATTTCCTGCAATTACCCCGAAAGTCCCAAATTCCCTCTTATGGCTTTAAACTATACATACAATGTCCGGGCTTCAACCAAGGGATATCAAGGCTTCTATAGCACCTAGGTAACTTAAGGATACTAGAATTGAAGCCCGAATCCACCCGGATTCGCATTAACCCCAAAAGCCCCAAGTTAAAGTCGGCTATTTTCCATTTTAAGCGATTTAAGGACAATGCAAGTGCACGGGGCTATTAGGTTACCTTCACTAGCACCTAAGGCGTCTACTAGAAGCATTGAATCAAGCTAATTCGAGAAATTACGCAAAACCCTAGAAAAAACGTCACTATTCACCCTAAAAATCAAACTAACGATTCTAACCGTTTAAATTGCGAAACGATGGCTCAAATATGTTCTCTAGCATTCATATACATGGTATAATAGCATAGATAACTAATACAATGGCATTTGATCACATTTTCAACAAATCAAGAAATTGACAACTATTTAGAAATGCAAAAATAAGCTGTGAAATCCCTCACCAATACGCGTAGGAGCACCTAGGAACCTTGCAAACACTCTACACTAGTTGCTCAAGGCTTGGCTTGGCTTGGATTGATGATTTGATGAAGCAAAATCTCTAATTGCACAAGGGAAGGGCTGTCGGGTTTGGGCACTGTTCACAGGCTGAAATTGTTGTGTTTTTGTGCTAAAATGAGCTTGTCTCATGTTTTAATAAGTAGGCCTTGAGGTGGGGTCAAGTTTGGGTGTTCAAGTGGTCAATTATAATGCGCGTATTAAGCTTAAAACGAGCTTAGATAGTAAAATATATGCTAGCTAATTAATTACCTAAGTTATGTTACGTAACACTATTCACTCAACTACTAAAACTATTTTCTAAATGAGTCCTCCTACCGCTTCTAGCTCAATTGCACATTTTTCTCATTACTTTAGTAATTAATAGGATTTAATAAAAATACTAATTAACTAATAGAAGGCAGTTTAAAAACGGAGTGAATAGTAGTCACAAAAGTCAGTTAATAAAGCATAGAAGTAAAGGCGCAAACAAGGGATGCAACAGTAATTAAATGCATGGCAAAATCTCGGGCGTCACATCCTCTCCCCCTTAAACTAATTGCGTCCACGTAATTCTTCTTCACAAGAGAACATCTGCATCAACTGAAAACCAACTCTGATTATTCGTCATCAGTTGCTAAGCAAGAATACCATATACGAATTCTCGTGGAAGCTCATTAAGAAATCCCAGTAGTATTGTCTGCGAACCTCACTTAATAAGGCCAAATAAAGGCTCCAATAGAGATGCTACTTCGAAATCCAAATAAGAATCCCGCTGGCATGAATACCATAGAAGAATAGAATCCCAACTAAGAGCGGAGAGAAAATACCAATAAAAGTTCCGAGCAAGAGTATTGTAAATAATACCAGATAATAAGGCTAAAAAGAATCCCATATACCAATTCTTCCGAGAGATGCCGGCAAAAGAATACCAAAAGAATACCTGATAAGAAAATACCAAGAATATGCTTTAGAGAACTGTCATATAGAAACCCCAAAAGAAGCTACTCATTTATGACCGTTAAGCACTGAAGAAGGCCTTAGAAGAATCCCAATAACTGAGCTCCAACTATATCCACCAATTCCCAAATAAAGGCTGATTAATTGCCTCTCATTTCTGCTAATCAACATAATTTGGAAGGCCTGCCACTAATCACCTCTCTTCAGGGGAGGAAGGAGTTTTTCTTACCATTCGACGGGTTATGTATGCATGTCAAACAATTGCATATGTATAATCATTCTTTAAACTATTACGCAAACATGTTAATAAAAGAGTTTGTGAAACAGTGTAATCATCAAAGTCATTCAAGCACGATAATCAAGTCAAGCATAACACAACTCAATCAAAGACATTCAAATACACACATTACAAGCAACAGTTCAAGCAATTAATAATTCACGAAGTCAATTTGATGCATAACTAGCCACTTTACTTCACTTAGCATACATTTAGCACGTAACACATAATTATATCACATAGGTGTACACATTCAATACAAGACACACAATCAAACATGCAGGCATACACTTTTAAGACACACACTTAATCAAGCACACACGCAAGGGTTACTACCCGACAGGCCGAGGACCCTGTCCCGGCTTAGAGCTAACTAAGCTCTGATACCACCTGTAACGCCCCGATCCCTCACGAGACCGGAGGCTCTAATCACCATACTATTCTCAACCCAATACCAAACCCGGTCACAAAATTTTAGGGAAAAACGGACAGAGTTTCCCCTGGACTATGGACATTCTGAAAACCTGTAAACTCCCAAATAAGGTAACTAGAAGGTAAACAAACTTTTCATGGCTAAATATTTAAAGATTCAAGGCCATCCGAGCCTTGAAGCAAACAACAGTTCCAAAACCACACAAGCATGCTAGTAACTTGTTTATAATATAGTCTAATAACCATGCCATTCTAGGATAACATTAAAACATACTTAGAGATAAAACATTCTACACTAAGCCATTCACTCCTAAGCATGCAAAGCAACTAGAAATAGAAATATAAGTTATTACAAGCCATAGAATTACCACTGCTACTACATTACCAGACTTCCAGCTTACATATTACTCAAATACATACATGAGCTTTAAGGCCCCAAAATAGATTATACATAGAACAACAAATTCTTCACATAGCAACCAGAAAGCACATCCGCCTCAGACAAATATCACACAGCAGCTAAGGCAACTCTACCAACTGTGCCACCTGAAACATGTTAGCGAGGTATGAGCAACCACTGTTGCCCAGTGAGGGATAAAGTCCCGGGGCGTGCAATGCAACAGATAACACAAATATACAATAATAACACTTAGACAATTAAAGAAACAATGATAACTCAAATAACCACACATTGAAAGGATACATTTCACAAACCCATATACACCAATCTTCACAGGTCTTCAATCACGATCCACGAACCACGAGCACGATCACGATAAGCCGGCATAATCCCTAAACACTCCAGTGGGTGTACTCCGGATGTACCCCGATAATCCTACAACCCAACATCCCCTGGCAATCTCCGGACCAAGCGAATGAGGGAATAGGGCACGGAGTTTGAATATCCACCGGCAAGCCCTCTGCCGCCCAGCCGATATTCAACACATCCGCCCCTGACACTATGGTTGCGCAACCACTATGCAATGCACTTAACAATGGCAAGTTAATAGCAATAATATAAGCATTAACACATAGGAGGATCAACAAAGTAGGTTGACCTCGATGCATTTAGGAGAGAAACAATTATAGAAGCTAATAAGCAGTTTACAAAGGAACATATACAAAATAACCATAGAATCATACCAAAAGCTCCAAATCAATTTAAAATCACATATAAACACTCAAGAAGTCATACCATGGGTTTAGAAGTGGGAGACAACCGAATTTGCACCTAAACCCCTTTGTTTTTCAAACTATTTCTCTTCCAAACCAAGGTTAACGATTCCATTTTCAAAGGAAACTCTCCCAACCTTCTAACTAACCCTCAAGGTACCCTCTCAACCCTCTAACTCATTCAATTTCCCGCAATTACCCCGAAAGTCCCAAACTCCCTCTTTTGGCCTTAAACTACACATACAATGTCCGGGCTTCAACCAAGGGATATCAAGGCTTCTATAGCACCTAGGTAACTTAAGGATACTAGAATTGAAGCCCGAATCCACCCGGATTCGCATTAACCCCAAAAGCCCCAAGTTAAAGTCGGCTATTTTCCATTTTAAGCGATTTAAGGACAATGCAAGTGCACGGGGCTATTAGGTTACCTTCACTAGCACCTAAGGCGTCTATTAGAAGCATTGAATCAAGCTAATTCGAGCAATTACGCAAAACCTTAGAAAAAATATCACTATTCACCCTAAAAATCAAACTAACGATTCTAACCGTTTAAATTGCGAAACGATAGCTCACATATGTTCTCTAGCATTCATATACATGGTATAATAGCATAGATAACTAATACAATGGCATTTGATCACATTTTCAACAAATCAAGAAATTGACAACTATTTAGAAATGCAAAAATAAGCCGTGAAATCCCTCACCAATACGCGTAGGAGCACCTAGGAACCTTGCAAACACTCTACACTAGTTGCTCAAGGCTTGGCTTGGATTGATGATTTGATGAAGCAAAATCTCTAATTGCACAAGGGAAGGGCTGTCGGGTTTGGGCACTGTTCACAGGCTGAAATTGTTGTGTTTTTGTGCTAAAATGAGCTTGTCTCATGTTTTAATAAGTAGGCCTTGAGGTGGGGTCAAGTTTGGGTGTTCAAGTGGTCAATTATAATGCGCGTATTAAGCTTAAAACGAGCTTAGATAGTAAAATATATGCTAGCTAATTAATTACCTAAGTTATGTTACGTAACACTATTCACTCAACTACTAAAACTATTTTCTAAATGAGTCCTCCTACCGCTTCTAGCTCAATTGCACATTTTTCTCATTACTTTAGTAATTAATAGGATTTAATAAAAATACTAATTAACTAATAGAAGGCAGTTTAAAAACGGAGTGAATAGTAGTCACAAAAGTCAGTTAATAAAGCATAGAAGTAAAGGCGCAAACAAGGGATGCAACAGTAATTAAATGCATGGCAAAATCTCGGGCGTCACACCCCAACCCGGCCTATAAAGGTTAGACTAAGGTGTGATCTAAACATTCAAGTCACGTCTCGTACTTAACCGTTCATGAAGATTTAACACTTAACGTCTTGGCCTAAACTCCAAAATTTTTCTGTAAACCGGCAGCATAACGGCTGTAATTGGGCTCTTTGGTTTGACCTAATTCTCTAAACGCCTCAATTATTCCAATCATTAATCCAATTCTATTAAGGACTCCTATTTGTCACCAACCGATTTGCCTACTAGTTTATCTTGAAAGTCTCGTTTGGTTAATAAGCCTAACATGACAACTATGTCCCGTTTATTTGTCAATTTCCTATCATGCAAGTACCTATCATCCTTTAGTTTGCAAATGAGCACCTAAGTGAAATTAGATAGAATTAACTTAGTTGATTGTTCATCTAGTGGTTTGAATGCCTACGATAACTACTAATTAAGAAAACGAAAGCAAACAACCAAATAAAAGTTCATCCGATTATAGATAGTACAATCCCAGAATTAGAACCAAATTACAACGGGGTCATTTACATCAATAAACAACAAGCAACATAAAAGAAATAGTCTTCAAGTAGCATAGTTCACAAATAGCCATAATCACGCAAAGCACACAAGACAGGCAATCACTCCAAGGAATCATCGTTAGGCACATCGTCCTCGGGTACCTGGTCTTGATCCTCTTCACCTGAGATGATAAAAGAGGGTAAGTCCTTATGAACTCAACGAGGGGGAATGAGAAATAAGTTTTGAAACTCATTTTCCGGTTCAACTTATGAAGTTCTTTTGCAAGCAAGAATATAACAATAATACAAGTACAGGAACAGAAATACCAGTCTTTCCTCCCCGAGGTTCTCTAGGAACCAACTGAGAGTACTTATACACATAGTAAAAAGGATACAGTGAGCTTTTGCTCTCAGATCAGATTCAGAATCAGTTGTTGGGGCTGACTTCAAATAACCCCAAAACACGCCAGGTGGGTGTACTCCGGATGTACCCCGAAGTCCTACGACCTAACTCTCCGAGGAAGTCTAGCCCCCTAGCGAGAGAGGGAATGGGACCATGGTAGTCACGGGTGCACCGGCAAGCCCGATGCCGCCCGGTGTGCGTGATCGCTACCATGCCGACAGGAAAGGTTGCAACCTTATATGCAATGCACATTTATGACAGGTAATATATCACAGTAGGAGGAAAACAAAATAGGTTGCCTCCGGACAGTCATAAGATTGCACATTGACAGGTAAACAAGCAGGGCACGATAAGACAGAAAATTTCACTTGAAAGGCATATAGAGTTATATGAAAATTAAACGGGCAGCCATGTAACACATGTAAAACAGGCCATATAACTCATTACGAAGCCCACGTGATCAAGTGATAAGATTATTCAACATGCAATGACATCAACATGGGTTCGGGTGCAAGAAAAGCTTATTTGTCAACATGCAATGGTCAAAATCACATTTGAAGTTATAAGACATTTACGGGCAGCCCACTAAGCGTATAATTTCCACGCAATATCCAAATGATCAACACTTAGCAAGACTACCTAGTCATTAGGGTTTCCGTTTCATGCTTAACCGTGTGATTAAACCCTAAGTCAACTCAAGATCATTCTCAAGTCATGCATCATTCAATTCAAACATCCTCAAGTACTCAAAACAGTCCACACAAAATCCCAACACCACAATTCCAAGCACTTGGTACCACAAGAGAGGTTACAACAATTTTTCAAGCATATAACTGAGTGAAACCTTTACTGCAATAGGCTGTTTTCTCACAATCAATAGGATAATCAAAAAATCTCCAAATCCAGTGAATATGATGTCAAATTAAAGCTTAATAAGTTAACTAAAATCAGAAACAAACCTTGCATCAATTGGAGCTCGGGATCATTAGATATAGCCGAGACAGTGGGATAGCACAAAACTGTCCGGATTTGCACACTTTTCAGTAATTGACGATTTTGAGGTCCATAGGGTCAGATTTATCCTTAGTCCATTTCTGACAAAAATGTCCAGAACTGAAAAATATAGCTTTGTACCAATTTTCATGCATTTTTGAAATCATTTACTAAGTCAAATATGGTTCGTTCCACAAGGTCAGTGCATCTGCCAAAACCTGCTACATTTTTCCAGATTTCCAGATTTGGATACATTTTAAATATTCGCCATTTTGAAGACCTTAGATTCAAAATTAGCTTCGGCCTATTTCTGTGACAAATGTTCAAAACTGGAAAAACTAGTCACCTAAAAATTTTCATGCATTTTCAACATCATTTTCCTAGCTAAAATTACCTCGAAACTAGCTGGTCAGAGAGCTGTCAACAATCCGACTTCACCTAGCATCACTTTCAAGCCAAGATCTTGCCATGCATGGTTGTTTAAGCTTATGAACGACCATATAACTCAAGTTCATAAGCAAAGACATACATTCATGAGCGTTCATGTGAATTTTTGAAGGATTTTCAAAAGGTTTTACCCCTCACCTTAGCAATCAACCAAGAAGATGCACAAAAACTTGTTGAAGCCCAAATTTCTTCTTCTTCCTTGCTTAGCCAAGACTCCACCCGATTTCTCTCTATTTTTCCTAGCTTAGTGGCCAAGTTCTTAGTACATGCATGTGGTTAGAACAAGAAGACAAGAAATGGAAGCTAGGAAACTCACCAAGGCCGAAAATTGTGACTCAAAATGCTTGCATGTGTGTTTCTTGCATCCTAGCTTGCTTGGGTGAGTTTCTTTGCTTGTTGTTTGCCTTGATGCACCATAGGATGATGAAGATGAGCTAAGGAATGAATAAACTCAGCCCAAAACCGATATGGAGAGAGAAGAATGAGAGGGAGAGAGAGAAATGTGAGGAGAATGAGAGAAATGAAAGAAAACTGAGGCTTTTTGCAAAAGTTGATGCATGGGTTCAGCCTTGAGCTTAGCAATTCTGATTCTTATGTCTTCAAGAGGCATTTTGAAATTCCTAGCATGGGCAAGGAGCACTTGGTCGAAAATGGTGTGCATTGGGTAGGGTTTTGGGGCTATTTTTTATGCATTTGTGTCATAATATGTCATAGATTGTCTAGGACTAATTTTTTGTGCATTTGTGTCATTAGAATTGTCATAGGAATGTTGGGAAATTAGGGAATATAGATAGAATAAAATATAGGAATGTTTGTTGATGAGTTGAATTATGAATAGAATAATAGTTAGTGGAAAATGTAAGAATAGTTTAGTATTATTTTATTGTTAGTGGAGTTTGTAAAGAATTTGAATTAGGAATATAATATTTGTTAGTGGATTGTGTAGGATTATTTTATTGTCTTGTGCTTTGTGTAGGATTCTTTCTTGATTAACGTGGTGGCACGGATTCCTAGGTCTAGGGCACGAATTACGAGGTAGACACGAACTACGAGGCTAATGCATGTACTTCAAGACTAATGCACGCAATCCTAGGTCAATGCAATGCACACAAATCAAGGCACGTAATTCAATGCAATGCACACAAATCAAGGCACGACTCTATATCTAGGTTAAGGTACGCAGTTCAAGGTTAGGGCACACGAAATGAGGTAAACCACGTACATCGAGGTTAGGGCACGTATATCTAGGTATCGCACGTCAGTCAGGGATTAGGGCACACTATTCTAGGTCAAGGCACGTGTGACAAGGTATGCACGAAAACCAAGACAGGACACGTAATCCAAGGTCGGTCATATAATTAGGGGTCTATGGCACACAAATCGAGGTATGACACATTATTCGGAGTCGGGCCTCACATCCTCCCCTCCTTAAAAGAATTTCATCCCGAAATTCTTTCTTACTTGTTAAGGTCATTTAGACGGATTCCGACCATTGTTATTTTCCAACTCCGGGTCGTCCTTTGCTCTGTGATCTCTTTTAGCACAATGAATTCACTTCCTAGCTTTCTCCAATCATTTAACTCGATGTGACCCCTACATTTACAGTTCGTTCCTTTGAACAACTCTCTTTTCTCCAATTGATCTTAAGGTCGAGTTCATTAACTAAGGTTAGAATCTCCAAACATAGTCATCAAAGCTGCATCGGTATTCTAACAATATAACAATAACTCCAAAATCATGACTCATGTTGTATCACTCTCGCATCCATACCTCAAAAGGAATATCACAATAATACCGCGATCTTATGGTTACATACACTAATTTCAAGATGATAGGTCTATATCAGATTTACATATTCTATCAACTAGCTTCAAAATTGTTAACACCTAGGACATACATATGTTATGGGTCATTTCTACAATATGACTCTATTTTCAGGAAGAACTCACTAAACAACTAATCCATCTCAAATCGTCATCTATCGATAGTATCATAGTCCTTATCTCATAGGTACATTAGATTAGCAAATCTTCTAATGACTAGTCTCCCGATTACAGGCTCCTATTCATTAACATTCTTCCTCAGCTTCATTAACCTTCACGCTGGTAATCAACGAGAAAGACCGTTGAGATTCATTAAACTCGAATTCTAAGGTTTATTAAGTATCACCAACAAATTGCCATCGAAATTGCATGGGTAAACTAATCATGTAGCACTAGTTCAACTTTTCAAGTAAGCTTCATCAGCTTGTGATCCACAATTTATTTCCTTATTCAAATCTCTATTTTCAAGTCACAAGGCTTTAGAATTTTCTTTTAATGTTATCCAAAACTCCTAAGGCGGATAGTTTCAACCTCAAATAATTCCCACTCACCTCAATCCAAGGTTACGTCATACTTAAGAAGACAATGGTCCTACTCATTTAGTGACCTAGTCATTCATTCGAACACTTAATGCCCGCCAATATATCTTCGACATTAATGTTACTAAGCTGGGTTCATTGCCATGTAAGTGATATCAATGCTGTACTAAGTTACCGGCCGTACAACAACAATCCTAGGACTATAAATGGGTACCGAAATGACCGAGCTCATAAAATACTTACACCAGATAACTTCAAGGTTGTATCAACATAAGAATTATGACCACGAGGCATCCTTCAACATAACCTAATAGAACTTCAACAGTAATCAACCACTTATTTAACTATTACTACAAGATTCACCCCTCTTATTCAACCACCACAATTCGAAGTCTACCGATCGCTAGTTTCTAGATGTGAAATGCATAGATATAGTGGTCTAACAATAGTTTCTTGGGTCATTATGACTCTAATTCATCTCTATCTTAACTCTATGAAATCTTACTCTTCTTATTTACATGTTCAACTAGCTAAGAGCATTAAGACTCATCGACCTTAGGTCCTAGGGTTCACCATGAATCATCCTGCATACTCACAATTAGCTATTTAGGATTTCAAATCACACGCTAACGACTCCACTTTGCAACTAGATGCTTAATATCATTTCGATGGTTTATATAATAGGTCCATCGATATTACTTAGGGATATATGATTCCTAATATCCTCTAGGGTATCCAAATAACGAGAGCATAGAATGACTTACTTCGCATAATCATAACTAAATCCGAGGGCAATAATTTAATACCATGATTCTTAAAATCACCAATATCCAACTTAGGACCTTAGCAACGTTAGTCATCTAATGCATAATTCAATACCTTGCACTTCTATTTCGACCTAACATTTAGGTGTAGTCTTCCGAACACGAGATCTAGTTACGTGAATTCCTCGATTCTAGCATCCTTATATCTTGTTATATTATAAAATCATCAACCTCGTTAAATTTGGTCTCTAGAGTTGCCTACATGTTTTGAGGTTGTCCATTGTTAAGTCACTCAAATACACTATCCATGTCTCAACAATCTAACCCCTAAAAGTAACTATCGTCAACTTCCACGAATTTATCTTTTAATTTATGGGTCATGATCTCAACACTTAGTGAACTTGAAACTCGCTAGTATACACCATATCAGATTCATCAATGCTTAATTCCAATCAAGTAAGGATTCAATCGTACGAATATATTGCTAACTTCTTAGATAGTCTATCAAGCCAATTTTAAGATGTGAGAAATGGATTCAAAGAAACCTCCTATTCAACTTCCACTATCAGCACATGAGAATATATACTATTCTACAAATTTAATGGTATACCCTTATATCTAAGGAAGTATCATGTCTTTAACCTTTATTCTTAAACCACAATTAGAAGAACAGTTTAACGGAATCAAGAACTTTATAGTTATAAAATTGATAACTTAATCACAGGCATGTGTATTCCAAAGATAAGGAGATAATTTTACCTCACCAATTATACCTGTGCTACGCATTTTATATATATGCATATCCAATAAGATATATGATCCATCGAGCACCTGTGAAGATGCGAGAAATCTCTAACCGGGCCTTTCGTTCGTCCTGCACAAATTCACTTCCCTGAAAGTTCTAATCCTAACTATCTATATGTACAAACAGTCATTCATGATCATATAATATGCACATGTATCAAGGAAAGAGTATAAAAGCATGCATGCATCATTGAGAACGTGTCAGTGTGCATGATACAGAGTACATATGGTCCACAAAGACACATAATATTCAATACTTAAAGCAATTAAAGCACATTAGCACACATAACACATATAAACAAGACATCGCAATTATCTTAGGGCTTCTACCTATAGTCCGAGAGTTGAACCCGACTAATACCTAGTTAGTAAACCTGGCTCTGATACCATTCTACTTATAAGGTGTCACGCCCCAACCCGGCCTATAAAGGTTAGACTAGGGTGTGATCTAAACATACAAGTCACGTCTCGTACTTAACCATTCATGAAGATTTAACACTTAACGTTTTCGCCTAAACTCCAAAATTTTTCAATAAACTGGCAGCATCACGGCTGTAATTGGGCTCTTTGGTTAGACCTAATTCTCTAAACGCCTCAATTATTCCAATCATTAATCCAATTCCATTAAGGACTCCTATTTGTCACCAACCCATTTGCCTACTAGTTTATCTTGAAAGTCTCGTTTGGTTAATAAGCCTAACATGATAACTATGTCCCATTTATTTGTCAATTTCCTATCATGCAAGTACCTATTATCCTTTAGTTTGCAAATGAGCACCTAAGTGAAATTAGATAGAATTAACTTAGTTGATTGTTCATCTAGTGGTTTGAATGCCTACGACAACTACTAATTACGAAAACGAAAGCAAACAACCAAATAAAAGTTCGTCCGGTTATAGATAGTACAATCCCAGAATTAGACCCAAATTACAACATGGTCATTTACATCAATAAACAACGAGCAACATAAAAGAAATAGTCTTCAAGTAGCATAGTTCACAAATAGTCATAATCACGCAAAGCACACAAGACAGGCAATCACTCCAAGGAATCATCGTTAGGCACATCGTCCTTGGGTACCTGTTCTTGATCTTCTTCACCTGAGATGATAAAAGAGTGTGAGTCCTTATGAACTCAGCGAGTGGAAACGAGAAATAAGTTTTGAAACTCATTTTCCGATTCAACTTATGAAATTCTTTTGCAAGCAATAATATAACAATAATACAAGTATAGGAATAGAAATACTAGTCTTTCCTCCCCGAGGTTCTCTAGGAACCAAGCGAGAGTACTTATACACATAGTAAAAAGGATACAATGAGCTTTTGCTCTCAGATCAGATTCAGAATCAGTTGTTGGGGCCGACTTCAAATAACCCCAAAACACGCCAGGTGGGTGTACTCCGGATGTACCCCGAAATCCTATGACCCAACTCTCCGAGGAAGTCTAGCCCCCAAGTGAGAGAGGGAATGGGACCATGGTAGTCACGGGTGCACCGGCAAGCCCGTTGCCGCCCGGTGTGCGTGATCGCTAGCATGCCGACAGGGAAGGTTGAAGCCTTGTAGGCAGTGCACATTTATGTCGGGTAATATTTGACAGTTGGCGGAGAACAAAGTAGGTTGCCTCCGGACAGTCATAAGATAGTACATTGACAGGTAAACAAGCAGGGCACGATAAGACAGGAAATTTCACTTGAAAGGCATATAGAGTTATATGAAATTTAAACGGCAGCCATGTAACACATGCAAAACAGGCCATATAACTCATTACGAAGCCCACGTGATCAAGTGATAAGATTATTCAACATGCAATGACATCAACATGGGTTCGGGTGCAAGAAAAGCTTATTTGTCAACATGCAATGGTCAAAATCACATTTGAAGTTATAAGACATTCACGGGCAGCCCACTAAGCATATAATTTCCACGAAATATCCAAATGATCAACACTTAGCAAGACTACCTAGTCACTAGGGTTTCCGTTTCATGCTAAACCGTGTGATTAAATCCTAAGTCAACTCAAGATCATTCTCAAGTCATGCATCATTCAATTCAAACATCCTCAAGTACTCAAAAAAGTCCACACAACATCCCAACACCACAATTCCAAGCAATTAGTACCACAAGAGAGGTTACAACAATTTTTCAAGCATATAACTAAGTGAAACCTTTACTGCAATAGGCTGTTTTCTCACAATCAATAGGATAATCAAAAAATCTCCAAATCCCATGAATAAGATGTCAAATTAAAGCTTAAGAAGTTAAATAAAATCAGAAACAAACCTTGCATCAATTGGAGTTCGGGATCATTATATATAGCCGAGACAGTGGGATAGCACAAAACTGTCCAGATTTGGACACTTTTCAGTAATTGACGATTTTGAGGTCCATAGATTCAGATTTAGCCTTAGTCCATTTCTGACAAAAATGACCAGAACTGAAAAATCTATCAGAACACCAATTTTCATACATTTTGGACATCATTTACTAAGTCAAATCTGGTTCGTTCCACAAGGTCAGTGCATCTGCCAAAACCTGCTACATTTTTCCAGATTTCCAGATTTGGACACATTTTAAAGATTCGCCATTTTGAAGACCTTAGATTCAAAATTAGCTTCGGCCTATTTCTATGAAAAATTTTCAAAACTGTCAAAACTAGTCACCTACAAATTTTCATGCATTTTCAACATCATTTTCCTAGCTAAAGTTACCTCGAAACAAACTGGTCACAGAGCTGTCAACAATCCGACTTCACCTAGCATCACTTTCAAGCCAAGATCTTGCCATGCATGGTTGTTTAAGCTTATGAACGACCATATAACTCAAGTACAGAAGCAACGAAATACATTCATGAGCATTCATGTGAATTTTTGAAGGATTTTCAAAAGTTTTTAGCCCTCACCTTAGCAATCAACCAAGAAGATGCACAAAAACTTGTTGAAGCACAAATTTCTTCTTCTTCCTTGCTTAGCGAAGACTCCACCCGATTTCTCTCTATTTGTCCTAGCTTAGTGGCCAAGTTCTTAGTACATGCATGTGGTTAGAACAAGAAGAAAAGAAATGGAAGCTAGGAAACTCACCAAGGCCGAAAATGGTGACTCAAAATGCTTGCATGTGTGTTTCTTGCATCCTAGCTTGCTTGGGTGAGTTTATTTTCTTTTTGTTTGCCTTGATGCACCAGAGGATGATGAAGATGAGCTAAGGGATACAGAAACTCAGCCCAAAACCGAGATGGAGAGAGAAGAATGAGAGGGATAGAGAGAAATGTGAGGAGAATGAGAGAAATTAAAGAAAAAATGAGGCTTTTTGCAAAAGTTGATGCATGGGTTCAGCCTTGAGCTTAGCAATTCTGATTTTTATGTCTTCAAGAGGCATTTTGAAATTCCTAGCATGGCCAAGGAGCACTTGGTCGAAAATGGTGTGCATTGGGTAGGGTTTTGGGGCTATTTTTTATGCGTTTGTGTCATAATATGTCATAGATTGTCTAGGACTAATTTTTTATGCATTTGTGTCATTAGAATTGTCATAGGAATGTTGAGAAATTAGGGAATCTAGGTAGAATAAAATATAGGAATGTTTGTTGATGAGTGGAATTATGAATAGAATAATAGTTAGTGGAAAATTTTGTAATAGTTTAGTTTTATTTTATTGTTAGTTGAGTTTGTAGAGAATTTGAATTAGGAATATAATATTGGTTAGTGGATTGTGTATGATTATTTTATTGTCTTGTGCTTTGTGTAGGATTGTTTCTTGATTAACGTGGTGGGACAGATTCCTAGGTCTAGGGCACGAATTACGAGGTAGACACGAACTACGAGGCTAATGCACGTACTTCAAGACTAATGCATGCAATCCTAGGTGAATGCACGTAAGCCAATGCAAGGCACGTAATTCAATGCAATGCACGCAAATCAAGGCATAACTCTAGATCTAGGTTAAGGTACGCAGTTCAAGGTTAGGGCACACGAAATGAGGTAATGCACGTACATCAAGGTCAGGGCACGTATATCTAGGTATCGCATGTCAGTCGGGGATTAGGGCACACTATTCTAGGTCAAGGCACGTGTGACAAGGTATGCATGAAAACCAAGATAGGACACGTAATCCAAGGTCAGTCATATAATTAGGGGTCTATGGCACACAAATCGAGGTATGACACGTTATTCGGGGTTAGGCCTCACAGACTTCCCGGGGGGTCACCCCTCCTAGTAGTACTCTCGCCCAACCACGCTTAACTTCGGAGTTTTGATGGGATCCGGTGTATTAGTACTGGTATGATTGCACCCGTCATGTTGAGGGCACAATTCCTTTATGTGTTAACGGTTCACAGTCCCAACCTAGGGAGATGGCTCATTGATAAGGCCCAATGGGCTTAACGACATCCTATCCGCTTCACCAACGCAGCATCCTAGCAAGACGTGATATCAAAGCGGTGTAGGGCTCTCTAATGTCCCACGAGTAAGGTTGTCATCCTTTTAACATCTAACGCCGTACGATCCGGGACGGAAAAACATAGCAAAATGAAGAAAAGTGGCCCAAAACTGATGAAAACGTTCGATTTTGGGCTCCAAAAATGGGAACAGTGAGCAAGCTAGCTGCCCCAATCGTAGAGCTCTCAGAGAGCTTTGCAACGGTATGCTGTGCACCGCGTAACTTCTAACGGATCAAAAGTTACGGGCACCGGAGGGAGGGAGACCGGGTCACAAGCCATATGCCCTCGGTTAGCGGGCCCAATCTCCACGTGAAGCGAAGTTGTCTTCCCCAAGGTGCCGTGGGATTCACTAATAGAAATGTGGTGGATAAAGTATCTTGGCAACCCTAACCGGGTCAAAAAAAATTGAAAATGGGGGTGGAACACGAGGACTACCCAAGGGGTCAACCATCCTAGTACTACTCTCGCCAAACCACGCTTAACTTCGGAGTTTTGATGGGATCCGGTGCATTAGTGCTGGTACTATTGCACCCGTCATGTTGAGGGCACAATTCCTTTATGTGTTAACGGTTCACAGTCCCAGCCTAGAGAGATGGCCCATTGAAAAGACCTAATGGGCTTAACGACAACCCATCTGCTTTAACAACGTAGCATCCTAGCAAGACGTGATATCGACGCATTGTAGGGCCCTCTTATGTCCCGCGAATAAGGTTGTCTTCCTTTTAACAACTCACGATGTACGATTCAGGACGGAAAAATAGAGCAAAAGAAGAAAAGTGGCGCGAAACTGATGAAAACATTCGATTTTGGGCTCCAAAAAGGGCACAGCGAGCAAACTAATTGCCTCCGTCATAGAGCTCTTGGAGAACTTTGCAACGGTATGCTGTGCGCCGCGTAACTCCTTGCGCATCAAAAGTTATGGGCACTAGAGCGACGGAGACTTGGTCACAAGCCCTACGCCCTCGGTTTGCTGGCCCAGCATCTACGTGAAGTGAAGTTGTCTTGCCCAAGGTTCCATAGGATTCGATAATAGAAATGTGGTGGATAAAGTATCTTGGCAACCCTAACCAGAGCAAAAAAAATTGAAAAGGGGCGTGCAACACGAGGACTTCCCATGGAGTCACCCATCCTAGTGCTACTCTCGCCCAAGCACGCTCAACTTCGGAGTTCTGATGAGATCCGATGCATTAGTGCTGGTACTATTGCACCAGTCATGTTGAGGGCACAATTCCTTTATTTGTTAACGGTTCACAGTCCCAGCCTAGAGAGATCGCCCATTCAAAAGGCCCATTGGGCTTAACGACAACCCATCTACTTCAACAACGTAGTATCCTCGCAAGACGTGGTATCGACGCGTTGTAGGGCCTTCTAATGTCCCGCGAGTAAGGTTGTCGTCCTTTTAACAGCTCACGACGTACGATCCGGGACAAAAAAACAAAGCAAAAGAAGAAAAGTGGCCCGAAATTGATGAAAATGTTCGATTTTTGGCTCCAAAAATAGGCACAGCGAGCAAGCTCGCTACACTCATCGTAGAGCTCTCGGAGAGCTTTGTAACGGTATGCTATTTGCCGCGTAACTCCTTACGGATCAAAAGTTATGGGCACCATAGCGACGGAGACTTGGTCCAAAGCCCTACGCCCTTGGTTTGCTCGCCCAGCCTCCACGTGAAGTGAAGTTGTCTTGCCCAGGGTGCCGTGGGATTTGATATTAGAAATGTGGTGGATAAAGTATCTTGGCAACCTTAACCGGAGCAAAAAAATTGAAAATGGGGATGCAACACGTGGACTTCCCTGGGGGTCACCCATCCTAGTACTACTCTCGCTCAAGCACGCTTAACTTCGGAGTTCTGATGGGATCCGGTGCATTAGTGCTGGTATGATCGCACCGATCATGTTGAGGGCACAATTCCTTTATGTGTTAACGGTTCACAATCCTAGCCTAGAGAGATGGCCCATTCAAAAGGCCCAATGGGCTAAACGACAACCAATCCGGTTCAACAACGCATCATCCTCGCAAGACGTGATATCGACGGGTTATAGGGTCCTCTAATGTCCCGCGAGTAAGGTTGTCGTCCTTTTAACTACTCACGACCTACGATCCGCGACAGAAAAAACAGAGTAAAAGAAGAAAAGTACCCCGATACTGATGAAAACGTTTGATTTTGTGCTCAAAAAAGGGGCACAGCGTGCAAGCTCGCTACCCCCATTGTAGAGCTCTCGGAGAGCTTTGCAACGGTATGCTGTGCGCCACATAACGCCTTACAGATCAAAAGTTATGGGCACCGGAGCGACGGTGACCTGGTCACAAGCCCTACGCGTTCGGTTTGTTGGCCCAGCCTCCACGTGAAGCGAAGTTGTCTTGCCCAAGGTGTTGTGGGATTCGATAATAGAAATGCGGTGGATAAAGTATCTAGGCAACCATAACCGGAGCCAAAAAAATTGAAAAGGGGGGTGTAACACGAGGACTTCCCTGGGGGTCACCCATCCTAGTACTACTCTGGCACAAGCACGATTAACTTCAGAGTTCTGATGGGATCTGGTGCATTAGTGCTGGTATGATCGCACCCGTCATGTTGAGGACAGAATTCCTTTATGTGTTAACGGTTCACAGTCCCAACCTAGAGAGATGGCCCAATTAGAAGGCCCAATGGGCTTAACGACAACCCATCCCTTCAATAACGCAGCATCCTCGCAATACGTGATATCGACGCATTGTAGGGCCCTCTAATGTCCCGCGAGTAAGGTTGTCGTCCTTTTAACAGCTCACGACGTATGATCCGGGACGGAAAAATAGATCAAAAGAAGAAAAGTGGCCCAAAACTGATAAAAATGTCCGATTTTGGCCTACAAAAACAGGCACAGCAAGCAAGCTAGCTGTCCCCGTCGTAGAGCTCTCGAAGAGCTTTACAACGGTATGCTGTGCGCAGCGTAACTCCTTACGGATCAAAAGTTATGGGCACCAGAGCGACGGAGACCTGGTCACAAGCCCTACGCCCTCGGTTTGCGGGCCCAACCACCACGTGAAGCGAAGTTGTCTTGCCCAAGGTGTCGTGGGATTCGATAATAGAAATGTGGTGGATAAAGTATCTAGGCAACCATAACCGGGGAAAAAAAAATTGAAAAGGGGGGTGCAACACGAGGACTTCTCAGGGGGTCACCCATCCTTGTACTACTCTCACCCAAACACGCTTAACTTCGGAGTTCTGATGGGATCCGGTGAATTAGTGCCGGTATGATCGCACCTGTCATGTTGAGGGCACAATTCCTTTATGTGTTAACGGTTCACAGTCCCAGCCTAGAGAGATGGCCTATTCAGAAGGCCCAATGGGCTTAACGACAACCCATCTGCTTCAACAACGTAGCATCCTCGCAAGAAGTGATATCAACGCATTGTAGGGCCCTCTAATGTCCCTCGAGTAAGGTTGTCGTCCTTTTAACAACTCACGATGAACGATCCGGGGCGGAAAAACATAGCAAATGAAGAAAAGTGGATCTAAACTGATGAAAACGTTCGATTTTGGGCTCCAAAAAGGGGCACATCGAGCAAGCTCGCTGCCCCCGTCGTAGAGCCCTCGGAGAGCTTTGCAACGGTATGCTATGCGCTACGTAACGGCATAAGGATCAAAAGTTATGGGGACCGGAGCGACGGAGACCTGGACACAAGCCCTACGCCCTCAGTTTGCTAGCCCAGCCTCCACGTGAAGCGAAGTTGTCTTGCCCAAGGTGCCGTGGGATTCGATAATAGAAATGTGGTGGATAAAGTATCTTGGCAACCCTAACCGGAGCCAAAAAATTTGAAAAGCGGGGTGCAACACGAGGATTTCCCATGGGGTCACCCATCCTAGTACTACTCTCGCCCAAGCACGCTTAACTTCGGAGTTCTGATGGGATCCGGTGCATTAGTGCTGGTAAGATCGTTCTTGTCTTGTTGAGGGCACAATTCCTTTATGTGTTAACGGTTCACAGTCCCAGCCTAGAGAGATGGCCAATTCAGAGGGCCCAATAGGCTTAACGGCAACCCATCTGCTTCAACAACACAGCATCCTCACAAGACGTGATATTGACGGATTGTAGAGCCCTATAATGTCCCGTAAGTAAGGTTGTCGTCCTTTTAATAGCTCACGACGTACGATCCGGGACGAAAAAACAGAGTAAAATAAGAAAAGTGGCCCGAAACTGATGAAAACGTTCGATTTTGGGCTCCAAAAATGGGCACAGTGAGCATGCTCACTGCCCCTATCGTAGAGCTCTCGGAGAGCTTTGCAATGGTATGCTGTGCACCGCGTAACTCCTCACAGATCAAAAGTTATGGGCACCAAAATGAGATAGACATGGTCACAAGCCCAACGACCTCAGTTTGCGAGCCCAGCCACCACGTGGAGCAAAGTTGTCTTGCCCAATGTGCCGTGGGATTCGATAATAGAAATGTGGTGGATAAAGTATCTTGGCAACCATAACCGGAGCAAAAAAAATTAAAAAGGGGGGTGTAACACGAGGTCTTCTCGGGGGGTCACCCATCCTAGTACTACTCTCGCCCAAAGACGCTTAACTTCGGAGTTCTGATGGGATCCAGTGCATTAGTGCTGGTATGATCGCACCCGTCATGTTGTGGGCACAATTCCTTTATGTGTTAATGGTTCACAGTCCTAGCCTAGAGAGATGGCCCATTCAGAAGGCCCAATGGGCTTAACGACAACCCATTTGCTTCAACAACGCAGCATCCTCACAAGACGTGATATCGACGCGTTGTAGGGCCCTCTAATATCCCATGAGTAAGGTTGTCATCCTTTTAACAACTCACGACGAATTATCCGGGATGGAATAACATGGCAAAAGAACAAAAGTGGATCGAAATAGATGAAATTGTTCGATTTTGGGCTCCAAAAAGGGGCACAGCGAGCAAGCAGGCTACTCCCGTCGTCGATCTCTCAGATAGCTTTGCAACGGTATGTTGTGCGCCACGTAACTCCCTACGGATCAAAAGTTATGGGCACCGTAGCGACGCAAACCTGTACACAAGCCCTACGCCCTCGGTTTGCTAGCCCAGCCACCACGTGAAGCGAAGTTGTCTTGCCCACGGTGCTGTGGGATTCGATAATAGAGATGTGGTGGATAAAGTATCATGGCAACCCTAACCGGAGCCAAAAAAATTGAAAAGGGGGGTGCAACACGACGACTTCCCAGGGGGTCACCCATCCTAGTACTACTCTCGCCCAAGCACGCTTAACTTCGGAGTTCTAATGGGATCTGGTGCATTAGTGCTGGTATGATCGCTCCCGTCATGTTGAGGGCACAATTCCTTTATGTGTTAACGGTTCACAGTCCCAGCCTAGAGAGATGGCCCATTCCGAGGGCCCAATGGGCTTAACGACAACCCATCCGCTACAACAACGTAGCATCCTCGCAAGATGTGATATCGACGGATTGTAGGGCCCTTTAATGTCTCACAAGTAAAGTTGTAGTCCTTTTAACAGTTCACGACGTACGATCCGGGACGGAAAAACAAAGCAAAAGAAGAAAAGTGGCCCGTAACTGATGAAAACATTCGATTTTAGGCTACTAAAATGAGCAAAGCGAGCATGCTCACTACCTACCGTCGTAGAGCTCTCGAAGAGCTTTGCAACGGTATGTTGTGTGCCGCGTAACTCCTCATGGATCAAAAGTTATGGGCACCGGAGTGAGGGAGACCTGGTCACAATCCCTACGCTCTTGATTTGCGGGCCCAGCCTCCACGTGAAGCGAAGTTGTCTTGCACCAAGGTGCCGTGGGATTCGATAACAAAAATGTGGTGGATAAAGTATCTTGCAACCCTAACCGAAGCAAAAAAAATTCAAAAAGGGGGGTGCAACACGAGGACTTCCCCGGGGGTCACCCATCCTAGTACTACTCTCGCCCAAGCACGCTTAACTTCGGATTTCTGATGGGATCCGGTCCATTAGTGCTGGTATGATCGCACCCGTCATGTTGAGGCCACAATTCCTTTATGTGTTAACGGTTCAAAGTCCCAACCTAGAGAGATGGCCCATTCAGAAGGCCCATTGGGCTTAACGACAACCCATTCGCTTCAACAACGCAACATCCTCGCAAGACGTGATATCGACTCGTTGTAGGGCCCTCTAATGTCCCGCGAGAAAGGTTGTCATCCTTTTAACAGCACAAGAGGTACGATCCAGGACGGAAAAATATATCAAAAGAAGAAAAGTGGCCCAAAACTAATGAAAACGTTCGATTTTGGGCTCCAAAAAGGGCATAGCAAGAAAGTTGGCTGCCCCCGTCGTAAAGCTCATAGAGAGCTTTGTAACCATATGCTGTGCGCCGCGTAACTCCTTACGGATCAAAAGTTATGGGCACCAGAGCGACGGAGACCGGGTAACAAGCCCTACGACCTAGGTTTGCGGGCCCAGCCTCCACGTGAAGTGAAGTTGTCTTGCTAAAGGTGCCGTGGGATTCATTAATAGAAATGTTGTGGATAAAGTATCTTGGCAACCATAACTGGAGCAAAAAATATTGAAAAGGGGGGTGCAACAGGAGGACTTCTCCGGGGGTTAGCCATCCTAGTACTAGTCTTGCCCAAACACGATTAACTTCAAAGTTCTGATGGGAATCCGGTGCATTAGTGCTGGTATGATCGCACCCATCATGTTGAGGGCACAATTCCTTTATGTGTAAACGGTTCACAGTCGCAGCCTAGAGAGATGGGCCATTCAGAATGCCCAATGGGCTTAACGACAACCCATCTGCTTCAACAACGCAGAATCCTCGCAAGACGTGATATCGACGCATTGTAGGGCCCTCTAATGTCCCGCGAACAAGGCTGTCGTCCTTTTAACAGCTCACGACGTACGATCCGGGAAGGAAAAACAGAGCAAAAGAAGAAAAGTGGATCGAAACTGATGAAAACGTTCGATTTTGGCCTCCAAAAAAGGGCGCAGCGAGCAAGCTCGCTACCCCCATCGTAGAGCACTCGGAGAGCTTTGCAACAGTATGTTGTGCGCCGCATAACTCCCTACGGATCAAAAGTTATGGGCGCCAGAGCGACGGAGACTTGGTCACAAGCCCTACGCCCTCGGTTTGCTGGCCCAGCCTCCACGTGAAGCGAAGTTGTCTTGCCCAAGGTGCTGTGGGATTCGATAATAGAAATATGGTGGATAAAGTATCTTGGCAACCCTAATCTCAGCAAAAAAAATTTAAAAGGGGGGTGCAAGACGAGGACTTCCTAACGGGTCACCCATCCGAGTACTACCCTCGTCCAAGCACGCTTAACTTCGGAGTTCTAATGGAATCCAGTGCATTAGTGCTGGTATGATCGCACCGATCATGTTGAGGGCACAATTCCTTTATGTGTTAACAGTTCACAGTTCCAGCCAAGAGAGATGGCCCATTCAGAGGGCCCAATGGGCTTAACGACAACACATCCACTTCCACAACGTAGCTTCCATGCAAGACGTGATATCAACGGATTGTAGGGCCTTCTAATGTGCCGCGAGTAAGGTTGTCGTCCTTTTGAAAGTTCACGAAGTACGATCCGGGATGAAAAAACAGAGCAAAAGAAGAAAAGTGGTCCAAAACTGATGAAAAAGTTCTATTTTGGTCTTGCAAAATGGCCACAGCGAGCAAGCTCGCTGCCCTGGTCGTAGAGCTCTCGGAGAGCTTTGCAACGGTATGCTGTGCGCCGCGTAACTCCTTACGGATCAAAAGTTATGGGCACCAGAGCGACAGAGACCTAGTCACAAGCCCTACGCCCTCGGTTTGCGGGCCCAGCCTCCACGTGAAGTGAAGTTGTCTTGTCCAAGGTGCCGTGGGATTCTATAATAGAAATGTGGTGGATAAAGTATCTTGGCAGGCCTAATCGGAGCCAAAAAAATTGAAAAGGGGGTGTAACACGAGGAATTCCCAGGGGGTCACCCATCCTAGTACTACTCTCATCCAAGCACACTTAACTTCGGAGTTATGATGGGATGCGGTGCATTAGTGCTGGTATGATCGCACCAGTCATGTTGAGGGCACAATTCCTTTATGTGTTAACGGTTCACAGTCCCAACCTAGAGAGATGGCCTATTCAGAAGGCCCAATGGGCTTAATGACAACCCATCCGTTTCAACAATACAGCATCCTCGCAAGGCGTGATATCAACGCATTGTAGGGCCCTCTAATGTCTCGCGAGTAAGGTCGTCGTCCTTTTACCACCTCACGACGTATGATCTAGGACGAAAAAACAGAGCAAAAGAAGAAAAGTGGCCCGAAACTTATGAAAAGGTTCGATTTTAGGCTCCAAAAATGGGCACAGCGAGCAAGTTGGCAACCTCCGTCGTAGACCTCTCGGAGAGCTTTGCAACGGTATGTTGTGCGCTGCGTAACTCCTTACGGATCAAAAGTTATTAGCACCGGAGCGAGGGAGACATGGTCACAAGCCCTACACCCTCGGTTTGCGGGCCCAGCCTCCACGTGAAGTGAAGTTGTCTTGCCCAAGGTGACGTGGGATTCGATAATAGAAATGTGGTGGATAAAGTATCTTGGCAACCCTAACCAAAGCAAAAAAAATTGAAAAGGGGGGTACAACACGAGGACTTCCCAATGGGTCACCCATCCTAGTACTACTCTCGCCCAAGCATGCTTAACTTCGGAGTTCTGATGGGATTTGGTGAATTAGCTCTGGTATGATCGCACCCGTCATGTTGAGGGCACAATTCCTTTATGTGTTAACGGTTCAAAGTCCCAACCTAGAGAGATGGCCCATTTAGAAGGTCCAGTGGGCTTAACGACAACCCATCCAGTTCAACAACGCAGCATCCTTGCAAGACGTGATATCGACGCATTGTAGGGCCCTCTAATGTCCCCCGAGTAAAGTTGTCGTCCTTTCAACAGCTCACGACGTACGATCCGGGAGGAAAAACATATCAAAAGAAGAAAAGTGGCCTAAAACTGATGAAAACGTTCGATTTTGGGCTCTGCCCCCGTCGTAGAGCTCTCGGAGAGCTTTGCAACGGTATGCTGTGCACTGTGTAACTCCTTATAGATCAAAAGTTATGGGCACCTGAGCGAGGGAGACCTAGTCACAAGCCCTACGCCCTTGGTTTACGGGCCCAGCCTCCACGTGAAGCGAAGTTGTCTTGCTCAAGGTGCCGTGGGATTCGATAATAGAAATATGGTGGATAAAGTATCTTGGCAACCGTAACCAGGGCAAAAAAAATTGAAAAGGGGGTGTAACACGAGGACTTCCCAGGGGGTCACCAATCCTAGTACTACTCTCGCCCAAACACGCTTAACTTCGGAGTTCTGATAGGATTCGGTGCATTAGTGCTGGTATAATCACACCCATCATGTTGAGGGCATAATTCCTTTATGTGTTAATGGTTCACAGTCCTAGCCTAGAGAGATGGCCCATTCAAAAGGCCAAATGGGCTTTACGACAACCCAACTGCTTCAACAACGCAGCATCCTTGCAAGACGTGATATCAACGCGTTGTAGGGCCCTCTAATGTCCCGCGAGTTAGGTTTTCGTCCTTTTAACAGCTCACGACGTATGATCCGGGACAAAAAAACATAGCAAAGGAAGAAAAGTGGATCAAAATTGATGAAAACGTTCGAATTTGGGCTCCAAAAAAGGGTACAACGAGCAAGCTCACTGCCCCAGTCGTAGAGCTCTCGGAGAGCTTTGCAACGGTATGCTGTGCACCGCATAACTTCCTATGGATCAAAAGTAATGGGCACCGGAGGGACAAAGACCTGGTCACAAGCCCTACGCCCTCGGTTTGCTAGCCCAGCCTCCACGTGAAGCTAAGTTGTCTTGCCCAAGGTACCGTGGGATTCGATAATATAAATGTGGTGGACAAAGTCTCTTGCCAACCCTAACCGGGGCAAAAAAAATTGAAAAGTGGGGTGCAACACGAGGACTTCCAGGGGGTTACCCATCCTAGTACTACTCTCGCCCAAGCACGCTTAACTTCGGAGTTCTGATGGGATCCGGTGCATTAGTATTGGCATGATCGCACCCGTTATGTTGAGGGCACAATTCCTTTATGTGTTAACGGTTCACAGTCCCAACCTAGAGAGATTGCCCATTCAGAGGGCCTAATGGGCTTAACGACAACCTATCCACTTCAACAACGCAGAATCCTTGCAAGATGTGATGTCGACGCGTTGTAGGGCTCCCTAATGTCCCGCGAGTAAGGTTGTCGTCCTCCTTTTAATAGCTCACGACGTACGATCTGGGTCAAAAAAATAGAGCAAAAGAAGAAAAGTGGCCCAAAACTGATGAAAACGTTCAATTTTGGGCTACAAAAATGGGCACAACGAGCAAGCTCACTACCCCAGGAGTAGAGCTCTGGGAGAGCTGTGCAACGGTATGCTGTGTGCCGCGTAACTCCTTACGGATCAAAAGTTATGGGCACCGGAGTGAGGGAGACCTGGTCACAAGCCCTATGCCCTCGGTTTACGGGCCCAGCCCCTACGTGAAGCGAAGTTGTCTTGCACCAAGGTGCCGTGGGATTCGATAACAAAAATGTGGTGGATAAAGTATCTTGCGACCCTAATCGGAGCAAAAAAAATTGAAAAGGGGGGTGCAACACGAGGACTTCCCAAGGGGTCACCCATCCTAGTACTACTCTCGCCCAAGCACACTTAACTTCGGAGTTCTGATGGGATCCGGTGCATTAGTGCTGGTATGATCGCACCCATCATGTTGAGGGCACAATTCCTATATATGTTAATGGTTCACAGTCCCAGCCTAGAGAGATGGCCCATTCAGTAGCCCAATGAGCTTAACGGCAACCCATCCGCTTCAACAACGCAGCATCCTCGCAAGACTTGATATCGACACATTGTAAGGCCTTCTAATATCCTGCGAGTAAGGTTGTTGTCCTTTTAACAGCTTAGGACGTACGATCCGGGATCCAAAAACATAGCAAAAGAAGAAAAGTGGATCTAAACTGTTGAAAACGTTCAATTTTGGGCTAAAAAAGGGGCAAAGTGGGCAAGCTCATTGCCCCCATCGTAGAGTTCTCGGAGAGCTTTGCAACGGTATGTTGCGCGCCGCGTAACTCCTTACAGATCACAAGTTATGGGCACCAGAGTGACGGAGGCCTGGTCACAAGCCCTACGCCCTCGGTTTGCCGGCCCAGCCTATGATACCCCGAACCTGGCATGTATTCAATAGCATTTAAAGTTCATTTAAATTGCATTTTATTGACCTTTCACCTTCTTTGACCAAACTAGTTGACTTTTCATCTACATTGACCAACTAGGACAAGGTGGGAATTTTTGAAATGTTTAATAAAGGGCAAACTTGGGATTAGAAATAAAAAAATGCAATGTTAAGTTAGTCAAATTTTGGGTCAACTTTGGAATCAAATATGAATCAATTGGGGAAGAGTTAGGTAGCAAATTATATATGGTTGGAAAGCTCTATGAGTCTAGTTTTTGAGTCTTCAAACCGTTCGTGAATTGGAGTTTTCTAGAAGTAGTTATGGCCGTTTTCGCAAGGTCGCGCATAGTTGTTTTGGTTTAGCTGGTTGACCAAAGCCTTGACCATTGACTATTGTTGTCATCTTTTATAAGCATAAAATAGCATAAAAAAACAAAGGAAAAGCTGAAAAATAAAGAGAGAAAACCAAGAGTTCAAGGAGAAAAGAAAAAAAAAAGAATTTTCAACTTCAAATTTTCAAATCTTAGTGTGAGCTTGCACGGGATCATTTCCGAGGCTTCTAACATTGTTTTCCTAGCGTCTATTAGCAACTAAGGTAAGGGATGCATCGTTATTTGCGCATTAGAAAATATGATGTCAAAATTTTAATTTTTTGAAATTGCATATAAAATGTAGTTTAATTCGATTTGTTGCTTGAAATATGTTCTATGATGTTAGTAGACCTTACTTTTGTAAGTTTTTAGTAATTTCTACTGTTAAAATTGGTTATTGCATTTTAAATGTTGGTTAAATAGTGAAAACGTGAATAGTAAACCCCCATCCGAAATTTTGCTCCGAGTTGCGTTCTATTGATGCAGAAAGGTACTAGATATGCTTAAATGCTAAAATGCGTGGTTTATTTTGTTTGTGTAATGGAAAAATGAAGAAAAATGTCAAGGTTTATGTTGGGGTCGTTTCGATCGAGTTTGGTATTTTCTCGTTTTGCGTGAAGGCATTGTCGTGGTATGCCATGGAAGCACTTTTGGTGCAGTTGTGACATTGGTTGCGTGATCAGTTGAGGTAGCTGTAGTTCAAACAAGCAAAGGGGGAAATCGGGGCTTTGCGGGAATTCTAGGGTAAAGTAGGGTTTCGTGGTCTTTAGACGTGCCTTATGGTGACCTAGGAGGATTGGTGAAGTCGGTTTCCAAAACTCATGGCTCGTTTGAAAGTAGTAGTGTTTGGTAAGTTGGGGTCGTTTTGTGTTTTTGTTGGTTTTCATAGAATTTTGCTTGTAGAATGCTTGTTAATGCTTAATAATGCTTGTTAAAGTTGATTATGATTGAATTTGGATATCAACTGTTGACAATGCTTGCTGGTGTTGTTCTTGTTACTTAATTGGTTATAGTTGCTTATTGTGTGCTTATTGTATCGCATGTTGTTACTGACTTGCACTTTAGTGCCTTGCTCGATTATGGTTAAATAGCTTGTATTGCATTGCATAAGTGTCAAGCGCGTGAGTGATGGGCCTCTCTGGGTAGCCTTGGGTTGCCAGTGTTGATTGCTCTAGCTCCGTGTCCTATTCCCTTTCTCGCTTGGGTCGCCACCTAGGGACTTTGGGTCGTAGAATTGACAGAGTATGTCCGGAGTACTCTAACGAAAGTTATAAGGTGGGTGAGTCGGTGCGTCATCGTTAAAGTCATCGTAGTCTTGATCAGTACATTTCTCGCTCGAGTGAACCATAGCCTTCAGAGTGTGGTATAGCTTTGAATGGTTGTGTTAATGCTTTCTTCAAATTGTTTATTGTATTGTCGTGTATATTGAATGCTTTCTTATTGATTATATTGCTTAACTGTACCTATTTGCATTGCACGAACTTCTTTCTCTCCACCTCGATATCTGTCTCGCCCTCATTGAGTATACGTGTTGTGTTTACTCACTCCTCACCACCACATTTCAGGAAATGCCATGTTAGCTGGAAAGTTCGTGATTACATGAAAGTTCGTGCTTGAAGAGTTATCTTGTGTGCTATGTGGCTTGAGTTGTCAAAGATGCAAAAATGTATGTTTCATGTATTGTATGTATTTAATATTAGAAGAATGTAATTTAAATTTAACTAGGTAATTGAGGTAGAATGATAAGCTAGTTTATGTATTCAATTAGTATAGTTTAACTTCATTGCATGTTTGTATTGTCCAAAGGAAAAGAATTAGAATGGTATGATAGTCTATTTTATGCAATGGGTTAGAATAGTTTAATTGCCTAGCATGAATGTTCTTGTCAAAGATGAAAATAGATAGGTTAGTTTTAAAACTAGAAATGTATATATATAATTGATGTGTTTATTTGTTGAGAAACAAGGCTCGGATGGCCTTGAGGTGTTTATATGGTTGGACACAGTGCTGGTCCACTTATATGCTGTTATAGGTTTTGCATTTTGCCTAGAAATAGGGGAGACTCCATCCGTCTTTCCCTAAAAATTTTGCCCGGGTTTGGAATTGGGTTGTGAATAGATTGATTGATAGAACTCCTGGTCTAGAGAGGGATCGGGGTGTTACAGGTGGTATCAGAGCTTGTCTAGCTCATAAGCCGGGACAGGGTCCTCGGTCTGGTGGGTAGTGATCCTTGAATGTGTGCTTGTTAAATGTGTGTTGAAAGTGTATGCTTGTATGTGAGATTGTGTGTCTTGACTTGAATGTATGCACCTATGTGATATGGTTATGTGTTATGTGCTAAATGTGTGTTACGTGAAGTGAAGTGTCTAGTTGTGTATTGAATTGACCTATTGAATTGGCATCGTGAATCGAATCGACCTTGTGAATTGTTATTTGCTTGAAGTATTGCTTTTAATGTGTGTATTGAAATGTCTTGAATTGATTATGCCGTGATTTGAATTGATTATGTTGTGCTTGACTTGATTGTCGTGCTTGAGTGACTTTGTTGAACAAACTGTTTTATAAACTTGCTTGCATAATAGTTTAAGGCCCATATGTATAAATTTGATATCTTGCCATTCATACATGTCCTGTTGAAATGGTAAGAAATACTTCTTCCTTTCCCTGAAGAGAAGTGGTTAGTAGCAGGCCCTTCAAGTTATGTGGATTGACGGGAATGAACAGTATTTGACTAGCCCTTTATTTGGGAGTCGGTATTTATAGTTGGAGTTGTTTATTGGGATTCCTCTAAGGTTATCTCCTATGCTTAGTATAAATGACTTTCTTTGGAGTTCTACATGATTATTCTTTGGAGCATTTTCTTAATATTTCCTTGTTGGGCATTCATCGGGTATTTCTATATTGGCATTTCGTGGGAGACATGGTTGGGATTTTAATCAACCTTTGGTGTTCTTTCTGTATTCTTATGGGGAACTTTGATTTGAGTCTACTTACAATGATCAGTTTTGCGTGAAGAGTACTACTTTGGTATTCCTTGTGGACATTTCTCAGTGGATTTGGCATTCGGAATTCTCATCGGACTTACTGCATAATATTATCTACAATATCTCCACTCTAGTCCTGCTTGATATTTTATCGGCAATCGTGATTGGAATTCTTCAATAGTATATGGTGCGGCTGCACGACATTCCCTCTGGAATTTTACCCAATATTCGGTAGCAATATTATTTTGGGAATCTACTTGGTTATTCAGCTTGGTGTTCATTCATGGACTTTTGATAAGTATATATATGTTGGCGTACATTTTGGATTCCTTATTGAGATGCTTCTTGAGCTATATTTTGGAAGACTTCCTTGAAACTTCTGAAATATGGTTGACTGGATTTCTTGTCTGGAGTCTTCCTGAGCAGTACTTGGGTTCTCGTTTAGACTTTACTTCAGACTGTTTCTTGGTATGTTCTCGGTACTTTTAGTTGGGATTCTATTATGGCATTCATGTCTAGTAAGATTTTTATTTGGAGTTCTATTTGGTATTCTCTAGAGCCTTTATTTGGCCTTATTATTTTAGAATTTTCGGGCAGTACTACTCGGGTTTCTTAGATTGGTTTTCTTCGGATGTCCTTATGTAGTGTCTTGCTCAACAATCGATGAAGATTAGTCAAATTTGTATGTCAGATGATACAGAGTCCTATTGGAAGAAGAATTGTGAGGACGCAATTGTTTTAAGGGGAGAAGGATGTGATACCCCGAACCTGGCATGTATTCAATAGCATTTAAAGTTCATTTAAATTGCATTTTATTGACCTTTCACCTTCTTTGACCAAACTAGTTGACTTTTCATCTACATTGACCAACTAGGACAAGGTGGGAATTTTTGAAATGCTTAATAAAGGGCAAACTTGGGATTAGAAATAAAAAAATGCAATGTTAACTTAGTCAAATTTTGGGTCAATTTGGAATTAAATCTGAACCAATTGAGAAAGAGTTAGGTAGCAAATTATATATGGTTGGAAAGCTCTATGAGTCTAGTTTTTGAGGCTTCAAACCGTTCGTGAATTGGAGTTTTCTAGAAGAAGTTATGGCCATTTTCGTAAAGTTGCACATAGCTATTTTGGTTTAGCGGGTTGACCGAAGCCTTGACCATTGACTATTGTTGTCATCTTTTATAAGCATAAAATAGCATAAAAAAACAAAGGAAAAGCTGAAAAATAAAGAGAGAAAACCAAGAGTTCAAGGAGAAAAAAAAAAAGAATTTTCAACTTCAAATCTTCAAATCTTCGCGTGAGCTTGCACGGGATCATTTCCGAGGCTTCTAACGTTGTTTTCCTAGCGTCTATTAGCAGCTAAGGTGAGGGATGCATCGTTATTTGTGCATTAGAAAATACGATGTCAAGACTTTGATTTTTAGAAATTGCGTATAGAATGTTGTTTAATTCGTTTTGTTGCTTGAAATATGTTCTATGATGTTAGTAGACCTTACTTTTGTAAGTTTTTAGCAATTTATGCGGTTAAAATTGATTATTGTATTTCAAATGTTGATTGAATAGTGAAAAACGTGAATAGTAAACCTCCGTTCGAAATTTTGCTCCGAGTTGCGTTCTATTGATGCAGAAAGGTGCTAAATATGCTTAAATGCTAAAATGCGTAGTTTATTTTGTTTGTGTAATGGAAAAACGGAGAAAAATGTCAAGGTTTATATTAGGGTTGTTCTAGTCAAGTTTGGTATTTCCTCGTTTTGCGTGAAGGCATTATCGTAGTATGCCATGGAAGCACTTTTGGTTCAGTTGTGACATTGGTTCGGTGATCGGTTGAGGTAGCTGTAGTTCAAATGAGCAAAGGGCGAAATCGGGGCTTTGTGTGAATTCTAGGGTAAAATAGGGTTTCGGGGTCTTTAGACGTGCCTTATGGTGACCTAGGAGGATTGGTGAAGTTGGTTTCCAAAACTCGTGGCTCGTTTGAAAGGAGTAGCGTTTGGTAAGTTGGGGTCGTTTTGTGTTTATGTTGGTTTTCATAGAATTTTGCTTGTAGAATGCTTGTTAATACTTAATAATGCTTGTTAAAGTTGATTATGATTGAATTTGTATATCAACTGTTGATAATGCTTGCTGGTGTTGTTCTTGTTACTTAATTGATTATAGTTGCTTATTGTGTGCTTATTGTATCGCCTGTTGTTACTGACTTGCAATTCAGTGCCTTGCTCGATTATCGTTAAATAGCTTGTATTGTATTGCATAAGTGTCAGGCGTGTGAGTGATGGGCCTCTCTGGGTAGCCTTGGGTTGCCAGTGTTGGTTGCTCCAGCTTCGTGTCCTATTCCCTTTCTCGCTTGGGTCGCCACCCAGGGAGTTTGGGTCGTAGAATTGGCAGAGTATGTCCGGAGTACTCTAATGGAAGTTATAAGGTGGGTGAGCCGGCGCATCATCGTTAAAGTCATCGAAGTCATGATCGGTACATTTCTCGCTCGAGTGAACCATAGCCTTCAAAGTGTGGTATAGCTTTGAATGGTTGTGTTAATGCTTTCTTAATTGTTTATTGTATTGTCGTGTATATTGAATGCTTTCTTATTGATTATATTGCTTAACTGTACCTATTTGCATTGCACGAACTTCTTTTTCTCCACCTCGATATCTGTCTCGCCCTCATTGAGTATACATGTTTTGTATACTCACTCCTCACCACCACATTTCAGGAAATGCCATGTTAGCTGGAAAGTTCGTGATTACGTGAAAGTTCGTGCTTGAGGAGTTATCTTGCGTGCTATGTGGCTTGAGTTGTCAAAGATGCAAAAATGTATGTTTCATGTATTGTATGTATTTAATATTAGAAGAATGTAATTTAAATTTAACTAGGTAATTCAGGTAGAATGATAAGCTGGTTTGTGTATTCAATTAGTATATTTTAACTTCATTGCATGTTTGTATTCTCCAAAGGAAAAGAATTAGAATGTAATTCACGTATGATAGTTTGTAATTCAGGTAGAATGATAAGCAGGCTTGCTGCCCCTATCGTAGAGCTCTCGGAGAGCTTTGCAATGGTATGCTGTGCGCCGCGTAACTCGTTACGGATCAAATGTTATGGGCACCGGAGCGACGGAGACCTGGTCATAAGCCCTACGCCCTCGATTTGCGGGTCCAGCCTCCACGTGAAGCGAAGTTGTCTTGCCCAAGGTGCCGTAGGATTCGATTATAGAAATGTATTGGATAAAGTATCTTGGCAACCCTAACCAGAGCAAAAAAAAGTGAAAAGGGGGGTGCAACACGAGGACTTCCCAGGGGGTCACCTATCCTAGTACTACTTTCGCCCAAGCATACTTAACTTCGGAGTTCTGATGGTATCCAGTGCATTAAAGCTAGTATGATCACACCCGTCATGTTGAGGGCACAATTCCTTTATGTGTTAACGATTCACAGCCCCAGTCTAGAGAGATGGCCCATTCAGAAGGCCCAATGGGCTTAACTACAATCCATCAGCTTCAACAACGCAGCATCCTCGCAAGACGTGATATCGACGCATTGTAGTGCCCTCTAATGTCCAGCGAGTAAGGTTGTCGTCCTTTTAACAGCTCACGACGTACGATCTGGGACGAAAAAATTGAGCAAAAGAGGAAAAGTGGCCCGAAACTGATGAAAACGTTCAATTTTGGTCTCCAAAAACGTTCGATTTTGGGCGGGCAGAATGAGCAAGCTCGCTGCCCCCGTTGTAGAGCTCTCGTAGAGCTTTGCAACGGGATGCTGTGTGCTGCGTAACTTCTTACGGATCAAAAGTTATGGACATCGGAGCGAGGGAGACTTGGTCACAAGCCCTACGCTCTCGGTTTGTGGGCCCAGCATCCACGTGAAACGAAGTTGTCTTGCTCAAGGTGCCGTGGGATTCGATAATAGAAATGTGGTGGATAAAGTATCTTGGCAACCCTAACCGGTGCAAAAAAATTTGAAAAGGGGGGGTGCAACACGAGTACATCCCAGTGGGTCACCCATCCTAGTACTACTCTCGCCCAAGCACGCTTAACTTCGAAGTTCTGATGGGATCCGGTGCATTAGTATTGGTATGATCACACCCGTCATGTTGAGGGCACAATTCCTTTATGTGTTAACGGTTCACTGTCTCAGCCTAGAGAGATGGCCCATTCAGAAGGCCCAATGGGCTTAACGACAACCCATCCGCTTCATAAACGCAGCATCCTCACAAGACGTGATATCGACGCATTGTAGGGCCCTCTAATGTCCTGCGAGTATGGTTGGTGTCCTTTTAACAGCTCACGACGTACGATCATGGACTGTAAAATACAGCAAGAGAAGAAAAGTGGTGCTCGAAAAATTGGCACAGCCAGCATGCTCGCTGCCCCTGTCATAGAGCTCTCAGAGAGCTTTTCCACGGTATGCTGTGCGCCGCGTAACTCCTTACGGATCAAAAGTTATCGGCACCGGTGCGAGGGAGACCTGGTCATAAGCCCTGCGCCCTCGGTTTGCGGCCCCAGCCACCACGTGAAGCGAAGTTCCCAAGGTGCCGTAGAATTCGATAATAGAAATGTGGTGGATGAAGTATCTTGGCAACCCTAACCGGAGCAAAAAAAAATTGAAAAGAGGGGTACAACATGAGGACTTCCCAGGGTGTCACCCATCCTTGTACTGCTCTCGTTCAAGCACGCTTAACTTCAGAGTTCTGATGGGATCCTGTGCATTAGAGCTGGTATGATCGAACCCGTAATGTTGAGGGCACAATTCCTTTATGTGTTAACGGTTCACAGTCCCAGTCCAGAGAGATGGCCAAATCAGAAAGCCCAGTGGGCTTAACGATAACCCATCCGCTTTAACAACGCAGCATCCTCGCAAGACGTGATATCGACGCATTGAAGGGCCCTCTAATGTCCCGCGAGTAAGGTTGTCATCCTTTTAACAGCTCACGACGTGCGATCTAGGACGAAAAAATAGAGCAAAAGAAGAAAAGTGACCCGAAACTGATGATAATTTTCGATTTTTGGCTATGAAAATAGGCGCAGCCAAGCAGGCTTGTTCCCCCCGTCATAGAGGTCTCAGAGAGCTTTGCAACGGTATGCTGTGCGCCGCGTAACTCCTTACCGATCAAAAGTTATGGGCATCAGAGCGAGGAAGACCTAGTTACAAGCCCTACGCCCTCGGTTTGCCGGCCCAGCCTCCACGTGCAGCGAAGTTGTCTTGTCCAAGGTGCCGTGGGATTCGATAATAGAAATGTGGTGGATAAAATATCTTCGCAACCCTAACCGGAGCTAAAAAAATTGAAAAGGGGGGGTGCAACATGAGGACTTCCCAAGGGGTCACCCATTCTTGTGCTACTCTCCCCCAAGCACACATAACTTCGGAGTTCTAATAGGATCTGGTGCATTAGTGCTGGTATGATCGTACCCATTTGAGGGCACAATTCCTTTATTTGTTAACGGTTCACAGTCCCAGCCTCGAGAGATGGCCTATTCAGAAGGCCCAATGGGCTTAATGACAACCCATCCACTTCAACAACGCAACATCCTCGCAAGATGTGATATTGATGCATTGTACGGCCCACTAATGTCCCGCGAGTAAGGTTTTCGCCCTTTTAACAGCTCACGACGTGCGATCCGGGACAGAAAAACAGAGTAAAAGAAGAAAAGTGGCCCGAAACTGGTGAAAACGTTCGATTTTGGGCTCCAAAAATGTTCACAGCGAGCAAGCTGGCTGCCCTAGTCGTGGAGCTCTCGGAGAGCTTTGCAACGGTATGCTGTGCACCACGTAACTCTTTACGGATCAAAAGTTATGGGCACCAGAGCGACGGAGACTTGGTCACAAGCCCTACGCTCTCGGTTTGCGGGCCCAGCCTCCACGTAAAGCAAAGTTGTATTGCCCAAGGTGCCGTGTGATTCGTTAATAGAAATGTGGTGGATAAAGTATCATAGCAACCCTAACCGGAGCAAAAAAAATTGAAAAGGGGGGTGTAACACGAGGACTTCCCATGGGGTCACCCATCCTAGCACTATTCTCGCCCAAGCACGCTTAACTTCAGAGTTCTGATGGGATCCAGTGCATTAATGCTGGTATGATCGCACCCATCATGTTGTGGGCACAAAGCCTTTATGTGTTGACGGTTCACAGTCGCAGCCCAGAGAGATTGCCCATTAAGAAGGCCCAATGGGCTTAACGACAACCCATCCACTTCAACAACGCAGCATCCTCGCAATACGTGATATCGACGTGTTGTAGGGCCCTCTAATGTCCTGCGAGTTAGGTTGTCGTCCTTTTAACAGCTCACGACATACGATCCGGGACGAAAAATAGAGTAAAAGAAGAAAAGTGACCCGAAAATGATGAAAACATTCGATTTTGGGCTCTAAAAATGGGCACAGCGAGTAAGCTGGCTGCCACCGTCGTAGAGCTCTCGTAGAGCTTTGAAACGGTATGTTGTGCACCGCGTAACTCGTTACCGATCAAAAGTTATGGGCACCAGAGCGAGGAAGACCTGGTCACAAGCCCTACGCCCTCAGTTTGCGGGCCCAGCCTCCACATGAAGCGAAGTTGTCTTGCCTAAGGTGCCGTGGGATTCGATAATTGAAATGTGGCGGATAAAGTATCTTGGCAACGATAACCGGAGCAAAAAAATTGAAAAGGGGGGTGCAACATGAGGACTTCCGTGGGGGTCACCCATCCTAGTACTACTCTCGCCCATGCACGCTTAACTTTGAAGTTCTGATGGGATCCAGTGCATTAGTGCTGGTATGATCGCACCCGTAATGTTGACAGCACAATTCCTTTATGTGTTAATGGTTCACAGTCCCAGCCTAGAGAGATGGCCCAATTGGAAGGCCCAATGGGCTTAACGACAACCCATCCACTTCAACAATGCAGCATCCTCGCAAGACGTGATATCGACGAGTTGTAGGGCCCTCTAATGTCCTGCGAGTAAGGTTGTCGTCCTTTTAAAAGCTCACGACGTACGATCCGAGACGGAAAAACAGAGCGAAAGAAGAAAAGTGGTCCGAAACTTATGAAAATGTTCGATTTTGGGCTCTGAAAATAGGCGCAGCCAAGCAGACTTGCTGCCCCTGTCGTAGAGCTCTCGGAGAGCCTTGCAACGGTATGTTATGCACCGCGTAACTCCTTACGGATCAAAAGTTATGGGCACTGCAGAGAGGGAGACCTGGTCACAAGTCCTACGTGCTCGGTTTGCGGGCCCATCCTCCACGTGAAGCGAAGTTGTGTTGCGCAAGGTACCGTAGGATTCGATAATATAAATGTGGTGAATAAAGTATATTGGCAACCCTAACCGGACCAAAAAAAATTGAAAAAGGGGGTGCAACACGAGGACTTCCTAGGGGGTCACTGTGACACCCTGATCCCTCTCGAGACCGGGAGTTCTATGAATCAATCTAATCACAACCCAATTCCAAATCTGAGCAAAATTTTAGGGAAAACGGACGGAGTCTCCCCTGTTTCTAGGCAAAAAGCAAACCCGCGCCAGCATATAAGTGGACCAATACCATGTCCAAACATTCAACCACCTCAAGGCCATCCGAGCGTTGTTCTCAACAAGCAAACACAAGCAAATATACATTTCCAGTTTACAGACTAACCTATCTCTTCACATCTTTTACATGTACATTCATGCTTGACAATTAAACCGTACTAACCTTTTTCATAAGTTAGACTATCAAACCATTCTAATTCTTTTCCTTTGCACATTACAAACATGCATTGAAGTTAAGCTACATTAACTAAATGCATAATCCAACTTATCAAACTACTCAACAATCTAATGAGCCTTAAATTACATTCCTTTTGACATTAAATACATACAATACATGAAAGCATACATCTTTACAACTTCGACAACTCAAGCCACATAGGCACGCAAGACAACTCTTCAAGCACGAACTTTCACGAAAACACGAACTTTCCAGCTAACATGGCATTTCCTGAAATGTGGTGGTGAGGAGTGAGTATACACAACACGTATACTCAGTGAGGGCGAGACATATATCGAGGTGGAGAGAAAGAAGATCGTGCAATGCAAATAGATACAGTTAAGCAATACAATCAATAAAAAGGCATTCAATATAAACAACAATACAATAAACAATTAAAGAAAGCATTAATACACCCAATCAAAGCTATACCACACTTTGAAGGCTATAGTTCACTCGAGCGAGTAATGTACCGATCACGATTCCGATGACTTTAAGGATGACGCGCCAGCCCCCCCACTTTATAACTTGCGTTTAGAGTACTCCGGACGTACTCTGTCAATTCTACGACCCAAAACTCCCTGGGCGGCAACCCAAGCGAGAAAGGGAATAGGACACGGAGCTAGAGCAACCAACACTGGCAACCCGAGGCTACCCAGAGAGGCCCATCACTCACGCACCTGACACTATGCAATGCAATGCAAGATACAAGCAATAAACGAGATAATAAGCATTTGAAATCAATAAAGTAACAAGAATAACACTAACAAGTAGTATCAACAATTGATATACAATTCAATCATAACCAACTTTAACAAGCATAACAAGCAATATTAAGCAATCTATAGGCATTATGCTATGAAAACACACAAAATCACAAAATGACCCCAACTTGTAAAACGCTACTACTTTCAAACGAGCCACGGGTTTTGGAAACCGACTCCACCAATCCTCCTAGGTCACCATAAGGCACGTCTAAAGACCCGGAAACCCTACTTAACCCTAGAATTCACGCAAAGCCCCAATTTCTCCCTTTGCTCGTTTGAACTACAACTACCTCAACCGATTACCCAACCAATGTCACAACTGCACCAAAAGTGCTTCCATGACGTACCTCAACAATGCCTTCACACAAATCGAGAAATTTCCAACCTTGACCGAAACGACCCCAACTTTCACTAAGCCTTTTTCTCCGTTTTTTTCCATTACACAATCTAATTAAACCATACATTTAGGCATTCTGGCATATCTAGCACCTTCCTACATCAACAGAACGCGTAACGGAGCAACTTCATCGAAACGGGGGTTTACTATTCATAATTTACTATTCATTAAACAATTTATATTTCAATTTCGATATTCAACCACAGAAAATGTTAAAAAGCTATAAATACATGTTCTACAATTGCTAGGGAACATTCTTTAAGCCTCAAAACGATTAAAATAACAATATACGGATAAAACCTAAAAATCAAAGTTAATACACAAAATATTCAAATGCGCAAATAAACATGAAACCCTCACCTTAGATGTTCCTAGACGTTAGGAAAACCCCGTAGGATGCCTCGGAAACCACCCCGTGCAAGCTCATGCGAAGAATCGAAGATTTGAAGCTGAAATTTCTTTTTTTTTTCCTCCTTCTATTTTCGGCCAGCTTGTGGTCTGTTTTTTCAGCTTTGTGTTGTTTTTTGTTTTATTTATGCTCAAAAGATGATAACTTAAGGTCAAATGGTCAAGGCTTGGTCAATGCTAACTAAGTTGGTCAAATTAGCCTATTTTATGTATTTTTAAAGCTAAAATAACTAATGTAATATTTATTCTAGCTAACAACAATTAAAACACTAAAATTAAAACACTAAATACTAGTTTTCACTATTTGCTGAGGACTAGAATTCATTTCCTAACTATCGCTCTCGAAATGCTATGCACTTTACGACAATAAAAGAATAGCAATTAAATCTCAGAGAATTTAAGAAGATATAATTTTCGAGAAGTAACTTAGTTCAAAATTACTCCGGCTCGGAGCTACTTTTCATTTAATTGAAAATCGAGCATTAAGATGCAAGAAAAATAAAACCGATTAACAAAATATGAAAATAAAGCTACAAATGAATGTTTAACTAAAAATAAACACATAATTCAATGCTAACATTTATGATAACACTTAATTAAATGCCATTAAATGCATGCCGGGTTCGGGTTATCACATCCTTCCCCCCTTAAAACAATTGCGTCCTCGCAATTCTTCTTCCGATAGAACTCAACATCATCTGAAACCCAACTCTGACTAATCTGCATCGGTTGGTGGGCAAGATAGTGAATAAGGATGCTCGTAGGAAAACCCAAATAGAAACCCCAACCAACAATGCCGAGAAAATAACAACTAAGACTGAAGCAAAGATACTCATGCAATGCTTATTACCGTAAGCAAACCTAGCTGAAAAATCTGTAAAGGAATATGGAGAAGATTACCAAAGGCCAATCTCTAAATAAAATCCTCCAGTCATTGAGTCCCACTCGCGTCATCTTAATAAAACAGCAAGTATAAATTTTCCCCTGTGTGGAAAAGGCCGAAGAAGAAACCCTAGTACCGCCCAGAATTTCCAAAATAATAATGCCAAATAAAGGCTCTAGAGAATACCAATTAGATCCCAAATAAAAATATTACTAGACATGAATGCCATTATAGAATCCCAACTAAAAGTACCGAGAACATACCAATAAACAATCTGAAGCAGAGTCTAAACAAGAATCCCAAGTACTGCTCAGGAAGACTCCAGACAAGAAATCCAGTCAATCATATTACAGAAGTTTCAAGGAAGTCTTTCAAAATATATAGCTCAAGAAGCATCTGAATAGGGAATCCATAATGTACGTCAACATATATATAATTATCAAAAGTCCATGAATAAACACCAAGCTGAATAGCCAAGTAGATTTCTCCAAAATAATACTGCTACCGAATATTGGGTGAAATACCAGAGGGAATGTCGTGCAAGTGCATCATATACTATTGAAGAATTCCAATCACGATTGCCGATAAAATATCAAGAAAGACTAGAGCGGAGATATTGTAGATAATATTATGCAGCAAGTCCAATAAGAACTCCGATTGCCAAATCCACTGAGAAATGTCCACAAGGAATACAAAAGTAGTACGCCTCACACAAAACTGATCATTGTAAGCAGACTCAAATCAAAGTTCCTCATAAGAATGCAGAAAGAACACCAAAGGCTGATTAAAATCCCAACCAAGTATCCCACAAAATGCCAATATAAAAATACCCGATGAATGCCCAATCAAGAAGACATTTAAGAAAATGCTCCAAAGAATAATCATGTAGAACTCCAAAGGAAGTCATTTATATAAAGCATAGAAGATAACCTTCAAGGAACCCCAATAAACAAACTCCAGCTATAAATGTCAACTCCCAAATAAAGGCCTAGTTAAGCACTGCTAGTTCCCGTCAATCCAAATAACTTGGGCTTGCTACTAACTACTGCTCTTCAGGGGAGGAAGAAGTATTTCTTACCATTTCAATAGGACATGTATGAATGCCAGGATATCACATTTATACACATGCCTTAAACTATTATTCAAGCAAGTTTGTAAAACAGTTTATTCATCAAAGTCACTCAAGCACGACAATCAAGTCAAGCACAACATAATCAATTCAAATCACGGCATAACCAATTCAAGACATTTCAATACACACATTACAAGCAATACTTCAAGCAAATAACAATTCACGAGGTCGATTCGATTCACGATGCCAATTCAATAGGTCAATTCAATGCACAACTAGACACTTCACTTCACTTAGCACACAATTAACACATAACACATAACTATATCACATAGGAGCACACATTCAGGTCAAGACACACAATCTCACATACAAGCATACACTTTCAAGACACACTTAACAAGCACACATTCAAGGATCACTACCCACCAGACCGAGGACCCTGTCCCGGCTTATGAGCTAAACAAGCTCTGATACCACCTGTGACACCCCGATCCCTCTCGAGACCGGGAGTTCTATCAATCAATCTAATCACAACCCAATTCTAAACACGGAAAATTTTTTAGAGAAAACGGATGAAGTCTCCCCTATTTCTAGGCAAAAAGCAAACCTACGACAGCATATAAGTGGACCAATATCATGTCCAAACATTCAACCACCTCAAGGCCATCCGAGCATTGTTCTCAACAAGCAATCACAAGCAAATATACATTTCCAGTTTACAGACTAACCTACCTCTTCACATCTTTTACATGTACATTAATGCTTGACAATTAAACCGTACTAACCTATTTCATAAGTTAGACTATCAAACCATTCTAACTCTTTTCCTTTGGACATTACAAACATGCATTAAAGTTAAGCTATACTAACTAGATACATAATCTAACTTATCAAACTACTTCAACAATCTAATGAAACTTAAATTACATTCCTTTTGACATTAAATACATACAATACATGAAAGCATACATCTTTACAACTTCGACAACTCAAGCCACATAGGCACGCAAGACAACTCTTCAAGCACGAACTTTCACGAAATCACGAACTTTCACGAAATCACGAACTTTCCAGCTAACATGACATTTCCTGAAATGTGGTGGTGAGGAGTGAGTATACATAACACGTATACTGAGTGAGGGCGAGACATATATCGAGATGGAGATAAAGAAGATCGTGCAATGCAAATAGGTACAGTTAAGCAATACAATCAATAAAAGGCATTCAATATAAACAACAATACAATAAACAATTGATAAAGCATTAACACAACCATTCAAAGCTATACCACACTCTGAAGGCTATGGTTCACTCAAACGAGTAATGTACCGATCATGATTTCGATGACTTTAACGATGACGCGCCGGCTCACCCACCTTATAACTTCTGTTAGAGTACTCCGGACATACTCTATCAATTCTACGACCCAAATTCCCTGGGCGGCAACCCAAGCGAGAAAGGGAATAGGACACGAAGCTAGAGCAACCAACACTGGCAACCCGAGGCTACCCAAAGAGGCCCACCACTCACGCGTCTGACACTATGCAATGCAATACAAGATACAAGCAATAAATGAGATAACAAGCATTTGAAATCAATAAAGTAACAAGAATAACACTAACAAGTAGTATCAACAATTGATATACAATTCAATCATAACCAACTTTAACAAGCATAACAAGCAATATTAAGCAATCTATAGGCATTATGCTATGAAAACACACAAAATCAAAAAAAGACCCCAACCTGGAAGATGCTACTACTTTCAAACGAGCCACGAGTTTTGGAAACCGACTTCACCAATCCTCCTAGGTCACTATAAGGCACGTCTAAAGACCCCGAAGCCCTACTTAACCCTAGAATTCACGCAAAGCCTCGATTTTCCCCTTTGCTCGTTTGAACTACAACTACCTCAACCGATTACCCAACCAATGTGACAACTGCACCAAAAGTGCTTCCATGACGTACCTCGACATTGCCTTCATCCAAATTGAGAAAATTCCAAACTTGACCAAAACGACCCCAACTTTCACTAAGCTTTTTCTCCGTTTTTTCCATTACACAATCTAATTAAACCTTAAATTTAGGCATTCTAGCATATCTAGCACCTTCATACATCAACAGAACGCGTAACGGAGCAACTTCATCGAAACGGGAGTTTACTATTCACAATTTACTATTCATTAAACAATTTATATTTCAATTTTGATATTCAACCGCAGAAAATGTTAAAAAGCTATAAATACATGTTCTACAATTGCTAGGGAACATTCTTTAAGTCTCAAAATGATTAAAATAACAATATACGGATAAAACCCAAAAATCAAAGTTAATACAAAAAATATTCAAATGCGCAAATAAACATGAAACCCTCACCTTAGATGCTCCTAGACGCTAGGAAAACCTCGTAGGATGCCTCGGAAACCACCCCGTGCAAGCTTACGTGAAGAATCGAAGATTTGAAGTTGAAATTTCTTTTTTTTTCTTTTTCTATTTTCAGCCAGCTTGTGGTCTGTTTTTTCAGCTTTGTGTTGTTTTTTTTTTTATTTATGCTTAAAAGATGATAACTTAAGGTCAAATGGTCAAGGCTTGGTCAATGCTAACTAAATTGGTCAAATTAGCCTATTTTATGCATTTTTAAAGCTAAAATAACTAATGTACTATTAATTCTAGCTAACAACAGTTAAAACACTAAAATTAAAACACTAAATACTAGTTTTCACTATTTGCTGAGGATTAAAAATCATTTACTAAAAGAATAACAATTAAATCTCAAAGAATTTAAGAAGATATAATTTTCGAGAAGTAACTTAGTTCAAAATTTACTCCGACTCGGAGCTACTTTTCATTTAATTGAAAACCGAGCTTTAAGATGCAAGAAAAATAAAATCGATTAACAAAATATGAAAATAAAGCTACAAATGAAAGTTCAACTAAAAATAAACACATAATTCAATACTAACATTTATGATAACACTTAATTAAATACAATTAAATGCCATTAATGCATGCCGGGTTCGGGTTATCACAGTCACCCATCCTAGTACAACTCTTGCCCAAGCACGCTTGACTTCGGAGTTCTAATGGGATCCGGTGCATTAGTGCTGGTATGATCGCACCCGTCATGTTGAGGGCACAATTCTTTTATGTGTTAATGGTTCACAGTCCCAGCCTAGAGAGATGGCCCATTCAGAAGGCCCAATGGGCTTAACGATAACCCATCCGCTTCAACAACGAAGCATCCTCGCAAGACGTGATATCGACGTGTTGTAGGGCACTCTAATGTCCCACGAGTAAGGTTTTCAACCTTTTAACAGCTCACGACGTACCATCAGGGATGAAAAAATAGAGCAAAAGAAGAAAAGTGGTCCGAAACTGATGAAAACGTTCGATTTTGGGCTCCAAAAAGGGCAGAGCGAGCGAACTCGCTACCTTCGTCGTAGAGCTCTCGTAGAGCTTTGCAACGGTATGCTGTGCACCGCGTAACTCCTTACGGATCAAAAGTTATGGGCACTGGAGCGATGGAGACCTGGTTAGAAGGCCTACGCCCTCTGTTTGCTGGCCCAGCCACCATGTGAAGCGAAGTTGTCTTGCCCAATGTTCCGTGGGATTCGGTAATAGAAATTTGGTGGATAAAGTATCTTGGCAACCCTAACCAGGGCAAAAAAAATTGAAAAGGGGGTGCAACACAAGGACTTCCCAAGGGGTCCGCCATCCTAGTACTACTCTTACCCAAGCACGCTTAACATCGGAGTTTTGATGGGATCCGGTGCATTAGTGCTGGTATGATCGCACCCGTCACGTTGAGAGCACAATTCCTTTATGTGTTAACGGTTCACAGTCCCAGCCTAGAGAGATGGCCAATTCAAAAGGCCCAATGGGCTTAACGACAACCCATTCGCTTTAACAACGCAACATCCTCGCAAAACATGATATCGACGCGTTGTAGGGCCCTCTAATGTCCCGTGAGTTAGGTTGTCATCTTTTAACAGCTCACGACGTACGATCAGGGACAGAAAAACAGAGGAAAAGAAGAATAGTGCCCGAAACTGAAGAAAACGTTCGATTTTAGGCTTCAAAAATGGGCAAAGCGAGCAGGCTCGCTGCCCCCATCGTAGAGCTCTCGGAGAACTTTGCAACAGTATGCTGTGCACCGCGTAACTCCTTACGGATCAAAAGTTATGGGCACCGGAGCGATGGAGACCTGGTCAAAAGGCCTACGCCCTCGATTTGCTAGCCCAGCCACCATGTGAAGCGAAGTTGTCTTGCCCAAGGTGCCGTAGGATTCGATAATAGAAATGTGGTGGATAAAGTATCTTGGCAACACTAACTGGAGCAAAAAAATTTGAAAAAGGGGATGCAATACGAGGACTTCCTAGGGGGTCACCCATCCTAGTACTACTCTCGCCCAAGCACGCTTAACTTTGGAGTTTTGATGGGATCCAGTGCGTTAGTGCTAGTATGATCGCAACCGTCATGTTGATGGCAAAATTCCTTTATGTGTTAACGGTTCAAAGTCCCAGCCTAGAGAGATGGCCCATTCGAAAGGCCCAAGGGGCTTAACGACAACCCATCCGCTTCAACAACGCAGCATCCTCGGAAGACGTGATATCGACGTGTTGTAGGGCCCTCTAATGTCCCGCGAGTAAGGTTGTCGTCCTTCTAACAGCTCACGACGTACGATCTGAGACGGAAAAACAGAGCAAAAGCAGAAAAGTGGCCCAAAACTGATTAAAAAGTTCGATTTTGTGCTCCAAAAATGGGCACAGCGAGCAAGCTAACTACCCCCGTCGTAGAGCTCTCGGAGAGCTTTGAAACGGTATGCTGTGCATCGCGTTACTCAATACGGATCAAAAGTTATGGGCACTAGAGCGACGGAGACCTGGTAATAAGCCACACGCCCTCGGTTTGCGGGCCCAGCCTCTACGTGAAGTGAAGTTGTCTTGCCCAAGGTGCCGGGGTATTCGATAATAGAAATGTGGTGGATAAAGTATCTAGGCAACCCTAACTGGAGCAAAAAAAATTTAAAAGGGGGGTGCAACACGAGGAGTTCCCAAGGGGTCACCCATCATAGTACTACTCTTGCCCAAGCATGCTTAACTTCAGAGTTCCGATGGGATCTGGTGTATTAATGCTGGTATGATCGCACCCATCATGTTTAGGGCACAATTCCTTTATGTGTTAACGGTTCACAGTCCCAGCCTAGAGAGATGGCCCAATCAGAAGGCCCAATAGGCTTAACGACAAACCATCTGCTTCAACAACGCAGCATCCACGCAAGACTTGATATCAATGAGTTGTAAGGCCCTCTAATGTCCAGTGAGTAAGATTGTCGTCCTTTTAACTACTCACGACATACGAGCTGGGATGAAAAAATTGAGCAAAAAAAGAAAAGTGGCCCAAAACTGATGAAAACATTCAATTTTGAGCTCTGAAAATAGGCGCAACCAGGCAGGCTTGCTCCCCACGCCGTAGAGCTCTCGGAGAGCTTTGCAACGGTATGTTGTGTGCCGCGTAACCACTTACGGATGAAAAGTTATGGGCACCGTAGCGAGGGGGAGCTGGTCACAAGCCCTACGCCCTCGGTTTACGGGCCCAGCCTCCACGTGAAGCGAATTTGTATTGCCCAAGGTGTCGTGGGATTCAATAATAGAAATGTGGTGGATAAAGTATCTTGGCAACCCTAACCGGAGCAAAAAAAATTGACAAGGGAGGTGCAACACGAGGACTTCCCATGGGGTCACCCATCCTAGTACTACTCTCGCCCAAGCACCCTTAACTTCGGAGTTCTAATGGGATCCGGTGCATTAGTGCTGGTATGATCACACCCGTCATGTTGAGGGCACAATTCCTTTATGTATTAACGATTCACAGTCCTAGCCTAGAGAGATTGCCCATTTAGAAGGCCCAATGGGCTTAACGACAAACCATCCGCTTCAACAACACAGCATCCTCACAAGACGTGATATCGACGCGTTGTAGGGCCCTCTAATGTCTCGCGAGTAAGGGTCTCATCCTTTTAACAGCTCAAGACGTACGAACCGGAACGGAAAAACAGTACAAAAGAAGAAAAGTGGCCCGAAACTGATGAAAACGTTCGATTTTGGGCTCCAAAAATGGGCACAACGAGCCCGTCGTAGGGCTCTCGTAGAGCTTTGCAATGGTATGCTGTGCTCCGTGTAACTCCTTACGGATCAAAAGTTATGGGCACTGGAGCGTGGAAGACCTGGTCACAAGCCCTAATCCCTCGGTTTGCGGGCCCATCCTTCACGTGAAGTGAAGTTATCTTGCCCAATGTGTCATGGGATTCGATAATAGAAATGTGGTGGATAAAGTATCTTGGCAACCCTAACCGGAGCAAAAAAAATTGAAAAGTGAGGTGCAACACGAGGACTTCCCAAGGGGTTACCCATCCTATTACTACTCTCACCCAAGCACGCTTAACTTCGGAGTTCTGATGGGATCCGGTTCATTAGTGCTAGTATGATCGCACCCGTAATGTTGAGGGCACAATTCCTTTATGTATTAACGGTTCACAGTCCCAACCTAGAGAGATGGCCCAATCGGAAGGCCTAATGGGCATAAGGACAACCCATCCGCTTCAACAACGCAGCATCTTCGCAAGACGTGATATCGATGAGTTGTAGGGCCCTCTAGTGTCCCGTGAGTAAGGTTGTCATCCTTTTCAAAGCATACGATGTACGATCTTGGAAGGAAAAACAAAGCAAAAGAAGAAAAGTGGCCCGAAACTGATCAAAATGTTCGATTTTGGGCTTTGAAAATAGGCGCAGCCAAGCAGGCTTGCTGCCTCCATCGTAGAGCTCTCGGAGAGCTTTGCAGCGGTATGCTTTGAACTGCGTAACTCCTTACGGATCAAAAGTTATGGGCACCGGGGCAAGGAAGACCTGGTCAAAAGCCCTACACCCTCGGTTTGTAGCCCAACCTCCACGTGAAGCGAAGTTGTATTGCCCAAGGTGCCGTGGGATTCGATAATAGAAATGTGGTGGATAAAGTATCTTGGCAACCCTAATCGGAGCAAAAAAAATTGAAAAGGGTGGTGCAACACGAGGACTTCCCAGGAGGTCAGCCATCCTTGTACTACTCTCGCCCAAGCACGCTTAACTTCGGAGTTCTGATGGGATCCGTTGCATTAATGCTGGTATGATTGCACCCGTCATGTTAAGGGCACAATTCCTTTATGTGTTAACGTTCACAGTCCCAGCCTAGACAGATGGCCCATTTAGAAGGCCCAATGGGCTTAACGACAACCCATCCACTTCAACAACGCAGCAACCTCACTAGACATCATATCGATGCGTTGTAGGGCCCTTTAATGTCGCGCAGGTAAGGTTATCATCCTTTTAACAACTCACGACGTACGATCCGGGATCGAAAAACAGAGCAAATAAAGGAAAGTGGCTCGAAAATAATGAAAATGTTTGATTTTGGGCTCCAAAAAGGGGCACATCGGGCAACCTGGCTACCCCCGTCGTAGAGATCTCGAAGAGCTTTGCAACGGTATGTTGTACACCGCGTAACTCCTTACGGATTAAAAGTTATGGGCACCGAAGCAACGGAGACCTGGTCACAAGCCGTACGCCCTCGGTTTGAGGGCCCAGCCTCCACGTGAAGCGAAGTTGACTTGCCCAAGGTGCCGTGGGATTCTATAATAGAAATGTGGGGATAAAGTATCTTGGAAATCCTAATAGGAGCAAAAAAAATTGAAAAGGGGGGTGCAACACGAGGACTTCCCAGGGGGTCACCCATCCTAGTACTACTCTCGCCCAAGCACGCTTAGCTTCGGAGTTCTGATGGGATCAGTGCAAGAGTACTGGTATGATCGCACCCGTCATGTTGAGGGCACAATTCCTTTTTGTGTTAACGGTTCACAGTCCCAGCCTAGAGAGATGGCCTATTCAGAAGGCCCAATGGGCTTAATGATAACCCATCCGCTTCAACAACGCAGCATCCTCGCGAGACGTGATATCGACGCATTTTGCCAAACCTCCACGCGAAGCGAAGTTATCTTGCCCAAGGTGCCGAGGCATTCGATAATAGAAATGTGGTGGATAAAATATCTTGGCAACCCCAACCGGAGCAAAAAAAATTAAAAAGGGGGGTGCAACACGAGGACTTCCCAGAGGGTCACCAATCCTAGTAATACTCTCGCCCAAGCACGCCTAACTTCGGAGTTCTGATGGGATTCGGTGCATTAGTGCTGGTATGATATCACCCGTCATGTTAAGGGCACAATTCCATTATGTGTTAACGTTCACAGTCCCAACCTATAGAGATGGCCCATTCAGAAGGCCCAATGGGCTTAACGACAACCCATCCGCTTCAACAACGTAGCATCCTCGCAAGACGTGATATCGATACGCTGTAGGGCCCTCTATTGTCGCGCAAGTGAGGTTATCGTCCTTTTAACAGCTCACGATGTACGATCCGGGATGGAAAAATAGAGCAAATGAAGAAAAGTGGACCGAAACTGATGAAAATGTTCCATTTTGGGCTCCAAAAAGGGGCACAGCAGGCAAGCTGGCTACCCCCGTTGTAGAGCTCTCGGAGAGCTTTGCAACGGTATGTTGTACACTGCGTAACTCCTTACGAATTAAAAGTTATAGGCACCAGAGCGACGGAGACCTGGTCACAAGCCCTGCGCCCTCGGTTTGCTGGCCCAGCCTCCACGTGAAGCTAAGTTACCTTGCCCAAGGTACCGTGGGATTCGATAATAGAAATGTGGTGGAAAAAGTATCTTGGCAACCCTAATCGGAGCAAAAAAAATGGAAAATGGGGGTGCAACACGAGGACATCCCAGGGGGTTACCCATCCTAGTTCTACACAAACCCAAGCACACTTAGCTTCGGAGTTCTGATGGGATCCGGTGTAATAGTGCTGGTATGATCGCACCCGTCATGTAGAGGGCACAATTCTTTTATGTATTAACGGTTCACAGTCCCAGCCTAGAGAGATGGCCCATTCAGAAGGCCCAATAGTCTTAATGACAACCTATCCGCTTCAACAACGCTGCATCCTCGCGAGACGTGATATCGACGTGTCTTGCCAAACCTCCACGTGAAGCGAAGTTGTCTTGCCCAAGGTACCGTGGGACTCGATAATAGAAATGTGGTGGATAAAGTATCTTGGCAACCCTCACCGGAGGAAAATAAAATGAAAAAAGGGGGTACAACACTAGGACTTCCCAGGGGGTCACCCATCCGAGTACTACTCTCGCCCAAGCATGCTTAACTTCGGAGTTCTGAGGGGATCCAGTTCATTAGTGCTTCTATGATCGCACCCGTCATGTTAAGGGCACAATTCCTTTATGTGTTAACGGTTCACAGTACCATCCTAGAGAGATGGCCCATTCAAAAGGCCCAATGGGCTTAATGACAACCCATCCGCTTCAACAACGTAGCATCCTCGCAAGACGTGATATCGTCGCATTGTAGGGCCCTCTAATGTCCCGCGAGTAAGGTTGTCGTCCTTTTAACAGCTCACAACGTTCAATCCGGGATGGAAAAATAAAGGAAAAAGAGAAAAGTGGCCTGAAACTGATGAAAACAGTCGATTTTGGGCTCCAAAAATGGGCATAGCGAGCAAGCTGGCTGCCCCCATCGTAGAGCTCTCGTAGAGCTTTGTAATGGTTTGTTGTGCACTGCGTAACTCCTTACGGATCAAAAGTTATTGGCACTAGAGCGAGGGAGACCTAGTCATAGGCCCTAGGCCCTCGGTTTGCGAGCCCAACCTCCACGTGAAGCAAAGTTATCTTGCCCAAGGTGCCGTGGGATTCGATAATAGAAATGTGGTGGATAAAGTATCTTGCCAACCCTAACTGGAGCAAAAAAAATTAAAAAGGGGTGTGCAACACGAGGACTTCCCAGGGGGTTACCCATCCTAGTACTACTCTCGCCCAAGCACGCTTAACTTCGGAGTTTTGATGGGATCCGGTGTATTAGCATTGGTATGATCGCACCCGACATGTTGAGGGCATAATTCCTTTATGTGTTAACGTTCACAGTCCCAACCTAGAGAGATGGCCCACTCAGAAGGGTCAATGGGCTTAACGATAACCCATCCGCTTCAGAAATGGAGCATCCTCGCAAGACGTGATATCGACGCGTTGTAGGGCACTCAAATGTCCCGCGGTAAGGTTTTCATCCTTTTAACATCTCACGACTTACGATCCTGGACGAAAAAACATAGCAAAAGAAGAAAAGTGGCCGAAAATTGATGAAATCGTTCTATTTTGGGCTCCAAAAATGGGCACAGCATGCAAGTTGGCTGCCCCCATCGTAGAGCTCTCGGAGAGCTTTCCAACGCTATGTTGCGCGCCGCGTAACTCCTTACGGATCAAAAGTTATGGGCACCGGAGCGTCGGAGACCTGGTCACAAGCCCTACGCCCTCGATTTGTGGGCCCAGCCTCTACGTGAAGCGAAGTTGTCTTCCCCAAGGTGCCGTGGGATTCGATAATAGAAATGTGGTAGATAAAGTATCTTGGCAACCTTAATCGGAGCAAAAGAAAATTGAAAAGGGGGGTGCAACACGAGGACTTCCCTGGGGGTCACCCATCCTAGTACTACTCTCGCCGAAGCATGCTTAGCTTCGGAGTTCTGATGGGATCCGGTGCATTAGTGCTGGTATTATCGCACCCGTCATGTTGATGGTACAATTCCTTTATGTGTTAACGGTTCATAGTCCGAGCCTTGAGAGATGGCCCATTCTAAAGTCCTAATGGGCTTAACGATAACCCATCCGCTTCAACAACGCAGCATCCTCGCAAGACGTGATATCGACGCGTTGTAGGGCCCTCTAATATCCCGCGAGTAAGGTTGTCATCCTTTTAACATCTCACGACGTACGATCCGGGAAAAAAAATTGATCAAAAGAAGAAAAGTGGCCCGAAACTGATGAAAACGTTCGATTTTGGGCTCCAAAAATGGGTACAGTGAGCAAGATGGCTGCCCTTGTCGTAGAGCTCTCGGAGAGCTTTGCAACGTTATGCTGTGTGCCGTGTAACTCCTTATAGATCAAAACTTATGGGCACCGCAGCGACGGAGACCTGGTCACAATCCCAACGCCCTCGGTTTACGGGCCCAGCCTCCACGTGAAGCGAAGATGTCTTGCTCAAGGTGTGGTGGGATTCAATAATAGAAATGTGGTGGATAAAGTATCTTGGCAACCCTAACCGGAGCAAAACAAATTGAAAAAGGGGGTGCAACACGAGGACTTCCCAAAGGGTCACGCATCCTAGTACTACTCTCGCCCAAGCACGCTTAACTTCGGAGTTCTGATGGCATCCGGTGCATTAGTGCTGCTATGATCGCACCCATCATGTTGAGGGCACAATTCTTTTATTTGTTAACGGTTCACAGTCCTAGCCTAGAAAGATGGCCCTTTCAGAAGGCCCAATGGGCTTAAAGAGAACCCATCCGCTTTAAGAACACAACATCCTCGCAAGACGTGATATCGACGCGTTGTAGGGCCCTCTAATGTCCCGCGATTAAGGTTGTCGTCCTTTTAACATCTCACGACGAACGATCCGGGATGGAAAAACAGTGCAAAAGAAGAAAAGTGGCCCAAAACAGATGAAAATGTTCGATTTTGGGCTAAAAAAACATGCACAGCGATCAAGCTGGCTACCCTCGTCGTAGAGCTCTCAGAGAGGTTTGCAACGGTATGCTGTAGGCCGCGTAACTCCTTACGGATCAAAAGTTATGGGCACCGGAGTGACAGAGACCTGGTCACAAGCCCTACGCCCTCAATTTGCTGGCCCAACGTCCACGTGAAGCGAAGTTGTCTTGCCCAAGGTGCCGTGGGATTCTATAATAGAATAGTGGTGGATAAAGTATCTTGGCAACCCTAACCAGAGCAAAAAAATTGAAAAGGGAGGTGCAACACGAGGACTTCCCAGGGGGTCACCCATCCTAGTACTACACTCGCCCAAGCACGCTTAACTTCGGAGTTCTGATGGGATCCGGTGCATTAGTGCTAGTATGATCACACCCGTCATGTTGAGGGAACAATTCTTTTATGTGTTAACAGTTCACAGTCCTAGCCTAGAGAGATGGCCTATTTAGAAGGCCCAATGGGCTTAACGACAACCCATCCGCTTCAACAATGCAGCATCCTCGCAAGACGTGATATCGACGCATTGTAGGGTCCTCTAATGTCCAGCGAGTAAGGTTGTCATCCTTTTAACAGCTCACGACGTACAATCTAGGACGGAAAAATAGAGAAAATGAAGAAAAGTGGCAATAAACTGATGAAAATGTTCGATTTTGGGCTCCAAAAATGGGCACAGCGAGCAAGGTGGCTGCCCGAGTCGTAGAGCTCTCGGAGAGCTTTGCAACGTTATGCTGTGCGCCGCGTTACTCCTTACGGACCAAATGTTATAGGCACCGGAGCGACGGAGACCTGGTCAGAAGCGCTACGCCCTCGGTTTGTGGACCCAGCCTCCACGTGAGGCGAAGTTGTTTTGCCCAAGGTGCCGTGCGAATCGATAATAGAAATGTGGTGGATAAAGTATCATGGCAACCCTAACCGAAGCAAAAAAAATTGAAAAGGGGGTTGCAACACGAGGACTTCCCAGGGGGTCACCCATCCTAGTACTACCCTCACCCAAGCGCGCTTAACTTCAGAGTTCTGATGGGATCCGGTGCATTAGTGCTTGTATGATCGCACCCGTGACGTTGAGGGCACAATTCCTTTATGTGTTAACGGTTCACAGTGCCAGCCTAGAGAGATAGCCCATTCAGAAGGCCAAATGGCCTTAACGACAACCCATCCGCTTCAACAACGCAGCATCCTCGTAAGACGTGATATCGACGTATTGTAGGGCCCTCTAATGCCCCGCGACTAGGGTTGTCATCCTTTTAACAGTTCACGACGTACGATCCGAGATGGAAAAAATAGAGTAAAAGAAGAAAAGTGGGCTAAAACTAATGAAAAAGTTCAAATTTGGGCTCTAAAAATGGGAAGAGCAAGCAAGCTGGCTACCCCTATCGTAGAGCTCTCGGAGAGCTTTGCAACAGTATGCTGTGCGCCGCGTAACTCCCTAAGGATCAAAAGTTATGGGCACCGGAGCGACGGAGACCTGGTCACAAGCCCTAAGCCCTTAGTTTGTGGGCCCAACCTCCACGTGAAGCGAAGTTGCCTTGCCCAAGGCGCCGTGGGATTCGATAATAAAAATATGGTGGATAAAGTATCTTCGCAACCCTAACCGGAGCAAAAAAAATTGAAAAGGGGCGTGCAACAAGAGGACTTCCCAGGGGGTTACCCATCCTAGTACTACTCTCTCCCAATCACCCTTAACTTCGTAGTTCTGATGGGATCTGGTGTATTAGTGCTGGTATGCTCGCACCTATCATGTTGAGGGCACAATTCCTTTATGTGTTAACAGTTCACAGTGCCAACCTAGAGAGATGGCGCATTCAGAATGCCCAACGGACTTAACGACAACCCATCCGCTTCAACACCGCAGCATCCTCGCAAGACGTGGTATTGGCGCGTTGTAGGGCCCTCTAATGTCCCGGGTGTAAGGTTGTTGTCCTTTTAACAACTCACGACGTATGATTAGGGACGGAAAAACAGAGCAAAAGAAGAAAAGCGGCCTGAAACTGATGAAAACGCTCGATTTTGGGCTCCAAAAAGGGCACAGCATGCAAACTTGCTGCCCCCGTCGTAGAGCTCTCGAAGAGCTTCGCAACGGTATGCTAAGCGCCGCGTAACTTCTTACGGATTAAAAGTTATGGGCACCAGAGCAAAAGAGACCTGGTCACAAGCCGTACGCCCTCGATTTTTGGGCCCAGCCTCCACGTGAAGCGAAGTTGTCTTGCCCAAGGTGTCGTTGGATTTGATAATAGAAATGTGGTGGATAAAGTATCTTGGCAACCCTAACCGGAGCAAAAAAAAATTGAAAAGGGGGGTGCAACCCGAGGACTTCCCATGGGGTCACCCATCCTAGTACTACTCTCGCCCAAGCACGCTTAACTTCGGAGTTCTGATGGGATCCGGTGCATTAGTGCTGGTATGATCGCATCCATCATGTTGAGTGCACAATTCCCTTTTGTGTTGACGGTTCACAGTCCCAGCCCAGAGATATGGCCCATCAAAAAGGCCCAATGGATTTAACAACAACCCATTCGCTTCAACAATGTAGCATCCTCTAAAGACATGATATCAACGCGTTGTAGGGCCCACTAATGTCCCGCAAGTAACGTTGTCGTCATTTTAACAGCTCACGACGTAAGATCCGAGAAGAAAAAACAGAGCAAAAGAAGAAAAATGGCTCGAAACTGATGAAAATGTTCAATTTTGGGCTTTAAAAATGGGCATAACGTGCAAGATGGCTGCTCCCATCATAGAGCTCTCGGAGAGCTTTGCAACGGTATACTGTGTGCCGCGTAACTCCTTACGGATCAAAAGTTATGAGCACAAGAACGACGGAGACCTGGTCATAAGCCCTACGCCCTCAGTTTGTGGGCCTAGCTTCCACGTGAAGCGAAGTTGTCTTGCCCAAGGTGCCGTGTGATTCGATAATAGAAATGTGGTGGATAAAGTATCTTGGCAACCCTAACCGGTGCAAAAAAAATTGAAAAGGGAGGGTGCTACACGAGGACTTCCCAGGGGGTCACCCATCATAGTACTACTATCGCCCCAGCACGCATAACTTCGGAGTTCTGATGGGATCCGGTGCATTAGTGCATGTATGATCGTACACGTCATGTTGAGGGCACAATTCCTTTCTGTGTTAACGGTTCACAGTCCCAGCCTAGAGATGGCCCATTCAGAAGGCCCAAGGACTTAAAGACAACCCATCCGTTTCAACAACGCAGCATCCTCTCAAGACGTGATATCGACGAGTTGTAGGGCCCTCGAATGTCTGGCGAGTTAGGTTGTCGTCCTTTTAACAATTGACGACGTACAATCCGGGACAGAAAAACTGAGCAAAAGAAGAAAAGTGGCACGAAACTGATGAAAATGTTCGATTTGTGCTCTAAAAACTGGCACAGCGAGGAAGCTGGCTGCACCCCTCGTAGAGCTCTCGGACAGGTTTGCAACGGTATGCTGTGCACCGCGTAACTCTCTACTAATCAAAAGTTATGGGCAATGGAGCGACGGAGACCTGGTTACAAGCCCTATGCCCTCGGATAGCGGGCCTAGCCTCCACGTGAAGCGAAGTTGTCATGCCCAAGGTGCCATGGGATTTGATAATAGAAATGTGGTGGATAAAGTATCTTGGCAACCCTAACCGGAGCAAAAAAAATTGAAAAGTGGGGTGCAACATGAAGACTTCCCAGGGGGTCACCCATCCTAGTACTACTCTCGTCCAAGCGCGCTTAACTTAGGAGTTCTAATGGGATCTGGTGACATTAGTGCTGGTATGATCGCACCCGTCATATTGAGGGCACAATTCCTTTATGTGTTAACGGTTCACAGTCCCAGCGTAGAGAAATGGCCCATTCAGAAGGCCCAATGGGCTCAACGACACCCCCTCCGCGTCAACAACGCAGCATCCTCGCAAGACGTGATATCGACGCGTTGTAGGGTCTTCTGATGTCCCGCGAGTAAGGTTGTCGTCCTTTTAACAGCTAACGACGTACGATCCCGGACAGAAAAACATAGCAAAAGAAGAAAAGTGGCCTGAAACTGATGAAAACATTCGATTTTATTCTCTAAAAACTGTCACAGCGAGCAAACTGGCCACCCCCATCATAGAGCTCTCGGAGACCTTTGCAACGGTATGCTGTGCGCCATGTAACTCCTTACGGATCAAAAGTTATGGGCACCGGAGTGACGGAGACGTGGTCACAAGCCCTACGTCCTCGGTTTGCGGGCCTAGCCTCCACGTGAAGTGAAGTTGTCTTGCCCAAGGTGCCGTGGGACTCGATAATAGAAATGTGGTGGATAAAGTATCTTGGTAACCCTAACCGGAGGAAAAAAAATTGAAAAGTGGGGTGCAACAAGAGGACTTCCCAAGGGGTCACCCATCCTAAAACTACTCTCGCCCAAGCACGCTTAACTTCAGAGTTCTGATGGGATCCGGTGCATTAGTGCTGGTATGATCGCACCCTTCATGTTGAGGGCACAATTCCTTTATGTGTTAATGTTTCACAGTCCCAGCCTAAAGAGATGGACCATTCAGAAGGCCCAATGGGCTCAACGACAACCCATCCGCTTCAACAATGCAGCATCCTCGGAAGACGTGATATCGACGCATTGTAGGGCCCTCTAATGTCCCGTGAGTAAGGTTGTCGTCCTTTTTACAGCTCACGACGAACGGTCCGGGATAGAAAAATAGGGTAAAAGAAGAAAAGTTACCCGAAACTGAAGAAAACGTTCGATTTTGGGCTCCGAAAATGGGCACAGCGGTTAAGCTGGCTGCCCCCGTCGTAGAGCTCTCGGAGAGCTTTGCAACGGTATACTGTGCGCCGCGTAACTCCTTACGGATCAAAAGTTATGGGCACCGGAGCGAGGGAGACCTAGTCACAAGCCCTACGCCCTTGGTTTGCGGGCCCATCGTCCACGTGAAGCGAAGTTGTCTGGCCCAAGGTGCCGTGGGATTCGATAATAGAAATGTAGTGCATAAAGTATATTGGCAACCCTAACCGGAGCAAAAAAAATTGAAAAGGGGGGTGCAACACTAGGACTTCCCAGGGGTTCACCCATCCTAGAACTACTCTCGCCCAAGAACGCTTAACTTCGGAGTTCTGATGGGATCTGGTGCATTAGTGCTCGCACCCGTCATGTTGAGGGCACAATTCCTTTATGTGTTAACGTTTCACAGTCCCAGCCTAGAGAGATGGCCCATTCAGAAGGCCCAATGGGCTCAACGACAACCTATCAGCTTCAACAATGCAGCATCCTCGCAAGACATGATATCGACGTGTTGTCGGGCCCTCTAATGTCCCGCGAGCAAGGTTGTCATCCTTTTAACAGCTAACGACGTACGATCCGGGACGGAAAAACAGAGCAAAAGAATAAAAGTGCCCTGAAACTGATGAAAACGTTCAATTTTGTTCTCTAAAAATGGTCACAGCGAGCAAACTGGCCACCCCCGTCGTAGAGCTCTCGGAGAGCTTTGGAACGGTATGCTGTGCGCCACGTAACTCCTTACGGATCAAAAGTTATGGGCACTGGAGTGACGGAGACGTGGTCACAAGCCCTACGTCCTCGGTTTGCGGGCCCAGCCTCCAAGTGAAACGAAGTTGTCTTGCCCAATGTGCTGTGAGATTCGATAATAGAAATATGGTGGATAAATTATCTTAGCAACCCTAACCGGAGAAAAAAAAATTGGAAAGGGGGGTGCAACACGAGGACTTCCCAGCGGGTCACCTATCCTAGTACTACTCTCGCTCAAGCACGCTTAACTTCAGGGTTCTGATGGGATCCGGTGCATTAGTACTGGTATGATCGCCCTCGTAATATTGAGGGCACAATTCTTTTATGTGTTAACAGTTCATAGTCCAGCCTAGATAGATGGGTTATTCAGAAGGCCCAATGGGCTTAAAGGCAACCCATCCGCTTCAACAATGCAATATCCTCGAAAGATGTGATATCGACGCATTGTAGGGCCTTCTAATGTCCCGCGAGTAAGCTTGTCGTCCTTTTAACAGCTCACGACGTATGATCCAGGACAGAAAAACAGGGCAAAAGAAGAAAAGTTACCGGAAACTAAAAAAAATGTTCGATTTTGGGCTCTAAAAACAGGCACAGCGGTTAAGCTGGCTGCCACCGTCGTAGAGCTCTCAGAGAGCCTTGCAACGGTATGTTGTGCGTTGCGTAACTCGGTACGAATTAAAAGTTATGTGCAATGGAGAGACGAAGACCTAGTCACAAGCCCTATGCCCTCGGTTTGCGAGCCCAGCCTCCACGTGAAGCGAAGTTGTCTTGCCCAAGGTGCTGTGGGATTCGATAATAGAAATGTAGTGGATAAAGTATATTGGCAACCATAACCGGAGCAAAAAAAATTGAAAAGGGGGGTGCAACACGAGGACTTCCCAGGGTGTCACCTATCCTAGAACTACTCTCGCCCAATCACGCTTAACTTCGGAGTTCTGATGGATCCGGTATATTAGTGCTGGTATGATCGCACCCGTCATGTTGAGGGCACAATTCCTTTATGTGTTAACGTTTCACAGTCCCAGCCTAGAGAGATGGGCCATTCAGAAGGCCCAATGGGCTGAACGACAAGCCATCCACTTCAACAATGCAGCATCCTCCCAAGACGCGATATCGACGTGTTGTAGGGCCCTCTAATGTCCCGCGACTAGGGTTGTCATCCTTTTAACAGCTAACGACGTACGATCTGGGATGGAAAAACAGAGCAAAAGAATAAAAGTGGCCTGAAACTAAAGAAAACGTTAGATTTTGTTCTCTAAAAATGGTCACAGCGAGCAAACTGGCCACCCCCGTCGTAGAGCTCTCGTAGAGCTTTGCAACGGCATGCTGTGCGCCGCGTAACTCCTTAAAAATCAGAAGTTGTGGGCACCGGAGTGACGGAGACGTGGTCACAAGCCCTACGTCCTCGGTTTGTGGGCCCAGCCTCCACGTGAAGCGAAGTTGTCTTGCCCAAGGTGCCGTGAGATTCGATAATAGAAATATGGTGGATAAAGTATCTTAGCAACCCTAACCGGAGCAAAAAAAATTGGAAAGGGGGGTGCAACATAAGGACTTCCCAGGGGGTCACCTATCCTAGTACTACTCTCGCCCAAACACGCTTAACTTCAGTGTTCTGATGGGATCCGGTGCATTAGTACTGGTATGATCGCACTTGTCATGTTGAGGGGACAATTCATTTATGTGTTAACGGTTCACAGTCCAGCCTAGAGAGATGGGCCATTCAGAAGGCCCAATGGGCTTAAAGGCAACCCATCCGCTTCAACAATGCAGCATCCTTGGAAGACATGATATCGACGAGTTGTAGGGCCCTCTAATGTCCCTCGAGTAAGGTTGTCGTCCTTTTAACAGCACACGACGTACGATCCGGGATAGAAAAATAGGGCAAAAGAAGAAAAGTTACCCGAAACTGAAGAAAACGATCGATTTTGGGCTCCAAAAAGGGGCGAAGTAGTTAAGCTAGCTGCCTCCGTCGTAGAGCTCTCGGAGAGCTTTGCAACGGTATGTTGTGCGCTGCGTAACTCCGTACGAATTAAAAGTTATGGGCAATGGAAAGACAGAGACCTGGTCACAAGCCCTACGCCCTCGGTTTGCGAGCCCAGCCTCCACGTGAAGCAAAGTTGTCTTGCCCAAGGTACCGTGGGATTCGATAATAGAAATGTAGTGGATAAAGTATCTTGGCAAGCCCAACCAGAGCAAAAAAAATTGAAAAAGGGGTTGCAACATGAGGACATCCCATGGGGTCACCCATCTTAGTACTACTCTCCCCCAAGCATGCTTAACTTCAGAGTTCTGATGGAACCGGTGCATTAGTACTGGTATGATCATACCCGTCATGTTGAGGGCACAATTCCTTTATGTGTTAACGGTTCACAGTCCAGCCTAGAGAGATGGGCCATTCAGAAGGCCCAATGGGCTTAACGACAACCCATCCGCTTCAACAACGCCGCATCCTCGTAAGACGTGATATCGACACGTTGAGGGCCCTCTAATGTCCCGCGAGTAAGGTTGTCATCCTTTTAACAGCTCACGACGTACGATCTGGGACAGAAAAACAAGGCAAAAGAAGAAAAGTTACCCAAAACTGAAGAAAACGTTCGATTTTGGGCTCCAAAAACGGGCACAGCTGTTAAGCTGGCTGCCCCCGTCTTAGAGCTCTCGGAGAGCTTTGCAACGGTATACTGATGGGATCTGGTGCATTAGTGCTGGTATGATCGCACCCGTCATGTTGAGGGCACAATCCTTTTATGTGTTAACGGTTCACAGTCCCAGCCTAGAAAGATGGCCCATTCAGAAGGCCCAATGGGTATAACGACAACCCATCCGCTTTAACAATGCAGCATCCTCGCAAGACGTGATATCGATGCTTTGTAGGGCCCTCTAATGTCCAACGAGTAAGGTTGTTGTCCTTTTAACATCTCACGACGTACGATCCGGGACGGAAAAATAGAGCAAAAGAAGAAAAGTGGCCTGAAACTGATGAAAACATTCAATTTTGGTGTACAAACACGGGCACAGCGAGCAAGCTGGCTGCCCCCATCGTAGAGATCTCATAGTGCTTTCCAACGGTATGTTGTGTGCCACGTAACTCCTTACAGATCTAAAGTTATGGGCACCGGAGCGACAGAGACCTGGTCACAAGCCCTAAGCCCTCGGTTTGCGAGCCCAGCCTCCACGTGAAGCGAAGGTGGCTTGCCCAAGGTGCCATGGGATTCGATAATAGAAATGTGGTCGATAAAGTATCTTGGCAACCCTAACCGGAGCAAAAAAAATTGAAAAGGGTGTTGCAACATGACGACTTCCCAAGGGGTCACCCATCCTAGTACTACTCTTGCCCAAGCACGCTTAACTTCGGAGTTTTGATGGGATCCGGTGCAATAGTACTGGTATGATCACACCCGTCATGTTGAGGGCACAACTCTTTTTTGTGTTAACGGTTCACAGTCCAGCCTAGAGAGATGGGCTCTCCAGAAGGCCCAATGGGCTTAAAGACAGCCCATCCGCTTCAACAACGTAGCATCCTCACAAGACGTGATATCGACGAGTTGTAGGGCCCTCTAATGTCCTACGAGTAAGGTTGTCATCCTTTTAACAGCTCACGACGTATGATCCGGGACAGAAAAATAGGACAAAAAAATAAAAGTGGCCCGAAACTAAACAAAACGTTTGATTTTAGGCTCCAAAAATGGGTACAACGGTTAAGCAAGCTGCCCCCATCGTAGAGCTCTCGAAGAGCTTTGCAACGGTATGCTGTGCGCTGCGTAACTTCGTACCGATTAAAAGTTAAGGGCAATGGAGAGACGTAGACCTGGTCAAAAGCTCTACGCCCTCGGTTTACGAACCCATCCTCCACGTCAAGCGAAGTTGTCTTGCCCTAGGTGCCGTGGGATTCGATAATATAAATGTGGTGGATAAAGTGTCTTGGCAACGTTAACCGGAGCAAAAAAATTTGAAAAGGGGATGCAACACGAGGACTTCCCAGGGGGTCACCCATCCTAGTACTACTCTCGCCAAAGCACGCTTAACTTCGGAGTTCTGATGGGATCCGGTGCATTATTGCTAGTATGATCACACCCGTAATGTTGAGGGCACAATTCCTTTATGTGTTAACAGTTCATAGTCCCATCCTAGAGAGATGGCCCATTCAGAAGGCCCAATGGACTTAACAACAACCCATCTGCTTCAGCAACGCAGCATCTTCGCAAGTCGTGATATCAACGCGTCGTAGGGCCCTCTAATGTTTCGTGAGTAAGGTTGTCGTCCTTTTAACAGCTCACAACGTACGATCCGGGACGGAAAAATGAAGCAAAAGAAGAAAAGTGGCCTGAAACTGATGAAAACGTTCGATTTTGGGCTCGAAAAATGGGAACAGCAAGCAAGCTGGCTTTCCCCGTCGTAGAGCTCTCAGAGAGCTTTGCAACGGTATGATGTGCGCCGCGTAACTCCTTACCGATCAAAAATTATGGGCACTGGAGCGACGGAGACATTGTCACAAACCCTACGCCCTCGGTTTCCGGGCCCAGCCTCCACGTGAAGCGAAGTTGTCTTGCCCAAGGTGCCGTGGGATTCGATAATAGAAATGTGGTGGATAAAATATCTTGGCAACCCTAACCGGAGAAAAAAAAATTGAAAAAGGGGGTGCAACACGAGGACTTCCCATGGAGTCATCCATCCTAGTACTACTCTCGCCCAAGCATGCTAAACTTCAGAGTTCTGATGGGATCCGGTGCATTAGTGCTAGTATGATCGTACCTGTGACGCCCGAGATTTAGCCATGCATTCAATTACTGTTGCATCCCTTGTTTGCGCATTTCTTTCTATGCCTTATTAACTGCCTTCTTGAATTACTATTCACTTCATTTTTTAACTGCCATCTATTAGTTAATTAGCATTTTTATTAAATCATATTAATTGTAAAAGTAGTGGGAAAAATGTGCATTTGAGCTAACGGCATTAGGAGAGCTCGTTTAGAAAATGATTTTTGTAGTTGAGTGAATAGTGTTACGTAATAACTTTATAGATTTAATTAGCTAGCCTAAGTTTTATACATTAGCCTCGTTTTGGAGCTAGCAACGCGCATTTTATTAGATCACTTAAGCACCCAAATGACCCCACCTCAACTTAACCCCTTTATTATATCACTTAAGCTCACAAAATGCAAAAGAAAAAAAAAATAAAAAGCTGAAATCAGGAGCCAAACCCGACAGCCCCTCTTTGCACTTGGGAGAAATTTTTCATCTTCAACTCTTCAATTCAAGCCAAGCCAAGCCTCGAGCAACTAGTGTAGGGTGTTTGCAAGGTTCCTAGGTGCTCCTACGCGTATTGGTAAGGGATTTCACGGCTTGTTTTTGCATTTCTAAATAGTTGCTCATTTCTTGATTTGTTGAAAATGTGATCAAATGCCATTGTATTAGTTATCTATGCTATTATACCATGTATATGAATGCTAGAGAACATATTTGAGCCATCGTTTCGCAATTTAAACGGTTAGAATCGTTAGTTTGATTTTTAGGGTGAATAGTGACATTTTTCTAGGGTTTTGCATAATTGCTCGAATTAGCTTGATTCAATGCTTCTAATAGACGCCTTAGGTGCTAGTGAAGGTAACCTAATAGCCCCGTGCACTTGCATTGTCCTTAAATCGCTTAAAATGGAAAATAGCAGACTTTAACTTGGGGCTTTTGGGGTTAATGCGAATCCGGGTGCATTCGGGCTTCAATTCTAGTATCCTTAAGTTACCTAGGTGCTATAGAAGCCTTGATATCCCTTGTTTGAAGCCCGGACGATGTATGTGTAGTTCAAAGCCATAAGAGATAATTTGGGGCTTTCGGGGTAATTGCGGGCATTTGAATGAGTTAGAGGGTTGAGAGGGTACCTTGAGGGTTAGTTAGAAGGTTGGGAGAGTTCCCTTTGAAAATGAAATCATTAACTTTGGTTTGGAAGAGAAATAGTTTGTAAAATAAAGGGGTTTAAGCGCAATTTTGGTTGTCTCACATTTCTAAACCCACGGCATGACTTCTTGAGTGTTTATATGTGATATTAAGTTGATTTGGAGCTTTTGGTATAATTCTATGGTTATTTTGTAAATGCCCCTTTGTAAAACTGCTTATTAGCTTATATAATTGCTTCTATGCTAATTGCCTCGAGGTCAACCTACTTTGTTGATCCTCATATGTGTTAATGCTTATATTATTGCTATTAACTTGCCATCGTTAAGTGCATTGCATAGTGGTTGCGCAACCATAGTGTCAGGGGCGGAGGTGTTGAATATCGGCTGGGCGGCAGAGGGCTTGCCGGTGGATATTCAAACTCCATGCCCTATTCCCTCATTCGCTTGGTCCGGAGATTGCCAGGGGATGTTGGGTCGTAGGATTCGGGGTACATCCGGAGTACACCCACTGGAGTGTTTGGGGATTATGCCGGCTTATCGTGATCGTGCTCGTGGTTCGTGGATCGTGATTGAAGACCAGTGAAGATTGGTGTATAGGGGATTGTTGAAATGTATCCTTTTAATTGTGTGGTTATTTAAGTTTCATTGTTTCTTTAATTGGTTAAGTGTTATTGTTGTGTAATTGTATTATCTGTCGCATTGCACGCCCCGGGACTATATCCCTCACTGGGCAACAGTGGTTGCTCATACCTCGATATCTGTTTCAGGAGACGCTGAGGGTGATCCCCAGCTTGTTGATTTAGTTGAGGAAGAAGAAGTTCAGATCGAGCCTTTACCTTAGTTGCTGTGTCTGATAGCTTGAGGTGGTTAATGAATTTGCTGCTATGTGGAAAGTTCAATTAATTGTTTTATGTTCTATTTTGTGGCCTAAGGGCTATGTATATGTTTGTTGCGCAAGTCCAAGGATAGTAGACTGTGGTGTAGAATTGGAAGCCATGTCTTGTAATAACTTTTATTCTTCCCTTATTTCCTTGCATGCTTGGGAGTGGATGGTTAATGTAGAATGCTTTATCCTTTAAGTTGTTTTATTGCTTTCCTAGACTGTTATGATTATAAAACTATGCTGACAACAAGTTCTCGAATGCTTGTGTGTGTGGGAGCTATTGTGGACCATAAGGCTCGGATGGCCTTATAGCTTTGTTGTTTAATTAAGGAAAGCTGTATTGTATTGTTGGGACCTTGTTTAAGCGTTTACAAGTTTTTAGAATGTCCACGGTACAGGGGAGACTCTGTCCGTGTGTCGGGTCCGGACTTAACCTTTAGCTTGGGGGTTGGGGCGGGGCGTCACAGTACCCGTCATGTTGAGGGCACAATTCCTTTATGTGTTAACGGTTCACAGTCCCATCCTAGAGAGATGGCCCATTTAGAAGGCCCAATGCACTTAACGAAAACCTATCCGCTTCAACAACGCAGCATCCTCACAAGACATGATATTGACGCATTGTAGGGCCCTCTTATGTCCCGCGAGTAAGGTTTTGTTCCTTTTAATAGCTCACAACGTACGATCCAAGAAGGAAAAACAATGCATAAGAAGAAATGTGGCCCGAAACTGATGAAATAGTTCCATTTTGGGCTCTAAAAAGGGCATAGCGAGCAAGCTAGCTGCCCCCGTCGTAGAGCTCTCGGAGAGCTTTGCAATGGTATGTTGTGCGCCGCCTAACTCCTTACGGATCAAAAGTTATGGGCACCGGAGCGACGAAGACGTGGTCACAAGCCCTACGCCCTTGGTGTGCGGGCCCAGCCTCCACGTGAAGTGATGTTGTCTTGCCCAAGGTTCCGTGGGATTCGATAATAGAAATGTGGAGGATAAAGTATCTTGGAAACCCTTGTAATACCCGAGCCCGGAATATGAATTTTCTTTGTTTATTATTTTGAAAATTATATTTCCTTAAAATCTTTGTGAATTAATTGTTACATTCTCGCCGACGCAACGTGCATTGCATTTAAGGAGCGATAGCTAGATAACGATTTCCAGTCCTCAGCAAATAGTGAAACTAGTATTTAGACGACTTAAATTTTATATTTTAAATATTGCTAGCTTTAATTGAACTTACCATAGCTGAAACGGCTTTAAAACGCGCGAAATAGGGCCCTTTGACCAAGTTTTTAAGTAGTTTGACCTTAGCCTTTGACCCTTTGACCTTTTGACCTTTAATTAAGCAATTAAGTAAGCAAAATAAGAAAAAAAAATAGCAGCAAACAGCAGCAGCAGGCCGAGAGCTTTAGAGAGGAAAAAAAAAAAACCTTTCAACTTGTATACGATCAATCTTCGCGTGTGCTCGTGCGGGGTGATTACCGAGGCAACCAACGTTGTTTTCCTAGCGACTAGGAGTACCTAAGGTGAGGGAAGCATGTTATTTGTGCATTTATACGTTGTGTTAGTTAACTTTATCAGTTTTTAGATTTATCCGTAGATCGTTATTTAAAGCGAATTGATGCTTCTAAAATGTTCCTTAGCATTGGTAGAACATGTATTTATGGCTTTGTAACATTTTCTGCGGTTAAATGTTGTGATTGCAACTTGAATTGTGATATGAATAGTACTTTGTGAATAGTAAAACCTTGAAACGTTGAAATTGCGCTGTTATGCTTTCTGTTGATGTAGAAACGTGCTAGGTATGCTAGAATGCTAAAATGTGTGGTTTGTTTGGGTTGCGTAGTGAAAAAAACGAGAATTAAGCCTTTGGGAAAGTCGGGGTCGTTTAGGTCGACTTTGGCGTTTTCTCATTTTGCGTGTTGGCATTGCTTCGGGAAGCCATGAAAGCACTTTTGGTGTGATTATGGCGTTGGTTGGGTGTTTGGTTGTTGTAGTTGTAGTTCAAACGAGAAAGGGGGGAAATCGGGGCTTTGCGCGAGTTCTAGGGTAAAGTAAGGTTTTGAGGTCTTTAGACGTGCCTTATGGTGACCTAGGAGAGTTGGCGAAGTCGGTTTCCAGAACTCGTGGCTCATTTGGGAATGGTAGCATTTTGACAGTTGGGGCCGATTTGTATTTTTGTGTGTTTACTTGTCTTTATGCTTATAGAATGCTTAGAATTACTTGAATTACTTGTTTGAGTTGTTTTGGATTGAATTGCTTATCAAATTGCTGCTATTGCGTGCGAGAGTAACCTACTTTGTTATTCTCCCACGTGTGGCTTTATCGCTGGTTTATCGCTTGTGTATCGCTTGTTTATTGTCTTGTATCGAGTCTTGCATTGCATAGTGTCTCGCGCGTGAGTGATGGGCCTCTCTGGGTAGCCTTGGGTTGCCAGTGTTGGTTGCTCTAGCTCCGCTGCTATTCCCTTTCTCGCTTGGGTTGCCTCCCAGGGAGATTTGGGTCGTAGGATTGATGGATACTTCCGGAGTATTCCAAACTGGTGTTATAAGGTGGTTTTGGGCCGGCGCGTCGTCATCGAATTCGTGTTTGAAAGTGGTTCGTGAAAAGAGTATCGTATCCTTTGATTGAGTGTTTGCAGCTTTAAATACTTGCCTTGCTTTATTGTTGGCTTTGGATGTATCTTTATATGTTTTGTATGTATTGCTTGGCTAATTGCATTGCATACTCCTCTCATCTCCGTCCTTGAGACCAATTGCCCTCGCTGAGCAATAGTTTTTGCTCATTCCTCTCTATACTATGTTTTTACAGGAGTAGTTGAGGCAGACCCTCTCGAGGTAATTGAGGAGGAGGAGCAGGTGGAGGTGTTTCCGTGATAGCACTTACTTGCTTTGCTGGTGGTTGGTTACCAGTTTTGTGCAAACCTTGCTGTTATGTATATTGCGTGAGGAACGCTTAATTTTGAGGCTTGTAGCCTTGTATATATATTTTCTAGTTGAGATCTTTATTAGTCTTATGTTGAAATGGATTAAAGTTTGTAAGTTGTAAACTTATACTCGGATGACTAGTGAAGAATGCATGCTAATGGCTAATGGTTTAGTGGCATAAGTACTTGTGTAGTATGCATATCATTTTTGGTTTGGAAAGTTGGATAATAAGAAATGTATGTTTTATAGAAAGTTGGCTTGTTTTGATTATTTTATAGCTTTCGCAAGTGTTATATTGTTTTTAGGGTTTTCGAATTGTCCGCGGTACAGAGGAGACTCCGTCCGTGTGTCGGGTCCGGGCTTGGCCTTTTGCGGGGTTGGGTCGGGGCGTGACATCTTTAGGTGGTATCAGAGCATGATAGTCTTGCATGAGCCGGGATATGATTCTCGGTCTGTGGGGTAAAGGTCTGAAGTGCTAAAGTGTTTATGAATGATTGCTAAGTGAAAAGAAAATGTTCTAGCATGATTTTGTGAACTTGGAATGTTTATGTGTTTAAGTGAAATAGTTTGGCAAGTTAAACTTGTCTTATGTGAATTGTGTGATAGAATATTGGATTGTTATTGACTTGAGTGTTATCTAATCTTATGTGTTATATTTCTGTCTATAAACTGCTTTTAAATGTTGCCAGCTATTGTGAGTTGCTACTATGCCGCCACGTCGTGGTACTCAAGGTATAGGATCAGATGAAGAGGCAGCAGAACAGGGTCAGCAGCCGTTGCCTGAGCAGTTTATGGCTACCATGACTACTGCAGTAGACCGGATCACACAGGTACTACATGAGCAGAGGCAGGATCGGATTAATCCCCAGGGTAATCAAGCTAATCCTGGTGGTCAGGGGTACAGAGTTGAGAATAACCAGCTAGAGAAATTTCTGAGGCACGAGCCAGGAAAGTTTTTCGGGGAGCCGGATGATGAGGCGGCCGAGAGATGGATTAATCGAGTTGAGAAAATTTTCACTGCTTTGAGGTATACCGATGAGGCAAGAATAGACTATGCATCATTTTTATTTGAGGGTGATGCAGAGCAGTGGTGGAATACTGTTAGGCTGAGGTGGGATTGTGAGGATGTTCCACATTTATGGGATGATTTCGTAAGTGAGTTCCGGGACAAATATATTCCCGAGATGGCTATGGAGAGACGGGAAGATGAGTTTGTGGCCCTGAAGCAGGGAAATATGACTGTTGCACAATATGAGGCTAGGTTTGTTAGCCTGTCGAGGTATATGCCCGAGTTGGTACGGCCAGCTAGGAGGATGATACATAGGTTTGTGCGTGGGTTGGGAATGGACAGACAGTTGCATTTGACTGGACAGACCTACACTACTTTTCCCGAGGCATTTCAGGCAGCCTCGAAGTTTGAGAAACGGAAGGCTGAGATGTTAGCTGAGAGCAGTCAGCCGAGTAAGAAGCAGTTTTTGGGCCAGAGCAGCCAGAGTCAGCCGAGGCAGTATCAGGCTTCTGCACAGGGTCCTCAGCAACGTCCGTATCAGCCACAGCAGCAGATTCAGGTTAGACCAGCTGTGACCAGACCTCAGCAGGGAGGTACAGTTCCTACCCCTGCCAGAGCCCCAGCACCTATAGGAAACACTGCGGTTAGGCAAAATCAGCAGTGTGATTATTGTAATCGACCAGGGCATATTGAGGCTAACTGCTGGAGGAAGAGTGGGAAATGTACGGGTTGTGGCAGTGATGAGCATAGGGTGAGGGATTGCCCTAAATTTAATAATGTTCAGGGCCGTGGTGGAGGCCGAGGTGTTCAGAATAGGGCTGCAGGTGCACGACCAGCACAGAGAGTTCAGGCTAGGGTCTTTGCACTGGATGCAGAGGAGCTGCCCGATAATACAGCTATAGTGGAAGGTACCTTTCTTCTCAATACTCAGCCAGTTAAAGTTTTGATTGATCCTAGAGCTACGCATTCGTTTATAACTCCTGCATGTGCACGATCTGTGAATGTTTGCATTGATAATTTGCCTCATGAAGTTGAAGTTAGTACTCCTTTGGGTGCAAAATTTGTTGCTGAATCTATTTGCAAATCTTGTGATATATGTATAGAGGACCGTAATTTTCCTGCTGATTTAATTATATTACCATTCCGTGACTTTGAAATCATTTTGGGAATGGACTGGTTGGGAAAGTATTATGCTCAGTTGGATTGTAGAACAAAGATCGTTTATCTTAAAGTTCCTGACCTACCGGTACTAGAGATTATTGGGAACTGCAGGGCTGCCCGCATTCCACTTTTATCAGCGATCAAGACTTCTAAGTTGTTGAATAGGGGTTGTGAAGCCTACTTAGCCTATTTGATCAATCAGCCTGCTGATAAGTTGAGTTTGAATGAAGTTCCGATTGTTAGAGACTTCCCTGGTGTATTTCCCGAGGAATTACCGGGTTTACCACCGGATAGGGAGATCGAGTTCGTGATTGACCTTGTGCCAGGCACTGCGCCAATCTCTAGGAGTCCTTATAGGATGGCATCGGCTGAACTTCAGGAGTTAAAAATTTAGCTTCAGAACTTGCTTGAGAAAGGGTTTATACAACCTAGTTCTTCACCGTGGGGCGCACCTGTGTTGTTTGTGAGAAAGAAAGACGGCACGCTACGGTCATGCATTGATTACAGGGGACTTAATCAAGTCACGATTAAGAATAAATACCCCTTGCCGTTGATTGAAGAATTGTTTGACCAGTTGCAGGGTGCGAGTGTTTACTCCAAATTTGACTTGAGGCAGGGTTACTATCAACTTAGGATTCGGAGTGACGATATACCGAAGACGGCATTCCGGACTAGATTTGGCCACTATGAATATGTTTTGCTGTTTGGTTTGACGAATACACCAGCCGCATTCATGGACTTGATGCAGAGGGTTTTTCGGCCTTACCTTGATCAGTTTGTCGTGATCTTTATTGACGACATTTTAGTGTATTCGAAGAACGAGGCTGAACATGAGCAACACTTGAGGATTGTGCTTCAGACTTTGCAGGAAAATAAGTTTTTTGCTAAATTCAGCAAGTGTGAGTTCTGGTTGAACCAGATATCTTTTCTAGGCCATATCATTTCAGATCGAGGAATTTCAGTGGACCCAGCTAAGATTGAAGTTGTTTCAGCTTGGAAGAGACTTGAGACGGTGCCAGAGATTCGGAGTTTTCTTGGATTGGCAGGTTACTACCGGAGATTTGTTAAAGACTTTTCTAAAATTTCTGGACCTTTGAGCCAGTTGACTCGGAAGAAAGTTGCTTACAACTGGGATGCTAAGTGTGAATCCAGTTTTCAAGAATTGAAGAAGAGACTAACTACAGCTCCTATACTAGCTTTACCTGAGGGAACAGAGAACTTTGTTGTCTACAGTGATGCATCTAAAGAAGGATTGGGCTGTGTTTTAATGCAGAATGGTAAGGTGATTGCCTATGCTTCTAGGAAATTGAAACCTTATGAAGTCAATTACCCTACACATGATCTTGAGTTAGCTGCAGTTGTGTTTGCATTGAAGAAGTGGCGTCATTACTTGTGGGGTTGCAGATTTGAAATATTTACTGACCACAAGAGTCTCAAGTATTTGTTTTCACAGAAGGATCTAAATATGAGGCAGCGGAGATGGCTAGAGCTATTGGGTGGTTATAACTGTTCTATTAACTATGTGCCAGGTAAGGCAAATGTTGTTGCTGATGCTTTGAGCCGAAAGGCTACTGTTGCAAGCTTGATTATCAAGGACTGGGAGACTTTGGAAGAAATTTGTTCATGGAAACCAGAAGCTACTGAGGTAGGGATTCGGTTTGCTAGTTTACAGATTCAGTCAGGATTGCTAGCACAGATCAGAGAGGCTCAGAAGACTGATCCTCACATCTTGAAGATCCAAGAAAAAGCTAAAGGGGGAGAGTCGGAGTTTAAATTACATGCAGATGGCATCTTCAGATTCAGGGACAGAGTATGTGTTCCTAGTGATCCGACTTTGAAGAATGAGATCCTGTCCGAGGTACATAATTCGAGGTATACGATTCACCCGGGCAGCACTAAGATGTATAGAGATTTGAAGCAACACTTCTGGTGGAACAATATGAAGAGAGAGATTGCTGGGTATGTGTCCAGATGTTTGACTTGTCAGAGGGTTAAAGTTGAGCATCAGAGGCCAGCCGGACTTCTACAGCCATTGTCGATTCCGCAATGGAAGTGGGTACATATAACAATGGACCTTGTGACCGATCTTCCTAGATCTCCGAGAGGATGTGATTCTGTTTGGGTTGTTGTGGACCGCTTGACTAAAGTTACACATTTTATTCCCGTGAACAAACAGGATAGCCTTGATAAGCTAGCTGAATTGTATGTTGCTAATATTGTGAGATTGCATGGAGTACCACAGAGTATAGTGTCAGATAGGGATCCCAGATTCAGATCTCGTTTTTGGCAGAAGTTGCAAGAGGCCATGGGAACTAAGTTGAGCTTCAGTACTGCATATCATCCGCAAACTGATGGCCAGTCTGAGAGAACCATCAGGATTTTGGAAGACATGCTTCGAGCATGTGTGCTAGACTTTGGGAAGAATTGGGAGAAGTTTTTGCCTTTAGCGGAGTTCGCCTACAACAATAGTTATCAATCTACTATAGGTATGGCTCCCTACGAGGCGTTGTATGGTCGGAAATGCAGATCCCCATTATATTGGGAAGAGGTTGGAGAGATGAGAACAGTTGATCCGACTGTGTTACCAGAGATGATTAAGATGGTAGTTAATGTTCACCTTATTCGCCAGTGTATGCTTACAGCTCAGAGTCGTCAGAAGAGTTATGCGGATAAGCACCGTCGGGATCTTAAGTTTGATTTGGGAGATTGGGTGTTTCTTAAGATTTCTCCACGGAAGGGATTGATTCGGCACGGTAAGAGCGGGAAGCTTAGTCCCAGGTATGTGGGTCCGTATGAGATCACCGAAAAGGTAGGTCCTTTGGCTTATCGATTAGCTTTGCCTCCGAGCTTGTCGCGACTGCATGATGTGTTCCATGTGTCTATGTTGAAGAAGTACCATCCAGACCCTTCACATGTACTTGAACCAGAGCCTTTGCAGATTGAAGAGAAGTTGTCCTACGAAGAGAAACCGATTAGAATTGTGGATCGAAAGATTCAGGAGCTTCGCAGAAAGAGTATTCCGTTAGTGAAGGTTCTGTGGAATCATCATGGGTTTGAGGAAGCGACTTGGGAAAGAGAGGACCAAGTTCGGGATCAGTATCCGGAGTTGTTTGTTGACCAGGTAAGAATTGCGTGGGCGCAATTGTTTTAAGGGGGAGAGGGTGTAATACCTGAGCCCGGAATATGAATTTTCTTTGTTTATTATTTTGAAAATTATATTTTCTTAAAATCTTTGTGAATTAATTGTTACATTCTCACCGACGCAACGTGCATTGCATTTAAGGAGCGATAGCTAGATAACGATTTCCAGTCCTCAGCAAATAGTGAAACTAGTATTTAGACGACTTAAATTTTATATTTTAAATATTGCTAGCTTTAATTGAACTTACCATAGCTGAAACGGCTTTAAAACGCGCGAAATAGGGCCCTTTGACCAAGTTTTTAAGTAGTTTGACCTTAGCCTTTGACCCTTTGACCTTTTGACCTTTAATTAAGCAATTAAGTAAGCAAAATAAGAAAAAAAATAGCAGCAAACAGCAGCAGCAGGCTGAGAGCTTTAGAGAGGAAAAAAAAAAAAACCTTTCAACTTCTATACGATCAATCTTCGCGTGTGCTCGTGCGGGGTGATTACCGAGGCAACCAACGTTGTTTTCCTAGCAACTAGGAGTACCTAAGGTGAGGGAAGCATGTTATTTGCGCATTTATACGTTGTGTTAGTTAACTTTATCAGTTTTTAGATTTATCCGTAGATCGTTATTTAAAGCGAATTGATGCTTCTAAAATGTTCCTTAGCATTGGTAGAACATGTATTTATGGCTTTGTAACATTTTCTGCGGTTGAATGTTGTGATTGCAACTTGAATTGTGATATGAATAGTACTTTGTGAATAGTAAAACCTTGAAACGGTGAAATTGCGCTGTTAGGCTTTCTGTTGATGTAGAAACGTGCTAGGTATGCTAGAATGCTAAAATGTGTGGTTTGTTTGGGTTGCGTAGTGAAAAAAACGAGAATTAAGGCTTTGGGAAAGTCGGGGTCGTTTAGGTCGACTTTGGCGTTTTCTCATTTTGCGTGTTGGCCTTGCTTCGGGAAGCCATGGAAGCCCTTTTGGTGTGATTATGGCGTTGGTTGGGTGTTTGGTTGTTGTAGTTGTAGTTCAAACGAGAAAGGGGGGAAATCGGGGCTTTGCGCGAGTTCTAGGGTAAAGTAAGGTTTTGAGGTCTTTAGACGTGCCTTATGGTGACCTAGGAGAGTTGGCGAAGTCGGTTTCCAGAACTCGTGGCTCGTTTGGAAATGGTAGCATTTTGACAGTTGGGGCCGATTTGTGTTTTTGTGTGTTTACTTGTCTTTATGCTTATAGAATGCTTAGAATTACTTGAATTACTTGTTTGAGTTGTTTTGGATTGAATTGCTTATCAAATTGCTGCTATTGCGTGCGAGAGTAACCTACTTTGTTATTCTCCCACGTGTGGCTTTATCGCTGGTTTATCGCTTGTGTATCGCTTGTTTATTGTCTTGTATCGAGTCTTGCATTGCATAGTGTCTCGCGCGTGAGTGATGGGCCTCTCTGGGTAGCCTTGGGTTGCCAGTGTTGGTTGCTCTAGCTCCGCTGCTATTCCCTTTCTCGCTTGGGTTGCCTCCCAGGGAGATTTGGGTCGTAGGATTGATGGATACTTCCGGAGTATTCCAAACTGGTGTTATAAGGTGGTTTTGGGCCGGCGCGTCGTCATCGAATTCGTGTTTGAAAGTGGTTCGTGAAAAGAGTATCGTATCCTTTGATTGAGTGTTTGCAGCTTTAAATACTTGCCTTGCTTTATTGTTGGCTTTGGATGTATCTTTATATGTTTTGTATGTATTGCTTGGCTAATTGCATTGCATACTCCTCTCATCTCCGTCCTTGAGACCAATTGCCCTCGCTGAGCAATAGTTTTTGCTCATTCCTCTCTATACTATGTTTTTACAGGAGTAGTTGAGGCAGACCCTCTCGAGGTAATTGAGGAGGAGGAGCAGGTGGAGGTGTTTCCGTGATAGCACTTACCTGCTTTGCTGGTGGTTGGTTACCAGTTTTGTGCAAACCTTGCTGTTATGTATATTGCGTGAGGAACGCTTAATTTTGAGGCTTGTAGCCTTGTATATATATTTTCTAGTTGAGATCTTTATTAGTCTTATGTTGAAATGGATTAAAGTTTGTAAGTTGTAAACTTATACTCGGATGACTAGTGAAGAATGCATGCTAATGGCTAATGGTTTAGTGGCATAAGTACTTGTGTAGTATGCATATCATTTTTGGTTTGGAAAGTTGGATAATAAGAAATGTATGTTTTATAGAAAGTTGGCTTGTTTTGATTATTTTATAGCTTTCGCAAGTGTTATATTGTTTTTAGGGTTTTCGGATTGTCCGCGGTACAGAGAAGACTCCGTCCGTGTGTCGGGTCTGGGCTTGGCCATTTGCGGGGTTGGGTCGGGGCATGACAACCCTAACCGAAGCATAAAAAATTGAAAAGGGGGGTGCAACACGAGGACTTCCCAGGGGATTACCCATCCTATTACTACTCTCGCCCAAGCACGCTTAACTTCGGAGTTCTGATGGGATCCGGTGCATTAGTGCTGGTATGATCACACCTGTCATGTTGAGGGTACAATTCCTTTATGTGTTAACGGTTCACAGTCCCAGCCTAGAAAGATGGCCCATTCAGAAGGCCCAATGGGCTTAACGACAACCCATCTGTTTCAACAATGCAGCATCCTCGAAAGACGTGATATCGACGCGTTGTAAGACCCTCTAATTTCTCAAAAGTAAAGTTGTCGTCCTTTTAACATCTCATGACGTACAATCCGGGACAGAAAAACATAACAACAGAAGAAAAGTCGCCCGAAACTAATGAAAACATTCGATTTTGGGCTCCAAAAAGGGCACAGCGAGCATGCTGGATGCCCCCTCGTAGAGCTCTCGGAGAGCCTTGCAATGGCATATTGTGTGCCGCGTAAGTCCTTACGGATCAAAACTTATGGGCACCGGAGCGACGGAGACCTAGTCACAAGCCCTACGCGCTCGGTTTGCAGGCCCGGCCTCCATGTGAAGTGAAGTTGTCTTGCCCAAGGTGCCGTGGGATTCGATAATAGAAATATGGTGGATAAAGTATCTTGCCAACCCTAACCGGAGCAAAAAAAATTGAAAAGGTGGGGGCAACACGAGGACTTCCCAAGGGGTCACCCATCCTAGTACTACTCTCGCCCAAGCATGCTTAACTTCGCAGTTCTAATGGTATTCAGTGCATTAGTGCTGGTATGAACGCACCCGTCATGTTGAGGGAACAATTCCTTTATGTGTTAATGGTTCACAGTCCCAGCCTAGAGAAATGGCCCATTCAAAAGGCCCAATGGGCTTAACGACAACCCATCAGCTTCAACAACGTAGCATCCTCGCAATACGTGATATCGACACATTGTAGGGCCGCCTAATATCCCGCGAGTAAGGTTGTTGTCCTTTTAACATCTCACGACGTACGATCCGGGATGAAAAAATAGAGCAAAAGAAGAAAAGTGGCCCGAAACTGTTGAAATCGTTTGATTTTGGGCTCCAAAAATGGGAACAACGAGCAAGCTGGCTGCTCCCGTTGTAGAGCTCTTGGAGAGCTTTTCAACAGTATGCTGTGTGCGCGTAACTCCTTACGGATCAAAAGTTATGGGCACTGGTACGACGGAGAACTGGTCACAAGCCCTACGCCCTCGGTTTGCGGGCCCAGCCTCCACGTGAAGCGAAGTTGTCATGCCCAAGGTCCCGTGGGATTCGAAAATAGAAATGTAGTGGATAAAGTATCTTGGCAACCCTAACCGGAGCAAAAAAAATTGAAAAGGGGGTTGCAACACGAGGACTTCCCAGGGGGTCACCCATCCTAGTACTACTCTCGCCCAAGCACGCTTAAATTCGGAGTTCTGATGGGATCCGGTGCATTAGTGCTGGTATGATCGCACCCGTCATGTTGAGGGCACAATTCCTTGATTTGTAGACGGTTCACAGTCCCACCGTAGAGAGAAGGGGCATTCAAAAGCCCCAAAGGCTGAACGACAACCCATCCGCTTCAACAACACAGCTTCCTCGCAAGACGTGATATCGACGCGTTGTAGGGCCCTCTAATGTCCCGCGAGTAAGGTTGTCGTCCTTTTAATAGCTCACGACGTACGATTCGGGACGAAAAAATAGAGCAAAAGAAGAAAAGTTGCCTGAAATTGATAAAAATGTTTGATTTTGGGCTCTAAAAATGGGCATAGCGAGCAAGCTGGCTGTCGCCGACATAGAGCTCTCGGAGAGATTTGCAACGGTATGTTGTGCTCCGCGTAACTCCTTACGGATCAAAAGTTATAGGCACCGGAGCGACGGAGACCTGGTCACAAACCTTACGCCCTCGGTTTGCGAGCCCAACCTCTACGTGAAGCGAAGTTGTCTTGCCCAAGGTGCCGTGGAATTCGATAATAGAAATGTGGTGGATAAAGTATCTTGGCAACGCTAACCGGAGCAAAAAAAATTGAAAAGGGGGGTGCAACACGAGGACTTCCCAAGGGGTCATCCATCCTAGTACTACTCTCGCCCCAGCACGCTTAACTTCGGAGTTCTGATGGGATCCGGTCCATTAGTGCTGGTATGATCGCACCCGTCATGTTGAGGGCACAATTCCTTTATGTGTTAACGTTTCACAGTCCCAGCCTAAAGAGATGGACCATTCAGAAGGCCCAATGGGCTCAACGACAACCCATCCGCTTCAACAATGCAGCATCCTCGGAAGATGTGATATCGACACGTTGTAAGGCCCTCTAATGTCCCGCGAGTAAGGTTGTCGTCCTTTTTACAGGTCACGACGTACGATCTGGGATAGAAAAATAGGGCAAAAGAAGAAAAGTTACCCGAAACTGAAGAAAACGTTCGATTTTGGGCTCCAAAAATGGGCACAGCAGTTAAGCTGGCTGCCCTTGTCGTAGAGCTCTCGGAGTGCTTTGCAACGGTATATTGTGCGCTGCGTAACTCCTTGCGGATCAAAAGTTATGGGCATCGGAACAAGGGAGACCTAGTCTCAAGCCCTACGCCCTCGGTTTGCGGGCCCATCCTCCACGTGAAGCGAAGTTGTCTGGCCCAAGGTGCCGTGGGATTCGATAATAGAAATGTAGTGCATAAAGTATATTGGCAACCCTAACCGGGGCAAACAAAATTGAATAGGGGGTGCAACACGAGGACTTCCCAGGGGGTCACTCATCCTAGAACTACTCTCGCCCAAGCACGCTTAACTTCAGAGTTCTGATGGGATCTGGTGCATTAGCGCTGGTATGATCACCCTCATCATGTTGAGGGCACAATTCCTTTATGTGTTAACGTTTCACAGTCGCAGCCTAGAGAGATGGCCCATTCACAAGGCCCAATGGGCTCAACGACAACCCATCCGCTTCAACAATGCAGCAGCCTCGCAAGACGTGATATCGACGGGTTGTAGGGCCCTCTAATGTCCCGCGAGCAAGGTTGTCGTCCTTTTAACAGCTAACGACGTACGATCCGGGACGGAAAAACAGTGCAAAAGAATAAATGTGCTCTGAAATTGATGAAAAATTTTGATTTTGTTCTCTAAAAATGGTCACAGCGAGCAAACTGGCCACCCTCGTCGTAGAGCTCTCGGAGAGCTTTGGAACAGTATGCTGTGCGCCGCGTAACTCCTTACGGATCAATAGTTATGGGCACCGAAGTGACGGAGACATGGTCACAAGCCCTACGTCCTCGGTTTGCGGGCCCAGCCTCCACATGAAGCGAAGTTGTCTTGCCCAAGGTGCCGTGAGATTCGATAATTGAAATATGGTGGATAAAGTATCTTAGCAACCCTAACCAGAGCAAAAAAAATTGGAAAGGGGGGTGCAACACGTGGACTTCCCAGGGGGTCACCTATCCTAGTACTACTCTCGTCCAAACACGCTTAACTTTAGAGTTCTGATGGGATCCGGTGTATTAGTACTGGTATGATCGCACTCATCATGTTGAAGGCACAATTCCTTTATCTGTTAACAGTTCACAGTCCAGCCTAGAGAGATGGGCCATTTAGAAGGCCCAATGGGCTTAAAGGCAACCCATCGGCTTCAACAATGCAGTATCCTCGGAAGACGTGATATCGACACATTGTAGGGCCCTCTAATGTCCCGCGAGTAGGGTTGTCGTCCTTTTTACAGCTCACGACGTACGATCCGGGACAAAAAAACATGGCAAAAGAAGAAAAGTTACCCGAAACTAAAGAAAACGTTCGATTTTGGGCTCCAAAAATGGGCACAGCGGTTAAGCTAGCTGCCCCCGTCGTAGAGCTCTCAGAGAGCTTTGGAACGGTATGTTGTGCGCCCCGTAACTCGGTACGAATTAAAAGTTATGGGAACCGGAGCGACGGAGACCTGGTCACAAGCCATACGCCCTCGGTTTGCTGGCCTAGACTCCACGTGAAGCGAAGTTGTCTTGCCCAAGGTGCCGTGGGATTCGATAATAGAAATGTAGTAGATAAAGTATATTGGCAACCCTAACCGGAGCAAAAAAAATTGAAAAAGAGGGTGCAACACGAGGACTTCCCAAGGGGTCACCCATCCTAGTACTACTCTCTCCCAAGCACACTTAATTTCGGAGTTCTGATGGATCCGGTGCATTAGTGCTGGTATGATCGCACCCATCATGTTGAGGGCACAATTCCTTTATGTGTTAACGTTTCACAGTCCCAGCCTAGAGAGATGGCCCATTCAGAAGGCCCAATGGGCTCAACGACAACCCATCCGCTTCAACAATGCAGCAGCCTCGCAAGACGTGATATCGACGGGTTGTAGGGCCCTCTAATGTCCCACGAGCAAGGTTGTCGTCCCTTTAACAGCTAACGACATACGATCCGGGACGGAAAAACAAAGCAAAAGAATAAAAGTGCCATGAAACTGATAAAAATGTTCAATTTTGTTCTCTAAAAATGGTCACAGCAAGCAAACTGGCAACCCCCATCGTAGAGCTCTCGGAGAGCTTTGGAACGGTATGCTGTGCGCCGCGTAACTCCTTACGGATCAAAAGTTATGGGCACCGGAGTGACGGAGACCTGGTCACAAGTCCTACGCCCTCGGTTTGCTGGCCCAGCCTATACGTGAAGGGAAGTTGTCTTGCCCAAGATGCCGTGGGATTCGATAATAGAAAGGTGGTGGATAAAGTATCTTGGCAACCCTAACCGGAGAAAAAAAAATTGGAAAGGGGGGTGCAACACGAGGACTTCCCAGCGGGTGACCTATCCTAGTACTACTCTTGCTCAAACACGCTTAACTTCAGAGTTCTGTTGGGATCCGGTGCATTAGTACTGGTATGATCGCACTCGTCATGTTGAGGGCAGAATTCCTTTATGTGTTAACAGTTCATAGTCCAGCCTAGAGAGATGGGCCATTCAGAAGGCCCAATGGGCTTAAAGGCAACCCATCCGCTTCAACAATGCAGTATCCTCGGAAGACGTGATATCGACGCGTTGTAGGGCCCTCTAATGTCCCGCGAGTAAGCTTGTCATCCTTTTAACAGCTCACGACGTATGATCCGGGACAGAAAAATAGGGCAAAAGAAGAAAAGTTACCCGAAACTAAAAGAAACGTTCGATTTTTGGCTCCAAAAACGGGCACAGCAGTTAAGCTGGCTGCCCCCGTCGTAGAGCTCTTAGAGAGCTTTGCAACGGTATGTTGTGCGCCGCGTAACTCGGTACGAATTAAAAGTTATGGGCAATGGAGAGACGGAGACCTGGTCACAACCCCTATGCCCTCGGTTTGCGAGCCCAGCCTCCACGTGAAACGAAGTTGTCATGCCCATGGTGCCGTGGGATTCGATAATAGAAATGTAGTGGATAAAGTATATTGGCAACCCTAACAGGAGGTAAAAAAATTGAAAAGCGGGGTACAACATGAGGACTTCCCAAGGGGTCACCCATCCTAGTACTACTCTCACCCAAGCACGCTTAACTTCGGAGTTCTAATGGGATCCGGTGCATTAGTGCTGGTACGATCGCACTCGTCATGTTGAGGGCACAATTCCTTTATGTGTTAATGTTTCACAGTCCCAGCCTAGAGAGATGGCCCATTCAGAAAGCCCAATGGGCTTAACGACAACCCATCCACTTCAACAATGCAGCATCCTCGCAAGACGTGATATCGACGCGTTGTAGGGCCCTCTAATGTCCGTCGAGTAAGTTTGTCGTCCTTTTAACAGCTCACGACGTACGATCCGGGACAGAAAAAAAGGCAAAAGAAGAAAAGTTACCCGAAACTGAAGAAAATGTTTGATTTTGGGCTCCAAATACGGGCACAGCTGTTAAGCTGGCTGTCCCCGTCGTAGAGCTCTCGGAGAGCTTTGCAACGGTATGCTGATGGGATCCGGTGCATTAGTGCTGGTATGATCGTACCCGTCATGTTGAGGGCACAATTCTTTTATGTGTTAACGGTTCACAGTCCCAGCCTAGAAAGATGGCCCATTCAGAAGGCCCAATGGGCATAACAACAACCCATCCGCTTTAACAACGCAGCATCCTCGCAAGGCGTGATATCGATGCGTTGTAGGGCCCTCTAATGTCCCACGAGTAAGGTTGTTGTCCTTTTAACAACTCACGACGTACAATCCGGGACGAAAAAAAAGAGCAAAAGTAGAAAAGTGGCCCGAAACTAATGAAAACATTCAATTTTGGGATACAAACACGGGCACACCGAGCAAGCTGGCTGCCCCCGTCGTAGTGATCTCATAGAGCTTTCCAACGGTATGCTGTGTGCCTCGTAACTCCTTACGGATCTAAAGTTATGGGCATCGGAGCGATAGAGACCTGGTCACAAGCCCTACGCCCTCGGTTTGTGAGCCCAGCCTCCACGTGAAGCGAAGTTGTCTTGCCCAAGGTGCCATGGGATTCGATAATAGAAATGTGGTGGATAAAGTATCTTGGCAACCCTAACCGGAGCAGAAAAAATTGGAAAAGAGGGTGCAACACGAGGACTTCCCAGGGGGTCACCCATCCTTGTACAATTCTCGCCCAAGCACGCTTAACTTTGGAGTTTTGATGGGATCCGGTGCATTAGTGCTGGTATGATCGCACCCGTCATGTTGAGGGCACAATTCCTTTTTGTGTTAACGGTTCACAGTCCAGCCTAGAGAGATGGGCCATCCAGAAGGCCCAATGGGCTTAAAGACAGCCCATCCGCTTCAACAACGTAGCATCCTCGCAAGACGTGATATCGACGAGTTGTAGGGCCCTCTAATATCCTGCGAGCAAGGTTGTCGTCCTTTTAACAGCTCACAACGTACGATCCGGGACAGAAAAACAGGATAAAAAAATAAAAGTGGCTCGAAACTAAAGAAAACGTTTGATTTTGGGCTCCAAAAACGGGTATAGCAGTTAAGCTAGCTGCCCCCGTCGTAGAGCTCTTTGAGAGCTTTGCAACGGTATGCTGTGCGCCGCGTAACTTCGTACCGATTAAAAGTTAAGGGCAATGGAGAGACGGAGACCTGGTCACAAGCTTTACGCCCTCGGTTTGCAAGCCCATCCTCCACGTGAAGCGAAGTTGTCTTGCCCATGGTGCCGTGGGATTCGATAATAGAAATGTGGTGGATAAAGTATCTTGGCAACCCTAACTGGAGCAAAAAAAATTGAAAAGGTGGTGCAACACAAGGACATCCCATGGGGTCACCCATCCTAGTACTACTCTCGCCCAAGCACGCTTAACTTCGGAGTTCTGATGGGATCCGGTGCATTATTGCCAGTATGATCGCACCCGTAATGTTGAGGGCACAATTCCTTTATGTGTTAACAGTTCATAGTCCCATCCTAGAGAGATGGCCCATTCAAAAGGCCCAATGGGTTTAACAACAACCCATCTGCTTCAGCAACCCAGCATCCTCGTAAGTCGTGATATCGACGCATCGTAGGGCCCTCTAATGTTCTGCGAGTAAGGTTGTCGTCCTTTTAACAGCTCACGACGTACGATCCGGGACGGAAAAACGAAGCAAGAAAAGAAAAGTGGCACGAAACTGATGAAATCGTTAGATTTTCGGCTCTAAAAAAGGGCACAGCAAGCTAGCTAGCTGCCCCCGTCGTAGAGCTCTCGGAGAGCTTTGCAATGGTATGTTGTGCGCCGCGTAACTCCTTACGGATCAAAAGTTATGGGCACCGGATCGATGGAGACCAGGTCACAAGCCCTACGCCCTCGGTTTGCGGGCCCAACCTCCACCTGAAGCGAAGTTGTCTTGCCCAAGGTGCTGTGGGATTCGATAATAAAAATGTGCTGGATAAAGTATCTTGGCAACCCTAACCGGAGAAAAAAAAATTGAAAAGGGGGGTGCAACACGAGCACTTCCCATGGAGTCACCCATCCTAGTACTACTCTCGCCCAAGCACGCTAAACTTCAGAGTTCTGATGGGATCCGGTGCATTAGTGCTAGTATGATCGTACCCGTCATGTTGAGGGCACAATTCCGTTATGTGTTAACGGTTCACAGTCCCATCCTAGAGAGATGGCCCATTCAGAAGGCCCAATGCACTTAACGACAACCTATCCGCTTCAACAATACAGCAGCCTCACAAGACGTGATATTGATGCATTGTAGGGCCCTCTTATGTCCCGCGAATAAGGTTGTGTTCCCTTTAATAGCTCACGACGTACGATCCAGGAAATAAAAATAGTGCAAAAGAAGAAAAGTGGCCCGAAACTGATTAAATGGTTCAATTTTGGGCTCTAAAAATGGGCATAGCGAGCAAGATAGCTGCCCCCGTCGTAGAGCCCTCGGAGAGCTTTGCCGGGGTATGCTGTGCGCCGCGTAACTCCTTCCGGATCAAAATTTATGGGCACCGGAGCGACGAAGACGTGGTCACAAGCCCTACGCCCTCGGTTTGTGGGCCTAGCATCCACTTGAAGCGATGTTGTCTTGCCCAAGGTGCCGTGGGATTCGATAAAAGAAATGTGGTGGATAAACTATCTTGGCAACCCAAACCGGAGCAAAAAAAATTGAAAAGGGGGGTGCAACACGAGGACTTCCCAAGGGGTCACCCATCCTTGTACTACTCTTGCCAAGACGCTTAACTTCGGAGTTCTTATGGGATCCGGTGCATTAGTGCTGGTATGATCACACCCGACATGTTGAGGGCACAATTCCTTTATTTGTTAACGGTTCACAGTCCCAGCATAGAGATATGGCCCATTCAAAAGGCCCAATGGGCTTAACGACAACCCATCTGTTTCAACAACGCAGCATCCTCGCAGGACGTGATATCGACGCATTGTAAGACCCTCTAATTTCCCGCGAGTAATGTTGTCGTCCTTTTAACATCTCACGACGTACGATCCGGGATAGAAAAACATAACAAAAGAAGAAAAGTAGCCCGAAACTAATGAAAACATTCGAATTTGGGCTCCAAAAAGGGCACAGCGAGCATGCTGGATGCCCCCTCGTAGAGCTCTCGAAGAGCCTTGCAATGGCATATTGTGTGCCGCGTAACTCCTTACGAATCAAAAGTTATGGGCACCGGAGCGACAGAGACCTGGTCACAAGCCCTACGCGCTCGGTTTGTGGGCCCAGCCTCCACGTGATCATAGTTGTCTTGCCCAAGGTGCTGTGGGATTCGATAATAGAAATGTGGTGGATAAAGTATCTTGGCAACCCTAACCGGAGCAAAAAAAATTGAAAAGGGGGGTGCAACATGAGGACTTCCCAAGGGGTTACCCATCCTAGTACTACTCTCGCCCAAGCATGCTTAACTTCAGAGTTCTGATGGGATTCAGTGCATTAGTGCTGGTATGATCGCACCCATCTTGTTAAGGGCACAATTCCTTTATGTGTTATCGGTTTACAGTTGCAGCCTAGAGAGATGGTCCATTCAGAAGGACCAATGGGCTTAACGACAACCCATCCACTTCTACAACGTGCCATCCTCGCAAGACGTGATATCGACACGTTTTAGGGCCCTCTAATATCCCACGAGTAAGGTTGTTGTCCTTTTAACATCTCACGACGTACGATCCGGGATGGAAAAATAGAGCAAAAGAAGAAAAGTGGCCCGAAACTGATGAAAACGTTCGATTTTCGGCTCTAAAAATTGGCACAGCGAGCAAGCTGGCTGCCCCCGTCGTAGAGCTCTAGCAGAGCTTTGAAACGGTATACTGTGCACCGCGTAACTCCTTACAGATCAAAAGTTAAGGGCACTGGAGCGACAGAGACCTGGTCATAAGCCCTACGCCTTCAGTTTGCAGGCCCAGCCTCCACGTGAAGCGAAGTTGTCTTGCCCAAGGTGCAGTGGGATTCGATAATAGAAATATGGGGGATAAAGTATCTTGGCAACACTAACCAGAGCAAAAAAAATTGAAAAGGGGGTTGCAGCACGAGGACTTCCTAGGGGGTCACCCATCCTAGTACTACTGTCGCCCAAGAACACTTAAGATCGGAGTTCTGATGGAATCCGGTGCATTAATGCTGGTATGATCGCACCAATTATGTTGAGGGCACAATTCCTTTATCTGTTAACGGTTCACAGTCCCAGCCCAGAGAACCGGCCCATTGAAAAAGCCTAATGGGCTTATCGACAACCCATCAACTTCAACAACGCAACATCCTCACAAGACATGATTTCTATGTGTTGTAGAGCCCTCTAATGTATTGCGAGTTAGGTTGTAGTCCTTTTCGTAGCTCACGACGTACGATCCGGGAAGGAAAAACAGTGCAAAAGAAGAAAAGTGGCCCGAAATTGATGAAAATATTTGATTTTGGGCTCTAAAAATGGGCATAGCGAGCAAGCTGGCTGTCGCTGACATAGAGCTCTCGGAGAGCTTTGCAACGGTATGTTGTGCTCCGCATAACTCCTTACGGATCAAAAGTTATGGGCACCGGAGCGAAAGTGACCTGGTCACAAGCCCCACGCCCTGGGTTTGCGGGCCCAGCCTCGACGTGATGCGAAGTTGTCTTGCCCAAGGTGTTGTGGGATTCGAAAATAGAAATGTGGTGGATAAAGCATCTTGGCAGGCCTAACCGGGGAAAAAAATTGAAAAGGTGGGTGCAACATAAGGACTTCCCAGGGGGTCTCCCATCCTAGTACTACTCTCGCCCAAGCACGCTTAACTTCGGAGTTCTAATGGGATCCGGTTCATTAGTGCTGGTATGATCATACCCGTCATGTTGAGGGCACAAATCCCTTATGTGTTTACGGTTCACAGTCCAATCCTAGAGAGATGGCCCATTCAGAATGCCCAATGGGCTTAACGACAACCCATCCGCTTCAACAACGTAGCATCCTTACAAGACGTGATATCGACGCATTGTAGGGCCCCCTAATATCCGGTGAGTTAGGTTGTTGTCCTTTTAACAGCTTACGACGTACGATACCGGAAGGAAAAACAGTGCAAAAGAAGAAAAGTGGCCCGAAATTGATGAAAATGTTTGATTTTGGGCTCTAAAAATGGGCATAGCGAGCAAGCTGGTTGTCGCCGACATAGAGCTCTCGGAGTGCTTTGCAACGGTATGTTGTGCTCCGCGTAACTCCTTACGGATCAAAAGTTATAGGCACCGGAGCGACGGAGACCTGGTCACAAGCCTTACGCCCTCGGTTTGCGAGCCCAGCCTCTACGTGAAGCGAAGTTGTCTTGCCCAAGGTGTCGTGGGATTCGATAATAGAAATGTGGTGGATAAAGTATCTTGGCAACCCTAACCGGGGCAAAAAAAATTGAAAAGGGGGGGGGGGGTGTAACACGAGGACTTCCCAAGGGGTCACCCATCCTAGTACTACTCTCGTCCAAGCACGCTTAACTTCGTAGTTCTGATGGGATCCGGTGCATTAGTCCTGGTATGATCACACCCGTCATGTTGAGGGCATAATTCTTTTATCTGTTAATGGTTCACAGTCTCAGCCTAGAGAGATGGCCCATTCAAAAGGCCCAATGGGCTTAACAACAACCCATCCACTTCAACAACGCAGCATCCCCGCAAGACGTGATATCGCAGCATTGTAAGGCCCTCTAATGTCCCGCGAGTTAGGTTGTCATCCTTTTAACATCTTACGATGTAAGATCCGGGATGAAAAAATAGAATAAAAGAAGAAAAGTGGCCCGAAACTAATGAAAACGTTCAATTTTGGGCTCGAAAAAGAGCACAGCGAGCAAGCTGGCTGCCCTCTTCGTAGAGCTGGCGGAGGGCTTTGTAACGGTATGCTGTGCGGTGCGTAACTCCTTACGGAGCAAAAGGTATGGGCACCGGAGCGATGGAGCCCTGGTCGCAAGCCATACGCGCTCAGTTTGTAGGCCCAGCCTCCACGTGAAGCAAAGTTGTCTTGCCCAAGGTGCCGTGGGATTCCATAATAGAACTCTGGTGGATAAAGTATCTTGGCAACCCTAACCGGAGCAAAAAAATTGAAAAGGGGGGTGCAACACGAGGACTTCCCAAGGGGTCACCCATCCTAGTACTACTCTCGCCCAAGCATGCTTAACTTCGGTGTTCTGATGGGATCCGGTGCATTTGTGCTGGTAAGATCGCACCCGTCATGTTGAGGGCACAATTCCTTTACGTGTTAATAGTTCACAGTCCCAGCCTAGAGAGATGGCCCATTCAGAAGGCCCAATGGTCTTAACGACAACTCATTCGCTTCAACAACGCAGAATCCTTGCAAGACGTGATATCGACGCGTTGTAGGCCCCTCTAATGTACCGCGAGTAAGGTTGTTGTCCTTTTAACAGCTCACGACGTACGATCCGGGACTGAAAAATAGAGCAAAAGAAGAAAAGTGGCCCAAAACTGTTAAAAATGTTCGATTTTGGGCTCCAAAAATGGGCAAAGCTAGCAAGCTGGCTGCCCACGTCGTAGAGCACTCAGAGAGCTTCGCAACGGTATGTTGTGCACCGCGTAACTCCTTACGGATCAAAAGTTATGGTCACCGGAGCGACGGAGACCTGGTCACAAGCCCTATGCCCCCGGTTTGCGGGCCCAGCCTTCACGTGAAGCGAAGTTGTATTGCCCAAGGTGTCGTGGGATTCGATAATAGAATTGTGGTGGATAAAGTATCTTGGCAACCCTAACCGGAGCAAAAAAAATTGAAAAGGGGGTGCAACACGAGGACTTCCCAGGGGGTCACCCATCCTAGTACTACTCTCGCCCAAGCACGCTTAACTTCAGAGTTCTGATGGGATCCAGTGCATTAGTGCTGGTATGATCGCACCTGTCACGTTGATGGCACAATTCCTTTATGTGTTAACAGTTCACAATCAAAGCCTAGAAAGATGGCCCATTCAGAAGGCCCAATGGGCTTAACGACAACTCATCCGCTTCAACAACGCAGCATCCTCGCAAGACATGGTATCGATGTGTTGTAGGGCCCTCTAATGTCCCGCCAGTAAGGTTGTCGTCCTTTTAATAGCTCATGTCGTACGATCTGAGACGAAAAAACATAGCAAAAGAAGAAAAGTAGCCTGAAACTGATGAAAACTTTCGATTTGGGCTCCAAAAATGGGCGCAGCCTAGCAGGCTTGCTGCCCACATCGTAGAGCTATCGAAGAGCTCTCTAACGGTACGTTGTGCACCACATAACTCCTTACGAATCAAAAGTTACGGGCACCGGAGCGACGGATTCCTGGTCACAAGCCCTACGCCCTCGGTTTGCCGGCCCAGCCTCTACGTGAATCGAAGTTGTCTAGCCCAAGGTTCCGTGGGATTCGGAAATAGAAATGTGGTGGATAAAGTATCTTGGCAACCCTAACCGGGGCAAAAAAAAATTGAAAAGGGGGGGTGCAACAAAAGGACTTCCCAGGGGGTCACCCATCCTAGTACTACTCTCGCCCAAACACGCTTAACTTCGGAGTTTTGATGGGATCCGGTGAATTAGTGATGGTAAGATCGCACCCGTCATGTTGTGGGCACAAATCCTTTATGTGTTGACGGTTCACAGTCCTAACGCAGAGAGATGACCCATTCAAAAGGCCCAATAGGCTTAACGACAACCCATCCGCTTCAACAACGCAGCATCCCCACAAGACATGATATCAACGCATTGTAGGGCCTTCTAATGTCCCACGAGTTAGGTTGTCATCCTTTTAACAACTCATGTCGTACGATCCGAGACGGAAAAACATAGCAGAAGAAGAAAAGTGGACCGAAACTGATGAAAACATTCAATTTTGGGCACCAAAAATGGGAGCAGCTGGGCAGGCTTGCTGCCCCCGTTGTAGAGCTCTCGGAGAGCTTTCCAACGGTATACTGTGCATTGCTTAACTCCTTACGGCTCAATAGTTATGGGCACCGGAGCGACGGAGACCTGGTCATAAGCCCTAAGCCTTAGGTTTGCGGGCCCAGCTTCTACGTGAAGCAAAGTTGTCTTGCCTAAGGTGCCGTGGGATTCGGTAATAGAAATGTGGTGGATAAAATATCTTGGCAACCTTAACCGGGGCAAAAAAAATTGAAAAGGGGTGCAACACGAGGACTTCCCAGGGGGTTACCCATCCTAGTACTAATCTCGCCCAAGCACGCTTATCTTCGGAGTTTTGATGGGATGCGGTACATTAGTGCTGGTGTGAGGCCCGACCTCGATTTGCGTGCCATCCTTCGTTTCATGTGCCCTAACCTAGATTTGCGTGCCTTGACCTAAGTTTGAGAATTGTGTTTTGTTTTGTGTGCCTTGCATTGAATTATGTGCATTCATTTAGGGTTGTGTGCATTTACTTGGAAAATGTGCATTCGTCTTGTAGTTCGTGTCCTACCTCGTAGTGTGTGCCCAAAACCTAGGAAAGCGTGCCCTCACCCTAATCAAGAAAGCATCTTACACGAAGCACTAAATCATTGATTAATCCTACAAATTCCACTAACTAATATTAAAATGCTAAGTCAATGCACTAGAAGACAAAATTGCACCAAAAGCTAGACATTCTTTATTTTTTGCATATCCTAAACACACATAAAATAAGCCTTGAACAAGAAAAAAAAATTCAGATTTTTCAAGCCTTTGGCCGACCACCTTGTGAGCATTTGTGCTTGCTTGCATAATTCTAATTATTCCCCAAACATTCTATGACAATTCCATGCCACAAATGCATAAAAAAAAATTAGCTCAAAACCCTCCCCAAAGCCCCACCATTTCGACACAAGCTCCTTGCCCATGCTAGGTAATTCAAAATGCTTCTTGAAGACACAAAAGTCTGAAATTTGTATGCCCAAGGCCGACACATGCTTCAACATTTGCAAGGCTTTCATTTTTCTTTCATTTCTCTTATTTTCCTCTCATTCTTCTCTCTCCCTCTCATTCTTCTCTCTCCCTCTCGGCCCTAGCTGAATATTGTACACTCCATAGCTAAGTTCTTCATCCTAAGGCTCTTCAAGACTTCCAAGCAACAAGGAACTCGACCAAGCAAAGCTAGGAGCAAAGAAATACACATGCAAGCCTTTAGCACTTCCATTTCGGTTTAGGTGAGTTTGCTAGCTTCCATTTCTTTTCTTCTTGTTCTAACCACATGCACCTACTAAGAACTTGGTTACTAAGCTAGGAAACTAGAGAAAAATCGAGTGGTGTCTCGGCTAAGCAAGGAAAAAGGTCAACTTTGTGCTTCACCAAGAGTCTTGTGCATCTTCTTGTTGTTTTGCTAAGGTGAGGGCTAAAACTTCTTGAAAATCTTTCAAAAAACCACATGCATGCTCTTAAATTCTATCTTTACTTCTGTACTTGAGATATATGTGTGTTCATGAGCTTTATAAACATGCATGGCAAGATATTTGGCTAAAATGTGATGTTGGATGAAATCGTGTATGTGACAGCTTTCTGTCTTGTTGGTGTGAGGTGATTTTGGCTAGGTAAATGATGTTGAAAATGCGAAAAAATTGGTAGATAACTATTTTTGCCAGTTCTGAACATTTGTCCCAGAAATAGGCCAAAGCTAAATTTGACTCTAAGGTACTCAAAATGGAAAATTATTAAAATGTGTCAAAATCTGGAAAGTCTGGAAAAATGAAGCAGGTTTTGGGAGATTCACTGACCTTGTAGAACGAACCCGTTTTGACTTAGTAAATGACATCCAAAATGCATGAGATTTGGTTTTCTGCTATATTTTTCAGTTCTAGACTTTTTTGTCAGAAATGGACTAAGGCTAAATCTGACCCTAAGGCCCTAAAAAATGACAAGTATTGAAATGTGTGCAAATCTGGACAGTTTTGTGTAGTCTCACTGTTTTGGCTATAACTATTGAACCCGAACTCCAAATGATGCGAGGTTTGTTTCTGAATTTAGTTCCCTCCTTAAGATTTAATTTGACATCTTATTATCTGGAATTGGAGATTTTTTGCTTGTCTTAATGATTGTGGGAAAAAAGTCCATTGCAGTGAGGGTTTCACTTAGTGATATGCTTAGAAAAATTATTGTAGCTTCTCTTGTTGTATTAAATGCTTGGGATTGTGGCATTGAGATGTTGTGTGGACCGTTTTAAATGCTTGAGGGTGTATGAACTAATCAATGCATGGCTTGAGTTTGATTTCGAGATGACTTGGGGCTTAATCGCATGGGTAAGCACGAATTGAAACCCTAGTAACTAGGTATACTCGCTAAGTGTTGATCCTTTGGATATTTTGTTTGATCATGTGTTTAGTAGGCTGCCTGTAGTTGCCCTTGTAGCCCTAAATGTGATTTTGATGATTACATGTTGACAAGTAGGCCTTTCTTGCACCCGGACCCACGTAGATGTCGTTGCATGTTGAATAATCTTATTATTTGATTATGTGAACTTCGAAATGAGTTATATGACTTGATTTACATGCGTTACATGGCTGCCCGGTTAATGTTCATATAACTTCATGTGCTTTTCAAATGAAATTACTTGTCTTATTGTGCCTCGCTTGTTTACTTGTCAATGTGCAATCTTATAACTGCTTGGAGACAACCTACTTTGTTGTCCTCCTAATGTGATATATTAAATGTCATAAATGTGCATTGCATACAATGTTGCAACCTTTCATTCTGGCATGGTAGCGTTCACGCACACCGGGTGGCATCGAGCTTGCCGGTACAACTGTGACTACCATTGTCCAATTCCCTCTCTCGCTTGGGGGCTAGACTTCCTCGGAGAGTTGGGTTGTAGGATTTCGGGGTACATCCAGAGTACACCCATTTGGCGTGATAAGGGGATGATTTGATGTCGACCGCAACAACTGATACTGAGATGAACTGAGAGCAAAAGCTCACCGTATCCTTTTTACTATGTGTATAAGTACTATCGCTTGGTTCCTAAAGGACCTTGGGGAGGAAAGACGGGTAATTGTGTTCCTTTACTTTTACATTACGTTATGCACTTACCTGTGATACATTCATGCTTGCAAAAAGGGTTTTCATAAGTTGAACCAGAAAATGAGTTTCAAAACTTATTTCTCGTTCCCCCTCGCTGAGTTCATAAGGACTCACCATCTTTTATCATCTCAGGTGAAGAAGACCAAGAACAGGTACCCGAGGACGACGTACCTAACGATGATTCCTTGGAATGAATGTTTGCCCTACGTGCCTTACGTGACTATGGCCATTTTGTGAACAATATGTTGTTGAAGACTATTTCTTTGATGTTGCTTGTTGTTGTAATGTAAAAGACCCCTATTGTAATTTGGGGTCTAATTTTGGCTTGTACTGCTAATAGCTAGATAGACACTATTGTGGTTATTTTGCTATCGTTACTGGCTAGTGCTTATCATAGGATTATGAAGTATCAGGTATGGATTAAGTAAAATGAACCTATCCAATCTTAAGTAGGTACTCATTGTTAAGCTAAGATCAACAGATACTTTTGTAACGAGGATTAACAAACAAACGAGACATAGTATCCTGCTAGGTTATTAATCGAACGAGACATCGAGATAACTAGTAGGCGTTTCAATTGATGGTAAATGGTAATCTTAGTTGGAAATGAAATTTGAGGCGTTTAGAGAACTAGGTCAAACTAAAGAGCCAATTACAGCCGTTATGTTGTCGGTTTTCCGGAAAAATTGTGGAGTCTAGGCTAAACGTTAAGTGTCAAACTTTCATGAACGATTATGTTCGAGATATGACTTGAATGTTTAGATCACTCCCTAGTCTAACCTTTTTAGGCCGGGTTGGGGTATGACTGCTAGAAGAATGGTATCAGAGCTTAGATTACTTAAGCCGGGTTTAACTCTCGGACCATGGGTAGAGCCCTAAGGTAATTAGGATGACTTGTCTATATGTTATTGTGTGATAATGTTAATTGTGCCTTCTATGTTCTATGTGCTTAAGTGATTAACATGTTTTAATTGTTTCTAGAATTGTGTATCCATATTATGTTGCGTATCTTATGCATTAAATTCTTGTTTGTCGTCTTTCAATAAATTGTGCATCGTAATCTATGCCTATAGATAGCTGGCCCTAGTACCCGCACTACTAATAAGAGTGGTGAACCCCAAGAGACCGGAGATGCTTATCAAACTAATCCTGGCATGGCTATGTTTAACATGATGGAAAATGCCATGGATCGCGTATCGCGAGTGATGGAACGTCAAGATACACGTGAAGCAAAAAACAACCACAACAACAGGAATGATGGCAACCATTGGAGACATAGCAGAATGAGGGAGTTCCTTGACTTTCGCCCATCCAAATTCCACGGGGAAGCTGATTATGAGAAAGTAGAGGCTTGGCTGTCCGAGATCGAGAGGATTTTTAGGCCACTCGATTATACTGATGAAGAAAAGGTGGAGTTTGCTGTGTTTCTGTTGCATGGGGATGCTGAGCATTGGTGGCACACTGTGGAGGGACTGTGGGAAACTAAGCAGAGACCTCGCTTGTGGGGTAGTTTTGTTAAGGCATTCAAGGAGAAATATGTACCTGCAATTTCCAGGCACAGGCGGATTGAGGAGTTTATGCACTTGAACCAGGGTAACATGATGGTGGCCCAGTACGAGGCTCGTTTTGACCGAGTGTCCTGCTATGCTCAATATATGGTCAGTACTCCGGAGGCAAAGATGTGGAAATTTACGACTGGATTGAGGCCAGAGATTCAGGACCAGTTGGTTTCATATGACTTCGCTACCTATTCTGCTCTCTTTGTTGTTGCTTCCCGAGTTGAGAAGAGGAAACTTGATAGAGCCGGTTCGAGTCAGCCGAACAAGAAACCATACCAGCCTTCAGGTCAACAGAGGAAATTCCAGAGTCAGAGTCATAGTCATGGCCAGAGCCCGAACAGACCAGTGAATAACCATGGCCCGACTAAAGCGCCATCAGCCTCTTCCACCCGCGGATCCACAGGTAGTTCACTTGCTACTCAGTCTATCAACTGTTCTTACTGTGACAAGAAAGGGCATACCGAGGCCAAGTACTGGAAGAAGTCAGGATGATGTGTATGGTGTGGCAGTGATCAGCATCAGGTCTAGGATTGCCCTAAATGGCAAGCAGGACAAAATCAAGTTAAACCAGCTGGTAGAGGCAAGACTTCAGTTCCTAGAGTTCAGGCTCGAGCTTATGCTATTGAGCGCGAGGAGCTTCCAGAGGAGACCATTGTTGTTGAAGGTACATTCTTCATACTGAATCAACATGTTAGGGTGCTAATTGATCCAGGTGCTACTCATTCATTTATTACTCCCTTATGTGTGCAACGTGTGAAACTACGAGTTGTATGTTTTCCTTATGATGAGAAGTTGGTACTCCAATGGGTTCTAAACTTGTTACTAGCTCAGCTTGTAAAGCATGTAAAATCCAAATTAAGGATAAGAAATTCTCAGCCAATCTTATCGTATTACCTTTTCGAGACTATGAGGTCATCTTAAGGATGGACTGGTTGGCAAAGCATCATGTCCAACTAGATTGCCGGACGAAGATTATAACGTTCCGGGTACCTGGTCAACCAATACTGGAGGTAATGGGTCGAAGAGATTTCACCGGGAGTTCCATCATTTCATCTACGAAAGGAGTGAAGTCCTTGAGAAAAGGGTGTAGCGGATACTTAGCTTACCTCATCAACAAGTCGTCAGACAAAGTTAAGTTGGAGGAGATGCCAGTGATCAAAGACTATGTGGATGTGTTTCCAGAAGAATTGCCCGGTTTACCCTCAAATCGGGAAATCGAGTTCATCATAGAGTTACTGCCTGGCACCCAGCCGATATCTAAAGCTCCCTATCGTATGGCACTAGCCGAGCTACAAGAATTGAAGGACCAATTGCAAGGATTGTTGAAGAAGGGGTTTGTTCAACCAAGTTCTTCTCCGTGGGGTACACCAGTCCTATTTGTAAAGAAGAAAGATGGAACGTTAAGGCTTTGCATCGACTACCGAGGATTGAACCAAGTGACTATCAATAATAAATACCCACTTCCACTGATCGAGGAGTTATTTGATCAACTTCAAGGAGCCAAAGTTTATTCGAAACTCGACTTGAGGCAAGGGTACTATCAGTTGGGGATCAAAAAGAAGGATGTGCCTAAAACGACTTTCAGGACAAGATATGGGCATTATGAATATATGGTGATGCCATTTGGACTAACTAATGCCCCTGTAGCTTTTATGGATTTGATGCACAGGGTGTTTCAACCCTACTAGGACCAATTTGTGGTGATCTTCATTGATGATATTTTGGTATACTCGAAATCTGAGGTTGAGCATGAACAACATCTGCAGTTGGTACTGCATAAACTTCAAGAGCATCAATTGTATGCAAAGTTTAGCAAGTGTGAATTTTGGTTGCAGCAGATTGCATTTTTGGGGCATATCATATCCCAAGAGAGAATAGCAGTGGACCCAACAAAGATAGAAGCGGTGATGTCTTGGAAGAAGTCGGAAAATGTTACAGAGGTTCAGAGTTTTCTTGGTCTAGCCGGCTATTATCGGAGGTTCGTGAAGGATTTCTCTAAGATTGCAGGACTGCTTACAAAGCTCACTCAAAAGAAAACAAAGTTCGCGTGGGATGACAAGTGTGAGAATAGCTTCCAAGAATTGAAGAAAAGATTGACTACTGCACCTGTTCTTGCATTGTCTGAAGGGAGTCAAGGTTTTGTAATCTATAGCGATGCTTCGAAGGAAGGATTGGGTTGTGTGTTGATGCAAAATGGTAGAGTGATTGCGTATGCTTCTAGGAAACTGAAGCTGTATGAATTGAACTACCCGACGCATGATTTGGAGTTAGCGGCTATTGTGTTTGCACTCAAGAAATGGAGGCATTATCTGTGGGGTAACAAGTTTGAGGTGTTTACTGATCACAAGAGCTTGAAATACTTGTTCTCTCAGAAAGAGTTGAATATGAGGCAAAGGCCGTGGATGAAGCTTTTGGATGATTATAACTGCACAATCAATTATGTGCCCAGTCAAGCGAATGTAGTTGCAGATGCCTTAAGTAGGAAAGCAAGCATAGCAAAACTGGAAGTCAAGGTGTAGGAGTTGTTGGAGGAAGCATTTTTGTGGAAACCACAATTGACTCGGAAAGGGTTACTTTTTTCCACTACACAGGTTCAATCGACCTTGTTGTCTGAGTTACGAGAGGCTCAACAGAAGGACCAACAGTTTCAAAAGATTAAAGAAAGCAACACAGATTTCAAGTTTCACGATGATGGTGTTTGGAGGTTTAGGAATCGGATTTGTGTTCCTAATGAGCCAGAGCTGAAAAAGAAGATTCTTGAAGAAGCCCATAATTCAAGATACACTATTCACCCCGACGGAACAAAGATGTACCAGGATTTGAAGCACCACTATTGGTAGATAACATGAAGAGGGAGATTCTGGAGTTTGTGGCACAGTGTTTGACTTGCCAGAGAGTCAAAGTAGAACATCAACGACCAGGATTACTTCAGCCGTTGGAGATTCCTCAATGGAAATAGGAGCATATAACTATGGACTTTGTTATGGACCTGCCCAGGTCACAAAAGGGTCATGACGCCGTTTGGGTCATAATGGATAGATTGACTAAGTCAGCGTACTTTTTACCGATGAACAAGGAGGATAGTCCTGAAAAATTGGGAGATATGTATGTGGCGGAAATTGTAAGATTGCACGGGATACTTGTGAGTATTGTATCGGATAGGGATCCTCGTTTCACTTCCCGATTTTGTAAGATATTGCAAGAAGCTTTGGGAATGAAGTTGAGTTTTAGCACGGCTTATCACCCTCAAACTGATGGACAACCAGAGGGAACTATTCAGATTCTGGAGGATATGCTGAGGGCGTGTGTTTTAGACTTCGGGAAAGGTTGGGAGAAATATCTGTCTCTAGCAGAGTTCGCTTATAATAATAGTTATCAGGCCACTATCGGGATGGCCCCATTTGAGGCGTTGTATGGACGTAAGTGTCGATCCCCAATTTACTGGGATGAAGTAGGTGAGACGAAGACTTTTGACCCGACCCTTCTACCTGAACTTATGAAGACTGTTGATAATATCCACCTCATCCGAAAACGGATGCTTACCGCCCAGAGTAGGCAGAAAAGTTATGCAGACTGACAAAAACAGAGCCTAGAGTTTGAGGTCGGTGACAAGGTGTTCTTGAAGATATCACCCCAGAGGGGACTGATTAAACATGGCAAGGGTGGAAAGTTGAGTTCGAGGTTTGTAGGACCATTTGAGATAATTGAGAAGGTTGGCAAGTTGGCGTATCGCCTGGAACTACTCCAAAACCTCTCCAATATTCACGACGTCTTTCATGTTTCTATGCTACGGAAGTATCACCCTGATCCATCACATATCTTGGAGCGAGAGCCATTGCAGCTTTGGGAGAACTTGTCTTATGAGGAAATGCCCATTCGGATCCTAGACGAGCAAGATTGGGAATTACGCAGCAAATCTATACCGATGGTGAAAGTGTTGTGGGATCATCATGGAGTTGAAGAAGCAACGTGGGAAAGAAGAGACCAGATGGAGCAACAGTATCCAGCTTTATTTCAAAGATAATACTGAATTTCGGGACGAAATTATTTTAAGGAGGGGAGGATGTGAGGCCCGACCTCGATTTGTGTGCGATACTTCATTTCGTGTGCCCTAACCTAGATTTGCGTGCCTTGACATAGGTTTGAGAATTGTGTTTCGTTTTGTGTGCCTTGCATTGAATTACGTGCATTAATTTAGGGTTGGGTGCATTTACTTGAAAAACGTGCATTCGTCTCGTAGTACGTGCCCTACCTCGTAGTACGTGCCAAAAACCTAGGAAAACGTGCCCTCGCGCTAATCAAGAAAGCATCTTACACGAAGCACTAAATCATTGATTAATCCTACAAATTCCACTAACTAATATTAAAATGCTAAGTCAATGCACTAGAAGACGAAATTGCATTCAAAGCTAGACATTCTTTATTCTTTATTCTTTATTCTTTGCATATCCCAAACACACATAAAATAAGCCTTGAACAAGACAAAAAAATTCAGATTTTTCAAGCCTTTGGCCGACCACCTTGTGAGCATTTGTGCTTGCTTGCATAATTCAAATTATTCCCCAAACATTCTATGATAATTCTATGACACAAGTGCATAAAAAAAATTAGCTCAAAACCCTCCCCAAAGCCCCACCATTTCGACACAAGCTCCTTGCCCATGCTAGGTAATTCAAAATGCTTCTTGAAGACACAAAAGTCTGAAATTTGTATGCCTAAGGCCGACACATGCTTCAACATTTGCAAGGCTTTCATTTTTCTTTCATTTCTCTCATTCTTCTCTCTCCTTCTCATTCTTATCTCTCTCTCTCTTGGCCCTAGCTGAATATTGTAGACTCCATAGCTAAGTTCTTCATCCTAAGGCTCTTCAAGACTTCCAAGCAACAAGGAACTCGACCAAGCAAAGCTACGAGCAAAGAAATGCACATGCACTCCTTTACCACTTTCATTTCGGTTTAGGTGAGTTTGCTAGCTTCCATTTCTTTTCTTCTTGTTCTAACCACATGCACCTACTAAGAACTTGGTTACTAAGCTAGGAAACTAGAGAAAAATCGAGTGGTGTCTCGGCTAAGCAAGGAAAAAGGTCAACTTTGTGCTTCACCAAGAGTCTTATGCATCTTCTTGTTGTTTTGCTAAGGTGAGGGCTTAAACTTCTTGAAAATCTTTCAAAAAACCAAATGCATGCTCTTAAATGTCTATCTTTACTTCTGTACTTGAGATATATGTGTGTTCATGAGCTTTTATAAACATGCATGTCAAGATATTTGGCTAAAATGTGATGTTGGATGAAATCGTGTATGTGGCAGCTCTCTTTCTTATTGGTGCGAGGTGAGTTTGGCTAGGTAAATAATGTCAGAAATGCGTAGAAATTTGTAGGTAACTAGTTTTGCCAGTTCGGAACATTTTTCTCAGAAATAGGCCAAAGCTAATTTTGACTCTAAGGTCCTCAAAATGGCAAATCATTGAAATGTGTCAAAATCTGGAAAAATGAAGCAGGTTTTGGCGGATTCACTGACCTTGTAGAACGAACCCGTTTTGACTTAGTAAATGACATCAAAAATACATAAAATTTGGTGTGCTGCTATATTGTTCAGTTATGGACGTTTTTGTCAGAAATGGGCTAAGGCTAAATCTGACCCTAAAGCCCTTAAAAACGACAAGTATTGAAATGTGTACAAATCTGGACAGTTTTGTGCAGTCTCACTATTTTGACTATAACTACTGAACCCGAACTCCAAATAATGCGAGGTTTGTTTCTGAATTTAGTTTAATTCTTAAGATTTAATTTGACATCTTGATAACTGGAATTGGAGTTTTTTTGCTAGTCTTAATGATTGTGAGAAAACAGTCCATTGCAGTGAGGGTTTCACTTAGTGATATGCTTAGAAAAATTATTGTAGCTTCTCTTGTTGTATTAAATGCTTGAGATTGTGGCATTTGGATGTTGTGTGGACTGTTTTGAATGCTTGAGGGTGCATGAACTAATCAACGCGTGGCTTGAGCTTAATTACGAGATGACTTGGGGCTTAATTGCACGGGTAAGCACGAATTGAAACACTGCCGGTTTTCCAGAAATTTTGGAGTTTAGGCCGAAACATTAAGTGTGAAATCTTTATAAACGGTTAAGTACGCGAAATGACTTGAAAGTTTAGCTCACACCCTAGTCTAGCCTCTATAGGTCAGGTTGGGGCGTGACACCTTATATTAGAATGGTATCGGAGCTTAGTTTACTAACTAGGCATTAATCGGGTTCAACTCTCGGATCGTAGGTAGAAGCCCTAAAGTAATTATGATGTCTTGTTTGTATGTGTTAATATGTGCTAATGTGCTTTAATTACTTTAAGTATTGAATATTATGTGCCTTTGTGGACCATATGTACTCTGTATCATGCACACTGACACGTTCTCAATGATGCATGCATGCTTTTATACTTCTTCCTTGATACATGTGCATGTTATATAACCATGAATGATTATTTATACATATAGATAGTTAGGATTAGGACATTCAGGGAAGTGAATTTGTGTAGGACGAACGAAAAGGCTCGGTTAGAGATTTCTCGCATCTTCACAGGTACTCGATGGATCGTATGTATTATTGGATATGCATGTATAAAAAGCGTAGCACAAGTATAAATGTTGAGGTTAAGTTATCCCCTTATCTTTGGACCTCTCATACTTATGATTAAGTTATCAATTTTATGGCTATGAAGTTTTCATTCCGTTAACCCGTTCTTCTCATTGTGGTTCAAGAATAAATGTTAAGGACATACAACTTTCCTTAGATATAAGAATATACTATTGGACATGTGGAGTAGTATATATATGTTCATATGCTTATAATGCAAGTTTGACTTAGGAGTTGCTTTTGAATCAAATTCTTATATCTTGAAATGGTATAATAGACTATTTATATAATTGAATCCTTACTTGATTGGAATTAAGCATCGTTGAACCTAATAAGGTGTATATTAACGAGTTTCAAGTTGACTCAATGGTAAGATTCTGACCTAGAAATTAAGAGATGAACTCGTGAAAATTGACGATAGGGGTTAGATTATTAAGGCGTGAATAGCGTGTTTAAGTAACTTAACAATGGATAACCTCAAGACATGTAGGCAACTCTGGAGACTAAGTTTAACAAGGTTGATGAATCTTTAGTATAACAAGATATGGGGGTGTTGGAATCGAGGAATTCGCGTAACTAGAAGTCGTGTTTAGAAGACTACACCTAAATGTTAGGTCGAATGAGAGTGTAAGGTATTGAATTATGTTTTAGATGACTAATGTTGCTAAGGTCCTAAGTTGGATATTGGTGATATTAAGAATCATGGTATCAAATTGTTGCCCCTCGGATTTAGTTGTGATTATGCAAAGTAAGTCATTCTATACACTCGTTATTTGGATACCTTAAAGGATATTAGGAAGCATATATCCCTAAGTATTACTGATGGACCTAATATATAAACCATGGAAATAAGATTAAAGAATTCGGTTACAAACTGGAGTCGTTAGGGTATGATTAGTAATCCTAAATAGCTAATAGTGAGTATGCATAATAATTCATGGTGAACCCTAGGACCTAAGGTCGATGAGTTTTGATGCTCTTAGCTAGTTGAATATGTAAATGAGAAGAGTAAGATTTCATAGAGTTAAGATATAGATGAATGAGAGTCATAATGACCCAAGAGACTATTGTTAGACCACCGGATCTATGTGCATCGTTTCACATCTAGAAACTAGCAATTGGTAGACTTCGAATTGTGGTCGTTGAATAAGAGGGGTGAATCTTGTAGTGATAGTTAAATAAGTGGTTGGTTACTTTTGAAGTTCTATTAGGTTATGTTGAAGGATGCCTCGTGGTCATAATTCTTATATTGATACAACCTTGAAGTTATCTCGTGTAAGTATTTTATGAGCTCGGTCATTTCGGTACCCATTTATAGTCCTAGGATTGTTGTTGTTTGGCCGATAACCTAGTGGAGCATTGATATCACTTACATGGCTATGACCCTAGCTTAGTAACATTAATGTTGAAGATATATTGGCGGGCATTAAGTGTTCGAAGGAATGACTAGGTCGCTAAGTGAGTAGGACCATTATCTTCTTAAGTATGACATAACCTTGGATTGAGGTGAGTGAAATTTATTTGAGATTAAAACTATTCGTCTTAGGAGTCTTGGTTAAGATTAAAGAAATTATGAAGCCTCGTGACTTGAAGATAGGGATTTGAATAAGGAAATAAATTGTGGATTACGAGTTGATGAATTTACTTGTAAGAGTTGAACTAGTGCGACATGATCAGTTTACCCATGCAATTTCAATGGCATTTGTTGGTAATACTTAATAAACCTTAGAATTCGCGTTTAATGAATCTCAACGGTCTTTCTCCTTGATTACGAGCGTGAAGGTTAATGAAGCTGGGAAAGGATGTTAGTGAATAGGAGCTTATAACCGGAAGACTAGTCATTAGAAGATTTACTAATCCAATGTACCTTCAAGATAAGAACTATGATACTACCGATAGATGGCAACTTGAGATGGATTAGTTTGTTTGGTGAGTTCAACCTGAAAATAGGGTCGTATCGTGAGAATAATCCATAACATGTGTATGTCCTACGTGCTAACAATTTTGAAGCTAGTAGATGTGATATGTAAATCAGATATAGACATATCATCTTGAAATTAGCGTATGTCACCCTAGGATCATGGAATTATTGTGATATTCCTTTTGAGGCATGAATGCAAGATTGATACAACATGAGTCATGATTTTGGAGTTATAGTTATATTGTTAGAATACCGATGCAGCTTTGATGATTATGTTTGGAGATTTTAACCTTAGTTAATGAACTCGACCTTAAGATCAATTGGAGAAAATAGAGTTGTTCAAATGAACGAACTGTAAATGTAGGGGTCACACCGAATTAAATGATTGGAGAAAGCTAGGAAGTGAATTCGTTGTGGTAAAGAGATCACAGAGCAAAGGACGACCCGGAGTTGGAAAATAACAATGGTCGGAATCCGTCTAAATGACCTCAATAGGCAAGAATGAATTTCGGGATGAAATTCTTTTAAGGAGGGGAGGATGTGAGGCCCGACCCCGAATAACATATGTTACCTTGATTTGCATGACATAGACCGAGAATGATATGACTGACCTTGGTTTACGTGCCCTGACTTGGTTTTCGTGCATGCCTTGTCATTCATGCCTTGACCTAGAATTATGTGCCTTAATCCTCGACTTACGTGCCCCGACTTCGAATTGCATGCGTTGTCTTGTTTTGTATGCCCTGACCTTGAATTGCGTGTCCTAACCTAGGTTTAAGAGTTGTACCTCGATTTACGTGCATTGCATTGAATTACTTGCCTTGTATTGGTTTACATACATTTACCTAGGGTTTCATGCATTTGCATTGGAATCCGTGCATTTATCTTGAAGTACATGCATTAGTCTTGAAGTTCGTGTCTTACCTCGTAGTTCGTGTCTACCTCGTAATTCATGCCCCAGACCTAGGAATCCGTGCCACCACGTTAATCAAGAAAGAATCCTACACAAAGCACTAGACTATAAAATAATCCTACAAATACCACTAACTATTATTATAATTCTAATTCAAATCTCTACAAAATCCACTAACACCTAAATATTATATTTTAAACTCACTACAACACAAAATCTCACAAACCTCTAAACATATCCTATATTCTATTCTACCTAAAATCCCTAAATACCCAACATTCTCTTACACACATGCTAAAACAATTCAAAAGATGCTCAAAAGATGACACAAAATCTGATTTTTGCATGCCCAAGGCCAACATTTGCATCAACAATTGCAAAAGCTTCTATTTTCTCTCATTTCTCTCACTCTCCTCACATTTCTCTCTCTCCCTCTCATTCTTCTCTCTCAATCTCGGTTTTGGCTGAGTTCATACACCTCTTAGCTCATCTTCATCATCATATGGTTAATCAAGACAAGCCATAAGCAAAGGAACTCAACCAAGCTAGCTAGGTTGCAAGAAAACTCACATGCAAGCTCTTGAGTCTTCATTTCGGCCCTAGGTGAGTTACTAAGCTTCCATTTCTTTTCTTCTTGTTATAAGCACATGCATGTACTAAGAGCTTGGTCACTAAGCTAGGAAAAATAGAGAAAACCAAGTTGGAATCTCGGCTAGGCAAAGAAGAAGAAGAAAATTGTGCTTCAACAAGTTTTTGTGCATCTTCTTGTTGATTTGCTAAGGTAAAGGCTAAAACCTTTTGAAAATCCTTCAAAAATCCACATGCAAGCTCTTAAATGTATGTCTTTGCTTCTGTACTTGAGTTATATGTTCGTTCATAAGCTTCTTCAACTATGCATGGCAAGATTTTGGCTTGAAAGTGATGATAGGTGAAGTCGGATTATGTGACAGCTCTCTGACCTGTTGTTACGAGGTGAGTTTTGCTAGGCACATGATGTTTAAAATGCATCAAAATTGGTAGGTGACTATTTTGGCCATTTTTGAACATTTTTCTCAGAAATAGGCCAAGGATAATTTTGACTCTAAGGTCCTCCAAATGGCAAATCTTTGAAATGTGTCCAAATCTGGAAATCTGGAAAAATGAAGCAGGTTTTGGCAGATGCACTGACCTTGTAGAACGAACCAGATTTGACTTAGTAAATGATGTCCAAAATGCATAAAGTTTTGTCTACTGCTATATTTGTCAGTTCTGGACATTTTTGTCAGAAATGGACTAAGGCTAAAACTGAACCTAAGGACCTCAAAAACGTCGATTATTGAAATGTGTGCAAATCTGGACAGTTTTGTGCTATCTCACTGTTTCGGCTATAACTAATGATCCCGAACTCCAAATGATCCAAGGTTTGTTTCTGATTTTATTTCACTTCTTAAGCTTTAATTGGACATCTTATTCACTGGAATTGGAGATTGTTTGCTTAGCTTAATGATTGTGGGAAAACAGCCTAGTGCAGTGAGGGGTCACTTGGTTATATGCTTAAAAAAATTGTTGTAGCTTCTCGTGTGGTATTAATTGCTTGGGATTGTGACATTGGGATGTTGTGTGGAATGTTTTGAGTACTTGGGGATGTTTGAATTAATTGATGCATGACTTGAGATTGATTTTGAGTTGACTTAGGGTTTAATCACACGGGTAAGCACGAAATGGAAACCCTAATGACTATGTAGTCTTCCTAAGTGTTGATCATTTGGATATTGTGTGGAATTATATGCTTAGTAGGCTGCTCGTAGATGCCCTTCTAGTCCTAAATTTGATTTTGATCATTGCATGTTGACAAATAGGCTTTTCTTGCATTCGAGCCCACGTAGATGTTGTTGCATGTTATATAATCTTATTATTTGATTACGTGGACTTTGAATTGAGTTATATGACTTAATTTATGTGTGTTACATGGCTGTCCGTTTAATGTTCATATAACTCCATGAGCTTTTCAAGTGAAATTACTTGTCTATCCGTGCCTCACTTGTTTACTTGTCAATGTGCAATCTTATGACTGTTCGGAGGCAACCTACTTTGTTGTCCTCCTAATGTGATATATTAAATGTCATAAATGTGCATTGCATATAAGGTTGTAACCTTTCATTCTGGCATGGTAGCGATCACGCACAGCGGGCGGCATCGGGCTTGCCGGTGCACCCGTGACTACCATGGTCCCATTTCCTCTCTCGCTTGGGGGCTAGACTTCCTCGAAGAGTTGGGTCATAGGATTTCGGGATATATTCGGAGTACACCTACCAGGCGTGTTAAGGGGATGATTTGAAGTCGGCCGCAACAACTGATTCTGGAAATGAACTGAGAGCAAAAGCTCACCATATCCTTTTTACTATGTGTACAAGTACTCTCGCTTGGTTCCTAGAGAACCTCGGGGAGGAAAGACAGGTAATTGTGTTCCTTTACTTTTGTATTATTATTCTATACTTAATCGTGTTATATTCATGCTTGCAAAAGGATTTTCATAAGATTGAACCGGAAAATGAGTTTCAAACCTATTTCTCGTTTCACCCTCGTTGAGTTCATAAGGACTCACCCTCTTTTATCGTCTCAGGTGAAGAAGATCAAGAACAAGTACCTAAGGACGATGTGCCTAACGATGATTCCTTGGAGTGATTGCCTGTCCTATGTGCTTTGCTTGATTTATGGCCATTTGTGAAAACTGTGCTACTTGAAGACTGTTTCTTTCATGTTGCTTAATGTTGTAATGTAAAAGACCCCCGTTGTAATTTGGGGTCTAATTTTGGTTTGTACTAATATTTCTAGACAGTCACTAGATACTACTACGGTCGTTTTGCTTTTATTATCGCTAGTAGCTATAATAGGATTATGAAGTATTAGGTAAGGGCTAAGTAAGATGAACCATCCAAACCTTAAACAGGTACTCGCTATTAAGCTAAGATCAACAGGTACTTTTATAACGAGGATAAACAAACAAACGAGACATAGCATCATGCTAGGGTATAAATCAAACGAGACGTCGAAATAACCAATAGGCAATTCAATTGATGTTAAATGGTAATCCTAGTTGGAAACGAAATTGAGATTGGAAAATTTTGAGGCGTTTAGAGAATTAGGCCAAACCAAAGAGCTTAATTACAGCCGTTATGCTGCCGGTTTTCCGAAAATTTTGAAGTTTAGGCCAAAACGTTAAGTGTGAAATCTTCATAAACGGTTAAGTACGCGAAATGACTTGAAAGTTTAGCTCACACCCTAATCTAGCCTCTATAGGTCGGGTTGGGGCGTGACAGACAATCTGAGAGAACTATTCAGATTCTGGAGGATATGTTGAGGGCGTGTGTTTTAGACTTCGAAAAAGGTTGGGAGAAATATCTGTCTCTAGTGGAGTTCGCTTATAATAATAGTTATTAGGCCGCTAGCGGGATGGCCCCGTTTGAAGCATTGTATGGACATAAGTGTTGATCCCCAATTTACTGGGATGAAGTAGGTAAGACGAAGACTTTTGACCCGACCCTACTACCAGAACTTATGAAGACTATTGATAATGTCCACCTCATCCGGAAACGGATGCTTACCGCCCAAAGCAGGCAAAAAAGTTACGCAGACCGACGAAGATAGAGTCTACAGTTTGAGGTCGGCGACAAGGTAGTCTTGAAGATACCACCTCGGAGGGGACTGATTAAACATGGCAAGGGTGAAAAGTTGAGCCCGAGGTTTGTAGGACCATTTGAGATAATTGAGAAGGTTGGCAAATTGGCGTATCGCCTGGAACTACCCCAAAACCTCTCCAATATTCACGACGTCTTTCATGTTTCAATGCTACGGAAGTATCACCCTGATCCATTGCATATCTTGGAGCCAGAGCCGTTGCAGCTTCGGGAGAACTTGTCTTATGAAGAGAAGCCCATTCGGATCCTAGACCAACAAGATTGGGAGTTGTGCAACAAATCTATACCGATGGTGAAAGTGTTGTGGGATCATCAAGGAGTTGAAGAAGCAACGTGGGAAAGGCGAGACCAGATGGAGCAACAGTATCCAGCTTTATTTCAACAGTAATATTGAATTTCAGGACGAAATTCTTTTAAGGAGGGGAGGATGTGAGGCCCGACCTCGATTTGCGTGCGATACCTCGTTTCGTGTGCCCTGACCTCGATTTGCATGCCTTGACCTAGGTTTAAGAGTTGTGTTTCGTTTTGTGTGCCTTGCATTGAATTACGTGCATATATTTAGGGTTGCGTGCATTTACTTGGAAAACGTGCATTCGTCTCGTAGATCGTGTCTTACCTCGTAGCACGTGCCCTAAACCTAGGAAAGCGTGCCCACACGCTAATCAAGAAAGCATCTTACACGAAGCACTAGATCATTAATTAATCCTACAAACTCCACTAACCGATATTAAAATGCTAATTCAACTCACTAGAAGACGAAATCTCACAAAAAACTAGACATTCTTATTCTTTATTCTTTTGCATATTCCAAGCACTCAATTAAATAATGCTCAAACAAGACAAAAAATTCAGAATTTTGCAAGCCTTGGCCGACCACATGGAGCCTTTGACAATGCTTTGCAATTTCAAAATTTATACCTAGACATTCTATGACAAGCTCATGACACAAAGCAAAAAAAAATGACTCAAAAATCTACCCAATGCACCCCAATCTCGACACACTCAATTGCCCATGCTAGAAAATTCCAATTATGTTCTTGAAGACACAAAATCAGAATTTTCAAGGCCCTAGGCCGACACATGCATCAAAAATTCCTCAAGCTTTTCATTCTTTCTCACATTCTCTCTTTCTCTCATTCACTCTCTCATTTTCTCTCTCTCTCTCGGCCTTAGCTGAAATTCTATACTCCATAGCTTAAGCTCATCATCCTAAGATTCATCAAGACCTTCAAGCTACTAAGGAACTCGACCAAGCAAGCTAGAAGCCAAGAAATATGAATGCAAGCTCATATTATATTCATTCGGCCCTTAGGTATGTTGATGGCCTCTACTTCATTTCCTTTTGGTTCTAACCACATGCACATACTAAGGACTTGGTAACTAAGCTAGGAATTAGAGAATCTCAAGTTGTCTATCGGCTAAGCAAGGAGAAAAGACAACCTTGTGCATCATCAAGAGCTTTGAGCATCTTCATTGTTGTCTTGCTAAGGTGAGGGCTAAAACTCTCTTGAAAAGCTTTCAAAAACCACATGCATGCCTTTAAATGTCTATTTTTACCTCTGTACGTGTGATATATGTGTGTACATGAGCTTTTGTAAACATGCATGGCAAGATATTTGGCTAGAATGTGAAGATAGGTGAAATCGCGTAAAGGACAGTCTTCTGACTTGTTGGAGCGAAGTGATTTTGACCAGGTAAATGATGTTGCAAATGCGTAAAATTTGATAGGTGACTAGTTGTTCCGGTTCTGAGAATTTTTCGTAGAAATAGGCCAAAGCCAATTTTGACTCTAAGGTCCTAAAAATGGAAAAACATCGAAAGGTGTCAAATCTGGAAAATCTGGGAAAATGAAGCAGGTTTTGGCAGATTCACTGTCTTTGTAGAATGAACCAGTTTTTACTTAGTAAATGATATCCAAAATGCAAGAAATTTGGTATGCTGCTATAGTTTTCAGTTCTGGACATTTTTGTCAGAAATAGACTAAGGCTAAATCGGACCCTAAGGTCCTCAAAAACGACAAGTATTGAAATGAGTGCAAATCTGGACAGTTTTGTGTAGTCTCACGGTTTTGGCTATAACTGTTGAATCCGAACTCCAAATGATGCGAGGTTTATTTATAGATTTAGTTCACTCCTTAAGCTTTAATTTGAAATTTTGTTCACTAGAATTCGAGATTGTTTGCTTGTCTCAATGATTGTGAGAAAACAGACCATTGCAGTGAGGTTTTCATCTAGTGATATGCTTTGAAAATTATTGTATCTTCTCTTGTTGTATTAAATGCTTGGGTTTGTGGCACTTGGGTGTTGTGTGGAATGTTTTAAATGGTTGAGGGTGTTTTAATTAATCGATGCATGGCTTGAGTTTAATTACGAGATAACTTGGGGCTTAATCGCACGGGTAAGCATGAATTGAAACCCTAGTGACTAGGTAAACTCGCTAAGTGTTGATTCTATGGATATCGTGTTTAATTATGTGATTAGTAGGCTGCCCGTAGTTTCCCTTATAGCCCTAAATATGATTCCGATGATTACATATTGAAAAGTAGACCTTTCTTGCACCCGGTCCCACGTGAACGTCGTTGCATGTTGTATGACTTGATTTACGTGCGTTACATGGCTGTCCGTTTAATATTCATATAACTCCATGTGCTTTACAAGTGAAATTACCCGTCATAACATGCCTCGCGTGTTTACTTGTCAATGTACAATCTTATGACTGCTCGGAGGCAACCTACTTTGTTGTCCTCCTAATGTGATATATTAAATGTCATCAATGTGCATTGCATACAAGGTTGCAACCTTTCATTCTGGCGTGGTAGCGTTTCACGCACACCGGGCGGCATTGGGCTTGCTGGTGCAACCGTGACTACCATTGTCCAATTCCCTCTCTCGCTTGGGGGCTAGACTTCCTCGGAGAGTTGGGTCGTAGGATTTCAGGGTACATCTGGAGTACACCCATTTGGCGTGATAAGTGGATGATTTGAAGTCGGCCGCAACAACTGAAACTGGAAATGAACTGAGAGCAAAAGCTCATCGTATCATTTTCACTATGTGTATAAATACTCTCGCTTGGTTCCTAGAGGACCTCGGGGAGGAAAGACGGGTAATTGTGTTGTTTTACTCTTACATTACATTATGTACTTACTTGTGATATATGTCATGTTTGCAAAAAGAGTTTTCATAAGTTGAACCGGAAAAAGAGTTTCAAAACTTATTCCTCGTTCTCCCTCGCTGAGTTCATAAGGACTCACCCTCTTTTATCATCTCATTAGAAGAAGACCACGAACAGGTACCCGAGGACAACGTGCCTATTGATGATTCCTTGGAATGATTGCTTGCCCTACGTGCCTTACTTGACTATGGCCATTTTGTGAACGATATGTTGCTTGAAGATTATTTCTTATGTTGCTTGCTGTTGTATTGTAAATGACCCCCGTTGTAATTTGGGGTCTAATTTTGGCTTGTACTGATCATAACTCACTTCACGTTGAGGCTGGGCCCGCAAACCGAGGGCATAAGGCTTGTGACTAGGTCTCCCTTGCTCCGGTGCCCATAACTTTTGATTCGTAAGGAGTTACGCGGCGCACAGCATACCGTTGCAAAGCTCTCCGAGAGCTGTACGACGGCGGCAGTAGCTTGCTCGCTGTGCCCATTTTTGGAACCCAAAATCGAACGTTTTCATCAGTTTCGGGCCACTTTTCTTCTTTTGCTCTGTTTTTCTGTCCCGGATCGTACATCGTGAGTTGTTAAAGGGACGACAACCTTACTCGCGGGACATTAGAGGGCCCTACAACGAGTCAATATCACGTCTTACGAGGATGCTTCGTTGTGGAAGCAGATGGGTTGTCGTTAAGCCCATTGGGCCTTCTGAAAGGGCCATCTCTCAAGGCTGGGACTGTGAACCGTTAACAGGTAAAGAAATTATGCCCTCAACATGACGGGTGCGATCATACCAGTACTAATGCACCGGATCCCATCTGAACTCCGAAGTTAAGCATGCTTGGGCAAGAGTAATACTAGGATGGCTGACCCCCTGGGAAGTCCTCGTGATGCACCCCCCTTTTCAATTTTTTTTGCTCCTGTTAGGGTTGCCAAGATATTTTATCCACCACATTTCTATTATCGAATCCCATGGCACCTTGGGCAAGACAACTTCGCTTCATGTGGAGGATGGGCTCGCAAACCGAGGGCGTAGGGCTTGTGACCAGGTCTCCGTCGCTACGGTGCCCATAACTTTTGATCCGTAAGTAGTTACGCGGTGCACAACATACCGTTGCAAAGCCCACCGAGAGTTCTACGACAGGTGCAGTAAGTTAGCTTGTTGTGCCCCTTTTTGGATCCCAAAATCGAACATTTTCATCAGTTTTGGGCCATATTTCTTCTTTTGCTCTATTTTTACGTCCCGAATCGTACGTCGTGAGCTGTTAAAAGGATGACAACCTTACTCGTGGGACATTAGAGGGCCCTACAATGCGTCGATATCACGTCTTGCGAGGATGCTGCGTTGTTGAAGCGGATGGGTTGTCGTTAAGCCCATTGGGCTTTCTGAATGGGCCATCTCTCTAGGCTGGGACTGTGAACCGTCAACACATAAAGGATTTGTGTCCTCAACATGACAGGTGCGATCATACCAGCACAAATGCACCAGATCCCATCAGAACTCCAAAGTTAAGCGTGCTTGGGCGATAGTAGTACTAGGATGGGTGACCCCTTGAGAAGTCCTCGTGTTGCACCCCTCTTTTCAATTTTTTTTGCCCCGATTAGGATTGCCATGATGCTTTATCCACCACATTTCTATTATCCAATCCCACAACACCGTGGGCAAGACAACTTCATTTCACGTGGAGGCTGGGCCCGCAAACCGAAGGTGTAGGGCTTGTGACCAGGTCTCTGTTGCTCCGGTGCCCATAACTTTTTGATCGTAAGGAGTTACTCGGCGCACAGCATACCGTTGCAAAGCTCTCCGATAGCTCTACGACGGGGGAAGCAGCTTGCTCACTGTGCCCTTTTGGGAGCCCAAAATCGAACGTTTTCTTCAGTTTCAGGCCACTTTTCTTCTTTTGTTCTATTTTTCCGTCCCGGATCGTACATCGTGAGCTATTAAAAGGATGACAACCTTACTCGCGGGACATTAGAGGGCCCTACAACGTGTCGATATTGGCGAGGATGCTGCGTTGTTGTAACGGATAGGTTGTCATTAAGCCCATTGGGCCTTCTGAATGGGCCATCTCTCTAGGCTGGGACTGTAAACAGTTAACACATAAATGAATTGTGTCCTCAACTTGACGGGCGCGTTCATACCAGCACTAATGCACCGGATCCAATCAAAAACCCGAAGTTAAGCGTGCTTGGACGAGAGTAGTACTACGATGGGTGACCCCCTAGGAAGTCTTCATGTTGCACCACTTTTTCAATTTTTTTTGCTCTGGTTAGGGTTTCCAAGATACTTTATCCACCACATTTCCATTATCGAATCCCACAGCACCGTGGGCAAGACAACTTCGCATCACGTGGAGGCTGGGTCTGCAAACCGAGGCCGTAGGGCTAGTGACCAGGTCTCCGTCGCTCTGGTGCCCATAACTTTTTATCTGTAAGGAGTTACACGGCGCACAACATACCGTTAGAAAGCTCTATGAGAGCCGTACGACTGGGGTAGCTAGCATGCTCGCTATTCCCATTTTGGGAGCCCAAAATCGAGCATTTTTATCAGTTTCGAGCCACTTTTCTTCTTCTACTTTGTTTTTCCATCCCGAATCGTACGTCGTGAGCTATTAAAAAGACGACAACCTTACTCGCGGGACAATAGAGGGTACTACAACGCGTCGATATCACGTCTTGCGAGGATTCTGCGTTGTTGTAGCGGATGGGTTGCCGTTAAGCCCATTGGGCCTTCTAAAAAGGCCATCTCTCTAGGCTGGGATTGTAAACCTTTAAAACATAAAGGAATTGAGACCTCAACATGACGGGTGTGATCATACCATCATTAATGCACCGGATCCCATCAGAACTCCGAAGTTAAGCTTGCTTGGGCGAGAGTAGTACTAGGATGGGTGACCCCTTGTGAAGTCCTCGTGTTGCACCTACTTTTTCAATTTTTTTTGCTCCTGTTATGGTTGCCAAGATACTTTATCCACCACATTTCTATTATCGAATCCCACGGCACCTTGGGCAAGACAACTTCACTTCACGTGGAGGTTGGTCCCACAAACCGAGGGTGTAGGGTTTTTGACCAAGTCTCCGTCGCTCCAGTGCCCATAACTTTTGATCCGTAAGGAGTTACGCAGCGCACAACAAACTGTTACAAAGTTCTCCAAGAGCTCTACGACGGGGGCAGCCAACTTGCTCGCTGTGCCCATTTTCAGAATATAAAATTGAACATTTTCATCATTTTTGGGCCACTTTTCTTCTTTTGCCCTGTTTTTGGGTCCCGGATCGTACGTCGTGAGCTGTTAAAAGGAGGGCAACCTTACTCGCGGGACATTAGAGTGCGCTACAACGTGTCGATATCACCTCTTGCAATGTTGCTACGTTGTTAAAGCGGATGGGTTGTCGTTAAGCCCATTGGGCCATCTAAATGGGCCATCTCTCTATGCTGGCACTGTGAACCGTTAACACATAAAGAATTGTGCCCTCAATATGACGGGTGCGATCATACCAGCCCTAATCCACCGGATCCCATTAGAACTCCGAAGTTAAGTGTGCTTGGGCGAGAGTAGTATTAGGATGGGTGACCCCCTAGGAAGTCCTCTTGTTGCACCCCCTGTTTCAATTTTTTTTGCTCCGGTTAGGGTTGCCAAGATACTTTATCCACCACATTTCTATTATCGAATCCCACAGCACCTTGGGCAAGACAACTTCGTTTCGCGTAGAGGTTGGGCTCATAAACCGAGGGCGTAGGGCTTGTTACCCGGTCTCCCTCGCTCCGGTGCCCATAACTTTCGATCCGTAAGGAGTTACGCGGCGCATAGCATACCGTTGTAAAGCTCTCCGAGAGCTCTACGACGGGGGTAGCCAGCTAGCTTGCTTTGCCCTTTTTTGTACCCCATAATCAAACCTTTTCATCAGTTTTGGGCCACTTTTCTTCTTTAGCTCTGTCTTTCTGTCCCGGATCGTACGTCGTGAGCTGTTAAAACTACAACAACCTTACTCGCTGGACAATAGAGGGCCCTACACCTCGTCGATATCACGTCTTGCGAAGATGCTGTGTTGTTGAAGCAGATGGGTTGTCGTTAAGCCCATTTGGCCTTCTGAATGGGCCATCTCTCTAGGCTGGGACTGTGAACCGTTAACATATAAAGGAATTGTGCCCTCAACATGACGGGTGCGATCATACCAACACTAATGCACTGGATCCCATCAGAACTCCGAAGTTAAGCATGCTTGGGCGAGAGTAGTACTAGGATGGGTGACCCCTTGTGAAGTCCTTGTGTTGTACCCCCCTTTTCAATTTTTTTTGCTCCGGTTAGGGTTGCCACGATACTTTATCCACCACATTTCAATTTTCAAATCCCACGGCACCGTGGCCAAGACAACTTCGCTTCATGTGGAGGCTGGGCCCGCAAACCGGGGGCGTAGGGCTTGTGACCAGGTCTCTGTCGCTCCGGTGCCCATAACTTTTTATCCGTAAGGAGTTACGCGGCACACATCATACCGTTGCAAAGCTCTCCGATAGCTCTACGGCGGGGACAGCTAAAGTGCTTGTTGTGCCAGTTTTAGGAGCAAAAAATCAAATATTTTCACCAGTTTCGTGCCACTTTTCTTCTTTTGCTCTTTTTTTTTCATCCCGGATCGTACGTCGTGAGCTATTAGAAGAACGACAACCTTACTCGCGGGACATTAGAGGGCCCTACAACGCGTCGATATCACGTCTTGCGAGGATGCTGCGTTGTTGTAGCGGATGGGTTATCGTTAAGCCCATTGGGCCTTCTGAATGGGCCATCTCTCTAGGCTGGGACTGTAAACTGTTAACACATAAAGGAATTGTGCTCTCAACATGACGGGTGCAATCATACCAGCACTAGTGCACCGAATCCCATCAGAACTACGAAGTTAAGCGTGCCTGGGCGAGAGTAGTACTAGGATGGGTGACCCCCTGGGAAGTCCTCGTGTTGCACCCCCTTTTTCTATTTTTTTTGCTCCGGTTAGGGTTGCCAATATACTTTATCCATCACATTTCTATTATCGAATCCCACTGTACCTGGGGCAAGACAACTTCACTTCACGTGGAGGCTGGGCCCGCAAACCGAGGGCGTAGGGCTTGTGACCAGGTCTCTGTCGCTCCGGTGCCCATAACTTCTGATTTGTAAGGAGTTAAGCGGCACACAGCATACCGGTTCTAAGCTCTACGAGAGCTCTACGACGTGGGTAGTATCTTACTTGTAGTGCCCATTTTTTGTGCCCAAAATTGAACGTCTTCATCAGTTTCAGGCCACTTTTTTGATTTTTGCTCTGTTTTTCCGTCCTGGATCGTACGTCGTGAGCTGTTAAAAGAACGACAACCTTACTCACGGGACATTAGAGGGCCTTATAACAAGTCGATATCACGTCTTGCGAGGATGCTGCGTTATTGAAGCTGATGGGTTGTCGTTAAGCCTATTGGGCCTTCTGAATGGGCCATATCTCTAGGCTAGGACTGTGAACCATTAACACATAAAGGAATTGTACCCTCAACCTGACGGGTGCGATCATACCAGCACTAATGCACCGAATCCCATCAGAACTCCGAAGTTAAGCGTGCTTGGGGGAGAATAATACTAGGATGGGTGACCCCTTGGGAAGTCCACGTGTTGCACACTACTTTTCAATTTTTTTTGCTCCGGTTAGGGTCGCCAAGATACTTTATCCACCACATTGCTATTATCGAATCCCACGACACCTTGGGCAAGACAACTTCACTTCATGTGGAGGTTGGGCCCGCAAACTGAGGGCGTAGGGCTTGTGACTAGGTCTCCGTCGCTCCGGTGCCCATAACTTTTGATCCGTAAGGAGTTAAGCAGCGCACAGCATACCGTTGCAAAGCTCTTCGAGAGCCCTACGACGGGGGCAGCCAGCTAGCATGCTATGCCCATTTTTGGAGTGCAAAATCGAATGTTTTCATCAGTTTCAGGCCACTTTTCTTCTTTTGCTCTGTTTTTCCGTCCCGAATTGTACGTCGTGAGCTATTAAAAGGACGACAACCTTACTCACGGGACATTAGAGGGCCCTACAACTTGTCGATATCACGTCTTACGAGGATGCTGCGTTGTTGAAGCAAATGGGTTGTCGTTAAGCCCATTGGGCCATCTCTCTAGTCTGGTACTGTGATCCGTCAACGCATAAAGGAATTGTGCCCTCAACATGACGGGTGCGATCATACCAGTACTAATGTACCGGATCCCATCAGAACTCCGAAGTTAAGCGTGCTTGGGCGAGAGTAGTACTAGGATGGGAAACCCCCTGGGAAGTCCTCGTGTTGCACCCCCTTTTCAATTTTCTTTGCTCCGATTAGGATTGCCATGATACTTTATCCACCACATTTCTATTATCGAATCCCACAACACCGTGGGCAAGACAACTTCGCTTCACGTGGAGGCTGGGCCCGCAAACCGAGGGCGTAGGGCTTGTGACCAGTTCTCCGTCGCTTCGGTGCCCATAACTTTTTAACCATAAGGAGTTATGCGGCGCACAGCATACCGTTGCAAAGCTCTCCGATAGCTCTACGACAGGGGAAGCAGCTTGCTGACTGTGCCCTTTTGGGAGCCCAAAATCGAACGTTTTCTTCAGTTTCAGGCCACTTTTTTTCTTTTGCTCTATTTTTCCGTCCCGGATCACACATCGTGAGCTATTAAAAGGATGACAACCTTACTCGCGGGACATTATAGGGCCCTACATCGTGTCGATATTTGCGAGGATGCTGCGTTGTTGAAGCGGATGGGTTGTCATTAAGCCCATTAGGCCTTCTGAATGGGCCATCTCTCTAGGCTGGGACTGTAAACAGTTAACACATAAAGGAATTGTGCCTTCAACTTGACGGACGCATTCATACCAGCACTAATGCACCGGATCCCATCAAAAACCCGAAGTCAAGCATGCTTGGACGAGAGTAGTACTACGATGGGTGACCCCCTAGGAAGTCTTCATGTTGCACCACCTTTTCAATTTTTTTTGCTTCGGTTAGGGTTGCCAAGATACTTTGTCCACCACATTTCTATTATCGAATCCCACAGCACCACGGGCAAGACAACTTCGCTTCACGTGGAGGCTGGGTCTGCAAACCGAGGCCGTAGGGCTAGTGACCAGGTCTCTGTCACTCTAGTGCCCATAACTTTTTATCCGTAAGGTGTTACGCGGTGCACAACATACCGTTGCAAAGCTCTCTGAGAGCTCTACGACTGGGGCAGCTAGCATGCTCGCTATTCCCATTTTGGGAGCCCAAAATCGAGCATTTTTATTAGTTTCGAGCCACTTTTCTTCTACTACTCTATTTTTCCATCCCAGATCGTACGTCGTGAGCTATTAAAAGGATGACAACCTTACTCGCGGGATATTAGAGGACCTTACAATGCGTCGATATCACGTCTTGCGAGGATGCTACGTTGTTGTAGCGGATGGGTTGTCGTTAAGCCCATTGGGCCTTCTGAAAAGGCCATCTCTCTAGGCTGGGACTGTAAACCTTTAACACATAAAGGAATTGAGACCTCAACATGACGGGTGTGATCATACCATCATTAATGCACCGGATTCCATCAGAACTCCGAAGTTAAGCGTGCTTGGGAGAGAGTAGTACTAGGATGGGTGACCCCCTGTGAAGTCCTCGTGTTACACCCACTTTTTCAATTTTTTTTGCTCCGATTATGGTTGCCAAGATACTTTATCCACCACATTTCTATTATCGAATCCCACGGCACCTTGGGCAAGACAACTTCACTTCACGTGGAGGTTGGTCCCACAAACCGAGGGCGTAGGGCTTGTGACCATGTCTTCGTTGCTCCGGTGCCCATAATTTTTGATCTGTAAGGAGTTACGCGGCGCACAGCATACCGTTGCAAATTTCTCTGAGAGCTCTACGTCGGGGGCAGCCAGCTTGCTCGCTGTGCCCATTTTCAGAATGTAAAATCGAACATTTTCATCATTTTCGGGCCACTTTTCTTCTTTTGCTCTGTTTTTCGGTCCCAGATCGTACGTCGTGAGCTATTAAAAGGAGGACAAGCTTACTCACGGGACATTAGAGTGCCCTACAATGTGTGGATATCACATCTTGCGATCTTGCTGCATTGTTGAAGCGGATGGGTTGTCGTTAAGGCCATTGGACCATCTAAATGGGCCATCTATCTATGCTGGGACTGTGAACCGTTAACACATAAAGAATTGTGCCCTCAATATGACGGGTGCGATCATACCAGCACTAATCCACTGGATCCCATTAGAACTCCGAAGTTAAGTGTGCTTGGGCCAGAGTAGTACTAGGATGGGTGACCCCCTGGGAAGTCCTCGTGTTGCACCCCCCATTTCAATTTTTTTTGCTTCGGTTAGGGTTGCCAAGATACATTATCCACAACATTTCTATTACCAAATCCCACGGCACCTTGGGCAAGACAACTTCGTTTCGCGTGGAGGTTGGGCTCATAAACCGAGGGCATAGGGCTTGTTACCAGGTCTCCCTCGCTCCGGTGCCCATAACTTTCGATCCGTAAGGAGTTACGCGGCGCATAGCATACCGTTGCAAAGCTCTCCGAGAGCTCTACGACGGGGACAACCAACTAGCTTGTTGTGCCCATTTTTGGAGCCCAAAATCGAACGTTTTCATCAGTTTTGGGCCACATTTATTCTTTAGCTATGTTTTTCCGTCCTGGATCGCACGTCGTGAGCTATTAAAACTAGGACAACCTTACTCGCGGGACAATAGAGGGCTCTACACCTCGTCGATATCACGTCTTGCGAGGATGCTGTGTTGTTGAAGCAGATGGGTTGTCATTAAGCCCATTTGGCCTTCTGGATGGGCCATCTCTCTAGGCTGGGACAGTGAACCGTTAACATATAAAGGAATTGTGCCTTCAACATGACGGGTGCGATCATACCAACACTAATGCACCGGATCCCATCAGAACTCCGAAGTTGAGCGTGCTTGGGCGAGAGTAGTACTAGGATGGGTGAGCCCCTGGGATGTCCTCGTGTTGTACCCCCCTTTTCAATTTTTTTTTCTCCGGTTAGGGTTGCCACGATACTTTATCCACCACATTTCTATTTTTGAATCCTACGGCACCGTGGGCAAGACAACTTCGCTTCACGTGGAGGCTGGACCAGCAAACCGAGGGCATAGGGCTTGTGACCAGGTCTCTGTCGCTCCGGTGCCCATAACCTTTTATCCGTAACGAGTTACGCGGCGCACAGCATACCGTTGCAAAGCTCTCCGATAGCTCTACGATAGGGGTAGCTAGAGTGCTTGCTGTGCCCATTTTTGGAGCCCAAAATTGAATGTTTTCATAAGTTTCAGGCCACGTTTCTTCTTTTGCTCTATTTTTTCATCCCGAATTGTACGTCGTGAGCTATTAAAAGGACGACAACCTTACTCGGCGGACATTAGAAGGCCCTACAACGCATCGATATCACGTCTTCCTAGGATGTTGCGTTGTTGAACCAGAAGGGTTATCGTTAAGCCCATTGGGCCTTTTGAATAGGCCATCTCTCTAGAATAGGACTGTGAACCGTTAACACATAAAGGAATTGTGCCCTCAACATGACTGGTGCAATCATACCAGCACTAATGCACTGAATCCCATCAGAACTACGAAGTTAAGCGTGCTTGGGCGAGAGTAGTACTAGGATGGGTGACCCCCTGAGAAGTCCTCGTGTTGCACCCCCTTTTTCTATTTTTTTTGCTCCGGTTAGGGTTGCCAAGATACTTTATCTATCACATTTCTATTATCGAATCCCACTGCACCTGGGGCAAGACAACTTCACTTCACGTGGAGGCTGGGTCCGCAAACCGAGGGCGTAGGGCTTGTGACCAGGTCTCCGTCGCTCCGGTGCCCATAACTTCTGATTCGTAAGGAGTTAAGCAGCGCACAGCATACCGGTTCAAAGCACTCCAAGAGCTCTACGACGTGGGTAGTAGCTAGCTCGCAGTGCCCATTTTTTGTGCCCAAAATCGAACATTTTCATCAGTTTCGGGCCACTTTTCTTCATTTGCTCTGTTTTTCCATCCCGGAAGTTACGTAGTGAGCTGTTAAAAGGACGACAACCTTACTCGCGGGACATTAGAGTGCCCTACAACGAGTCGATATCACGTCTTGCGAGGATGCTTCGTTGTTGAAGCGGATGGGTTGTCGTTAAGCCCATTGGGCCTTCTAAATGGGCCATCTCTCTAGGCTGGGACTGTGAACCGTTAACACATAAAGGAATTGTGCCCTCAACATGACGGGTGTGATCATACCAGCACTAATGCATAGGATCCCATCTGAACTCCGAAGTTAAGCGTGCTTGGGGAAGAATAATACTAGGATGGGTGACCCCTTGGGAAGTCCACATGTTGCACACCTCTTTTCAATTTTTTTTCCTCCGGTTAGGGTCGCCAAGATACTTTATCCACCACATTGCTATTATCGAATCCCATGACACCTTGGGCAAGACAACTTCGCTTCATGTGGAGGCTGGGCCCGCAAACCGAGGGCGTAGGCCTTGTGACCAGGTCTCCGTCGTTCCGGTGCCCATAACTTTTGATCCGTAAGTAGTTACGCAGCGCACAGCATACCGTTGGAAAGCTCTTAAAGAGTTCTACGACGGGGGCAGCCAACTAGCTTGCTATGCCCATTTTTGGAGTACAAAATCGAACGTTTTAATTAATTTCGTGCCGCTTTTCTTCTTTTTCTCTGTTTCTCCATCCCGGATCGTACGTCGTGAGATGTTACAAAGACGACAACCTTACTCGCAGGACATTAGAGGGCCCTACAACACGTCGATATCACGTCTTGCGAGGATGCAGTGTTGTTGAAGCAGATGGGTTGTCGTTAAGCCCATTGGGCCTTCTGAATGGGCCATCTCTCTAGGCTAGGACTGTGAACCATTAACACATAAAGGAATTGTGCCCTCAACATGACTAGTGCGATCATACCAGCACTAATGCACCGGATCCCATCAGAACTCCGAAGTTAAGCGTGTTTGGGCGAGAGTAGTACTAGGTTGGGTGACCCCCTAAGAAGGCCTCATGTTGTACCCCCCCTTTTCAATTTTTTTTCCTCGGTTAGGGTTGCCAAGATACTTTATCCACCACATTTCCATTACCGAATCCCACTGCACCATGGGCAAGACAACTTCACTTCGCGCAGAGGCTGGGCCAGCAAACCGAGGGCGTTGGGATTGTGACCTGGTCTCGAACACTTCGGTGCCCATAACTTTTGATCTGTAAGGAGTTACGGCGAACAGCATACCATTGGAACGCTCTCCAAGAGCTCTACGACAGGGGCAGCAAGCTTGCTCGCTGTGCCCAATTTTGGAGCCCAAAATTGAATGTTTTCATCAGTTTTGGACCATTTTTCGTCTTTTGCTCTGTTTTTTCGTCCCGGATCTTACGTCGTGAACTGTTAAAAAGACAACAACCTTACTCGCGGGACATTAGAGGGCCCTGCAACACGTCAATATCACGTCTTGCGAGGATGTTACGTTGTTGAAGCAGATGGGTTGTCATTAAGCCCATTGGGCCTTCTAAATGGGCCATCTCCCTAGGCTAGGACTGTGAACCGTTAACACATAAAGGAATTATGCCCTCAACATGGTGGGTGCGATAATACCAGCACTAATGCACCGGATCCCATCAGAACTCCGAAGTTAAGCATGCTTTGGCGAGAGTAGTAATAGGATGGGTGACCCCTTGGGAAGTCCTCGTGTTGCACCCCCCATTACAATTTTTTTTTGCTCCGATTAGGGTTGCCAAGATAATTTATCCACCATATTTCTATTATCAAATCCACGGCACCATAGGCAAGACAACTTCGCTTCACGTGGAGGCTGGGCCCGCAAACCGAGGGTGTAGGGCTTATGACCAGTTCTCCGTCGCTCCGGTGCCCATATCTTTTTATCCGTAATGAGTTACGCGGTGCACAGCATACCGTTGCAAAGCACTCAGAGAGCTCTACGACGGGGGCAGCGAGCTTGCTCGCTATGCCCATTATGGGAGCCCAAAATCAAACATTTTCATTAGTTTCAGGCCATTTTTCTTTTTTTGCTCTGATTTTCCGTCCCAGATCGTACGCCATGAGCTGTTAAATGGACGACAACCTTACCTGCAGGACATTAGAGGGTCCTACAATGCGTCGTTATCACGTCTTGCGAGGATGCTACGTTGTTGTAGCGGATGGGTTGTCGTTAAGCCCATTGGGTCTCCTAAATGTGACGTCTCTCTAGGCTGGGACGACAACCCGTTCACCCATAAAGGAATCGTGCCCTCAACGTGGCAGGTGCGATCATACCAGCAATATTGTACCAGGTCCCATCAGAACTCGGAAGTTAAGCGTGCTTGGGGGAGAGTAGTACTAGGATGGGTAACCCCTTGGGATGTCCTCGTGTTGCACCCCCCTTTTTAATTTTTTTTGCTCCGGTTAGGGTTGCCAAGATACTTTATCCACCACATTTCTATTATTGAATCCCACGGCACCTTGGGCAAGACAACTTCGCTTCACGTGGATGATGGGCTCGCAAACCGAGGGTGTAGGGCTTGTGGCCAGGTCTATGTCGCTCCGGTGCCCATAACTTTTGATCCGTAAGGAGTTACGCGGCGTACAGCATACCGTTGCAAAGCTCTCCGAGAGCTCTACGACGGGGGTGGCCAGCTTGCACGCTGTGCCCATTTTTGGAGCCCAAAGTCGAACTTTTTCATCAGTTTCAGGCCACTTTTCTTCTTTTGCTTGGTTTTTCCGTCCCGGATCGTACGTCATGAGCTGTTAAAGTGACGACAACCTTACTCGCGGGACCTTAGAGGGCCCTACAATGCATCGATATCACGTCTTGCGAGGATGTTCCATTGTTGTAGTGGATGGGTTGTCATTAAGCCCATTGGGTCTTCTGAATGGGCCATCTCTCTAGGCTGGGACTGTAAACCGTTAACACATAAAGGAATTGTGCCCTCAACGTGACGGGTCAGATCATAGCAGCACTAATGCACTGGATCACATCAGAATTCCGAAGTTAATCGTGTTGGAACGAGAGTAGTACTAGGATGGGTGACCCCTTGGGAAGTCCTCGTGTTGCACCCCACTTTTCAATTTTTTTTGCTCCGGTTAGCGTTGCCAAGATACTTTATCCACCATATTTCTATTATCGAATCCCACGGCACCTTGGGCAAGACAACTTCGCTACACGTAGAGGTGGGGCCCGCAAACCGAGGGCGTAGGGCTTGTGACCAGGTCTCCGACGCTCCGGTGGCCATAACTTTTGATCTGTAAGGGGTTACGTGGCGCATAGCCTACAGTTGCGAAGCTCTCCGAGAGCTCTACGACGGGGGTAGCCAGTTTGTAGGTTGTGCCTATTTTTGGAGCCCAAAATCGAACATTTTTATCAGTTTCGGGCCACTTTTCTTCTTTTGCTCTTTTTTTCCGTCTAGGATCGTACATCGTGAGCAGTTAAAAGGACGACAACCTTATTCGCGGGACATTAGAGGGCCCTCCAACGTGTCGATATCACGTCTTGCGAGGATGCTGCGTTGTTGAAGCGGATGGGTTGTCCTTAAGCCCATTGGGCCTTCTGAATGGGCCATCTCTCTAGGCTGGGTCTATGAACCGTTAACACAAAGGAATTGTGCCTTCAACATGACGGGGGCGATCGTACCCGCACTAATGCACCAGATCCCATTAGAACTCAAAAGTTAAGCGTGCATGGGCGAGAGTAGTACTAGGATGGGTGACCCCCTGGGAAGTCCTCGTGCTCCCTTTTCAATTTTTTTTTCCTCCGATAAGGGTTGCGAAGATACTTTATCCACCACATTTCTATTATCGAATCCCACGGCACCGTGGGCAAGACAACTTCGCTTCAAGTGGAGGCTGGTCCCGCTAATCGAGGGTGTAGGGCTTCTGACTAGGTCTCCGTCGCTCCAGCGCCCATAACTTTTTTTTCGTAAGGAGTTACGCAGCGCACTGTATACTGTTGCAAAGCTCTCCGATGGCTCTACGACGGGGACAGCTTGCTTGCTCGCTGTGTCTATTTTGGGAGCCCAAAATCGAACGTTTTCATTAGTTTCGGGATACTTTTCTTCTTTTCCTCTATTTTTCCGTCCCGTATCGTACGTTGTGAGGTGTTAAAAGGACAACAACCTTACTCTTCGGACATTAGAGGGCCCTATAACGCGTCGATATCATGCCTTGCTAGAATGCTGCATTGTTGTAGCGGATGGGTTGTCGTTAAGCCCATTGGGCCTTCTGAATGGGCCATCTCTCTAGGCTGGGACTGTAAACCGTTAACACATAAAGGAATTGTGCCCTCAACATGACGAGTGTGATCATACAAGCACTAATGCACCGGATAACGTCAGAACTCTGAAGTTAAGCGTGCTTGGCCGAGAGTAGTACTAGGATGGGTGACCCCATGGGAAGTACTCGTGTTGCACCGCCATTTTCATTTTTTTTTGCTCCGGTTAGGGTTGCCAAGATACTTTATCCACCATATTTCTATTATCGAATCCCACGGCACCTTGGAAAAGACAACCTCGCTTCACATGTAGGTTGGGCCCGCAAACCGAGTGCGTAGGGCTTGTGACCAGGTCTCCGTCGCTCCGGTGCCCATAACTTTTGATCCGTAAGGAGTTACGCGGTGTACAACATGCCGTTGCAAAGCTCTCAAAGAGTTCTACGTCAGGGGCAGCCAGCTTGCTCACTGTGCCCATTTTTGGAGCCCAAAATTGAACATTTTCATCAGTTTCTGGCCACTTTTCTTCTTTTGCTCTATTTTTTCGTTCCGGATCGTACGTCGTGAGCTGTTAAAAAGACAACAACCTTACTCACGGGACATTAGAGGGCCCTACAACGTGTCGATATCACGTCTTTCGAGGATACTGCGTTGTTGAAGCGGATGGGTTGTCGTTAAGCCCATTGGGCCTTCTAAATGGGCCATCTCTCTAGGCTGGGACTGTGAACCGTTAACACATAATAGAATTGTGCCCTCAATATGACGGGTGCGACCATACCAGCACTAACGCACCGGATCCTAGCAGAACTCCGAAGTTAAGCGTGCTTGGGCGAGAGTAGTACTAGGATGGGTGACCCCCAGGGAAGTCCTCGTGTTGCACCCCCATTTCAATTATTTTTGCTTCGACTAGGGTTGCCAAGATACTTTATCCACCACATTTCTATGATCGAATCCCACAGGACCTTGGGCAAGACAACTTCGCTTGACGTGGAAGTTGGGCCCGCAAACCGAGGGCGTGGGGCTAGTGACCAGGTATCCGTCGCTTCGATGCCCATAACTTGTGGTCCGTAAGGAGTTACGTGGCGCACAGCATACCCTAGCAAAGCTCTCCGAGAGCTCCACGACGGGGGTAGCCAGCTTGCTCGTTGTGCACGTTTTTGGAGCCCAAAATTGAAAATTTGCATCAATTTCGAGCCACTTTTCTTCTTTTGCTCTGTTTTTCGATCCCGGATCATACGTCGTTAGCTGTTAAATGGACAACAACCTTACTCGCAGGACATTAGAGGGCCCTACGATGTGTCAATATTACGTCTTGCAAGGACGCTGCGTTGTTGAAGCTGATGGGTTGTCCTTAAGCCCACATCGGGCCTTCTGAATGGGCTATCTCTCTAGCCTGGGACTGTGAACTGTTAACACATAAAGGAATTATGCCCTTAATGTGATGGGTGTGATCATACCAGCACTAATACACCGCATCCCATCAGAACTCTGAAGTTAAGCGTGCTTGGGTGAGAGTAGTACAAGGCTGGGTGACCCCTTGGGAAGTCTTCGTGTTGCACCTCCCTTTTCAATTTTTTTTCCTCCGTTTAGGGTTGCCAAGATACTTTATCCGCCACATTTCTATTATCGAATCTCACGGCACCGTGGGCAAGACAACTTCGCTTCACGTGGAGGCTAGGCTTACAAACTGAGGGCGTAGGGCTTGTGACCAGGTCGCCGTCGCTCCGGTGCCCATAACTTCTTATCCATAAGGAGTTAGGCGGCGCAAAGCATACCGTTGCAAAGCTCTCCGATAGCTCTACGATGGGGGCAGCTACCTTGGTCGTTGTGCCTGTTTTGAGAGCCCAAAATCGAACGTTTTTATTAGTTTCGGCCCACTTTTTTTCTTTTGCTCTGTTTTACCATCCCAGATCGTACGTCATGAGCTATTAAAAGGACGACAACTTAACTCCCGGGACATTAGAGGGCCCTACAACGCGTCGATATCACGTCTTGCGAGGATGCTGCGTTGTTGTAGCGGATGGGTTGTCGTTAAGCCCATTGGCCCTTCTGAATGGGCCATCTCTCTAGGCTGGGACTGTAAACCGTTAACACATAAAGGAATTGAGCCCTCAACATGACGGGTGCGATCATACCAGCATTAATGCACCGGATCCCATCAGAACTCCCAAGTTAAGCGTGCATGGGCGAGACTAGTACTAGGATGGGTGACCCCCTGGGAAGTCCTCGTGTTGCACCCGCTTTTTCAATTTTTTTTGCTCCGGTTATGGTTGCCAAGATACTTTATCCACCACATTTCTATTATCGAATCCCACGGCACCTTGGGCAAGATAACTTCACTTCATTTGGAGGTTGGTCCAGCAAACTGAGGGCGTGGGGCTGGTGACCATGTCTTCGTCGCTTCGGTGCCCATAACTTTTGATCCGTAAGGAGTAACGCGGCGCACATCATACCATTGCCAATTTCTCTGAGAGCTCTACGATGGGGACAGCCAGCTTGCTCGCTGTGCCCGTTTTCGGAATGTAAAATCGAACATTTTCCTCAGTTTCAGGCCACTTTTCTTCTTTTGCTCTGTTTTGCCATCCCATATCGTACGTCATGAGCTGTTAAAAGGAGGACAACCTTACTCGTGGGGCATTAGAGGGCCCTACAACGTGTCGATATCACGTCTTGCGAGGTTGCTGCGTTGTTGAAGCGGATGGGTTGTCGTTAAGCCCATTGAGCCATCTTAATGGGCCATATCTCTATGCTGGGACTGTGAACCGTTAACACATAAAGAATTGTGCCCTTAATATGACGGGTGCGATCATACAGCACTAATGCACCGGATCCCATTAGAACTCCGAAGTTAAGTGTGCTTGGGCGAGAGTAGTACCAAGATGGGTGACCCCTAGGGAAGTCCTCGTGTTGCACCCCTCCATTTCAATATTTTTTGGCCCGGTTAGGGTTGGCAAGATACTTTATCCCCAAAATTTCTATTACTAAATCCCACGGTACCTTGGGCAAGACAACTTCGTTTCGCGTGGAGGTTGGGCTCATAAACCGAGGGCGTAGGGCTTGTTACCAGGTCTCCCTCGCTCCGGTGCCCATAACTTTCGATCCGTAAGGCGTTACGTGGCGCACAGCATAACGTTGTAAAGCTCTCCGAGAGTTGTACGACGGGGTCACCCAGCTTGCTCGCTGTGCCCCTTTTTGGAGCCCAATATCGAACATTTTCATCAGTTTTGGGCCACTTTTCTTCTTTTGCTCTGTTTTTTTATCCCAGATCGCACGTCGTGAGCTGTTAAACTACGACAACCTTACTCGTGGGACAATAGAGGGCCTTACACCTCATCGATATCACGTCTTGCGAGGACGTTGTGTTGTTGAAGCCGATGGGTTGTCGTTAAGCCCATTGGGCCTTCTGAATGGGCCATCTCTCTAGGCTGGGACTGTGAACTATTAACATATAAAGGAATTGTGCCCTCAACATGATGGGTGTGATCATACCAACACTAATGCACCGGATCCCATCAGAACACCGAAGTTAAGCGTGCGTGGGCGAGAGTAGTACTAGGATGGGTGACCCCCTGTGAAGACCTTGTGTCGTACCCCCCTTTTCAATTTTTTTTGCTCCGGTTAGGGTTGCCACAATACTTTACCTACCACATTTCTATTTTTGAATCCCACAGCACCGTGGCCAAGACAACTTCGCTTCACGTGGAGGTTGGGCTCGCAAACCGAGGGCGTAGGGCTTGTGACCAGGTCTCTGTCGCTCCGGTGCCCATAACTTTTTATCCGTAAGGAGTTACGAGGCGTACAGCATACCGTTGCAAAGCTCTCCGATAGCTCTACGACGGGGGCAGCTAGATTGCTTGCTGTGACAGTTTTGGGAGCAAAAAATTGAATGTTTTCATCAGTTTCGGGCCACTTTTCTTCTTTTCCTCTTTTTTTTCGTCCCGGATCATACGTCGTGAGCTATTAAAAGGACGACAACCTTACTCGCGGGACATTAGAGGGCCCTACAATGCTTTGATATCACGTCTTGCGAGGATGCTGCGTTGTTGTAGCGGATGGGTTGTCGTTAAGCCCATTGGGCCTTCTTAATGGGCCATCTCTCTAGGCTGGGACTGTGAACCTTTAACACATAAAGGAATTGTGCCCTCAACATGACAGGTGAAATCATACCAGCACTAATGCACCGAGTCCTATCAGAACTACGAAGTTATGCGTGCTTGGGCGATAGCAGTAATAGGATGGGTGACCCCTTGGGAAGTCCTCGTGTTGCACCCCCTTTTTCTATTTTTTTTGCTTCGGTTAGGGTTGCCAGGATACTTTATCCCCCACATTTCTATTATCGAATCCCACTGCACCTGGGGCAAGACAACTTCACTTCATGTGGAGGTTGGGCCCGCAAACCGAGGGCGTATGGCCTGTGACTAGGTCTCCGTCACTCCGGTGCCCATAACTTTTGATCCGTAAGGAGTTACGCAGCGCACAGCATACCGTTACAAAGCACTTCGAGAGCTCTTCGATGGGGGCAGCCAGCTAGCTTTCTATGCCCATTTTTGGAGCCCAAAATCGAATGTTTTAATCAATTTCGTGCCGCTTTTCTTCTTTTGCTCTATTTTTCCGTCCCGGATTGCACGTCGTGAGCTGTTAAATGGACGTCAACCTTACTCGCGGGACATTAGAGGGCCCTACAATGCGTCAATATCACGTCTTACGAGGATGCTGCGTTGTTGAAGTGGATTGGCTGTCGTTAAGCCCATTGGGCCTTCTGAATGGGCCATCTCTCTAGGTTGGGACTGTGAACCGTTAACACATAAAGGAATTGTGCCCTCAATATGACGGGTGCGATCATACTAGCACAAATGCACCAGATCCCATCAAAACACCGAAGTTAAGTGTGCTTGGGCGAGAGTAGTACTAGGATGGGTTACCCCCTAGGAAGTCCTCGTGTTGCACCCCATTTTCAATTTTTTTTGCACCGGTTAAGGTTGCCAAGATACTTTACCCACCACATTTCTATTATCGAATCCCACGGCACCATGGGCAAGACAACTTCGCTTCACGTGGAGCCTGGGCTCGTAATCCGAGGGCGTAGGGCTCGTGACCAAGTCTCCGTCGCTCTGGTGCCCATAACTTTTCTTCGTAAGGAGTTACGTGGCGCACAGCATGCCGTTGCAAAGCTCTCTGAGAGCTCTAAATGGGGAATGCAAGCTTGCTTGCTTTGCCCCTTTTGGGAGCCCAAAATTGAACGTTTTCATCAGTTTTGGGCCACTTTTCATTTTTTGATCTGTTTTTCCGACCCGGATCGTACGTCGTGAGCTGTTAAAAGGACGACAACCTTACTTGCGGGACATTAGAAGGCCCTACAACGTGACGATATCACGTCTTGTGAGAATGGTGCGTTGTTGTATCGGACGGTTGGTCGTTAAGCCCATTCGGCCTTCTGAATGGGCCATCTCTCTAGGCTGGGACTGTAAACCATTAACACATAAAGGAATTGTGCCCTCAACATGACGGGTGCAATCATACCAGCACTAATGCACCGGATCCCATCAGAACTACGAAGTTAAGCGTGCTTGGGCGATAGTAGTACAAGGATGGGTGACCCCCTGGGAAGTCCTGGAGTTGCACCCCCCTTTTCAATTTTTTTTGCTCCGGTTTGGGTTCCCAAGATACTTTATCCACCACATTTCTATTATCGAATCCCACGGCACATTGGGCAAGACAACTTCGATTCACGTGGAGGCTGGGCCCGTAAACCAAGGGTGTAGGGCTTTTGACCAGGTCTCCGTCGCTCCGGTGCCCATAACTTTTGATCCGTAAGGAGTTACGCGGCGCACAACATACCGTTGCAAAGCTCTTTGAGAGCTCTACGACGGGGGCGGCCACCTTGCTCGGCGTGCCTATTTTTGGAGCCCAAAATCGAACAATTTCATTAGTTTCGTGCCACTTTTCTTCTTTTGCTCTATTTTTTCCGTCCCGGATCGTACGTAGTGAGCTGTTAAAAGGACGACAACCTTATTTGCGGGACATTAGAGGGCCCTACAACGCGTCGATATCACGTCTTGCGAGGATGCTGTGTTGTTAAAGCAGATGGGTTGTCGTTAAGCCCATTAGGCCTTCTTAATGGGCCATCTCTCTAGGCTGGGACTGTGAACCTATAACACATAAACGAATTGTGTCCTCAACTTGACAGGTGCGATCATACCAGCACTAATGTACCGGATCCCATCAGAACTCCGAAGTTAAGCGTGCTTGGGCAAGAGTAGTACTAGGATGGGTGACCCCCTGGGAAGTCATCGTGTTGCACCCCGCTTTTCAATTTTTTTTGTTTCGGTTAGGGTTGCCAAGATACGTTATCCACCACATTTCTATTATTGAATCCCACGGCACCTTGGGCAAGACAACTTCGCTTCACATGGAGGCTGGGCCAGCAAATTGAGGGCGTAGGGCTTGCGACCAGGTCTCCGTAGCTCCGGTGCCCATAACTTTTTATCCATAAGGAGTTACACAACGCACAACATATCGTTGCAAAGCTCTCCCAGAGCTCTACGATGGGGGCAACCAGCTTGCTCGCTTTGCCCATTTTGGGAGCCCAAAATCGAACGTTTTCATCAGTTTTTGGCCACTTTTCTACTTTAGCTCTATTTTTTCGTCCCGGATCATACGTCGTGAGCTGTTAAAAAGACGACAACCTTACTCGCGGGACAGTAGAAGACAACGCGTCGATATCACATCTTGCGAGGATGCTGCGTTGTTATAGCGGATGGGTTGTCGTTAAGCCCATTGGGCCTTTTGAATGGGCCATCTCTCTAGGCTGGGACTGTAAACCATTAACTCATAAAGGAATTGTGCCCTCAACATGACAGGTGTGACCATACCAGCACTAATTCACCGAATCCCATCAGAACTCCGAAGTTAAGCGTGCTTGGGCGAGAGTAGTACTATGATGGGTGACCCCTTGGGATGTCCTCGTGTTGCACCCCCCTTTTTAATTTTTTTTGCTCCGGTTAGGGTTGCCAAGATACTTTATCCACCACATTTCTATTATTGAATCCCACGGCACCTTGGGCAAGACAACTTCGCTTCACGTGGAGGATGGGCTCGCAAACCGAGGGTGTAGGGCTTGTGACCAGGTCTCTGTCGCTCCGGTGCCCATAACTTTTGATCCGTAAGGAGTTACGTGGCGTACAGCATACCGTTGCAAAGCTCTCCGAGAGCTCTACGACGGGGATAGCCAGGTTGCTCGCTGTGCCCATTTTTGGAACCGAAAATCAAAATTTTTCATCAGTTTTAGGCCACTTTTCTTCTTTTGCTTAGTTTTTCTGTCCCGGATCGTACGTCATGAGCTGTTAAAGGGATGACAACCTTACTCGCGGGACCTTAGAGGGCCCTACAATGCGTCGATATCACGTCTTGCGAGGTTGTTGCGTTGTTGTAGTGGATGGGTTGTCATTAAGCTCATTGGGTCTTCTAAATGGGCCATCTCTCTAGGCTGGGACTGTAAACCGTTAACACATAAAGGAATTGTGCCCTCAACGTGACGGGTCAGATTATAGCAGCACTAATGCAGTGGATCCCATCAGAACTCAGAAGTTAATCGTGCTGGGACGAGAGTAGTACTAGGATGGGTGACCCCCTGGGAAGTCCTCGTTTTGCACCCCACTTTTCAATTTTTTTTGCTCCGGTTAGCGTTGCCAAGATACTTTATCCACCACATTTCTATTATCGAATCCCATGGCACCTTGGGCAAGACAACTTCGCTTCACGTGGAGGGCGGGCCCCCAAACCGAGGGGGGACGGCTTGTGACCAGGTCTCCGGCGCTCCGGGTCCCATAACCTTTGATCCGGAAGGAGTTACGTGGCGCACAGCATACCGTTGCAATGCTCTCCGAGGGCTCTACGACGGGGGTAGCTAGTTTCCTGGCTGCGCCCATTTTTGGAGCCCCAAATCGAGCATTTTCATCAGTTTTAGGCCACTTTTCTTCTTTTGCCCTTTTTTTCCATCTAGGATTGTACGTCGTGAGCTGTTAAAAGGACGACAACCTAACTTGCGGGACATCAGAGGGCCCTACAACGCGTCCATATCATGTCTTGCGAGGATGCTGCGTTGTTGAAGCGGATGGATTGTCCTTAAGCCTATTGGGCCTTCTGAACGGGCCATCTCTCTAGGCTGGGTCTATGAACCGTTAACACATAAAGGAATTGTGCCTTCAACATGACGGGGGCGATCGTACCAGCACTAATGCACCAGATTCCATTAGAACTCAGAAGTTAAGCGTGCATGGGCGAGAGTAGTACTAGGATGGGTGACCCCCTGGGAAGTCCTCGTGTTGCACCTCCCTTTTAAATTTTTTTTTCTCCGATAAGGGTTGCCAAGATACTTTATCCACCACATTTCTATTATCGAATCCCACGGCACCGTGGGCAAGACAACTTCGCTTCATGTGGAGGCTGGTCCCGCTAACCGAGGGTGTAGGGCTTGTGACCAGGTCTCCGTCGCTCCGGCGCCCATAACTTTTTTTCCGTAAGGAGTTATGTGGCACACAGCATACCGTTGCAAAGCTCCTTGATAGCTCTACGACGGGGGCAGCTCGCTGTGCCTGTTTTGGGGGCCCAAAATCGAACGTTTTCATTAGTTTCGGGATACTTTTCTTCTTTTCCTCTATTTTTTCATCCTGGATCGTACGTTGTGAGGTGTTAAAAGGACAACAACCTTACACTTCGGACATTAGAGGGCCCTATAACGCGTCGATATCACGCCTTGCGAGAATGTTGCATTGTTATAGCGGATGGGTTGTCGTTATGCCCATTGGGCCTTCTGAATGGGCCATCTCTCTAGGCTGGGACTGTAAACCGTTAACACATAAAGGAATTTTGCCCTCAACATGATGGGTGCGATCATACGAGCACTAATGCACAGGATCCTATCAAAACTCCGAAGTTAAGCATGCTTGGGCGAGAGTAGTACTAGGATGGGTGACCCCTTGGGAAGTTCTGGTGCTGCATCCCCCTTTTTAATTTTTTTTGCTCTGGTTAGGGTTGCCAAGATACTTTATCCAACACATTTCTATTATCGAATCCCACGGCACCTTGGGCAAGACAACTTCGCTTTACATGGAGGCTGGGCTCGCAAACCGAGGGTGTAGGGCTTGTGACCAAGTCTCCGTCGCTCTGGTGCCCATAACTTTTGATCCGTAAGGAGTTACGCGGCGCACATCATACCTTTGCAAAGCACTTCGAGAGCTCTACGACGGAGGCAGCCAGCTTGCTCGCTGTGCCCATTTTTTGACCCTAAAATCGAACAGTTTCATCAGTTTCGGGCCACTTTTTTTCTTTTGCTCAGTTTTTTCCTCCCAGATCGTACGTCATGCGCTGTTAAAGGGACGACAACCTTACTCACGGGACATTAGAGGGCCCTACAACGTGTCAATATCATGTCTTGCGAGGATGCTACGTTGTTGAAGCGGATGGGTTGTCGTTAAGCCCATAGGGCCTTCTAAATGGGCCATCTCTCTAGGTTACGACTGTGACCCGTTAAGACATAAACTAATTGTGCCCTCAACATGACGTGTGCGCTCATCCCAGCACTAATGCACCCGATCCCATCAGAACTCCGAAGTTAAGCGTGCTTGGACGAGAGTAGTACTAGGATAGTTGACTCCCTGGGAAGTCCTCGTGTTGCACCCCCCTTTTCAATTTTTTTTGCTCCGATTAGGGTTGCCAAGATACTTTATCCACCACATCTCTATTATCGAATCCACGTCACCATAGGCAAGACAACTCTGCTTAACATGGAGGCTGGGCCAGCAAACCGAGGACGTAGTGATTGTGACCAGCTCTCCGTCACTCCTGTGCCCATAACTTTTTATCCGTAAGGAGTTACGCGGCGCACAACATACCGTTGCAAAGATTTCTGAGAGCTCTTCGACGGGGGCAGCCAGCTTGCTCGCTTTGCCCATTTTGGGAGCCCAAAATTGAACGTTTTTTTCAGTTTCGAGCAACTTTTCTTCTTTTGCTCTGTTTTTCCGTCTCGGATCGTACGTCGTGAGTTTTTAAAAGAACGACAACCTTACTCGCGGGACATTAGAGGGCCCTACAACGCATCGATATCACATGTTGCGAGGATGCTGCGTTGTTGTAACAAATGGGTAGTCGATAAGCCCATTGGGCCTTTCGAATGGGCCATCTCTCTAGGCTGGGACTGTAAACCGTTAACACATAAAGGAATTGTGCCGTCAACATGACGGATGTGATCATACCAGCACTAATGCACCGGATCCCATCAGAGCTCCGAAGTTAAGCGTGCTTGGGCGAGAGTCGTACTAGGATGGGTGACCCCATGCGAAGTACTCGTGTTGCACCCCCATTTTCAATTTTTTTTGCTCCGGTTAGGGTTGCCAAGATACTTTATCCACCATATTTCTATTATCGACTCCCACGGCACCTTGGAAAAGACAACCTCGCTTCACGTGTATGCTGGGCCCGCAAACCGAGGGCGTAGGGCTTGTGACCAGGTCTCCGTCCCTCCGGTGCGCATAACTTTTGATCCGTAAGGAGTTACGCGGTGCACAGCATGCCGTTGGAAAGCTCTCGAAGAGCTCTACGTCAAGGGCAGCCAGCTTGCTCACTGTGCCCATTTTTGGAGCCCAAAATAGAACATTTTCATCAGTTTCTGGCCATTTTTCTTCTTTTGCTCTATTTTTTCGTCCCGGATCATACGTCGTGAGCTATTAAAAGGACGACAACCTCACTCGCGGGACGTTAGAGGGCCCTACAAGGCGTCGATATCACATCTTCCGAGGATGCTGCGTTGTTGTAGCGGATGGGTCGTCGTTAAGCCCATTGGGCCTTCTAAATGGGCCATCTCTCTAGGCTGGGATTGTGAACCGTTAACACATAAAAGAATTATGCCCTGAACATGACGGGTGCGACCATACCAGCACTAACGCACCGGATCCCAGCAGAACTCCGAAGTTAAGCATGTTTGGGCGAGAGTAGTACTAGGATGGGTGACCCACTGGGAAGTCCTCGTGTTGCACCCCTTTTTCAATTATTTTTTCTTCGATTAGGGTTGGCAAAATACTTTATCCACCACACTTCTATTATCGAATCCCACAGGACCTTGGGCAAGACAACTTCGCTTGACGTGGAAGTTGGGCCCGCAAACCGAGGGCGTAGGGCTTGTGACCAGGTCTCCGTCGCTTCGGTGCACATAACTTTTGATCCGTAAGGAGTTACGCGGCGCACAGAATACCCTAGCAAAGCTCTCTGAGAGCTCTACGACGGGGGTAGCTAGCTTGCTCGCTGTGCACGTTTTTGGAGCCCAAAATTTAAAATTTGCATCAGTTTCGGGCCACTTTTCTACTTTTGCTCTGTTTTTCCGTCCCGGATCGTACGTCGTTAGCTGTTAAATGGACAACAACCTTACTCGCGGGACATTAAAGGGCCCTACAATGTGTCAATATTACGTCTTGCCAGGACACTGCGTTGTTGAAGCTGATGGGTTGTCCTTAAACCCACATCGGGCCTTCTGAATGGGCCATCTCTATAGGCTGGGACTGCGAACCGTTAACACATAAATGAATTATGCCCTTAATGTGATGGGTGCGATCATACCAGCACTAATACACCGCATCCCATCAGAACTCTGAAGTTAAGCGTGCTTGGGTGAGAGTAGTACAAGGCTGGGTGACCCCTTGGGAAGTCTTCGTGTTGCACCTCCCTTTTCAATTTTTTTTCCTCCGTTTAGGGTTGCCAAGATACTTTATCCACCACATTTCTATTATCGAATCTCACGGCACCTTAGGCAAGACAACTTCGCTTCACATAGAGGCTAGGCCTGCAAACCGAGGGCGTAGGGCTAGTGACCAAGTCTCCGTCGCCCCGGTGCCCATAACTTTTTATCCATAAGAAGTTACGCGATGCACAGAATACCGTTGGAAAGCTCTCCGAGAGCTCTGCGATGGGGGCAGCTAGCTTGGTCGTTGTGCCCATTTTGGGAGCCCAAAATCGAACATTTTTATCAATTTCGGCCCACTTTTTTTCTTTTGCTCTGTTTTACCATCCCAGATCGTACGTCATGAGCTGTTAAAAGGACGACAACGTTACTCGCTGGACATTAGAGGGCCCTACAACGCGTCGATATCACGTCTTGCGAGGATGCTGCGTTGTTGTAGCGGATGGGTTGTCGTTAAGCCCATTGGCCCTTCTGAATGGGCCATCTCTTAAGGCTGGGACTGTAAACCGTTAACACATAAAGGAATTGTGCCCTCATCATGACGGGTGCGATTATTTTAGCACTAATGCACCAGATCCCATCAGAACTCCAAAGTTAAGCATGCTTGGGTGAGAGTAGTACTAGGATGGGTGACCCCCTGAGAAGTCGTTGTGTTGCAACCCCCTTTTCAATTTTTTTTGCTTCAGTTAGGGTTGCCAAGATACTTTATCCATCACATTTCTATTATCGAATCCAACGGCACCGTGGGCCAGACAACTTCGCTTCATGTGGAGGCTGGGCCCGTAAACCGAGGGCTTAGGGCTTGTGACCAGGTCTCCGACGCACCGGTACCCATAACTTTTGATCCTTAAGGAGTTACATGGCGTACAGCATACCGTTGCAAAGCTCTCCTAGAACTCGACGAAAAGGGTAGCCAGTTTGCTCGCTGTGCCCCTTTTTGGAGCCTAAAATTGAATATTTTCATCAGTTTCGGAACACTTTTCTTCTTTTGCTCGATTTTTCAGTCCCGGATAGTATATCGTGAGGTGTTAAAAGGACAACAACCTTGCTCGCTGGACATTAGAGGGCCCTACAATGCATTGATATCACGTGTTGCAAGGATGCTGCGTTGTTGAAGCGGATGGGTTGTCCTTAAGCCCATTGAGCCTTCTGAATGGGCCATCTCTCTAGGCTGGGACTGGGAACCGTTAATACATAAAGGAATTGTGCCCTCAACATGACAGGTACGATCATACCATCACTAATGCACCGGATCCCATCAGAACACCAAAGTTAAACATGCTTGGGCGAGAGTAGTACTAGAATGGGTGACCCCTCGGATGTCCTCGTGTTGCATCCCTCTTTTCAATTTTTTTTGCTCCGGCTAGGGTTTCCAAGATACTTTATCCACCACATTTCTATTATCGAATCACACGAAACCGTGGGCTAGACAACTTCGCTTCACGTGGAGGCTGGACCGGCAAACCGAGGGCGTCGGCCTTGTGACCAAGTCTCCATCGCTCCGATGCCCATAACTTTTGATCCGTAAGAAGTTACGCGGCGCACAACATACCATTGCAAAGCTCACCGAGAGCTCTACGACAACAATGGCCAACTTGCTCGTTGTGCACCTTTTTGGAGCCCAAAATCAAACATTTTCATCAGTTTCGGGTCACTTTCTTGTTTTGCTCTATTTTTTCATCTCGGATCGTACGTCGTGAGCTGTTAAAAGGACGACAACCTTACTCGCGGGACATTAGAGGGCCTTACAACGTGTCGATATCATGTCTTGCGAGGATGCGTCATTGTTGAAGTGGATGGGTTGTCCTTATGCCCATTGGGCCTTCTGAATGGGCCATCTCTCTAGGCTGGGACTGTGAATCGTTAACACATAAAGGAATTGTGCCCTCACCTTGAAAGGTGCGATCATACCGGCAATAATGCACCGGATCCCATCAGAACTCCCAAGTTAAGCGTGCTTGGGCGAGAGTAGTACTAGAATGGGTCACCCCCTGCGAAGTCCTCGTGTTCCATCCCCCTTTTCAAATTTTTTTGCTCCGGTTATGGTTGCCAAGATACTTTAGCCACCACATTTCTTTTATCGAATCCCACGGCACCGTGGGCAAGACCACTTTGCTTCACGTGGAGGCTGGGCCCGCAAACCGAGGGCGTACGGCTTGTGACCAGTTCTCCGTCGCTCCGGTGCCCATAACTTTTGATCCGTAAGGAGTTACGTGGAGCACAACATACCGTTGGAAAGCTCTCCGAGAGCTCTACGACGGTGATAGCTAGCTCGCTCGCTTTGCCCATTTTTGGAGCCCAAAATGGAACATTTTCATCAATTTCGGGCCACTTTACTAGTTTAGCTCTGTTTTTCCATCCCGGATCGTACGTCGTGAGCAGTTAAAAGGACGACAACCTTACTCGCGGGATATTAGAGGGCCTTACAATGCGTCGATATCACGTCTTGCGAGGATGCCGAGTTGTTGTAGCGGATGGGTTGTCGTTAATCCCATTGGGCCTTCTAAATGACCTATCTCTCTAGGCTGGGACTGTAAACCGTTAACAGATAAAGGATTTGTGCCCTCAACATGATGGGTGCGATCATACCAGCACTAATGCACCGGATCCCATCAGAACTCTGAAGTTAAGCGTGCTTGGGAGAGAGTAGTACTAGGATTGGTGACCCCCGGGGAAGTCCTCGTGTTGCACCCCCCTTTTCAATTTTTTTTGCTTTGGTTAAGGTTGCCAAGATACTTTATCCACCAAATTTCTATTATCGAATCCCACGGACCATTGGGCCAGACAACTTCGCTTCACGTGGAGGCTAGGCCCGCAAACCGAGGGCGTAGGGCTTGTGACCAGGTCTCTGTCACTCCGGTGCCCATAGCTTTTGATCCGCAAGGAGTTACATTGAGCACAACATACCGTTGGAAAGCTCTCTGAGAGCTCTACGACAGGGGTAGCCATCTTGCTCGCTGTGCCCCTTTTTGAAGCCTCAAATTGAATATTTTCATTAGTTTCAGAATACTTTTCTTCTTTTGCTCAGTTTTTTCATCCCGGATTGTACGTCGTGAGCTGTAAAAAAGACAACAACCTTAGTCGCAGGACATTAGAGGGCCCTACCACTCGTCGATATCACGTCTTGCGAGGATACGGCGTTGTTGTAGCAGATGGGTTGTCATTAAGCCTATTGGGCCCTCTTAATGGGCCATCTCTCTAGGTTGGGACTGTAAACCGTTAACACATAAAGGAATTGTGCCCTCAACATGACCGGTGCTATTATACCAGCTCTAATGCACCGGATCCCATCAGAACTCCGAAGTTAAGCGTGCTTGGGCGAGAGTAGTACTAGGATGGGTAACCCCCTAGGAAGTCACCGTGTTGCACCCCCCATTTCAATTTCTTTTGCACCGGTTAATGTCGCCAATATACTTTATCCACCACATTTCTATTATCGAATCCCACAGCACCATGGGCAAGACAACTTCATTTCACGTGCAGGCTGGGCTCGTAAACCGAGGGTGTAGGGCTTATGAGCAGGTCTCCATTGCTCCGGTGCCCATAACTTTTGATCCGTAAGGAGTTATGCGGCGCAAAGCATGCCGTTGCAAAGCTCTCGGAGATCTCTATGACGGGGGTAGCTAGCTTGTTTGCTGTGCCTATTTTTGGACCCCAAAATCGAACATTTTCATCAGTTTCGGGCAACTTTTATTCTTTTGCTCTATTTTTCTGTCCCGGATCGTACGTCGTGAGCTATTAAAAGTACAACAACCTTAGTCACGGGACATTAGAGGGCCCTACAACTCGTCGATATCACGTCTTGCAAGGATACGGCGTTGTTGTAGCAGATGGGTTATCGTTAAGCCCATTGGGCCCTCTGAATGGGCCATCTCTTTAGGCTGGGACTGTAAACCGTTAACACTTAAAGGAATTGTGCCCTCAACGTGACTGGTGCGATTATACCAGCACTAATGCACCGGATCCCATCAGAACTCCGAAGTTAAGCGTGCTTGGGCGAGAGTAGTACTAGGATGGGTGACCCCCTAGGAAGTCCTCGAGTTGCACCCCCCATTTCAAGTGTTTTTGCTCCGATTAGGGTCGCCAAGATACTTTATCCACCACATTTCTATTATCAAATCCCACAGCACCATGGGCAAGACAACTTCATTTCACGCGGAGGCTAGGCTCGTAAACCTATGGCGTAAGGCTTGTGACCAGGTCTCCGTTGCTCTGGTGCCCATAACTTTTGATCCGTAAGAAGTTACGCGGCTCAAAGCATGCCGTTGCAAAGCCCTCCGAGATCTCTACGACGGGGGCAGCCAACTTGCCCGCTGAGCCCGTTTTTGGACCCCAAAATCGAACATTTTCATCAGTTTCGGGCCACTTTTCCACTTTTGCTCAATTTTTTCCTCTCGGATCGTACGTCGTGATTTGTTAAAACGACGATAACCTTACTCGCGGGACAATAGAGGGCCCTACAACGCGTTGATATCACGTCTTGCGAGGATGCTGTGTTGTTGTAGCGGATGGGTTGTCGTAAAGTCTATTGGGCCTTCTGAATGGGCCATATCTCTAGGCTGGGACTGTAAACCTTTAACACATAAAGGAATTGTGCCCTCAACATGACAGGAGCGATCATACCAGCACTAATGTACCGGATCCCATCATAAGTCCAAAGTTAAGCGTGCTTGGGAGAGAGTAGTACTAGGATGGGTGACCCCTAGGGAAGCCCTCGTGTTGCACCCCCTTTTTCGATTTTGTTTGCCCCTATTAGGGATTCCAAGATTCTTTATTCACCACATTTCTATTATCGAATCCCATGGCACGTTAGGCAATACAACTTCGCTTAACGTGGAGGCTGGGCCCATAAACCGAGGGCGTAGGGCTTTTGACCAGGTCTCCGTCGCTCAGGTGCCCATAACTTTTGATCCGTAAGGAGTTACGCGGCGCACAACATACCGTTTCAAAGCCCTCCGAGAGTTCTACGACGGTGGCAACTAGCTTGCATGTTGTACCCATTTTTGGAGTGCAAAATCGAACATTTTCATAAGTTTCAGGCCTTTTTTCTTCTTTTGCTATGTTTTTTCGTCCCGGATCGTACGTTGTGAGCTGTTAAAAGGATGACAACCTTACTCGCGGGACATTAGAGGCTTCACAACGCGTCGATATTACGTCTTGTTAGGATGCTTCGTTGTCGAAGCGTATGGGTTGTCGTTAAGCCCATTAGGCCTTCTGAATGGGCCATCTCTCTAGGCTGGGACTGTGAGCTGTTAACACATAAAAGAAATTGTGCCCTCAACATGACAGGTGCGATCATACCAGCACGAATGCACTGAATCCCATCAGAACTCTGAAGTTAAGCATGCTTGGGCGAGAGTAGTACTAGGATAGGTGACCCCCTGGGAAGTCCTCGTGTTGTACCCCCATTTTCAATTTTTTTTGCTCCTGTTAGCCTTGCCAAGATACTTTATCCACCACATTTCTATTATTGAATCCCACGGCACCTTGGGCAAGACAACTTCGCTTCACATGGAGGCTGGGCCCGCAAACCGAGGGCGTAGGGCTTGTGACCAGGCCTCCGTCGCTCTGGTGCCCATAACTTTTGATCCGTAAGGAGTTACGCAGTGCACATTATACCGTTGCAAAGCTCTCCGAGAGCTCTACGACGAGGGTAGCCAGCTTGCTCGCCGTACCATTTAAAATCGAACGTTTTCATCCATTTCGGGCCACTTTTCTTCTTTTGCTCTGTTTTTCCACCCCGGATCGTATGCCGTGAGCTGTTAAAAGGATGACAACCATACTTGCGGGACATTAGAGGAACCTACAACGCATCGATGTCACGTCTTGCGAGGATGCTACGTTGTTAAAGCGGATGGGTTGTCCTTAAGCCCACTAGGCCTTCTAAATGGGCCATCTCTCTAGGCTGGGATTGTTAACCGTTAACACATAAAGGAATTGTGCCCTCAACATGATGGGTGCGATCATACCAGTACAAATGCACCGGATCCCATCAGAACTACGAAGTTAAGCGTGCTGGGGCGAGAGTAGTACTAGGATGGGGGACGCCCTGGGAAGTCCTCGTGTTGCACCCCTCTTTTCTATTTTTTTTGCTCCAATTAGGGTTGCCAAGATACTTTATCTACCACATTTCTATTATCGAATCCACGGCACCGTGGGCAAGACAACTTCGCTTCACATAGAGGCTGGGCCCGCAAACCGAGGGCGTAGGGCTTGTGACCAAGTCTCTGTCGCCCCGGTGCCCATAACTTTTGATCCGTAAGGAGTTACGCGGCGCACAGCATACCGTTGCAAAGCTCTCTGAGTGCTCTACGACGGGGGTAGCCAGCTTGCTTGCTGTGCCTATATTTGGAGGCCAAAATCGAACGTTTTCATTAGTTTTGGGCCACTTTTCTTCTTTTGCTCTCTTTTTCCTTCCCGGATCGTACGTCATGAGCTGATAAAAGGACGACAACCTTACTTATGGCACATTAGAGGGCCCTGCAATACGTCGATATCAAGTCTTGTGAGGATGCTGTGTTGTTATAGAGGATGGGTTGTCGTTAAGCCCATTGGGTATTCTGAAAGGGCCATCTCTCTAGGCTGGGACTGTAAACCGTTAACACATAAATGAATTGTGCCCTCAACGTGACGGGTGTGATCATACCAGCACTAATGCACCGGATCCCATTTGAACTCCGAAGTTAAGCGTGCTTGGGCGAGAGTTGTACTAGGATGGGTGACCCCTTGGGAAATTCTCGTATAGCAACCCCCTTTTCAATTTTTTTTGCTCCGGTTAGGATGGCCAAGATTATTTATCCACCACATTTCTATTATTAAATCCCACGGCACCTTTGGCAAGACAACTTCGCTTCATGTGGAGGTTGGGCCCTCAAACCGAGGGCGTAGGGCTCGTGACAAGGTCTCCGTCCCTCCGGTGCCCATAACTTTTGATCCGTAAGGAGTTACGCGGCGTACAGCATACCGTTGCAAAGCTCTCCTATAGTTCTACGACAGCGGTAGCGAGCATGCTCGCTGTGCCCATTTTGGGAGCCCAAAATCGAATGTTTTCATCAATTTCGGGTCATTTTTCTTCTTTTGCTCTATTTTTTCGTCCCTGATCGTACGTCGTGAGCTGTTAAAAAGACGACAACTGAACTCGCAGGACATTAGAGGGCCTTATAACGCGTCGATATCACGTCTTGCGAGGATGCTGCGTTGTTGTAGTGGATGGGTTGTCGTTAAGCCCGTTGGGCCTTTTTAATGGGCCATCTCTCTAGGCTGGGACTGCGAACCGTTAAAACATAAAGGAATTGTGCCCTGAACATGACGGGTTCGATCATACCAGCACTAATGCACCGGATCTGATCAGAACTCTGAAGTTTAGCGTGCTTGGGCGAAAGTAGTACTAGGATGGGTGACCCCCTGGGAAGTCCTCGTGTTGCACCCCCCTTTTCAATTTTTTTTGCTCCGATTAGGGTTGCCAGGATACTTTATCCACCACATTTCAATTATCGAATCAACGGTACCGTGGGCAAGACAACTTCGGTACACGTGGAGGCTGGGCTCGCAAACCGAGGGCGTAGGGTTTGTGACCAGGTCTCTGTCGCTCTGGTGCCCATAACTTTTTATCCTTAAAGTGTTACGCGGCGCACAGTATACCGTTGCAAAGCTCTCTGTGAGCTCTACGACGGGGGTAGCCAGCTTGCTTGCTGTGCTAGTTTTGGGAGCCCAAAATCGAACGTTTTCTTCAGTTTTGGGCCACTTTTCTTCATTTGCTCTGTTTTCTCGTCCTGCATCGTACGTCGTGAGCTGTTAAAAGTACGACAACCTTACTCGCGGGACATTAGGGGGCCCTACAACTTGTCGATATCACTTCTTGCGAGGATACTGTGTTGTTGAAGCGGATGGGTTGTCCTTAAGCCCATTGGGCCTTCTGAATGGGCCATCTCCCTAGGCTGGGACTGTGAACCGTTAACACATAAAGGAATTGTGCCCTCAATATGACAGGTGCGGTCATACCAGCACTAATGCACTGGATCCCATCAGAACTCCGAAGTTAAGCGTGCTTGGGTGAGAGTAGTACTAGGATGGGTGACCCCCTAGGAAGTCCTCTTGTTGCACCTCCCTTTTCAATTTTTTTTCCTCTGATTAGGGTTGCCAAGATACTTTATCCTCCGCATTTCTATAATCGAATCCCACAGCACCGTCGGCAAGACAACTTTGCTTAACGTGGAGGCTGGGCCCACAAACCGAGGCCGTAGGGATTGTGACTAGGTCTCCGTCGCTCGGGTGCCTGTAACTTTTTATCCGTAAGGAGTTACGCGGCGTATAACATACCGTTGCAAAGCTCTCCTATATCTCTACGACGGGGGTAGCGAGGTAGCACGCTGTGCCCATTTTGGGAGGCCAAAATCGAACGTTTTCATCTGTTTCGGGCCATTTTTTTCTTTCGCTCTATTTTTTCGTCCCTGATCGTATGTCGTTAGCTGTTAAAAGGAAGACAACCTAACTCGCGGGACATTAGACGGCCTTACAACATGTCGATATCACATCTTGCGAGGATGCTGCGTTGTTGTAACGGATGGGTTGTCGTTAAGCCTATTGGGCCTTCTGAATGGGCTATCTCTCTAGGCTAGGAAGGAAACCGTTAAGACATAAAGGAATTGTGCCCTCAACATGACGGGTGCGATAATACTAGCACTAATGCACTGGATCCTATCAGAACTCCGAAGTCAAGCGTGCTTGGGCGAGAATAGTACTAGGATGGGTGACCCACTGGGAAGTCTTTATGTTGTACCCCCCTTTTCAATTTCTTTTGCTCCAGTTAGTGTTGCCATGATACTTTATCCACCACATTTCTATTATCGAATCCCACGGCACCTTGGGCAAGACAACTTCGCTTCACATGTAGGCTGGGCCCGCAAACCAAGGGCGTAGGGCTTGTGACCAGGTCTCCATCGCTCTGTTGCCCATAACTTTTGATCCGTAAGGAGTTACGCGGCGCACAACATACCGTTGCAAAGCTCTCCAAGAGCTCTACGATGGGGTCAGCTAGCTTGCTCCATGTGCCCATTTTTGGATGCCAAAATCAAACATTATCATCAGTTTTGGGCCACTTTTCTTCTTTTGCTCGGTTTTTCGTCCCTGATCGTACGTCGTGAGTTGTTAAAAGAATGACAACCTTAATCGCGCTACATTAGCGGGCCCTACAACACGACGATATCACGTCTTGCGAGAATGCTGCGTTGTTGAAGCGTATGGGTTGTCGTTAAGCCCGTTGGGCGTTTTTAATAGGCCATCTCTCTAGGCTGGGACAGTGAACCGTTAACACATAAAGGAATTGTGCCCTCAACATGACGGGTGCGATCATACCAGCACTAATGCACCGGATCCCATCAGAACTCCGAAGTTAAGCGTGCTCAGGCGAGAGTAGTACTAGAATGGGTGACCCCACAGATAGTCCTCGTGTTGCACCCCCCTTTTCAATTTTTTTTTGCTCCGATTAGTGTTGCCGCGATACTTTATCCACCACATTTCTATTATCGAATCCCATGGCACCGTGGGCAAGACAACTTCACTTCACGTGGAGGCTGGGCCCGCAAACCGAGGGCGTAGGGCTTATGACCAGGTCTCCGTTGCTCCGGTGCCGATAACTTTTGATCCGTAAAGAGTTACGCGGCGCACAGCATACCGTTGCAAAGCTCTCTGAGAGCTCTACTGGGGCAGTTAGCTTGCTCATCGAGCCTATTTTTGGAGCCCAAAATCAAACATTTTCATCAGTTTCGGGCCACTTTTCTTTTTTTCTTCTATTTTTTCGTCCCGGATCGTACGTCGTGAGCTGTTAAAAGGATAGCAACCTTACTCGCGGGACATTAGAGGGCCCTACAATGCATCGATATCACGTCTTGCAAGGATGCTGCGTTGTTGTAGCGGATGGGTTGTCGTTAAGCCCATTGGGTCTTCTGAATGGGCCATCTCTATAGGCTGGGACTGTAAACCGTTACAACATAAAGGAATTGTGCCCGCAACATGATGGGTGCGATCATACCAGCACTAATGTACAGGATCCAATCAGAAATCCAAAGTTAGGCATGGTTAGGCGAGAGTAGTACTAGGATCGGTGACCCCCTGGGAATTCCTCGTGTTGCACCCCGCTTTTCAATTTTTTTTGCTCCGGTCAGGGTTACCAAGATACTTTATCCAGAACATTTCCATTATCGAATACCACGGCACCTTGGGCAAGACAACTTCGCTTCACATGGAGGGTGGGCCCGCAAACCGAGGGGAAAGGGCTTCTGACCAGGTCTCCGCCGCTCCGGGGCCCATAACTTTTTATTCGTAAGGAGTTACGCGGCGCACAACATTCCGTTGCAAAGCTCTCCGAGAACTCTACGACGGGGGTAGCCAGCTTGCTCGCTGTGCCCCTTTTTGGAGCCCAAAATCGAACATTTTCATCAGTTTCGGGCCACTTTTCTTCTTTTGCTATGTTTCTTCATCTCGGATCGTACGTTGTGAGCTGTTAAAAGGACGACAACCTTACTCGCGGTACATTAGAGGGCCTTACAGCACGTCGATATCACGTCTTGCGAGGATGCTGCGTTGTTGAAGTGTATGGTTTGTCGTTAAGCCCATTGGGCCTTCTAAATTGGCCATCTCTATAGGCTGGGACAATGAACCGTTCTCACATAAAAGAATTGTGCCCTTAACATGGCGGGTGCGATCATACCAGCTCTAATGCACCGGATCTTGTCAGAACTCCGAAGTTAAGCGTGCTGGGGCGAGAGTAGTACTAGTATGGGTGACCCCCTGGGAAGTCCTCGTGTTGCACCCCTTTTGTTAATTTTTTTTTCCTCGGTTAGGGTTTCCAAGGTACTTTATCCAGCACATTTCCATTATCGAATACCACGGCACCTTGGGCAAGACAACTTCGCTTCACATGGAGGGTGGGCCCGCAAACCGAGGGCATAGGGCTTTTGACCAGGTCTCCGCCGCTCCGGTGCCCATAACTTTTTATTCGTAAGGAGTTACGCGGCGCACAACATACCGTTGCAAAGCTCTCCGAGAACTCTACGATGGGGGTAGCCAGCTAGCCCACTATGCCCGTTTTGGTAGCCCAAAATCGAACGTTTTCATCAGTTTCTGGCCACTTTTCTTCTTCTGCACTGTTTTTCCATCCCAGATCGTACGTCGTGAGCTGTTAAAATGACGACAACCGTACTCGCCGGACATTATTGGGCCTTACAATGCGTCGATATCACGTCTTGCGAGGATGATGCGTTGCTGTAGCGGATTGGTTGTCGTTAAGCCCATTGGGCCTTCTGAATGGGCTATCTCCCTAGGCTGGGACTGTAAACCGTTAACACAGAAAGGAATTGTACCCTCAACATGACGTGTTCGATCATACCAGTACTAATGCACCGAATCCCATCAAAACTTCGAAGTAAAGCTTGCTTGGGCGAGAGTAGTACTACGATGGGTGACCCCCTGGGAAGTCCTCGTGTTGCACAGTTTTTGTCAAAATTTTTTGCTCCGGTTAGGGTTGCCAAGATACTTTACCCACCACATTTTTATTATCGAATCCCACGGCACCTTGGGCAAGACAACTTCGCTTCACGTGGAGGCTGGGCCCGCAAACCAAGGGCGTAGGGCTTGTGACCAGGTCTCCGTCGCTCCGGTGCCCATAACTTTTGATCCATAAGGAGTTACACGGGGCACAGCATACTGTTGCAAAGCTCTCCGAGAGCTCTACGACGGGGGCAGCCAGGTTGCTCACTATGCCCATTTTGGTAGCCCAAAATCGAACGTTTTTATCAGTTTTGGGCCACTTTTCTTCTTCTGCTCTATTTTTTCGTCGCAGATCGTACGCTGTGAGCTGTTAAAAGGATGAAAACATTACTCGCCGGACATTATAGGGTCTTACAACGCGTCGATATCACCTCTTGCGACTATGTTGCATTGTTGTAGCGGATGGGTTGTCGTTAAGCCCATTGGGCCTTCTGAATGGGCCATCTCTCTAGGCTAGGACTGTAAACCGTTAACACATAAAGGAATTGTGCCCTCAACATGACGGGTGTGATCATGCCAGCACTAATGCAACGAATCCCATCAGAACTCCGAAGTTAAGCGTGCTTGGGCGATAGTAGTACTAGGATGGGTGACCCCATGGGAAGTCCTCGTGTTGCAGCCCATTTTCAATTTTTTTTCCTCCGGTTAGGATTGCCAAGATACTTTATCCACCCCATTTCTATTATCGAATCCCACGGCACCTTGGGCAAGACAACTTTGCTTCACGTGGAGGCTGGGCCCGCAAATTGGGGGTGTAGGGCTTGTGACCAGGTCTCCGTCGCTTCGGTGCCCATAACTTTTGATCCATAATGAGTCACGCGGTGACCAGCATACTGTTGGAAAGCTCTCCGAGAGCTCTACCACGGGGGCAGCCAGCTTGCTCGCTGTGCCCTTTTTTGGAGCTCAAAATTGAACGTTTTCATCCGTTTCGGGCCACTTTTCTTCATCTGCTCGTTTTTTTCGTCCTAGATCGTACGTCATGAGCTATTAAAAGGATGACAACCTTACTCGCCGGACATTATAAGGCCTTACAACGCGTCAATATCCCATCTTGCGAGGATGCTGCGTTGTAGAAGCGGATGGGTTGTCGTTAAGCCCATTAGGCCTTCTGAATGAGCCATCTCTCTAGGCTGGGACTGTGAACCGTAAATACATAAAAGAATTGTGCCCTCAACATGACGGGTGCAATCATACCAGCACTAATGCACCGGATCCCATAAGAACTCTGAAGTTAAGCGTGTTTGGGTGAGAGTAGTACTAGGATGGGTGACCCCCTGGGATGTCCTCGTGTCACACCCCCCTTTTCAATTTTTTTTGCTCCGGTTAGGGTTGTCAAAATACTTTATACACCACATTTCTATTATCGAATCCCACGGCACCTTGGGTAAGACAACTTCGCTTCAAGTGGAGGCTAGGCTCGCAAACCGAGGGCGAAGGGCTTATGACCAGGTCTCCGTCGCTCTGGTGCCTATACCTTTTGATCCATAAGGAGTTACGCGGCACACAATATACCGTTCCAAAGCTCTCAAAGAGGTCTACGACCGGGGCAGCCAGCTTGCTCGCTGTGCCCGTTTTTTTACCCCAAAATCGAACATTTTCATAAGTTTCGGGCCACTTTTCTTCTTTTGCTATGTTTTTTCATCCCGGATCGAGCGTCGTGAGCTGTTAAAAGGACGACAACCTTTCTCGCGGGACATTAGAGGGCCTTACAACGAATCTATATCACGTCTTGCGAGGATGCTGCGTTGTTGAAGCGGATGGGTTGTCATTAAGCCCCTTGGGCCTTCTAAATGGGCCATCTCTCTAGGCTGGGACTATGAACCGTTAACACATAAAGGAATTGTGCCCTCAACATGGCGGGTGCGATCATACCAGCACTAATGCACTGGATCCCATCTGAACTTCGAAGTTAAGCGTGCTTGGCCGAGAGCTGTACAAGGATGGGTGACCCCCTTGGAAGTCCTCGTGTTGCACCCCCCATTTCAATTTTTTTTGCTCCGATTAGGGTTGCCAAGATACTTTATCCACCACATTTCTATTATCGAATGCCACGGCACCTTGGGCAAAACAACTTCGTTTCACGTGGAGGCTGGGCTCGTAAACCAAGGGCGTAGGGCTTGTGACCAAGTCTCCGTCGCTCCGGTGCCCATAACTTTTGATTCGTAAGGAGTTACGCGGCGCACAACATACCGTTGCAAATCTCTCCGAGAGCTCTACTACTGGGGCAGCCAGCTTGCTCGCTGAGCCCCTTTTTGGACCCCAAAATCGAACATTTTCATTCGTTTCAGACCAGTTTTCTTCTTTTGCTCTGTTTTTTCATCTCGGATCGTACGTCGTGAGCTGGTAAAAGGACGACAACCTTACTCGTGGGACATTAGAGGGCCCTACAACATGTCGATATCACGTCTTGAGAGGATGTTGTGTTGTTGAAGCGAATGTGTTGTCGTTAAGCCCATTGGGTCTTCTAAATGGGCCATCTCTCTAGGTTGGGACTGTGAACCATTAACACATAAAGGAATTGTGCCCTCAACATGACAGGTGCGATCATACCAGCACTAATGCACCGGATCCCATCAGAATTCCGAAGTTAAGCGTGCTTGGGCGAGAATAGTACTAGGATGGGTGTCCCCCTAGGAAGTCCTCGTGTTGCACCTCCCATTTCAATTTTTGTTGCTCCGGTTAGGGTTGCCAAGATACTTTATCCACCACATTTCTATTATCGAATCCCATGGCACCTTAGGCATGACAACTTCGATTCACGTGGAGGGTGGGCCCGCAAACCGAGGACGTAGGTCTTGTGACTAAGTCTCCCTCGCTCCAGTTCCCATAACTTTTGATTCATAAGGAGTTACGCGGCGCACAGTGTCACGCCCCAGCCCGGCCTATAATGGTTAGACTAGGGTGTGATCTAAACATTCAAGTCACGTCTCGTTGTCAATCGTTCATGAAAATTTAACACTTAATGTTTTGTCTAAACTCCAAAATTTTTCGAGAAACCTGCAGCATAACGGCTGTAATTGGGCTCTTGGTTTGACCTAATTCTCTAAACGCCTCAGGCTTTCCAATCTCAATTTCATTTCCAACTAGGATTACTATTTACCCTCAATTGAAATACCTACTGATTATCTCAATGTCTCCTTTGATTAATAACCTAGTATGATACTATGTCTCATTTGTTTGTTTATCCTCGTTACAAAAGTACCTGTTGATCTTAGCTTAATAGTGAGTACCTGCTTAAGATTTGATTGGTTCATTTTACTTAGACTTTATCTAATGCCTCATAATCCTATTATAGATACTAGCAGTAATAATAGCAACATGACCATAGTAGTGTCTAGTATCTGTCTAGCTAATATCAGTGCAAACCAAAATTAGACCCCAAATTACAACGGGGGTCTTTTACATAACAACATTAAACAACATGAAAGAAACAGTCTTCAAGTAGCATAGTTTTCAGAAATGGCCATAAATCAAGCAGAACACATAGGAACAGGCAATCACTCCAAAGAATTATCATTAGGCACATCGTCCTTAGGTACATGTTCTTGATCTTCTTCACCTGAGATGATAAAAGAGGGTGAGTCCTTATGAACTCAGCGAGGGGGGAACGAGAAATAGGTTTTGAAACTCATTTTCCTGTTCAACTTATGAAAATACTTTTGCAAGCATGAATATAACACAATTAAGTACATAACAATAATATAAAGTAAAGGAACAAAAACACCAGTCTTTCCTCCCTGAGGTTCTCTAGGAACCAAGCGAGAGTACTTATACATATAGAAAAGGATACGGTGAGCTTTTGCTCTCAGTTGTTACGGCCGACTTCAATTCATCCCCTTAACACGCCGAGTGGAAGGACTCCGGATGTACCCCGAAATCCTACCACCCAACTCTTCGAGGAAGTCTAGCCCCCAAGCGAGAGAGGGAATGGGACCATGGTAGTTACGGGTGCACTAGCAAGCCCGATGCCGCCCGGTGTGCGTGATCGCTACCATGCCAGAATGAAAGGTTGCAACCTTGTATGCAATGCACATTTATGACATTTAATATATCACATTAGGAGGACAACAAAGTAGGTTGCCTCCGAACAGTCATAAGATTGCACATTGACAAGTAAACAAGCAAGGCACGATAAGACGAGTAATTTCACTTGAAAGGCATATAGAGTTATATGAACATTAAACGGGAAACCATGTAACACATATAAATCAAGCCATATAACTCATTTCAAAGTCCACGTAAGCTAGTGATAAGATTATTCAACATGCAACAACATCTACGTGGGTTCGGATGCAAGAAAAGCGTATTTGTCAACATGCAATAATCAAAATCACATTTAGGGTTATAAGGGAAACTACGGGCAGCCTACTAAGCGTATAATTCCACACAATATCCAAATGATCAATACTTAGCAAGCCTACCTAGTCATTAGGGTTTCCATTTCGTGCTTACCCGTGCGATTAAACCCTAAGTCAACTCAAATCAATCTCAAGCCATGCATCAAATAATTTGAACATCCCCAAGTACTCAAAACAGTCCACACAACATCTCAACGCCACTATCCCAAGCATTTAATACCACAAGAGAAGTTACAATAAATTTTCTAAGCATATAACCCAGTGAAACACTCACTGCAATAAGCTGTTTTCTCGCAATCATTAAGATAAGCAAAAAATCTCCAATTCCAGTGAATAAGATTTCAAATTAAAGCTTAAGAAGTGAACTAAAATCAGAAACAAACCTTGCATCATTTGGAGTTCGGGATCAATAGTTATAGCCGAAACAGTGGGATAGCACAAAACTGTCCAGATTTGCACACATTTTGATAATTGACGTTTTTGAGGTCCTTAGGGTCAGATTTAGCCTTAGTCCATTTCTGACAAAGATGTCCAGAACGGAAAAATATAGCCTAATACCAAATTTCATTCATTTTTGACATCATTTACTAAGTCAAATCTGGTTCGTTCTACAAGGTCAGTGCATCTGCCAAAACCTGCTTCATTTTTTCCAGATTTCCAGATTTGGACACATTTTAATGATTTGCCATTTTGAGGACCTTAGAGTCGAAATTAGCTTTGTCCTATTTCTGTGAAAAATGTTCAAACCTGGAAATACTAGTCACTTACCAATTTTCATGAATTTTCAACATCATTTACCTAGCCAAACTCACCTCGAAACAACAGGTCAGAGAGCTGTCACATAATCCGATTTCACCTATCATCACTTTCAAGCCAAAATCTTGCCATGCGTGGTTGAAGAAGCCTATGAACACACATATAACTCAAGTACAGAAGCAAAGAAATACATTTAAGAGCATGTATGTGGATTTTCGAACGATTTTCAAAAGGGTTTAGCCCTCACCTTAGCAAATCAACAAGAAGATGCACAAAACTTGTTGAAGCACAAATTTCTTCTTCTTCTTTGCCTAGCCGAGATTCCAACTTGGTTTTATCTATTTTTCCTAGGGCTGAAATGAAGAGTCAAAAGCTTGCATGTGAGTTTTCTTGCATCCTAGCTAGCTTGATCGAATTTCTTGCTTGGTGCTTGTCTGATTAACTATGGTGTGAAGAAGATGAGCTATGAAGCCAACAATTTTCAGCTAGGGCCAAGAGAGAAAGAAGAATGAGAGGGAGAGAGAGAAGTTGAGGAAGAAAGAAGGAAAATGACAAGAAATGAAAAAAATGATAGCTTTGCAAATCTTGAAGCAAGTGGTCGGCCTAGGGCTTTATAATTCAGCTTTTTTTGTGTCTTCAAGAGCATATTTGAAATTCCTAGTATGGGCAAAGAGGGTTTGGTCGAGCAAGGTGGAGTTTTGAGGAGGTTTGAGCAATTTTTTTATGCAATTGTGTCATAGGATTGTCATAAGTTGTCTAGAATCAATTTGAATTGAGCAAACATGCACAAATACCACCTAGTGGTCGGCCAAGGCTATAAAAATTCTGATTTTTTGTCATCTATTGGAATATTATTTTATTGGGTGTTGGAAGTGCAAAAAGAATAAGGAATAAAGAATGAGAAATGCATAGTGTTTAGTGAAATTTTGTCTTCTAGTGAGTTGAATTGCTAATTTAATAATAGTTAGTGGATTTTGTAGGATTAACTAATGACCTAGTGCTTCGTGTAAGATGCTTTCTTGTTTAGCGTGAGGGCACACTTTCCTAGGTCTAGGACACACACTACGAGGTAGGACACGAACTACGAGATGAACGTACTTTTTTCAAGTAAATGCACACAACCCTAAATGAATGCACGTAATTCAATGCATGGTACACAAAACGAACACAATTCTTAAACCTAGGTCAAGGCACGCAATTCTAGATTAGGACACACGAAACGAGGTATCGCACTCAAATCGAGGTCGGGCCTTACACACAGCATACCGTTGCAAAGCTCTCCGAGAGCTCTACGACGGGGGCAGCAGCTTGCTCGTTATGCCCCTTTTAGGAGCCCAAAATCGAACGTTTTCATCAATTTCGGGCCACTTTTCTACTTTTGCTCTGTTTTTTCGTCCCGGATCGTATATCATGATCTGTTAAAAGGACGACAACCTTACTCGCGGGACATTAGAGGGCCCTACAACGAGTCAATATCACGTCTTGCGAGGATGCTTCGTTGTTGAAGCAGATGCGTTGTCGTTAAGCCCATTGGGCCTTCTAAATGTGCTATCTCTCTAAGCTGGGACTGTGAACCATTAACATATAAAGGAATTGTGCCCTCAACATGACGGGTACGATAATACTAGCACTAATGAACCGGATCCCATCTGAACTCCAAAGTTAAGCGTTCTTGGGCGAGAGTAATACTAGGATGGGTGGCCCCCTGGGAAGTCCTCGTGTTGCCCCCCCTTTTCAATTTTTTTTGCCCTGGGTAGGGTTGCCAAGATACTTTATCCACTAAATTTCTATTACCAAATCCCACGAAACCTTGGGCAAGACAGCTCCGCTTCATGTGGAGGCTGGGCCCGCAAACCGAGGGCGTAGGGCTTGTGACCAGGTCTCCGCCGCTCCGGTGCCTATAACTTTTGTTCATAAGGAGTTACGCGGCGCACAGCATACCGTTGCTAAGCTCTCCGAGAGTTCTATGATGGGGACAGCCAGCAAGCTTTTTGTGCCCGTTTTTGGAGCCCAAAATCGAACGTTTTCATCAGTTTCAGGCAACTTTTCTTCTTTTGCAGTGTTTTTCGGTCCCGATCGTACGTCGTGAGCTATTAAAAGGACGACAACCTTACTCGTGGGACATTAGAGGGCCCAACAACACGTCGATATCACGTTTTGCGAGGATACTGCATTGTTGAAGGGGATGGGTTGTCGTTAAGCCCATTGGGCCTTTTTAATGTGCCATCTTTCTAGGCTGGGACTGTGAACCGTTAACAAATAGAGGAATTATGCCATCAACATGACGGGTGCAATCATACCAGCATTAATGCACTGGATCCCATCAGAACTCCGAAGTTAACCATGCTTGGGCGAGAGTAGTACTAGGATGGGTGACCCCCTGGGAAGTCCTCGTGTTGCACCTCCCTTTTCAATTTTTTTGGCTCCAGTTAGGGTCGCCAAGATACATGATCCACCACATTTCTATTATCGAATCCCATGACACCGTGGGCAAGACAACTTCGCTTCAGGTGGAGGCTGGGCCCGCAAACCGAGGGCGTAGGGCTTGTGACCAGGTCTCCGTCGCTCCGGTGCCCATAACTTTTTATCCGTAAGAAGTTGCATGGTGCCCACAATACCATTGCAAAGCCCTCCGATAGCTCTACGACTGGGGCAGCTAGCTTGCCCTCTGTGCCCATTTTGGCAGCCTAAAATCGAACGTTTTCATCAGTTTCGGGCCACCTTTCATCCTTTGCTCTGTTTTTCCGTCCCAGATCGTACGACGTGAGCTGTTAAAAGGACGACAACCTTACTCGCGGCACATTAGAGGGCCCTACAACGCGACGATATCCCGTTTTGCGAGGATGCTGCATTGTTGTAGCGGATGGGTTGTCGTTAAGCCCCTTGGGCCTTCTAAATGGGCCGCTCTCAAGGCTGGGACTGTAAACCGTTAACACATAAAGAAATTATGCCCTCAAAATGACGGGTGCGATCGTACCAGCACTAATGCACAGGATCCCATCAGAACTTCAAAGTTAAGCGTGCTTGGGCAAGAGTAGTACTAGGATAGGTGACCCCTTGGGAAGTCCTCGTGTTGCACCCCCTTTTTCCATTTTTTTTGCTCCGGTTAGGGTTGCCAAGATACTTGATCCACCACATTTCTATTATCAAATCCCACGGCACCTTGGGCAAGACAACTTCGCCTCACGTGGAGGCTGGGTCCGCAAACCGAGGGTGAAGGGCTTGTGACCAGGTCTCCGTCGCTCCGGTGCCCATAACTTTTCATCCGTAAGGAGTTACGCGGCGCACAACATACTATTGCAAAGCTCTCCGAGAGCTCTGCCTCGGGGGCAGCTTGCTTGCTCGCTGTGCCCATTTTTGGAGCCCAAAATCGTATATTTCCATCAGTTTTGGGCCACTTTTCTTCTTTGGCTCTGTTTTTCCATCCCGGATCACACGTCGTGAGCTGTTAAAAGGACGACAACCTTACTCGCGGGACATTAGACGGCCCTACAACGCGTCTATATCACGTCTTGCGAGGATGCTGCGTTGTTGAAGTGGATGGGTTGTCCTTAAGCCCATTAGGCCTTCTGAATGGGCCATCTCTCTAGGCTGGGTCTGTGAACCGTTAACACATAAAGGAATTGTGCCCTCAACATAATGGGTGCGATCATACAAGTACAAATGCACTGGATCCCATCAGAACTCCAAAGTTAAGCGTTCTTGGGCGAGAGTAGTACTAGGATGGGTGATCCCCTTGGAAGTCCTCGTGTTGCACCCCACTTTTCAATTTTATTTTGCTCCGATTTGGGTTGCCAAGATACTTTATCCACCACATTTCTATTATCGAATCTCACGGAACCATGGGAGAGACAACCTCGCTTCAAATGGAGGTAGGGCCCGCAAACCGAGGGCGTAGGGCTTGTGACCAGGCCTCCGTCGCTCCAGTGCCCATAACTTTTGATCCGTAAGGAGTTACGCAGCGCACAACATTCCGTTGAAAAGATCTCCGATAGCTCTATGACGGGGGCAGCCAGCTTGCTCGCTGTGCGTGTTTTTGGACCCCAAAATCGAACATTTTCATCAGTTTCGGGCCACTTTTCTTCTCTTGCACTGTTTTTTCATCCCGGATCGTACATCGTGAGTTGTTAAAAGGACGACAACCTTACTCGTGGGACATTAGAGGGCCCTACAACGAGTCGATATCACGTCTTGCAAGGATGCTGCGTTGTTGAAACGGATGGGTTGTCGATAAGCCCATTGGGCCTTCAAAATGGGCCATCTCTCTAGGCTGGGACAGTGAACCGTTAACACATAAAGGAATTGTGCCCTCAACTTGACGGGTGCGATCATACCAGAACTAATGCACCGTATCCCATCTGAACTCCGAAGTTAAGCGTGCTTGGGCGAGGGTAATATACTAGGATGGGTGACCCCTTGGGAAGTCCGCGTGTTGCAATGTCCTTTTCAATTTTTTTTGCTCCGGTTAGGGTTGCCAAGATACTTTATCCACCACATTTCTATTATCGAATCCCATGGCACCTTGGGCAAGACAACTTCGCTTCAAGTGGAGGTTGGGCCCGCAAACTGAGGGCATAAGGCTTGTGACCAGGCCTCCGTCGCTCTAGTTCCCATAACTTTTGATCCGTAAGTTGTTACGCGGCGCACAGCAAACCGTTGCAAATCTCTCCGAGAGCTCTATGACTGGGGCAGCCAGCTTGCTCGTTGTGCCCGTTTTCGGAGCCCAAAATTGAACGTTTTCCTTAGTTTCGGGCCACTTTTCTTCTTTTGCTCTATTTTTCCATCCCGGATCATACGTCGTGAGCTGTTAAAAGGATGACAACCATACTTGCGGGACATTAAAGGGCCCTACAACGCGTCGATATGACGTATTGCGAGGATGCTGCATTGTTGAAGTGGATGGGTTGCCGGTAAGCCCAATGGGCCTTCTGAATGGGCCATCTCTCTAGGCTGGGACTGTGAACTGTTAACACATAAAGGAATTATGCCCTCAACATGACGGGTGCGATCGTACCAGCACTAATGCACAGGATCCCATCAGAACTTCAAAGTTAAGCGTGCTTGGGCAAGAGTAGTACTAGGATAGGTGACCCCTTGGGAAGTCCTCGTGTTGCACCCCCTTTTTCCATTTTTTTTGCTCCGGTTAGGGTTGCCAAGATACTTGATCCACCACATTTCTATTATCAAATCCCACGGCACCTTGGGCAAGACAACTTCGCCTCACGAAGAGGCTGGGCCCGCAAACTGAGGTCGAAGGGCTTGTGACCAGGTCTCCGTCGCTCCGGTGCCCATAACTTTTCATCCGTAAGGAGTTACGCGGCGCACAACATACTATTGCAAAGCTCTCCGAGAGCTCTGCCTCGGGGGCAGCTTGCTTGCTCGCTGTGCCCATTTTTGGAGCCCAAAATCGAATATTTCTATCAGTTTTGGGCCATTTTTCTTCTTTTGCCCTATTTTTCCATCCCGGATCGTATGTCGTGAGCTGTTAAAAGGACGAAAACCTTACTTACGGGACATCAGACGGCCCTACAGCGCGTCTATATCACGTCTTGCGAGGATGCTGCGTTGTTGAAGCGGATGGGTTGTCCTTAAGCCCATTAGGCCTTTTGAATAGGCCATCTCTCTAGGCTGAGACTGTGAAACGTTAACACATAAAGGAATTGTGCCCTCAACATGATGGGTGCGATCATACCAGCAAAAATGCACCGGATCCCATCAGAACTCCAAAGTTAAGCGTTCTTGGGCGAGAGTAGTACTAGGATGGGTGACCCCCTAGGAAGTCCTCGTGTTCCACCCTTCTTTTCAATTTTATTTTGCTCCGATTTGGGTTGCCAAGATACTTTATCCACCACATTTCTATTATCGAATCTCAGGGTACCTTGGGCAAGACAACTTTGCTTCACGTGGAGGCTGGGCCCGCAAACCGAGGGCATAGGGCTTGTGACCAGGTCTCCGTCGCTCCAGTGCCTATAACTTTTGATCCGTATGGAGTTACGCAGTGCACAACATACCGTTGCATAGCTCTCCAAGAGATCTATGATAGGGGCAGCTAGCTTGCTCGCTGTTCACATTTTTGGACCCCAAAATCGAACATTTTCATCAGTTTCGGGCAACTTTTCTTCTTTTGCTATGTTTTTTCGTCCCAGATCGTACATCCTGAGCTGTAAAAAGTTTGACAACCTTACTCGTGGGACATTAGAGGGCCCTACAACACGTCGATATCCCATTAGAACTCCAAAGTTAAGCGTGCTTGGGTGGCAGTAGTACTAGGATAGGTGACCCCCTTGGGAAGTCCTCGTGTTGCACCCCCCTTTTCAATTTTTTTTGCTCCGGTTAGGGTTGCCAAGATACTTGATCCACCACATTTCTATTATTGAATCCCACGGCACTTTAGGCAAGACAACTTCGCTTCACGTGGAGGCTGGGCCCACAAACCGAGGGCGTAGGGCTTGTGACCAGGTCCCCGACGCTCCGGTGCCTATAACTTTTTATCCGTAAGGAGTTGCATGGTGCACAAAATACCGTTGCAAAGCACACCGATAGCTCTACAACTGGGGCAGCTAGCTTGCTCGCTATGCCCATTTTGGCCACCCAAAATTGAACGTTTTCATAAGTTTCGGCCCACTTTTCTTCTTTTACTCTGTTTTTCTGTCCTGGATCGTATGTCGTGAGCTGTTAAAAGGACGACAACCTTAATCATGGGACATTAGAGGGCACTACAACGCGTCGATATCATGTCTTGCGAGGATGCTGGGTTGTTGAAGCGGATGGGTTGTCGTTAAGCCCATTGGGCCTTCTGATTGGGCCATCCCTCTTGGCTGGGACTATGTACCGTTAACACATAAAGAAATTGTGCCCTCAACATGACGGGTGCGATCATACTAGCACTAATGCACAGGATCCCATCAGAACTCCGAAATTAATCGTGCTTGGGCGACAGTAGTACTCGGATGGGTGACCCCTTGGGATGTCCTCGTGTTGCACCCCACTTTTCAATTTTTTTTGCTCCGGTTTGGGTTGCCAAGATACTTGATCCATCACATTTCTAATACCGAATCCCACGGCACCTTAGGGAGGACAACTTCGCTTCACGTAGAGGCTGGGCCCGCAAATCGAGGGCGTAGGGCTTATGACCAGGAATCCGTCACTCTAGTGCCTATAACTTTTGATCTGTAAGGAGTTACACGGCATACAGTATACCGTTGGAAAGCTCTTTGAGAGCTCTACGACGGGGGAAGCCAACTTGCTCGCTGTGCCCATTTTTGGAGCCCAAAATCGTACGTTTTCATTAGTTTCGGGCTATTTTTCTTCTTTTGCTCTGTTTTTCCGTCTCGGATCGTACGTTGTGAGCTGTTAAAAGGACGACAACCTTACTCGCGGGAAATTAGAGGGCCCTACAACGCGTCGATATCACGTCCTGCGAGGATGCTGCGTTGTTAAAGCAGATCAGTTGTCGTTAAGCCCATTGGGCCTTCTAAATGGGCCATCTCTCTAGGCTGGGACTGTGAACCGTTAACACATAAAGGAATTGTGCCCACAACATGACGGGTGCGATCATACCAGCACTAATGCACCTGATGTGAGGCCTGACCCCGAATAACATGTCATACCTCAATTTGCGTGTCATAGACCCCTAATTATATGACCGACCTTGGATTACGTGTCCTGTCTTGGTTTTCATGCATGCCTCGTTATACGTGCCTTAACCTAGAATAGGGTACCCTAATCCCCGACTGACGTGTGATACCTAGATATACGTGCCCTGACCTCGATGTACGTGCGTTACCTCGTTTTGTGTGCCCTAACCTTGAATTGCGTGTCCTAACCTAAGTTTAAGAGTCGTATCTTGATTTGCGTACCTTGCATTGGTTTACGTGCATTCACCTAGGATTACATGCATTTACTTGAAGAACGTGCGTTCGTCTCGTAGTTCATGTCCTACCTCGTAGTGCGTACCCTAGACCTAGAAAAGCGTGCCCTCACGCTAATCAAGAAAGAATCCTACATAAAGCACAAGACAATAAAATAATCCTACACAATCCACTAACTATTATTATAATCCTAATTCAAATCTCTACAAAATCTACTAACAATAAACAATTCAATCTACACAAACACCTAAACATTCTTTATTCTCACCCAAAACCAATGCACCTCAAATTTCACCCTTATTATAATCTATAATGTATTAAATAGAATCTGAAATTTCAGAAATTGCAAGCCCTTGGCCGACCATAACAAGGTATTAGGACCAAAGTTTGAACAAATTATTTAATTGATGCATGCTTAGACAAACTATGACACAAATGCATAAAAATTGCTCAAAACCACCTCAATTTTCTCACCTTGCTCGACCAAACTACCTATGCCCATGCTAACATTTTAAATTTCATCTTGAAGACACAAAAAGGCTGAATTGTTATGCCCAAGGCCGACCACTTGCTCAAAAATTGGAAAGGCCTTCATTTTTTTTGTCATTTCTTCTTTCCTCTCACATTTCTCTTTCTTTCCCTCCCAATCTTCTCTCTCCATCTCGGTTTTGGGCTGAGTTTCTTCATCCCTTAGCTCATCTTCATCATCCTATGGTGTATCAAGACAAACAAAAAGCAAAGAAACTCACCCAAGCAAGCTAGGATGCCAGAATCACACATGCAAGCTTTTTGAGTCACCATTTTCGGCCTTGGTGAGTTTACTAGGTTCCATTTCTTTTCTTCTTGTTCTAACCACATGCATGTACTAAGAACTTGGCCACTAAGCTAGGAAAAATAGAGAGAAATCGGGTGGTGTTTTGGCTAAGCAAGGAAGAAGAAGAAAATTGTGCTTCATCAAGTTTTGTGCATCTTCTTGTTGATTTGCTAAGGTGAGGGCTAAAACCTTTTGAAAATCCTTCAAAAATCCACATGCATGTTCATTAAAGTATGTCTTTGCTTCTGTACTTGAGTTATATGTTCGTTCATAAGCTTTTGCAACCATGCATGGCAAGATCTTGGCTTGAAAGTGATGATAGGTGAAGTCGGATTGTTGACAACTCTCTGACCAGTTTGTTTCGAGGTAAGTTTAGCTAGGAAAATGATGTTGAAAATGCATTAAAATTGGTAGGTAACTAGTTTGGACAGTTTTGAACACTTTTCGTAGAAATAGGCCAAAGCTAATTTTGACTCTAAGGTCTTCAAAATGGCCAATCTTTAAAATGTGTCCAAATCTGGAAATCTGGAAAAATGAAGCAGGTTTTGGCAGATGCACTGACCTTGTAGAACGAACCAGATTTTACTTAGTAAATAATGTCCAAAATGCATGAAATTGGGTGTACTGCTATAATTTTCAGTTCTGGACATTTTTGTCAGAAATGGACTAAGGCGGAATCTGACCCTAAGGACCTCAAAAGCTAACTATCCCACTGTTTCGGCTATATCGAATGATCCCGAACTCCAATTGATGCAAGGTTTGTTTCTGATTTTAGTTAACTTCTTAAGCTTTAATTTGAAATCTTATTCACTGGATTTGGAGAATGTTTTCTTATCCTATTGATTGTGAGAAAACAGCCTATTGCAGTAAGGGTTTCACTTAATGTTGTGCTTAGAAAAATTGTTGTGACTCCTCTTGTTGAATTAAATGCTTGGAATTGTAGCTTCGGGATATTGTGTGGACTATTTTGAATGTTTGAGGATGTTGACTTAAATGATGCATGCCTTGAGATTGACTTTGAGTTGGTTTGAGGCTCAAATTGCACGAATATGCACGAAATGGAAACCCTAATGACTAGGTAGTTTTGCTAAGTGTTGATCATTTGGACATTGTGTGGAATTATATGTTTAGTAGGCTGCCCGTAAACACCTTTATAGTCCTAAATGTGATTTTGATCATTGCATGTTGACAAATAGGCTTTTCTTGCACCCGAACCCGCGTAGATGTTATTGCATGTTGAATAATCTTATTACTTGATCACGTGGGCTTCGAAATGAGTTATATGGCTTGATTTACATGTGTTACATGGCTGCCCGTTTAATGTTCATATAACTCTATATACCTTTCAAGTGAAATTACTTGTCTTATCGTGCCCTGCATGTTTACTTGTGCGTCGTGAGCTGTTAAAAGGACGAAAAACTTACTCCCTACAACGAGTCGATATCACGTCTTACGAGGATACTTCGTTGTTGAAGCTGATGGGTTGTCGTTAAGCCCATTGGGCCTTCTGAATGGGCCATCTCTCTAGGCTGGGTCTGTGAACCGTTAACACATAAAGGAATTGTACCCTCAACATGAAGGGTGCGAACATACCAGCACTAATGCACCAGATCCCATCAGAACTCCGAAGTTAAGCCTGCTTAGGCGAAAGTAGTACTAGGATGGGTGACCCCCTGGGAAGTCCTCGTGTTGCACCCTCCATTTCAATTTTTTTTGCTCCGGTTAGGGTTGCCAAGATACTTTATCCACCACATTTCTATTATCGAATCCCACGGCACCTTGGGCAACACAACTTCGTTTCAAGTGGAGGCTGGGCTCGTTAACCGAAGGCGTAGGGCTTGTGACCAGGTCTCCGGCGCTCCGGTGCCCATAACTTTTGATCCGTAAGGAGGTGCACGGTGCACAGCATATCGTTACAAAGATCTCCGAGAGCTCTACGATTGGGGTACCAAGCATATTCGCTGAGCCCATTTTTAGACCCCAAAATCGAACATTTTCATTAGTTTCGAACCATTTTTCTTCTTTTGCTCTGTTTTTTCCGTCCCAAATCGTACGACGTGAGCAGTTAAAAGGACGACAACCTTACTCTTGCGATATTAGAGGGCCCTACATCGCATCGATATCTCCTCTTCTGAGGAGGCTGGGTTGTTGATGCAGATGGGTTGTCGTTAAGGCCCAAGGGCCTTCTAAATAGGCCATCTCTCTAGGCTAGGACTGTGAACGGTTAACACATAAAGGAATTGTGCCCTCAACATTAAGAGAATGATCATACCAGTACTAATGTGCCAGATCCCATCAGAACTCCGAAGTTAAGCGTGCTTGGGCGGAAGTAGTACTAGGATAGGTGACCCCCTGGGAAGTCCTCGTGTTGCACCCCCCATTTCAATTTTTTTTGCTCGGGTTAGGGTTGCCAAGATACTTTATCCACCACATTTCTACTATAGAATCTCTCGGCACCTTGGGCAAGACAACTTTGCTTCACGTGGAGGCTGGACCCGCAAACTGAGGGCGTAGGGCTTGTGACCAGGTCTCCCTCGCTCCGGTGCCCATAACTTTTGATTCGTAAGAAGTTACGCGGCGCACAGCATACCGTTGCAAAGCTTTCCGAGAGCTCTACGACGGGGGCAACAAGTTGCTCACTATCCCCTTTTTTGGAGCAAAAACTCAAACGTTTTCATTAGTTTCGGGCCACTTTTCTTCTTTTGCACTATTTTGCCATCCCGGATCGTACGTCGTGAGCTGTTAAAAGGACAACAACCTTACTCGCGGGACATTAGAAGGCCCTACAACGAGTCGATATCACGTCTTGCGTGGATGCTTCGTTGTTGAAGTGGATGGGTTGTCGTTAAGCCCATTGGGCCTTCTAAATGGGCTATCTCTCTAGGCTGGGACTGTTAACAGTTAACACATAAAGGAATTGTGCCCTCAACATGACGGGTGCGATCATACCAACACTAATGCACCGGATACGATCTGAACTCCGAAGTTAAGGGTGCTTGGGTGAGAATAATACTAGGATGGGTGACCCCTTGGGAAGTCCTTGTGTTGAACGCCCCTTTTCAATTTTTTTTGCTCTGGTTAGGGTTGCCAAGATACTTTAACCACCACATTTCTATTATCGAATCCCACGGTACCTTGGGGAAGACAACTTCGCTTCATGTGGAGGCTGGGCCCGCAAACAGAGGGCATAGGGCTTGTGACCAGGTCTCTATGGGTTCGGTTCCCATAACTTTTGATCCGTAAGTAGTTACACGATGCACAACATACCGTTGCAAAGCTCTCCAAGAGCTCTATGATAGGGGTAGCCAGCTAGCTTACTGTACCCATTTTTGGAGCCCAAAATCGAACGTTTTCATCAGTTTCTGGCCACTTTTCTTCTTTCGCTCTATTTTTTTGTCCCGTATCGTATGTCGAGAGCTGTTAAAAGGAAGACAACCTTACTCGCAGCACATTAGAGGCCCCAACAACGCGTCAATATCACGTCTTGCGAGGATGCTGCGTTGTTGAAGCAGATGGGTTGTAGTTAAGCCCATTGGGCCTTCTGAATGGGCCAACTTTCTAGGTTGGGACTGTGAACCGTTAGCATATAAAGGAATTGTGCCCTCAACATGACGGGTGCGATCATACCAGCAATAATGCACCGGATCCAATCAGAACTCCGAAGTTAAGCGTGCTTTGGTAAGAGTAGTAATAGGATGGGTGACCCCCTGGGAAGTCCTCATGTTGCACCCCCCTTTTCAATTTTTTTTGCACTTGTTAGGGTTGCCAAGATACTTGATGCACCACATTTCTATTATCGAATCCCACGGCACCGTGGGCAAGACAACTTCGCTTCACGTGGAGGCTGGGCTCGCAAACCGAGGGCATAGGCTTGTGACCTGGTCTCCGTCGTTTCGGTGCCCATAACTTTTGATCCGTATGGAGTTATACGACACACAGCATACCGTTGCAAAGCTATCTGAGAGATCTACGTCGTGGGCAGCCAGCTTGCTCGCTGTGCCCTTTTTGGAGCCCAAAATCGAATATTTTCAGTAGTTTCGGGCCTCATTTCTACTTTTGCTCGATTTTTTCGTCCCAGATCGTACGTCATGAGCTATTAAAAGGACGACAACCTTACTCGCGGGACATTCGAGGGCCCTACAACGCGTCGATATCACATCTTGTGAGGATGCTGCGTTGTTGAAGCGGATGGGTTGTCGTTAAGCCCATTGGGCCTTCTAAATGGGCCATCTCTCTAGGCTGGGACTGTGAAGCGTTAACACATAAAGGAATTGTGCCCTCAACATGACAGGTGCGATCATACCAGCACTAATGCACCGGATCCCATCAGAACTCCGAAGTTAAGCGTGCTTGGGCAAGAGTAGTACTAGAATGGGTGACCCCCTGGGAAGTCCTCGTGTTGCACCCCCCTTTTCAATTTTTTTTGCTCTGATTAGGGTTGCCAAGATACTTTATCCACCACATTTCTATTATCGAATCCTACTACACCGTGGGCAAGACAACTTCTCTTCACGTGGAGGTTGGGCCCAAATACCGATGGCGTAGGGCTTGTGACCAGGTCTCCGTCGCTCCGGTGCCCATAACTCTTGATCTGTAAGTTGTTACGCGGCGCACAACATACCGTTGCAAAGCTCTCCGAGAGCTCTATGACAGGGGCAGCCAGCTAGCTCGCTGTGCCTAATTTTGGAGCCCAAAATCGAACGTTTTTATATGTTTCGGGCCACTTTTCTTCTTTTGCTCTATTTTTCCATTCCGGATCGTACGTCGTGAGCTGTTAAAAGGATGATAACCTTACTCGCGGGACATTAGAGGGCCCAGCAACGCGTCGATATCACGTCTTGCGAGGATGCTGCGTTGTTGAAGCAGATGTGTTGTCGTTAAGCCCACTGGGCCTTCTGAATGGGACATCTCTCTAGGCTGGGACAGTAAACCGTTAACACATAAAGGAATTCTGCCCTCAACATGACGGGTGCGATCATACCAGCACTAATGCATCAGATCCCAACAGAACTCTGAAGTTAAGCATGCTTGGGTGAGAGTGGTACTCGGATGGGTGACCCCCTGGAAAGTCCTTGTGTTGAACCGCCCTTTTCAACTTTTTTTGATCCGGTTAGGGTTGCCAAGATACTTTATCCACCACATTTCTATTATTGAATCCCATGGCACCTTGGGCAAGACTACTTCGCTTCACGTGGAGGCTGGGCTCGCAAACTGAGGGCGTAGGGCTTGTGACCAAGTCTCCGTCGCTTCGGTGCCCATAACTTTTGATCTGTAAGGAGTTACGCGGCGCACACCATACCGTTGCAAAGCTCTCCGAGAGCTCTACGACGGGGGCAACTTGCTTGCTCGCTGCGCCTGTTTTTGGAGCCCACAATCGCACATTTTCATTAGTTTCGGGCCACTTTTCTTCTTTTACTCCATTTTTTCTACCTGGATCGTACGTCGTGAGCTGTTAAAAGGATGAAAACCTTACTCGCGGGACATTAGAGGGCCCTTCAATGCGTCTATATCACGTCCTGCGAGGATGCTGCGTTGTTGAAGCGGATGGGTTGTCGTTAAGCCCATTGGGCCTTCTAAATGGGCCATCTCTCTAGGCTGGGACTGTGAACAGTTAATACATAAAGGAATTGTGCCCATAACATGACGGGCGCGATCATACGAACACTGATGCACCAGATCCCATCAGAACTTCGAAGTTAAGCGTGCCTGGGCGAGAGTAGTACTAGGATGGGTGACCCCCTGGGAATTCCTTGTGTTGCACCCTCCTTTTCAATTTTTTTTGCTCTGGTTAGGGTTGCCAAGATACTTTATCCACCACATTTCTATTATCGAATCCCACGGCACCTTGGGCAAGACGACTTCGCTTCACGTGGAGGCTAGGCCCGCAAATCGAGAGCGTAGGGCTTGTGACCTGGTCTCCGTCGCTCCGGTGCCTATAACTTTTGATCCGTAAGGAGTTATACAGCGCATATCATACCGTTGCAAAGCTCTCTGAGAGCTCTACGACAAGGGCAGCCAGCTTGCTCGCTGTGCCCGTTTTTGGAACCCAAAATAAAACATTTTCATTAGTTTCGGGCCACATTTATTCTTTTGCTCGGTTTTTCTATCCCAGATCGTATGTCGTGAGCTATTAAAAGGACGACAACCTTACTCGCTGGACATTAGAGGGCCAACAACGCGTCGATATCACGTCTTGCGAGGATGCTGCGTTGTTGAAACGAATGGGTTGTCCTTAAGCCCATTGGGCCTTCTGAATAGGCTATCTCTCTAGGCTGGGACTGTAAACCGTTAACACATAAAAGAATTGGGCCCTCAACATGACGGGTGCAATCATACCAGCTCTGATGCATTGAATCCCAACAGAACTCTGAAGTTAAGCGTGCTTGGGCGAGAGTAGTACTAGGATGGGTGACCCACTTGTAAGTCCTCGTGTTGCACCTCCTTTTTCAATTTTTTTTGCCCCGGTTAGGGTTGCCAAGATACTTTATCTACCACATTTCTATTACCGAATCCCACGGCACCTTCGGCAAGACAACTTCACTTCACGTAGAGGCTGGGCCTGCAAACCGGGGGCGTGGGGCTTGTGACCAGGTCTTCGTCGCTCTGGTGCCCATAACTTTTTATCCGTAATGAGTTACGCAGCACACATCATACCGTTGGAAAGCTCTCCAAGAGCTCTACGACGAGGGCGACTTGCTTGCTCGCCGTGCCCTTTTTTTGGAGCCCAAAATCAAACATTTCCATCAGTTTCGGGCCTCTTTTCTTCTTTTGCACTGTTTTTCCATCCCAGATCGTACGTCATGAGCTGTTAAAAGGACGACAACCGTACTCGCCGGACATTAGAGGGCCCTACAATGCATCGATATGACATCTTGCTAGGATACTACGTTGGTGAAGCAGATGGGTTGGCGTTAAGCCCATTGGGCGTTCTGAATGGGCCATCTCTCTAGGCTGGGACTGTAAACTGTTAACACATAAAGGAATTGTGCCCTCAACATGACGGGTGCGATCACACCAGCACTAATGTACCGCATCTCATCTGAACTCCAAAGTTATGCGTGCTTGGGCGAGAGTAGTACTAGGATAGGTGACCCCCTGGGAAATCCCCGTGTTGCACCCTCCTTTTCAATTTTTTTTGCTCCAGTTAGGGTTGCCAAGATACTTGATCCACCACATTTCTATTACTGAATCCCACAGCACCGTGGGCAAGACAACTTCGCTTGACGTGGAGGCTGGGCCAGCGAACCGAGGGCATTGGGCTTGTGACCAGTTCTCCGTCGCTCTGGTGCTAATAACTTTTTATCCATAAGGAGTTACGCGGCACACAACATACCGTTGCAAAGCTCTCCGAGAGCTCTACGACGGGTGTAGTTAGCTTGCTCGCTGTGCCCATTTTAGAAGCCCAAAATTGAACGTTTTCATCAGTTTCAGGCCTCTTTTCTTCTTTTGCTCTATTTTTCAGTCCTGGATCGTACGTCGTGAGTTGTTAAAAGGAGGACAACCATACTAGCGGGACATTAGAGGGCCCTACAACGCGTCGATATCACGTCATACGAGGATGCTGCGTTGATGAAGCGGATGGGTTGTCGTTAAGCCCATTGGGCCTTCTGAATGGGACATCTCTCTAGGCTGGGATAGTAAACCGTTAACACATAAAGGAATTGTGCCCTCAACATGAAAGGTGCGATCATACCAGCACTAATGCATCGGATCCCAACAGAACTCTGAAGTTAAGCGTGCTTGGGCGAGAGCAGTACCTGGATGGGTGACCCCCCTGGGAAGTCCTTGTGTTGCACCGCCCTTTTCAATTTTTTTTGCTCCGATTAGGGTTGCCAAGATACTTTATCCACCGTATTTCTATTGTCAAATCCCACGGCACCTTGGGCAAAATAACTTCGCTTCACATGGAGGCTGGGCTCGCAAACCGAGGGCGTAGGGCTTGTGACCAAGTCTCCGTCGTTCTGGTGCCCATAACTTTTGATCCTTACGGAGTTACGTGGCGCACAACATACTGTTGGAAAGCTCTCTGAGAGCTCTACGACGGGGGTAGCCAGCTTGCTCGCTATTCCTATTTTTGGAGCCCATAATCGTACATTTTCATTAGTTTCGGTCAATTTTTCTTCTTTTGCTCCATTTTTCCAGCACGGATCGTACGTCGTGAGCTGTTAAAAGGATGACAACCTTACTCACGGGACATTAAAGGGCCCTACAATGCGTCGATATCACGTCCTACGAGGATGATGCATTGTTGAAGCAGATAGGTTGTCGTTAAGCCCATTGGGCCTTCTAAATGGGGCATCTCTCTAGGCTGGGACTGTGAACCGTTAACACATAAAGGAATTGTGCCCACAACATGACCGGTGCGATCATACCAGCTCTGATGCATCGGATCCCATCAGAACTCCGAAGTTAAGCGTGCTTTGGCGAGAGTAGTACTCGGATGGGAGACCCCTTGGGAAGTCCTCGTGTTGCACCCTCCTTTTCAATTTTTTTTCCTCCAGTTAGGGCTGCCAAGATACTTTATCCACCACATTTCTATTATCGAATCTCACGGCACCATGGGCAAGACAACTTCGCTTCACGTGGATGCTGGACCAGGAAACTGAAGGCGTAGGGCTTGTGACCAGGTCTCCGTCGCTCTAGTGCCCATAACTTTTGATCCGTAAGGATTTACACGGCGCACATCATACCGTTGCAAAGCTCTCTGAGAGCTCTACGACTAAGGCAGCCAGCTTGCTCGTTGTGCCCATTTTTGGAGCCCAAAATTGAACATTTTCATTAGTTTTGGGCCACTTTTATTCTTTTGCTCGATTTTTCTGTCCTGTATCATACATCGTGAGCTATTAAAAGGACGAAAACCTTACTCGCGGGACATTAGAGGGCCCAACAATGCGTCGATATAACGTCTTGTGAGGATGCTGCGTTCTTGAAGCGGATGGGTTGTCCTTAAGCCCATTTGGCCTTCTGAATGGGCCATCTCTCTAGGCTGGGACTGTAAACCTTTAACACATAAAGGAATTGTGCCCTCAACATGACGGGTGTGATCATACCAGCACTAATGCATCAGATCCCAACAGAAATCTGAAGTTAAGCGTGCTTGGGCGAGAGTAATACTAGGATGGGTGACCCCCTGGGAAGTCCTCGTGTTGCACCGCCTTTTTCAATTTTTTTTGCTCCGGTTAGGGTTGCCAAGATACTTTATCCACCACATTTCTATTATCGAATCCCACGGCACCCTGGGCAAGACAACTTCGCTTCACGTGGAGGCTGGGCTCGCAAACCGAGGGCGTAGCGCTTGTGACCAGGTCTCTGTCGCTCTGGTGCCCATAACTTTTGATCCGTAAGGAGTTACGTGGCACACAGCATACCGTTGCAAAGCTCTCCGAGAGCTCTACGACGAGGTCGGCTTGCTTGCTCGCCGTGCCCCTTTTTGTATCCCAAAATCAAACATTTCTATCAGTTTCGGGCCTCTTTTCTTCTTTTGCTCTGTTTTTCCATCCCGGATCGAACGTCGTGAGCTGTTAAAAGGATGACAACCTTACTCGCGGGACATTAGAGGGCCCTACAACGCGTCGATATCACGTCTTGCGAGGATGCTGCGTTGTTGAAGTGGATGGGTTGTCGTTAACCCGATTGGGCCTTCTGAATGGGCCATTTCTCTAGGCTGGGACTATAAACCGTTAACACATAAAGGAATTGTGCACTCAACATGACGGGTGCGATCATACCAGCACTAATGCACTGCATCTCATCAGAACTCCGAAGTTAAGCGTGCTTGGGCGAGGGTAGTAATAGGATGGGTGACCCCCTGGGAAGTCCCTGTGTTGCACCCCTATTTTCAATTTTTTTTGCTCCGGTTACGGTTGCCTAGATACTTTATCCGCCACATTTCTAATATCAAATCCCACGGCACCTTGGGCAAGACAACTTCGCTTCACGTGGAGGCTGGGCCCGCAAACTGAGGGCAAAGGGCTTGTGACCAGGCCTTCGTCACTCCGGTGCCCATAACTTTTGATCCATAAGGAGTTACGCGGCGCACAGCATACTGTTGCACAGCTCTCCAAGAGCCCTACGCCGAGGGTAACTTGCTTGCTCGCTGTGCCCGTTTTTGGAGCCAAAAATTGAACATTTCTATTAGTTTCGGGCAACTTTTCTTCTTTTGCTTAGTTTTTCTATCCCGGATCGTACGTCGTGAGCTGTTAAAAGGTTAACAACCTTACTCATGGGACATTAGAGGGCCCTACAACATGTTGATGTCACGTCTTGCGAGGATGCTGCGTTGTTGAAGCGGATGGGTTGCCCTTAAGCCCATTAGGCCTTCTGAATGGGCAATCTCTCTAGGCTGGGACTGTGAACCGTTAACACATAAAGGAATTGTGCCCTCAACATGAAGGGTGCGATCATACTAGCACTAATGCACCGGATCCCATCAGAACTTCGAAGTTAAGCGTGCTTGGGCGAGAGTAGTACTAGGATGGGTGACCCCTTGGGAAGTCCTCTTGTTGCACCCCCGTTTTCAATTTTTTTTGCTCCGATTAGGGTTGCCAAGATACTTGATCCCCCACATTTCTATTATCGAATCCCACAGCACCGTGGGCAAGACTTCGCTTCACGTGGAGGCTGGGCCAGCAAACCGAGGGCATTGGGCTTGTGACCAGGTCTCCGTCGCTCTGGTGCCTATAACTTTTTATCCATAAGGAGTTATGCGGCACACAACATACCTTTGCAAAGCTCTCCGAGAGCTCTACGATGGGGGCAGTTAGCTTGCCCGTTCTGCCCATTTTGGAGCCCAAAATCGAATGTTTTCATCAATTTCAGGACACTTTTCTTCTTTTACTCTATTTTTCGTCCTGGATCATACGTCGTGAGATGTTAAAGGGACGACAACCTAACTCGTTCGACATTAGAGGGCCTTACAATGCATCGATATCACGTCCTATGAGGATGCTGTGTTGTTGAAGCGGATGGGTTGTCGTTAAGCCCATTGGGCCTTTTGAATGGCCCATCCCTCTAGGCTGGGACTGTAAACCGTTAACACATAAACGAATTGTGCCCTCAAATTGACGGGTGCTATCATACCAGCCATTATGCACCAGATCCCATCAGAACTCCGAAGTTAAGCGTTCTTGGGCGAGAGTAGAACTAAGATGGGTGACCCCCTGGGAAGTCCTTGTGTTGCACCCCCCTTTTCAATTTTTTTTGCTCCGATTAGGGTTGCCAAGATACTTTATCCATCCCATTTCTATTATCGAATCCCACAGCACCGTGGGCAAGACAACTTCCCTTCATGTGGAGGCTGGGCCCGCAAACCGAGGGCGTTGGGCTTGTGACCAGGTCTTCGTCGCTCCGGTGCCCATAACTTTTTATCCATAAGGAGATGCGCGGCATACAGTATACCGTTGCAAAGCTCTCTGAAAGCTCAACGACGGGGGCAGTTAGCTTGCTAGCTGTGCCCATTTTGGGAGCTCACTGTCCTCGTTTTTGGAGCAAAAAATCGATCGTTTTCATTAGTTTCGGGCCCCTTTTCTTCTTTTGCTCTATTTTGCCGTCCCGGATCGTACGTCATGAGCTGTTAAAAGGACAACAACCTTACTCGCGGGACATTAGAGGGCCCTACAACGAGTCGATATCACGTCTTGCGTGGATGCTTCGTTGTTGAAGTGGATGGGTTGTCGTTAAGCCCATTGGGCCTTCTAAATGGGCTATTTCTCTAGGCTGGGACTGTTAACAGTTAACACATAAAGGAATTGTGCCCTCAACATGACGGTTGCGATCATACCAATACTAATGCACCGGATACGATCTGAACTCCGAAGTTAAGCGTGCTAGGGCGAGAATAATACTAGGATGGGTGACCCCCTGGGAAGTCCTTGTGTTGAACGCCCCTTTTCAATTTTTTTTGCTCTGGTTAGGGTTGCCAAGATACTTTAACCACCACATTTCTATTATCGAATCCCACGGTACCTTGGGGAAGACAACTTCGCTTCATGTGGAGGCTGGGCCCGCAAACAGAGGGCGTAGGGCTTGTGACCAGGTCTCTGTGGGTTCGGTTCCTATAACTTTTGATCCGTAAGTAGTTACCCGATGCACAACATACCGTTGCAAAGCTCTCCAAGAGCTCTATGACGAGGGTAGCCAACTAGCTCACTGTACCCATTTTTGGAGCCCAAAATCGAACGTTTTCATCAGTTTCTGGCCACTTTTCTTCTTTTGCTCTGTTTTTTCGTCCCGTATCGTATGTCGTGAGCTGTTAAAAGGACGACAACCTTACTCGCGGGACATTAGAGGCCCCAACAACGCGTCGATATCACGTCTTGCGAGGATGCTGCGTTGTTGAAGCAGATGGGTTGTAGTTAAGCCCATTGGGCCTTCTGAATGGGCCATCTTTCTAGGTTGGGACTGTGAACCGTTAGCACATAAAGGAATTGTGCCCTCAACATGACGGGTGCGATCATACCAGCAATAATGCACCGGATCCAATCAGAACTCCGAAGTTAAGCGTGCTTTGGTAAGAGTAGTAATAGGATGGGTGACCCCCTGGGAAGTCCTCATGTTGCACCCCCCTTTTCAATTTTTTTTGCACTTGTTAGGGTTGCCAAGATACTTGATGCACCACATTTCTATTATCGAATCCCACGGCACCGTGGGCAAGACAACTTCGCTTCACGTGGAGGCTGGGCTCGCAAACCGAGGGCATAGGGCTTGTGACCAGGTCTCCGTCGCTTCGGTGCCCATAACTTTTGATTCGTAAAGAGTTACGCGGCGCACAGCATACCGTTGCAAAGCTTTCCGAGAGCTCTACGACGAGGGCAGCCAACTTGCTCGCTGTGCCCTTTTTGGAGCCCAAATTCGAAAATTTTCAGTAGTTTCGGGCCTCTTTTCTTCTTTTGCTCGATTTTTCCGTCCCGTATCGTACGTCGTGAGCTGTTAAAAGGACGACAAGCTTACTCGCGGGACATTAGAGGGCCCTACAACGCGTCGATATCACATCTTGCGCGGATGCTGCGTTGTTGAAGCGGATAGGTTGTCGTTAAGCCCATTTGGCCTTCTGAATGGGCCATTTCTCTAGGCTGGGACTGTAAACTGTTAACACATAAAGGAATTGTGCCCACAACATTACAGGTGCGATCATACCAGCATTAATACACCGGACCCCATCAGAACTCCGAAGTTAAGCGTGCTTGGGCGAGAGTAGTACTGGGATGGGTGGCCCGTGGGAAGTCCTCGGGTTGCACCTCCCTTTTCAATTTTTTTTGCTCCGATTAGGGTTGCCAAGATACTTTATCCACCACATTTCTATTATCGAATCCCACAGCACCGTGGGCAAGACAACTTCTCTTCACGTGGAGGCTGGGCCGCAAACCGATGGCGTAGGGCTGATGACCATGTCTCAGTCGCACCGGTGCCCATAACTTTTGATTCGTAAGTTGTTACGCGGCGCACAACATACCGTTGCAAAGCTCTCCGAGAGCTCTATGACAGGGGCAGCCAGCTAGCTCGCTGTGCCTAATTTTGGAGACCAAAATCGAACGTTTTTATATGTTTCGGGCCACTTTTCTTCTTTTGCTCTATTTTTCCATTCCGAATCGTACGTCGTGAGCTATTAAAAGGACGACAACCTTACTCGCGGGACATTAGAGGGCCCAGCAACGCGTCGATATCACGTCTTGCGAGGATGCTGCGTTGTTGAAGCGGATGTGTTGTCGTTAAGCCCACTGGGCCTTCTGAATGGGACATCTCTCTAGGCTAGGACAGCAAACCATTAACACATAAAGGAATTGTGCCCTCAACATGACGGGTGCGATCATACCAGCACTAATGCATCGGATCCCAACAGAACTCTGAAGTTAAGCGTGCTTGGGTGAGAGTAGTACTCGGATGGGTGACCCCCTGGGAAGTCCTTGTGTTGAACTGCCCTTTTCAATTTTTTTTGCTCTGGTTAGGGTTGCCAAGATACTTTATCCACCACATATCTATTATCGAATCCAACGGCAACTTGGGCAAGACTACTTCAATTCACGTAGAGGATGGGCACGCAAACCGAGGGCATGGGGCTTGGGACTAGGTCTTTGTCGATCTGGTGCCCATAACTTTTGATTCGCAAGGAGTTATGTGGCGCACAGCATACCGTTGGAAAGCTCTCCAAGAGCTCTACGACGGGGGCAACTTGCTTGCTCGCTGCGCCCGTTTTTGGAGCCCACAATCGTACATTTTCATTAGTTTCGGGCCACTTTTCTTCTTTTACTCCATTTTTTCGACCTGGATCGTACGTCGTGAGCTGTTAAAAGGATGAAAACCTTACTCGCGGGACATTAGAGGGCCCTTCAATGCGTCTATATCACGTCCTGCGAGGATGCTGCGTTGTTGAAGCGGATGGGTTGTCGTTAAGCCCATTGGGCCTTCTAAATGGGCCATCTCTCTAGGCTGGGACTGTGAACCGTTAACACATAAAGGAATTGTGCCCACAACATGACTGGTGCGATCATACCAGCACTGATGCACCGGATCCCATCAGAACTCCGAAGTTAAGCGTGCTTTGGTGAGAGTAGTACTAGGATTGGAGACCCCTTGGGAAGTCCTTGTGTTGCACCCTCCTTTTCAATTTTTTTGGCTCCGGTTAGGGTTGCCAAGATACTTTATCCACCACATTTCTATTATCGAATCTCACGGCACCATGGGCAAGACAACTTCGCTTCACGTGGATACTAGGCCCGCAAACCGAAGGCGTAGGGCTTATGACCTGGTCTCCGTCGCTCCGGTGCCTATAACTTTTGATCCGTAAGGAGTTACGCGGCGCACATCATACCGTTGCAAAGCTCTCCGAGAGCTCTACGATGAGGGCAGCCAGCTTGCTCGCTGTGCCCTTTTTGGAACCCAAAATCAAACATTTTCATTAGTCTTGGGGCCACATTTATTCTTTTGTTCGGTTTTTCTGTCCCAGATCGTATGTCGTGAGCTATTAAAAGGACGACAACCTTACTCGCTGGACATTAGAGGGCCAACAACGCGTCGATATCACGTCTTGCTAGGATGCTGCGTTGTTGAAACGAATGGGTTATCCTTAAGCCCATTGGGCCTTCTGAATAGGCTATCTCTCTAGGCTGGGACTGTAAACCGTTAACACATAAAGGAATTGGGCCCTCAACAAGACGTGTGCAATCATACCAGCTCTGATGCATTGAATCCCAACAGAACTCTGAAGTTAAGCGTGCTTGGGCGAAAATAGTACTGGGATGGGTGGCCCGTGGGAAGTCCTCGTGTTGCACCTCCTTTTTCAATTTTTTTTGCACCGGTTAGGGTTGCCAAGATACTTTATCCACCACATTTCTATTATCGAATCCCACAACACCTTGGGCAAGACAACTTCGATTCACGTGGAGGCTGGGCTCGCAAACCGAGGGCGTAGGGCTTGTGACCAGGTCTCCGTCGCTCTGGTGCCCATAACTTTTGATCCGTAATGAGTTACGCGGCACAAAACATACCGTTGCAAAGCTCTCCGAGAGCTCTATGATGAGGGCGACTTGCTTGCTCGCCGTGCCCCTTTTTTGGAGCCCAAAATCAAACATTTCCATCAGTTTCGGGCCTCTTTTCTTCTTTCGCTCTATTTTTCCATCCCGGATCGTACGTCGTGAGCTGTTAAAAGGACGACAACCTTACTCGCGGGACATTAGAGGGCCCTACAACGCGTCGATATCATATCTTGCGCGGATGCTGTGTTGTTGAAGCGGATGGGTTGTCGTTAAGCCCATTGGGCCTTCGGAATGGGCCATATCTCTAGGCTGGGACTGTAAACTGTTAACACATAAAGGAATTGTGCCCTCAACATGACGGGTGCGATCATACCAGCACTAATGTACCGCATCTCATCAGAACTCCGAAGTTAAGCGTGCTTGGGCGAGAGTAGTACTAGGATAGGTGACCCCCTGGGAAGTCCCCATGTTGCACCCTCCTTTTCAATTTTTTTTGCTCCGGTTAGGGTTGCCAAGATACTTGATCCACCACATTTCTATTATCGAATCCCACAGCACCGTGGGCAAGACAACTTCGCTTGACGTGGAGGCTCGGCCAGCGAACCGAGGGCGTTGGGCTTGTGACCAGTTCTCCGTCGCTCTGGTGCTAATAACTTTTTATCCATAAGGAGTTACGCGGCACACAACATACCGTTGCAAAGCTCTCCGAGAGCTCTACAACGGGGGCAGTTAGCTTGCTCGCTGTGCCCATTTTGGAAGCCCAAAATCGAACGTTTTCATCAGTTTCGGGCCTCGTTTCTTCTTCTGCTCTATTTTTTAGTCCTGGATCGTACGTCGTGAGTTGTTAAAAGGAGGACAACCATACTAGCGGGACATTAGAGGGCCCTACAACGCGTCGATATCACGTCATACGAGGATGCTGCGTTGATGAAGCGGATGGGTTGTCGTTAAGCCCATTGGGCCTTCTGAATGGGACATCTCTCTAGGCTGGGATAGTAAACCGTTAACACATAAAGGAATTGTGCCCTCAACATGACGGGTGCGATTATACCAGCACTAATGCATCGGATCCCAACAGAACTCTGAAGTTAAGCGTGTTTGGGCGAGAGTAGTATTAGGATGGGTGACCCCCTGGGAAGTCCTTGTGTTGCCCCGCCCTTTTCAATTTTTTTTGCTCCGATTAGGGTTGCCAAGATACTTTATCCACCGCATTTCTATTATCGAATCCCACGGCACCTTGGGCAAGATAACTTCGCTTCACGTGGAGGCTGGGCTCGCAAACCGAGGGCGTAGGTCTTGTGACCAAGTCTCCGTCGTTCTGGTGCCCATAACTTTTGATCCTTACGGAGTTACGTGGCACACAACATACCGTTGGAAAGCTCTCCGAGAGCTCTACGACGGGGGTAGCCAGCTTGCTCGCTATGCCTGTTTTTGGAGCCCATAATCGTACATTTTCATTAGTTTCGGTCAATTTTTCTTCTTTTGCTCCGTTTTTCCAGCTCGGATCATACGTCGTGAGTTGTTAAAAGGACGACAACCTTACTCGCTGGACATTAGAGGGCCCTACAACGTGTCGATATCACTCCTGCGAGAATGCTGTGTTGTTGAAGCGGATGGGTTGTCGTTAAGCCAATTGGGCCTTCTAAATGGGCCATCTCTCTAGGCTGGGACTGTGAACCGAACACATAAAGGAATTGTGCCCACAACATGATGGGTGCGGTCATACCAGCACTAATGCACCGAATCCCATCAGAACTCCGAAGTTAAGCGTGATTTGGCGAGAGTAGTACTCGGATGGGAGACCCCTTGGGAAGTCTTCGTGTTGCACCCTCCTTTTCAATTTTTTTCCTCTGATTAGGGTTGCCAAGATACTTTATCCACCACATTTCTATTATCGAAACTCACGACACCATGGGCAAGACAACTTCGCTTCACGTGGATGCTGGGCCAGGAAACTGAAGGCGTAGGGCTTGTGACCAGGTCTCCGTCGCTCTGGTGCCTATAACTTTTGATCCGTAAGGATTTACGCGGCGCACATCATACCGTTGCAAAGCTCTCTGAGAGCTCTACGACTAGGGCAGCCAGCTTGCTCGTTGTGCCCATTTTTGGAGCCCAAAATTGAACATTTTCATTAGTTTTGGGCCACTTTTAATATTTTGCTCAATTTTTCTGTCCTGTATCATACATCGTGAGCTATTAAAAGGACGACAACCTTACTCGCGGGACATTAGAAGGCCTTACAACACGTCGATATCACGTCTTGCGAGGATGCTACGTTGTTGAAGCGGATGGGTTGTCGTTAAGCCCATTGGGCCGTCTGAATGGGCCATCTCTCTAGGCTGGGACTGTAGACCGTTAACACATAAAAGAATTGTGCCATCAACATGATGGGTGCGATCATACCAATACTAATGCATCAGATCCCATCAGAACTCTGAAGTTAAGCGTGCTTGGGCGAGAGTAGTACAAGAATGGGTGACCCCCAGGGAATTTGTCACACCCCAACCCGACCTATGGAGGCTAGACTAGGGTGTGGCCTAAATCATTCAGATCAAATCACATACTTAACCGTTTATGAAGATTTAACACTTAATGTTTTAGCCTAAACTCCAAAATTTTCTGAAAAATCGGCAGCATAACCGCTGTAATTGGGCTCTTTGATTTGACCTAATTCTCTAAACGCCTCAAATTTTTCAATCTCAATTTCATTTCCAACTAGGATTACTATTTACCATCAATTGAAATGCCTACTAACTATCTCAATGTTACGTTTGATTAATAACCTAGCATGATACTATGTCTCATTTGTTTGTTAAACCTCGTTACAAAAATACATGTTGATCTTAGCTTAAAAACGAATACCTGCTTAAGATTTGGTTGGTTCATTTTACTTAGCCCTTACCTAATAATTCATAATCCTATTATAGGTACTAGTAGTAATAATAGCAAAATGAGCATAGTAGTGTCTAGAGTCTGTCTAGTTATCATCAGTACAAACCAAAATTAGACCCCAAATTACAACGGGGGTCTTTTACATTACAAACATTGAGCAACATAAAAAGAAATAGTCTTCAAGTAGCATAGTTCACAAATAGCCATAATCACGCAAAGCACATAGGACAGGCAATCACTCCAAGGAATTATCGTTAGGCACATCGTCCTCAGGTACATGTTCTTGATCTTCTTCACCTGAGATGATAAAAGAGGGTGAGTCCTTATCAACTCAGCGAGGGGGAACGAGAAATAGGCTTTGAAACTCATTTTCCGGTTCGACTTATGAAAATCCTTTTGCAAGCATGAATATAACACAATTAAGTACATAACAATAATATAAAGTAAAGGAACACAATTACCAGTCTTTCCTCCCCGAGGTCCTCCATGAACCAAGCGAGAGTACTTATACATATAGAAAAAGGATACGGTGAGCTTTTGCTCTCAGTTGTTACGGCTGACTTCAAATCATCCCCTTAACATGCCAAGTGGGTATACTTCGGATGTACCCCGAAATCCTACGACCCAACTCTCCGAGGAAGTCTAGCCCCTAAGCGAGAGAGGGAATTGGACAATGGTAGTCACGGTTGCACCGGCAAGCCCGATGCCGCCTGGTGTGCGTGAACGCTACCACGCCAGAATGAAAGGTTACAACCTTGTATGCAATGCACATTTATGACATTTAATATATCACATTAGGAGGACAACAAAGTAGGTTGCCTCCGGATAGTCATAAGATTGCACATTGACAAATAAACAAGCGAGGCACGAATAGACAAGTAATTTCACTTGAAAAGCGTATGGAGTTATGTGAACATTAAAAGGGCAGCCATGTAATGCACGTAACTCAGGTCATATAACTCATTTCAACGTCCACGTAATCAAAGAATAAGGTTATTCAACATGCAACAACAATCTACGTGGTACGGATACAAGAAAGGCCTATTTGTCAACATGCAACAAATCAAATCACATTTAGGGCTATAAGGAAACTATGGGAAGCCTACTAAGCATATAATTACACCCAATATTCAAAGGATCAACACTTAGCAAGTTCGCCTAGTCACTAGGGTTTCCATTTCGTGCTTACCCGTGCGATTAAGCCCCAAGTCAACTCAAAGTCAATCTCAAGCTATACATCAATTAATTCAAACATCCCCAAGTATTCAAAACAGTCCACACAACATCCCAAAGCCACAATCCCAAGCATTTAATTCAACAAGAGAAGTTACAACAATTTTTCTAAGCATAACACTAAGTGAAACCCTTACTGCAATAGGATGTTTTCTCACAATCATTAAGACAAGCAAAAAATCTCCAATTCCAGTGAATAAGATGTCAAATTAAAGCTTAATAAGTGAACTAAAATCAGAAACAAACCTTGCATCATTTGGAGTTCAGGATCAATAGTTATAGCCAAAACAGTGGGATTGCACAAAACTGTCCAGATTTGCACACATTTCAATAATTGTCATTTTTGAGGTCCTTAGGGTCAGATTTAGCCTTAGTCCATTTCTGAAAAAAATGTCCAGAACTGAAAAATATAGTAGTACACAAAATTTCATGCATTTTAGACATAATTTACTAAGTCAAAACTGGTTCGTTCCACAAGGTCAGTGCATCTGCCAAAACCTGCTTCATTTTTCCCAGACTTCCAAATTTGGACACATTTTAATGATTTGTCATTTTGAGGACCTTAGAGTCAAAATTAGCTTTGTCCTATTTCTGCGAAAAATGTTCAAAACTGGAAAAACTAGTTACCTACCAATTTTCATGCATTTGCAACATCATTTGACTAGCCAAACTCACCTCGCAACAACAAGAGAGAGAGCTGTCACCAAACCCGAATTCATCTATCATCATCTTCAAGCCAAAATCTTGCCATGCATGGTTGTAAAAGCTTATGAACACACATATAACTCAAGTACAGAAGCAAAGACATACATTTAAGAGCATGCATGTGGATTTTTGAGAGATTTTCAAGAAGTTTTAGCCCTCACCTTAGCAAGACAACAAGAAGATGCACAAGACTTTGATGAAGCACAAGATTTGTTCTTTTCCTTGCTTAGCCGAGACTCCACCTGTTTTTTCTCAATTTTCCTAGCTTAGTGACAAAGTTATTAGTAGGTGCATGAGGTTAGAACAAGAAGAAAAGAAATGGAAGCTAGGAAACTCACCTAAACCGAAATGGAAGTTCAAAGAGCTTGCATGTGTGTTTCTTGCATCCTAGCTTGTTTAATCGAGTTTCTTAGCTTCTAGCTTGCCTTGATGAACCATGGAATGATGGAGATGAGCTATGGAGTGTATGAACTCAACCAAAACCGAGATTGAGAGAGAAGAATGAGAGGGAGAGAGAGAAATGTGAGGAGAGTGAGAGAAATGGGAGAAAATAGAAGCTTTTGCAATTGTTGATGCAAATGTTGGCCTTGGGCATGCAAAAATCAGATTTGTGTCTCCAAGAAGCACAATTTGAATCATCCTAGCATGGGCATATGCATGTGTCGAGATTTTGGGTGCATTGGGTAGGGTTTTGGGATAATTTTTATGCATTTGTGTCATAGAATTGTCATAGGAATGTTGGGAATTTAGGAAATCTAGGTAGAATAAAATATAGGAATGTTTGTTGATGAGTTGAATTATGAATAGAATAATAGATAGTGGGCAATGTAGGAATAGTTTAGTATTATTTTATTATTAGTGGAGTTTGTAGAAAATTTGAATTAGGAATATAATATTGGTTAGTGGATTGTGTTGGATTATTTAAATGTCTAGTGCTTTGTGTAGGATTCTTTATTGGTTAGCGTGTAGGCACACAGTTCGAGGTTTAGGATACGCACTACGAGGCACGCACCGAAATCAATACGGGGCACGAATCATGAGGTAGACACGAACTACGAGGTAGACACGTATTTTATGACTAAGGCACGTACTTCAAGACAAATGCATGCAATCCTAAGTGAATGCACGTAAACCAATGCAAGGCACATAATTCAATGCAATGCACGTAAATCGAGGTACGACTCTTAAACCTAGATTAAGACGCGTAATTCAAGGTCAAGGCACATGAAACGAGGTAACACACGCAATTCGAAGTCAGAGCACGTAAGTCGCGGATTAGAGAACATAATTATAGGTCAAGGCACGAATGACGAAGCATGCACGAGAAAAAAGACAGGGCACGTAAATCGAGGTAAGGCACATTATTCGGGGTCGAGCCTCACAGAAGTCCTCGTGTTGCACCCCCCTTTTCAATTTTTTTTGCTCCAGTTAGGGTTGCCAAGATACTTTATCCACCGCATTTCAATTATCGAATCCCATAGCACCTTGGGCAAGACAACTTCGCTTCACATGGAGGCCAAGCCCACAAACCGAGGGCATAGGGCTTGTGACCAGGTCTCTGTCGCTCCGGCGCCCATAACTTTTGATCCGTAAGGAGTTACGCGGTGCACAGCATACTGTTGCAAAGCTCTATGAGAGCTCTACGACGAGGGCAGACAACTTGCTTGCTGTGCCCTTTTTGGAGCCCAAAATCGAACATTTTCATCAGTTTCGGGCCACTTTTCTTCTTTTGCTCTGTTTTTCGATCCCGGATCATACGTCGTGAGCTATTAAAAGGACGACAACATTACTCGCGGGACATTAGAGGGTCCTACAATGCGTCGATATCACGTCTTGCGAGGAGGCTGTGTTGTTGAAGTGGATGGGTTGTCATTAAGCCCATTGGGCCATCTGAATGGGCATCTCTCTAGGTTGGGATTGTGAACCGTCAACACAAAAAGGAATTGTGCTCTCAACAAGATGGGTGCGATCATACCACCACTAATGCACCGGATCCTATCAGAACTCCGAAGTTAAGCGTGCTTGGGCGAGAGTAGTACTAGGATGGGTGACCCCCTAGGAAGTCCTCGTGTTGCACCCCCCTGTTCAATTTTTTTTGCTCCGGTTAGGGTTGCCAAGATACTTTACCAACCACATTTCTATTATCGAATCTCACGGCATATTGGGCAAGACAACTTCGCTTCAAGTGGAGGCTGGGCCCGTAAACCGAGGTCGTAGGTCTTGTGACCAGGTCTCCGTCGCTCCAGTGCCCATAACATTTGATCCATAATGAGTTACGCGGCGCACAGCATACCGTTGCAAAGCACTCCGAGAGCTCTACGACAGCGGCAGTCAGCTTGCTCACTGTGCTAGTTTTTGGAGCCCAAAATCGAATATTTTCATCAGTTTCGAGCCACTTTTTTTCTTTTGCTCTGTTTTTCCGTCTCGGATCGTACGTCGTTAACTGTTAAAAGGATGACAACCTCACCGCGGGACATTAGAGGGCCCTACAACGCGTCGATATCACGTCTTGCGAGGATGTTGGTTTGTTAAAGCGGATGGGTTGTCGTTAAACCCGTTGGGCCTTCTAAATGGGCCATCTCTCTAGGCTGGGACTGTGAACCGTTAACACAAAAAGGAATTGTGCCCTCAACAAGACGGGTGCGATCATACCAGCACTAATGCACCGGATCTCATCAGAACTCTGAAGTTAAGCATGCTTGGGCGAGAGAAGTACAAGGATGGCTGACCCCCTGGGAAGTCCTCGTATTGCACCACCTTTTTCAGTTTTTTTTCCTCCGGTTAGTGTTGCCAAGATACTTTATCCACCACATTTCTATTATCGAATCCCACGACACTTTGGGCAAGACAACTTCGCTTCACGTAGAGGCTGGCCCCGCAAACCGAGGGTGTAGGGCTTGTGACCAGGACTCCGTCGCTCTGGTGCCCATAACTTTTGATCTGTAAGTAGTTACGCGGCGCACAGCATATCGTTGCAAAGTTCTCCGAGAGCTCTACGACGGGGGCAGCCAGCTTGCTCGTTGTGCCAGTTTTTGGTACCCAAAATTGAATGCTTTCATCAGTTTTGGGCCACTTTTCTTGTTTTGCTATATTTTTCCATCCCGGATCGTACGTCGTGAGCTGTTAAAAGGACAACAACGTTACTCGCCGGACATTAGAGGGCCCTAAAACGCGTCGATATCACATCTTGTGAGGATGTTGCGTTGTTGAAGCAGACTGGTTGTCGTTAAGCCCATTGGGCCTTCTGAATGGGCCATCTCTCTTGGCTGGGACTGTGAACCGTTAACACAGAAAGGAATTGTGCCCTCAACATGACGGGTGCGATCATACCAGCACTAATGCACCGGATCCCATCAGAAGTCCGAAGTTAAGCGTGCTTGGGCGAGAGTAGTACAAGGATGGGTGAGCCCGTAGGAAGTCCACGTGTTGCACCCCCCTTTTCACCTGGTCACAAACCCTACGTCGTCGGTTTGCGGGCCCGGCCTCTACGTGAAGGGAAGTTGTCTTGCCCAATGTTCCGTGGGATTCGATATTAGAGATTTGGTGGATAATGAATCTTGGCAACCCTAACCAGGGCACAAAAAAATGAAAAGGGGGTGCAACACGAGGACTTCCCAGGGGGTCACCCATCCTTGTACTACTCTCACCCAAGCACGCTTAACTTCGGAGTTCTAATGGGATCCGGTGCATTAGTGCTGGTATGATCGCACCCGTCATGTTGAGAGCACAATTCTTATATGTGTTAACGGTTAACAGTCCCCGCCTAGAGAGATGGCCCATTCAAAAGGCTCAATGGGCTTAACGACAACCCATCGGCTTCAACAACACAGCATCCTCGCAAGACGTGATATCGACACATTGTAGGGCCCTCTGATGTCCGACGAGTCAGGTTGTCGTCCTTTTAACTGCTCACGACGTACAATCCGGGATGGAAAAACAGAGCAAAAGAAGAAAAGTGGCCTGAAACTGATAAAAATGTTCGATTTTGGGCTCCAAAAAGGGGCACAGGGAGCAAGCTAGCTGCCCCCGTCATAGAGCTCTCAGAGACCTTTGCAACGGTATGTTGTGCGCCGCGTAACTCCTTACGGATCAAAATTTATGGGCACCGGATCGACGGAGACCTGGTCAAAAACCCTACGCCCTCGGTTTGCGGGCCCGACCTCTACGTGAAGCGAAGTTGTCTTGCCCAATGTTCCATGGGATTCTGTAATAGAGATTTGGTGGATAATGTATCTTCTCAACCCAAACCAGGGCAAAAAAAATTGAAAAGCGGGTGCAACACGAGGACTTCACATGGGGTTACCCATCCTAGTACTACTCTCGCCCAAGGGCGGTTAACTTGGGAGTTCTGATGGGATCCGATGCATTAGTGCTGGTATGAACGCACCTGTCATGTTGCGGGCATAATTCTTATATTTGTTAACGGTTCACAGTCCCAGCCTAGAGAGATGGCTCATTCAAAAGGCCCAATGGGCTTAACGACAACCCATCCGCTTCATTAATGCAGCATCCTCGTAAGGCATGATATCGTCACGTTGTAGGGACCTTTGATGTCCCACGAGTTAGGTTGTCGTCCTTTTAATAGCTCACGACGTACGATCCGGGATAGAAAAAAAGAGCAAAAGAAGAAAAATGGACTGAAACTGATGAAATCGTTCAATTTTCGGCTTCAAAAAATGGGCAAAGCGAGCAAGCTGGCTGCCCCCGTCATAGTGCTCTCAGAGAGCTTTGCAACGGTATACTATGCGCCACGTAACTCCTCACGGATCAAAAGTTATGGGCACCGGAGCGATAGGGACCTGGTCACAAACCCTAAGCCCTCAATTTGCGGGCCCGACCTCTACGTGAAGCGAAGTTCTCTTGCCCAATGTTCCGTGGGACTTGGTAATAGAGATTTGGTGGATAAAGTATCTTGGCAACCCCAACCAGGGCAAGAAAAATTGAAAAGGGGGTGCAAAACGAGGACTTCCCACGGGGTCACCCATCCTAGTACTACTCTCGCCCAAGCACGCTTAACTTCGGAGGTCTGATGGGATCCGGTGCATTAGTGCTGGTATGATCGCACCCGTCATGTTGAGGGCACAATTCCTATATGTGTTAACGGTTCACAGTCGCAGCCTAGAGAGATGGCCCATTCAAAAGGTCCAATGGGCTTAACGACAACCCATCCACATCAACAACGCAGCATCCTCGCAAGACGTGATATCGACACGTTGTAGGGCCCTCTGATGTCCGGCGAGCTAGGTTGTCGTCCTTTTAACTGCTCAGGATGTACGATCCGTGATGAAAAAACAGAGCAAAAGAATAACAGTGGCCTGAAACTGATGAAAATGTTCGATTTTGGGCTCCAAAAAGGGGCAAAGGGAGCAAGTTAGCTGCCCTCGTCGTAGAGCTCTCAGAGAGCTTTTCAACGGTATGTTGTGCGCCGCGTAACTCCTTTCGGATCAAAAGTTATGGGCATTGGAGCGACGGAGACCTGGTCACAAACCCTACGCCCTCGGTTTGCGGGCCCAGCCTCTACATGAAGCGAAGTTGTCTTGCCCAATGTTCCGTGGGATTCGGTAATAGAGATTTGGTGAATAAAGTATCTTGGCAACTCAAACCAAGGCAAAAAAAATTGAAAAGGGGGCGCAACACGAGGACTTCACAGGGGGTCACCCATCCTAGTACTACTCTCGCCCAAGTATGCTTAACTTCGGAGTTCTGATGGGATCCGATGCATTAATGCTGGTATGATCGCACCCGTCATGTTGAGGGCACAATTCCTATATGTGTTAACAGTTCACAGTCCTAGCCTAGAGAGATGGCCCATTCAAAAGGCCCAATGGGCTTAACGACAACCTATCCGCTTCAACAACGCAGCATCCTCGCAAGACGTGATATCGACACATTGTAGGGCCCTCTGATGTCCCACGAGTCAGGTTGTCGTCCTTTTAAGAGCTCACAACGTACGATCCGGGATGGAAAAATAGAGCAAAAGAACAAAAGTAGCCTGAAACTGAAGAAAAGGTTTGATTTTGGGCTCCAAAAATGGGCAAAGTGAGCAAGCTAGATGCCTCCATCATAGAGCTCTCAGAGAGCTTTGCAACGATATGCTGTGCACCGCGTAACTCCTTACGGATCAAAAGTTATGGGCACCGGGGCAACGGAGACCTGGTCACAAACCCTACGCCCTCGGTTAGCGGGCTCGGCCTCTACGTGAAGCGAAGTCGTCTTGCCCAATGTTCCGTGGGATTCGGTAATAGAGATTTTGTGGATAATGTTTCTCGGTAACCCTAACCAGGGCAAAAAAAAAAAAGAGAATGGGGTGCAACACGAGGACTTCCCAGGGGGTCACCCATCCTCGTACTACTTTCGCCTAAGCACGCTTAACTTCGGAGTTCTGATGGAATCCGGTGCATTAGTGCTGGTATGATCGCCCCCGTCATGTTGAGGGCACAATTCCTATATGTGTTAACGGTTCACAGTCCCAGCCTAGAGAGATGGCCCGTTCAAAAGGCCCAATGGGCTTAACGACAACCCATCCGTTTCAACAACGTAGCATCCTCGCAAGAGATGATATCGACAAGTTGTAGGGCCCACTAATGTCCCGCGATTCAGGTTGTCTTACTTTTAACAGCTCACGACGTACTATCCGGGATGGAAAAATAGAGCAAAAGAACAAAATGGCCTGAAACTGATGAAAACGTTTGATTTTGAGCTCCAAAAATGGGCACAGCGAGCAAGCTAGCTGCCCCAGTCGTAGAGCTCTCAGAGAGCTTTGCAGCGGTATGCTGTGCGCTGCGTAACTCCTTACGGAACAAAAGTTATGGGCACCAGAACGAAGGAGACCTGGTCACAAACTCTACGCCATCGGTTTGCGGGCCCGGCCTCTACGTGAAGCGAAGTTGTCTTGGCCCATGTTCCGTGCAATTCGGTAATAGAGATTTGGAGGATAAAGTATATTGGCAACCCTAACCGGGGCAAAAAAAATTGAAAAGGGGGTACAACACGAGGACTTCCCAGGGGGTCACCCATCCTAGTACTACTCTCGCCCAAGCACGCTTAACTTCGGAGATGTGATGGGATCCGGTGCATTAGTGCTGGTATGATCGCACCCGTCATGTTAAGGGCGCAATTCCTATATGTGTTAACGGTTCACACTCCCAGCCTAGAGAGATGGCCCATTCAAAAGGCCCAATGGGCTTAACGACAACCCATCCGCTTCAACAACGCAGCATCCCCACAAGACGTGATATCGACACATTGTAGGGCCCTCTGATGTACGGCGAGTCTGGTTGTCGTCATTTTGCCAGCTCACGACGTACGATCCGAGATAGAAAAATAGTGCAAAAGAACAAAATGCCCTGAAACTGATGAAAACGTTCGATTTTGGTGGCTCCAAAAATGGGCAAAGCGAGCAAGCTACCTGGCAACGTCGTAGAGCTCTCAGAGAGCTTTGCAACCGTATGCTGTGCGCCGCGTAACTTCTTACGGATCAAAAGTTATGGGCATCGGTGCGACGGAGACTTGGTCACAAAGCCTATGCCTTCGGTTTGCGGGCCCAGCCTCTACGTGAAGGGAAGTTGTCTTGCCCAATATTCCGTGGGAATCGGTAATATAGATTTGGTGGATAATGTATCTTGGCAACCCTAACCAGGGCAAAAGAAATGAAAAGGGGGTGCAACACGAGGACTTCCCAAGGGGTCACCCATCCTAGTACTACTCTCGCCCATGCACGCTTAACTTCGGAGTTCTGATGGGATCCGGTGCATTAGTGCTGGTATGATCGCACCCGTCATGTTGAGGGCACAATTCCTATATGTGTTAACGGTTCACAGTCCCAGCCTAGAGAGATGGTCCATTCAAAGGGCCCATTGGTCTTAACGACAACCCATCCGCTTCAACAACACAGCATCCTCACAAGACGTGATATCGACACATTGTAGGGCCCTCTGATGTCCCACGAGTCAGGTTGTCGTCATTTTTCCAGATCACGACGTACGATCTGAGGCAGAAAAATAGTGCAAAAGAACAAAATGCCCTGAAACTGATGAAAACGTTCGATTTTGGGGGCTCCAAAAATAGGCACAGCGAGCAAGCTAGCTGGCCCCGTCGTAGAGCTCTCAGAGAACTTCGCAGCAGTATGCTGTGCGTTGGGTAACTCCTTACGGATCAAAAGTTATGGGCACCGGAACGACGGAGACCTGGTCACAAACACTACGCCCTCGGTTTGCGGGCCCGGCCTTTACATGAAGCGTAGTTGTCTTGCCCAATGTTCAGTGCAATTCGGTAATAGAGATTTGGTGGATAAAGTATTTTGGCAACCCTAACCAGGGCAAAAAAAATTGAAAAGGTGGTGCAACACGAGGACTTCCCAGGGTGTCACCCATCGTAGGACTACGGTCGCCCAAGCACGCTTAACTTCGGAGTTCTTATGGGATCTGGTGCATTAGTGCTGGTATGATCGCACCCGCCATGTTGAGGGCACAATTCCTATATGTGTTAATGGTTCACAGTCCCAGACTACAGAGATGGACCATTCAAAAGGCCCAATGGGCTTAACGACAACCCATCCGCTTCAACAACGCAGAATCCTCGTAAGACGAGATATCGACACGTTGTAAGGCCCTCTAATGTCCCGCGAGTTAGGTTGTCGTCCTTTTAACAGCTCACGACGTACGATCCGGGACCGAAAAACATAGCAAAAGAAGAGAAGTGGCATGAAACTGATGAAAACGTCCAATTTTGGACTCCAAAAAGGGGCACAGCGAGCAAGCTAGCCGCCCCATCATGGAGCTCCTAGAGAGCTTTGCAACGGTATGCTGTGCGCCGCGTAACTTCTTACAGATCAAAAGTTATGGGCACAGGAGCGACGGAGACCTGGTCACAAACCCTACGCCAACGGTTTGCGGGCCCGGCCTTTACGTGAAGCGAAGTTGTCTTGCCCAATGTTCAGTGCGATTCGGTAATAGAGATTTCGTGGGTAAAGTATCTTGGCAACCCTAACCAGGGCAAAAAAAGATGAAAACGGGGGGCAACACGAGGACTTCCCAGGGGGCCACCCATCCTAGTACTACTCTTGCCCAAGCATGCCTAACTTCAGAGTTCTGATGGGATCCGGAGCATTAGTGCTGGTATGATCGCACCCATCATGTAGAGAGCACAATTCCTATGTGTATTAACGGTTCACAGTCCCAGCCCAGAGAAATGGCCCATTCAAAAGGCCCAACGAGCTTAACGACAACCCATCCGCTTCAACAACACAGCATACTCGCAATACATGATATTGACACATTGTAGGGCCCTCTAATATCCCGCGAGTTAGGTTGTCGTCCTTTTAGTAGCTCACGACGTATGATCTGGGACGGAAAAACAGAGAAAAAGAAGAAAAGTGGCCTGAAACTGATGAAAACGTTCAATTTTGGGCTCCAAAAACAGGCACAATGAGCAAGCTAGCTGCCTTTGTCGAAGATCTCGCAGAGAGCTTCACAACGGTATGTTGTGCGCTGTGTAACTCCTTATGGATAAAAAGTTATGGGCACTGGAGCGTCGGAGACCTGGTCACAAACCCTACGCCCTCGGTTTACGGGCCCGACCTCTACGTGAAGCAACGTTGTCTTGCCCAATGTTCTGTGGGATTTGGTAATAGAAATTTGGTGGATAAAGTATCTTGGCAACCCTAACCAGGGCAAAAAAAATTGAAAAGGGGGTGTAACACGAGGACTTCCGAGGGGGTCACCCATACTAGTACTACTCTCGTCCGAGCACGCTTAACTTCGGAGTTCTGATGGGATCCGGTGCATTAGTCCTGGTATGATCGCACCCGTCATGTTGAGAGCACAATTCCTTTATGTGTTAACGGTTCACAGTCCCAGCCTAGAGAGATGGCCAATTCAATAGGCCCAATGGGCTTAACAATAACCCATCTGCTTCAACAACGCAGCATCCTAGCAAGACGTGATATTGACACATTGTAGGGCCCTTTGATGTCCCACGAGTCAGGTTGTCATCCTTTAACAGCTCACGACGTACGATCAGGGACAGAAAAACAAAGAAAAAGAATAAAAGTGGCCTAAAACTGATGAAAACATTCGATTTTGAGCTCCAAAAACGGGCAGAGCAAGCAAGCTTGCTGCCCCTGTCGTAGAGCTCGCAGAGAGCTTTGCAACGTTTTGCTGTGCGCTGCGTAACTCCTTACGGATCAAAATCTATGGGCATCGGAGCGACGGAGACCTGGTCACAAACCCTACGCCCTCGGTTTGCGGGCCCGGCCACTACGTGAAGCGAAGTTCTCTTGCCTAATGTTCCGTGGGATTCGGTAATAGAGATTTGGTGGATAAGGTATCTTGGCAACCCTAACCAGGGCAAAAAAAATTGAAAAGGGGGTGCAACACGAGGACTTCCCAAGGGGTCACCCATCCTAGTATTACTCTCGCCCAAGCACGCTTAACTTCGGAGTTCTGATGGGATCCAGTGCATTAGTGCTGGTATGATCGCACCCTTCATCTTGAGAGCACAATTCTTATATGTGTTAACGGTTCACAGTCCCAGCCTAGAGAGATGGCCCATTCAAAAGGCCCAATGGGCTTAACGACAACCCATTTGCTTCAACAATACAGCATCCTCGCAAGACGTGACATCAACACGTTGTAGGGCCCTTTGATGTCCCGCGAGTCAGGTTGTCGTCCTTTTAACAACTCACGACGTATGATCTAGGACGGAAAAGCAGAGAAAAAGAAGAAAAGTGGCCTGACACTGATGAAAACATTCGAGTTTGGGCTCCAAAAAGGGCACAGCGAGCAAGCTCGATGCCCCTGGCGTAGGGCTCTCAGAGAGCTTTGCAATGGTATGTTGTGCGCTGCGTAACTCCTTACGGATCAAAAGTTATGGGCACCGGAGCGACAGAGACCTGGTCACAAACCCTACGCCCTTAGTTTGCAGGCCCGGCCTCTACGTGAAGCGAAGTTGTCTTGCCCAATGTTCCGTGTGATTCAGTAATAGAGATATTGTGGATAAAGTATCTTGGCAACCCTAACCTGGGCAAAAAAAATTGAAAAGGGGGTGCAAGACGAGGACTTCCGAGGGGGTCGCCCATCCTAGTACTACTCTATGCCAATCACGCTTAACTTCGAGTTCTGATGGGATCCGGTGCATTAGTGATGGTATGATCGCACCCGCCATGTTGAGGGCACCATTCCTATATGTGTTAACGGTTCACAGTCCTAGCCTAGAGAGATGGCCTATTCAAAAGGCCCAATGGGCTTAACGACAACCCATCCGCTTCAACAACGCAGAATCCACGCAAGATGTGATATTGACACGTTGTAAGGCCCTCTGATGTCCCACGAGTCAGGTTGTCGTCCTTTTAACAGCTCACGACGTATGATCCGAGACGAAAAAACAGAGCAAAAGAAGAAAAATGGCCTGAAACTGATGAAAACGTTCAATTTTGGACTCCAAAAAGGGGCACAACGAGCAAGCTAGCTGCCTCCGTCGTAGAGCTCTCAGAGAGCTTTGCAACGGTATGCTGTGCGCCGCGTAACTCCTTACGGATCAAAAGTTATGGGCACCGGAGCGACGGAGACCTGGTCACAAACCCTATGCCCTCGATTTGCAGGCCCGGCCTCTACGTGGAACGAAGTTGTCTTGCCCAAAGGTCCGTGGGATTCAGTAATAGAGATTTGGTGGATAAAGTATCTTGGCAACCCTAACCAGGGCAAAAAAAATTGAAAAGGGGGTGCAACACGAGGACTTCCCAGGGGGACACCCATCCTAGTACTACTCTCGGCCAAGAATGCTTAAATTCGGAGTTCTGATGGGATCCGGTGCATTAGTGCTGGTATTATCGCACCCGCCATGTTGAGGCCACAATTCCTATATGTGTTAACGGTTCACAGTCGCAGCCTAGAGATATGGCCCATTCAAAAGGCCCAATGGGCTTAACGACAACCCATCCGCTTCAACAACGCAGAATCCTCGCAAGACGTGATATCGACACGTTGTAAGGCCCTCTGATGTCCCACGAGTCAGGTTGTCATCATTTTAACAACTCACGACATACGATCCGGGACGGAAAAACAGAGCAAAAGAAGAAAAGTGGCCTGAAACTGATGAAAGCGTTCAATTTTTTACTACAAAAAGAGGCACAGCGAGCAAGCTGGCTGCCCCCATCTTAGAGCTCTAAGAGAGCTTTGCAACGGTATGCTGTGCACCGCGTAACTCCTTACGGATCAAAAGTTATGGGCACCGGAGCAACGGATACTTGGTCACAAACGTTACGCGCTCGGTTTGCGGGCCCAGCCGCTACGTGAAGCGAAGTTGTCTCGTCCAATGTTCCGTGGGATTCAGTAATAGAGATTTGGTGGATAAAGTATCTTGGCAACCTTAACCAGGGCAAAAAAAATTGAAAAAGGGGTGCAATACGAGGACTTCCCAGGGGGTAACCCATCCTAGTACTACTCTCGCCTAAGCACGCTTAACTTCGGAGTTCTGATTGAATCCGGTGCATTAGTGCTGGTATGATCGCCCCCGTCATGTTGAGGGAACAATTCCTATATGTGTTAACGGTTCACAGTCCCAGCCTAGAGAGATGGCCCATTCAAAAGGCCCAATTGGCTTAACGACAACCCATCCGCTTCAACAACGCAGCATCCTCGCAAGAGATGATGTCAACACTTTGTAGGGCCCTCTAATGTCCCGCGATTCAGGTTGTCGTCCTTTTAACAGCTCACGATGTACGATCCGGGATGGAAAAATAGAGCAAAAGAACAAAATGGCCTGAAACTGATGAAAATATTTGATTTTGAGCTCCAAAAATGGGCACAGCGAGCAAGCTAGCTGCCCCCGTCGTAGAGCTATCAGAGAGCTTTGCAGCGATATGCTGTGTGCTGCGTAACTCCTTACGGAACAAAAGTTTTGGGCACCGGAACGAAGGAGACCTGGTCACAAACACTACGCCATCGGTTTGCGGGCCCGGCCTCTACGTGAAGCGAAGTTGTTTTGCCCAATGTTTCGTGCGATTCGGTAATAGAGATTTGGTGGATAAAGTATCTTGGCAACCCTAACCAGGGCAAAAAAAATTGAAAAGGTGGTGCAACACGAGGACTTCTCAGGGGGTCACCCATGATTGGATCCGGTGCATTAGTACTGGTATGATGGCACCCGTCATGTTGAGGGCACAATTCCTACATGTGTTAACGGTTCATAGTCCCAGCCTAGAGAGATGGCCCATTCAAAAGGCCTAATGTGCTTAACGACAACCCATCCGATTGGTTTGACCTAATTCTCTAAACGCCTCAATTATTCCAATCATTAATCCAATTCCATTAAGGACTCCTATTTGTCACCAACCGATTGGGTAACTAGTTTATCTTGAAAGTCTCGTTTGGTTAATAAGCCTAACATGATAACTATGTCCTGTTTGTTTGTCAATTTCCTATTATGCAAGTACCTATTATCCTTTAGTTTGCAAATGAGCACCTAAGTGAAATTAGATTGAAATAACTTAGTTGATTGTTCCTCTAGTGGTTTGAATGCCTATGATAACTACTAATTATGAAAACGAAAGCAAACAACCAAATAAAAGTTCGTCCGGTTATAGATAGTACAATCCCAGAATTAGACCCAAATTACAACGGGGTCATTTACATCAATAAACAATGAGCAACATAAAAGAAATAGTCTTCAAGTAGCATAGTTCATAAATAGCCAAAATCATGCAAGGCACACAAGACAGGCAATCACTCCAAGGAATCATCGTTAGGCACATCGTCCTTGGGTACCTATTCTTGATCTTCTTCACCTGAGATGATAAAAGAGGGTGAGTCCTTATAAACTCAGCGAGGGGGAACGAGAAATAAGTTTTGAAACTCATTTTCCGGTTAAACTTATGAAAATCCCTTTTTCAAACATGAATACAACAGAAATACAAGTACAGAAATACAAGTACAGAAATACGAGTACAGAACAGGAATACCGGTCTTTCCTCCGCGAGGTCCTCTAGGATCCAAGCGGGATTACTTATACACATAATAAAAAGGATACGGTGAGCATTAGCTCTCAGATCAGATCCAGGATCAGTTGTTGCGGCCGACTTCAAATCATCTCCCAAACACACCAGGTGGGTGTACTCCGGATGTACCCCAAAATCCTACGACCCAACTCTCCGAGGAAGTCTAGCCCCCAAGCGAGAGAGGGAATGGGACCATGGTGGTCACGGTAACACCGGCAAGCCCGATGCCGCCCGGCGTGCGTGATCACTACCATGCCGACAGGAAAGGTTGCAACCTTGTATGCAATGCATATTTATGACAGGTAATATATCACAGTAGGAGGACAACAAAGTAGGTTGCCTCCGGACAGTCATAAGATTGCACATTGACAGGTAGACAAGCAAGGCACGATAAGACATGAAAATTTCACTTGAAGGCATATAGAGTTATATGAAGATTAAATGGGTAGCCATGTAACACATGTAAAACAGGCCATATAACTCATTAAGAAGTCCACATGATCAAGTGATAAGATTATTCAACATGCAATGACATCAATCATGGGTTCGGGTGCAAGAAAAGCTTATTTGTCAACATGCAATGGTCAAAATCCCATTTGAAGTTATAAGACAATAACGGGCAGCCCACTAAGCATATAATTTCCACACAATATCCAAATGATCAACACTTAGCAAGACTACCTAGTCATTAGGGTTTCCGTTTCATGCTTAACCGCGTGATTAAACCCTTAGTCAACTCAAAATCATTCTCAAGACATGCATCATTCAATTCAAGCATCCTCAAGTACTCAAAACAGTCCACATAACATCCCAACACCACATTTCCACACAATTAGAACCACAAAAGAGCTTAGAACAATCTTCCAAGCATGTAGCTAAATAAAACCTTTACTGCAATAGGCTGTTTTATCACAATAAATAGGATAATCAAACAATCTCTAAATTCAGTGAATAAGATTTCAAATTAAAGCTTAAGAAGTTAACTAAAATCAGAAACAAGCCTTGCATCAATTGGAGTTCAGAATCATTAGTTATAGCCGAAACAGTGAGGTAACACAAAACTGCCCAGATTTGTACACTTTTCAGGAATTGACGTTTTTGAGGTCCTTAGAGTCAGTTTTAGCTTTGGTCCATTTCTGACAAAATTTTCCAGAACTGAAAATTATAGCAGCACACTAAATTTCATGTGTTTTGGAAAACATTTACTAAGTCAAATATAGTTCGTTCCACAAGGTCAGTGCATCTGCCAGCAACTGATTCATTTTTCCAGATTTCCAGATTTGGTCACATTTTAATGATTTGCCATTTTTAGGACCTTAGAGTCAAAATTAGCTTCGGCCTATTTCTGGGAAAAATGTTCAAAACTGTCCAAAATAGTCACCCACCAATTTTCAAGCTTTTTCAACATCATGTTCCTTGCTAAACTTACCTCGAACAGACTAGTCAGAGAGCTGTCATCCATTTCGACTTCACCTAGCATCATTCTCAAGCCAAGATCTTGCCATGCATGGTTGTTTAAGCTTATGAACGACCATATATCTCAACTACAGAAGCAAATACATACATTTATGAGCATGCATGTTAAATTTTGAAGAGTTTTCAAAAGGTTTTTAACCCTCACCTTAGCAATCTACCACAAAGATGCACAAAAACTTGTTGATGCTTCAAATCTCTTCTTCTTCTTGCTTAGCCGAGATTCCAACTTGGTTTCTCTATTTTTCCTAGATTAGTGATCAATCTCTTAGCACATGCATGTAGTTAGGACTTGAAGAAAAGAAATGGAAGCTTAGTAACTCATCTAGGCCGAAAATGAAGCTTCAATGCACATGCATGAGTGATTTTCGAACTCTAGCTTGTTTGCTCGACTTTCTTGATGATTGCTTGACTTGGCTCAGCTAAGTTATGAAGAAGACAAGCCAAGGAGATAGAGAACTCAGCCAAGAACCGAAAATGGAGAGAGAGAATGAGAGGGAGAGAGAGAAGTTTGAGGAAAATGAGTGAAATGAAAAGAAAACAAAGCCTTGCAACTTGATGAAGCATGCTCGGCCTTGGGCAGCCAAAAATCTGATTTTTTGTGTCTTCAAGATGGAATTTAAAATGTTTAGCATGGGCATGCAAGGGCTGGTCGAAAATGGTGGAGATTTGAGGGGAATTGAGCAATTTTTTAATGCCTTTGTGTCATAGTTTGTCTAGGATTATGAATAAATTATGCAATGCTAGACTAAATGCACTTAGTGGTCAGCCAAGGGCTTGCAAATTGCTGAAATTTCAGATTCTATTTAACATATTATGGATTATAATAAGGGTGAAATTTGAGGTGCATTGGTTTTGGGTGAGAATAAAGAATAAAGAATGTTTAGGTGTTTGTGTAGATTGAATTGTTTATTGTTAGTGGATTTTGTAAAGATTTGAATTAGGATTATAATAATAGTTAGTGGATTGTGTAGGATTATTTTATTGTCTTGTGCTTTGTGTAGGATTCTTTATTGATTAGCGTGGTGGCACAGATTCCTGGGTCTAGGGCACGAATTATGAGGTAGACATGAACTACGAGACTAATGCACGTACTTCAAGATAAATGCATGGATTCTAATGCTAACACACACAACCCTAGGTGAATGAACGTAGATCAAAATATGACACGTAATTCAATGCAATGCACGTAATTCAAGACACAACTCTTAAACCTAGGTCAAAGCACGTGGTTCAAGGTTAATGCACACGAAACGAAGAGACACACGCAAATCGAGGTCTCGCACGTAAATTAAGGTCATGGCATGTTTATCTAGGTATCGCACGTATATCGAGGATTAGGGCACACAATTCTAGGTTAAGGCACGTATAACGAGGCATGCACAAAAATCAAGATAGGGCACGTAATCCAAGGTCGGTCGTACAGCTCTAGGTCTAAGGCACGCAAATCGAGGTAAGGCACGTTATTCGGGATCAGGCCTCACATCCTCCCCTCCTTAAAAGAATTTCGTCCCGAAATTCATTCTTACTTGTCAAGGTCATTTAGACGGATTCTGACCCTTGTTATTCTTCCTACTCCTGTTCGTCCCGTGTTTGGTGATCTCTTACCTCAACCAATTCACTTCATATGTTTCTCCAATTGATCTTAAGGTCGAGTTCATTAACTAAGGTTAGAATCTCCAAACATAGTCATCAAAGTTGCATCGGTATTCTAACTATATAACTATAATTCCAAAATCATGACTCATGTTGTGTCAATCTCGCATTCATACCTCAAAAGGAATATCACAATAATTCCATAATCCTAGGGTGACATACGCTAATTTCAAGATGATAGGTCTATATTCGATTTACATATCCTATCTACTAGCTTCAAAACTGTTATCACATAGGTCATACACAAGTTACGGATCATTTCCACGATACGACCCTATTTTCAGGTTGAACTCACCAAACAAACTAATCCATCTCAAGTCGTCATCTATCGGTAGTATCATAGTTCTTATCTTGAAGGTACATTGGATTAGTAAATCTTCTAATGACTAGTCTTCCGGTTATAAGCTCCTATTCACTAACATCCTTTCCTAGCTTCGTTAACCTTCAAGCTCGTAATCAAGAAGAAAGACTGTTGAGATTCATTAAATTCGAATTCTAAGGTTTATCAAGTATCACCAACAAATTGCCATCGAAATTGCATAGGTAAACTAATCATGTAGCACTAATTCAACTTTTCAAGTAAGTTTCATCAGCTTGTGATCCACAATTTATTTTCTTATTCAAATCTCTATTTTAAAGTCACGAGGCATCAGAACTTTCTTTTAATCTTATACAAAACTCCTAAGGCGAATAGTTTCAACCTCAAATAAATTCCACTCACCTCAATCCAAGGTTACATCATACTTAAGAAGACAATGGTCCTACTCACTTAGCGACCTAATCGTTCCTTCGAACACTTAATGCCTACCAATATATCTTTGACATTAATGTTACTAAGCTAGGTTCATAGCCATGTAAGTGAGATCAATTCTCTACTAGGTTACCAGTCGTACAACAACAATCCTAGGACTATAATTGGGTACCGAAATGATCTAGCTCATAAGATACTTACCATACTAATCCAAGTAGCTTGTTACACAAAATAACTTCAAGGGTAAGTCATCATAAGAATTATAACCGCAAGCCATCCTACAATATAATCTAACAGAACTTCAAAAGTAGTCAACGACTCATATAACTATCACTACAAGATCTGCCCTCCATTTAACGACCACGATTTGAAGTCTACCAACAGCTAGTTTCTAGATATGAAACGGTGCACATAATACATTTGTCTAACAATAGTCTCTTGGGTCATCATGACTCTGATTCATCTCTATCTTAACTTTATGAAATCTTACTCTTCCCATTTACATGTTCAGCTAGGCTAAGAGCATCGAGACTCGTCGACCTTAGGTCCTAGGGTTTGCCATGAATCATCATGCATACTCACTATTAGCTATTTAGGATTACTAATCATATCCTAACGACTCCACTTTACAACCAGATGCTTTAATCTCATTTCCATGGTTTATATAATAGGTCCATCGGTCTTACTTAAGGATATATGCTTTCCAACATCCTCTAGGGTATCCAAACAACGAGTGCATAGAATGACTTACTTGCATAATCACAACTAAATCCGAGAGGCACCAAATTAATACCATGATTCTAAATATCACTGATATCCAATTTAGGACCTTTAACAATGTTAGTCATCTAATGCATAAATCAATTCCTTACACTTCTATCCGACCTAACATTTTAGGTGTAGTCTTTTGAACACGAGTTCTAGCTACGTGAATTCCTCGATTCCAGCATCCTTATATCTTGTTATATCAAAGAATCATCAACCTTGTTAAACTCGGTCTCCAGAGTTGCCTACATGTCTTGAGGTTATCCATCGCTAAGTCACTCAAATACACTATCCATGACTCAATAATCTAACCCCTAAAAGTAACTATCGTCAACTTCCACGAATTCATCTTTTAATTTCTAGGTTATGATCTCAACATTTAGTGAACTTGAAACTCGCTAGTATACACCATATCAAATTCATCAATGCTTAATTCCAATCAAGTAAGGATTCAATCGTACGAGTATATTGCCAACTTCTTAGATAGCCTATCAAGCCAATTTTAAGATGTGAGAAATGGATTCAAAGAAACCTCCAAGTCAACTTCCACTATCAGCACATGAGAATATATACTACTCTACATATTTAATAGTATATTCTTATATCTAAGGAAAGTTGTATGTCCTTAACATTTATTCTTGAACCACAATTAGAAGAACGGTTTAACGGAATCAATAACTTCATAGCTATAAAATTGACAACTTAATCACAGGTATAGGTATTCCAAAAATAAGGAGATAACTTTACCTCAACAATTATATCCGTGCTACGCATTATATACATATGCATATCCAATAATACATACTATCCATCGAGTACCTGTGAAGATGCCAGAAATCTCTAACCGAGACTTTTCGTTCTTCCTGCATGAATTCACTTCCCTGAAAGTCCTAATCCTAACTATCTATGTGTATAAACAGTCATTCATGGTTATATAACATGCACATGTATCAAGGAAGGAGTATAAAAGCATGCATGCATTATTGAGGGCACTAACGTGTCGGTGTGCATGACACATAATACATATAGTCCACAAAGGCACATAGTATTCAATTCTCAAAGCAATTAAAGCACATTAGCACACATTAACACATATAAACAAGACATCATAATTACCTTAGGGCTTCTACCCATGGTCCGAGAGTTGAACCCGGCTAATGCCTAGTTACTAAACTAAGCTCTGATACCATTCTACTATAAGGTGTCACGCCCCAACCCGGCCTACAAGGTTAGACTAGGGTGTGAACTAAACGTTCGGGACCTATCATATACTTAACCGTTTATGAAGAATTAACACTTATCATTTTAGTCTAAACTCCAAAGTTTTTCGAAAAACCGGCAGCATAACGGCTATAATTGGGCTCTTTGGTTTGACCTAATTCTCTAAACGCCTCAATAATTCCAATCATTAATCCAATTCCATTAAGGACTCCTATTTGTCACCAACCGATTGACTAACTAGTTTATCTTGAAAGTCTCGTTTGGTTAATAAGCCTAACATGATAACTATGTCCTATTTATTTGTCAATTTCCTATTATGCAAGTACCTATTATCCTTTAGTTTGCAAATGAGCACCTAAGTGAAATTAGATAGAATTAACTTAGTTGATTGTTCCTCTAGTGGTTTGAATGCCTATGATAACTACTAATTAAGAAAACGAAAGCAAACAACCAAATAAAAGTTCGTCCGGTTATAGATAGTACAATCCCAGAATTAGACCCCAATTACAACGGGGTCATTTACATCAATAAACAACGAGCAACATAAAAGAAATATTCTTCAAGTAGCATAGTTCACAAATAGCCAAAATCACGCAAGGCACACAAGACAGGCAATCACTCCAAGGAATCATCGTTAGGCACATCGTCCTCGGGTACCTGTTCTTGATCTTCTTAACCTGAGATGATAAAAGAGGGTGAGTCCTTATGAACTCAGCGAGAGGGAACGAGAAATAAGTTTTGAAACTCATTTTTCGGTTAAACGTATGAAAATCCCTTTTTCAAACATGAATACAACAGAAATACAAGTACAGAAATACAAGTACAGAAATACAAGTACAGAAATACGAGTACCGAATAGGAATACCGGTCTTTCCTCCCCGAGGTTCTCTAGGATCCAAGTGGGAGTACTTATACACATAATAAAAAGGATACGGTGAGCATTAGCTCTCAGATCAGATCCAGGATCAGTTGTTGTGGCAGACTTCAAATCATCTCCCAAACACACCAAGTGGGTGTACTTCGGATGTACCCCAAAATCCTACGACCCAACTCTCCGAGGAAGTCTAGCCCCCAAGCGAGAGAGGGAATGGGACCATGGTGGTCACGGTAACACCGGCAAGCCCGATGCCACCCGGCTTGCGTGATCGCTACAATGCCGACAGGAAAGGTTGCAACCTTGTATGCAATGCACATTTATGATAGGTAATATATCACAGTAGGAGGACAACAAAGTAGGTTGCCTCCGGACAGTCATAAGATTGCACATTGACAGGTAGACAAGCAAGGCACTATAAGACATGAAAATTTCACTTGAAGGCATATAGAGTTATATGAAGATTAAACGTGCAGCCATGTAACACATGTAAAACAGGCCATATAACTCATTAAGAAGTCCACATGATCAAGTGATAAGATTATTCAACATGCAATGACATCAATCATGGGTTCGGGTGCAAGAAAAGCTTATTTGTCAACATGCAATGGTCAAAATCACATTTGAAGTTATAAGACATTAACGGGCAGCCCACTAAGCATATAATTTCCACAGAATATCCAAATGATCAACACTTAGCAAGACTACCTAGTCATTAGGGTTTCCGTTTCATGCTTAACCACGTGATTAAACTCTAAGTCAACTCAAAATCATTCTCAAGTCATGCATCATTCCATTCAGGCATCCTCAAGTACTCAAAACAGTCCACATAACATCCCAACACCACATTTCCACACAATTAGAACCACAAGAGAGGTTACAACAATTTTCCAAGCATGTAGCTAAATGAAACCTTTACTGCAATAGGCTGTTTTCCCACAATCAATAGGATAATGAAACAATCTCAAAATTCAGTGAATAAGATGTCAAATTAAAGCTTAAGAAGTTAACTAAAATCATAAACAAACCTTGTATCAATTGGAGTTCAGAATCATTAGTTATAGCCGAAACAGTGAGGTAGCACAAAACTGCCAAGATTTGCACACTTTTCAGAAATTGACTCTTTTGAGGTCCTTAGAGTCAGTTTTAGCTTTGGCCCATTTCTGACAAAATTGTCCAGAACTGAAAAATATAGTAGTACATTAAATTTCATACATTTTAGACAACATTTACTAAGTCAAATATGGTTCGTTCCACAAGGTCAGTGCATCTGCCAAAACCTGATTCATTTTTCCAGATTTCCAGATTTGGTCATATTTTAATGATTTGCCATTTTGTGGACTTTAGAGTCAAAATTAGCTTCGCCCTATTTCTGGAAAAATGTTCAAAACTGTCCAAAATAGTCACCTACCAATTTTCAAGCATTTTCAACATCATTTGACTAGTTAAACTTACCTCGAACAGACTGGTCAGAGAGCTGTCATCCATTTCGACTTCACCTAGCATCATTCTCAAGCCAAGATCTTGCCATGCATGGTTGTTTAAGCTTATGAACGACCATATATCTCAAGTACAGAAGCAAATACATACATTTATGAGCATGCATGTGAAATTTTGAAGAGTTTTCAAAAGGTTTTTAACCCTCACCTTAGCAATCTACCACAAAGATGCACAAAAACTTGTTGATGCTTCAAATCTCTTCTTCTTCTTGCTTAGCCGAGATTCCAACTTGGTTTCTCTATTTTTCCTAGCTTAGTGATCAATCTCTTAGCACATGCATGTAGTTAGGACTTGAAGAAAAGAAATGGAAGCTTAGTAACTCAACTAGGGCGAAAATGAAGCTTCAATGCACATGCATGAGTGATTTTCGAACTCTAACTTGTTTGCTCGACTTTCTTGACGATTGCTTGACTTGGCTCAGCTAAGTTATGAAGAAGACAAGCCAAGGAGATAGAGAACTCAGCCAAGAACCGAAAATGGAGAGAGAGAATGAGAGGGAGAGAGAGAAGTTTGAGGAAAATGAGTGAAATGAAAAGAAAACAAAGCCTTGCAACTTGATGAAGCAAGCTCGGCCTTGGGCAGCCAAAAATCTGATTTTGTGTGTCTTCAAGATGGAATTTAAAATGTTTAGCATGGGCATGCAAGGGCTGGTCGAAAATGGTGGAGATTTGAGGGGAATTGAGCAATTTTTTAATGCCTTTGTGTCATAGTTTGTCTAGGATTATGAATAAATTATGCAATGCTAGACTAAATGCACTTAGTGGTCAGCCAAGGGCTTGCAAATTGCTGAAATTTCAGATTCTATTTAACATATTATGGATTATAATAAGGGTGAAATTTGAGGTGCATTGGTTTTGGGTGAGAATAAAGAATAAAGAATGTTTAGGTGTTTGTGTAGATTGAATTGTTTATTGTTAGTGGATTTTGTAGAGATTTGAATTAGGATTATAATAATAGTTAGTGGATTGTGTAGGATTATTTTATTGTCTTGTGCTTTGTGTAGGATTCCTTATTGATTAGCGTGGTGGCACAGATTCCTAGGTCTAGGGCACGAATTATGAGGTAGACACAAACTACGAGACTAATGCACGTACTTCAAGATAAATGCATGGAATCTAATGCTAACACACACAACCCTAGGTGAATGAACGTAGATCAAAATATGACACGTAATTCAATGCAATGCACGTAATTCAAGACACGACTCTTAAACCTAGGTTAAAGCACATGGTTCAAGGTTAATGCACACGAAACGAAGAGACACACGTAAATCAAGGTCTCGCACGTAAATTAAGGTCATGGCAAGTTTATCTAGGTATCGCAGGTATATCGAGGATTAAGGCACATAATTCTAGGTTAAGGCACGTATAACGAGGCATGCACAAAAACCAAGACAGGGCATGTAATCCAAGGTCGGTCGTACAGTTCTAGGTCTAAGGCATGCAAATCGAGGTAAGGCACGTTATTCGGGGTCAGGCCTCACATTAACGAAAACCCATCCGCTTCAACAACGCAGCATCCTCACAAAACGTGATATCGACAAGTTGTAGGGCCCTCTGATGTCCCGTGAGTCAAGTTTTCGTCCTTTTAACAGCTCACAACGTAGGATACGGGACGGAAAAACAGAGCAAAATAAGAAAAGTGGCCTCAAACTGATGAAAACGTTTGAGTTTGGGCTCCAAAATTGGGCACAGGGAGCAATCTCGCTGCCCCTATCGTAGAGCTCTCAGAGAGCTTTGCAACGGTATGTTGTGTGCTGCGTAACTCCTTACGGATCAAAAGTTATGGGCACCAGAGCGACGGAGACCTGGTCAAAAACCCTACGCTCTCGGTTTGCTGGACTGGCCTCTACGCAAAGCGAAGTTGTCTTGCCCAATGTTCAGTGGGATTCGGTAATAGAGATTTGGTGGATAAAGTATCTTGGCAACCCTAACCAGGGCAAAAAAAAATGAAAAGGGGGTGCAACACGAGGACTTCCCAGGGGGTCACCCATCCTAGTACTACTCTCGCCCAAGCACGCTTAACTTCGGAGTTCTGATGGGATCCGGTGCATTAGTGGTGGTATGATCGCACACGGCATGTTCAGGGGACAATTCCTGTATATGGTAACAGTTCACAGTCCCAGCCTAGAGAGATGGGCCATTCAAAAGGCCCAATGGGCTTAACGAGAACCCATCCGCTTCAATAACGCAGCATCCTCGCAAGACGTGATATTGACACGTTGTAGGGCCCTTTGATGTCCCGCGAGTCAGGTTGTCGTTCTTTTAACAGCTCACGACGTACGATCTGGGACGGAAAACCAGTGCAAAAGGAGAAAAGTGGCCTGAAACTGATGAAAACGTTCGATTTTGGGCTCCAAAAAGGGGCACAGCAAGCGAGCTAGCTGCCCCCGTCGTAGAGCTCTCAGAGAGCTTCGCAACGGTAAGCTGTGCGCCGCGTAACTCCTTACGGATCAAAAGTTATGGGCACCAGAGGGACGGAGACCTGGCCACAAACCCTACGCCCTCGGTTTATGGGCCCGGCCTCTACGTGAAGCGAAGTTGTCTTGCCTAATGTTCCGTGGGATTCGGTAATAGAGATTTGGTGGATAAAGTATCTTGGCAACCCTAACCAGGGCAAAAAAAATTGAAAAGGGGTGCAGCACGAGAACTTCCCAGGGGGTCACCCATCCTAGTACTACTCTGGCACAAGCACGCTTAACTTCGGAGTTCTGATGGGATCCGGTGCATTAGTGATGGTATGATCGCACCTGTCCTGTTAAGGGCACAATTCCTATATGTGTTAACGGTTCACAGTGCCAGCCTAGAGAGATGGCCCATTGAAAAGACCCAATGGGCTTAACGACAACCCATCCGCTTCAACAACGCAGCATCCTCGCAAGACGTGATATGGACACATTGTACGGCCCTCTGATGTACCGCAAGTCAGGTTGTCGTCCTTTTAACAACTCACGACGTACGATCCGGGATGTAAAAATAGGTCAAAAGAAGAAAAGTGGCCTGAAACAGATGAAAACGTTCGATTTTGGGCTCCAAAAATGGGTACATCGAGCAAGCTCGCTGCCCCTGTCGTAGAGCTCTTAGAGAGCTTTGCAACGGTATGTTGTGTGCTGCGTAACTGCTTACGGATCAAAAGTTATGGGCACTGGAGTGACGGAGCCCTGGTCACAAACCCTACGCCCTCGGTTTGTGGGCCCGGCCTCTACGTGAAGCGAAGTTGTCTTGCCCAATGTTCCGTGGGATTCGGTAATAGAGATTTGGTGGATAAAGTATCTTGGCAACCCTAACCAGGGCAAAAAAAATTGAAAAGGGGGTGCAACACGAGGACTTCCCAAGGGGTCACCCATCCTAGTACTACTCTCGCCCAAACATGCTTAACTTCGGAGTTCAGATGGGATCCGGTGCATTAGTGCTGGTATAATCGCACCCGTCATGTTGAGGGCACAATTCCTATATTTGTTAGCGGTTTACAGTCCCAGCCTAGAGAGATGGCCCATTCAAAAGGCCCAATGGGCTTAACGACGACCCATCCGCTTCAACAACGAAGCATCCTTGGAAGAGGTGATATCGACACGTTGTAGGGCCCTCTGATTTCTCGCGAGTCAAGTTGTCGTCCTTTTAACAGCTCACGACGTACGATCCGGGATGGAAAAACAGAGCAAAAGAAGAAAATTGGCCTGAAACTGATGAAAACATTCGATTTTGGGCTCCAAAAACGGGCACAACGAGAAAGCTAGCTGCCCCCATCATGGAGCACTCAGAGAGCTTTGCAACAGTATGCGGTGCGCTGCGTAACTCCTTACAGATCAAAGGTTATGGGCAGCAGAGCGACGTAGACCTAGTCACAAACCCTACGCCCTCGGTTTGCGGGCCTGGCCTCTACGCGAAGCGAAGTTGTCTTGCCCAATGTTCCGTGGGATTCGGTAATAGAGATTTGGTGGATAAAGTATCTTGGCAACCCTAACCAGGGCAAAAAAAAATGAAAAGGGGGTGCAACACGAGGACTTCCCAGGCGGTTACCCATCCTAGTACTACTCTCGCCCAAGCACGCTTAACTTCGGAGTTTTGATGGGATCCGGTGCATTAGTGCTAGTATGATCGCACCCGTCATGTTGAGGTCACATTTCTTATATGTGTTAACAGTTCGCAGTCCCAGCCTAGAGAGATGGGCCATTCAAAATTCCCAATGGGCTTAACGACAACCCATCCGCATCAACAACGCAGCATCCTCGCAAGACGTGATATCGACACGTTGTAGGGCCCTCTGATGTCCCGCGAGTCAGGTTGTCGTCCTTTTAACAGCTCACGACGTACGATCCGGGACGGAAAACAAGAGCAAAAGAAGAAAAATGGCCTGAAACTGATGAAAACGTTCGATTTTGGGCTCCAAAAAGGAGCACAGCAAGCAAGCTAGCTGCCCCCGTCATAGAGCTCTCAGAGAGCTTTGCAACGGTAAGATGTATGACGCGTAACTCCTTGCGGATCAAAAGTTATAGGCACCGGAGCGACGGAGATCTGGTCACAAACCCTACGCCCTCGGTTTACGAGCTCAGCCTCTACGTGAAGCGTAGTTGTCTTGCCCAATGTTCCGTGGGATTCGGTAATAGAGAATTTGTGGATAAAATATCTTGGCAACCCTAACCAGGGCAAACAAAATTGATAAGGGGGTGCAACACAGGGACATCCCAGGGGGTCACCCATCCTAGTACTACTCTCGCCCAAGCACGCTTAACTTCAAAGTTTTGATGGGATCCGGTGCATTAGTACTGGTATGATCGCACCCGTCATGTTGAGGGCACAATTCCTTTATGTGCTAACAGTTCGCAGTCCCAGCCTAGAGAGATGGCTCATTCAGAAGGCCAAATGGGCTTAATGACAACCCATCCGCTTCAACAATGCAGCATCCTCGCAAGACGTGATATCGACACGTTGTACGGCCCTCTGATGTCCCGCGAGTCTGGTTGTCGTCCTTTTAACAGCTCACGACGTTCGATTCGGGATGGAAAAACAGAGCAAAAGAACCAAAGTAGCATGAAACTGATGAAAACGTTCGAGTTTGGGCTCCAAAATTGGGCACAACGAGGAAGCTGGCTATCCTCGATGTAGAGCTCTCAAAGAGCTTTGCAACGGTATGCAGTGCGCCGCGTAACTCTTTACGGATCAAAAGTTATGGGCACCGCAGCGACAGAGACCTGGTCACAAACCCTACGCCCTCGGTTTGCGGGATCGGCCTCTACGTGAAGCGAAGTTGTCTTGCCCAATGTTCCGTGGGATTCGGTAATAGAGATTTGGTGGATAAAGTATCTTGGAAACCCTAACCAGGGCAAAAAAAATTGAAAAGGGGGTGCAACACGAGGACTTCCCAGGGGGTCACCCATCCTAGTACTACTCTCGCCCAAGCACGCTTAACTTCGGAGTTCTGATGGGATCCGGTGCATTAGTGCTGGTATGATCGCACCCGTCATGTTGAGGGCACAATTCCTATATGTGTTAACGGTTCACAGCGCCTGCCTAGAGAGATGGCCCATTCAAAAGGCCCAATGGGCTTAACGATAACCCATCCGCTTCAACAACGCAGCATCCTCGCAAGACGTGATATCGACACCTTGTAGGGCCCTCTGATGTACCGCTATTCAGGTTGTCATCCTTTTAATAGCTCGCGACGTACGATCCGGGATGGAAAAACAAGGCAAAAGAAGAAAAGTGGCCAGAAACTGATAAAAACGTTTGATTTTGGGCTCCAAAAAGGGGCAAAGCGAACAAGCTGGCTGCCCCCGTCGTAGAGCTCCCAGAGAGATTTGCAACGGTATGCTGTGCGCCGCGTACCGCCTTACGGATCAAAAGTTATGGGCACCGGAGCGACGGAGACCTGGTCACAAACCCTAAGCCATAGGTTTGCGAGCCCGGCCTCTACGTGGAGCGAAGTTGTCTTGCCCAATGTTCCGTGGGATTCGGTAATAGAGACTTGGTGTATAAAGTATCTTGGCAACCCTAACCAGAGCAAAATAAATTGAAAAGGGGGTGCAACACGATTTGTCAACATGCAATGATCAAAATTACATTTAAGCTTATAAGACATTTACGGGCTGCCCACTAAGCATATAATTTCCACACAATATCTAAATGATCAACACTTAGCAAGACTACCTAGTCATTAGGGTTTCCGTTTCATGCTTAACCATGTGATTAAACCCTAAGTCAACTCAAGTTCATTCACAAGTCATGCATCATTCAATTCAAACATCCTCAAGTACTCAAAACAGTCCACACAACATCCCAACACCACAATTCCAAGCAATTAGCACCACAAGAGGGGTTACAACAATTTTCCAAGCATATAACTAAGTGAAACCTTTACTGCAATAGGCTGTTTCCCCCATTCAATAGGATAATCAAACAATCTCAAAATTCAGTGAATAAGATTTCAAATTAAAGCTTAAGAAGTTAACTAAACTCAGAAACAAACCTTGCATCAATTGGAGTTCAGAATCATTAGTTATGGCCGAAACAGTGAGGTAGCACAAAACTGTCCAGATTTGCACACTTTTCAGAAATTGACGTTTTTGAAGTCCTTAGAGTCATTTTTAGCTTTGGTCCATTTCTGACAAAATTGTCCAGAACTGAAAAATATAGTAGCACACCAATTTTAATGCATTTTGGACAACATTTTCTAAGTCAAACATGGTTCGCTCCACAAGGTCAGTGCATCTGCCAAAAACCTGATTCATTTTCCCAGATTTCCAGATTTGGTCACATTTTAATGATTTGCCATTTTGAGGACCATAGAATCAAAATTTGCTTCGGCCTATTTCTGGGAAAAATGTTCAAAACTGTCCAAACTAGTCACCTACCAATTTTCAAGCATTTTCAACATCATTTGCTTAGCTAAACTTACCTCGAACAGACTGGTCAGAGAGCTGTCATCCACTTCGACTTCACCTAGCATCATTTTCAAGCCAAGATCTTGCCATGCATGGTTGCTTAAGCTTATGAACGACCATATAGCTCAAGTACAGAAGAAAATACACACATTTATGAGCATGCATGTGAAATTTCAAAGAGTTTTCAAAACCTTTTAACCCTCACCTTTGTAATCAACCAAAAGATGCACAAAAACCTTGTTGAGGCTCAAATTTCTTCCTCTTCTTGCTTAGCCGAGTTTCCAACTTGGTTTTCTATATTTTTCCTAGCCTAGTAATCAATCTCTTAGTACATGCATGTAGTTAGGACTTGAAGAAAAGAAATGGAAGCTTAGTAACTCACCTAGGCTGAAAATGAAGCTTCAATGCACATGCATGAGTGATTTTTGCATCCTAGCTTGTTCGGTTGAGGTCCTTTGCTTGTGGCTTGCTTGGTTTAGCTATGGTGTGAAGAAGAGAAGCTATGGAGATGAAGAACTCAGCCAAAACCGAAATGGAGAGAGAAAATGAGAGGGAGAGAGAGAAATGTGAGGAAAGTGAGAGAAATGAGAGAAAAATGAGGCTTTTTGCAAAAGTTGATGCATGGGTTCAGCCTTGAGCTTAGCAATTCTGATTTTTATGTCTTCAAGAGGCATTTTGAAATGTTAGCATGGGCCATGAGTGGTTTGGTCGAAAATGGGAGGAAATTGAGGTGGTTTTGGGCAATTTTTTTATGCATTGTGTTGAGTGTTTTGTCATAGTTTGTCTAGGACTAATTTTTTTATGCATTTGTGTCATTAGAATTGTGATAAGAATGTTGGGAAAGTAGGGTATCTAGGTAGAATAAAAGATAGGAATGTTTGTTGATGAGTTGAATTATGAATAGAATAATAGATAGTGGAAAATGTAGGAATAGTTTAGTATTATTTTATTGTTAGTGGAGTTTGTAGAGAATTTGAATTAGGAATATAATATTGGTTAGTGGATTGTGTAGGATTATTTTATTGTCTAGTGCTTTGTGTAGGATTCTTTCTTGATTAACGTGGTGGCACGGATTCCAAGGTCTAGGGCACGAATTACGAGGTAGACACGAACTACGAGGTACAACACGTATTTCAAGACTAAGGCACATACTTCAAGATAAGTGCACGGATTTTAATGCTAACACACGCAATCCTAGGTGAATGAACGTAGATCAAAATAAGGCACGTAATTCAATGCAATGCACGTAATTCAAGACACGACTCTTAAACCTAGGTTAAGGCACGCAGTTCAAAGTTAATGTACACGAAACGAAGAGACACCACGCAAATCAAGGTCTCGCACGTAAATTAAGGTCATGGCATGTTTATCTAGGTATCGCACGTATATCTAGGATTAGGGCACACAATTCTAGGTTAAGGCACGTACGGTATGCACGAAAACCAAGACAAGACACGTAATCCTAGGTCGGTCATATAATTTTAGGTCTAAGGCACGCAAATCGAGGTAAGACACGTTATTCGGTGTCGGGCCTCACATCCTCCCCTCCTTAAAAGAATTTCGTCCCGAAATTCATTCTTACTTGTTAAGGTCATTTAGACGGATTCCGACCATTGTCATTTTTAACTCCGGGTCGTCCTTTGCTCTGTGATCTCTCTTGCCACAACGAATTCACTTCCTAGCTTTCTCCAATCATTTAATTCGGTGTGACCCCTACATTTACAGTTCGTTCCTTTGAACAACTCTCTTTTCTCCAATTGATCTTAAGGTCGAATTCATTAACTAAGGTTAGAATCTCCAAACATAGTCATCAAAACTACATCGGTATCCTAACAATATAACAATAACTCCAAAATCATGACTCATGTTGTATCACTCTCCCCTCCATTCCTCAAAAGGAATATCACAGTAATTCAATGATCCTAGGGTAACGTACGCTAATTTCAAGATGATAGGTCTATATCCGATTTACATATCATATCTACTAGCTTCAAATTGTTAGCACGTAAGACATACACATGTTATGGATTATTTTCACGATACGATCCTATTTTCAAGAAGAACTCACCAATAAACTAATTCATCTCAAATCGTCATCTATCGGTAGTATCATAGTTCTTATCTTGAAGGTACATTGGATTAGTAAATCTTCTAATGACTAGTCTCCTGATTACAGGCTCCTATTCACTAATCTCTTTTCCCAGCTTCGTTAACCTTCACGCTCGTAATCAATGAGAAAGCCCGTTGAGATACGTTAACCTCACACTCTAGGATTTATTCGGCACCACCACCAACTGCCATCAAAATTGCATGGGTAAACTGATCATGCCGCACTAGTTCAACTCTTACAAGTAAATTCATCAACTCGTAATCCACAATTTATTTCCTAATTCAAATCCTTATCTTCAAGTCATGAGACTTCAGAATTTTCTTTTAATCTTATCCAAAACTCCTAAGGCGAATACTTTCAACCTCAAATAAATTCCACTCACTTCAATCCAAGGTTACGTCATACTTAAGAAGACAATGGTCCTACTCACTTAGCAACCTAGTCATTCCTTCGCACACTTAATGCCTGCCAATATATCTTCAACGTTAATGTTACTAAGCTAGGTTCATAGGCATGTAAGTGAGATCAATTCTCTACTAGGTTACCGGTCGTACAACAACAATCCTAGGACTATAAATGGGTACTGAAATGATCTAGCTCATAAGACACTTACCATACTAGTCCAAGTAGCTTGTTACACAAAATAACTTCAAGGCCGTGTCAACATAAGAATTATGACCACGAGGCATCCTTCAACATAACCTATTAGAACTTCAAAAGTAATCAATTACTTATTTAACTATCACTACAAAATTCACCCCTCTTATTCGACGACCACAATTCGAAGTCTCCAACTGCTAGTTTCTAGAAGTGAAACGGTGCACATAGATACGGTGGTCTAACAATAGTCTCTTGGGTCATCATGACTCTGATTTATCTCTATCTTACTCTCTTCGTTTACATGTTCAACTAACTAAGAACATCAAGACTCATCGACCTTAGGTTCTAGGGTTCACCATGAATCATCATGCATACTTACTATTAGCTATTTAGGATTACTAATCATATCCTAACGATTCCACTTTGCAACCAGATGCTTAATATCATTTCGATGGTTTATATAATAGGTCCATCGGTCTTACTTAAGGATATATGCTTTACAACATCCTCTAGGGTATCCAAATAATGAGTGCATAGAATGACTTACTTACATAATCACAACTAAATCCGAGATGTACCAAATTAATACCATGATTCTTAATATAACCAATATCCAACTTAGGACCTTAGCAACATCATCTAATACATAATTCAATACCTTACACTTCCATTCGACCAAACATTTAGGTGTAGTCTTCCAAGCACGAGTTCTCGTTACACGAATTCCTCGATTCCAATATCCCCATATCTTGTTATACTAAAGATTCATCAATCTTGTTAAACTTAATCTCTAGAGTTGCCTACATGTCTCGAGGTTATCCATTGTTAAGTTACCTAAACACATTATTCACGCCTTAATAATCTAACCCCTATCGCCCATTTCCACGAGTTCATCCCTTAATTTCTAGGTCACAAACTTACCATTGAGTGAACTTGAAACTCGTTAATATACACCTTATTAGGTTCAACGATGCTTAATTCCAATCAAGTAAGGATTCAATCGTACGAGTATATTGCCAACTTCTTAGATAGCCTATCGAGCCAATTTTAAGATGTGAGAAATGGATTCAAAGAAACCTCCAAGTCAACTTCCACTATCAGCACATGAGAATATATACTACTTTACATATTTAATAGTATGTTCTTATATCTTAAGCGAAGTTGTATGTCATTAAACTTTATACTTGAACCATAATTAGAAGAACGGTTTAACGCAATCAATAACTTCATAGCTATAAAATTGACAACTTAATCACAGGTATAAGCATTTCAAAAATAAGGAGAAACTTTACCTCAACAATTATACCCGTGCTACGCATTTTATACATATGCATATCCAATAATACATACTATCCATCGAGTACCTGTGAAGATGCCAGAAATCTATAACCAAGGCATTTCGTTCTTCCTGCATGAATTTACTTCCCTAAAAGTCCTAATTCTAACTATCTATGTGTATAAACAGTCATTTATGGTTATATAACATGCATATGTATCAAGAAAGAAGTATAAAGGTATGCATGCATTATTGAGGGCACTAACGTGTCGGTGTGCATGACACATAATACATATAGTCCACAAAGGCACATAGTATTCAATTCTCAAAGCAATTAAAGCACATTAGCACACATTAACTCATATAAACAAGACATCACAATTACCTTAGGGCTTCTACCCATGGTCCGAGAGTTGAACCCGACTAACGCCTAGTTACTAAACTAAGCTCTGATACCATTCTTATATAAGGTGTCATGCCCCAACCCGGCCAATAAGGTTAGACTAAGGTGTGAACTAAACATTCAAGTCACGTCTCGTACTTAACTGTTTATAAAGATTTAACACTTATCATTTTTAGCCTAAACTCCAAAGTTTTCCAAAAAACCGACAACATAACAGCTGTAATTCGACTCTTTGGTTTGTCCTAAATCTCTAACAGGATCAATTAATCCAATCACTAATCCAATTTCATTAAGGACTCCTATTTTTCACCATCCGAATTGCCTACTAGTTTTTCTTGCAACTCTCGTTTGGTTAATAAGCCTAACATGATAACTATGCCCCGTTTATTTTTCAATTTCCTATCATGCAAGTACCTATTATCCTTTAGTTTGCAAATGAACACCTAAGTGAAATTAGATAGAATAAACTTAGTTGATTGTTCATCTAGTGGTTTGAATGCCTACGATAACTACTAATTAAGAAAACGAAAGCGAACAACCAAATAAAAGTTTGTCCGGTTATAGATAGTACAATCTCATAATTAGACCCAAATTACAACGGGGTCATTTACATCACTAAACAATGAGCAACATAAAAGAAATAGTCTTCAAGTAGCATAGTTCACAAATAGCCATAATCATGCAAGGCACACAAGACAGGCAATCACCCAGGGGTTCATCGTTAGGCACACCGTCCTCTGGTACCTGTACCTGTCCTTCTTCACTTGTGATGAAAAAGAGGGTGAGTCCTTATGAACTCAGCGAGGAAGAACGAGAAATACGTTTTGAAACTCGTTTTCCGGTTCAATTTATGAAAACTCTTTTTGAGAACATATCACGTATTACAAATAATAAGGTACGCAATTATAAGAAACAAATCAAGTAACGGATACAAAGTAAGGGAACAGAAATGCCAGTCTTTCCTCCCCGAGGTTCTCTAGGAACCAAGCGAGAGTACTTGTACACATAGTAAAAAGGATACGGTGAGCATTTGCTCTCAATATCAATTTCGATTCATTTGGTGCGGCCGACTTCAATAATCCACTTATCACTCCCAAATGGGTGTACTCCGGATGTACCCCGAAACCTACGACCCAACTCTCCGAGGGTGAAATGCCAAGCGAGAGAGGGAATTGGACCATGGTAGTCACAGGAACACCGGCAAGCCCGACGCCGCCCGGCGTGCGTGAAACACTACCATGCCACACTGAAAGGTTGCAACCTCGTATACAATGCCCATTTATGTCATTTAACATTTCACATTAGGAGGTCAACAAAGTAGGTTGCCTCCGAGCAAGTATATGATCACATTTTGACATATTGGCATATAAGGCATTGTAAGAACATATAATCATTTCATATATCCATTTGAAAGCAATTAAACTTTAACGGGCAGCCAAGTAATCATGTTCAAATAAACCATTGAATATCTTTTAACAATTCACATTAGGAGGACAACAAAGTAGGTTGCCTCCAAGCAATTTCAAGATCACATATTGCCAAGTAAACGAATGAGGCATGCTTAACATGAATTTTCACTTTGTAAAACATGTAGAGTCATATGAACACTAAACGGGCAGCCATGTAACACATGCAAGTTAAGCCATATAACTCATTTCGAAGTCCACGTAATCAAGTGATACGATTATTCAACATGCAACAACATCTACGTGGTGGTTTCGGATGCAAAAAAAGCCTATTTGTCAACATGCAATGATCAAAATTACATTTAAGCTTATAAGACATTTACGGGCTGCCCACTAAGCATATAATTTCCACACAATATCTAAATGATCAACACTTAGCAAGACTACCTAGTCATTAGGGTTTCCGTTTCATGCTTAACCATGTGATTAAACCCTAAGTCAACTCAAGTTCATTCACAAGTCATGCATCATTCAATTCAAACATCCTCAAGTACTCAAAACAGTCCACACAACATCCCAACACCACAATTCCAAGCAATTAGCACCACAAGAGGGGTTACAACAATTTTCCAAGCATATAACTAAGTGAAACCTTTACTGCAATAGGCTGTTTTCCCACAATCAATAGGATAATCAAACAATCTCAAAATTCAGTGAATAAGATGTCAAATTAAAGCTTAAGAAGTTAACTAAACTCAGAAACAAACCTTGCATCAATTGGAGTTCAGAATCATTAGTTATGGCCGAAACAGTGAGGTAGCACAAAACTGTCCAGATTTGCACACTTTTCAGAAATTGACGTTTTTGAGGTCCTTAGAGTCATTTTTAGCTTTGGTCCATTTCTGACAAACTTGTCCAGAACTGAAAAATATAGTAGCACACCAATTTTGATGGATTTTGGACAATATTTTCTAACTCAACCATGGTTCGCTCCACAAGGTCAGTGCATCTGCCAAAAACCTGATTCATTTTCCCAGATTTCCAAATTTGGTCACATTTTAATGATTTGCCATTTTGAGGACCTTAGAGTCAAAATTTGCTTCGGCCTATTTCTGGGAAAAATTTTCAAAACTGTCCAAACTGGTCACCCACAAATTTTCAAGCATTTTCAACATCATTTGCTTAGCTAAACTTACCTCGAACAGACTGGTCAGAGAGCTGTCATCCACTTCAACTTCACCTAGCATCATTTTCAAGCCAAGATCTTGCCATGCATGGTTGTTTAAGCTTATGAACGACCATATAGCTCAAGTACAGAAGCAAATACACACATTTATGAGCATGCATGTGAAATTTCAAATAGTTTTCAAAAGCTTTTAACCCTCACCTTTGTAATCAACCAAAAGATGCACAAAAACCTTGTTGAGGCTCAAATTTCTTCCTCTTCTTGCTTAGCCGAGTTTCCAACTTGGTTTTCTATATTTTTCCTAGCCTAGTAATCAATCTCTTAGTACATGCATGTAGTTACGACTTGAAGAAAAGAAATGGAAGCTTAGTAACTCACCTAGGCCGAAAATGAAGCTTCAATGCACATGCATGAGTGATTTTTGCATCCTAGCTTGTTCGGTTGAGGTCCTTTGCTTGTGGCTTGCTTGGTTTAGCTATGGTGTGAAGAAGAGAAGCTATGGAGATGAAGAACTCAGCCAAAACCGAAATGGAGAGAGAAAATGAGAGGGAGAGAGAGAAATGTGAGGAAAGTGAGAGAAATGAGAGAAAAATGAGGCTTTTTGCAAAAGTTGATGCATGGGTTCAGCCTTGAGCTTAGCAATTCTGATTTTTATGTCTTCAAGAGGAATTTTGAAATGTTAGCATGGGCCATGAGTGGTTTGGTCGAAAATGGGAGGGAATTGAGGTGGTTTTGGGCAATTTTTTTATGCATTGTGTTGAGTGTTTTGTCATAGTTTGTCTAGGACTATTTTTTTTTTATGCATTTGTGTCATTAGAATTGTCATAGGAATGTTGGGAAATTAGGGAATCTAGGTAGAATAAAATATAGGAATGTTTGTTGATGAGTTGAATTATGAATAGAATAATAGATAGTGGAAAATGTAGGAATAGTTTAGTATTATTTAATTGTTAGTGGAGTTTGTAGAGAATTTGAATTAGGAATATAATATTGGTTAGTGGATTGTGTAGGATTATTTTATTGTCTAGTGCTTTGTGTAGGATTCTTTCTTGATTAACGTGGTGGCACGGATTCCAAGGTCTAGGGCACGAATTACGAGGTAGACACGAACTACGAGGTACAACACGTATTTCAAGACTAAGGCACATACTTCAAGATAAGTACACGGATTTTAATGCTAACACACGCAATCCTAGGTGAATGAACGTAGATCAAAATAAGGCACGTAATTCAATGCAATGCACGTAATTCAAGACACGACTCTTAAACCTAGGTTAAGGCACGCAGTTCAAAGTTAATGCACACGAAACGAAGAGACACCACGCAAATCAAGGTCTCGCACGTAAATTAAGGTCATGGCATGTTTATCTAGGTATCGCACGTATATCTAGGATTAGGGTACACAATTCTAGGTTAAGGTACGTATAACGAGGTATGCACGAAAACCAAGACAGGACACGTAATCCTAGGTCGGTCATATAATTTTAGGTCTAAGGCGCGCAAATCGAGGTAAGACACGTTATTCGGTGTCGGGCCTCACAACTCTCGCCCAAGCACGCTTAACTTCGGAGTCCTGATGGGATCCGGTGCATTAGTGCTGGAATGATCGCACCCGTCATGTTGAGTGCACAATTCTTATATGTGTTAACGGTTCATAGTCCCAGCCTAGAGTGATGGCCCATTCAAAAGGCCCAATGGGCTTAACGACAACCCATCCGCTTTAACAACGCAGCATCCTCGCAAGACGTGATATAGACACGTTGTAGGGCCCTCTGATGTCCTGCGAGTCAGGTTGTCGTCCTTTTAATAGCTCATGACGTACGATCCGGGACGGAAAAACAGAGCAAGAGAAGAAAAGTAGCCTGAAACTGATTAAAATACTCAATTTTGGGCTCCAAAAATGGGCACAGCGAGCAGGCTGGCAGCCCCCGTTGTAGAGCTCTCAAAGAGCTTTGCAACGGTATGTTGTACACCGTGTAACTCCTTACAGTTCAAAAGTTATGGGCACCGGAGCGACGGAGACCTGGTCACAAACCCTACGCCCTCGGTTTACGGGCCCGGCCTCTACGTGAAGTGAAGTTGTGTTGCCCAATGTTCTGTGGGATTCGGTAATAGAGATTTGGTGGATAAAGTATCTTGGCAACCCTTGCCAGGGCAAAAAAAATTAAAAAGGGGGTGCAACACAAGGACTTCCTAGGGGGTCACCCATCCTAGTACTACTCTCGCCCAAGCACGCTTAACTTTGGAGTTCTGATGGGATTCGGTGCATTAGTGCTGGTATGATCACGCCTGTCATGTTGAGGGAACAATTCCTATATGTGTTAACGGTTCATAGTCCCAGCCTAGAGAGATGGCCCGTTCAAAAGGTCCAATGGGCTTAACGACAACCGATCCGCGTCAACAACGCAGCATCCTTGCAAGACGTGATATCGACACGTTCTAGGGCCTTCTGATGTCCCGTGACTCAGGTTGTCGTCTTTTTAACAGCTCACGACGTACGATCCGGGATTGAAAAACAGGGCAAAACAAGAAAAATGGCTTGAAATAGATGAAAACGTTTGATTTTGGTCTCCAAAAATGGGCAAAGCGAGCAAGCTCGCTGCCCCCGTCGTAGAGCTCTCAGGGAGCTTTGCAACGGTATGATGTGGGCCGCGTAACTCCTTACGGATCAAAAGTTATGGGCTCCGGAGCGACGGGGACCTGGTCATAAATCCTACGCCCTTGATTTGCGGGCCCACCTTCTACGTGAAGCGAAGCTGTCTTGCCCAATGTTCTGTGGGATTCGGTAATAGAGATTTGGTGGATAAAGTATCTTGGCAACCCTAACTACGGCAAAAAAAATTAAAAAGGGGGTGCAACACGAGGACTTCCCAGGGGGTCACCCATCCTAGTACTACTCTCGCCCAAGCACGCTTAACTTGCTAGTTCTAACGGGATCCGGTGCTTTCGTGCTGGTATGATCGCACCTGTCATCTTGAGGGTACAATTCCTATATGTGTTAACGGTTCACAGTCCCAACCTAGAGAGATGGCTCATTCAAAAGGCCCAATGGGCTTAACGACAACCCATCCACTTCAACAATGCAGCATCCTCGCAAGACGTGATATCGACATATTGTAGGGCCCTCTAATCTCCCGCGAGTCATGTTGTCGTTCTTTTAACAACTCACGACGTACGATCTGGGACAGAAAAATAGAGCAAAAGAACAAAAGTGGCCTGAAACTAATGAAAACGTTCGATTTTGGGCTCCAAAAATGGGCACAGCAAGCAAGCTGGCTGCCCCCGTCGTAGAGCTCTCAAAGAGCTTTGCAACGGTATGCTGTGCTCTGCGAAACTTCTTACGGATCAAAAGTTATGGGCACCGGAGCGACGGAGACCTTGTCACAAACCCTACGCCCTCGGTTTGCGTTCCCGGCCTCTACGTGAAGCGAAGTTGTGTTGCCCAATGTTCCGTTGGATTCGGTAATCGAGATTTGGTGGATAAAGTATGTTGGCAACCCCAACCAGGGCAAAAAAAATTGAAAAGGGGGTGCAACACGAGGACTTCATCGGGGGTCACCCATCCTAGTACTACTTTCGCCCAAGCACACTTAACTTCAGAGTTCTGATGGGATCCGATGCATTAGTGCTGGTATGATCGCACCCATCATGTTGAGTGCACAATTCTTATATATGTTAATGGTTCACAGTGCCAGCCTAGAATGATGGCCCATTCAAAAGGCCCAATGGGCTTAACGACAACCCATCCGCTTCAACAACGCAGCATCCTCGCAAGACGTGATATAGACACATTGTAGGGCCCTCTAATGTACCGCGAGTCAGATTGTAGTCCTTTTAACAGCTCACGACGTACGATCAGGTGTCTTGCCTCTACCGGCTGGTTTACCCTGATTCTGCCCTGCCTGACGTTTAGGGCAATCCTTGATCTGGTGCTGATCACTGCCGCACCTCATACATCGTCCCAACTTCCTCCAACACTGGGCCTCGCTATGCCCCTTCCTGTCACAATATGAGCAGCTGACGGACTGAGTAGCAGGTGAACTACCTGTGGATCCACGGGCGGAAGAGGCTGATGGCGCTTTCGTTGGGCCACGGTAATTCCCTGACCTACTCTGGTTCTGGCCCTGGTTACGACCCTAACTCTGGAATTTCCTTTGCTGACTTGGAGGCTGGTATGGTTTCTTGTTTGGTTGACTCGAACAGGCTCCATCTAGTTTCCTCTTCTCAACTCGAGAGGCAGCAGCAAAGAGAGCAGAATAGGTATCGAAGTCATGAGAAGCTAACTGGTCCTGAATCTCTGGCCTCAAACCAATAGTAAATTTCCACATTTTTGCCTCCGGAGTACAAACCATATATTGAGCATAACGAGACAGTCGATCAAAACGTGCCTCGTACTGGGCCACCGTCATATTACCCTGGGTCAAGTGCATAAACTCCTCGATCTACCTCTGTCTGGAAACTGCAGGTACATATTTTTCCTTAAATGCCTTAACAAAATTACTCCACAGGCGAGGTGTCTGATCAGTCTCCCATAGTGCCTCTACAGTGTGCCACCAATGCTCGGCATCCCCGTGCAACAGAAATACAGCAAACTCCACTTTTTCTTCATCTGTATAATCAAGTGGCCTGAAAATCTTCTCGATCTCGGACAGCCAAGCCTCTTCTTTCTCATCATCAGCTTCCTCGTAGAATTTAGACGGGCGAAAGTCAAGGAATTCCTTCATTCTGCTATGTCTCCCATGGTTACCCTCATTCCTGTTATTGATGTTGTTGTTGGCCTCACGAGCATCCTGACGCTTCATTACACATGATACACGATCCATGGCAGTTGCCATCATATTAAACATAGCTATTCTGGGATTAGTCTGATAGGCATCCCCGGTCTCTTGAGGTTCACCGCTCCTATTAGTAGTACGGGTACTAGGGCTAGCCATCTATAGACATAATTTATTGAAATGTAACAGTTAAGAATCTAAGGCATACGATATGCAACATAATATAGGTACAATTCTAAAAACACTTAAGGAATATAAGTCACTTAAGCACATAGAACATAGAAGGCATATTTAACACATAAAAAATCATCCTAATTATCTTAGGGCTCTACCCACGGTCCGAGAGTTAAACCTGGCTTAAGCAATCTAAGCTCTGATACCATTCTTCTAAGGTGTCACCCCCCAACCCGGCCTGTAAAGGTTAGACTAGGGTGTGATCTAAACATTCAAGTCCTTTCACATTCTTAATCATTCTAGGAGGTTTAACACTTAACGTTTTATTCTAGACTCTAAAATTTTTCAGAAATCCGGCAGCATAACGGCTGTAATTGGGCTCTTTGTTTGACCTAAATTTTCTAACAGCCTTAAAACTTTCAATTCAAGTTCATTCCCGACTAGAGTTTAATATTTTGTCATCAATTGAATTGCCTATTGGTTATTTCGACGTCCCGTTTGATTTATAACCTAGCATGATACTATGTCTCGTTTGTCCATTTATCCTCGTTTCAAAATATACCTGTTGATCTTAGCTTATTAGCGAGTACCTGTTGAGATTGGATAAGTTCATTTGCCTATTCCTTAACTAGCGTCATAACCTATGATAGACTAATGATAGCAAAAGCAAAAACGATCATAGTATGTCTAGTATCAGTCTACTTAATATAAGTACAAACCAAAATTAGACCCCAAATTACAACGGGGGTCTATTATATCACAAACAACAAATAACGTATGGGAAATAGTCTTCAAGTAACAAAAGTTCACAAGTAGTCACGTTCAAGCAAAACAACAATAACAGGCAATCACTCCAGGGGTTCATCATTAGGTACATTGAGCTCGGGTTCCTGTACCTGTTCTTCTTCACCTGAAATGATAAAAGAGGGTGAGTCCTTATGAACTCAGCGAGGGGGAACGAGAAATAAGTTTTGAAACTCATTTTCCGGTTAAACTTATGAAAATCCCTTTTTCAAACATGAATACAATAGAAATACAAGTACAGAAATACAAATACAGAACAGGAATACCGGTCTTTCCTCCCAGAGGTTCTCTAGGATCCAAGCGGGAGTACTTATACACATAATAAAAAGGATATGGTGAGCTTTTGCTCTCAGATCAGATCCAGGATCAGTTGTTGCGGCCGAATTCAAATCATCCCCCAAACACACCAGGTGGGTGTACTCCGGATGCACCCCAAAATCCTACGACCCAACTCTCCGAGGAAGTCTAGCCCCCAAGCGAGAGAGGGAATGGGACCATGGAGGTCACGGTAACACCGGCAAGCCCGATGCCGCCCAGCGTGCGTGATCACTACCATGTTGACAGGAAAGGTTGCAACCTTGTATGCAATGCACATTTATGACAGGTAATATATCACAGAAGGAGGACAACAAAGTAGGTTGCCTCCGGACAGTCATAAGATTGCACATTGACAGATAAACAGGCAGGACACGATAAGACAGGAAATTTCACTTGAAAGGCATATAGAGTTATATGGAAATTAAACGGGCAGCCATGTAACACATGTAAAACAGGCCATATAACTCATTAAAAGTCCACGCAATCAAGTGATAAGATTACTCAACATGCAGTGATAACAACAAGGGTTCAAATGCGAGAAAAGCTTATTTGTCAACATGCGATGGTCAAGATCACTTTTAAAGTTATAAAACATTTACGGGCAGCCCACGTAACGTACAGTTTCCTCACAATCTTCAATGGTTAACACTTAGCAAGATTCTTTATTCATTAGGCTTTCCCTTTCATGCATAATCGTGCGATCAAACCCTAAATCAACTTAACATCATTCCCAAGTCATACATCATTCAATTCATACATCCTCAAGTGCTTAAAACAGTCCACATAATATTCCAACACCACAATTCCAAGCAACTAGTGCCACAAAAGAAGTTACAATAGTTTCCAAGCACATAGCTAAGTGGAAGACTCACTGCAATAGGCTGTTTTCTCACAATCAATCAGATAATCAAACAATCTCCAAATTTAGTGAATAAGATGTCAAATTAAAGCTTAAGAAGTTAACTAAAATCAGAAACAAGCCTTACATCAATTGGAGTTCAGAATCATTAGTTATAACCGAAACAGTGAGGTAACACAAAACTTTCCAGATTTGCACACTTTTCAGAAAATGATGTTTTTGAGTTTTGGTATATTTCTGACAAAGTTGTCCATAACTGAAAAATATAGTGGCACACCAAATTTCATACATTTTGGACATCATTTACTAAGTTAAATATGGTTCGTTCCACAAGGTCAGTGCATCTGCCAAAACCTGATTCATTTTTCCAGATTTCCAGATTTGGTCACATTTTAATGATTTACCATTTTGAGGACCTTAGAGTCAAAATTAGCTTCGGCCTATTTCTGGAAAAAAATGTTCAAAACTGTCCAAACTTGTCACCCACCAATTTTCAAGCATTTTCAACATAATTTTATTAGCTAAACTTACCTCTAACAGACTAGTCAGAGAGCTGTCATCCATTTCGACTTTACCTAGCATCATTTTCAAGCCAAGATCTTGCCATGCATGGTTGATTGAGCTTATGAACGACCGTATAGCTCAAGTACAGAAGCAAATACACACATTTATGAGCATGCATGTGAGTTTTTAAAGAGTTTTCAAAAGGTTTTAACCCTCACCTTAGCAATCAACCACAAAATGCTCAAGACCCTTTGTTGAAGCTCAAATCTTCTCCTTTCCTTTGCTTAGCCGAGAAGCTCACTAGTTTTTCTTTATTTTTCCTAGCTTAAAGATCAATCTCTTAGTGCATGCCCATAGCTAGAACTTGAAGAAAAGAAATGGATGCTTAGTAACTCACCTAGGCCGAAAATGAAGCTTCAATGCACATGCAAGAGAAATTTTCGAACTCTAGCTTGCTCGGTTGTAGTCCTTTACTTGTAGCTTGTAATACTTAGCTATGGTGTGAAGAGGAGAAGTTGAGAAGATGGTGAATTCAGCCAAGGCCGAGAATGAGAGAGAAAGGAGAGATGAGGAGAGAAATGAGTGAAAAGAAATGAAGAAAATGACAATCAAGGAAGCCTTTTGCATCTTCAAGGAGAATGTCGGCCTTGGGCTTCAAAATTTTGCATTTTGTGTGTCCAATGTGCTATTTTGAAATTGCTAGGATGGGCAAGGTGTTGTGGTCGAGAATGGTGAGGAGATTGAGTGAATTTTGAGCAATTTTTTAATGCTTTGAGTCATAAATTGTCTTGGCATGCAATAGAATAAAAAAAAAATACTCAAACCTTGTGCAAAACCATGGTATGGTCAGCCAAGGCTAAATAAATGGCGGAATTATTGTCATCTTTTGGGTGTTAATTGTTGTGTGTTGAAAATGCAAAAAGAACAAAGAATAAAGAATAAGGAATGTCTAGTGTTTGGTGCCTTTTTTGTCTTCTAGTGAATAGAATTTGGATTATTATATTGTTAGTGGATTTTGTAGGATTGTTTAATAGTCTAGTGCTTCGTGAAAGATGCTTTCTTGATGAGCGTGAAGGCACGCTTTCCTAGGTCTAGGGCACGCACTACGAGGTAAGACACGAACTACGAGATGGACGCACGTTTTTTGAGTAAATGCACGCAATCCCAAACGAATGCACGTAATTCAATGCATGGCACATAAAATGAACACAATTCTTAAACCTAGGTCATAGCACGCAAATCTAGGTTAGGACACACGAAGCTAGGTTTCGTACGCAAATCGGGATCGGGCCTCACAACAATTCCTATATGTGTTAACGGTTCACAGTCCCAGCCTAGAGAGATGGCTCATTCAAAAGGCCCAATGGGCTTAACGACAACCCATCCGCTTCAACAACGCAGCATCCTCGCAAGACGTGATATCGACACGTTGTAGGGCCCTCTGATATCCCGCGAGTTAGGTTGTCGTCCTTTTAACAACTCACGACGTACGAACCGGGACGGAAAAATAGAGCAAAAGAAGAAAAGTGGCCTGAAACTAATGAAAACGTTCGATTTTGGGCTCTAAAAATGGGCACAGCGAGCATGCTGGTTGCCCCCGTCAGAGAGCTCTCAGAGAGCTTTGAAACGGTATGCTGTGCTCTGCGTAACTTCTTACGGATCAAAAGTTATGGGCACCGGAGCGACGGAGACCTGGGCACAAACCCTACGCCCTCGGTTTGCGGGCCCGGCCTCTACGTGAAGCGGAGTTGGCTTGCCCAATGGTCCGTGGGATTCGGTAATAGAGATTTGGTGGATAAAGTATCTTGGCAGCCCTAACCAGGGCAAAAATAATTGAAAAGAGGGTGCAACATGAGAACTTGCCAAGGGGGCACCCATCCTAGTACTACTTTTACCCAAGCACGCTTAACTTCCTAGTTCTAATGGGATCCGGTGCTTTCGTGCTGGTATGATCGCACCCGCCATGTTGAGGGCACAATTCCTATATGTGTTAACGGTTCACAGTGCCAGCCTTGACAGATGGCCCATTCAAAAGGCCCATTGGGCTTAACGATAACCCATATGCTTCAACAACGCAGCATCCTCACAAGACCTGATATCGACACGTTGTAGGGCCCTTTGATGTCCCCCAAGTCATGTTGTCGTCCTTTTAACAGCTCACGACGTACGATCCGGGATGGAAAAACATAGCAAAGGAAGAAAAGTGGCCTGAAACTAATGAAAACGTTCGATTTTGGGCTCTAAAAATGGGCACAGCGAGCATGCTGGTTGCCCCCTGTCGTAGAGCTCTCAGAGAGCTTTGCAACGGTATGATGTACGCCGCGTAACTCTTTACGGATCAAAAGTTATGGCCAACGGAGCGACGGAGACCTAGTCACAAACCCTACGCCCTCGGTTTGCGGGCCCGGCCTCTACGTGAAGCGAAGTTGTCTTGCCCAATGTTCCGTGGGATTCGGTAATAGAGATTTGGTGGATAAAGTATCTTGGCAACCCTAACGGGGCAAAAAAAATTGAAAAGAAGGTGCAACACGAGGACTTCCCAAGGGGTCACCCATCCTAGTACTACTCTCGCCCAAGCACGCTTAACTTCGGAGTTCTGATAGGATCCGGTGAATTAGTGCTGGTATGATCGCACCCGTCCTATTTAGGGCACAATTCCTATATGTGTTAACGGTTCACAGTCCAAGCCTAGAGAGATGGCCCATTCAAAAGGTCCAATGGGCTTAACGACAACCCATCCGCTTCAACAACACAACATCCTCGCAAGACGTGATATCGACACGCTGTAGGGCCCTCTGACGTCCCGCGAGTCAGGTTGTCGCCCTTTTAACAGCTCACGATGTACGATCCGGGACGGAAAAACATAGCAAAAGAAGAAATATGGCCTGAAATTGATGAAAACGTTCGATTTTGGTCTTGAAAAATGGGCACAGCGAGCAAGGTGGCTGCCCCCGTCGTAGAGCTCTCAGAGAGCTTTGTAATATGTTGTGCGCCGCATAACTCCTTACGGATTAAAAGTTATGGGCACCGGAGCGACGGAGATGTGGTCACAAACCCTACGCCCTCGGTTTGCGGGCCCGGCATCTATGTGAAGCGAAGTTGTCTTGTCCAATGATCTGTGGTATTTGGTAATAGAGATTTGGTGGATAAAGTATCTTGGCAACCCAAACCAGGGCAAAAAAAATTAAAAACGGGGTGCAACACGAGGACTTCACAGGGGGTCACCCATCCTAGTACTACTCTCGCCCAAGCACGCTTAACTTCGGAGTTCTGATGGAATCCGGTGCATTAGTGCTGGTATGATCGCAGCCGTCTTCTTGTGGGTACAATTCCTATATGTGTTAACGGTTCACAGTGCCAGCCTAGAGAGATGGCCCATTCAAAAGGTCCAATGGGCTTAACGACAACCCATCCGCTTCAACAACACAACATCCTCGCAAGACGTGATATCGACACGCTGTAGGGCCCTCTGATGTCCCGCGAGTCAGGTTGTCGCTCTTTTAACAGCTCACGATGTACGATCCGGGAAGAAAAAACAGAGCAAAAGAAGAAAAATGGCCTGAAACTGATGAAAATGTTCGATTTTGGTCTCCAAAAATGGGCACAACGAGCAAGGTGGCTGCCCCCGTCGTAGAGCTCTCAGAGAGCTTTGTAATGGTATGCTGTGCGCCGCATAACTCCTTACGGATCAAAAGTTATGGGCACCGGAGTGACGGAGACGTGGTCACAAACCCTACGCCTTCGGTTTGCGGGCTCGGCTTCTATGTGAAGCGAAGTTGTCTTGTGCAATGATCCGTGGGATTCGGTAATAGAGATTTGGTGGATAAAGTATCTTGGCAACCCTAACCAGGGCAAAAAAAATTGAAAATGGGGTGCAACACGAGGACTTCCCAGGGGGTCACCCATCCTAGTACTACTCTCGCCCAAGCACGCTTAACTTCAGAGTTATGATGGGATCCGGTGCATTAGTGATGGTATGATCACACCCGTCATGTTGAGGGCACAATTCCTATATGTGTTAACGGTTCACAATGCCAGCCTGGAGAGATGGCCCATTCAAAAGGCCCAATGGGCTTAACGACAACCCATCCGCTTCAATAACGCAGCATCGTCGCAAGACGTGATATCTAAAACGTTGTAAGTCCCTCTGATGTCCCGCGAGTTAGGTTGTCGTCCTTTTAACAGCTCACGACGTACGATTCGGGACGAAAAAACAGAGGAAAAGAACAAAAGTGGACTGAAACTAATGAAAATGTTCGATTTTGGGCTCCGAAAATGGGCACAACGAGCAGCCTGGCTGCCACTGTTGTAGAACTCTCAGAGAGCTTTGCAACGGTATGTTGTACACCGCGTAACTCCTTACGGATCAAAAATTATGGGCACCGGAGCGACAGAGACCTGGTCACAAACCCTATGCCCTCGGTTTGCAGGCCCGACCACTATGTGAAGCGAAGTTGTCTTGCCCAATGTTCCGTGGGATTCGGTAATAGAGATTTGGTGGATAAAGTATCTTGGCAACCCTAACCAGGGCTAAAAAAATTGAAAAGGGGGTGCAACACGTGGACTTCACAGGGGGTCACCCATCCTAGTACAACTCTCGACAAGCACGCTTAACTACTGAGTTCTGATGGGATACGGTGCATTAGTACTGTTATGATCGCACCCGTCATGTTGAGGGCACATTTCCTATATGTATTAACGGTTCACAGAGCCAGCCTAGAGAGATGGCCCATTCAAAAGGCCCAATGGGCTTAACGACAACCCATCCACTTCAACAACGCAGCATCCTTGCAAGATGTGATATCGACACGTTGTAGGGCCCTCTAACGTACAACGAGTCAGGTTGTCGTCGTTTTAACAGCTCACGACGTACGATCCAGGACGGAAAAATTGGGCAAAAAAGAAAAGTGGCTTGAAACTGATGAAAATGTTCGATTTTGGGCTACAAAAACTGGCATAGCGAGCAAGCTGGGTGCCCCCATCGTAGAGCTCTCAGAGAGCTTTGCAACTGTATGCTGTGGGCCGCGTAACTCCTTACGGATCAAAAGTTATGGGCACCGGAGCGACGGAGACCTGGTCACAAAACCTACGCCCTCGATTTGCGGGCCTGGCCTCTACGTAAAGCGAAGTTGTCTTTCCCAATGTTCCATGGGATTCAGTAATAGAGATTTGGTGGATCAAGTATCTTGGCAACCCTAACCAGGGCAAAAAAAATTGAAAAGGGGTGCAACACGAGGACTTCCCATGGGGTCACCCATCCTAGTACTACTCTCGCCCAAGCACGCTTAACTTCGTAGTTCTGATGGGATCCGGTGCATTAGTGCTGGTATGATCGCACCCGTCATCTTGAGGGCACAATTCCTATATGTGTTAACGGTTCACAGTCCCAGCCTAGAGAGATGGCCCATTCAAAAGGCCCAATGGGCTTAACGACAACCCATCCGCTTCAACAACGCAGCATCCTCGCAAGATCTGATATCGACACATTGTAGGGCAATCTGATGTCCCGCGAGTCAGGTTGTCGTCCTTTTAACAGCTCATGACGTACGATCCGGGACGGAAAAACAGGGCAAAAGAAGAAAAGTGGACTGAAACTGATGAAAACGTTCGATTTTGGGCTCCAAAAACGGGCACAGCGAGCAAGCTGGCTGCCCCCGTCGTAGAGCTCAAAGAGAGCTTTGCAACTGTATGATGTGCGCCGAGTAACTCTTTACGGATCAAAAGTTATGGGCACCGGAGCGACAGAGACCTGGTCACAAACACTACGCCCTTGGTTTGCAGGCCTGACCTCTACGTGAAGCGAAGTTGTCTTGCCCAATGTTCCGTGGGATTCGGTAATAGAGATTTGGTAGATAAATTATCTTGGCAACCCTATCAGGGCAAAAGAAATTGAAAAGGGGGTGCAACACGAGTACTTCCCAAGGCGTCACCTATCCTATTACAACTCTCGCCCAATCACGCTTAACTTTGGAGTTCTGATGGGATCCGGTGCATTAGTACTGGTATGATCGCACCCGTCATGTTGAGGGCACAATTCTTATATGTGTTGACGGTTCACAGTCCCAGCCTAGAGAGATGGCCCATTCAAAAGGCCCAATGGGCTTAACAACAACCCATCCGCTTCAACAACGCAGCATCCTCGCAAGACGTGATATCGACACATTGTAGGGCCCTCTGATGTACCGTGAGTCAGGTTGTCATCCATTTAACAGCTCACGACTTACGATCCGGGACGGAAAAACAAAGCAAAAGAAGAAAAGTTGCATGAAACTGATGAAAACGTTCGATTTTGGGCCCCAAAAATGAGCAAAGCTAACAAGCTGGCTGCCCACGTTGTAGAGCTCTCAGAGAGCTTAGCAACGGTATGTTGTGCACCGTGTAACTCCTTACGGATCAAAACTTATGGGCACCGGAGTGACGGAGACCTGGTCACAAACCCTACGCCCTTGGTTTGCGGTCCCGGCCTCTACGTGAAGCGAAGTTGTCTTGCCCAATTTTTCGTGGGATTCGGTAATAGAGATTTGGTGGATAAAGTATCTTGGCTACCCTAACCAGGGCAAAAAAAATTGAAAATGGGGTGCAACACGAGGACTTCACAGGGGGTCACCCATCCTAGTACTACTCTCGCCCAAGCACGCTTAACTTTGGAGTTATGGTGGGATCCGGTGCATTAGTGATGGTATGATCACACCCGTCATGTTGAGGGCATAATTTCTATATGTGTTAACGGTTCACAGTGCCAGCCTGGAGTGCTGGCCCATTCAAAAGGCCCAATGGGCTTAACTACAACCCATCCGCTTCAACAACGCCCCATCCTCGCAAGACGTGATATCAAAATTGTTGTCAGGCCCACTGATGTCCCGTGAGTCAAGTTGTCGTCCTTTTAACAGCTCACGATGTAGGATTCGGGACGGAAAAACAGAGAAAAAGAAGAAAAGTGGCCTGAAACCGATGAAAACGTTTGATTTTGGGCTCCGAAAATGGGCACAGCGAGCAAGCTGGCTGCCCCTGTCATAGAACTCTCAAAGAGCTTTGCAACGGTATGTTGTGCACCGCGTAACTCCTTACGGATCAAAAGTTATGGGCACCGGAGCGACGGAGACCTGGTCACAAACCCTACGCCCTCGGTTTGCGGGCCCGGCCTCTACGTGAAGCGAAGTTGTGTTGCCCAATGTTCCGTGGGATTTGGTAATAGAGATTTGGTGGATAAAGTATCTTGGCAACCCTTACCAGGGCAAAAAAAATTCAAAAGGGGTTGCAACACGAGGACTTCCCAGGGGGTCACCCATCCTAGTAATACTCTCGCCCAAGCACGCTTAACTGCGGAGTTCTGATGGGATCCAGTGCATTAGTGCTGGTATGATCGCACCTGTTATCTTGAGGGTACAATTCTTATATGTGTTAACGGTTCACAGTCCCAGCCTAGGGAGATGGCCCATTCAAAAGCCCCAATGGGCTTAACGACAACACATCCGCTTCAACAATGCAGCATCCTCGCAAGATCTGATATCGACACGTTGTAGGGCAATATGATGTCCCACGAGTCAGGTTGTCGTCCTTTTAACAGCTCACGACGTACGATCCTGGACGAAAAAACAAGGCAAAAGAAGAAAAGTCACATGAAACTGATGAAAACATTCAATTTTGGGCTCCAAAAACGGGCATTGCAAGTAAGCTGGCTGCCCCTGTCGTAGAGCTCTCAGAGAGCTTTGCACCGGTATGATGTGCGCTGCGTAACTCCTTATGGATCAAAAGTTATCGGCACTGGAGAGACAAAGACCTGGTCATAAGCCCTACGCTCTCGGTTTGCGGGCCCGACCTCTACGTGAAGCGAAGTTGTCTTGCCAAATGTTCAGTGGGATTCGGTAATAGAGATTTGGTGGATAAATTATGTTGGCAACCCTAACCGGGGCAAAAAAAATTGAAAAGGGGGTGCAACACGAGGACATCCAAGGGGGTCACCCATCCTAGTACTACTCTCGCCCAAGCACCCTTAACTTCGGAGTTCTGATGGGATCCGGTTCATTAGTGCTGGTATGTTCGCACCCGTCATGTTGAGGGCACAATTCCGATATGTGTTAACGGTTCACAGTCCTATCCTAGAGAGATGGCCCATTCAAAAGGCCCAATGGGCTTAACGACAACCCATCCGCTTCAACAACGCTGCATTCTAGCAAGACGTGATATCGACACATTGTAGGGCCCTCTGATGTAACTTGAGTCTGGTTGTCATCCTTTTAACAGCTCATGACGTACGATCCGGGACGAAAAAATAGAGCAAAAGGAGAAAAGTGGTCTGAAACTGATGAAAACGTTCGATTTTGGGCTCCAAAAATGGGCATAGCGAGATATCTCGCTACCCCCATCTTTGAGCTCTCAGAGAGTTTAGCAACGGTATGTTGGGCGCTGCGTAACTCCTTACGGATCAAAAGTTATGGGCACCTGAGCGATGGAGACCTGGTCACAAACTCTATGCCCTCGGTTTGCGGGCCCAGCCTCTACATGAAGTGAAGTTGTCTTGCCCAATGTTCCGTGGGATTCGGTAATAGAAATTTGGTGGATAAAGTATCTTGGCAACCCTAACCAGGGCAAAAAAAATTGAAAAGGGGGTGCAACACAAGGACTTCCCAGGGTGTCACCCATCCTAGTACTACTCTCACCCAAGCACGCTTAACTTTAGAATTCTGATGGGATCCGATGCATTAGTGCTGCTATGATCGCACCCTTCATGTTGATGGCAAAATTCCTATATGTGTTAACAGTTCACAGTGCCAACTTGGAGAGATGGCCCATTCAAAAGGCCGAATGGGGTTAACGACAACCCATCCACTTCAACAACGCAGCATCCCCGCAAGACGTGATATCAAAAACGTTGTAAGGCCCTCTGATGTCCCGCGAGTCAGGTTGTCGTCCTTTTAACAGCTCACGACGTAAGATTTGGGACAGAAAAAGAAAGGAAAAGAAGAAAAGTGGCGTGAAACTGATGAAAACGTTCGATTTTGGGCTCCGAAAATAGGCACAGCGAGCAAGCTGGCTACCACCGCCGTAGAGCTCTCCGAGAGCTTTGCAACGGTATGCTGTGCGCCGCGTAACTGCTTACGGATAAAAAGTTATGTGTACTAGAGCGACGGAGACCTGGTCACAAACCCTACGCCATCGGTTTGCAGGCCCGGCCTCTACGTGAAGCGAAGTTGTCTTCCCCAATGTTCCCTGGGATTCGGTAACAGAGATTTGGTGGATAAAGTATCTTGGCAACCCTAACCAGGGCAAAAAAATTTGAAAAAGGGGGTGCAACCCGAGGACTTCCCTGGGGGTCACCCATTCTAGTACTACTCTCGCCCAAGCATGCTTAACTGCGGAGTTCTGATGGGATCCGGTGCATTAGTGCTGGTATAATCGCACCCGTCAAGTTGAAGGCACAATTCCTATATGTGTTAACAGTTCACAGAGCCAGCCTAGAGAGATGGCCCATTTAAAAGGCCCAATGGGCTTAACAACAACCCATCCGCTTCAACAACGCAGCATCCTCGCAGGACATGATATCGACAAGTTGTAGGGCCCTCTGATTTACAGCGAGTCAGGTTGTCGTCTTTTTAACAGCTCACGACGTACGATCCGGGTCGGAAAAATAGGGCAAAAGAAGAAAAGTGGCATGAAACTGATGAAAATGTTCGATTTTGGGCTCCAAAAATGGGCAGAGCGAGCAAGCTGCCTGCCCCCGTTGTAGAGCTCTTAGAGAGCTTTGCAACGGTATGCTGTGCATCGCGTAACTCCTTACGGATCAAAAGTAATGGGCACCGGAGCGATGGAGACCTGGTCACAAACCCTACGCCCTAGGTTTGCGGGCCCGGCCTCAACGGGAAGCAAAGTTGTCTTGCCCAATATTCCATGGGATTCGGTAATAGAGATTTGGTAGATAAAGTATTTTGGCAACCCTAACCAGGGCAAAAAAAATTTAAAAGGGTGTGCAACACGAGGACATCCCAAGGGGCCACCCATCCTAGTACTACTATCGCCCAAGCACGCTTAACTTCGGAGTTCTGATGGGATCCGGTGCATTAGTGCTGGTATGTTCGCACCCGTCATGTTGAGGGCACAATTCCGATATGTGTTAACGGTTCACAGTCCCAGCCTAGAGAGATGGCCCATTCAAAAGGCCCAATGGGCTTAACGACAACCCATCCACTTCAACAACGCAGCATCCTCGCAAGACATGATATCGACACATTGTAGGGGCCTCTGATGTAACTTGAGTCTGGTTGTCGTACTTTTAACAGCTCATGACGTACGATCCGGGATGAAAAAATAGAGCAAAAGGAGAAAAGTGGCCTGAAACTGATGAAAATGTTCGATTTTGGGCACCAAAAATGGGCAGAGCGAGATATCTCGCTACCCCTGTCTTAGAGCTCTCAGAGAGCTTAGCAACGGTATGCTGGGAGCTGCGAAACTCCTTACGGATCAAAAGTTATGGGCACCTGAGCGATGGAGACCTGGTCATAAACACTACGCCCTCGGTTTGCGGGCCCGGGCTCTACGTGATGCGAAGTTGTCTTGCCCAATGTTCCGTGCCATTCAGTAATAGAGATTTGGTGGATATAGTATCTTGGCAACCCTAACCAGGGCAAAAAAAATTGAAAAAGGGGTGCAACACGAGTACTTCCCAGGGGGTCACCCATCCTAGTACTACTCTCACCCAAACACGCTTAACTTCGGAGTTCTGATGGGATCCGGTGCATTAGTGCAGGTATGATCGCACCCGTCATGTTGAGGGCAAAATTCTTATATGTGTTAACGGTTCACAGTGCCAACCTGGAGAGATGGCCCATTCAAAAGGCCGAATGGGCTTAACGACAACCCATCCGCTTCAACAACGCAGCATCCCCACAAGTCGTGATATCAAAAACGTTGTAAGGCCCTCTGATGTCTCGCGAGTCAGGTTGTCGTCCTTTAACAGCTCACGACGTAAGATTTGGGACGAAAAAACAAAGGAAAAGAAGAAAAGTGGTGTGAAACTGATGAAAACGTTCGATTTGGGGATCCGAAAATAGGCACAGCGAGCAAGCTGGCTGCCACCGTCGTACAGCTCTCCGAGAGCTTTGCAACGGTATGCTGTGCGCCGCGTAACTCTTTACGGATAAAAAGTTATGTGTACCAGAGCGACGGAGACCTAGTAACAAACCCTACGCCCTCGGTTTGTGGGCCCGGCCTCTACGTGAAGCGAAGTTGTCTTGCCTAATGTTCCGTGGGATTGGGTAATAGAGATTTGGAGGATAAAGTATCTTGGAAACCCTAACCAGGGCAAAAAAAATTGAAAAGGGGGTGCAACACGAGGACTTCCCAGGGAGTCACCCATCCTAGTAGTACTCTCACCCAAGCACGCTTAACTTCGGAGTTCTGATGGGATCCGGTGCATTGGTGCTGGTATGATCGCACCCGTCATGTTGAGGGCACAATTCCTATTTGTGTTAACGGTTCACAGTCCCAACCAAGAGAGATGGCCCATTCAAAAGTCCTAATGGGCTTAACGACAACCCATCCACTTCAACAACACAGCATCCTTGCAAGACGTGATATCGACACATTGTAGGGCTCTTTGATGTCCCGCGAGTCAGGTTGTCATCCTTTTAACAGCTCACGACGTATGATTCAGGACGGAAAAACAGAGCAAAAGAAGAAAAGTGTCCTGAAACTGATGAAAAAGTTCGATTTTGGGCTCCAAAAAGGGGCACAGCAAGCATGCTTGCTGCCCCTGTCGTAGAGCTATCAGAGTGCTTTGCAACGGTATGCTGTGCGCTGCGTAACTCCTTACGGATCAAAAGTTATGAGCACCGCAGCGACGGAGACCTGGTCACAAAACCTACGCCCTCGGTTTGCAGGCCCGGCCTCTTCATGAAGTGAAGTTGTCTTGCCCAATGTTCCGTGGGATTCGGTAATAGAGATTTGGTGGATAAAGTATCTTGGCAACCCTAACCAGGGCGAAAAAAATTGAAAATGAGGTGCAACATGAGGACTTCCCAGGGGGTCACCCATCATAGTACTACTCTCGTACAAGCACGCTTAACTTCGGAGTTCTGATGAGATCCGGCACATTAGTGCTGGTATGATCGCACCCGTCATTTTGAGGGCACAATTCCTATATGTGTTAACGGTTCACAGTGCAAGTCTGGAGAGATGGCCCATTCAAAAGGCTGAATGGGCTTAACGACAACCCATCTGCTTCAACAACGCACATCCCCGAGAGACGTGATATCAAAAACATTGTAAGGCCCTCTGATGTCCCACGAGTCAGGTTTTCATCCTTTTAACAGCTCACGACGTAAGATTTGGGACGGAAAAATAGAGGAAAAGAAGAAAAGTGGATTGAAACTGATGAAAATGTTTGATTTTGGGCTCCGAAAATGGGTGGAGCAAGCAAGCTTGCTGCCATCGTCGTAGAGCTCTCCGAGAGCTTTGCAACGGTATGCTGTGCGCCGTGTAACTCCTTACAGATCAAAAGTTATCGGTACCGGAGCGACGGAGACCTGGTCATAAACCCTACGCCCTCGGTTTGTGGGCCCGGCCTCTACGTGAAGCGAAGTTGTCTAGCCCAATGTTCTGTGGGATTCGGTAATAGAGATTTGGTGGATAAAGTATCTTGGCAACCCTAACCAGGGCAAAAAAAATTGAAAAGGGGGTGCAACACGAGGACTTCCCTGGGGGTCACCCATCCTAGTACTACTCTCGCCCAAGCACGTTTAACTGCGGAGTTCTGATGGGATCCGATGCATTAGTGCTGGTATGATCGCACCCGTCATGTTGAAGGCACAATTCCTATATGTGTTAATGGTTCACAGAGCCAGCCTAGAGATATGGCCCATTCAAAAGGCCCAATTGGCTTAACAACAACCCATCCGCTTCAACAACGCAGCATCCTCGCAAGACGTGATATCGAGACGTTGTAGGGCCCTCTGATGTATAGCGAGTCAGGTTGTCGTCCTTTTAACAGCTCACGACGTACGATCCGGGACGAAAAAATACGGCAAAAGAAGAAAAGTGGCATGAAACTGATGAAAATATTCGATTTTGGGCTCCAAAAATGGGCAGAGCAAGCAAGCTGGCTGCGCCCGTTGTAGAGCTCTTAGAGAGCTTTGCAACGGTATGTTGTGCGCCGCGTAACTCGTTGCGGATCAAAAGTAATTGGCACTTGAGTGACGGAGAGCTGGTCACAAACCCTACGCCCTCGGTTTGTGGGCCCGACCTCTACGTGAAGCGAAGTTGTCTTGCCTAATGTTCCGTGGGATTGGGTAATAGAGATTTGGTGGATAAAGTATCTTGGCAACCCTAACCATGTCAAAAAATATTGAAAATGGGGTGCAACACGAGGACTTCCCAGGGGGTCACCCATCCTAGTACTACTCTCGCCCAAGCACGCTTAACTTCAGAGTTCTGACGGGATCCGGTGCATTGGTGCTGGTATGATCGCACCCATCATGCTGAGGGCACAATTCCTATTTGTGTTAACGGTTCACAGTCCTAACCTAGAGAGATGGCCCATTCTAAAGTCCTAATGGGCTTAACGACAATCTATCCACTTCCACAACGCAGCATCCTTGCAAGACGTGATATCGACACGTTGTAGGGCCCTCTAATGTCCTGCAAGTAAGGTTTTCGTCCTTTTAATAGCTCACGACGTACGATCCGGGATGGAAAAATAGAGCAAAAGAAGAAAAGTGGCCGAAAACTGTTGAAAACGTTCGATTTCAGGCTCCAAAAAGGGGAAAAGCAAGCTTGCTTGCTGCCCCTGTCTTAGAGCTCTCAGAGTGCTTTGCAACGGTATGCTCTGCGCTGCGTAACTACTTACGGATCAAAAGTTATGGGCAACGCAGCGACAGAGACCGGGTCACAAACCCTACGCCCTCGGTTTGCAGTCCCGGCCTCTTCGTGAATCGAAGTTCTCTTGCCCAATGTTCCATGGGATTCGGTAATAGAGATTTGGTGGATAAAGTATCTTGGCACCCCTAACCAGGGCAAAAAAAATTGAAAAGGGGGTGCAACACGAGGACTTCCCAGAGGGTCACCCATCCTAGTACTACTATCGTACAAGCATGCTTAACTTCGAAGTTCTGAAGGGATTCGGGACATTACTGCTGGTGTGATCGCACCCGTCATGTTGAGGGCACAATTCCTATATGTGTTAACGGTACACAGTGCCAGCCTAGAGAGATGGCCCATTCAAAAGGCCCAATGGCCTTAACGACAACCCATCCGCTTCAACAACGCAGCATCCTCGTAGGATGCGATATCGACACATTGTAGGGCAATCTGATGTCCCGGGAGTCAGGTTGTTGTCCTTTTAACAGCTCACGACGTACGATCCGGGACGGAAAACCAGGGCAAAAGAAGAAAAGTGGCATGAAACTGATGAAAACGTTCGATTTTGTACTCCAAAAATGGGCATAGCGAGCAAACTCATTGCCCCTGTCGTAGAGCTCTCAGAGTGCTTTGCAACGGTATGCTGTGCGCTGCGTAACTCCTTACAGATCAAAAGTTATGGGCACCAGAGCGAAGAAGACCTGGTCACAAACCCTACACCCTCGGTTTGCGGGCCCGGCCTTTATGTGAAGCGAAGTTGTCTTGCCCAATATTCCGTGGGGTTCGATAATAGAGATTTGGTGGGTAAAGTATCTTGGCAACCCTAACCAGGGCAAAAAAAATTGAAAAGTGGGTGCAACACGAGGACTTCCATGGGGGTCACCCATCCTAGTACTACTCTCGCCAAAGCACGCTTAACTTTGAAGTTCTGATGGGATCCGGTGCATTAGTGCTGGTATGTTCGCACTCGTCATGTTGAGGGCACAATTCCTATATGTGTTAACGGTTTACCATCCCAGCCTAGAGAGATGGCCCATTCAAAAGGCCAAATGGTCTTAACGACAACGCGTTCGCTTCAACAACGCAGCATTCTCGCAAGACGTGATATCGACACGTTGTAGGGCTCTCTGATGTCCCGCGAGTCAGGTTGTCGTCCTTTTAACAGCTCACGACTTACGATCCGGGATGGAAAAACAGAGCAAAAGAAGAAAAGTGGCATGAAACTGATGAAAAGTTTCGATTTTGGACCCCAAAAATGGTCACAGCGAGCAAGCTCCCTGCCCCCGTCATAGAGCTCTCAGAGAGATTTGCAATGGTATGCTGGGCGCTGCGTAACTCCTTACGGATCAAAAGTTATGGGCATCGGAGCGACGGAGACGTGGTCACAAACCCTACACCCTCGGTTTGCGGGCCTGGCCTCTACGTTAAGCGAAGTTGTCTTGCCCAATGTTCCGTGGGATTCAGTAATAGAGATTTGGTGGATAAAGTATCTTGGCAACCCTAACCAGGGCAAAAAAAATTGAAAAGGGGTTGCAACACGAGGACTTCCCAGGGGGTCACTCATCCTAGTTCTACTCTCGCCCAAGCACGCTTAACTTCGGAGTACTGATTGGATCCGGTGCATTAGTACCGGTATGATCGCACCTGTCATGTTGAGGGCATAATTCCTATATGTGTTAACGGTTCACAGTGCCGGCCCTGTGAGATGGCCCATTCAAAAGGCCCAATGGGATTAACGACAACCCAGCCACCTCAACAACGCAACATCCTCGCAAGACGTGATATCAAAACATTGTAGGGCCCTCTGATGTCCAGCGAGTTAGGTTGTCATCCTTTTAACAGCTCACGACGTACGATCCGGGACGGAAAAATTGAGCAAAAAATAAAAGGTGGCCTGAATCTGATGAAAACATTCGATTTAGGGCTCCAAAAACAGGCACATCGAGCAAGCTAGCTACCCCCGTCGTAGAGCTCTCAAAGGGCTTTGCAACGGTATGTTGTGCGCCGCGTAACTCCTTACAGATCAAAAGTTATGGGCACCGGAGCGACGGAGACCTGGTCACAAACCCTACGCCGTCTGTTTGCGTGCCCAGCCTCTACTTGAAGCGAAGTTGTCTTGTCCAATGTTCCGTGGGATTCTGTGATAGAGATTTGGTAGATAAAGTATCTTGGCAACCTTAACCAGGGCAAAAAAAATTGAAATGGGGGTGCAACACGAGGACTTCCCAGGGGGTCACCAATCCTAGTACTACTCTCGCCCAAGGACACTTAATTTCGGAGTTCTGATTGGATCCGGTGCATTAGTGCTGGTATGATCGCGCCCGTCATGTTGATGGCACAATTCCTATATGTGTTAACGGTTCACAGTGCCAGCCTAGAGAAATGGCGCATTCAAAAGCCCCAATGTGCTTAACGACAACCCATCCGCTTCAACAACGCAAGATCCTCGCAAGACGTGATATCGACACATTGTAGGGCCCTATGATGTACCACGAGTCAGGTTGTCGTCCTTTTAACAGCTAACGGCGGACGACCCGGAACGCAAAAACAGGGCAAAAGAAGAAAAGTGGCCTAAAATAGAAGAAAACGTTCGATTTTGGGCTCCCAAAACGGGCACAGCGAGCAAGGTCGTTGCCCCCGTCGTAGAGCTCTCAGAGAGCTTTGCAACGGTATGCTGTGCTCCGGGTAACTCCTTACGGATCAAAAGTTATGGGCACCCGAGCGACGGAGACCTGGTCACATACCCTACGTCCTCGGTTTGAGGGCCCAGCCTCTACGTGAAGCGAAGTTGTCTTGCCCAATGTTCCGTGGGATTCGGTAATAGAGATTTGGTGGATAAATTATCTTGGCAACCCTAACCAGGGCAAAAAATTGAAAAGGGGGTGCAACACGAGGACTTCCCTGGGGGTCACCCATCCTAGTACTACTCTCGCCTAGCACGCTTAACTTCGGAGTTCTGATGGGATCCTGTGCATTAGTGCTGGTATGATCGCACCCGTCATGTTGAAGGCACAATTCCTATATGTGTTAATGGTTTACAGTCCCAGCCTAGAGAGATTGCCCATTCAAAAGGCCTAATGGGCTTCACGACAGCCCATCAGCTTCAACAACGCTGCATCCTCGCAAGACGGGATGTCGGCAAGTTGTAGGGACCTCTGATGTATCGCGAGTCAGGTTGTCGTACTTTTAACAGCTCATGACGTACGATCCGGGACGAAAAAACATTACAAAAGAAGAAAAGTGTCCTGAAACTGATGAAAACGTTCGATTTTGGGCTCCAAAAATTGGCACAATGAGCAAGCTCTCGCTGGCCCCGTAGTAGAGCTCTCTGAGAGCTTTGCAATGGTATGCTGTGCACCGCTTAACTCCTTACGGTTCAAAAGTTATGGGCACAGGAGTGACGGAGACCTTGTCACAAACCCTACGCCCTCGGTTTGTGGGCCCGGCCTCTACGTGAAGCGAAGTTGTCTTGCCCAATGTTCCGTGGGATTCGTTAAAAGAGATTTGGTGGAAAATGTATCTTGGGAACCCTAACCAGGGCAAAAAAAATTGAAAAGGGGGTGCAACACGAGGACTTCCCAAGGGGTCACCCATCCTAGTACTACTCTCACCCAAGCACGCTTAACTTCGGAGTTCTGATGGGATCCGGTGCATTAGTACTGGTATGATCGCCCCCGTCATGTTAAGGACATAATTCCTATATGTGTTAATGATTCAGAGTCCCAGTCTAGAGAGATGGCCCATTCAAAAGGCCGCCCAATGGGCTTAACGACAACCCATGAGCTTCGACAACGCAGCATCCTCGCAAGACGTGATATCGACACGTTGTAGGGCCATCTGATGTCCCGCGAGTCAGGTTGTCGTCCTTTTAACTGCTCGCGACATACGATATGGGACGGAAAAACAGAGCAAAAGAAGAAAAGTAGACCAAAACTGGTGAAAGCGTTTTATTTTGGGCTCCAAAAATGGGCACAGCAAGCAAGCTCGCTGCCCACGTTGTAGAGCTCTTAGAGAGCTTTGCAACAGTATGCGGTGGGCCACTAACTCCTTATGGATCAAAAGTTATTGGCACTGGAGCGACGGAGACCTGGTCATAAACCCTACGCCCTCAGTTTCCAGGCCCGGCCTCTACGTGAAGCGAAATTGTCTTGCCCAATGTTCCGTGGGATTCAGTAATACAGATTTGGTGGATAAAGTATCTTGGCACCAGGGCAAAAAAAATAGAAAAGGGGGTGCAACACGAGGATTTCCCAGGGGGTCACCCATCCTAGTACTACTCTCGCCCAAGCACGCTTAACTTCGGATTTCTGATGGGATCCGGTGCATTAGTGCTGGTATGATCGCACCCGTCATGTTGAGGGCACAATTCCTATATGTGTTAACGGTTCACAGTCCTAGCCTAGAGAGATGGCCCATTCAAAAGGCCCAATGGGCTTAACGACAACCCATCCGCTTCAACAACGCAGCATCCTCGCAAGACGTGATATCGACACGTTGTAGGGCCCTTTGATGTCTCGTGAGTCAGGTTGTCGTCCTTTTAACAACTCACGACGTACGATCTGGGACGGAAAAACAGAGCAAAAGAACAAAAATGGCCCGAAATTGATAAAAACGTTCGATTTTGGGCTCCAAAAATGGGCACAGCGAGCAAGCTGGCTGCCCACGTCGTAGAGCTCCCAGAGAGCTTTGCAACGGTATGTTGCGCGCCGCGTAACTCCTTACGGATCAAAAGTTATGGGCACCGGAGCGACGGAGACCTGGTCACAAACCCTACGCCCTTGGTTTGCGGGCCCGGCCTCTACGTGAAGCGAATTTGTCTTGCCCAATGTTCCATGGGATTCGGTAATAGAGATTTGGTGGATAAAGTATCTTGGCAACCCTAACCAGGGGAAAAAAATTAAAAAAGGGGTACAACACGAGGACTTCCCAAGGGGTCACCCATCCTAGTACTACTCTCGCCCAAGCACGCTTAACTTCAGAGTTCTGATGGGATCCGGTGCATTAGTGCTGGTAGAATCGCACCCGTCATCTTGAGGGCACAATTCCTATATGTGTTAATTGTTCACAGTGCCAGCCTAGAGAGATGGCCCATTCAAAAGGCCCAATGGGCTTAACCACAACCCATCCGATTCAACAACGCAGCATCCTCGCAAGACGTGATATCGACACGTTGTAGGGCCATCTGATATCCCGCAAGTCAGGTACTCGTCCTTTTAACTGCACACGACGTACGATCCGGGACGGAAAAATAGGGCAAAATAAGAAAAGTGGCCCGAAACTGATGAAAATGTTCGATTTTGGGCTCCAAAAACAAGCACAGCAAGCAAGCCGGCTACCTCTGTCGTAGAGCTCTTAGAGAGCTTTTCAACGGTATGTTGTGCCCTGTGTAACTCCTTACGGATCAAAAGTTATGGTCACAGGAGCGACGAAGACCTGGTCACAAACCTTGCACCCTCGGTTTATGGCCCCGGCTTCTACGTGAAGCGAAGTTGTCTTGCCCAATGTTCCATGGGATTTGATAATAGAGATTTGGTGGATAAAGTATCTTGGCAACCCTAACCAGGCCAAAAAAAATGGAACAGGGGGTGCAATATGAGGACTTCCCAGGGGCCAATGTTCCGTGGGATTCGTTATGCCCCTTCCTGTCACAATAAGAACAGCTAACGGACTGAGTAGCCGGTGAACTACCTGTGGATTCGCGGGCCGAAGAGGCTAATGGCGCTTTCGTCAGGCCCCGGTTATTCCCTGGTCTCTTCTGGCTCTGGCCCTGATTATGACCCTGACTCTGGAATTTCGTCTGCTGACCTGGAGGCTGGTATGGTTTCTTGTTTGGCTAACTCGAACCGGCTCCATCTGGTTTCCTCTTCTCCACTCGAGAGGCAGCAGCAAAGAGAGCAGAATAGGTATCAAAGTCATGAGAAGCCAACAAGTCCTGAATCTCTGGCCTCAATCCGATAGTAAATTTCCACATTCTCATCTCCGGAGTACAAACCATATATTCAGCATAACGGGACAGTCGATCAAAACGAGCCTCGTACTGGGCCACCGTCATATTACCCTGGGTCAAGTGCATGAACTCCTCGATCCGCCTCTGCCTGGAAACTGCAGGTACATATTTCTCCTTAAATGCCTTAACGAAATTACCCCACAAGCGAGGTGTCTGATCAGTCTCCCCCAGTGCCTCTACAGTGTGCCACCAATGCTCGGCATTCCCGTGCAACAGAAATACAGCAAACTCTACTTTCTCTTCATCTGTATAATCAAGTGGCCTGAAAATCTTCTCAATCTCGGACAACCAAGCCTCTGCTTTCTCATCATCAGCTTCCCCATAGAATTTAGACAGGCAAAAGTTAAGGAATTCCCTCATTCTGCTATGTCTCCCATGGTTACCCTCATTCCTGTTGTTGATGTTGTTGTTGTTGGCTTCACGAGCATCCTGACGCTCCATCACACGTGATACACGATCCATGGCATTTTCCATCATATTAAACATAGCTATACCGAGATTAGTCTGATAGGCATCCCCGGTCTCTTGAGGTTCACCGCTCCTATTAGTAGTACGGGTACTAGGGCCAGCCATCTATAGGCACAAATTACGATGTACAATTTATTGAAATATGACAATTAAGAATCTAATGCATATGATATGCAACATAATATAGGTACAATTCTAAAAACATTTAAGGCAGGTAAGTCACTTAAGCACATAGAACATAGAAGGCACATTTATCACACAATAACACATAAACAAGTCATCCTAATTATCTTAAGGCTCTACCCACGGTCCGAGAGTTAAACCCGGCTTAAGCAATCTTAGCTCTGATGCCATTCTTCTAAGGTGTCACGCCCCAACCTGGCCTATAAAGTTAGACTAGGGTGTGAACTAGCTTTCAAGTACTATCACGTACTTAGCTGTTTATGAAGATTAACACGTAATGATTTAGTCTAAACTCCAAAGTTTTTTCGGAAAACCAGCAGCATAACGGCTGTAATTGGCCCTTTGGTTTAACCTAATTCTCTAAACGCCTCAAAATTTACCATCTCAAATTCATTTCCAACTAAGATTACTAATTTACCATCAATTGAATTGCCTATTGGTTATTCGACGTCCCGTTTGATTTATAACCTAGCATGATACTATGTCTCGTTTGTTTATTTATCCTCGTTACAAATAACACTGTTGATCTTAGCTCAATAGCAAGTACCTATTAAGATTGGATAAGTTCATTTACTTAGTTCTTAACTAAAGCGTCATAACCTAATATAGATACTAGCGGTAATAAAAGTAAAACGATCATAGTAGTGTCATGTCTAGCATCAGTCTACTTAATATAAGTACAAACCAGAAATAGACCCTAAATTACGACGGGGGTCTTTTACATCATGACATCGAGCAACATAAAAGGAAATAGTCTTCAAGTAACATAAAGTTCACAAGTAGTCACATTCAAGAAAAACAAACAATGACAGGCAGTCACTCCAGAGGTTCATCATTAGGCACACCGTCCTCAGGTACCTGTTCTGGGTCTTCTTCACCTGAGATGATAAAAGAGGGTGAGTCCTTATGAACTCAGCGAGGGGGAACGAGAAATAAGTTTCGAAACTCATTTTCCAGTTCAACTTATGAAAATCCCTTTTGCAAGCATGAACACAACATAAATATAAGTACAGAAACAGGAATACCGGTCTTTCCTCCCCGAGGTTCTCTAGGAACCAAACGAGAGTACTTATACACATAGTAAAAAAGATACAGTGAGTTTTTGCTCTCAGATCAGTTCCAGGATCAGTTGTTGCGGCCGACTTCAAATCATCCCGCAAACACGCCAGGTGGGTATACTCCGGATGTACCCCGAAATCCTATGACCCAACTCTCCGAGAAAGTCTAGCCCTCAAGTGAGAGAGGGAATGGGACCATGGTAGTCACGGGAGCACCGGCAAGCCCGATGCCGCCGGGTGTGCGTGATCGCTACCATGCCAACAGGAAAGGTTGCAACTTTGTATGCAAATGCACATTCATGATAGGTAATATATCACAGAAGGAGGACAACAAAATAGGTTTCCTCCGGACAGTCATAAGATTGCACATTGACAGGTAAACAAGCAGGGCACGATAAGACAGGAAATTTCAATTGAAAGGCATATAGAGTTATATGAAAATTAAATGGGCAGCCATGTAACACATGTAAAACAGGCCATATAACTCATTAAGAAGCCCACGTGATCAAGTGATAAGATTATTCAACTTGCAATGATATCAACATGGGTTCGGATGCAAGGAAAGCTTATTTGTCAACATGCAATGGTCAAAATCCCATTTAAAGTTATAAGACAATTACGGGCAGCCCACTAAGCATATAATTTCCACACAATATCCAAATGATCAACACTTAGCAAGACTACCTAGTCATTATGGTTTCTGTTTCATGCTTAATCGTGTGATTAAAACCCTAATCAACTCAAAATCATTCTCAAGTCATGCATCATTCAATTCAAGCATCCGCAAGTACTCAAAACAGTCCACATAACATCCCAACACCACATTTCCACACAATTAGTACCACAAGAGAGGTTACAACAATTTTCCAAGCATGTAGTTAAGTGAAACCTTTACTGCAATAGGCTGTTTTCTCACAATCAATAGGATAATCAAACAATCTCCAAATTAAGTTAATAAGATGTCAAATTAAATCTTAAGAAGTTAACTAAAATCAGAAACAAACCTTGCATCAATTGGAGTTCGGAATCATTAGTTATAGCCGAAACAGTGAGGTAGCACAAAACTGTCCAGATTTGCACACTTTTCAGAAATTGACGTTTTTGAGGTCCTTAGGGTCAGTTTTAGCCTTAGTCCATTTCTGACAAAATTGTCCAGAACTGAAATATATAGTAGCACACTAAATTTCATGCATTTTGGACATCATTTACTAAGTCAAATACGGTTCGTTCCACAAGGTCAGTGCATCTGCCAAAACCTGCTTCATTTTTCCAGATTCCCAGATTTGGTCACATTTTAAAGATTTGCCATTTTGAGGACCTTAGAATCCAAATTTGCTTCGGCCTATTTCTGGGAAAAATGTTCAAAACTGTCCAAACTAGTCACCTACCAATTTTCATGAATTTTCAACATCATTTTCCTAGCTAAGCTTACCTCGAACAGACTGGTCAGAGAGCTGTCAACAATTTCGACTTCTCCTAGCATCATTTTCAAGCCAAGATCTTGCCATGCATGGTTGTTTAAGCTTATGAACGACCATATAGCTCAAGTACAGAAGCAAATACACACATTTATGAGCATGCATGTGAATTTTTGAAGAGTTTTCAAAAGGTTTTAACCCTCACCTTAGCAATCAACCACAAAGATGCTCAAAAACCTTGTTGAAGCACAACCTTCTTCCTCTCCTTGCTTAGCCGAAAACCCAACTAGCTTTTCTCTATTTTTCCTAGCTTAGTGATCAATCTCTTAGCACATGCATGAAGTTAGAACATGAAGAAAAGAAATGGATGCCAAGAAGCTTACCTAGGCCGAATAGAGTCTTCAATGCACATGCATGTGTAATTTTCACCTCCTAGCTAGCTCGGTTGAGGTTCTTTGCTTGTAGCTTGCTTTGCATAGCTATGGTGTGAAGAAGAGAAGCTAAGAAGATGAAGAACTCAGCCAAGGCCGAGAATGAGAGAGGAAAATGAGAGGGGAGAGAGAAAGATTGAAAAGGAAATGAAGAAATGACAAGAATAAAACTCTTTTGCATTCACCCAAGCATTGGTCGGCCTTGGGCTTCCAAATCTGATTTTTTTTTTGTCTTCAAGGTGGAATTTTGAAATGTTAGCATGGGCTATGAGTTTTTGTCGAGCAAGAGAGAGATTTGAGGTGGTTTTGATCATATTTCTATGCATTTTGTGTCATAGTTTGTCTAAGCATGCATAGTTGATTATAAAATTGTTCAAACCTTGTGCAAAACCATGGTATGGTCGGCCAAGCATGTGGGAAAATTCTGAATTTTTTCTTGGTTAAGCTTATTTTATTGCTTGTGTTTGGAAGTGCAAAAAGAAAAGAAATAAAGAATGAAGAATGTTTAGTGTTTGGTGCATTTTTTGTCTTCTAGTGAATTGAATTAAGATTATTACATTGATAGTGGATTTTGTAGAATTCTTTAATAGTCTAGTGCTCCATGAAAGATGCTTTCTTGATTAGCGTGAAGGCACGCTTTCCTAGGTCTAGGGCACGTACTACGAGGTAGGACACGAACTATGAGACGAACACAGGTTTTTCAAGTAAGTGCACGCAACCCTAAATGAATGCACATAATTCAATGCATGGCACAAAAAATGAACACAATTCTTAAACCTAAGTCATGGCACGCAAATCTAGGTTAGGGCACACGAAGCTAGGTTTCGCACGCAAATCGGGGTCGGGCCTCACAACTTCCCAAGGGGTCACCCATCCTAGTACTACTCTCGCCCAAGCACGCTTAACTTCGGAGTTCTGATAGGATTCGGTGCATTAGTGCTGGTATGATCGCACCCGTCATCTTGAGGTCACAATTCCTATATGTGTTAACGGTTCACAGTCCCAGCCTGGAGAGATGGCCCATTCAAAAGGCCCAATGGGCTTAACGACAACCCATCCGCTTCAAAAATGTAGCATCCTCGCAAGACGTGATATCGACACGTTGTACGACCCTCTGATATCCCGCGAGTCAGGTTGTCGTCATTTTAACAGCTCACGATGTACGATCCGGGACAGAAAAATAGGGCAAAAGAAGAAAAGTGGCATGAAACTAATGAAAACGTTTGATTTTGGGCTCCAAAAAGGGCATAGCGAGCAAGCTGGCTGCCCCAGTCGTAGAGCTCTCAGAGAGCTTTGCAACGGTATGCTGTGCACCGCGTAACTCCTTACGGATCAAAAGTTATGGGTACCGCAGCGATGGAGACCAGGTCACAAACCCTACGCCCTCGGTTTGTGGGCTCGGCCTCTACGTGAAGCGCAATTGTCTTGCCCAATGTTCCGTGGGATTTGGTAAAAGAGATTTGGTGGATAAAGTATCTTGGCAACCCTAACCAGGGCAAAAAAAATTGAAAAGGGGGTGCAACACGAGGACTTCCCAAGGGGTCACCCATCCATGTACTACTCTCGCCCAAGCACACTTAACTTCGAAGTTCTGATGGGATCCTGTGCATTAGTGCTGGTATGATCGCACCCGTCATGTTGCGGGCACAATTCCTATATGTGTTAACGGTTCACAGTCCCAGCCTTGAGAGATGGCCCATTCAAAAGGCCCAATGGGCTTAACGACAACCCATCCGCTTCAACAATGTAGCATCCTCGCAAGACTTGATATCGAGACATTGTACGGCCCTCTGATATCCATGAATCAGGTTGTCGTCCTTTTAACAGCTCACGACGTACGATCCGGGACAGAAAAATTGGGCAAAAGAAGAAAAGTGGCATGAAACTAATGAAAACGTTCAATTTTGGGCTCCAAAAAGGGCATAGCGAGCAAGCTGGATGCCCCCGACGTAGAGCTCTCACAGAGCTTTGCACTGGTATGCTGTGCACCGCGTAACTTCTTACGAATCAACAGTTATGGGTACCGCAGCGACGGAGACCAGGTCACAAACCCTATGCCCTCGGTTTGCGGGCCGGCCTCTACGTGAACCGAAGTTGTCTTGCCCAATGTTCCGTAGAATTCAGTAATAGAGATTTGGTCGATAAAGTATCTTGGCAACCTAACTAGGGCAAAAAAAATTGAAAAGGGGGTGCAACACGGGGACTTCCCAAGGGGTCACCCATCCAAGTACTACTCTCGCCCAAGCACACTTAACTTCGGAGTTCTGATGGGATCCTATGCATTAGTGTAGGTATGATCGCACCCGTCATATTGAGAGCACAATTCCTATATGTGTAAACGGTTCGCAGTCCCAGCCTAGAGAGATGGCCCATTCAAAAGGCCCAATGGGCTTAACGACAACCCATCCGCTTCAACAACGCAGCATCCTCACAAGATGTGATATCGAGACATTGTACGGCCCTCTGATATCCCACGAGTCAGGTTGTCGTCCTTTTAACAGCTCACGACGTACGATCCGGGACAGAAAAATAGGGCAAAAGAAGAAAAGTGGCATGAAACTAATGAAAACGGGTGATTTTGGGCTCCAAAAAGGGCATAGCGAGCAAGCTGGCTGCCCCCGTCGTAGAGCTCTCAGAGAGCTTTGCAACGGTGCGCTGTGCACCGCATAACTCCTTACGGATCAAAAGGTATGGGCACCTGAGTGACGGAGACCTAGTCACAAACCCTACGCCCTCGGTTTGCGGGCCCTGCCTCTACGTGAAGCGAAGTTGTCTTGCCCAATGTTCGTGGGATTTGGTAATAGAGATTTGGTGGATAAAGTATTTTGGCAACCCTAACCAGGGCAAAAAATTTTGAAAAGGGGGTGCAACACGAGGACTTCCCAGGGGGTCACCCATCCTAGTACTACTCTCGCCCAAGCACGCTTAACTTCGAAGTTCTGATGGGATCCAGTACATTAGTGCTGGTTTGATCGCACCCGTCATGTTGAGGGCACAATTCCTATATGTGTTAACGGTTCACAGTGCCAGCCTAGAGAGATAGCCCATTCAAAAGGCCCAATGGGCATAACGACTACCCATCCACTTCAACAACGCAGCATCCTCGCAAGACGTGATATCAACACATTGTAGGGCCCTCTGATGTCCCGCGAGTCAGGTTGTCATCCTTTTAACATCTCACGACGTATGATTCGGGACGAAAAAATAGAGCAAAAAAAGAAAAGTGGCCTAAAACTGATAAAAACGTCCGATTTTGGGCTCAAAAAATGGGCACAACAAGCGAGCTAGCTGCCCCTGTCGTAAAGCTCTCAGAGAGCTTTGCAACGGTATGCTGTGCGTTGCGTAACTCCTTTCGGATCAAAAGTTATGGGCACCAGAGCGATGGAGACCTGGTCACAAACCTTACGTCTTCGGTTTGCAGGCCCGGCCTCTACGTGAAGCGAAGTTGTCTTGCCCAATGTTCCGTGGGATTCGGTAATAGAGATTTGGCGGATAAAGTATCTTGGCAACCCTAACCGGGTTAAAAAAAATTGAAAAAGGGGTGCAACACGAGGACTTCCCAGGGGGTCACCCATCCTAGTACTACTCTCGCCTAAGCACGCTTAACTTCGGAGTTCTGATGGTATCCGGTGCATTAGTTCTGGTATGATCGCACCCGTCATGCTGAGGGCACAATTCTTATATGTGTTAACGGTTCACAGTCCCAGCCTAGAGAGATAGCTCATTCATAAGGCCCAATGGGCTTAACGAAAACCCATCTGCTTCAACTACGCAGCATCCTCGCAAGACGTGATATCGACACGTTGTAGGGCTCTCTAATATCCCGCGAGTCAGGTTGTCGTCCTTTTAAAAGCTCACGACGTACGATCCGGGACTAAAAAATAGAGTAAAAGAAGAAAAGTGGCCTAAAACTGATGAAAATGTTCCATTTTGGGCTCCAAAAATGGGCAAAGCGAGCAAGCTTGCTGCCCCTATCGCATAGCTCTTAGAGGGCTCTACAACCGTATGCTGGGTGCTGCATAACTCCTTACGGATCAAAAGTTATGGGTACCGGAGCGACGGAGACCTGGTCACAAACTCTACGCCCTCGGTTTACGAGCCCGGCCTCTACGTGAACCGAAGTTGTCTAGCCCAATGTTCTGTGGGATTTGGTAATAGAGATTTGGTGGATAAAGGATCTTGGCAACCCTAACCAGGGCAAAAAAAATTGAAAAGGGGGTGCAACACGAGGACTTCCCAGGGGGTCACCCATCCTAGTACTACTCTCGCCCAAGCACGCTTAACTTCGATGTTGTAATGGGATCCGGTGCATTAGTGTTGGTATGATCGCACCCGTCGTGTTGAGGGCACAATTCTTATATGTGTTAACAACTCACAGTCCCAGCCTAGAGAGATGGCTCATTCAAAAGGCCCAATTGGCTTAACGACAACCCATCCGCTTCAACTACGCAGCATCCTCGCAAGACGTGATATCGACACATTGTAAGTCCCTCTGATGTCCCGCGAGTCAGGTTGTCGTCGTTTTAACATCTCACGACGTACGATCCGGGATGAAAAAATAGAGCAAAAGAAGAAAAGTGGCCTGAAACTGATGAAAACGTTCGATTTTGGGCTCCAAAAATGGGCACAGCGAGCAGGCTCGCTGACCCTGTCGTACAGCTCTCAAAGAGCTCTGCAACGGTAGGCTGGGCGCTGTGTAACTCCTTACGGATCAAAAGTTATGGGCACCGGAGCGACGGAGACCTGGTCACAAACCCTACGCTCTCGGTCTGCGGGCCCGACCTCTACATGAAGCGAAGTTGTCTTGCCCAATGTTCCATGGGATTCGGTAATAGAGATTTGGTGGATAAAGTATCTTGGCAACCCTAACCAGGGCAAAAAAAAATTGAAAAGACAGTGCAACACGAGGACTTCCCAGGGGGTCACCCATCCTAGTACTACTCTCGCCCAAGCACGCTTAACTTCAGAGTTCTGATGGGATCCGGTGCATTAGTGCTGGTTTGATCGCACCCATCTTGTTGAGGGCATAATTCCTATGTGTGTTAACGGTTCATAGTGCCAACCTAGAGAGATGGCCCATTCAAAAGGCCCAATGGGCTTAACGACAACCCATCCGCTTCAACAACGCAGCATCCTCGCAAGACGTGATATCGACATATTGTAGGGCACTCTGATGTCCAGCGAGTCAGGTTGTCGTCCTTTTAACAGCTCATGACATACGATCCGAGACAAAAAAACAGAGCAAAAGAAGAAAAGTGGCCTGAAACTGATGAAAACGTTTGATTTTAGGCTCCAAAAATGGGCACCTCGAGCAAGCTGGTTGCCCACGTCATAGAACTCTCAGAGAGCTTTTCAATGGTATGCTGTTCGCCGTGTAACTCTCTACGGATCAAAAGTTATGGGCACCGGAACGACGGTGACCTGGTCATAAATCCTACGACCTCGGTTTGCGGGCCCGGCCTCCACGTGAAGCGAAGTTGGCTTGCCCAATGTTCCATGGGATTCCGTAATAGAGATTTGGTGGATAAAGTATCTTGGCAACCCTAACCAGGGCAAAAAAAATTGAAAAGGGGGTGGAACATGACGACTTCCCATGGGGTCACCCATCCTAGTACTACTCTCGCCCAAGCACGCTTAACTTCGGAGTTCTAATGGGATCCGATGGATTACTGCTGTTATGATCACACCCGTCATGTTGAGGGCACAATTCCTATATGTGTTAACGGTTCACAGTCCCAGGCTAGAGAGATGGCCCATTCAAAAGGGCCAATGGGCTTAACGACAACCCATCCACTTCAACAACGAAGCATCATCGCAAGACGTGATATCGACACGTTGTAGGGCCCTCTGATGTCTAGTGTGTCAGGTTGTCGTACTTTTAACAGCTCACAACGTACGATCCGTGACGGAAAAATAGAGCAAAAGAAGAAAAGTGGCCTAAAACTGATGAAAACGTTCGATTTTGGGCTACAAAAATGGGCACATTGAGCCAACTAGCTACCCCCGTCGTAGAGCACTCAAAGAGCTTTGCAACGGTATGTTGTGCACTTCGTAACTCCTTACCGATCAAAAGTTGTGGGCACCGAAGCGACGGAGACTTGGTCACAAACCCTATGCCCTAGGTTTGCGGGCCTGGCCTCTACGTGAAGCGAAGTTGTCTTGCCCTATGTTCCGTGGGATTCGGTAATAGAGATTTGGTTTATAAAGTATCTTGGCAACCCTAACCAGGGAAAAAAAAATTCAAAAGGGGGTGCAACACGAGGACTTCCCAGGGGGTCATCCATCGTAGTACTACTCTGGCCCAAGCACGCTTAACTTCGGAGTTCTAATGGGATCCGGTGCATTAGTGCTTGTATGATCGTACCTGAGATGTTGAGGGCACAATTCCCATATGTGTTAACGGTTCATAGTCCCAGCCTAGAGAGATGGCCGTTTCAAAAGGCCCAATGGGCTTAACGACAACCTATCCGCTTCAAAAACGCAGCATCCTCGCAAGACGTGATATCGACACGTTGTAGGACCCTCTGATGTCCACTGAGTCAAGTTTTCGTCCTTTTAACAGCTCATGGCGAACGATCTGGGACGGAAAAATAGAGCAAAAGAACAAAAGTGGCATGAAACTGATGAAAACATTTGATTTTGGGCTCCAAAAATGGGCAAAGCAAGCAAACTCGCTGCCCCCGTCGTAGAGCTCTTAGAGATCTTTCCAACAGTATGCTGTGCGCCGCGTAACTCCTTACGGATCAAAAGTTATGGGCACCGGAGCGACGGAGACCTGGTCACAAGCCCTACGCCCTCGGTTTGCGGGCCCAGCTTCTTCGTGATGCGAAGTTGTCTTGCCCAATTTTTCGTGGGATTTAGTAGCAGAAATTTGGGGGATAAAGTATCTTGGCAACCCTAACCAGGGCAAAAAAAATTGAAAAGGGGGTACAACACGAGGACTTCACAAGGGGTCACCCATCCTAGTACTACTCTCGCCCAAGCTCGCTTAACTTCGGAGTCCTGATGGGATCCAGTGCATTAGTGCTGGTATGATCGCACTTGTGATGTTTAGGGCACAATTCCTATATGTGTTAATGGTTCATAGTCCCAGCCAAGAGAGATGGTCGTTTCAAAAGGCCCAATGGGCTTAACGACAGCCCATCTGCTTCAAAAACACAGCAACCTCGCAAGACGTGATATCGACACGTTGTAGGACCCTCTTATGTCCCACGAGTCAGGTTGTCATCCTTTTAACAGCTCACGACGTACGATCCGGGACAGAAAAACATTGCAAAAGAAGAAAAGTGGCCTGAAACTGATGAAAACGTTCGATTTTAGGCTCCAAAAAAGGGCACAGCGCGCAAGCTCGCTTCCTCCTTCATAGCGCTCTCAGAGTGCTTTGCAACGGTATGTTGTACGGTGCGTAACTCCTTACGAATCAAAAATTGTGGGCACCGGAGCGACGGAGACCTGGTCACAAACCCTATGCCCTCGATTTGCAGGCCCGGCCTCTATGTGAAGCAAAGTTGTCTTGCCCAATGTTCCGTGGGATTGGGTAATAGAGATTTGGTGGATAAAGTATCTTGGCAACCCTAACCAGGGCAAAAAAAATTGAAAAGGGGGTGCAACACGAGGACTACCTAGGGGGTCACCCATCCTAGTACTACTCTAGCCCAAGAACGCTTAACTTCGGAGTTCTGATGGGATCCGGGCATTAGTGCTAGTATGATTGCACCCGTAATGATGAGGGCACAATTCCTATATGTGTTAACGGTTCATAGTCCCAGCCTAGAGAGATGGTCGTTTCAAAAGGACCAATGGGCTAAACGACAACCCATCCGCTTCAAAAACGTAGCAACCTCGCAAGATGTGATATCGACACGTTGTAGGACGCTCTGATGTCCCACGAGTCAGGTTGTCGTCCTTTTAACAGTTCACGACGTACAATCCGGGATGGAAAAACATAGCAAAAGAACAAAAGTGTCCTGAAACTACTGAAAACGTGCGATTTTGGCTTCTAAAAAGGAGCAAGCTCACTGTCCCCATCATAGAGCTCTCAGAGAGCTTTGCAACGGTATGCTGTGCACCGTGTAACTCTTTACGGTTCAAAAGTTCAGGGTACCAGAACGACGAAGACCTGGTCACAAACCCTACACCCTCGGTTTACGGGCCCGGCCTCTACGTGAAGCGAAGTTGTCTTGCCCAATGTTCTGTGGGATTCAGTAATAGAGATTTGGTGGATAAAGTATCCTGGCAACCCTAACCTGGGCAAAAAAAATTGAAAAGGGGGTGCAACACGAGGACTCCCCAGTGGCTCACCCTTCCTAGTACTACTCTCGCCGAAGCATTCTTAACTTCGGAGTTCTGATGCGATCCGGTGCATTAGTGCTGGTATGATTACACCTGTCATGTAGAGGGCACAATTCCTATATGTGTTAACGATTCACAGTGCCGGCCTAGAGAGATGGCCCATTCAAAAGGCCCAATAGGCTTAACGACAACCCATCCGCTTCAACAACGTACCATCCTCGCAAGACGTGATATTGACACGTTGGAGGGCCCTCTGATGTACCACGAGTCAGGTTGTCGTCCTTTTAACGGCTTACGACGTACGATCCCGGACGAAAAAACAGAGCAAAAGAAGGAAAGTGGCCTGAAAATGATGAAAACTTTCGATTTTGGTCTCCAAAAAGGGCACAGTGAGCAAGCTCGCTACCCTCATTGTAGAGCTCTCAGAGAGCTTTGCAACGGTATGTTGTGTGTTGCGTAACTCCTTACGGATCAAAAGTTATGGGCACCGTAGCGACGGAGACCTGGTCACAAACCCTACGCCCTCGGTTTACGAGCCCGGCCTCTACGTGAATCGAAGTTGTCTTGCCCAATGTTCCGTGGGATTCGGTAATAGAAATTTGGTGGATAAAGTATCTAGGCAACCCTAACCAGGGAAAAAAAAATTTAAAAGAGGGTGCAATACGAGGACTTGCCAAGGGGTCACTCATCCTAGTACTACTCTCGCCCAACCACGCTTAACATCGGAGTTCTGATGGGATCCAGTGCATTAGTGCTGGTATGATAGCACCCGTCATGTTGGGGGCACAATTCCTATATGTGTTAACAGTTCACAGTGCCAGCCTAGAGAGATGGCCTATTCAAAAGGCCCAATGGGTTTAACGACAACCCATCCGCTTCAACAACGCAGCATCCTCACAAGACAAGACATCGACACGTTGTAGGGCCCTCTGATGTCCAGCGAGTCAGGTTGTCATCCTTTTAACAGGTCATGACGTACGATTCGGGATAGAAAAACAGAGCAAAAGAATAAAAGTGGCTGAAAATTGATGAAAACGTTCGATTTTGGGCTCCAAAAAGGGGCACAGTGAGCAAGCTGGCTGCCCCCGTTGTAGAGCTCCTAGAGAGCTTTCCAACGGTATGTTGTGCGCCGCGTAACTCGTTATGAATCAAAAGTTATGGGCACCGAAACGACGGAGACCTGGTCACAAACCCTACGCCCTCAGTTTGCGGGCCCGACCTCTACGTGAAGCGAAGTTGTCTTGCCCAATGTTCCGTGGGATTCGGTAATAGAGATTTGGTGGATAAAGTATCTTGGCAACCCTAACCAGGGCAAAGAAAATTGAAAAGGGGGTGCAACACGAGGACTTCCAAAGGGGTCATCCATCGTAGCACTACTCTCGCCCAAGCACGCTTAACTTCGGAGTTCTGATGGGATCCGGTGCATTAGTGCTGGTATGATCGCACCTGTGATGTTGAGGGCACAATTCCTATATTTGTTAACGGTTCATAGTCACAGCCTAGAGAGATGACCATTTCAAAAGGCCCAATGGGCTTAACGACAACCCATCCGCTTAAAAAATGCAGCATCCTCGCAAGACGTGATATTGACATGTTGTAGGAACCTTTGATGTCCCGCAAGTCAGGTTGTCGTCCTTTTAACAGCTCATGACGTACGATCCGGGACAGAAAATAGAACAAAAGAAGATAAGTAGCCTGAAACTGATGAAAATGTTCGATTTTGGGCTCCAAAAACGGGCATAGCGAGCAAACTGGCTGCCCCCGTCGTAAAGCTCTCAAAGAACTTTGCAACGGTATGCTGTGCATTGCGTAACTCCTTACGGATCAAAAGTTATGGGCACTGGAGCGACGGAGACCTGGTGACAAACCCTACGCCCTCGGTTTGCGGTCCCGCCTCTACGTGAAGCTAAGTTGTGTTGCCCAATGTTTCGTGGGATTCGGTAAAATAGAGATTTGGTGGATAAAGTATCTTGGCAACCCTAACCAGGGCAAAAAAAATTGAAAAGGGGGTGCAACACGAGGACTTCCCAAGGGGTCACCCATCCTAGTACTACTCTCGCCCAAGCACGCTTAAGTTCAGAGTTCTAATGGGATCCGGTTCATTAGTACTGGTATGATCGCACCCGTGATGTTGAGGGCACAATTCCTATATGTGTTAACGGTTCACAGTGCCAGCCTAGAGACATAGCCCATTCAAAAGGCCCAATGCGCTTAACAACAACCTATCCGTTTCAACAATGCAGCATCCTCGCAAGATGTGATATCGACACATTGTAGGGCCCTCTGATGTCCCACGAGTCAGGTTGTCATCCTTTTAACAGCTCACGACGTATGATCCGGGACAGAAAAACAGATCAAAAGAAGAAAATGGCCTGAAATTGATGAAAACGTTCGATTTTGGGCTCTAAAAATGGGCACTGCAAGCAAGCTGGTTGCCCCCGTCATAGAAATCTCAAAGAGCTTTGTAATGGTATGTTGTGCGCCACGTAACTCCTTACAGATCAAAAGTTATGGGAACCGGAATGACGGTGACCTGGTCACAAACCCTACGCCCTCGGCTTGCGGGCCCAGCCTCTACGTGAAGCGATGTTGTCTTGCATAATGTTCCGTGGGATTCGGTAATATAGATTTGCTGGATAAAGTATCTTGGCAACCCTAACCAAGGCAAAAAAAATTGAAAAGGGGTTGCAACACGAGGACTACCTAAGGGGTCACCCATCCTAGTACTACTCTCGCCCAAGCACGCTTAAGTTCAGAGTTCTGATGTGATCCGGTGCATTAGTGCTAGTATGATCGCCCTGGTCATGTTGAGGGTACAATTCTTGTATGTGTTAACGGTTCACAGTCCCAGCTAGAGAGATGGCCCATTCAGAAGGCCCAATGGGCTTAACGACAACCCATCTGCTTCAACAAGGCAGCATCCTCGCAAGACGTGATATCGACACGTTGTAGGACCCTCTAATGCCCAGTAAGTCAGGTTGTCGTCCTTTTAACAGCTCAAGACTAACGATCTAGGATGGAAAAATAGAGCAAAAGATAAAGAGTGGCCTGAAACTGAGGAAAATGTTCGATTTTGGCCTCCAAAAAGGGGCAAAGGGAGCAAGCTCACAGTGCCCATCGTAGAGCTCTGAGAGCGATTTGCAACGGTATGTTGTACGCTGCGTAACTCCTTACGGATCATAAGTTATGGGCACCGGAGCGACGGAGACCTGGTCACAAACCCTACGCCCTCAGTCTGTAGGCCCGGCCTCTACGTGAAGCGAAGTTGTTTTGCCCAATGTTCCGTGGGATTCGGTAATAGAGATTTGGTGGATAAAGTATCTTGGCAACCCTAACCAGGGCAAAAAAAATGAAAAGGGGGTACAACACGAGGACTTCCCAAGGGGTCACCCATCCTAGTACTACTCCCGCCCAACCACGCTTAACTTCGGTGTTCTGATGGGATCCGGTGCATTAGTGCTGGTATGATCGCACCCGTCATGTTGAGCGCACAATTCCTATATGTGTAAATGGTTCACAGTGCCAGCCTAGAGAGATGGCGCATTCAAAAGGCCCAATGGGCTTAACAACAACCCATTCGCTTCAACAACGCAGCATCATCGCAAGACGTGATATCGACATGTTGTAGGGCTCTCTGATGTACCGCCAATCAGGTTGTCGTCCTTTTAACAGCTCACGACGTACGATCCGGGATGGAAAAACATAGCAAAAGAAGAAAAGTGGCCTGAAAATGAGGAAACCGTTTGATTTTGGGCTGCAAAAACGGGCATAGCGAGCAAACTCGCTACCCCCGTCGTAGAGCTCTCAGAGAGCTTTCCAACGATATGCTGTACGCCGCGTATCTCCTTACGAATCAAAAGTTATGGGCACCAGAGCGACGGAGACCTGGTCACAAACCCTACGCCCTCGGTTTGCAGGCCCGGCCTCTACGTGAAGCGAAGTTGTCTTGCCCAATGTTCCGTGGGATTCAGTAATAGAGATTTGGTGGATAAAGTATCTTGGGAACCCTAACCAAGGCAAAAAATATTGAAAAGGGGGTACAACATGAGGACTTCCCAGGGCGTCACCCATCCTAATACTATTCTCGCCCAAGCACACTTAACTTCGGTGTTCTGATGGGATGCAGTGCATTAGTGCTGGTATGATCGCACCCGTCACGTTGAGGGCACAATTCCTATATGTGTTAACGGTTCATAGTGCCAGCCTAGAGAGATGGCCCATTCAAAAGGCCCAATGGTCTTAACAACAACGCATCCACTTCAACAATGCAATATCCTAGCAAGACGTGATATCGACACGTTATAGGGCCCACTGATGTACCACTAGTCAGGTTGTCGTGCTTTTAACATCTCACGACGTACGATCCAGGATGGAAAAACAGAGCAAAAGAAGAAAAGTAGCCCGAAAATGATGAAAACGGTTAATTTCGGGCTCCAAAAAGGACACAGCGACCAAGCTCGCTGCCTCTATCGTAGAGCTCTCCGAGAGCTTTGCAACGGTTTGCTGTGCGCCGCGTAACTCCTTACGGATCAAAAGTTATAGGCACCGGAGCGACAGAGACCTGGTCACAAACCCTACGCCCTCGGTTTGCGGGCCCGGCCTCTACGTGAAGAGAAGTTGTCTTGCCCAATGTTCTGTGGGATTCGGTAATAGAGATTTGGTGGATAAAGTATCTTGACAACCTTAACCAGGGCAAAAAAAATTGGAAAGGGGGTGCAACACGAGGACTTCCCAGGGGATAACCCATCCTAGTACTACTCTCGCCCAAGCACGCTTAACTTCGGAGTTCTGATGGGATCCGGTGCATTAGTGCTGGTATGATCGCACCCGTCATGTTGAAGGCACAATTCCTATATATGATAACGGTTCACAGTGCCAGCCTAGAGAGATGGCCCATTCAAAAGGCCCAATGGGCTTAACGACAATCCATCCACTTGAACAATGCAGGATCCTCGCAAGATGTGATATAGACACGTTGTAAGGCCTTCTGATGTCCCGCGAGTCAGGTTTTCGTCCTCTTAATAGCTCACGACGTACGATCCGGGACGAAAAAATAGAGCTTAATAAGAAAAGTGGCCTGAAACTATTGAAAACGTTCAATTTTGGGCTCCAAAAAAGGGCACAAAGAGCACACTGGCTACCCCCATCGTAGAGCTCTCGGAGAGCTTTACAACGGTATACTGTGCGCCGCAGAACTCCTTACGGATCAAAAGTTATGGGCACTGGAGCGACGGAGACCTAGTCACAAGCCCTACGCTCTCGGTTTGCGGGCTCGGCCTCTACGTGAAGCGTCTTGCCCATTGTTCCGTGCGATTCGGTAATAGAGATTTGGTGGATAAAGTATCTTGGCAACCCTGAGCAGGGCAAAAAAAATTGAAAAGGAGGTGCAACACGAGGACTTCCCAGGGGGTCACCCATCGTAGCACTACTCTCGCCCAAGCACGCTTAACTTTGGAGTTCTGTTGGGATCCGGTGCATTAGTGCTGGTATGATCGCACCCCTCATGTTGAGGGCACAATTGCTATATGTATCAACGGTTCACTGTGCCAGCCAAGTGAGATGGCCCATTCAAAAGGCCCAATGGGCTTAACGACAACCCATCCGCTTCAAGAACGCAGCATCCTCGGAAGACGTGATATCAAAATGTTGTAGGGCCCTCTGATGTCTCGCGAGTCAGGTTGTCGTCTTTTTAACCGCTCACAACGTACGATCCGGGTCGGAAAAACAGAGTAAAAGAAGAAAAGTGGCTTGAAACTGATGAAAATGTTCGATTTTGGGCTCCAAAAATGGGCAGAGCGAGCAAGCTGGCTGCCCCCGTAATAGAGCTCTCAAGGAGCTTTGCAACGGTATGCTGTGCGCTGCGTAACTCTTTACGGATCAAAAGTTATGGGCACCGGAGTGACGGAGACTTGATCACAAACCCTACGCTGTCGGTTTGCGGGCCCGACCTCTACGTGACTCGAAGTTGTCATACCTAATGTTCTGTGGGATTCGGTAATAGATATTTGGTGGATAAAGTATCCTGGCAACCCTAACTTGGGCAAAAAAAATTCAAAAGGGGGTGACACACGAGGACTTCCCAAGGGGTCACCTATCCTAGTACTATTCTCGCCCAAGCACGCTTAACTTCGGAGTTCTGATGGAATCCGGTGCATTAGTGCTAGTATGATCGCACCCGTCATGTTGAGGGCACAATTCCTATATGTGTTAACGGTTCACAGGACCAGCCTAGAGAGATAGCCCATTCAAAAGGCCCAATGGGCTTAACAACAACCCTTCCGCTTCAACAACGCACCATCCTCGCAAGACGTGATATCAACAAATTGTAGGGCCCTCTGATGTCCTGCAAGTCAGGTTGTCGTCCTTTTAACAGCTCACGACGTACGATCCGGGACGAAAAAATAGAGCAAAAGAACAAAAGTGGCCTGAAACTGAAAAAAAACGTTCGATTTTGGGCTACGAAAACGGGCAAAGCGAGCAAGCTCACTTCCCCCGTCGTAGAGCTCTCAGAGAGCTTTGCAATGGTATGCTATGCGCTGCGTAACTCCTTACGGATCACAAGTTATGGGCACCGGAGCGACAGAGACCTGGTCACAAACCCTACACCCTTGATTTGCAGGTCTGGCCTCTACGTGAAGTGAAGTTGTCTTTCCCAATGTTCTGTGGGATTCGGTAATAGAGATTTGGTCAATAAAGTATCTTGGCAACCCTAACAAGAGCAAAATTACTTGAAAAGGGGGTGCAACACGAGGACTTCCCAGGGGGTCACCCATCCAACTACTACTCTCACCCAAGCACGCTTAACTTCGGAGTTCTGATGAGATCCGGTGCATTAGCGCTGGTATGATCGCACCCGTCATGTTGAGGGTACAATTCATATATGTGTTAACGGTTCACAGTCCCAGCCTAGAGAGATGGCCCATTCAAAAGGCCCAATGGGGTTAACGACAACCTATTCGCTTCACCAACCCAGCATACTCGCAAGGCGTGATATCGACTCATTGTAGGGCCCTCTAATGTCCCATGAGTCAGGTTGTCATCCTTTTAACGGCTCACGATGTACGATCTGGGACGGAAAAACAGGACAAAAGAAGAAAAGTGGCCTGAGACTGATGAAAACGTTCGATTTTGGGCTCCAAAAAGGGGCACAGGGAGCAAGCTCATAGCCCTCATCGTAGAGCTCTCAGAGAGATTTGCAACGGTATGCTGTGCGCCGCGTAACTCCTTATGGATCAAAAGTTATGGGCACCGGAGCGACGGAGACCTGGTCACAAACCCTACGACCTCGGTTTGCAGGCCCGGCCTCTACGTGAAGCGAAGTTGTCTTGCCCAAAATTTCGTGGGATTCGGTAATAGAGATTTGGTCGATAAAGTATCTTGGCTACCTTAACCAGGGCAAAAAAAATTGAAAAGGGGGTGCAACAGGAGGACATCCCAAGGGGTCACCCATCCTAGTACTACTCTCGCCCAAACACGCTTAACTTCAGAGTTCTGATGGGATTCGGTGCATTAGTGCTAGTATGATCGCACCCGTCATGTTGGGGGCACAATTCCTATATATGTTAACAATTCAAAGTGCCAGCCTAGAGAGATGGCCCATTCAAAAGGCCCAATGGGCTTAACAATAACCCATCCGCTTCAACAACGCAGCATCCTCGCAAGACGTGATATCGACATGTTGTAGGGCCCTCTGATGTCCTACGAGTCAGGTTGTTGTCCTTTTAACAGGTCACGACGTATGATCCGGGATGGAAAAACAGGACAAAAGAAGAAAAGTGGCTTGTGACTGATGAAAACATTCGATTTTGGGCTCCAAAAATGGGCACAGCGAGCAAGCTCGCAGCCCCCGTCGCAGAGCTCTCACAGAGCTTTGCAACGGTATGTTGTGCGCCGCGTAACTCCTTACAGATCAAAAGTTATGGGCACCGGAGCGACGGAGACTTGGTCACAAACCCTACGCCCTCAGTCTGCGGGCCCGTCTTCTTTGTGAAGAGAAGAAGTCTTGCCCAATGTTCCGTGGGATTCGGTGAAAGAGATTTGGTGGATAAATTATCTTGGCAACCCTAACCAGGGCAAAAAAATTTCAAAAGGGGGTGCAACACAAGGACTTCCCAGGGGGTCACCCATCCTAGTACTACTCTCGCCCAAGCACGCTTAACTTCGGAGTACTGATAGGATTCGGTGCATTTTTGTAGGTATGATCGCACCTGTCATGTTGAGGGCACAATTCCTATATGTGTTAACTGTTGACAGTCCACGCCTAGTGAGATGGCCCATTCAAAAGGCCTAGTGGGCTTAACGGCAACCCATCCGCTTGACCAATGCGGCATCCTCGCAAGACGTGATATCCACACATTTTAGGGCCCTCTAATGTCCCGCGAGTCAGGTTGTCATCCTTTTAACAGATCACGACATACGATCCGGGACGAAAAATAGAGTAAATGAAGAAAAGTGGGCCGAAACTGATGAAAACGTTCGATTTTGGGCTCCAAAAAGGGGCACAGCAAGCAAGCTCGCTGCCCCTGTCGTAGAGCTCTCAGAGAGCTTTGCAACGGTATGCATTGCACCGTGTAACTCCTTAATAATCAAAAGTTATGGGCATCAGAGCGACGCAGACCTAGTCACAAACCCTACGCCCTCGGTTTGCGGGCTCGGCCTCTACGTGAAGCAAAGTTGTCTTGCCCAATGTTCCGTGGGATTCGGTAATGGAGATTTGGTGGATAATGTATCTTGGCAACCCTAACCAGGGCAAAAAAAAATTGAAAAGGAGGTGCAACACGAGGACTTCCCAGGGGGTCACCCATCCTAGTACTACTCTCGCCCAAACATGCTTAACTTCGGAGTTCTGATGGGATCCGGTGCATTAGTGCAGGTATGATCGCACCCATCATGTTGAGGGCATAATTCCTATATGTATTAACGGTTAACAGTCCCAGCCTAGAGAGATCGCCCACTCAAAAGACCCAATGGGCTTAAGGCCAACCCATCCGCTTCAACAACGGAGCATCCTCGCAAGACGTGATATCGACACATTGTAGGGCCCTCTGATGTCCCGCGAGTCAGGTTGTTGTCCATTTAACAGCTCTTGACGTACGATCCGGGACGGAAAAACAGAGCAAATGTAGAAAGGTGGCCTGAAATTGCTGAAAACATTAAATTTTGTGCTCGAAAAATAGGCAAAGCGAGCAAGCTCTCTGCCCTTTTCGTAGAGCTCTCAGAGAGCTTTGTAACGGTATGCTCTCTGCAATGCATAACTTTTTACGGATCAAAAGTTATGGGCACCAGAGCGACGGAGACTTGGTCACAAACCCTAAGCCCTCAGTTTGCTGGCCCGGCCTCTAAGTGAACCGAAGTTGTCTTGCCCAATGTTCCGTGGGATTCGGTAATAGAGATTTGGTGGATAAAGTATCTTGGCAACCCTAACCAGGGATAAAAAAAATTGAAAAGGGGGTGCAACACGAGGATTTCCCTGGGGGTCACCCATCCTCCTACTACTCTCGCCCAAGCACGCTTAACTTCGGAGTTCGGATGGGATCCGTTGCATTAGTGCTGGTATGATCGCACCCGTCATGTTGCGGGCACAATTCCTATATGTGTTAATGGTTCACAGTGCCAGCCTAGAGAGATGGCCCATTCAAAAGGCCCAATGGGCTTAACGACAACCCATCCGCTTCAACAACGCTGCCTCCTCGCAAGACATGATATCGACACGTTGTAGGGCCCTCTAATGTACCGCATGTCAGGTTGTCATCCATTTAACAGCTCACGATGTATGATCCGGGACGAAAAAATTGGGCAAAAGAAGAAAAGTGGCCTAAAGCTGATGAAAACGTACGATTCTGGGTTCCAATAATGGTCAAAGCGAGCAAGCTCACGTCCCTCGTTGTAGAACTCTCCGAGAGCATTGCAACGGTATGCTGTGCACCGTGTAACTCCTTACGGATCAAAAGTTATGGGTATCGGAGCGACGGAGACCTAGTCACAAGCCTTACGCCCTCGGTTTGCGGGCCCGGCCTCTACGTGAAGCGAAGTTGTCTTGCCCAATGTTCCGTGGGATTCGGTAATGGACATTTGGTGTATAAAGTATCTTGGCAACCTTAACCAGGGCAAAAAAAATTGAAAAGGGGGTGCAACACGAGGACTTCCCAGCAGGTCACCCATCCTAGTACTCCTCTCGCCCAAGCTCGCTTAACTTCGGAGTTCTGATGGGATCCAGTGCATTAGTGCTGGTATGATCGCACCCGTCATATTGAGGGCACAATTCCTATATGTGTTAACGGTTCACAGTGCCAGCCTAGAGAGATGGCCCATTCAAAAGGCCCAATGGGCTTAATGACAACCCATCCACTTCAACAACGCAGCATCCTCGCAAGACGTGTTATTGACACGTTGTAAGGCCCTCAGATGTACCGTGAGTCAGGTTGTCGTCCTTTTAATAGCTCACGACGTACGATCCAGGAGGGAAAAATAGTGCAAAAGAAGAAAAGTAGCCTGAAACTTATCAAAAAGTTCGATTTTGGGATCCATAAATGGGCACAACGGGCATGCTCGATGCCCCCATCGTAGAGCTCTTAGAGACCTTTGCAACGGTATGTTGTGCGCCGCGTAACTTCTTACGGATCAAAAGTTAGGGGCACCGGAGCGACGGAGACCTGGTCACAAACCCTACGCACTAGGCTTGCTGGCCCGGCCTCTAGGTGAAGCGAAGTTGTCGTGCCCAATGTTCCGTGGGATTCAGTAATAGAGATTTGGTGGATAAAGTATCTTGGCAACCCTAACCAGGGCAAAAAAAATGAAAATGAGGTGCAACACGAGGACTTCCCAAGGGGTCACCCATCGTAGTACTACTCTGGTCCAAGCACGCTTAACTTCGGAGTTCTGATGGGATCCGTTGCATTATTGCTGGTATGATCGCACCCGTCATGTTGAGGCACAATTCCTATATGTGTTAACGGTTCATAGTGCCAGCCTATAGAGATAGCCTATTCAAAAGGCCCAATGGGCTTAACGACAACCCATCCGCTTCTATAACGCAGCACCCTCGCAAGATGTGATATCGACACGTTGTAGGGCCCTCTAATGTAACGCGAGTCAGGTTATCGTCCTTTTAACAACTCACGACGTACAATCCGGGACGAAAATATAGGGTAAAAGAACAAAAGTGGCGTGAAACTGATGAAAACGTTCAATTTTGGGCTCCAAAAATGGGCACAGCGAGAAAGTTGGCTGCCCCCGTTGTAGAGCACTCAGAGAGCTTTGCAACGGTATGTTGTGCGCCGCGTGACTCCTTACGGAACAAAAGTTATGTGAACCGGAGCGACGAAGACTTGGTCACAAATCCTACGCCCTCGGTTTACGGGCCCGGCCTCTACATAAAGTGAAGTTGTCTTGCCCCATGTTCCGTGGGATTTGGTAATAGAGATTTGGTGGATAAGTATCTTGGCAACCCGAACCAGGGCAAAAAAAATTGAAAAGGGGGTACAACACGAGGACTTCCCAGGGGGTCTCCCATCATAGTACTACTCTCGCGCAAGCACGCTTAACTTCGGAGTTTTGATGGGATCCGGTGCATTAGTGCTGGTATGATCGCACCCGTCATGTTGAGGGCACATTTCCTTTATGTGTTAACGGTTCACAGTGCCAGCCTAGAGAGATGGCCCATTCAAAAGGCCCAATGGGCTTAACGACAACCCATCTGCTTCAACAACGCAGCATCCTCGCAAGACGTGATATCGACATATTGTAGGGCTCTCGGATGTACCGCGAGTCAGGTTGTCGTCCTTTTAACAGCTCACGACGTACGATCCAGGACGGAAAAATAGGGCAAAAGAAGAAAAGTTTCCTTAAGCTGATGAAAACGTTCGATTTTGGGCTCCAAAAATTGGCACAGCGAGCAAGATGTTTGCCCCTGTTGTAGAGCTTTCAGAGAGCTTTGCAACGGTATGCTGTGCGCCGTGTAACTCCTTACGGATTAAAAGTTATGGGCACCGGAGCAACGGAGACCTGGTCACAAACGCTACGCCCTCGGTTTGCGGGCTCGGCTTCTACGTGAAGCGAAGTTGTCTTGACCAATGTTCCATGGGATTCGGTAATAGAGATTTGGTGGATAAAGTATATTGACAACCCTAACCAGGGCAACAAAAATTGAAATGGGGGTGCAACACATGGACTTCCCAGGGGGTCACCCATCCTAGTACTACTCTCGCCAAGCACGCTTAACTTCTGAGTTGTGATGGGATCTGGTGCATTAGTGCTGGTATGATCACACCCGTTTTGTTGAGGGCACAAGTCCTATATCTGTTAAAGGTTCATAGTCCCAGCCTAGAGAGATGGCCGATTCAAAAGGCCCAATGGGCTTAACGACAACCCATTCGCTTCAACAATACTGCATCATCGTAAGACGTGATATCGACACATTGAAGGGCTCTGTGATATACCCCGAGTCAGGTTGTAGTCCTTTTAATAGCTCACGACGTATAATCCGGGACGGAAAAATCGGGCAAAAGAAGAAAAGTGTCCTGAAGTTGATGAAAACGTTCGATTTTGGGCTCCAAAAAGGGGCAGAGCGAGCAAGCTGGCTGCCACCATCGTAGAGCTCTCAGAGAGCTTTGCAACGGTTTGCTGTGTGCCGCGTAACTCCTTACGGATCAAAAGTTGTGGGCACCTGAGCAACGGAGACCTAGTCACAAACCCTACGCCTTCGGTGTACGGGTCCGGCCCCTACGTGAAGCGAAGTTGTCTTGCCCAATGTTCTGTGGGATTCGGTAATAGATATTTGGTGGATAAAGTATATTGGCAACCCTAACCAGGGCAACAAAAATTGAAAAGGGGGTGTAACACAAGGACTTCCTAGGGGGTCACCCATCCTAGTACTACTCTCGTCCAAGCATGCTTAACTTCGGAGTTCTGATGGGATCCGTTGCATTAGTGCTGGTATGATCGCACCTGTCATGTTGAGGCACAATTCCTATATGTGTTAACGGTTCACAGTGGCAGCCTATAGAGATAGCCCATTCAAAAGGCCCAATGGGCTTAACGACAACCCATCCGCCTCAACAACGCAGCATCCTCGCAAGACGTGATATCGACACGTTGTAAAGCCCTCAGATATACCACGAGTCAGGTTGTCGTCCTTTTAACAACTCACGACATACGATCCGGGGCAGAAAAATAGAGCAAAAGAACAAAAGTGGCTTGAAACTGATGAAAACGTTCGATTTTGGTCTCCAAAAAGGGGCACAGGGAGCATGCTGGCTGCCCCCGTCGTAGAGCTCTCAACGAGCTTTGCAACGGTATGATGTGCGCCGCGTAACTCCCTACGGATCAAAAGTTATGGGCACCGGAGCAACGGAGACCTGGTCACAAACCCTACACCCTCGGTTTGCGGGCCCGACCTCTACGTGAAGCGAAGTTGTCTTGCCCAATGTTCCGTGGGATTCGGTAATAGAGATTTGGTGGATAAAGTGTCTTGGCAACCCTAACCAGGGCAAAAAAAATTGAAAATGGGGTGCAACACGAGGACTTCCCAGGGGGTCACCCATCCTAGTACTACTCTCGCCCAAGCACGATTAACTTCGGAGTTCTGATAGGATCCGGTGCATTAGAGTTGGTATGATCACACCCGTCATGTTTAGGGCACAATTCCTATATGTGTTAACGGTTCACAATGCCAGCCTAGAGAGATGCCCCATTCAAAAGGGTCAATGGGCTTAACAACAATCCATCTGCTTCAACAACGCAGCATTCTCGCGAGACGTGATATCGACACATTGTAGGGCCCTCTGATGTACCTCGAGTCAGGTTGTTGTCCTTTTAACAGCTTACGACGTACGATCCGGGACGAAAAAACTGGGCAAAAGAAGAAAAGTGGCCTAAAACTGATGAAAATGTTCGATTTTGGGCTCCAAAAATAGGCACATCGAGCAAGCTGGCTGCCCCCATCGTAGAGCTCTCAGAGAGCTTTGCAACGGCATGCTGTGCGCCGCGTAACTCCTTACGGATAAAAAGTTATGGGCACCGGACCGACGGAGACCTGGTCACAAACCCTACGCCCTTGGTTTGCGGGTCCGGCCACTACGTGAAGTGAAGTTGTCTTGCCCAATGTTCCGTGGGATTCGGTAATAGAGATTTGGTGGATAAAGTATCTTGGCCACCCTGACCAGGGAAAAAAAAATTGAAAAGGGGGTGCAACACGAGGACTTCCAAGGGGGTCACCCATCCTAGTACTACTCTCGCCCAAGCACGTTTAACTTCGGAGTTCTGATAGGATCCGGTGCATTAGTGTTGGTATGATCACATCCGTCTTGTTTAGGGCACAATTCCTATATGTGTTAACGGTTCACAATGCCAGCCTAGAGAGATGGCCCATTCAAAACGGTCAATGGGCTTAACAACAACCCATCTGCTTCAACAACGCAGCATCCTCGCAAGACGTGATATCGACACGTTGTAGGGCCCTCTGATGTACCTTGAGTCAGGTTGTCGTCCTTTTAACCGCTTACGACGTAGGATCCGGGACGAAAAAAAGAGGCAAAAGAAGAAAAGTGGCCTAAAACAGATGAAAATGTTCGATTTTGGGCTCCAAAAATAGGCACAGTGAGCAAGCTAGCTTCCCCCATCGTAGAGCTCTCAGAGAGCTTTGCAACGGCATGCTGTGCGTAACTCCTCACGGATCAAAAGTTATGGGCACCTGAGCAATGCAGACCTGGTCACAAACCCTACGCCCTCGGTTTGCTGGCCCGGCCACTACGTGAAGCGAAGTTGTCTTGCCCAATGTTCCGTGGGATTCGGTAATAGAGATTTGGTGGATAAAGTATCTTGGCCACCCTAACCAGGGAAAAAAAATTGAAAAGGGGGTACAACACGAGGATTTCCCAGGGGGTCACCCATCCTAGTACTACTATCGTCCAAGCGCGCTTAACTTCGGAGTTCTGATGGGATCCGGTGCATTAGTGCTAGTATGATCGCACCCGTCATGTTGAGGCACAATTCCTATATGTGTTAACGGTTCACAGTGCCAGCCTAGAGAGATGGCCCATTCACAAGGCCCAATGGGCTTAACGACAACCCATCCGCTTCAACAACGCAACAACCTCGCAAGACGTGATATCGACACGTTGTAGGACCCCCTGATGTACCGCGAGTCAGGTTGTCGTCCTTTTACCAGCTCACGACGTACGATCTGGGACGAAAAAATAGGGCAAAATAAGAAAAGGGTCATGAAACTGATGAAAACGTTTGATTTTTGGCTCCAAAAATGGCACAGTGAGCAAGTTGGCTGCCCCCGTCGTAGATCTCTCTGTGTGCTTTGCAACGGTATACTGTGCGCTGCGTAACTCCTTACGGATCAAAAGTTTTGGGCACCGGAGCGACGGAGACCTGGTCACAAAACCTACGCCCTCGGTTTGCAGGCCCAACCTCTACGTGAAGCGAAGTTGTCTTGCCCAATGTTCCATGGGATTCAGTAATAGAGATTTGGTGGATAAAGTATCTTGGAAACCCTAACCAGGGCAAAAAAAATGAAAATGGGGTGCAACACGAGGACTTCCCAAGGGGTCACCCATCCTAGTACTACTCTGGTCCAAGCACGCTTAACTTCGGAGTTCTGATGGGATCCGTTGCATTAGTGCTGGTATGATCCCACCCGTCATGTTGAGGCACAGTTCCTATATGTGTTAACGGTTCACAGTGCCAGCCTATAGAGATAGCCCATTCAAAAGGCCAAATGGGCTTAACGACAACCCATCCGCTTCAATAACGCAGCATCCTCGCAAGACGTGATATCGACACGTTTTAACAACTCACGACGTACGATCCGGGATGGAAAAATAGAGCAAAAGAACAAAAGTGGCTTGAAACTAATGAAAATGTTCGATTTTGGTCTCCAAAAAGCGGCACAACGAGCATGCTCACTGCCCCCGTCGTAGAGCTCTCAAAGAGCTTTGCAACGGTATGCTGTGTGCCGCGTAACTCCCCACGGATCAAAAGTTATGGGCACCGGAGCAACGGAGACCTGGTCACAAACCCTACACCCTAGGTGTGCGGGCCCGGCCTCTAAGTGAAGCGAAGTTGTCTTACCCAATGTTCCGTGGGATTCGGTAAAAGAGATTTGGTGGATAAAGTATCTTGGCCACCCTAACCAGGGAAAAAATAATTGAAAAGCGGGTGCAACAGGAGGACTTCCCAGGGGGTCACCCATCCTAGTACTACTCTCGCCCAAGCACGTTTAACTTCGGAGTTCTGATAGGATCCAGTGCATTAGTGTTGGTATGATCACACCCGTCATGTTTAGGGCACAATTCCTATATGTGTTAACGGTTCACAATGCCAGCCTAGAGAGATGCCCCATTCAAAAGGGTCAATGGGCTTAACAACAATCCATCTGCTTCAACAACGCAGCATTCTCGCGAGACGTGATATCGACACATTGTAGGGCCCTCTGATGTACCTCGAGTCAGGTTGTTGTCCTTTTAACAGCTTACGACGTACGATCCGGGACGGAAAAACATAACAAAAGAATAAAAATGGCTAGAAACTAATGAAAACATTCGAGTTTGGGCTCCAAAAATGGGTACAACGAGCAGGCTTGCTGCCCCCATTGTAGAGCTCTCGGAGAGTTTTTCAACGTTATGTTGTGCGCCGTGTAACTCCTTACGGATCAAAAGTTTTGGGCACCGAAGCAACGGAGACCTATTCACAAGCCCTACGCCCTCGGTTTGCGGGGCCAGCCTCTACTTGAAGTGAAGTTGTCTTGCCCAATGTGCTGTGGGATTTGGTAATAGAGATTTGTTGGATAAAGTATCTTGGCAACCCTAACTAGGGCAAAAAAAATTGAAAAGGGGGTACAACACGAGGACTTCCCAGGGGGTCACCTATCCTAGTACTACTCTCGCCCAAGCACGCTTAACTTCGGAGTTCTGGTGGGATCCGGTGCATTAGTGCTGGTATGATCGCACCCGTCATGTTGAGGGCAGAATTCCTATATGTGTTAACGGTTCACAGTGCCGTCCTAGAAAGATGGCCCATTCATAAGGCCCAATGGGCTTAACGACAACCCATCCGCTTCAACAACGCAGCATCCTCGCAAGACGTGATATCGACATGTTGTAAGGCTCTCTGATGTACCGCGAATCAGGTTGTCGTCCTATTAACAGCCCACGACGTACGTTCCGGGACTAAAAAATAGGGCAAAAGAAGAAAAATGTCCTTAAGCTGATGAAAACGTTCTATTTTGGGATCCAAAAATGGGCACAGCGAGCAAGCTGGCTGCCCCCGTTGTAGAGCTCTCAGAGAGCTTTGCAATGGTATGCTGTGCGCCGCATAACTCCTTACGGATCAAAAGTTATGGGCACCGAAGCGACGGAGACCTAGTCACAAACCCTACGGCCTCGGTTTGCCGACCCGGCCTCTACGTGAAGCGAAGTTATCTTGCCCAATGTTCCGTGGGATTCAGTAATAGAGATTTGGTGGATAAAGTATCTTGGCAACCCTAAACAGGGCAAAAAAAATTGAAAATGGGGTACAACACGAGGACTTCCCAAGGGGTCACCCATCCTAGTACTATTCTCGCCCAAGCACGCTTAACTTCGGAGTTCTGGTGGGATCCGGAGCATTAGTGCTTGTATGATCGCACCCGTCATGTTGAGGGCAGAATTCCTATATGTGTTAACGGTTCACAGTGGCATCCTAGAAAGATGGCCCATTCATAAGGCCCAATGGGCTTAACGACAACCCATCCGCTTCAACAACGCAGCATCCTCGCAAGACGTGATATCGACATGTTGTAGGGCTCTATGATGTACCGCGAGTCAGGTTGTCGTCCTTTTAACAGCTCACGACGTACGATCCGGGACCGAAAAATAGGGCAAAAGAAGAAAAGTGTCCTTAAGCTGATGAAAACGTTCAATTTTGGGCTCCAAAAAAGGGCACAGCAGAGCAAGCTAGCTGCCCCCGTTGTAGAGCTCTCAAAGACCTTTGGAATGGTATGCTGTACGCTGCGTAACTCCTTACGGATCAAAAGTTATGGGCACCAGAGCGACGGAGACCTGGTCACAAACCCTACGCCCTCGGTTTGCGGGCACGGCTTCTACGTGAATCGAAGTTGTCTTGACCAATGTTCCGTGGGATTCGGTAATAGAGATTTGGTGGGTAAAGTATATTGGCAACCCTAAACTGGGCAACAATAATTGAAAAGGGGTACAACATAAGGACTTCTCAGGGGGTCACCCATTCTAGTACTACTCTCGCCCAAGCACGCTTAACTTCTGAGTTCTGATGGGATCCGGTGCATTAGTGCTGGTGCGATCGCACCTGTCTTGTTCAGGGCACAATTCCTATATGTGTTAACGGTTCACAGTCCCAGCCAAGAGAGATGGCCCATTCAAAAGGCCCAATGGGCTTAACGACAACCCATCCGCTTCAACAACGCAGCATCCTCGTAGGACGTGATATCGACACGTTGTTGGGCCCTCTGATGTACCGCTAGTCAGGTTGTCTTCCTTTTAACAGCTCACGACGTATGATCCGGGATGAAAAAATAGGGCAAAAGAAGAAAAGTGTCTTGAAGGTGATGAAGATGTTCGATTTTGGGCTCCAAAAAGGGGCATAGCGAGCAAGCTGGCTGCCCCCATCGTATAGCTCTCAGAGGGCTTTGCAACGGTTTGCTGTGCGCCGCGTAACTCCTTACGGATCAAAAGTTATGGGCACCGGAGCGACGGAGACCTGGTCACAAACCCCACACCCTCTGTTTGCGAGCCCGACCACTACGTGAAGCGAAGTTGCGTTGCCCAATGTTCCGTGGGATTCGGTAATAGAGATTTGGTGGATAAAGTATCTTGGAAACCCTAGCCAGGGCAAAAAAAATTGAAAAGGGGGTGCAACACGAGGACTTCCCAAGGGGTCACCCATCCTAGTACTACTCTGGTCCAAGCATGCTTAACTTCGGAGTTTTGATGGGATCCGTTGCATTAGTGCTGGTATGATCGCACCCGTCATGGTGAGGCACAATTCCTATACGTGTTAACGGTTCACAGTGCCAGCCTATAGAGATAGCCCATTCAAAAGGCCCAATGGGCTTAACGACAACCCATCCGCTTCAATAACGCAGCATCCTCGCAAGACGTGATATCGACACGTTGTAGGGCCCTCTGATGTACCACGAGTCAGGTTGTCGTCCTTTTAACAACTCACGACGTACGACCCGGGACAGAAAAATAGAGCAAAAGAACAATAGTGGCTTGAAACTGATGAAAACGTTCGATTTTCGAGTCCAAAAAGGGGCACAGCGAACATGCTCGCTGTCCCCGTCGTAGAGCTCTCAAAGAGCTTTGCAACAGTATGCTGTGCGCCGCGTAACTCCCTACAGATCAAACGTTATGGGCACCGGAGCAACGGAGACCTGGTCACCAACCGTACGCCCTCGGTTTGCGGGCCTGGCCTTTACGTGAAGCGAAGTTGTTTTGCCCAATGTTCCGTGGGATTCGGTAATAGAGATTTGGTGGATAAAGTGTCTTGGCAACCCTAACCAGGTCAAAAAAATTGAAAAGGGGGTGCAACACGAGGACTTCCGAGGGGGTCACCAATCCTAGTACTACTCTCGCCCAATCACGTTTAACTTCGGAGTTCTGATAGGATCTGGTGCATTAGTGTTGGTATGATCGCACCCGTCATGTTTAGGGCACAATTCCTATATGTGTTAACGGTTCACAATGCCAGCCTACAAAGATGGCCCATTCAAAATGGTAAATGGGCTTAACAACAACCCATCTGCTTTAACAACGCAGCATCCTCGCAAGACGTGATATCGACACGTTGTAGGGCCCACTGATGTACCTCGAGTCAGGTTGTCATCTTTTTAACAGCTTACTACGTACGATCTGGAACGAAAAAATAGGGAAAAAGAAGAAAAGTGGCCTGAAACTGATGAAAACGTTCGATTTTGGGCTCCAAAAATGGGCACAACAAGGAAGCTGGTTGCCTACATCGTAGAGGTCTCAGAGAGCTTTCCAACAGTATGTTGTGCGCTGCGTAACTCCTTACGGATCAAAAGTTATGGGCACTGGAGCGACGGAGACCTCATCACAAACCCTATGGCCTCGGTTTGCGGGCCCGACCTCCACGTGGAGCGGAGTTGTCTTGCCCAATGTTCTGTGGGATTCGGTAATAGATATTTGGTGGATAAAGTATCTTGGCAACCCTAACTAGGGCAAAAAAAATTGAAAAGGGGGTGCAACACGAGGACTTCCCAGGGGGTCACCCATCCTAGTACTACTCTCGCCCAAGCACGCTTAACTTCGGAGTTCTGGTAGGATCCGGTGCATTAGTGCTGGTATGATCGCACCCGTCATGTTGAGGGCAGAATTCCTATATGTGTTAACGGTTCACAGTGCCATCCTAGAAAGATGGCCCATTCATAAGGCCCAATGGGCTTAACGACAACCCATCCGCTTCAACAACGCAGCATCCTCGCAAGACGTGATATCGACATGTTGTAGGGCTCTCTGATGTACCGCGAGTCAGGTTGTCGTCCTTTTAACAGTTCACGATGTACGACTCGGGACGAAAAAATAGGGCAAAAGAAGAAAAGTGTCCTTAAGCTGATGAAAACGTTCTATTTTGGGCTCCAAAAAGGGGCACAGCTCGCAAGCAGGCTGCCCCCGTCGTAGAGCTCTCAAAAAGCTTTGCAACGGTATGTTGTGCACCGCGTAACTCGTTACGGATCAAGAGTTATGGGCACCGGAGCGACGGAGACCTGGTCACAAACCATACGCCCTCAGTTTGCGGGCCCGGCTTCTACGTGAAGCGAAGTTGTCTTGAACAATGTTCGGTGGGATTCGGTAATAGAGATTTGGTGGATAAAGTATATTGGCAACCCTATCCAGGGCAAAAAAAATTGAAAAGGGGTGCAACACATTGACTTCCCAGGGGGTCACCCATCCTAGTACTACTCTCGCCCAAGCACGCTTAAGTTCGGAGTTCTGATGGGATCCGGTGCATTAGTGCTGGTATGATCACACCCGTCTTGTTGAGGGCACAAGTCCTATATGTGTTAAAGGTTCACAGTCCCAGCCTAGAGAGATGGCCCATTCAAAAGGCCCAATGCGCTTAACGACAACCCATCCGCTTCAACAATGCAGCATCCTCGCAAAACGTGATATCGACACGTTCTAAGGCTTTCTGATGTACCGCGATTCAGGGTGGTGTCCTTTTAACAGCTCACGGCGTACGATTCTGGACGAAAAAACAGGGCAAAAGAAGAAAAGTGTCCTGAAGCTATTGAAAATATTCGATTTTGGTGTCCAAAATGGGGCATAGCGAGCAAGCTGGCTGCCCCCATCGTAGAGCTCTCAGACAGCTTTGTAACGGTGTGCTGTGCGCCGCGTAACTCCTTACGGATCAAAAGTTATGGGCACCGGAGCGACGAAGACCTGGTCACAAACCCTACACCCTCTGTTTGCGGGCCCGGCCACAACGTGAAGCGAAGTTGCCTTGCCCAATGTTCCGTGGGATTCCGTAATAGAGATTTGGTGGATAAAGTTTCTTGGAAACCCTAGCCAGGGCAAAAAAAATTGAAAAGGGGGTGCAACACGAGGACTTCCCAAGGGGTCACCCATCCTAGTACTACTCTGGTCCAAGCACGCTTAACTTCAGAGTTCTGATGGGATCCGTTACATTAGTGCTGGTATGATCACACCCGTCATGTTGAGGCACAATTCCTATATGTGTTAACGGTTCACAGTGCCAGCCTATAGAGATAGCCCATTCAAAAGGCCCAATGGGCTTAACAACAAACCATCCGCTTCAATAACGCAGCATCCACGCAAGACGTGATACCGACACGTTGTAGGGCCCTCTAATGTACCGCGAGTCAGGTTGTCGTCCTTATAACAACTCACGACGTACGATCCGGGATGGAAAAATAGAGCAAAAGAACAAAGTGGCTTGAAACTGATGAAAACGTTCGATTTTGGTCTCCAAAAAGGGGCACAGCGAGCATGCTCGCTGCCGCCGTCTTAGAGCTCTCAAAGAGCTTTGCAACAGTATGCTGTGCACTGCGTAACTCCCTACGGATCAAATGTTATGGGCACCGGAGCAACGGAGACCTGGTCACCAACCGTACGCCCTCGGTTTGCGGGCCTGGCCTTTACGTGAAGCGAAGTTGTTTTGCCCAATGTTCCGTGGGATTCGGTAATAGAGATTTGGTGGATAAAGTGTCTTGGCAACCCTAGCCAGGGCAAAAAAAATTGAAAAGGGGGTGCAACACGAGGACTTCCCAGGGGGTCACCAATCCTAGTACTACTCTCACCCAATCACGTTTAACTTCGGAGTTCTGATAGGATCCGGTGCATTAGTGTTGGTATGATCGCACTCGTCATGTTTAGGGCACAATTCCTATATGTGTTAACGGTTCACAATGCCAGCCTACAAAGATGGCCCATTCAAAAGGGTAAATGGGCTTAACAACAACCCATCTGCTTCAACAACACAGCATCCTCGCAAGACATGATATCGACACGTTGTAGGGCCATCTGATGTATCTCGAGTCAGGTTGGCATCCTTTTAACAGCTTACGACGCACAATTCGGGATGAAAAAACAGGTCAAAAGAAGAAAAGTGGCCTGAAACTGATGAAAATGTTCAATTTTGGGCTCCAAAAATGGGCCCAACGAGCAAGTTGGCGGCCCGCGTTGTAGAGCTCTCAAAGAGCTTTGCAACGGTATGCTGTGCGCCGCGTAACTCCTTACAAATCAAAAGTTATGGGCACCGAAGGGACGGAGACCAGGTTACAAACCCCACGGCCTCGATTCGCGGGCCCGGCCTCTACGTGAAGCGAAGTTGTCTTGCCCAATGTTCTGTGGGATTCGGTAATAGAGATTTGGTGGATAAAGTATCTTGGCAACCCTAACCAGGGCAAAAAAATTGAAAAAGGGGTGCAACACGAGGACTTCCCAGAGGGTCACCCATCCTAGTACTACTCTCGCCCAAGCACGCTTAACTTCGGAGTTCTGGTGGGATCCAGTGCATTAGTACTGGTATGATCGTACCCGTCATGTTGAGGGCAGAATTCCTATATGTGTTAACAGTTCACAGTGCCTTCCTAGAAAGATGGCCCATTCAAAAGGCCCAATGGGCTTAATGACAAGCCATCCGCTTCAACAACGCAGCATCCTCCCAAGACGTGATTTCAACATGTTGTAGGGCTCTCTGATATACCGCGAGTCAGGTTGTCTTCCTTTTAACAGATCACGACGTACGACCCGGGACGGAAAAATACGGCAAAAGAAGAAAATTGTCCTTAAGCTGATGAAAACGTTCGATTTTAGGCTCCAAAAAGGGGCACAGCGAGCAAGCTGGCTGCCCCCGTCGTAGAGCTCTCAAAGAGCTTTGCAACGGCATGCTGTGCGCCGCTTAACTCTTTACGGATCAAAATTTATGGGCACCAGAGCGACGAAGACCTGGTCACAAACCCTATGCCCTCGGTTTGCGGGCCCGGCTTCTACGTGAAGCGAAGTTGTCTTGACCAATGTTCCGTGGGATTCGGTAATAGAGATTTGGTGGATAAAGTATCTTGGCAACCCTAACCAGGGCAAAAAAAATTGAAAAGGGGTGCAACACGAGGACTTCCCAAGGGGTCACCCATCCTAGTACTACTCTGGTCCAAACACGCTTAACTTCGGAGTTCTGATGGGATCCGTTGCATTAGTGCTGGTATGATCGCACCCGTCATGTTGAGGCACAATTCCTATACGTGCTAACGGTTCACAGTGCCAGCCTATAGAGATAGCACATTCAAAAGGCCCAATGGGCTTAACGACAACCCATCCGCTGCAATAACGCAGCATCCACGCAAGATGTGATATCGACATGGTGTAGGGCCCTCTGATGTACCGCGAGTCAGGTTGTCGTCCTTTTAACAACTCACGACGTACCATCCGGGACTGAAAAATAGAACAAAAGAACAAAAGAGTCCAGAAAGTGATGAAGACGGTCAATTTTGCCCTCCAAAAATGGGCACAACGAGCAAGTTGGTTGCCCGCATCGTAGAGCTCTCAGAGAGCTTTGCAACAGTATGCTGTGCGCCGCGTAACTCCTTACGGATCAAAAGTAATGGGCACCGGAGCGACGTAGACCTGGTCACAAACCCTCCCGCCTCGGTTTGCGGGCCTGACCTTTACGTGAAGTGAAGTTGTCTTGCCCAATGTTCTATGGGATTCGGTAATAGAGATTTGGTGGATAAAGTATCTTGGCCACCCTAACCAGGGCAAAAAAAATTGAAAAGGGGGTGCAACACGAGGACTTCCCAGGGGGTCACCCATCCTAGTACTACTCTCGCCCAAGCACGCTTAACTTCGGAGTTCTGGTGGGATTCGGTGTATTAGTGCTAGTATGGTCGCACCTATCATGTTGAGTGCACAAATCCTTTATGTGTTGACGGTTCACAGTGCCAGCCTATAGAGATAGGCCATTCAAAAGGCCCAATAGGCTTAACGATAACCCATCCGCTTCAATAACGCAGGATCCTCGCAAGACGTGATATCGACACGTTTTAGGGCCCTCTGATCTACCGCGAGTCAGGTTGTCGTCCTTTTAACAACTCACGACGTACGATCCGGGACGGAAAAATAGAGCAAAAGAACAAAAGTGGCTTGAAACAGATGAAAACGTTCAATTTTGGGCTCCAAAAAGGGGTACAGCGTGCAAGCTGGGTGCCCCCATCGTAGAGCTCTCAGAGAGCTTTGCAACGGTATGCTGTACGCCGCGTAACTCTTTACGGATCAAAAGTTATGGGCACCGTAGTGACGGAGACCTGGTCACAAACCCTACACCCTCGGTTTGCGGACCCGGCCTCTACGTGAAGCGAAGTTTTCTTGCCCAATGTTCTATGGGATTCGGTAATAGAGATTTGGAGGATAAAGTATCTTGGCAACCGTAACCAAGGAAAAAAAATTGGAAAGGGGGTGCAACACGAGGACTTCCCAGGGGGTCACCCATCCTAGTACTACTTTCGCCCAAGCACGCTTAACTTTCGAGTTCTGATGGGAACTGGTGCATTAGTGCTGGTATGATCGCACCCGTTATGTTGATGGCGCAATTTCTTTATTTGTTAACGGTTCACAGTCCAGCCTAGAGAGATAGCCCATTCAAAAGGCCCAATAGGCTTAACGATAACCCATCCGCTTCAATAACGTAGCATCGTCGCAAGACGTGATATCGACATGTTATAGGGCCCTCTGATGTACCGCGAGTCTGGTTGTCATCCTTTTAACAACTCACGACGTACGATCCGGGATGGAAAAATAGAGCAAAAGAACAAAAGTGGCTTGAAACTGATAAAAACGTTCTATTTTGGTCTCCAAAAAGGGGCACAGCAAGCATGCTCACTACCCCCGTCGTAGAGCTCTCAAAGAGCGTTGCATCGGTATGCTGTGCGCCGCGTAACTCCCTACGGATCAAAAGTTATGGGCACCGGAGCAACGGAGACCTGGTCACAAACCCTACGCCCTTGGTTTGTGGGCCCGGCCTCTACGTGAAGCGAAGTTGTCTTGCCCAATGTTCCATGGGATTCGGTAATAGAGATTTGGTGGATAAAGTGTCTTGGAAACCCTAACCAGGGAAAAAAAAATTGAAAAGGGGGTGCAACACGAGGACTTCCCAGGGGGTCAGCAATCCTAGTACTACTCTCGCCCAATCACGTTTAACTTCGGAGTTCTGATAGGATCCAATGCATTAGTGTTTGTATGATCGCACCCGTCATGTTTAGGGCACAATTCCTATATGTGTTAACGGTTCACAATGCCAGCCTAGAGAGATGGCCCATTTAAAAGGGTCAATGGGCTTAACAACAACCCATCTGCTTCAACAATGCAGCATCCTCACAAGACGTGATATCGACATGTTGTAGGGCCCTCTGATGTACCTCGATTCAGGTTGTCGTCTTTTTAACAGCTTACGACGTACGATCTTTAACGAAAAAACAGGGCAAAAAAATAAAAATTGCTTGAAACTAATGAAAACGTTCGATTTTTTTGCTCCAAAAATGGGCACAACGAGCAAGCTGGCTGCCCACATCGTAGATCTCTCAGAGAGCTTTGCAACGGTATGCTGTGCGCCGCGTAACTCCTTACAGATCAAAAGTTATGGGCACCGAAGTGACGGAGACCAGGTGATAAACCCTACGGCCTCGGTTTACGGGCCCGGCCTCTATGTTAAGCGAAGTTGTCTTGTCCAATGTTCCGTGGGATTCGGTAATAGAGATTTAGTGGATAAAGTATCTTGGCAACCCTAACCAGGGTAAAAAAAATTGAAAAAGGGGTACAACACGAGGACTTCCCAGGGGGTCACCCATCCTAGTACTACTCTCACCCAAGCACCCTTAACTTCTGAGTTCTGATGGGATCCGGTGCATTAGTGCTGGTATGATCGCACCCGCCTTGTTGAGGGAACAACTCCTATATGTGTTAAAGGTTCACAATCCCAGCCTAGAGAGATGGCCCATTCAAAAGGCCCAATGGGCTTAACGACAACCCATCCGCTTCAACAATTCAGCATCCTCGCAGGACGTGATATCGACACGTTGTAGGGCTCTCTGATGTACTGCGAGTCAGGTTGTCGTCCTTTTAACAGCTCACGACGTACGATCCGGGATGAAAAAATTGGGCAAAAGAAGAAAAGTGTCCTGAAGCTGAAGAAAACGTTCCATTTTGGGCTCCAAAAAAGGGCAAAGCGAGCAAGCTGGATGCCCCCGTCGTAGAGCTCTCAGAGAGCTTTGCAACGGTGTGATGTGCGTCGCATAACTCCTTACGGATCAAAAGTTATTGGCACCGTAGCGGCGGAGACCTGGTCACAAACCCTATGCCCTCGGTTTGCGGGCCCGGCCTCTACGTGAAGCGAAGTTGTCTTGCCCAATGTTCCGTGGGATTCGTTAATAGAGATTTGGTGGATAAAGTATCTTGGCAACCCTAACCAGGGCAAAAAAAATTGAAAAGAGGGTGCAACACGAGGACTTCCCAGGGGGTCACCCATCCTAGTACTGCTCTCGCCCAACCACGCTTAACTTCGGAGTTCTGATGGGATCCGGTGCATTAGTACTGGTATGATCGCACCTGTCATGTTGTGGGCACAATTCCTATATGTGTTAACGGTTCACAGGGCCAGCCTAGAGAGATGGCCCATTCAAAAGGCACAATGGGCTTAACGACAACCCATTTGCTTCAACAACGCAGCATTCTCGCAAGACGTGATATCGACACGTTGTAGTGTCCTCTAATGTACCACGAGTCAGGTTCTCGTCCTTTTAACAGCTTACGATGTACGATCCGGGATGAAAAACAGGGCAAAAGAAGAAAAGTGGCCTGAAACTGATGAAAACGTTTGATTTTGGGCTCCAAAAATGGGCACAGCGAGCAAGCTAGGTGCCCCCATCGTAGTGCTCCAAGAGAGCGTTGCAACGGTATGCTGTGCGTCGCGAAACTCCTTACGAATCAGAAGTTATGGGCACCGAAGCGACGGAGACCTGGTCACAAACCCTACGCCCTCGGTTTGCGGGCCCGGCCACTACATGAATTGAAGTTGTCTTGCCCATTTTTCCGTGGGATTCGGTAATAGAGATTTGGTGGATAAAGTATCTTGGCAACCCTAACCAGGGCAAAAAAAATTGAAAAGGGGGTGCAACACGAGGACTTCCCAGAGGGTCACCCATCCTAGTACTACTCTCGCCCAAGCACGCTTAACTTCAGAGTTCTGATGGGATCCGGTGCATTAGTGCTGGTATGATCGTGCCCGTCATGTTGAGGACACAATTCCTATATGTGTTAACAGTTCACAGTGTCAGCCTAGAGAGATGGCCCATTCAAAAGGCCCAATGAGCTTAACGAAAACCCATCCGCTTCAACAACGCAGCATCCTCGCAAGACGTGATATCGACACGTTGGAAGGCCCTCTGATGTACCGCGAGTAAGGTTGTAGTCCTTTTAACACCTCACGACGTACGATCCGGGACGGAAAAACAGGGCAAAAGAAGAAAAGTGTCCTAAAACTGATGAAAATGCTTGATTTTGGGCACCCAAAATAGGTACAGCGAGCAAGCTGGCTGCCCCCGTTGTAGAGCTCTCAGCGAGCTTTGCAACAATATGTTATGTGCCGCGTAACTCCCTACGGATCAAAAGTTATGGGCACCGGAGCGACGGAGACCTGGTCACAAACCCTACGCCCTCAATTTGCGGGCCCGGCCTCTACGTGAAGCGAAGTTGTCTTGCCCAATGTTCCGTGGGATTCGGTAATAGATATTGGGAGCATAAAGTATCTTGGCAACCTTAACCAGGGCAAAAAAATTGAAAAGGAGGTGCAACGCAAGGACTTCCCAGGGGGTCACCCATCCTAGTACTACTCTCGCTCAAGCACGCTTAACTTCGGAGTTCTGGTGGGATCCGGTGCATTAGTGCTGGTATGATCGCACCCGTCCAGTTGAGGGCAGAATTCCTATATGTGTTAACGGTTCACAGTGCCAGCCTAGAGAGATGGCCCATTCAAAATGCCCATTGGGCTTAACGACAACCCATCCGCTTCAACAATGCAGCATCCTCACAAGACGTGATATCGACACGTTGTAGGGCTCTCTGATGTACCGCGAGTCAGGTTATCGTCCTTTTAATAGCTCACGACATACGATCCGGGACAGAAAAATCGGGCAAAAGAAGAAAAGTGTCCTGAAGCTGAAGAAAACGTTCGATTTTGGGCTCCAAAAAGGGGCACAGCGAGCAAGCTGGCTGCCCCCGTCGTAGAGCTCTCAGAGAGCTTTGTAACGGTATGTTGTGCGCCGCGTAACTCCCTACAGATCAAAAGTTATGGGCACCGGAGCGATGGAGACCTGGTCACAAACCCTACGCCCTCATTTTGCGGGTTCGGCCTCTACGTGAAGCGAAGTTGTCTTGCCCAATGTTCCGTGGGATTCGGTAATAGAGATTTGGTGGATAAAGTATCTTGGTAACCCTAACCAGGGCAAAAAAAATTGAAAAGGGGGTGCAACACGAGGACTTCCTAGGGGGTTACCCATCCTAGTACTACTCTCGCCCAAGCACGCTTAACTTTGGAGTTCTAATGGGACCCGGTGCATTAGTACTGGTATGATTACACCCGTCTTGTTGAGGGCACATGTCCTATATGTGTTAACGGTTCACAGTCCCAGCCTAGAGAGATGGCCCATTCAAAAGGCACAATGGGCTTAACGACAACCCATCAGCTTCAATAATGCAGCATCCTTGCAAGACATGATATCGACACTTTGTAGGGCTCTCTAATGTACCGCGAGTCAGGTTGTCGTCCTTTTAACAGCTCACGACGTACGATCCGGGACAGAAAAATCGGGAAAAAGAAGAAAAGTGTCTTGAAGCTGATGAAAACGTTCAATTTTGGGCTCCAAAAAGCGGTACAGCAAGCAAGCTAGTTGCCCCCGTCGTAGAGCTCTCTGTGAGCTTTGCAACGGTATGATGTGCGCCGCGTAACTCCTTACGGATCAAAAGTTATGAGCCCCAGAGCAACGGAGTCGTGGTGACAAACCCTACACCCTCGGTTTACGGGCCTGGCTTCTAGGTGAAGCGACGTTGTCTTACCCAATGTTCTGTGAGATTCGGTAATAGAGATTTGGTGGATAAAGTATCTTGGCAACCCTAACAGGGCCAAAAAAATTGAAAAAGGGGGGAAACACGAGGACTTCCAAGGGGGTCACCCCTCCTAGGACTACTCTCGCAATCACGCTTAACTTCAGAGTTCTGATGGGATCCGGTGAAATGGTGCTGGTATGATCGCACCCGTCATATTGAGGCACAATTCCTATATGTGTTAATGGTTCACAGTGCCAGCCTAGAGAGATGGCCCATTCAAAAGGCCCAATGGGCTTAACGACAACCCATCCGCGTCAACAACACTGCATCCTCGAAAGACGTGATATCGACACGTTGTAGGGCCCTCTGATGTACCACGATTAAGGATGTCGTCCTTTTAACAACTCACGACGTTCGATCTGGGACGGAAAAATAGGGTAAAATAAGAAAAGTGGCCTGAAACTGATGAAAACGTTCAATTTTGGGCTCCAAAAATAGGCAAAGCGAGCAAGCTAGCATCCCCCGCCGTAGATCTCTCAGAGATCTTTGCAACGGTATGTTGTGCGCCGCGTAACTCCCTACTGATCAAAAGTTATGGGCACCGGAGCGATGGAGACCTGGTCACAAATCCTACGCCCTCGTTTTGCGGGTCCGGCCTCTACGTGAAGCGAAGTTGTCTTGCCCAATGTTCCGTGGGATTCGGTAATAGATATTTGGCGGATAAAGTATCTTGGCAACCCTAAGGGCAAAAAGAATTGAAAAGGGGGTACAACACAAGGACTTCCTAGGGGATCACCCACCCTAGTTCTACTCTCACGCAAGCACGCTTAACTTCGGAGTTCTGATGGGATCCGTTGCATTAGTGCTGGTATGATCGCACCCTATATGATGAGTGCATAATTCCTATATGTGTTAACGGTTAGCAGTGCAGCCTAGAGAGATGGCCCATTGAAAAGGCCCAATGGGCTTAATGACAACCCATCCGCTTCAACAACGCAGCATCCTCGCAAGACGTGATATCGACACGTTGTAGGGCCCTCTGATGTACCGCAAGTCAGGTTGTCGTCCTTTCAATAGCTCACGACGTACCATCCGGGATGGAAAAACAGGGCAAAAGAAGAAAAATGTCCTGAAACTGATGAAAACGTTCGATTTTGGGCTCCAAAATTGGCACAGCAAGCAAGCTTGCTGCCCTTGTCGTAGAGCTCTGAGAGAGCTTTGCAACGATATGTTGTGCGCCGCAAACCCTTTACGGATCAAAAGTTATGTGTACCGGAGCGACGAAGACCTAGTCACAAACCCTACACACTCGGTTTGCGGGCCCTGCCTCTAAGTGAAGCGAAGTTGTCTTGCCCAAAGTTCTGTGGAATTTGGTAATAGAGATTTGGTGGATAAAGTATCTTGGCAACCCTGACCAAGGCAAAAAAAATTGAAAAGTGGGTGCAACACGAGGACTTCCAAGGGGGTCACCCATCCTAGTACTACTCTCGCCCAAGCACGCTTAACTTCGGAGTTCTGATGTGATCCGGTGCATTAGTGCTGGCATGATCGGTGCCGTCATGTTGAGGGCACAATTCCTATATGTGTTAACGGTTCACAATGCTAGCGTAGAGAGATGGCCCATTCAAAAGGCCAAATGGGCTTAAGGATAACCCATCCGCTTTAGCAACGCAGCATCCTCGCAAGACGTTATATCGACATGTTGTAGGGCCCTCTGATGTACCATGAGTCAGGTTGTCGTCCTTTTAACATATCACGACGAACTATCCGGGTCGGAAAAACAGGGCAAAAGAAGAAAAGTGTCCTAAAACTGATGAAAACGTTCAATTTTGGGCTCCAAAATGGGCACAGCGAGCAAGCTGGCCACCCCCGTCGTAGAGCTCTCAAAGAGCTTTGCAACGGTATGCTGTGCGCTGCGTAACTCCTTACGGATCAAAAGTTATGGGCACCGGAGCGACGGAGACCTGGTCACAAACCCTACGCCCTTGGTTTGCGGCCCGGCCTCCACGTGAAGCGAAGTTGTCTTGCCCAATGTTCCATGGGATTGGATAATAGAGATTTGGTGGATAAAGAATCTTGGCGACCCTAACAAGGAAAAAAAAAATTGAAAAGGGGGTGCAACAGAAGGACTTCCCAAGGTGTCACCCATTGTAGTACTACTCTTACCCAAGTACGCTTAACTTCGGAGTTTTGATGGGAGCCGGGGCATTAGTGCTGGTATGATCACACCCGTCATATTGAGGGCACAATTCCTTTATGTTTTAACGGTTCACAGTACCAGTCTAGAGAGATGGCCCATTCAATAGGCCCAATGGGCTTAATGACAACCCATCCACTTCAACAACGTAGAATCCTCGCAAGACGTGATATCGACACGTTGTAGGGCCCTCTGATGTCCCGCGAGAAGGGTTGTCGTCCCTTTAACAGCTCAAGACGTACGATCCGGGACGAAAAAACTGGTCAAAAGAAGAAAAGTGTCCTGAAATTGATGAAAACGTTCAATTTTGGGCTGCAAAAATTGGCACAGCGAGTAAGCTGGCTGCCTCCATCGTGGAGCTCTCAGAGAGCTTTGCAACGGTATGTTGTACGTCGCGTAACTCCTTACGGATCAAAAGTTATGGGCACCGGAGCGACAGAGACTTGGTCACAAACCCTACGCCCTCAGTTTGCAAGCCCGGCCTCTACGTGAAGCGAAGTTGTCTTGCCCAATGTTCCATGGGATTCGGTAATAGAGATTTGGTGGATAAAGTACCTTGGCAACCCTAACCAGGGCAAAAAAAATTGAAAAGGGGGTGCAACACGAGGACTTCCGACGGGGTCACCCATCCTAATACTACTCTCGCTCAAGCACGCTTAACATTCGAGTTCTGATGGGATCTGGTCCATTAGTGCTAGTATGATCGCACCCGTAATGTTGAGGGCACAATTCCTATTTGTGTTAACGGTTCACAGTGCCAGCATAGAGAGATGGCCCATTCAAAATGCCTAATGGGCTTAACGATAACCCATCCGCTTCAACAACGCAGCTTCCCTGCAAGACGTGATATCGACACATTGTAGGGCCATCTGATATACAGCGAGTTTGGTTGTCATCCTTTTAACAACTCATGACGCACGATCTGGGACGGAAAAATAGGGCAAAATAAGAAAAGTGTCCTGAAACTGATGAAAACATTCGATTTTGGGCTCCAAAAAGGGCACAGCGAGCAAGCTCGCTGCCCTCGTCGTAGAGCTCTCAGAGAGCTTTGCAACGGTATGATGTGCGTCACGTAACTGCTTACGGATCAAAAGTTATGGGCATTTGAGCGACGGAGACCTGGTCACAAACCCTACGCCCTCGGTTTGCGGGCTCGGCCTCTACTTCAAGCGAAGTTGTCTTGCCCAATGTTTCGTGGGATTTGGTAATAGAGATTTGGTGGATAAAGTATCTTGGCAACCATAACCAGTGCAAAAAAAATGAAAAGGAGGTGCAACACGAGGACTTCCCAAGGGGTCACCCATCCTAGTACTACTCTCGCCCACGCACGCTCAACTTCGGAGTTCTGATGGGATCCAGTGCATTAGTGCTGGTATGATCGTACCCATCATGTTGAGGGCACAATACCTATATGTGTTAACAGTCCACAGTCCTAGCCTAGAGAGATGGCCCATTCAAAAGGCCCAATGGGCTTAACGACAACCCATCGGCTTCAACAACGTAGCATCCTCGCAAGACGTGATATCGACATGTTGTAGGTGTAATACCCGAGCCCGGAATATGAATTTTCTTTGTTTATTATTTTGAAAATTTTATTTCCTTAAATTCTTTGTGAATTAACTGTTACTTTCTAGTCGACGCAACGTGCATTGCATTTAAGGAGCGATAGCTAGATAACGATTTCCAGTCCTCAGCAAATAGTGAAACTAGTATTTAGATGACTTAAATTTTATATTTTAAATATTGCTAGCTTTATTTGAACTTACCATAGCTGAAACGGCTTTAAAACGCGCGAAATAGGGCCCTTTGACCAAGTTTTAAGTGGTTTGACCTTGGACCTTTGACCCTTTGACTTTTTGACCTTTAATTAAGCAATTAAGTAAGCAAAATAAGAAAAAAAATAGCAGCAAACAGCAGCAGCAGGCCGAGAGCTCTAGAGAAGAAAAAAAAAAAAAACCTTTCAACTTCTATACGATCAATCTTCGCGTGTGCTCGTGCGGGGTGATTACCGAGGCAACCAACGTTGTTTTCCTAGCGACTAGGAGTACCTAAGGTGAGGGAAGCATGTTATTTGCGCATTTATACGTTGTGTTAGTTAACTTTATCAGTTTTTAGATTTATCCGTAGATCGTTATTTAAAGCGATTTGATGCTTCTAGAATGTTCCTTAGCATTGGTAGAACATGTATTTATGGCTTTGTAACATTTTCTGCGGTTAAATGTTGTGATTGCAACTTGAATTGTGATATGAATAGTACTTTGTGAATAGTAAAACCTTGAAACGTTGAAATTGCGCCGTTATGCTTTCCGTTGATGTAGAAACGTGCTAGGTATGCTAGAATGCTAAAATGTGTGGTTTGTTTGGGTTGCGTAGTGGAAAAAACGAGAATTAAGCCTTTGGGAAAGTCGGGGTCGTTTAGGTCGACTTTTGCATTTTCTCGTTTTGCGTGTTGGCATTGCTTCGGGAAGCCATGGAAGCACTTTTGGTGCGAATATGGCGTTGGTTGGGTGTTTGGTTGTTGTAGTTGTAGTTCAAACGAGAAAGGGGAAAATCGGGGCTTTGCGCGAGTTCTAGGGTGAAGTAAGGTTTGGGGGTCTTTAGACGTGCCTTATGGTGACCTAGGAGGGTTGGCGAAGTCGGTTTCCAGAACTCGTGGCTCGTTTGGAAATGGTAGCATTTTGATAGTTGGGGCCGATTTGTGTTTTTGTGTGTTTACTTGTCTTTATGCTTATAGAATGCTTAGAATTACTTGAATTGTTTGTTTGAGTTGTGTTGGATTGAATTGCTTATCAAATTGCTGCTATTGCGTGCGAGAGTAACCTACTTTGTTATTCTCCCACGTGTGGTTTATCGCATGTTTATTGCTTGTTTATTGTCTTGTATCGAGTCTTGCATGGCATAGTGTCTCGCACGTGAGTGATGGGCCTCTCTGGGTAGCCTTGGGTTGCCAGTGTTGGTTGCTCTAGCTCCGTTGCTATTCCCTTTCTCGCTTGGGTTGCCTCCCAGGGAGATTTGGGTCGTAGGATTGATGGATACTTCCGGGGTATTCCAAACTGGAGTTATAAGGTTGTTTTGGGCCGGCGCGTCGTCATCGAATTCGTGTTTGAAAGTGGTTCGTGAAAAGAGTATCGTATCCTTTGATTGAGTGTTTGCAGCTTTAAATACTTGCCTTGCTTTATTGTTGGCTTTGGATGTATCTTTATATGTTTTGTATGTATTGCTTGACTAATTGCATTGCATACTCCTCTCATCTCCGTCCTTGAGACCAATTGCCCTCGCTGAGCAATAGTTTTTGCTCATTCCTCTCTATACTATGTTTTTACAGGAGTAGTTGAGGCAGACCCTCTCGAGGTAATTGAGGAGGAGGAGCAGGTGGAGGTGTTTCCGTGATAGCACTTACCTGCTTTGCTGGTGGTTGGTTACCAGTTTTGTGCAAACCTTGATGTTATGTATATTGCGTGAAGGAAGCTTAATTTTGAGGCTTGTAGCCTTGTATATATATTTTCTAGTTGAGATCTTTATTAGTTTTATGTTGAAATGGATTAAAGTTTGTAAGTTGTAAACTTATACTCGGATGACTAGTGAAGATTGCATGCTAATGGCTAATGGTTTAGTGGCATAAGTACTTGTGTAGTATGCATATCATTTTTGGTTTGGAAAGTTGGACAATAAGAAATGTATGTTTTATAGAAAGTTGGCGTATTTTGTTTATTTTATAGCTTTGGCAAGTGTTATATTGTTTTTAGGGTTTTCGGATTGTCCGCGGTACAGAGGAGACTCCGTCCGTGTGTCGGGTCCGGGCTTGGCCTTTTGCGGGGTTGGGTCGGGGCGTGACATCTTTAGGTGGTATCAGAGCATGATAGTCTTGCATGAGCCGGGATATGATTCTCGGTCTGTGGGGTAAAGGTCTAAAATGCTAAAGTGTTTATGAATGATTGCTAAGTGAAAAGAAAATGTTCTAGCATGACCTTGTGAACTTTGAATGTTTATGTGTTCAAGTGAAATAGTTTGGCAAGTTAAACTTGTCTTATGTGAATTGTGTGATAGAATGTTGGATTGTTATTGACTTGAGTGTTATCTAATCTTATGTGTTATATTTCTGTCTATAAACTGCTTTTAAATGTTGCCAGCTATTGTGAGTTGCAACTATGCCGCCACGTCGTGGTACTCAAGGTATAGGATCAGATGAAGAGGCAGCAGAACAGGGTCAGCAGCCGTTGCCTGAGCAGTTTATGGCTACCATGACTACTGCAGTAGACCGGATCACACAGGTACTACATGAGCAGAGGCAGGACCGGATTAATCCCCAGGGTAATCAAGCTAATCCTGGTGGACAGGGGTACAGAGTTGAGAATAACCAGCTTGAGAAATTTCTGAGGCACGAGCCGGGAAAGTTCTTCGGGGAGCCGGATGATGAGGCGGCCGAGAGATGGATTAATCGAGTGGAGAAAATTTTCACTGCTTTGAGGTATACCGATGAGGCAAGAATAGACTATGGATCATTCTTATTTGAGGGTGATGCAGAGCAGTGGTGGAATACTGTTAGGCTGAGGTGGGATTGTGAGGATGTTCCACATTTATGGGATGATTTCGTAAGTGAGTTCCGGGACAAATATATTCCCGAGATGGCAATGGAGAGACGGGAAGATGAGTTTGTGGCCCTAAAGCAGGGAAATATGACTGTTGCACAATATGAGGCTAGATTTGTTAGCCTGTCGAGGTATATGCCCGAGTTGGTACGGCCAGCTAGGAGGATGATACATAGGTTTGTCCGTGGGTTGAGAATGGACATACAGTTGCATTTGACTGGACAGACCTACACTACTTTTCCCGAGGCATTTCAGGCAGCCTCGAAGTTTGAGAAACGGAAGGCTGAGATGTTAGCCGAGAGCAGTCAGCCGAGTAAGAAGCAGTTTTTGGGCCAGAGCAGCCAGAGTCAGCCGAGGCAGTATCAGGCTTCTGCACAGGGTCCTCAGCAGCGTTCGTATCAGCCACAGCAGCAGATTCAGGCTAGACCAGCTGTGACTAGACCTCAGCAGGGAGGTACAGTTCCTACCCCTGCCAGAGCCCCAGCACCTACAGGAAACACTGCGGTTAGGCAAAATCAGTAGTGTGATTATTGTAATCGACCAGGGCATATTGAGGCTAACTGCTGGAGGAAGAGTGGAAAATGTACGGGTTGTGGCAGTGATGAGCATAGGGTGAAGGATTGCCCTAAATTTAATAATGTTCAGGGCCGTGGTGGAGGCCGAGGTGTTCAGAATAGGGCTGCAGGTGCACGACCAGCACAGAGAGTACAGGCTAGGGTCTTTGCACTGGATGCAGAGGAGCTGCCCGATAATACAGCTATAGTGGAAGGTACCTTTCTTCTCAATACTCAGCCAGTTAAAGTTTTGATTGATCCTGGAGCTACACATTCGTTTATAACTCCTGCATGTGCACGATCTGTGAATGTTTGCATTGATAATTTGCCTCATGAAGTTGAAGTTAGTACTCCTTTGGGTGCAAAATTTGTTGCTGAATCTATTTGCAAATCTTGTGATATATGTATTGAGAACCGTAAATTTCCTGCTGATTTAATTATATTACCATTCCGTGACTTTGAAATCATTTTGGGAATGGACTGGTTGGGAAAGTATTATGCTCAGTTGGATTGTAGAACAAAGATCGTTTATCTTAAAGTTCCTGACCTACCGGTACTAGAGATTATTGGGAACTGCAGGGCTGCCCGCATTCCACTTTTATCAGCGATCAAGACTTCTAAGTTGTTGAATAGGGGTTGTGAAGCCTACTTAGCCTATTTGATCAATCAGCCTGCTGATAAGTTGAGTTTGAATGAAGTTCCGATTGTTAGGGACTTCCCTGGTGTATTTCCCGAGGAATTACCGGGTTTACCACCGGATAGGGAGATTGAGTTCGTGATTGATCTTGTGCCAGGCACTGCGCCAATTTCTAGGAGTCCTTACAAGATGGCATCGGCTGACCTTCAGGAGTTAAAAATTCAGCTTCAGAACTTGCTTGAGAAAGGGTTTATACAACCTAGTTCTTCACCGTGGGGCGCACCTGTGTTGTTTGTGAGAAAGAAAGATGGCACGCTACGGTTATGCATTGATTACAGGGGACTTAATCAAGTCACGATTAAGAATAAATACCCCTTGCCGTTGATTGAAGAATTGTTTGACCAGTTGCAGGGTGCGAGTGTTTACTCCAAATTTGACTTGAGGCAGGGTTACTATCAACTTAGGATTCGGAGTGACGATATACCAAAGACGGCATTCAGGACTAGATATGGCCACTATGAATTTGTTGTTTTGCCGTTTGGATTGACGAATGCACCAGCCGCATTCATGGACTTGATGCAGAGGGTTTTTAAGCCTTACCTTGATCAGTTTGTCGTGATCTTCATTGACGACATTTTAGTGTATTCGAAGAACGAGGCTGAACATGAGCAACACTTGAGGATTGTGCTTCAGACCTTGCAGGAAAACAAGCTTTTTGCTAAATTCAGCAAGTGTGAGTTCTGGTTGAATCAGATATCTTTTCTAGGCCATATCATTTCATACCGAGGAATTTCAGTGGACCCAGCTAAGATTGAAGTTGTTTCAGCTTGGAAGAGACCTGAGACGGTGCCAGAGATTCGGAGTTTTCTTGGATTGGCAGGTTACTACCGGAGATTTGTTAAAGACTTTTCTAAAATTTCTGGACCTTTGAGCCAGTTAACTCGGAAGAAAGTTGCTTACAATTGGGATGCCAAGTGTGAATCCAGTTTCCAGGAATTGAAGAAGAGACTAACTACAGCTCCTATACTAGCTTTACCTGAGGGAACAGAGAACTTCGTTGTCTACAGTGATGCATCTAAAGAAGGATTGGGCTGTGTTTTAATGCAGAATGGTAAGGTGATTGCCTATGCTTCTAGGAAATTGAAACCTTATGAAGTCAATTACCCTACGCATGATCTTGAGTTAGCTGCAGTTGTGTTTGCATTGAAGAAGTGGCGTCATTACTTGTGGGGTTGCAGATTTGAAATATTTACTGACCACAAGAGTCTCAAGTATTTGTTTTCACAGAAGGATCTAAATATGAGGCAGCGGAGATGGCTAGAGCTATTGGGTGGTTATAACTGTTCTATTAACTATGTGCCAGGTAAGGCAAATGTTGTTGCTGATGCTTTGAGCCGAAAGGCTACTGTTGCAAGCTTGATTATCAAGGACTGGGAGACTTTGGAAGAAATTTGTTCATGGAAACCAGAAGCTACTGAGGTAGGGATTCGGTTTGCTAGTTTACAGATTCAGTCAGGATTGCTAGCACAGATCAGAGAGGCTCAGAAGACTGATCCTCACATCTTGAAGATCCAAGAAAAAGCTAAAGGGGGAGAGTCAGAGTTTAAATTACATGCAGATGGCATCTTCAGATTCAGGGACAGAGTATGTGTTCCTAGTGATCCGACTTTGAAGAATGAGATCCTGTCCGAGGCACATAATTCGAGGTACACGATTCACCCGGGCAGTACTAAGATGTATAGAGATTTGAAGCAACACTTCTGGTGGAACAATATGAAGAGGGAGATTGCTGGGTATGTATCCAGATGTTTGACTTGTCAGAGGGTTAAAGTTGAGCATCAGAGGCCAGCCGGACTTCTACAGCTGTTATCGATTCCGCAATGGAAGTGGGTACATATTACAATGGACCTTGTGACCGATCTTCCTAGATCTCCGAGAGGATGTGATTCTGTTTGGGTTGTTGTGGACCGCTTGACTAAAGTTACACATTTTATTCCCGTGAACAAACAGGATAGCCTTGATAAGCTAGCTGAATTGTATGTTGCTAATATTGTGAGATTGCATGGAGTACCACAGAGTATAGTGTCAGATAGGGATCCCAGATTCAGATCTCGTTTTTGGCAGAAGTTGCAAGAGGCCATGGGAACTAAGTTGAGCTTCAGTACTGCATATCATCCGCAAACTGATGGCCAGTCTGAGAGAACCATCAGGATCTTGGAAGACATGCTTCGGGCATGTGTGCTTGACTTTGGGAAGAATTGGGAGAAGTTTTTGCCTTTAGCGGAGTTCGCCTACAACAATAGTTATCAATCTACTATAGGTATGGCTCCCTACGAGGCGTTGTATGGTCGGAAATGCAGATCCCCATTATATTGGGAAGAGGTTGGAGAGATGAGAACAGTTGATCCGACTGTGTTACCTGAGATGATTAAGATGGTAGATAATGTTCACCTTATTCGCCAGCGTATGCTTACAGCTCAGAGTCGTCAGAAGAGTTATGCGGATAAGCACCGTCGGGATCTTAAGTTTGATTTGGGAGATTGGGTGTTTCTTAAGATTTCTCCACGGAAGGGATTGATTCGGCACGGTAAGAGCGGGAAGCTTAGTCCCAGGTATGTGGGCCCGTATGAGATCACCGAAAAGGTAGGTCCTTTGGCTTATCGATTAGCTTTGCCTCCGAGCTTGTCGCGACTGCATGATGTGTTCCATGTGTCTATGTTGAAGAAGTACCATCCAGACCCTTCACATGTACTTGAACCAGAGCCTTTGCAGATTGAAGAAAAGTTATCCTACGAAGAGAAACCGATTAGAATTGTGGATCGGAAGATTCAAGAGCTTCGCAGAAAGAGTATTCCGTTAGTGAAGGTTCTGTGGAATCATCATGGGTTTGAGGAAGCGACATGGGAAAGAGAGGACCAAGTTCGGGATCAGTATCCGGAGTTGTTTGTTGACCAGGTAAGAATTGCGTGGGCGCAATTGTTTTAAGGGGGAGAGGGTGTAATACCCGAGCCCGGAATATGAATTTTCTTTGTTTATTATTTTGAAAATTTTATTTCCTTAAATTCTTTGTGAATTAACTGTTACTTTCTAGTCGACGCAACGTGCATTGCATTTAAGGAGCGATAGCTAGATAACGATTTCCAGTCCTCAGTAAATAGTGAAACTAGTATTTAGATGACTTAAATTTTATATTTTAAATATTGCTAGCTTTATTTGAACTTACCATAGCTGAAACGGCTTTAAAACGCGCGAAATAGGGCCCTTTGACCAAGTTTTAAGTGGTTTGACCTTGGACCTTTGAACCTTTGACCTTTTGACCTTTAATTAAGCAATTAAGTAAGCAAAATAAGAAAAAAAATAGCAGCAAACAGCAGCAGCAGGCCGAGAGCTCTAGAGAAGAAAAAAAAAAAAACCTTTCAACTTCTATACGATCAATCTTTGCGTGTGCTCGTGCGGGGTGATTACCGAGGCAACCAACGTTGTTTTCCTAGCGACTAGGAGTACCTAAGGTGAGGGAAGCATGTTATTTGCGCATTTATACGTTGTGTTAGTTAACTTTATCAGTTTTTAGATTTATCCGTAGATCGTTATTTAAAGCGATTTGATGCTTCTAGAATGTTCCTTAGCATTGGTAGAACATGTATTTATGGCTTTGTAACATTTTCTGCGGTTAAATGTTGTGATTGCAACTTGAATTGTGATATGAATAGTACTTTGTGAATAGTAAAACCTTGAAACGTTGAAATTGCGCCGTTATGCTTTCCGTTGATGTAGAAACGTGCTAGGTATGCTAGAATGCTAAAATGTGTGGTTTGTTTGGGTTGCGTAGTGGAAAAAACGAGAATTAAGCCTTTGGGAAAGTCGGGGTCGTTTAGGTCGACTTTTGCATTTTCTCGTTTTGCGTGTTGGCATTGCTTCGGGAAGCCATGGAAGCACTTTTGGTGCGAATATGGCGTTGGTTGGGTGTTTGGTTGTTGTAGTTGTAGTTCAAACGAGAAAGGGGAAAATCGGGGCTTTGCGCGAGTTCTAGGGTGAAGTAAGGTTTCGGGGTCTTTAGACGTGCCTTATGGTGACCTAGGAGGGTTGGCGAAGTCGGTTTCCAGAACTCGTGGCTCGTTTGGAAATGGTAGCATTTTGACAGTTGGGGCCGATTTGTGTTTTTGTGTGTTTACTTGTCTTTATGCTTATAGAATGCTTAGAATTACTTGAATTGTTTGTTTGAGTTGTTTTGGATTGAATTGCTTATCAAATTGCTGCTATTGCGTGCGAGAGTAACCTACTTTGTTATTATCCCACGTGTGGTTTATCGCTTGTTTATTGCTTGTTTATTGTCTTGTATCGAGTCTTGCATGGCATAGTGTCTCGCACGTGAGTGATGGGCCTCTCTGGGTAGCCTTGGGTTGCCAGTGTTGGTTGCTCTAGCTCCGTTGCTATTCCCTTTCTCGCTTGGGTTGCCTCCCAGGGAGATTTGGGTCGTAGGATTGATGGATACTTCCGGGGTATTCCAAACTGGGGTTATAAGGTTGTTTTGGGCCGGCGCGTCGTCATCGAATTCGTGTTTGAAAGTGGTTCGTGAAAAGAGTATCGTATCCTTTGATTGAGTGTTTGCAGCTTTAAATACTTGCCTTGCTTTATTGTTGGCTTTGGATGTATCTTTATATGTTTTGTATGTATTGCTTGACTAATTGCATTGCATACTCCTCTCATCTCCGTCCTTGAGACCAATTGCCCTCGCTGAGCAATAGTTTTTGCTCATTCCTCTCTATACTATGTTTTTACATGAGTAGTTGAGGCAGACCCTCTCGAGGTAATTGAGGAGGAGGAGCAGGTGGAGGTGTTTCCGTGATAGCACTTACCTGCTTTGCTGGTGGTTGGTTACCAGTTTTGTGCAAACCTTGATGTTATGTATATTGCGTGAAGGAAGCTTAATTTTGAGGCTTGTAGCCTTGTATATATATTTTCTAGTTGAGATCTTTATTAGTCTTATGTTGAAATGGATTAAAGTTTATAAGTTGTAAACTTATACTCGGATGACTAGTGAAGATTGCATGCTAATGGCTAATGGTTTAGTGGCATAAGTACTTGTGTAGTATGCATATCATTTTTGGTTTGGAAAGTTGGATAATAAGAAATGTATGTTTTATAGAAAGTTGGCGTATTTTGTTTATTTTATAGCTTTCGCAAGTGTTATATTGTTTTTAGGGTTTTCGGATTGTCCGCGGTACAGAGGAGACTCCGTCCGTATGTCGGGTCCGGGCGTGGCCTTTTGCGGGGTTGGGTCGGGGCGTGACAGTAGGGCCCTCTGGTGTACCGCGAGTCAGGTTGTCGTCCTTTTAACTGCTCACAACGTACGATCCGGGATGGAAAAACAGGGCAAAAGAAGAAAAATGTCCTGAAACTGATGAAAACGTTCGATTTTGGGCTCCAAAAAAGGGCACATCGAGCAAGCTGGCTGCCACCGTCGTAGAGCTCTGAGAGAGCTTTGCAACGGAATGTTGTGCGCAGCGTAACTCATTACGGATCAAAAGTTATGGGCACCGGAGCGACCGAGGCCTGGTCACAAACCCTACGCCGTCAGTTTGCGGGCCCTACCTCCACGTGAAGCAAAGTTGTCTTGCCCAATTTTCCGTGGGATTTTGTAATAGAGATTTGGTGGATAAAGTATCTTGGCAACCCTAACCAAGGCAAAAAAAATTGAAAAGGGGGTGCAACACGAGGACTTCCCAAGGGGTCACCCATCCTAGTACTACTCTCGCCCAAGCATGCCCAACTTCGGAGTTCTGATGGGATCTGGTGCATTAGTGCTGGTATGATCGCACCCGTCATGTTGAGAGCACAATTCCTATATGTGTTAACGGTTCACAGTCCCAGCCTAGTTAGATGGCCCATTCAAAAGGCCCAATGGACTTAACGACAACCCATCCGCTTCAACAACGCAGCATCCTGGCAAGACGTGATATCGACACGTTGTAGGGCCCTCTGATGTCCCGCGAGTCAGGTTGTCGTCCTTTTAACAGCTCCCGACGTACGATCCGGGACGAAAAAACAGAGCAAAAGAAGAAAAGTTACCTGAAACTGATAAAAACATTCGATTTTGGGCTCCAAAAATGGGCTCAGTGAGCAAGGTAGCTGCCCCCGTCGTAGAGCTCTCAGAGGGCTTTGGAACGGTATGTTGTGCGCCGCGTAACTCCTTACGGATCAAAAGTAATGGACACCAGAGCGACGGAGACCTTGTCACAAACCCTACGCCCTCGGTTTGCGGGCCCAGCCTCTACGTGAAGTGAAGTTGTCTTGCCTAATGTTCCGTGAGATTCGGTAATAGAGATTTGGTGGATAAAGTATCTTGGCAACCCTAACCAGGGCAAAAAAAATTGAAAAGGGGGTGCAACATGAGGACTTCCCAGGGGATCACGCATCCTAGTACTACTCTCGCCTAAGCACGCTTAACTTCGGAGTTCTTATGGGATCTGGTGCATTAGTGCTGGTATGATCACACCCGTCATGTTGAGGGCACAATTACAATATGTGTTAACGGTTCACAGTCCCAGCCTAGAGAGATGGCCCATTCAAAACGCCCAATGGGCTTAACGACAACCCATCCGCTTCAACAACATAGCATCCTCGCAAGACTTGATATCAACACATTGTAGGGCCCTCTGATGTACAGCGAGTCAGGTTGTCGTCCTTTTAACAGCTCACGACGTACGATCCGGGATGGAAAAACAGGGCAAAAGAAGAAAAGTATCCTGAAACTGATGAAAACGTTCGATTTTGGGCACCAAAAATGGGCAAAGCGAGCAAGCTCGTTGCCTCCATCGTAGAGCTCTTAGAGGGCATTGCAACGGTATGCTGTGCGCTACGTAATTCCTTACGAATCAAAAGTTATGGGCATCTTAGCGATAGAGACCTGGTCACAAACCCTACGCCCTCGGTTTGCGGCCCCGTCCTCTACGTGAAGCAAAGTTGTCTTGCCCAATGTTCCGTAGGATTCGGTAATAGAGATTTGGTGGACAAAGTATCTTGGCATCCCTAACCAAGGCAAAAACAATTGAAAAGGGGGTGCAACACGAGGACTTCCCAGGGGGTCATCTATCCTAGTACTACTCTCGCCCAAGCACGCTTAACTTCGGAGTTCTGATGGGATCCGGTGCATTAGTGCTGCTATGATCGCACCCGTCATGTTGAGGGCACAATTCCTATATGTGTTAACGGTTCACAGTCCCAGCCTGGAGAGATGGCCCAATCAAAAGGCCCAATGGACTAAACGACAACCCATCCGCTTCAACAATGCAGCATCCTCACAAGACGTGATATCGACATGTTGTAGGACCCTCTGATGTCCCGTGAGTCAGGTTGTCGTCCTTTTAACTGCTCATGACGTACGATTCGGGACGGAAAAATAGAGCAAAAGAATAAAAGTGGACTGAAACTGATGAAAATGTTCAAAATAGAGCAAGCTGGCTACCCCCGTCGTAGAGCTCTCAGAGAGCTTTGCAACGGTACGTTGTGCACCATGTAACTTTTTATGGATGAAATGTTATGGACACCGGAACGACGGAGACCTGGCCACAAACCCTACGTCCTCGGTTTGCGGGCCCGGTCTCTACGTGAAGCGAAGTTGTCTTGCCCAATGTTCCGTGGGATTCGGTAATGGAGATTTGGTGGATAAAGCATATTGGCAACCCTAACCAGTGCAAAAAAAATTGAAAAGGGTGTCCAACACGAGGACTTCCCAAGGGGTCACCCATCCTAGTATTACTCTCGCCCAAGCACACTTAACTTCAGAGTACTGATGGGATCCTCTGCATTTCTGCTGGTATGATCGCATCCATCATGTTGAAGGTACAATTCCTATATGTGTTAACGGTTCACAGTCCCAGCCTAGAGAGATGGCCCATTCAAAAGGCCCAATGGACTATACGACAACCCATCCGCTTCAACAACGCAGCATCCTCGCAAGACGTGATATCGACACGTTGTAGGGCCCTCTGATGTCCCGGGAGTCAGGTTGTCGTCCTTTTAACAGCTCACGACGTACGATCTGGGACGGAAAAACAGAGCAAAAGAAGAAAAGCGGTCTGAAACTGATGAAAACGTTCAATTTTGGGCTCCGAAAAGGGCACGACAAGCAAGCTTGCTACCCCTATCGTAGAGCTCTAAGAAAGCTTTGCAACGGTATGCTGTGCGCTGCGTAACTCCTTACGGATCAAAAGTTAGGGGCACCGTAGCGACGGAGACCTGGTCACAAACCCTACGCCCTCGGTTTGTTGGCCCAGGCTCTACGTGAAGCGAAGTTTTCTTGCCCAGGGTTCCCTGGGATTCAGTAATAGAGATTTGGTGGATAAAGTATCTTGGCAACCCTAACCAGGGCAAAAAAAATGGAAAAAGGGGTGCAACACGAGGACTTCCCAGGGGGTCACCCATCCTAGTACTACTCTCTCCCAAGCACGCTTAACTTCGGAGTTCTGATGGGATCCGGTGCATTAGTGTTGGTATGATCGCACCCGTCATGTTGAGGGCACAATTCCAATATGTGTTAACGGTTCACAATGCCAGCCTAGAGAGATGGCCCATTCAAACGGCCCAATGGGCTTAACGACAACCCATCCACTTCAACAACGCAGCATCCTTGCAAGACGTGATATCGACACGTTGTAGGGCCCCCTGATGTACCGTAACAACTCACGACGTACGATCCGGGATGAAAAAATAGGGCAAAAGAAGAAAAGTGGCTTGAAACTTATGAAAACGTTCGATTTTGGCCTCCAAAAATGGGCACAGCGAGTGAGCGAGCTGACCCCGTCTTTGAGCTCTCAGAGAGCCTTTCAACTGTATGTTGTACGCCGCGTAACTTCTTATGGATCAAAGTTATGGGCACCGGAGTGACGGAGACCTGGTTACAAACCCTACACCCTCGGTTTGCGGGCCATGCCTCTACGTGACACGAATTTGTCTAGCCCAATATTCCGTGGGATTCGGTAATAGAGATTTGGTCGATAAAGTATCTTGGCAACCCTAACCAGGGCAAAAAAAATTGAAAAGGGTGTGCAACACGAGGACTTCCCAAGGGGTCACCCATCCTAGTACTACTTTCTTCCAAGCACGCTTAACTTCGGAGTTCTGATGGGATCCGGTGCATTAGTGCTGGTATGATCGCACCCATCATGTTGAGGGCACAATTCCTGCATGTGTTAACGGTTCACAGTCCCAGCCTAGAGAGATGGCCCATTCAAAAGGCCCAGTAGGCTTAACGACAACCCATCCACTTCAACAACATAGCATCCTCGCAAGACGTGATATCGACACGTTGTAGAGTCCTTTGATGTCTCGCGAGTCAGGTTGTCGTCATTTTAACAGCGCATGACGTACGATTCGGGACGAAAAAACTGAACAAAAGTAGAAAAGTCGCCTGAAACTGATGAAAATGTTCGATTTTGGGCTCCAAAAACTGGCACATCGAGCAAGCTGGCAGCCCCTGTCGTAGAGCTCTCAGAGGGCTTTGCAACGATATATTATGCGCTACGTAACTCCTTTCGGATCAAAAGTTATGGGCACCGGAGCGATGGAGACCTGGTCACAAACCCCACGCCCTCGGTTTGCAGGCCCGGCCTCTACGTGAAACGAAGTTGTCTTGTCCAATGTTCCATGGGATTCGGTAATAGAGATTTGGTGGACAAAGTATCTTGGCAACCATAACCAGGGCAAAAAAAATTGAAAAGGGAGGTGCAACATGAGGACTTCCCAAAGGGTCGCCCGTCCTAGTACTACTCTCGCCCAAGCACGCATAACTTCAGATTTTTAATGGGATCTGGTGCGTAAGTACTGGTATGATCCTGCCCGTCATGCTAAGGGCACAAATCCCTTATGTGTTTACGGTTCACAGTCCCAGCCAAGAGAGATGGCCCATTCAAAAAGTCCAATGGGCTTAACGACAACCCATCTGCTTCAACAGCGCATCATCCTCATGAGACTTGATATCGACATGTTGTAGGGCCCTCTGATGTATCAAGAGTCAGGTTGTCGTCCTTTTAATAGCTCACGATGTACGATCCAGGACGAAAAAACAGGGCAAAAGAATAAAAGTGGCCTGAAATTGATGAAAACGTTCGATTTTGGGCTCTAAAAATGGGCACGGCGAGCAAGCTCCCGTCCCCGTCGGTGAGCTCTCAGAGAGCTTTGCAACGGTATGCTATTTGCCACATAACTCCTTACGGATCAAAAGTTATGGGCACCAGAGCGACGGAGGCCTGGTCACAAACCCTACGCCCTCGGTTTGCGAGCCCGGCCTCTACGTGAAGTGAAGTTGTCTTGCCCAATGTTCCTGGGATTCGATAATAGAGATTTAGTTGATAAAGTATCTTGGCAACCCTACCAGGGCAAAAAAATTTGAAAAGGGGGTGTAACATGAGGACCTCCCAGGGGGTCACCCATCCTAGTACTACTCTCGCCCAAGCACGCTTAACTTCGGAGTTGTGATGGGATCCGGTGCATTAGTGCTGGTATGATCGCACCCGTCATGTTGAGGACACAATTCCTATATGTGTTAACGGTTCACATTGCCAGCCTAGAGAGATGGCCCATTCAAATGGCACAATGGGCTTAACAACAACCCATCCGCTTCAACACCACAGCATACTCGCAAGAATCGACACATTGTAGGGCCCTCTGATGTACTGCGAGTCAGGTTGTCGTCCTTTTAACAGCTCACGACGTACAATCCGGGATGAAAAACAGGGCAAAACAAGAAAAGTGGCCTAAAACTGATGAAAACGTTCGATTTTGGGCTCCAAAAATGGGCAAAGCGAGTAACCTCGTTGCCTCCGTGTTTGAGCTCTCAGAGAGCTTTGCAATGGTATGCTGTGCACCACGTAACTCTTTATGGATCAAAAGTTATGGGCACCGGAGTGACCGAGACCTGGTCACAAATCCTACGCCCTTGGTTTGAGGGCCCGGCCTCTACGTGAAGCAAAGTTGTCTTGCCCAAGGTTCCGTTGGATTCGGTAAGAGAGATTTGGTGGATAAAGTATGTTGGCAACCCTAACCAGGGCAAAAAAAATTCAAGAAGGGATGCAACACGAGGACTTACCAGGGGGTCACCCATCCTACTACTACTCTCGCCCAAGCACGCTTAACTTCGGAGTTCTGATGGAATCCGGTGCATTTGTGCAGGTATGATCGTACCCGCATGTTGAGGGCACAATTCCTATATGTGTTAACGGTTCACAGTCCCAGCCTAGAAAGATGGCCCATTCAAAAGGCCAATGGGCTTAACGAAGACCATCCGCTTCAACAACGCAGCATCCTCGCAAGACGTGATATCGACACGTTGTAGGGCCCTCTGATGTACCTCGAGTAAGGTTGTCGACCTTTTAACAACTCACGACGTACGATCCGGGACGGAAAAAAGGGCAAAAGAAGAAAAGTGGCCTAAAATTGATGAAAACGTACAATTTTGGGCTCCAAAATTAGGCAAAGCGAGCAAGCTCACTACCTCCGTCGTAGAGATCTCAAAGAGCTTTACAACGGTATGCTGTACACCACGTAATTCCTTACGGATCAAAAGTTATGGGCACCGGAGCGACGGAGACCTTGTCACAAACCCTACGCCCTCGGTTTGCGGGCCCGGCCTCTACGTGAAGCGAAGTTGTCTTGCCCAATGTTCTGTGGGATTCTGTAATAGAGATTTGGTGGATAAAGTATCTTGGCAACCCTAACCAGGGCAAAAAAAATTGAAAAGGGGGTGCAACACGAGGACTTCCCAGGGGGTCACCCATCCTAGTACTACTCTCGCCCAAGCACGCTTAACTTTGGAGTTTTGATGGGCTTAACGACAACCTATCCGCTTCAACAACGCAGCATCCTCATAAGACTTGATATCGACACGTTATAGGGCCCTCTGATGTATCGAGAGTCAGGTTGTCGACCTTTTAACAGCTCATGACGTACGATCCGCGACCGAAAAATAGGGCAAAAGAAGAAAATTGGCTTGAAACTTATGAAAAGGTTCGGTTTTGGGCTCTAAAAACGGGCACAGCGAGCGACCGAGCTCCCCCCGTTTTTGAGCTCTCAGAGAGCTTTGCAACTGTATGTTGTACACCGCGTAACTCCTTACGGATCAAAGTTATGGGCACCGGAGCGACGGAGACCTGGTTACAAACCCTACGCCCTCAGTTTGCGGGCCCGGCCTCTACGTGAACGAAGTTGTCTTGCCCAATGTTCCGTGGGATTTGGTAATAGAGATTTGCTAGATAAAGTTTCTTGGCAACCCTAACCAGGGCAAAAAAAATTGAAATGGGGGTGCAACACGAGTACTTCCTGGGGGGTCATCTATCCTAGTACTACTCCCGCCCAAGCACACTTAACTTCGGAGTTCTGATGGGATCCAGTCCATTAGTGCTGCTATGATCGCACCCATAATGTTGAGGGCACAATTCCTATATGTGTTAACGGTTCACAGTCCCAGCCTAGAAAGATGGCCCATTCAAAAGGCCCAATGGACTAAACGACAACCCATCCGCTTCAACAATGCAGCATCCTCGCAAGAAATGATATCGACATGTTGTAGGACCCTCTGATCTCCCGCGAGTCAGGTTGTCCTCCTTTTAACTTCTCACGACGTACGATCCGGGACGGAAAAATAGAGCAAAAGAATAAAAGTGGACTGAAACTGATGAAAATGTTTGATTTTGGGCTCCAAAAATGGGCACAGCAAGCAAGCTAGCTGCCCCCGTCGTAGAGCTCTCAGAGAGCTTTGCAACGTTACGTTGTGCACCATGTAACTCTTTACGGATCAAATGTTATGGACACTGGAACGACGAAGACCTGGTCTAAAACCCTACGTCCTTGGTTTGCTGGCCCAGTCTCTACGTGAAGCGAAGTTGTGTTGCCCAATGCTCCGTGGGATTCGGTAATAGAGATTTGGTGGATAAAGCATATTGGCAACCCTAACCAGTGCAAAAAAAATTGAAAAGGGGGTGCAACACGAGGACTTTCCAAGGGGTCACCCATCCTAGTACTACTCTCGCCCAAGCACGCTTAACTTCGGAGTACTGATGGGATCCGGTGCATTAGTGCTGGTATGATCGCACCCGTCATGTTGAGGGCAAAATTCCTATATGTGTTAACGTTTCACAGTCCCATCCAAGAGCGTTGGCCCATTCAAAAGGCCCAATGGGCTTAACGACAACCCATCCGCTTCAACAACGCAGCATCCTCGCAAGACGTGATATCAACACAATGTAGGGCCGTTTGATGTCCCGCGAGTCAAGTTGTTGTCCTTTTAACAGCTCACGACGTACGATCCGGGACGGAAAAACGGATAAAAAGAAGAAAAGTGGCCTGAAACTGATGAAAACCTTCGACTTTGGGGACCAAAAAGGGCAGAGCGAGCAAGCTTGCTGCCCCTGTCGTAGAGCTCTAAGAGAGCTTTGCAACAATATGTTGTGCACTGCGTAACTCCTTACGGATCAAAAGTTATGGGCACCGTAGTGACGGAGACCTGGTCACAAACCTTACGCCCTCGGTTTGCGGGCCTGGCCTCTACGTGAAGCGAAGTTGTCTTGCCCAATGTTCAGTGGCATTTGGTAATAGAGATTTGGTGGATAAAGTATCTTGGCAACCCTAACCATGGTAAAAAAATTAAAAAGGGGGCGCAACATGAGGACTTCCCAGGGTGTCACCCATCCTAGTACTACTCTCTCCCAAGCACGCTTAACTTCGGAGTTTTGATGAGATCCGCTGCATGTCCTGCGAGTCAAGTTGTTGTCCATTTAACAACTCACGACGTACGATCCAGGACGGAAAAAACAGTGCAAAACAAGAAAAGTGACCTAAAACTGAAGAAAACGTTCGATTTTGGGCTCCAAAAAGGGCACGGCGAGCAAGCTTGCTACCCCTGTTGTAGAGTTCTAAGAAAGCTTTCCAACGGTATGCTGTGCGCTGCATAACTCCTTACGGAATAAAAGTTATGGGCACGGTAGCGACGGAGACCTGATCACAACCCCCACGCCCTCGATTTGCAGGCCCGGCCTCTACATGAAGCGAAGTTGTCATGTCCAATGTTCCGTGGGATTCGGTAATAGAGATTTGGTGGATAAAGTATCTTGGCAACCCTAACCAGGGCAAAAAAAATTGAAAAGGGTGTGCAACACGAGGACTTCCCTGGGGGTCACCCATCCAAGTACTACTCTAGCCCAAGCACGCTTAACTTCGGAGTTCTGATGGGATCTGGTGCATTAGTGCTGGTATGATCGCACGCGTCATGTTGAGGGCACAATTCCTATATGTGTTAACGGTTCACAGTGCCAGCCTAGAGAGATGGCCCATTCAAATGGCCCAATGGGCTTATCGACAACCCATCCGCTTCAACAACACAACATCCTCGCAAGACGTGATATCGACATATTGTAGGGCCCTCTGATGTACCGCAAGTCAGGTTGTCTTCCTTTTAACAGCTCACGACGTACGATCCGTGATAAAAAAACAGGGCAAAGGAAGAAAAGTGGCTTGAAACTGATGCAAACGTTCAATTTTGGGCTCCAAAAACGGGCACAGCGAGTGAGCGAGCTGCCCCCATCTTTGAGCTCTCAGAGAGCTTTTCAACTATATGTTGTACGCCGCGTAACTCCTTATGGATCAAAGTTATTGGCACCGGAGTGACGGAGACCTGGTTACAAACCCTACGCCCTCGGTTTGCGGGCCTGGCCTCTCCGTGAACGAAGTTGCCTTGCCCAATGTTCCATAGGATTCGGTAATAGAGATTTGGTGGATAAAGAATCTTGGCAACCCTAACCTGGGCAAAAAAAATTAAAAAGGGGTGCAACACGAGGATTTCCCAGGGTCTCACCCATCCTAGTCCTACTTTCGCCCAAGACCATTTATTTTCGGTGTTCTGATGGGATCTGGTGCATTAGTGCTGGTATGATCGCACCCGTCATGTTGAGAGCACAATTCCTATATGTGTTAATGGTTCACAGTCCCAGCCTAGAGAGATGGCCCATTCAAAAGGCCCAATGGGCTTAACGACAACCCATCCGCTTCAACAATGCTGCATCCTCGCATGACGTGATATCGACACGTTGAAGGGCCCTTTGATGTCCCGCAAGTCAGGTTGTCGTCCTTTTAACAACTCACGACGTACGATCCAGGGCGAAAAAACAGAGCAAAAGAAGAAAAGTGGACTGAAACTGATGAAAACGTTCAATTTTGGGCTCCAAAAATGGCCACAGCGAGCAAGCTGGCTGCCTACGTCGTAGAGCTCTCAAAGATCATTGCAACGGTATGCTGTGCACCGCGTAACTCCTTATGCATCAAAAGTTATGTGCACCTGAGCGACGGAGACTTTGTGACAAACCCAATGACCTCGGTTTATGGGCCCGGCCTCTATGTGAAGCGAATTTGTCTTGCTCAGTGTTCCGTGGGATTCGGTAATAGAGATTTGGTGGATAAAGTATCTTGGCAACCCCAACCAGGGCAAAAAAAATTGAAAAGGGGGTGCAACACAAAGACTTCACAAGGGGTCACCCATTCTAGTACTACTCTCGCCCAAGCACGCTTAACTTCGGAGTTCTGATGGGATCCGGTGCATTAGTGCTGGTATGATCGCACCCGTCATGTTGAGGTCACAATTCCTATATGTGTTAATGGTTCACAGTCCCAGCCTAGAGAGATGGCCCATTCAAAAGGCTCAATGGGCTTAACGACAACCCATCCACTTCAACAGTGCTACATCCTCGCAAGACGTGATATCGACACATTGTAGAGCCCTCTGATGTCCCATGAGTCAGGTTGTCGTCATTTTAACAACGCATGACGTACGATTCGGGACGAAAAAACAGAGCAAAAGTAGAAAAGTGGCCTGAAACTGATGAAAACGTTCGATTTTGGGCTCTAAAAACTGGCACATCGAGCAAGCTGGCAGCCCCTGTCGTATTGCTCTCAGAGGGCTTTGTAACGGTATGCTGTGCGCTACGTAACTCCTTTTGGATCAAAAGTTATGGGCACCGGAGCGACGGAGAGCTGGTCACAAACCCTACGCCCTCGGTTTACGGGCCCGGCCTCTACGTGAAGCGAAGTTGTCTTGCCCAATATTCCGTGGGATTCGGTAATAGAGATTTGGTGGATAAAGTATCTTGGCAACCATAACCAGGGCAAAGAAAATTGAAAAGGGGGTGCAACACAAGGAATTCCCAAAGGGTCACCCATCCTAGTACTACTCTCGCCCAAGCACGCTTAACTTCGGAGTTCTGATAGGATCCGGTGCGTTAGTACTGGTATGATCGCGCCCGTCATGTTGAGAGCACAATTCCTATATGTTTTTACGGTTCACTGTCCCAGCCTAGAGAGATGGCCCATTCAAAAGGCCCAATGGGCTTAACGACAACCCATCCGCTTTAACAATGCATCATCCTCATAAGACTTGATGTCGACATGTTGTAGGGCCCTCTGATGTATCGAGAGTCAGGTTGTCATCCATTTAACATCTCACGACGTACAATCCGGGACGAAAAATAGGGCAAAACAAGAAAAGTGGCTTAAAACTGATGAAAACGTTCGATTTTGGGCTCCAAAAATAGGCAAAGCGAGTAACCTCACTACCTCCGTGTTTGAGCTCTCAGAGAGCTTTGCAACGGTATGTTGGGCGCCGCGTAACTCTTTATGGATCAAAAGATATGGGCACCAGAGTGACTAAGACGTGGTCACAAATCCTACGCCCTCGGTTTGAGGGCCCAGCCTCTACGTGAAGCAAAGTTGTCTTGCCCAATGTTCCGTTGCATTCGGTAAGAGAGATTTGGTGGATAATGTATCTTGGCAACCCTAACCAAAGCAAAAAAAATTCAAAAAGGGGTACAACACGAGGACTTACCAGGGGGTCACCCATCTTAGTACTACTCTCGCCCAAGCACGCTTAACTTCGGAGTTCTGATGGGATCCGGTGCATTAGTGCTGGTATGATCATACCCGCAATGTTGAGGGCACAATTCCTTTATGTGTTAACAGTTCACAGTCCCAGCCTAGTGAGATGGCCAATTCAAAAGGCCAATGGGCTTAACGAAAACCCATCCGCTTCAACAACGCAGCATCCTTGCAAGGCGTGATATCGACGTGTTGTAAGGCCCTCTGATGTACCACGACTAAGGTCGTCGACCTTTTAACAACTCACGACGTACGATCCGAGATGGAAAAATAGGGCAAAATAAGAAAAGTGGCCTAAAATTGATGAAAACGTTCGTTTTTGGGCTCCAAAAAAGGGCAAAGCTAGCAAGATGGCTGCCTACGTCGTAGAGCTCTCAAAGAGCTTTGCAACGGTACGATGTGCACCGCATAACTCCTTACGGATCAAAAGTTATGGGCACCTGAGCTACGGAGACTTTGTGACAAACCCTACACCCTCGGTTTACGGGCCCGGCCTCTACGTGAAGCGAAGTTGTCTTGCCCAATGTTCCGTGGGATTCGGTAATAGAGATTTGGTGGATTGAGAATCATGGCAACCCCAACCAGGGCAAAAAAAATTGAAGAGGGGGTGCAACACGAGGACTTCACAGGGGGTCACCCTTCCTAGTACTACTCTCGCCCAAGCACGCTTAACTTCAGAGTTCTGATGGGATCCGGTGCATTAGTGCTGGTATGATCGCACCCGTCATGTTGAGGGCACAATTCCTATATGTGTTAACGGTTCACAGTCCCAGCCTAGAGAGATGGCCCATTCAAAAGGCCCAATGGGCTTAACGACAAGCCATCCGCTTCAACAACGCAGCATCCTCACAAGACGTGATGTCGACATGTTGTTGGGCCCTCTGATGTCCCTCGAGTCAGGTTGTCGTCCTTTTAACTGCTCATGACGTACGATCTGGGACGAAAAAACAGAGCAAAAGTAGAAAAGTGGCCTGAAACTGATGAAAATGTTCTATTTTGGGCTGCAAAAATCAGCAAAGCGAGCAAGCTCGCTACCCTTGTCGCAGAGCGCTCAGAGCGCATTGCAACGGTATGCTGTGCGCTGCGTAACTCCTTTCAGATCAAAAGTTATGGGCACCAAAGCGACGGAGACCTGGTCACAAACCCTACGCCCTCGGTTTGCGGGCTCGGCCTCTACGTGAAGCAAAGTTGTCTTGCCCAATGTTCCGTGGGATTCGGTAGTAGAGATTTGGTGGATAAACTATCTTGGCCACCCTAACCAGGGCAAAAAAAATTGAACGTGGGGTGCAACCCGAGCACTTCCCTAGGGGTCACCCATCCTAGTACTACTCTCGCGCAAGCACGCTTAACTTCGGAGTTCTGATGGGATCCGGTGCTTTACTGCTGGTATGATCGCACCCGTCATGTTGAAATCACAATTCCTATATGTGTTAATGGTTCACAGTCCTAGCCTAGAGAGATGGCCCGTTCAAAAGGCCCAATGGGCTTAACGACAACCCATCCGCTTTAACAACGCAGCATCCTCATAAGACATGATATCGACACATTGTAGGGCCCTCTGATGTATCGAGAGTCAGGTTATCGTCCTTTTAAAAGCTCACGACATACGATCTGGGACGGAAAAACTGGGCAAAATAAGAAAAGTGGCCTGAAACAGATGAAAATGTTCGATTTTGGGCTCCAAAAAGGGGCCCGACGAGCAAGCTCGCCGCCCCCGTCGTCGAGCTCTCAAAGGGCTTTGCAACGGTATGTTGTGCGTCGCGTAACTCCTTACGGATCAAAAGTTATGGGCACCGGAGCGACGGAGACCTGGTCACAAACCCTACGCCCTCGGTTTGCGGGCTCGGCCTCTACGTGAAGCGAAGTTGTCTTGCCTAATGTTCTGTGGGATTCGATAATAGAGATTTGGGGGATAAAGTATCTTGGCAACCCTACCAGGGCAAAAAAAATTGAAAAGGGGGTGCAAAACGAGGACTTCCCAGGGGGTCTCCCATCTTAGTAATACTCTCGCCCAAGCACGGTTAACTTCGGAGTTCTGATAGGATCTGGTGTATTATTGCGGGTATGATCGCACCCATCATGTTGAGTGCACAATTCCTAAATGTGTTAACGGTTCACAATCCCAGCCTAGAGAGATGGTCTATTTAAAAGGCCCAATGGGCTTAACGACAATCCATCCGCTTCAACAACGCAGCATCCTTAAATGACATGATATCGACACGTTGTAGGGCCCTCTGATATACCGTGAAACAGGTTTTCGTCCTTTTAACAACTCACGACGTACAATCCGGGAAGGAAAAATAGTGCAAAACAAGAAAAGTGGCCTAAAACTGATGAAAACGTTCGATTTAGGGCTGCAAAAATAGGCAAAGCGAGCAAGTTCGCTGCCTCCGTCGTACAGATGTCAGAGAACATTGCAACGGTATGATGTGCGTCGTGAAATTCCTTACGGATCAAAAGTTATGGGCACCGGAGCGACGGAGACCTGGTAACACACCCTACGCCCTCGGTTTGCAGGCCCGGCCTCTACGCGAAGCGAAGTTGTCTTGCACAATGTTCCATGGGATTCGGTAATAGAGATTTGGTGGATAAAGTATCTTGGCAACCCTAACCAGGGCAAAAAAAATTCAAAGGGGGGTCCAACACGAGGACTTCCCAAGGGGTCACCCACCCTAGTACCACTCTCGCCCAAGCATGCTTAACTTCGGAGTTCTGATGGGATCCGGTGCATTAGTGCTGGTATGATTGCACCCGTCATGTTGAGGGCACAATTCCTATATGTGTTAACGGTTCACAGTCCCAGCCTAGAGAGATGGGCCATTCAAAAGGCCCAATGGGCTTAACGACGACCTATCTACTTCAACGACGCAGCAACCTTGCAAGACATGATATCGACATGTTGTTGGGCCCTCTATTATACTGCGAGTCAGGTTGTCGTCCTTTTAACCGCTCACGATGTACAATCCGGGACGGAAAAACAGTGCAAAACAAGTGACCTAAAACTGATGAAAACATTCGATTTTGGGTTCGAAAAATGGGCAAAGCGAGCAACCTCGCTGCCTCCGTCTTTGAGCTCTCAGAGAGCTTTGCAATGGTATGCTGTGCGCTGCGTAACTCCTTACGGATCAAAAGTTATGGGCACCGGAGCGACTGAGACCTGGTCACAAATCCTACGCCCTCAGTTTGAGGGCCCGGCCTCTACTTGAAGCAAAGTTGTCTTGCCCAATGTTCCGTTGGATTCGGTAATAGAGATTTGGTGGATAAAGTATCTTGGCAACCCTAACCAGGACAAAAAAAATTCCAAAGCGTGTGCAACACGAGGACTTCCCAGGGGGTCACCCATCCTAGTACTACTCTCGCCCAGGCACGCTTAACTTCGGAGTTCTGATGGGATCCGGTGCATTAGTGCTGGTATGATCGCACCCGTCATGTTGAGGGCAAAATTCTTATATGTGTTAATGGTTCACAGTCCTAGCCTAGAGAGTTGGCCCATTCAAAAGGCCAATGGGTTTAACGAAAACCCATCCGCTTCAACAACCCAGCATCCTTGCAAGACGTGATATTGACACGTTGTAAGGCTCTCTGATGTACCGTGAGTAAGGTTGTCGTCCTTTTAATAGCTCACGATGTACGATCCGGGATGGAAAAATACGACAAAATAAGAAAAGTGGCCTAAAATTGATGAAAACGTTCGATTTTGGGCTACAAATATGGGCAAGGCGAGCAAGCTCACTGCCTCCGTCGTAGAGATCTCAGAGAGCTTTGCAACGGTATGCTGTGCGCCGCGTAACCTCTTACGGATCAAAAGTTATGGGCACCAGAGCGACGGAGACATGGTCACAAACCCTACGCCCACGGTTTGCGGGCCCGACCTCTACGTGAAGCGAAGTTGTCTTGCCCAATGTTCCGTTGGATTCAGTAAAAGAGATTTGGTGGATAAAGTATCTTGGCAACCCTAACCAGGGCAAAAAAAATTCAAAAAGGGGTGCAACACGAGGACTTCCCAGGGGGTCACCCATCCTAGTACAACTCTCGCCCAAGCACGCTTAACTTCGGAGTTCTGATGGGATCCGATGCATTAGTGTTGGTATGATCTCACCCATCAAGTTGAGGGCACAATTCCTATATGTGTTAACGGTTCACAGTCCCAACCTAGAAAAATGGCCCATTCAAAAGGCCAATGGGCTTAACGAAAACCCATCCGCATCAACAACGCAGCATCCTCACAAGACGTGATATCGCCACGTTGTAGGGCCCCCTGATATACCGCGAGTTAGGTTGTCGTCCTTTTAACAGCTCACGACGTACAATCCGGGACAGAAAAATAGGGCAAAACAAGAAAAGTGGCCTAAAACTGATGAAAACCTTCGATTTTAGGCTCCAAAAATGGGTAAAGCGAGCAAGCTCACTGCCTCCGTCGTACAGATGTCAGAGAGCCTTGCAACGGTATGATGTGCGCCGCGAAATTCCTTACGGATCAAAAGTTATGGGCACCGGAGCGACGGAGACCTGGTAACAAACCTTACGCCCTTGGTTTCCAGGCGCGGCCTCTACGTGAAGCGAAGTTGTCTTGCCCAATGTTCTGTGGGATTCGGTAATAGAGATTTGGTGGATAAAGTATCTTGGCAACCCTAACCAGGGCAAAAAAAATTGAACAGGGGGTGCAACACGAGGACTTCCCAAGGGGTCACCCATCCTAGTACTACTCTCATCCAAGCGCGCTTAACTTCGGAGTTCTGATGGGATCCGGTGCATTAGTGCTGGTATGATCGCACCCGTCATGTTGAGGGCACAATTCCTATATGTGTTGACAGTTCACAGTCCCAGCCCAAAGCGATAGCCCATTCAAAAGGCCCAATGGGCTTAACTACAACTCATCTGCTTCAACAACGCAGCATTCTCGCAAGACGTGATATCGACACGTTGTAAGGCCATATAATAACCCGCGAGTTAGGTTGTCGTCCTTTTAACAGCTCACGACGTACGATCCGGGATGGAAAAATAGAGCGAAAGAATAAAAGTGGCCAGAAACTGATGAAAACGTTCATTTTTGGGCTACAAAAATGGGCATAGCGAGCAAGCTGGCCGCCTTCATCGTAGCTATCTCAGAGAGCTTTGCAACGGTATGTTGTGCGCCGCGTAACTCCTTACGGATCAAAAGTTGGCACCGGAGCGACGGAGACCTAGTCACAAACCCTACGCCCTCGGTTTGCGGACCCGGCCTCTATGTGAAGCGAAGTTGTCTTGCCCAATGTTCCGTGAGATTCGGTAATATAGATTTGGTGGATAAAGTATCTTGTCAACCCTAACCAGGGCAAAAAAAATTGAAAAGGGGGTGCAACACGAGGACTTCCCCGGGGGTCACCCATCTTAGTACTACTCTCGCCCAACCACGCTTAACTTCGGAGTTCTGATGGGATCCGATGCATTAGTGTTAGTATGATCGCACTCGTCCTGTTGAGGGCACAATTCCTATAGGGTTAACCGTTCACAGTCCCAGTCTTGAGAGATGGCTCTTTCTAAAGGCCCAATGGGCTTATCGACAACCCATCCTCTTCAACAACGCAGCATCCTCATAAGACTTGATATCTACATGTTGTAGGTCCCTCTGATGTATCGAGAGTCAGGTTGTCCTCCTTTTAACAGTTCATGACGTACGATCCACGACCGAAAAACAGGGCAAAAGAATAAAAGTGGCTTGAAACTGATGAAAACGTTCGATTTTGGGCTCCAAAATGGACACAACGAGCGAGTGAGCTGCCCCCGTCTTTGAGCTCTCAGAGAGCTTTGCAACTGTATGTTGTACGCTGCGTAACTCCTTATGGATCAAAGTTATGGGCACCGGAGTGATGGAGACCTGGTTACAAACCCTACGCCCTCGGTTTGCGGGCTTGGCCTCTACGTGAATGAAGTTGTCCTTCCCATTGTTCTGTGGGATTCGGTAAAAGAGATTTGGTGGATAAAGTTTCTTGGCAACCCTAACCAGGGCAAAAAAAATTGAAAAGGGGGTGCAACACGAGGACTTCCCAGTGGGTCACCCATCTTAGTACTGTTCTCGCCCAAGCTCGCTTAACTTCGGTGTTCTAATGGGATCTGGTGCATTAGTGCTGGTATGATCGCACCCGTCTTGTTGAGGGCACAACTCCTGTATGTGTTAACGGTTCACAGTCCCAGCCTAGAGAGATGGCCCATTCAAAAGGCCCAATAGGCTTAACGATAACCCATCCTCTTCAACAACGCTGCATCCTCGGAATACGTGATATTGACACGTTGAAGGGCCCTTTGATGTCCCGCGAGTCAGGTTGTCGTCCTTTTAACAACTCACGACGTACGATCCAGGATGGAAAAATAGAGCAAAAGAAGAAAAGTGGACTGAAACTGATAAAAACGTTCGATTTTGGGCTCTGAAAAGGGCCACAGCGAGCAAGCTGGCTACCTACGTCGTAGAGCTCTCAAAGAGCTTTGCAACGGTATGCTGTGCGCCGCGTAACACATTACGGATCAAAAGTTATGGGCACCTGAGCGACGGAGACTTTGTGACAAACCCTACGCCCTCGGTTTACGGGTCCGGCCTCTACGTGAAGCGAATTTGTCTTGCCCAATGTTCCGTGGGATTCGGTAATAGAGATTTGGTGGATGAAGTATCTTGGCAACCCCAACCAGGGCAAAAAAAATTAAAAAGGGGATGCAACACGAGGACTTCCCAGGGGGTCACCCATCCTAGTACTACTCTCGCCCAAGCACGCTTAACTTCGGAGTTCTGATGGGATCCGGTGCATTAGTGCTGGTATGATCGCACCCGTCATGTTGAGGCTACAATTCCTCTATTTGTTAACGGTTCACAGTCCCAGCCTAGATAGATGGCCGATTCAAAAGGCCCAATGGGCTTAATGACAACCCATCCACTTCAACAACGCAGCATCCTCATAATACGTGATATAGAAGCGTTGTAGGGCCCTCTAATGTCCCGCGAGTTAGGTTGTCGTCCTTTTAACAGCGCATGACGTATGATCCGAGACGGAAAAACAGAGCAAAAGTAGAAAAATGTCCTGAAACTGATGAAAATGTTCGATTTTGGGCTCCAAAAATGGGGACGGCGAGCAAGTTGGCTGCCCCTGTCGTAGAGCTCTCAGAGGGCTTTGCAACGGTGTCACGCCCCAACCCGGCCTATAAAGGTTAGACTAGGGTGTGATCTAAACAATCAAGACCTTTCACATTCTTAATCATTCTAGGAGGTTTAACAGTTAAGGTTTTATACTAGACTCCAAAACTTTCCCAAAATACTGCAGGATGACAGCTGTAATTGAGCTCTTTGTTTTGACCTAAATTTTCTAACAGCCTCAAAATTTACCATTTCAAATTCAATTCCAGCTAAGATTACTATTATTCCATCAATTGAATTGCCTATTGGTTAATTCGACGTCCCGTTTGATTTATAACCTAACATGATACTATGTCTCGTTTGTTCATTTATCCTCATTTCAAAATATACCTGTTGATCTTAACTTATTAGCGAGTACCTGCTAAGATTGGATATGTTTATTAACCTATTTCTTAACTAAGCATCATAACCTGTGATAGATACTAGCGGTAGTAAAAGCAAAACGATCATAGTAATGTCATGTCTAGTATCAGTCTACTTAAATTACGTACAACCCAAAATTAGACCCCAAATTACAGCGGGGGTCTTTTACATCACAAGCAACAACAACATAAGGGAAATAGTCTTTAAGTAACAAAAGTTCACAAGAAGTCACGTTCAAGCAAAACAACGATAACAAGCAATCATTCCAGGGGTTCATCATTAGGTACATTGAGCTCGGGTTCCTGTGCCTGTTCTTCTTCACCTGAAATGATGAAAGAGGGTGAGTCCTTATGAACTCAGCGAGGGGGAACGAGAAATAAGTTTGAAACTCATTTTCCGATTAAACTTATGAAAATCCCTTTTTCAAACATGAATACAACAGAAGTACAAGTACAGAAATACAAATACAGAAACAGGAATACCAGTCTTTCCTCCCCGAGGTTCTCTAGGATCCAAGCGGGAGTACTTACACATATAATAAAAAGGATACGGTGAGCTTTTGCTCTCAGATCAGATCCAGGATCAACTGTTGCGGCCGACTTCAAATCATTCCCCAAACACACCAGGTGGGTGTACTCCGGATGTACCCCAAAATCCTACGATCCAACTCTCCGAGGAAGTCTAGCCCCCAAGCGAGAGAGGGAATGGGACCATGGTGGTCACGGTGTCACCGGCAAGCCCGATGCCGCCCGGCGTACGTGATCACTACCATGCCAACAGGAAAGGTTGCAACCTTGTATGCAATGCACATTTATGACAGGTAATATATATCACAGAAGGAGGACAAGAAAGTAGGTTGCCTCCGGACAGTCATAAGATTGCACATTGACAGATAAACAGGCAGGACAAGATAGGACAGGAAATTTCACTTGAAAGGCATATAGAGTTATATGGAAATTAAACGGGCAGCCATGTAACACATGTAAAACAGGCCATATAACTCATTAAAAGTCCACGCAATCAAGTGATAAGATTACTCAACATGTAGTGATATCAACAAGGGTTCAAATGCGAGAAAAGCTTATTTGTCAACATGCAATGGTCAAGATCACTTTTAAAGTTATAAAACATTTACGGGCAGCCCACGCAACGTACAGTTTCCTCACAATATCCAATGGTTAACACTTAGCAAGAATATTTAATCATTAGGGTTTCCATTTCATGCATAATCGTGCGATCAAACCCTAAGTCAACTTAACATCATTCCCAAGTCATACATCATTCAATTCATACATCCTCAAGTGCTTAAAACAGTCCACATAATATTCCAACACCACAATTCCAAGCAACTAGTGCCACAAAAGAGGTTACAATAGTTTTCCAAGCACATAGCTAAGTGGAACACTTACTGCAATAGGCTGTTTTCTCATGATCAATGGGATAATCAAACAATCTCCAAATTCAGTGAATAAGATGTCAAATTAAAGCTTAAGAAGTTATCTAAAATCAGAAACAAGCCTTGCATCAATTGGAGTTCAGAATCATTAGTTATAACCGAAACAGTGAGGTAACACAAAACTGTCCAGATTTGCACACTTTTCAGAAAATGACGTTTTTGAGGTCCTTAGATTCATTTTTAACTTTGGTCTATTTCTGACAAAGTTGTCCAGAACTGAAAAATCTAGCAGCACACCAATTTTCATGCATTTTGGACAACATTTACTAAGTCAAATATGGTTCGTTCCACAAGGTCAGTGCATCTGCCAAAACCTGATTCATTTTTCCAGATTTCCAGATTTGGTCACATTTTAATGATTTGCCATTTTGAGGACCTTAGAGTCAAAATTTGCTTCGACCTATTTCTGGGAAAAATGTTCAAAACTGCCCAAACTAGTCACCTACCAATTTTCAAGCATTTTCAACACCATTTTCTTAGCTAAACTTACCTCGAACAGACTGGTCAGAGAGCTGTCACATAAATTCGACTTCACCTAGCATCATTTTCAAGCCAAGTTCTTGCCATGCATGGTTGTTTAAGCTCATGGACGACCACATAACTCAAGTACAGAAGCAAACATACTCATTTGTGAACATGCATGTGAAATTTCAAAGAGTTTTCAAAAGCTTTTAACCCTCACCTTTGCAATCAACCAAACTATGTTCAAAAACCCGGTTGAAGCTCAAATCTGTTCTTCTCCTTGCTTGGCTGAGATTTCAACTTGGTTTTCTCTATTTTTCCTAGCCTAGTGATCAACCTCTTAGTGCATGCATGTAGTCAAAACATGAAGAAAAGAAATGAATGCTTAGTAACTCACCTAGGCCGAAATGGAGCTTCAAATGCGCATGCAAGAGAAATTTTCGAACTCTAGCTTGTTTGCTTGGTTTTCTTGATGGTTTGCTTGCCTTGTTCGACCAAGGTGTGATGAAGATGAACAAAGATGATGAGATTTCAGCCAAGGACCGAAATGGAGAGAGAAGAATGAGAGGAGAGAGAGTTTGTGAGAGGAAATGAGAGAAATGACAAAGAAATGATGGTCTTGGCAATTTTTGAGGTGTATGTCGGCATTGGGCTTCAAAATTCTGCAATTTGTGTCTCCAATGTGATATTTTGAAATTGTTAGGATGGGCAAGGATGAAGTGGCCGAAAATTTGTGCAAGTGGAAGGATTTTGAGCAATTTTTTAATGGCTTTGTGTCATAAGTTGTCTTGGCATGCATTAGAATAAAGAATTTTTTGCTCAAACCTTGTGCAAGACCATGGTATGGTCGGCCAAGGCTAATAAAATGGCTGAATTTGTGTCATCTTTTGGGTGTTGATTGTTGTGTGTTGAATTTGCAAAAAGAACAAAGAATAAAGAATAAGGAATGTCTAGTGTTTGGTGCCTTTTTGTCTTCTAGTGAAATGAATTTGGATTATTATATTGTTAGTGGATTTTGTAGGATTGTTTAATAGTCTAGTGCTTCGTGTAAGATGATTTCTTGATTAGCGTGATGACACGCTTTCCTAGGTTTAGGGCACGCACTTCGAGGTAGGACACGAACTACGAGACGAACGCACGTTTTTCAAGTAAACGCACGTAACCCTATATGAATGCACGTAAACCAATGCAAGGCACGTAATTCAATGTAATGCACACAAATCAAGGTACGACTCTTAAACCTAGGTTAAGGTACGCAGTTCAAGGTTAGGGCACACAAAACGAGATAACACACGTATATCGAGGTCAGGGCACGTATTTCTAGGTACCGCACGTGAGTCGGGGATTAGGGCACACTATTCTAGGTCAAGGCACGTACGACGAGGTATGCACGAAAACCAAGATAGGACACGTAATCCAAGGTCGGTCATATAATTAAGGGTCTGTGGCACGCAAATCGAGGTAAGGCACATTATTCGGGGTCGGGCCTCACATCCTCCCCTCCTTAAAAGAATTTCGTCCCGAAATTCATTCTTGCCTATTGAGGTGATTCTTTCTACTCCGGTTCATCCCGTGTTTGGCGATCTCTTACCACCACCAATTCACTTCCTATGTTTCTCCAATCTTTTAGTTCGGTGTGACCTCTACATTTATAGTTCTTTTCTTTGAACGACTCTATTCTCCATTTGATATTAAGGTCAAGTTCATTAACTAAGGTTAGAGTCTTCAAACATAGTCATCAAAGTTGCATCGGTATTCTAACAATAGAACTGTAACTCCAAAATCATGACTCATGTTGTGTCAATCTCGCATTCATACCTCAAAAGGAATATCACTATAATTCCATGATCCTAGGGTGACATACGCTAATTTCAAGATGATAGATCTATATCAGATTTACATATTCTATCAACTAGCTTCAAAATTGTTAACACCTAGGACATACACGTGTTATGGATCGTTTCCACAATACGACTCTATTTTCAGGAAAAACTCTCCAAACAAACTGATCCATCTCAGATCGTCATCTATCGATGGTATTATAGCCCTTTTTATCTCGCAGGTACATTAGATTAGCAAATTTTCTAATGACTAGTCTCCCGATCATAGGCTCTTATTCACTAATATCCTTTCCCAGCTTCGTTAACCTTCATGCCCGAAATCAAGGAGAAAGACTGTTGAGGTTCATGAAACTCAAACTCTAAGGTTTATTAAGTACCACCAACAAATTGCCATTGAAATTGCATGAGTAACTAATCATGTAGCACTAGTTCAACTCTTACAAGTAAAATTCATCAGCTTGTGATCCACAATTTATTTCCTTATTCGAATCTCTATCTTCAAGTCACGAAACTTCAGAATTTTCTTTTAATCTTATCCAAAACTCCTAAGGCGATTAGTTTCAACCTCAAATAAATTCCACTCACCTCAATCCAAGGTTACGTCATACTTAAGAAGACAATGGTCCTACCCATTTAGCGACCTAGTCATTCCTTCGAATACTTAATGCCCGCCAACATATCTTCGACATTAATGTTACTAAGCTGGGTTCATCGCCATGTAAGTGATATCAATGCTCTACCAGGTTACCGGTCGTACAACAACAATCCTAGGACTATAAATGGGTACCGAAATGATCTAGCTCATAAGACACTTACCATACTAATCCAAGTAGCTTGTTACACAAAATAACTTCAAGGTCGTGTCAACATAAGAATTATGACCACTAGGCATTCTTCAACATAACCTAATAGAACTTCAAAAGTAATCAATTACTTATTTAACTATCACTACAAAATTCACCCCTCTTATCCGATGACCACAATTCGAAGTCTCCAACAGCTAGTTTCTAGAAGTAAAATGGTGCACATAGATACGGTGGTCTAACAATAGTCCCTTGGGTCATCATGACTCTGATTCATCTCTATCTTACTTTCTTCGTTTACATGTTCAACTAGCTAAGATCATCAAGACTCATCGACCTTAGGTCCTAGGGTTCACCATGAATCATCATGCATACTCACTATTAGCTATTTAGGATTTCAAATCATACCCTAACAACTCCACTTGGCAACCAGATGTTTAATATCATTTCCATGGTTTATATAATAGGTCCATCGGTGTTACTTAGGGATATATGCTTCCTAATATCCTCTAGGATATCCAAATAACGAGAGCTTAGAATGACTTACTTGCGTATTTACAGCTAAGTTCGAGAGACACCAAACTAATACCGTGTTTCTTAATATCATAAATATCCAACTTAGGACCTTTAGTAACGTTAGTCATTTAATACATAATTCAATTCCTTAAACTTCTATCCGACCTAACATTTTAGGTGTAATTTTCCGAACACGAGTTCTAGCTACGTAAATTCCTCGATTCCAACATCCTTATATCTTGTTATACTAAAGATTCATCAACCTGGTTAAACTTAGTCTCCAGAGTTGCCTACATGTCTTGAGGTTATCCATTGCTAAGTCACTCAAATACACTATCCATGTCTCAATAATCTAACCCCTAAAAGTAACTATCGTCAACTTCCACGAATTCATCTTTTAATTTCTAGGTTATGATCTCAACATTTAGTGAACTTGAAACTCGCTAGTATACACCATATCAAATTCATCAATGCTTAATTCCAATCAAGTAAGGATTCGATCGTACGAGCATTTTGCCAACTTCTTAGATAGCCTATCAAGCCAATTTTAAGATGTGAGAAATGGATTCAAAGAAACCTCCAAGTCAACTTCCACTATCAACACATGAGAATATATACTACTCTACATATTTAATAGTATACCCTTATATCTAAGGAAGTAGTGTGTCTTCAAACTTTATACTTGAACCACAATAAGAAGAACGGTTTAACGGAAACAATAACTTCATAGCTATAAAATTGACAACTTAATCACAGGTATAGGTATTTCAAAAAAAAAAAATAATAATAATAAGAAGAAACTTTACCTTAACAATTATACTCGTGCTACGCATTTTATACATATGCATATCCAATAAAACCTACTATCCATCGAGTACCTGTGAAGATGCCAGAAATCTCTAATCGAGACTTTTCGTTCTTCCTGCATGAATTCACTTCCTTGAAAGTTCTTATCCTAACTATCTATGCTTATAAACAGTCACTCATGTTTATATAACATGCACATGTATCAAGAAAGGAGTATAAAAGCATGCATGCATTATTGAGGGCACTAACGTGTCGGTGTGCATGACACATAATACATATAGTCCACAAAGGCACATAGTATTCAATTCTCAAAGCAATTAAAGCACATTAGCACACATTAACACATATAAACAAGACATCATAATTACCTTAGGGCTTCTACCCATGGTCCGAGAGTTGAACCCGACTAACGCCTAGTTAGTAAACTAAGCTCTGATACCATTCTTCTAAGGTGTCACGCCCCAACCCGGCCTATAAAGGTTAGACTAGGGTGTGATCTAAACAATCAAGTCCTTTCACATTCTTAATCATTCTAGGAGGTTTAACACTTAACGTTTTATTCTAGACTCTGAAATTCGGCAGCATGACGGCTGTAATTGAGCTCTTTGTTTTGACCTAAATTTTCTAACAGCCTCAAAATTTACCATTTCAAATTCAATTCCAGCTAAGATTACTATTATTCCATCAATTGAATTGCCTATTGGTTAATTCGACGTCCCGTTTGATTTATAACCTAACATGATACTATGTCTCGTTTGTTCATTTATCCTCATTTCAAAATATACCTGTTGATCTTAACTTATTAGCGAGTACCTGCTAAGATTGGATATGTTTATTAACCTATTTCTTAACTAAGCATCATAACCTGTGATAGATACTAGCGGTAGTAAAAGCAAAACGATCATAGTAATGTCATGTCTAGTATCAGTCTACTTAAATTACGTACAACCCAAAATTAGACCCCAAATTACAGCGGGGGTCTTTTACATCACAAGCAACAACAACATAAGGGAAATAGTCTTTAAGTAACAAAAGTTCACAAGAAGTCACGTTCAAGCAAAACAACGATAACAAGCAATCATTCCAGAGGTTCATCATTAGGTACATTGAGCTCGGGTTCCTGTGCCTGTTCTTCTTCACCTGAAATGATGAAAGAGGGTGAGTCCTTATGAACTCAGCGAGGGGGAACGAGAAATAAGTTTGAAACTCATTTTCCGGTTAAACTTATGAAAATCCCTTTTTCGAACATGAATACAACAGAAGTACAAGTACAAAAATACAAATACAGAAACAGGAATACCAGTCTTTCCTCCCCGAGGTTCTCTAGGATCCAAGCGGGAGTACTTACACATATAATAAAAAGGATACGGTGAGCTTTTGCTCTCAGATCAGATCCAGGATCAACTGTTGCGGCCGACTTCAAATCATTCCCCAAACACACCAGGTGGGTGTACTCCGGATGTACCCCAAAATCCTACGACCCAACTCTCCGAGGAAGTCTAGCCCCCAAGCGAGAGAGGGAATGGGACCATGGTGGTCACGGTATCACCGGCAAGCCCGATGCCGCCCGGCGTACGTGATCACTACCATGCCAACAGGAAAGGTTGCAACCTTGTATGCAATGCACATTTATGACAGGTAATATATATCACAGAAGGAGGACAACAAAGTAGGTTGCCTCCGGACAGTCATAAGATTGCACATTGACAGATAAACAGGCAGGACAAGATAGGACAGGAAATTTCACTTGAAAGGCATATAGAGTTATATGGAAATTAAACGGGCAGCCATGTAACACATGTAAAACAGGCCATATAACTCATTAAAAGTCCACGCAATCAAGTGATAAGATTACTCAACATGTAGTGATATCAACAAGGGTTCAAATGCGAGAAAAGCTTATTTGTCAACATGCAATGGTCAAGATCACTTTTAAAGTTATAAAACATTTACGGGCAGCCCACGCAACGTACAGTTTCCTCACAATATCCAATGGTTAACACTTAGCAAGAATATTTAATCATTAGGGTTTCCATTTCATGCATAATCGTGCGATCAAACCCTAAGTCAACTTAACATCATTCCCAAGTCATACATCATTCAATTCATACATCCTCAAGTGCTTAAAACAGTCCACATAATATTCCAACACCACAATTCCAAGCAACTAGTGCCACAAAAGAGGTTACAATAGTTTTCCAAGCACATAGCTAAGTGGAACACTTACTGCAATAGGCTGTTTTCTCATGATCAATGGGATAATCAAACAATCTCCAAATTCAGTGAATAAGATGTCAAATTAAAGCTTAAGAAGTTATCTAAAATCAGAAACAATCCTTGCAGCAATTGAAGTTCAGAATCATTAGTTATAACCGAAACAGTGAGGTAACACAAAACTGTCCAGATTTGCACACTTTTCAGAAAATGACGTTTTTGAGGTCCTTAGAATCATTTTTAGCTTTGGTCTATTTCTGACAAAGTTGTTCAGAACTAAAAAAAAGAGAAGTACACCAATCTTCATGCATTTTGGACAACATTTACTAAGTCAAATATGGTTCGTTCCACAAGGTCAGTGCATCTGCCAAAACCTGATTCATTTTTCCAGATTTCCAGATTTGGTCACATTTTAATGATTTGCCATTTTGAGGACCTTAGAGTCAAAATTTGCTTCGACCTATTTCTGGGAAAAATGTTCAAAACTGCCCAAACTAGTCACCTACCAATTTTCAAGCATTTTCAACACCATTTTCTTAGCTAAACTTACCTCGAACAGACTGGTCAGAGAGCTGTCACATAAATTCGACTTCACCTAGCATCATTTTCAAGCCAAGTTCTTGCCATGCATGGTTGTTTAAGCTCATGGACGACCACATAACTCAAGTACAGAAGCAAACATACTCATTTGTGAACATGCATGTGAAATTTCAAAGAGTTTTCAAAAGCTTTTAACCCTCACCTTTGCAATCAACCAAACTATGTTCAAAAACCCGGTTGAAGCTCAAATCTGTTCTTCTCCTTGCTTGCCTGAGATTTCATCTTGGTTTTCTCTATTTTTCGTAGCCTAGTGATCAACCTCTTAGTGCATGCATGTAGTCAAAACATGAAGAAAAGAAATGAATGTCAAGAAGCTTACCTAAAGCCGAAATGAAGCTTCAAATGCGCATGCAAGAAAAATTTTCGAACTCTAGCTTGATTGCTTGGTTTTCTTGATGGTTTGCTTGCCTTGTTCGACCAAGGTGTGAAGAAGATGAACAAAGATGATGAGATTTCAGCCAAGGACCGAAATGGAGAGAGAAGAATGAGAGGAGAGAGAGTTTGTGAGAGGAAATGAGAGAAATGACAAAGAAATGATGGTCTTGGCATTTTTTGAGGTGTATGTCGGCATTGGGCTTCAAAATTCTGCAATTTGTGTCTCCAATGTGATATTTTGAAATTGTTAGGATGGGCAAGGATGAAGTGGCCGAAAATTTGTGCAAGTGGAAGGATTTTGAGCAATTTTTTAATGGCTTTGTGTCATAAGTTGTCTTGGCATGCATTAGAATAAAGAATTTTTTGCTCAAACCTTGTGCAAGACCATGGTATGGTCGGCCAAGGCTAATAAAATGGCTGAATTTGTGTCATCTTTTGGGTGTTGATTGTTGTGTGTTGAATTTGCAAAAAGAACAAAGAATAAAGAATAAGGAATGTCTAGTGTTTGGTGCCTTTTTGTCTTCTAGTGAAATGAATTTGGATTATTATATTGTTAGTGGATTTTGTAGGATTGTTTAATAGTCTAGTGCTTCGTGTAAGATGATTTCTTGATTAGCGTGATGACACGCTTTCCTAGGTTTAGGGCACGCACTTCGAGGTAGGACACGAACTACGAAATGAACGCACGTTTTCTAAGTAAACGCACGTAACCCTATATGAATGCACGTAAACCAATGCAAGGCACGTAATTCAATGTAATGCACACAAATCAAGATACGACTCTTAAACCTAGGTTAAGGTACGCAGTTCAAGGTTAGGGCACACAAAATGAGATAACACACGTATATCGAGGTCAGGGCACGTATTTCTAGGTACCGCACGTGAGTCGGGGATTAGGGCACACTATTCTAGGTCAAGGCACGTACGACGAGGTATGCACGAAAACCAAGATAGGACACGTAAGCCAAGGTCGGTCATACAAGTAAGGGTCTGTGGCATGCAAATCGAGGTAAGGCACATTATTCGGGGTCGGGCCTCACAAACGGTATGCTGTGTGCTGCGTAACTCCTTTCTGATCAAAAGTTATGGGCACCGGAGTGACGGAGAACTGGTCACAAACCTTACGCCCTCGGTTTGCGGGCCCGGCCTCTACAAGAAGTGAAGTTGTCTTGCCCAATGTTCCGTGGGATTCAGTATTAGAGATTTGGTGGATAAAGTATCTTGGCAACCCTACCCAGGGCAAAAAAAATTGAAAAAGGGGTACAACACGAGGACTTCCCAAGGGGTCACCCATCCTAGTACTACTCTCACCCAAGCACGCCTAACTTCAGAGTTCTGATGGGATCTGGTGCATTAGGGCTGGTATGATCGCACCCGTCATGTTGAGAGCACAATTCCTATATGTGTTAATGGTTCACAGTCCCAACCTAGAGAGATGGCCCGTTCAAAAGGCCCAATGGGCTTAACGACAACCCATCCGCTTCAACAACACATCATCCTCATAAGACTTGATATCAACACGTTGTAGGGCCCTCTGATGTATCGAGAGTCAGGTTGTCGTCCTTTTAACAGCTCACGACGTACGATCCGGGACGGAAAAACAGTGCAAAACAAGAAAAGTGACATAAAACGGATGAAAACGTTCAATTTTGGGATCCAAAAATGGGCAAAGTGAGCAGCCTCACTGCCTCTGTCTTTGAGCTCTCAGGGAGCTTTGCAATGGTATGCTGTGCACCGCGTAACTCCTTACAGATCAAAAGTTATGGGCACCGGAGCGATGGAGACCTGGTCACAAACCTTACGCCCTCGGTTTGCGGGCCCGGCCTCTACGTGAAGCGAAGTTGTCTTGCCCAATGTTCAGTGGGATTCGGTAATAGAGATTTGGTGGATAAAGTATCTTGGCAACCTTAACCACGGCCAAAAAAATTGAAAAGGGGGTGCAACACGAGGACTTCCCAGGGGGTCACCCATCCTAGTACAACTCTTGCCGAAGCAAGCTTAAATTCGGAGTTCTGATGGGATCCGGTGCATTAGTGCTGGTATGATCGCACCCGTCATGTTGAGAGCACAATTGATATATGTGTTAATGGTTCACAGTCCCAGCCTAGAGAGTAGACCCATTCAAAAGGCCAATGGGCTTAACGACAACCTATTTGCTTCAACGACGCAGCAACCTCGGAAGACGTGATATCGACACGTTGTTGGGGCCTCTAATATACCGCGAGTCAGGTTGTCGTCCTTTTAACAGCGCATGACGTATGATCAGGGATGGAAAAACAGAGCAAAAGAAGAAAAGTGGCCTGAGACTGATGAAAACGTTCGATTTTGGGCTCCAAAAACGGGCACGGCGAGCAAGCTCGCCACACGCGTCGTAGAGCTCTCAGAGGGCTTTGCAACGGTATTCTGTGCGCTGCGTAACTCCTTTAGGATCAAAAGTTATGGGCACCGGACCGACGGAGACCTGGTCACAAACCCTACGCACTCGGTTTGAGGGCCCGGCCTCTACGTGAAGCGAAGTTCTCTTGCCCAATGTTCTGTGGGATTCGGTAATAGAATTTTGGGGGATAAAGTATCTTGGCAAACCTAACCAGGGAAAAAAAAATTGAAAAGGGGGGTGCAACATGAGGACTTCCCAGGGGGTCAACCATCCTAGTACTACTCTTGCCCAAGCACGCTTAACTTCGGAGTTCAGATGGGATCCGGAGCATTAGTGCTGGTATGATCGCACCCGTCATGTTGAGAGCACAATTCCTATATGTGTTAACGGTTCACAGTCCCAGCCTAGAGAGTTGGCCCATTCAAAAGGCCAATGGGCTTAACGAAAACCCATCCGCTTCAACAATGCAGCATCCTCGCAAGACGTGGTATCGACACGTTGTAGGGCCCTCTGATGTACCGTGAGTAAGGTTGTCGTCCTTTTAACAACTCATGACGTACGATCCGGGATGGAAAAATACGGCAAAACAAGAAAAGTGGCCTAAAATTGATGAAAACGTTCGATTTTGGGCTCCAAAAATGGGCAAAGCGAGCAAGCTCGCTGCCTACGTCGTAGAGATCTCAGAGAGGTTTGCAACGGTATGCTTTACGCCGCGTAACTTCTTACGGATCAAAACTTATGCGCACCGGAACGACGGAGACTTGGTCACAAACCCTACGCCCACAGTTTGCGGGCCCGGCCGCTACGTGAAGCGAAATTGTCTTGCCCAATGTTTCGTGGTATTCGGCAATTGAGATTTGGTGGATAAAGTCTCTTAGCACCCCTAACCAGGGCAGAAAAAATTGATAAGGGGGTGCAGCACGAGGACTTCCCAGGGGGTCACCCATACTAGTACAACTCTCGCCCAAGCACGCTTAACTTCGGAGTTCTGATGGGATCCGATGCATTAATGTTGGTATGATCGCCCCCGACAAGTTGAGGGCACAATTCCTATATGTGTTAATGGTTCACAGTCCCAACCTAAAGAGATGGCCCATTTAAAAGGCCTAATGGTCTTAACGACAACCCATCCGCTTCAACAACGCAGCATCCTCGCAAGACGTCATATGAACACGTTATAGGGCCCTCTGATGTCCCGCGAGTCAAGTTGTCGTCCTTTTAACAGCTCACGACGTTCGATCCGGGACGGAAAAATAGAGCAAAGGAAGAAAAGTGGCCTGAAACTGATGAAGACGTTCGATTTTGGGCTCCAAAAAGGGAACGGCGATCAAGCTGGCAACCTACGTCGTAGAGCACTCGAAGGGCTTTGTAACGGTATGCTGTGCGCCGCGTAACTCCTTACGGATCAAAATTTATGGGCACCGGAGCGACGGAGACCTGGTTACAAACCCCACGCCCTTGGTCTGCGGGCCCGGCCACTACGTGAACGAAGTTGTCTTGCCCAATGTTCCGTGGGATTCGGTAATAGAGATTTGGTGGATAAAGTATCTTGGCAACCCTAACCAGGGCAAAAAAAATTGAAAATGGGGTGCAACACGAGGACTTCCCAGGGGGTCACCCATCCTAGTACTACTCTCGCCCAGGCACGCTTAACTTCGGAGTTCTAATCGTATCTAGTGCATTAGTGTTGGTATGATCGCACCCGTCATGTTGAGGGCACAATTCCTATATCTGTTAACGGTTCACAATTCCTGCCTAGAGAGATTGCCCATTCAAAAATCCCAATGGGCCTAACGACAACCCATCTGCTTCAACAATACTGCATCCTCGCAAGACGTGATATCGACACGTTGTAGGGCCCTCTGATATCCCGCGAGTCAGGTTGTTGTTCTTTTAACATATCACGACGTACGATCCAGGACGGAAAAACAGAGCAAAAGAAGAAAAGTGGACTGAAACTAATGAAAACCTTCGATTTTGGGCTCCAAAAAAGGCCACAGCGAGCAAGATGGTTGCCTATGTTGTAGAGCTCACAAAGAGCTTTGCAACGGTATGTTGTGCGCCGCATAACTCCTTACGGATCAAAAGTTATGGGCACCTGAGCGACGGAGACTTTGTGACAAACCCTACGCCCTCGGTTTACGGGCCCGGCCTCTACCTGAAGCGAAGTTGTCTTGCCCAATGTTCCGTGGGATTCGGAAATAGAGATTTGGTGGATAAAGTATCTTGGCAACCCCAACTAGGGCAAAAAAAATTGAAAAGGGGGTGCAACACGAGGACTTCACAGGGGGTTACCCATCCTAGTACTACTCTCGTCCAAGCACGCTTAACTTTGGAGTTCTGATGGGATCCGGTGCATTAGTGCTGGTATGATCACACCCGTCATGTTGAGGCACAATTCCTATATGTGTTAACGGTTCACAGTCCCAGCCTAGAGAGATGGCCCATTCAAAAGGCCCAAGGGACTTAACGACAACCCATCTGCTTCAACAACGCAGCATCCTCGCATGACGTGATATCGACACATTGTAGGGCCCTCTGATGTCCCTCGAGTCAGGTTGTCGTCCTTTTAACAGCTCTTGACGTACAATCCGAGATGAAAAAATAGAGCAAAAGTAGAAAAGTATCCTGAAACTGATGAAAATGTTCGATTTGGGGCTCCAAAAATGGGCACAGGGAGCAAGCGGGCTGCCCCTGGCGTAGAGGTCTCAGAGGGCATTCCAACGGTATGCTGTGCGTGCGTAACTCCGTTCGAATCAAAAGTTATGGGCACCGGAGCGACGGAGACCTGGCCACAAACCCTACGCCCTCGGTTTGTGGGCCCGGCCTCTACGTGAAGAGAAGTTGTCTTGCCCAATGTTTTGTGAGATTCGGTAATAGAGATTTGGTGGATAAAGTATCTTGGCAACCCTAGCCAGGGCAAAAAAAAATTGAAAAGGGGGTGCAACACGAGGACTTCCCAAGGGGTCACCCATCCTAGTACTACTCTCGCCCAAGCGCGCTTAACTTCAGAGATATGATAGGATCTGGTGCATTAGTGCTGGTATGATCGCACCCGTCATGTTGAGAGTACAATTCCTCTGTGTGTTAATGGTTCACAGTCCCAGCCTAGAGAGATAGCCCATTCAAAAGGCCCAATGGGCTTAACGACAACCCATCCGCTTCAAAAACGTAGCATCCTCATAAGACGTGATATCGACACGTTGTAGGGCCCTCTGATGTATCGAGAGTCAGGTTGTCGTCCTTTTAACAGCTCACGACATATGATCCGGGATGAAAAAAAGGGCAAAAGAAGAAAAGTGCCCTGAAACTGATGAAAACGTTCGATTTTGGGCTCCAAAAAGGGGTACGGTGAGCATGCTCGCCACCCTCATCATCGAGCTCTCAGAGGGCTTTGCAATGGTATGCTGTGCGCCACGTAACTCCTTACAGATCAAAAGTTATGGGCACCGGAGCGACGGAGACCTGGTCACAAACCCTACGCCCTCGGTTTGCGAGCCCGACCTCTACGTGAAGCGAAATTGTCTTGCCCAAAGTTCTTTGGGATTCGATAATAGAGATTTGGTGGATAAAGTATCTTGGCAACCCTACCAGGGCAAAAAAAATTGAAAAGGGGGTGCAACACGGGAACCTCCAAGGGGGTCACCCATCCTAGTACTACTCTCGCCCAAGCACGCTTAACTTAGGAGTTCTGATGGGATCTTGTGCATTAGTGCTGGTATGATCGCACCCGTCATGTTGAGGGCACAATTCCTAAATGTGTTAACGGTTCATAGTCCCAGCCTAGAGAGATGTCCCATTCAAAAGGCCCAATGGGCTTAACCTCAACCCATCCGCTTCAACAACGCAGCATTCTCGCAAGACGTGATATCGACACATTGTAGGGCCCTCTGATATATCGCGAGTCAGGTTGTCGTCCTTTTAACAACTCACGACGTATGATCTAGAATGAAAAACAAGGCAAAACAAGAAAAGTGGCCTAAAACTGATGAAAACGTTCAATTTCGGGCTCCACAAACAGGCAAAGCGAGCAAGTTGGCTGCCCCCGTCGTAAATCTCTCAGAGAGCTTTGCAACGGTATGCTTTGCAAAGTTATGGGTACCGGAGCGACGGGGACCTAGTCATAAACCCTACGCCTTCGGTTTGCGGGCCCGACCTCTACGTGAAGCGAAGTTGTCTTGCCCAATGATCCATGGGATTCGGTAATAGAGATTTGGTGGATAACGTATCTTGGCAACCCTAACCAGGGCAAAAAAAATTGAAAATGGGGTGCAACACGAGGACTTCCCAGGGGGTCACCCATCCTAGTACTACTCTCGTCCAGGCACGCTTAACTTCGGAGTTCTAATGGTATCTAGTGCATTAGTGTTGGTATGATCGCACCCGTCATGATGAGGGCATAATTCCTATATGTGTTAACGGTTCACAGACCCAGCCTAGAGAGATTGCCCATTCAAAAAGCCCAATCGGCTTAAAGACAACCCATCCGCTTCAACAACGCTGCATCCTCGCAAGACGTGATATTGACACGTTGTAGGGCCCTCTGATGTCCCGCGAGTCAGGTTGTCGTCCTTTTAATAGCTCACGACGTACGATCCAGGATGGAAAAACAGAGCAAAAGAAGAAAAGTGGACTGAAACTAATGAAAACATTCGATTTTGGGCTCCAAAAAAGGCCACAGCGAGCAAGATGGCTACCTACGTCGTAGAGCTCTCAAAGAGCTTTGCAACGGTATGCTGTGCGCCGCGTAACTCCTTACGGATCAAAAGTTATGGGCACCTGAGCGACGGAGACTTTGTGACAAACCCTACACCCTCGGTTTACGGGCTCGGCCTCAACGTGAAGCGAAGTTGTCTCGCCCAATGTTCTATGGGATTCGGTAATAGAGATTTGGTGGATAAAGAATCTTGGCAACCCCAACCAGGGCAAAAAAAAATTGAAAATGGGTGTGCAACACGAGGACTTCCCAGGGGGTCACCCATCCTAGTACTACTCTCGCCCAAGCACGCTTAACTTCGGAGTTCTGATGGGATCTGGTGCATTAGTGCTGGTATGATCACACCCGTCATGTTGAGGGCACAATTCCTAAATGTGTTAACGGTTCACAGTCCCAGCCTAGAGAGATGTCCCATTCAAAAGGCCCAATGGGCTTAACGACAACCCATCCGCTTCAACAACACAGCATTCTCGCAAGACGTGATATCGACACATTGCAGGGCCCTCTAATATACCGCGAGTCAGGTTGTCGTCCTTTTAACAACTCACGACGTATGATCCGGGATGAAAAAAGGGAAAAACAAGAAAAGTGGCCTAAAATTGATGAAAACGTTCGATTCTGGGCTCCAAAAATAGGCAAAGCGAGCAAGCTGGTTGCCCCCGTCGTAGAGCTCTCAGAGAGCTTTGCAACGGTATGCTGTGCGCCGCGTAACTCCTTACAGATCAAAAGTTATAGGTACCGGAGCGACGGGGACCTAGTCACAAACCCTACGCCTTCGGTTTGCGGGCTCGGCCTCTACGTGAAGCGAAGTTGTCTTGCCTAATGTTCCGCGGGATTCGGTAATAGAGATTTGGTGGATAAAGTATCTTGGCAACCCTAACCAGGGCAAAACAAATTGAAAAGGGGGTGCGACACGAGGACTTCCCAGGGGGTCAGCCATCCTAGTACTACTCTCGCCCAAGCACGCTTAACTTCGGAGTTCTGATGGGATCCAGTGCATTAGTGCAGGTATGATCATACCCGTCATGTTGAGGGAACAATTCCTATATGTGTTAACGGTTCACAGTCCCAACCAATAGAGATGGCCCATTCAAAAGGCCAATGGACTTAACGAAAACCCATCCGCTTCAACAATGCAGCATCCTCGCAAGATGTGATATCGACACGTTGTAGGGCCCTCTGATGTACCGCATGTCACGCCCCAACCCGGCCAATAAGGTTAGACTAGGGTGTGAACTAAACATTCAAGTCACGTCTCGTACTTAACTGTTTATAAAGATTTAACACTTATCGTTTTTAGCCTAAACTCCAAAGTTTTCCGGAAAACCGGCAACATAACGGCTGTAATTGGACTCTTTGGTTTGACCTAATTCTCTAAACGGGTCAATTATTACAATCATTAATCCAATTTCATTAAGGACTCCTATTTGTCACCAACCAATTTGCCTACTAGTTTATCTTGAAACTCTCGTTTGGTTAATAAGCCTAACATGATAACTATGCCCCGTTTATTTTTCAATTTCCTATCATGCAAGTACCTATTATCCTTTAGTTTGCAAATGAACACCTAAGTGAAATTAGATAGAATTAACTTAGTTGATTGTTCATCTAGTGGTTTGAATGCCTACGATAACTACTAATTAAGAAAACGAAAGCAAACAACCAAATAAAAGTTCGTCCGGTTATAGATAGTACAATCTCCGAATTAGACCCAAATTACAACGGGGTCATTTACATCAATAAACAACGAGCAACATAAAAGAAATAGTCTTCAAGTAGCATAGTTCACAAATAGCCATAATCACGCAAGGCACACAAGACAGGCAATCACTCCAGGGGTTCATCGTTAGGCACACCATCCTCGGGTACCTGTACCTGTTCTTCTTCACCTGTGATGAAAAAGAGGGTGAGTCCTTATGAACTCAGCAAGGGGGAACGAGAAATACGTTTTGAAACTCGTTTTCCGGTTCAATTAATGAAAACTCTTTTTGAGAACATGTCACGTATTACAAATAATAAGGTACGCAATTATAAGAAACAAATCGAGTAACGGATACAAAGTAAGGGAACAGAAATGCCAGTCTTTCCTCCCCGAGGTTCTCTAGGAACCAAGCGAGAGTACTTATACACATAGTAAAAAGGATACGGTGAGCATTTGCTCTCAATGTCAATTTCGATTCATTTGGTGCGGCCGACTTCAATAATCCACTTATCGCTCCCAATTGGGTGTACTCCGGATGTACCCCGAAACCTACGACCCAACTCTCCGAGGGTGAAATGCCAAGCGAGAGAGGGAATTGGACCACGGTAGTCACGGTAACACCGGCAAGCCCGATGCCGCCCGGCGTGCGTGAAACACTACCATGCCACACTGAAAGGTTGCAACCTTATATACAATGCCCATTTATGTCATTTAACATTTCACATTAGGAGGTCAACAAAGTAGGTTGCCTCCGAGCAAGTATATGATCACATTTTGACATATTGGCATATAAGGCATTGTAAGAACATATAATCATTTCATATATCCATTTGAAAGCAATTAAACTTTAACGGGCAGCCAAGTAATCATGTTCAAATAAACCATTGAATATCTTTTAACAATTCACTTTAGGAGGACAACAAAGTAGGTTGCCTCCGAGCAATTTCAAGATCACATATTGCCAAGTAAACGAACGAGGCATGCTTGACATGAAATTTCACTTTGTAGAACACATAGAGTCATATGAACATTAAACGGGCAGCCATGTAACACATGCAAGTCAAGCCATATAACTCATTTCGAAGTCCACGTAATCAAGTGATACGATTATTCAACATGCAACAACATCTACGTGGGTTCGGATGCAAGAAAAGCCTATTTGTCAACATGCAATGATCAAAATTACATTTAAGCTTATAAGACATTTTCGGGCAGCCCACTAAGCATATAATTTCCACACAATATCTAAATGATCAACACTTAGCAAGACTACCTAGTCATTAGGGTTTCCATTTCATGCTTAACCATGTGATTAAACCCTAAGTCAACTCAAGTTCATTCACAAGTCATGCATCATTCAATTCAAACATCCTCAAGTACTCAAAACAGTCCACACAACATCCCAACACCACAATTCCAAGCAATTAGCACCACAAGAGGGGTTACAACAATTTTCCAAGCATATAACTAAGTGAAACCTTTACTGCAATAGGCTGTTTTCCCACAATCAATAGGATAAACCAACAATCTCAAAATTCAGTGAATAAGATTTCAAATTAAAGCTTAATAAGTTATCTAAACTCAGAAACAAACCTTGCATCAATTGGAGTTCAGAATCATTAGTTATGGCCGAAACAGTGAGGTAGCACAAAACTGTCCAGATTTGCACACTTTTCAGAAATTGACGTTTTTGAGGTCCTTAGAGTCATTTTTAGATTTGGTCCATTTCTGACAAAATTGTCCAGAACTGAAAAATATAGTAGCATACCAATTTTCATGAATTTTCGACAACATTTACTAAGTCAAACATGATTCGCTCCACATGGTCAGTGCATCTGCCAAAACCTGATTCATTTTCCCAGATTTCCAGATTTGGTCACATTTTAATGATTTGCCATTTTGAGGACCTTAGATTCAAATTTTGCTTCGACCTATTTCTGGGAAAAATGTTCAAAACTGTCCAAACTAGTCACCCACCAATTTTCAAGAATTTTCAACATCATTTGCTTAGCTAAACTTACCTCGAACAGACTGGTCGGAGAGCTGTCATCCACTTCGACTTCACCTAGCATCATTTTCAAGCCAAGATCTTGCCATGCATGGTTGTTTAAGCTTATGAACGACCATATAGCTCAAGTACAGAAGCAAATACACACATTTATGAGCATGCATGTGAAATTTCAAAGAGTTTTCAAAAGCTTTTAACCCTCACCTTTGTAATCAACCAAAAGATGCACAAAAACCTTGTTGAGGCTCAAATTTCTTCCTCTTCTTGCTTAGCCGAGTTTCCAACTTGGTTTTCTCTATTTTTCCTAGCCTAGTAAGCAATCTCTTAGTACATGCATGTAGTTAGGACTTGAAGAAAAGAAATGGAAGCTTAGTAACTCACCTAGGCCGAAAATGAAGCTTCAATGCACATGCATGAGTGATTTTTGCATCCTAGCTTGTTCGGTTGAGGTCCTTTGCTTGTGGCTTGCTTGGTTTAGCTATGGTGTGAAGAAGAGAAGCTATGGAGATGAAGAACTCAGCCAAAACCGAAATGGAGAGAGAAAATGAGAGGGAGAGAGAGAAATGTGAGGAAAGTGAGAGAAATGAGAGAAAAATGAGGCTTTTTGCAAAAGTTGATGCATGGGTTCAGCCTTGAGCTTAGCAATTCTGATTTTTATGTCTTCAAGAGGCATTTTGAAATGTTAGCATGGGCCATGAGTGGTTTGGTCGAAAATGGGAGGAAATTGAGGTGGTTTTGGGCAATTTTTTATGCATTGTGTTGAGTGTTTTGTCATAGTTTGTCTAGGACTAATTTTTTTTATGCATTTGTGTCATTAGAATTGTCATAGGAATGTTGGGAAATTAGGGAATCTAGGTAGAATAAAATATAGGAATGTTTGTTGATGAGTTGAATTATGAATAGAATAATAGATAGTGGAAAATGTAGGAATAGTTTAGTATTATTTTATTGTTAGTGGAGTTTGTAGAGAATTTGAATTAGGAATATAATATTGGTTAGTGGATTGTGTAGGATTATTTTATTATCTAGTGCTTTGTGTAGGATTCTTTCTTGATTAACGTGGTGGCACGGATTCCAAGGTCTAGGGCACGAATTACGAGGTAGACACGAACTACGAGGTACAACACGTATTTCAAGACTAAGGCACATACTTCAAGATAAGTGCACGGATTTTAATGCTAACACACGCAATCCTAGGTGAATGAACGTAGATCAAAATAAGGCACGTAATTCAATGCAATGCACGTAATTCAAGACATGACTCTTAAACCTAGGTTAAGGCACGCAGTTCAAAGTTAATGCACACGAAACGAAGAGACACACGCAAATCAAGGTCTCGCACGTAAATTAAGGTCATGGCATGTTTATCTAGGTATCGCACGTATATCAAGGATTAGGGCACACAATTCTAGGTTAAGGCACGCATAACGAGGTATGCACGAAAACCAAGACAGGACACGTAATCCTAGGTCAGTCATATAATTTTAGGTCTAAGGCGCGCAAATCGAGGTAAGACACGTTATTCGGTGTCGGGCCTCACATCGTGAGTAAGGTTGTCATCCTTTTAACAGCTCACGATGTACGATCCGGGATGGGAAAATAGAGCAAAAGAAGAAAAGTGGCCTAAAATTGATGAAAACGTTCGATTTTGGGCTCCAAAAATGGGCAAAGCGAGCAAGCTCACTGCTTCTGACATAAAGATCTCAGAGAGCTTTGCAACGATATGCTGTGCGCTGCGTAATTCATTACGGATCAAAAGTTATGGGCACCGGAGCGACGGAGACCTAGTCACAAACCCTACGCCCTCGGTTTGCGGGCCCAGCCTCTACGTGAAGCAAAGTTGTCTTTCCCAACGTTCCGTGGGATTCGGTAATATTGATTTGTTGGATAAAGTATCTTGGCAACCGTAAACAGGGCAAAAAAAATTGAAAAGGGGGTGCAACACGAGGACTTCCCACGGGGTCACCCATCCTAGTACTACTCTCGCCCAAGCACGCTTAACTTCGGAGTTCTGATGGGATCCAGTGCATTAGTGCAGGTATGATCATACCCGTCATGTTGAGGGAACAATTCCTATATGTGTTAACGGTTCACAGTCCCAACCAATAGAGATGGCCCATTCAAAAGGCCAATGGACTTAACGAAACCCCATCCGCTTCAACAATGCAGCATCCTCGCAAGATGTGATATCGACACGTTGTAGGGCCCTCTGATGTACCGTAAGTAAGGTTGTCGTCCTTTTAACAGCTCACGACGTACGATCCCGGACGAAAAAAAGGGCAAAACAAGAAAAGTGGCCTAAAATTGATGAAAATGTTCGATTTTGGGCTCCAAAAATGGGCAAAGCGAGCAAGCTCGCCGCCTCTGTCGTAGAGATCTCAGAGAGCTTTTCAACGGTATGGTGTGCGCCGCGTAATTCATTACGGATCAAAAGTTATGGGCACCGGAGTGACGGAGACCTGGTCACAAACCCTACGCCCTCGGTTTACGGGCCCAGCCTCTACGTGAAGCGAAGTTGTCTTGCCCAATGTTCCTTGGGATTCGGTAATAGATATTTGGTGGATAAAGTATCTTGGCAACTATAACCAGGGCAAAAAAAATTGAAAAGGGGGTGCAACACGAGGACTTCCCAAGGGGTCACCCATCCTAGTACTACTCTCGCCCAACCACGCTTAACTTCGGAGTTCTGATGGGATCTGGTGCATTAGTGCTGGTATGATCGCACCCGTCCTGTTGAGGGCACAATTCCTATAGGGGTTAACGGTTCACAGTCCCAACCTAGAGAGATGGCCCATTCAAAAGGCCCAATGGGCTTAACGACAACCCATACGCTTCAACAACGCAGCATCCTCGCAAGACGTGATATCGACACATTGTAGGACCCTCTGATCTCCGGCGAGCCAGGCTGTCGTCCTTTTAACAACTCACGACGTACGATCCGGGACGGAAAAATAGAGCAAAAGAAAAAAAAATAACCTGAAACTAATGAAAAGGTGCGATTTTGGGTTCCAAAAACATGGAAAGTGAGCAACCTCATTGAAGGGCCCTCTATTGTCCCGCGTGTAAGGTTGTCGTCCTCTTAACAGCTCACGACGTATGATCCGGGACGAAAAAACAAAGCAAAATCAGAAAAGTGGACCGAAACTGATGAAAACATTCGATTTTGGGCTCCAAAAAGAGCCCATCGAGCAAGCTAGCTGCCCCGTAGTAGTGCTCTAAGAGAGCTTACCAACGGTATGCTGTGCGCCGCGTAACTCCTTACGGATCAAAAGTTATGGGCACCGGAGCGACAGAGACCTGGTCACAAGCCCTACGCCCTCGGTTTGCGGGCCCAGCCTTCACGTAAAGCAAAGTTGTCTTGCCCATGGTGCCGTGCGATTCGATAATAGAAATGTGGTGCATAAAGTATCTTGGCAACCCTAACCGGAGGAAAAAAATTGAAAATGGGAGTGCAACACGAGGACTTCCCAGGGGGTCACCCATCCTAGTACTACTCTCGCCCAAGCACCCTTAACTTCGGAGTTCTGATGGGATCCGATGTATCAGTGCTGGTATGATCGCACCCTTCATGTTGAGGGCACAATTCATTTATGTGTTAACGGTTCACAGTCCCAGCCTAGAGAGATGCCCCATTCAGAAGGCCTAATGGGCTTAACAAGAACCCATCCGTTTCAACAACGCATCATCCTCGCAAGACATGATATCGACGCGTTGTAGGGCCCTCTCATGTCCCGCGAGTAAGGTTCTCGTCCTTTTAATAGCTCACGACGTACGATCCGGGATTGAAAAACATAGCTTAAAAAGGAAAGGGCCCGAAACTAATGAAAACGTTCGATTTTGGGTACCAAAAAGGGCCCAGCGAGCAGCTCGCTGCCCCCATCGTAGAGGTCTCAGAGAGCTTTTCAACGGTATACTGTGCACCACGTAACTCTTTACGGATCAAAAGTTAAGGGCATCGGAGCGACGGATACCTGGTCACATGCCCCACGCCCTCTATTTGCGGGCCCAACCTCCACGTGAAGCGAAGTTGTCTTGCCCAAGGTGCCGTGGGATTTGATAATACAAATATGGTGGATAAAGTATCTTGGCAACCCTAACTAGAGGAAAAAAAATTAAAAAGGGGGGTGCAACACGAGGACTTTCCAGGGGGTCACCCATCCTAGTACTACTCTCGCCCAAGCACGCTTAACTTAGGAGTTTTGATAGGATCTGGTGCATTAGTGCTGGTATGATCGCACCCATCATGTTGAGGGCACAATTCCTTTATGTGTTAACGGTTCACAATCCCCGCCTAGAGAGATGGCCCATTAAGAAGGCCCAATGGGCTTAACGACAACCCATCCGCTCCAACAACTGAGCATCCTCACAAGATGAGATATCGACATGTTGTAAGACCCTCTCATGTCCCGTGAGTAAGGTTGTCGTCCTTTTAACAGCTCACGACGTACAATTCGGGATGGAAAAACAGCGCAAAACCAGAAGAGTGTCCCGAAACTGATGAAAACTTTCAATTTTGGACTCCAAAAAGGGCAAAGAGAGCAAGCTAGCTGCCCCTGTCGTAGAGCTCTCGGAGAGCTTTCCAACGGTATGCTGTGCGCCGCATAACTCCTTACGGATTAAAAATTATGGGCACCGGTGGGACGGATACCAGGTCACAAGCCCTACGCCCTCCGTTTGTGGGCCCAGCCTCCACGTGAAGCGAAGTTGTCTTTCCAAAGGTGCCGCGGTATTCGATAATAGAAATGTGGTGGATAAAGTATCTTGTCAATCCTAACCGGAGGAAAAAAAATTGAAAATGGGGGGGCTACACGAGGACTTCCTAGGGGGTCACCCATCCTAGTACTACTCTCTCCCAAGCACGCTTAACTTCGGAGTTCTGATGGGATCCGATGCACTAGTGCTGGTATGACCGCACCCATCATATTGAGGGAACAATTCCTTTATGTGTTGACCGTTCACAGTCCCAGCCTAGAGAGATGGCCAATTCAGAAGGCCTAATGGGATTAACGACAACCCATCCACTTCAACAACCCAGCATCCTCGCAAGACGAGATATCGACGCGTTGTAGGGCCCTCTAATGTCCCGCGAGTAAGGTTGTCGTCCTTTTAACAGCTCACCACGTACAATTCGGCATGAAAAAACAGAGCTAAAAAAGAAAAGTGGCCGAAAACTGATTAAAACGTTCGATTTTGGGCTCCAAAGAGGGTACTGTGATCAAGCCAGCTGCCCCCGTCGTAGAGATCTCAGAGAGCTTTCCAACGGTATGATGTGCGCCGCGTAACTCCTTACGGATTAAAAGTTATGGGCACCGGAGGGACGGAGACCTGGTCACAAGCCCTACGCCCTCGGTTTGCTGGCCCAACCTCCACGGGAAGTGAAGTTGTCTTACCCAAGTTGCCGTGGGATTCGATAATAGAAATGTGGTGGATAAAGTATCTTGGCAACCCTAACCGGAGGAAAAAAAATTGAAAAGGGGGGTGCAACACGAGGACTTCCCAGGGGGTCACCCATCCTACTGCTAATCTCGCCCAAGCACGCGTAACTTCGGAGTTCTGATGGGATCCAATGCATTATTGCTGGTATGATCGCACCTGTCAAGTTGAGGGCACAATTCCTTTATGTGTTAACCGTTCACAGTCCCAGCCTAGAGAGATGGCCATTTTAGAAGGCCCAATGCGATTAACGACAACCCATCCGCTTCAACAACCCAGCATCCTCGCAAGACGAGATATCGATGCGTTGTAGGGCCCACTAATGTCCCGCAAGTACGGTTGTCGTCCTTTTAACAGCTCATGACATACGATCCGGGATGAAAAAACAGAGCTAAAAAAGAAAAGTGGCCCGAAACTTATTAAAACGATCGATTTTGGGCTCCAGAAAAGGGCATAGTGAGCAAGCTAGCAGCCCCCGTTGTAGAGCTCTCGGGGAGCTTTGCAACGGTTTGCTGTGCACCGCGAAACTCCTTACGGATCAAAAGGTGTGGGCACCGGAGCGAAGGACACCTCGTCACAAGCCCTACGCCCTCGGTTTGCTGGCCCAGCCCCCACGTGAAGCGAAGTTGTCTTGCCCAAGGTGCCGTGGGATTTGATAATAGAAATATGGTGGATAAAGTATCTTGGCAACCCAAACCGAAGCAAAAAAATAGAAAAGGGGGGGTACAACACGAGGACTTCCCAGGAGGTCACCCATCCTAGTACTACTATTGCCCAAGCACGCTTAACTTCGGAGTTCTGCTGGGATCCGGTGCATTAGTGCTGGTATGATCGCACCCGTCTTTTTGAGGACAAAATTCCTTTATGTGTTAACGGTTCACAGTCCCAGCCTAGAGAGATGGCTCATTGAGAAGGCCCAATGGGCTTAACGACAACCCATCCGCTTCAACAACGCAGTATCCTAGCAAGACGTGATATCGACGTGCGGTAGGGCCTTATAGTGTCCCGAGAGTAAGGTTGTCGTCTGTTTAACAGCTCACGACGTACGATCCGGGACAGAAAAACAGTGAAAATCTAGAAAAGTGGCCCAAAACTGACGAAAACGCTAGATTTTGGGCTACAAAAATGGTACAACGAGCAAGCAAGCTACCCCCGTCGTAGAGCTCTCGGAGAGCTTTCCAACGGTATGCTGTGCGCCACGTAACTTCTTAAGGATCAAAAGTTATGGGCACCGGAGCGATGGACACCTAGTCACAAGCCTTACGCCCTCAGTTTGCGGGCCCAGCCTCCTTGTGATGCGAAGTTGTCTTGCCCAAGGTGCCGTGGGATTCAGTAAAAGAAATGTGGTGGATAAAGCATCTTGGCAAGCCTAACCGGGGAAAAAAAATTGAAAAAAGGGGTACAACACGAGGACTTCCTCGGGGGTCACCCATCCTAGTACTACTCTCACCCAAGCACGCTTAACTTTGGAGTTCTGATGGGATCCGGTGCATTAGTGCTGGTATGATCGCACTCGTCATGTTGAGGGCACAATTCCTTTATGTGTTAAGGGTTCACAGTCTTAGCCTAGAGAGATGGCCCATTCAGAAGTACCAATGGGCTTAACGACAACCCATCCGCTTCAACAACCCAGCATCCTCGCAAGACGACATATCGACGCGTTGTAGGGCCCTCTAATGTCCCACGAGTAAGGTTGTCATCCTTTTAACAGCTCACGACGTACGATCCGGGATGAAAAAATAGAGCTAAACTAGAAAAGTGGCCCGAAATTGATGAAAACGTTCGATTTTGGGCTCCAATAAGGGCACGGTGGTCAAGCCAGCTGCCCCCGTCGTAGAGCTCTCAGAGTGCTTTCCAACGGTATACTGTGCACCGCGTAACTCCTTAAGGATTAAAAGTTGTGGGCACCGGAGGGACGGATACCTGGTCACAAGCCCTACGCCCTCCGTTTGCGGGCCCAACCTCCACGTGAAGCGAAGTTGTCTTGCCCAAGGTGCCGTGGGATTCGATAATAGAAATGTGGTGGATAAAGTATCTTGGCAACACTAACCGGAGGAAAAAAAATTGAAAAGGGGGGGGCAACACGAGGACATACCAGGGGGTGACCTAGCCTAGGACTACTCTCGCCCAAGCACGCTTAACTCCGCAGTTCTAATGGGATCCGGTGCATTAGTGCTGGTATGACCGCACCCATCATGTTGAGGGCACAATTCCTTTATGTGTTAACCGTTCACAGTCCCAGCCTAGAGAGATGGCCAATTCAGAAGGCCCAATGGGATTAACGACAACCCATCCGCTTCAACAACCCAGCATCCTCGCAAGACGAGATATCGACACGTTGTAGGGCCCTCTAATGTCCCGCAAGTAAGGTTGTCGTCCTTTTAACAGCTCACCACGTATAATCCGGGATTAAAAAACAGAGCTAAAAAAGAAAAGTGGCCCGACATTGATTAAAACGTTCGATTTTGGGCTCCAAAAAAGGGCAAAGCGAGAAAGCTGGCTGCCCCCGTTGTAGAGCACTCGGAGAGCTTTCCAATAGTATGCTGTGCTCCGCGTAACTCCTTACGGATCAAAAGTTGTGGCACCAGAGCGAAAGTGTCACGCCCCAACGCAGCCTATAAAGGTTAGACTAGGGTGTGATCTAAACATTCAAGTCCATTCACATTCTTAATCATTCCAGGAGGTTTAACACTTAACGTTTTATTCTAGACTCCAAAATTTTCTGAAAATCTGGCAGCATAACGGCTGTAATTGGGCTCTTTGTTTTGAACTAAATTTTCTAACAGCCTCAAAACTTTCAATTGAAGTTCATTCCTGACTAGTCTTTACTCTTTTATCATCAATTGAATTCCCTATTGGTTCTTTCGACGTCCCGTTTGATTTATAACCTAGCATGATACTATGTCTCGTTTGTCCATTTATCCTCGTTTCAAAATATACCTGTTGATCTTAGCTTATTAGCGGGTACCTGTTGAGATTGGATAAGTTCATTTGCCTAATCCTTAACTAAGCATCATAACCTATGATAGATACTAGTGATAATAAAAGCAAAACGATCATAGTATGCATAGTATCAGTCTACTTAATATAAGTACAAACCAAAATTAGACCCCAAATTACAATGGGGGTCTTTTATATTAGCAACAACAACAACATAAGATAAATAGTCTTCAAGCAGCACAAGGCACACAAGTAGTCACGTTCAAGCAAAACAACAATAACAGGCAATCACTCCAGGGGTTCATCATTAGGTACATTATCCTCGGGTTCCTGTACCTGTTCTTCTTCACCTGAGATGATAAAAGAGGGTGAGTCCTTATGAACTCAGCGAGGGGGAACGAGAAATAAGTTTTAAAACTCATTTTCCGGTTAAACTTATGAAAATCCCTTTCTCAAACGTGAATACAACAGAAATACAAGTACATAATTACAAGTACAGAACAGGAATACCGGTCTTTCCTCCCCGAGGTTCTCTAGGATCCAAGCGGGAGTACTTATACACATAATAAAAAGGATACGGTGAGCTTTTGCTCTCAGATCAGATCCAGGATCAGTTGTTGCGGCCGACTTCAAATCATCCCCCAAACACACCAGGTGGGTGTACTCCGGATGTACCCCGAAATCCTACGACCCAACTCTCCGAGGAAGTCTAGCCCCCAAGCGAGAGAGGGAATGGGACCATGGTGGTCACGGTAATACCGGCAAGCCCGATGCCGCCCAGCGTGCGTGATCGCTACCATGCCGACAAGAAAGGTTGCAACCTTGTATGCAATGCACATTCATGACAGGTAATATATCACAGTAGGAGGACAACAAAGTAGGTTGCCTCCGGACAGTCATAAGATTGCACATTGACCAAGTAAACAGGCAGGGCACGATAAAACAGGTAATATATCACAGTAGGAGGACAACAAAGTAGGCTGCCTCCGGACAATCATAAGATTGCACATTGACAGGTAAACAAGCAGGGCACGATAAGACAGGAAATTTCACTTGAAAGGCATATAGAGTTATATGAAAATTAAACAGGCAGCCATGTAACACATGTAAAACAGGCCATATAACTCATTAAGAAGTCCACACAATCAAGTGATAAGATTATTCAACATGCAATGATATCAACATGGGTTCGGATGCAAGAAAAGCTTATTTGTCAACATGCAATGGTCAAGATCACTTTGAAGTTATAAAACATTTACGGGCAGCCCACTAAGCATATGATTCCAACACAATATCCAAATGATCAACACTTATTAAGACTACCTAGTCGTTAGGGCTTCCATTTCAAGTATTATTCGTGCAATTTGAGCCTCAACCCAACTCAATGTCAATATCAAACCATACATCATTTAATTTAGCATCCTCAAACATTCAAAACAGTCCACCCAACATCCCAACACCACATTTCTACACAATTAGTACCACAAGAGAGGTTACAACAATTTTCCAAGCATATGGCTAAATAAAACCTTTACTTCAATAGGCTGTTTTCTCACAATCAATAAGATGATAAAACAATCTCCAAATTCAGTAAATAAGATGTCAAATTAAAGCTTAAGAAGTTAACGAAAATCAGAAGCAAACCTTGCATCAATTGGAGTTCGGGATCATTAGATATTGCCGAAACAGTGGAATAGCTCAAAACTGTCCAGATTTGCATACTTTTCAGAAATTGACGTTTTTGAAGTCCTTAGGGTCAGTTTTAGCTTTGGGCCATTTCTGACAAAATTGTCCAGAACTGAAAAATATAGCAGCAGACCAAATTTCATGCATTTTGGACATCATTTACTGAGTCAAATATGGTTCGTTCCACGAGGTCAGTGCATCTGCCAAAACCTGATTCATTTTTCGAGATTTCCAGATTTGGTCACATTTTAATGATTTGCCATTTTGAGGACCTTAGAGTCAAAATTAGCTTCGGCCTATTTCTGGTAAAAATGTTCAAAACTGTCCAAAATAGTCACCCACCAATTTTTAAGCATTTTAAACATCATTTTCTTAGCTAAACTTACCTCGAACAGACTGGTCAGAGAGCTGTCATCCATTTCGACTTCACCTAGCATCATTTTCAAGCCAAGATCTTGCCATGCATGGTTGTTTAAGCTTATGAACGACCATATAGCTCAAGTACAGAAGCAAATACACACATTTATGAGCATGCATGTGAGTTTTTAAAGAGTTTTCAAAAGGTTTTAACCCTCACCTTTGCAATTCAACAAGAAGATGCACAAATGCTTGTGAAAATGGCTCGGTGTGCCCTAAGTGCTTGGTTCTTGCTTTGAGCGTGCCTTTCCTTGCCTCTACCTTAATCTTTGGCTTTGCTAATGACTATGGAACACATGTATGAGCTTATATCCAAGAGAAATAGAAACGAACATAAAAGGAAAGAAGGAAACCTTACCTAAGCCGTGGATAGCCCTAGATCAGTTTGTGGCGTGGAGTAGCTTGCTTGCTCGGGTCTTGGAGGCCTCCTACCTTGGCTAAATGGTTTATTCAGCCTCTTAAGTGAAAGAGGCAGTGAGAAATCATCGAGAGAGAGAGAGAGATTTTGAGAGCTAAAGCTAAGAGAGAGAAAACAACAAAAGAGAATGAAATTAGTGATTTATTGTTGTCTAGTTTTGATTGTATGGCCTTGGCTGAATTGGCCTTGTTTGCAACGGTTCTTGGGACTTCAAATCTAAAAAATATGCTTCTTGGGAGTGTGTGAGGTGTAGGGGAATAATCATGGGGTAGTTTAGGGCTTAGGAAAAGGGGCATTGGGGTTAGAGAGTGTGTAAGAGCTTGTCTAGGGGTTTGACTATGTTTAATCATGTGGTGTTTGTTGTTGTGGGCAGAATTCTACCTTGTCTTGAATATACTATAATCTAAGGGTGCTTAGGTGGATTAGGAGTGCAAGAGGAGTGCTTGGGAGTTAGCAAAAAGGTGGTCTAGGGTTTAGGAATGCTTTAGTATATAAAATGAACACTTATATGCATGTATGGTCTTGTTTGACTTTGAATTGTGCATGTAGTGTCAAAAAAACGTGTAGTATGCTAAAAATCTGAATTGGTTGCATTAAAATAGTGTTTAGGCATGTGAGGAGAGAGAGAGAAGTGCATAGGTTTAGTTTAAAGTGTCTAGGATAAGCAAAAGTTATGACATGTGTAAGAGAATGTTGGGTAGAATAGAATATTTTATAGTTAGTGGGTTTTGTAGAGATTTGAATTAGGAATATAATATTGGTTAGTGGATTGTGTAGGATTCTTTCTTGATTAACGTGGTGACACGGATTCCTAGGTCTAGGGCACGAATTACGAGGTAGACACGAACTACAAGGTAAGACACGAACTTCAAGACTAATGCACGTACTTCAAGATAAATGCACAAATTCTAATGCAAATGCACACAACCCTAGGTAAATGCACGTAAACCAATACAAGGCACGTAATTCAATGCAATGCACGTAAATTAAGGTACGACTCTTAAACCTAGGTTAAAGCACGCAGTTCAAGGTTAATGCACACGAAACGAAGAGACACATGCAAATCGAGGTCTTGCATTTAAATTAAGGTCATGGCACGTTTATCTAGGTATTGCACGTATCTCGAGGGTTAAGGCACACAATTCTAGGTTAAGGCACGTATAACGAGGCATGCACAAAAACTAAGATAGGATACGTAATCCAAGGTCGGCCATACAGTTCTAGGTCTAAGGCACACAAATCGAGGTAAGGCACGTTATTCGGGGTTAGGCCTCACAGAAAGAGACCTGGTCACAAGCCCTTCGCCCTCGGTTTGCTGGCCCAGCCTCCACGTGAAGCAAATTGTCTTGCCCAAGGTTCCGTGCGATTCGATAATAGAAATGTGGTGGATAAAGTATCTTGGCAACCCTAACTGAAGACAAAAAAATTGAAAAGGGGGGTGCAACATGAGGGCTTCCCAAGGGGCCACCCATCCAAGTACTACTCTTGCCCAAGCACGCTTAACTTCGGAATTCTGATAGGATCCGTTGCATTAGTGCTGGTATGATCACACCCATCATGTTGAGGGCACAATTCCTTTATGTGTTAACGATCAGAGTCCCAGCCTAGAGAGATGGCTCATTGAGAAGGCCCAATGGGCTTAACGACAACCCATCTGCTTCAACAACGCAGCATCCTCGCAAGATGTAATATCGTCGCACTGTAGGGCCCTCTAATGTCCCGCGAGCAAGGTTGTCGTCCATTTAACAGCTCACTACGTACGATACGGGACGAAAAAATAGAGCAAATTGAGAAATATGGCCCGAAACAGATAAAAACGTTCGATTTTGGGCTCCAAAAAAGGAACAGCGAGCAAGCAAGCTGCCCCCGTCGTAGTGCTCTTGGAGAGCTTTGCAACGGTATGATGTGTGCCACGCAACTCCTTACGGATCAAAAGTTATAGGCACCGGAGCGACGGACACCTGGTCACAAACCTTATGCCCTCGGTTTGCGGGACCACCATGCACGCGAAGCGAAGTTGTCTTACCCAAGGTGTCGTGGGATTTGATAATAGAAATATGGTGTATAAAGTATCTTGGCAACCCAAACCGGAGGAAAAAAAATTGAAAAGGGGGGTGCAACACGAGGACTTCCTAGGGGGTCACCCATCCTAGTACTAATCACGCCCAAGCACGCTTAACTTCGGAGTTCTGATGGGATCCGGTGCATTAGTGCTGGTATGATTGCACCCGTCATGTTGAGAGCACAATTCTTTTATGTGTTAATGGTTCACTGTCGCAGCCTATAGAGATGGCCCATTCAGAATTCCCAATGGACTTAACGACAGCCCATCCGCTTCAACAACCCAGCATCCTCGCAAGACGACATATCAAGGCATTGTATGGCCCTCTAATGTCCCGCGAGTTAGGTTGTCGTCCTTTTAACAGCTCACTACGTACGATCCGGGACGGAAAAATAGAGCAAAATCACAAAACAGGCCCAAGACTGATGAAAACGTTCGATTTTAGGCACCAAAAAGGGCACAGCGAGCAAGCCAGCTGCCCCGATCTTAGAGCTCTCAGAGTGCTTTCCAACGGTATGTTGTGCGCCGCGTAACTCGTTACGGATCAAAAGTTATGGGCACCGGAGGGACGGAGACCTGGTCACAAGCCCTACGCCCTCGGATTGCGGGCCCAACCTCCACGTGAAGTGAACTTGTCTTGCCCAAGGTGCCGTGGGATTTGATAATAGTAATGTGGTAGATAAAGTATCTTGGCAACCCTAACCGGAGGAAAAAAATTGAAAAGGGGGTGCAACACGAGGACTTCCCAGGGGGTCTCCCATCCTAGTACTACTCTCGCCCAAGAACGCTTAACTTCGGAGTTCTGATGCGATCCGGTGCATTAGTGCTGGTATGATCGCACCGATCATGTTAAGCACACAATTTCCTTATGTGTTAACCGATAACTGTCCCAGCCTAGAGAGCTGGCTCATTCAGAAGGCCCAATGGGCTTAATGACAACCCATCCGCTTCAACAGCCCAGCATCCTCGCAAGACGAGATATAGACACGTTGTAGGGCCCTCTAATGTCCCACTTGTATGGTTGTCATCGTTTTAACAGCAAACGACGTACGATTCGGGGCAGAAAAACAGAGCTAAACTAGAAAAGTGGCCCGAAACTGATGAAAACGTTCGATTTTGGCCCCCAAAAAAGGGCACAGCAAGCGAGCTACCTGCCCCTGTCGAAGAGCCCTTAGTGAGCTTTCCAACGGTATGCTGTGCGCCGCGTAACTCCTTACGGATCAAAAATTATGGGCACCGGAGCGACGAAGACCTGGTCACAAGCCCTACGCCCTCGGTTTGCGGGCCCAACCTCCACGTGAAGCGAAGTTGTCTTGCCCAAGGTACCGTGGGATTCGATAATAGAAATGTGGTGGATAAAGTATCTTGGCAACCCTAATCGGAGGAAAAAAATTGAAAAGGGGGGTGCAACACGAGGACTTCCCAGGGGGTCACCCATCCTAGTACTACTCTCGCCGAAGCATGCTTAACTTCGGCGTTCTGATGGGATCCGGTGCATTAGTGCTGGTATGATCACACCCGTCATGTTGAGGGAACAATTCCATTATGTGTTAACCGTTCACAATCCCAGCCTAGAGAGATGGCCCATTTTGAAGGCCCATTGGGCTTAACGACAACCCATCAGCTTCAACAACCCAGCATCCTCGCAAGACGAGATATAGACGCATTGTAGGGCCCTCTAATGTCCCGTGAGTAAGGTTGTCGTCCTTTTAACAGCTCACTCCGTACGATCCGGGATGGAAAAACAGAGCTAAATTAGAAATGTGGCCCGAAACTGATGAAAACGTTCGATTTTGGGCGCCAAAAAGGGCACAGCGAGCAAGCCAGCTGCCCCGGTCTTAGAGCTCTCAGAGTGCTTTCCAACGGTATGTTGTGCGCCGCGTAACTCGTTACGGATCAAAAGTTATGGGCACCGGAGGGACGGAGACCTGGTCACAAGCCCTACGCCCTCGGTTTGCGGGCCCAACCTCCACGTGAAGCGAACTTGTCTTGCCCAAGGTGCCGTGGGATTTGATAATAGTAATGTGGTAGATAAAGTACCTTCGCACCCCTTCCCGGAGGAAAAAAAATTGAAGTGGGTAGTGCAACACGAGGATTTCCCAGGGGGTCTCCGATCCTAGTACTACTCTAGCACGCTTAACTTCGGAGTTCTGATGGGATCCGGTGCATTAGTGCTGGTATGATCACACCCATCATGTTAAGGGCACAATTCCCTTATGTGTTAACTGTTCACAGTCCCAGCCTAGAGAGATGGCCCATTTAGAAAGCCCAATGGGCTTAACGACAACCTATCTGCCTTAACAACCTAGTAACCTCGCAAGACCAGATGTAGACGCGTTGTAGGACCCACTAATGTCTCGCTTGTAAGGTTGTCATCCTTTTAATAGCTCACGACGTACGATTCGGGATGGAAAAACATAGCTAAATTAGAAAAATGGCCCGAAACTAATGAAAACGTTCGATTTTGGGCTCCAAAAAGGGCATAGCAAGCAAGCTAGCTACCCCCGTCGAAGAGCCCTCAGTGAGCTTTCCAACGGTATGCTGTGCGCTGCGTAACTCCTTAGGGATCAAAAATTATAGGCTCTGGAGGGACGGAGACCTGGTCAGAAGCCCTACGCCCTCGGTTTGCGGGCCCAACCTCCACGTGAAGCGAAGCTGTCTTGCCCAAGGTGCCGTGGGATTCGATAATAGAAATGTGGTGGATAAAGTATCTTGGAAACCCTAACCGGAGAAAAAAAAATTGAAAAGGGGGGGTACAACACGAGGACTTCCCAGGAGGTCACCCATCCTAGTACTACTCTCGCCCAAGCACGCTTAACTTCGGAGTTTTGATGGGATCCGGTGCATTAGTACTGGTATGATCGCACCCGTCTTGTTGAGGACACAATTCCTTTATGTGTTAACCGTTCACAGTCCCAGCCTAGAGAGATGGCCAATTCAGAAGGCCCAATAGGATTAACGACAACCCATCTACTTCAACAACCCAGCATCCTCGCAAGACGAGATATCAACGCGTTGTAAGGCCCTCTAGTGTCCGGCAAGTAAGGTTGTCGTCCTTTTAACATCTCACGACGTTCGATCCGGGAAGGAAAAACAGAGCTAAATTAGAAAACTGGACCGAAACTGACGAAAACACTCGATTTTGTGCTACAAAAAGGGCACAGCAAGCAAGCAAGCTGCCCCCGTCGTAGAGCTCTCAGAGAGCTTTACAACGATATGCTGTGCGCCACGTAACTCTTTACGGATCAAAAGTTATGGGCAACGGAGCGACGGACTCCTAGTCACAAGCCTTACGCCCTCGGTTTGCGAGCCCAGCCTCCACTTGAAGCGAAGTTGTCTTGCCCAAGGTGCCGTGGGATTCGATAATAGAAATGTGGTGGATAAAGTATCTTGGCAACCCTAACCGAAGGAAAAAAAATAGAAAAGCGGGGTGCAACACGAGGACTTCCCAGGGGGTCACCATCCTAGTACTACTCTCACCCAAGCACGCTTAACTTCGGAGTTCTGATGGGATCCGGTGCATTAGTGCTGGTATGATTACACCCGTCATGTTGAGGGCACAATTCCTTTATGTGTTAACGATTCACAGTCCCAGCATAGAGAGATGGCCGATTCAGAAGTCCCAATGGGCTTAACGATAACACATTTGCTTCAACAACGCAGCATCCTCGCGAGACGAGATATCGACGCGTTGTAGGGCCCTCTAATGTCCCGTGAGTAAGGTTGTCATCCTTTTAACAGCTCATGACCTACGATTCGGGATGAAAAATAGAGCTAATAAGAAAAATGGCCCGAAACTGATGAAAACGTTCGATTTTGGGCTCCAAAAAGGGAACAGTGATGAAGCCAGCTGCCCCCGTCGTAGAGCTCTCAGAGAGCTTTCCAACGGTATGCTGTGCACCGCGTAACACCCTACGGATTAAAAGTTATGGGCATCGGAGGGACGGAGACCTGGTCACAAGCCCTACGCCCTCGGTTTGCGGGCCTAACCTCCACGTGAAGCAAAGTTGTCTTGCCCAAGGTGCCGTTGGATTCGATAATAGAAATGTGGTGGATAAAGTATCTTGGCAACCCAAACCGGAGGAAAAAAAATTGAAAAGTGGGGTGCAACACGAGGATTTCCCAGGAGGTCACCCATCCTAGTACTACTTTCGTCCAAGCACGCGTAACTCCGGAGTTCTGATTGGATCCGTTGCATTAGTGCTAGTATGATCGCACCCATCATGTTGAGGGAACAATTCATTTATGTGTTAACCGTTCACAGTCCCAGCCTAGAGAGATGGCCAATTCAGAAGGCCCAATGGGATTAACGACAACCCATCCGCTTCAACAACCCAGCATCCTCGCAAGACGAGATATCGACGCATTGTAGGGCCCTCCAATGTCCCGCAAGTAAGCTTGTCGTCCTTTTAACAGCTCACGACGTACGATCCGGGATGAAAAAAAAAGCTAAAAAAGAAAAGTGGCCTGAAACTGATTAAAACGTTCCATTTTGGGCTCCAAAAAAGGGCACAACGAGGAAGCTGACTGCCCCTTGTGTAGAGCTCTAGGAGAGCTTTACAATGGTATGCTGTGCACCGCATAACTCCTTACAGATCAAAAGTTGTGGGCACCGGAGCGAAGGAGACCTAGTCACAAGCCCTTCGCCTTCGATTTACGGGCCCAACCTCCACGTGAAGCGAAGTTGTCTTGCCCAAGGTACCGTGGGATTCGATAATAGAAATGTGGTAGATAAAGTATCTTGGTAACCCTAACCGAAGTAAAAAAAATTGAAAAGGGGGGTGCAACAAGAGGACTTCCCAGGGGGTCACCCATCCAAGTACTACTCTCGCCCAAGCGTGCTTCACTTCGGAGTTCTGATGGGATCCATTGCATTAGTGCTGGTATGATCACACCCGTCATGTTGAGGGCACAATTCCTTTATGTGTTAACTGTCAGAGTCCCAGCCTAGAGAGATGGCTCATTGAGAAGGCCCAATGGGCTTAACTACAACCCATCTACTTCAACAACGCAACATCCTCGCAAGACGTGATATCGACGCGCTGTAGGGCCCTCTAATATCCCGCGAGTAAGGTTGTCGCCCTCTTAACAGCTCACGACGTATGATTCGGGATAGAAAAATAGAGAAAATTTAGAAATGTGGCCCGAAACTGATGAAAACGTTCGATTTTGGGCTCCAAAAAAGGCAAAGCGAGCAAGCAAGCTGCCCCCGTCATAGTGCTCTCGGAGAGCTTTCCAACGGCATGCTGTGCACCACGTAACTCCTTACCGTTCAAAAGTTATGGGCACCGGAGCGACGGACAACAGGTCACAACCCGTTCGCCCTCGGTTTGCGGGCCCACGATGCACGTGAAGCGAAGTTGTCTTGCCCAAGGTGTCATGGGATTTGATAATAGAAATGTGGTGTATAAAGTATCTTGGCAACCCTAACCGGAGGACAAAAAATTGAAAAGGGGGTGCAACATGAGGACTTCCCAGGGGGTCACCCATCCTACTGCTAATCTCGCCCAAGCACGCGTAACTTCGGAGTTCTGATGGGATCCAAGGCATTAGTGCTGGTATGATCGCACCCGTCATGTTGAGGGCACAATTCCTTTATGTGTTAACGGTTCACAGTCCCAGCCTAGAGAGATGGCCTATTCCGAAGGCCCAATGGTCTTAACGACAACCCATCCACTTCAACAACTCATCATCCTCGCAAGATGAGATATCGACGCGTTGTAAGGCCCTCTAATCTCCCGCGAGTAAGGTTGTCATCCTTTTAACAGCTTACAACGTACGATACGGGATGAAAAAATAGAGCGAAATAAGAAATGTGGCCCGAAACTGATGAAAACGTTCGATTTTGGGCTCCAAAAAGGGCACAGTGATCAAGCCGGCTTCCCCAATCATAGAGCTCTCGGAGAGCTTTGCAACGGTATGCTGTGCGCTGCGTAACGCCTTACGGCTTAAAAGTCATGGGCATCGAAGGGACGGAGACCTGGTCACAAGCCCTACGCCCTCGGTTTGCGGGTCCAACCTCCAAGTGAAGCGAAGTTGTCTTGCCCAAGGTACCGTGAGATTCGAGAATAGAATTGTGGTGGATAAAGTATCTTGGCAACCCTAATCGAAGGAAAAAAAATTGAAAAGTGGGGTGCAACATGAGGACTTCGCAGGGGGTCACCCATCCTAGTACTACTCTCGTCCAAGCACACGTAACTCCGGAGTTCTGATTGGATCCAGTGCATTAGTGCTAGTATGATCGCACCCATCATGTTGAGGGCACAATTCTTCATGTGTTAACCGTTCACAGTCCCAGCCAAGAGAGATGGCTAATTCAGAAGGCCCAATGGGATTAACGACAACCCATCCGCTTCAACAACCCAGCATCCTCGCAAGACGAGATATCGACGCGTTGTAGGGCCCTCTAATGTCCCGCAAATAAGGTTGTCATCCTTTTAACAGCTCACGACGTATGATCTGGGATGAAAAAACAGAGCTAAAAAAGAAAAGTGGCCCGGAACTGATTAAAACGTTCGATTTTGGGCTCCAAAAAAGGGCATAGCGAGGAAGCTGGCTGCCCCCGTTGTAGTGCTCTCGGAGAGCTTCACAACGGTATGCTGTGCACCGCGTAACTCCTTACAGATCAAAAGTTATGGGCACCGGAGCGAAGGAGACCTAGTCACAAGCCCTTCGCCTTCGGTTTACGGGCCCAGCCTCCATGTGAAGCGAAGTTGTCTTGCCCAAGGTGCCATGGGATTCGATAATAGAAATGTGGTGGGTAAAGTATCTTGGTAACCCTAACCGAAGTAAAAAAAATTGAAAAGGGGGGGTGCAACACGAGGACTTCCTAGGGGGTCACCAATCCAAGTACAACTCTCGCCCAAGCTTGCTTCACTTCGGAGTTATGATGGGATCCATTCATTAGTGCTGGTATGATCACACCCGTCATGTTGAGGGCACAATTCCTTTATGTGTTAACGGTCAGAGCCCCAGCCTAGCAAGATGGCTCATTGAGAAGGCCGAATGGGCTTAACGACAACCCATCTGCTTCCACAACGCAGCATCCTCTCAAGACGTGATATCGACGTGCTGTAGGGCCCTCTAATGTCCCGCGAGTAAGGTTGTCGTCCTTTTAACGACTCACGACGTACGACTCGGGACGGAAAAATGGAGCAAATCTAGAAAGGTGGCCTGAAACTGATGAAAACATTCAATTTTGGGCTCCAAAAAATGCAAATCGAGCAAGCAAGCTGCCCCCATCATAGTGCTCTTGGAGAGCTTTCCAACAGTATGCTGTGCGCCACGTAACTCCTTACGGATCAAAAGTTATGGGCACCGGAGCGACGGACACCTGGTCACAAGCCTTTCGCCCTCGGTTTGCGGGCCCACCATGCAAGTGAAGCGAAGTTGTCTTGCCCAAGGTGTTGTGGGATTTGATAATAGAAATGTAGTGTATAAAGTATCTTGGCAACCCTAACCGGAGGAAAAAAAATTGAAAAGGGGGGTGCAACACGAGGACTTCCCAGGGGGTCACCCATCCTACTGCTAATCTCGCCCAAGCACGCGTAACTTCGGAGTTCTGATGGGATCCAATGCATTATTGCTGGTATGATCGCACCTGTCAAGTTGAGGGCACAATTCCTTTATGTGTTAACCGTTCACAGTCCCAGCCTAGAGAGATGGCCCATGCAGAAGTCCCAATGGGCTTAATGACAACCCATTCGCTTCAACAACCCAGCATCCTCGCAAGACGAGATATCGAAGCGTTGTAGGGCCCTCTAATGTCCCGCGAGTAAGGTTGTCGTCCTTTTAACAGCTCACGACCTACGATCCAGGACGAAAAAACAGAGCGAAATTAGAAAAGTGGCCCGAAACTGATGAAAACGTTCGATTTTGGACTCCAAAAAGGGCATAGTGATGAAGCCAGCTGCCCCCATCGTTGAGCTCTCAGAGAGCTTTCCAACGGTATGGTGTGCGCCGCGTGACGCTTTATGGATTATAAGGTATGGGCATTGGAGGGACGGCCCCCTGGCCACAAGTCCTACGCCCTCGGTTTGCGGGCCCAATCTCCACGTGAAGCGAAGTTGTCTTGCCCAAGGTGCCGTGGGATTCGATAATAGAAATGTGGTGGATAAAGTATCTTGGCAACCCTAACCGGAGGAAAAAAAATTGAAAATTGGGTGCAACACGAGGACTTCCTAGGGGGTCACCCATCCTAGTACTTCTCTCGTCCAAGCAAGCGTAACTCCGGAGTTTTGATTGGATTCGGTGCATTAGTGCTAGTATGATCGCACCCATCATGTTGAGGGCACAATTCCTTTATGTGTTAACCGTTCACAGTCCCAGCCTAGAGAGATGGCCAATTCAGAAGACCCAATGGGATTAACGACAACCCATCCGCTTCAACAACCCAGCATCCTCGCAATACGAGATATTGACACATTGTAGGGCCCTTTAATGTCCCACAAATAAGGTTGTCGTCCTTTTAACAGCTCACGACGTACGATCCGGGATGAAAAAACAGAGCTAAAAAAGAAAAGTGGCCCGAAACTGATTAAAATGTTCAATTTTGGGCTCCAAAAAAGGGCACAGTGAGGAAGCTGGCTGCCCCTGTTGTAGAGCTCTCGGACAGCTTTGCAACAGAATGCTGTGCACCGCGTAACTCCTTACAGATCAAAAGTTGTGGGCACCGAAGCGAAGGAGACCTAGTCACAAGCCCTTCGCCTTCAGTTTACGGGCCCAGCCGCCACGTGAACCGAAGTTGTCTTGCCCAAGGTGCCGTGGGATTCGATAATAGAAATGTGGTGGATAAAGTATCTTGGCAACCCTAACTGAAGAAAAAAAAATTGAAAAGGGGGGTGCAACACGAGGACTTCCCAGGGGGTCACCCATCCAAGTACTACTCTTGCCCAAGTGTGCTTCACTTCTGAGTTCTGATGGGAGCCGTTGCATTAGTGCTGGTATGATCACACCCGGCATGTGGAGGGCACAATTCCTTTATGTTTTAACGGTTCACAGTCCCAGCCTAGAGAGATGGCCCATTCATAAGGCCCAATGGGCTTAATGACAATCTATCTGCTTCAACAACACAGTATCCTCGTAAGACGTGGTATCAACTCGTTGAAGGTTCCCCTAATGTCTTGCAAGTAAGGTTGTCGTCCTTTTAATAGCTCATAACGTACGATTCGGGACGAAAAAATAGAGCAAATTTAGAAAGGTGGCCCGAAATTGATGAAAATGTTCAATTTTGGGCTCCAAAAAAGGTACAGCGAGCAAGCAAGCTGCCCCCGTCGTAGTGCTCTTCGAGAGCTTTCCAACGGTATGCTGTGCGCCAAGTAACTCCTTACGGATCAAAAGTTATGGGCACCGGAGGGATGGAGACCTAGTCACAAGCCCTACGCCCTCGGTTTGCGGGCCCAACCTCCACGTGAAGCGAAGTTGTCTTGGCCAAGGTGCCGTGGGATTCGATAATAGAAATGTGGTGGATAAAGTATCATGGCAACCCTAACCGGAGGAAAAAAAATTGAAAAGTGGGGTGCAACACGAGGACTTCCCAGGGGGTCACCCATCCTAGTACTACTCTCGTCCAAGCACGCGTAACTCCGGAGTTCTGATTGGATCCGGTGCATTAGTGCTAGTATGATCGCACCGATCATGTTGAGGGTACAATTCCTTTATGTGTTAACCGTTCACAGTCCCATCCTAGAGAGATGGCTAATTCAGAAGGCCCAATGGGATTAACGACAACCCATCCGCTTCAACAACCCTGCATCGTCGTAAGACGAGATATCGACGTGTTGTAGGGCCCTCTAATGTCCCGCGAGCAAGGTTTTTGTCCTTTTAACAGCTCACGAAATACGATCTGGGACGGAAAAAATGAGCTAAAATAGAAAAGTGGCCCGAAAATTATTAAAACGTTCGATTCTGGGCTCCAAAAAAGAACAAAGTGGGGAAGCTGGCTGCCCCCGTTGTAGAGCTCTCGGAGAGTTTTACAACGGTATGCTGTGCGCCGCGTAACTCCTTACGGATCATAAGTTGAGGGCATCGGAGCGAAGGAGACCTAGTCACAAGCCCTTCGCCTTCGGTTTACGGGCCCAGCCTCCACGTGAAGTGAAGTTGTCTTGCCCAAGGTGCCGTGGGATTCGATAATAGAAATGTGGTGGATAAAGTATCTTGGCAACCTTAACCGAAGGAAAAAAAATTAAAAAGTGGGGTGCAACACGAGGACTTCCCAGGGGGTCACCCATCCTAGTACTACTCTCATCCAAGCGCGCGTAACTACGGTGTTCTGATTGGGTCTGGTGCATTAGTGCTACTATGATCGGACCCATCATGTTGAGGGCACAATTCCTTTATGTGTTAACGGTTCACAGTCCCAGCCTAGAGAGATGGCCCATTTAGAAGTGCCAATGGGTTTAACGACAACCCATCTGCTTCAACAACTCAGCATCCTCGCAAGACGAGATATCGACGCATTGTAGGGCCATCTAATGTCTCGCGAGTAAGGTTGTCATCCATTTAACAGCTCACGACGTACGATCCGGGACGGAAAAACACAACTAAATTAGAAAAGTGGCCTGAAATTGATGAAAACCTTCGATTTTGGGCTCAAAAAAGGGAAAAGCGAGCTAGCTAGCTGCCCCCTATCGTAGAGCACTCGAAGAGCTTTCCAACGGTATGCTGTGTGCCTCGTAACTCCTTACGAATCAAAAGTTATGGGCACCGGAGCGACGGAGACCTGGAAACAAGCCCTACGCCCTCGGTTTACGGGCCTAACCTCCACATGAAGCGAAGTTGTCTTGGCCAAGGTGCCGTGGGATTCAATAATAGAAATGTGGTGCATAAAGTATCATGGCAACTCTAACCGGAGGAATAAAATTGAAAAGGGGGGTGCAACACGAGGACTTCCCAAGGGGTCACCCATCCTAGTACAACTCTCGCCCAAGCTCGCTTAACTCCGGAGTTCTGATGGGATCCGGTGCATTAGTGCTTGTATGATCACACCCATCATGTTGAGGGCACAATTCATTTTTGTGTTAACCGTTCATAGTCCCAGCCTAGAGAGATGGCCAATTCAGAAGGCCCAATGGGATTAACGACAACCCATCCGCTTCAACAACCCAGCATCCTCGCAAGACGAGATATCGACTCGTTGTAGGGCCCTCTAATGTCCTGCAAGTAAGGTTGTCGTCCTTTTAACAGCTCACGACGTACGATCCGGGTTGAAAAAACAGAGCTAAAAAAGAAAAGTGGCCCGAAACTGATTAAAATGTTCGATTTTGGGCTCCAAAAAAGGGCATAGTGGCCAAGCTGGCTGCCCCCGTTGTAGAGCTCTCGGGGAGCTTTGCAATGGTTTGTTGTGCATCGCGAAACTCCTTACGGATCAAAAGTTGTGGGCACCGGAGCGAAGGAGACCTGGTCACAAGCCCTACGCCCTCAGTTTGCTGGCCCAGCCTCCACGTGAAGCGAAGTTGTCTTGCCCAAGGTGTCGTGGGATTTGATAATAGAAATGTGGTGGATAAAGTATCTTGGAAACCCTCACCGAAGCAAAAAAAATTTAAAAGGGGGGGTACAATAGGAGGACTCCCCAGGAGGTAACCCATCCTAGTACTACTCTCGCCCAATCACGCTTAACTTCGGAATTCTGATGGGATCCGGTGCATTAGTGCTGGTATGATCGCACCCGTCATGTTGAGGACACAATTCCTTTATGTGTTAACAGTTCACAGTCCCAGCCTAGAGAGATGGCTCATTGAGAAGGCCCAATGGGCTTAACGACAACCCATCCGCTTCAACAATGCAGCATCCTAGCAAGACGTGATATCGACGAGCGGTAGGGCCCTCTAATTTCCCGCGAGTAAGGTTGTCGTCCATTTAACAGCTCACGACGTACGTTCCGGGATGGAAAAACAGAGCAAATTTAAAAAAGTGGCCCGAAACTGACGAAAATGCTCGATTTTGTGCTACAAAAAGGGAAAAGCGAGCAAGCAAGCTGCCCCCATCGTAGAGCTCTCGGAGAGCTTTCCAATGACATGCTATGCGCCGCGTAACTCCTTACAGATCAAAAGTTATAGGCACCGGAGCGACGAATACCTAGTCACAAGCCTTACACCCTCGGTTTATGGGCCCAGCCTCTACGTGAAGTGAAGTATTTTGCCCAAGGTGCCATGGGATTCGGTAATAGAAATGTGGTGTATAAAGTATCTTGGCAACCCTAACCGGTGGAAAAATAATTGAAAAGGGGGGTGCAACACGAGGACTTCCCAGGGGGTCACCCATCCTAGTGCTAATCTCGCCCAAGCACACTTAACTTCGGAGTTCTGATGGGATCTGGTGCATTAGTGCTGGTATGATCGCACCCTTCATGTTGAGGGCAAAATTCTTTTATGTGTTAACGGTTAACAATCCCAGCCTAGAGAGATGGCCCATTCAGAAATCTCAATGGGCTTAACGACAACCCATCCGCTTCAACAACTCAGCATCCTTGCAAGATGAGATATCGACGCGTTGTAGGGCCCTCTAATGTCCAGTGAGTAAGGTTGTCGTCCTTTTAACAGCTCACAACGTACGATATGGGACGAAAAAACTGAGCTAAACTAGAAAATTGGCTCGAAACTGACAAAAACGTTCGATTTTAGGCTCCAAAGAGGGCACAGCGAGCAAGCCAACTGCCCCTGTCGTAGAGCTCTCAGAGAGATTTCCACCGGTATGTTGTGCACCACGTAACTCGTTACGGATCAAAAGTTATGGGCACCGGAGGAATGGGGACCTGGTCACAAGCCCTACGCCCTCGGTTTGCGGGCCCAACCTCCACGTGAAGCGAAGTTGTCTTGCCCAAGGTGCCGTGGGATTCGATAATAGTAATGTGGTAGATAAAGTATCTTGGCAACCCTAACAGGAGGAAAAAAAATTGAAAAGGGGGGTGCAACACGAGGACTTCCCAAGGGGTCTCCCATCCTTGTACTACTCTCGCCCAAGCACGCTTAACATCGTAGTTCTGATGGGATCCGCTGCATTAGTGCTGGTATGATCGCACCCATCATGTTAAGGGCACAATTCCCTTATGTGTTAACCGTTCACAGTCCTAGCTTAGAGAGATGGCCCATTCAGAAAGCCCAATGGGCTTAACAACAACCCATCCGCCTCAACAACCAAGCATCCTCGCAAGACGAGATATCGATGCGTTGTAGGGCCCTCTAATGTCCCGCTTGTAAGGTTGTCATCATTTTATCAGCTTACGACGTACGATCCAGGACGGAAAAATAGAGCTAAATTTGAAAAGTGGCCCGAAACTGATGAAAACGTTCGATTTTGGGCTCCAAAAAGGGCACAAGGAGGAAGCCAGCTTACCCCATCGAAGAGCCCTCAGTAAGCTTTCCAACGGTATGCTGTGCGCTGCATAACTCATTTCGGATCAAAAATTATGGGCACCGGAGGGACGAAGACCTGGTCACAAGCCCCACGCCCTCGGATTGCGGGCCCAGCCTCTAGGTGAAGTGAAGTTTTCTTGCCCAAGTTGCCGTAGGATTCGGTAATAGAAATGTGATGGATAAAGCATCTTGGCAAGCCTAACCGGAGGAAAAAAAATTGAAAAGGGGGGGTGCAACACGAGGACTTCCTACGGGGTCACCCATCCTAGTACTAATCTCGCCCAAGCACGCGTAACTTCGGAGGTCTGATGGGATCCGGTGCATTAGTGCTGGTATGATCGCACCCATCATGTTGAGGGCACAATTCCTTTATGTGTTAACAGTTCACAGTACAAGCCTAGAGATATGGCCCATTCAGAAGGCCCAATGGGCTTAACGACAACCCATCCGCTTCAACAACCCAGCATCCTCGCAAGACGAGATATAGACGCGTTATAGGGCCCTCTAATGTCCCTCGAGTAAGGTTGTCATCCTTTTATTAGCTCACGACGTACTATCCGGGAAGAAAAAACAGAGCTAAACCAGAAAAGTTGCTCGAAACTGATGAAAACGTTCAAATTTGGGCTCCAAAAAGGGTACAGCGAGCAAGCTAGCTTCCCCCGTCGTAGAACTCTCGAAGAGCTTTCCAACGGTATGCTGTGCATCGCGTAACTCCTTACGGATCAAAAGTTATGGGCACCGGAGCGACGGCGACCTGGTCACATGCCCTACGCCCTCGGTTTGCGGGCCCAACCTCTACGTGAAGCGAAGTTGGCTTGGCCAAGGTGCCGTGGGATTCGATAATAGAAATGTGGTGGATAAAGTATCTTGGCTACCTTAACCGGAGGAAAAAAATTGAAAAGGGGGGTGCAACACGAGGACTTCCCAAGGGGTCACCCATGCTAGTACTACTCTCGCCCAAGCACGCTTAACTACGGAGTTCTGATGTGATCCATTGAATTAGTGCTGGTATGATCGCACCCGTCAAGTTGAGGGCACAATTCTTTTATGTGTTAACAGTTCACAGTCCCAGCCTAGAGAGATGGCCCATTCAAAAGGCCCAATGGGCTTAACAACAACCTATCCGCTTCAACAACGCAGTATCCTCACAAGACGTGATATCGACGCGATGTAAGCCCCTCTAATATCCTGCGAGTTTGATTGTCGTCCTTTTAACAGCTTGCGGCGTACGATACGGGGCGGAAAAATAGAGCTTAATAAGAAAATTGGCCCGAAACTGATATAAACGTTCGATTTTGGACTCCAAAAAGGGCCCAGCGAGTAAGCTCGCAGCTACTGTCGTAGAGCTCTCGGGGAACTTTGCAACGGTATGCTATGCGCCACGTAACTCCTTACGGATCAAAAGTTATGGGCATTAGAGCAACGGAGACTTGGTCACAAGCCCTACGCCCTCGGTTTGCGGACCCAGCCTCCACGTGAAGCGAAGTTCCTTTGCCCAAGGTACCGTGGGATTCAATAATAGAAATGTGGTGGATACAGTATCTTGGCAACCGTAACAGGAGGAAAAAAAATTAAAAATGGGGGTGCAACGCGAGGACTTCCCATGTGGTCACGAATCCTAGTACTACTCTCGCCCAAGCACGCTTAACTTCGGTGTTCTGATGGGATCCGGTGCATTAGCCCTAGTATGATCGCACCCGTCATTTCGAGACCATAATTCCTTTATGTGTTAATGGTTCACAGTCGCAGCCTAGAGAGGTGGCCTATTCAGAAGGCCCAATGGGCTTAACAACAACCCATCCGCTTCAACAACGCAGCATCCTCGCAAGACGTGATATCGACGCATTGTAGGGCCCACTAATGTCCCGCGAGTAAGGTTGTCGTCCTTTTAACAGCTCACGACGTACGATCCGGGACGGAAAAATAGAGCTTAATAAGAAAAGTGGCCCGATACTGATGAAAATGTTCGATTTTGGGCTCCAAAAATGGCACAGCGAAAAGACTCGTTGCCCCCGTCATAGAGCTCTCGGAGAGCTTTCCAACGGTAAGCTGTGCACCGCGTAACTCCTTACGGATCAAAAGTTATGGGCACCGGAGCGACGGAGACGTGGTCACAAGCCCTACACCTTCGGTTTGCGGGCCCAGCCTCCACGTGAAGCAAAGTTGTCTTGCCAAAGGTGCCGTGGGATTCGATAATAGAAATGTGTTGGATAAAGTATCTTGGCAACCCTAACCGGAGGAAAAAAAATTGAAAAGGGGGGGTACAACACGAGGACTTCCTAGGGGGTCACCCATCCTAGTACTAATCTCAGCCAAGCGCGCTTAACTTCAGAGTTCTGATGGGATCCGGTGCATTAGTGCTGGTATGATCACACCCGTCATGTTGAGGGCACAATTCCTTTATGTGTTAACGGTTCACAGTCCCAGCCTAGAGAGATGGCCCATTCAGAAGTCCCAGTGGGCTTAACGACAACTCATCTGCTTCAACAACTCAGCATCCTCGCAAGACGAGATATCGATGCGTTGTAGGGCCCCCTAATGTCCCGCGAGTAAGGTTGTCATCCTTTTAACAGCTCACGACTTACGATCCGGGACCGAAAAATTGAGCTAAATTAGAAAACTGGCCCGCAACTGATGAAAGCGTTCGATTTTAGGCTCCAAAAAGGGCCCAGCGAGCAAGCCAGTTGCCCCCGTCGTAGAGCTCTTAGAGAGATTTCCAACGGTATGTTGTGCACCGCATAACTCATTTCGGATCAAAAGTTATGGGCACCGGAGGGACGGAGACCTGGTCACATGCCCTACGCACTATGTTTGCTGTCCCAACCTCCACGTGAAGCGAAGTTGTCTTGCCCAAGGTGCCGTGGGATTCGATAATAGTAATGTGGTAGATAAAGTATCTTGGCAACCCTAACCGGAGGAAAAAAAATTGAAAAGGGGGGTGCAATAAGAGGACTTCCCAGGGGTCTCCCATCCTAGTACTATTCTCGCCCAAGCACGCTTAACTTCGTAGTTCTGATGGGATCCGGTGCATTAGTGCTGGTATGATCGCTCCCATCATGTTAAGGTCACAATTCCCTTATGTGTCAACCGTTCACAGTCCCAGCCTAGAGAGATGGCCTATTCAGAAGGCCCAATGGGCTTAACGACAACCCATCTGCTTAAACAACCCAGCATCCTCGCAAGACGAGATATCGACGTGTTGTAGGGCCCTCTAATGTCCCGCTTGTAAGGTTGTCATCCTTTTAACAGCTCATGACGTACGATCCGGGACGGAAAAATAGAGCTAAATTAGAAAAGTGGCCCGAAACTGATAAAAACGTTCAATTTTGGGCTCCAAAAAGGGCACAGCGAGCAAGCCAGCTGACCCCGTCAAAGACCCCTCAGTGAGCTTTCCAACGATATACTGTGCGCCGCGTAACTCCTTTCGGATAAAAAATTATGGGCACCGGAGCGACGGAGACCTGGTCATAACCCCTACGCCCTCGGTTTGCTGGCCCAACCTCCACGTGAAGCGAAGTTGTCTTGCCCAAGGTGCGGTGGGATTTGATAATAGAAATGTGGTGGATAAAGTATCTTGGCAACCCTAACCGGAGGAAAAAAAATTGAAAAGGGGGGTGCAACCCGAGGACTTCCCAGGGGGTCACCCATCCTAGTATTACTCTCGCCCAAGCACGCTTAACTTCGGAGTTCGATGGGATCCAGTGCATTAGTTCTGGTACGATCGCACCCGTCATGTTGAGGGCACAATTTCTTTATGTGTTAATGGTTCACAGTCGCAGCCTAGAGAGGTGGCCTATTCAGAAGGCCCAATAGGCTTAACAACAACCCATACAATTCAACAACGCAGCATCCTACCAAGACGTGATATCGACGTGTTGTAGGGCCCTCTAATGTCCCACGAGTAAGGTTGTCGTCCTTTTAACAACTCACAACGTACGATCTGGGACGGAAAAACAGAGGTTAATAAGAAAAGTGGCCAGAAACTGATGAAAACGTTCGATTTTGGGCTCCAAAAAGGGCCCACGAGCATACTCGTTGCCCCCATCATAGAGCTCTCGGAGAGCTTTGCAACGGTATGCTGTGCACCGCGTAACTCCTTACGGATCAAAAGTTATGGGCACTGTAGTGACAGAGACTTGGTCACAAGCGCTACGCCCTCGGTTTGTGGGCCGAGCCTCCACGTGAAGCAACGTTGTCTTGCCCAATGTGCCGTGGCGTTCGATAATAGAAATGTGGTGGATAAAGTATCTTGGCAACCCTAACCGGGGCAAAAAAAATTGAAAAAGGGGGGTGCAACACGAGGACTTCCTAGGGGGTCACCCATCCTAGTACTAATCTCACCCAAGCGTGCTTAACTTTGGAGTTCTTATGGGATCCGGTGCATTAGTGCTGGTATGATCGTACCCGTCACGTTGAGGGCACAATTCCTTTATGTGTTAAAGGTTCACAGACGCAGCCTAGAGAGATGGCCCATTCAGAAGTCCCAATGGGCTTAACGACAACCCATCTGCTTCAACTACCCATTATCCTTGCAAGACGAGATTTCGATGCATTGTAGGGCCCTCTAATGTCCCGCGAGTAAGGTTGTTGTCCTTTTAACAGCTCCCGACATACGATCCGGGACGGAAAAATTGAGCTAAATTAGAAAACTGGCCCGCAACTGATGAAAACGTTCGATTTTAAGCTCCAAAAAGGGCCCAGCGAGCAAGCCAGTTGCCCCCGTCGTAGAGCTCTTAGAGAGATTTCCAACGGTATGTTGTGCGCCGCATAACTCATTTCGGATCAAAAGTTATGGGCACCGGAGGGACGGAGACCTGGTCACATGCCCTAGGCACTCTGTTTGCTGTCCCAACCTCCACGTGAAGCGAAGTTGTCTTGCCCAAGGTGCCGTGGGATTCGATAATAGTAATGTGGTAGATAAAGTATCTTGGCAACCCTAACCGGAGGAAAAAAAATTGAAACGGGGGGTGCAACAAGAGGACTTCCCAGGGGGTCTCCAATCCTAGTACTACTCTCGCCCAAGCACGCTTAACTTCGTAGTTCTGATGGGATCCGGTGCATTAGTGCTGGTATGATCGCACCCATCATGTTAAGGTCACAATTCCCTTATGTGTCAACCATTCACAGTCCCAGCCTAGAGAGATGGCCTATTCAGAAGGCCCAATGGGCTTAACGACAACCCATCTGCTTAAACAACCCAGCATCCTCGCAAGACGAGATATCGACGCATTGTAGGGCCCTCTAATGTCCCGCTTGTAAGGTTGTCATCCTTTTAACAGCTCACGACGTACGATCCGGGAGGAAAAAATAGAGCTAAATTAGAAAAGTGGCCCGAAACTGAAGAAAACGTTCGATTTTGGGCTCCAAAAAGGGCACAGCAAGCAAGCCAGCTGACCCCGTCAAAGAGCCCTCAGTGAGCTTCCCAACGATAAGCTGTGCGCCACGTAACTCCTTTCGGATAAAAAATTATGGGCACCGGAGCGACGGAGACCTGGTCATAACCCCTACGCCCTCGGTTTGCTGGCCCAACCTCCACGTGAAGCGAAGTTGTCTTGCCCAAGGTGCGGTGGGATTTGATAATAGAAATGTGGTGGATAAAGTATCTTGGCAACCCTAACCGGAGGAAAAAAATTGAAAAGGGGGGGTGCAACACGAGGACTTCCCAGGGGGTCACCCATCCTAGTACTATTCTCGGCCAAGCACGCTTAACATCGGAGTTTTGATGGGATCCGGTGCATTAGTGCTGGTAGGATCGCACCCATCATGTTGAGGGCACAATTCTATTATGTGTTAACCGTTCACAATCCCAGCCTAGAGAGATGGCCCATTCAGAAGGCCCAATAGGCTTAACGACAACCCATCCGCTTCAACAACCTAGCATCCTCGCAAGAAGAGATATAGATGTGTTGTAGGGCCCTTTAATGTCCCTCGAGTAAGGTTGTCATCCTTTTAACAGCTCACGATGTACGATCCGGGATGAAAAAATAGAGCTAAACTAGAAAAGTGGCCCGAAACTGATAAAAACCTTCGATTTTGGGCTCCAAAAAGGGCACAACGAGCAAGCTAGCTGCCCCCGTTGTAGAGCTCTCGGAGAGCTTTCCAACGGTATGCTGTGTGCCTCATAACTCCTTACGAATCAAAAGTTATGGGCACCGGAGCGACGGAGACCTGGTCACAAGCCCTACGCCCTTGGTTTGCGGGCCCAAACTCATTCAAAAGGCCCAATGGGCTTAACAACAACCTATCCGCTTCAACAACCCAGCATCCCCGCAAGATGAGATATCGACGCGTTGTAGGGCCCTCTAATGTCCCGCGAGTAAGGTTGTCGTCCTTTTAACAGCTCGCGACGTACGATCCGGGGCAGAAAAATAGAGCTTAATAAGAAAAGTGGCCCGAAACTGATATAAACGTTCGATTTTGGACTCCAAAAAGGGCCCAGCGAGCAAGCTCGCAGCTATCGTCGTAGAGCTCTCAGTGAGGGCACAATTCCTTTATGTGTTAACGGTTCACAGTCCCAGCCTAGAGAGATGGCCCATTCAGAAGGCCCAATGGGCATAACGACAACCCATCCGGTTCAACAACCCAGCATCCTCGCAAGACGAGATATCGACGCGTTGTAGGGCCCTCTAATGTCTCGCGATTAAGGTTGTCATCCGTTTAACAGCTCACGACGTACGATCCGGGATGGAAAAACAGAGAAGAATATTAGAAAAGTGGCCCGAAACTAATGAAAACGTTCGATTTTGTGCTCCAAAAAGGGCACAGTAAATGACCTAGCTACCCCCGTTGTAGATCTCTCGGAGAGCTTTCCAATGGTATGCAGTGCGTCGCGTAACTCCTTACGGATCAAAAGTTATGGGCACCGGAGCGACGAAGACCTGGTCACAAGCACCACGCCCTAGGTTTGCGGGCCCAGCCTCTACATGAAGTGAAGTTGTCTTGCCCAAGGAGTCGTGGGATTCGATAACAGAAATGTGGTGGATAAAGTATCTTGACAACCCTAACCGGAGGAAAAAAATTGAAAAGGGGGGTGCAACACGAGGACTTCCCAGGGGGTCACCCATCCAAGTACTACTCTCGCCCAAGCACGCTTAACTTCCGAGTTCTGATGGGATCCCGTGCATTAGTGCTGGTAGGATCGCACCCATCATGTTGAGGGCACAATTTCATTATGTGTTAACCGTTCACAATACCAGCCTAAAGATATGGCCCATTCAGAAGGCCCAATGGGCTTAACGACAACCCATCCGCTTCAACAACCCATCATCCTCGGAAGATGAGATATAGATGCATTGTAGGGCCTTTTAATGTCTCTCGAGCAAGGTTGTCGTCCTTCTAACAGCTCACGACGTACTATCCGGGACGAAAAAACAAAGCTTAATAAGAAAAATGGCCCGAAACTAATGAAAACGTTCGATTTTGGGCTCCAAAAAGGGCACAACGAGCAAGCTAGCTACCCCCGTCGTAGAGCTCTCGGAGAGCTTTCCAACGGTATGTTTTGCGCCACGTAACTCATTACGGATTAAAAGTTATGGGCACCGGAGCGACAAAGACCTGGTCACAAGCCCTACGCCCTCGGTTTGCGGACCCAGCCTCCACGTGAGGCGAAGTTGTCTTGCCCATGGTGCCGTGGGATTCGATAATAGAAATGTGGTGGATAAAGTATCTTGGCAACCCTAACCGGAGGAAAAAAAATTGAAAAGGGGAGTGCAACACGAGGACTTCCCAGAGGGCCACCCATCCTAGTACTACTCTCGCCCAAGCTCGCTTAACTTCGGAGTTCTGATGAGATCCAGTGCATTAGTGCTGGTATGATCGCACCTATCATGTTGAGGGCACAATTTCTTTATGTGTTAACGGTTCACATTCGCAGCCTTGAGAGATGGCCCATTCAGAAGGCCCAATGGGCTTAACAACAACCCATACGATTCAACAACGTAGCATCCTCGCAAGACATGATATCGACGCGTTGTAGGGCCCTCTAATGTCCCGCGAGTTAGGTTGTCGTCCTTTTAACAGCTCACGACGTATGATCCGGGATGAAAAAACAGAGCTTAATAAGAAAAGTGGCCCGAAACTGATTAAAACATTCGATTTTGGGCTCTAAAAAGGGCACAGCGAGCATACTCGTTGCCCCCGTCGTAGAGCTCAAGGAGAGCTTTGTAACGGTATGCTGTGCACCGCGTTGCTCCTTACGGATCAAAAGTTATGGGCACTGGAGCGACAGAGACCTAGTCACTAGCCCTACACCCTCGGTTTACTGGCCTAGCCTCCATGTGAAGCGACGTTGTCTTGCCCAAGGTGCCGTGGGATTCGATAAGAGAAATGTGGTGGATAAAGTATCTTGGCAACCCTAACCGGAGGAAAAAAAATTGAAAAGGGGGTGCAACACGAGGACTTCCCAAAGAGTCACCCATCCTAGTACTACTCTCGCCCAAGCACGCTTAACTTCGGAGTTCTGATGGGATCCGTTGCATTAGTGCTGGTATGATCGCACACGTCATGTTTAGGGCACAATTCCTTTATGTGTTAACGGTTCACAGTCCCAGCCTAGAGAGATGGCCCAATCAGAAGGCCCAATGGACTTAACGACAACCCGTCCACTTCAACAACCTAGCATCCTCGCAAGACGAGATATCAACGCGTTGTAGGGCCCCCTAATGTCCTGCGAGTAAGGTTTTTGTCCTTTTAATAGCTCACGACGTACAATCTAGGACGGAAAAACAGAGCAAAATAAGAAAAAAGTGGCCCGAAACTGATGAAAACGTTCGATTTTGGGCTCCAACAAGGGCATAGTAAGCAATCTAGCTGCCCCCGTCGTAGATCTCTCAGAGAGCTTTCCAACGGTATGCTGTGTGCTGCGTAACTCCTTACGGATCAAAAGTTTTGGGCACCGTAGCGACGGAGACCTGGTCATAAGTCCCACGCCCTCAGTTTACGGGCCCAGCCTCTACGTGAAGCAAAGTTGTCTTGCCCAAGGTGCTGTGGGATTCGGTAATAGAAATGTGATGGATAAAGTATCTTGGTAACCATAACCGGAGGAAAAAAAATTGGAAAGGGGTGTACAACACGAGGATATCCCAGGGGGTCACCCATCCTAGTACTATTCTCGCCCAAGCACGCTTAACTTCGGAGTTCTGATGGGATCCGGTGCATTAGTGCTGGTATGATCGCACCCGTCATGTTGAAAGCATAATTCATTTATGTGTTAACGGTTCACAGTCTCAGCCTAGAGAGATGGCCCATTCAGAAGGCCTAATGGGCTTAACGACCCAGCATCCTCGCAAGACGAGATATCAACGTGTTGTTGGGCCCTCCAATGTCCCACAAGTAAGGTTGTCGTCCTTTTAACAGCTCACGACGTACGATCCAGGATGGAAAAACAGAGAAAAATCAGAAAAGTGGCCCGAAATTGACGAAAACGTTCGATTGTGGGCTCCAAAAAGGGCACAACGAGGAAGCTAGCTATCCCCGTCGTAGAGCTCTCGGAGTGCTTTGCAACGGTATGCTATGCGCCGCGTAACTCCTTGCAGATCAAAAGTTATGGGCTCCGGAACGAAGGAGACCTGGTCACAAGCCCTACGCCCTCGGTTTGCTGGCCCAACCTCCACGTGAAGTGAAGTTGTCTTGCCCAAGGTGCTGTGGGATTTGATAATAGAAATGTGGTGGATAAAGTGTCTTGGCAACCATAACCGGAGGAAAAAAATTGAAAAGGGGGGTACAACACTAGGACTTCCCAGGGGGTCACCCATCGTAGTACTACTCTTGCCCAAGCACGCTTAACTTCGAAGTTCTGATGGGATCCGGTGCGTTAGTGCTGGTATGATTGCACCCATCATGTTTAGGGCACAATTCCTTTATGTGTTAACGATTCACAGTCCCAGCCTAGAGAGATGGCCCATTCAGAAGGCCCAATGGACTTAACGACAACCCATCCGCTTTAACAACCCAGCATCCTCGCAGGACGAGATATCAACGCGTTGTAGGGCCCTCTAATGTCCCGCAAGCAAGGTTGTCGTCCTTTTAACAGCTCACGACGCATGATCTGGTACGGAAAAACGGAGAAAAATCATAATAGTGGCCCGAAATTGATGAAAATGTTTGATTTTGGACTCCAAAAATGGTACATCGACCAAGCTAGCTGCCCTCATCGTAGACCACTCGGAGAGCTTTCCAACGGTATGCTGTGCGCCGCGTAACTCCTTACGGATCAAAAGTTATGGGCACCGGAGCGACGGAGACCTGGTCCCAAGCCCTACGCCCTCGGTGTCCTGGCCCAGCCCCCTCGTGAAGTGAAGTTGTCTTCCCCAAGGAGCCGTGGGATTCGATAATAGAAATGTGGTGGATAAAGTATCTTGGCAACCCTAACCGGAGGAAAAAAAAATTTAATAAGGGGGTGCAACACGAGGACTTCCTAGGGGGTCACCCATCCTAGTACTACTCTCGCCCAAGCACGCTTAACTTCGGAGTTCTGATGGGATCCAGTGCATTAGTGCTGGTATGATCGTACCTGTCATGTTGAGAGCAGAATTCATTTATGTGTTAATGGTTCACAGTCCCAGCCTAGAGAGATGGCCCATTGAGAAGGCCCAATGGGCTTAAGGACAACCCATTCCCTTCAACAACCCAGCATCCTCGCAAGACGAGATATCAACGAGTTGTAGGGCTCTCTAATGTCCCGCAAGTAAGGTTGTCCTCCTTTTAGCAGCTCACGACGTATGATCAGGGATGGGAAAACAGCGCAAAATCAGAAAAGTGGCCCGAAACTGATGAAAACGTTCGATTGTGGGCTCCAAAAATGGCACAACGAGCAAGCTAGCTGCCCCCATCGTAGAGCCCTCGGAGTGCTTTCCAACGGTATGTTGTGCGTAGCCTAACTCCTTGTAGATCAAAAGTTATGGGCACCGGAGCGACGGAGACCTGGTCCCAAACCCCACTCCCTCGGTTTGCGGGCCCAGCCTCCATGTGAAGCTAAGGTGCCGTGGGATTCGATAATAGAAATGTGTAGGATAAAGTATCTTGGCAACCCTAACCGGAGGAAAAAAAATTGAAAAGGGGGGTGCAACACGAGGACTTCCCAAGGGGTCACCCATCCTAGTACTACTTTCGCACAAGCACTCTTAACTTCGGAGTTCTGATGGGATCCTGTGCATTAGTGCTAGTATGATCGCACCCATCATGTTGAGGGCACAATTCCTTTATGTATTAACCGTTCACAGTTGCAGCCTAGAGAGATGGCCCATTCAGAAGGCCCAATGGGCTTAACGACAACCCATCTGCTTCAACAACCCAGCATTCTCGCAAGACGAGATATCGATGCATTGTAGGGCCCTCTAATGTCCCGCAAGTTAGGTTGTCGTCCTTTTAACAGCTCACGACGAACGATCCGGGACTGAAAAACATAGCTAAAAAAGAAAAGTGGCCCGAAACTGATTAAAACGTTCGATTTTGGGCTCCAAAAAAGGGCACAATGAGCAAGCTGGCTGCCCCCATTGTACAGGTCTCGGAGAGCTTTGCATCGGTATGCTGTGCACCGCGTAACTTCTTACGGATCAAAAGTTGTGGCCACCGGAGCGAAGGAGACCTGGTCACAAGCCCTACGCCCTCGGTTTGCAAGCCCAGCCTCCACGTGAAGCGAAGTTGTCTTGCCCAAGGTGCCGTAGTATTCGATAATAGAAATATGGTGGATAAAGTATCTTGGCAACCCTAACCGGAGGAAAAAAAATTGAAAAGGGGTGTGCAACACGAGGACTTCACAGGGGGTCACCTATCCTAGTACTACTCTCGCCCAAGCACGCTTAACTTCGGAGTTCGGATGGGATCCGGTGCATTAGTGCTGGTATGATCACACCCGTCATGTTGAGGGCACAAATCCTTTATGTGTTGACGGTTCACAGTCCAAGCCCAGAGAGATGGCCCGTTGAGAAGGCCCAATGGGCTTAACGATAACCCATCCGCTTTAACAACGCAGCATCCTCGCGAGATGAGATATCGACACATTGTAGGGCCCTTTAATGTCCCAAGAGTTAGGTTGTCATCCTTTTAACAGCTCACGACTTACGATCCGGGACAGAAAAACAGAGCAAATTTAGAAAAGTGGCCCAAAACTGATGAAAATATTTGATTTTGGGCTCCAAAAAGGGCACAGCGAGCAAGCAAGCTACCTCCGTCGTAGAGATCTCGGAGAGCTTTCCAACGGTACGCTGTGAGCCACGTAGCTCCTTACGGATCAAAAGTTATGGGCTCCGGAGCGACGAACACCTCGTCACAAGCCTTACGCCCTCTGTTTGCAGGCCCAGCCTCCTCGTGAAGTGAAGTTGTCTTGCCCAAGGTGCAGTGGTATTCGATAATAGAAATGTGGTGGACAAAGTATCTTGGCAACCCAAACCGTAGCAAAAAAAAAAGAAAAGAGGGGTGCAGCACGAAGAATTCCCATGGGGTCACCCATCCTAGTACTACTCTCGCCCAAGCATGCTTAACTTCGGAGTTCTGATGGGATCCGGTGCATTAGTGCTGGTATGATTGTACACGTCATGTTGAGGGCACAATTCCTTTATGTGTTAACGTTTCATAGTTCGAGCCTAGAGAGATGGCCCATTCAGAAGGCCCAATGGGCCTAACGACTACCCGTCCGCTTCAACAACCCAGTATCCTCACAAGATGAGATATCGATGTATTGTAGGGCCCTCTAATGTCCCGCGTGCAAGGTTGTCATCCTTTTAACAACTCACGACGTACGATCCGGGACGGAAAAACAAAGCTTAATAAGAAAAGTGGCCCAAAATTGATGAAAACGTTCAATTTTGGGCTCCAAAAAAGGCACAGCAAGCAAGCTTGCAGCTCCCGTCGTAGAGCTCTCGGAGAGCTTTCCAACGGTATGCTGTGCGCCGCGTAACTCCTTATGAATCAAAAGTTATGGGCACCGGAGCGACAGAGACCTGGTCACAAGCCCTACGCCCTCGGTTTGCGGGCCCAACCTTCACGTGAAGTGAAGTTGTCTTGGCCAAGGTGCCGTGGGATTTGGTAATATAAATGTGTGGATAAAGTATCTTGGCAACCCTAACCGGAGGAAAAAAATTGAAAAGGGAGGAGCAACACGCAGACTTCCCAAGGGGTCACCCATCCTAGTACTACCCTCGCCCAAGCACGCTTAACTTTAGAGTTCTGATGGGATCCGGTGAATTAGTGCTGGTATGATCGCACCCGTCATGTTGAGGGCACAATTCCTTTTTGTGTTAACGGTTCACAGTCCCAGCCTAGAGAGATGGCCCATTCAGAAGGCCCAATGGGCTTAACAACAACCCATCGGCTTCAACAACGCAACATCCTCGCAAGAAGTTATATCGACGCGTTGTAGGGCGCTCTAATGTCGCGCGAGTAAGGTTGTCGTCCTTTTAACAACTCGCGACGTACGATCCGGGACGGAAAAATAGAGCATAATAAGAAAAGTGCCCCGAAACTGATGAAAATGTTCAATTTTGGACTCCAAAAAGGGCCCAGCGAGAAAGCTCGCTGCTACCGTCATAGAGTTCTCGGAGAGCTTTGCAACGGTATGTTGTGCGCTACGTAACTCCTTACGGATCAAAAGTTATGGGCACCGGAGCGACGGAGACCTGGTCACAAGCCCTACGCCCTCGGTTTGCGGGCCCAGCCTCCACGTGAAGCGAAGTTGTCTTGCCCAAGGTGCCGTGGGATTCGATAACAGAAATGTGTTGGATAAAGTATCTTGGCAACCCTAACAGGAGGAAAAAAAATTGAAAAGGGGGGTGCAACACGAGGACTTACCAAGGGGTCACCCATCCTAGTAATACTTTCGCACAAGTACGCTTAACTTCGGAGTTCTTATGGGATCCGATGCATTAGTGCTGGTATGATCGCACCCGTCATGTTGAGGGCACAATTCCTTTATGTATTAACCATTCAAAGTTCCAGCCTAGAGAGATGGCCCATTCAAAAGGCCTAATGGGCTTAACGACAACCCATCCTCTTCAACAACGCAGCATCCTCGCAACACGTGATATCCATGCATTGTAGGGCCCTCTAATGTCCTGCAGGTAAGGTTGTCGTCCTTTTAACAGCTCACGACGTACGATCCGGGACTGAAAAACAGAGCTAAAAAAGAAAAGTGGCCCGAAACTGATTAAAACGTTCGATTTTGGGCTCCAAAAAAGGGCACATTGAGCAAGCTAGCTGCCCCCGTTGTAGAGCTCTTGGAGAGCTTTGCATCGGTATGCTGTGCACCGCGTAACTTCTTACGGATCAAAAGTTGTGGGCACCAGAGCGAAGGAGACCTGGTCACAAGCCCTACGCCCTCGGTTTACAAGCCCAGCCTCCACGTGAAGCGAAGTTGTCTTGCCCAAGGTGCCGTGGGATTCGATAATAGAAATTTGGTGTATAAAGTGTCTTGGCAACCCTAACCAAATCAAAAAAAAATTGAAAAGGGGGGTGCAACACGAGGACTTCCCAGGGGGTGACCCATCCTAGTACTACTCTCGCCCAAGCACGCTTAACTTCAGAGTTCTGATGGGATCCGGTGCATTAGTGCTTGTATGATCGCACTCGTCTTGTTGAGGGCACAATTTCTTTATGTGTTAACGGTTCACAGTCCCAGCCTAGAGAGATAGCTCAATGAGAAGGCCCAATAAGCTTAACGACAACCCATCCGCGTCAACAACGCAGCATTCTCGCAAGATGTGATATTGACGCGTTGTAGGGCCCTCTAATGTCCCGCGAGTAAGGTTGTCGTCCTTTTAACAGCTCATGACGTACGATCTGGGATGGAAAAACAGAGCAAAATTAGAAAAGAGGCCCAAAATTGATGAAAACATTCGATTTTGGGCTCCAAAAAGGGCACAGCGAGCAAGCAAGCTACCCCCGTCGTAGAGCTCTCGGAGAACTTTCCAACGGTATGCTGCGCACCACGTAACTCCTAATGGATCAAAAGTTATAGGCTCCGGAGCGACGAACACCTGGTCACAAGCCTTACGCCTTCTGTTTGCAGGCCCAGCCTCCACGTGAAGCGAAGTTTTCTTGCCCAAGGTGCCGTGGTATTCGATAATAGAAATGTGGTGGATAAAGTATCTTGGCAACCCTAACCGGAGGAAAAAAAATTGAAAAGGGGGGTGCAACACGAGGACTTCCCTGGGGGTCACCCATCCTAGTACTACTCTCGCCCAAACATGCTTAACTACGGAGTTCTGATGGGATCCGGTGCATTAGTGCTGGTATGATTGCACCCGTCATGTTGAGGGCACAATTCCTTTATGTGTTAACGGTTCACAGTTCGAGCCTAGAGAGATGGCCCATTCAGAAGGCCCAATGGGCCTAACGACAACCTGTCCGCTTCAACAACCCAGTATCCTCGCAAGACGAGATATCGACGGGTGGTAGGGCCCTCTAATGTCCCGCGAGTAAGATTGTCGTCCTTTTAACAGCTCACGACGTACGATCCGAGATGAAAAAACAGGGCAAAACCAGAAAAGTGGCCCAAAACTGATGAAAACGTTCGATTTTGGGCTCCAAAAATGGCACAGCGATTATGCTCGCTACCCCCGTCGTAGAGCTCTCGGAGAGGTTTCCAATGGTAAGCTGTACACCGCGTAACTCCTTACGGATCAAAAGTTATGGGCAACGGAACGACAGAGACCTGGTCACAAGTCCTACGCCCTCGGTTTGCAGGCCCAACCTCTACGTGAAGCGAAGTTGTCTTGCCCAAGGTGCCGTGGGATTTGATAATAGAAATGTGGTGGATAAAGTATCTTGGCAACCCTAAGCGGAGTAAAAAAAGTGAAAAGGGGGGTGCAACACACAGACTTCCCAAGGGGTCACCGATCCTAGTACTACTCTCGCCCAAGCACGCTTAACTTTAGAGTTCTGATGGGATCCGGTGAATTGGTGCTGGTATGATTGCACACGTCATGTTGAGGGCACAAGGCCTTTTTGTGTTAACGGTTCACAGTCCCAGCCTAGAGAGATGGCCCATTCAGAAGGCCCAATGGGGTTAACAACAACCCATCTGCTTCAACAACGCAACATCCTCGCAAGACGTTATATCGACGCGTTGTATGGCGGTCTAATGTCACGCAAGTAAGGTTGTCGTCCTTTTAACTGCTCAGGACGTACGATCCGGGATGAAAAAATAGAGTATAATAAGAAAAGTGGCCCGAACCTGATGAAAATGTTCGATTTTGGACTCCAAAAAGGGCCCAGCGAGAAAGCTCGCTGCTACCGTCATAGAGTTCTCGGAGAGCTTTGTAACGGTATGCTGTGCGCCGTGTAACTCCTTATGAATCAAAAGTTATGGGAAACGGAGCGACGGAGACTTGGTCACAAGCCTTACGCCCTCAGTTTGCGGGCCCAACCTCCACGTAAAGCGAAGTTGTCTTGCCCAAGGTGCCGTGGGATTCGATAATAGAAATGTGGTGGATAAAGTATCATGGCAACCCTAACCGGAGGAAAGAAAATTGAAAAGGGGGGTGCAACACGAGGACTTCCCAGGGGGTTACCCATCCTATTACTACTATCGCCCAAGCACGCTTAACTTCAGAGTTCTGATCGGATCTGTTGCATTGGTGTTGGTATGATCGCACCCATCACGTTGAGGGCACAATTCCTTTATGTGTTAACGGTTCACAGTCCCAGCCTAGAGTGATGGCACATTCAAAAGGCCCAATGGGCTTAACAACAACCCATCCGCTTCAACAATGCAGCATCCTCGCAAGACGTGATATCAACGCGTTGTTGGGCCCGCTAATGTCCCACGACTAAGGTTGTCATCCTTTTAACAACTCACGACGTACGATCCGGGATGAAAAAACAGAGCTTAATAAGAAACTGAAGAAACAGATGAAAATGTTTGATTTTGGGATCCAAAAAGGGAACATCGAGCAAGCTAGCTGCACCTGTCGTAGAGCTCTCGGAGAGCTTTCCAACGGTATGCTGTGCGCCCCGTGACTCCTTACGAATCAAAAGTTATGGGTACCGGAGCGACGGAGACCTGGTCACAAGCCCTACGCCCTCGGTTTGCTGGCCCAGCCTCCACGTGAAGTGAAGTTGTCTTGCTCAAGGTGCCGTGGGATTCGATAATAGAAATGTGGTCGATAAAGTATCTTGGCAACCCTAACCGGAGGAAAAAAAATTGAAAAGGGGGGTACAACACGAGGACTTCCCAGGGGGGTCACCCATCCTAGTATTACTCTCGCCCAAGCACACTTAACTTCAGAGTTCTGATGGGATCCAGTGCATTAGTGCTGCTATGATCGCACCCGTCATGTAGAGGGCACAATTCCTTTTTGTGTTAACGGTTCACAGTCCCATCCTAGAAAGATGGCCCATTCAGATGGCCCAATGGGCTTAACGACAATCCATCTGCTTCAATAACACAGCATCCCCACAAGACGTCGTATCGACGCATTGTAGGTCCCTCTAATGTCCCGCGAGTAAGGTTGTCGTCCTTTTAACAGCTCATGACGTACGATCTGGGACGGAAAAATAGAGCTTAATAAGAAAAGTGGCTCGAAACTAATGAAAACGTTCGATTTTGGGCACCAAAAAGGGCCCAGCGAGCAAGCTCGCTCCTCCTATCGTAGAGCTCTCAGAGAGCATTGCAACGCTATGCTGTGCACCGCGTAACTTCTTACGGATCAAAAGTTATGGGCACCGGAGCAACGGAGACCTGGTCATAAGCCCTACGCACTCGGTTTGCTGGACCAGCCTCCACGTGAAGTGAAGTTTTCTTTCCCAAGGTGCCGTGGGATTCGATAATAGAAATGTGGTAGAGAAAGTATCTTGGCAACCCTAACCAGAGGAAAAAAAATTGAAAAGGGGGGAGCAACACGAGGACTCCCCAGGGGGTCACCCATCCTAGTACTACTCTCGCCCAAGCACGCTTAACTTCGGAGTTCTGATGGGATCCGGTGCATTAGTGCTGGTATGATCGCACCCGTCATGTTGAGGTCACAATTTCTTTATGTGTTAATAGTTCACAGTTCCAGCCTGGAGATATGGCCCATTCAGAAGGCCCAATGGGCTTAGCGATAACCCATCCGCTTCAACAACCCAGCATCCTCGAAAGACGAGATATCGACGTGTTGTAGCGCCCTCTAATGTCCTGCGAGTAAGGTTGTCATCCTTTTAACAGCTCACGACGAACCATCCGGGACAGAAAAACATAACTAAATAAGAAAAGTGGCTCGAAACTAATGAAAACTTTCGATTTTGGGCCCCAAAAAGTCCCCAGTGAGCAACCTAGCTTCCCCCGTCGTAGGGCTCTCGGAGAGCTTACCAACGGTATGCTGTGCGCTGCATAACTCCTTACGAATCAAAAGTTATGGGCACCGGAGCGACGGAGACCTGGTCACAAGCCCTACGCCCTCGGTTTGTGAGCCCAGCCTCCACGTGTAGTGAAGTTGTCTTGCCCAAGGTGCCGTACGATTCGATAATAGAAATGTGGTGGATAAAGTATCATGGCAACCCTAACCGGAGGAAAGAAAATTGAAAAGGGGGGTGCAACACGAGGACTTCCCAGGGGGTTACCCATCCTATTACTACTATCGCCCAAGCACGCTTAACTTCAGAGTTCTGATGGGATCTGGTGCATTAGTGTTGGTATGATCGCACCCGTCACGTTGATGGCACAATTCCTTTATGTGTTAACGGTTCACAGTCCCAGCCTAGAGCCATGGCCCATTCAGAAGGCCCAATGGGCTTAACAACAACCCATCCGCTTCAACAACGCAGCATCCTCGCAAGACGTGATATCAACGCGTTGTAGGGCCTGCTAATGTCCCGCGAGTAAGGTTGTCGTCCTTTTAACAACTCACGACGTACGATCCGGGACGAAAAAATAGAGCTTAATAAAAACTGATGAAACTGATGAAAATGTTCGATTTTGAGATCCAAAAAGGGCACATCGAGCAAGCTAGCAGCCCCTGACGTAGAGCTCTCGGAGAGCTTTCCAACGGTATGCTGTGCGCCGCGTAACTCCTTACGAATCAAAAGTTATGGGTACCGGAGCGACGGAGACCTGGTCACAAGCCCTACGCCCTCGGTTTGCTGGCCCAGCCTCCACGTGAAGTGAAGTTGTCTTGCTCAAGGTGCCGTGGGATTCGATAATAGAAATGTGGTGGATAAAGTATCTTGGCAACCCTAACCGGAGGAAAAAAAATTGAAAAGGGGGTGCAACACGAGGACTTCCCAGGGGGGTCACCCATCCTAGTACTACTCTCGCCCAAGCACACTTAACTTCAGAGTTCTGATGGGATCCAGTGCATTAGTGCTGCTATGATCGCACCCGTCATGTAGAGGGCACAATTCCTTTTTGTGTTAACGGTTCACAGTCCCATCCTAGAAAGATGGCCCATTCAGATGGCCCAATGGGCTTAACGACAATCCATCTGCTTCAATAACACAGCATCCCCACAAGACGTCGTATCGACGCATTGTAGGTCCCTCTAATGTCCCGCGAGTAAGGTTGTCGTCCTTTTAACAGCTCATGACGTACGATCTGGGACTAAAAAATAGAGCTTAATAAGAAAATTGGCTCGAAACTAATGAAAACGTTCGATTTTGGGCACCAAAAAGGGCCCAACGAGCAAGCTCGCTCCCCCTATCGCAGAGCTCTCAGAGAGCCTTGCAACGGTATGCTGAGCGCCGCGTAACTTCCTACGGATCAAAAGTTATGGGCACCGGAGCAACGGAGACCTGGTCATAAGCCCTACGCACTCGGTTTGCTGGACCAGCCTCCACGTGAAGTGAAGTTGTCTGGCCCAAGGTGTTGTGGGATTCGATAATAGAAATGTGGTGGATAAAGTATCTCGGCGACCCTAACCAGAGGAAAAAAAATTGAAAAGGGGTGCAACACGAGGACTCCCCAGGGGGTCACCCATCCTAGTACTACTCTCGCCCAAGGACGCTTAATTTCGGAGTTCTGATGGGATCCGGTGCATTAGTGCTGGTATGATCGCACCCGTTATGATGAGGTCACAATTCCTTTATGTGTTAATAGTTCACAGTCCTAGCCTAGCGAGATGGCCCATTCTGAAGGCCCAATGGGCTTAACGATAACCCATCCGCTTCAACAACCCAGCATCCTCGCAAGTAGAGATATCGACGCGTTGTAGGGCCCTCTTATATCCCGCGTGTAAGGTTGTCGTCCTTTTAAAAGCTGACGACGTACAATCCGGTATGGAAAAACATAGCTAAATAATAAAAGTGGCCCGAAACTAATGAAAACGTTCAATTTTGAGCTACAAAAAGGGCACAGTGAGCAACCTAACTTCCCCCGTCATAGAGCTCTCGGAGAGCTTACCAACGGTATGCTGTGCGCCGCGTAACTCCTTACGAAGCAAAAGTTATGGGCACCGGAGCGACGAAGACCTGGTCACAAGTCCTACGCCATCGGTTTGTGAGCCCAACCTCCACGTGAAGCGAAGTTGTCTTGCCCAAGGTGCCGTATGATTCGATAATAGAAATGTGGTGGATAAAGTATTATGGCAACCCTAATCGGAGGAAAGAAAATTGAAATGGTGGGTGCAACACGAGGACTTCCCAGGGGGTTACCCATCCTATTACTACTATCGCCCAAGCACGCTTAACTTCAGAGTTCTGATGGGATCTGGTGCATTAGTGTTGGTATGATCGCACCCGTCACGTTGATGGCACAATTCCTTTATGTGTTAACGGTTCACAGTCCCAGCCTAGAGCCATGGCCCATTCAGAAGGCCCAATGGGCTTAACAACAACCCATCCGCTTCAACAACGCAGCATCCTCGCAAGACGTGATATCAACGCGTTGTAGGGCCTGCTAATGTCCCGCGAGTAAGGTTGTCGTCCTTTTAACAACTCACGACGTACGATCCGGGACGAAAAAATAGAGCTTAATAAAAACTGATGAAACTGATGAAAATGTTCGATTTTGGGATCCAAAAAGGGCACATCGAGCAAGCTAGCAGCCCCTGTCGTAGAGCTCTCGGAGAGCTTTCCAACGGTATGCTGTGCGCCCCGTGACTCCTTACGAATCAAAAGTTATGGGTACCGGAGCGACGGAGACCTGGTCACAAGCCCTACGCCCTCGGTTTGCTGGCCCAGCCTCCACGTGAAGTGAAGTTGTCTTGCTCAAGGTGCCGTGGGATTCGATAATAGAAATGTGGTCGATAAAGTATCTTGGCGACCCTAACCGGAGGGAAAAAATTGAAAGGGGGGGTGCAACACGAGCCCGTCCCAGGGCGTCACCCACCCTAGTACTCCTCTCGCCCAAGCATGCTTAATTTCGGAGTTCTGATGGGATCCGGTGCATTAGTGCTGGTATGATCGCACCCGTCATGTTGAGGGCACAATTCCTTTATGTGTTAACGGTTCACAGTCCAAGCCTAGAGAGATGGCCCATTCAGAATGCCCAATGGGCTTAACGACAACCCATCCGCTTCAACAACCCAGCATCCTCGCAAGACGAGATATCGACGCGTTGTAGGGCCCTCTAATTTCCCACGAGTAAGGTTGTCGTCTTTTTAACAGCTCACGTTGTACCATCCGAGACGGAAAAACAGGGCTAAACAAGAAAAGTGGCCCGAAACTGATGAATAAGTTTGATTTTGGACTCTAAAAAGGGCACAGTGAACAAGCTAGCTTCCCCCGTCGTAGAGCTCTTGGAGTGCTTACCAACGGTATGCTGTACGCCGCGTAACTCCTTATGGAACAAAAGTTATGGGCACCGGAGCGATGGAGACCTGGTCACAAGCCCTACGCCCTCGGTTTGCGGGCCCAGCCTCTGCGTGAAGCGAAGTTGTCTTGCCCAATGTTCCGTGCGATTCGATAATAGAAATGTGCTGGATAAAGTTTCTTGGTAACCCAAACCGGATGAAAAAAAAATTGAAAAGTGGGGTGCAACACGAGGACTTCCCAGGGGTCACCCATCTTAGTACTACTCTCGCCCAAGCACGCTTAACTTTGGAGGTCTGATGGGATCCGGTGCATTAGTGCTGGTAAAATCGCACCCGTCATGTTGAGGGCACAATTCTTTTATGTGTTAACGGTTCACAATCCCAGTCTAGAGAGATAGCCCATTCAGAAGGTCCAATGGGCATAACGACAACCCATCCACTTCCACAACCCGGCATCCTCGCAAGACGAGATATCGATGCGTTGGAGGGCCCTCTAATGTCCCGCAAGTATGGTTGTCCTTTTAACAACTCACGATGTATGATTCGGGAAGGAAAAATAGAGCTAAAAAACAAAAGTGACCCAAAACTGGTTAAAACGTTCGATTTTGGGATCCAGAAAAGGGCACAACGAGCAAGCTGGCTGCCCCAGTTGTAGAGCTCTCGGAGGGCTTTGCAACGGTATGCTGTGCGCCGCGTAACTCCTTACGGATCAAAAGTTGTGGGCACCGGAGCGAAGGAGACCTTGTCACAAGCCCTACGCCCTCGGTTTGCTGGGCCAGCCTCCACGTGAAGCGAAGTTGTCTTGCCCAAGGTGCCGTGGGATTCGATAATAGAAATGTGGTGGATAAAGTATCTTGGCAACCCTAACCGAAGCAAAAAAAATTGAAAATGGGGGTGCAACACGAGGATTTCCCAGGGGGTCACCCATCCTAGTACTACTCTCGCCCAAGCACGCTTAACATCGGAGTTCTGATGGGATCCGGTGCATTAGTGCTGGTATGATCGCACCTGTCATGTTGATGGCACAATTCCTTTATGTGTTAACGGTTCACAGTCCCAGCCTAGAGAAATGGCTCCTTGAGAAGGCCCAATGGGATTAACGACAACCCATCTGCTTAAAAAACGTAGAATATTCGCAAGACGTGGTATCGACGCATTGTATGGCCCTCTAATGTCCCGCGAGTAAGGTTGTCGTCCTTTTAACAGCTCGCGACGTATGATCCGAGATGGAAAAACATATCAAGTTTAGAAAAGTATCCCAAAATAGATGAAAAGGTTCAATTTTGGGCTCCAAAAAGGACACCGTGAGCAAGCAAGTTGCGCCCATCATAGAGCTCTCGGAGTGCATTCCAACGGTATGCTGTGCGCCATGTAACTCCTTACGGATCAAAAGTCATGGGCACCGGAGCGACGGGCACCTGGTCACAAGCCCTACGCCCTCGGTTTGCAGGCCCTGCCTCCACGTGAAGCGAAGTTGTCTTGCCCTAGGTGCCGTGGGATTCGATAATAGAAATGTGGTGGATAAAGTATCTTGGCAACCTTAACCGGAGGAAAAAAAATTGAAAAGGGGGGTGTAACACAAGGGCTTCCTAAGGGGTCACCCTTCCAAGTACTACTCTTGCCCAAGCACGCTTAACTTCGGAGTTCTGATGGGATCCGGTGCATTAGTGCTGGTATGATCGCATCCGTCATGTTGAGGGCACAATTCCTTTATATGTTAACGGTTCATAGTCCCAGTCTAGTGAGATGGCCCATTCAGAAGGCCCAATAGGCTTAACGACAACCCATCCGCTTCAACAATGCAGCATCCTCGCAAGACGTGATATCGACGCGTTGTAGGGCCCTCTAATGTCCCGCGAGTAAGGTTGTCGTCATTTTAACAGCTCACGACGTATGATCCGGGACGGAAAAATAGAGCTAAAAAACAAAGGTTGCCCAAAATAGATGAAAACGTTCGATTTTGGGCTCCAAAAAAGGGCACAACAAGCATGCCCGTTGCCCCTGTTGTAGAGCTCTCGGAGAGCTTTGGAACGGTATGCTTTGCGCCACGTAACTCCTTACGGATCAAAAGTTATAGGCACCGTAGTGAAAGATACCTGGTCACAAGCGCTACGCCCTCGGTTTGCTGGCCTAGCCTCCACGTGAAGCGAAGTTCTCTTGTCCAAGGTGCCGAGGGATTTGATAATAGAAATGTGGTGGATAAAATATCTTGGCAACCCTAACTGGGGAAAAAAAATTGAAAAGGGGGTTGCAACACGAGGACTTCCCTGGGGGTCACCAATTCTAGTACTACCCTCGCCCAAGAATGCTTAACTTCGGAGTTCTGATGGGATCCGGTGCATTAGTGCTGGTATGATTGCACCCGTCATGTTGAGGGCACAATTCCTTTATGTGTTAACGGTTAATAGTTCGAGCCTAGAGAGATGGCCCATTCAGAAGGCCCAATGGGCCTAACGACAAGCCGTCCACTTCAACAACCTAGCATCGTTGTAAGACGAGATATCGACGCGTTATAGGGCCCTCTAATGTCCCGCGAGTAAGGTTGTCGTCCTTTTAATAGCTCACGACGCACGATCCGGGACGGAAAAATAGATCTAACTTAGAAAAGTGGCCCAAAACTGATGAAAACGTTCCATTTTGGGCTCCAAAAAGGGCACAGCGAGCATGCTAGCTGCCCCCATTGTAGAGCTCTCATAGAACTTTCCAACGGTATGCTGTGCGTCACGTAACTCCTTATGAATCAAAAGTTATGGGCACGGGAGCGACGGAGACCTGGTCACAAGCCCTACGCCCTCGGTTTGCGGGCCCAACCTCCACGTGAAGTGAAGTTATCTTGCCCAAGGTTCTGTGGGATTTGATAATAGAAATGTGGTGGATAAAGTATCTTGGCAACCCTAACCGGAGGAAATAAAATGAAAAGGGGGGTGCAACACGCGGACTTCCCAAGGGGTCACCCACCCTAGTACTACTCTCGCCCAAGCACGCTTCACTCCAGAGTTCTGATGGGATCCGGTGCATTAGTGCTGGTCTGATCGCGCGCGTCATGTTGAGGGCACAATTCCTTTTTGTGTTAATGGTTCACAGTCCCAGGCAAGAGAAATGGGCCATTCAAAAAAGCCCCATGGGCTTATCAACAACCTATCTATCTCAATAACGCAATATCCTCGCAAGACATGATATCGATGCGTAGTAGGGCCTTTAATGTCGCGCGAGTAAGGTTGTCGTCCTTTTAACTGCTCATGACGTATGATCCGGGACGGAAAAATAGAGCATAATAAGAAAAGTGGCCCGAAACTGATGAAAATGTTCGATTTCGGACTCCAAAAAGGGCCCAACGAGAAAGCTCGCTGCTATCGTCATAGAGTTCTCGGAGAGTTTTGCAACGGTATGTTGTGCGCTGCGTAACTCCTTACGGATCAAAAGTTATGGGCAACGGAGCGACGGAGACTTGGTCACAAGCCCTACGCCCTCAGTTTGCGAGCCCAGCCTCCACGTAAAGTGAAGTTGTCTTGCCCAAGGTGCCATGGGATTCGATAATAGAAATGTGGTGGATAAAGTATCTTGGCAACCCTAACCGGCGGAAAAAAAATTGAAAAGGGGGGTACAACACGAGGACTTCCCAGGGGGTCACCCATCCTATTACTACTGTCTCCCGAGCATGCTTAACTTCGGAGTTCTGATGGGATCCGGTGCATTAGTGTTGGTATGATCGCACCCATCATGTTGAGGGCACAATTCCTTTATGTGTTAACGGTTCACAGTCCCAGCCTAGCACGATGGCCCATTCAGAAGGCCCACTGGGCTTAACGACAACCCTTCCGCTTCAACAACGCAGCATCCTTGTAAGACGTGATATCGTCGCATTGTAGGGCCCGTTAATGTCCCGCGAGTAAGGTTGCTGTCCGTTTAACAACTCACGACGTACGATCCAGGACAAAAAAATAGAGCTTATTAAGAAACTGATGAAAATGATGAAAATTTTTGATTTTGGGATCCAAAAAGGGCACATCGAGCAAGCTAGCAGCCCCTGTCGTAGAGCTCTCAGAGAGCTTTCCAACGGTATGCTGTGCGCCACGTAACTCCTTACGAATCAAAAGTTATGGGCACCAGAGCGACGAAGACCTGGTCACAAGCCCTACGCCCTCGGTTTGCTGGCCTAGCCTCCACGTGAAGTGAAGTTGTCTTGCTCAAGGTGATGTGGGATTCGATAATAGAAATGTAGTGGATAAAGTATCTTGGCAAACCCTAACCGGAGGAAAAAAAATTGAAAAGAGGGTTGCAACACGAGGACTTCCCAGGGGGGTCACCCATCTTAGTACTACTCTCGCCCAAGCACGCTTAACTTCGGAGTTCTGATGGGATCCGGTGAATTAGCGCTGCTATGATCGCACCTGTCATGTAGAGGGCACAATTCCTCTATGTGTTAACGGTTCACAGTCCCAGCCTAGAAAGATGGCCCATTCAGATGGCACAATGGGCTTAACGACAATCCATCTGCTTCAACAACGTAGCATCCTAGCAAGACGTGGTATCGACGCATTGTAGGTCCCTCTAATGTCCCGCGAGTTAGGTTGTCGTCCCTTTAACAACTCACGACGTACGATCTGGGATGAAAAAATAGAGCTTAATAAGAAAAGTGGCTCGAAACTAATGAAAACGTTCGATTTTGGGCTCCAAAAAGGGCCCAGTGAGCAAGCTCGCTCCCCCTATAGTTGAGCTCTCAGAGAGCCCTGCAACGGTATGCTGTGCGCCGCGTAATTACTTACGGATCAAAAGTTATGGGCACCGGAGCGACGGAGACCTAGTCATAAGCCCTACGCACTCGGTTTGCTGGACCAGCCTCTACGTGAAGTGAAGTTGTCTTGCCCAAGGTGCCGTGGGATTCGATAATAGAAATGTGGTGGATAAAGTATCTTGGCAACCCTAACCAGAGGAAAAAAAATTGAAAGGGGGGGTGCAACACGAGGACTCCCCAAGGGATCAGCCATCCTAGTACTACTCTCGCCCAAGCACGTTTAACTTCGGAGTTCTGATGGGATCCGGTGCATTAGTGCTGGTATGATCGCACCCTTCATGTTGAGGTCACAATTCCTTTATGTGTTAATAGTTCACAGTCCCAGCCTGGAGAGATGGCCCACTCAGAAGGCCCAATGGGCTTAACGATAACCCATCCGCTTCAACAACCCAGCATCCTCGCAAGACGAGATATCAACGTGTTGTAGGGCCCTATAATGTCCCGCGAGTAAGGTTGTCGTCCTTTTAACAGCTCACAACGTACCATCTGGGACGGAAAAACAGAGCTAAATAAGAAAAGTGGCCCGAAACTAATGAAAACCTTCGATTTTGAGCTACAAAAAGGGCACAGTGAGCAACCTAGCTTCCCCCGTCGTAGAGCTCTCGGAGAGCTTACCAACGGTATGCTGTGCGCCACGTAACTCCTTACGAAACAAAAGTTATGGGCACCAGAGCGACGGAGACCTGGTCACAAGCCCTACGCCCTCGGTTTGTGAGCCCAACCTCCACGTGAAGTGAAGTTGTCTTGCCCAAGGTGCCGTGGGATTTGATAATAGAAATGTGGTGGATAAATTATCTTGGCAACCCTAACCGGAGGAAAAAAAATTGAAAGGTGGGGTGCAACACGAGGACATCCCAGGGGGTCACCCACCATAGTACTACTCTCGCCCAAGCATGCTTAACTTCGGAGTTCTGATGGGATCCGGTGCATTAGTGCTGATAAAATTGCACCCGTCATGTTGATGGCACAATTCCTTTATGTGTTAACGGTTCACAGCCCCAGCCTAGATAGATGGCCCGTTCAGAATGCCCAATGGGCTTAACGACAACCCATCCGCTTCAACAACCCATCATCCTCGCAAGACGTGATATCGACGCGTTGTAGGGCCCTCTAATGTCCGGCGAGTAAGGTTGTCATCCTTTTAACAGCTCACGTCGTACCATCCGAGACGGAAAAACAAGGCAAAAGTAGAAAAGTGGCCCGAAACTGATTAAAATGTTCGATTTTGGACTCCAAAAAAGGCATAGTGAGCAAGCTAGCTTCCCCCGTCGTAAAGCCCTTGGAGTGCTTACCAACGGTATGCTGTGCGCCGCGTAACTCCTTACGGAACAAAGGTTATGGGCAACGGAGCGACGGACACCTGGTCACAAGCCCTACGCCCACGGTTTGCTGGCCCAACCTCCACGTGAAGCGAAGTTGTCTTGCCCAAGGTGCCGTGGGATTCGATAATAGAAATATTGTGGATAAAGAATCTTGGCAACCGTAACCGGAGGAAAAAAAATTGAAAAGCGGGGTGCAACATGAGGACTTCCCAGGGGGTCACCCATCCTAGTACTACTATCGCCCAAGCACGCTTAACTTCGGAGTTCTAATGGGATCTGGTGCATTAGTGCTATATGATCGCACCTGTCATGTAGAGGGCACAATTCCTATATGTGTTAATGGTTCACAGTCCCAGCCTAGAAAGATGGCCCATTCAGATGGCCCAATGGGCTTAACAACAATCCATCTGCTTCAACAACGTAGCATCCACGCAAGACGTGGTATCGACGAATTGTAGGTCCCTCAAATGTCCCGCGAGTAAGGTTGTCGTCCTTTTAACAGCTCACGACGTACGTCTGGGACGGAAAAATAGAGCTTAATAAGAAAAGTGGCTCGTAACTAATGAAAACGTTCGATTTTGGGCTCCAAAAAGGGCCCAGTGAGCAAGCTCGCTCCCCCTATCGTAGAACTCTCGGAGAGCCGTGCAACGGTATTGTGTGCGCCGCGTAACACCTTACGGATCAAAAGTTATAGGTACCGGAGCGACGGAGACCTGATCATAAGCCCTACGCACTCGGTTTGCTGGACCAGCCTCTACGAGAAGTGAAGTTGTCTTGCCCAAGGTGCCATGGGATTCGATAATAGAAATGTGGTGGATAAAGTATCTTGGCAACCCTAACCAGAGGAAAAAAAATTGAAAAGGGGGGGGCAACACGAGGACTCCCCAGGGGGTCACCCATCCTTGTACTACTCTCGCCCAAGCACGCTTAACTTCGGAGGTCTGATGGGATCCGGGGCATTAGTGCGGGTATGGTGGCACCCTGCATGTTGAGGTCACAATTCCTTTATGTGTTAATAGTTCACAGTCTCAGCCTGGAGAGATGGCCCATTTAGAAGGCCCAATGGGCTTAACGATAACCCATCCGCTTCAACAACCCAGCATCCTCGCAAGATGAGATATCGACGTGTTGTAGGGCCCTATAATGTCCGGCGAGTAAGGTTGTCGTCCTTTTAAAAGCTCACAACGTACCATCCGGGATGGAAAAACAGAGCTAAATAAGAAAAGTGGCCCGAAACTAATGAAAACCTTCGATTTTGAGCTACAAAAAGGGCACAGTGAGCAACCTAGCTTCCCCCGTCGTAGAGCTCTCGGAGAGCTTACCAACGGTATGCTGTGCGCCACGTAACTCCTTACGAAACAAAAGTTATGGGCACCAGAGCGACGGAGACCTGGTCACAAGCCCTACGCCCTCGGTTTGTGAGCCCAGCCTCCACGTGAAGTGAATTTCTCTTGCCCAAGGTGCCGTGGGATTCGATAATAAAAATATGGTAGAGAAAGTATCTTGGCAACCCTAACCGGAGGAAAAAAAATTGAAAAGTGGGGTGCAACACGAGGACTTCCCAGGGGGTCACCCACCATAGTACTACTCTTGCCCAAGCATGCTTAACTTCGGAGTTTTGATGGGATCCGGTGCATTAGTGCTGGTAAAATTGCACCCGTCATGTTGAGGGCACAATTCATTTATGTGTTAACGGTTCACAGTCCCAGCCTAGGGAGATGGCCCGTTCAGAATGCCCAATGGGCTTAACGACAACCCATCCGCTTCAACAACCTAGCATCCTCGCAAGACGAGATATCGACGCGTTGTAGGGCCTTCTAATGTTCGGCGAGTAAGGTTGTCGTCCTTTTAACTGCTCACGTCGTACCATCCGAAATGGAAAAATAGGGGTAAACTAGAAAAGTGGCCCGAAACTGATGTAAACATTCGATTTTGGACTCCAAAAAGGGCACAGTGAGCAAGCTAGCTTCCCCCATCGTAGAGCTTTCGGAGAGCTTTCCAACCGTATACTGTGAGCCGCGTAACTTCTTACGGATCAAAAGTTGTGGGCGTCGGAGCGACGGAGACCTGGTCATAAGCCCCACGCCCTCGGTTTACGGGCCCAGCCACAATGTGAAGCGAAGTTGTCTTGCCCTAGGAGCCATGGGATTCGATAATAGAAATGTGGTGGATAAAGCATATTGGCAAGCCTAACCGGGACAAAAAAAATTGGAATGTGGGGTGCAACACGAGGACTTCCCAAGGGGTCACCTATCCTAGTACTACTCTGGCCCAAGCACGCTTAACTTTGGAGTTCTTATGGGATCTAGTGCATTAGTGATATATGATCGCACCTGTCATGTAGAGGGCACAATTCCTTTATGTGTTAACGGTTCACAGTCCCAGCCTAGAAAGATGGCCCATTCAGATGGCCCAATGGGCTTAACGACAATCCATCTGCTTCAACAACGTAGCATCCACGCAAGACGTGGTATCGACGCATTGTAGGTCCCTCAAATATCCCGCGAGTAATGTTGTCATCCTTTTAACTGCTCACGACGTACGTCTGGGATGGAAAAATAGAGCTTAATAAGAAAAGTGGCTCGAAACTAATGAAAACGTTCGATTTTGGGCTCCAAAAAAGGCCCAGTGAGCAAGCTCTCTCCCCCTATCGTAGAACTCTCGGAGAGCCTTGCAACGGTATGTTGTGCACCGCGTAACACCTTACGGATCAAAAGTTATGGGTACCGGAGCGACGGAGACCTGGTCATAAGCCCAACGCACTCGGTTTGCTGGACCAGCCTCTACGTGAAGTGAAGTTGTCTTGCCCAAGGTGCCATGGGATTCGATAATAGAAATGTGGTGGATAAAGTATCTTGGCAACCCTAACCAGAGAAAAAAAAATTGAAAGGGGGGGTGCAACACGAGGACTCCCCCGGGGGTTACCCATCCTAGTACTACTCTCGCCCAAACACGTTTAACTTCAGAGTTCTGATGGGATTCGTTGCATTAGTGCTGGTATGATCGCACCCTTCATGTTGAGGTCACAATTCCTTTATGTGTTAATGGTTCACAGTCCCAGCCTGGAGAGATGGCCCATTCAGAAGGCCCAATGGGCTTAACGATAACCCATCCGCTTCAACAACCTAGCATCCTCGCAAGACGAGATATCGATGTGTTGTAGGGCCCTCTAATGTCCCGCGAGTAAGGTTGTCGTCCTTTTAACAGCTCACGACGTACCATCCGGGAAGGAAAAACAGAGCTAAATAAGAAAAGTGGCCCGAAACTAATGAAAACGTTCGATTTTGAGCTACAAAAAGGGCACAGTGAGCAACCTAGCTTCCCCCGTCGTAGAGCTCTCGGAGAGCTTACCAACGGTATGCTGTGCGCCGCATAACTCCTTACGAAACAAAAGTTATGGGCACCGGAGCGACGGAGACCTGGTCACAAGCCCAACGCCCTCGGTTTGTGAGCCCAGCCTCCACGTGAAGCGAAGTTGTCTTGCCCAAGGTGCCGTGGGTTTCGATAATAGAAATGTGGTAGAGAAAGTATCTTGGCAACCCTAACCGGAGGAAAAAAAATTGAAAAGTGGGGTGCAACACGAGGACTTCCCAGGGGGTCACCCACCATAGTACTACTCTTGCCCAAGCATGCTTAACTTCGGAGTTTTGATGGGATCCGGTGCATTAGTGCTGGTAAAATTGCACCCGTCATGTTGAGGGCACAATTCATTTATGTGTTAACGGTTCACAGTCCCAGCCTAGGGAGATGGCCCGTTCAGAATGCCCAATGGGCTTAACGACAACCCATCCGCTTCAACAACCTAGCATCCTCGCAAGGCGGGATATCGACGCTTTGTAGGGCCCTCTAATGTCCGGCGAGTAAGGTTGTCGTCCTTTTAACAGCTCACGTCGTACCATCCGAGACGGAAAAACAGGGCTAAACAAGAAAAGTGGCCCGAAACTGATGAATACGTTCGATTTTGGACTCCAAAAAGGGCACAGTGAGCAAGCTAGCTTCCCCTGTCATAGAGCTCTTGGAGTGTTTACCAACGGTATGTTGTGCACCGCGTAACTCCTTACGGAACAAAAGTTATGGGCAACGGAGCGACGGAGACCTGGTCACAAGCCCTACGCCCTCGGTTTGCGGGCCCAGCCTCCAGGTGAAGGGAAGTTGTCTTGCCCAAGGAGCCGTGGGATTCGATAATAGAAATGTGGTGGATAAAGTATCTTGGCAACCCTAACCGGAGGAAAAAAAATTGAAAAGGGGGGTGCAACACGAGGACTTCCCCGGGGGTCACCCATCCTAGTACCACTTCCACCCAAGCATGCTTAACTTTGGAGTTCTAATGGGATCCGGTGCATTAGTGCTGCTATGATCGCACCTGTCATGTAGTGGGCACAATTCCTTTATGTGTTAAAGGTTCACAGTCCCAGCCTAGAAAGATGGCCCATTCAGATGGCCCAATGAGCTTAACGACAATCCATCTGCTTCAACAACGTAGCATCCACGCAAGACGTGGTATCGACGCATTGTAGGTCCCTCTAATGTCCCGCGAGTAAGGTTGTCGTCCTTTTAACAGCTCACAACATACGATCTGGGACGGAAAAATAGAGCTTAATAAAAGAAAGTGGCTCGAAACTAATGAAAACATTCAATTTTGGGCTCCAAAAAGGGCCCAGTGAGCAAGCTCGCTCCCCCTATCATAGAGCTCTCGGAGAGCCTTGAAACGGTAAGTTGTGAGCCGCGTAACTCCTTACGGATCAAAAGTTATGGGCTCCGGAGCGACGGCGACCTGGTCATAAGCCCTACACACTCGGTTTGATGGACCAGCCTCTACGTGAAGTGAAGTTGTCTTGCCCAAGGTGCCGTGGGATTCGATAATAGAAATGTGGTGGATAAATTATCTTGGCAACCCTAACCAGAGGAAAAAAAATTGAAAGGGGGGTGCAACACGAGGACTCCCCAGGGGGTCACCCATCCTAGTACTACTCTCGCCCAAGCACGCTTAACTTCGGAGTTCTAATGGGATCCGGTGCATTAGTGCTGGTAAAACCGCACCTGTCATGTTGAGGTCACAATTCCTTTATGTGTTAACGGTTCACAGTCCCAGTCTAGAGAGATGGCCCATTCAGAAGGTCCAATGGGCTTAACGACAACCCATCCACTTCAACAACCCAGCATCCTCGCAAGACGAGATATCGACGCGTTGTAGGGCCCTCTAATGTCCCGCAAGTATGGTTGTCGTCCTTTTAACAGCTCACTACGTATGATCCGGGACAGAAAAATAGAGCTAAAAAAGAAAAGTGGCCCAAAACTGTTTAAAACATTCGATTTTGGGCTCCAAAAAAGGGCACAGTGAGTAAGCTGGCTGCCCCAGTTGTAGAGCTCTCGGAGAGCTTTGCAACAGTATGCTGTGCGCCGCGTAACTCCGTACGGATCAAAAGTTGTGAGCACCGGAGCAAACCAGACCTGGTCACAAGCCCTATGCCCTCGGTTTGCTGGCCCAGCCTCAACGTCAAGCGAAGTTGTCTTGCCCAAGGTACCGTGGGATTCGATAATAGAAATGTGGTGGATAAGGTATCTTGGCAACCCTAACCGAAGCAAAAAAAATTGAAAATGGGTGTGCAACACGAGGACTTCCCAGGGAGTAACCCCTCTAGTACTACTCTCGCCCAAGCACGCTTAACTTCGGAGTTCTGATGGGATCCGGTGCATTAGTGCTGGTATGATTGCACCCGTCATGTTATGGCACAATTACTTTATGTGTTAACGGTTCGTAGTCCCACCCTAGAGAAATGGGTCATTGAGAAGGCCCAATGGGCTTAACGACAACCCATCCGCTTAAAAAACGTAGCATCTTCCCAAGACGTGGTACCGACGCATTGTAGGGCCCCCTAATGTCCCGCGAGTAAGGTTGTCGTCCTTTTAACAGCTCACAACATACGATCTGGGACATAAAAATAGAGCTTAATAAAAGAAAGTGGCTCGAAACTAATGGAAAAACATAGCAAATTTAGAAAAGTGGCCCGAAACTGAGGAAAACGTTTGATTTTGGGCTCCAAAAAGGGCACAGTCAGCAAGCAAGTTGCGCCCGTCGTAGAGCTCTCGGAGAGCATTCCAACGGTATGCTGTGCGCCACGTAACTCCTTACGGATCAAAAGTTATGGGCACCGGAGCGATGGGCATCTGGTCACAAGCCCTACGCCCTCGGTTGCAAGCCCAACCTCCACGTGAAGCGTAGTTGCCTTGCCCGAGCTGCCGTGGGATTCGGTAATAGAAATGTGGTGGATAAAGCATCTTGGCAACCCTAACCGGGGCAAAAAAAATTGAAAAGGGGGGTGTAACATGAGGACTTCCTAGGGGTCGCCCAAGCACGCTTAACTTTGGAGTTCTGATGGTATCCAGTGCATTAGTGCTGGTATGATGGCACCTGTCATCTTGAGGGCACAATTCCTTTATATGTTAACGGTTCACAGTACCAGTCTAGTGAGATGGCCCATTAAGAAGGCCCAATAGGCTTAACGACAGCCCATCCGCTTCAACAACGCAGCATCCTCGCAAGACGTGATATCGACGCGGTGTAGGGCCCTCTAATGTCCCGCGAGTAAGGTTGTCGTCATTTTAACATCTCACGACGTATGATCCGGGATGAAAAAACAGAGCTAAAAAACAAAGTTCGCCCAAAATAGATGAAAACGTTCTATTTTGGGCCCCAAAAAAGGGCACAGCAAGCAAGGCCGTTGCCCCTGTTGTAGAGCTCTCAGAGAGCTTTGCAACGGTATGCTTTGCGCCGCGTAACACCTTACGAATCGAAAGTTATAGGCACCGGAGAGAAGGAGACCTGGTCACAAGCCCTACGCCCTCGGTTTGCTGGCCTAGCCTCCACGTGAAGCGAAGTTGTCTTGTCCAAGGTGCCGTGGGATTTGATAATAGAAATGTGGTAGATAAAGTATCTTGGCAACCCTAACCAGGGAAAAAAAATTGAAAAGGGTGTGCAACACGAGGACTTCCCACGGGGTCACCCATCCTAGTACTCCTTTCGCCCAAGTAAGCTTAACTTCGGAGTTCTGATGGGATCCGGTGCATTAGTGCTGGTATGATTGCACCCGTCATATTGAGAGCACAATTCCTTTATGTGTTAACGGTTCACAGTCCCAACCTAGAGAGATGAATCATTGAGAAGTGCCAATGGGCTTAACAACAAGCAATCCGCTTCAACAATGCTGCATCCTCGAAAGATGTGATATCGACGCGTTGTAGGGCCGTCTAATGTCCTGGGAGTAAGGTTGTCATCCTTTTAACAGCTCACAACGTACGATCCGGGATGGAAAAAACAGAGCAAAATTAGAAAAGTGGCACGAAAATGATGAAAATGTTTGATTTTTGGCTCCAAAAAGGGCACAACGAGCTAGCTCGTTGGCCCCGTCGTAGAGCTCTCGGAGAGCTTTGCAACGGTATGCTGTGCGCCGCGTTACTCCTTACGGATCAAAAGTTATAGGCACCAGAGCGACGTAGACTTGGTCACAACCCCAACGCCCTCGGTTTCCTGGCCCAGCCTCCACATGAAGCGAAGTTGTCTTGCCCAAGATGCCGTGTGATTCGATAATAGAAATGTGGTGGATAAAGTATCTTGGCAACCCTAACCGGAGGAAAAAAATTAGAAAAGGATCTGCAACACGAGGACTTCCCAGGGGGTTACCCAAGCACTCTTAACTTTGGAGTTCTGATGGGATCCGGTGTATTAATGCTGGTATAATCGTAACCGTCATGTTGACGGCACAATTCCTTTATGTGTTAATGGTTCACAGTCCCAGCCTAGAGAGATGGCCCATTCAGAAGGCCCAATGGGCTTAACAACAACCTATCCGCTTCAACAACGCAGCATCATCGCAAGACGTGATATCGACATGTTGTAGGGCCCTCTAATGTCGCGCGAGTTAGGTTGTCGTCCTTTTAATAGCTCACGACGTATGATCCAGGATAGAAAAATAGAGCTAAAAAAGAAAAGTGGCCTGAAACTAATTAAAACATTCAATTTTGGGATCCAAAAAAGGGCACAACGAGCAAGCTGGCTGCCCCCGTTGTAGAGCTCTCGGAAAGCTTTGCAACGGTATGTTGTACGCTGCGTAACTCCTTACGGATCAAAAGTTGTGGGCACCAGCGTGAAGGAGACCTGGTCACAATCCCTTCGCCCTCGGTTTGCTGGCCCAGCCTCCACGTGAAGCGAAGTTGTCTTGCCCAAGGTGCCATGGGATTCGATAATAGAAATGTGGTGGATAAAGTATCTTGGCAACCCTAACTGAAGCAAAAAAAAATTGAAAAGGGGGGTGCAACACGAGGACTTGCCAGGGGGTCACCCATCCAAGTACTACTCTTGCCTAAGCACACTTTACTTCAGAGTTCTGATGGGATCCGGTGCATTAGTGCTGGTATGATCGCACCCGCCATGTTGAGGGCACAATTCCTTTATGTGTTAGCGGTTCACAGTCCCAGCCTTGTGAGATGGCTCATTGAGAAGGCCCAATGGGCTTAACAACAACCCATTCACTTCCACAATGCAGCATCCTCGCCAGACGTGATATCGACGCTTTGTAGGGCCCTCTAATGTCCCGTGAGTAAGTTTGTTGTCCTTTTAACTGCTCACGATGTACGATCCGGGAAGGAAAAACAGAGCAAATTCAGAAAAGTGGCCCGAAACTGATGAAAACGTTCGATTTTGGGCTCCAAAAAGGGAACAGCGAGTAAGCAAGCTGCCCTCATCCTAGAGCTCTCGGAGAGCTTTTCAACGGTATGCTGTGCGCCACGTAACACCTTACGGATCAAAAGTTATGGGCACCGGAGCGACGGAGACATGGTCACAAGCACTATGCCCTCGGTTTGCAGGCCCAGCCTCCACGTGAAGCGAAGTTGTCTTGCCCAAGGTGCCGTGGGATTCGATAATAGAAATGTGGTGGATAAAGTATCTTGGCAACCCTAACCGAAGCAAAAAAAATTGAAAAGGGGGGTGCAACACGAAGATTTCCCAACGGGTCAGCCATCCTAGAACTATTCTCGCCTAAGCACGCTTAACTTCAGAGTTCTGATGGGATCCGGTGCATTAGTGCTGGTATGATCGCATCCGTCATGTTGAGGGCACAATTCCTTTATGTATGAACGGTTCACAGTCCCAGCCTAGAGAGATGGCCCATTCAGAAGGCCCAATGGCCTTAACAACAACCCATCTGCTTCAACAACGCAACATCCTCGAAAAAAGTGATATCGACGCGTTGTAGGGCCCTCTAATGTCCCGCGAGTAAAGAAGTCGTGCTTTTAGCAGCTCACGATGTACGATCCGGGACGGAAAAATAGAGCTAAATTAGAAAAGTGGGATGAAACTGATTAAAACGTTCGATTTTGGGCTCCAAAAAATTGCACAGCGAGCAAGCTGGCTGCTCCCGTCGTAGAACTCTCGGAGTGCTTTCCAACGGTATGATGTGCGCTGTGTAACTCCTTACGGATCAAAACTTATGGGCACCGAAGCGACGGAGACCTGCTCACAAGCCCTATGCCCTCGGTTTACGGGCCCAGCCCCTACGTGAAGCGAAGTTGTCTTGCCCAAGGTGCCGTGGGATTTGATAATAGAAATATGATGGATAAAGTATCTTGGCAGCCCTAACCGGAGTAAAAAAAATTGAAAAGGGGGGTGCAACACGAGGACTTCCCTGGGGGTCACCCATCCTAGTACTACTCTCACCGATGCACGCTTAACTTCGGAATTCTAATGGGATTCGGTGCATTACTGCTGGTATGATCGCACACGTCATGTTGAGGGCACAATTCCTTTATGTATTAACGGTTCACAGTCCCAGCCTAGAGAGATGGCCCATTCAGAAGGCCCAATGGGCTTAACAATAACCCATCTACTTCAACAACGCAGCATCCTCAAAAAAAGTGATATCGACGTGTTGTAGGGCCCTCTAATGTCCTGCGAGTAAGGTAGTCGTCCTTTTAACAGCTCACGACGTACGATCCGGGAAGGAATAACATAGCTAAAAAAGAAAAGTGGACTGAGACTGATGAAAACGTTCGATTTTGTGCTCCAAAAACGGGCATAGCGAGCAAGTTGGCTGCCCCCGTTCTAGAGCTCTCGGAGAGCTTTGCAACGGTATGTTGTGCGCCGCGTAACTCCTTACGGATCAAAAGTTATTGGCACCGGAGCGACGGAGACCTGGTCACAAGCCCTACGCCCTCGGTTTGCTGGCCCAGCCTCCACGTGAAGCGAAGTTGTCTTGCCCAAGGTGCCGTGGGATTCGATAATAGAAATGTGGTGGATAAAGTATCTTGGCAACCCTAACCGGAGGAAAAAAAATTGAAAATGGGGGTGCAACACGAGGATTTCCTAGGGGGTCACCCTCCCTAGTACTACTCTCGCCCAAGCACGCTTAACTTCGGAATTCTGATGGGATCCGGTGCATTAGTACTGGAATGATTGCACCCGTCATGTTGAGGGCACAATTTCTTTATGTGTTAACGGTTCACAGTCCCGGCCTGGAGAGATGGCCCTTTCAGAAGGCCCAATGGGCTTAACAACAACCCATCCCCTTCAACAACGCAGCATCCTCGCAAGACGTGATATCGATGCGTTGTAGGGCTCTCTAATGTCCCATTAGTAAGGTTGTCGTCCTTTTAACAGCTCATGACATACGATTCGGGATGAAAAAATAGAGCAAACTGAGAAAAGTGGCCCGAAACTGATGAAAACGTTCGGCTTTGGGCTCCAAAAAGGGCACAGCAAGCAAGCACGCTTCCCCCATCGCAGAGCTATCGGAGAGCTTTCCAACAGTATACTGTGCGCCACGTAACTCATTACGGATCAAAAGTTATGGGCACCGGAGCGACGGACACCTTGTCATAAGCCCTACGCCCTCGGTTTACGGGCCTAGCCTCCACGCGAAGTGAAGTTGTCTTGCCTAAGGTGCCGTGGGATTCGATAATAGAATTGGGGTGGATAAAGTATCATGGCAACCCTAACCGAAGGAAAAAAAATTGAAAAGGGGGGTGCAACACGAGGACTTCCTAGGGGGTCACCCATCCTAGTACTACTCTCGACCAAGCACGCTTAACTTCGGAATTATGATGGGATCCGGTGCATTAGTGCTGGTATGATCGCACCCGTCATGTTGAGGGTACAATTCTTTTATGTGTTAACGGTTCACAGTCCCAGCCTAGAGAGATGGCCCATTCAGAAGGCCCAATGGGCTTAACAACAATCCATCCGCTTCAACAACACAGCATCCTCACAAAAAGTGATATCGACGCGTTGTAGGGCCCTCTAATGTCCCTCGAGTAAGGTTGTCGTCCTTTTAACAGCTCACGACTTACGATCTGGTACAGAAAAACAGAGCTAAAAAAGAAAAGTGGCCGAAAACTAGTGAAAACGTTCGATTTTGGGCTCCAAAAAAGGGGACAGCGAGCAAGCTGGGTGCCCACATTGTAGAGCTCTCATAGAGCTTTTTAACTGTATACTGTGCGCCGCGTAACTCCTTACGGATCAAAAGTTATAGGCACCGGAGCGAAGGAGACCTTGTCACAAGCTCTACGCCCTCGGTTTGCGGGCCCAACCTCCAAATGAAGCGAAGTTGTCTAACCCAAGGTGCCGTGGGATTCGATAATAGAATTTTCATGGATAAAGTATCTTGGCAACCCTAACCGAAGAAAAAAAATTGAAAAGTGGGGTGCAACACTAGGACTCCCTAGGGGGTCACCTATCCTAGTACTACTCTCGCCAAAGCATGCTTAACTTCGGAGTTCTGATGGGATCCAGTGCATTAGTGCTGGTATGATCACACCCGTCATGTTGAGGGCACAATTCCTTTATGTGTTAACGGTTCACCATCCCAGCCTAGTGAGATGGCCCATTCAGAAGGCCCAATGGGCTTTACGACAACCCATCCGCTTCAACAACGCAGCATCCTCGCAAGATGTGATATCGACGCATTGTAGGACCCTCTATTGTACCGTGAGTAAGGTTATCGTCATTTTAACAGCTCATGACGTACGATCCGGGACGTAAAAACAGAGCTAAAAAACAAAAGTGGCTCGAAACTGATGAAAACGTTCGATTTTGGGCTCCAAAAAAGGGCACAACGAGCAAGCTGGTTGCCCCCGTTGTAGAGCTCTCGGAGAGCTTTGCAACGGTATGATGTGCGCCGCGTAACTCCTTACAAATCAAAAGTTATAGGCACCGAAGCGAAGGAAACCTGGTCAACAGCCCTACGCCCTCGGTTTGCTGGCCCAGCCTTCACGTGAAGCGAAGTTGTCTTGTCCAAGGTGATGTGGAATTTGGTAATAGAAATGTGGTGGATAAAGTATCTTGGCAACCCTAACCGGGGCAAAAAAAATTGAAAAGGTGGTGCAACACGAGGACTTCCCAGGGGGTCACCCATCCTAGTACTACTCTCGCCCAAGCACGCTTAACTTTGGAGTTCTGATGGGATCCGGTGCATTAGTGCTGGTATGATCGTACCCGTCATGTTGAGGGCACAATTCCTTTATGTGTTAACGGTTCACAGTCGCTACCTAGAGAGATGGCACATTGATAAGGCCCAAGTGGCTTAACGACAACCCATCCACTTCAACAACGCAGCATCCTCGCAAGACGTGATATCGACGAGTTGTAGGGCCCTCTAATGTCCCGCGAGTAGGGTTGTCATCCTTTTACCAGCTCACGACGTTCGATTCGGGACAGAAAAACAGAGCAAAATTAGAAAAGTGACCCGAAACTGATGAAAATGTTCGATTTTGGGCTCCAAAAAGGGTACAACGAACTAGCTCGCTGCCCCCGTCGTAGAGCTCTCGGAGAGCTTTGCAACGGTATGCTGTGCGCCGCGTTACTCCTTACGGATCAAAAGTAATGGGCACCGGAGCGACGGAGACTTGGTCACAAGCCCTACGCCCTCGGTTTGCGGGCCCAGCCTCCACGTGAAGCGAAGTTGTCTTTCCCAGGGTGCCGTGGGATTCGATAATAGAAATGTGGTGGACAAAGTATCTTGCAACCATAACCGGAGGAAAAAAAATTAAAAATGAGGTGCAACACGAGGACTTCCCAGGCGGTCACCTATCCTTGTACTATTCTCACCCAAGCACGCTTAACTTCGGAGTTCTGATGGGATCCGGTGCATTAGTGCTGGTATGATCGCACCCGTCATGTTGAGGGTACAATTCCTTTATGTGTTAACGGTTCACCATCCCAGCCTAGTGAGATGGCCTATTCAGAAGGCCCAATGGGCTTAACGACAACCCATCCGCTTCAACAACGCAGCATCCTCGCAAGATGTGATATCGACGCATTGTAGGGCCCTCTATTGTACCGTGAGTAAGGTTGTCGTCATTTTAACAGCTCACGACGTACGATCCGGGACAAAAAAACAGAGCTAAAAAACAAAAGTGGCCCGAAACTGATGAAAACGTTCGATTTTGGGCTCCAAAAAAGGGCTCAACGAGCAAGCTGGTTGCTCCCGTTGTAGAGCTCTCGGAGAGCTTTGCAACGGTATGCTATGCGCCGCGTTACTCCTTACGGATCAAAAGTTATGGGCACCGGAGCAACGGAGACCTGGTCACAAGCCCTACGCCCTCGATTTGCGGGCCAAGCCTCCACGTGAAGCGAAGTTGTCTTGCCCAAGGTGCCGTGGGATTCGATAATAGAAATGTGGTGGATAAAGTATCTTGGCAACCCTAACCGGAGGAAAAAAAATTAAAAATAAGGTGCAACATGAGGACTTCCCAGGGGGTCACCTATCCTTGTACTATTCTCACCCAAGCAGACTTAACTTCGGAGTTCTGATGGGATCCGGTGCATTAGTGCTGGTATGATCGCACCCGTCATGTTGAGGGCACAATTCCTTTATGTGTTAACGGTTCACAGTCCCAGCCTGGAGAGACGACCCATTCAGAAGGCCCAATGGGCTTAACAACAACCCATCTGCTTCAACAACGCAGCATCATCGCAAGACGTGATATCGACGTGTTGTAGGGCCATCCAATGTCCCGCGAGTTAGGTTGTCATCCTTTTAACAGCTCACGACGTATGATCTGGGACAGAAAAACAGAGCTAAAAAAGAAAAGTGACCCAAAACTTATTAAAACATTCGATTTTGGGCTCCAAAAAATGGCACAACGAGCAAGCTGGCTGCCCCCATTGTAGAGCTCTCGGAGAGCTTTGTAACGGTATGCTGTGCGCCGCGTAACTCCTTACGGTACAAAAGTTGTGGGCACCGGCGCGAAGGAGACCTGGTTACAAGCCCTACGCCCTCGGTTTGCTGGCCCAGCCAGCAAGTGAAGCGAAGTTGTCTTGCCCAATGTGCCGTGGGATTCGATAATAGAAATGTGGTTGGTAAAGTATCTTGGCAACCCTAACCGAAGCAAAAAAAATTGAAAAGGGGGGTGCAACACGAGGACTTCCCAGGGGGTCACCCTTCCTTGTACTACTCTCGCCTAAGCACACTTAACTTAGGAGTTCTGATGGGATCCGATGCATTATTGTTGGTATGATCGCACCCGTCATGTTGAGGGCACATTTCCTTTATGTGTTAACGTTTCACAGTCCCAGCCTAGAGAGATGGCTCATTGAGAAGGCCCAATGGGCTTAACAACAACCCATCCGCTTGAACAACGTAGCATCCTCGCCAAACGTGATATCGACGAGTTGTAGGGCCCTCTAATGTCCGGCGAGTAAGGTTGTCGTCCTTTTAACAGCTCACGACGTACGATCCGGGACGGAAAAACAGAGCATATTTAGAAAATTTGCCCGAAACTGATGAAAACGTTCGATTTTGTGCTCCAAAAAGGGCATAGCGAGCAAACAAGCTACCGTCGTCGTAGAGCTCTCGGAGAGCTTTCCAACGGTATGCTGTGCGCCACGTAACTCTTTACGGATCAAAAGTTATAGGCACCGAAGCGACGGAGACATGGTCACAAGGACTACGCCCTCGGTTTGTTGGCCCAGCCTCCATGTGAAGCGAAGTTGTCTAGCCCAAGGTGCCGTGGGATTCGATAACAGAAATGTGGTGGATAAAGTATCTTGGCAACCCTAACCGGAGGAAAAAAAATTGAAAAGGGGGGTGGAACACGAGGACTTCCCTGGGGGTCACCCATCCTAGTACTACTCTCGCCCAAGCACGTTTAACTTCGGAGTTCTGATGGGATCCGGTGCATTGGTGCTGGTATGATCACACCCATCATGTTGAGGGCACAATTCCTTTATGTGTTAATGCTTCACAGTCCCAGCCTGGAGAGATGGCCCATTCAGAAGGCCCAATGGGCTTAACAACAACCCATCCACTTCAACAACACAGCATCATTGCAAGCCGTGATATCGACGCGTTGTAGGGCCCTCTAATGTCCCGCGAGTAAAGTTGTCGTCCTTTTAACAGCTAACGACGTATGATCTGGGAAAGAAAAACAGAGCTAAATTTGAAAAGTGGCCCGAAACTGATTAAAACATTCAATTTTGGGCTCCAAAATAGGGTACAATAAGCAAGCTGGCTACCCCAGTTGTAGAGCTCTCGGAGAACTTTGTAACGGTATGCTGTGCGCCGCATAACTCCTTGCGGATCAAAAGTTGTGGGCATTAGCGCGAAGGAGACCTGGTCACAAGCCCTACGCCCTCGGTTTGCTGGCCCACCGTCCACTTGAAGCGAAGTTGTCTAGCCCAAGGTGCCGTGGGATTCGATAATAGAAATGTGGTGGATAAAGTATCTTGGCAACCTTAATCGAAGCAAAAAAAATTGAAAAGGGGGGTGCAACATGAGGACTTCGCAGGGGGCCACCCATCCTAGTACTACTCTCGATTAAGCACGCGTAACTTAGGAGTTCTGATGGGATCTGGTGCATTAGTGCTGGTGTGATCGCACCAGTCATGTTGAGGGCACAATTCCTTTATGTGTTAACGGTTCACTGTCCCAACCTAGAGGATGGCTCATCCAGAAGGCCCAATGGGCTTAACAACAACCCATCCGCTTGAACAACGTAGTATCCTCGCCAGACGTGATATCGACGCATTGTAGGGTCCTCTAATGTCTCGCGAGTAAAGTTGTCGTCCTTTTAACAGCTCACGACGTACAACCCAGGACGAAAAAATAGAGCAAATCTAGAAAAGTGGCCCGAAACTGATGAAAATGTTCAATTTTGTGCACCAAAAGGGGCATAGCAAGCAAGCAAGCTACCCTCGTCGTAGAGCTCTCGGAGAGCTTCCCAACGGTATGCTGTGCGCCACGTAAATCTTTACAGATCAAAAGTTATGGGCACCGGAGCGACGGAGACATGGTCACAAGCACTACGCCCTCGGTTTGCGGGCCCAGCCTCCATGTGAATCGAAGTTGTCTAGCGCAAAGTGCCGTGGGATTTGATAATAGAAATGTGGTGGATAAAGTATCTTGGCAACCCTAACCGGAGGAAAAAAAATTGAAAAGGGGGGTGGAACACGAGGATTTCCCAGGGGGTCCCCCATCTTTTTACTACTCTCGCCCAGGCACGCTTAACTTTGGAATTCTGATGGGATCCGGTGCATTAGTGCTGGTATGATCGCACCCGTCATGTTGAGGGTACAATTCCTTTATGTGTTAACGGTTCACAGTCCGGGCCTAAAGGGATGGCCCATTCAGAAGGCCCAATGGGCTTAACAACAACCCATCCGCTTTAACAACGCAGCATCCTCGCAGGACGTGATATCGATGCAATGTAGGGCTGTCTAATGTCCAGCGAGTAAGGTTGTCGTCCTTTTAACAGCTCACGACGTACGATCCGGGATGAAAAAGCAGAGCCAAAAACAAAAGTGGCCCAAAACTGATGAAAACATTCAATTTTGGGCTCCAAAAAAGGGCACAGCGAGCAAGCTGGCTGCCCCCGTCGTATAGCTCTCGGAGAGCTTTGCAATGGTATGCTTTGCACCGAGTAACACCTTACGGATCTAAAGTTATGGGCACCGGAGCGACGGAGACCTAGTCACAAGCCCTACGCCCTCGGTTTGCTGGCCCAGCCTCCACGTGAAGCGCAGTTGTCTTGCCCAAGGTGTCGTGGGATTCGATAATAGAAATGTGGTGGATAAAGTATCTTGGCAACCCTAACTGGAGGAAAAAAAAATTGAAAATGAGGTGCAATACGAGGACTTCGCAGGGGGTCACCCATCCTTGTACTACTCTCGCCCAAGCATGCTTAACTTCGGAGTTCTAATGGGATCCGGTGCATTAGTACTGGTATGAACGCACCCGTGATGTTGAGGGCGCAATTCCTTTATGTGTAAACGGTTCAGAGTCCCAGCCTAGAGAGATGGCTCATTGAGAAGGCCCAATGGGTTTAACGATAACCCATCCGCTTCAACCACTCAGCATCCTCGCAAGATGTGATATTGACGCATTGTAGGGCCCTCTAATGTCCTGCGAGTTAGGTTGTCGTTCTTATAACAGCTCACGACGTACGATTCGGGATGAAAAAATAGTGCAAATTAAGAAAAGTGGCCCAAAACTGATGAAAACGCTCGATTTCGGGCTCCAAAAAGGGTACAGCGAGCAAGCAAGCTGCCCCTGTCGTAGAGCTCTCGGAGAGCTTTCCAACGGTATGTAGTGCGCCATGTAACTCCTTACGGATCAATAGTTATGGGCACAGGAGCGACGGACACCTAGTCACAAGCCTTACGCCCCCGGTTTGCGGGCCCAGCCTCCACGTGAAGCGAAGTTGTCTTGCCCAAGGTGCCGTGGGATTCGATAATAGAAATGTGGTGGATAAAGTTTCTTGGCAACCCTAACCGGAGGAAAAAAAATTGACATGGGGGGTGCAACACGCGGACTTCCCAAGGTGTCACCCATCTTAGTAGTATTCTCGCCCAAGCACGCTTAACTTCGGAATTCTGATGGGATCCGGTGCATTAGTACTGGTTTGAACGCACCCGTGATGTTGAAGGCGCAATTCCTTTATGTGTAAACGGTTCAGAGTCCCAGCCTAGAGAGATGGCCCATTCAGAAGGCCCAATGGGCTTAACGACAACCCATCCGCTTCAACAACGCAGCATCCTCGCAAGACGTGATATCGACGAGTTGTAGGGCCCTCTAATGTCACGTGAGTAAGGTTGTCGTCTATTTAACAGCTCACGACGTACGATCCGGGATGAAAAAACAGAGATAAAAAAGAAAATTGGCCCGAAACTGATTAAAACGTTCGAATTTGGGCTCCAAAAAAGGGCACAGCAAGCAAGCTAGTTGCCCCAGTTGTAGAGCTCTCGGAGAGCTTTGTAATGGTATGCTGTGCGCGACGTAAATCCTTACGGATCAAAAGGTGTAGGCACAGGAGCGAAGGAGACCTGGTCACAAGCCCTACGCCCTCGGTTTGCTGGCCCAGCCTCCTCGTGAAGCGAAATTGTCTTGCCCAAGGTGCTGTGGGATTCGATAATAGAAATGTGTAGGATAAAGCATCTTGGCAACCCAAACCGAAGCAAAAAAAATTGAAAAGGGGGGTGCAACACGAGGACTTCCAAGGGGGTGACCCATCCTAGTGCTCCTCTCGCCCATGCATGCTTAACTTTGGAGTTCTGATGGGATTCGGTGCATTAGTACTGGTATGATCGCTCATGTCATGTTGAGGGCACAATTCCTTTATGTGTTAACGGTTCACAGTCCCAGCCTAGAGAGATGGCTCATTGAGAAGGCCCAATGGGCTTAACGACAGCCCATCCGCTTCAACAACGTAGCATCCTCATAAGATGTGATATCGACGCGTTGTAGGGCCCTCTAGTGTCCCGCCAGAAAGGTTGTCGTCCTTTTAACAGCTCACGACGTAAGATTCGGGACGGAAAAACAGAGCTAAAAAACAAAAGTGGCCCGAAACTGATGAAAACGTTTCATTTTGGGCTCCAAAAAATGGCACAGCGAGCAAGTTGGCTGCCCCCGTTGTAAAGCTCTCGGCGAGCTTTACAACAGTATGCTGTGCACCGCATAACTCCTTACGGATCAAAAGTTATGGGCACAGGACCGAAGGAGACCTGGTCACAAGCCCTACGCCCTTTGTTTGCTAGCCCAGCCTCCACGTGAATCGAAGTTGTCTCACCAAAGGTGCCGTGGGATTCGATAATAGAAATGTGGTGGATGAAGTATCTTGGCAACCCTAACCGGAGGAAAAAAAATTGAAAAAGGGGGTGTAACACTAGGACTTCCCAGGGGGTCACCCATCCTAGTACTGCTCTCGTCCAAGCACGCTTAACTTCAGAGTTCAGATGGCAACCGGTGCATTAGTGCTGGTATGATCACACCCGTTATGTTGAGGGCACAATTCCTTTATGTGTTAACGGTTCACAGTCCCATCCTAGAGAGATGGCCCATTCAGAAGGCCCAATAGGCTTAACAACAACCCATCCACTTCAACAACATAGCATCCTCGCAAGATGTGATATCGCCGTGTTGTAGGACACTATAATGTCCCGCGAGTAAGGTTGTCGTCCTTTTAACAGCTCTCGACGTACGATCCGGGACGGAAAAATAGAGCTAAAAAACAAAAGTGGCCCAAAACTGATGAAAACGTTCGATTTTGGGCTGTAAAAAAGGGCACAGCGAGCAAGCTGTCTGCCCCCATTGTAGAGCTCTCGGAGAGCTTTGCAACGGTATGCTGTGCGCGGCGTAAATCCTTACAGATCAAAAGGTATAGGCACAGGAGCGAAGAAAACCTGGTCACAAGCCCTACGCCCTCGGTTTGCTGGCCCAGCCTCCACGTGAAGTGAAGTTGTCTTTCCCAAGGTACCGTGGGATTCGATAATAGAAATGTGGTGGATAAAGTATCTTGCCAAGCCTAACCGGGGCAAAAAACAAACCAAAAAAGGGGGTGCAACACGAGGACTTCCTCGGGGGTCACCCTCCTAGTACTACTCTTACACAAGCATGCTTAACTTCAGAGTTCTGATAGGATCCGGTGCATTAGTGCTGGTAGGATCGCACCGGTCATGTTGAGGGCACAATTCATTTATGAGTTAACGGTTCACAGTCCCAGCCTAGAGAGATGGCACATTGAGAAGGCCCAATGGGCTTAACGATGACCCATCCGCTTTAACAACGCAGCATCCTCGCAAGAAATGATATCGACGTGTTGTTGGGCCCCCTAATTTCCTGTGAGTAAGGTTATCGTCCTTTTAACAGCTCACGACGTACGATCTGGGACGAAAAAACAGACCAAAATCTGAAAAGTGGCCCAAAACTGATGAAAACGTTCGATTTTGGGCACCAAAAAGGGCATAGCAAACAAGTTGGCTGCCCCCGTTGTAGAGCTCCAGGAGAGCTTTGCAACGGTATGTAGTACGCTGCGTAACTCCTTACGCATCAAAATTTATAGGCATCGGAGCGAAGGAGACTAGGTCACAAGTCCTACGCCCTCGGTTTGCTGGCCCAGCCTCCACGTGAAGCGAAGTTGTCTTGCCCAAGGTGCTATGGGATTCGATTATTGAAATGTGGTGGATAAAGTATCTTGGCAACCCTAACCGGGGAAAAAAAATTGAAAATGGGGGGTGCCACAAGAGGGCTTCCCAAGGGGTCACCTATCCTTGTACTACTCTCGCCCAAGCACGCTTAACTTCGGTGTTCTGATGGGATCCCGTGCATTAGTTCTGGTATGATCGCACCCGTCATGTTGAGGGCACAATTCCTTTATGTGTTAGCGGTTCACAGTTCCAGCCTAGAGAGATGGCTCATTGAGAAGGCCCAATGGGCTTAACGATAACCCATCTGCTTCAACAACGTAGCATCCTCGCAAGACGTTATATCGACGGGTTGTAGGGCCCTCTGATGTCCCGCGAGTAAGGTTGTCGTCGTTTTAACAACTCACGACGTACGATCCGGGATGCAAAAACAGAGCAAAATTAGAAAAGTGGCCCGAAGCTGATTAAAACGTTCGATTTTTTGGCTCCAAAATGGGCAGAGCGAGCAAGCTGGCTGCCCCCGTTGTAGAGCTCTCGGAGAGCTTTGCAACGGTATGCTGTGCGCCGCGTAACTCCTTACGGATCAAAAGTTGTGGGAACTGGAGCGAAGGAGACCTGGTCACAAACCCTACGCCCTCGGTTTGCTGGCCCAACCTCCACGTGAAGCGAAGTTGTCTTGCCCAAGGTGCCGTGGGATTCGATATTAGAAATGTGGTGGATAAAGTATCTTGGCAACCCTAACCGAAGCAAAAAAAATCGAAAAAGGGGGTGCAACACGAGGACTTCCAAGGGGGTCACCTATCCTAGTACTACTCTCGCCTAAGCACGCTTAACTTCGGATTCTGTTGGGATCCAGTGCATTAGTGCTTGTATGATCGCACCGGTCATATTGAGGGCACAATTCCTTTGTGTGTTAACGGTTAACTGTCCCAGCATAGAGAGATGGCACATTGAGAAGGCCCAATGGGCTTAACGACAACCCATCCACTTCAACAACGTAGCATCCTCGCAAGACATGATATCGATGCGTTGTAGGGCCCCCAAATGTCCCGTGAGTAAGGTTGTCGTCCTTTTAACAGCTCACGACGTACGATCCGGACGAAAAAACACAGCGAAATTATAAAAGGGGCCCGAAACTGATGAAAACGTTCGATTTTTGGCTCCAAAAAGGGTACAGCGAGCAAGATGGCTGCCCCCATTGTAGAGCACTCAGAGAGCTTTGCAACGGTACGCAGTGCGCAGTGTAACTCCTTACGGATCAAAAGTTGTAGGCACCGTAGCGAAGGAGACCTGGTCACAAGGCCTATGCCCTCGGTTTGCTGGCCCAGCCTCCACGTGAAGTGAAGTTGTCTTTCCCAAGGTACCGTGGGATTCGATAATAGAAATGTGGGGGATAAAGTATCTTTGTAAGGCTAACCGGGGCAAAAAAAATTGAAAAGCGGGGTGCAACACGAGGACTTCCCATGGGGTCACCCTTCCAAGTACTACTCTCGCCCAAGCACGCTTAACTTCGGAGTTCTGATGGGATCCGATGCATTAGTGCTGGTATGATCTCACCCATAATGTTGAGGGCACAATTCTTTTATGTGTTAACGGTTCACAGTCCCAGCCTAGAGAGTTGGCTCATTGAGAAGGCCCAATGGGCTTAACGACAACCCATCTACTTCAACAACGCAGCATACTCGCAAGACGTTATATCGATGCGTTGTAGGGCCCTCTAATGTCCCGCGAGTAAGGTTGTCGTCCTTTTAACAGCTCACGACGTACGATCCAGGATAGAAAAACGTAGCTAAACTAGAAAAGTGGCCCGAAGCTGATGAAAATGTTCGATTTTGGGCTCCAAAACGGGCACAGCAAGCAAGCTGGCTGCCTCGGTTGTAGAGCTCTCGGAGAGCTTGGCAACGATATGCTGTGTGCCAAGTAACACCTTACGGATCAAAAGTTGTAGGCACCGGAGCGAAGGAGACCTGGTCACAAGCCCTACGCCCTCGGTTTGCTGGCCCAGCCTCCACGTGAAGCGAAGTTGTCTTGCCCAAGGTGCCGTGGGATTCGATAATAGAAATGTGGTGGATAAAGTATCTTGGCAACCATCACCGAAACAAAAAAAATTGAAAAGGGGGGTGCAACACGAGGACTTCCCAGGGGGTCACCCTTCCTAGTACTACTCTCGCCTAAGAACGCTTAACTTCGGAGTTCTTATGGGATTCGGTGCATTAGTGCTGGTATGATCGCACCCGACATGTTGAGGGCACAATTCCTTTGTGTGTTAACGGTTCACAGTCCCAGCCTAGATAGATGGCTCATTTAGAAGGCCGAATGGGCTTAACGACAACCCATCCGCTTCGACAACGCAGCATCCTCGCAAGACGTGATATCGATGCGTTGTAGGGCCCTCTAATGTCCAGCGAGCAAGGTTGTCATCCTTTTAACAGTTCACGACATACGATCCGGGACGAAAAAATAGAACAAATCTAGAAAAGTGGCCCAAAACTGATGAAAACGTTCGATTTCGGGCTCCAAAAAGGGCACAGCGAGCAAGCAAGCTGCCCCCGTCGTAGAGCTCTCAGAGAGCTTTCCAACGGTATACTGTTCGCCACGTAACTGCATACGGATCAAAATTAATGGGCACCGGATCGACGGAGACATGGTCACAAGCACTACGCCCTCGGTTTATGGGCCCAGCCTCCACGTGGAGCGAAGTTGTGTTGCCCAAGGTGCTGTTGGATTCGATAATAGAAATGTGGTGGATAAAGTATCTTGACAAACCGAACCGGAGGAAAAAAAATTGAAAAGGGGGGTGCAACACGAGGACTTCTCAGGGGGTCAGATATCCAAGTACTACTCTTTACCAAGCACGCTTAACATCGGAATTCTGATGGGATCCGGTGCATTAGTGCTGGTATGATCGCACCCATCATGTTGAGGGCACAATTCCTTTATGTGTTAACGGTTCACAGTCCCAGCCTAGAGAAATAGCCCATTCAGAAGGCCCAAGGGGCTTAACAACAACCCATCCGCTTCAACAACGCAGCATCCTTGAAAGACGTGATATCGATGCGTTGTAGGGCCCTCTAATGTCTCACGAGTAGGGTTGTCGTCCTTTAACAGCTCACGACGTACGATCCGGGACGGAAAAACAGAGCTAAAAAACAAAACTGGCCTGAAACTGATGAAAACGTTCGATTTTAGGAACCAAAAAGGGGCACAACGAGCAAGCTGGCTGCCCCCGTTGTAGAGCTCTTGGAGAGCTTTGCAACGGTATGCTGTGCACCGTGTAACTCCTTACAGATCAAAAGTTATGGGCACCGGAGCGAAGGAGACCTGGTCACAAGCTCTACGCCCTCGGTTTGCTGGCCCAGCCGCCACGTGAAGCGGAGTTGTCTTGCCCAAGGTGCCGTGGGATTCGATAATAGAAATGTGGTGGATAAAGTATCTTGGCAACCCTAACCGGAGCAAAAAAAATTGAAAAGGGGGGTGCAACACGAGGACTTCCCAAGGGGTCAGCTATCCAAGTACTAATCTCTACCAAGCACGCTTAACTTCGGAGTTCTGATGGGATCCGGTGCATTAGTGTTGGTATGATCGCACCCGTCATGTTGAGGGCACAATTCCTTTATGTGTTAACGGTTCACCGTCCCAGCCTAAAGAGATGGCCCATTCAGATGGCCCAATGGGCTTAACGACAACGCATCCGCTTCAACAATGCAGCATCCTCGCAAGACGCAATATCGACGCGTTGTAATGCCCTCTAATGTCCCGCGAGTAAGGTTGCCGTCCTTTTAACAGCTCATGACGTACGATCCGGGACGGAAAAACAGAGCTAAAAAACAAAAGTGGCCCAAAACTGACGAAAACGTTCGATTTTGGATTCCAAAAAGGGGCACAACGAGCAAGCTGGCTGCCCCCGTTGTAGAGCTCTCGGAGAGCTTTGCAACGGTATGCTGTGCGCCGCGTAACTCTTTATAGATCAAAAGTTAAGGGCACCAGAGCGAAGGAGACCTGGTCACAAGCCCTACGCCCTCGGTTTGCTGGCCCAGCCGCCACGTGATGCGGAGTGTCACGCCCCAACCCGGCCTATAAATGTTAGACTAGAGTGTGATCTAAACATTCAAGTCACGTCTCGTACTTACCCATTCAGAAAGATTTAACACTTATCGTCTTGGCCTAAACTCCAAAAATTTTCGGTAAACCGGCAGCATAACAGCTGTAATTGGGCTCTTTGGTTTGACATAATTCTCTAAATGCCTCAATTATTCCAATCATTAATCCAATTCCATTAAGGACTCCTATTTGACACCAACCGATTGGCTAACTAGTTTATCTTGAAAGTCTCGTTTGGTTAATAAGCCTAACATGATAACTATGTCCTGTTTATTTGTCAATTTCCTATCATGCAAGTACCTATTATCCTTTAGTTTGCAAATGAGCACCTAAGTGAAATTAAATAGAATTAACTTAGTTGATTGTTCATCTAGTGGTTTGAATGCCTACGATAACTACTAATTAAGAAAGCGAAAGCAAACAACCAAATAAAAGTTCGTCCGGTTACAAATAGTACAATCCCAGAATTAGACCCAAATTACAACGGGGTCATTTACATCAATAAAAAACGAGCAACATAAAAGAAATAGTCTTCAAGTAGCATAGTTCACAAATAGCCAAAATCACGCAAAGCACACAAGACAGGCAATCACTCCAAGGAATCATCGTTAGGCACATCGTCCTCGGGTACCTGTTGTTGATCTTCTTCACCTGAGATGATAAAAGATGGTGAGTCCTTATGAACTCAGCGAGGGGGAACGAGAAATAAGTTTTGAAACTCATTTTCCGGTTAAACTTATGAAAATCCCTTTCTCAACATGAATACAACAGAAATACAAGTACAGAAATACAAGTACAGAACAAGAATACCGGTCTTTCCTCCCCGAGGTTCTCTAGGATCCAAGCGGGAGTACTTATACACATAATAAAAAGGATACGGCGAGCTTTTGCTCTCATATCAGTTTCAGAATCAGAAGTTGCGGCCGACTTCAAATCATTCCCTAAAACACACCAGATGGGTGTACTCCGGATATACCTCAAAACCCTACGCCCCACCTCTCCGAGGAAGTCTACCCCCCAAGCGAGAGAGGGAATGGGACCATGGTGGTCACGGTAACACCGGCAAGCCCGATGCCGCTCGGCGTACGTGATCGCTACCATGCCGACAGGAAAGGTTGCAACCTTGTATGCAATGCACATTTATGACAGGTAATATATCACAGTAGGATGACAACAAAGTAGGTTGCCTCCAGACAGTCATAAGATTGCAAATTGACCAAGTAAACAGGCAGGGCACGATAAAACAGGTAATATATCACACTAGGAGGACAACAAGGTAGGTTGCCTCCGGACAGTCATAAGATTGCACATTGACAGGTAGACAAGCAAGGCACGATAAGACATAAAAATTTCACTTGAAGGCATATAGAGTTATATGAAAATTAAACGGGCAGCCATGTAACACATGTAAAACAGGCCATATAACTCATTAAGAAGTCCACCTGATCAAGTGATAAGATTATTCAACATGCAATGACATCAATCATGGGTTCGGGTGCAAGGAAAGCTTATTTGTCAACATGAAATGGTAAAAATCACATTTGAAATTATAAAAAATTAACGGGCAGCCCACTAAGCATATAATTTCCACACAATATCCAAATGATCAACACTTAGCAAGACTACCTAGTCATTAGGGTTTCCGTTTCATGCTTAACCGCGTGATTAAACCCTAAGTCAACTCAAAATCATTCTCAAGTCATGCATCATTCAATTCAAACATCCTCAAGTACCCAAAACAGTCCACACAACATTCCAACACCACAATTCCAAGCAATTAGTACCACAAGAGAGGTTACATCAATTTTCCAAGCATATAGCTAGGTGAAACCTTTACTGCAATAGGCTGTTTTCTCACAATCAATAGGATAACCAAAAAATCTCCAAATCCAGTGAATAAGATGTCAAATTAAAGCTTAAGAAGTTAACTAAAATAATAAACAAACCTTGCATCAATTGGAGTTCAGAATCATTAGTTATAACCGAAACAGTGAGGTAACACAAAACTGTCCAGATTTGTACACTTTTCATAAAATGATGTTTTTGAGGTCCTTAGAGTCGGTTTTATCTTTGGTTCATTTCTGACAAAATTGTCCAGAACTGAAAAATCTAGCAGCACACCAAATTACACGCATTTTGGACAACATTTACTAAGTCAAATATGGTTCGTTCCACAAGGTCAGTGCATCTGCCAAAACCTGATTCATTTTTCCAGATTTCCAGATTTGGTCACATTTTAATGATTTGCCATTTTGAGGACCTTAGAGTCCAAATTAGCTTCGGCCTATTTCGGGGAAAAATGTTCATAACTGTCCAAACTAGTTACCCACCAATTTTCAAGCATTTTCAACATCATTTGCTTAGCTAAACTTACCTCGAACAGACTGGTCAGAGAGCTGTCATCCATTTCGACTTCACATAGCATCATTTTCAAGTCAAGATCTTGCCATGCATGGTTGTTTAAGATTATGAACGACCATATAGCTCAAGTACAAAAGCAAATACACACATTTATGAGCATGCATGTGAAGTTTTAAAGAGTTTTCAAAAGGTTTTAACCCTCACCTTTGCAATCAACCAAAAGATGCTCAAAAACTTGTTGAAGCTTCAAATCTCTTCTTCTTCTTGCTTAGCCGAGATTCCAACTTGGTTTTCTCTATTTTCCTAGCTTAGTGACCAAGCTCTTAGTACATGCATGAGGTTAGAACAAGAAGAAAATAAATGGAAGCCTAAAAACTCACCTAGGGCCGAAATGAGGACTTCAAAGGGCATGCATGTGTGATTTTCGCATCCTAGCTTGTTTGCTTGAGTTTCTTTGATGATTGCTTGACTTGATCAACCATGGTGTGAAGAAGATGAGATATGGAAGGTGAGAACTCAGCCCAAAACCGAAATGGAGAGAGAGAATGAGAGGGAGAGAGAGAAAATGTGAGGAAAGTGAGAGAAATGAGAGAAAAATGAGGCTTTTGCAATTTTTTGAGCATGTGGTCAGCCTTGGGCATACAAATTCAGAATTTTTTTGTCTTCAAGATGGAATTTTGAAATGTTAGCATGGGCATAGGTGGTTTGGTCGAAAATGGTGTGAGAATTGAGGTGGTTTGAGCAATTCTTTATGCATTGATAAGTGTTTTTGTGTCATGACTTGTCTAGAATTATTTTGAATTAAACATGCATGCAAAAATCTGATTTTGTGTCATCTTTTGAATTGTTTTAACATGTGTGTAAGAGAATGTTGGGTATTTAGGGATTTTAGGTAGAATAAAATATATGAATGTTTGTTGATGAGTTGAATTATGAATAGAATAATAGATAGTGGAAAATGTAGGAATAGTTTAGTATTATTTTATTGTTAGTGGAGTTTGTAGAGAATTTGAATTAGGAATATAATATTGGTTAGTGGATTGTGTAGGATTATTTTAGTGTCTAGTGCTTTGTGTAGGATTCTTTCTTGATCAACGTGGTGGCACGGATTCCTAGGTCAAGGGCACGAATTACGAGGTAGACACGAACTACAAGACTAATGCGCGTACTTCAAGATTAATGCACATATTTCAATGCAAATGCACGCAATCCCTAGATAAATGTACGTAAACCAATACAAGGCACGTAATTCAAGACACAACTCTTACACCTAAGTTAAAGCACGCAGTTCAAGTTTAATGCACACGAAACGAAGAGACACAGCAAATCGAGGTATCGCACGTAAATTAAGGTCATGGCATGTTTATCTATGTATCGCACGTATATCGAGGATTAGGGCACACAATTATAGGTTAAGGCACGTATAACGAGGCATGCACGAAAACCAAGATAGGATACGTAATCCAAGGTCAGCCATACAATTCTGGGTCTAAGGCACGCAAATCGAGGTAAGGCACATTATTCAGGGTTGGGCCTCGCACGGAGTTGTCTTACCCAAGGTGCAGTGGAATTCGATAATAGAAATGTGCTGGATAAAGTATCTTGGCAACCCTAACCGGAGCAAAAAAAAATTAAAAGGGGGGTGCAACACGAGGACTTCCTTGGGGATCACCCATCATAGTACTACTCTCGCCCAAGCACGCTTAACTTCGAAGTTCTGATGGGATCCGGTGCATTAGTGCTGGTATGATCTCACCCCTCCTGTTGAGGGTACAATTCCTTTATGTGTTAACGGTTCATAGTCCCAGCCTAGAGAGATGGCTCATTAAGAAGGCCCAATGGGCTTAATGCCAACCCACCCGCTTCACCAATGCACCGTGCACGCAAGACGTGATATCGACGCGTTGTAGGGCCCTCTAATGTCCTGCGAGTAAGGTTGTCGTCCTTTTAACAGCTCACAACGTACGATCCGGGACGAAAAAACAAAGCAAGATTAGAAAAGTGTCCCGAAACTGATGAAAACGTTCGATTTTGGGCTTCAAAAAGGGCACAGCAGGCAAGCTAGCTGCCCCCGTCGTAGAGCTCTCGGAGAGCTTTGTAACGGTATGGTTTGCGCTGCGTAACTCCTTACGGATCAAAAGTTATGGGCACCCGAGCGACGGAGACCTAGTCACAAGCCCTACACCTTTGGTTTGCTGGCCCAACCGCCACGTCAAGCGGAGTTGTCTTGCCCAAGGAGCCGTGGGATTCGATAATAGAAATGTGCTGGATAAAGTATCTTGGCAACCCTAACCGGAGCAAAAATAATTGAAAAGGGGGGTGTAACACGAGGACCTCCTAGGGGTCACCCATCCTAGTACTACTCTCGCCCAAGCACGCTTAACTTCGGAGTTCTGATCGCATCCGGTGCATTAATGCTGGTATGATCGCACCCGTCATGTTGAGGGCACAATTCCTTTATGTGTTAACGGTTCACAGTCCCAGCCTAGAGAGATGGCCCATTTAGAAGGCCCAATGGGTTTAACGACAACCCATCCGCTTCAACAACGCAGCATCCTCGCAAGACGTGATATTGACGTGTTGTAGGGCCCTCTAATGTCCCGCGAGTAAGTTTGTCGTCATTTTAGTAGCTCACGACGTACTATCCGGGACGAAAAAACAGATCAAAAAAACAAAAGTGGCCCGAAACTGATGAAAACATTCGATTTTGAGCTCAAAAAAAGGGCACCGCGAGCAAGCTAGCTGCCCCCGTTGTAGAGCTCTCGAGAGCTTTGCAACGGTATGTTGTGCGCCGCGTAACTTCTTATGGATCAAAAGTTATGGGCACCGTAGCGAATGAGACCTAGTCAAAAGCCCTACGCCCTAGGTTTGCTGGCCCAGCCCCCACATGAAGCGAAGTTGTCTTGCCCAAGGTGCCGTGGGATTCGGTAATAGAAATGTGGTGGATAAAGTATCTTGGCAACCCTAACCGGAGCAAAAAAAATTGAAAAGGGGGGTGCAAAACGAGGACTTCCCGGGAGGTCACCTATCCTAGTACTACTCTCGCCCAAACAAGCTTAACTTCGGAGTTCTGATGGGATCCGGTGCATTAGTGGTGGTATGATCGCACCCGTTATGTTGAGGGCATAATTCCTTTATGTGTTAACGGTTCACAGTCCCAGCCTAGAGAGATGGCCCATTCAGAAGGCCCAATGGGCTTAATGACAACCCATCCTCTTCAACAACGCAGCATTCTCGCAAGACGTGATATCGACGAGTTGTAGGGCCCTCTAATGTCCCCCGAGTAAGGTTTTCATCCTTTTAAATGCTCACGACGTACGATCCGAGACGGAGAAACAGAGCAAAAATAGAAAAGTGGCCCGAAACTGATGAAAACGTTCGATTTTGAGTTTCAAAAAGGGGTAGCGCGAGCAAGCTTGCTGCCCCCGTTGTAGAGCTTTCAGAGAGCTTTGCAACGATATGCAATGCGCCGCGTAACTCCTTATGGATCAAAAGTTATGGGCACCGGAGCAAAGGAGACCTGGTCACATGCCCTACGCCCTCGGTTTACTGGCCCAGCCGCCACGTGAAGCGGAGTTGTCTTGCCCAAGGTGCCGTGGGATTCGATAATAGAAATGTGGTGGATAATGTATCTTGGCAACCCTAATCGGAGCAAAAAAAATTGAAAATGGGGGTGCAACACGAGGACTTCCCAGGGGGTCACCCATCCTAGTACTACTCTCACCCAAGCACGCTTAACTTCAGAGTTCTAATGGGATCCGGTGCATTAGTGCTGGTATGATCGTACCCGTCATGTTGAGGGCACAATTCCTTTATGTGTTAACGGTTCACAGTCACAGCCTAGAGAAATTGCCCATTCAGAAGGCCCAAGGGGCTTAGCAACATCCCATCTGCTTCAACAACGCAGCATCCTTGCAAGACGTGATATCGATGCGTTGTAGGCCCCTCTAATGTCTCGCGAGTAAGGTCGTCGTCCTTTTAATTGCTCACGACGTACGATCCGGGACGGAAAAACAGAGCTAAACTATAAAATTGGCTAGAAACTTATGAAAACATTCAATTTTGGGCTCCAAAAAAGGGCACAGCGAGCAAGCTGGCTGACCCCATTGTAGAGCACTCGGAGCGCTTCGCAACGGTATGCTGTGCGCCGCGTAACTCCTTACGGATCAAAAATTATGGGCACCGTAGCGACGGAGACCTGGTCACAAGCCCTACGCCGCCGGTTTGCTGGCCCAGCCTCCACGTGAAGCGAAGTTGTCTTGCCCAAGGTGCCGTGGGATTCGATAATAGAAATGTGGTGGATAAAGTATCTTGGCAACCCTAATCGGAGCAAAAAAAATTGAAAATGGGGGTGCAACACGAGGACTTCCCAGTGGGTAACCCATCCTAGTACTACTCTCGCCCAAGCACGGTTAACTTCGGAGTTCTGATAGGATCCGGTGCATTAGTGTTGGTATGATCGCAGCTGTCATATTGAGGGCACAATTCCTTTATGTGTTAACGGTTCACAGGCGCAACCTAAAGAGATGGCCCATTCAGAAGGCCCAATGGGCTTAACGACAACCCATCCGCTTCAACAATGCAGCTTCCTCGCAAGACGCAATATTGACGCGTTGTAAGGCCTTCTAATGTCCCGCGAGTAAGGTTGTCGTCCTTTTAACAGCTCACGACGTACGATCCGGGACGGAAAAACAGAGCTAAAAAAAAAGTGGCCTGAAACTGACGAAAACGTTTGATTTTGGGATCCAAAAAGGGGCACAACGAGCAAGCTGGCTGCCCCCGTTGTAGAGCTCTCGGAGAGCTTTCCAACGGTATGCTGTGCGCCACGTAACTCCTTACGGAACAAAAGTTATGGGCACCAGAGCGAAGGAGACCTGGTCACAAGCCCTACGCCCTCGGTTTGCTGGCCCAGCTACCACGTGAAGCGGAGTTGTCTTGCCCAAGGTGCCGTGGGATTCGATAATAGAAATGTGGTGGATAAAGTATCTCGGCAACCCTAACCGGAGCAAAAAAAATTGAAAAAGGGGATGCAACACGAGGACTCCCCTGGGGGTCACCCATCATAGTACTACTCTCGCCCAAGCACGCTTAACTTCGGAGTTCTGATGGGATCCGGTGCATTAGTGCTGGTATGATCGCACCCGTCATGTTGAGGGCACAATTCCTTTATGTGTTAATGGTTCAGAGTCCCAGCCTACAGAAATAGCCCATTCAGAAGGCCCAAGGGGCTTAACAACAACCCATCCGCTTCAACAACACAGCATCCTCGCAAGACGTGATATCGATGCGTTGTAGGGCCCTCTAATGTCTAGCGAGTAAGGTTGTCGTCCTTTTTACAGCTCACGACATATGATCCGGGACGGAAAAACAGAGCTAAAAAAGAAAAAAGGCAAGAAACTGATGAAAACGTTTGATTTTGGTCTCCAAAAAAGCGCAAAGCGAGCAAGCTGGCTACCCCCATTGTAGAGCTCTCGGAGAGCTTTGCAACGGTATGCTGTGCGCCGCGTAACTCCTTACGGATCAAAAGTTATGGGCACTGGAGCGACAGAGACCTGGTCACAAGCCCTACGCCATCGGTTTGCGGGCCCAGCCTCCACGTGAAGCGAAGTTGTCTTGCCCAAGGTGCCGTGGGATTCGATAATAGAAATGTGGTGGATAAAGTATCTTGGCAACCGTAATCGGAGCAAAAAAAAATTGAAAATGGGTGTGCAACACGAGGACTACCCAGGGGGTCACCCATCCTAGTACTACTCTCGCCCAAGCACGGTTAACTTCGGAGTTCTGATAGGATCCGGTGCATTAGTGCTAGTATGATCGCACCCATCATGTTGAGGGCACAATTCCTTTATGTGTTAACGGTTCACAATCCCAGCCTAAAGAGATGGCCCATTCAGAAGGCCCAATGGGCTTAACGACAACCCATCCGCTTCAACAATGCAGCATCCTCACAAGACGCAATATCGACGCGTTGTAAGGCCCTCTAATGGACCGCGAGTAAGGTTGTTGTCCTTTTAACAGCTCCCGAGGTACGATCCGGGACGGAAAAACAGAGCTAAAAAAGAAAACTGGCCCAAAACAGATGAAAACGTTCAATTTTGGCCTCCAAAAATGGGCAAAGCGAGCAAGTTGGCTGCCCCCGTTCTAAAGCTCTCGGAGAGCTTTGCAACGGTATGCTGTGCGCCGCGTACCTCCTTACAGATCAAAAGTTAATGGCACCAGAGCGAAGGAGACCTGGTCACAAGCCCTACGCCCTCGGTTTGCTGGCCCAGCCGCTACATGAAACAGAGTTGTCTTGCCCAAGGTGCCGTGGGATTCGATAATAGAAATGTGGTGGATAAAGTATCTTGGCAACCCTAATCGGAGCAAGAAAAATTGAAAAGGGGGGTGCAACACGAAGACTTCCCTGGGGGTCACCCATCATAGTACTACTCTCGCCCAAGCACGCTTAACTTCGGAGTTCTGATGGGATCCGGTGCATTAGTGCTGGTATGATCGCATCGTTCATGTTGAGGGCACAATTCCATTATGTGTTAACGGTTCACAGTCCCAGCCTAGAGAGATGGCTCATTGAGAAGGCCCATTGGGCTTAACGACAACCCATCCGTTTCAACAATGCAGCGTCCTCGCAAGACGTGATATCGACGCGTTGTAGGGCCCTCTAATATCCCGCGAGTAAGGTTGTCATCCTTTTAACAGCTTACGACGTACGATCCGGGACGGAAAAACAAAGCAAAACTCGAAAAGTGTCCCGAAACTGATGAAAACGTTCGATTTTGGGCTCCAAAAAGGGCACAGCGGGCAAGCTAGCTGCCCCCGTCGTAGAGCTCTCGGAGAGCTTTGCAACGGTATTCTTTGCGCTGCGTAACTCCTTACGGATCAAAAGTTATGGGCACCCGAGCGACGGAGACCTGGTCACAAGCCCTACGCCCTCAGTTTACTGGCCCAGCCTCCACGTGAAGTGAAGTTGTCTTTCCCAAGGTGCCGTGGGATTCGATAATAGAAATGTGGTGGATAAAGTATCTTGGCAACCCTAACCGGTGGAAAAAAAATTGAAAAGGGGGGTGCAACACGAGGACCTCTCAGGGATCACCCATCCTAGTACTACTCTCGTCCAAGCACGCTTAACTTCGGAGTTCTGATGGGATCCGGTGCATTAATGCTTGTATGATCGCACCCGTCATGTTGAGGGCACAATTCCTTTATGTGTTAACGGCTCACAGTCCCAGCCTAGAGAGATGGCCCATTCAGAAGGCCCAATGGCCTTAACGACAACCCATCCACTTCAACAACGCAGCATCCTCGTAAGACGTGATATCGATGCGTTGTACGGCCCTCTAATGTCCCTCGAGTAAGGTTGTCGTCCTTTTAATAGCTTACGACGTACTATTCGGGATGAAAAAACAGAGCTAAAATTGAAAAGTGGCCCGAAACTGATGAAAACATTCTATTTTGGGCTCCAAAAAAGGGCACCGCGAGCAAGCTTGCTGCCCCCGTTGTAGAGCTCTCGGAGAGCTTTTCAACGGTATGCTGTACGCCGCGTAACTTCTTATGAATCAAAAGTTATGGGCACCGGAGCGAAGGAGACCTAGTCACAAGCCCTACGCCCTAGGTTTGCTGGCCCAGCCGCCACGTGAAGCGAAGTTGTCTTGCCCACGGTGCCGTGTGATTTGATAATAGAAATGTGGTGGATAAAGTATCTTGGCACCCTAACCGGAGCAAAAAAATTTGAAAAGGGGGGTGCAAAACGAGGACTTTCGAGGGGGTCACCCATCCTAGTACTACTCTCGCCCAAGCACGCTTAACTTCGGAGTTCTGGTGGGATCCGGTGCATTAGTGCTGGTATGATCGCACCCGCCATGTTGAGGGCACAATTCTTTTATGTGTTAACGGTTCATAGTCCCATCCTAGAGAGATGGCCCCTTGAGAAGGCCCAATGGGCTTAACGACAACCCATCCGCTTCAACAACGCAACGTCCTCGCAAGACGTGATATCTACGCATTGTAGGGCCCTCTAATGTCCTACGAGTAAGGTTGTCATCCTTTTAACAGCTCACGACGTACGATCCAGGACCCAAAAACATAGCAAAACTAGAAAAGTGTCCCGAAACTGATGAAAACGTTCGATTTTGGGCTCCAAAAAGGGCACAACGAGGAAGCTGGCTTCCCCCGTTGTAGAGATCTCGATGAGCTTTGCAACGGTGTGCTTTGCGCCGCGTAACTCCTTACGGATCAAAAGTTATGAGCACTGGAGCGACGGAGACCTGGTCACAAGCCCTACGCCCTCGGTTTGTTGGCCCAGCCTCCACATGAAGGGAAGTTGTCTTGCCCAAGGTGCCGTGGGATTCGATAATAGAAATTTGGTGGATAAAGTATCTAGGCAGCCCTAGCCAGTGGAAAAAATATTGAAAAGGGGGGTGCAACACGAGGACCTCCCAGGGGTCACCCATCCTAGTACTACTCTCGCCCAGGCACGCTTAACTTCGGAGTTCTGATAGGATCCGATGCATTAATGTTGGTATGATGGCACCCGTCATGTTGAGGGTGCAATTCCTTTATTTGTTAACGGTTCACAGTCCCAGCCTAGAGAGATGGCCCATTCAGAAGGCCCAAAGGGCCTAACGACAACCCATCCGCTTCAACAATGCAGTATCCTCGTAAGACCTGATATCGACGCGTTGTAGGGCCCTCTAATGTCCCGCGAGTAAGGTTTTCATCCTTTTAACAGCTCACGGCGTACGATCCGGGATGAAAAAATAGAGCTAAAAAACAAAAGCGGCCCGAAACTAATGAAAACATTCGATTTTGGGCTTCAAAAAAGGGCACCGCGAGCAAGCTGGCTGCCCCCGTTGTAGAGCTCTCGGACAGCTTTGCAACGGTATGATGTGCGCTGCGTAACTCCTTACGGATCAAAAGTTATGGGCACCAGAGCGAATAAGACCTGGTCACAAGCCCTACGCCCTAGGTTTGCTGGCCCAATCGCCACGTGAAGCGAAGTTGTCTCGCCCAAGGTGCCGTGGGATTCGATAATAGAAATGTGGTGGATAAAGTATCTTGGCAACCCTAACTGGAGCAAAAAAATTTGAAAAGGGGGGTGCAACACAAGGACTTCCCAGGGGGTCACCTATCCTAGTACTACTCTCGCCCAAGCACGCTTAACTTCGGAGTTCTGATGGGATCCAATGCATTAATGCTGGTATGATCGCACCCGTCATGTTGAGGACACAATTCCTTTATGTGTTAACGGTTCACAGTCCCAACCTAGAGAGATGCCTCATTGAGAAGGCCCAATGCGCTTAACGACAACCTATCCGCGTCAACAACGCAGCATCCTCGCAAGACATGATATCGACGCGTTGTAGGGCCCTCTAATGTCCCGCGAGTAAGGTTTTCATTCTTTTAATAGCTCACGACGTACGATCCGGGATGGAAAAACAGAGCTAAAAAAGAAAAGTGGCTAGAAATTGATGAAAACGTTCGATTTTGGGCTCCAATAAAGGGCACAGCGAGCAAGCTGGCTGCCCCCATTGTAGAGCTCTCGGAGAGCTTTGGAACGGTATGATGTGCGCCGTGTAACTTCTTATGGATCAAAAGTTATGGGCACCGGAGCGACGGAGACCTGGTCACAAGCCCTACGCCCTCGATTTGCGGGCCCAACCTCCACGTGAAGCGAAGTTGTCTTGCCCAAGATGCCGTGGGATTCGATAATAGAAATGTGGTGGATAAAGTATCTTGGCAACCCTAACCGGACGAAAAAAAATTGAAAAGCGGGGTGCAACACGAGGACTTCCCAGGAGGTCACCCATCCTAGTACTACTCTCGCCCAAGCACGCTTAACTTCGGAGTTCTGATGGGATCCGTTGCATAAGTGCAGGAATGATCGCACCCGTCATGTTGAAGGCAGAATTCCTTTATGTGTTAACGGTTGACAGTCGCAGCCTAGAGAGATGGCTCATTCAGAAGGCCTAATGGGCTTAACAACAACCCATCCGCTTCAACAACACAGCATCCTCGCAAGATGTTATATCGACGTGTTCTAGGGCCCTCTAATGTCCAGCGAGTAAGGTTTTCGTCCTTTTAACAGCTCACGAAAAAAACAGAGCTAAAAAATAAAAGTGGCTTGAAACTGATAAAACCGTTCAATTTTGGCCTCAAAAAAATGGCACAGCGAGCAAGCTGGCTGCCCCCATTATAGAGCTCTCGGAGAGCTTTGTAACGGTATGCTGTGCGCCGCGTAACTCCTTACGGATCAAAAGTTATGGGCACCGGGAGCGAATGAGACCAGGTCACAAACCCCACACCCTCAGTTTGCTGGCCCAGCGTCCACGTGAAGTGAAGTTGTCTTGCCCAAGGGGCCGTGGGATTCGATTATAGAAATGTGGTGGATAAAGTATCTTGGCAACCCGAACCGGTGCAAAAAAAATTGAAAAGGGGGGTGCAACACAAGGACTTCCCCGGGGGTCGCCCATTCTAATACTACTCTCCCCCAAGCATGCTTAACTTCGGAGTTCTGATGGGATCCGGTGGATTAGTGCTAGTATGATCGCACCCGTAATGTTGATGGCACAATTCCTTTATTTGTTAACGGTTCACAGTACCAGCCTAGAGAGATGGCTCATTGAGAAGGCCCAATGGGTTTACCGACAACCCATCCGCTTCAGAAACATAGCATCCTCGTAAGACGTAATATCGACGTGTTGTAGGGCCCTCTAATGTCCCGTGAATAAGCTTGTCATCCTTTTAACAGCTCATGACGTACGATCCGGGACGAAAAAACAGAGCTAAAAAACAAATGTGGCCAGAAACTTGTGAAAACATTCGATTTTGGGCTCCAAAAAAGGGCATAACGAGCAAGCTGGCTGCCCCCGTTGTAGAGATCTCAGAGAGCATTGCAACGGTATGCTGTTGTCACGCCCCAACCCGGCCTATAAAGGTTAGACTAGGGTGTGATCTAAACAATCAAGTCCTCATCACATTCTTAATCATTCTAGGAGGTTTAACACTTAACGTTTTATTCTAGACTCCAAAACTTTCCGGAAATCCGGCAGCATGACGGCTGTAATTGAGCTCTTTGTTTTGACCTAAATTTTCTAACAGCCTCAAAATTTACCATTTCAAATTCAATTCCAGCTAAGATTACTATTATTCCATCAATTGAATTGCCTATTGGTTAATTCGACGTCCCGTTTGATTTATAACATAACATGATACTATGTCTCGTTTGTTCATTTATCCTCATTTCAAAATATACCTGTTGATCTTAGCTTATTAGCGAGTACCTGTTGAGATTGGATAAGTTCATTTGCCTATTCCTTAACTAAGCATCATAACCTATGATAGATACTAGTGATAATAAAAGCAAAAACGATCATAGTATGTCTAGTATCAGTATACTTAATATAAGTACAAACCAAAAATAGACCCCAAAATACAAACGGGGTCTTATACATTACAAAGAAAAAGCAACATAAGATAAATAGTCTTCAAGCAGCACAAAATACACAAGTAGTCACGTTCATGCAAAACAACAATAACAGGCAATCACTCCAGGGGTTCATCATTAGGTACATTATCCTCATGTTCCTGTACCTGTTCTTCTTCACCTGAAATGATAAAAGAGGGTGAGTCCTTATGAACTCAGCGAGGGGGAACGAGAATTAAGTTTGAAACTCATTTTCCGGTTAAACTTATGAAAATCCCTTTTTCAAACATGAATACAACAGAAGTACAAGTACAGAAATACAAATACAGAAACAGGAATACCATTCTTTCCTCCCCGAGGTTCTCTAGGATCCAAGCGGGAGTACTTATACATATAATGAAAGGATACGGTGAGCTTTTGCTCTCAGATCAGATCCAGGATCAATTGTTGCGGCCGACTTCAAATCATCCCCCAAACACACCAGGTGGGGGTACTCCGGATGTACCCCAAAATCCTACGACCCAACTCTCCGAGGAAGTCTAGCCCCCAAGCGAGAGAGGGAATGGGACCATGGTGGTCACGGTATCACCGGCAAGCCCGATGCCGCCCGGCGTACGTGATCACTACCATGCCAACAGGAAAGGTTGCAACCTTGTATGCAATGCACATTTATGACAGGTAATATATATCACAGAAGGAGGACAACAAAGTAGGTCGCCTCCGGAGAGTCATAAGATTGCACATTGACAGATAAACAAGCAGGGCACGATAAGACAGGAATTTTCACTTGAAAGGCATATAGAGTTATATGGAAATTAAACGGGCAGCCATGTAACACATGTAAAACAGGCCATATAACTCATTAAGAAGCTCACGGGATCAAGTGATAAGTTTATGCAACAGGCGAGGATATCAAAGGGGTTTGGGTGCAAGAAAAGCTTATTTGTCAACATGCAATGGCCTACTCACATTTGGAACTATAAAACATTTTACGGGCAGCCCACGCAACGTACATTTTCCACTATCAATAACCCCCGGTTAACAATTAACAAGAGTACCTAGTCATTAGGGTTCGCTTTTCATGCAAAATCGTGCGATCAAAACCCTAAATCAACTCAATCATCATTCCAAAGTCATGCATCGTCTCATTCACCATGCTCAACATTCAATAAAATCCACACAATATTCCAATACTACCATTCCAAGTAATTAGTACCACAAAAGAGGTTCAACAAGTTTTTCCCAAGCACATAGTCAATTGAAACCCTAACTGCAATAAGCTGTTTTCTCACAATCAACTGGGCAGGCAAATGAACTCCAAATTCAGTGAATAATATATCAAATTAAATATTAAGAAGTTAACTAAAATCATAAACAAACCTTGCATCAATTGGAGTTCTGGATCGTTAGTTATAGCCAAAATGGTGGAACTGCTCAAAACTGTCCAGATTTGCCTATCCTTCGATATTGCATGATTTTGAGGTCCTTAGGTTCATTTTTAGCCTAAGCCTATTTCTGGAAAAAATGTCCACAACTCAAAAATATAGCAGTACACAAATTTTCACGCATTTTGGATGTCGTTTGCTATGTCAAAATCATCTCGTTCCACACGGGCAGTAAATCTGCCAAACTGCTTCCTTTTTCTCGAAACTTTCCAGATTTAGCTATATTACGTGATTTTGCCATTTTGAGGGCCTTAGAGCCAAAATTTGACTTTGCGTATTTGTGCGAAAAATGTTCAAAATTGGCCAAACTAGTTACCTAGGGATTTTCACGCAATTTCAACATCATTTGCTTAACCAAAAATTGCCTCGAACAGACGGGTCAGAAGCAATCTCAAATTTCGACTTTGTCTAGTATCATTTTCAAGCCAAGTTATTGCCATGCATGGTTGGTTAAACTCATGAACGACCACATAGCTCAAGCACAGAAGCAAATACACACATTCATGGTCATGCATGTGAAGTTTTAAAGAGTTTTCCAAAGTTTTGAACCCTCACCTTATCAAAACAAACAGGTAGATGCAGAATGTTCTTGAAAATGCACCAATGAAGCTTCTTTCTTGCTTTAGCCGAGAGAGAGAGCTTGTTTTCCTTTAATTCCCAACTGAGTTAGCAAGTGAGGAGGGTGTGCATGTGGTTGTAACCAAAAGAAATGGAAGAAATCTTAGCAAAGCATACCTAAGACCGAAATGGACAGATTTGTGAGCTTGTATGAGTTCTTCTTGCTTCTAGTTGCTTGGCCGAATTTCTTTTGCTTGTGGCTTGCTTGGCTGACTATGATATAATGAAGAGAAGCTATAGAAGTGGTAATGTGCAGCTAAAGTCGAGAGAAGAGAGAAATGAGAGGAAGAGAGAGAGAACCGAAAAAGAAATGAAGAAAGACAACAAATGAAGGCCTTGCAATTTTTTGAGGTTGTGGTCGGTCCTTGGGCAGTCCAAATTCTGCATTCTTGTCTTCACTATGCTATTTTCAAATTGCTAGGATGGGCATGCAAAAGCTGGTCGGGTATGGTGAGGAAATGAGAGGAATTGAGCAATTATTTTAATGCCTTATGTCATTTTTTTGTCTTTGCATGCTTAGAATAAAATATGTTGCTAAATTTCCTTGCTCAAGAACAAGACATGGCCGGCTATTGCATGTGCCAATTCTGAATTTTGTGTCTTCTTTTGAGTCTTATTTTATTGTATTTTGGAAGTGCAAAAAAAAGAATAAAGCAAAAAGAATAAAGAATGTTTTGTTTTTGGTGCATTTTTGTCTTCTAGTGAAATGAATTTGGATTATTATATTGTTAGTGGATTTTGTAGGATTGTTTAATAGTCTAGTGCTTCGTGTAAGATGATTTCTTGATTAGCGTGATGACACGCTTTCCTAGGTTTAGGGCGCGCACTTCGAGGTAGGACACGAACTACGAGACAAACGCACGTTTTCTAAGTAAACGCACGTAACCCTATATGAATGCACGTAAACCAATGCAAGGCACGTAATTCAATGTAATGCACACAAATCAAGGTACGACTCTTAAACCTAGGTTAAGGTACGCAGTTCAAGGTTAGGGCACACAAAACGAGATAACACACATATATCGAGGTCAGGGCACGTATTTCTAGGTACCGCACGTGAGTCGGGGATTAGGGCACACTATTCTAGGTCAAGGCACGTACGACGAGGTATGCACGAAAACCAAGATAGGACACGTAATCCAAGGTCGGTCATATAATTAAGGGTCTGTGGCACGCAAATCGAGGTAAGGCACATTATTCGGGGTCGGGCCTCACATTGTGCGCCGCGTAACTCCTTCCGCATCAAAAGTTATAGGCACCGGAGCGACGGAGACCTGGTCACAAGCCCTACACCCTCGGTTTGCGGCCCCATCCTACGCGTGAGGCGAAGTTGTCTTGCCCAAGGTGCCGCGGGATTCGATAATAGAAATGTGGTGGATAAAGTATCTTCGCAACCCTAACCGGAGGAAAAAAAATTAAAAAGGGGGGTGCAACACGAGGACTTCCCAGGGGGTCACCCATCCTAGTACTACTCTCCCCCAAGCACGCTTCACTTCGGAGTTCTGATGGGATTCGGTGCATTAGTGCTGGTATGATCGCACCCGTCTTGTTTAGGCCACAATTCCTTTACGTGTTAATGGTTCACACTCCCAGCCTAGAGAGATGGCCGATTCAAAAGGACTAATAGGCTTAACAACAACCCATCCGCTTCAACAACGCAGCATCCTCACAAGCTGTGATATCGACGCGTTGTAGGGCCCTCTAATGTCCTGCGAGTAAGGTTGTCGTCCTTTTAACAGCTCACGACGTACGATCTGAGATGAAAAAATAGAGATAAAAACAAAAAGTGGCCCGAAATTGATGATAACGTTCGATTTTGGGCTCCAAAAAAGGGCACAGCGAGCAAGCTGGCTGCCCCCGTTATAGAGCTCTCGGAGTTCTTTGCAACGGTATGATGTGCGCCGCGTAACTCCTTACGGATCAAAAGTTATGGGCACCGGAGCGAATGAGATCTGGTCACAAGCCCCATGCCCTCATTTTGCTGGCCCAGCCTCCACGTGAAGCAAAGTTGTCTTGCCCAAGGTGTCATGGGATTCGATAATAGAAATGTGGTGGATAAAGTATATTGGCAACCCTAACCGGAGCAAAAAAAATTGAAAGGGGGTGCAACACGAGGACTTCCAAGGGGGTCACCCATCCTAGTACTGCTCATATCCAAGCACGCTTAACTTAGGAATTCTAATGGGATCCGGTGCATTAGTGCTAGTATGATCACACCCGTCATATTAAGGGCCCAATTCCTTTATGTGTTAACTGTTCACAGTCCCAGTCTAGAGAGATGGCCCATTCAGAAGGCCTAATGGGCTTAACGACAACCCATCCGCTTCAAGAACACAGCATTCTCGCAAGACGTGATATCGTCGCGTTGTAGGGCCCTCTAATGTCACGCAAGTAAGGCCATCGTCCTTTTAACAACTCACGACGTACGATCCGGGATGAAAAAACAGAGCTAAAAAACAAAAGTGGCCCGAAATTGATGATAACGTTCGATTTTGGGCTCCAAAAAAGGGCATAGGGAGCAAGCTGGCTGCCTCCGGTGTAAAACTCTCATAGTGCTTTGCAACGGTATGTTGTGCGCCCCGTAACTCCTTACGGATCAAAAGTTATGGGCACCGGGGCGAAGGAGACCTGGTCACAAACCCTACGCCCTCGGTTTGCTGGCCCAGCCTCCACGTGAACCGAATTTGTCTTACCCAAGGTGCCGTGCGATTCGATAATAGAAATGTGGTGGACAAAGTATCTTGGCAACCCTAACCAGAGAAAAAAAAATTGAAAAGGGGGGTGCAACACAAGGACTTCACAGGGGGTCACCCATCCTAGCACTACTCTCGCCCAAGCACGCTTAACTTCAGAGTTTTGATGGGATCCGGTGCATTAGTGCTGGTATGATCGCACCCGTCATGTTGAGGGCACAATTCCTTTATGTGTTAACGGTTCACAGTCCCAGCCTAAAGAGATGGCACATTGAAAAGGCCCAATGGGCTTAATGACAACCCATCCTCTTCAACAATGCAGCATCCTCGCAAGGCGTGATATCGACGCGTTGTAGGGCCCTCTAATGGCCCACGATTAAGGTTGTCGTCCTTTTAACAGCTCACGATGTACAATCCGGGATGAAAAAATAGAGCTAAAAAACAAAAGTGCCCCAAAATTGATGATAACGTTCGATTTTGGGCTCCAAAAAAGGGTACAGTGAGCAACCTAGCTACCGAGGTTGTAGAACTCTCGGAGTGCTTTGCAACGGTATGTTGTGCGCCCCGTAACTCCTTACGGATCAAAAGTTATGGGCACCGGAGCGAAGGAGTCCTGGTCACAAGCCCCACGCCCTCATTTTGCTGGCCTAGCCTCCACGTGAAACAAAGTTGTCTTGCCCAAGGTGCTGTGGGATTCGATAATAGAAATGTGGTGGATAAAGAATATTGGTAAACCTAACCGGAGCAAAAAAAATTGAAAAGGGGGGTGCAACACGAGGACTTCGCAAGGGGTCACCCATCCTAGTACTACTCTAGACCAAGCATGCTTAACTTCAGTGTTCTGATGGGATCCGATGCATTAGTGCTGGTATGATCGCACCCGTCATGTTGAGGGCACAATTCCTTTATGTGTTAACGGTTCACAGACACAGCCTAGAGAGATGGCTTTTTGAGAATGACCAATGGGCTTAACGACAACCCATCCGCTTCAACAATGCAGCATCCTCGCAAGGCGTGATATCGACGCGTTGTAGGGCCCTCTAATGTCCCACGATTAAGGTTGACGTCCTTTTAACAGCTCACGACGTACAATCCGGGACGGAAAAACAGAGATAAAAAAGAAAAGTGGCCTGAAACTAATGGAAACGTTCGATTTTGGGCTCCAAAAAAGGGCAAAGCGAGCAAGTTGGCTGCCCATGTTGTGGAGCTTTCGGAGAGCTTTGCAACGGTATGTTTTGCGCCGTGTAACTCCTTACGGATCAAAAGTTATGGGCACCGGAGCGGTAGAGACCTGGTGACATGCCCTACGCCCTCGGTTTGCTGGCCCAGCCTCCACGTGAAGTGAAGTTGTCTTGCCCAAGGTGCTGTGGGATTCGATAATAGAAATGTGGAGGATAAAGTATATTGGCAACCCTAACTGGAGCAAAAAAAATTGAAAAGGGGGGTGCAACACGAGGCATTCCCAGGGGGTCACCCATCCTACTACTACTCTCGCCCAAGCACGATTAACTTCAGAGTTCTGATGGGATCCAGTGCATTAGTGCTAGTATGATCGCACTCGTCATGTTGAGGGCACAATTCCTTTATGTGTTAACGGTTCGCCGACCCAGCCTAGAGAGATGGCTCATTGAGAAGGCCCAAAGGGCTTAACGACAACCCATCCGCTTCAACAACGCAGCATCCTCGCAAGACGTGATATCGACTCGCTGTAAGGCCCTCTAATGTCCCGAGAGTAAGGTTGTTATACTTTTAACAGCTCACGACATATGATCTGGGTCAGAAAAACATAGCAAAACTTGAAAAGTGTCCTGAAACTGATGAAAACTTTCGATTTTGGGCCCCAAAAAGGGGACAGTAAGCTGGCTAGCTGCCTCTGTTGTAAAGCTCTCGGAGTGCTTTCCAACGGTATGCTGTGCGCCACATAACTCCTTACGGATCAAAAGTTGTGGCCACCGGAGTGACGGAGACCTGGTCACAAGCCCTATGCCCTCGGTCTGCGGGCCCAGCCTCCACGTGAAGCGAAGTTGTCTTGCCAATGGTGCCCTGGGATTCAATAATACAAATGAGGTGGATAAAGTATCTTGGCAACCCTAACTGGAGGAAAAAAAATTGAAAAGGGGGGTGCAATACGAGGACTTCCCAGGGGGTCACCCATCCTAGTACTACTCTTGCCCAAGCACGCTTAACTTCGGAGTTATGATGGGATCCGGTGCATTTATGCTGGTATGATCGCACCCGTCATGTTGAGGGCACAATTCCTTTATGTGTTAACGGTTCACAGTCCTAGCCTAGAGATATGGCCCATTCAAAAGGCCCAATGGGCTTAACAACAACCCATCCACTTCAACAATGTAGCATCCTTGCAAGGCGTGATATCGACGCATTGTAGGGCCATCTGATGTCCTGCGAGTAAGGTTGTCCTAATTTTAACAGCTCAAGACGCACGATCCGGGATGAAAAAATGGAGCTAAAATACAAAAGTGGCCCAAAATGGATGAAAACGTTCGATTTAGCGCACCAAAAAAGGGCACAGCCAGCAAGATGGCTGCCTCTGTCGTAGAGCTCTCGGAGAACTTGGCAACTGTATGTTGTGTGCCGCGTAACTCCTTACGGATCAAAGGTTATGGGCATTGGAACGACGGAGACCTGGTCACAAGCCACACGCCCTCGGTTTGTTGGCCCATCCTCCACGTGAAGTGAAGTTGTCTTGCCCAAGGTGCTGTGGAATTTGATAATAGAAATGTGGTTTATAAAGTATCTTGGCAACCCTAACTGGAGGAAAAAAATTGAAAAAGGGAGGTACAACACGAGGACTTCGTAGGGGGTCACCTATCCTAGTACTACTCTTGCCCAAGCACGCTTAACTTTGGAGTTCTGATGGTATCTGGTGCATTAGTGCTGGTATGATTGCACCTGTCATGTTGAGGGCACAATTCCTTTATGTATTAACGGTTCACAATCCCAGCCTAGAGTGATGGCCCATTCAGAAGGCCCATTGGGTTTAACGACAACCCATCTGCTTCAACAACGCAGCATCCTCGTAAGACGTGATATCGATGTGTTGTAAGGCCCTCCAATGTCCCTCGAGTAAGGTTATCATCTTTTTAACAGCTCACGACGTATGAACCGGAACTGAAAAGCAGAGCTAAAAAACAAAAGTGGCCCGAAACTGATGAAAATGTTCAATTTTGGGCTCCAAAAAAGGGCACAGCGAGCAAGCTGGCTGCCCTTGTCGTAGAGCTCTCGTAGAGCTTTGCAACGGTATGCTGTGAGCCGCGAAACACCTTACGGATCAAAATTTATGGTCACCGGAGCGACGGAGACCTGGTCAGAAGCCCTATGGCCTCGGTTTGCTGGCCCAGCCTCCACGTGAAGCGAAGTTGTCTTGGCCAAGGAGCCGTGGGATTCGATAATAGATATGTGGTGGATAAAGTATCTTGGCAACCCTAACCGGAGCAAAACAAATTGAAAAGGGGGGTGAAACACGAGGACTTCCCAGGGGGTCACCCATCCTAGTACTAATCTTGCCCAAGCACGCTTAACTTCGGAGTTCTGATGGAATCTAGTGCATTAGTGCAAGTATTATGGCACCCGTCATGTTGAGGGCACAATTCCTTTATGTGTTAACTGTTCATTGTACTAGCCTAGAGAGATGGCTCATTGAGAAGGCCCAATGGGCTTAACGACAACCCATCCGTTTCAACAACGCAGCATCCTCTCAAGACATGATGTCGGCGCATTGTAGGGCCCTCTAATGTCCCATGAGTACGGTTGTCGTCTGTATACAAGCTCGCGACGTACAAATCGGGACAAAAAAATAGAGCAAAATCAAGAAAGTTGCCCGAAATTGAATACACGTTCGATTTTCGGCTCCAAAAAGGGCACAGGAAGCAAGGTAGCTATCGCCGTCATAAAGCTCTCGGAGAGCTTTCCAACGGTATGCTGTGCGTCACGTAACTCTCTATGGATCAAAAGTTATGGCACCCGAGCGACGGAGACTAGCTCTCAAGTCCTACGCCCTCGTTTTGCGAGCCCAGCCTCCACGTGAAGCGAAGTTGTCTTGCCCAATGTGTCGTGGGATTCGATAATAGAAATGTGGTGGATAAAGTATCTTGGAAACCCTAACCGGAGAGAAAAAAATTGAAAAGGGGGGTGTAACACGAGGACTTCCAGGGGGTCACCTATCCTAGTACTACTCAAGCCCAAGCACGCTTAACTTCGGAGTTCTGATGGGATCCAGTGCATTAGTGCTGGTATGATAGCACCCATCTTGTTGAGGGCGCAATTCCTTTATGTGCTAACGGTTCACAGTCCCAGCCTAGAGAGATGGCCCATTTAGAAGGCCCAATGTGCTTAACGACAACCCATCTGCTTCAACAACGCTGCATCCTCGCAAGACATGATATCGATGCATTGTTGGGCCCTCCAATGTCCCGCGAGTAAGGTTGTCGTCCTTGTAACAGCTCACGACGTACTATCTGGGACGGAAAAACAGAGCTACAAAATAAAAATGGCCAGAAATTGATGAAAACGTTCGATTTTGGGCTCCAAAAAAAGGCACAGCGAGCAAGCTGGCTGCCCCTGTCATAGAGCTCTCGGAGAACTTTGCAACGGTATGCTGTGCGCCGCGTAACTCCTTACGGATCAAAAGTTATGGGCACCGGAGCGACGGAGACCTGGTCACAAGCCCTACGCCCTTGGTTTGCTGGCCTAGCCTCCACGTGAAACGAAGTTGTCTTGTCCAAGGTGCCGTGGTATTCAATATTTGAAATGTGGTGGATAAAGTATCTTGGCAACCCTAAACGGAGCAAAAAAAATTGAAAAGGGGGGTGCAACACGAGGACTTCCCAAGGGGTCACTTATCCTAGTATTACTCTCGCCCAAGAATGCTTAACTTTGGAGTTCTTATGGGATCCGGTGCATTAGTTCTGGTATGATCACACCCGTCATGTTGAGGGCACAATTCTTTTATATGTGAACGGTTCATAGTCCTAGCCTAGAGAGATGGCTCATTGAAATGGCCCAATGGGCTTAATGTCAACCCATCCGCTTCAACAACGCAGCATCCTCGGAAGACGTGATATCGACGACTTGTAGGGCCCTCTAATTTCCTGTGATTAAGGTTGTCGTCCTTTTAACAGCTCATGACGTATGATCCGGGATGAAAAAACAGAGATAAAAAATAAAAGTGGCCCGAAACTGATGTAAACGTTCAATTTTGGGCGCAAAAAAAGGGCAAAGCGAGCAAGTTGTCTAACCCCGTTGTAGAGCTCTCGGAGAGCTTTGCAACGGTATGCTGTGCGTCGCGTAACTCCCTACGGATCAAAAGTTATGGGCACCGGAGCGAAGGAGACCTGGTCACAAGCCCTACGCCCTCGGTTTGTAGGCCTAGCCTCCACGTGAAGCGAAGTTGTCTTGTCCAAGGTGCCGTGGGATTCGATAATAGAAATGTGGTGGATAAAGTGTCTTGACAACCCTAACCGAAGCAAAAAAAATTGAAAAGGGGGGTGCAACATGAGGACTTCCTAGGGGGTCACCCATCCTAGTACAACTCTTTGCCCAAGCACGCTTAACTTCGGAGTTCTGATGGGATCCGGTGCACTAGTGCTGGTATGATCGCACCCATCATGTTGAGGGCACAATTCCTTTTTGTGTTAACGGTTCACAGTCCCAGCCTAGAGAGATAGCTCATTGAGAAGGCCCAATGGGCGTAACGACAACCCATCCGCTTCAACAACGCAGCATCCTTACAAGATGTGATATCGATGCGTTGTAGGGCCCTCTAATGTCCCGCGAGTAAGGTTGTCGTCATTTTAACAGCTCACGACGTATGATCCGGGATGGAAAAACCGAGCAAAACTAGAAAAGTTGCCCGAAACTGAAGATAACGTTCTATTTTGGGCTCCAAAAAGGGTACAACAAACAAGTTCTCGTAGAGCCCTCGGAGAGCTTTCCAACGGTATGTTGTGCGCCGCGTAACTCCTTACGGATCAAAAGTTATGGGTACCGGAGCGACGGAGACCTAGTCACAAGCCCTGCGCCCTCGGCTTGCTGGCCCAGCCTCAACGTGAAGCGAAGTTGTCTTGCCCAAGGTGCCGTGGGATTCGATATTAGAAATGTGGAGGATAAAGTATCTTGGCAACCCCAACGGGAGGAAAAAAATTGAAAAGGAGGGTGCAACACGAGGACTTCGCAGGGGGTCACCTATCCTTGTACTACTCTTGCCCAAGCACGCTTAACTTCGGAGTTCTGAAGGGATCCAGTGCATTAGTGCTGGTATGATCGCACCCGTCATGTTGACGGCACAATTCCTTTTTGTGTTAACGGTTCACAGTCCCAGCCTAGAGAGATAGCCCATTTCGAAGGCCCAATGGACTTAACGACAACCCATCCGCTTTGACAACGCTGCATCCTCGCAAGACGTGATATCAATGCGTTGTAGGGCCCTCCAATGTCCCACGAGTAAGGTTGTCGTCCTTTAAACAGCTCACGACGTACGATCAGGGACCCAAAAACAGAGCTAAAAAACAAATATTCCCCGAAACTGATGAAAACGTTCGATTTTGGGCTTGAAAAAAGGGCACAACGAGCAAGTTGGCTGCCCCCGTTGTAGAGCTCTCGGAGAGCTTTACAACGGTATGCTTTGCGCCGTGTAACTCTTTACGGATCAAAAGTTATGGGAGCCGAAGCGAAGGAGACTTGGTCACAAGCCCTACGAACTCGGTTTGCTGGTCGAGCCACCACGTGAAACGTAGTTGTCTTGCCAAAGGTGCCGTGGGATTCGATAATAGAAATGCGGTGGATAGAGTATCTTGGCAACCCTGACCGGAGCAAAAAAAATTGAAAAGGGGGGTACAACACGATGACTTCCCAGGGGGTCACCCATCCTAGCACTACTTTCGCCCAAGCACGCTTAACTTCGGAGTTCTGATGGAATCTGGTGCATTAGTGCTGGTATGATCACACCTGTCATATTGAGGGCACAATTCCTTTATGTGTTAACGGTTCAAAGTCCCAGCCTAGCGAGATGGCTCACTGAGAAGGCCCAATGGGCTTAACAACAACCCATCCGCTTCAACAATGCAGCATCCTCGCAAGACGTGATTTCGACGCATTGTAGGGCCCTCTAATGTCCCGCGAGTAAGGTTGTCGTCCTTTTAACAGCTCACGATGTACGATCCGGGACGGAAAAACCAAGCAAAATAAGAAAAGTGGACTGAAACTGATGAAAACGTTCGATTTTGGGCTCCAAAAAAGGCAAAGCGAGCAAGCTAGCTGCCCCTGTCGTAGAGCTCTCGGAGAGCTTTACAACGGTATGCTGTGAGCCGCGTAACTCCTTGCGGATCAAAAGTTATGGGCATCGGAGCGACGGAGACCTAGTCACAAGCCCTACGCCCTCGGTTTGCTGGCCCAGCCTCCACGTGAAATGAAGTTGTCTTGCCCAAGGTGCCATGGGATTCGATAATAGAAATGTGGTGGATAACGTATATTGGCAACCCTAACCGGAGCAAAAAAAATTGAAAAGGGGGGTGCAACACGAGGACTTCCCAAGGGGTCACCCGTCCTAGTACTACTCTCACCCAAGCACGCTTAACTTCAGAGTTCTGATGGGATCTGGTGCATTAGTGCTGGTATGATCGCACCCGTCATGTTGAGGGCACAATTCCTTTATGTGTTAATGGTTCACAGTCCCAGCCTAGAGAGATTGCCCATTCAGAAGGCCCAATGGGTTAACAACAACCCATCCGCTTCAACAACGCAGCATCCTCGCAAGACGTCATATTGACACATTGTAGGGCCCTCAAATGTCTCACGAGTAGGGTTGTCGTCCTTTTAACAGCTCACGGCGTACGAACTTAGATGAAAAAACAGAGCAAAAAAAGAAAAGTGGCCCGAAACTGATGAAAACGTTTGATTTTGGGCTCCAAAAAAGGGCACAATGAGCAAGTTGGCTGCCCCCGTGTAGAGCTCACAGAGAGCTTTGCAACGGTATGTTGTGCGCTACGTAACTCCTTATGAATCAAAAGTTATGGGGACCGGCGCGAAAGAGACCTGGTCACAAGCCCTACGCCCTCGGTTTGCTGGCCCAGCCTCCACGTGAAGCGAGGTTATCTTGCCAAAGTATCGTGGGATTCGATAACAGAAATATGATGGATAAAGTACCTTGGCAACCCTAACCGGAGCAAAAAAAAAATTGAAAAGGGGGGTGCAACACGAGGACTTCCTAGGGGGTCATCAATCCTAGTACTACTCTCGACCAAGCGCGCTTAACTTCAGAGTTTTGATGGGATCCGGTGCATTAGTGCTGGTATGATCGCACCCGTCATGTTGAGGGCACAATTCTTTTATGTGTTAACGGTTCACAGTCCCAGCCTAGAGAGATGGCTCATTGAGAAGGCCAATTGGGCTTAGCGATAACCTATCCGCTTCAACAACGCAGCATCCTCGCAAGACATGATATCGAGGCGTTGTAGGGCCGTATAATGTCGAGCGAGTTAGGTTGTCGTTCGTTTAACAACTCACGACGTACGATCCGGGACTGGAAAACAAAGCTAAATTAGAAAAGTGGCCCGAAATTGATGAAAACGTACGATTTTGGGCTCCAAAAATGGCACCACAAGGAAGCTTGCTACCCCCATCGTAGAGCTCTCGGAGAGCTTTGCAACGGTATGCTGTGTGCCGCGTAACTCCTTACGGATAAAAAGTTATGGGTACTGGAGCGACGGAGACCTGGTCACAAGCCCTACGCCCTCGGTTTGCTGGCCCAGCCTCCACGTGAAGCGAAGTTGTCTTGCCCATGGTGCCGTGGGATTCGATAATAGAAATGTGGTGAATAAAGTATCTTGGCAATCATAAGAGGAGATAAAAAAAAATTGAAAAGGGGGGTGCAACACGAGGACTTCCCAGGGGGTCACCCACCCTAGTATTACTCTCGCCCAAGCACGCTTAACTTCAAAGTTCTGATAGGATCCGGTGCATTACTGTGGGTATGATCGCACCCGTCATGTTGAGTGCACAATTCCTTTATGTGTTAACGGTTCACAGTCCCAGCCAAGAGAGATGGCCCATTCCGAAGGCCCCAATGGGCTTAACGACAACCCATCTTCTTCAACAACGCAGCATCCTCGCAAGACGTGATATCGACGCATTGTAGGGCCCTCTTATGTCCCACGAGAATGGTTGTCATCCTTTTAACAACTCACGACGTACGATTTAGGACGAAAAAACAGAGCAAAATTAGAAAAAGGGCCCGAAACTGATGAAAATGTTCGATTTTGGGCTCCAAAAAGGGCACAGCGAGCAAGCTGGCTGCCCCCGTCGTATAGCACTCGGAGAGCTTTGCAACGGTATGCTGTGCTCCACGTGACTCCTTACGGATCAAAAGTTATGGGCACCGGAGCAACGGAGACCTGGTCACAAGCCCTACGCCCTCGGTTTGCTGGCCCTGCCTCCACGTGAAGCGAAGTTGTCTTGTCCAAGGTGCCGTGGGATTCGATAATAAAAATGTGGTCGATAAAGTGTCTTGGCAACCCTAACCGGTGGAAAAAAAAATGAAAAGGGGGTGTAACACGAGGACTTCCCTCGGGGTCACCCATCCTAATACTACTCTCGTCCAAGCACGCTTAACTTCGGAGTTCTGTTGGGATCCGGTGCATTAGTGCCGGTATGATTGCACCCGCCATGTTGAGGGGACAATTCCTTTATGTGTTAACGGTTCATAGTCCCAGCCTAGAGAGATGGCCCATTCCAAAGGCCCAATGGGCTTAACGACAACCCATCTGCTTCAACAATGTAGCATCCTCACAAGACATGATACCGAAGCGTGGTAGGGCCCTCCAATGTCTGACAAGTAAGGTTGTCGTCCTTTTAACAGCTCACGACATACGATCCGGGATGAAAAAACAAAGCTAAAAAATAAATGTGGACTGAAACTGATAAAAACATTCGATTTTGGGCTCCAAAAAAGGGCACAGCGAGTAAACTGGTGCCCCTGTTGTAGAGCTCTCGGAGAGCTTTGCAACGGTATGCTGTAAGTCCCGTGACTCCTTACGGATCAAAAGTTATGGGCACCGGAGCGAATTAGACCTGGTCACAAGACCTACGCCCTTGGTTTGCAGGCCCAGCCTCCACGTGAAGCGAAGTTGTCTTGCCCAAGGTGCCGTGGGATTCGATAATATAAATATGGTGGATAAAGTATCTTGGCAACCCCAACCGGAGCAAAAAAATTTGAAAAGGGGGGTGCAACACAAGGAATTCCCAAGGGGTCACCCATCCTAGTATTACTCTCGCCCAAGCAAACTTAACTTCGGAATTCTGATGGGATCCAGTGTATTAGTGCTGGTATGATCGCACCCGTCATGTTGAGGGCACAATTCCTTTATGTGTTAACGGTTGACAGTCCCAAGCTAGAGAGATGGCTCATTGAGAAGGCCCAATGGGCTTAACAATAACCCATCCGCTTCAACAACGCATCATCCTCATAGGACGTGATATCGACGCATTGTAGGGCCCTCTAATGTCCCGCGAGCAAGGTTGTCGCCCTTTTAACAACTAACGACTTACGATCTGGGATGAAAAAACAGAGCAAAACAAGAAAAGTGGCCTGAAACTGATGAAAATGTTTGATTTTCTGCTCCAAAAAAGGGCACAGCGAGCAAGCTAGCTGCCCCCGTCGTAGAGCTCTCGGAGAGCTTTGCAAAGGTATGCTGTGCTCTGCGTAACTCCTTACGGATCAAAAGTTATGGGCACCGGAGCGATAGAGACCTGGTCACAAGCCCTACTCCCTCGGTTTGCTGGCCCAGTCTTCACGTGAAGCGAAGTTGTCTTGCCCAAGGTGCCGTGTGATTCTATAATATAAATGTGGTGGATAAAGTATCTTGGCAACCCTAACCGGAGGAAAAAAATTGAAAATGGGAGTGTAACACAAGGACTTCCCAATGGGTCACCCATCCTAGTACTACTCTCGCCCAAGCACGCTTAACTTCGGAGTTCTGATGGGATCCAGTGCATTAGTGCTGGTATGATCGCACCCGTCATGTTGAGGGCACATTTCCTTTATGAGTTAACGGTTCACTGTCGCAGCCTAGAGATATGGCCCATTCAGAAGGCCCAATGGGCTTAACAACAACCCATCCGCTTCAACAACGCAGCATCCTCGCAAGACTTGATATCGACCCGTTGTAGGGCCCTCTCATGTCCTGCGAGTTAGGTTGTCGCGCCTTTTAACAGCTCACGACTTACGATCCGGGATGGAAAAATATAGCTAAAAAAGAAAAGTGGCCCGAAACTGATGAAAATGTTAGATTTTGGCTCCAAAAAAGGGCAGAGCGAGCAAGTTGGCTGCCCCCGTTGTAGAGCTCTCGGAGAGCTTTGCAACGGTATGCTGTGCGCCGCGTAACTCCTTACGAATCAAAAGTTATGGGCACCGGAACGAAGGAGACCTAGTCACAAGCCCTACGCTCTCGGTTTGCTGGCCCAGCCACCAGGTGAAGTGAAGTTGTCTTGCCCAAGGTGCCGTGGGATTCGATAATAGAAATGTGGTGGATAAAGTATCTTGGCAACCCTAATTGACGCAAAAAAAAATTAAAAAGAGGGGTGCAACACGAAGACTTCCATGGGGGGTCACCCATCCTAGTACTACTCTCACCCAAGCAAGCTTAACTTCGGAGTTCTGATGGGATCCGGTGCATTAGTGCTGGCATGATCGCACCCATCATGTTGAGGGCACAATTCCTTTTTGTGTTAACGGTTCACAGTCGCAGCCTAGAGAGATGGCTCATTGAGAAGGCCCATTTGGCTTAATGACAACCCATCCGCTTCAACAACGCAGCATCCTTGCAAGACGTGATATCGACGCGTTGTAGGACCCTCTAATGTCCCGCGAGTAAGGTTGTCATCCTTTTAACAGATCACGACATACGATCCAGGTCGGAAAAACAGGGCAAAATTAGAAAAGTGGCCAGAAATTGATGAAAATGTTCGATTTTGGGCTCCAAAAATGGCACAGCAAGCAAGCTTGCTACCCCCGCCGTAGAGCTCTCAGAGATCTTTGCAACGGTATGCTGTGCACCGCGTAACTCCTTATGGATCGAAAGTTATGGGTACCGGAGGGACGGAGACCTGGTCACAAGCCCTACGCCCTCGGCTTGTTGGCCCAGCCTCCACGTGAAGCGAAGTTGTCTTGCCCAAGGTGTCGTGGGATTCGATAATAGAAATGTGGTGAATAAAGTGTCTTGGCAACCCTAACTGGAGGAAAAAAATTGAAAAAGGGGGTGCAACACGAGGACTTCCCAAGGGGGCATCCAACCCATAACAACTCCAGCCCAAAAACGCCTAATTTCGGAGATTTGATGGGATCCGGTCATTTGTGATGGTATGATCGCACCCATCATGGTGAGGGCACAATTCCTTTATTTATTAATGGTTCACATTCCAAGCCTAGAGAGATGGCCCATTCAGAAGGCCCAATGGGCTTAACGACAACCCATCCGCTTCAACATTGCAGCATCCTCGCAAGATGTGATATTGATGCGTTGTAGGGCCCTCTAATGTCCCGCAAGTAAGGTTTTCGTCCTTTTAATAGCTCACGACGTACTATCCGGGATCGAAAAACAGAGCAAAAGTTGAAAAGTGGCCTGAAACTGATGAAAACGTTCAATTTTAGGCTCCAAAAAGGGCAAAGAAAGCAAGCATGCTGCCCCCATCGTAGTGCTCTCGGAGAGCTTTCCAACGGTATGTTGTGCGCCGCGTAACTCCTTACGGATCAAAAGTTATGGGCATCGGAGCCACGGAGACCTGGTCACAAGCCCTACGACCTCGGTTTGCGGGCCCAGCCTCCACGTGAAGCGAAGTTGTCTCGCCCAAGGTGCCGTGGGATTCCATAATAGAAATGTGGTGGATAAAGTATCTTGGCAACCCTAACTGGAGGAAAAAAATGGAAAAGGGGGGTGCAACACGAGGACTTCCCAGGGGGTCACCCATCCTAGTACTACTATCGCCCAAGCACGCTTAACTTCGCAGTTCTGATGGGATCCAGTGCATTAGTGCTGGTATGAATACACCCGTCATGTTGAGGGCACAATTCCTCTATGTGTTAATGGTTCACAGTCCCAGCCTAGAGAGATGGCCCATTCAGAAGACCCAATGGGCTTAACAACAACCCATCCGCTTCAACAATGCAACATCCTCGCAAGATGTGATATCAACGGGTTGTAGGGCCCTCTAATGTCCTGCGAGTAAGGTTGTCATCCTTTTAACAGCTCACGACGTATGATCCGGGACGGAAAAACCGAACTAAAAAAGAAAAGTTTCTCGAAACTGATGAATACATTTGATTTTGGGCTCCAAAAAAGGGCACAGTGAGCAAGTTGGCTGCCCCCGTTGTAGATCTCTCGGAGAGCTTTGCAACGGTATGCTGTGCGCCACCTAACTCCTTACGAATCAAAAGTTATGGGCACCGGAGCGAAGGGGACCTGGTCAGAAGCCCTACGATCTCGGTTTGTTGGCCCAGCCTCCAAGTGAAGTGAAGTTGTCTTACCCAAGGTGCCGTGGGATTCGATAATAGAAATGTGGTGGATAAAGTATCTTGGCAACCCTAACCGGAGCAAAAAAAAATTGAAAAAGGGGGTGCAACACGAGGACTTCACAAGGGGTCACCCATCCTAGTACTACTATCGCCCAAGCACGCTTAAGTTCGGAGTTTTGACGGAATCTGGTGCATTAGTACTAGTATGATCGCAGCGTCATGTTGAGGGCACAATTCCTTTATGTGTTAACGGTTCACAGTCCCAGCATAGTGAGATGGCTCATTGAGAAGGCCCAATGGGCTTAAAGACAACCCATCCTATTCAAAAACACAGCATCCTCGCAAGACGTGATATCGACGCATTGTAGGGCCCTCTAATGTCCCGCAAGTAAGGTTGTCGTCCTTTTAACAGCTCACGACGTACGATCTGGGACGGAAAAACATAACGAAATCAGAAAAGTGTCCCGAAACTGATGAAAATGTTTGATTTTGGGCTCCAAAAAGGGAACAGCTAGCATGCTAGCTGCCCCCGTCGTATAGCTCTCGGAGAGCATTGCAACGGTATGCTGTGCGCCGCGTAACTCCTTACGAATCAAAAGTTATGGGCACCGGAGCGAAGGAGACCTAGTCACAAGCCCTACGCTCTCGGTTTGCTGGCCCAGCCACCAGGTGAAGCGAAGTTGTCTTGCCCAAGGTGCAGTGGGATTCGATAATAGAGATGTGGTGGATAAAGTATCTTGGCAACCCTAACCGGAGCAAAAAAAATTGAAAAGAGGGGTGCAACACGAGGACTTCCCAGGGGGTCACCCATCCTAGTACTACTCTCGCCCAAGCACGCTTAACTTCGGAGTTCTGATGGGATCCGGTGCATTAGTGTTGGCATGATCGCACCCGTCATGTTGAGGGCACAATTCCTTTATGTGTTAACAGTTCACAGTCCCAGACTAGAGAGATGGCTCATTGAGAAGGCCCATTAGGCTTAACGACAACCCATCCGCTTCAACAACGCAGCATCCTTGCAAGACGGGATATCGACGCGTTGTAGGGCCCTCTAATGTCCGGCGAGTAAGGTTGTCATCCTTTTAACAGCTCACGACATACGATCCGGGAGGGAAAAATAGAGCAAAATCAGAAAAGTTGCCCGAAATTGATGAAAACGTTCGATTTTGGGCTACAAAAATGGCACAGCAAGCAAGCTTCCTGCCCCCGTCATAGATCTCTCGGAGATCTTTGCAACGGTATGCTGTGCACCGCGTAACTCCTTACGGATCGAAAGTTATGGGTGCCGGAGCGACGGAGACCTGGTCACAAGCCCTACGCCCTCGGCTTGCTGGCCCAGCCTCCACGTGAAGCCAAGTTGTCTTGCCCAAGGTGTCGTGGGATTCGGTAATAGAAATGTGGTGAATAAAGTGTCTTGGCAACCCTAACGGGAGGAAAAAATTGAAAAGGGGGTTGCAACACGAGGACTTCCCAAGGGCTCATCCATCCTAGTACTACTCTCGCCCAACCACGCTTAACTTTGGAGTTCTGATGGGATCCGGTGCATTAGTGATGGTATGATCGCACCCGTCATGTTGAGGGCACAATTCCTTTATGTGTTAACGGTTCACAGTCCCAGCCTAGAGAGATGGCCCATTCCGAAGGCCCAATGGGCTTAACGACAACCCATCTGCTTAAACAACGCAGCATCCTCACAAGGCGTGATATCGACGCATTGTAGGGCCCTCCAATGTCCAGCGAGTAAGGTTGTCGTCCTTTTAACAGCTCATGATGTACGATCCGGGATGGAAAAACATAGCAAAATAAGAAAAGTGGCCTGAAACTGATGAAAACGTTCGATTTTAGGCTCCAAAAAGGGTAAAGAAAGCAAGCATGCTGCCCCCATCATAGTGCTCTCGGAGAGCTTTCCAACGGTATGTTGTGCACCGCGTAACTCCTTACGGATCAACAGTTATGGGCATTGAAGCCACGGAGACCTGGTCACAACCCCTACGCCCTCAGTTTGCGGGCCCAGCCTCCACGTGAAGCGAAGTTGTCTCGCCTAAGGTGCCGTGGGATTCCATAATAGAAATGTGGTGGATAAAGTATCTTGGCAACCCTAACTGGAGGAAAAAAATTGAAAAGGGGGGTACAACACGAGGACTTCCCAGGGGGTCACCCATCCTAGCACTACTCTCGCCCAAGCACGCTTAACTTCGCAGTTCTGATGGGATCCAGTGCATTAGTGCTGGTATGATTACACCAATCATGTTGAGGGCACAATTCCTTTATGTGTTAATGGTTCACAGTCCCAGCCTAGAGAGATGGCCCATTCAGAAGGCCCAATGGGCTTAACAACAACCCATCCGCTTCAACAATGCAGCAACCTCGCAAGACGTGATATTGACGGGTTGTTGGGCCCTCTAATGTCCCGCGAGTAAGGTTTTCGTCCTTTTAACAGCTCACGACGTACGATCTGCGACGGAAAAATCGAGCTAAAAAAGAAAAGTGGTTCGAAACTGATGAATACGTTTGATTTTGGGCTCCAAAAAAGGGCACAGCGAGCAAGTTGGCTGCCCCCGTGTAAGAGCTCTCGGAGAGCTTTGCAACGGTATGCTGTGCGCCGCGTAACTCCTTACAAATCAAAAGTTATGGGCACCGGAGCGAAGGTGACCAGATCAGAAGCCCTACGCTCTCGGTTTGATGGCAAAACCTCCACGTGAAGTGAAGTTATGTTCACCAAGGTGCCATGGGATTCGATAATAGAAATGTGGTGGATAAAGTATCGCGGCAACCCTAACCAGAGCAAAAAAAAATTGAAAAAGGGGTGCAGCACGAGGACTTCACAAGGGGTCACCCATCCTAGTACTACTATCGCCCAAGCACGCTTAAGTTCGGAGTTCTGACGGGATCTGGTGCACTAGTACTGGTATGATCACAGCCGTCATGTTGAGGGCACAATTCCTTTATGTGTTAACAGTTCACAGTCCCAGCCTAGTGAGATGGCTCATTAAGATGGCCCAATGGGCTTAACGACAACCTATCCTCTTCAACAACACAGCATCCTCGCAAGACGTGATATCGACGCATTGTAGGGCCCTCTAATGTCCCGCGAGTAAGGTTGTCGTCCTTTTAACAGCTCACGACGTACGATCCGGGACGGAAAAACAGAACAAAATCAGAAAAGTGTCCCGAACCTGATGAAAATGTTCGATTTTGGGTCCAAAAAGGGCACAGCAAGCATGCTAGATGCCCCCGTCGTAAAGCTCTCGGAGAGCAATGCAACGGTATGCTGTGCGCCGAGTAACTCCTAACGAATCAAAAGTTATAGGCACCGGAGCGAATGAGACCTTGTCACAAGCCCTACGCTCTCGGTTTGCTGGCCCAGCCACCAGGTGAAGCGAAGTTGTCTTGCCCAAGGTGTTGTGGGATTCGATAATAGAAATGTTGTGGATAAAGTATCTTGGTAACCCTAACCGGAGTAAAAAAAATTGAAAAGAGGGGTGCAACACGAGGACTTCCCTGGGGGTCACCCATCCTAGTACTACTCTCGCCCAAGCACGCTTATCATTGGAGTTCTGATGGGATTCGGTGCATTAGTGCTGGCATGATCGCACCCTTCATGTTGAGGGCACAATTCCTTTATGTGTTAACAGTTCACAGTCCCAGCCTAGAGAGATGGCTCATTGAGAAGGCCCATTAGGCTTAACGACAACCCATCCGCTTCAACAACGCAGCATCCTTGCAAGACGTGATATCGACGCGTTGTAGGGCCCTCTAATGTCACGCGAGTAAGGTTGTCATCCTTTTAACAGCTCACGACATACGATCCGGGACAGAAAAACATAGCAAAATTAGAAAAGTGGCCCGAAATTGATGAAAACCTTCGATTTTGCGCTCCAAAAATGGCACAACAAGCAAGCTTGCTACCCCCGTCGTAGAGCTCTCGGAGATCTTTGCAACGGTATGCTGTGCGCCGCGTAACGCCTTCCGGATCGAAAGTTATGGGTACCAGAGCGACGGAGACCTAGTCACAAGCCCTACGCCCTCGGCTTGCTGGCCCAGCCTCCACGTGAAGCGAAGTTGTCTTGCCCAAGGTGTCGTGGGATTCGATAATAGAAATATGGTGAATAAAGTGTCTTGGCAACCCTAATGGGAGGAAAAAAATTGAAAAGGGGGGTGCAACACGAGGACTTCCCAAGGGGTCATCCATCCTAGTACTACTCTCGCCCAAGCACGCTTAACTTCGGAGTTTTGATGGGATCCTGTGCATTAGTGATGGTATGATCGCACCCGTCATGTTGAGGGCACAATTCCTTTATGTGTTAACAGTTCACAGTCCCAGCCTAGGGAGATTGCCCATTCCGAAGGCCCAATGGGCTTAACGACAACCCATCCGCTTAAACAACGCAGCATCCTCACAAGACGTGATATCGACGCATTGTAGGGCCCTCCAATGTCCAGCGAGTAAGGTTGTCGTTCTTTTAACAGCTCACGACGTACGATCCGGGACAGAAAAACTGAGCTAAAAAACAAAAGTAGCCCAAAACTGATGAAAACACTCGATTTTGGGATCCAAAAAAGGGCACAGCGAGCAAGCTTGCGGCCCCCATTGTAGAGCTCTCGGAGAGCTTTGCAACAGTATACTATGCGCCCCGTAACTCCTTACGAATCAAAAGTTATGGGCACCGGAGCGAAGTAGACCTGGTCATAAGCCTACGCCCTCGGTTTGCTGGCCCAGCCTCCACGTGAAACGAAGTTGTCTTGCCCAAGATACCGTGGGATTCGATATTAGAAATGTGGTGGATAAAGTATCTTGGCAACCCTAACCGGAGCAAAAAAAATTGAAAAGGGGGGTGCAACACGAGGACTTCTCAGGGGGTCACCCATCCTAGTACTACTCTTGCCCAAGCACGCTTAACTTCGGAGTTCTGATGGGATCCGGTGCATTAGTGCTGGTATGATCGCACCCGTCATGTTGGGGGTAGAATTCCTTTTTGTGTTAACGGTTCACAGTCCCAGCCGAGAGAGATGGCCGATTCAGAAGGCCCAATGGGCTTAACAACAACCCATCTGCTTCAACAACGCAGTATCCTCGCAAGACATGATATCGACGCATTGTAGCGCCCTCTAATGTCCCGCGAGTAAGGTTGTCATCCTTTTAACAACTCACGACGTACGATCCGGGACGGAAAAATAGTGCTTAATAAGAAAAGTGGCCCGAAACTGATGAAAATGTTCGATTTTGGTCTCCAAAAATGGCACAGCGCCCAAACTAGCTGCCCCCATCGTAGAGCTCTCAGAGAGCTTTCCAACGGTATGCTGTGCGCCGCGTTACTCCTCACGGATCAAAAGTTATGGGCACCGTAGCGACAAAGACATGGTTACAAGCCCTACGCCCTCGGTTTGTGGGCCCAGCCTCCACGTGAAGCGAAGTTGTCTTGGCCAAGGTGCTGTGGGATTTGATAATAGAAATGTTGTGGATAAACTATCTTGGCAACCCTAACCGGAGGAAAAAAAATTGAAAAGGGGGGTGCAAGACGAGGACTTCCCACGGGGTCACCCATCCTAGTACTACTCTCGCCCAAGTACGCTTAACTTCGGAGTTCTGATGGGATCCGTTGCATTAGTACTGGTATGATCGCACCCGTCATGTTGGGGGTAGATTTCCTTTGTGTGTTAACGGTTCACAGTCCCAGCCGAGAGAGATGGCTTATTCAGAAGGCCCAATGGGCTTAACAACAACCCATCCGCTTCAACAACGCAGCATCATCGCAAGACGTGATATCGACGCATTGTAGGGCCCTCTAATGTCCCGCAAGTAAGGTTATCGTCCTTTTAAGAGCTCACGACGTACGATCCGGGACGGAAAAACAGAGCTTAATATGAAAAGTGGCCCAAAATTGATGAAAACGTTTGGTTTTGGGCTCCAAAAAGGGCACAGCAAGCAAGCTGGCTGCCCCAGTCGTAGAGCTCTCGGAGAGCTTTCAAACGGTATGCTGTACGCCAAGTAACTCCTTACGGATCAAAAGTTATGGGCACCAGAGCGACAGAGACTTGGTCACGACCCCTATGCCCTCGGTTTGCGGGCCCAGCCTCCACATGAAGCTAAGTTGTCTTGCCCAAGGTACCGTGGGATTCGATAATAGAAATGTGGTGGATAAAGTATCTTGGTAATCCTAACCGGAGGAAAAAAAATTGAAAAGCGGAGTGCAACACGAGGACTTCCCGGGGTGTCACCCATCCTAGTACTACTCTCGCCCAAAGCACGCTTAACTTCGGAGTTCTGATAGGATCCGGTGCATTAGTGTTGGTATGATTGCACCCGTCATGTTGGGGGTAGAATTCCTTTTTGTGTTAATGGTTCACTGTCCCAGCCTAGTGAGATGGCCAATTCAGAAGGCCCAATGGGCTTTACAACAACCCATCCGCTTTAACAACGCAGCATCCTTGCAAGACGTGATATCGACGCATTGTATGGCCCTCTAATGTCCCGCGAGTAAGGTTGTTCTCCTTTTAACTGTTCACGACGTACGATCCGGGACGAAAAAATATAGCTTAATAAGAAAAGTGGCTCGAAACAGATGAAAACATTCGATTTTGGGCTCCATAAAGGGCACAGCGAGCAAGCTTGCTACCCCAATCGGCTTAACAACAACCGATCCGCTTCAACAACGCAGCATCCTCACAAGACATGATATCAACGCGTTGTAGGGACCTTTAATGTCCCGCGAGTAAGGTTGTCGTCCTTTTAACAGCTCACGATGTACGATACGGGAAGGAGAAACAGAGCAAAATTAGAAAAGTTTCCCGAAACTGATGAAAACGTTCGATTTTGGGCTCCAGAAAAGGGCACAGCAAGAAACTTGCTGCCCCCGTCGTAGAGCTCTGGGAGAGCTTTCCAACGGTATGCTGTTCGCCGTGCAACTCCTTACGTATCAAAAGTTATGGGCACCAGGGCAACGAAGACATGGTCACAAGCCCTACGCCCTCGGTTTGCGGGCCCAACCTCCAAGTGAAGCAAAGTTGTCTTGCCCAAGGTGCCGTGGGATTCGATAATAAAATTGTGGTGGATAAACTATCTTGGCAACCCTAACCGAAGGAAAAAAATTTAAAAAGGGGGTGCAACACGAGGACTTCCCAGGGGGCCACCCATCCTAGTACTACTGTCGTCCAAGCACGCTTAACTTCGGAGTTCTGATGGGATCCGATGCATTAGTGCTGGTATGATCGCACCCGTCATGGTAGGGGTAGAATTCCTTTTTGTGTTAACGGTTCACAGTCCCAGCCTAGAGAGATGGCCAATTCAGAAGGCCTAATAGGCTTAACAACAACCCATCCGCTTCAACAACGTAGCATCCTTGCAAGACTTGATATCGACGCATTGTAGGTCCCCCTAATGTCCCGCGAGTAAGGTTGTTGTCCTTTTAACATTTCACGACGTACGATCTGGGACGGAAAAACAGAGCTTAATAAGAAAAGTGGCCCGAAACTGATGAAAACATTAGATTTTGGGCTCCAAAAAGGGTACAGCGAGCAAGCTTGCTACCCTCGTCGTAGAGCTCTCAGAGAGCTTTCCAACGGTATGCTGTGCGGCGCGTAACTCCTTATAGATAAAAAGCTATGGGCACCAGAGCAACGGAGACCTAGTCACAGCCCTACTCCCTCAGTTTGCGGGCCCAGCCGCCACGTGAAGCGAAATTGTCTTGCCCAAGGTGCCGTGGGATTCGATAACAGAAATATGGTGGATAAAGTATCTTGGCAACCCTAACCGGAGGAAAAAAAATTGAAAAGAGAGGTGCAACACGAGGACTTCCCATGGGGTCAACCATCCTAGTACTACTCTCGCCCAAGCACGCTGAACTTTGGAGTTCTGATGGGATCCGGTGCATTAGTGCTGGTATGATCGCACCAGTCATGTTGGGGGTAGAATTCCTTTTTGTGTTAACGGTTCACAGTCCCAGTCTAGAGAGATGGCCCATTCGGAAGGCCCAATGCGATTAACAACAACCCATCCGCTACAACAACGCAGCATCCTCGCAAGACGTGATATCGACGCATTGTAAGGCCCTCTAATGTCCCGCGAGTAAGGTTGTCGTCCATTTAACAGCTCACGACGTACGATCTGGGACGAAAAAACTAAGCTTAATAAGAAAAGTGGCCCGAAAATGATGAAAACGTTCGATTTTGGGCTCCAAAAAGGCCACAACGAGCAAGCTTGCTGCTCCCGTCGTAGAGCTCTCGGAGAGATTTCCAACGGTATGTTGTGTGCCGCTCAACTCCTTACGGATCAAAAGTTATGGTCACCGGAGCGACGGAGACTTGGTAACAATCACTACGCCCTCGGTTTGCGAGCCCAGCATCCACGTGCAGCGAAGTTGTCTTGCCCAAGGTGCCGTGGGATTCGATAATTGAAATGTGGTGGATAAAATATCTTGGCAACCCTAACTGGAGGAAAAAAAATTGAAAAGGGGGGTACAACACGAGGACTTCCCAAGGGGTCACCCATCATTGCACTACTCTCGCCCAAGCACGCTTAACTTCGGAGTTCTGATGGGATCCGGTGCATTAGTGCTGGTATGATAGCACCCGTCATGGTGGGTGTTGAATTCCTTTTTGTGTTAACGGTTCAGAGTCCCAGCCTAGAGAGATGGCCCATTCAGAAGGCCCAATAGGCTTAACAACAACCCATCCGCATCAACAACGCAGCATCCTCGCAAGACATGATATCGACGCATTGTAGGGCCCTATAACGCCCCGCGAGTAAGGTTGTCGTCCTTTTAACAGTTCTTGACGTACGATCCGGGACGAAAAAACAGAGCTTAATAAGAAAAATGGGCCGAAACTGATGAAAACGTTCGATTTTGGGCTCCAAAAAGGGCACAACGAGCAAGCTTGCTGCCCCCGTCGTAGAGCTCTCGGAGAGCTTTACAACGGTATGCTGTGCGCCGCTTAACTCCTTACAGATCAAAAGTTATGGGCACCGAAGCGACGGAAACCTGGTAACAATCCTTACGCCCTCGGTTTGCGGGCCCAGCCTCCACGTGAAGCGAAGTTGTCTTGCCCAAGTTCCCGTGGTATTCGATAATAGAAATGTGGTGGATAAAATATCTTGGCAACCCTAACTGGAGGAAACAAAATTGAAAAGTGGGGGTGCAACACCAGGACTTCCCAGGGGGACACCCATCCTAGTACGACTCTCGCCCAAGCAAGCTTAACTTCGGCGTCCTAATGGGATCTGGTGCATTAGTGCTGGTATGATCGCACCCGTCATGGTGGGGGTAGAATTCCTTTTTGTGTTAACGTTTCAGAGTCCTGGCCTAGAGAGATGGCCCATTCAAAAGGTCTAATGGGCTTAAGAACATCCCATCCGCTTCACCAACGCAGCATCCTCGTAAAAGGTGATATCGACGCATTGTTGGGCCCTCTAATGTCCCACGAGTAACGTCATCGTCCTTTTAACAACTCACGACGTACGATCCGGGTTGGAAAAACAGAGCTTAATAAGAAAAGTGGCCCGAAACTGATGAAAATGTTTGATTTAGGGCTCCAAAAAGGGCACAGCGAGCAAGCTAGTTGCCACCGTCGAAGAGCTCTCGGAGAGATTTCCAACGGTATGCTGTGTGCCGCGTAACTTCTTACGGATCAAAAGTTATTGGCACCGGAGCGACAGAGACTTGGTCACAAGCCCTACGCCCTCAGTTTGCGGACCCAGCCTCCACGTGAAGCGAAGTTGTCTTGCCCAAGGTGCCGTGGGATTCAAAAATAGAAATGTGGTGGATAAAACATCTTGGCAACCCTAACCGGAGGAAAAAAAATTGAAAAGGGGGGTGCAACACGAGGACTTCCCAAGGGGTCACCCATCCTAGTACTACTCTCGCCCAAGCACGCTTAACTTCGGAAATCTGATGGGATCCGGTGCATTAGTGCTGGTATGATCGCACCCGTCATGGTGGTTGTAGAATTCCTTTTTGTGTTAACGGTTCAAAGTCCCAGCCTAGAGAGATGGCCCATTCGGAAGGCCCAATGGGCTTAACAACAACCCATCCACTTCAACAACGCAGCATCCTCGCAAGACGTGATATCGACGCATTGTAGGGCCTTCTAATGTCCCGCGAGTAAGGTTGTCGTCCTTTTAACAGCTCACGACGTACGATCCGGGACGGAAAAACAGAGCTTAATAAGAAAACTGGCCCGAAACTGATGAAAACGTTCGATTTTGGGCTCCAAAAAGGGCACAGCGAGCAAGCCAGCTGCCCCCGTGGTAGAGCTCTCGGAGGGCTTTCCATTGGTACGCTGTGTGCCGCGTAACTCCTTGCCGATCAAAAGTTATGGGCACCACAGCGTCGGAGACGTGGTCATAAGCCCTACGCCCTCGGTTTGCGAGCCCAGCCTCAACATGAAGAGAAGTTGTCTTTCCCAAGGTGCCGTGGGATTCGATAATAGAAATGTGGTGGATAAAATATCTTGGCAACCCTAACCGGAGGAAAAAAAATTGAAAAGGGGGGTGCAACACGAGGACTTCCCAGGGGGTCACCCATCCTAGTACTACTCTCGCTCAAGAATGCTTAACTTCGGTGTTCTGATGGGATCCGGTGCGTTAGTTCTGGTATGATCGCACCTGTCATGTTGGGGGTAGAATTCCTTTTTGTGTTAACGGTTCACAATCCCAGCCTAGAGAGATGGCCCATTCAGAAGGCCCAATGGGCTTAACAACAACCCATCCGCTTCAACAACGTAGCATCCTTGCAAGACATGATATTGACGCATTGTAGGGCCCTTTAATGTCCTGCGAGTAAGGTTGTCGTCCTTTTAACAGGTCACGACGTACGATCTGGGACGGAAAAACAGAGCTTAATAAGAAAAGTGTCCCGACACTGATGAAAACGTTCGATTTTGGGCTTAAAAAATGGTACAGCTAGCAAGCTTGCTACCCTCATCGTAGAGCTCACAGAGAGCTTTCCAACGGTATGCTGTGCATCGCGTAACTCCTTACGGATCAAAAGTTATGGGCACCCGAGCAACGGAGACCTGGTCACAAGCCCTACGACCTCGTTTTGCGGGCCCAGCCACCACGTGAAGCGAAGTTGTCTTGCCCAAGGTGCCGTGGGATTCGATAATAGAAATGTGGTGGATAAAGCATCTTGGCAACCCTAACCAGAGGAAAAAAAATTGAAAAGGGGGGTGCAACACGAGGACTTCCCACGGGGTCACCCATCCTAGTACTACTCTCGCCCAAGCACGCTGAACTTTGGAGTTCTGATGGGATCCGGTGCATTAGTGCTGGTATGATCGCACCTGTCATGTTGGGGGTAGAATTCCTTTTTGTGTTAACGGTCACAGTCCTAGCCTAGAGAGATGGCCCATTCAGAAGGCCCAAATGGGCTTAACAACAACCCACCCGCTTCAACAACGCAGCATGTAACACCCCGATCCCTCTCGAGACCGGAGGTTCTAACAATCGATCTAATCACAACCCAAATCCAAACCCGGGCATAATTTTCAGGGAAAAACGGACGGAGTCTCCCCTGTTTCTAGGCGAAATGTAAAACCTGCGACAACATATAAGTGGACCAACACCGTGTCCAACCATACAAACACCTCAAGGCCATCCGAGCCTCGGTTCTTAACAATTAAACTCAGCAAGTATACATACATTTCCAATTAAAAAGCTAACCTATCTCTTTTCATTCTTGACAAATACATTCAAACTAGACAATTAAACCATACTAAGCTACTGCATAAAATAAACTATCATGCCATTCTAATTCTTTTTCTTGGGACATTACAACATGCATTGAGGTTAAGCTATGCTAACTGATTACATAACTAGCTTATCAATTTATCTCAACTATTTAGCTAATTTAGATTACATTTCTTTTAACAATAAATACATACAATACATAAAAGCATACATCTTGCATCTTTGACAACTCAAGCCACATAGCACGCAAGACAACTCTTCAAGCACGAGCTTTCACGAAATCACGAACTTTCCAGCTAACATGACATTTCCTGAAATGTGATGGTGAGGAGTGAGTATACACAACACGTATACTCAGTGAGGGCGAGACAGATATCGAATTGGAGAGAAAGAAAGTCGTGCAATGCAAATAGGCAGTTAATCAATACAATCAATAGAAAGGCATTCAATATAAACAACAAAGCAATAAACCATTAGGAAAGCATTAACACAACCAATCAAAGCTATACCACACTTTGAAGGCTATGGTTCACTCGAGCGAGTAATGTATCGATCACAATTCCGATGACATTAACGATGACGTGCCGGCCCAAACCACCTTATAACACCAGTTTGGAATACCCCGGAAGTATCCATCAATCTACGACCCAAAACTCCCTGGGAGGCAACCCAAGCGAGAAGAGGGAATAGCTACGGAGCTAGAGCAACCAACACTGGCAACCCGAGGCTACCCAGAGAGGCCCATCACTCACGTGCGAGACACTATGCAATGCAAGACACGATACAAGCGATAAACGAGCGATAGCACAACAATACAAACTAGTGGCAACAAACGAGATATCAAGCAATCACAATCAATACTAGCATTCAATTAACTTTTCAAGCATAACAAGCAATAATAAGCAACAATAACACCAATTAAACAAGTAACAGTAGTTCAAACACAAAAACGACAAATATCACTATTCAATCTCTAACTTCCAAAGGCAATTATGAGCAAACGAGCTACGGGATTAGGAAACCGATTTCACTACATTCACTCAGGCACTACAAGGCACGTTTCTATATCACCAAACTTCACTTTCTCACCCGAGGCCCGAAAGTCCACCTACTGCGTTTGAACTACAACTATGCTAACCTGTCACTCAATCAACGCCACAACAGCGCCAAAAGTGCTTCCATACCCTCAATTGCAAAACCCCCAACCCAATTCGAGCACGGTCAACTTTTGGTCAAACGGCCCCTTTACGTTTCTTTGTCTAATTTCCAATTTTAACAAAGGCCGTTTCATTTTTATTGCACATTTTATCTTTCTAGCATTAATGGCACCTATCCAAATCAAGAAATCGCAATTCGGATCAAAAATCCAAAAATCTAGGGTTTTACTATTCATTTTTACTATTCATATTCTTCCCTAATTCAAATACGCAATTTCAACCGTAAAAATTGCTAAATAACTGACAAGCAATGCTCTACCAACCCTAAGCAAGCTATTTCAAGCAATAACAGGCATTATAACGCGATAAATATCAAATCCGAAAAATTGAATCAAGAATCAAATTCATATAAAAATGCACAAAAACGTGAAAACCCTCACAGAGATTGAAGACCAAGACCCGCAAGAACCCTAGCCACGACCCTCGTCCGATTCCACGTGAGATTGTGTAAGAAAAATGCAAAACAATTTTTTTTTTCTTTTCACCTTAACCTTCGGCCAAAGGGGGGGACAAAATGGGTATTTTGGCTTTTGTTTTTGAGTTTATTTTGCTTGGTTTTTGTTTTATAAGATGATAAGGGCAAAATGGTAAAAAGGCAAGGTCAAATTCAATTTAAAAAATTGTCAAACAAGCTTATTTAATTAGAATTTAGTCTAATTCAAGTTAAAACAATGAAATTTAATGAAAAACAATTAAAACTAGTTAAATTAAGCTAAAAATATTTTTCACTAAGTCCGAAGAATATTTCTCTAACTCTCGTTTTCGAAATACTACGATCGAACAGTCAATAATCGATCGCTAATAAGGTGATGAGTAATAATATAAAACTTTAATTCTTTGAAAAGTAGAATAGCAGAATAGTTTAAAATTCACTCCGGCTCGGAGTTACTTTTCTCATTTATTTGAAAACCGAGTGATTTTAATGCAAAACAACCAAAACCGATTATTAAAATAATCAAAACAATCAAGGTAATCAATATTCATTTAAAATAATTAATTTAACTATTTCTAGAGCATTTTAAAGAATTATGAAGTTAATGTTAAGTTACAAATGAACAAATAAATATAAACATGAAATCAAGTGCAATTAAATATTAACATTTAAGATGACACTTAATTAATCACAAGAGAATAAATTCAATTACTACAATTATCAGAAATAGGTAATAATCTTTTAATCAATTAATATAAATCCTTTTCGAATTCTTCTTAAAGAAATAGCAAAACAGTGAAAATTAGATGATTTAACTAATTAAACATTTAATCAAATGCAGTCAACTGCTATTAAATGCATGCCGGGTTCGGGTTATCACATCCTTCCCCCCTTAAAACAATTGCGTCCTCGCAATTCTTCTTCCAATAGGACTCTGCATCATCTAAAATCCAACTCTGATAAATCTTCATCGGTTGCTGAGTAGGATAATATATAAGAATGCTCGTAGGAAATCCCGAATAGAAATTCCAATCAAGAATGCCGAGGAAATATCAACCAAAGACTGAAGCAAAGATATTGTAGATATCATTAATACCACACAATAACGACAAGAAGAATACCCCACGCACGAATCTCCATTAGAAGTCTAACTTTTACTGCCCGAGAATCCCCAAGCAAAAAGCCAAATAGAAGCTCAAACAAAGGTTCCATCCAGAGGTCCAAAGAAATACCCCGCTGGTCATGAATTTCATAGAAGAATGCCCTATTAAGAGTGCTGAAGAAAATACTAAGATCCCAATCAAATATACTTCCAAAGTTCCAAAGAAACCTTCCAAATAACAACCTTATAGGATAACCAACTAGATTCTGAGTATAACTATCAAATGTTGAGAGGAATGTCAAAGGAAATAGCAGAGAAGATATAATGTGCCCAATAAGACAACCAAGTTGAATAACAACATAGTTTCCCAGATAGATGAAAACTTCAAGGATAAACACCGTACTAGTGAACAATATACCGAAACCAAACTCTGAGGCCTCTTCACTGTTTGCCAAGTGAGAACTTCATACAACCTTGCCAATAAGGAAAATACCAGTAGAACGCCCAATAAGAATTTCAAAGAATACCACAAGTAGTACTATACAATAAGTCCAATAGGAATTCCAAATACCAAACCTACTGAGGAACACTGAAGAAGATATCCGAAACAATGCTCCAATAAGAAAGTAGTCAAGTTTGCCTAATAAATAAATACTAAGTAATTGGCCACTGAGAATTCCTGAAAATACCATTGAAGAATTTCCAATCAAGAATGCCAGTAGCACACCAATAAAGACCGAGACACATATACCCTAGATAATACTGTGCAGTAAGGCTGATTGAAACCCCAATAGCCAAATCCACCGAGAAATGCCAACAGAAGCCTTCAAAGAACACCCGTTAAGAAAACCATAGAATGCTCCAGAGAACAACTAAATAGAACCCCAAAAGAATACTACTCTTTCACAACTGCTAAGCACGAAGGAGGACCCTAGAATTTCACCAATAACCGAGCTCCAAAGGCAAACACCAACTCCCAAATAAAGGCTAATTAAATGTCATTCATTTCCTGCCAATCCACATAACTTGGAGGGCCTGCTACTAACCACTTCTCTTCAGGGAAGGAGGAAGTCTCTCTTACCATTTCAATAGGACATGTATGAATGCCAATATATCACAGTTATACATATGCCTTAAGCTATTATGCCAGCAAGTTTACAAAAGAGTTTATTCAACAAAGTCACTCAAGCATAACAATCAAGTCAAGCACATCATAATCAATTCAATTCACGGCACAACCAATTCAAGACATTCCAATACACACATTACAAGCAATACTCCAAACAAATAACAATTCACGAGGTCGATTCGATTCACAATACCAATTCGATAGGTCAATTCAATGCACAACTAGACACTTTACTTCACTTAGCACACAATTAACACATAACACATAACTATATCACATAGGAGCACACATTCATGTCAAGACACATAATCTCACATACAAGCATACACTTTCAAGACACACTTAACAAGCACACATTCAAGGACCACTACCCACCAGACCGAGGACCCTGTCCTGGCTTATGAGCTAGACAAGCTCTGATACCACCTGTAACACCCTGATCCCTCTCGAGACCGGAGGTTCTAACAATCGATCTAATCACAACCCAAATCCAAACCCGGGCATAATTTTCAGGGAAAAACGGACCGAGTCTTCCTTGTTTCTAGGCGAAATGTAAAACCTGCGACAGCATATAAGTGGACCAACACCGTGTCCAACCATACAAACACCTCAAGGCCATCCGAGCCTCGGTTCTCAACAATTAAACTCAGCAAGTATACATACATTTCCAATTAAAAAGCTAACCTATCTCTTTTCATTCTTGACAAATACATTCAAACTAGACAATTAAACCATACTAAGCTACTGCATAAAATAAACTATCATGCCATTCTAATTCTTTTTCTTGGGACATTACAACATGCATTGAGGTTAAGCTATGCTAACTGATTACATAACTAGCTTATCAATTTATCTCAACTATTTAGCTAATTTAGATTACATTTCTTTTAACAATAAATACATACAATACATAAAAGCATACATCTTGCATCTTTGACAACTCAAGCCACATAGCACGCAAGACAACTCTTCAAGCACGAGCTTTCACGAAATCACGAACTTTCCAGCTAACATGACATTTCCTGAAATGTGATGGTGATGAGTGAGTATACACAACACGTATACTCAGTGAGGGCGAGACAGATATCGAATTGGAGAGAAAGAAAGTCGTGCAATGCAAATAGGCAGTTAATCAATACAATCAATAGAAAGGCATTCAATATAAACAACAAAGCAATAAACCATTAGGAAAGCATTAACACAACCAATCAAAGCTATACCACACTTTGAAGGCTATGGTTCACTCGAGCGAGTAATGTACCGATCACAATTCCGATGACATTAACGATGACGCACCGGCCCAAACCACCTTATAACACCAGTTTGGAATACCCCGGAAGTATCCATCAATCTACGACCCAAAACTCCCTGGGAGGCAACCCAAGCGAGAAGAGGGAATAGCTACGGAGCTAGAGCAACCAACACTGGCAACCCGAGGCTACCCAGAGAGGCCCATCACTCACGTGCGAGACACTATGCAATGCAAGACACGATACAAGCGATAAACAAGCGATAGCACAATAATACAAACTAGTGGCAACAAACGAGATATCAAGCAATCACAATCAATACTAGCATTCAATTAACTTTTCAAGCATAACAAGCAATAATAAGCAATAATAACACCAATTAAACAAGTAACAGTAGTTCAAACACAAAAACGACAAATATCACTATTCAATCTCTAACTTCCAAAGGCAATTATGAGCAAACGAGCTACGGGATTAGGAAACCGATTTCACTACATTCACTCAGGCACTACAAGGCACGTTTCTATATCACCAAACTTCACTTTCTCACCCGAGGCCCGAAAGTCCACCTACTGCGTTTGAACTACAACTATACTAACCTGTCACTCAATCAACGCCACAACAGCACCAAAAGTGCTTCCATACCCTCAATTGCAAAACCCCCAACCCAATTCGAGCACGGTCAACTTTTGGTCAAACGGCCCCTTTACGTTTCTTTGTCTAATTTCCAATTTTAACAAAGTCCGTTTCATTTTTATTGCACATTTTATCTTTCTAGCATTAATGGCACCTATCCAAATCAAGAAATCGCAATTCGGATCAAAAATCCAAAAATCTAGGGTTTTACTATTCATTTTTACTATTCATATTCTTCCCTAATTCAAATACGCAATTTCAACCGTAAAAATTGCTAAATAACTGACAAGCAATGCTCTACCAACCCTAAGCAAGCTATTTCAAGCAATAACAGGCATTATAACGCGATAAATATCAAATCCGAAAAATTGAATCAAGAATCAAATTCATATAAAAATGCACAAAAACGTGAAAACCCTCACAGAGATTGAAGACCAAGACCCGCAAGAACCCTAGCCACGACCCTCGTCCGATTCCACACGAGATTGTGCAAGAAAAATGCAAAACAATTTTTTTTTTCTTTTCACCTTCACCTTCGGCAAAAGGGGGGGACAAAATGGGTATTTTGGCTTTTGTTTTTGAGTTTATTTTGCTTGGTTTTTGTTTTATAAGATGATAAGGGCAAAATGGTAAAAAGGCAAGGTCAAATTCAATTTAAAAAATTGTCAAACAAGGTTATTTAATTAGCATTTTGTCTAATTCAAGTTAAAACAATGAAATTTAATGAAAAACAATTAAAACTAGTTAAATTAAGCTAAAAAATATTTTTCACTAAGTCCGAAGAATATTTCTCTAACTCTCGTTTTTGAAATACTACGATCGAACAGTCAATAATCGATCGCTAATAGGGTGATGAGCAATAATATAAAACTTTAATTCTTTGAAAAGTAGAATAGTAGAATAGTTTAAAATTCACTCCGGCTCGGAGTTACTTTTCTCATTTATTTGAAAACCGAGTGATTTTAATGCAAAACAACCAAAACTGATTATTAAAATAATCAAAACAATCAAGGTAATCAATATTCATTTAAAATAATTAATTTAACTATTTCTAGAGCATTTTAAAGAATTATGAAGTTAATGTTAAGTTACAAACGAACAAATAAATATAAACATGAAATCAAGTGCAATTAAATATTAACATTTAAGATGACACTTAATTAATCACAAGAGAATAAATTCAATTACTACAATTATCAGAAATAGGTAATAATCTTTTAATCAATTAATATAAATCCTTTTCAAATTCATCTAAAAGAAATAGCAAAACAGTGAAAATTAGATGATTTAACTAATTAAACATTTAATCAAATGCTGTCAAGTGCTATTAAAGGCATGCCGGGTTCGGGTTATCACACAGCATCCTCGGAAGACGTGATACCGATGCATTGTAGGGCCCTCTAATGTCCCGCGAGTAAGGTTGTTGTCCTTTTAACTGCTCACCACGTACGTTCTGGGACGGAAAAACAGAGCTTAATAAGAAAAGTGTCCCGACACTGATGAAAACGTTCGATTTTGGGCTCAAAAAAGGGTACAGCTAGCAAGCTTGCTACTCTCATCGTAGAGCTCTCAAAGAGCTTTCAAACGGTATGCTGTGCACCACGTAACTCCTTACGAATCAAAAGTTATGGCCACCGGAGCGATAGAGACTTGGTCACAAGCCCTACGTCCTCGGTTTGCAGGCCCAGCCTCAACGTGAAGTGAAGTTGTATTTCCCAAGTTGCCGTGGGATTCGATAATAGAAATGTGGTGGATAAAATATCTTGGCAACCCTAACCGGAGGAAAAAAAATTGAAAAGGGGGGTGCAACACGAGGACTTCCCAGGGGGTCACCCATCCTAGTACTACTCTCGCCCAAGAACGCTTAACTTCGGTGTTTTGATGGGATCCGGTGCATTAGTTCTGGTATGAAAGCACCCGTCATGTTGGGGGTAGAATTCCTTTTTGTGTTAACGGTTCACAATCCCAGCCTGGAGAGATGGCCCATTCAGAAGGCCCAATGGGCTTAACAACAATCCATCCGTTTCAACAACGTAGCATCCTTGCAAGACGTGATATCGACGCATTGTAGGGCCCTCTAATGTCCCGCGAGTAAGGTTCGAGTCCTTTTAACATGTCACAACGTACGATCCGGGACGGAAAAACAGAGCTTAATAAGAAAACTGTCCTGACACTGATGAAAACGTTCGATTTTGGGCTCCAAAAAAGGTACAGCTAGCAAGCTTGCTACCCTTGTCGTAGAGCTCTCTGAGAGCTTTCCAACGGTATGTTGTGCGTCGCGTAACTCCTGAAGGATCAAAATTTATGGGCACCAGAGCAACGGAGACCTGGTCACAAGCCCTACGACCTTGTTTTGCGGGCCCAGCCACCATGTGAAGCGAAGTTGTCTTGCCCAAGGTGCCGTGGGATGCGATAATAAAATATGGTGGATAAAGTATCTTGGCAACCCTAACCAGAGGAAAAAAAATTTAAAATAGGGGTGCAACACGAGGACTTCCCACGGGGTCACCCATCCTTGTACTACTCTCGCCCAAGCACGCTGAACTTTGGAGTTCTGATGGGATCCGGTGCATTAGTGCTGGTATGATCGCACCCATCATGTTGGGGGTAGAATTCTTTTTTGTGTTAACGGTTCACAGTCCTAGCCTAGAGAGATGGCCCATTCAGAAGGCCCAAATGGGCTTAACAACAACCCACCCGCTTCAACAACGCAGCATCCTCGTAAGACGTGATATCGACGCATTGTAGGGCCCTCTAATGTCCCGCGAGTAGGTTATTGTCCTTTTAATAGCTCACGACGTACGTTTCGGGACGGAAAAACAGAGCTTAATAAGAAAAGTGGAAAGAAACTGATGAAAACGTTTGATTTTGGGCTCCAAAAATGGCACAACGAACAAGCTTTCTTCCCCAGTCGTAGAGCTCTTGGAGAGCTTTCCAACGATATGCTGTGCGCCGCGTAACTCCTTAGGGATCTAAAGTTATGGGCACCGGAGCGACGGAGACCTGGTCCAAGCCCTACGCCCTCGGTTTGCGGGCCCAACCTCCACGTGAAGCGAAGTTGTCTTGCCCAAGGTGCCGTGGGATTTGATAATAGAAATGTGATGGATAAAGTATCTTGGCAACCTTAACCGAAGGAAAAAAAATTGAAAAGGGGGTTGCAACACGATGACTTCCCAAGGGGTCACCCATCCTAGTACTAATATCGCCCAAGCACGCTGAACTTCTGAGTTCTGATGGGATCCGGTGCATTAGTGCTAGTATGATAGCACCCGTCATGTTGGGGGTAGAATTCCATTTTGTGTTAACGGTTCACAGTCCCAGCCTAGAGAGATGGCCCATTCAGAAGGCCCAATGGGCTTAACAATAACCCATCCGCTTCAACAACGCAGCATCCTCGCAAGACGTGATATCAACGCATTGTAGGGCCCTCTAATGTCCCGCGAGTAAGGTTGTCGTCCTTTTAACAGCTCATGACGTACGATCCGGGACGGAAAAACAGAGCCTAATAAGAAAAGTGGCCCGAAACGGATGAAAATGTTAGATTTTAGGCTCCAAAAAGGGCAGAGCTAGCAATCTGGCTGCCCCCGTCGTAGAGCTCTCGGAGAGCTTTCCAACGGTATGCTGTGCGCCGCGTAACTCCTTACAGATCAAAAATTATGGGCACCGGAGCGACGAAGACTTGGTAACAATCCCTACGCCCTCAGTTTGCGGGCCCAGCTTCAACGTGAAACGAAGTTGTCTTGCCCAAGGTGTCGTGGGATTCGGTAAAATAAATATGGTGGATAAAGCATCTTGGAAAGCCTAACCGGGGAAAAAAAATATAAATGGGGGTGCAACATAAGGACTTCACATGCGGTCACCCTTCCTTGTACTACTCTCGACCAAGCACGCTTAACTTCAGAGTTCTGATGGGATCCTATGCATTAGGGCTGGTATGATCGCACCAGTCATGGTTGGGGTAGAATTCCTTTTTGTGTTAACGGTTCACAGTCGCAGCCTTGAGAGATGGCCCATTCAGAAGGCCCAATGGGCTTAACAACAACCCATCCGCTTCAACAACTCAGCATGCTCGCAAGACGTGATATCGACGCATTGTAAGGCCCTCTAATGTCCCGCGAGTAAGGTTGTCGTCCTTTTAACATCTCACGATGTACGATCCAGGATGGAAAAACAGAGCTTAAGAAGAAAAGTGGCCCGAAACTGATGAAAACGTTCGATTTTGGGCTCCAAAAAGTGCACAACGAGCAAGCTTGATACCCCCGTCGTAGAGATCTCGGACAGCTTTCCAACGGTATGCTGTGCGCAGCTTAACTCCTTACGGATCAGGAGTTATGGGTACCAGAGCGACAGAGACTTGGTCACAAGCCCTACGCCCTCGGTTTGCCGACCCAACCTCCACGTGAAGCGAAGTTGTCTTGCCCAAGGTGCCGTGGGATTCGATAATAGAAATGTGGGGGATAAAGTGTCACGCCCCGACCCAACCCCCAAGCTAAAGGTTAAGTCCGGACCCGGCACACGGACAGAGTCTCCCTGTACCGTGGACATTCTAAAAACCTGTAAACGCTTAAACAAGGTCCTAACAACACATACAAGCTTTTCTTAATTGAACAATAAAGCTATAAGGCCATCCGAGCCTTATAGTACACAATATCTCCAAAACACACAAGCATGCGAGAACTTGTTGTCAGCATAGTCTTATAATCATAACATTCTAGGAAATCAATAAAACAACTTAAGGGATAAAGCATTCTACATCAACCATCCACTCCCAAGCATGCAAGGAAATAAGGCAAGAATAAAAGTTATTACAGTTCGTAGCCTTTCAAAGCTACAACTCAACTAACTAATCTTCGACTTATACAACAAGTATATACATAGCCCTTAGGCCACAAAATAGTACATAAAACAATTAGTTGAACTTTCCACATAGCAGCAAATTCAATAACCACCTCAAGTTATCAGACACAGCAACTAAGGTAAAGGCTCGATCTGAACTTCTTCTTCCTCAACTAAATCAACAAGCTGGGGATCACCCTCAGCGTCTCCTGAAACAGATATCGAGGTATGAGCAACCACTGTTGCCCAGTGAGGGATATAGTCCCGGGGCGTGCAATGCAACATATAATACAATCATGCAACAGTAACACTTAGATAATTAAAGAAACAATGATAACTTAAATAACCACACATTTAAAAGGATACGTTTCAACAATCCCCTATACACCAATCTTCACTGGTCTTCAATCACGATCCACGAACCACGAGCACGATCACGATAAGCCGGCATAACCCCAATCACTCCAGTGGGTGTACTCTGGATGTACCCCGAATCCTACGACCCAACATCCCCTGGCAATCTCCGGACCAGGCCAATGAGGGAATAGGGTACGGAGTTTGAATATCCATCGGCAAGCCCTCTCCCGCCCAGTCGATATTCAACACATCCACCCCTGATACTATGGTTGCGCAACCACTATGCAATGCACTCAACGATGGCAAGTTAATAGCAATAATATAAGCATTAACACATATGAGGATCAACAAAGTAGGTTGACCTCGATACAATTAGGATAGAAACAAATATAGAAGTTAATAAGCAATTTACAAATGAACTTATACCAAATAAGCATAGAATCATTCCAAAAGCTCCAAATCAATTTAAAATCACATATAAACACTCAAGAAGTCCTGACATGGGTTTAAAAGTGTGAGACAACTTAAATTGTACCTAAACCCCTTTGTTTTTCGAACTATTTCTCTTCTAAACCAAAGTTAATGATTTCATTTTCAAAGGAAACTCTCCCAACCTTCTAACTAACCCCCAAGGTACCCTCTCAACCCTCCAACTCAATCAAATGCATGCGTTTACCCCGAAAGCCCCGATTTCGCTCTTTTGGCTTTAAACTACACCTACATTGTCCGGGCTTCAAACAAGGGATATCAAGACATCTATAGCACCTAGGTAGCCTAAGGATACTAGAATTGAAGCCCGAATCCACCCGGATTCGCATTAACCCCAAAAGCCCCAAGTTAAAGTCGGCTATTTTCCATTTTTAGGCGATTTAAGGGCAATGCAAGTGTACGGGGCTATTTGATTATCTTCACTAGTACCTAAGGCATCAATTAGAAGCATTAATTCAAGCCAATTCGAGCAATTACACAAAACCCTAGAAAAAATGTCACTATTCACCCTAAAAATCAAACTAACGATTCTAACCGTTTAAATTGCGAAACGACGGTTCAAAAGTGTTCTCTAGCATTCATATAGATAGTATATTAGCATAGATAACAATTACAATGGCATATAATCATATTTTCAACAAATCAATAAATGAGCAACTATTTAAAAATGCAAAAACAAGTCGTGAAATCCCTCACCACTACGCGTAGGAGCACCTAGGGACCTTGCAAACACCCTACACTAGTTGCTCAAGACTTGGCTTGGCTTGAATTGAAGAGTTGAAGATGAAAAAATTCTCCCAAGTGCAAGGAGGGGCTGTCGGGTTTGGGCTGCTGTTTTCAGCTTTCTATTTTTTTTTTTTTTTGCATTTTATGAGTTTAGGTGATATATAAAAGGGTTAAGTTATGGTGGGGTCAATTGGGTGCTTAATTGATCTAATAAAATGTGCGTAGTAAACTTTAAAACGAGCTTAGATAGTAAAATATATGCTAGCTAATTAATTACCTAAGTTAGTTACGTAATACTATTCATTCAACTACTAAAGTCATTTTTCTAAACGAGCCTTCCTAACGCCTTAAGCTCAAATGCACATTTTTCCCACTACTTTTACAATTAATATGATTTAATAAAAATGCTAATTAACTAATAGAAAGCAGTTTAAAAACGGAGTGAATAGTAGTCACAAAGTCAGTTAATAAGGCATAGAAGTAAATGCGCAAACAAGGGATGCAACAGTAATTAAATGCATGGCTAAAACTCGGGCGTCACATCCTCTCCCCCTTAAACTAATTGCGTCCACGCAATTCTTACATGATTCGGCGAATAACTCCGGATACCGATCCCGCATCTGATCCTCTCTTTCCCATGTCGCATCCTCTACTCCGTGATGATCCCACAGAACTTTAACCATCGGAATGCTTTTAGTCCTCAGCTCCTGAACTTTCTGATCAACAATTCGAAAAGGTTTCTCTGTGTAGGTCAAAGTTTCACTGATCTCTAGCGGTTCCGGCTCAAGTATGTGAGAGGGATCTGGCTGATACTTCCGAAGCATGGAAACATGGAATACGTCATGAATTCTGCCCAGACTGGGAGGTAAAGCTAGACGGTAAGCCAAATCACCAACAGTTTCAGTTATCTCAAATGGTCCCACATATCGAGGACTGAGTTTACCTCCTTTACCATGCCGAATCAAACCCTTGCGAGGAGAAATTTTCAGAAATACCCGGTCCCCCACAGCAAATTTCAGATCACGACGTCGTCTATCTGCATAACTCTTTTGCCGGCTCTGTGCTGTAAGCATTCTTTTTCTGATAAGCTGCACCTGATCAATCATTTTGTTCATTTCAGGTAAGAGAGTAGGGTCGATAGTCTTCATTTCACCAACATCATCCCAGTAGAGAGGAGACCGACATTTACGCCCATACAGTGCCTCATAAGGTGCCATACCAATAGTAGCTTGATAACTATTGTTGTAGGCGAACTCTGCTAGTGGCAAATACTTCTCCCAACTCTTACCGAAGTCCAGAATACAAGCCCGCAACATATCCTCGAGGATTAAGATAGTTCTCTCGGATTGACCATCTGTCTGAGGATGATAAGCTATACTGAAATTCAAATTCGTGCCCAAAGCTTTCTGAATCTTCTGCCAGAACTGAGATGTGAATCTGGGATCTCTATCTGACACGATACTCTTTGGAATTCCATGTAGTCGGACAACATTCTCAATATACAACTCTACCAGTTTATCAAGAGAATCAGACTTCTTTTTAGCAATAAAATGAGAAGTCTTGGTCAGTCTATCCACAATAACCCAGACTGAGTCGTTACCCCTCGAAGACCTCGGTAAATCGGATACGAAATCCATAGTAATATGATCCCATTTCCAAACAGGAATAGCCAAAGGCTGCAATAACCCTGCAGGTCTCTGATGTTCTGCTTTAACTTTCTGACAAGTAAGACATCGGGCAACATAGTCAGCAATTTCTCTCTTCATATTATTCCACCAGAAGTTCTGCTTCAAATCTTTATACATTTTCGTACTGCCTGGATGGATAGTATATCTGGAACTGTGTGCCTCAGCAAGAATATCCTTCTTCAGAGTTGGATCATTCGGAATACAGATTCTACCCTTGAATTTAAGAATACCATCGTCGTGCAGTTTGAAATCTGACTCTCCCCCTTTAGAATTCTCTAAGACTTTCAACAATTGAAGATCAGCCTGTTGAGCTTCTCCAATCCTGGATAACAACAGAGATTGAATCTGCAAACTTGCAAATTGAATACCAGAATTTGAAGTACTAGGCTTCCATAAGCACAATTCTTCCATGAATTCCCAATTCTTGATAATCAAGCTAGCAACAGTAGCCTTTCGGCTCAAAGCATCAGCAACAATATTGGCCTTACCTGGAAGATAGTTAATAGTACAGTTATAGTCCTCAAGTAATTCCAGCCATCGCCTCTGCCTCATGTTCAACTCTTTCTGTGAAAACAGATATTTCAAGCTCTTATGATCTGTAAAGATTTCAAACTTGTTGCCCCAGAGATAATGACGCCATTTCTTTAATGCAAGAATGATAGCTGCAAGCTCAAGATCATGAGTCGGATAGTTGAGTTCATAAGGTTTCAGTTTCCTGGAAGCATAAGCAATAACCCTGCCATTCTGCATCAATACACAACCCAGACCTTCCTTCGAAGCATCACTATAGATCACCAGATTATCATAACCCTCAGGTAAAGCAAGAATAGGAGCTGTAGTCAATCTCTTCTTCAATTCCTGGAAGCTGGCCTCACATTTATCATTCCAGTCAAATACGGTTTTCTTCTGAGTAAGTTGAGTTAAACGCCCTGCAATCTTAGAGAAATCTTTGACAAACCTCCGATAATACCCAGCTAAACCGAGGAAGCTATGAATTCCCGTGACAGTTTCAGGTCGTTTCCAAGATAACACAACTTCAATCTTCGCTAGATCAACAGAAATACCATCCTGCGAGATAATATGGCCAAGAAAAGCAACTTGCTTAAGCCAGAATTCACATTTGCTAAACTTTGCAAATAACCGATGCTCCTGAAGAGTCTGCAACACCATTCTGAGATGCTGTTCATGTTCCGCCTCAGATTTAGAATAGACAAGGATATGATCAATAAATATGACTACAAATTGATCCAGATAAGGACGGAATACCCTCTGCATTAAATCCATGAATGCGGCGGGAGCATTAGTAAGACCAAACGGCAAGACAACAAACTCATAATGGCCATATCGAGTTCTGAAGGCAGTTTTAGGAACATCATCTTTCTTAATCCTCAGCTGATAATAACCCTGCCTCAGATCAAATTTAGAGAATACCCTGGCGCCTTGGAACTGATCAAACAACTCTTCGATTAAAGGCAAAGGATATTTATTTTTGATGGTTACCTGATTAAGACCCCGATAGTCAATGCACAGGCGAAGAGACCCGTCTTTCTTTTTAACAAATAGGACTGGCGCACCCCAAGGCGAAGAACTCGGCTGAATGAATCCCTTCTCAAGCAAGCCCTGTAATTGAACTTTCAATTCCTGCAACTCAGGTGGAGCCATTCTGTACGGAGTCCTAGAGATAGGTGAAGTCCCCGGCAACAAATCAATCATGAACTCTATCTCTCTATCAGGCGGTAACCCAGGTAATTCCTCAGGAAAGACCCCCAGAAACTCCCTCACGATAGGTACATCATTCAATTTCAATTGATCCCCAGGTTGATTAATCAAATATGCAAGATAAGCCTCACAACCCTTGCTCAATAATTTAGATGCCCTAATAGAAGAAATAATAAGAGTTCCCGTAGATTTTCTACTACCAACTATTTTAAGTATAGGCTGGTCAGGCATTTCTAGATACACAATCTTCTTTCTACAATCAAGCTGGGCATAATATTTACTTAACCAGTCCATCCCCAATATAATTTCAAAGTCATTGAAGGGTAGGATAATCAAATCAGCAGGAAAAACACGACCTTCAATAAATATACTACATGCTCTGCAAATAGACCTAGTAACAAACTTCGGACCCATAGGAGTATAGACCACAATCTCATGCAACAGTTTATCATGTTTCAATTTAGCATTTTGTGCACAAGTAGGAGTAATAAAAGAATACGAAGCCCCGGAATCAATTAAAACCTTAACTGATTGATCATTAAGAAGAAAAATACCTTCTACCACAGCGGTAGTATCCAAAAGCTCCTCAGCATCCAAAGCAAATACACGGGCCTGGCCTCGTGGTGGTGGTGCTGCAGCTGGTGCCCTGGTCTGAGAGTTCTGAGCTGATGTCTGACCCCTAGGGTTCTTAAATTTCTGACAGTCTTTAACCCTGTGCTGATCACTGCCGCAACCTGTACACTTGTTATGTTTCTTCCAACAAACATCCTCAGTGTGACCCTGACGCTGACAGAAGCTGCACTGCTGGTGACGTCTTGCAACAGTGCCTCCCGAAGGAGCTCTGTAAGTAGAGGTAGCTGAACTACCCTGCTGCGAACGGGAAACTGCTGGACGGAACTGACTCTGAATCTGACTCTGGACTGGTCATGCCTGAGTCTGAGTAGGCCCTGTGTAACTCTGAGTCTGCCTCGGCTGCGAACTCTGCCCAACTGATACAGCCTGCCCCTGGTACCCTTGACTCTGAGACTGAAACCGTTTACTCGATTGACTGGTCTCGGCTAATACATCGGCTTTCCGTTTCTCATATCTCGAGGCAGCTCGGACTACTGCAGCATAGTTAGGAAAATCATTTGAAGACAAGTTCAGCATAATATCTCTCCTCAAACCCATGATGAACCTCTGAATCTTCATGTCCTTCGGCTGAATTAAAGCTGGTGCATAACGGGAAAGCCGGGTAAAAGTAGCCTCGTATTGATCTATGATCATATTTCCCTGCTTCAAGTTTATGAACTCAGTTTGTCGCCTCTCGCGGGCAACTACCGATATATACTTGTCTCGAACTCTCGGACAAAATCGGCCCACGAATGATGACCTCCCTCAGCTCCCCATTTCTCACTGATGGTATTCCACCAATCTTCAGCATCACCCTCGAGAAGGAAAGTAGCATAAGTAATCTTCCTGTCATCATGGCACTCCAGTATCGCTGCCACTCTCTCGAACTTTCTTAGCCACATCTCAGCTTTCATATCGTCTGGCTCCCCAAAGAAAGTATAGGCCCCATGATGTATAAACCGATCATACAGATTACCTCTGGTAGGGCCACTACCTCCGGCTCTCGCAGCCTGATTACCTCCAACGACCCCTGGCTGACCCTGTTGTGTAACAAACTGGGCGATAGTGGTCATAGCTGTGGCCATCGTGGCCAAGATCTGTGCAGTGCTCGGCTCTTGAACCTGCGGTGCATTTTCGGCCACCTCAGCTTCTTACCTCTGAACCTCCTCGGGTTCACCACCAACATTCAGATTATCAGCACAACGGCGAGGCCCCATCTCAAATAGTTAGAATGCAAAGTGTTATGACAGGTATATATATATGTATATATGCAATTTATAAGTAAACACATAAAGAAGAGTCCAATTAGATTCACATAAAGTCAAGTACATAGAGGTTCAAATAAATATTCCACATTCTTGAAGTAAACATAAATCACTAGATCATACTTGACATTCTGAACTCTTGATATTCTATTTCCATGCTAGCATGTTCATTCCTCATTCAAATTCTACTTAGGCAAATCAAAATCAAAGACTCATGTATTCACAAAGTCACTTAACAATTCTCTACCCACAGACCGAGAAATTTAACCCGGCTTCATGCAATCTATAGCTCTGATACCAGTTAAATGTCACGCCCCGACCCAACCCCCAAGCTAAAGGTTAAGTCCGAACCCGACACACGGACAGAGTCTCCCCTGTACCGTGGACATTCTAAAAACCTGTAAACACTTAAACAAGGTCCCAACAACACACACAAGCAAGTCTTAATTGAACAATAAAGCTATAAGGCCATCCGACCCTTATGGTACACAATATCTCCAAAACACACAAGCATGCGAGGACTGGTTGTCAGCATAGTCTTATAATCATAACATTCTAGGAAATCAATAAAACAACTTAAGGGATAAAGCATTCTACATTAACCATCCACTCCCAAGCATGCAAAGAAATAAGGCAAGAATAAAAGTTATTACAGTTCATAGCCTTTCAAAGCTACAACCCAACTAACTAATCTTCGACTTATACAACAAGTATATACATAGCCCTTAGGCCACAAAATAGTACATAAAACAATTAGTTGAACTTTCCACATAGCAGCAAATTCAATAACCACCTCAAGTTATCAGACACAGCAACTAAGGTAAAGGCTCGATCTGAACTTCTTCTTCCTCAACTAAATCAACAAGCTGGGGATCACCCTCAGCGTCTCCTGAAACAGATATCGAGGTATGAGCAACCACTGTTGCCCAGTGAGGGATATAGTCCCGGGGCGTGCAATGCAACATATAATACAATCATGCAACAGTAACACTTAGATAATTAAAGAAACAACGATAACTTAAATAACCACACATTTAAAAGGATACGTTTCAACAATCCCCTATACACCAATCTTCACTGGTCTTCAATCACGATCCACGAACCACGAGCACGATCACGATAAGCCGGCATAACCCCAATCACTCCAGTGGGTGTACTCCGGATGTACCCCGAATCCTACGACCCAACATCCCCTGGCAATCTCCGGACCAGGCGAATGAGGGAATAGGGTACGGAGTTTGAATATCCACCGGCAAGCCCTCTGCCGCCCAGCCGATATTCAACACATCCGCCCCTGACACTATGGTTGCGCAACCACTATGCAATGCACTCAACGATGGCAAGTTAATAGCAATAATATAAGCATTAACACATATGAGGATCAACAAAGTAGGTTGACCTCGATACAATTAGGATAGAAGCAAATATAGAAGTTAATAAGCAGTTTACAAATGAACTTATACCAAATAAGCATAGAATCATTCCAAAAGCTCCAAATCAATTTAAAATCACATATAAACACTCAAGAAGTCCTGACATGGGTTTAGAAGTGTGAGACAACTTAAATTGTACCTAAACCCCTTTGTTTTTCGAACTATTTCTCTTCTAAACCAAAGTTAATGATTTCATTTTCAAAGGAAACTCTCCCAACCTTCTAACTAACCCCCAAGGTACCCTCTCAACCCTCTAACTCATTCAAATGCACGCGTTTACCCCGAAAGCCCCAATTTCCCTCTTTTGGCTTTAAACTACACCTACATTGTCCGGGCTTCAAACAAGGGATATCAAGACATCTATAGCACCTAGGTAGCCTAAGGATACTAGAATTGAAGCCCGAATCCACCCGGATTCGCATTAACCCCAAAAGCCCCAAGTTAAAGTCGGCTATTTTCCATTTTTAGGCGATTTAAGGGCAATGCAAGTGTACGGGGCTATTTGATTATCTTCACTAGTACCTAAGGCATCAATTAGAAGCATTAATTCAAGCCAATTCGAGCAATTACACAAAACCCTAGAAAAAACGTGACTATTCACCCTAAAAATCAAACTAACGATTCTAACCGTTTAAATTGCGAAACGACGGTTCAAAAGTGTTCTCTAGAATTCATATAGATAGTATATTAGCATAGATAACAATTACAATGGCATATAATCATATTTTCAACAAATCAATAAATGAGCAACTATTTAAAAATGCAAAAACAAGTCGTGAAATCCCTCACCACTATGCGTAGAAGCACCTAGGGACCTTGCAAACACCCTACACTAGTTGCTCAAGGCTTGGCTTGGCTTGAATTGAAGAGTTGAAGATGAAAAAATTATCCCAAGTGCAAAGAGGGGCTGTCGGGTTTGGGCTGCTGTTTTCAGCTTTCTATTTTTTTTTTGCATTTTATGAGTTTAGGTGATATATAAAAGGGTTAAGTTATGGTGGGGTCAATTGGGTGCTTAATTGATCTAATAAAATGTGCGTAGTAAGCTTTAAAACGAGCTTAGATGGTAAAATATATGCTAGCTAATTAATTACCTAAGTTAGTTACGTAACACTATTCATTCAACTACTAAAGTCATTTTCTAAACGAGCCTTCCTAACGCCTTAAGCTCAAATGCACATTTTTCCCACTACTTTTACAATTAATATGATTTAATAAAAATGCTAATTAACTAATAGAAAGCAGTTTAAAAACGGAGTGAATAGTAGTCACAAAGTCAGTTAATAAGGCATAGAAGTAAATGCGCAAACAAGGGATGCAACAGTAATTAAATGCATGGCTAAAACTCGGGCGTCACATAAAGTATCTTGGCAACCCTAACCGAAGGAAAAAAAATTGAAAAGGGGGTTGCAACACGATGACTTCCCAAGGGGTCACCCATCCAAGTGCTAATCTCGACCAAGCACGATTAACTTCGGAGTTCTGATGGGATCCGGTGCATTAGTGCTGGTATAATCGCACCCGTCATGGTGGGGGTAGAATTCTTTTTTGTGTTAACGGTTCACAGTCCCAGCCTAGAGAGATGGCCTATTCAGAAGGCCCAATAGGCTTAACGACAACCCATCCGCTTCAACAACGCATCATCCTCGCAAGACGTGATATCGATGCATTGTAGGGCCCTCTAATTTCCCACGAGTAAAGTTGCCTTCCATTTAATAGCTCATGACGTACGATCCGGGACCGAAAAATAGAGATTAATAAGAAAAGTGGACCGAAACTGATGAAAACATTCGATTTTGGTCTCCAAAAAGGGTAAAGCAAGCAAGCTTGCTACCCTCGTCTTAGAGCTCTCAGAGAGCTTTCCAACGGTATGCTGTGCGTCGTGTAACTCTTTACGGATCAAAAGTTATGGGCACCAAAGTGACGTAGACCTGGTCACAAGCCCTACGCCCTCGGTTTGCGGGCCCAGCCTCCACGTGAAGCGAAGTTCTCTTGCCCAATGTGCCGTGGGATTCGGTAATTGAAATGTAGTGGATAAAGTATCTTCGCAAACCTAACCGGAAGTAAAAAAAATTGAAAAGGGGGGTGCAACATGAGGACTTCCCAGGGGGTCACCCATCCTAGTACTACTCTTGCCTAAGCACGCTTAACTTCGAAGTTCTGATGGGATCCAGTGCATTAGGGCTGGTATGATCACACCCGTCATGGTGGGGGTAGAATTCCTTTATGTGTTAACGGTTCACAGTCCCAGCTAAGAGAGATTGCCCATTCAGAAGGCCCAATTGGCTTAACAACAACCCATCCGCTTCAACAACGCAGCATCCTCGCAAGACGTGATATCGACGCATTGTAGGGCCCTCTAATGTCCCGCGAGTAAGGTTGTCGTCCTTTTAACATCTCACGACGTATGATCCGTGACGGAAAAATAGAGCTCAATAAGAAAAGCGGCCCGGAATAGATGAAAATGTTCGATTTTTGTCTCCAAAAAGTGCACAACGAGCAAGCTTTCTTTCCCCGTCGTAGAGCTCTCAGAGAGCTTTCCAACGGTATGTTGTGCGCCGCGTAACTCCATAAGGATCAAAAGCTATGGGCACCAGAGCGACAGAGACTTGGTCACAAGCCATACGCCCTCGGTTTGTGGGCCCAGCCTCCACGTGAAGCGAAGGTGTCTTGCCCAAGGTGCCGTGGGATTCGATAACAAAAATGTGGTGCACAAAGTATCTTGGCAACCTTAACCGGAGGAAAAAAAATTGAAAAGGGGGGTGCAACACAAGGACTTCCCAAGGGGTCACCCATCCTAGTACTACTCTCGACCAAGCACGCTTAACTTCGGAGTTCTGATGGGATCCGGCGCATTAGTGCTGGTATGATCGCACCCATCATCTTGATGGCACAATTCCTTTATGTGTTAACGGTTCACAGTCCCAGCCTAGAGATATTGCCCATTCAGAAGGCCTAATGGGCTTAATAACAACCCATCCCCTTCAACAACACAGCATCCTTGAAAGACGTGATATCGACACATTGTAGGGCCCTCTAATATCCCGCGAGTAAGGTTGTCGCCCTTTTACCAGCTCACGACGTACGATTCGGGACGGAAATACAGAGCTTAATTAGAAAAGTGGCCCGAAACTTATGAAAACGTTCGATTTTGGGCTCCAGAAAGGGCACAGCGAGCAAGCTTGCTACGTCCGTCGTAGAGCTCTCGGAGAGCTTTCCAATGGTATGCTGTGCGCCGCGTAACTCCTTACGGATCAAAAGTTATGGGCACCGGAGCGACAAAGACTTGGTCACAAGCCCTACGCCCTCAGTTTGCGGGCCCAGCCTCCACGTGAAGCGATGTTGTGTTGCCCAAGGTGCCGTGGGATTCGATAATAGAAATGTGGTGGATAAAGTATCTTGGCAACCCTAACCAGAGGAAAAAAAATTGAAAAGGGGGGTGTAACACGAGGACTTCCCATGGGGTCACCCATCCTAGTACTACTCTAGCCCAAGCAAGCTTAACTTCGGACTTCTAATGGGATCCGGTGCATTAGTGCTGGTATGATCGCACCCGTCATGTTTGGGGTACAATTCATTTTTGTGTTAAAGGTTCACAGTCCCAGCCGAGAGAGATGGCCTATTCAGAAGGCCGAATTGGCTTAACAACAACCTATCCGCTTGAACAACGCAGCATCCACGGAAGACGTGATATCGACGCATTGTAGCGCCCTCTAATGTCCCGCGAGTAAGGTTGTCATCCTTTTAACTGATCACGACGTACGATCCAGTACGGAAAAACAGAGCTTAATAAGAAAAGAGTCATGAAACTGATGGAAACGTTCGATTTTGGGCACCAAAATGGGCACAGCATGTAAGCTTGCTGGCCCCGTCATGGAGCTCTCAGAGAGCTATGCTGTGCGCCACGTAACTCCCTACGGATCAAAAGTTATGGGCCCAGCCTCCATGTGAAGCGAAGTTGTCTTGCCCAAGGTACCGTGGGATTCGATAATAAAAATGTGGTGGATAAAGTATCTTGGCAACCCTAACTGGAGGAAAAAAAATTGAAAAGGGAGGTGCAAGACGACTACTTCCCAGGGGGTCACCCATCATAGTACTACTCTCGCTCTAGCATGCTTAAATTTGGAGTTCTGATTGGATCCGGTGCATTAGTGCTGGTATGATCAAACCCATCATGTTAGGGGAAGAATTCCCTTTTGTGTTAATGGTTCACAGTCCCAGCCTAGAGAGATGGCCGATTCAGAAGGCCCAATGGGCTTAATAACAACCCATCCACTTCAAAAACGCAGCAACCTTGCAAGACTTGATATCGACGCAATGTAAGGCCCTCGAATGTGCCGCGAGTAAGGTTGTCATCCTTTTAACAGCTCATGACGTACGATCCGTGACGGAAAAACAGAGCTTAATAAGAAAAGTGGCCTGAAACTGATGAAAACGTTAAATTTTGGGCTCTAGAAAGGGCACAGCGAGCAAGCTAGCTGCCCTTGTCGTAGAACTCTCGAAGAGCTTTCCAACGGTATGCTGTGCACCGCGTAACTCCTTACAGATCAAAAGTTATGGGCACCAGAGCGATGGAGACCTGGTCACAAGCCCTACGCCCTCGGTTTGCGGGCCCAGCCTCCTCGTGAAGTGAAGTTGCCTTGCCCAAGGTGCCGTGGGATTCTATAATAAAACTGTGGTGGATAAAGTAGCTTGGCAACCCTAACCGGAGGAAAAAAAATTGAAAAGGGAGGTGCAACACGAGGACTTCCCAAGGGGTCACCCATCCTAGTACTACTCTCGCCCAATCACGCTTAACTTCGGAGTTCTGATGGGATCCGGGGCATTAGTGCTGGTATGATCGCACCCATCATGTTGGGGATAGAATTCCTTTTTGTGTTAACTGTTCACAGTCCCAGCCTAGTGAGATGGCCCATTCAGAAGGCCCAATGGGCTTAACAACAACCCATCCGCTTCAACAACGCAGCATCCTCGCAAAACGTGATATCGACGCATTGTAGGGCCCTCTAATATCCCGCGTGTAAGGTTGTCGCCCTTTTAACATCTCACGACGTACGATCCCGGACGGAAAAACACAGCTTAATAAGAAAAGTGCCCCAAAATTGATGAAAACGTTCGATTTTGTGCTCCAACAAAGGGCAGAGCAAGCAAGCTAGCTGCTCCCGTCGTAGAGCTCTCAGAGAGCTTTCCAACGGTATGTTGTGTGCCGCGTAACTCCTTACGGATCAAAAGTTATGGGCACCGGAGCGACAGAGACCTGGTCACAAGCCCTACGCCCTCGGTTTGCGGGCCCAGCCTCCACTTGAAGCGAAGTTGTCTTGCCCAAGGTGCCGTGGGATTCGATAATAGAAATGTGGTGGATAAAGTATCTTGGCAACCCTAACCGGAGGAAAAAAAAATTGAAAAGGGGGGTGCAACACGAGGACTTCCCATGGGGTCACCCATCCTAGTACTACTCTCGCTCAAGCACGCTTAATTTCGGAATTCTGATGGGATCCGGTGCATTAGTGCTGGTATGATCGCACATGTCATGTTGGGGGTAGAAATCCTTTTTGTGTTAAAGGTTCACATCCCAGCCTAGAGAAATGGCCATTCAGAAGGCCCAATGGGCTTAACAACAACCCATCTCCTTCAGCAACGGAGCATCCTCGCAAGACGTGATATGGACGCATTTTAGCGCCCACTAATGTCCCACGAGTAAGGTTTTCGTCCTTTTAAAAGCTCACGACGTACGATCCTGGATGCAAAAATAGAGCTTAATAAGAAAAGTGGCCTGAACTGATGAAAACGTTTGATTTTGGGCTCCAAAAAGGGCACAGCAAGCAAGTTGGCTACGCCTCTAGTAGAGCTCTTGGAGGGCTTTCCAACGGTATGCTGTGTGCCGCGTAACTCTTTGCGGATCAAAAGATATGGGCACCGGAGCGACAAAGACCTGGTCACAAGCCATACGCCCTCGGTTTGCGGGCCCAGCCTCCACGTGAAGCGAAGTTGTCTTGCCCAAGGTGCCGTGGGATTCGATAATAGAAATGTGCTGGTTAAAGTATCTTTGCACCCTTAACCGGAGGAAAAAAAATTGAAAAGGGGTGTGCAACACGAGGACTTCCCAGGGGGTCACCCATCCTAGTACTTCTCTCGCCCAAGCACAATTAACTTCGGAGTTCTGATGGGATCCGGTGCATTAGTGCTAGTATGATCGCACCCGTCATGTTGATGGCACAATTCCTTTATGTGTTAACGGTTCACAGTCCCACCCTAGAGAGATTGCCCTTTCAGAAGGCCCAATGGGCTAAACAACAACCCATCTACTTTAACAACGCAGCATCCTCGCAAGATGTGATATCGATGCCTTGTAGCACCCTCTATCGTCCCACGAGTAAGGTTGTTGTCCTTTTAACAGCACACGACGTACAATCAAGGACCAAGTAACAGAGCTTAATAAAAAAAGTGGCCCGAAACTAATGAAAACTTTCAATTTTGGGCTCCAAAAAGGGCATAGCACGCAAGCTAGCTGCCCGCGTCGTAGATCACTCAGTGAGCTTTCCAATGGTATGTTGTGCGCCGCGTAACTCCTTACGGATCAAAATTTATGGGCACCGTAGCGACAGAGACTTGTTTACAAGACCTACGCCCTCGGTTTGGGGGCCCAGCCTCCATGTGAAGCGAAGTTGTCTTGCCCAAGGTGGTGTGGGATTCGATAATAGAAATGTGGTGGATAAAGTATCTTGGCAACCCTAACCGGAGGCAAAAAAATTGAAAAGGGGGGTGCAACACGAGGACTTCCAACGGGGCCACCCATCCTAGTACTACTCTCGTCCAAGCAGGCTTAACATCGGAGTTTTGATGGGATCCAGTGCATTAGTGCTGGTGTTATCGCACCTATCATGGTAGGGGTAGATTTCCTTTTTGTGTTAATGGTTCACAGTCCTATCCTAGAGAGATGGCCCATTCAGAAGGCCAATGGGCTTAACAACAACCCATCCACTTCAACAACGCAGCATCCTCGCAAGATGTGATATCGACGCATTGTAGCGCCCTCTAATGTCCGGCGATTAAGGTTGTCGTCCTTTTAACAGCTCACGACGTACGATCCGGACGGAAAAACAGAGCTTAATTAGAAAATTGGCCCGAAACTGATGAAAACATTCGAGTTTGGGCCCCAAAAAGCGCATAGCGAGCAAGCTTGCTGACCGCGTCGTAGAGCTCTCGGAGAGCTTTCCAACGGTATGCTGTGCGCCGCGTAACTCCTTACGGATCAAAAGTTATGGGCACCGGAGCGACGGAGACGTGGTCACAAGGCCTAAGCCCTCGGTTTGCGGGCCCAGCCTCCACGTGAAGCGAAGTTGTCTTGCCCAAGTTACCGTGGGATTCGATAATAGAAATGTGGTAGATAAAGTATCTTGGCAACCCTAACCGGAGGAAAAAAAATTGAAAAGGGGGGTGCAACACAAGGACTTCCCAAGGGGTCACCTATCCTACTACTACTCTCGCCCAAGCACGCATAACTTCGGATTTCTGATGGGATCCGGTGCATTAGTGCTGGTATGATCGCACCTGTCATATTGGGGGTAGAATTCCTTTTTGGGTTAAAGGTTCACAGTCCCAGCCTAGAGAGATGGCCCATTCGGAAGGCCCAATGGGCTTAACAACAACCAATCCGCTTCAACAACGCAGCATCCTCCCAAGATGTGATATCGACGCATTGTCGCGCCCTCTAATGTCCCACGAGTAAGGTTGTTGTCCTTTAAACAGCACATGATGTACGATCCCGGACGAAAAAATAGAGCTTAATAAGAAAAGTGGCCCAAAACTGATGAAAACATTCGATTTTGGGCTCCAAAAAGGGCAATGAAAGCAAGCTTGCTGCCCCCGTCGTAGAGCTCTCAGAGAGCTTTGCAACGGTATGCTGTGCGCCGCGTAACTCCTTACGGATAAAAAGTTATGGGCATTGGAGCGACGGAGACCTTATGACAAGCCCTAGGCCCTCGGTTTGCGGGCCCAGCCTCCATGTGAAGCGAAGTTGTCTTGCCCAAGGTGCCATGGGATTCGATAATAGAAATGTGGTGGATAAAGTATCTTGGCAACCCTAACCGGAGCAAAAAAAATTGAAAAGGGGGGTGCAACACGAAGACTTCCCAGGGGGTCACCCATCCTAGTACTACTTTCGCCCAAGCACGCTTAACTTCGGAGTTCTGATGGGATCCGGTGCATTAGTGCTGGTATGATCGCACTCATCATGGTGGTGGTAGAATTCCTTTTTGTGTTAACTGTTCACAGTCCCAGCCAAGAGAGATGGCCCATTCAGAAGGCCCAATGGGCTTAACGACAACCCATCCGCTTCAACAACGCAGCATCCTCGCAAGACGTGATATCGACGCGTTGTAGGGCCTTCTAATATCCCGCTAGTAAGGTTGTCATCCTTTTAACAGCTCACGACGTACGATCCAGGATGGAAAAACATAGCTTAATAAGGAAAGTGGCCCGAAATAGATTAAAACGTTCAATATTGGGCTCAAAAAAGGGCACAGCGAGCAAGCTTGTTGCGCCCGTCGTAGAGCTCTCGGAGAGCTTTGCAACGGTATGTTGTGCGCCGCGTAACGCCTTATGGATCAAAAGTTATGGGCACCGGAGCGACGGAGATTTGGTCACAAGCCCTACTCCCTCGGTTTGTGGGCCCAGCCTCCACATGAAGCGAAGTTGTCTTTCCCAAGGTTTCGTGGGATTCAATAATAGAAATGTGGTGGATAAAGTATCTTGGCAACCCTAACCGGAGGAAAAAAAATTGAAAAGGGGGGGTGCAACACGAGGACTTCCCTGGGGGTTACCCATCCTAGTACTACTCTCACCCAAGCACGCTTAACTTCGGAATTCAGATGGGATCCGGTGCATTAGGGCTGGTATGATCGCACTCGTCATGTTTATGGCACAATTCCTTTATGTGTTAACGGTTCACAGTCCCAGCCTAGAGAGATTGCCAATTCAGAAGGGCCAATGGGCTTAACAACAACCCATCCGCATCAATAGCGCAGCATCCTCGCCAAACGTGATATCAACGCATTGTAGGGCCCTCTAATGTCCCCCGAGTAAGGTTGTCATCCTTTTAACAGCTCACGACGTACGATCCGGGACGAAAAACAGAGCTTAATAAGAAAAGTTGCCCGAAACTAATGAAAACGTTCGATTTTTGGCTCCAAAAAGGGCACAGCAAGCTAGGTTGCTTCGCCCGTCGTAGAGCTCTCGGAGAGCTTTCCAACGGTATGCTGTGCGCCGCGCAACTCTTTACGGATCAAAAGTTATGGGCACCGGAGCGACGGAGACCTGGTCACAAGACCTACGCCCTCGGTTTGCCGGCCTAGCCTCCACGTGAAGCGAAGTTGTCTTGCCCTAGGTGCCATGGGATTCGATAATAGAAATGTGGTGGATAAATTTTCTGGGCAACCCTAATTGGAGGAAAAAAAATTGAAAAGGGGAGTGCAACACGAGGACTTCCCAGGGGGTCACCCATCTTTGGAGTTCTGATGGTATCCGGTGCATTAGTGCTGGTATGATCGCACCCGTCATGTTGGGGGTAGAATTTCTTTTTGTGTTAATGGTTCACAGTCCCAGCCTAGAGAGATGGCCCATTCAGAAGGCCCAATGGGCTTCACAACAACCCATCCGCTTCAACAACACAGCATCCTTGCAAGATGTGATATCGACGCATTGTAGGGCCCTCTAATGTCCAGCGAGTAAGGTTTTCGTCCATTTAACAGCTCACGACGTATGATCCAGGACGAAAACACATAGCTTAATAAGAAAAATGGCTCGAAACTGATGAAAACATTCTATTTTGGGATCCAAAAAGGGCACAGCGAGCAAGCTAGCTGCACCCGTCGTAGAGCTCTCAGAGCGCTTTCCAACGGTATATTGTGCACCGCGTAACTCCTTACGGATCAAAAGTTATGGGCACCGGAGCGATAAAGACCTGGTCACAAGCCCTACGCCCTCGTTTTGCGGGCCCAACCTCCACGTGAACCAAAGTTGTCTTGCGCAAGGTGCCATGGGATTCGATAATAGAAATGTGGTGGATAAAGTATCTTGGCAACCCTAACCGGCGAAAAATAAATTGAAAAGAGTGGTGCAACACGAGGACTTCCCAAGGGGTCACCCATCCTCGTACTACTCTCGCCCAAGCACGCGTAACTTCGGTGTTCTGATGGGATCGGTTAATTAGTGTCGGTAAGATCGCACCCGTCATGTCGGGGTTAGAATTCCTTTTTGTGTTAACGGTTCACTGTCCCAGCCTAGAGAGATGGCCTATCCAGAAGGCCCAATGGGATTAACAACAACCCATCTGCTTCAACAACGTTGCATCCTCGCAAGACGTGATATCGACACATTGTAGGGCCGTCGAATGTGCCGCGAGTAAGGTAGTCGTCCTTTTAACAGCTCACAACGTACGATCCGGGACGGAAAAACAGAGCTTAATAAGAAAATTGGCGTGAAACTGATGAAAACATTCGATTTTGGGCTCCAAAAAGGGCACAGCGAGCAAGCTAGCTGCCCCCGTTGTAGAGCACTCAGAGCGCTTTCCAACGGTATGTTGTGCGCCGCGTAACTCCTTACGGATCAAAAGTTATGGGCTCCGGAGCGACAAAGACCTGGTCACAAGCCCTACGCCCTCGGTTGGCGGAGCCCACCCTCCACGTGAACCAAAGTTATCTTGCGCAAGGTGCCGTGGGATTCGATAATATAAATGTGGTGGATAAAGTATCTTGGCAACCCTAATCGGCGAAAAAAAAATTGAAAAGAGTGGTGCAACACGAGGACTTCCCAAGGGGTCACCCATCCTAGTACTACTCTCGCCCAAGCATGCTTAACTTCGGGGTTCTGATGGGATCTGGTGCATTAGTGCTGGTATGATCGCACCCGTCATGTGGGGGGTGGAATTCCTTTTTGTGTTAACGGTTCACAGTCCCAGCCTAGAGAGATGGCCCATTCAGAAGGCCCAATGGGCTTTACAACAACCCATCCGCTTCAACAACGCAGCATCCTCGCAAGAGGTGATATTGACGCATTGTAGGGCCCTCTAATGTACTGCGAGTAAGGTTGTCGTCCATTTAACAGCTCACGACGTACGATCCGGGACAGAAAAACAGAGCTTAATAAGAAAATTGGCCCAAAACTGATGAAAAACGTTCAATTTTGGGCTCCACAAAGGGCACAACGTGCAAGCTTGCTACCCTCGTCGTACAGATCTCAGAGAGCTTTCCAACGGTATGCTGTGCGCCGTGTAACTCCTTACGGATAAAAAGTTATGCGCTCCGGAGCTACAAAGACTTGGTCACAAGCCCTACGCCCTCGTTTTGCGGGCCCAGCCTCCACGTGAACCAAAGTTGTCTTGCGCAAGGTGCCGTGGGATTCAATAATAGAAATGTGGTGGATAAAGTATCTTGGCAACCCTAACCGGAGGAAAAAAAATTGAAAAGAGTGCTGCAACACGAGGACTTCCTAGGGGGTCACCCATCCTAGTACTACTCTCGCCCAAGCACGCTTAACTTCAGAGTTCTGGATCCGGTGCATTAGTGCTGGTATGATCGCACCCGTCATGTTGGGGGTAGAATTCCTTTTTGTGTTAAAGGTTCACAGTCCCAGCCTAGATGGATGGCCCATTCAGAAGGCCCAATGGACTTAACAACAACCCATCCGCTTCAACAATGCAGCATCCTCGAAAGACGTGATATCAACGCAATGTAGAGCCCTCGAATGTGTCGCGAGTAAGGTTGTTGTCCTTTTAACAGTTCACGACGTATGATCCGGGACGGAAAAACAAAGCTTAAAAAGAAATGTGGCCCGAAACTAACGAAAACATTCCATTTTGGGCTCCAAAAAGGGCACATCAAGCAAGTTTGTTGCCCTGTCGTAGAGCTCTCAGTGAGCTTCTCAACGGTATGCTATCCGCCGCGTAACTCCTTACGGATCAAAAGTTATTGGCACCGGAGCGACGCAGACTTGGTCACAGGCCCTACGACCTCGTTTTGCGGGCCCAGCCTCTACGTGAAGCGAAGTTGTCTTTCCCAAGATGCCATGGGACTCGATAATAGAAATTAGGTGGATAAAGTAGCTTGGCAACCCTAACCGGAGGAAAAAAAATTGAAAAGGGCGGTGCAACACGAGGACTTCCCGGGTGGTCACCTATCCTAGTACTACTCTCGCCCAAGCATGCTTAACTTCGGTGCTCTGATGGGATCCGGTGCATTAGTGCTGGTCTGATCGCACCCGTCATGGTGGGGGTAGAATTCCTTTTTGTGTTAACGGTTCACAGTCCCAGCTAGTGAGATGTCCCAGTGGGCTTAACAACAACCCGTCCGCTTCAACAACGCAGCATCCTCGCAAGACGTGATATCGACCCATTGTATGGCCCTCTAATGTCCCGCAAGTAACGTTGTCATCCTTTTACCAGCTCACGACGTACGATCTGGGACAAAAAAATAGAGCTCAATAAGAAAAGTGGCCCGAAACAAATGAATATGTTCAATTTTGGGCTCCAAAAAGGGAATAGCGAGCAAGCTAGCTGCCCATGTCGTAGAGCTCTTAGAGAGCTTTCCAACGGTATGCTGTGCGCCGCGTAACTCTTTACGGATCAAAAGTTATGCTCACCGGAGCGACAGAGACCTGGTCACAAGCCCTACGCCCTCGGTTTGCTGGCCCAGCCTCCGCGTGAAGCGAAGTTGTCTTGCCCAAGGTGCCGTGGGATTCGATAATAGAAATGTGGTGGATAAAGTAGCTTCGCAACCCTAACCAGAGGAAAAAAAATTGAAAAGAGGGGTGCCACACGAGGACTTCCCAGGTGGTCACCCATCCTAGTACTACTCTCGCCCAAGCACGCTTAACTGCGGTGTTCTGATGGGATCCGGTGCATTAGTGCTGGTCTGATCACACCCGTCATTTTGGGGGTAGAATTCATTTTTGTGTTAAAGGTTCACAGTCCCAGCCTAGAGAGATGGCCCATTCAGAAGGCCCAATGGGCTTAACAACCCATCCGCTTCAACAATGCAGCATCTTCGAAATACGTGATATCGATGCAATGTAGAGCCCTCGAATGTGTCGCGAGTAAGGTTGTTTTCCTTTTAACAGTTTACGACGTACGATCCGGGACGGAAATACAGAGCTTAATAAGAAAAGTGGCACGAAACTAATGAAGACGTTCGATTATGGGCTCCAAAAAGGGCATAACAAGCAAGCTTGATGCCCATGTCGTAGAGCTCTCAGAGAGCTTTCCAACAGTATGCTGTGCACCGCGTATCTCCTTACGGATCAAAAGTTATGGGCACCGGAGCGACGGAGACTTGGTCACAAGCCTTACGCCCCCGGTTTGCGGGCCCAGCCTCCACGTGAAGTGAAGTTGTCTTGCCCAAGGTGCCGTGGGATTCGATAATAGAAATGTGGTGGATAAAGCATCTTGGCAACCCTAACCGGAGGAATAAATATTGAAAATGGGGGTGCAACACGAGGACTTCCCAGGGGGTCACCCATTCTAGTAGTCCTCTCGCCCAAGCACACTTAACTTGGGAGTTCAGATGTGATCCAGTGCATTAGTGCTGGTATGATCGCACCCATCATGTTGATGGCACAATTCCTTTATGTGTTAACGGTTCACAGTCCCAGCCTAGAGAGATAGCCCATTCAGAAGGCCCAATGGGCTTAACAACAACCCATCTGCTTTAACAACGAAGTATCCTCACAAGATGTGATACCGACGCGTTGTAGGGCCGTCTGATGTCCCGCGAGTAAGGTTGTCGTCCTTTTAACAGCTCACGATGTACGATCCGGGATAGAAAAACAGAGCAAAATCAGAAAAGTAGCCCAAAACTAATGAAAATGTTCGATTTTGGGCTCCAAAAAATGGCCCTGCGAGCAAGCTGGCTGCCCTTGTCCTTGAGCTCTTGGAGAGCTTTCCAACGGTATGCTGTGCGCCGTGTTACTCCTTACGGATCTAAAGTTAGGGGCATCGGAGCGACGGAGACCTGGTCACAAGCCCTACGCCCTCGGTTTGCGGGGCCAGCCTCCACGTGAAGTGATGTTGTCTTGCCCAAGGTGTCGAGGGATTCGATTATAGAAATGTGGTGGATAATTTATCTTGGCCACCCTAACCGGAGGTAAAAAAATTGAAAAGAGGGGTGCAACACGAGGATTTCCCAGGGGGTCACCCATCCTAGTACTACTCTTGCACAAGCACGCTTAACTTCGGAGTTCTTATGGGATCCCGTGCATTAGTGCTGTTATGATCGCACCCGTCATGTTGGGGGTAGAATTCCTTTTTGTGTTAACGGTTCACAGTCGCAGTTTGGAGAGATGGCCCATTCAGTTGGCCCAATGGGCTTAACAACAACCCATCCGCTTCAACAACGCAGCATCATCGTAAGACGTGATATCGATGCATTGTAGGGCCCTCTAATGTCCCATGAGTAAGGTTGTCACCCTTTTAACAGCTCGCGACGTACGATCCGGGACGGAAAAGCAGAGCTTAATAAGAAAAGTGGCTCGAAACTGATGAAAACGTTCGATTTTGGACTCCAAAATCGGCACAGCGAGCAAGCTAGCTGCCCCCGTCGTAGAGCTCTCAGAGAGCTTTCCAGCCGTATGCTGTGCCCCGCGTAACTCTTCACGGATCAAAAGTTATGGGCACCGGAGCGACAGAGACTTGGTCACAAGCCCTACGCCCTCGGTTTGCAGGCCCAACCTCCACGTGAAGAGAAGTTGTCTTGCCCAAGGTGCCGTGGGATTCGATAATAGAAATATGATGGATAAAGTATCTTGGCAACCCTAACCGGAGGAAAAAAAATTGAAAAGGGGGGTGCAAGACGAGGAATTCCCAGGGGGCCACCCATCCTAGTACTACTCTCGCCCAACCACGCTTAACTTTGGAGTTCTGATGGGATCCGGAGCATTAGTGCTGGTATGATCGCACCCGTCATGTTGGGGGTAGAATTCCTTTTGTTTTCAAGGTTCACAGTCCCAGCCTAGAGATATGGCCCACTCAGGAGGCCCAATGGGCTTAACAACAACCCATCCGCTTCAACAACGCAGCATCCTCGCAAGACGTGATATCGACGAATTGTAGGGCCCTCTAATGTCCCGCGAGTAAGGTTGTCATCCTTTTAACAGTTCACGACGTACGATCCGGGATGAAAAAACAGAGCTTAATAAGAAAAGTGTCCCGAAACTGATGAAAATGTTCGATTTTGGGCTCAAAAAAGGGCGCAGCAAGCAAGCTTGCTGCCCCCGTCGTAGAGCTCTCGAAGAGCTTTCCAATAGTATGATGTGCACCGCGTAACTCCTTACGGATCAAAAGTTATGGGCACTGGAGCTACGAAGACCTGGTAACAAGCCCAATGCCCTCATTTTGCGGGCCCAGCCTCCACGTGAATCGAAGTTGTCTTGCCCAAGGTGCCGTGGGATACGATAATAGAAATGTGGTGGATAATGTAGCTTGGCAACCCTAACCGGAGGAAAAAAAATTGAAAAGGGGAGTGCAAGACGAGGACTTACCAGGGGGTCACCCATCCTAGTACTAATCTCGCCCAAGCACGCTTAACTTCGGAGTTCTGACGGGATCCGGAGCATTAGTGCTGGAATGATCGCACCCGTCATGTTGGGGGTAGAATTCCTTTTTGTGTTAAAGGTTCACAGTCCCAGCCTAGAGAGATGGCCCACTCAGAAGGCCAAATGGGCTTAACAACAACCCATCCGCTTCAAGAACGCAGCATCCTCGCAAGACATGATATCAACGCATTGTAGCGCCCTCTAATGTCCCGCGAGTAAGGTTGTCGTCCTTTAAACAGCTCACGACGTACGATTCGAGACGAAAAAATAGAGCTTAATAAGAAAAGTGGCCCAAAACTGATGAAAATGTTCGATTTTGGGTTCCAAAAAGGGTACAGAGAGCAAGCTAGCTACCCCCGTCGTAGAGCTCTCAGAGAGCTTTCCAACGGTATGCTGTGTGCTGCGTAACTCCTTACGGATCAAAAGTTATGGGCACCGGAGCGACATAGACTTGGTCATAAGCCCTACGCCCTCGGTTTGCGGGCCCAGCCTCCACCTGAAGCGAAGTTGTCTTGCCCAAGGTGCCGTGGGATTCTATAATAGAAATGTGGTGGATAAAGTATCTTGGCAACCCTAACCGGAGCAAAAAAAATTGAAAAGGGGGGTGCGACACGAGGACTTCCCAAGGGGTCACCCATCCTAGTACTATTCTTGCCGAAGCATGCTTAACTTCGGAGTTCTGATAGGATCCAGTGCATTAGTGCTGGTATGATTGCACCCATCATGTTGAGGGCACAATTCCTTTATTTGTTAACGGTTCACAGTCCCAGCCTAGAGAGATGGCCTATTCAGAAGGCCCAATGGGCTTAACGACAACCCATCTGCTTTAACAACGAAGTATCCGCGCAAGATGTGATACCGACGCGTTGTAGGGCCCTCTAATGTCCCGCGAGTAAGGTTGTCGGCCTTTTAACAGCTCACGATGTACCATATGGGAAGGAAAAACATAGCAAAATCAGAAAAGTAGCCCGAAACTAATGAAAACGTTCGATTTTGGGCTCCCAAAAATGGCCCTACGAGCAAGCTGGCTGCCCCCGTCCTTGAGCTCTTGGAGAGGTTTCCAACGGTATGCTGTGCGCCGTGTTACTCCTTACGGATCAAAAGTTATGGGCACAAGAGCGACGGAAACCTGGTCACAAGCCCTACGCCCTCGGTTTGCGGGCCCAGCCTCCACGTGAAGCGAAGTTGTCTTGCCCAAGGTGCCTTGGGATTCGATTATAGAAATGTGGTGGATAAATTATCTTGGCAACCCTAACCGGAGGTAAAAAAATTGAAAAGAGGGGTGCAACACGAGAATTTCCCAGGGGGTCACCCATCCTAGTACTATTCTCGCCCAAGCACACTTAAATTCAGAGTTCTGATGGGATCCGGAGCATTAGTGTCACGCCCCAACCCGGCCTATAAAGGTTAGACTAGGGTGGGATCTAAACATTCAAGTCACGTCTCGTACTTAACCGTTCATGAAGATTTAACACTTAACGTTTGGCCTAAACTCCAAAAATTTTCGGTAAACCGGTAGTATAACGGCTGTAATTGGGCTCTTTGGTTTGGACTAATTCTCTAAACGCCTCAATTATTCCAATCATTAATCCAATTCCATTAAGGACACCTATTTGACACCAACCGATTGGCTAACTAGTTTACCTTGAAAGTCTCGTTTGGTTAATAAGCCTAACATAATAACTATCTCCTGTTTATTTGTCAATTTCCTATCATGCAAGTACCTATTATCCTTTAGTTTGCAAATGAGCACCTAAGTGAAATTAGATAGAATTAACTTAGTTGATTGTTCATCTAGTGGTTTGAATGCCTATGATAACTACTAATTAAGAAAACGAAAGCAAACAACCAAATACAAGTTCGTCCGGTTATAGATAGTACAATCCCAGAATTAGACCCAAATTACAACGGGATCATTTACATCAATAAACAACGAGCAACATAATAGAAATAGTCTTCAAGTAGCATAGTTCACAAATAGCCAAAATCACGCAAAGCACACAAGACAGGCAATCACTCCAAGGAATCATCGTTAGGCACATCGTCCATGGGTACCTGTTCTTGATCTTCTTCACCTGAGATGATAAAAGAGGGTGAGTCCTTATGAACTCAGCGAGGGGGAACGAGAAATACGTTTTGAAACTCATTTTCCGGTTCAATTTATGAAAACTCTTTTTGAGAACATGTCACGTATTACAAATAATAAGGTACGCAATTATAAGAAACAAATCGAGTAATAGATACAAAGTAAGGGAACAGAAATGCTAGTCTTTCCTCCCCGAGGTTCTCTAGGAACCAAGCGAGAGTAGTTATACTCGTAGTAAAAAGGATATGATGAGCATTTGCTCTCAATACCAATTTCGATTCATTTGGTGCGCCCGACTAGAATAATGCACTTATCACTCAGAATTGGCTGTACTCCGGATGTACCCCGAAACCTACGACCCAACTCTCCGAGGTTGAAATGCCAAGCGAGAGAGGGAATTGGACCATTGTAGTCACGGTAACACCGGCAAGCCCGATGCTGCCCGGCGTGCGTGAAATACTACCATGCCACACTGAAGGTTGCAACCTTGTATGCAATGCCCATTTATGTCATTTAACATTTCACATTAGGAGGTCAACAAAGTAGGTTGCCTCCCAGCAAGTATATGATCACATTTTGACATATTGGCATATAAGGCATTGTAAGAACATATAATCATTTCATATATCCATTTGAAAGCAATTAAACTTTAACGGGCAGCCAAGTAATCATGTTCAAATAAACCATTGAATATCTTTTAACAATTCACATTAGGAGGACAACAAAGTAGGTTGCCTCCGAGCAATTTCAAGATCACATATTGCCAAGTAAACGAACGAGGCATGCTTGACATGAAATTTTACTTTGTAGAACACATAGAGTCATATGAACATTAAACGGGCAGCCATGTAACACATGCAAGTCAAGCCATATAGCTCATTTCAAAGTTCATGTAATCAAGTGATACGAATATTCAACATGCAACAACATTTACGTGGGTTCGGTTGCAAGAAAAGCTTATATGACAACATGCAATGGTCAAAATCACATTTGAAGCTATAAAACATTTACGGGCAGCCCACTAAGCATATAATTTCCACACAATAACCAAGAATCAACACTTAGCAAAACTACCTAGTCATTAGGGTTTCCATTTCATGCTTAATCGTGTGATTAAAACCCTAAGTCAACTCAAAATCATTCTCAAGTCATGCATCATTCCATTCAAGCATACTCAAGTACTCAAAAAAGTCCACATAACATCCCAACACCACATTTCCACACAATTAGAACCACAAAAGGGGTTACAACAATTTTCCAAGCATGTAGGTAAATGAAACATTTACTGCAATAGGCTGTTTTCCTACAATCAATAGGATAATCAAACAATCTCCAAATTCAATGAATAAGATGTCAAATTAAATCTTAAGAAGTTAAATAAAATCAGAAACAACCCTTGCATCAATTGGAGTTCAGAATCATTAGTTATGGCCGAAACAGTGAGGTAGCACAAAACTGTCCAGATTTGCACACTTTTCAGAAATTGACGTTTTTGAGGTCCTTAGGGTCAGTTTTAGCTTTGGTCCATTTCGGACAAAATTGTCCAGAACTGAAAATTCTAGCAGAAAACCAAATTTCATGCATTTTTGACAATATTTACTAAGTAAAATATGGTTCGTTCCACAAGGTCAGTGCATCTGCCAAAACCTGCTTCATTTTCCAGATTTCCAGATTTCGACATATTTTAAAGATTTTCCATTTTGAGGACTTTAGATTCAAAATTAGCTTCGGCCTATTTCTGGAACAAATGTCCAAAACTGTCCAAACTAGTCACCTACAAATTTTCAAGCATTTTCAACATCATTTGCTTAGCTAAACTTACCTCGAACAGACTGGTCAGAGAGCTGTCATCCATTTCGACTTCACCTAGCATCATTTTCAAGCCAATATCTTGCCATGCATGGTTGTTTAAGCTTATGAACGACCATATAGCTCAAGTACCGAAGCAAATACACACATTTATGAGCATTCATGTGAAATTTTGAAGAGTTTTCAAAAGGTTTTAACCCTCACCTTTGCAATCAACCAAAAGATGCTCAAAAACTTGTTGAAGCTTCAAATCTCTTCTTCTTCTTGCTTAGCCAAGATTCCAACTTGGTTTTCTCTATTTTCCTAGCTTAGTGACCAAGCTCTTAGCACATGCATGAGGTTATAACAAGAAGAAAAGAAATGGAAGCTTAAAAACTCACCAAGGCCGAAAATGGTGACTCAAAATGCTTGCATGTGTGTTTCTTGCATCCTAGCTTGCTTGGGTGAGTTTCTTTGCTTGTGGTTTGTCTTGATGCACCATAGGATGATGAAGATGAGCTAAGTGGTGGAGAGAACTCAGCCAAAACCGAAATGGAGAGAGAGAGTGAGAGGGAGAGAGAGAAAATGTGAGGAAAGTGAGAGAAATGAGAGAAAAATGAGGCTTTTGCAATTTTTTGAGCATGTGGTCAGCCTTGGGCTTCCAAATCTGAATTTTTGTGTCTTCAAGGTGGAATTTGAAATGTTAGCATGGGCCATGAGTGGTTTGGTCGAAAAATGAGAGGAAATTGAGGTGGTTTTGGGCAATTTTTTATGCATTGATAAGTGTTTTGTGTCATGACTTGTGTAGAATCATTTTGAATTAAACATGCATGCAAAAATCTGATTTTGTGTCATCTTTTGAATTTTTTTAACATGTGTGTAAGAGAATGTTGGGTATTTAGGGATTTTAGGTAGAATAGAATATAGGATATGTTTAGAGGTTTGTGAGATTTTGTCTTGTAGTGAGTTTAAAATATATTATTTAGGTGTTAGTGGATTTTGGAGAGATTTGAATTAGGATTATAATAATAGTTAGCGAATTGTGTAGGATTATTTTATTGTCTTGTGCTTTGTGTAGGATTCTTTATTGATTAGCGTGGTGGCACGGATTCCTAGGTCTAGGGCACGAATTACGAGGTAGACACGAACTACGAGGTAAGACACCAACTTCAAGACTAATGCACGTACTTCAAGATAAATGCACGGATTCTAATGCTAACACACGCAACCCTAGGTGAATGAACGTAAACCAATACAAGGCATGTATTTCAATGCAATGCACGTAAATCAAGACATGACTCTTAAACCTAGGTTAAGACACGTAGTTCAAGGTTAATGCACACAAAACGAAGAGACACACGCAAATCAAGGTCTCACACGTAAATTAAGGTCATGGCATGTTTATCTAGGTATTACACGTATATCAAGAATTAGGGCACACAATTCTAGGTTAAAGCACGTATACCGAGGCATGTACGAACACCAAGACAGGGCACGTAATCTAAGGTCGGTCGTACAGTTCTAGGTCTAAGGCACGGATATTGAGGTAAGGCACGTTATTCGGGGTCAGGCCTCACAATTAGCGCTGGTATGATCGCACCCGTCATGTTAGGGGCAGAATTCCTTTTTGTGTTAAACGTTCACAGTCCCAGCCTAGAGAGATGGCCTATTCAGAAGGCCCAATGGGCTTAACAATAACCCATCCGGTTCAACAACGCAGCATCCTCGCAAGACGTGATATCGACGAATTGTAGGGCCCTCTAATGTCCCGCGAGTAAGGTTGTCGTCCTTTTAAAAGTTCACGACGTACGATCCGGGACGAAAAAACAGAGGTTAAGAAGAAAAGTGGCCCGAAATTGATGAAAACGTTCGATTTTGGGCTGCAAAAATGGCACAGCAAGCAAGCTTGCTGCGCCCGTCGTAGAGCTCTCGGAGAGCTTTCCAACAGTATGATGTGCACCACGTAACTCCTTAGGGATCAAAAGTTATGGGCACTGGAGCTACGAAGACCTGGTAACAAGCCCAATGCCCTCATTTTGCGGGCCCAGCCTCCACGTGAAGCGAAGTTGTCTTGCCCAAGGTGCCGTGGGATTCGATAATAGAAATGTGGTGGATAAAGTAGCTTGGCAACCCTAACCGGAGGAAAAAAAATTGAAAAGGGGAGTGCAAGACGAGGACTTCACAGGGGGTCACCCATCCTAGTACTAATCTCGCCCAAGCACGCTTAACTTCAGGGTTCTGATGGGATCCGATGCATTAGTGCTGGTATGATCGCACCCTCCATGTTGGGGGTAGAATTCTTTTTTTTGTTAAAGGCTCACAGTCCCAGCCTAGAGAGATGGCCCATTCAGAAGGCCAAATGGGCTTAACAACAACCTATCGGCTTCAAGAACGCAGCATCCTCGTAATACATGATATCGACGCATTGTAGCGCCCTCTAATGTCCCGCAAGTAAGGTTGTCGTCCTTTTAACAGCTCACGACGTACGATCCGGGACGAAAAAACAGAGCTTAATAAGAAAAGTGACCCGAAACTGATGAAAACGTTTAATTTTGGGCACCAAAAATGACATAGCAAGCAAACTTGCTGCCCCCGTCGTAGAGCTCTCGGAGATCTTTCCAACGGTTTGCTGTGCACCGCGTAATTCCTTACGGATCAAAAGTTATAGGCACCGGAGCGACGGAGACCTGGTCACAAGCCCTACGCCCTTGGCTTGCTGGCCTAGCCTCCACGTGAAGGGAAGTTGTCTACCCCAAGGTGCCGTGGGATTCGATAATAGAAATATGGTGGATAAAGTATCTTGGCAACCCTAACCGGAGGAAAAAAAATTGAAAAAGGGGGTGCAACACGAGGACTTCCCAAAGGGTCACCCATCCTAGTACTACTATTGTCCAAGCACGCTTAACTTCGGAGTTCTGATGGGATCCGGTACATTAGTGCTGGTATGATCGCACCCGTCATGTTCGGGGTAGAATTCCTTTTTGTGTTAACGGTTCACAGTCCCAGGCTAGAGAGATGGCCCATTCAGAAGGCCCAATGGGCTTAACAACAACCCATCCGCTACAACAACGCAGCATCCTCCCAATACGTGATTTCGATGCGTTGTAGGGCCCTCTAATGTCCCGCGAGTTAGGTTGTCTTCCTTTTAACAGCTCACGACATACGATCTGGGACGAAAAAACATATCTTAATAAGAAAAGTGGCCCGAAACTGATGAAGACGTTCGATTTGGGCTCCAAAAAGGGCACAGCAAGCAAGCTTGTTGCGCCCGTCGTAGAGCTCTCGGAGAGCTTTCCAACGGTATGTCACGCCCCAACCCGGCCTATAAAGGTTAGACTAGGGTGTGATCTAAACATGCAAGTCCTTTCACATTCTTAATCATTCTAGGGGGTTTAGCACTTAACGTTTTATTCTAGACTCTAAATTTTTCGGGAAATCCGGCAGCATAACGGCTGTAATTGGGCTCTTTGTTTGACCTAATTATTTAAACGCCTCAATTATTCCAATCATTAATCCAATTCCATTAAAGACTCCTATTTGTCACCAACCGATTTGCCTACTAGTTTATCTTGAAAGTCTCGTTTGGTTAATAAGCCTAACATGATAACTATGTCCCGTTTATTTGTCAATTTCCTATCATGCAAGTACCTATTATCCTTTAGTTTGCAAATGAGCACCTAAGTGAAATTAGATAGAATTAACTTAGTTGATTGTTCATCTAGTGGTTTGAATGCCTACGATAACTACTAATGAAGAAAACGAAAGCAAACAACCAAATAAAAGTTCGTCCGGTTATAGATAGTACAATCCCAGAATTAGACCCAAATTACAACGGGGTCATTTACATCAATAAAATGAATATTTGCAATCAAACACAACATCCATATAGCAACCACTTTCAGGCAAGGCACAAAAGCACGTAGGGACAGGCAATCACTCCAAGGAATCATCGATAAGCACGTTGGCCTCGGGTACCTGTACCTGTTCTTCTTCACCTGTGATAAAAAGAGGGTGAGTCCTTATGAACTCAGCGAGGGGGAACGAGAAATACGTTTTGAAACTCATTTTCTGATTAAACTTATGAAAATCCCTTTCTCAAACATGAATACAACAGAAATACAAGTACAGAAATACAAGTACAGAACAGGAATACCGATCTTTCCTCCCCGAGGTTCTCTAGGATCCAAGCGGGAGTACTTATACACATAATAAAAAGGATACGGCGAGCTTTTGCTCTCAGATCAGTTTCAGAATCAGAAGTTGCGGCCGACTTCAAATCATTCCCCAAAACACACCAGGTGGGTGTACTCCGGATGTACCCCAAAATCCTACGACCCAACTCTCCGAGGAAGTCTAGCCCCCAAGCGAGAGAGGGAATGGGACCATGGTGGTCACGGTATCACCGGCAAGCCCGATGCCGCCCGGCGTACGTGATCACTACCATGCCAACAGGAAAGGTTGCAACCTTGTATGCAATGCACATTTATGACAGGTAATATATATCACAGAAGGAGGACAACAAAGTAGGTTGCCTCCGGACAGTCATAAGATTGCACATTGACAGATAAACAGGCAGGACAAGATAGGACATGAAATTTCACTTGAAAGGCATATAGAGTTATATGGAAATTAAACGGGCAGCCATGTAACACATGTAAAACAGGCCATATAACTCATTAAAAGTCCACGCAATCAAGTGATAAGATTACTCAACATGTAGTGATATCAACAAGGGTTCAAATGCGAGAAAAGCTTATTTGTCAACATGCAATGGTCAAGATCACTTTTAAAGTTATAAAACATTTACGGGCAGCCCACGCAACGTACAGTTTCCTCACAATATCCAATGGTTAACACTTAGCAAGAATATTTAATCATTAGGGTTTCCATTTCATGCATAATCGTGCGATCAAACCCTAAGTCAACTTAACATCATTCCCAAGTCATACATCATTCAATTCATACATCCTAAAGTGCTTAAAACAGTCCACATAATATTCCAACACCACAATTTCAAGCAACTAGTGCCACAAAAGAGGTTACAATAGTTTTCCAAGCACATAGCTAAGTGGAACACTCACTGCAATAGGCTGTTTTCTCATGATCAATGGGATAATCAAACAATCTCCAAATTCAGTGAATAAGATGTCAAATTAAATCTTAAGAAGTTATCTAAAATCAGAAACAAGCCTTGCATCAATTGGAGTTCAGAATCATTAGTTATAACCGAAACAGTGAGGTAACACAAAACTGTCCAGATTTGCACACTTTTCAGAAAATGACGTTTTTGAGGTCCTTACAGTCATTTTTAGCTTTGGTCTATTTCTGACAAAGTTGTCCAGAACTGAAAAATATAGTAGCACACCAATTTTCATGCATTTTGGACAACATTTACTAAGTCAAATATGGTTCGTTCCACAAGGTCAGTGCATCTGCCAAAACCTGATTCATTTTTCCAGATTTCCACATTTGGTCACGTTTTAATGATTTGCCATTTTGAGGACCTTAGAGTCAAAATTTGCTGCGACCTATTTCTGGGAAAAATGTTCAAAACTTCCCAAACTAGTCACCCACCAATTTTCAAGCATTTTCAACACCATTTGCTAGGCTAAACTTACCTCGAACAGACTGGTCAGAGAGCTGTCACATAAATTCGACTTCACCTAGCATCATTTTCAAGACAAGTTCTTGCCATGCATGGTTGTTTAAGCTCATGGACGACCACATAACTCAAGTACAGAAGCAAATATACTCATTTGTGAACATGCATGTGAAATTTCAAAGAGTTTTCAAAAGCTTTTAACCCTCACCTTAGCAATCAACCACAAAATGCTCAAGACCCTTTGTTGAAGCTCAAACCTTCTCCTTTCCCTTGCTTAGCCGAGAACCTCACTAGTTTTTCTCTATTTTTCCTAGCTTAATGTTCAAACTCTTAGCACAAGCATGATGTTAAACTATGAAGAAAAGAAATGGATGCTTAGTAACTCACCTAGGCCGAAATGGAGCTTCAAATGCGCATGCAAGAGAAATTTTCGAACTCTAGCTTGTTTGCTTGGTTTTCTTGATGGTTTGCTTGCCTTGTTCGACCAAGGTGTGGTGAAGATGAACAAAGATGATGAGATTTCAGCCAAGGACCGAAATGGAGAGAGAAGAATGAGAGGAGAGAGAGTTTGTGAGAGGAAATGAAAGAAATGACAAAGAAATGAAGGTCTTGGCAATTTTGAGGAGTATGTCGGCATTGGGCAGCCCATTTTCAGCTTTGTGTCTTCAAAATTCTTTAATTTGAAATGTTAAGCATGGGCAAAATGCTATGGTCGAGAATGGTGAAGAAATTGGGTGCAATTTGAGCAATTTTTTAATGCATCATGCTAAGTGTTTGACTAAGACATTGAATAAAATATGCAATTGTTAGACCAATGCTCTTAGTGGTCGGCCAAAGCTAATGAATTGGCTGAATTTTTGTCATCTTAAGCATTATTTAATTGTATCTTGGAAGTGCAAAAAAGAATAATGCAAAAAGAATAAATAATGTTTGTTTTTGGTGCATTTTTGTCTTCTAGTGAAAGGAATTTGGATTATTATATTGTTAGTGGATTTTGTAGGATTGTTTAATAGTCTAGTGCTTCGTGAAAGATGCTTTCTTGATTAGCGTGAAGACACGCTTTCCTAGGTTTAGGGCACGCACTTCGAGGTAGGACACGAACTACGAGACGAACGCACGTTTTTCAAATAAATGCACGTAACCCTATATGAATGCATGTAAACCAATGCAAGGCACGTAATTCAATGTAATGCACACAAATCAAGGTACGACTCTTAAACCTAGGTTAAGGTACGCAGTTCAAGGTTAGGGCACACAAAACGAGATAACACACGTATATCGAGGTCAGGGCACGTATTTCTAGGTACCGCACGTGAGTCGGGGATTAGGGCACACTATTCTAGGTCAAGGCACGTACGACGAGGTATGCACGAAAACCAAGATAGGACACGTAATCCAAGGTCGGTCATATAATTAAGGGTCTGTGGCACGCAAATCGAGGTAAGGCACATTATTCGGGGTCGGGCCTCACACTCGGAGAGCTTTGCAACGGTATGTTGTGCGCCGCGTAACTCCTTGCGGATCAAAAGTTATGGGCACTAGTGGGACAGAGACTTGGTCACAAGCCCTACGCCCTCGGTTTGTGGGCCCAACCTCCACGTGAAGCGAAGTTGTCTTTCCCAAGGTGCCGTGGGATTTGATAATAGAAATGTGGTGGATAAAGTATCTTGGCAACCCTAACAGGTGGAAAAAAATGGAAAAGGGGGGTGCAACATGAGGACTTCCCAGGGGGTCACCAATCATAGTATTACTATCGCCCAAGCACGCTTAACTTCGGAGTTCTAATGGGATCCGGTGCATCAGTGCTGGTATGATCGCACCCGTCATGGTGGGGGAAGAATTCCTTTTTGTGTTAACGGTTCACAGACCCAGCCTAGAGAGATAGCCTATTCAGAAGGCCGAATGCGCTTAACAACAACCCATCCACTTCAACAACGCAGCATCCTCACAAGACGTGATATCGACGAGTTGTAGGGCCCTCTAATTTCCCGCGAGTAAGGTTGTCGTCCTTTTAACAGCTCACGACGTACGATATGGGACGGAATAACATAGCTTAATAAGAAAAGTGGCCCAAAACTGATGAAAATGTTCGATTTTGGACTCCAAAAAGGGCAAAGCGAGCAAGTTAGCTGCCCCCGTCGTAGAGCTCTAAGAGAGCTTTCCAATGGTATGCAGTGCGCCGTGTAACTCTTTACGGATCAAAAGTTATTGGCACCGGAGCGACAGAGACTTGGTCACAAGCACTACACCCTCGGTTTGCGGGCCCAACCTCCACGTGAAGCGAAGTTGTCTTGCCCAAGGTGCCGTGGATTTCGATAATATAAATATGGTGGATAAAGTATCTTGGCAACCCAAACCAGAGGAAAATAAATTGAAAAGGGAGGTGCAACATGAGGACTTCGCAGGGGGTCACCCATCCTAGTACTACTCTCGCCCAAGCACGCCTAACTTCAGTGTTCTGATGGGATCCGGTGCATTAATGCTGGTATGTTCGCACCCGTCATGGTGGGGGTAGAATTCATTTTTGTGTTAAAGGTTCACTGTCCTGGCCTAGAGTGATGGCCCATTCAGAAGGCCCAATGGGATTAACAACAACCCATCCGCTTCAACAACGCAGCATCCTCGCAAGACAAGATATCGACGCATTGTAGCGCCCTCTAATATCCCACGAGTTATGTTGTCGTCCTTTTGGCAACTCACGACGTACCATCCGGGACGAAAAAACAAAGCTTAATAAGAAAAGTGGCCTAAAACTGATGAAAATGTTCGATTTTGGGATCCAAAAAGGGCACATCAAGCAAGATTGCTACCCCCGTCGTAGAGCTCTCGGAGAGCTTTCCAACGGTATGTTGTGCACCGCGTAACTCCTTACGGATCAAAAGTTATGGGCACCAGAGCGACGGAGACCTGGTGATAAGCCCTACACCCTCGGTTTGCGGGCCCAGCCTCCACGTGAAGCGAAGTTGTCTTGCCCAAGGTGCCGTGGGATTCGATAATAGAAATGTGGTGCATAAATTAGCTTGGCAACCCTAACCGGAGGAAAATAAATTGAAAAGGGGGGTGCAACACGAGGACTTCCGAGGGGGTCACCCATCCTAGTACTACTCTTGCCCAAGCATGCTTAACTTCGGAGTTCTGATGGGATCTGGTGCATTAGTGCTGGTATGACCGCACCCGTCATGGTGGGGGTAGAATTCCATCTTGTGTTAACGGTTCACAGTCCTAGCCTAGAGAGATGGCCCATTCAGGAGGCCCAATGGGCTTACCGATAACTCCTCCGCTTGAACAATGCAGCATCCTTGCAAGACGTGATATCGACGCGTTGTAGGGCCCTCTAATGTCCCGCGAGTAAGGTTGTCGTCCTTTTAACAGCTCACGACGTACGATCCGGGATAGAAAAACTGAGCAAAAGAAGAAAAGGGGCCTGAAACTGATGAAAACATTCGATTTTGGGCTCAAAAAGGGCACACCAAGCAAGCTTGCTGCCCCCGTTGTAGAGCTCTCAGAGAGCTTTCCAACGGTATGTTGTGCGCCGCGTAACTCTTTACGGATCAAAAGTATTTGGCACCGGAGCCACAGAGACCTGGTCACAAGCCCTACACACTCGGTCTGCAGGCCCAACCTCCACGTGAAGCGAAGTTGTCTTACCCAAGGTGCCGTGGGATTCGACAATAGAAATGTGGTGGATAAAGTATCTTGGCAACCCAAACCGGAGGAAAATAAATTGAAAAGGGGGCTGCAGCACGAGGACTTCCGAGGGGGTTACCCATCCTAGTACTACTCTCGCCCAAGCCCGCTTAACTTCGGAGTTCTGATGGGATCCGGTGCATTAGTGCTGGTATGATCGCACCCGTCATGGTGGGGGTAGAATTCCTTTTTGTGTTAACGGTTCACAGTCCCAGCCTAGAAAGATGGCCCATTCAGAAGGCCCAATGGGCTTAACAACAACCCATCCGCTTCAACAACGTAGAATCCTCGCAAGACGTGATATCGAGGCGTTGTAGGGCCCTCTAAAGTCCCGCGAGTAAGGTTGTCGTCCTTTTAACAACTCACGACGTACGACCCGGGACGGAAAAATGGAGCTTAATAAGAAAATTGGCCCGAAACTGATGAAAACGTTCGATTTTGGGCTCCAAAAAGGGCACAGTGAGCAAGCTGGCTACGCCCGTCGTAGATCTCTCGGAGAGATTTTCAACGGTATGCTGTGCCCCGCGTAACTCCTTACAGATCAAAAGTTATGGTTACCGGGGCGACAAAGACTTGGTCACAAGCCCTACGCCCTCCGTTTGAAGCCTCCACGTGAAGCGAAGTTGTCTTGCCCAAGGTGCCGTGGGATTCGTTAATAGAAATGTAGTGGATAAAGTATCTTGGCAACCCTAACCGGAGGAAAAAAAATAGAAAAAGGGGGTGCAACACGAGGATTTCCCAGGGGGTCACCCATCCTAGTACTACTCTCGCCAAAGCACGCTTAACTTCCGAGTTCTGATGGGATCCGGTACATTAGTGTTGGTATGATCGCACCCGTCATGGTGGGGGTAGAATTCCTTTTTGTGTTTAACGGTTCACAGTCCCAGCCTAGAGAGATGGCCCATTCAGAAGGCCCAATGGGCTTAACAACAACTCATCCGCTTCAACAACGCAGCATCCTCACAAAACATGATATCGACGCGTTGTAGGGCCCTCTAATGTCCCGCGAGTAAGGTTGTCGTCCTTTTAACAGCTCACGACGTATGATCCGGGACGGAAAAACAGAGATTAATAAGAAAAGTGGCCCGAAACTGATGAAAACGTTCGATTTTGGGCACCAAAAAGCGCACAGCGAACAAGCTGCTGCGCCCGTCGTGGAGCTCTCGGAGAGCTTTCCAATGATATTCTGTGCGCCGCGTAACTCCTTACGGATCAAAAGTTATGGGCACCGAAGCGACAGAGACTTGGTCATAAGCTCTACGCACTCGATTTGCGGGCCCAGCCTCCACGTGAAGCGAAGTTGTCTTGCCCAAGGTGCCGTGGGATTCGATAATAGAAATGTGGTGGATTAAGTATCTTGGCAACCCTAACTGGAGGAAAAAAAATTGAAAAGGGGGATGCAACACGAGGACTTCCTAGGGGGTCACCCATCCTAGTACTACTCTTGCCCAAGCATGCTTAACTTCTGAGTTCTGATGAGATCCAGTGCATTAGAGCTGGTATGATCGCACCCGACATGTTGATGGCACAATTCCTTTATGTGTTAACTGTTCACAGTCCCAGCCTAGAGAGATTGCCCATTCAGAAGGCCCAATGGGTTTAACAACAACCCATCCACTTTAAGAATGCAGCATCCTCGCAAGACGTGATATCAACGCGTTGTAGGGCCCTCTAATGTCCTGCGAGTAAGGTTGTCGTCCTTTTAACAACTCACGATGTACGATCCGGGAAGGAAAAACATAGCAAAATTAGAAAAGTGGCCCAAAACTAATGAAAACATTCGATTTTGAGCTCCAAAAAAGGGCGTAGCGAGCAAGCTAGCTGTTCCAGTCGTAGAGCTCTAGGAGTGCTTTACAATGGTATGCTGTGCACCGTGTAACTCCGTACAGATCAAAAATTATGGCCACTGGAGCGACGAAGACTTGGTCACAAGCCCTACGCCCTCGGTTTGCGGGCACAGCCTCCACGTGAAGCGAAGTTGGCTTGCCCAAGGTGCCGTGGGATTTGATAATAGAACTGTGGTGGATAAAGTATCTTGGCATCCCAAACCGGAGGAAAAAAAATTGAAAAGGGGGGTGCAACATGAGGACTTCCCACGGGGTCACCCATCATAGTACTACTCTCGCCAAAGCACGCTTAACTTCGGAGTTCTGATGGGATTCGGTGAATTAGTGATGGTATGATCGCACCTGTCATGTTGGGGGTAGAATTCCTTTTTGTGTTAACGGTTCACAGTCCCAGCCTAGAGAGATGGCCCATTCAGAAGGCCCAATGGGCTTAACAACAACAAATCCGCTTCAACAACGCAGCATCCTCGCAAGACGTGATATCGACGCATTGTAGCGCCCTCTAATGTCCCGCGGGTAAGGTTGTCGTTCTTTTAACTGCTTACGACGTACGATCCGGGACGGAAAAATAGAGCTTAATAAGAAAAGTGGCCCGAAACTGATGAAAACGTTCAATTTTAGGCTCCAAAAAGGGCACAGCGAGAAAGCTTGCTGCCCCCATCGTAGAGCTCTCGCAGAGCTTTCAAACGGTATGATGGGAGCCGCGTTACTCCTTACGAATCAAAAGTTATGGGCACCGGAGCGACGGAGACCTGGTCACAAGCCCTACGCCCTCGGTTTGCGGGCCCACCCTCCACGTGAGGCGAAGTTTCCTTCCTTTTAACAACTCACGATGTACGATCCGGGAAGGAAAAACAAAGAAAAAATAGAAAACTGGTCCGAAACTGATGAAAATGTTCGATTTTGGGCTCCAAAAATGGGCACAGCGAGCAAGCTAGTTGCTCCAATCGTAGAGCTCTCGGAGAGCTTTCCAACGGCATGCTGTGAGCCACGTAACTCCTTACGGATCAAAAGTTATGGGCACCGGAGTGACAAAGACAAGGGCCCAAGACCTACGCCCTCGGTTTGCGGGCCCAGCCTCCACGTGAAGCAAAGTTGTCTTGCCCAAGGTGCCGTGGGATTCGATAATAGAAATGTGGTGGATAAAGTATCTTGGCAACCCTAACCGGAGGAAAAAAAATTGAAAAGGGGAGTGCAACACGAGGAGTTCCCAGGGGGTCACCCATCCTAGTACTACTCTCGCCCAAGCACGCTTAACTTCGGAGTTCTGATGGGATCCTGTGCATTAGTGCTGGTATGATCGCACCCGTCATGTTGGGGTTAGAATTCCTTTTTGTGTTAACGGTTCACAGTCCAAGCCTAGAGAGATGGCCCATTCAAAAGGCCCAATGGGCTTCACAACAACCCATCCGCTTCAACAACACAGCAACCTCAAAAGATGTGATATCGACGCATTCTAGCGCCCTTTAATGTCCCACAAGTAAGGTTGTCGTCCTTTTAACAGCTCACGACGTACTATCCAAGACCAAAAAACAGAGCTTAATAAGAAAAGTGGTCCAAAACTAATGAAAACGTTCAATTTTAGGCTCTAAAAAGGGCACAACGAGCAAGCTTGTTGCCCTCGTCGTAGAGCTCTCGGATAGCTTTCCAATGGTATGCTGTGCGCTGCGTTACTCCTTACGGATCAAAAGTTATGGGCACCGTAACGACAAATACCTGGTCACAAACCCCACGCCCTCAGTTTGCGGGCCCACATTCCACGTGAAGTGAAGTTGTCTTGCCCAAGGTGCCGTGGGATTCGAAAATAGAAATGGGGTGGATAAAGTATCTTGGCAACCCTAACCGGAGGAAAAAAAAATTGAAAAGGGGGGTACAACACGAGGACTTCCCAAGGGGTCAACCATCCTAGTACTACTCTCGACCAAGCACGCTTAATTTCAGAGTTTTGATGGGATCCGGAGCATTAGTTCTGGTATGATCGCACCCATCATGGTGGGGGTAGAGTTCCTTTTTGTGTTAACGGTTCACAGTCCCAGCCTAGAGAGATGACCCATTCAGAAGGCCCAATTGGCTTACCAACAACCCATCCGCTTCAACAACACAGCATCCTCGCAAGATGTGATATCGACGCGTTGTAGGGCCCTCTAATGTCCCGCGAGTAGGGTTGACGTCCTTTTAAAAGCTCACGACGTACGATCCGGGACGGAAAAACAGAGCTTAATTAGAAATGTGGACTGAAACTTATGAAAACATTTGATTTTGGGCTCCAAAAAGGGCACAGCAAGCAAGCTTGCTACCCATGTCATAGAGCTCTCGGAGAGCTTTCCAACCGTATGCTGTGCGTCGCGTAACTCCTTACGGATCAAAAGTTACGGGCACTGGAGCGACAGAGACTTGTTCACAAGCCCTAGGCCCTCGGTTTGCGGGCCCAGCCTCCACTTGAAGCGAAGTTGTCTTGCCCAATGTGCCGTGGGATCCGATAATAGAAATGAGGTGGATAACGTACCTGGGCAACCCTAACCGGAGGAAAAAAAATTGAAAAGGGGGGTGCAACACGAGGACTTCCCAGGGGGTCACCCATCCTAGTACTACTCTCGCCCAAGCACGCTTAACATCGGAGTTCTGATGGGATCCGGTGCATTAGTGCTGGTATGATCGCACCCATCATGTCAGGGGTAGAATTCCTTTTTGTGTTAACGGTTCCCTGTCCCAACCTAGAGAGATGACCCATTCAGAAAGCCCAATGGGCTTAACAACAACCCATCCGCTTCAACAACGCAGCATCCTCGCAAGACATGATATTGACGCATTGTAGGGCCCTCTAATGTCCCGCGAGTAAGGTTGTCGTCCTTTTAACAGCTCATGACGTACGATCCCGGATGGAAAAACAGAGCTTAATAAGAAAAGTGGCCCAAAACTGATGAAAACATTCGATTTTGGGCTCCAAAAAGGGTACAGCGAGCAAGCTTGCTGCCCCAGTCGTAGAGCTCTCGGAGAGCTTTGCAACGGTATGCTGTGCACCGCGTAACTCCTTACGGATCAACAGTTATGGGCACCTGAGCGACGGAGACCTGGTCACAAGCCCTACGCCCTCGGTTTGTGGGCCCAGCCTCCACGTGAATCGAAGTTGTCTTGCCCAAGGTGCCGTGGGATTCGATAATAGAAATGTGGTGGATAAAGTTTCTTGGCAACCCTAACCGGAGGCAAAAAAAATTGAAAAGGGGGGTGGAACACGAGGACTTCCCAGGGGGTCACCCATTCTAGTACTACTCTTGCCCAAGCACGCTGAAATTCGGAGTTCTGATAGGATCCAGTGCATTAGTGCTGGTATGATCGCACCCATCATGTTGGGTGTAGAATTCCTTTTTGTGTTAAAGGTTCACTGTCCCAACCTAGAGAGATGGCCCATTCAGAAGGCCCATTGGGTTTAACAATAACCCTTCTACTTCAACAACGCAGCATCCTCGTAAGACGTGATATCGACGCATTGTAGTGCCCTCTAATGTCCCGCGAGTAAGGTTGTCGTCCTTTTAACAGTTCACGATGTACGATCCGGGACGGAAAAATAGAGCTTAATAAGAAAAGTGGCCCGAAACTGATAAAAATGTTTGATTTTGGGCTCCCAAAATTGCAAAGCAAGCAAGCTTGCTACCCCCGTCATAGAGTTCTCAGAGTGCTTTTCAACGGTATGCTGTGCGCCGTGTAACTCCTTACGGATCAAAAGTTATGGGCGCCAGAGCGACGAAGACCTGTTCACAAGCCCTACGCCCTCGGTTTGCGGACCCAGCCTCCACGTGATGCGAAGTTGTCTTGCCCAAGGTGCCGTGGGATTCGATAATAGAAATGTGGTGGATAAAGTAGCTTGGCAACCCTAACCGGAGGAAAAAAAATTGAAAAGGGGGGGGCAACACGAGGACTTCCCAAGGGGTCACCCATCCTAGTACTACTCTCGCCCAAGCACGCTTAACTTCAGAGTTCTGATGGGATCCGGTGCATTATTGCTGGTATGATCGCACCCGTCATGTTGGGGGTAGAATTCCTTTTTGTGTTAACGGTTCACAGTCCCAGCCTAGTGAGATAGCCCATTCAGAAGGCCCAATGGGCTTAAAAACAACCCATCCGCTTCAACAACGCAGCATCCTCGCAAGACGTTATATCGACGCATTGTAGTGCCCTCTAATGTCCTGCGAGTAAGGTTGTCGTCCTTTTAACAGTTCACGATGTACGATCCGGGACGGAAAAATAGAGCTTAATAAGAAAAGTGGCCCGAAACTGATAAAAACGTTAGATTTTGGGCTCCCAAAATTGCAAAGCAAGCAAGCTTGCTACCCCCGTCATAGAGTTCTCAGAGTGCTTTCCAACGGTATGCTGTGCGCCGTGTAACTCCTTACGGATCAAAAGTTATGGGCGCCAGAGCGACGAAGACCTGTTCACAAGCCCTACGCCCTCGGTTTGCGAACCCAGCCTCCACGGGAAGCGAAGTTGTCTTGCCCAAGGTGCCGTGGGATTCGATAATAGAAATGTGGTGGATAAAGTAGCTTGGCAACCCTAACCGGAGGAAAAAAAATTGAAAAGGGTGGTGCAACACGAGGACTTCCCAAGGGGGCACCCATCCTTGTACTATTCTCACCCAAGCACGCTTAACTGCAGAGTTCTGATGGGATCCGGTGCATTAGTGCTGGTATGATCGCACCCGTCATGTTGGGGGTAGAATTCCTTTTTGTGTTAACGGTTCACAGTCCCAGCCTAGTGAGATGGCCTATTCAAAAGGCCCAATGGCCTTAAAAACAACCCATCCGCTTCAACAACGCAGCATCCTCGCAAGACTTGATATCGACCCAATGTAGGGCCCTCTAATGTCCCGCGAGTAAGGTTGTCGTCCTTTTAACAGCTAACGACGTACGATCTGGGACGGAAAAACAGAGCTTAATAAGAAAAGTTTCCTGAAAATAATGAAAACGTTTGATTTTGGGCTCCAAAAAGGGCACAGCGAGAAAGCTAGCTGCCCCCGTCGTAGAGCTCTCAGAGTGCTTTCCAACGGTATGCTGTGCGCCGCGTAACTCCTTACAGATCAAAAGTTATGGGCACTGGGTCGACAGAGAGTTGGTCACAAGCCCTAAGCCCTCGGTTTGCGGGCCCAGCCTCCACGTGAAGCGAAGTTGTCTTGCCAAGGTGCCGTGGGATTCGATAATTGAAATGTGGTGGATAAAGTATCTTGGCAACTCTAACCGGAGGAAAAAAAACTGAAAAGGGCGGTGCAACACGAGGACTTCCCAGGAGGTCACACATCGTAGTACTACTCTCGCCCAAGCACGCTTAACTTCGGAGTTCTGATGGGATCCGGTGCATTAGTGCTGGTATGATCGCACCCATCATGTTGGGTGTAGAATTGCTTTTTGTGTTAACGGTTCACAGTCCCAGCCTAGAGAGATTGCCCATTCAGAAGGCCCAATGGGCTTAACAACAACCCATCCGCTTTAACAACACAGTATCCTCGCAAGACGTGACATCGCCGCATTGTAGGGCCTTCTAATGTCCTGCGAGTAAGGTTGTCGTCCTTTTAACAGCTCACGATGTACGATCCGGGAAGGAAAAACAGAGCAAACCCAGAAAAGTGGCCCAAAACTGATGAAAACGTTCGATTTTGGGTTCCAAAATAGGGCACAGTGAACAAGCTAGCTGCTCCCGTCATAGAGCTCTCGGAGAGCTTCACAACGGTATGCTATGCGACGCGTAAGTTCTTACGGATCAAAAGTTATAGGTACCGGAGCGACAGAGACTTGGTCACAAGCCCTACGCCCTCGGTTTGCGGGCCCAGCCTACACGTGAAGCGAAGTTGTCTTGCCCATGGTGCCGTGGGATTTGATAATAGAAATGTGGTGGATAAAGTATCTTGGCAAACCTAACTGGAGGAAAAAAAATTGAAATGGGGGGTGCAACACGAGGACTTCACAGGGGGTTACCCATCCTAGTATTACTCTCGCCCAAGCACGCTTAACTTCGGAGTTCTGATGGGATCCGGTGCATTGGTGCTGGTATCATCACACCCGTCATGTTGGGGGTAGAATTCCTTTTTGTGTTAACGGTTCACAGTCCCAGCCTAGAGATATGGCCCATTCAGAAGGCCCAATGGGCTTAACAACAACCCATCCGCTTCAACAACGCAACATCCTCGAAAGACGTGATATCGACGCATTGTAGGGCCCTCTAATGTCCCGCGAGTAAGGTTGTCGTCCTTTTAACAGTTCACGACGTACGATCCGGGATGGAAAAATAGAGCTTAATAAGAAAAGTGGCCCAAAACTTATGAAAACGTTCGATTTTGGGCTCCCAAAATGGCAAAGCAAGCAAGCTTGCTACCCCCGTCATAGAGTTCTCAGAGTACTTTCCAACGGTATGCTGTGCGCCGCGTAACTCCTTACGGATCAAAAGTTAGGTGCACCGGAGTGACGGAGACCTGGTCACAAGCCCTACGCCCTCGGTTTGCGGGCCCAGCCTCCACGTGAAGCGAAGTTGTCTTTCCCAAGGTGCCGTGGGATTCGATAATAGAAATGTGGTGGATAAAGTAGCTTGGCAACCCTAACAGGAGGAAAAAAAATAGAAAAGGGGGGTGCAACACGAGGACTTCCCAGGGGGTCACCCATCCTAGTACTACTCTCGCCCAAGAACGCTCAACTTCGGAGTTCTGATGGGATCCGGTGCATTAGTGCTGGTATGATTGCACCCGTCATGTTGGGGGTAGAATTCCTTTTTGTGTTAACGGTTCACAGTCCTAGCTTAGTGTGATGGCCCATTCAGAAGGCCCAATGGGCTTAACAACAACCTATCCGCTTCAACAACGCAGCATCCTCGCAAGACGTGATATCGATGCATTGTATAATGTCCCACGAGTAAGGTTGTCATCCTTTTAACAACTCACGACGTATGATCCAGGACGAAAAAACAGAGCTTAATAAGAGAAGTGGCCCAAAAATTATGAAAACGTTTGATTTTGGACTCCAAAAAAGGCATAGGGAGCAAGCTAGCAGCCCCCGTCGTAGAGCACTCAGAGAGCTTTCCAACGGTATGCTGTGTGACGCGTAACTCCTTACGGATCAAAAGTTATGGGCACCGGAGCGACAAAGACTTGGTCACTAGCCCTACGCCCTCGGTTTGCGGGCCCAGCCTCCACGTGAAGCGAACTTGTCTTGCCCACGGTGCTGTCGGATTCGATAATAGAAATGTGGTGGATAAAGTAGATTGGCAACCCTAACCAGAGGAAAAAAAATTGAAAAGGGGGATACAACACAAGGACTTCCCAGGGGGTCACCCATTCTAGTACTACTCTCGCCCAAGCACGCTTAACTTCGGATTTCTGATAGGATCCGGTACATTAGTGCTGGTATGATCGCACCCGTCATGTTGGGGGTAGAATTCCTTTTTGTTTTAACAGTTCACAGTCCCAGCCTAGTGAGATGGCCCAGTTAGAAGGCCCAATGGGCTTAACACCAACCCATCCGCTTAAACAACGCAGCATCCTAGCAAGACGTGATATCGACGCATTGTAGGGCCCTCTAATGTCCCGCGAGCAAGGTTATTATTCTTTTTTAGCTCACGACGTACGATCCGGTTCAGAAAAACAGAGCTTAATAAGAAAAGTGGCTCAAAAATGGTGAAAACGTTCAATTTTGGGCACCAAAACGGGCACAGCGAGCAAGCTAGCTTCCCCCATCGTAGAGCTCTCAGAGAGCTTTGCAACGGTATACTATGCGCCGCGTAACTCCTTACGGATCAAAAGTTATGGGCACCGGAGCGACAGAGACTTGGTCACAAGCCCTAGGACCTCGGTTTACAGGCCCAGCCTCTACGTGAAGCGAAGTTGTCTTGCCCAAGGTGCCGTGGGAGTCGATAATAGAAATGTGGTTGATAAAGTAGCTTGGCAACCCTAACCGGAGGAAAATAAATTGAAAAGGGGGGTGCAACACGAGGACTTCCCAGGGGGTCACCCATCCTAGTACTATTCTCGCCGAAGCACGCTTAACTTCAGAGTTCTGGTGGGATCCGGTGCATTAGTGCTGGTATGATCGCACCGGTCATGGTGGGGGTAGAATTCCTTTTTGTGTTAATGGTTCACAGTGCCAGCCTAGAGAGATGGCCCATTCAGAAGGCCCAATGGGCTTAACAACAAGCCATCCGCTTCGACAGCGCAGCGTCCTCGCAAGACGTGATATCGACGCATTGTAGGGCCCTGTAATGTCCCGCGAGTATGGTTGTCGTCCTTTTAACAGCTCACGACGTAAGATCCGGGACGAAAAAATAGAGCTTAATAAGAAAAGTGGCCTGAAACTGATGAAAAACTTTCGATTTTGGGCTCCAAAAAGGGCACAGCAAGGAAGCTTGCTGCCCCCGTCGTGGAGCTTTTAGAGAGCTTTACAACGGTATACTGTGCACCGCGTAACTCCATACGGATCAAAAGTTATGGGCACGGGAGCAACAGAGACATGGTCACAAGCCCTACGCCCTAGCTTTGCGGGCCCAGCCTCCATGTGACACGAAGTTGTCTTGCCCAAGGTGCCGTGGGATTCGATAATAGAAATGTGGTGGAAAAGTAGCTTGGAACCCCTAACCGGAGGAAAAAAAATTGAAAAGGAGGGTGCAACACGAGGACTTCCCAGGGGGTCACCGATCCTAGTACTACTCTCGCCCAAGCACGCTTAACTTCGGAGTTCTGATGGGATCCGGTGCATTAGGGCTGGTACGATCGCATCCGTCACGTTGGGGGTAGAATTCCTTTTTGTGTTAACGGTTCACAGCCCAAGCCTAGTGAGATGGCCTATTCAAAAGGCCCAATGGGCATAACGACAACCCATCCGCTTCAACAACGCAGCATCCTGGCAAGACATGAAATCGACGCATTGTAGGGCCCTCTAATGTCCCGCAAGTAAGGTTGTCATCCTTTTAACAGCTTAGAACGTACGATCCGGGACGTAAAAACCGAGCTTAATCATAAAAGTGGCTTGAAAATGATGAAAACGTTAGATTTTGGGCTCCAAAAAGGGCACAGCAAGCAAGCTAGCTGCCCCCATCGTAGAGCTCTCAGAGAGCATTCCAATGGTATGCTCTGCGCCGCGTAACTCCTTACGGATCAAAAGTTATGGGCACCGGAGCAACAGAGACATGGTCACAAGCCCTACGCCCTCGGTTTGCGGGCCCAGCCTCCACGTGAAGCGAAGTTGTCTTGCCTAAGGTGCCGTGGGATTCAAAAATTGAAATGTGGTGGATAAAGTATCTTGGCAACCCTAACTGGAGGAAAATAAATTGAAAAGGGGGGTGCAACACGAGGACTTCCCAGGGGGTCACCCATCGTAGTACTACTCTCGCCCAAGCACGCTTAACTTCGGAGTTCTGATGGGATCCGGTGCATTAGTGCTGGTATGATCGCACCCGTCTTGGTGGGGACAGAATTCCTTTTTGTGTTAACGGTTCACAGTCCCAGCTAGAGAGATGGCTCATTCAGAAGGCCCAATGGGCTTAACAACAACCCATCCGCTTCAACAACGCAGCATCCTCGCAAGACGTGATATCGACTCGTTGTAGGGCCCTCTAATGTCCCGCGAGTAAGGTTGTCATTGTGATACCCCGAACCTGGCATATATTTAATAGCATTTAAAGTTCATTTAAATTGCATTTTATTGACCTTTCACCTTCTTTGACTAAACTAGTTGACTTTTCATCTACATTGACCAACTAGGACAATGTGGGATTTTTTGAAATGTTTAATAAAGGGCAAACTTGGGATTAGAAATAAAAAAATGCAATGTTAAGTTAGTCAAATTTTGGATCAACTTTGGAATTAAATCTAAACCAATTGGGGAAGAGTTAGGTAGCAAATTATATATGGTTGGAAATCTCTATGAGTCTAGTTTCTGAGGCTTCAAACCGTTCGTGAATTGGAGTTTTTTAGAAGAAGTTATGGCCGTTTTCGTAAGGTCGCGCATAGCTGTTTTGGTTTAGCGGGTTGACCGAAACTTTGACCATTTCAACTTGTCATCTTATATATGCATAATACATTACAAAACATGCGAAAATCTGGGAAAAAAAATAGAAAGGGCCAAAACCATAGGAGAAAAAGAAAAAAAAAGATTTCAACCTTCAAATCTTCAAATCTTCGCGTGAGCTTGCACGGGGTTGTTTCTGAGGCATCCAACGTGGTTTTCCTAGCGTCTAGTAGCGTCTAAGGTGAGGGTTTCATCGTTATTTGCGCATTTGAAAAATGTATGTCTAAACTTTAATTTTTAGAACTTATGTGTAAATTATTGTTTTAATCGTTTTGCTGCTTAAAGAATGTTCCTTGTTGATTGTAGAACATGTATTTATAGCTTTTTAGCATTTTCTGCGGTTGAAAATCAAAATTGCAATTTAAATTGATTAATGAATAGTAATTAATGAATAGTAAACCCTTGAAACAATAAAGTTGCGCTGTTATGCTGTCTGTTGATGTAGAAATGTGCTAAGTATGCTAGAATGTCTAAATGCATGATTTGTTTAGGTTGCGTAATGAAAAAAATGAGAAAAAACGGCTTAGTGAAAGTCGGGGTTATTTAGGTAGAGTTTGGCATTTTCTCATTTTGCGTGTTGGCATTATTTCGGAAGGCGATGGAAGCTCTTTTGGTGGGATTATGCGGTTGGTTGGGTGTTTGGTTGGTATAGTTGTAGTTCAAACGAGCAAAGGGGGAAATCGGGGCTTTGCGCGAATTCTAGGGTAAAGTAGGGTTTCGGGGTCCTTAGACGTGCCTTATGATGACCTAGGAGGATTGGCTAAGTCGGGTTCCAGAACTCCTGGCTCATTTGGAAATGGTAGTGTTTTGATAGTTGGGGCCAATTTGTGATTTTGCTTGTTATCTTGATATTATGCCTATAGAATGCTTAGGGTTGCTTGGTATACTTGTTTAATTGGTGTTATTGTTGCTTATTATTGCTTGTTATGCTTGAAAAGTTAGTTGAATGTTAGTATTGATTGTGATTGCTTGTTCTCTCGTTTGTTGTTACTAGTTTGTATTGTTGTGCTATCGCTCGTTTATTGCCTTGTATCGAGTCTTGCATTGCATAGTGTCTCGCGCGTGAGTGATGGGCCTCTCTGGGTAGCCTCGGGTTGCCAGTGTTGGTTGCTCTAGCTCCGCTGCTATTCCCTTTCTCGCTTGGGTTACCTCCCAGGGAGATTTGGGTCGTAGAATTGATGGATACTTCCGCAGTATTCCAAACTGGTATTATAAGGTGATTGCGGGCTTATTGTCATCGTTTTCAACATCAAGCTCGAGATTGATGTATCGCTCGTGAAATGGTACATTGCTCGTATGAGTGAACCATAGCCTTCAGAGTGTGGTATAGCTTTGAATGGTTGTGTTAATGCTTTCAATAATTGCTTATTGTATTGATTGTTTGTCTTGGTTGCTTATTTATCAGTTATATTGCTTAACTGTCTTATTTGCATTGCACGACTTTCTTTCTCTCCAATTCGATATCTGTCTCGCCCTCACTGAGTATACGTGTTGTGTATACTCACTCCTCACCACCACATTTCAGGAAATGTCATGTTAGCTGGAAAGTTCGTGATTTCATGAAAGTTCGTTGCCTGAAGAGTTGTCTTGCGTGCCTATGTGGCTTGAGTGTCGAAGTTGTAAAGATATATGTTTTCATATATTGTAGGTATTTATTGCTAAAAGAAATGTAATTTAAATTTAGCTAAGTAGTTGAGGTGAATTGATAATCTAGTTTATGTAATCAGTTAGCATAGCTTATCTTCAATGCATGTTTGTAATGTCCAAAGGAAAATAGTTAGAATGGCATGATAGTTTATTTTATGCAGTAGCTTAGTATGGTTTAATTGTCTAGTTTGAATGTACTGGTCAAAAATGAAAAGAGATAGGTTAGCTTTTAAATTGGAAATGTATGTATACATGCTGAGTTTAATTGTTGAAAACCGAGGCTCAGATGGCCTTGAGGAAGTTTTGTATGGTTGGACACGGCGTTGGTCCATTTAAATGCTATTACAGGTTTTATATTTTGCCTAGAAACAAGGGAGACTCCGTCCGTTTTCCTTGAAAATTATGCCCGGATTTGGATTTGGGTTGTGATTAGATTGATTGATAGAACTCCCGATCTCGAGAAGGATCGGGGTGTTACAGTCATCCTTTTAACAGCTCATGACGTACGATCCGGGAAGGAAAAACAGTGCTTAATAAGAAAAGTGGCCCGAAACTGTTGAAAACGTTCGATTTTGGGCTCCAAAAATGGCAAAGCAAGGAAGCTTGCTGGCCCAGTTGTAGACCTCTCGGAGAGCTTTCCAACGGTATGCTGTGCGGCGCGTAACTCCTTACGGATCAAAAGTTATGGGAACCAGAGCGACGGAGACCTGGTCCCGAGCCCCACGCCTTCGGTTTGCGGGCCCAGCATCTACGTGAAGCGAAGTTGTCATGCCCAAGGTGCCGTGGGATTCAATAATTGAAATGTGATGGATAAAGTAGCCTGGCAACCCTAACCGGAGAAAAAAAAATTGAAAAGGGGGGTGCAACATGAGGACTTCCCAGGGGGTCGCCCATTCAAGTACTACTCTCGCCCAAGCACGCTTAACTTCAGAGTTCTGATGGGATCCGGTGCATTAGTGCTGGTATGATCGCACCCGTCATGTTGGGGGTAGAATTCATTTTTGTGTTAACGGTTCACAGTCCTAGCCTAGAGAGATGGCTCATTCAGAAGGCCCAATGGGCTTAACAACAACCCATCCGCTTCGACAACGCAGCATCCTCGCAAAACGTGATATCGACGCGTTGTAGGGCCCTCTAATGTCCCGTGAGTTAGGTTGTCGTCATTTTAACAGTTCACGACGTACGATCCGGTATGGAAAAACAGAGCATAATAAGAAAAGTGGCCCAAAACTTATGAAAACGTTCGATTTTGGGCTCCCAAAATGGCAAAGCAAGCAAGCTTGCTACCCCCGTCATAGAGTTCTCAGAGTACTTTCCAACGGTATGCTGTGCGCCGCGTAACTCATTACGGATCAAAAGTTATGGGCACCGGAGCGACGGAGACCTGGTCACAAGCCCTACGCCGCCGATTTGCGGGCCCGGCCACCTCGTGAAGCGAAGTTGTCTTGGCCAAGGTGCCGTGGGATTCGTTAATAGAAATGGGGTGGATAAAGTATATTGGCAACCCTAACAGGAGGAAAAAAAATTGAAAAAAGGGGTGCAACACGAGGAATTCCCAGGGGGTCACCCATCCTAGTACTACTCTCGCCCAAGCACGCTTAACTTCGGAGTTCTGATGGGATGCAGTGCATTAGTACTGGTATGATCGCACCCGTCATGTTGAGGGCATAATTCCTTTTTGTGTTAACGGTTCACAGTCCTAGCTTAGTGTGATGGCCCATTCAGAAGGCCCAATGGGCTTAACAACAACCTATCCGCTTCAACAACGCAGCATCCTCGCAAGACGTGATATCGATGCATTGTATAATGTCCCACGAGTAAGGTTGTCATCCTTTTAACAACTCACGACGTATGATCCAGGACGAAAAAACAGAGCTTAATAAGAGAAGTGGCCCAAAAATTATGAAAACGTTTGATTTTGGACTCCAAAAAAGGCATAGGGAGCAAGCTAGCAGCCCCCGTCGTAGAGCACTCAGAGAGCTTTCCAACGGTATGCTGTGTGCCGCGTAACTACTTACGGATCAAAAGTTATGGGCACCGGAGCGACAAAGACTTGGTCACTAGCCCTACGCCCTCGGTTTGCGGGCCCAGCCTCCACGTGAAGCGAACTTGTCTTGCCCACGGTGCTGTCGGATTCGATAATAGAAATGTGGTGGATAAAGTAGATTGGCAACCCTAACCAGAGGAAAAAAAATTGAAAAGGGGGATACAACACAAGGACTTCCCAGGGGGTCACCCATTCTAGTACTACTCTCGCCCAAGCACGCTTAACTTCGGATTTCTGATAGGATCCGGTACATTAGTGCTGGTATGATCGCACCCGTCATGTTGGGGGTAGAATTCCTTTTTGTTTTAACAGTTCACAGTCCCAGCCTAGTGAGATGGCCCAGTTAGAAGGCCCAATGGGCTTAACACCAACCCATCCGCTTAAACAACGCAGCATCCTAGCAAGACGTGATATCGACGCATTGTAAGGCCCTCTAATGTCCCGCGAGCAAGGTTATTATTCTTTTTTAGCTCACGACGTACGATCCGGTTCAGAAAAACAGAGCTTAATAAGAAAAGTGGCTCAAAAATGGTGAAAACGTTCAATTTTGGGCACCAAAACGGGCACAGCGAGCAAGCTAGCTTCCCCCATCGTAGAGCTCTCAGAGAGCTTTGCAACGGTATACTATGCGCCGCGTAACTCCTTACGGATCAAAAGTTATGGGCACCGGAGCGACAGAGACTTGGTCACAAGCCCTAGGACCTCGGTTTACAGGCCCAGCCTCTACGTGAAGCGAAGTTGTCTTGCCCAAGGTGCCGTGGGAGTCGATAATAGAAATGTGGTTGATAAAGTAGCTTGGCAACCCTAACCGGAGGAAAATAAATTGAAAAGGGGGGTGCAACACGAGGACTTCCCAGGGGGTCACCCATCCTAGTACTATTCTCGCCGAAGCACGCTTAACTTCAGAGTTCTGGTGGGATCCGGTGCATTAGTGCTGGTATGATCGCACCGGTCATGGTGGGGGTAGAATTCCTTTTTGTGTTAATGGTTCACAGTGCCAGCCTAGAGAGATGGCCCATTCAGAAGGCCCAATGGGCTTAACAACAAGCCATCCGCTTCGACAGCGCAGCGTCCTCGCAAGACGTGATATCGACGTATTGTAGGGCCCTCTAATGTCCCGCGAGTAAGGCAGTCGTCTTTTTACAGCTCACGACATATGATCCCGAACGGAAAAATAGAGCTAAATTAGAAAAGTGGGCCAAAACTGATGAAAACGTTGGATTTTGGGCTCCAAAAAAGGGTATAGCGAATAAACATGCTGCCCCCGTCGTAGAGCTCTTGGAGAGCTTTCCAACAGTATACTGTGCACCGCGTAACTCCTTACGGATCAAAAATTATGGGCGCCGGAGCGACGGAGACCTGCTCACAAGCCCTATGCCCTCGCTTTGCGGGCCCAGCCTCCATGTGACACGAAGTTGTCTTGCCCAAGGTGCCGTGGGATTCGATAATAGAAATGTGGTGGAAAAGTAGCTTGGAACCCCTAACCGGAGGAAAAAAAATTGAAAAGGAGGGTGCAACACGAGGACTTCCCAGGGGGTCACCGATCCTAGTACTACTCTCGCCCAAGCACGCTTAACTTCGGAGTTCTGATGGGATCCGGTGCATTAGGGCTGGTACGATCGCATCCGTCACGTTGGGGGTAGAATTCCTTTTTGTGTTAACGGTTCACAGCCCAAGCCTAGTGAGATGGCCTATTCAAAAGGCCCAATGGGCTTAACAACAACCCATCCGATTCAACAACGCAGCATCCTCGCAAGACGTGATATCGACGCATTGTAGGGCCCTCTAATGTCACGCAAGTAAGGTTGTCATCCTTTTAACAGTTCACAACGTACGATCCGGGACGGAAAAACAGAGCTTAATCATAAAAGTGGCTTGAAAATGATGAAAACGTTAGATTTTGGGCTCCAAAAAGGGCACAGCAAGCAAGCTAGCTGCCCCCATCGTAGAGCTCTCAGAGAGCATTCCAATGGTATGCTCTGCGCCGCGTAACTCCTTACGGATGAAAAGTTATGGGCACCGGAGCAACAGAGACATGGTCACAAGCCCTACGCCCTCGGTTTGCGGGCCCAGCCTCCACGTGAAGCGAAGTTGTCTTGCCTAAGGTGCCGTGGGATTCAAAAATAGAAATATGGTGGATAAAGTATCTTGGCAACCTTAACCGGAGGAAAAAAAATTGAAAAGGGGGGTGCAACATGAGGACTTCCCAGGGGGTCACCCATCGTAGTACTACTCTCGCCCAAGCACGCTTAACTTTGGAGTTCTGATGGGATCCGGTGCATTAGTGCTGGTATGATCGCACCCGTCTTGGTGGGGGTAGAATTCCTTTTTGTGTTAACGGTTCACAGTCCCAGCTAGAGAGATGGCTCATTCAGAAGGCCCAATGGGTTTAACAACAACCCATCCGCTTCGACAACGCAGCATCTTCGCAAGACGTGATATCGACTCGTTGTAGGGCCCTCTAATGTCCCGCGAGTAAGGTTGTCATTGTGATACCCCGAACCTGGCATATATTTAATATGATTTAAAGTTTATTTAAATTGCATTTTATTGACCTTTCACCTTCTTTGACTAAACTAGTTGACTTTTCATCTACATTGACCAACTAGGACAAGGTGGGAATTTTTGAAATATTTAATAAAAGACAAACTTGGGATTAGAAATAAAAAAATGCAATGTTAAGTTAGTCAAATTTTGGGTCAACTTTGGAATTAAATCTGAACCAATTGGGGAAGATTTAGGTAGCAAATTATATATGGTTGGAAAGCTCTATGAGTCTAGTTTATGAGGCTTCAAACCGTTCGTGAATTGGAGTTTTCTAGAAGAAGTTATGGCCGTTTTCGTAAGGTCGCGCATAGCTGTTTTGGTTTAGCGGGTTGACCGAAGCTTTGACCATTTCAACTTGTCATCTTATATATGCATAATACATTACAAACACATGCGAAAATCTGGAAAAAAAAATAGAAAGTGCCAAAACCATAGGAGAAAAAGAAAAAAAAAAGATTTCAACCTTCAAATCTTCAAATCTTCGCGTGAGCTTGCACGGGGTTGTTTCCGAGGCATCCAACGTGGTTTTCCTAGTGTCTAGTAGCGTCTAAGGTGAGGGTTTCATCGTTATTTGCGCATTTGAAAAATGTATGTCTAAACTTTAATTTTTAGAACTTATGCGTAGATTGTTGTTTTAATCGTTTTGTTGCTTAAAGAATGTTCCTTGTTGATTGTAGAACATGTATTTATAGCTTTTTAGCATTTTCTGCGGTTGAAAATCGAAATTGCAATTTAAATTGATTAATGAATAGTAATTAGTGAATAGTAAACCCTTGAAATGATAAAGTTGCGTTGTTATGCTGTCTGTTGATGTAGAAATGTGCTAGGTATGCTAGAATGTCTAAATGCATGATTTGTTTAGGTTGCGTAATGAAAAAAATGAGAAAAACGGCTTAGTGAAAGTCGGGGTTATTTAGGTAGAGTTTGGCATTTTCTCATTTTGCGTGTTGGCATTATTTCGGAAGGCCATGGAAGCACTTTTGGTGCGATTATAGCGTTGGTTGGGTGTTTGGTTGGTATAGTTGTAGTTCAAACGAGCAAAGGGGGAACTCGAGGCTTTGGGCGAATTCTAGGGTAAAGTAGGGTTTCGGGGTCCTTAGACGTGCCTTATGATGACCTAGGAGGATTGGCGAAGTCGGTTTCCAGAACTCGTGGCTCATTTGGAAATGGTAGTGTTTTGATAGTTGGGGCCAATTTGTGATTTTTCTTGTTATCTTGATATTATGCCTATAGAATGCTTAGGGTTACTTGATATACTTGTTTAATTGGTGTTATTGTTGCTTATTATTGCTTGTTATGCTTGAAAAGTTAGTTGAATGTTAGTATTGATTGTGATTGCTTGTTATCTCGTTTGTTGTTACTAGTTTGTATTGTTGTGCTATCGCTCGTTTATTGCCTTGTATCGAGTCTTGCATTGCATAGTGTCTCGCGCGTGAGTGATGGGCCTCTCTGGGTAGCCTCGGGTTGCCAATGTTGGTTGCTCTAGCTCCGCTGCTATTCCCTTTCTCGCTTGGGTTGCCTCCTAGGGAGATTTGGGTCGTAGAATTGATGGATACTTCCGCAGTATTCCAAACTGGTATTATAAGGTGATTGCGGGCTTATTGTCATCGTTTTCAACATCAAGCTCGAGATTGATGTATCGCTCGTGAAATGGTACATTGCTCGTATGAGTGAACCATAGCCTTCAGAGTGTGGTATAGCTTTGAATGGTTGTGTTAATGCTTTCAATAATTGCTTATTGTATTGATTGTTTGTCTTGGTTGCTTATTTATCAGTTATATTGCTTAACTGTCTTATTTGCATTGCACGACTTTCTTTCTCTCCAATTCGATATCTGTCTCGCCCTCACTGAGTATACGTGTTGTGTATACTCACTCCTCACCACCACATTTCAGGAAATGTCATGTTAGCTGGAAAGTTCGTGATTTCATGAAAGTTCGTTGCCTGAAGAGTTGTCTTGCGTGCCTATGTGGCTTGAGTGTCGAAGTTGTAAAGATATATGTTTTCATATATTGTAGGTATTTATTGCTAAAAGAAATGTAATTTAAATTTAGCTAAGTAGTTGAGGTGAATTGTAAGCTAGTTTATGTAATCAGTTAGCATAGCTTATCTTCAATGCATGTTTGTAATGTCCAAAGGAAAATAGTTAGAATGGCATGATAGTTTATTTTATGCAGTAGCTTAGTATGGTTTAATTGTCTAGTTTGAATGTACTGGTCAAAAATGAAAAGAGATAGGTTAGCTTTTAAATTGGAAATGTATGTATACCTGCTGAGTTTAATTGTTGAAAACCGAGGCTCGGATGGCCTTGAGGAAGTTTTGTATGGTTGGACATGGCGTTGGTCCATTTAAATGCTATTGCAGGTTTTATATTTTGCCTAGAAACAAGGGAGACTCCGTCCGTTTTCCTTGAAAATTATGCCCGGATTTGGATTTGGGTTGTGATTAGATTGATTGATAGAACTCCCGATCTCGAGAAGGATCGGGGTGTTACAGTCATCCTTTTAACATTTCACGACGTACGATCCGGGACGGAAAAACAGAGCTTAATAAGAAAAGTGGCCCGAAACTGATGAAAACGTTCAATTTTGGGCTCCAAAAATGGCATAGCAAGCAAGCTTGCTGCCCCCGTCGTAGAGCTCTCGGAGACCATTCGAACGGTATGCTGTGCGCCGCGTAACTCCTTACGGATCAAAAGTTATGGGAACCAGAGCGACGGAGACCTGGTCCCGAGCCCCACGCCTTCGGTTTGCGGGCCCAGCATCTACGTGAAGCGAAGTTGTCATGCCCAAGGTGCCGTGGGATTCAATAATTGAAATGTGATGGATAAAGTAGCCTGGCAACCCTAACCGGAGGAAAAAAAATTGAAAAGGGGGGTGCAACATGAGGACTTCCCAGGGGGTCGCCCATTCAAGTACTACTCTCGCCCAAGCACGCTTAACTTCAGAGTTCTGATGGGATCCGGTGCATTAGTGCTGGTATGATCGCACCAGTCATGTTGGGGGTCGAATTCCTTTTTGTGTTAACGGTTCACAGTCCCAGCCTAGAGAGATGGCCCATTCAGAAGGCCCAATGGGCTTAACAATAACCCATCCGCTTCAGCAACGCAGCATCCTCGCAAGTCGTAATATCGACGCATTGTAGGGCCCTCTAATGTCCAGCGAGTAAGGTTTTCGTCCTTTTACCAGCTCACGACGTACGATCCGGGATGGAAAAACAGAGATTAATAAGAAAAGTGGCCCGAAAATGATGAAAAAGTTCGATTTTGGGTTCTAAAAAGGGCACAGCGAGCAAGCTAGCTACCCCCGTCGTAGAGCTCTCGAAGAGCTTTCCAACGGTATGCTGTGCGCCGCGTAACTCCTTACGGATCAAAAGTTATGGGCACTGGAGCGACGGAGACCTGGTCACAAGCCCTACGCCCTCGGTTTGCGGGCCCAGCCTCCAAGTTAAGCGAAGTTGTTTGGCCCAAGGTATCGGTGGATTCGATAATAGAATTGTGGTGGATAAAGTATCTTGGCAACCCTAACCGAAGTAAAAAAAATTGAAAAGGGGGGGCAACACGAGGACTTCCTAGGGGGTCACCCATCCTAGTACTACTCTCGCCCAAGCACGCTTAACTTCGGAGTTCTAATGGGATCCGGTGCATTAGTGCTAGTATGATCGCACCCGTCATGGTGGGGGTAGAATTCCTTTTTGTGTTAACGGTTCACAGTCCTAGCCTAGAGAGATGGCCCATACAGAAGGCCCAATGGGCTTAACAACAACCCATCCGCTTCAACACGCAGCATCCTCGCATGACGTGATATCGACGCATTTTAGGGCCCTCTAATGTCCCGTGAGTAAGGTTGTCGTCCTTTTAACAGTTCACGACGTACGATAAGGGACGGAAAAATAGAGCTTAATAAGAAAAGTGGCCTGAAACTGATGAAAACGTTCAATTTTGGGCTCCAAAATGGGCACAGCGAGCAAGCTAGCTACCCCCGTCGTAGAACTCTCAGAGAGCTTTCCAACAGTATGCAGTGCGTCCCGTAACTACTTACGGATCAAAACTTATGGGCACCGGAGCGACAGAGACCTAGTCACAAGCCCTACACCCTCGGTTTGCGGGCCCAGCCTCCAAGTGATGCGAAGTTGTCTTGCCCAAGGTGCCGTGGGATTCGATAATAGAATTGTGGTGGATAAAGTATCCTGGCAACCCTATCCGGAGGAAAATAAATTGAAAAGGGGTGTGCAACAAGAGGACATCCCAGGGGGTTACCCATCCTAGTACAACTCTTGCCCAAGCACGTTTAACTTCAGAGTTCTGATGGGATCCGGTGCATTAGTGCTGGTATGATCGCACCCATCGTGGTGGGGGTAGAATTCCTTTTTGTGTTAATGGTTCACAGTCCCAGCCTAGAGAGATGGCCCATTCAGAAGGCCCAATGGGCTTAACAACAACCCATCCGCTTCGACAACGCAGCATTCTCGCAAGACGTGATATCAACGCGTTGTAGGATCTAATGTCCCGTGAGTAAGGTTGTCGTCCTTTTAACAGTTCACGACGTACGATAAGGGACGGAAAAACAAAGCTTAATAAGAAAAGTGGCCTGAAACTGATGAAAACGTTCAAATTTGGGCTCCAGAAAGGGCAAAGCAAGCAAGCTTGCTACCCCCGTCGTAGAGCTCTCGGAGAGATTTGAAACGGTATGCTGTGCGCCGCGTAACTCCTTGCGAATCAAAAGTTCTGAGCACCGGAGCGACGGAGACCTGGTCACAAGCCCTACGCCCTCGGTTTGCGGGCCCAGCCTCCACGTGAAGCGAAGTTGTCTTGCCCAAGGTTCCGTGGGATTCGATAATAGAAATGTGGTGGATAAAGTATCTTGGCAACCCTAACCGAAGGAAAAAAATTGAAAAGGGGGGTGCAAGACGAGGACTTCCCAGGGGGTCGCCCATTCAAGTACTACTCTCGCCCAAGCACGCTTAACTTTAGAGTTCTGATGGGATCCAGTGCATTAGTGCTGGTATGATCGCACCCGTCAGGTTGGGAGTAGAATTCCTTTTTGAGTTAACGGTTCACAGTCCCAGCCTAGGGAGATGGCCCATTCAGAAGGCCCAATGGGCTTAACAACAACCCATACGCTTCAACAATGCAGCATCCTCGCAAGACGTAATATCGACGCATTGTAGGGCCCTCTAATGTCCCGCTAGTAAGGTTGTCTTCCTTTTACCAGCTCACGACGTACGATCCGGGACGAAAAAACAGAGCTTAATAAGAAAAGTGGCCCGAAAATGATGAAAAAGTTCAATTTCGGGCTTCAAAAAGGGCACAGCGAGCAAGCTAGCTGCCCCCATCGTAGAGCTCTTATAGAGCTTTCCAACGGTATGTTGTGCACCGCGTAACTCCTTACGGATCAAAAGTTATGGGCACCGGAGCGACAGATACCTGGTCACAAGCCCTACGCCCTCGGTTTGCGGGCCCAGCCTCCACATGAAGCGAAGTTGTCTTGCCCAAGGTGCCGTGGGATTCTATAATAGAAATGCGGTGGATAAAGTATCTTGGCAACCCTAACCGGAGGAAAAAAATTGAAAAGGGGTGTGCAACACGAGGACTTCCCAGGGGGTCACCCATCCTAGTACTACTCTCACCCAAGCACGCTTAACTTCAGAGTTCTGATGGGATCCGGTGCATTAGTGCTCGTATGATCGCACCCATCATGCTGGGGGAAGAATTCCTTTTTGTGTTAACGGTTCACAGTCCCAGCCTAGAGAGATGGCCCATTCAGAAGGCCCAATGGGCTTAACAACAACCCATCCGCTTCGACAACGCAGCATTCTCGCAAACCGTGATATCGACGCGTTGTACGGCCCTCTAATATCCCGTGAGTAAGGTTGTCGTCCTTTTAACAGTTCACGACCTACGATCCGGGATGGATAAGCGGAGCTTAATAGGAAAAGTGGCCCGAAACTGATGAAAATGTCTGATTTTGGGCTCCAAAATTGGTAAAGCAAGCAAGCTTGCTACCCACGTCGTAGAGCTCTCGGAGAGCATTCCAACGGTAGGCTGTGCACCGCGTAACTCCTTGCAGATCAAAAGTTATGGGCACCGGAGTGACGGAGAGCTGGTCACAAGCCCTATGCCCTCGGTTTGCGAGCCCAGCCTCCACATGAAGCAAAGTTGTCTCGCCCAAGGTGCCGTGGGATTCGATAATAGAAATGTGGTGGATAAAGTAGCTTGGCATCCCTAACCGGAAGAAAAAAAATTGAAAAGGGGGGTGCAACACGAGGACTTCCCAGGGGGTTACCCATTCAAGTACTACTCTCGCCCAAGCACGCTTAACTTCGGAGTTCTGATGGGATCCGGTGCATTAGTGCTGGTATGATCGCAGTCGTCATGGTGGCGGTAGAATTCCTTTTTGTGTTAATGGTTCACAGTCCCAGCCTAGAGAGATGGCCCATTCAAAAGGCCCAATGGGCTTAACAACAACCTATCCGCTTCAACAACGCAGCATCATCGCAAGACGTGATTTCGACGCATTGTAGGGCCCTCTAATGTCCCGCGAGTAAGGTTATCGTCTTTTTAATAACTCACGACGTACGATCCGGGACGGAAAAACAGAGCTTAATAAGAAAAGTGGCCCGAAAATGATAAAAAGGTTCAATTTTGGGCTCCAAAAAGGGTACAGCGAGTAGGCTAGCTGCCCCCGTTGTGGAGCACTTGGAGAGCTTTGGAACGGTATGCTGTGCGCCGCGTAAATCCTTACGGACCAACAGTTATGGGCACCGGAGCAACGGAGACCTGGTCACAAGCCCTACGCCCTCAGTTTGCTGGCCCAGCCTCCACGTGAAGCGAAGTTGTCTTGCCCAAGGTGCCGTGGGATTCGATAATAGAAATGTGCTGGCTAAAGTATCTTGGCAACCCTAACCAGAGGAAAATAAATTAAAAAGGAGGGTGCAACATGAGGACTTCCCAGGGGGTCACCCATCCTAGTACTACTCTCGCCCAAGCACGCTTAACTTCGTAGTTCTGATGGGATCCGGTGCATTAGTGCTAGTATGATCGCACCCGTCATGTTGCGGGTAGAATTCCTTTTTGTGTTAACGGCTCACAGTCCAAGCCTAGAGAGATGGCCCATTCAGAAGGCCCAATGGGCTTAACAACAACCCATCCGCTTCAACAACGCAGCATCCTCGCTAGATGTGATATCGACGCATTGTAGCGCCTTCTAATGTCCCGCGAGTAAAGTTATCGTCCTTTTAAAAGCTCACGACCTACGATCCGGGACGAAAAAGTAGAGCTTAATAAGAAAAGTGGCCCGAAACTGATGAAAACGTTCGATTTTGATCTCCAAAAAGAACACAGCGAGCAAGCTGCTGCGCCCGTCGTAGTGCTCTCGGAGAGCTTTCCAACGGTATGCTGTGCACCGCGTAACTCCATATGGATTAAAAATTATGGGCACCGGAGCAACGGAGACCTGGTCACAAGCCCTGCGGCCTCGGTTTGCTGGCCCAGCCTCCACGTGAATCGAAGTTGTCTTGCCCAAGGTGCTGTGGGATTTGATAATAAAAATGTAGTGGATAAAGTATCTTGGCAACGCTAACCGGAGCAAAAAAAATTGAAAAGGGGGTGCAACACGAGAACTTCCCAGGGGGTTACCCATTCTGGTATTACTCTCGCCCAAGCACGCTTAACTTCGGAGTTCTGATAGGATCCGGTGCATTAGTGCTGGTATGATTGCACCCGTCATGTTGGGGGTAGAATTCCTTTTTGTTTCAAAGGTTCACAGTCCCAGCCTAGATAGATGGCCAATTCAGAAGGCCCAATGGGCTTAACAACAACCCATCCGCTTCAACAACGCGGAATCTTCGCAAGACGTGATATCGACGCATTGTAGGGCCCTCTAATGTCCAGCGAGAAAGGTTGTCGTCCTTTTAATAGTTCACGACGTACGATCTGGGATGAAAAAATAGAGCTTAATAAGAAAAGTGGCCCAAAACTGATGAAAACTTTCATTTTTGGGCTCCAAAAATGCACAGCAAGCAAGCTTGCTGCCCCCGTCGTAGAGCTCTCGGAGTGCTTTTGAACGGTATGCTGTGCGCCGCGTAACTCCTTACGGATCAAAAGTTGTGGGCACCGGAGTGAAGGAGACCTGGTCACAAACCCTACGCCCTCGGTTTGTGGGCCCAGCCTCCACGTGAAGCAGAGTTGTCTTGTCCAAGGTGCCGTGGGATTCGATAATAGAAATGTGGTGGATAAAGTAGCTTGGCAACCCTAACTGGAGGAAAAAAAATTGAAAAAGGGAGTGCAACACAAGGACATCCCAAGGGGTCACCCATCCTAGTTGTACTCTCGCCTAAGCACGCTTAACTTCGGAGTTCTGATGGTATGCGGTGCTTTAGTGCTGGTATGATCGCACCCGTCATGTTGGTGGTAGAATTCCTTTTTGTGTTAACGGTGCACAGTCTCAACCTAGAGAGATGGCCCATTCAGAAGGCCCAATGGGCTTAACAACAACCCATCCGCTTCGACAACGCAGCATTCTAGCAAGACGTGATATCAACGCGTTGTAGGATCTAATGTCCTGCGAGTAAGGTTGTCGTCCTTTTAACAGCTCACGACGTACGATCCGCGACGGAAAAACAGTGCTTAATAAGAAAAGTGGTCTGAAACTGATGAAAACGTTCAATTTTGGGCTCAAAAAATGGCATAGCGAGCAAGCTTGCTGCCCTCGTCGTAGAGCTCTCAGAGAGCTTTCCAACGGTATACTGTGCGCCGCGTAACTCCTTACGGATCAAAAGTTATGGGCACCAGAGCGACGGAGACGTGGTCACAAGCCCTACGCCCTCGGTTTGCGGGCTCAGCCTCCAAGTGAAGCGAAGTTGTCTTGCCCAGGGTGCCGTGGGATTCCATAATAGAATTGTGGTGGATAAAGTATCTTGGCAACCCTAACCGAAGGAAAAAAATTGAAAATGGGGGTGCAACACGAGGACTTCCCAGGGGGTCACCCATCCTAGTACTACTCTCGCCCAAGCACTCTTAACTTTAGAGTTCTGATGGGATCCAGTGCATTAGTGCTGGTATGATCGCACCCGTCAGGTTGGGGGTAGAATTCCTTTTTGAGTTAACGGTTCACAGTCCCAGCCTAGTGAGATGGCCCATTCAGAAGGCCCAATGGGCTTAACAACAACCCATACGCTTCAACAATGCAACATCCTGGAAAGCCGTGATATCGATGCATTGTAGGGCCCTCTAATGTCCCCCGAGTATGGTTGCCATCCTTTTACCAGCTCACGACGTACGATCCGTGACGAAAAAAACGAGCTTTATAAGAAAAGTGGCCCGAAAATGATGAAAAAGTTCAATTTCGGGCTTCAAAAAGGGCACAGCGAGCAAGATAGGTGCCCCCGTCGTAGAGCTCTTATAGAGCTTTCCAACGGTATGTTGTGCACCGCGTAACTCCTTACGGATCAAAAGTTATGGGAACAGGAGCGACAGAGACTTGGTCACAAGCCCTACACCCTCGGTTTGCGGTCCCAGCCTCCACGTGAAGCGAAGTTGTCTTGCCTAAGGTGCCGTGGGATTCGATAACAGAAATGTGGTGGATAAAGTATCTTGGCAACCCTATCCGGAGGAAAATAAATTGAAAAGGGGTGTGCAACACGAGGACTTCCTAGGGGGTCACCCATCCTAGTACTACTCTCGCCCAAGCACGCTTTACTTCAGAGTTCTGATGGGATCCGGTGCATTAGTGCTGGTATGATCGCACCCGTCATGGTGGGGGTAGAATTCCTTTTTGAGTTAACGGTTCACAGTCCCAGACTAGAGAGATGGCTCATTCAGAAGACCCAATGGGCTTAACAACAACCCATCCGCTTCGACAACGCAGCATTCTCGCAAACCGTGATATCGACGCGTTGTAGGGCCCTCTAATGTCCCGTGAGTAAGGTTGTCGTCCTTTTAACAGTTCACGACGTACGATCCGGGATGGATAAGCAGAGCTTAATAAGAAAAGTGGCCCGAAACTGATGAAAATGTCTGATTTTGGGCTCCAAAAATGGTAAAGCAAGCAAGCTTGCTACCCACGTCGTAGAGCTCTCGGAGAGCATTCCAACGGTATGCTGTGCACCGCGTAACTCCTTGCAGATCAAAAGTTATGGGCACCGGAGTGACGGAGAGCTGGTCACAAGCCCTATGCCCTCGGTTTGCGAGCCCAGCCTCCACATGAAGCAAAGTTGTCTCGCCCAAGGTGCCGTGGGATTCGATAATAGAAATGTGGTGGATAAAGTAGCTTGGCATCCCTAACCGGAAGAAAAAAAATTGAAAAGGGGGGTGCAACACGAGGACTTCCCAGGGGGTTACCCATTCAAGTACTACTCTCGCCCAAGCACGCTTAACTTCGGAGTTCTGATGGGATCCGGTGCATTAGTGCTGGTATGATCGCAGTCGTCATGGTGGCGGTAGAATTCCCTTTTGTGTTAACGGTTCACAGTCCTAGCCTAGAGAGATGGCCCATTCAAAAGGCCCAATGGGATTATCAATAACCCATTTGCTTCAACAACGCAGCATCCACGCTAGACGTGATTTCGACGCATTGTAGGGCCCTCTAATGTCCCGCGAGTAAGGTTATCGTCCTTTTAACAGCTCACGACGTACGATCCGGGACGGAAAAACAGAGCTTAATAAGAAAAGTGGCCCGAAAATGATGAAAAAATTAAATTTTGGGCTCCAAAAAGGGCACAACGAGCAGGCTAGCTGCCCCCATCGTAGAGCTCTCAGAGAGCTTTCCAACGGTATGCTGTGTGCCGCGTAAATCCCTACGGATCAAAAGTTATGGGCACCGGAGAGACATAGACTTGGTGCCAAGCCCTACGCCCTCGGTTTACGGGCCCAGCCTCCACGTGAAGTGAAGTTGTCTTGCCCAAGGTGCCGTGGGATTCGATAATAGAAATGTGCTGGATAAAGTATCTTGGCAACCCTAACCGGAGGAAAATAAATTAAAAAGTGGGGTGCAACACGAGGTCTTCCCAAGGGGTCACCCATCCTAGTACTACTCTCGCCCAAGCACGCTTAACTTCGTAGTTCTGATGGGATCCGGTGCATTAGTGCTTGTATGATCGCACCCGTCATGGTAGGGGTATAATTCCTTTTTGTGTTTACGGTTCACTATCTTAGCCTAGGGGGATGGCCCATTCAGAAGGCCCAATGGGCTTAACAACAACCCATCCGCTTCAACAACGCAGCATCCTCGCTAGATGTGATATCGACGCATTGTGGCGCCTTCTAATGTCCCGCGAGTAAAGTTATCGTCCTTTTAAAAGTTCACGACCTACGATCTGGGACGAAAAAGTAGACCTTAATAAGAACAGTGGCCCGAAACTGATGAAAACGTTCGATTTTGATCTCCAAAAAGAACACAGCGAGCAAGCTGCTGCGCCCGTCGTAGTGCTCTCGGAGAGCTTTCCAACGGTATGCTGTGCACCGCGTAACTCCATACGGATTAAAAATTATGGGCACCGGAGCGACGGAGACCTGGTCACAAGCCCTGCGGCCTCGGTTTGTTGGCCCAGCCTCCACGTGAACCGAAGTTGTCTTGCCCATGGTGCTGTGGGATTTGATAATAAAAATGTGGTGGATAAAGTATCTTGGCAACACTAACCGGAGGAAAAAAAATTGAAAAGGGGGTGCAACACGAGGACTTCCCAGGGGGTCACCCATTCTGGTATTACTCTCGCCCAAGCACGCTTAACTTCGGAGTTCTGATAGGATCCGGTGCATTAGTGCTGGTATGATTGCACCCGTCATGTTGGGGGTAGAATTCCTTTTTGTTTCAAAGGTTCACAGTCCCAGCCTAGAGAGATGGCCAATTCAGAAGGCCCAATGGGCTTAACAACAACCCATCCGCTTCAACAACGCGGAATCTTCGCAAGACGTGATATCGACGCATTGTAGGGCCCTCTATTGTCCAGCGAGAAAGGTTGTCGTCCTTTTAATAGTTCACGACGTACGATCTGGGATGAAAAAATAGAGCTTAATAAGAAAAGTGGCCCAAAACTGATGAAAACTTTCATTTTTGGGCTCCAAAAATGCACAACAAGCAAGCTTGCTGCCCCCGTCGTAGAGCTCTCAGAGTGCTTTTGAATGGTATGCTGTGCGCCGCGTAACTCCTTACGGATCAAAAGTTGTGGGCACCGGAGTGAAGGAGACCTGGTCACAAACCCTACGCCCTCGGTTTGCGGGCCCAACCTCCACGTGAAGCAGAGTTGTCTTGTCCAAGGTGCCGTGGGATTCGATAATAGAAATATGGTGGATAAAGTATCTTGGCAACCCTAACCGGAGGAAAAAAAAAATGAAAAGAGGGGTGCAGCACGAGGACTTGCCAAGGGGTTACCCATACTAGTACTACTCTCACCCAAGCACGCTTAACTTCGGAGTTCTGATGAGATCCGGTACATTAGTGCTGGTATGATTGCACCCGTCATGTTGGGGGTAGAATTCATTTTTGTGTTAAAGTTTCACTGTCTCAGCCTAGAGAGATGGCCCATTCAGAAGGCCCAATGCGCTTAACAACAACCCATCCGCTTCAACAACACAGCATCCTCGCAAGACGTGATATCGACGCAATGTAGGGCCCTATAATGTCACGCGAGTAAGGTTGTCGTTCTTTTAACAATTCACGACGTACGATCCGGGATAGAAAAACAGAGCTTAATAATAAAAGTGGCCCGAAACTGATGAAAACGTTCGATTTTGGGCTCCAAAAGGGGCAAAGCAAGCAAGCTTTCTGCCCCCGTCGTTGAGCTCTCGGATAGCTTTCCAACGATAAGTTGTGCGCCGCGTAACTCTTTACGGATCAAAAGTTATGGCCACCAGAACGACGGAGACCTGCTCACAAGCCCTACGCCCTCAGTTTGCGGGCCCAGCCTCCACGTGAAGCGAAGTTATCTTGCCCAAGGTGCCATGGGATTCGATAATAGAAATGTGGTGGATAAAGTATCTTGGCAACCTTAACCGGAGGAAAAAAAATTGAAAAGGGGAGTGCAACACGAGAACTTCCCAGGGGGTCACCCATCCTAGCACTAATCTCGCCCAAGTACGCTTAACTTCGGAGTTCTGATGGGATCCGTTGCATTAGTACTGGTATGATCGCACCCGTCATGTTGGGGGTAGATTTCCTTTGTGTGTTAACGGTTCACAGTCCCAGCCGAGAGAGATGGCTTATTCAGAAGGCCCAATGGGCTTAACAACAACCCATCCGCTTCAACAACGCAGCATCATCGCAAGACGTGATATCGACGCATTGTAGGGCCCTCTAATGTCCTGCGAGTTTGATTGTCGTCCTTTTAACAGCTCACGACGTACGATCCGGGATGAAAAAATAGAGCTTAAAAAGAAAACTGGCCCGAAACTGATGAAAACGTTCCATTTTGGGCTCCAAAAAGGGTACTGCGAGCAACCTTGCTGCCCTCGTCGTAGAGCTCTCGGAGAGCTTTCCAACGGTATGCTGTGCGCTGCGTAACTCCTTAAGGATCAAAAGTTATGGGCAACGGAGTGACGGAGACTTGGTCCCAAGCCCTACGCCCTCGCTTTGTGGGCCCAGCCTCTACGTGAAGCGAAGTTTTCTTGCCCAAGGTGCCGTGGGATTCGATAATAGAAAGGTGATGGATTAAGTATCTTGGCAGCCCTAACCGGAGGAAAATAAATTAAAAATGGGAGTGCAACACGGGGACTTCCCAGGGGGTCACCCGTCCTAGTACTACTCTCGCCCAAGCACGCTTAACTTCGTAGTTCTGATGGGATCCGGTGCATTAGTGCTGGTATGATCGCACCCGTCATGTTGGGGGTAGAATTCCTTTTTGTGTTAACGGTTCACAGTCCCAGCCTAGAGAGATGGCCCATTCAGAAGGCCCAATGGGCTTAACAACAACCCATCCGCTTCAACAACGCAGCATCCTCGCTAGACGTGATATCGATGCATTGTGGCACCTTCTTATGTCCCGCGAGTAAGGTTGTCGTCCTTTTAAAAGCTCACGACCTACGATCCGGGACAAAAAAACAGTGCTTAATAAGAAAAGTGGTTCGAAACTGATGAAAACGTTCGATTTTGGGCTCCAAAAAGAACACAGCGAGCAAGCTGCTGCGCCCGTCGTAGTGCTCTCGGAGAGCTTTCCAACGGTATGCTGTGCACCGCCTAACTTCTTACGGATAAAAAATGATGGGCAAGGGAGCGACGAAGACCTGGTCACAAGCCCCACGCCCTCGCTTTGCGGGCCCAGCCTCTACGTGAAGCGAAGTTGTCTTGCCCAAGGTGCCGGGGATTTGATAATAAAAATGTGGTGGATAAAGTATCTTGGCAACCCTAACCGGAGCAAAAAAAATTGAAAAGGGGGGTGCAACACGAGGACTACCCAAGGGGTCACCCATCCTAGTACTACTCTCGCCCAAGCACTCTTAACTTCGGAGTACTGATGGGATCCGGTACATCAGTGCTGGTATGATCGCACCCGTCATGTTGGGGGTAGAATTCCTTTTTGTGTTAAAGGTTCACAGTCCCAGCCTAGAGAGATGGCCCATTCAGAAGGCCCAATGGGTTTAACAACAACCCATCCGCTTCAACAACGCGGCATCTTCGCAAGACGTGATATCGACGCATTGTAGGGCCCTCTAATGTCAACCGAGAAAGGTTGTCGTCCTTTTAACAGTTCACGACGTACGATCTGGGATGAAAAAATAGAGCTTAATAAGGAAAGTGGCCCAAAACTGATGAAAACTTTCATTTTTGGGCTCCAAAAATGCACAGCAAGCAAGCTTGTTGCCTCCGTCGTAGAGCGCTCGGAGTACTTTTGAACGGTATGCTGTGCGCCGTGTAACTCCTTACGGATCAAAAGTTGTGGGCACCGGAGTGAAGGAGACCGGGTCACAAACCCTACGCCCTCGGTTTGCGGGCCCAGCCTCCACGTGAAACAAAGTTGTCTTGCCCAAGGTGCCGTGGGATTCGATAATAGAAATATGGTGGATAATGTAGCTTGGCAACCCTAACCGGAGGAAAAAAAATTGAAAAGGGGGGTGCAACACAAGGACTTCCCAAGGGGTCACCCATCCTAGTACTACTCTCGCCCAAGCACGCTTAACTTCGGAGTTTTGATGTGATCCGGTGAATTAGTGCTAGTATAATCGCACCCGTCATGTTGGTGGTAGAATTCCTTTTTGTGTTAACGGTTCACAGTCTCAACCAAGAGAGATGGCCCATTCAGAAGGCCCAATGGGCTGAACAACAACCCATCCGCTTCAACAACGTAGCATCCTCGCAAGACATGATGTCAACGCGTTGTAGGGCCCTCTAATGTCCTGCGAATAAGGTTGTCGTCCTTTTAACAGCTCACGACGTACGATCCGGGACGGAAAAATAGAGCTTAATATGGAAAGTGGCCCGAAACTGATGAAAACGTTCAATTTCGGGCTCCAAAAAGGGCACAACGAGCAAGCTTGCTATGCCCGTCGTAGAGCTCTCGGAGAGCTTTCCAACGGTATACTGTGCGCCGCGTAACTCCTTACGGATCAAAAGTTATGGGCACCAGAGCGACATTGACTTGGTCACAAGCCCTACGCCCTCGGTTTGTGGTCCCAGCCTCCACGAGAAGCGAAGTTGTCTTGCCCCAGGTGCCGTGGGATTCGATAATAGAAATGTGGTCGATAAAGTATCTTGGCAACCCTAAACTGAGGAAAAAAAATAGAAAAGGGGGGTGCAACACGAGGACTTCCCAAGGGGTTACCCATCTTAGTACTACTCTCGCCCAAGCACGCTTAACTTCAGAGTTCTGATGGGATTCGGTTCATTAGTGCTGGTATGATCGCACCCGTCATGTTGGGGGTAGAATTCCTTTTTGTGTTAACGGTTCACAGTCCCAGCCTAGAGAGATGGCCCATTCAGAAAGCCCAATGGGCTTAACAACAACCCATCCGCTTCAACAACGTAGCATCCTCACAAGATGTGATATCGAAGCATTGTAGGGCCCTCTAATGTCCCGCTAGTAAGGTCGTCGTCCTTTTACCAGCTAACGACGTGCGATCCGGGACGGAAAAATAGAGCTTAATATGAAAAGTGGCCCAAAACTGATGAAAGCATTCGATTTTGGACTCCAAAAAGGGCACAGCGAGTACGCTTGCAGCCCCCGTCGTAGAGCTCTCAGCGAGCTTTCCAGCGGTATGCTGTGCGCCGCGTAATTCCTTACGGATCAAAAGTTATGGGCACCGGAGCGACAGAGACTTGGTCACAAGCCCTACGCCCTCGGTTTGCTGGCCCAGCCTCCACGTGAAGCGAAGTTGTCTTGCCCAAGGTGCCGTGGGATTCGATAATAGAAATGTGGTGGATAAAGTATCTTGGCAACCCTAACCGGAGAAAAAAAATTGAAAAGAGGGGTTGCAACACGAGGACTTGCCAAGGGGTTACCCATACTAGTACTACTCTCACCCAAGCACGCTTAACTTCGGAGTTCTGATGAGATCCGGTACATTAGTGCTGGTATGATTGCACCCGTCATGTTGGGGTTAGAATTCATTTTTGTGTTAAAGGTTCACTGTCTCAGCCTAGAGAGATAGCCCATTCAGAAGGCCCAATGCACTTAACAACAACCCATCCGCTTCAACAACACAGCATTCCCGCAAGACGTGATATCGACGCAATGTAGGGCCCTATAATGTCACGCGAGTAAGGTTGTCGTTCTTTTAACAGTTCACGACGTACGATCCGGGACAAAAAAACAGAGCTTAATAATAAAAGTAGCCCGAAACTAATGAAAACGTTCGATTTTGGGCTCCAAAAAGGGCAAAGCAAGCAAGCTTTCTGCCCCGTCATTGAGCTCTCGGATAGCTTTCCAACTATATGTTGTGCGCCGCGTAACTCTTTACGGATCAAAAGTTACGGGCACCGGAGCGACGGAGACCTGGTCACAAGCCCTACACCCTCGGTTTCGGGCCCAGCCTCCACGTGAAGCGAAGTTGTCTTGCCCAAGGTGCCGTGGGATTCGATAATAGAATTGTGGTGGATAAAGTAGCTTGGCAACCCTAATCGAAGGAAAAAAAAATGAAAAGGGGGGTGCAACACGAGGACTTCCCACGGGGTCACCCATCCTAGTATTACTCTCGCCCAAGCACGCTTAACTTCGGAGTTCTGATGGGATCCGGTGCATTAGTGCTGGTATGATCGTACCCGTCATGTTGGGGTTAGAATTCCTTTTTGTGTTAACGGTTCACAGTCCCAGCCTAGAGAGATGGCCCATTTAGAAGGCCCAATGGGCTTAACAACAACCCATCCGCTTCAACAACGCAGCATCATCGCAAGACGTGATATCGACGCATTATAGCGCCCTCTAATGTCCCGCGAGTAAGGTTGTCGTCCTTTTAACAGCTTACAACGTACGATCCAGGATGAAAAAATAGAGCAAAAATAAGAAAAGTTTTCTGAAATTGATGAAAATGTTCAATTTTGGGCTCCAAAAAGGGCAAACCGAGCAATATTTCTGCCCCCATCGTAGAGCTCATGGAGAGCTTTCCAACGGTATGCTGTGCACCGTGTACCTCCTTACAAATCAAAAGTTATGGGCACCAGGGCGACAGACACCAGGTCACAAGCCCTACGCCCTCGGTTTGCGGGCCCAGCCTCCACGTGAAGCGAAGTTGTCTTGCCCAAGGTGCCGTGGGATTCGATTATAGAAATGTGGTGGATAAAGTATCTTGGCAACCCTAACCGGAGGAAAATAACTTGGAAAGGGGGGTGCAACACGAGGACTTCCTAGGGGGTCACCCATCCTAGTACTATTCTCGCCCAAGCACGCTTAACTTCGGAGTTCTGATGGGATCCGGTGCATTAGTGCTGGTATGATCGCACCCGTCATGTTGGGGGTAGAATTATTTTTTGTGTTAACGGTTCACAGTCCCAGCCTAGAGAGATGGCCCATTCAGAAGGCCGAATGGGCTTAACAACAACCCATCCGCTTCAACAACGCAGCATCCTCGCAAGACGTGATATCGATGCATTGTAGGGCCCTCTAATGTCCTGCAAGTAAGGTTGTCATCCTTTTAATAGCTCACGACGTACGATCGGGGACGAGAAAACAGAGCAAAAATAAAAAAGTGGCCTGAAACAGATGAAAATGATCGATTTTGGGATCCAAAAAGGGCACAGCGAGCAAGCTGGCTGCCCTTGTCATAGAGCTCTCGGAGAGCTTTGCAACGGTATGCTGTGCGCCGCGTAGCTCCTTACGGATCAAAAGTTATGAGCACCGGAGCGACGGAGACCTGCTCACAAGCCCTACGCCCTCGGTTTACGGGCCCGGCCTCCACGTGAAGCGAAGTTGTCTTGCCCAAGGTGCCGTGGGATTCGATAATTGAAATGCAATCGATAAAGTATCTTGGCAACCCTAACCGGAGCAAAAAAAATTGAAAAGGAAGGTGCAACACAAGGGCTTCCCAAGGGGTTACCCATCCTAGTACTACTCTCACCCAAGCACGCTTAACTTCGGAGTTCTAATGGGATCTGGTGCATTAGTGCTGGGATGATCGCACACGTCATGTTGGGGGTAGAATTCATTTTTGTGTTAATGGTTCACAGTCCCAGCCTAGAGAGATGGCCCATTCAGAACGCCCAATGGGCTTAACCACAATCTCTCCACTTCAACAACGCAGCATCCTCGCAAGACGTGATATCAACACGTTGTAGGGCCCTCTAATGTCCTGCAAGTAAGGTTTTCGTCCTTTTAACAGCTCACGACGTACGATCCGTGATAGAAAAATAGAGCTTAATAAGAAAAGTGGCCCGAAATTGATGAAAACGTTCGATTTTGGGCTCCAAAAAGGGTACAGCAGGCATGTTTGCTGCCCCCGTCGTAGAGCTCTCGGAGAGCTTTCAAACGGTATGTTGTGCGCCGCGTAACTCCTTATGAATCAAAAGTTATGGGCACCGGAGCGAGAGAGACTTGGTCACAAGCCCTACGCCCTCGGTTTGCGGGCCCAACCTCCACGTGAAGCGAAGTTGTCTTGCCCAAGGTGCCGTGGGATTCGATTAAAGAAATGTGGTGGATAAAGTATCTAGGCAACCCTAACCGGAGGAAAAAAATTTGAAAAAGGGGGTGCAACTCGAGGACTTCCTAGGGGGTCACCCATCCTAGTACTACTCTCGGCCAAGAACGCTTAACTTCAGAGTTCTGATGGGATCCGGTGCATTAGTGCCGGTATGATCGCACCGGTCATGTTGGGGGTAGAATTCCTTTTTGTGTTAACGGTTCACAGTCCCAGCCTAGAGAGATGGCCTATTCAGAAGGCCCAATCGGCTTAACAACAACCCATCCACTTCAACAATGCAGAATCCTCACAAGACGTGATATCGACGCATTGTGGGGCCCTATAATGTCCCGCGAGTAAGGTTGTCGTCCTTTTAACAGCTCATGACGTACGATCCGGGATGGAAAAACAGAGCTTAATAAGAAAAGTGGCCCGAAACTGATGAAAATATTTGATTTTGGGCTCCGAAAAGGTCACAGCGAGCAAGCTAGCTGCCCCCGACTTAGAGCCCTCAGAGAGCTTTCCAACGGTATGCTGTGCGCGGCGTAACTAATTACGGATGAAAAGTTATGGCCACCAGAACGACGGAGACCTGCTCACAAGCCCTATGCCCTCGGTTTGCGGGACCTACCTCGACATGAAGCGAAGTTGTCTTGCCAAAGGTGCCGTGGGATTCGATAATAGAAATGTGGTGGATAAAGTATCTTGGCAACCCTAACAGGAGGAAAATAAATTGAAAAGGGGGGTGCAACATGAGGACTTCCTAGGGGGTCACCCATCCTAGTACTATTCTCGCCCAAGCACGCTTAACTTCGGAGTTCTGATGGGATCCGGTGCATTAGTGCTTGTATGATCGCACCCGTCTAGGTGGGGGTAGAATTCCTTTTTGTGCTAACGGTTCACAGTCCCAGCGTAGAGAGATGGCCCATTCCGAAGGCTAAATGGGCTTAACAACAACCCATCCGCTTCAACAACGCAGCATGCTCGCAAGACGTGATATTGATGCATTGTAGAGCCCTCTAATGTCCTACGAGTAAGGTTGTCGTCCTTTAAACAGCTCACGACGTACGATCCGGGACGGAAAAACATAGCTTAACAAGAAAAAGGGCCCGAAACTGATGAAAACGTTCAATTTTCGGCTCCAAAAAGGGCACAGCGAGCAAGCTGGCTGCGCCCGTCGTAGAGCTCTCGGAGAGCTTTCCAACGGTATGCTGTGAACCGCGTTACTCCTTACGGATCAAAAGTTATGGCACTGGAAAAACGGAGACCTGGTCACAAGCCCTACGCCATCGGTTTACGGGCCCAGCCTCCACGTGAAGCGAAGTTGTCTTACCCAAGGTGTCGTGGGATTCGATAATAGAAATGTGGTGGATAAAGTATCTTGGCAACCCTAACCGGAGGAAAAAAAATTGAAAAGGGGGGTGCAACACGAGGACTTCCCATGGGTCACCCATCCTAGTACTACTCTCGCCCAAGCATTCTTAACTTCGGAGTTCTGATGGGATCCGGTGCATTAGTGCTGGTATGGTCGCACCCGTCATGGTGGGGGTAGAATTCCTTTTTGTGTTAATGGTTCACAGTCCCAGCCTAGAGAGATGGCCCATTCAGAAGGCCCAATGGGCTTCACAACAACCCATCCACTTCAACAACGCAGCATCCTCGCAAGACGTGATATCAACACGTTGTAGGGCCCTGTAATGTCCTGCCAGTTAGGTTGTCGTCCTTTTAATAGCTCACGATGTACGATCCGGGACGGAAAAATAGAGCTTAATAAGAAAAGTGGCCCGAAATTGATGAAAACGTTCGATTTTGGGCTCCAAAAAGGGTACATCAGGCATGTTTGCCGCCCCCGTCGTAGAGCTCTCGGAGAGCTTTCAAACGGTATGTTGTGCGCTGCGTAACTCCTTATGGATCAAAAGTTATGGGCACCGGAGCGAGAAAGACTTGGTCACAAGCCCTATGCCCTCGGTTTGCGGGCCCAACCTCCACGTGAAGTGAAGTTGTCTTGCCAAAGGTGCCGTGGGATTTGATAATAGAAATGTGGTGGATAAAGTATCTTGGCAACCCTAACAGGAGGAAAAAAAATTGAAAAGGGGGGTGCAACACGAGGACTTCCCATGGGGTCACCCATCCAAGTACTACTTTCGCCCAAGCACGCTTAACTTCGGAGTTCTGATGGGATCCGGTGCATTAGTGCTGGTATGATCGCACCCGTCATGTTGGGGGTAGAATTCCTTTTTGTGTTAACGGTTCACAGTCGCAGCCTAAAGAGATGGCCTATTCAAAAGGCCCAATAAGCTTAACAACAACCCATCCACTTCAACAACGCAGCATCCTCGCAAGACGTGATATCGACGCATTGTAGGGCCCTCTAATGTCCCGCGAGTAAGGTTGTCGTCCTTTTAACAGCTCACGACGTACAATCCGGGACGGAAAAACAGAGCTTAATAAGAAAAGTGGCCCGAAACTGTTGAAATCGTTCGATTTTAGGCTCCAAGAAGGGCAAAGCGAGCAAGCTTGCTGCCCCCGACGTAGAGCTCTCTGAGAACTTTCCAACGGTATGCTGTGCGCCGCGTAACTCCGTACGGATCAAAAGTTATGGGCACCGGAGTGACGGAGACCAAGTCACAAGCCCTACGCCCTCGGTTTGCGGGCCCAGCCTCCACATGAAGCGAAGTTGTCTTGCCCAAGGTGCCGTGGGTTTCGATAATAGAAATGAGGTGGATAAAGTATCTTGGCAACCCTAACCGGAGGAAAATAAATTGAAAAGGGGGGTGCAACATGAGGACTTCCTAGGGGGTCACCCATCATAGTACTACACTCACCCAAGCACGCTTAACTTCGGAGTTCTGATAGGATCCAATGCATTAGTGCTGGTATGATCGCACCCATCATGTTGATGGCATAATTCTTTTATGTGTTAACGGCTCACAGTCCCAGCCTAGAGAGATTGCCCATTCAGAAGGCCCAATGGGCTTAACAACAACCCATCCGCTTTAACAACGCAGCATACTCGCAAGACGTGATATCAACGCGTTGTAGCGCCGTCTAATGTCCTCTGAGTAAGGTTGTCGTCCTTTTAACAACTCACGACGTACGATCCAGGACGGAAAAAGAGAGCTTAATAAGAAAAGTGGCCCGAAACTGAAGAAAACGTTCGACTTTCTGCTCCAAAAATGGCAGAGCAAGCAAGCTTGCTGCCCCCGTCGTAGAGCTCTTGGAGAGCTTTCCAACGGTATGCTGTGCACCGCGTTACTCCTGACGGATCAAAAGTTATGGGCAACAGAGCGACGGAGACTTGGTCACAAGCCCTACGCCCTCGGTTTGTGGGCCCAGCCACCACGTGAAGCGAAGTTGTCTTGTCCAAGCTACCGTGGGATTCGATAATAGAAATGTGCTGGATAAAGTATCTTGGCAACCCGAACAGGAGGAAAAAAAATTGAAAAGGGGGGTGCAACACGAGGACTTCCCAGGGGGTCACCCATCCTAGTGCGACTCTCGCCCAAGTACGCTTAACTTCAGAGTTCTGATGAGATCCGGTGCATTAGTGCTGGTTAGATCGCACCCATCATGGTGTGGGTAGAATTCATTTTTGTGTTAACGGTTCACAGTCCCAGCCTAGAGAGATGGCCTATTCAGAAGCCCCAATGGGCTTAACAACAACCCATCCGCTTCAACAACGCAGCATCCTCGCAAGACGTGATATCGACGCGTTGTAGGGCCCTCTAATGTCCCGTGAGTAAGGTTGTCGTCCTTTTAACAGCTCACGGCGTACGATCCGGGACGGAAAAACAGAACTTAATAAGAAAAGTGGTCCGAAACTGATGAAAACGTTCTATTTTGGGCTCCAAAAAGGGCACAGCAAGCAAGCTTGTTGCGCCCATCGTAGAGTTCTCGGAGAGCTTTCCAACGGTATGCTGTACTCCGTGTTACTCCTTACGGATCAAAAGTTATGGGCACCGGAACGACGGAGACATGGTCACAAGCCCTACGCCCTCGGTTTGCAGGCCCAACCTCCACGTGAAGCAAAGTTGTCTTGCCCAAGGTTCCGTGGGATTCGATAATCGAAATGTGGTGGATAAAGTATTTTGGCAGCCCTAACCGGAGGAAAAAAATTGAAAAGGGGAGTGCAACACGAGGACTTCCCAGGGGGTTACCCATCCTAGTACTACTCTCGCCCAAGCACGCTTAACTTCGGAGTTCTGATGGGATCTGGTGCATTAGTGCTGGTATGATCGCACCCGTCATGTTGATGGCACAATTCCTTTATGTGTTAACGGTTCAGAGTCCAAGTCGAGAGAGATTGCCCATTCAAAAGGCCCAATGGGCTTAACAACAACCCATCCGCTTATAAAACACAACATCCTCGCAAGATGTGATATCGATGCATTGTAGGGCCCTCTAATGTCCCGCGAGTAAGGTTGTCATCCTTTTAACAGCTCACAATGTACGATCCGGGAAGGAAAAACAGAGCAAAATAAGAAAAGTGGCCCGAAACTAATGAAAACTTTCGATTTTGGGCTCCAACGGTATGCTGTGCGCCGCATAACTCGTTACGGATCAAAAGTTATGGGCACCGGAGCGACGGAGACCTGGTCATAAGCCCTACGCCCTCGGTTTGCGGGCCCAGCCTCCACGTGAAGCGAAGTTGTCTTGTCCAAGGTGCCATGGGATTCGATAATAGAATTGTGGTGGATAAAGTATCTTGGCAACCCTAACCGGAGGAAAAAAATTGAAAAGGGGCGTGCAACACGAGGACTTCCCAGGGGGTCACCCATCCTACTACTTCTCTCGCCCAAGCACGCTTAACTTCGGAGTTCTGATGGGATCCGGTGCATTAGTGCTGGTATGATCGTACCCATCATGTTGATGGCACAATTCCTTTATGTGTTAACGGTTCAAAGTCCAAGCCTCGAGAGATTGCCCATTCAAAAGGCCCAATGGGCTTAACAACAACCCATCCGCTTAAAAAACACGGCATCCTTGCAAGATGTGAAATCGACACGTTGTAGGGCCCTCTAATGTCCCGCGAGTAAGGTTGTCATCCTTTTAACAGCTCACAATGTACGATCCGGGAAGGAAAAACATAGCAAAATAAGAAAAGTGGCCTGAAACTAATGAAAACGTTCGATTTTGGGATCCAAAAAAGGGCACAGCAAGCAAGCTAGCTGCCCCCGTCGTAGAGCTCTCGGATAGCTTTCCAACGTTATGCCGTGCGCCGCGTTACTCTTTACAGATCAAAAGTTATGGCCACCGGAGCGACGGAGACCTGGTCACAAGCCCTATGCCCTCGGTTTACGGGCCCAGCCTCCACGTGAAGCGAAGTTGTCTTGCCCAAGCTGCTGTGGGATTCGTTAATAGAAATGTGGTGGATAAAGTATCTTGGCAACCCTAACCGGAGGAACAAAAATTGAAAATAGGGGTGCAACACGAGGACTTCCCAAGGGGTCACCCATCCTAGTACTACTCTCGCCCAAGCACGCTTAACTTCGGAGTTCTGATGAGATCCGTTGCATTAGTGCTGTTATGATCGCACCCGTCATGGTGGGGGTAGAGTTCATTTTTGTGTTAACGGTTCACAGTCCCATCCTAGAGAGATGGCCTATTCAGAAGGCCCAATGGGCTTAACGACAACCCATCTGCTTCAACAACGCAGCATCCTCGCAAGACGTGATATCGGCGCATTGTAGGGCCCTCTAATGTCCCGCGAGTAGGGTTGTCATCCTTTTAACAGCTCACGAACTACGATCCGGGATGAAAAAACATAGTAATAATAGAAAAGTGGCCCGAAATTGATAAAAACATTCGATTTTGGGCTCCAAAAATAGGCGCAGAGGAGTAAGCTTGCTACCCACGTCGTAGAGCTCTCGGAGAGCTTTCTAACTGTAAGCTGTGCACCGCGTTACTCCTTACAGATGAAAAGTTAAGGGGACCGGAACGACGGATACCTTGTCCTAAGCCCCACGCCTTCGGTTTGCGGGCCCAGTTTCCACGTGAAGTGAAATTGTCTTGTCCAAGGTGCAATGGGATTCGATAAGAGAAATGTGGTAGATAAAGTATCTTGGCAACCCTAACCGGAGGAAAAAAAATTGAAAAGGGGGGTGCAACACGAGGACTTCCAAGGGGGTCACCCATCCTAGTACTACTCTCACCAAAGCACGCTTAACTTCGGAGTTCTGATCGTATCCGGTGCATTAGTGCTGGTATGATCGCACCAGTCATGGCGGGGGTAGAATTCCTTTTTGTATTAATGGTTCACAGTCCCAGCCTAGAGAGATGGCCCATTCAGAAGGCCCAATGGGCTTAACAACAACCCATCCGGTTCAACAACGCAGCATCCTCACAAGACGTGATATCGACGCGTTGTAGGGCCCTCTATTGTCCCACAAGTAAGGTTGTCGTTCTTTTAACAACTCACGATGTACGATTCGGGACGGAAAAACAGAGCTTAATAAGAAAAGTGTCCCGAAACTGATGAAAACGTTCGATTTTGGGCTCCAAAAAGGGCACAGCGAGCTATCTAGCTGCCCTCGTCGTAGAGCTCTCAGAGAGCTTTCCAACGGTATGTTGTGCGGCGCGTAACTCCTTACGGATCAAAACTGATGGGCACTAGAGCGACGGAGACCTGGTCACAAGCCCTACGCCCTCGGTTTGCGGGCCCAGCCTCCACGTGAAGCAAAGTTGTCTTACCAAAGGTGCCGTGGGATTTGATAATAGAAATGTGGTGGATAAAGTATCTTGGCAACCTTAACCGGAGGAAAAAAAATGGAAAAGGGGAGTGCAACACGGGGAGTTCCCAGGGGGTCACCCATCCTAGTACTACTCTCGCTCAAGCACTCTTAACTTCGGAGTTCTGATAGGATCCAGTGCATTAGTTCTGGTATGATCGCTCCCGTCATGTTGATGGCACAATTCCTTTATGTGTTAACGGTTCAGAGTCCAAGCCTAGAGAGATTGCCCATTCAGAAACCCAATGGGCTTAACAACAACCCATCCGCTTAAAAAACACAGCATCCACGCAAGATATGATATCGACGCGTTGTAGGGCCCTCTAATGTCCCGCGAGTAAGGTTGTCATCCTTTTATCAGCTCATGAAGTACGATCCGGGAAGGAAAAACATAGCAAAATAAGAAAAGTGGCCCGAAACTAATGAAAACGTTCGATTTTGGGATCCAAAAAAGGGCACAGCAAGCATGCTAGCTGCCCCCGTCATAGAGCTCTAGGATAGCTTTCCAACGGTATCCTGTGCGCCGCGTTACTCCTTACGGATCAAAAGTTATGGGCACCGGAGCGACGGAGACCTGGTCACAAGCCCTACGCCCTCGGTTTGCAGGCCCAGCCTCCACGTGAAGCATAGTTGTCTTGCCCAAGGTGCCGTGGGATTCGATAATAGAAATGTGGTGGATAAAGTATCTTGGCAACCCTAACCGAAGGAAAAAAAATTGAAAAGGGGGGTGCAACACGAGGACTTCCCAGGGGGTCACCCATCCTAGTACTACTCTCGACCAAGCACGCTTAACTTCGGAGTTCTGATGGGATCCGGTGCATTAGTGCTGTTATGATCGCACTCGTCATGTTGGGGGTAGAATTCATTTTTATGTTAACGGTTCACAGTCCCAGCCTAGAGAGATGGCCCATTCAGAAGGCCCAATGGGCTTAACAGCAACCCATCTGCGTCAACAACACAGCATCCTCACAAGACGTGATATCGACGCATTATAGCGCCCTCTAATGTCCCGCGGGTAAGGTTGTCGTCCTTTTAATAGCTTACGACGTACGATCCAGTACAGAAAAACAGAGCTTAATAAGAAAAGTGGCCCGAAACTAATGAAAACGTTCGATTTTGGGTTCCAAAAAGGGCAAAGTGGGCAAGCTAGCTGCCCCCGTCGTAGAGCTCTCGGAGAGCTTTCCAACGGTATGCTGTGCTCCGCGTAACTCCTAATGGATCAAAAGTTATGGGCACCGGAGCGACGGAGACCAGGTCGCAAGCCCTACGCCCTCGGTTTGTGGGCCCAGCCTCTACATGATGCGAAGTTGTCTTGCCCAAGGTGATGTGGGATTCAATAATAGAAATGTGGTGGATAAAGTATTTTGGCAACCCTAACGGGAGGAAAAAATATTGAAAAAAGGGGTGCAACACGAGGACATCCCAGGGGGTCACCCATCCTAGTACTACTCTCGCCCAAGCACGCTTAACTTTGGAGTTCTGATGGGATCCGGAGCATTAGTGCTGGTATGATCGCATCTGTCATGTTAGTGGTAGAATTCCTTTTTGTGTTAAAGTTTCACAGTCCTAGCCTAGAGAGATGGCCCATTCAGAAAACCCAATGAGCTAAACAACAACCCATCCGCTTCAACAACGCAGCATCCTCGCAAGACGTGATATCGACGCATTGTAGCGTCCTCTAATGTCCCTCGATTAAGGTTGTCGTCCTTCTAACAACTCACGACGTACGATAGTAGAGCTCTCGGAGAGATTTCCAACGGTATGCTGTTCGCCGCATAACTCATTACGGATTAAAAGTTATGGGCACTAGAGTGACGGAGACCTGGTCACAAGCCCTATCCCTCGGTTTGCGGGCCCAGCCTCCACATGAAGCGAAGTTGTATTGCCCAAGGTGCCGTGGGATTCGATAATATAAATGTGGTGGATAATGTATCTTGGCAACCCTAAACAGAGGAAAATAAATTGAAAAGGGTGGTGCAACACGAGGACTTCCCAGGGGGTCACCCATCCTAGTACTATTCTCACCCAAGCACGCTTAACTTCGGAGTTCTGATGGGATCCGGTGCATAAGTGCTGGTATGATCGCATCCGTCATGTTGGGGGTAGAATGCCTTGTTGTGTTAACGGGTCACAGTCCCAGCCTAGAGAGAGGGCCCGTTCAGGAGGCCCAGTGGGCTTAACAACAACCCACCCGCTTCAACAACGCATCATCCTCACAAGATGTGATATCGACGGGTTGTAGGCCCCTCTAATGTCTCGCGATTATGATTGTCATCCTTTTAACAGGTCACGACGTACGATCCGGGACGAAAAAACAGAGCTTAATAAGAAAAGTGGCCCGAAACTGATGAAATCGTTCGATTTTGCGCTCCATAAAGTGAACAACAAGCAAGCTTTTGGCCCCCGTCGTAGAGCTCTCGGAGAGCTTTCCAACGGTATGTTGTGCGCCGCGTAACTCCTTACGGATCAAAAGTTATGGGCTCCGGAGCGACAAAGACCTGGTCACAAGCCCTACGCCCTCGGTTGGCGGAGCCCACCCTCCACGTGATGCGAAGTTGTCTTTCCCAAGGTGCCGTGGGATTCGATAATAGAAATGAGGTGGATAAAGTATCTTGGCAACCCTAATCGAAGGAAAAAAATTGAAAAGTGGGGTGCAACATGAGGACTTCCCAGGGGGTCACCCATCCTAGTACTACTCTCGCCCAAGCACGCTTAACTTCGAAGTTATGATGAGATCTGGTGCATTAGTGCTTGTATGATCGAACCCGTCATGTTGGGGGTAGAATTCCTTTTGTGTTAAAGGTTCGCAGTTCCAGCCTAGAGAGATTGCCCATCCAGAAGGCCCAATGGCTTAACGACAACCCATCCGCTTCAACAACATAGCATCCTCGCAAGATATGATATCGACGCGTTGTAGGGCCCTCTAATGTCCTACGAGTAAGGTTGTCGTCCTTTTAACAGCTCACGACGTATGATCCGGGACGGAAAAACAGAGCTTAATAAGAAAAGTGGCCCGAAGCTAATGAAAAACGTTCGATTTTAGGCTCCAAAAAGGGCCCAGCGAGCAAGCTTGCTGCCCCCGTTGTAGTGCTTTCGGAGAGCTTTCCAACGGTATGCTGTGCCCCACGTAACTCCTTACGGATCAAAAGTTATGGGCACCGGAGCGACGGAGACTTGGTCACAAGCCCTACGCCCTCGGTTTGCGGGCCCAGCCTGTCACGCCCCAACCCGGCCTATGAAGGTTAGACTAGGGTGTAATCTAAACATTCAGGTAATATCACATACTTAACTGTTTATAAAGATTTAACACTTAACGTTTTGGCCTAAACTCCAAAATTTTTCAGTAAACCGGCAGCATAACAACTGTAATTGGGCTATTTGGTTTGACCTAATTCTCTAAACGCCTCAATTATTCCAATCATTAATCCAATTCCATTCAAGACTCCTATTTGTCACCAACCGATTTGCCTACTAGTTTATCTTGAAAGTCTCGTTTGGTTAATAAGCCTAACATGATAACTATGTCCCGTTTATTTGTCAATTTCCTATCATGCAAGTACCTATTATCCTTTAGTTTGCAAATGAGCACCTAAGTGAATTTAGATAGAATTAACTTAGTTGATTGTTCATCTAGTGGTTTGAATGCCTACGATAACTACTAATGAAGAAAACGAAAGCAAACAACAAAATAAAAGTTCGTCTAGTTATGGATAGTACAATCCCAGAATTAGACCCAAATTACAACGGGGTCATTTACATCAATAAAATGAATAGTTGCAATCAAACACAACATCCATATAGCAACCACTTTCAGGCAAGGCACAAAAGCACGTAGGGACAGGCAATCACTCCAAGGAATCATCGATAGGCACGTTGTCCTCGGGTACCTGTACCTGTTCTTCTTCACCTGTGATAAAAAGAGGGTGAGTCCTTATGAACTCAGCGAGGGGGAAACGAGAAATACGATTTGAAACTCATTTTCTGGTTCAATTTATGAAAACCTCTTTTTAAAACATGTCACATATTACAAATAGTATGGTAAGCAATTATAAGAAACAAATCGAGAAACGGATACAATTACCAATCATTTCAAGGATACTGTGAGCATTTGCTCTCAAATCAGTTTCAAAATCAGAAGTTGCGGCCGACTTCAAATAACCCCAAAACACGCTAGGTGGGTGTACTCTGGATGTACCCCGAAATCCTACGACCCAACTCTCCAAGGGTGAATACTAAGCGAGAGAGGGAATTGGATCATGGTAGTCACGGTAACACCAGCAAGCCCGATGCCACCCGGCGGATGTGAAACGCTACCATGCCACACGAAAGGTTGCAACCTTGTATGCAATTCACATTTATAACATTTAACACATCACATTAGGAGGACAACAAAGTAGGTTGCCTCCGAACAATTATAAGATCGCACGTTGTCAAGTGGTCAAACAAGGCACGATAAGATAAGTAATTTCACTTGAAACGCATATAGATTCATATGAACATCAAACGGGCAGCCATGTAACACATGTAAAACAGGCCATATAACTCATCAAGAAGCTCATATAATCAAGTGATACGAATTATTTGACATGCAACAACATTTACGTGGGTTTGGTAGCAAGACAAGCTTATTTGACAACATGCAATGGTCAAAACCATAATTGAAGTTATAACAAATTTACGGGCAGCCCACGCAATGTACAGTTTCCACACAATATTCAATGATTAACGCTTAGTAAGATTACTTAGCCATTAGGGTTTCCGTTTCATGCATAATCGTGTGTTCAAACCCTAAGTCAACTCAACATCATTCCCGAGTCATACATCATTCAATTCAAACATCCTCAAGTACTCAAAACAGTCCACGCAATATTCCAACATCACAATTCCAAGCAATTAGTACCACAAGAGAGGTTACAATAGTTTTCCATGCATATAGCTAAGTGAAACACTCACTGCAATAGGCTGTTTTCTCACAATCAATCGGGTAAGAAAAAAGTCTCCAAATTTAGTGAATAAGGTGTCAAATTAAAGCTTAAGAAGTTAACTAAACTCAGGAACAAATCTTGCTTCAATTGGAGTTCAGAATCATTAGTTATAGCCGAAACAGTGAGGTAGCACAAAACTGTCCAGATTTGTACACTTTTCATAAATTGACGTTTTTGAGGTCCTTAGAGTCAGTTTTGGCTTTGGTCCATTTCTGACAAATTTGTCCAGAACTGAAAAATATAGCAGTACACCAAATTTCATGCATTTTGGAGAAAATTTACTAAGTCAAATATGGTTCGTTCCACAAGGTCAGTGCATCTGCCAAAACCTGATTCATTTTTCCAGATTTCCAGATTTGGTCACATTTTAATGATTTGCCATTTTTAGGACCTTAGATTCAGAATTAGCTTCGGCCTATTTCTGGGAAAAATGTTCAAAACTGTCCAAACTAGTCACTCACCAATTTTCAAGCATTTTCAACATCATTTGCTTAGCTAAACTTACCTCGAACAGATTGGTCAGAGAGCTGTCACATAAATTCGACTTCACCTAGCATCATTTTCAAGCCAAGATCTTTCCATGCATGGTTATTTAAGCTTATGAACGACCATATATCTCAAGTACAGAAGAAAATACACACATCTATGAGCATCCATGTGAGTTTTTAAAGAGTTTTCAAAAGGTTTTAACCCTCACCTTATCAATCAACCACAAAGATGTACAAAAACTTGTTGAAGCTTCAAATATCTTCTTCTTCTTGCTTAGCCGAGATTCCAAATAGCTTTTCTCTATTTTTCCTAGCTTAATGATCAATATCTTAGTGCATGCATGTAGTTAGAACTTGAAGAAAAGAAATGGATGCTTAGTAACTCACCTAGGCCGAAAATGAAGCTTCAATGCACATGCATGAGTGATTTTCGAACTCTAGCTTGTTTCTTCGACTTTCTTGATGATTGCTTGACTTGGCTTAGCTAAGTTATGAAGAAGACAAGCCAAGGAGATAGAGAACTCAGCCAAGAACCGAAATGGAGAGAGGAAATGAGAGAGAAGTGAGAGAAGTTGAAGGAAATGAGAGAATGTGACAAAAAATATGACATGGATAAAGCTTTTTGCAATTTTTTATGAGCATGTTCGGCCTTGAGCTTGGTGAATCAGATTTTTGTGTCTTCAAGGTGGAATTTAAAATGTTTAGCATGGGCATGCAAGGGCTGGTTGAAAATGGTGGAGATTTGAGGAGAATTGAGCAATTTTTTATGCATTGTGTAAGTGTTTTGTCATAGTTTGTCTAGGATTATGAATAAATTATGCAATGCTAGACTAAATGCACTTAGTGGTCAGCCAAGGGCTTGCAAATTGCTGAAATTTCAGACTCTATTTAATATATTATGGATTATAATAAGGGTGAAATTTGAGGTGCATTGGTTTTGGGTGAGAATAAAGAATAAAGAATGTTTAGGTGTTTGTGTAGATTGAATTGTTTATTGTTAGTGGATTTTGTAGAGATTTGAATTAGGATTATTTTATAGTTTAGTGCTTTGTGTAGGATGCTTTCTTGATTAACGTGGTGGCATGGATTCCTAGGTCTAGGGTACGCACTACGAGGCACGCACCGAAATCAATATGGGGCACGAAACACGAGGTAAACACGAACTACGAGGTAAGACACGAACTTCTAGACTAAGGCACGTAATCCTTGGTGAATGCACATAAACCAATGCAAGGCACGTAATTCAATGCAACGCATGCAAATCAAGGCACGACTCTATATCTAGGTTAAGGTACGCAGTTCAAGGTTAGGGCACACGAAATGGGATAACGCACATACATCGATGTCAGGGCACATATTTCTAGGTACCGCACGTGAGTCGGGGATTAGGGCACACTATTCTAGGTCAAGGCAAGTATGACGAGGTATGCACGAAAACCAAGACAGGACACGTAATCCAAGGTCGGTCATTTAATTTTAGGTCTAAGGCGCGTAAATCGAGGTAGGACACGTTATTCGGGGTTGGGCCTCACATCCTCCTCTCCTTAAAAGAATTTCGTCCCGAAATTCATTCTTACTTGTTAAGGTCATTTAGACGGATTCCAACCATTGTTATTTTCCAACTCCGGGTCGTCCTGCACAAATTCACTTCCCTAAAAGTCCTAATCCTAACTATCTATGTGTATAAACAGTCATTCACAGTTATATAACATGCAAGTGTATCGAGAAAGGAATATAAAACATGCATGCATTATCGAGGGCACAAACGTGTTGGTGTGCATGACACATAATACATATAGTCCACAAGGGCACATAGTATTCAATGCTCAAAGCAATTAAAGCACATTAGCACACATAACACACATAAACAAGACATCACAATTACCTTAGGGCTTCTACCCATGGTCCGAGAGTTGAACCCGACTACGCCTAGTTAGTAAACCTGGCTCTGATACCATTCTTCTATAAGGTGTCACGCACCAACCCGGCCTATGAAGGTTAGACTAGGGTGTGATCTAAACATTCAGGTAATATCACATACTTAACTGTTTATAAAGATTTAACACTTAACGTTTTGGCCTAAACTCCAAAATTTTTCGGTAAACCGGCAGCATAACGACTGTAATTAGGCTATTTGGTTTGACCTAATTCTCTAAACGCCTCAATTATTCCAATCATTAATCCAATTCCATTCAAGACTCCTATTTGTCACCAACCGATTTGCCTACTAGTTTATCTTGAAAGTCTCGTTTGGTTAATAAGCCTAACATGATAACTATGTCCCGTTTATTTGTCAATTTCCTATCATGCAAGTACCTATTATCCTTTAGTTTGCAAATGAGCACCTAAGTGAATTTAGATAGAATTAACTTAGTTGATTGTTCATCTAGTGGTTTGAATGCCTACGATAACTACTAATGAAGAAAACGAAAGCAAACAACCAAATAAAAGTTCATCCAGTTATAGATAGTACAATCCCAGAATTAGACCCAAATTACAACGGGGTCATTTACATCAATAAAATGAATAGTTGCAATCAAACACAACATCCATATAGCAACCACTTTCAGGCAAGGCACAAAAGCACGTAGGGACAGGCATTCACTCCAAGGAATCATCGATAAGCACGTAGGGACAGGAAATCACCCGTCATGTTGGGGGTAGAATTCCTTTTTGTGTTAACGGTTCACAGTCCCAGCCTAGAGAGATGGCCTATTCGGAAGGCCCAATGGGCTTAACAACAACCCATCCGCTTCAACAATGCAGCATCCTCGCAAGACGTGATTGCTGCTCGCAAGACGTGATATCGACGCATTGTAGCGCCCTCTAATCTCCCGCGAGTAAGGTTGTCATCCTTTTAACAGCTCACGACGCACGATCCGGGACGGAAAAACATAGCTTAATAAGAAAAGTGCCCCTAAACTGATGAAAATGTTCAATTTTGGGCTCCAAAAATAGGGGCAGCTGAGCAAGACTACTACCCCCGTTGTAGAGCTTTAGGTTAGCTTTCCAATGGTATGTTGTGCGACGCGTTACTCCTTATGGATCAAAAGTTTTGGGCACCAGAACAATGTAGATCTGGTTACAAGCCCCACGCCCTCGGTTTGCGGGCCCAGCCTCTACGTGAAGCGAAGTTGTCTTGCCCAAGGTGCCATGGGATTCTATAATAGAAATGTGGTGGATAAAGTATCTTGGCAACCCTAACCGGAGGAAAAAAAATTGAAAAGGGGGGTACAACACGAGGACTTCCCAGGGGGTCACCCATCTTAGTACTACTCTCGCCCAAGCACGCTTAACTTCAGAGTTCTGATGGGATCCGGTGCAATAGTGCTTGTATGATCGCACCCGTCATGGTTGGGGTAGAATTCCTTTTTGTGTTAACGGTTCACAGTCCCAACCTAGTGAGAGGGCCCATTCAGAAGGCCCAATGAGCTTAACAACAACCCATCCGCTTCAACAACGCAGCATCCTCGCAAGACGTGATACCGACGTATTGTAGGCCCTCTAATGCCCCGCAAGTAAGGTTGTCATCCTCTTACCAGCTCACAACGTATGATCCGAGACGGAAAAACATAGCAAAAGAAGAAAAGTGGCCTGAAACTGATGAAAACATTCGATTTCGGGCTTCAAAAAGGACACAACGAGCAAGCTCGCTGCCCCATTCGTAGAGCTCTCGGAGAGCTTTCCAACGGTATGTTGTGCGCCACGTAACTCCTTACTGATCAAAAGTTATGGGCACCGGAGCGACGGAGACCTGGTCACAAGCCCTACGCCCTCGGTTTGCGGGCCCAGCCTCCACGTGAAGCGAAGTTGTCTTTCCCAAGGTGCCATGGGATTCGATAATAGAAATTAGGTGGATAAAGTATCTTGGCAACCCTAACCGGAGGAAAAAAAATTGAAAATGGGACTGCAACACGAGGACTTCCCAGGGGGTCACCCATCCTAGTACTACTATCGCCCAAGCACGTTTAACTTCGGAGTTATGATGGGATCCGGTGCATTAGTGCTGGTATGATCGCACCCGTCATGTTGGGCGTAGAATTCCTTTTTGTGTTACCTGTTCACAGTCCCAGCCTAGAGAGATTGCCTATTTAGAAGGCCCAATGGGCTTAACAACAACCCATCCGCTTTAACAACGCAGCATCCTCGCAACACGTGATATCGACGCGTTTTAGGGCCGGCTAATGTCCCGCAAGTAAGGTTGTCGTCCATTTAACAACTCACGATGTACGATCCGGGGAGGAAAAACATACCAAAACTAGAAAAGTGGCCCGAAACTGATGAAAACATTCGATTTTGGGCTCCAAAAAAGGGCACAGCGAGAAGCTTGCTGCCCCCGTCGTAGAGCTCTCGGAGTGCTTTCCAACAGTATGCTGTGCGCCGTGTAACTCCTTACTGATCAAAAGTTATAGGCACCGGAGCGACAGACACTTGGTCACAAGCCCTACGCCCTCGGATTGCTGGCCCAGCCTCCACGTGAAGCGAAGTTGTCTTGCCCAAGGTGCCATGGGATTCGATAATAAAAATGTGGTGGATAAAGTATCTTGGCAACCCTAACCGGAGGAAAAAAAAATTGAAAAGGGGGGGTGCAACACAGGGACTTCCCAGGGGGTTACCCATCCTAGTACTACTCTTGCCCAAACAAGCTTAACTTCGGAGTTCTGATGGGATCCGGTGCATTAGTGGTTGTATGATCGCACCCGTCATGTTGGGGGTAGAATTCCTTTTTGTTTTAACGGTTCACAGTCCCAGCCTAGAGAGATGGCCCATTCAGAAGGCCCAATGGGCTTAACAACAACACATCCCCTTTAACAACGCAGCATCCTCGCAAGACGTGATATCGACGCGATGTAAGCCCCTCTAATGTCCAGCGAGTACGGTTGTCGTCCTTTTAACCACTCACGATGTACGATCTGGGAAGGAAAAACAGTGCAAAACTAGAAAAGTGGCTCGAAACTGATGAAAACGTTCGAATTTGGGCTCTAAAAAAGGGTACAGCGAGCATGCTCGCGGCCTCCGTCATCGAGCTCTCGGAGAGCTTTCCAACGGTATGATGTGCGCCGCGTAACTCCTTACAGATCAAAAGGTATGGGCACCGGAGCGACAGAGACTTGGTCACAAGCCCTACGCCCTCTGTTTGCGGGCCCAGCCTCCACGTGAAGCGAAGTTGTCATGCCCAAGGTGCCGTGGGATTTGATAATAGAAATGTGGTAGAGAAAGTATCTTGGCAACCCTAACCGGAGGAAAAAAAAATTGAAAAGGGGGGTGCAACACGAGGACTTCCAAGGGGGTCACCCATCCTAGTACTACTCTCGACCAAGCACGCTTAACTTCGGAGTTCTGATGGAATCCAGTGCATTAGTGCTGTTATGATCGCACCCGTCATGTTGTGGGTAGAATTCATATTTGTGTTAACGGTTCACATTCCCAGCCTTGAGAGATGGCCTATTCAAAAGGCCCAATGGGCTTAACAACAACCCATCCGCTTCAACAACGCAGCATCCCCGCAAGACATGATATCGATGCATTATACGACCCTCTAATATCCCGCGAGTTAGGTTGTCGTCCTTTTAACAGCTCACGACGTACGATCCGAGAAGGAAAAACATAGCTTAATATGAAAACTGGCCCTAAACTGATGAAAACGTTCTATTTTGGGCTCCAAAAAGGGCACAGTGAGCAAGCTTGCTGCCCCCGTCGTAGAGCTCTCGGTGTGCTTTACAACGTTATGCTGTACGCTGCGTTACTCCTTACGGATCAAAAGTTATGGGCACCAGAGCGATAGAGACCGAGTCACAAGCCCTACGCCCTCGGTTTGCAAGCCTAGCCTTCACGTGAAGTGAAGTAGTCTTGCCCAAGGTGCCGTGGGATTCAATAATAGAAATGTGGTGGATAAAGTATCTTCGAAACCCTAACCGGAGGAAAAAAAAATGAAAAGGGATGTGCAACACGAGGACTTCCAAGGGGGTCACCCATCCTAGTACTACTCTCCCCCAAGCACGCTTAACTTCGGAGTTCTGATGGGATCTGGTGCATTAGTGCTGGTATGATCGCACCCGTCATGGTGGGGGTAGAATTCCTTTTTGTGTTAACGGTTCACAATCGCAGCCTAGAGATATGGCCCATTTAGAAGGCCCAATGGGCTTAACAACAACCCATCCGCTTCAACAACGCAGCATCCTCGCAAGACGCGATATCCACGCATTGTAGGGCCCTCTAATGTCCCGTGAGTAAGGTTGTCGTTCTTTTAACAGCTCACGACGTACTATCCGGAACAGAAAAACAAAGCTTAATAAGAAAAGTGGTCCGAAACTAATGAAAACGTTCGATTTTGGGCTCTAAAAAGGGCACAGGGAGAAAACTTGTTGCGCCTATCGTAGAGCTCTCAGAGAGCTTTCCAATGGTATGCTGTGCGCTGCGTAACTCCTTACGGATCAAAAGTTCTGGGCACTGGAGCGACGGAGACCTGGTCACAAGCCCTACGTCCTCGGTTTGCGGGCCGAGCCTCCACGTGAAGTGAAGTTATCTTGCCCCAGGTGCCGTGGGATTCTATAATAGAAATGTGGTGGATAAAGTATCTTTAAAACCCAAACCGGAGGAAAAAAAATTGAAAAGGGGGGTGCAACACGAGGACTTCCCAGGGGGTCACCCATTCTAGTACTACTCTCGCCCAAGCACGCTTAACTTCGGAGTTCTGATGGGATCCAATGCATTAGTGCTGGTATGATCGCACCCGTCATGGTGGGGGTAGAATTCCTTTTTGTGTTAACGGTTCACAGTCCCAGCCTAGAGAGATGGCCCATTCAGAAGGCCTAATGGCCTTAACAACAACCCATTCGCTTCAACAACGCTGCATCCTCGCAAGACGTGATATCGACGCATTGTAGGGCCCTCTAATGTCCCGCGAGTAAGGTTGTCGTCCTTTTAACAGCTCACGACGTGCGATCCTGGACGGAAAAACACTGGTTAATAAGAAAAGTTGCGCGAAACTGATGAAAATGTTCAATTTTGGGCTCCAAACATGGCCACAGCGAGCAAGCTGGCTACCCCCGTCGTAGAGCTCTAAAAGAGCTTTGTAACGGTATGCTGTGCGCCGCGTAACTCCTTACGGATCAAAAGTTATGGGCACCGGAGCGACGGAGACTTGGTCACAAGCCCTACGCCCTCGGTTTGCGGGCCCAGCCTCCACGTGAAGCGAAGTTGTCTTGCCCAATGTGCCGTGGGAATCGATAATAGAAATGTGCTGGATAAAGTATCTTGGCAACCCTAACCGAAGGAAAAAAAATTGAAAATGTGGGTGCAACACGAGGACTTCCCAAGGGGGCACCCATCCTAGTACTACTATCGTCCAAGCACGCTTAACTTCGGAGTTCTGATGGGATCCAGTGCATTAGTGCTTGTATGATCGCACCCGTCACGTTGGGGGTAGAATTCATTTTTGTGTTAACGGTTCAAAGTCCTAGCCTAGAGAGATTGCCCATTTAGAAGGCCCAATGGGCTTAACAACAACCCATCTGCTTTAACAACGCAGCATCCTCGCAAGATGTGATATCGACTCGTTGTAGGGCCGTCTAATGTCCCGTGAGTAAGGTTGTCGTCCTTTTAACAACTCACGATGTATGATCCGGGAAGGAAAAACAGAACTAAATCAGAAAAGTGGCCCGAAACTGATGAAAACATTCGATTTTGGGCTCCAAAAAAGGGCACAACGAGCCTGCTGGCTGCCCCCATCGTATAGCTCTCGGAGAGCTTTCCAACGGTATGCTGTGCGCCGCGTAACTCCTTACGGATCAAAAGTTATGGGCACCGGAGTGACAGAGACTTGGTCACAAGCCCTACGCCCTCGGTTTGCGGGCCCAGCCTCCACGTGAAGCGAAGTTGTCTTGCCCAAGGTGCCGTGGGATTCGATAATAGAAATGTGGTGGATAATGTATCTTGGCAACTCTAACCGGAGGAAAATGATTTGAAAATGGGGGTGCAACACGAGGACATCCCACGGGGTCACCTATCCTAGTACTACTCTTGCCCAAGCACGCTTAACTTCAGAGTTGTGATGGGATGGGGTGCTTTAATGCTAGTATGATTGCACCCGTCATGTTGGGGGTAGAATTCCTTTTTCTGTTAACGGTTCACAGTCCCAGCCTAGAGAGATGGCCCATTCAGAAGGCCCAATGGGCTTAACAACAATGCATCCGCTTGAACAACGCAGCATCCTCGCAAGACGTGATATCGAAGCATTGTAGCACCCTTTAATGTCCCGCGAGTAAGGTTTTCGTCCTTTTAACAGCTCACGACGCACGATCCGGGATGAAAAAACATAGCTTAATAAGAAAACTGGCCCTAAACTGATGAAAACGTTCGATTTTGGGCTCCAAAAAGGGCACAGCGAGCAAATTGGCTGCCCCCGTTGTAGAGCTCTCGGAGAGCTTTCCAACGGTATGGTGTACGCCGCGTAAATTCTTACGAATCAAAAGTTATGGGCACCGGAGCGACGGGGACCTGGTCACAAGCACTATGCCCCCGGCTTGCTGGCCCACCGTACACGTGAAGCGAAGTTGTCTTGCCCAATGTGCCGTGGGATTCGATAATAGAAATGTGCTGGATAAAGTATCTTGGAAACCCTAACCGGAGGAAAAAAAAATTGAAATGGGGGGTGCAACAGGAGGACTTCCTAGGGGTTCACCCATCCTAGTACTACTCTCGCCCAAGCACGAGTAACTTCGGAGTTCTGATGGGATCCGGTGCATTAGTATTGGTATGATCGCACCTGTCATGGTGGGGGTAGAATTCCTTTTTGTGTTAATGGTTCACAGTCCCAGCCTAGAGAGATGGCCCATTCACAAGGCCAAATAAGCTTAACAACAACCCATCCGCTTCAACAACGCAGCATCCTCGCAAGACGTGATATAGACGCGTTGTAGGGCCCTCTAATGTCCCGCAAGTAAGGTTGTCATCCTTTTAACAGCTTATAACGTACGATCCGGGACGGAAAAACACAGCTTAATAAGAAAAGTGGCTCAAAACTGATGAAATCGTTCAATTTTTGGCTCCAAAAAGGGCACAGCGAGCAAACTTGCTGCGCCCGTCGTAGAGCTCTCGAAGAGCTTTCCAACGGAATGCTGTGCGCCACGTAACTCCTTACGGATCAAAAGTTATGGGCACCGGAGCGATGGAGACCTAGTCACAAGCCCTATGCCCTCGGTTTGCGGGCCCAACCTCCACGTGAAGTGAAGTTGTCTTGCCCAAGGTGCCGTGGGATTCGATAATAGAAATGTGGTGGATAAAGTATCTTGGCAACCCTAACCGGAGGAAAAAAAATTGAAAAGGGGAGTGCAAAACGAAGACTTCCTACGGGGTCACCCATCCTAGTACTACTTTCGCCCAAGCATGCTTAACTTCGGAGTTCTGATGGGATCCGGTGCATTAGTGCTGCTATGATCGCACCCGTCATGTTGGGGCTAGAATTCCTTTTTGTGTTAACGGTTCACAGTCCTAGAAATGGGCTTAACAACAACCCATCCGCTTTAACAACGCTGCATTATCGCAAGACGTGATATCGACGCGTTGTAGGGCCCTCTAATGTCCCGCGAGTAAGGTTGTCATCCTTTTAACAACTCACGATTTACGATCTGGGAAGGAAAAACAGAGCAAAATTAGAAAATGGGCACGAAGCTTACGAAAACGTTCGATTTTGGGCTAGAAAAAATGGCACAGCGGACAAGCTGGCTGCTCCGATCGTAGAGCTCTCAGAGAGCTGTCCAACGGTATGTTGTGCGCCGCGTAACTGCTTACAGATCAAATGTTATGGGCACCGGAGCGACAGAGACTTGGTCACAAGCCCTACGCCCTCGGTTTGCTGGCCCAGCCGCCACGTGAAGCCAAGTTGTCTAGCCCAAGGTGCTGTGGGATTCGATAATAGAAATGTGGTGGATAAAGTATCTTGGCCACCCTAACCGGAGGAAAATAAATTGAAAAGGGGGGTACAACACGTGGACTTCACAGGGGGTCACCCATCCTAGTACTACTCTCGCCGAACCACGCTTAACTTCGTAGTTCTAATGGGATCCGGTGCATTAGTGCTAGTATGATCGCACCCGTCATGGTGGGGGTAGAATTCTTTTTTGTTTTAACGGCTCACAGTCCCAGCCCAGAGAGATGGCCCATTCAGAAGGCCCAATCGGCTTAACAACAACCCATCCGCTTCAACAACGCAGCATCCTCGCAAGACGTGATATCGACGCATTGTAGCGCCCTCTAATGTCCCGCGAGTACGGTTGTCGTCCTTTTAACTCTTCACGACGTACGATCCGGAATGGAAAAACAGACCTTAATAAGAAAAGTGTCCCGAAACTGATGAAAACGTTCGATTTTGGGCTCCAAAAAGGGTACAGCGAGCAAGCTTGCTGCCCCAATGGGCTTAACAACAACCCATCCACTTCAACAACGTAGCATCCTCGCAAGACGTGATATCGATGCATTGTAGGGCCCTCTAATGTCCCGCGAGTATGGTTGTCATCCTTTTAACAGTTCGCGACATACGTTCCGAGATAGAAAAACAGAGCTTAATAAGAAAAGTAGCCCGAAACTGATGAAAACGTTCGATTTTGGGCACCAAAAAAGGCAAAGCAAGCTAGCTTGCTACCCATGTCGTAGTGCTCTCGGAGAGCTTTCCAACGGTATGCTGTGCGCCATGTAACTCCTTACGGATCAAAAGTTATGTGCACCGGTGCGACGGAGACCTGGTCACAAGCCCTACGCCTTCGGTTTGCGGGCCTAGCTTCCACATGAAGCGAAGTTGTCTTGCCCAAGGTGCCATGGTATTCGATAATAGAAATGTGTTGGATAAAGTATCTTGGCAACCCTAACCGGAGGAAAAAAAATTTAGAAGGGGGGTGCAACATGTGGACTTCCCAGGGGGTCACCCATCCTAGTACTTCTCTCGCCCAAGCACGCTTAAATTCGGAGTTCTAATGGGATCCGGTGCATTAGTGCTGGTATGATCGCATCGTCATGTTGGGGGTAGAATTCCTTTTTGTGTTAACGGTTCACAGTCCCTGCCTAAAGAGATGGCCCATTCAGAAGGCCCAATGGGCTCAACAACAACCTATCTACTTCAACAATGCAGCATCCTCGCAAGACGTGATATCGACGCATTGTAGGGCCCTCTAATATCCTGCAAGTAAGGTTGTCGTCCTTTTAACTATTCACGACGTATGATCCGGGACGGAGAAACAGTCCTTAATAAAAAAAGTGGCCCGAAACTGATGAAAACGTTCGATTTTGGGCTCCAAAAAGGGTACAGCGAGCAAGCTTGCTGCCCCAATGGGCTTAACAACAACCCATCCGCTTCAACAACGTAGCATCCTCATAAGATATGATATCGACGCATTGTAGGGCCCTCTAATGTCCCGCGAGTATGGTGGTCATCCTTTTAACAGTTCGCGACATACGATCCGAGATGGAAAAACAGAGCTTAATAAGAAAAGTGGCCTGAAACTGATGAAAATGTTCGATTTTGGGCAACAAAAAGGGCAAAGCAAGCAAGTTTGCTGCCCCTGTCGTAGAGCTCTCGGAGAGCTTTCCAACGGTATGCTGTGCGTCGCGTAACTCCTTACGGATCAAAAGTTATAAGCACCGAAGCGACGGAGACCTGGTCACAAGCCCTACGGCCTCGGTTTGCGGGCCCACCCTCCACGTGAAGCGAAGTTGTATTGCCCAAGGTGCCGTGGGATTCGATAATAGAAATGTGGTGGATAAAGTATCTTGGAAACCTTAACCGGAGGAAAAAAAATTGACAAGGAGGGTGCAACACGAGGACTTCCCAGGGGATCACCCATCCTAGTACAACTCTCGCCCAAGCACGCTTAACTTCGGAGTTTTGATGGGATCCGGTGCATTAGTGCTGGTATGATCGCACCCGTCATGGTGGGGGTAGAATTCCTTTTTGTGTTAACGGTTCACAGTCCCAGCCTAGAGAGATGGCCCATTCAGAAGGCCCAATGGGCTAAACAACAACACATCCTCTTCAACAACGCAGAAACCTCGCAAGACGTGATATCGACGCGTGTTAGGGCCCTCTAATGTCCCGCGAGTACGGTTGTCGTCCTTTTGACTATTCACGATGTACGATCCGTGACCCAAATACAGACCTTAATAAGAAAAGTGTCACGAAACTGATGAAAACGTTCGATTTTGGGCTCCAAAAAAGGTACAGCGAGCAAGCTTGCTGCCTCAATGGGCTTAACAACAACCCATCCGCTTCAACAACGTGGCATCCTTGCAAGACGTGATATCGATGCATTGTAGGGCCCTCTAATGTCCCGCTAGTATGGTTGTCATCATTTTAACAGTTCGCGACATACGATCCGAGACGGAAAAACAGAGCTTAATAAGAAAAGTGGCCCGAAACTGATGAAAACATTCGATTTTGGGCACCAAAAAGGGCAAAGCAAACAGGTTTGCTGCCCCCGTCGTAGAGCTCTTGGAGAGCTTTCCAACCGTATGCTGTGCGCCGTGTAACTCCTTACGGATCAAAAGTTATGTGCACCAGTGCGACGGAGACCTGGTCACAAGCCCTACGCCCTCGGTTTGCGGGCCTAGCCTCCACATGAAGCGAAGTTGTCTTGCCCAAGGTGCCTTGGGATTCGATAATAGAAATGTGGTGGTTAAAGTATATTGGCAACCCTAACCGGAGGAAAAAAAATTGAAAAGGGGGGTGCAACACCAGGACTTCCTAGGGGGTCACCCATCCTAGTACTACTCTCGCCCAAGCACGCTTAACTTCGGAGTTCTGATGGATCTGGTGCATTAGTACTGGTATGATCGCACCCGTCATGGTGGGGGTAGAATTCCTTTTTGTGTTAACAGTTCACAGTCCCAGCCTAGAGAGATGGCCCATTCAGAAGGCCCAATGGGCTTAACAACAACCCATCCGCTTCAACAATGCAGCAACCTCGCAAGACATGATATCGATGCATTGTAGGGCCCTCTAATGTCCCGCGAGTAAGGTTATCATCCTTTTAATAGCTCACGACATACTATCCTGGACGAAAAAACAGAGCTTAATAAGAAAAGTGTCCCGAAACTGATGAAAACGTTCGATTTTGTGCTCCAAAAAGGCCACAGCAAGGAAGCTTGCTCCGCTCGTCATAGAGCTCTCGGAGAGCTTTCCAACGGTATGCTGTGTGACGCGTAACTCGTTACGGATCAAAAGTTATGGGCAACGGAGCGACGGAGACCTGGTCACAAGCCCGACGCCCTCGGTTTACGGGCCCAGCCTCCACGTGAAACGAAGTTGTCTTGCCCAAGGTGCCGTGGGATTCGATAATAGAATTGTGGTAGATAAAGTATCTTGGCAACCCTAACCGGAGGAAAAAAAATTGAAAAGGGGAGTGCAACACGAGGACTTCCCAGGGGATCACCCATCCTAGTATTACTCTCGTCCAAGCACGCTTAACTTCTGAGTTCTTATAGGATCCAGTGAATTAGTGCAAGTATGATCGCACACGTCATGGTGGGGGTAGAATTCCTTTTTGTGTTAACGGTTCATAGTCCCAGCATAGAGAGATGGCCCATGCAGAAGGCCCAATGGGCTAAACAACAACCCATCCGCTTCAACAACGCAGCATCCTCGCAAGACGTGATATCGACGCGTGTTAGGGCCCTCTAATGTCCGGCGAGTACGGTTGTCGTCCTTTTAACTATTCACGACGTACGATCCGGGACGGAAAAATAGATCTTAATGAGAAAAATGTCACGAAACTGATGAAAACGTTCAATTTTGGGCTCCAAAAAGGGTACAGCGAGCACGCTTGCTACCCCAATGGGCTTAACAACAACCCATCCGCTTCAACAACGTAGCATCCTCGCAAGACATGATATCGACGCATTGTAGGGCCCTCTAATGTACCGTGAGTATGGTTGTCATCCTTTTAACATTTGGCGACATACGATCCGAGACGGAAAAACAAAGCTTAATAAGAAAAGTGGCCCGAAATTGATGAAAACGTTCGATTTTGGGCAACAAAAAGGGCAAAGCAAGCAGGCGTGCTACCGCCGTCGTAGAGCTCTCGGGGAGCTTCCCAACGGTATGCTGTGCGCCGTGTAACTCCTTACGGATCAAAAGTTATGTGCACCGGTGCGACGGAGACCTGGTCATAAGCCCAACGCCCTCGATTTGCGGGCCTAGCCTCCACATGAAGCGAAGTTGTCTTGCCCAAGGTGCCGTGGCATTCGATAATAGAAATGTGGTGGATAAAGTATCTTGGCAACCCTAACTGAAGGAAAAAAAATTTAGAAGGGGGGTGCAACACGTGGACTTCCCAGGGGGTCACCCATCCTAGTACTTTTCTCGCCGAAGCACGCTTAGCTTCGGAGTTGTAATGGGATCCGGGGCATTAGTGATGGTATGATCGCACCCCTCATGTTGGGGGTAGTATTCCTTTTTGTGTTATTGGTTCACAGACCCTGCCTAGTGAGATGGCCCAATCAAAAGCCCCTATGGGCTTAACAACAACCTATCTGCTCCAACAACGCAGCATCCTTTTAACAGTTCACGACGTACGATCCGGGACGGAAAAACAGAGCTTAATAAGAAAAGTGGCCCGAAACTGATGAACACCTTCGATTTTCGGCTCCAAAAAGGGCAAAGCAAGCATGCTTGCTACCCCACTCGTAGAGCTCTCGGAGAGCTTTCCAACGGTATGCTGTGCGCCGCGTAACTCCTTACAAATCAAAAGTTATGGGCACCGGAGCGACGGAGACCTGGTCACAAGCCCTACGCCCTTGGTTTGCGGGCCCAGCCTTCACGTGATGCTAAGTTGTCTTGCCCAAGGTGCCGTGGAATTTGATAATAGAAATGTGGTCGATAAAGTATCTTGGCGACCCTAACCGGTGGAAAAAAAATTGAAAAGGGGGGTGCAACACGAGGACTTCCCAGGGGGTCACCCATCCTAGTACTACACTCGCCCAAGCACGCTTAACTTCTGAGTTCTGATGGGATCCGGTGCATTAGTGCTGGTATGATCGCACCCATCTTGTTGGGGGTAGAATTCCTTTTTGTGTTAACGGTTCACAGTCCCAGCCTAGAGAGATAGCCTATTCAGAAGGCCCAATGGGCTTAACAACAACCCATCCGCTTCGACAACACAGCATCCTCGCAAGACGTGATATCGACGCATTGTGGGGCCCTCTATTGTCCCGCGAGTAAGGTTGCCGTCCTTTTAACAGCTCACGACGTACGATCCGGCACGAAAAAATATAGATTAATAAGAAAAGTGGCCCGAAATTGATGAAAACTTTCAATTTTGGGCTCTAAAAAGGGTACAGCAAGCAAGCTTGCTACCCCCATCGTAGAGCTCTCGGAGAGCTTTCCAACGCTATGCTGTGCACCGTGTAACTCCTTACAGATCAAAAGTTATGGGCACCGGAGCGACGGAGACCTTGTCACAAGCCCTATGCCCTCGGTTTGCGGGCTTAGCCTCCACGTGAAGCGAAGTAGTCTTGCCCAAGGTGCCGTGGGATTCGATAATAGAAATGTGGTGGATAACGTATCTTGGCAACCCTAACCGAAGGAAAAAAAATTGAAAAGGGGTGTGCAACCCGAGGCCTTCGCATTGGGTCACCCATCCTAGTCGTACTCTCGCCCAAACACGCTTAACTTCGGAGTTTTGATGGGATCCGGTGCATTAGTGCTGGTATGATCGCACCCGTCATGGTGGGGGTAGAATTCATTTTTGTGTTAACGGTTCAAAGTCCTAGCCTAGAGAGATTGCCCATTTAGAAGGCCCAATGGGCTTAACAACAACCCATCTGCTTTAACAACGCAGCATCCTCGCAAGATGTGATATCGACTCGTTGTAGGGCCGTCTAATGTCCCACGAGTAAGGTTCGATTTTGGGCTCCAAAAAGGCCACAACGAGGAAGCTTGCTCCGCCTGTCGTAGAGCTCTCGGAGAGCTTTCCGACGGTATGTTGTGTGCCGCGTAACTCCTTAAGGATCAAAAGTTATTGGCACCGGAGCGACAAAGACTTGGTCACAAGCCCTATGCACTCGGTTTGCGGGCCTAGCGTCCACGTGAAGCGAAGTTGTCTTGCCCAAGTTGCCGTGGGATTCGATAATAGAAATGTGGTGGATAAAGTATCTTGGGAAACTTAACCGAAGGGAAAAAATTGAAAAGGGGGATGCACAACGAGGACTTCCCTGGGGGTCACCCATCCTAGTACTACTCTCGCCCAAGCACGCTTTACTTCTGAGTTCTGATGGGATCCGGTGCATTAGTGCTAGTATTATCGCACCCGTCATGGTGGGGGTAGAATTCCTTTTTGTGTTAATGGTTCACAGTCCCAGCCTAGATAGATGGCCCATTCAGAATGCCCAATGGGCTAAACAACAACCCATCCGCTTCAACAATGCAGCATCTTCGCAAGACGTGATATGGACGAATTGTAGGGTCCTCTAATGTCCCGCGAGTAAGATTGTCGTCCTTTTAACAGCTCACGACGTACGATCCGGGATGGAAAAACAGAGCTTAATAAGAAAAGTGGCCCGAAACTGATTAAAAGTTCGGATATGGGCTCTAAAAAGGGCACAACGAGCAAGCTTGCTGCCCCAATGGGCTTAACAACAACCCATCCATTTCTACAACGCAGCATCCTCGCAAGACGTGATATCGACGCATTGTAGGGCCCTCTAATGTCCCGCGACTAAGGTTGTCGTCCTTTTAACAACTCACGATGTACGATTCGGGAAGGAAAAACACAGCAATACTAGAAAAGTAGCCCGAAACTAAAGAAAACAATCTATTTTGGGCTCCAAAAAAAGGCACAGCGAGCAAGCTAGCTGCCCCCGTCGTAGAGCTCTCGGAGTGCTTTCCAACGGTATGCTGTGCGCCACGTAACTGCTTACGGATAAAAAGTTATGGGCATCGGAGCGACGGAGACCAGGTCACAAGCCCTACGCCCTCGGTTTGCGGGCCTAGCCTACATGTGAGGCGAAGTTGTCTTGCCCAAGGTACCGTGGGATTCGATAATAGAAATGTGGTGGATAAATTATCTTGGCAATCCTAACCGGAGGAAAAAATATTGAAAAGGGGAGTGCAACACGAGGACTTCCCAGGGGGTCACCCATCCTAGTATTACTCTCGTCCAAGCACGCTTAACTTAGGAGTTCTGATGGGATCCGGTGCATTAGTGCTGGTATGATCGCACCTATCATGTTTGGGGTAGAATTTTTTTTTGATTTAACGGTTCACAGTCCCAACCTTGAGAGATGGCCCATTCTGAAGGCCCAATGGGCTTAACAACAACCCATCCGCTTCAACAACGCAGCATCCTCGCAAGACACGATATCGATGCGTTGTAGGGCCCTCTAATGTCCCGCGAGCAAGGTTGTCGTCCTTTGAACAGCTCACGACGTACGATCCGGGATGAAAAAACAGAGCATAATAAGAAAAGTGGCCCGAAACTGATGAAAATGTTCGATTTTGGGCACCAAAAAGGCCACATCGAGGAAGCTTGCTCCGCCCGTCGTAGAGCTCTCAGAGAGCTTTCCAACGGTATGTTGTGCGCTGCGTAACTCCTTACGGATCAAAAGTTATGGGCACCGGAGCGACAGAGACTTGGTCACAGGCGGTACGCCCTCGGTTTGCAGGCCCAGCCACCACATGAAGCGAAGTTGTCTTGCCCAATGTGCCGTGGGATTCTATAATTGAAATGTGGTGGATAATGTATCTTGGCAACCGTAACCGGGGGAAAAAAAATTGAAAAGGGGGGTGTAACACGAGGACTTCCTAGGAGGTCACCCATCCTAGTACTACTCTCGCCCAAGAACGCTTAACTTCGGAGTTCTGATGGGATCCGGTGCAATAGTGCTGGTATGATCGCACCCGTCATGGTGGGGGTAGAATTCATTTTTGTGTTAACGGTTCACAGTCCCAGCCTAGAGACATAGCCCATTCAGAAGGCCCAATGGGCTTAACAACAACCCATCTGCTTCAACAAAGCAGCATCCTCGCAAGACGTGATATCGACGCACTTTAAGGCCCTCTAATGTCCCTCGAGTAAGGTTGTCGTTCTTTTAACAGCTCTCGACGTACGATCCGCGACGAAAAAATAGAGCCTAATATGAAAAGTGGCCCGAAACTGATGAAAACGTTCGATTTTGGGCTCCAAAAAGGGCACAGCAAGCAAACTAGCTGCCCTCGTCGTAGAGATCTCAGAGAGCTTTCCAATGGTATGCTGTGCGCCGTGTAACTCCTTGCTGATCAAAAGTTATGGGCACCAGAGCGTCGAAGACATGGTCACAAGCCCTACACCATCGGTTTGCGGGCACAGCCTCCACGTGAAGCGAAGTTGTCTTGCCCAAGGTGCCGTGGGATTCGATAATATAAATGTAGCGGATAAAGTATCTTGGCAACCCTAAACGGAGGAAAAAAATTGAAAAGGGGGGTGCAACCCGAGGACTACCCAGGGGGTCACCCATCCTAGTACTACTCTCGCCCAAGCCCGCTTAACTTCGGTGTTCTGATAGAATCCAGTGCATCAGTGCTGGTATGATCACACCCGTCATGTTGATGGCACAATTCCTTTATGTGTTAACGGTTCACAGTCCCAGCCTATAGAAATGGCCCATTCAAAAGGCCCAATGGGCTTAACAACAACCCATCCGCGTCAACAACGCAGCATCCTCGCAAGACGTGATATCGACGCATTGTAGGGCCCTCTAATGTCCCGCGAGTAAGGTTGTCGTCGTTTTAACAGCTCACGACGTACGATCCCGGACGGAAAAACAGAGCTTAATAAGAAAAGTACCCCGAAACTGATGAAAACGTTCAATTTTGGGCTCCTAAAAGGGCAAAGCGAGCAAGCTAGCTGCCCCCGCCGTAGAGCTCTCGTAGAGCTTTCCAACGGTATGCTGTTAGCCGCGTAACTCCTTACGGATCAAAAGTTATGGGCACTAGAGCGACGGAGACTTGGTCACAATCCCTACGTCCACGGTTTGCGGGCCCAGCCTGCACGTGAAGCGAAGTTGTCTTGCCCAATGTGCCGTGGGATTCGATAATTGAAATGTGGTGGATAAAGTATCTTGGCAACCGTAACCGGAGGAAAAAAAATTGAAAAGAGGGTGCAATACTAGGACTTCCCTGGGGGTCACCCATCCTAGTACTACTCTCGCCCAAGCACGCTTAACATCGGAGTTCTGATGGGTTCCGGTGCATTAGTGCTGGTATGATCACACCCGCCATGGTCGGGGTAGAATTCCTTTTTGTGTTAATAGTTCACAGTGCCAGCCTAGAGAGATGGCCCATTCAGAAGGCCCAATGGGCATAACAATAACCCATCTGCTTCAACAACGTAGCATCCTCGCAAGACGTGATATCGACGTGTTGTAGGGCCCTCTAATGTCCTGCGAGTAAGGTTGTCGTCCTTTTAACAGCTCACGACCTACGATCTGCGACGGAAAAACAGAGCTTAATAAGAAATTGGCCCGAAACTTATGAAAACGTTCAATTTTGGGCTCCAAAAAGGCCACAGCGAGGAAGCTTGGTCCGCCGGTCGTAGAGCTCTCGGAGTGCTTTCCAATGGTATGTTGTGCGCCGCGTAACCCCTTACGGATCAAAAGTTATGGGCACCGGAGCAACAGAGACTTGGTCACAAGCCCTACGCCCTCGGTTTGCGGGCCTAGCCTCCACGTGAAGCGAAGTTGTCTTGCCCAATGTGCTGTGGGATTCGATAATAAAATGTGGTGGATAAAGTATCTTGGCAAACCTAACCGGAGGAAAAAAAATTGAAAAGGGGGGTGCAACCGAGGACTACCCAGGGGGACCCCCATCCTAGAACTACTCTCGCCCAAGCACGCTTAACTTCGGAGTTCTGATAGGATCCAGTGCATTAGTGCTAGTATGATCATACTCGTCATGTTGATGGCACAATTCCTTTATGTGTTAACGGTTCACAGTCCCATCCTAGAGAAATGGCCCATTCAGAAGGCCCAATGGCATTAACAACAACCCATCCGCTTCAACAACGCAGCATCCTCGCAAGATGTGATATCGACGCATTGTAGGGCCCTCTAATGTCCCGCGAGTAAGATTGTCGTCCTTTTAACGGCTTACGACGTACGATCCGGGATGAAAAAACAGAGCATAATAAGAAAAATAGCGCGAAATTGATGAAAACGTTCGATTTTGGGCTCCAAAAAGGGCACAACGAGAAGCTTGCTACCCCCATCGTAAAGCTCTCGGAGAGCTTTCCAACGGTATGCTGTGCGCCGCGTAACTCCTTATAAATCAAAAGTTATGAGCACCGGAGCGACGGAGACTTGGTCACAAGCGCTACGCCCTCAGTTTGCGGGACCAGCTTCCACGTGAAGCGAAGTTGCCTTGCCCAAGGTGCCGTGGGATTCGATAATAGAAATGTGGTGGATAAAATATCTTGGCAACCTAAACAGGAGGAAAAAAATTGAAAAGGAGGGTGTAACACGAGGACTTCCTAGGTGGTCACCCATCCTAGTACTACTCTCGCCCAAGAAGCTTAACTTCAGAGTTCTGATGGGATCCGGTGCATTAGTGTTGGTATGATCGCACCCATCATGTTGAGGGCACAATTCCTATATGTGTTAACGGTTCACAGTGCCAGCCTAGAGAGATGGCCCATTCAGAAGGCCCAATGGGCTTAACAACAACCCATCCGCTTCAACAACGCAGCATCCTCGCAGGGCGTGATATCGACGCATTGTAGGGCCCTCTAATGTCCCGCGAATAAGGTTGTCGTCCTTTTAACAGCTCACGACATTCGATCCGGGACGGAAAAACAGAGCTTAATAAGAAAAGTGGCCCGAAACTGATGAAAATGTTCAATTTTGGGCTCCAAAAAGTGCACAACGAGAAGCTTGCTGCCCCTATCGAAGAGCTTTCAGTGATCTTTCCAACGGTATGCTGAGCACCGCATAATTCCTTACGGATCAAAAGTTATGGGCACCGGAGCAACGGACACCTGGTCACAAGCCCTACGCCCTCGGTTTGCGGACCCATCTTCCACGTGAAGCGAAGTTGTATTGCCCCAGGTGCCGTGGGATTCGATAATAGAAATGTGGTGGATAAAATATCTTGGCAACCCTAATCAGAGGAAAAAAAATTGAAAAGGGGGGTGCAACACGAGGACTTCCCAGGGGGTCACACATCCTAGTTCTACTCACGCCCAAGAACGCTTAACTTCGGAGTTCTGATGGGATCCGGTGCATTAGTGCTGGTGTGATCGCACCCGTAATGGTGGGGGTAGAATTCCTTTTTGTGTTAACGGTTCACAGTCCCAGCCTAGAGAGATGGCCTATTCAGAAGGCCCAATGGGCTTAACAACAACACATCCGCTTCAACAACGCAGCATCCTCACAGGACGTGATATCGAAGCATTGTAGGGCCCTCTAATGTCCCGCGAGTAAGGTTGTCATCCTTTTAACAGCTCACGACGTATGATCCGGGACGGAAAAACAAAGCTTAATAAGAAAAGTAGCCCAAAACTGATGAAAACGTTCGATTTTGGGCTCCAAAAAAGGCACAGCAAGCAAGCTACTGCCCCCGTCGTAGTGCACTCAGAGAGCTTTCCAACGGTATGATGTGCGCCGCGTAACTCCTTACGGATCAAAATGTATGGGCACCGGAGCGACAAGGACCTGGTCACAAGCCCTACCCCCTAGGTTTGCGGGCCCAGCCTGCATGTGAACCGAAGTTGTCTTGCCCAAGGTGCTGTGGGATTCGATAATAGAAATGTGGTGGATAAAGTATCTTGGCAACCCTAACCGGAGGAAAAAAAATTGAAAAGGGGGATGCAACACGAGGACTTCCCAGGGGGTCACCTATCCGAGTACTATTCTCGCCCAAGCACGCTTAACTTCGAAGTTCTGATGGGATCCGGTACATTAGTGCTGGTATGATCACACCCGTCATGTTGGGGGTAGAATTCCTTTTTATGTTAACGGTTCAGAGTCCCAGCCTAGAGAGATGGCCTATTCAGAAGGCCCAATGGGCTTAACAACAACCCATCCGCTTCAACAACGCAGCATCCTCGCAAGACGTGATATCGATACATTGTAGGGCCCTCTAATGTCCAGCGAGGAAGGTTGTAGTCCCTTCAACAGCTCACGACATACGATCCGGAATGGAAAAACAGTGCTTAATAAGAAAAATGGCCCGAAACTTATGAAAACTTTCAATATTGGGCTCCAAAACGGGCACAGTGAGCAAGCTTGCTGCCCTCGTAGTAGAGTTCTCAAAGTGCTTTCCAACGGTATGCTGTGCACCGCGTAACTCCTTACGGATCAAAAGTTTTGGGCACCGGAGCGACAGAGACTTGGTCACAAGCTCTACGCCTTCGGTTTGCGGGCCCAGCTGGCACGTGAAGCGAAGTTGTCTTGCCCAAGGTGCGGTAGCATTCGATAACAAAAATGTGGTGGATAAAGTATCTTGGCAACCCTAATCAAAGGTAAAAAAATTGAAAAGGTGGGTACAATAAGAGGACTTCCCAGGGGGTAACCCATCCTAGTACTACTCTCGCCCAAGCACGCTTAACTTTGGACTTCTGATGGGATCCGGTGCATTAGTGCTGGTATGATCGCACCCATCTTGTTGGGGGTAGAATTCCTTTTTGTGTTAACGGTTGACAGTCCCAGCCTAAAGAGATGGCCCATTCAGAAGGCCCAAAGGGCTTAACAACAACCCATCCACTTCAACAACACAACAGCCTCGCAAGACGTGATATCGATGCACTGTAGGGCCTTCTAATGCCTGGCGAGTAAGGTTGTCATCCTTTTAACAGGTCACGACGTACGATCCGGGACGAAAAAATAGAGCTTAATCAGAAAAATGGCCCGAAACTGATGAAAACGTTCGATTTTGGGCTCCAAAAAGGGCACAGTAAGCAAGCTTGCAGCCCTCGTCGTAGAGCTCTCAGAGAGCTTTCCAACTTTGTGATGTGCGCAGTATAACTCCTTACGGATCAAAAGTTATGGGCACCGGAGCGAAGGAGACCTGGTCACAAGCCCTACGCCCTCGGTTTGCGGGTCCAGCCTCCACTTGAAGCGAAGTTGTCTTGGCCAAGGTGCCGTGGGACTTAGTAATAGAAATGTGGTGGATAAAGTATCTTGGCAACCCTAACCGGAGGAAAAAAAATTTAAAAGGGGAGTGCAACACGAGGACTTCCCATTGGGTCACCCATCCTAGTAGTAGTCTCGTCCAAGCACGTTTAACTTTGAAGTTCTGATGGGATCCGTTGCATTATTGCTGGTATGATCACAACCGTCATGTTGGTGGTAGAATTCCTTTTTGTGTTAACGATTCACAGTGCTAGCCTAGAGAGATGGCCCATTCAGAAGGCCTAATGGGTATAACAACAACCCATCCGCTTCAACAACGCAATATCCTCGCAAGACGCGATATCGACGCATTGTAGGGCCCTCTAATGTCCCGCGAGTAAGGTTGTCATCCTTTTAAAAGTTCACGACTTACGATATGGGACAGAAAAATAGAGCTTAATAACAAAAGTGGCGCGTATCTAATGAAAACGTTCAATTTTGGGCTCCAAAAATGGCACAACGAGCAAGCGAGCTGCCCCCAGTCGTATAGCTCTCAGAGAGCTTTTCAACGGTATGCTGTGCGCCGCGTAACTCCTTACGGATCAAAAGTTATGGGCACCGGAGCGACAGAGACTTGGTCAAAAGCCCTACGCCATCGGTTTGCGAGCCCAGCCTCCACGTGAAGTGAAGTTGTCTTGCCTAAGGTGCCGTGGGATTCGATAATAGAAATGCGGTGGATAAAGTATCTTGGTAACGCTAACCGGAGAAAAAAAAATTTAAAAGAGGGGTGTAACACGAGGACTTCCCAGGGGGTCACCCATCCTATTACTATTCTCGCCCAAGCACGCTTAACTTCAGAGTTCTGATGGGATCCGGTCCATTAGTGCTGGTATGATCACACCCGTCATGTTGGGTGTAGAATTCCTTTTTGTGTTGATGGTTCACAGTCCCAGCCTAGAGAGATGGCCCATTCAGAAGGCCCAATAGGCTTAACAACAACCCATCCGCTTCAACAACGAAGCATCCTCGCAAGACGTGATATCGACGCATTGTAGGGTCATCTAATGTCCCGCAAGTAAAGTTGTCTTCCTTTTAACAGTTCACGACGTACGATCTGGGACGGAAAAACTGAGCTTAATAAGAAAAGTGGCCCGAAACTATTGAATACTTTCGATTTTGGGCTCCAAAAAGGGCACAGTGAGCAAGCTAGCTGCCCCCGTCGTAGAGCTCTCAGAGAGCATTCCAACGGTATTCTGTGCGCCGCGTAACTCCTTACAGATCAAAACTTATGGGCACCAGAGCGACAGAGACTTGGTCACAAGCCCTGCGCCCTCGGTTTGCGGGCCCAACCTCCACGTGAAGCGAAGTTGTCTTGCCCAACGTGCCGTGGGATTCGATAATAGAAATGTGGAGGATAAAGTACCTTGGCAACCCTAACCGGTGGAAAAAAAATTGAAAAAGGGGGTACAACACGAGGACTTCCCAAGGGGTCACCCGTCCTAGTACTACTATCGCCCAAGCACGCTTAACTTCGGAGTTCTGATGGGATCCAGTGCTTTACTGCTGGTATGATTGCACCCGTCATGTTGGGGGTAGAATTCCTTTTTGTGTTAACTGTTCACAGTGCCAGCCTAGAGAGATGGCCCATTCAGAAGGCCCAATGGGCTTAACAACAACCCATCCGCTTCAACAACGCAGCATCCTCGCAAGACGTGATATCGACGCATTGTAGGGCCCTCTAATGTCCTGCGAGTAAGGTTGTCGTCCTTTTAAAAGTTCACGACGTACGATCCGAGACGGAAAAACAGAGCTTAATAACAAAAGTGGCCCGAAACTAATGAAAACGTTCAATTTTGGGCTCCAAAAAGGGCACAGCGAGCAAGCTAGCTGCCCCCAGTCGTAGAGCTCTCAGAGAGCTTTTCAACGGTATGTTGTTCACCGCGTAACTCCTTACGGATCAAAAGTTATGGGCACCAAAGCGACAGAGACTTGGTCAAATGCCCTACGCCGTCGGTTTGCTGGCCCAGCCTCCACGTGAAGCGAAATTGTCTTGCCCAAGGTGCCGTGGGATTCGATAATAGAAATGTGGTGGATAAAGTATCTTGGTAACGCCAACCAGAGGAAAAAAAATTGAAAAGAGAGGTGTAACACGAGGACTTCCCAGGGGGTCACCTATCCTAGTACTACTCTCCCCCGAGCACGCTTAACTTCGGAGTTCTGATGGGATCCGGTGCATTAGTGCAGGTATGATAACAACCGTCATGTTGGGGGTAGAATTCCTTTTTGTGTTGACGGTTCACAGTCCTAGCCTAGAGAGATGGCCCATTCAGAAGGCCCAATGGGTTTAACAACAACCCATCCGCTTCAACAACGCAGCATCCTTGCAAGACGTGTTATCAACGCATTTTAGGGCCCTCTAATGTCCCGCAAGTAAGGTTTTCGTCCTTTTAACTGTTCACGACGTATGATCCGGGAGGGAAAAACAGAGCTTAATAAGAAAAGTGGCCCGAAACTAATGAAAACTTTCGATTTTGGGCTTCAAAAAAAGCACAGTGCGCAAGCTAGCTGCCCCCGTAGTAGAGCTCTCAGAGAGCATTCAAACGGTATTCTGTGCCCCGCGTAACTCCTTACGGATCAAAAGTTATGGGCATCGGAGCGACGGAGACCTGGTCGCAAGCACCACGCCCACGGTTTGCGGGCCCAGCCTTTACGTGAAACGAAGTTGTCTTGCCCAATGTGCCGTGGGATTCAGTAATAGAAATGTGGTGGATAAAGTATCTTGGCAACTTTAACCTGAGGAAAAAAAATTGAAAAGAGGGGTGCAACACGAAGACTTCCCAGGGGGTCACCCGTCCTAGAACTACTCTTGCCCATGCACGCTTAACTTCGGAGTTCTGATGGGATCCAGTGCTTTAGTGCTGGTATCATTGCACCCGTCATGTTGGGGGTAGAATTCCTTTTTGTGGTAACGGTTCACAGTCCCAGCCTAGAGAGATGGCCCATTCAAAAGGCCCAATAGCCTTAACAACAACCCATCCGCTTCAACAACGCAGCATCCTTGCATGACGTGATATCGACGCATTGTAAGGCCCTCTAATGTCCCGCAAGTATGGTTGTCGTCCTTTTAACAGTTCGCGACGTACGATCTGGGACAGAAAAATAGAGATTAATAAGAAAAGTGTCACGAAACTAATGAAAACGTTCGATTTTGGGCTCCGAAAACAGGCCCAACCGAGCAAGCTTGCTCCCCTTGTCGTAAAGCTCTCAGAGAGCTCTCCAATGGTATGTTGTGCGCCGCGTAACTCCTTACGAATCAAAAGTTATGGGCTCCGAAGCGACGGAGACCTGGTGACAAGCCCTACGCCCTCGGTTTACGGGGCCCGCCTTTTCGTGAAGCGAAGTTGTCTTGCCGAAGGTGCCGTGGGATTCGGTAATAGAAATGTGGCGGATAAAGTATCTTGGCAACCCTAACCGGAGGAAAAAAAATTGAAAAGGAGGGTGCAACACGTGGACTTCCCATTGGGTCACCCATCCTAGTACTATTCTCACCCAAGCACGTTTAACTTTGAAGTTCTGATGGGATCCGATGCATTAGTGCTGGTATTATCACAACCGTCATGTTGGTGGTAGAATTCCTTTTTGTGTTAACGATTCACAGTGCGAGCCTAGAGATATGGCCCATACAGAAGGCCCAATGGGCATAACAACAACCCATCCGCTTCAACAACGCAACATCCTCGCAAGACGCGATATCGACGCATTGTAGGGCCCTCTAATGTCCCATGAGTAAGGTTGTCGTCCTTTTAAAAGTTCACGACTTACGATCCGGGACAGAAAAACAGAGCTTAATAACAAAGGTGGCCCGAAACTGATGAAAACGTTCGATTTTGGGCACCAAAAAATGCACAGCCAGCAAGCGAGCTGCCCTTGTCGTAGAGCTCTCGAAAAGCTTTGGAACGGTATGCTGTGTGCCGCGTAACTCCTTACGGATCAAAGGTTATGGGCACCGGAGCGACAGAGACTTGGTCACAAGCCCTTCACCCTCGGTTTACTGGCCCAGCCTCCACGTGAAGCGAAGTTGTCTTGCCCAAGGTGCCGTGGGATTCGATAATAGAAATGTGGTGGATAAAGTATCTTGGTAACGCTAACCGGAGGAAAAAAAAATTAAAAGAGGGGTGTAACACGAGGACTTCCCAGGGGGTCACCCATCCTATTACTACTCTCGCCCAAGCACGCTTAACTTCGGAGTTCTGATGGGATACGGTGCATTAGTGCTAGTATGATCACACCCATCATGTTGGGGGTAGAATTCCTTTTTGTGTTGACGGTGCACAGTCCAAGCCTAGAGAAATGGCCCATTCCGAAGGCCCAATGGGCTTAACACCAACCCATCCGCTTCAACAACGCAGCATCCTCGCAAGACGTGATATCGACGCATTGTAGGGCCCTCTAATGCCCAGCGAGTAAAGTTGTCATCCTTTTAACACCTCACGACGTACGATCCGGGATGGAAAAACAGAGCTTAATAAGAAAAGTGGCTCGAAACTAATGAATACTTTCGATTTTGGGCTCCAAAAAGGGCACAGTGAGCAAGCTAGCTGCCCCCGTCGTAGAGCTCTCAGAGAGAATTCCAACGGTATTCTGTGCGCCACGTAACTCCTTACAGATCAAAACTTATGGGCACCAGAGTGACCGAGACTTGGTCACAAGCCCTACGCCCTCGGTTTGCAGGCCCAGCCTCCACGTGAAGCGAAGTTGTCTTGCGCAACGTGCCGTGGGATTCGATAATAGAAATGTGGTGGATAAAGTACCTTGGCAACCCTAACCGGAGGAAAAAAAATTGAAAAGGGTAGTACAACACGAGGACTTCCGAAGGGGTCACCCGTCCTAGTACTACTCTCGCCCAAGCACGCTTAACTTCGGAGTTCTGATGGGATCCAGTGCTTTACTACTGGTTTGATCGCACCAGTCATGTTGGGGGTAGAATTCCTTTTTGTGTTAACGGTTCACAGTGCCAGCCTAGAGAGATGGCCCATTCAGAAAGCCCAATGGGTTTAACAACAACCCATCCGCTTCAACAACGCAGCATCCTCGCATGACGTGATATCGATGCATTGTACTGTCCTCTAATGTCCTACGAGTAAGGTTGTCGTCCTTTTAAAAGTTCACGACGTACGATCCAGGACGGAAAAACAGAGCTTAATAACAAAAGTGGCCCGAAACTAATGAAAATGTTCAATTTTGGGCTCCAAAAAGGGCACAGCGAGCAAGCTAGCTACCCCCAGTCGTAGAGCTCTCAGAGAGCTTTTCAACGGTATGTTGTGTGCCACGTAACTCCTTACGGATCAAAAGTTATAGGCACCAGAGCGACAGAGACTTGGTCAAAAGCCCTACGCCCTCAGTTTGCGGGCCCAGCATCCACGTGAAGCAAAGTTGTCTTGCCCAAGGTGCCGTGGGATTCGATAATAGTAATATGGTGGATAATGTATCTTGGTAACGCCAACCAGAGGAAAAAAAATTGAAAAGAGAGGTGTAACACGAGGACTTCCCAGGGGGTCACCTATCCTAGTACTACTCTCGCCCGAGCACGCTTAACTTCGGAGTTCTGATGGGATCCGGTGCATTAGTGCTGGTATGATCACACCCGTCATGTTGGGGGTAGAATTCATTTTTGTGTTGACGGTTCACAGTCCCAGCCTAGAGAGATGGCCTATTCAGAAGGCCCAATGGGTTTAACAACGACCCATCCGCTTCAACAACGCAACATCCTCGCAAGACGTGATATCAACGCATTGTAGGGCCCTCTAATGTCCCGCAAGTAAGTTTGTCGTCCTTTTAACAAATCACGACGTACGATCCGGGACAGAAAAATAGAGCTTAATAAGAAAAGTAGCCCGAAACTAATGAAAACTTTCGATTTTGGGCTTCAAAAAGGGCATAGTGAGCAAGCTAGCTGCCCCCGTCGTAGAGCTCTCAGAGAGCATTCAAACGGTATTCTATGCACCGCGTAACTCATTACGGATCAAAAGTTATGGGCACCGGAGCGATGGAGACTTCGTCACAAGCCCTACGCCCTTGGTTTGCGGGCCCAGCCTCCATGTGAACCTAAGTTGTCTTGCCCAAGGTGCCGTGGATTCGATAATAGAAATGGGGTGGATAAAGTATCTTGGCAGCCCTAACTGGAGGAAAAAAAATTGAAAAGGTAGGTGCAACACGAGGACTTCCCAGGGGGTCACCCATCCTAGTACTACTCTAGCCCAAGCACGCTTAATTTCGGAGTTCTGATGGGATCCGTTGTATTAGTGCTGGTATGATCGCACCCGTCATGTTGGGGGTAGAATTCAATTTTTGTGTTAACGGTTCACAGTCCCAGCCTAGAGAGATGGCCCATTCAGAAGGCCCAATGGGCTTAACAACAACCCACCCGCTTCAACAACGCAGCATGCTTGCATGACGTGATATCAACACATTGTAGGGCCCTCTAATGTCCGGCGAATAAAGTTGTCATCCTTTTAACAGCTCACTACGCACGATCCGGGATGGAAAAATAGAGCTAAATAACAAAAGTGGCCCGAAACTAATGAAAACTTTCGATTTTGGGCTTCAAAAATGGCACAGTGAGCAAGCTAGCTGCCCCCGTCGTAGAGCTCTCAGAGTGCATTCAAACGGGATTCTATGCGCCGCGTAACTCCTTACGGATCAAAAGTTATGGGCATCGGAGCGACAGAGACTTCGTCACAAGCCCTACGCCCTCGGTTTGCGGGCCCAGCCTCCACGTGAAGCGAAGTTGCCTTGCCCAAGGTGCCGTAGGATTCGATAATAGAAATGTGGTGGATAAAGAATCTTGGCAACCCTAACCGGAGGAAAAAAAAATGAAAAGAAGGGTGCAACACGAGGACTTCCCAGGGGGTCACCCGTCCTAGTACTACTCTCGCCCAAGCACGCTTAACTTCGGAGTTCTGATGGGATCCGGTGCATCAGTACTGGTATGATCGCACCCGTCATGTTGGGGGTAGAATTCCTTTTTGTGTTAACGGTTCACAGTGCCAGCCGAGAGAGATAGCCCATTCAGAAGGCCCAATGGGCATAACAACAACCCTTCCGCTTCAACAACGCAGCAACCTCGCAAGACGTGATATCGACGCATTGTAGCATCCTTTAATGTCCCGCGAGTAAGGTTGTCGTTCTTTTAATAGTTCACGACGTACGATCCGGGACGGAAAAACAGAGCTAAATAAGAAAAGTGGCCTGAAACTAATAAAAACTTTCGATTTTGGGCTCCGAAAAGGGCATAGCGAGGAAGCTAGCTGCCCCCGTTGTAAAGCTCTCAGATAGCTTTCCAACGGTATGCTGTGCGCCGCGTAACTCCTTACGGATCAAAAGTTATGGGCACCGGAGCAACAGAGACTTGGTCACTAGCCCTACGCCTTCAGTTTGTGGGCCCAGCCTCCACGTGAAGCGAAGTTGTCTTGCCCATGGTATCGTGGGATTCGATAATAGAAATGTGGTGGATAAAGTACCTTGGCAACCCTAACCGGAGGAAAAAAATTGAAAAGTGGGGTGCAACACGAGCACTTCCCAGGGCGTCAACCATCCAAGTACTACTCTCGCTCAAGCATGCTAAACTTCGGAGTTCTGATGGGATCCGGTGCATTAGTGCTAGTATAATCACACCCATCATGGTGGGGGAAGAATTCCTTTTTGTGTTAAGGGTTCACAGTGCCAGCCAAGAGAGATGGCCCATTCAAAAGGCCCAATGGACTTAACGACAACCCATCCGCTTCAACAATGCAGCATCCTCGCAAGACGTGATATCAATGCATTGTAGGGCCCTCTATTGTCCCGCGAGTAAGGTTGTCGTCCTTATGATAGCTCACGACGTACGATCCAGGACAGAAAAACATAGCTTAATAAGAAAATTGGCACAAAACTGACGAAAACGTTCGATTTTGGGCTCCAAAAAGGGCACAGCAAGCATGCTTGCTGCCCGAGTCGTAGAGCTCTCGAAGAGCTTTGCAACGGTATGCTATGCGCCGCGTAACTCCGTACGGATCAAAAGTTATGGGCACCGGAACGACGGAGACCTGGTCACAAGCCCTACGCCCTCGGTTTGCGGGCCCAGCCTCCACGTGAAGCTAAGTTGTCTTGCCCAAGGTGCCATGAGATTCGATAATAGAAATGTGGTGGATAAAGTATCTTGGCAACCCTAACCGGAGCAAAAAAAACTGAAAAATGGGGTACAACACGAGGACTTCCCAGGGGGTCACCCATCCTAGTACTACTCTCGCCCAAGCATGCTTAACTTCGGAGTTCTGATGGGATCTGGTGCATTAGGGGTAGTATGATTGCAACCATCATGTTGAGGGAACAATTCCTATATGTATTAACGGTTCACAGTGCCAGCCTAGAGAGATGGCCCATTCAGAAGGCCCAATGGGCCTCACCACAACCCATCCGTTTCAACACCGCAGCATTCACACAAGACGTTATATCGACGCGTTGTAGGGCCCTCTAATGTCCCGCGAATAAAGTTGTCGTCCTTTTTACAGCTCACGACTTACGATCCGGGACGGAAAAACAAAGCTTAATAAGAAAAGTGGCCCAAAACTGATGAAAACGTTCTATTTTGGGCTCCAAAAAAGGCACAGCTAGCAAGCTTCTGCCCCCGACGTAGAGCTCTCGGAGAGCTTTCCAACGGTATGTTGTACGCCGCGTAACTCCTTACAAATCAAAAGTTATGGGCGCCGGAGCGACAAGGACCAGGTTACAAGCCCCACGCCCTCGGTTTACGGGCCCAGCCTCAACGTGAAGCTAAGTTGTCTTGCCCATGGTGCTGTGGGATTTGATAATAGAAATGTGGTGGATAAAGTATCTTGGCAACCCAAACCGTAGGAAAAAAAATCGAAAAGGGGGGTGCAACACGAGTACTTCCCAGGGGGTCACCCGTCCTAGTACTATTCTCGCCCAAGCACGCTTAACTTCGAAGTGCTGATGGGATCCGATGCATTAGTGCTGTTATGATTGCACCCGTCATGTTGGGGGTAGAATTCCTTTTTGTGTTAACGGTTCACAGTCCCAGCCTAGAGAGATGTTCCATTTAGAAGGCCCAATGGGCTTAACAACATCCCATCCGCTTCAACAACGCAGCGTCCTCGCAAGACGTGATATCGACGCATTGTAGGGCCCTCTAATGTCCCGCGAGTAAGGTTGTCGTCCTTTCAACAGCTCACGACATACGATCCGGAACGGAAAAACAGAGCTTAATAACAAAAGTGGCCCGAAACTTATGAAAACGTTCAATTTTGGGCTCCAAAAAGGGCATAGCGAGCAAGCATGCTACCCTCGTCGTAGAGTTCTCAGAGTGCTTTCCAATGGTATGCTGTGCACCGCGTAACTCCTTACGGATCAAAAGTTTTGGGAACCGGAGCGACAGAGACTTGGTCACAAGCCCTACGCCTTCGGTTTGCGGGCCCAGCCTCCACGTGAAGCGAAGTTGTGTTGCCCAAGGTGCTGTGGGATTCGATAATAGAAATGTGGTGGATAAAGTATCTTGGCAACCCTAATCGGAGGTAAAAAAATTGAAAAGGTGGGTGCAACAAGAGGACTTCCAAGGGGGTCACACATCCTAGTACTACTCTCGCCCAAGCACGCTTAACTTCAGTGTTCTGATGGGATCCGGTGCATTAGTGCTGGTATGATCGCACCCGTCATGTTAGGGGTAGAATTCCTTTTTGTGTTAACGTTTCACAGTCCCAGCCTAGAGAGATGGCCCGTTCAGAAGGCCAAATAGGCTTAACAACAACCCATCCACTTCAACAACGCAGCATCCTCGCAAGACGTGATATCGACACATTTTAGGGCCCTCTAATGTCCCGCGAGTATGGTTGTCGTCCTTTTAACAGTTCACGACGTACGATCCGGGACGGAAAAATAGAGCTTAAGAAGAAAAGTGGCCCGAAATTGATGAAAACATTTGATTTTGTGCTCCAAAAAGGGCACAGCAAGCAAACTTGCAGCCCTCGTCGTATAGCTCTCGAAGAGCTTTCCAATGGTATGTTGTGCGCCGTGTAACTCCTTACGAATCAACAGTTATGGGCACCGGAGCGACAGGAACCTTGTCACAAGCCCTACGCCCTCGGTTTGCGGGTCCAGCCTCCACGTGAAGCGAAGTTGTCTTACCCAAGGTGCAGTAGGATTCGATAATTGAAATGTGGTGGATAAAGTATCTTGGCAACCGTAACTGGAGGAAAAAAATTTGAAAAGGGGGTGCAACATGTGGACTTCCTATTGGGTCATCCATCCTAGTACTACTCTCGCCCAAGCACGTTTAACTTCGAAGTTCTGATGGGATCCGGTGCATTAGTGCTGGTATGATCACAACCGTCATGTTGGTGGTAGAATTCCTTTTTATGTTAACGGTTCACAGTGCCAGCCTAGAGAGATGGCCCATTCAGAAGGCCCAATGGGCTTAACAACAACCCATTCGCTTCAACAACGCAGCATCCTCGCAAGACGTGATATCGACGCATTGTAGGGCCCTCTGATGTCCCGCGAGTAAGGTTGTCGTCCTTTTAAAAGTTCACGACGTACGATCCGGGACGGAAAAACAGAGCTTAATAACAAAACTGGCCCGAAACTAATGAAAACGTTCATTTTTGGCCTCCAAAAAGGGCACAGCGAGCAAGTTAGCTGCCCCCAGTCGTAGAGCTCTCAGAGAGCTTTTTAACGGTATGCTTTGCGCCGCGTAACTCCTTACGGATCAAAAGTTATGGGCACCGAAGCGATAGAGACTTGGTCAAAAGCCCTACGCCCTCGGTTTGGGGCCCAGCCTCCACGTGAAGCGAAGTTGTCTTGCCCAAGGTGCTGTGGGATTCGATAATAGAAATGTGGTGGACAAAGTATCTTGGTAACGCTAACCGGAGGAAAAAAAATTGAAAAAGGGGGTGCAACACGAGGACTTCCTAGGGGGTCACCCATCCTAATACTACTCTCGCCCAAGAACGCTTAACTTCGGAGTTCAGATGGGATCTGGTGCATTAGTGCTGGTATGATCACACCCGTCATGTTGGGGGTAGAATTCCTTTTTGTGTTAACGGTTCACAGTCCCAGCCTAGAGAGATGGCCCATTCAGAAGGCCCAATAGGCTTAACAACAACCCATCAAATTCAACAACACAGCATCCTCGCAAGACGTGATATCGACGCATTGTAGGGCCCTCTATTATCCCACGAGTAAGGTTGTCATCCTTTTAACAGCTGACGACGTACGTTTCGGGACGGAAAAAATGAGCTTAATAAGAAAATTGGCAGGAAACTAATGAAAACGTTCGATTTTGGGCTCCAAAAAGGGCACAGTGAGCAAGCTGGATGCCCTCGTCGTAGAGCTCTCGGAGAGCATTCCAACGGTATACTGTGCACCGCGTAACTGCTTACGGAACAAAAGTTATGGGCACCGGAGCGACGGAGACCTGGTCACAAGCCCTACGCCCTCAGTTTGCGGGCCCAGCCTCCACATGAAGCGAAGTTGTCTTGCCCAAGGTACCGTGGGATTCGATAATAGGAAAGTGGGGGATAAAGTATCTTGGCAACACTAACTGGGGGAAAAAAATTTAAAAGGGCGGTGCAACACGAGTACTTCCCATGGGGTCACCTATCCTAGTACTACTCTCGCCCAGGCACGCTTAACTTCGGAGTTCTGATGGGATCCAGTGCTTTAGTGCTGGTATGATCGCACCAGTCATGTTGGGGGTAGAATTCCTTTATGTGTTAACGGTTCACAGTCCCGGCCTAGAGAGATGGCCCATTCAGAAGGCCCAATGGGCTTAATGACAACCCATCCGCTTCAACAACCCAGCATCCTAGCAAGGCGAGATATTGACGCGTTGTAGGGCCGTCTAATTTCCCGCGAGTATGGTTGTCGTCCTTTTAACATTTCACGAGTTACGATCCGGGACAAAAAAACAGAGCAAAAATAAGAAAAGTGGCCCGAAACTGATGAAAATGTTCGATTTTGGACTCCAAAAAGGGCATAGCAAGCATGCTTGCTACCACCGACGTAGAGCTCTCAGAGAGCTCTGCAACGGTATGCTGTGCGCCACGTAACTCCTTACGGATCAAAAGTTATGGGCACTGGAGCGACGGAGACCTGGTCACAAGCCCTACGCCCTCGGTTTGCGGGCCCAGCATCCACGTGAAGCGAAGTTGTCTTGCCCAAGGTCCCATGGGATTCGATAATAGAAATATGGTGGATAAAGTATCTTGACAACCCTAACCGGAGGAAAAAAAATTGAAAAGGGGAGTGCAACACGTGGACTTCCCAAGGGGTCACCCATCCTTGTACTACACTCGCCTAAGCACGCTTAACTTCGGAGTTCTGATGGGATCCGGTGCATTAGTGCTGGTATGATCACACCCGTCATGTTGGGGGTAGAATTCCTTTTTGTGTTAACGGTTCACAGTCCCAGCCTAGAGAGAGGGGCCATTCAGAGGGGGCAATGGGCTTAACAACAAGCCATCCGCTTCAACAACGCAGCATCCTCACAAGACGTGATATCGACGCATTGTATGGCCCTCTAATGTCCAGCGAGTAAGGTTGTCGTCCTTTTAATAGTTCACGACGTACGATACGGGACGGAAAAACAGAGCTTAATAAGAAAAGTAGCCCGAAACTAATGAAAACTTTCGATTTTGGGCTCCAAAAAGGGAATAGCGAGCAAGCTAGCTACCCCCGTTGTAGAGCTCTCGGAGAGCTTTCCAACGGTATGCTGTGCTGCGCGTAACTCCTTACGGATCAAAAGTTATGGGCACCGGAGCGACAGAGACTTGGTCACAAGCCCTACGCCCTCGGTTTGCGGGCCCAGCCTCCACGTGAAGCGAAGTTTTCTTGCCCAAGGTGCCGTGGGATTCGATAACAAAAATATGGTGGATAAAGTATCTTGGCAACCCTAACTGGAGGAAAAAAAATTGAAAAGAGGGGTGCAACACGAGGACTTCCCCGGGGGTCACCCATCCTTGTACTACTCTCGCCCAAGCACGCTTAACTTCTGAGTTCTGATGGGATCCGGTGCATTAGTGCCAGTATGATCGCACCCGTCATGGTGGGGTAGAATTCCTTTTTGTGTTAACGGTTCACAGTCCCAGCCTAGAGATATGGCCCATTCAGAAGGCCCAATGGGCTTAACAACAACCCATCCGCTTCAACAACGCAGCATCCTCGGAAGACTTGATATCGTCGAATTATAGGGCCCTCTAATGTCCAGCGAGTAAGATTGTCGTCCTTTTAACAACTCACGACGTACGATCCAGGACGGAAAAACAGAGCTTAATAAGAAAAGTGGCCCGAAAATGATGAAAACGTTCGGATTTGGGCTCCAAAAAGAGCACAGCGAGCAAGCTTGCTGCACCAATGGGCTTAACAACAACCCATCTGCTTCAACAACGCAGCATCCTCGCAAGATATGATATCGAAGCATTGTAGGGCCCTTTAATGTCCCGCGAGTAAGGTTGTCGTCCTTTTAACAACTCGCGATGTACGATCCGGGAAGGAAAAACCGAGCAAAACAAGAAAAGTAACCCAAAACTGATGAAAAGTTTCGATTTTGGGCTACAAAAAAGGGCACAGCGAGCAAGCTCGCTGCCCCCGTTGTAGAGCTCTCGGAGAGCTTAACAACGGTATGTTGTGCGCTGCGTAACTCCTTACGGATCAAAAGTTATGGGCACTAAAACGATAGAGACCTGGTCACAAGCCCCGCGCCCTCGGTTTGCGGGCCCAGCCTCTACGTGAAGCAATGTTGCCTTGCCCAAGGTCCCGTGGGATTTGAAAATAGAAATGTGGTGGATAAAGTATCTTGGCAAGCCTAACCGAGGAAAAAAAATTAAAAAGGGGGGTGCAACACAAGACTTCCCAAGGGGTCACCCATCCTAGTACTATTCTTGTCTAAGCACGCTTAACTTCGGAGTTCCGATGGGATCCGGTGCATTAGTGCTGGTATGATCGTACCCGTCATGTTGGCGGTAGAATTCCTTTTTGTGTTAACGATTCACAGTCCCAGCCTAGAGAGATGGCTCATTCAGAAGGCCCAATGGGCTTAATAACTACCCATTTGCTTCAACAACGCAGCATCCTAGCAAGACGTGATATCGATGAATTGTAGGGCCTTCTAATGTCCCGTGAGTAAGGTTGTCGTCCTTTTAACAGTTCTCGACGTACGATCCGGGACGGAAAAACAGAGCTCAATAAGAAAAGTGGCCCGAAACAAATGAAAACTTTCGATTTTGGGCTCCAAAAAGGGCACAACAAGCAAGCTAGCTGCCCCCGTAGTAGAGCTATCAGAGTGCTTTCCAACGGTATGCTGTGAGCCGTGTAACTCCTTACGGATCAAAAGTTATGGGAACCGGAGTGACAGATACCTGATCGCAAGCCCTATGCCCTCAGTTTGCTGGCCCAGCCTCAACGTGAAGTGAAGTTGTCTTGCCCAAGGTGCCGTGGGATTCGATAATTGAAATCTGGTGGATAAAGTATCTTTGCAACCCTTAACAGAGGAAAAAAAATTGAAAAGGGGGGTGCAACACAAGAAATTCTCACGGGGTCACCTATCCTATTACTACTCTCGCCCAAGCAAGCTTAACTTCGGAGTTCTGATGGGATCCGGTGCATTAGTGCTGGTATGATCGCACCTGTCATGTTGGGGGTAGAATTCTTTTTTGTGTTAACGGTTCATAGTCCCAGCCTAGAGAGATGGCCCATTCAGAAGGCCCAATGGGCTTCACAACAACCCATCCGCTTCAACAACGCATCATCCTCACAAGACGTGATATCGACGCATTGTATGGCCCTCTAATGTCCCGCGAGTATGGTTGTTGTCCATTTGACAGTTCGCGACGTAAGATCCGGGACCGAAAAACAAAGCTTAATAAAAAAAGTGGCCTGAAACTGATGAAAATGTTCGATTTTGGGCTCCAAAAAGGCCACAACAAGCAAGCTTGCTACCCTCGTTGTAGAGCACTTGGAGGGCTTTCCAACGTTATGCTGTGAACCGTGTAACTCCTTACGGATCAAAAGTTATGGGCTCCGAAGTGACGGAGACCTGGTCACAAGCCCTATTCCCTCAGTTTGGGGGACCAGTGTGATACCCCGAACTTAGCATGTATTCAATAGCATTTAAAGTTCATTTAAATTGCATTTTATTGACCTTTCACCTTCTTTGACCAAACTAGTTGACTTTTCATCTACATTGACCAACTAGGACAAGGTGGGAATTTTTGAAATGTTTAATAAAAGGCAAACTTGGGATTAGAAATAAAAAAATGCAATGTTAAGTTAGTCAAATTTTGGGTCAACTTTGGAATTAAATCTGAACCAATTGGGGAAGATTTAGGTAGCAAATTATATATGGTTGGAAAGCTCTATGAGTCTAGTTTCTGAGGCTTCAAACCGTTCGTGAATTGGAGTTTTCTAGAAGAAGTTATGGCCGTTTTCGTAAGGTCGCGCATAGCTGTTTTGGTTTAGCGGGTTGACCGAATTTTGACCTTTGACTTCTTGTCTTTTTTTTTTTTTTAAATAAGCAGAATGCACACGAAAAAAAAACAGACAAAAAAGGCTTGAAACCATGAGGAAAAGAAGGAGAAAAAAAAAAGAAAATCTCAACTTCAAATCTTCGATTCTTCGCGTGGGCTTGTGCGGGGTGGTTTTCGAGGCACTCTACGAGGTTTTCCTAGCGTCTAGGAGCGTCTAAGGTAAGGGTTTCATCGTTATTTGCGCATTTGAAATATTTGTATCTAAACTTTGATTTTTGGATTTTATGCGTAGATTGTTGTTTTAATCGTTTGTTGCTTAAAGAATGTTCCTTGTTGATTGTAGACCATGTATTTATAGCTTTTTAACATTTTCTACGGTTAAATATTGGAATTGAAATATAAATTGTGTGATGAATAGTAAATTGTGAATAGTAAACCCCCGTTTTGATGAAGTTGCTCCGTTACGCGTTCTGTTGATGTAGGAAGATGCTAGATATGCTAGAATGCCTAAATGTGTGGTTTAATTGGAATGTATAATGGAAAAACGGAGAAAAACGGTTTAGTGAAAGTCGGGGTCGTTTAGGTCAAGTTTGGCATTTTCTCATTTTGCGTGTTGGCATTGTTTCGGGAGGCCATGGAAGCACTTTTGGTGCGATTATGGCATTGGTTGGGTGTTTGGTTGGTATAGTTGTAGTTCAAACGAGCAAAGGGGAAAATCGGGGCTTTGCACGAATTCTAGGGTAAAGTAGGGTTTCGGGGTCCTTGGACGTGCCTTATGGTGACCTAGGAGGATTGGCGAAGTCGGTTTCCAGAACTCATGGCTCGTTTGGAAATGGTAATGTTTTGATAGTTGGGGCCGATTTGTGATTTTGCTTGTTATCTTGATATTATGCCTATAGAATGCTTAGGATTGCTTGATATACTTGTTTAATTGGTGTTATTGTTGCTTATTATTGCTTGTTATGCATGAAAAGTTAGTTGAATGCTAGTATTGATTGTGATTGCTTGTTATCTCGTTTGTTGTCACTAGTTTGTATTGTTGTGCTATCGCTCGTTTATTGCCTTGTATCGAGTCTTGCATTGCATAGTATCAGCACGTGAGTGATGGGCCTCTCTGGGTAGCCTCGGGTTGCCAGTGTTGGTTGCTCTAGCTCCGTAGCTATTCCCTCTTCTCGCTTGGGCTGCCTCCCAGGGAGATTTGGGTCGTAGATTGATGGATACTTCCGGGGTATTCCAAACTGGTGTTATAAGGTGGATGCGCGCTTATTGTCATCGTTGTCAACATCAAGCTCGAGATTGATGTATCGCTCGTGAAATGGTACATTGCTCGTATGAGTGAACCATAGCCTTCAAAGTGTGGTATAGCTTTGAATGGTTGTGTTAATGCTTTCAGTAATTGCTTATTGTATTGATTATTTGTTTTGATTGCTTATTTATCAATTATATTGCTTAACTGTCTTATTTGCATTGCACGACTTTCTTTCTCTCCAATTCGATATCTGTCTCGCCCTCACTGAGTATACGTGTTGTGTATACTCACTCCTCACCACCATATTTCAGGAAATGCCATGTTAGCTGGAAAGTTCGTGATTTCGTGAAAGTCCGTGCTTGAAGAGTTGTCCTGCGTGCCTATGTGACTTGAGTTGTCAAAGTTGTAAAGTTATATGCTTTTATGTATTATATGTATTTAATGTTAAAGGGGATGTAATTTAAGTTTCACTAGATTATGTATTTAGTTAATGTAGCTTAACTTCAATGTATATTTGTAATGACAAAGGAAAAGAGATAGAAAGGTATGATAGTCTAGCTTATGATATAGGTTGGTGTAGTTTAATTGCTAAGCTTGAATGTATATTTACTTGTGTTTTGCTTGTTGTGAACCAAGGCTCGGATGGCCTTGAGGTGGTTGAATGTTTGGACATGGTATTGGTCCACTTATATACTGTCGCAGGTTTTACTTTTCGCCTAGAAACAGGGGAGACTCCGTCCGTTTTCCCTGAAAATTTATGCCCGGGTTTGGGTTTGGTTGTGTTTAGATCGATTGATAGAACTCGCGGTCTCGAGAGGGATCGGGGTATTACAGGTGGTATCAGAGCTTGTTTAGCTCATAAGCCGGGACAGGGTCCTCGGTCTGGTGGGTAGTGGTCCTTGAATGTGTGCTTGTTAAGTATGTCTTGAAAGTGTATGCTTGTATGTGAGATTATGTGTCTTGACATGAATGTGTGCTCCTATGTGATATAGTTATGTGTTATGTGTTAATTGTGTTCTAAGTGAAGTAAATTGTCTAGTTGTGCATTGAATTGACCTATCGAATCGACCTCGTGGATTGTTATTTGCTTGAAGTATTGCTTGTAATGTGTGTACTGAAATGTCTTGAATTAGCTATGCCGTGATTTGAATTGATTATGATGTGCTTGACTTGATTGTTATGCTTGAGTGACCTTGTTGAATAAACTATTTTGTAAACTTGCTGGCATAATAGCTTAAGGCATATGTATAACTGTGATATATTGGCATTCATACATGTCCTATTGAAATGGTAAGTAAGTCATCTTCCTCCCCTGAAGAAAGTGGCTCACCGCTGGCTTTTCAAGGTGTATGGATTGGCAGGAAATGAATGGCATTTGACTAGCCTTTATTTGGGAATTGGTGTTTGCTTTTGGAGCTCAGTTATTGGCGAATCTCTATGGTCTTCCTCTGTGCTTAACGGTTGTGAAAGAATAGCTTTCTCTTGGGGTTTATTTGGTTGGTCTTTGGAGCATTCTTTGGTTTTCTTAATGGGTATTCTTTGGAGACTTCTGTTGGCATTTCTCGGTGGATTTGGCTATTGGGATTTCAATCGGCCTTACTGCACAGTATTATCTAGGGTATATGTGTCTCTGTCTTTATTGGTATGATACTGGCATCCCTGATTGGAAATTCTTCAATGGTAATTTCTGGAATTCTCAGTGGCCAATTATTTAGTATTTATTTATTAGGCAAACTTGGCTACTTTCTTATTGGAGCATTGTCTCGGATATCTTCTTCAGTGTTCCTCAGTAGGTTTAGTATTTTGAGTTCCTATCAGACTTATTGAATAATACTACTTATGGTATTATTTGAAATTCTTATTAGGCGTTCTCTTGGTATTTTCCTTGTTGGCAAAGTTGTATGAAGTTCTCACTTGGCAAACAGTGAAGAGGCCTCAGAGTTTGGTCTCAGTATATTGTTCATCAGTTCGGTGTTTAACCTTGGAGTTTTCCTCCATCTGGGAAACTATGTTTGTTATTCAACTTGGTTGTCTTATTGGGCGCATTATATTTTCTCTGTTATTTCCTTTGACATTCCTCTCAGCATTTGATAGCAAAACTCGGAATCTAATTGGTTGTTCCACGGGGTTATTATTTGGAAGGCTTCTTTGGAACTTTGGAAATATATTTGATTGGGTTCTTGGTATTTTCTTCATCACTCTTAACAGGGAATTCTTCTATGAAATTCATGACCAGCGGGGTACTTCTTTGGACCTCTAGATAGAATCTTTGTTTGAGCTTTTATTTGGCTTCTTGCTTGGGAATTCTCGGGCAGTAACAGTTAGACTTCTATTGGAGATTCGTGCGTGAGGTATTCTTCTTGTCGTTATTGTGTGGTATTAATGACATCTACAGTATCTTTGCTTTAGTCTTTATTGGTATTATCTCGGCGTTTCTGGTTGGAATTTATTCTTCTTCGGTATTCGTGTCAACGGGATTCTTGTACGGTATCTGCATTTGAGCTTCTATTTGGCGTTACTACTTGGCATTTCTACTTGAACTTTCCTATTGGTCATCTTGATTAAATACTTTTTCAGTAGCTAATGAAGACTAGTCAGAGTTGGATTGTAGATGATGCAGAGTCCTATTGGAAGAAGAATTGCGAGGACGCAATTGTTTTAAGGGGGGAAGGATGTGATACCCCGAACCTGGCATGTATTCAATAGCATTTAAAGTTCATTTAAATTGCATTTTATTGACCTTTCACCTTCTTTGACCAAACTAGTTGACTTTTCATCTACATTGACCAACTAGGACAAGGTGGGAATTTTTGAAATGTTTAATAAAAGGCAAACTTGGGATTAGAAATAAAAAAATGCAATGTTAAGTTAGTCAAATTTTGGGTCAACTTTGGAATTAAATCTGAACCAATTGGGGAAGAGTTAGGTAGCAAATTATATATGGTTGGAAAGCTTTATGAGTCTAGTTTCTGAGGCTTCAAACCGTTCGTGAATTGGAGTTTTCTAGAAGAAGTTATGGCCGTTTTCGTAAGGTCGCGCATAGCTGTTTTGGTTTAGCGGGTTGACCGAATTTTGACCTTTGACTTCTTGTCATTTTTTTTTAAATAAGCAGAATGCACACGAAAAAAAAAACAGACAAAAAAGGCTTGAAACCATGAGGAAAAGAAGGAGAAAAAAAAGAAGAAAATCTCAACTTCAAATCTTTGATTCTTCGCGTGGGCTTGTGCGGGGTGGTTTCCGAGGCACTCTACGAGGTTTTCCTAGCGTCTAGGAGCGTCTAAGGTGAGGGTTTTATCGTTATTTGAGCATTTGAAATATTTGTATCTAAACTTTGATTTTTGGATTTTATGCGTAGATTGATATTTTAATCGTTTTGTTGCTTAAAGAATGTTCCCTGTTGATTGTAGAACATGTATTTATAGCTTTTTAACATTTTTTACGGTTAAATATTGGAATTTAAATATAAATTGTGTGATGAATAGTAAATTATGAATAATAAATCCCCGTTTCGATGAAGTTGCTCCGTTACGCGTTCTGTTGATGTAGGAAGATGCTAGATATGCTAGAATGCCTAAATGCGTGGTTTAATTGGAATGTATAATGGAAAAACGGAGAAAAATGGCTTAGTGAAAGTCGGGGTCGTTTAGGTCGAGTTTGGCATTTTCTCGTTTTGCGTGTTGGCATTGTTTCGGGAGACCATGGAAGCACTTTTGGTGCGATTATGGCGTTGGTTGGGTGTTTGGTTGGTATAGTTGTAGTTCAAACGAGCAAAGGGAAAAATTGGGGCTTTGCGCGAATTCTAGGGTAAAGTAGGGTTTCGGGGTCCTTAGACGTGCCTTATGGTGACCTAGGAGGATTGGCGAAGTCGGTTTCCAGAACTCGTGGCTCGTTTGGAAATGGTAGTGTTTTGATAGTTGGGGCCGATTTGTGATTTTGCTTGTTATCTTGATATTATGCCTATAGAATGCTTAGGGTTGCTTGATATCCTTGTTTAAGTGGTGTTATTATTGCTTATTATTGCTTGTTATGCATGAAAAGTTAGATGAATGCTAGTATTGATTGTGATTGCTTGTTATCTCGTTTGTTGTCACTAGTTTGTATTGTTGTGCTATCGCTCGTTTATTGCCTTGTATCGAGTCTTGCATTGCATAGTGTCAGCACGTGAGTGATGGGCCTCTCTGGGTAGCCTCGGGTTGCCAGTGTTGGTTGCTCTAGCTCTGTAGCTATTCCCTCTTCTCGCTTGGGCTGCCTCCCAGGGAGATTTGGGTCGTAGATTGATGGATACTTCCGGGGTATTCCAAACTGGTGTTATAAGGTGGATGCGCGCTTATTGTCATCGTTGTCAACATCAAGCTCGAGATTGATGTATCGCTCGTGAAATGGTACATTGCTCGTATGAGTGAACCATAGCCTTCAAAGTGTGGTATAGCTTTGAATGGTTGTGTTAATGCTTTCAGTAATTGCTTATTGTATTGATTATTTGTTTTGATTGCTTATTTATCAATTATATTGCTTAACTGTCTTATTTGCATTGCACGACTTTCTTTCTTTCCAATTCGATATCTGTCTCGCCCTCACTGAGTATACGTGTTGTGTATACTCACTCCTCACCACCACATTTCAGGAAATGCCATGTTAGCTGGAAAGTTCGTGATTTCGTGAAAGTCCGTGCTTGAAGAGTTGTCCTGTGTGCCTATGTGACTTGAGTTGTCAAAGTTGTAAAGTTATATGCTTTTATGTATTATATGTATTTAATGTTAAAGGGGATGTAATTTAAGTTTCACTAGATTATGTATTTAGTTAATGTAGCTTAACTTCAATGTATATTTGTAATGACAAAGGAAAAGAGATAGAAAGGTATGATAGTCTAGCTTATGATATAGGTTGGTGTAGTTTAATTGCTAAGCTTGAATGTATATTTACTTGTGTTTTGCTTGTTGTGAACCAAGGCTCGGATGGCCTTGAGGTGGTTGAATGTTTGGACATGGTATTGGTCCACTTATATGCTATCGCAGGTTTTACTTTTGCCTAGAAACAGGGGAGACTCCGTCCGTTTTCCCTGAAAATTTATTCCCGGGTTTGGTTTGGGTTGTGTTTAGATCGATTGATAGAACTCCCGGTCTCAAGAGGGATCGGGGTATTACAGGTGGTATCAGAGCTTGTCTAGCTCATAAGCCAGGACAGGGTCCTCGGTTTGGTGGGTAGTGATCCTTGAATGTGTGCTTGTTAAGTGTGTTTTGAAAGTGGTGGATAAAGTATATTGGGAAACTTAACCGGAGGGAAAAAATTGAAAAGGGGGGTGCAACACGAGGACTTCCTAGGGGGTCACCCATCCTAGTACTACTCTCGCCCAAGCATGCTTAACTTCTGAGTTCTGATGGGATCCGGTGCATTAGTGCTTGTACGATCGCACCCGTCATGGTGGGGGTAGAATTCCTTTTTGTGTTAATGGTTCACAGTCCCAGCCTAGATAGATGGCCCATTCAGAATGCCAAATGGGCTAAACAACAACCCATCCGCTTCAACAATGCAGCATCCTCGCAAGACGTGATATGGACGAATTGTAGGGCCGTCTAATCTCCCGCGAGTAAGATTGTCATCCTTTTAACAGCTCACGACGTACGATCCGGGACGGAAAAACAGAGCTTAACAAGAAAAGTGGCACGAAACTGTTTAAAAGTTCGGATTTGGGCTCCAAAAAGGGCACAACGAGCAAGCTTGCTGCCCCAATGGGCTTAACAACAACTCATCTGCTTCAACAATGCAGCATCCTCGCAAGACGTGATATCGACGCGTTGTAGGGCCCTCTAATGTCCTGCGAGTAAGGTTGTCGTCCTTTTAACAGCTCACGATGTACGATCCGGGAAGTAAAAACACAGCAAGACTAGTAAAGTAGCCCGAAACTGATGAAAATATTCAATTTTGGGCTCCAAAAAAGGACACAGTGAGCAAGCTAGCTGCCACCAACGTAGAGCTCTTGGAGAGCTTTCCAACGGTATGCTGTGCGCTGCGTAACTCCTTACGGATCAAAAGTTATGGGCACCGGAGTGACGGAGACCTAGTCCCAAGCCCTACGCCTTCGGTTTGCGAGCCCAGCCTCCACGTGAAGCGAAGTTGTCATGCGCAAGGTGCCGTGGGATTCGATAATAGAAATGTGGGGGAAAAAGTATCTTGGCAACCCTAACCGGAGGAAAAAAAAAATTGAAAAGGGGGGTGCAACACGAGGACTTCCCAGGGGGTCACCCATCCTAGTACTACTCTGGCCCAAGCACGCTTAACTATGGAGTTCTAATGGGATCCGGTGCATTAGTGTTGGTATGATCGCACCCGTCATGGTGGGGGTTGAATTCTTTTTTGTGTTAACGGTTCACAGTCCCAGCCTAGAGAGATGGCCCATTCAGAAGGCCCGATTGGCTTAACAACAACCCATCCGCTTCAACAACGAAGCATCCTCGCAAGACGCGATATCGACGCATTGTAAGGCCCTCTAATGTCCCGCGAGTAAGGTTGTCGTCCTTTTAACAGCTCACGACCTACGATCCGTGACGGAAAAACAGAGCTTAATAAGAAAAGTAGCCCGAAAATGATCAAAATGTTCGATTTTGGGTTCCAAAAAGGCCACAACGAGGAAGCTTGCTCCGCCCGTCGTAGAGCTCTCGGATAGCTTTCCAACGGTATGTTGTACGCCGCGTAACTCCTTACGGATCAAAAGTTATGGGCACCGGAGCGACAGAGACTTGGTCACAAGCCCTACGCCCTCGGTTTGTGGGCCTAGCCTCCACGTGAAGCGAAGTTGTCTTGTCCAAGGTGCCGTGGGATTTGATAATAGAAATGTGGTGGATAAAGTATCTTGGCAAACCTAACCGGAGGAAAAAAAATTGAAAAGGGGCGTACAACATGAGGACTTCCCAGGGGGTCACCCATCCTAGTACTACTCTCGCCCAAGCACGCTTAACTTCTGAGTTTTGATGGGATCCGGTGCATTAGTTCTAGTATGATCTCACCCGTCACGGTGGGGGTAGAATTCGTTTTTGTGTTAACGGTTCACAGTCCCAGCCTAGAGAGATGGCCCATTCAGAAGGCCCAATGGGCTTAACAACAACCCATCCGCTTCAACAGCGCAGCTTCCTCGCAAGACGTGATATCAACGAATTGTAGGGCCCACTAATGTCCCGCGAGTAAGATTGTCGTCCTTTTAACAGCTCACGACGTACGATCCGGGACGGAAAATAGAGCTTAATAAGAAAAGTGGCCCGAAACGGATTAAAACGTTCGGATTTGGGCTCCAAAAAGGGCACAGCGAGCAAGCTTGTTACCCTAATGGGCTTAACAACAACCCATCCGCTTAAAAAACGCAGCTTCCTCGCAAGACGTGATATCGACGCGTTGTAGGGCCCTCTAATGTCCCGCGAGTAAAGTTGTCGTCCTTTTAACAGCTCACGATGTACGATCCGGGAATGAAAAACATAGCAAAACTAATAAAGTAGGCTGAAATTGATGAAAACATTCGATTTTGGGCTCCAAAAAAGGGCACAACGAGCAAACTAGCTGGCCCTATCGTAGAGCTCTCGGAGAGGTTTCCAACTGTATTTTGTGCGCCGTGTAACTCCTTACGGATCAAAAGTTATGGGCACCGGAGCAACGGAGACCTGGTCACAAGCCCTACGCCCTCTGTTTGAGGGCCCAGCGTCTGCGTGGAGCGAAGTTGTCTTGCCCAAGGTGCCATGGGATTCGATAATAGAAATGTGGTGGATAAAGTATCTTGGCAACCCTAACCGGAGGAAAAAAAATTGAAAAGGGGTGTGCAACATGAGGACTTCCTAGGGGGTCACTCATCCTAGTACTACTCTCACCCAAGCACGCTTAACTTTGGAATTCTGATGGGAACCGGTACATTGGTCCTGGTATGATCGCACCCGTAATGTTGGGGGTAGAATTCCTTTTTGTGTTAACGGTTCACAGTCCCAGCCTAGAGAGATGGCCCATTTAGAAGGCCCAATGGGCTTAACAACAACCCATCCGCTTCAACAACGTAGCATCCTTGTAAGACGTGATATTGACGAATTGTAGGGCCCTCTAATGTCCCGCGAGTAAGATTGTCGTCCTTTTAACAGCTCACGACGTACGATCCGGGACGAAAAAACAGAGTTTAATAAGAAAAGTGGCCCGAAACTGATTAAAATGTTCGGATTTGGGCTCCAAAAAGGGCACAGCGAGCAAGCTTGCTACCCCAATGGGCTTAATAACAACCCATCTGCTTCAACAACGTAGCATCCTCGCAAGACGTGATATCGACGAGTTGTAGGGCCCTCTAATGTCCGGCGAGTAAGGTTGTCGTCCTTTTAACAGCTCACGATGTACGATCCAGGAAGGAAAAATCGAGCAAAACTAGTAAAGTAGCCCGAAACTGATGAAAACATTCGATTTTGGGCTCCAAAAAAGGGTATAGCGAGCCAGCTATCTGCCACCATCGTAGAGCTCTCGGAGAGCTTTCCAACGGTATGCTGTGCGTCTCGTAACTCCTTACGGATCAAAAGTTATGGGCACCGGAGCGACGGAGACCTGGTCACAAGCCCTACGCCGTCGGTTTGCGGGCCCAGCGTCCACGTGAAGCGAAGTTGTCTTGCCCAAGGTGCCATGGGATTCGATAATAGAAATGCGGTGGATAACGTATCTTGCTAACCCTAACCGGAGGAAATAAAATTGAAAATGGGGGTGCAACACGAGGACTTCCCAGGGGGTCACCCATCCTAGTACTACACTCGCCCCATCACGCTTAACTTCGGAGTTCTGATGCGATCCGGTGCATTAGTGCTGGTATGATCGCACCCGTCAGGGAGGGGGTAGATTTCCTTTTTGTGTTAACGGTTAACAGTCCCAGCATAGAGAGATGGCCCATTCAGAAGGCCCAATGGACTTAACAACAACCCATCCTCTTCAGCAACGCAGCATCCTCGCATGACGTGATATCAACGCTTTGTAGGGCCCTCTAATGTCCCGCGAGTAAGGTTGTCGTCCTTTTAACAGCTCACGACCTACGATCCCAGACGGAAAAACAGAGCTTAATAAGAAAAGTGGCCCGAAAATGATGAACACGTTCGATTTTGGGCTCCAAAAAGGCCACAGCGAGGAAGATTTCTCCGCCCGTCGTAGAGCTCTCAGAGAGCTTTCCAACGGTATGTTGTGCACCGCGTAACTTCTTACGGATCAAAAGTTTTGGACACCGGAGCGACAGATACTTGGTCACAAGCCCTACGCCCTCGGTTTGCGAGGCTAGCCTCCACGTGAAGCGAAGTTGTCTTGCCCAAGGTGACGTGGGATTCGATAATAGAAATGTGGTGGATAAAGTATCTTGGCAAACCTAACTAGAGGAAAAAACATTGAAAAGGGGGGTGCAACACGAGGACTTCCCAAGGGGTCACCAATCCTAGTACTACTCTCGCCCAAGCACGCTTAACTTCTAAGTTCTGATGGGATCCGGCGCATTAGTGCTAGTATGATCGCACCCGTCATGGTTGGGGTAGAATTCCTTTTTGTGTTAACGGTTCACAGTCCCAGCCTAGAGAGATGGCCCATTCAGAAGGCCCAATGGGCTTTACAACAACCCATCCACTTCAACAACGCAGCATCCTCGCAAGACGTGATCTTGACGGATTGTAGGGCCCTCTAATGTACCGCGAGTAAGATTGTGATCCTTTTAACAGCTCACAACCTACGATTCGGGACAGAAAAACAGAGCTTAATAAGAAAAGTGGCCCGAAACTGATTAAAGCGTTCGGATTTGGGCTCCAAAAAGGGCACAGCGAGCAAGCTTGCTGCCCCAATGGGCTTAACAACAACCTATCCACTTCAACAACGCAGCATCCCCGCAAGACGTGATATCGATGCGTTGTAGGGCCCTCTAATGTCTTGCGAGTCAGGTTGTCATCCTTTTAATAACTCACGACGCACGATCCGAGAAGGAAAAACATAGCAAAATCAGAAAAGTAGCCCAAAACTGATGAAAACTTTCGATTTTGGGCTCCAAAAAAGGCACAGCGAGGAAGCTTGCTCTGCCCGTCGTAGAGCTCCTGTAGAGCTTTCCAACAGTATGTTGTGTGCCACGTAACTCCTTAAGGATCAAAAGTTATGGGCACCAGAGCGACAGACACTTGGTCACAAGCCCTACGCCCTCGGTTTGCGGGCCGAGCCTCCATGTGAAGCGAAGTTGTCTTTCCCAAGGTGCCGTGGGATTCGATAACAGAAATGTGGTGGATAAAGTATCTTGGCAAACCTAACCGGAGGAAAAAAATTTGAAAAGGGGTGTGCAACACGAGGACCTCCCAGGGGGTCACCCATCCTTGTACTATTCTCGCCCAAGCACGCTTAACTTCTGAGTTCTGATGGGATCCGGTGCATTAGTGCTAGTATGATTGCACCCGTCATGGTGGGGGTAGAATTCCTTTTTGTGTTAACGGTCAGTCCCAGCCCAGAGAGATGGCCCATTCAGAAGGCCCAATGGGTTTAACAACAACCCATCCGCATCAACAACGCAGCATCCTCGCAAGACATGATATCAACGAATTGTAGGGCCCTCTAATGTCCCGCGAGTAAGATTGTCGTCCTTTTAACAGCTCACAACGTACGTTTCGGGACAGAAAAACAGAGCCTAATAAGAAAAGTGGCCCGAAACTGATTAAAACGTTCGGATTTGGGCTCCAAAAAGGGCACAGCGAGCAGGCTTGCTGCCCCAATGGGCTTAACAACAACCCATCCACTTCAACAACGCAGCATCCTCGCAAGACGTGATATCGACGCGTTGTAGGGCCCTCTAATTTCCCGCAAGTAAGGTTGTCGTCCTTTCAACAACTCACGTAGTACGATCCAGGAAGGAAAAACAGAGCAAAATTAGAAAAGTAGCCCAAAACTTATGAAAACATTCGATTTTGGGCTCCAAAAAAGGGCAAATTGAGCAATCTAGCTGCCCCCGTCGTAGAGCTCTCGGAGAGCTTTCCAACGGTATACTGTGCGCCGCGTACCTCCTCACGGATCAAAAGTTATGGGCACCGGAGTGACGGAGACCTGGTCACAAGCCCTACGCCCTCAGTTTGTGGGCCCAGCCTCCATGTGAAGCGAAGATGTCTTGCCCAAGGTGCCGTGGGATTCGATAATAGAAATGTGGTGGATAAAGTATCTTGACAACCCTAACCGAAAGAAAAAAAATTGAAAAGGGGGTGCAACACGAGGACTTCCCAGGGGGTCACCCTTCCTAGTACTACTCTCACCCAAGCACGCTTAACTTCGGAGTTCTGATGGGATCCGGTGCATTAGTGCTGGAATGATCGCACCCGTCATGTTGGGGGTGGAATTCCTATTTGTGTTAACGGTTCACAGTCCCAGCCTAGAGAGATGGCCCATTCAGAAGGCCCAATGGGCTTAACAACAACCCATCCGCTTCAACAACGCAGCATCCTCGCAAGATGTGATATCAACGAATTGTAGGGCCCTCGAATGTCCGACGAGTAAGATTGACGTCATTTTTAACAACTCACGATGTACAATCCCAGAAAAAAAAACAGAGCTTAATAAGAAAAGTGGCCCGAAACTGATTAAAACTTTCGGATTTGGGCACCAAAAAGGGCACAACGAGCAAGCTTGCTGCCCCAATGGGCTTAACAACAACCCATCCGCTTCAACAACGCAGCATCCTCGCAAGACGTGATATCGACGCATTGTAGGGCCCTCTAATGTCCCGCAAGTAAGGTTGTCGTCCTTTTAACAGCTTACGATGTACGATTTGGGAAGGAAAAACAGAGCAAAACTAGAAAAGTAGCCCGAAACTGATGAAAACGTTCGATTTTTGGCTCCAAAAAAGGGCACAGCGAGCATGCTAGCTCCCACCGTCGTAGAGCTCTCGGAGAGCTTTCCAACGGTATGTAGTGCGCCGCGTAACCCCTTACAAATCAAAAGTTATGGGCACCGGAATGACAGAGACCTGGTCACAAGCCCCACGCCCTCGATTTACGGGCCGAGCCTCTACGCGAAGCGAAGTTGTTTTGCCCAAGGTGCCGTGGGATTCGATAATAGAAATGTGGTGGATAAAGTATCTTGGCAAACCTAGCCAGAGGAAAAAAAATTGAAAAGGGGGGTGCAACATGAGGACTTCCCAAGGGGTCACCCAACCTAGTAGTACTCTCACCCAAGCACGCTTAACTTCGGATTTCTGATGGGATCCGGTGCATTAGTACTGGTATGATCGCACCCGTCATGTTGGGGGTAGAATTCCTTTTTGTGTTAACGGTTCACAGTCCCAGCCTAGAGAGATGGCCCATTCAGAAGGCCCAATGGTCTTAACAATAACCCATCCGCTTCAACAACGCAGCATCCTCGCAAGACGAGACATCGACGCGTTGTAGGGCCTTCTAATGTCCCGCGAGTTAGGTTGTCGTCCTTTTAACAACTCACGACCTACGATCCGGGACGGAAAAACTGAGCTTAATAAGAAACGTGGCCCGAAACTGATGAAAACGTTCGATTTTGGGCTCCAAAAGGCCATAGTGAGGAAGCTTGCTCCGCCCATCGTAGAGCTCTCGGAGAGCTTTCCAACGGTATGTTGTGCACCGCTAACTCCTTACGGATCAAAAGTTATGGGCACTGGAGCGACAGACACTTGGTCGCAAGCCCTACGCCCTCGGTTTGCGGGCCTAGCCTCCACGTGAAGCGAAGTTGTCTTGCCGAAGGTGCCATGGGATTCGATAATAGTAATGTGTTGGATAAAGTATCTTGGCAAACCTAACCGGAGGAAAAAAATTGAAAAGGGGGGTGCAACACGAGGACTTCACAGGGGGTCACCCATCCTAGTACTACTCTGGCCCAAGCACGCTTAACTTCTGAGTTCTGATGGGATCCGGTGCATTAGTGCTAGTATGATCGCACCCGTCATGGAGGGGGTAGAATTCCTTTTTGTGTTAACGGTTCAGAGTCCCAGCCTAGATAGATGGCGCATTCAGAATGCCCAATGGGCTTAACAACAACCCATCCATTTCAACAACGCAGCATCGTCGCAAGACGTGATATCGACGAATTGTAGGGCCCTCTAATGTCTCGCGAGTAAGATTATCGTCCTTTTAACAGCTCACGATGTATGATCCGGGACCGAAAAACAGAGCTTAATAAGAAAAGTGGCCCGAAACTGATTAAAATATTTGGATTTGGGCTCCAAAAAGGGCACAGCGAGCAAGCTTGCTGCCCCAATGGGCTTAACAACAAACCATCCAATTCAACTATGCAGCATCCTCACAAGACGTGATATCGATGCATTGATGGGCCCTCTAATGTCCCGCAAGTAAGGTTGTCGTCCTTTTAACAGCTCACGATGTACGATCTGGGAAGGTAAAACAAAGCAAAATTAGAAAATTGGCCTGAAACTGATGAGAACGTTCGATTTTGGGCTCCAAAAAAGGCGCTAGCAAGCAAGCTTGCTTCCCCCGTCGTAGAGCTCTCGGAGAACTTTCCAACGGTATGCTGTACGCTGCGTAACTCCTTATGGATCAAAAGTTATGGGCACTGGAGCGACAGAGACCTGGTCATAAGCGCTACGCCCTCGGTTTGCAGGCCCAGCCTCCACGTGAAGCGAAGTTGTCTTGCCCAAGGTGCCGTGGCATTCAATAATAGAAATGTGGTGGATAAAGTATCTTGGCAACCCTAACTAGAACAAAAAATATTGAAAAGGGGGGTGCAACACGAGGACTTCACAGAGTGTCACCCATCCTAGTACTATTCTCGCCCAAGCACGGTTAAGTTGGGACTTGTGATGGGATTTGGTGCATTAGTGCTGGTATGATCACACCTGTCATGTTGGGGGTAGAATTCGTTTTTGTGTTAACGGTTCGCAGTCCCAGCCTAGAGAGATGGCCCATTCAGAAGGCCCAATGGGCTTACCAACAACCCATCTGCTTCAACAATGCAGTATCCTCGCAAGACGTGATATCAACAAATTGTAGGGCCCTCTAATGTCCCGTAAGTAAGATTGTCGTCCTTTTAACAACTCACGACGTACGATCCGGGACGAAAAAACAAAGCTTAATAAGAAAAGTGGCTCAAGACTGATTAAAACGTTCAGATTTGGGCTCCCAAAAGGGCCCAACGAGCAAGCTTGCTGCCCCAATGGGCTTAACAACAACCTATCCACTTCAACAACGCAGCATTCTCGCAAGTCGTGATATCAATGCACTTTACAGCCCTCTAATATCCCCCGAGTAAGGTTGTTGTCCTTTTAACAGCTCACGATGTACGATTCGGGAAGGAAAAACAGAGCAAAATTAGAAAATTAGCTCGAAAGTGATGAACACATTCGATTTTGGGCTCCAAAAAAAGGGCACAGTGAGCATGCTAGCTCCCCCCATCATAGAGCTCTCGGAGAGCTTTCCAACGGTATGTTGTGCACCGCGTAACTCCTTACGGATCAAAATTTATGGGCACCGGAGCGACGGAGACCTGGTCACAAGCCCTACGCCCTCGGTTTACGGGCCCAACCTCCACTTGAAGCGAAGTTGCCTTGCCCAAGGTGCCGTGGGATTCGATAATAGAAATGTGGTGGATAAAGTATCTTGGCAAACCTAGCCAGAGGAAAAAAAATTGAAAAGGGGGGTGCAACATGAGGACTTCCCAAGGGGTCACCCAACCTAGTAGTACTCTCACCCAAGCACGCTTAACTTCGGATTTCTGATGGGATCCGGTGCATTAGTACTGGTATGATCGCACCCGTCATGTTGGGGGTAGAATTCCTTTTTGTGTTAACGGTTCACAGTCCCAGCCTAGAGAGATGGCCCATTCAGAAGGCCCAATGGTCTTAACAATAACCCATCCGCTTCAACAACGCAGCATCCTCGCAAGACGAGACATCGACGCGTTGTAGGGCCTTCTAATGTCCCGCGAGTAAGGTTGTCATCCTTTTAACAGCTCACAACCAACGATCCGTGACGGAAAAATTGAGCTTAATAAGAAATGTGGCCCGAAACTGATGAAAACGTTCGATTTTGGGCTCCAAAAGGCCACAGTGAGGAAGCTTACTCCGCCCGTCGTAGAGCTCTAAGAGAGCTTTCCAACGGTATGTTGTGCACCGCGTAACTCCTTACGAATCAAAAGATAAGGGCACCGGAGCGACAGACACTTGGTCACAAGCCCTACGCCTTCGGTTTGCGGGCCTAGCGTCCACGTGAAGCGAAGTTGTCTTGCCCAAGGTGCCGTTGGATTCTATAATAGAAATGTGGTGGATAAAGTATCTTGGCAAACCTAACCAAAGGAAAAAAAAATGAAAAGGGGGGTGCAATACGAGGACTTCCCATGGGGTCACCCATCCTAGTACTACTGTCGCCCAAGCACGCTTAACTTCTGAGTTCTGATGGGATCCGGTGCATTTGTGCTAGTATGATCGCACCCGTCATGGTGGGGGTAGAATTCCTTTTTGTGTTAACGGTTCAGAGTCCCAGCCTAGAGAGATGGCGCATTCAGAAGGCCCAATGGGCTTAACAACAACCTATCCGCTTCAACAACGTAGCATCGTCGCAAGACGTGATATCGACGAATTGTAGGGCCCCCTAATGTCCCGCGAGTAAGATTGTCATCCTTTTAACAGCTCACGATGTACGATTCGGGACGGAAAAACAGAGCTTAATAAGAAAAGTGTCCCGAAACTGATTAAAACGTTCAGATTTTCTGCTCCAAAAAGGGCACAGCGAGCAAGCTTGCTGCCCCAATGGGCTTAACAACAACCCATCCACTTCAACAACGCAGCATCCTCGCAAGACGTGATATCGACGCATTGTAGAGCCCTCTAATGTCCCGCAAGTAATGTTGTCGTCCTGTTAACATCTCACGATATACGATCCGGGAAGGTAAAACAGAGCAAAATTAGAAAAGTAGCACGAAACTGATGAAAACATTCGACTTTGGGCTCCAAAAAATGGCACAGCAAGCTAGCTTGCTGCCCCCATCGTAGAGCTCTCGGAGAGCTTTCCAACGGTATGCTGTGCGCCGCGTAACTCCTTACGGATCCAAAGTTATGGGCACCGGAGCGACGGAGACCTGGTCACAAGCCCTACGCCCTTGGTTTGTGGGCCCAGCCTCCACGTGAAGCGAAGTTGTCTTTCCCAAGGTGCCGTGGCGTTCGATAATAGAAATGTGGTGGAGAAAGTATCTTGGCAACCCTAACCGGAGGAAAACAAATTGAAAAGGGGGGTACTACACGAGGACCTCCCACGGGGTCACCCTTCCTAGTACTACTCTCTCCCAAGCACGCTTAACTTCGGAGTTCTGATGGGATCCGGTGCATTAGTGCTGGTATGATCGCACCCGTCATGTTGGGGGTAGAATTCCTTTTTGTGTTAACGGTTCACAGTCCCAGCCTAAAGAGATGGCCCATTCAGAAGCCCAATGGGCTTACCAATAACACATCCGCTTCTACAACGCAGCATCCTCGCAAGACGTGATATCAACGAATTGTAGGGCCCTCTAATGTCCCGTGAGTAAGATTGTCGTCCTTTTAACAACTCACGACGTACGATCCGGGATGAAAAAACAGAGCTTAATAAGAAAAGTGGCTCGAAACATATTAAAACGTTCAGATTTTGGCTACAAAAAGAGCACAACGAGCAAGCTTGCTGCCCCAATGGGCTTAACAACAACCCATCCGCTTCAACAACGCAGCATTCTCGCAAGACGTGATATCGACGCGTTGTAGGGCCCTCTAATGTCCCGCGAGTAAGGTTGTCGTCCTTTTAACAGCTCACGATGTACGATCCGGGAAGGAAAAACATAGCAAAATTAGAAAAGTAGCCCGAAACTGATGAAAACGTTCGATTTTGGGCTCCAAAAAGGCCACAGTGAGGAAGCTTGCTCCGCCCGTCGTAGAGCTCTCAGAGAGCTTTCCAACGGTATGCTGTGCGCCGCGTAACTCCTTACGGATCAAAGGTTATGGGCACCGGAGCGATGGAGACCTGGTTACAAGCCCTACGCCCTCAGTTTGCGGGCCTAGCCTCCACGTGAAGCGAAGTTGTCTTGGCCAAGGTACGTGGGGTTCGATAATAGAAATATGGTGGATAAAGTATCTTGGCAAACCTAACCGGAGGAAAAAAAATTGAAAAGGGGAGTGCAACACGAGGACTTCCCAGGAGGTCACCCATCCTAGTACTACTCTCGCCCAAGCACGCTTAACTTCTGAGTTCTATTGGGATCCGGTGCATTAGTGCTAGTATGATCGTACCCGTCATGGTGGGGGTAGAATTCCTTTTTGTGTTAACCGTTCACAGTCCCATCCTAGAGAGATGGCCCATTCAGAAGGCCCAATGGGCTTAACAATAACCCATCCGCTTCAACAATGCAGCATTCTCGCAAGATGTGATATCGACGAATTGTAGGGCCCTCTAATGTCCCACGAGTAAGATTGTCATCCTTTTAACAGCTCACGACGTAAGATCCGGGACAGAAAAATAGAGCTTAAAAAGAAAAGTGGCCCGAAACTGTTTAAAATGTTCGGATTTGGGCTCCAAAAAGGGCACAGCGAGCAAGCTTGCTACCCGAATGGGCTTAACAACAACCCATCCGCTTCAACAACGCAGCATCCTCGCAAGACGTGATATCGACGCGTTGTAGGGCCCTCTAATGTCCCGCAAGTAGGTTTGTCGTCATTTTAACAACTCACGATGTACGATTCGGGAAGGAGAAACAGAGCAAACTTAGAAAAGTAGCCAGAAACTGATGAAAACATTCGATTTTGGGCTCAAAAAAAGGGCACAACAAGCTTGCTTGCTGCCCCCATCGTAGATCCCTCGGAGAGCTTTCCAACAGTATGCTGTGCGCCGTGTAACTCCTTACGGATCATAAGTTATGTGCACTGGAGCGACGGAGACCTAGTCACAAGCCTTACCCCTCGGTTTGCTGGCCCAACCTTCACGTGAAGTGAAGTTGTCTTGCCCAACGTGCCGTGGGATTCGTAAATAGAAATATGGTGGATAAAGTAACTTGGCAACCCTAACCGGAGGAAAAAAAATTGAAAAGGGGGGTGCAACACGAGGACTTCCCATGGGGTAACCCATCTTAGTACTACTCTCACCCAAGCACGCTTAACTTCGGAGTTCTGATGGGATCCGGGGAATTTGTGCTGGTATGATCGCAGCCGTCATGGTAGGGGTAGAATTCCTTTTTGTGTTAACGGTTCACAGTCCCAGCCTAGAGAGATGGTGAATTCAGAAGGCCCAATGGGCTTAACAACAACCCATCCGCTTCAACAACGCAGCATCCTCGCAAGACGTGATATCAACGCATTGTAGGGCCCTCTAATGTCCCGCGAGTATGGTTGTCGTCCTTTTAACAGTTCACGACAAACGATCCGGGATGAAAAAACAGAACTTAATAAGAAAAGTGGCCCAAAACTGATGAAAACGTTCAATTTTGGACTCCAAAAAGTGCACAACAAGCAAGCTTGATGTCCCCATCGTAGAGCTCTCGGAGAGCTATCTAACGCTATGTTGTGCGCTGTGTAAATCCTTAGGGATCAAAAGTTATGGGCACCGGAGCGACGGAGACCTGGTCACAAGCCCTACTCCCTCGGTTTGCGGGCCCAGCCTCTAAGTGAAGCGAAGTTGTCTTGCCAAGGTGCCGTGGGATTTGATAATAGAATTGTGGTGGATAAAGTATCTTGGCAACCCTAACCGAAGGAAAAAAAATTGAAAATGGGGGTGCAACACGAGGACTTCCCAGGGGGGCACCCATCCTAGTACTACTCTCGGCCAAGCACACTTAACTTCGGAGTTCTGATGGGATCCGGTGCATTAGTGCTGGTATGATCGCACCCATCATGGTGGGGGTAGATTTCCTTTTTGTGTTAACAGTTCACAGTCCCAGCCTAGATAGATGGCCCATTCAGAAGGCCCAATGGGCTTAACAACAACCCATCCACTTCAACAACTCAGCATCCTCGCAAGACGTGATATCGACGAAATGTAGGGCCCTCTAATATCACGCGAGTATGATTGTCGTCGTTTTAATGGCTTACGACGTACAATCCGGGACGAAAAAACAAAGCTCAATAAGAAAAATGGCCCGAAATTGATTAAAACGTTCGGATTTGGGCTCCAAAAAGGGCACAACAAGTAAGCTTGCTACCCCAATGGGCTTAACAACAACCCATCCGCTTCAACAATGCAGCATCCTCGCAAGACATGATATCGACGAGTTTTAGTGCCCTCTAATGTCCCGCGAGTAAGGTTGTCGTCCTTTTAACAACTGACGATGTACGATCCGGGAAGGAAAAACATTGCAAAACTAGAAAAGTAGCCCGAAACTGATGAAAACGTTCGATTTTGGTCTCCAAAAAAGGGCACAGCAAGCATGCTTGCTGCCCCCATCGTAGAGCACTCGGAGCGCTTTCCAACGGTTTGTTGTGCGCCGTGTAACTCCTTACGGATCAAAAGTTATGTGCACCCGAGCGACGGAGGCCTGGTCAAAAGCCCTACGCCCTCGGCTTGCGGGTCCTGCCTTCACCTGAAGCGAAGTTGTCTTGCCCAAGGTTCCGTGGGATTTGATAATAGAAATGTAGTGGATAAAATATCTTGGCAACCTTAACCGGAGGAAAAAAAATTTAAATGGGGGGTGCAACAAGTGGACTTCCCAGGGGGTCACCTATCCTAGTACTACTCTCGGCCAAGCACGATTAACTTCGGAGTTCTGATGGGATCTGGTACATTAGTGCGGGTATGATTGCACCCGTCATGTTGGGGGTAGAATTCCTTTTTGTGTTAACGGTTCACAGTCCCAGCCAAGGGAGATGGCCAATTTAGAAGGCCCAATGGGCTTAACGACAACCCAGCAGCTTCAACAACGCAGCATCCTCGCAAGATGTGATATCGACGCGTTGTAGGGCCCTCTAATGTCCGGCGAGTAAAGTTGTTCTCCTTTTTACAGCTCACGACGTACGATCCGAGATGGAAAAATAGTGCCTAATAAGAGAAGTAGCCCGAAACTAATGAAAACGTTCAATTTTGGTCTCCAAAAAGGTCACAGCGAGCAAGCTAGCTGCCCCCGTCGTAGAGCTCTCGGAGAGCTTTCCAACGGTATGCTGTGCGCCGCGTAACTCCTTACAGATCAAAAGTTATGGGCACCGGAGCGATAGAGACTTGGTCACAAGCCCTACGCCCTTGGTTTACGGGCCCATCCTCCACGTGAAGCGAAGTTGTCTTGCCCAAGATGCCGTGGGATTCGATAATAGAAATGTAGTGGATAAAGTATCTTGGCAGCCTAAACCGGAGAAAAAAAAATTGAAAAGGGGGGTGCAACACGAGGACTTCCCAGGGGGTCACCCACCCTAGTACTACTCTCGTCCATGCACGCCTAACTTCGGAGTTCTGATGGGATCCGGTGAATTAGTGCAGGTATGATCGCACCTGTCATGTTGGGGGGAGAATTCCTTTTTGTGTTAACGGTTCATAGTCCCAGCCTAGAGAGATGGCCCATTCAGAAGGCCCAATGGGCTTAACAACTACCGATCCGCTTCAACAACGCCGCATCCTCGCAAGACGTGATCTCGATGCATTGTAGGGCCCTCTAATGTCTCGTGAGTATGGTCGTCATCCTTTTAACAGTTCATGACATATGATCCGAAACGAAAAAAAAGAACTTAATAAGAAAAGTAGCCTAAAACTGATGAAAATGTTCAATTTTGGGCTCCAAAAAGGGCAGAGCAAGCAAGCTTGCTACCGCCGTCGTAGAGCTCTTAGAGAGCTTTCCAACGGTATGTTGTACACCGTGCAACTCCTTACGGATCAAAAGTTATGGGCACCGGAGCGACGGAGACCTGGTCACAAGCCGTACGCCCTCGGTTTGCGGGTCCAGCCTCCACGTGAAGCGAAGTTGACTTGCCCAAGGTGCCGCAGGATTTGATAATAGAAATGTGGTGGATAAAGTATCTTGGAAACCCTAACCGGAGGAAAAAAAATTGAAAAGGGGGGTGCAACACGTGGACTTCGCAAGGGTTCACCCATCCTAGTACTACTCTCGCCCAAGCATGCTTAACTTCAGAGTTTTGATGGGATCCGGTGCATTAGTGATGGTATGATTGCACCCGTCATGTTGGGGGTAGAATTCCTTTTTCTGTTAACGGTTCACAGTCCCAGCCTAGAGAGATGCCCATTCAAAAGGCCCAAGGGGATTAACAACAACCCATCCGCTTCAACAACGTAGCATCCTCGCAAGACGTGATATCGACGCATTGTAGGGCCCTATAATGTCCCGCAAGTATGGTTGTCGTCCTTTTACAAGCTCATGACATACGATCCGGGACGAAAAAAAAGAACTTAATAAGAAAAGTGGCCTAAAACTGATGAAAACGTTCAATTTTGGGATCCAAAAAGGGCAGAGCAAGCAAACTTGCTACCCTCGTCGTAGAGCTCTTAGAGAGCTTTCCAACTGTATGTTGTACGCCGCTTAACTCCTTACGGATCAAAAGTTATGGGAACCGAAGCGACGGGGATGGGTCCCATGCCCCACGCCCTCGGTTTGCGGGCCCAGCCTCAACGTGAAGTGAAGTTGTCTTGCCCAAGGTGCCGTGGGATTCGGTAATAGAAATGTGATGGATAAAGTATCTTGGCAACCCTAACCGGAGGAAAAATAATTGAAAAGGGAGGTGCAACACGTGGACTTCGCAGGGGTTCACCCATCCTAGTACTACTCTTGCCCAAGCACGCTTAACTTCGGAGGTCTGATGGGATCCGGTGCATTAGTGATGGTATGATCGCACCCGTCATGTTGGGGGTAGAATTTCTTTTTCTGTTAACGGTTCACAGTCCCAGCCTAGAGAGATGCCCATTCAGAAGGCCCAAGGGGCTTAACAACAACCCATCCGCTTCAACAACGCAGCATCCTCGCAAGACGTGATATCGACGCATTGTAGCACCCTCTAATGTCCCGCGAGTAAGGTTGTCGTCCTTTTAAAAGCTCATGACGTACGATCCGGGATGAAAAAAGAGAGCTTAATAAGAAAAGTGGCCCGAAACTAATGAAAACGTTCGATTTTGGGCTCTAAAAAGGGCACAGCAAGCAAGCTTGCTGCCCCCATCGTAGAGCTCTTGGAGAGCTTTCCAACGGTATGATGTGCGCCGCGTAACTCCTTACAGATCAAAAGTTATGGGCACCGGAGCGACAGAGACTTGGCCACAACGATTATGCCCTCGGTTTGCGGGCCCAGCCTCCATGTGAAGTGAAGTTGTCCTGCCCAAGATGCCGTGGGGTTCGATAATAGAAATGTGGTGGATAAAGTATCTCGGCTACCCTAACCGGAGGAAAAAAAAATTGAAAAGAGGGGGTGCAGCACGAGGACTTCCTAGGGGGTCACCCATCCTAGTACTACACTAACCCATGCACGCTTAATTTTGGAGTTCTGATGGTATCCGGTACATTAGTGCTGGTATGATCGCACCCGTCATGTTGGGTGTAGAATTCCTTTTTGTGTTAACGGTTCACAGTCCTAGCCTACAGAGATGCCCATTCAGAAGGCCCAAGGGGCTTAACAACAACCCATCCGCTTCAACAACGCAGCATCCCCGCAAGACGTGATATCAACGCATTGTAGCGCCCTCTAATGTCCCGCGAGAAAGGTTGCCGTCCTTTTAAAAGCTCACGACGTATGATCCGGGATGAAAAAACAGAGCTTAGTAAGAAAAGTGGCCCGAAACTGATGAAAACGTTCGGTTTTGGGCTCCAAAAAGGGCACAGCGAGCAAGCTTGCTACCCCCGTTGTAGAGCTCTCGGAGAGCTTTCCAACAGTATGCTGTGCGCCGCGTAGCTCCTTACGGATCAAAAGTTATTGGCACCGGAGCGACGGAGACCTGCTCACAAGCCCTACGCCCTCGGTTTGCGGGCCCAGCCTCCACGTCAAGCGAAGTTGTCTTCCCCAAGGTGCCGTGAGATTCGATAATAGAAATGTAGTGGATAAAGTATCTTTGCAACCCTAACCGGAGAAAAAAAAAATTGAACAGGCGGGTACAACATGAGAACTTCCCAGGGGGTTACCGATCCTAGAACTACGCTCGCTCAAGCACGCTTAAATTCGGAGTTCTGATGGGATTCGGTGCATTAGTGCTGGTATGATAGCACCCGTCATGGTCGGGGTAGAATTCCTTTTTGTGTTAACGGCTCACAGTCCCAGCCTCGAGAGATGGCCCATTCAGAAGGCCCAATGGGCTTAACAACAACCCATCCGCTTCAACCATGCAGCATCCTCGCAAGATGTGATATCGATGCGTTATAGCGCCCTCTAATGTCCCTCCAGTAAGGTTGTCGTCCTTTTAACAGCTCACGACGTACGATCTGGGATGGAAAAACAAAGCTTAATAAGAAAAGTCCACCGAAACTAATGAAAATGTTCGATTTTGGGCTCCAAAAAGGACACAGCGAGCAAGCTGATGCGCCCGTCGTAGAGCTCTTGGTGAGCTTCCCAATGGTATGCTGTGCGCCGCGTAACTCCTTACGGATCAAAAGTTTTGGGCACCTGAGCGACAAATACTTGGTCAGAAGCCCCACGCCCTCGGTTTGCTGGCCCAGCATCTACGTGAATTAAAGTTGTCTTGCCCAAGGTGCTGTCGGATTCGATAATAGAAATGTGGTGGATAAAGTATCTTGGCAACCCTCACCGGAGGAAAAAAAATTGAAAATGGGTGTGCAACACGAGGACTTCCCAGGGGGTCACCCATCCTAGTACTACTCTCGCCCAAGCACGTTTAACTTCAGTGTTCTGATGGGATCCGGTGCATTAGTGCTGGTATGATCGCACCCATCATGTTGGGGGTAGAATTCATTTTTGTGTTAATGGTTCACAGTCCCAGCCTAGAGAGATGGCCCATTCAGAAGGCCCAATGGGTTTCACAACTACCTATCCGCTTCAACAACGTAACATCCTCGCAAGACGTGATATCCACACATTGTAGGGCCCTCTGATGTCCCACGAGTAAGGTTGTCATCCTTTTAACAGCTCACGACGTATGATCCGGGACGGAAAAACATAGCTTAAAAAGAAAAGTGGCCTGAAAATGATGAAAACGTTCGATTTTGGGGTCCAAAAAGGGCATAGCAAGCAAGCTTGCTGCCCCTGTCTTAGAGCTCTCGGAGAGCTTTCCAACGGTATGCTGTGAACCGCGTAACTCCTTACGGATCAAAAGTTATGGGCACCGGAGCGACGGAGACCTGGTCACAAGCCCTACGCCCTTGTCTTGCGGGCCCATCCTCTACGTGAAGCGAAGTTATCCTGCCCAAGGTGCCATGAGATTCGATAATAGAAATGTGGTAGATAAAGTATCTTGGCAACCCTAACCGGTGGAAAAAAAATTGAAAAGGGGGTGCAACACGAGGATGTCCCAGGGGGTCACCCATCCTAGTGCTACCCTCGCCTAAGCACGCTTAACTTCGGAGTTCTGATGGGATCCGGTGCATTAGTGCTGGTATGATCGCACCCGTCATGGTGTGGGTAGAATTCCTTTTTGTGTTAACGGTTCACAGTCCCAGCCTAGAGAGATGGCCCATTCAGAAGGCCCAATGGGTTTAACAACAAACCATCCGCTTCAACAACACAGCATCCTCGCAAGCCATGATATCGATGCATTGTAGCGCCCTCTAATGTCCAGCGATTAAGGTTGTCGTCCTTTTAACAGCTCACGACGTACGATCCGAACTGAAAAACAGAGCTTAATTAGAAAAGTGGCCCAAAACTGATGAAAACATTCGATTTTGGGCATCAAAAAGGGAAAAGCGAGCAAGCTTGGTGCGCCTATCGTAGAGCTCTCGGAGAGCCTTACAACGGTATGCTGTGCGCCGCGTAACTCCTTACGGATCAAAAGTTATGGGCACTGGAGCGACAAAAACATGGTCACAAGGCCTACGCCCTCGGTTTGCGGGCCCAGCCTCCACCTGAAGCGAAGTTGTCTTGCCCAAGGTGCCGTGGGATTCGATAATAGAAATGTGGTGGATAAAGCATCTTGGAAACCCTAACCGGAGGAAAAAAATTAAAAATGGGGGTGCAACACGAGGACTTCCCACGGGGTCACCCATCCTAGTACTACTCTCGCCCAAGCACGCTTAACTTCGGAGTTCTTATGGGATCCGGTGCATTAGTGCTGGTATGATCGTACCCGTCATGTTGGGGGTAGAATTCCATTTTGTGTTAACGGTTCACAGTCCTAGCCTAGAGAGATTGCCCATTCAGGAGGCCCAATGGGCTTAACAACAACCCATCAGCTTTAACAACGCAGCATCCTCGCAAGACGTGATATCGACGCGTTGTAGGGTTCTCTAATGTCCCACGAGTAAGGTTGTCGTCCTTTTAATAGCTCCCGACGAACGATCCGGGAAGGAAAAATAGAACAAAAATAGAAAAGAGGGCCGAAACTGATGAACACGTTCGACTTTGGGCTCCAAAAAAGGGCACAACGAGCAAGCTAGCTGCTCCCGTAGTAGAGCTCTTGGAGAGCTTTCCAACGGTATGCTGTGAGCCGCGTAACTCCTTACTGATCAAAAGTTATGGGCACCGGAGCGACGGAGACGTGGTCACAAGCCCTACGCCCTCGGTTTGCGGGCCCAGACTCCACGTGAAGCGAAGTTGCCTTGCCCAAGGTGCCGTGGGATTCAATTATAGAAATGTGGTGGATAAAGTATCTTGGCAACCCTAACCGGAGGAAAAAAAATTGAAATGGGGGGTGCAACACGAGGACTTCCCAGGGGGTCATCCATCCTAGTACTCCTCTCGCCCAAGCACACATAACTTCGTAGTTCTGATGGGATCCGGTACATTAGTGCTGGTATGATCGCACCCATCATGTTGGGGGTAGAATTCCTTTTTGTGTTAACGGTTCACAGTCCCAACCTAGAGAGATTGCCCATTCAGAAGGCCCAATGGGATTAACAACAACCCATCCTCTTCAACAACGCTGCATCCTCGCAAGATGTGATATCGACGCATTGTAGTGCCCTCTAATGTCCCACGAGTAAGGTTGTCGTCCTTTTAACAGCTCAGGACGTACGATCCGGGACGAAAAAACAGAGCTTAGTAAGAAAAGTGGCCCGAAACAGACGAAAACATTCGATTTTGGGCTCCAAAAAGGGCACAGTGAGCCAGCTGTTGCGCCCGTCGTAGTGCTCTCAAAGAGCTTTCCAACGGTATGCTGTGCGCCACTTAACTCCTTACGGATCAAAAGTTATGGGCACCGGAGAGATAGAGACTTGGTCACAAGCCCTATGTCGTTAGTTTGCGGGCCCAGCCTCCACGTGAAGCGAAGTTGTCTTGACCAAGGTGTTGTGGGATTCGATAATAGAAATGTGGTGGATAAAGTATCTTGGCAACCCTAACCGGAGGAAAACAAATTGAAAAGGGGGGTGCAACACGAGGACTTCCCAGGGGGTCACCCATCATAGTACTACTCTCGCCCAAGCACGGTTAACTTCGGAGTTCTGATAGGATCCGGTGCATTAGTGCTGGTATGATCGCACCCGTCATGTTGGGGGTAGAATTCCTTTTTGTCTTAACGGTTCACAGTCCCAGCCTAGAGAGATGGCCCATTCAGAAGACCCAATGGGCTTAACAAAAACCCATCCGCTTCAACAACGCTGCATCCTCGGAAGACGTGATATCGACGCATTGTAGCGCCCTCTAATGTCCCGTGAGTAAGGTTGTCATCCTTTTAACAGCACACGACGTACGATCCGGGACGAAAAAATAGAGCTTAATAAGAAAAGTGGCCCGAAACTGATGAAAATGTTTGATTTTAGGCTCCAAAAAGGGCACAGCGAGCAAACTTGTTGCCCCCGTCATAGAGCTCTTGGAGAGCTTTCCATAGATATGCTGTGCTCCTCGTAACGCCTTACGGATCAAAAGTTATGGGCACCGGAGTGAAAGAGACTTGGTCACAAGCCCTATGTCGTTAGTTTGCAGTCCCAGCCTCCAAGTCAAGCGAAGTTTTCTTGCCCAAGGTGCCGAGCGATTCGATAATAGAATTGTGGGGGATAAAGTATCTTGGCAACCCTAACCGAAGGAAAAAAAATTGAAAAGGGGGGTGCAACACGGGGACTTCGCAGGGGGTCACCCATCCTAGCACTACTCTCACCCAAACATGCTTAACTTCGGAGTTCTGATGGGATCCGGTGCATTAGTGCTTGTATGAACGCACCCATCTTGTTGATGGCACAATTCCTTTATGTGTTAACGGTTCACAGTCCCAGCCTAGAGAGATTGCCCATTCAGAAGGCCCAATGGGCTTAACGACAACCCATCCGCTTCAACAACGTAGCATCCTTACAACACGTGATATCGACGCGTTGTAGGGCCCTCTAATGTCCCGCGAGTAAGGTTGTCGTCTTTTTAACAGCTCATGATGTACGATCCGAAAAGGAAAAACATAGAAAATCTAGAAAATTGGCCCAAAACTGATGAAAACGTTCGATTTTGGGCTCCAAAAAAGGGCATAGTGGGCAAGCTTGCTCCTCCCGTCGTAGAGCTCTAGGAGAGCTTTCCAACGGTATACTGTGCGCCGCGTAACTCCTTACGGATCAAAAGTTATGGGCTTCGGAGCGACGGAGACTTGGTCACAAGTCCTACCCCCTCAGTTTTCGGGCCCAGCCTCCTCGTTAAGCGAAGTTGTCTTGCCCAAGGTGCCGTGGGATTCGATAATAGAAATGTGGTGGATAAAGTATCTTGGCAACCCTAGCCGGAGGAAAAAAAATTGAAAAGGGGGGTACAACACGAGGACTTCCCAGGGGGTCACCCTTCCTAGTACTACTCTCACCCAAGCACGCTTAACTTCGGAGTTTTGATGGGATCCGGTGCATTAGTGCTGGTATGATCGCACCCGTCATGTTGATGGCACATTTCCTTTATGTGTTAATGGTTCACAGTCCCAGCCAAGAGAGATTGCCTACTCAGAAGGCCCAATGGGCTTAACAACAACCCATCCTCTTCAACAACCCAGCATCCTCGCAAGACGTGTTATCGACGCATTGTAGGGCCCTCTAATGTGCCGCGAGTAAGGTTGTCGTCCTTTTAACAACTCACGACGTACGTTCCGGGACGGAAAAATAGAGCTTAATAAGAAAAGTGGCCTGAAACTGATGAAAACGTTCAATTTTGGGCGCCAAAAAGGGCACAGCAAGTAAGCTAGCTGCCCCCGTCGTAGAGCTCTCGGAGAGCTTTCCAATGGTATGTTGTGCGCCGCGTAACTCCTTACGGATCAAAAGTTATGGGCACCAGAGCGACGGAGACGTAGTCACAAGCCCTACACCCTTGGTTTGCCGGCCCAGCCTCCACGTGAAGCGAAGTTGTCTTGCCCAAGGTGCCGTGGGATTCGACAATAGAAATGTGGTGGATAAAGTATATTGGCAACCCTAACCGGAGGAAAAAAAATTTGAAAAGGAGGGTGCAACACGAGGACTTCCCAGGGGGTCACCCATCCTAGTAATACTCTCGCCCAACCTCGCTTAACTTAAGAGTTCTGATGGGATCCGGTGCATTAGTGCTGGTATGATCGCACTCGTCATGTTGATGGCACAATTCCTTTATGTGTTAACGGTTCACAGTCCCAGCCTAGAGAGATTGCCCATTCAGAAGGCCTAATGGGCTTAACAACAACTCATCCGCTTTAACAACGCAGCATCCTCGCAACACGTGATATCGACGCGTTGTAGCGCCCTCTAATGTCCCGCGAATAAGGTTGTCGTCCTTTTAAAAGCTCACGACGTACGATCCGGGACAGAAAAACAGAGCTTATTAAGAAAAGTGGCCCGAAACTGATGAAAACGTTCGATTTTGGGCTCCAAAAAGGGCACAACGAGCAAGCTGCTATGCCCGTCGTAGAGGTCTCAGAGAGCTTTCCAACGGTATGCGGTGACTCCTTACGGATCAAAAGTTATGGTCACTGGAGCGACGGAGACCTGGTCACAAGCCATACGCCCTCGGTTTTCGGGCCCAGCCTCCACGTGAAGAGAAGTTGTCTTGCCAAGGTGTCGTGGGATTCGATAATAGAAATGTGAAGGATAGAGTACCTTGGCAACCCTAAACGGAGGAAAAAAAATTGAAAATTGTTGGGCAACACGAGGACGTCCCAGGGGGTCACCCATCCTAGTACTACTCTCGGCCAAGCACGCTTAACTTCGGTGTTCTGATAGGAACTGGCGCATTAGTGCTGGTATGATCGCACCCGTCATGTTGATAGCACAATTCCTTTATGTGTTAACGGTTCACAGTACCAGCCTAGAGAGATTACCCATTCAGAAGGCCCAATGGGCTTAACAACAACTCATCCGCTTTAACAATGCAGCATCATCGCAAGACGTGATATCGATGCGTTGTAGGGCCCTCTAATGTGCCACGAGTAAGGTTGTCGTCCTTTTAACAGCTCATGATGTACAATTCGGGAAGGAAAAACAGAGCAAAAATAGAAAAGTGGCACGAAACTGATGAAAACGTTCGATTTTGGCCTCCAAAAAAGGGCACAGCAAGCAAGCTTCCTACTCCTGTCATACAGCTCTCGGAGAGCTTTCCAACGGTATGCTGTATGCTGCGTAACTCCGTACGGATCAAAAGTTCTGGGCACCAGAGCGACCGAGACTTGGTCACAAGCCCTACGCCCTCGGTTTGCGGGCCCGAACTCCACGTGAAGCGAAGTTGGCTTGCCCAAGGTGCCATGGGATTAGATAATAGAAATGTGGTGGATAAAATATCTTGGCAACCCTAACTGGAGGAAAAAAAATTGAAAAGGGGGGTGCAACACGAGGACTTCCCAGGGGGGCACCCAGCCAAGTACTACTCACAACCAAGCACGCTTTACTTCGGAGTTCTGATGGGATCCGGTGCATTATTGCTGGTATGATCGCACCCTTCATGTTGATGACACAATTCCTTTTTGTGTTAACGGTTCACAATCCGAGCCTAGAGAGATTGCCCATTCAGAAGGCCCAATGGGCTTAACAACAACCCATCCGCTTCAACCACGAAGCTTCCTCGCAAGACGTGACATCGACGCATTGTAGCACCCTCTAATGTCCCACGAGTAAGGTTGTCGTCCTTTTAAAAGCTCACGACGTACGATCCAGGACAGAAAAATAGAGCTTAATAAGAAAAGTGGCCTAAAACTGATGAAAACATTCGATTTTGGACTCCAAAAAGGGACAGCGAGCAAACTACTGCGCCTGTCGGAGAACTCTCGGAGAGCTTTCCAACGGTCTACTGTACGCCGCGTAACTCCTTACGGATCAAAAGTTATGGGCACCGGAGCGACAGACTTGGTCACTAGCCCTACGCCCTCAGTTTGCGGGCCCAGCCTCCACTTGAAGCGAAGTTGTCTTGCCCAAGGTGCCGTGGAATTCGATAATAGAAATGTGGTGGATAAAGTATCTTGGCAACCCTAACCGGAAGAAAAAAAATTGAATAGGGGGGTGCAACACGAGGACTTCCGAGGGGGTCACCCATCCTAGCATTACTCTCGCCCAAGCACGCTTAACTTCGGTATTCTGATGGGATCCGGTGCATTACTGTTGGTATGATTGCACCCGTCATGTTGGGGGTAGAATTCCTTATTCTGTTAACGGTTCACAGTCCCAGCCTAGAGAGATGGCCCATTCAGAAGGCCCAATGGGCTTAACAACAACCCATCCGCTTCAACAACGCAGCACCTCGCAAGACGTGAAATCGACGCATTGTACCGCCCTGTAATGTCCCGCGAGTAAGGTTGTCGTCCTTTTAACAGCTCACGACGTACGATCCGGGACGGAAAAACAGAGCTTAATAAGAAAAGTGACCCGAAACTGATGAAAATGTTTGATTTTGGGCTCCAAAAAGGGCACAGCGAGCAAGCTTGCTGCCCCCGTCGTAGAGCTCTTAGAGAGCTTTCCAACGGTATGTTGTGCGCCCCGTAACGCCTTACGGATCAAAAGTTATGGGCACCGGAGCGACATAGACTTGGTCACAATCTCTACGCCCTCGATTTGCGGGCCCAGCCTCCACGTGAATCGAAGTTGTCTTGCCCAAGTTGCAGTGGGATTCGATAATAGAAATGTGGTGGATAAAGTATCTTGGCAACCCTAACCGAAGCAAAAAAAATTGAAAAGGGGGGTGCAGCACGAGGACTTCCCAATGGGTCACCCATCCTAGTACTACTATCAACCAAACACGCTTAACTTCGGACTTCTGTTGGGATCCGGTGCATTAGTGCTGGTATGATTGCACCCGTCATGTTGATGGCACAATTCCTTTATGTGTTAACGGATTAGAGTCCCAGCCTACAGAGATTGCCCATTCAGTAGGCCCAATGGGCTTAACAACAACCCATCCGCTTTAACAACGCAACATCCTCGTAAGACGTGATATTGACGAGTTATAGGGCCATCTAATGTCCTGCGAGTGAGGTTGTTGTCCTTTTAACAGCTCACAACGTACGATCCGGGACCGAAAAATAGAGCTAAATTAGAAAAGTAGCCCGAAAGTGATGAAAACGTTCGATTTTGGGATCCAAAAAAGGGCACAACGAGCAAGCTAGCTGTTCTCGTCGTAGAGCTCTCAGAGAGCTTTCCAACAGTATGCTGTGCACCGCGTAACTCATTACGGATCAAAAGTTATGTGCACCAGAGCGACGGATACCTGGTCACAAGGCCTACGCCCTCAGTTTGCGGTCCTAGCCTCCACGTGAAGCAAAGTTGTCTTGCCCAAGGTGTCGTGTGATTCGATAATAGAAATATGGTGGATAAAGTATCTTGGAAACCCTAACCGAAGGAAAAAAAATTGAAAAGGGAGGTGCAACACGGTGACTTTCCAGGGGGGCACCCATCCTAGTACTACTCTCGCCCAACCACCCTTAACTTCGAAGCTCTGATGGGATCTGGTGCATTAGTGCTGGTATGATCACACTCGTCATGGTAGGGGTAGAATTCCTTTTTGTGTTAACGGTTCACAGTCCCAGCCTAGAGAGATGGCCCATTCAGAAGGCCCAATGGGCTTAACAACAACCCATCCGCTTCAACAACGTAGCATCCTAGCACGACGTGATATCGATGCATTGTAGCGCCCTCTAATGTCTCGCGAGTAAGGTTGTCGTCCTTTTAAAAGCTCACGACGTACGTTCCGGGATGGAAAAACATAGCTTATTAAGAGAAGTGGCCTGAAACTGATGAAAACGTTCGATTTTGGGCTCCAAAAAGAGCACAGTGAGCAAGCTGCTGCGCCCTTCGTAGAGCTCTTGGAGAGCTTTCCAACGGTATGCAGTGCGCCACGTAACTCCTTACGGATCAAAAGTTATGGGCACCGGAGCAATAGAGACTTGGTCACAAGCCCTACGCCCTCGGTTTACGGGCCCAGCCTCCACGTGAAGCGAAGTTGCCTTGCCCAGGTTGCCGTGGGTGTCGCTAATAGAAATGTAGTGGATAAAGTATCTTGGCAACCAAAAACGGAGGAAACAAAATTGAAAAGGGGTGTGCAACACGAGGACTTTCCAGGGGGTCAACCATCCTAGTACTACTCTCGCCCAAGCACGTTTAACTTCGGAGTTCTGATGGGATCCGGTGCATTAGTTGTCACGCCCCAACCCGGCCTATAGGGTTAGACTAGGGTGTGACCTAAACGTTTTGGACCTGTCACATACTTAACCATTTATGAAGAATTAACACTTATTGTTTTAGTCTAAACTCCAAAGTTTTCTGAAAAATCGGCAGCATAACGGCTGAAATTGGGCTCTTTGGTTTGACCTAATTCTCTAAACGCCTCAATTATTCCAATCATTAATCCAATTCCATTAAGGACTCCTATTTGTCACCAACCGATTTGCCTACTAGTTTATCTTGAAAGTCTCGTTTGGTTAATAAGCCTAACATGATAACTATGTCCCGTTTATTTGTCAATTTCCTATCATGCAAGTACCTATTATCCTTTAGTTTGCAAATGAGCACCTAAGTGAAATTAGATAGAATTAACTTAGTTGATTGTTCATCTAGTGGTTTGAATGCCTATGATAACTACTAATTAAGAAAACGAAAGCAAACAACCAAATAAAAGTTCGTCCGGTTATAGATAGTACAATCCCAGAATTAGACCCAAATTACAACGGGGTCATTTACATCAATAAACAACGAGCAACATAAAAGAAGTAGTCTTCAAGTAGCATAGTTCACAAATAACCACATTCAAGCAAAACAACAATGACAGGCAATCACTCCAGTGGTTCATCGATAAGCACGTTGTCCTCGGGTACCTGTACCTGTTCTTCTTCACCTGAGATGATAAAAGAGGGTGAGTCCTTATGAACTCAGCGAGGGGGAACGAGATATAAGTTTTGAAACTCATTTTTCGATTTACCTTATGAAAATCCTTTTTGCAAGCATGAATATAACAATAATACAAGTACAAAAACAAAAGTACCAGTCTTTCCTCCCCGAGGTTCTCTAGGAACCAAGCGAGAGTACTTATACACATAGTAAAAAGGATATAGTGAGCTTTTGCTCTCAGATCAGTTTCAGAATCAGAAGTTGCGGCCGACTTCAAATCATCCCCCAAACACGCCAGGTGGGTGTACTCCGGATGTACGCCGAAATCCTACGACCCAACTCTCAGAGGAAGTCTAGCCCCCAAGCGAGAGAGGGAATGGGACCATGGTGGTCACGGGTGCACCGGCAAGCCCGATGCCGCCCGGTGTGCGTGATCGCTACCATGCTAACAGGAAAGGTTGCAACCTTGTATGGAATGCACATTTATGACATGTAATATATCACAGTAGGAGGACAACAAAGTAGGTTGCCTCCGGACAGTCATAAGATTGCACATTGACCAAGTAAACAGGCAGGGCACGATAAAAGTAGGTTGCCTCCGGACAGTCATAAGATTGCACATTGACCAAGTAAACAGGCAGGGCACGATAAAACAGGTAATATATCACAGTAGGATGACAACAAAGTAGGTTGCCTCCGGACAGTCATAAGGTTGCACATTGACAGGTAAACAAGCAGGGCACGATAAAACATGAAATTTCACTTGAAAGGCATATAGAGTTATATGAAAATTAAACAGGCAGCCATGTAACACATGTAAAACAGGCCATATAACTCATTAAGAAGCCCACGTGATCAAGTGATAAGATTATTCAACATGCAATGACATCAATCATGGGTTCGGGTGCAAGAAAAGCTTATTTGTCAACATGCAATGGTCAAAATCACATTTGAAGTTATAAGACATTTACGGGCAGCCCACTAAGCATATAATTCCCACACAATATCCAAATGATCAATACTTAGCAAAACTACCTAGTCATTAGGGCTTCCATTTCATGTATATTCATGCAATTTGAGCCTCAACCCAACTCAAAGTCAATCTCAAACCATACATCATTTAATTCAACATCCTCAAACATTCAAAACAGTCCACACAACATCCCAACACCACATTTCCACACAATTAGTACCACAAGAGAGGTTACAACAATTTTCCAAGCATGTAGCTAAATGAAACCTTTACTGTAATAGGCTGTTTTCTCACAATCAATAGGATAATCAAAAAATCTCCAAATTCAGTGAATAAGATGTCAAATTAAAGCTTAAGAATTTAACTAAAATCAGAAACAAACCTTGCATCAATTGGAGTTCAGAATCATTAGTTATAGCCGAAACAGTGAGGTAGCACAAAACTATCCAGATTTGCACACTTTTCAGACATTGACGTTTTTGAGGTCCTTAGGGTCAGTTTTAGCTTTGGTCCATTTCTGAAAAAATTGTCCAGAACTGAAAAATATAGCAGCACACAAAATTTCATGCATTTTGGAAATCATTTACTGAGTCAAATATGGTTCGTTCCACAAGGTCAGTGCATCTGCCAAAACCTGCTTCATTTTTCCAGATTTCCAAATTTTGTCACATTTTAAAGATTTGCCATTTTGAGGATCTTAGAATCAAAATTAGCTTCGGCATATTTCTGGAAAAAAATGTTCAAAACTGTCCAAACTAGTCACCTACCAATTTTCAAGCATTTTAAACATCATTTGCCTAGCTAAACTTACCTCGAACAGACTGGTCAGAGAGCTGTGAACAATTTCGACTTCACCTAGCATCATTTTCAAGCCAAGATCTTGCCATGCATGGTTGTTTAAGCTTATGAACGACCATATAGCTCAAGTACAGAAACAAATAAACGCTTTTCAAGACTAAGGCACATACTTCAAGATAAGTGCACAGATTCTAATGCTAACACACGCAACCCTAGGTGAATGAACGTAGATCAAAATAAGGCATGTAATTCAATGCAATGCACGTAATTCAAGACACGACTCTTAAACCTAGGTTAAAGCACGCGGTTCAAGTTTAATGCACACGAAACGAAGAGACACACGCAAATCGAGGTCTTGCACGTAAATTAAGGTCATGGCACGTTTATCTAGGTATTGCACGTATCTCAAGGATTAGGGCACACAATTCTAGGTTAAGGCACGTATAACAATGCATGCACGAAAACCAAGACAGGATACGTAATCCAAGGTCGGCCATACAATTCTAGGTCTAAGGCACACAAATCGAGGTAAGGCACGTTATTCGGGGTTGGGCCTCACATTAGTGCTGGTATGATTGCACCTGTCATGTTGATGGCACAATTCCTTTATGTGTTAACGGTTCATAGTCCTAGCCTAGAGAGATTACCCATTCAGAAGGCCCAATGGGCTTAACAACAACCCATCCGCATTAACAACGCAGCATCCTCGCAAGACGTCATATCGACGCGTTGTAGGGCCCTCTAATGTCCCGCGAGTAAGGTTGTCGTCCTTTTAACAGCTCACGATGTACGATCCGGGAAGGAGAAACAGAGCAAATTTAGAAAAGTGGCCCGAAATTGATGAAAACATTCGATAGGGCACAGCAAGCATGCTTGCTGCTCCCGTCGTAGAGTTCTCGGAGAGCTTAATAAGAAAAGTGGCCTGAAACTGATGAAAACATTCTATTTTGGGCTCCAAAAAGGGCACAGCTAGCAAGCTGCTGCGCCCGTCGTAGAGCTCTCGGAGAGCTTTCCAAAGGTATGCAGTGCGCTGCGTAACTCCTTACGGATCAAAAGTTATGGGCACCGGAGCAACAGAGACTTGGTCACAAGCCCTACGACCTCGGTTTACGGGCCCAGCCTCCACGTGAAGCGAATTTGTCTTGCCAAAAGTGGCGTGGGATTCGATAATAGAAATATGGTGGATAAAGTATCTTGGCAAGCCTAACCGGGGAAAAAAATTGAAAAGCGGGGTGTAACACGAGGACTTCCCAGGGGGTCACCCATCCTAGTACCACTCTCGACCGAGCACGCTTAACTTCGGAGTTCTGATGGGATCCGGTGCATTAGTGATAGTATGATCGCACCCGTCATGTTGGGGGTAGAATTCCTTTTTGTGTTAATGGTTCACAGTCCCAGCCTAGAGAGATGGCCTATTCAGAAGGCCCAATGGGCTTAACAACAACCCATCCGCTTCAACAACGCAATATCCTCGCAAGACGTGATATCGATTCATTGTAGCGCCCTCTAATATCCCGCGAATAAGGTTTTCGTCCTTCTAAAAGCTCACGACGTACGATCCGGGATGGAAAAATAGAGCTTAATAAGAAAAGTGGCCTGAAACTGATGAAAACGTTAGATTTCGGGCTCCAAAAAGGCCACAGCGAGCAAGCTGCTGCGCCCGTCGTAGAGCTCTTGGAGAGCTTTCCAACGGTATGCTGTGCGCTGAGTAACTCCTTACGGATCAAAAGTTAAGGGCACCGGAGCGACAGAGACTTGGTCACAAAACATACGCCCTCAGTTTGCGGGCCCAGCCTCCACGTGAAGCGAAGTTGTCTTGTCCAAGGTGCCGTGGGATTCTATAATAGAAATGTGGTGGATAAAGTATCTTGGCAACCGTAACCGGAGGAAAAAAACTTGAAAACGGGGGTGCAACACGAGCACTTCACTGGGCGTCACCCATCCTAGTACTACTCTTGCTCAAGCAAGCTTAAATAAGGAGTTCTGATGGGATCCGGTGCATTAGTGCTTGTACGATCGCACCCGTCATGTTGGGGGTAGAATTCCTTTTTGTGTTAACGGTTCACAGTCCCAGCCTAGAGAGATGGCCCATTCAGAAGGCCCAATGGGCTTAACAACAACCCATCCGCTTCAACAACGCAGCATCCTTGCAAGACATGATATCGACGTATTGTCGGGCCCTCTAATGTCCCGCTAGTAAGGTTGTTGTCCTTTTAACAGCTCACGACGTACGATTCGGGACGGAAAAACAGAGTTTAATAAGAAATGTGGCCCGAAATTGATGAAAACGTTCGATTTTGGGCTTCGAAAAGGGCACAGTGAGCAAGCTGACTGCCCCCGTCGTAGAGCTCTCGGAGAGCTTTCCAACAGTATGCTGTGAGCCGCGTAACTCCTTACTGATCAAAAGTTATGGGCACCGGAGCGACAAAAACCTGGTCACAAGCCCTACGCCCTCGGTTTGCGGCCCCAGCCTCCACGTGAAGCGAAGTTGTCTTTTCCAAGGTGCTGTGGGATTCGATAATAGAAATGTGGTGGATAAAGTATCTTGGCAACCCTAACCAGAGGAAAAAAATTGAAAAGGGGAGTGCCACATAAGGACTTCCCAGGGGGTCACCAATCCTATTACTACTCTCGCACAAGCACGCTTAACTTCGGAGTTGTGATGGGATCTGGTGCATTAGTGCTGGTATGTTCGCATCCGTCAGGTTGGGGGTAGAATTCCTTTTTGTGTTAATGGTTCACAGTTGCAGCCTAGAGAGATGGCCCATTCAGAAGGCCCAACGGGCTTAACAACAACCCATCCGCTTCGACAACGCAGCATCCTCGCAAGACTTGATATCGATGCGTTGTAGGTCCCTCTAATGTCCCGCGAGTAAGGTTGTCGTCCTTTTAACAACTCACGATATACGATCCGGGAAGGAAAAATAGAGCAAAAACAGAAAAGTGGCCCGAAACTGATGAAAACGTTCGATTTTGGGCTCCAAAAAGGCCACAGCAGGCAAGCTACTGCGCACGTCATAGTGCTCTGGAAAAGCTTTCCAACGGTTTGCTATGCGCCGCGTAACTCCTTACGTATCAAAAGTTATGGGCACCGGAGCGACAGAGACTTGGTCACAAGCCCTACGCTCTCAGTTTGCGGGCCCAGCCTCCACGTGAAGCGAAGTTTTCTTGCCCAAGGTGCCGTGGGATTCGATAATAGAAATGTGGTGGATAAAGAGGGAAAAAAATTGAAAAGGGGGGGTGCAACAGGAGGACTTGCCAGGGGGTCACCCATCCCTGTACTACTCTCGCCCAAGCACGCTTAACTTCGAAGTTCTGATGGGATCCGGTGCATTAGTGCTGGTATGATCGCACCCGTCATGTTTGGGGTAGAATTCCTTTTTGTGTTAACGGTTCACAGTCCCAGCCTAGGGAGATGGCCCATTCAGAAGGCCCAATGGGCTTAACAACAACCCATCCGCTTCATCAACGCAGCATCCTTGCAAGACGTTATATCGACGCATTCTAGCGCCCTCTAATGTCCCGCGAGTTAGGTTGTCGTCCTTTTAAAAGCTCAAGACGCACGATTCGGGACGAAAAAACCGTGCTTAATAAGAAAAGTGGCCCGAAACTAATAAAAAAGTTTGATTTTGGGCACCAAAAAGGCCACAGCAAGCAAGCTGCTATGCCCGTCGTAGAGCTCTCGGAGAGCTTTCTAATTGTATGCTGTGCGCCACGTAACTCCTTACGGATCAAAAGTTATGGGCACCAGAGCGACAGAGACTTGGTCACAAGCCCTACGCCCTCGGTTTGTGAGCCTAGCCTCCACGTGAAGCGAAGTTGTCTTGCCCAAGGTGCCGTGGGATTCGATAATAGAAATATGGTGGATAAAGTAACTTGGTAACCCTAAGCGGAGGAAAAAAAATTGAAAAGGGGGTGCAACACGAGGACTTCCCAAGGGGTCACCCATCATAGTACTACTCTCACCCAAGCAAGCTTAACTTTGGAGTTCTGATGGGATCCGGTGCATTAGTGCTGGTATGATCGCACCCGTCATGTTGGGGGTAGAATTCCTTATTGTGTTAACGGTTCACAGTCCCAGCCTAGAGAGATGGCCCATTCAAAAGGCCCAACGGGCTTAACAACAACCCATCCGCTTCAACAACGCAGCATCCTCGCAAGACGTGATATCGACACATTGTAGCGCCCTCTAATGTCCCGCGAGTAAGGTTGTCGTCCTTCTAAAAGCTCACGACGTACGATCCGGGACGGAAAAATAGAGCTTAATAAGAAAAGAGGCCCGAAACTAATGAAAATGTTAAATTTTGGGCTCTAAAAAGGGCACAGTGAGCAAGCTTGCTGCCACCGTCATAGAGCTCTCGGAGAGCTTTCCAACGGTATGCTGTGCGCCGCGTAACACCTTACTTATCAAAAGTTATGGGCACCGGAGTGACGGAGACCTGGTCACAAGCCCTACGCCCTCGGTATGCGGGCCCAGCCTCCACATGAAGCAAAGTTGTCTTGCCCAAGGTGCCGTGAGATTCGATAATAGAAATGTGGTGGATAAAGTATCTTGGTAACCCTAACCAGAGGAAAAAAAATTGAAAAGGGGGGTGCAACACGAGGACTTCCCAGGGGGTCACCCATCCTTGTAATACTCTAGCCCAAGCATGCTTAACTTTGGAGTTCTGATGGGATTCGGTGGATTAGTGCTGGTATGATAGCACCCGTCATGGTAGGGGTAGAATTCCTTTTTGTGTTAACGGTTCACAGTCCCAGCCTAGAGAGATGGCCCATTCAAAAGGCCCAATGGGCTTAACAACAACCCATCCACTTCAATAACGCAGCACGCTCGCAAGACGTGATATCGACACATTGTAGTGGCCTCTAATGTCCAGCGAGTAAGGTTGTCGTCCTTTTAAAACCTCACGACGTACGATCCGGGACGGAAAAACAGAGCTTAATAAGAAAAGTGGCCCGAAACTGATGAAAATGTTCGATTTTAGGCTCCAAAAAGGGCAAAGCAAGCAAGCTTGCTGCCACCGTCGTAGAGCTCTCGGAGAGCTTTCAAACGGTATGCTGTGCGCTGCGTAACTCCTTATGGATCAAAAGTTATGGGCACCGGAGCGACGGAGACTTGGTCACAGGCCCTACGCCGTCGGTTTGCGGGCCCAGCCTCCACGTGAAGCGAAGTTGTCTTGCCCATGGTGCCGTGGGATTCGATAATAGAAATGTGGTGGATAAAGTATCTTGGCAACCCTAACTGGAGGAAAAAAAATTGAAAAGTGGGGTGCAACACGAGGACTTCCCATGGGGTCACCCATCCTAGTAATACTCTCACCCAAGCACGGTTCACTTCGGAGTTCTGATGGGATGCGGTGTATTAGTACTGATATGATAGCACCCGTCATGGTGGGGGTAGAATTCCTTTTTGTGTTAACGGTTCACAGTCCCAGCCTAGAGATGTGAGGCCCGACCATGAATAACGTGTTATACCTCGATTTGCGCACCTTAGACCATAAATTATATGACCGACCTTGGATTACGTGTCATGTCTTGGTTTTTGTGCATACCTCGTCATACGTGCCTTGACCTAGAATAGCGTGCCCTAATCCTTGACTCACGTGCGGTACCTAAAAATACGTGGCCTGACCTCGATGTACGTGCATTACCTCATTTTGTGTGCCCTAACCTTGAACTGCGTACCTTAACCTAGGTTTAAGAGTCATACCTCGATTTGCATGCATTATATTGAATTACGTGCCTTGCATTGGTTTACGTGCATTCACCTAGGATTGTGTGCATTAGTCTTGAAGTTCGTGTCTTACCTCATAGTTCGTGTCTACCTCGTGATTCGTGTCCTGTATTGATTTATGTGTGTGTCTTGTAGTGTGTGCCCTAGACTTAGGAAAGCGTGCCCGCACGCTAATCAATAAAGAATCCTACACAAAGCACTAGACTATAAAATAATCCTACAAACACCACTAACTATTATTATAATCCTAATTCAAATCTCTACAAAATCCACTAACACCTAAATATTATATTTTAAACTCACTATAAGACAAAATCTCACAAACCTCTAAACATATCATATATTCTATTCTACCTAAAATCCCTAAATACCCAACATTCTCTTACACACATGTTAAAAAAATTCAAAAGATGACACAAATCTGAATTTTTGCATGCCCAAGGCCAACATATGCATCAACTTTTGCAAAAGCCTCATTTTTCTCTCATTTCTCTCACTTTCCTCACATTTTCTCTCACTCTCTCTCACTCTCTCTATCCATTTCGGTTTTGGCTGAGTTCTCTCCACCTCTTAGCTCATCTTCATCATCCTATGGTGCATCAAGACAAACCACAAGCAAATAAACTGACCCAAGCAAGCTAGGATGCAAGAAACACACATGCAAGCATTTTGAGTCACCATTTTCGGCCTTGGTGAGTTTTTAAGCTTCCATTTCTTTTCTTCTTGTTCTAACCTCATGCATGTGCTAAGAGATTGATCACTAAGCTAGGAAAAATAGAGAAAAGCTAGTTGGAATCTCGGCTAAGCAAGAAGAAGAAGAGATTTGACCTTCAACAAGGTTTTGAGCATTTTTTGGGTTGATTGCAAAGGTGAGGGCTAAAACCTTTTGAAAACTCTTCAAAAATCCACATGCATGCTAATAAATGTGTGTATTTGCTTCTGTACTTGAGCTATATGGTCATTCATAAGCTCAAACTGTGAGGCCCGACCCTGAATAATGTGTATTACCTCGATTTGCGTGCCATAGACCAAGAATGATATGACTGACCTTGGATTATGTGCCCTGTCTTAGTTTTCGTGCATACTTCGTCATACGTGCCTTAACCTAGAATTGTGTGCCATAATCCTCGATATACGTGCAATACCTAGATAAACGTGCCATGACCTTAATTTACATGCAAGACCTCAATTTGTGTGTACATTAACCTTGAACTACGTGCCTTAACCTAGGTTTAAGAGGCGTACCTTAATTTACGTGCATTGCATTGGATTACGTGTCGTGCATTGGTCTACGTGCATTGACCTAGGGTTGCGTGCGTTAGCATTAGAATCTGTGCATTAGACTTGAAGTACGTGCCTTAGTCTAGAAGTTCATGTCTTACCTCGTAGTTCGTGTTTACCTCGTGTTTCGTGCCCCGTATTGATTTCGGTGCGTGCCTCGTAGTGCGTACCCTAGACCTAGGAATCCGTGCCACCACGTTAATCAAGAAAGCATCCTACACAAAGCACTAAACTATAAAATAATCCTAATTCAAATCTCTACAAAATCCACTAACAATAAACAATTCAATCTACACAAACACCTAAACATTCTTTATTCTTTATTCTCACCCAAAACCAATGCACCCGAAATTTCACCCTTATTATAATCCATAATATATTAAATAGAGTCTGAAATTTCAGCAATTTGCAAGCCCTTGGCTGACCACTAAGTGCATTTAGTCTAGCATTGCATAATTTATTCATAATCCTAGACAAACTATGACAAAACACTTACACAATGCATAAAAAATTGCTCAATTCTCCTCAAATTTCCACAATTTTCAACTAACCGTTGCATGCCCATGCTAAACATTTTAAATTCCACCTTGAAGACACAAAAATCTGATTCACCAAGCTCAAGGCTGAACATGCTCATCAAAAATTGCAAAAGGCTTTATTCCTTGTCATATTTTTGTCACATTCTCTCATTTCCTTCAACTTCTCTCACTTCTCTCTCATTTCCTCTCTCCATTTCGGTTCTTGGCTGAGTTCTCTATCTCCTTGGCTTGTCTTCTTCATAACTTAGCTAAGCCAAGTCAAGCAATCATCAAGAAAGTCGAGCAAACAAGCTAGAGTTCGAAAATCACTCATGCATGTGCATTGAAGCTTCATTTTCGGCCTAGGTGAGTTATTAAGCTTCCATTTCTTTTCTTCAAGTTCTAACTACATGCATGCACTAAGAGATTGATCATTAAGCTAGGAAAAATAGAGAAAAGCTAGTTGGAATCTCGGCTAAGCAAGAAGAAGGAGAGATTTGAAGCTTCAACAAGTTTTTGTGCATCTTTGTGGTTGATTGCTAAGGTGAGGGTTAAAACCTTTTGAAAACTCTTCAAAATTTCACATGCATGCTCATAAATGTGTGTATTTGCTTCTGCACTTGAGATATATGGTCGTTCATAAGCTTAAATAACCATGCATGGCAAGATCTTGGCTTGAAAATGATGCTAGGTGAAGTCGAAATGGATGACAGCTCTCTGACCAGTCTGTTCAAGGTAAGTTTAGCTAAGCAAATGATGTTGAAAATGCTTGAAAATTGGTGGGTGACTAGTTGGACAGTTTTGAACATTTTTCCCAGAAATAGGCCGAAGCTAATTTTGATTCTAAGGTCCTCAAAATGGCAAATCATTAAAATGTGACCAAATCTGGAAATCTGGAAAAATGAATCAGGTTTTGGTAGATGCACTGACCTTGTGGAACGAACCATATTTTACTTAGTAAATGTTGTCCAAAATGAGTGATATTTGGTATTCTGCTATATTTTTTAGTTCTGGAAAATTTTGTCAGAAATTGACCAAAGCTAAAACGGACTCTAAGGACCTCAAAAACGTCAATTTCTGAAAAGTGTACAAATCTGGACAGTTTTGTGCTACCTCACTGTTTCGGCTATAACTAATGATTCTGAACTCCAATTGATGCAAGGTTTGTTTCTGATTTTATTTAACTTCTTAAGCTTTAATTTGACATCTTATTTACTGAATTTTGAGATTTTTGATTATCCTATTGATTGTGAGAAAACAGCCTATTGCAGTAAAGGTTTTATTTAGCCATATGCTTGGAAAATTGTTGTGACCTCTCTTGCGACACTAATTGTGTGGAAATGTGGTGTTGGGATGTTATGTGGACTGTTTTGAGCACTTGAGGATGTTGAATTAAATGATGCAAGACTTGATAATGATCTTGAGTGGACTTAGAGTTTTAATCACTTGATTAAGCATGAAATGGGAACCCTAATGACTCGATAGTCTTAATAGGTGTTGATCAATTGGATATTGTGTTGGAATCATATGCTTAGTGGGCTGCCCGTAAATGTTTTATAACTTCAAAGTGATCTTGACCATCGCATGTTGACAAATAAGCTTTTCTCGCATTTGAACCCTTGTTGATATCACTGCATGTTGAGTAATCTTATCACTTGATTGCGTGGACTTTTAATGAGTTATATGGCCTGTTTTACATGTGTTACATGGCTGCCCGTTTAATTTCCATATAACTCTATATGCCTTTCAAGTGAAATTTCCTGTCTTATCGTGTCCTGCCTGTTTATCTGTCAATGTGAAATCTTATGACTGTCCGGAGGCAACCTACTTTGTTGTCCTCCTTCTGTGATATATATTACCTGTCATAAATGTGCATTGCATACAAGGTTGCAACCTTTCATGTCGGCATGGTAGTGATCACGCACGCTGGGCGGCATCGGGCTTGCCGGTGTTATCGTGACCTCCATGGTCCCATTCCCTCTCTCGCTTGGGGGCTAGACTTCCTCGAAGAGTTGGGTCGTAGGATTTTGGGGTACATCCGGAGTACACCCACCTGGTGTGTTTGGGGGATGATTTGAAGTCGACCGCAACAACTGATCCTGGATCTGATCTGAGAGCAAAAGCTCACCGTATCCTTTTTATTATGTGTATAAGTACTCCCGCTTGGATCCTAGAGAACCTCGGGGAGGAAAGACCGGTATTCCTGTTTCTGTATTTGTATTTCTGTACTTGTATTTCTGTTGTATTCATGTTTGAAAAAGGGATTTTCATAAGTTTAACCGGAAAATGAGTTTCAAAACTTATTTCTCGTTCCCCCTCGCTGAGTTCATAAGGACTCACCCTCTTTTATCATTTTAGGTGAAGAAGAACAGGTACAGGAACCCGAGCTCAATGTACCTAATGATGAACCCCTGGAGTGATTGCCTGTTATTGTTGTTTTGCTTGAACGTGACTACTTGTGAACTTTTGTTACTTGAAGACTATTTCCCTTACGTTATTTGTTGTTTGTGATGTAATAGACCCCCGTTGTAATTTGGGGTCTAATTTTGGTTTGTACTTATATTAAGTAGACTGATACTAGACATACTATGATCGTTTTTGCTTTTGCTATCATTAGTCTATCATAGGTTATGACGCTAGTTAAGGAATAGGCAAATGAACTTATCCAATCTCAACAGGTACTCGCTAATAAGCTAAGATCAACAGGTATATTTTGAAACGAGGATAAATGGACAAATGAGACATAGTATCATGCTAGGTTATAAATCAAACGGGACGTCGAAATAACCAATAGGCAATTCAATTGATGACAAAATAGTAAACTCTAGTCGGGAATGAACTTGAATTGAAAGTTTTAAGGCTGTTACAAAATTTAGGTCAAACAAATAGCCCAATTACAGCCGTTATGCTGCCGGATTTTTGAAAAATTTTAGAGTCTAGAATAAAACGTTAAGTGTTAAACCTCCTAGAATGATTAAGAATGTGAAAGGACTTGAATGTTTAGATCACACCCTAGTCTAACCTTATAGGCCGGGTTGGGGCGTGACATAAACAACCATGCATGGCAAGATCTTGGCCTGAAAATGATGCTAGGTGAAGTCGAAATTGTTGACAGCTCTCTGACCAGTCTGTTCGAGGTAAGTTTAGCTAGGACAATGATGTTGAAAATGCACAAAAATTGGTAGGTGACTAGTTTGGACAGTTTTGAACATTTTTCCTAGAAATAGGACGAAGCTAATTTTGACTCTAAGATCCTCAAAATAGCAAATCTTTAAAATGTGACCAAATCTGGAAATCTGGAAAAATGAAGCAGGTTTTGGCAGATGCACTGACCTTGTGGAACGAACCATGTTTGACTTAGTTAATAATGTCCAAAATGGATTAAAATTGGTGTGCTGCTATATTTTTCAGTTCTGGACATTTTTGTCATAAATGAACTAAGGCTGAATCTGACCCTAAGGACCTCAAAAACGTCAATTATCGAAATGTGTACAAATCTGGACAGTTTTGTGCTATCCTACTGTTTCGGCTATATCTAATGATCCCGAATTCCAATTGATGCAAGGTTTGTTTCCGATTTTAGTTAACTTCTTAAGCTTTAATTTGACATCTTATTCACTGGATTTGGAGATTGTTTGATTATCCTATTGATTGTGAGAAAACAGCCTATTGCAGTAAAGGTTTCACTTAGTTATATGCTTGGAAAATTGTTGTAACCTCTCTTGTGGTACTAATTGCTTGGAATTGTGGTGTTGGGATGTTGTGTGGACTGTTTTGAGTACTTGAAGATGTTTGAATTGAATGATGCATGACTTGAGAATGATTTTGAGTTGACTTAGGGTTTAATCACACGGTTAAGCAGGAAACAGAAACCCTAATGACTAGGTAGTCTTGCTAAGTGTTGATCATTTGGATATTGTGTGGAAATTATATGCTTAGTGGGCCGCCTGTAAATGTCTTATAACTTCAAATGTGATTTTGACCATTGCATGTTGACAAATAAGCTTTTCTTGCACCCGAAACCCATGTTGTTGTCATTGCATGTTGAATAATCTTATCACTTGATCACGTGGGCTTCGTAATGAGTTATATGGCCTGTTTTGCGTGTGTTACATGGCTGCCCGTTTAATTTTCATATAACTCTATATGCCTTTCAAGTGAAATTACCTGTTTTATCGTGCCCTGCTGTTTACTTGGTCAATGTGAAATCTTATGACTGTCCGGAGGCAACCTACTTTGTTGTCCTCCTACTGTGATATATTACATGTTTTATCGTGCCCTGCCTGTTTACTTGGTCAATGTGCAATCTTATGACTGTCCGGAGGCAACCTACTTTGTTGTCCTCCTACTGTGATATATTACCTGTCATAAATGTGCATTGCATACAAGGTTGCAACCTTTTCTGTTGGCATGGTAGCGATCACGCACACCGGGCGGCGTCGGGCTTGCCGGTGCACCCGTGACTACCATGGTCCCATTCCCTCTCTCGCTTGGGGGCTAGACTTCCTCGGAGAATTGGGTCGTAGGATTTCGGGGTACATTCGGAGTACACCCACCTGGCGTGTTTTGGGGGATGATTTGAAGTCGGCTGCAACTTCTGATTCTGAAACTGATCTGAGAGCAAAAGCTCACTGTATCCTTTTTACTATCTGTATAAGTACTCTTGCTTGGTTCCTAGAGAACCTCGGGGAGGAAAGACTGGTATTTCTGTTCCTGTACTTGTATTATTGTTATATTCATGCTTGCAAAAGGATTTTCATAAGTTGAACCGGAAAATGAGTTTCAAAACTTATTTCTCGTTCCCCCTCGCTGAGTTCATAAGGACTCACCCTCTTTTATCATCTCAGGTGAAGAAGATCAAGAACAGGTACCCGAGGACGACGTGCCTAACGATGATTCCTTGGAGTGATTGCCTGTCTTGTGTGCTTTGCGTGATTATGGTTATTTGTGAACTATGCTACTTGAAGACTATTTCTTTTATGTTGCTCATTGTTTATTGATGTAAATGACCCCGTTGTAATTTGGGTCTAATTATGGGATTGTACTATCTATAACCAGACGAACTTTTATTTGGTTGTTTGCTTTCGTTTTCTTCATCAATAGTTATCGTCGGCATTCAAATCACTACATGAACAATCAACCAAGTTAATTCTTTCTAATTTCACTTAGGTGCTCATTTGCAAACTAAAGGATAATAGGTACTTGCATGATAGGAAATTGACAAATAAACGGGACATAGTTATCATGTTAGGCTTATTAACCAAACGAGACTTTTAAGATAAACTAGTAGGCAAATCGGTTGGTGACAAATAGGAGTCCTTAATGGAATTGGATTAATGGTTGGAATAATTGAGGCATTTAGAGAATTAGGTCAAACCAAAGAGCCCAATTACAGCCGTTATGCTGCAGGTTTATCGAAAATTTTTGGCGTTTAGGCCAAAACGTTAAGTGTTAAATCTTCATGAACGGTTAAGTACGTGAAATGATATGAACGTTTAGATCACACCCTAGTATAACCTTCATAGGCCGGGTTGGGGCGTGACAAGATAGATGGCCCATTCAGAAGGCCCAATGGGCTTAACGACAACCCATCCGCTTTAACAACGCAGCATCCTCGCAAGATGTGATATCGACGTGATGTAGGGCCCTCTAATGTCCCGCAAGTAAGGTTGTCGTCCTTTTAACAGCTCACAACGTACGATCCGGGATGGAAAAACAGAGCTTAATAAGAAAAGTGGCTAGAAACTGATGAAAACATTCAATTTTGGGATCCAAAAAGGGCAGAGCGAGCAAGCTGGCTGCCCCCGTCGTAGAGCTCTCGGAGTGCTTTGCAACAGTATGCTGTGCATCGCGTAACTCCTTACGGTTCAAAAGTTATGGGCACCAGAGCGACAGAGACCTGGTCACAAGCCCTACGCCCTCGGTTTGCGGGCCCAGCCTCCACGTGAAGGGAAGTTGTCTTGCCCAAGGTGCCGTGGGATTCGATAATAGAAATGTGGGGGATAAAGTATCTTGGCAACCCTAACCGGAGGAAAAAAAATTGAAAAGGGGAGTGCAACACGAGGACTGTCGAGGGGGTCAGCCATCTTAGTACTACTCTCGCCCAAGCACGCTTAACTTCGGAGTTCTGATGGGATCTGGTGCATTAGTGCTGGTATGATTGCACCCGTCATGTTGATGGCACAATTCCTTTATGTGTTAACGGTTCACAGTCCCAGCCTAGAGAGATTGCCCATTCAGAAGGCCCAATGGGCTTAACAACAACCCATCCGCTTCAACAACACAGCATCCTCGCAAGACGTGATATCGATGCGTTGTAGGGCCCTCTAATGTCCCATGAGTAACGTTGTCGTCCTTTTAACAGCTCACGACTTACGATCCGGGATGGAAAAACTGAGCTTAATAAGAAAAGTGGCCTAAAACTGATGAAAACGTTCAATTTTTGGCTCCAAAAAGGGCACAGTGAGCAAGCTGCTACACCGGTCGTAGAGCTCTCGGAGAGCTTTCCAACGGTATGCTGTGCGCCGCGTAACTCCTTACGGATCAAAAGTTATAGCCACCGGAACAACAGAGACTTGGTCACAAGCCCTACGCCCTCAGTTTGCGGGCCTAGCCTCCACATGAAGCGAAGTTGTCTTGCCCAAGGTGCCGTGGGATTCGATAATAGAAATGTGGTGCATAAAGTATCTTGGCAAACCTAACCGGAAGAAAAAAAATTGAATAGGGGGGTGCAACACGAGAACTTCCCAGGTGGTCACCCGTCCTAGTACTACTCTCGCCCAAGCACGCTTAACTTCAGAGTTCTGATGGGATACGGTGCATTAGTGCTGGTATGATCGCACCCGTCATGTTGGGGGTAGAATTCCTTTTTGTGTTAGCGGTTCACAGTCCCAGCCTAGAGAGATGGCCCATTCAGAAGGCTCAATGGGCTTGACAACAACCTATCCGCTTCAACAACGCAGCATCCTCGCAAGACGTGATATTGACTCATTGTAGCACCCTCTAATGTCCCGCGAGTAAGGTTGTCGTCATTTTTAAAGCTCACGACATACGATCCGGGACGGAAAAACAGAGCTTAATAAGAAAAGTGGCCCGAATCTGATGAAAACGTTATATTTTGGGCTCCAAAAAGGGCACAGCGGGCAAGCTTGCTGCCACAGTGGTAGAGCTCTCAGAGAGCTTTCCAACGGTATGCTGTGCGCCGCGTAACTCCTTACGGATCAAAAGTTATGGGCACCGGAGCGAGGGAGATCTGTTCACAAGCCCTGCTCCCTCGGTTTGCGGGCCCAGCCTCCACATGATGAAAAGTTGTCTTGCCCAAGGTGCCGTGAGATTCGATAATAGAAATGTGGTGGATGAAGTATCTTGGCAACCCTAACCAGAGGAAAAAAAATTGAAAAGGGGGGTGCAACACGAGGACTTCCTAGGGGGTCACCCATCCTAGTAATACTCTCGCCCAAGCACGCTTAACTTCAGAATTCTGATGGGATTCGGTGCATTAGTACTGGTATGATAGCACCCATCATGGTGGGGGTAGAATTCCTTTTTGTGTTAACGGTTCACAGTCGCAGCCTAGAGAGATGGCCCATTCAGAAGGCCCAATGGGCTTAACAACAACCCATCCGCTTCAACAATGCAGCATCCTCGCAAGATGTGATATCGACGCGTTGTAGGGCCCTCTAATGTCCCGCGAGCATGGTTGTCATCCTTTTAACATCTCACGACGAACGATCCGGGACGAAAAAACAGAGCTTAATAAGAAAAGTGGCCCGAAACTGATTAAAACATTCGATTTTGGGCTCCAAAAATGGCACAGCGAGAAAACTGTTGCGCCCGTCGTAGAGCTCTCGGAGAGCTTTCCAACGGTATGCTGTGCGCCGTGTAACTCCTTACAGATCAAAAGTTATGGGCACCGGAGCGATAGAGACTTCGTCACAAGCTCTACGTCCCAGGTTTGGAGGCCCAGCCTCCACGTGAAGCGAAGTTGTCTTGCCCAAGGTGCCGTGGGAATCGATAATAGAAATGTGGTGAATAAAGTATCTTGGCAACCCTAACTGGTGGAAAAAAAATTGAAAAGTGGGGTGCAACACGAGGACTGCCCAGGGGGTCACCCATCTTAGTACTACTCTCGCCCAAGCACGCTTAACTTCAGAGTTCTGATGGGATCCGGTGCATTAGTGCTGGTTTGATCGCACCCGTCATGTTGATGGAACAATTCCCTTATGTGTTAACGGTTCAGAGTCCCAGCCTAGAGAGATTGCCCATTCAGAAGGCCCAATGGGCTTAACAACAACCCATCCGCTTCAACAACGCAGCATCCTCGCAAGATGTGTTATCGACGCGTTGTAGGGCCCTCTAATGTCCCGCGAGTAAGGTTGTCGTCCTTTTAACTACTCACGACGTACGATCCGGGACAGAAAAATAGAGCTTAATAAGAAAAGTGGCCCGAAACTAATGAAAACATTCAAATTTGGGCTCCAAAAAGGGCACAGCGAGCAAGCTGTTGCGCTCGACATACAGCTGTCGAAAAGCTTTCCAACGGTATGCAGTGTGCCGCGTAACTTCTTACGGATCAAAAGTTATGGGCACCGGAGCGACAGAGACCTGGTCACAAGCCCTACGCCCTCAGTTTGCGGGCCCAGCCTCCACGTGAAGCAAAGTTGTCTTGCCCAAGGTGCCGTGAGATTCGATAATAGAAATGAGGTGGATAAAGTATCTTGGCAACTATAACCGGGGCAAAAAAAATTGAAAATGGGGTGTGCAACACAAGGACTTCCCAGTGGGTCACCCATCGTAGTACTACTCTCGCCCAAGCACGCTTAACTTCGGAGTTCTGATGGGATTCGGAGCATTAGTGCTGGTATGATAGCACTAGTCATGGTGGGGGATGAATTCCTTTTAGTGTTAACGGTTCACAGTCCCAGCCTAGAGAGATGGCCCATTCAGAAGGCCCAATGGGCTTAACAACAACCCATCCGCTTCAACAACGCAGCATCCTCGCAAGATGTGATATTGACGAGTTGTAGGGCCCTCTAATGTCCCGCGAGTAAGGTTGTCGTCCTTTTAACTGCTCACGACGTACGATCCATGATGGAAAAACAGAGCTTAATAAGAAAAGTGGCACGAAACTGATGAAAAGGTTCGATTTTGGCCTCCAAAAAGGGCACATCGAGCAAGCTGCTGCGCCCGTCGTAGAGCTCTCAGAGAGCTTTCCAACGGTATGCTGTGCGCCGCGTAACTCCTTACGGATCAAAAGTTATGGGAACCGGAGCGATAGAGACTTGGTCACAAGCCCTACGCCCTCGGTTTGCGGGCCCAGCCTCCACGTGAAGCGAAATTGTTTGCCCAAGGTGCCGTGTGATTCGATAATAGAAATGAGGTGGATAAAGTATCTTGGCAATCCTAACCGGAGGAAAAAAAATTGAAAAGGGGGGTGCAACACGAGGACTTCCCAGGGGGTCACCCATCCTAGTACTACTCTCGCCCAAGCACGCTTAAATTCGGAGTTCTGATGGGATCTGGTGCATTAGTGCTAGTATGATCACACCTATCATGTTGATGGCACAATTCCGTTATGTGTTAACGGTTCACAGTCCTAGCCTAGAGAGATTGCCCATTCAGAAGGCCCAATGGACTTAACAACAACCCATCTGTTTCAACAACGCAGCATCCTCGCAAGATGTGATATTGACTCGTTGTAGGGCCCTCTAATGTCCCGCGAGTAAGGTTGTCAGCCATTTAACTGCTCACGACGTACGATCCGGGACAGAAAAACAGAGCTTAATAAGAAAAGTGGCCCGAAACTGATGAAAACATTCGATTTTGGGCTCCAAAAAGGGCACAGCGAGCAAGCTGTTCCACCCGTCGTGTAGCTCTCGGAGAGCTTTCCAACGGTATACTGTGCGCCGCTTAACTCCTTAAGGATCAAAAGTTATCGGCACTGGAGCGATAGAGACTTGGTCACAAGCCCTACGCCCTCGGTTTACGGGCCCAGCCTCCACTTGAAAAAAAGTTTTCTTGCCCATGGTGCCGTGAGATTCGATAATAGAAAAGTGGTGGATAAAGTATCTTGGCAACCCTAACCAGTGGAAAAAAAATTGAAAAGGGGGGTTCAACACGAGGACGTCCCAGGGGGTCACCCATCCTAGTAATACTCTCGCCCAAGCATGCTTAACTTTGGAGTTCGGATGGGATTCGGTACATTAGTGCTGGTATGATAGCACCCGTCATGGTGGGGGTAGAATTTCTTTTTGTGTTAACGGTTCACAGTACCAGCCTAGAGAAATGGCCCATTCAGAAGGCCCAATGGGCCTAACGACAACCAATCCACATCAACAACAAAGTATCCTCGCAAGATGTGATATTGATGCGTTGTAGGGCCCTCTAATGTCCCGTGAGTAAGGTTGTCGTCTTTTTAACAGCTCAGGACGTACGATCTGGGATAGAAAAACAGAGCTTAACAAGAAAAGTGGCCCGAGACTGATGAAAACATTCGATTTTGGGCTCCAAAAAGGGCACAGCAAGCAAGCTGTTGCGCCCGTCGTAGAGCTCTCGAAGAGCTTTCCAACAGTATGATGTGCGCCGCGTAACTCCTTATGGATCAAAAGTTATGGGCACCGTAGCGATAGTGACTTTGTCACAAGCCCTACGCCCTCGGTTTGCGGGCCCAGCCTCCACATGAAGTGATGTTGTCTTGCCCAAGGTGCCGTGGGATTCGACAATAGAAATATGGTGGATAAAGTATATTGGCAACCCTAACCGGAGGAAAAAAAATTGAAAAGTGGGGTGCAACATGAGGACTGCCCAGGGGGTCACCCTTCTTAGTATTACTCTCGCCCAAGCACGCTTAACTTCGGAGTTATGATGGGATCCAGTGCATTAGTGCTGGTATGATCGCACCCGTCATGTTGATGGCACAATTCCTTTATGTGTTAACGGTTCACAGTGCTAGCATAGAGAGATTGCCCATTCAGATGGCCCAATGGGCTTAACAACAACCCATCCACTTTAACAACGCAGCATTCTCGCAAGACGTGATATCGAAGCGTTGTAGGGCCCTCTAATGTCATGCGAGTAAGGTTGTCATTCTTTTTACAACTCACGATGTACGATCCGGGAATGAAAAACAAAGCTTAATAAGAAAAGTGGCCCGAATCTGATGAAAACGTTCGATTTGGGACTCCAAAAAGGGAACAGCAAGCAAGATGTTGCGCCTGTCGTAAAGCTCTCAGAGAGATTTCCAACGGTATGCTGTGTGCCGCGTAACTCCCTACGGATCCAAAGTTATGGGCACCGGAGCGATATAGACTTGGTCACAAGCCCTACGCCCTCGGTTTGCGGGCCCAGCCTCCACGTGAAGCGAAGTTGTCTTGCCCAAGGTGCCGTGGGATTCGATAATAGAAATGTGGGGGATAAAGTATCTTGGCAACCCTAACCGGAAGAAAAAAAATTGAATTGGCGGGTGCAAGACGAGGACTTCCCAGGGGGTCACCCATCCTAGTACTATTCTCGCCCAAGCACGCTTAACTTCGGAGTTCTGATGGGATCCGGTGCATTACTGCTGGTATGATCGCACCCGTCATGTTGGGGGTAGAATTCCTTGTTGTGTTCACGGTTCACAGTCCCAGCATAGAGAGATGGCCCATTCAAAAGGCCCAATGGGCTTAACAACAACCCATCCGCTTCAACAACGCAGCATCCTCACAAGATGTGATATCGATGCATTGTAGGGCCCTCTAATGTCCCGCGAGTTAGGTTTTCATCCTTTTAACAGATCACGACGTACGATCTGGGACGGATAAACAGAGCTAAATAAGAAAAGTGGCCCGAAACTGATGAAAACGTTCGATTTTGGGATCCAAAAAGAGCACAGCAAGCAAGCTTGCTGCCCCCGTCGTAGAGCTCTCGGAGAGCTTTCCAACGGTATGCTATGCACCGCGTAACACATTACGGATCAAAAGTTATGGGCACAGGAGCGACGGAGACCTGGTCACAAGCCCTACGCCCTCTGTTTGCGGGCCCGGCTTCCACATGAAGCAAAGTTGTCTTGCCCAAGGTGCCGTGTGATTCGTTAATAGAAATTTGGTGGTTAAAGTATCTTGGCAAACCTAACCGGAGGAAAAAATATTGAAAAGTAGGGTGCAACACGAGGACTACCCAGGGGGTCACCCATCTTAGTACTACTCTCGCCCAAGCACCCTTAACTTCAGAGTTCTGATGGGATCCGGTGCATTAGTGCTGGTATGATCGTACCCGTCATGTTGGGGGTAGAATTCCTTATTGTGTTAACGGTTTACAGTCCCAGCCTAGAGAGATTGCCCATTCAGAAGGCCCAATGGGCCTAACAATAACCCATCCGCTTCAACAACGCAGCATCGTCGCAAGACGTGATATCGACGCAATGTAGCGCCCTCTAATGTCCCGCGAGTAAGGTTGTCGTTCTTTTAACAACTCACGATGTACGATCCGGGAAGGAAAAACAGAGCTTAATAAGAAAAGTGACCCGAAACTGATGAAAACGTTCGATTTTGGGCTCCAAAAAGGGCATAGCGAGCTAGATTGCTGCCCCCGTCGTAGAGCTCTCGGAGAACTTTCCAACGGTATGCTGTACGCCGCGTAACTCCTTACGGATCAAAAGTTATGGGTACCGGAGCGACAGAGACTTGGTCACAAGCCCTACGCCCTAGGTTTGCGGGCCCAGCCTCCACGTTAAGCGAAGTTTTCTTGCCCAAGGTGCCGTGGGATTTGATAATAGAAATGTGGTGGATAAAGTATCTTGGCAACCCTAACCGGAAGAAAAAAAATTGAAAAGGGGGATGCAACACGAGGACTTCCCAGGGGGTCACCCATCCTAGTACTACTCTCGGCCAAGCACGCTTAACTTCGGAGTTCTGATGGGATCCGGTGCATCAGTATTGGTATGATCGCACCCGTCATGTTGGGGGTAGAATTCCTTTTTGTGTTAACGGTTCACAGTGCCAGCCGAGAGAGATACCCCATTCAGAAGGCCCAATGGGCCTAACAACAACCCTTCCGGTTCAACAACGCAGCATCCTCGCAAGACGTGATATCGACGCATTGTAGCATCCTTTAATGTCCCGCGAGTAAGGTTGTCGTCCTTTTAAAAGCTCACGACGTACGATCCGGGACGGAAAAACATAGCTTAATAAGAAAAGTGGCCCGAAACTGATGAAAACGTTCGATTTTGGGCTCCAAAAAGGTCACAGCAAGCAAGCTGCAACGCCTGTCGTAGAGCTCTCGGAGAGCTTTCTAACGGTATGCTGTGCGCCGCGTAACTCCTTACGGATCAAAAGTTATGGGCACCGGGGCGACAGACACATGGTAACAAGCCCTACGCCCTCGGTTTGCGGGCCCAGCCTCCACGTGAAGCGAAATTGTCTTGCCCAAGGTGCCGTGGGATTCGATAATAGAAATGTGGTGGATAAAGTAACCTGGCAACCCTAACCGGAGGAAAAAAAATTGAAAAGAGGGGTGCACCACCACGACTTCCCCCGGGGTCACACATCCTAGTACTACTCTCCACCAAGCACGCTTAACTTCGTAGTTCTGATGTGATCCGGTGCATTAATGCTGGTATGATCGCACCCGTCATGTTGGGGGTAGAATTCTTTATCGTGTTAACGGTTCACAGTCCCAGCCTAGAGAGATGGCCTATTCAGAAGGACCAATGGGCCTAACAACAACCCATCCGCTTCAACAGCGCAGGATTCTCGCAAGAGGTGATATCGACGCATTGTAGCGCCCTCTAATGTCCCGCGAGTAAGGTTGTCATCCTTTTAAAAGCTCTCGACATACGATCCGGGACGGAAAAACAGAGCTTAGTAAGAAAGTGGACTGAAACTGATAAAAACGTTCGATTTTGGGCTCCAAAAAGGGTGCAGCGAGCAAGCTTGATGCAACTGTCGTAGAGCACTCGGAGAGCTTTCCAACGGTATGCTGTGCGCCGCGTAACTCCTTACGGATCAAAAGTTATTGGCACCAGAGCAACAGACACTTGTTCACAAGCCCTACGCCCTCGGTTTGCGGGCCCATCCTCCACGTGAAAGGAAGTTATCATCCCAAGGTGCCGTGAGATTCAATAATAGAAATGTGGTGGATAAAGTATCTTGGCAACCCTAACCGGAGGAAAACAAATTGAAAAGGGGGGTGCAAAACGAGGTCTTCCTAGGGGGTCACCCATCCTAGTAATACTCTCGCCCAAGCACGCTTAACTTCGGAGTTCTGATGGGATTCGGTGCACTAGTGCTGGTATGATACCACCCGTCATGGTGGGGGTAGAATTCATTTTTGTGTTAATGGTTCACAGTCCCAGCCTAGAGAGATGGCCTTTTCAGAAGGCCCAATGGGCTTAACAACAACCCATCCGCTTCAACAACACAGCATCCTCGCTAGACATGATATCGACGCATTGTACCGCCCCTTAATGTCCCGCGAGTAAGGTTGCCATCCTTTTAACAGCTCACGATGTACGAACTGGGACGAAAAAATAGAGCTTTATAAGAAAAGTTCCCTGAAACTGATGAAAACGTTCAATTTTGGGCTCCAAAAAGGGCAAAGCGAGCAAGCTTGTTACCCCCGTTGTAGTGCTCTCGGAGAGCTTTCCAACGGTATGATGTGCGCCGCGTAACTCCTTACGGATCAAAAGTTATGGGCACCAGAGCAACAGAGACTTGGTCACAAGCCCTACACCCTCGGTTTGCAGGCCTAGCCTCCACGTGAAGCGAAGTTGCCTTGCCCAAGTTGCTGTGGGATTCGATAATAGAAATGTGGTGGATAAAGTATCTTGGCAACCCTAACCAGAGGAAAAAAATTTGAAAAGGGGGGTGCAACACGAGGACTTCCTAGGGGGTCACCCATCCTAGTACTACTCTCGCCCAAGCATGCTTAACTTTGGAGTTTGGATGGGATTCGGTGCATTAGTGCTGGTATGATAGCACCCGTCATGGTGGGGGTAGAATTTCTTTTTGTGTTAAAGGTTCACAGTCCCAGCCTAGAGAGATGGCTCATTCATAAGGCGCAATGGGCTTAACAACAACCCATCCACTTCAACAATGCAGCATCCTCGCAAGACGTGATATCGACACATTGTACAGCCATCTAATGTCCCGCGAGTAAGGTTGTTGTACTTTTAACAGCACACGACGTACGGTTCGGGACCAAAAAACTGAGCTAAATAAAAAAAGTAGCCCAAAATAGATGAAAACGTTCGATTTTGGGCTCCAAAATGGGAAAAGCGAGCAAGCTTGCTGCCCCCGTTGTAAAGCTCTCGGATAGCTTTTCAACGGTATGCTGTACGCCACGTAACTCCCTACGGATCAAAAGTTATGGGTACTGGAGCGACAGAGACCTGGTCACCGGCCCAAAGCCCTCGGTTTGCGGGCCCAGCCTCCACGTGAAGTAAAGTTGTCTTGCGCAAGGTGTCGTGGGATTCGGTAATTGAAATGTGATGGATAAAGCATCTTTGCAAGGCTAATCGGGGCAAAATAAATTGAAAAGAGGGGTGCAACACGAGGACTTCCCAGGGGGTCACCCATCCTAGTACTATTCTCGCCCAAGCACGCTTAACTTCGGAGTTCTGATGGGATCCGGTGCATTAGTGCTGGTATGGTCGCACCCGTCATGTTGGTGGTAGAATTCCTTTTTGTGTTAAAGGTTCACAGTCCCACCCTGGAGAGTTGGCCCATTCAGAAGGCCCAATGGGCTTAACAACAACCCATCCGCGTCAACAACGCAGTATCCTCGCAAGACATGATATCGACGCATTGTACCGCCCTCTAATGTCCCGCGAGTAAGGTTGTCGTCCTTTTAACAACTCACGACGTACGATCCGGGTCAAAAAATAGAGCTTAAAAAGAAAAGTGGCACGAAACTGATGAAAACGTTCGATTTTGGGCACCAAAAAGGGAAAAGTGAGTAAGCTTGCCGCCCCCGTCGTAGAGCTCTCAGAGAGCTTTCCAACTGTATGCTGTGCGCCGTGTAACTCCATACGGATCAAAAGTTATGGGCACCGGAGCGACAGATACTTGGTCACAAGCCTTACGCCCTCGGTTTGCAGACCTAGCCTCCATGTGATGCGAAGTTGTCTTGCCCAAGTTGCTGTGGGATTCAATAATAGAAATGTGGTGGATAAAGTATCTTGGCAACCCTAACCGGAGGAAAAAAAATTGAAAAGGGGGGTGCAACACGAGGACTTCCCAGGGGGTCACCCATCCTAGTACTACTCTCGCCCAAGCAAGCTTAACTTCGGAGTTCTGATGGGATCCGGTGCATTAGTGCTGGTATGATCGCACCCGTCATGTTGGGGGTAGAATTCCTTTTTGTGTTAAAGGTTCACAGTCCCAGCCTAGAGAGATGGCCCATTCAGAAGGCCCAATGGGCTTAACAACAACCCATCCACTTCAACAACGCAGCATCCTCGCAAGACGTGATATCGACACATTGTACCGCCCTCTAATGTCCCGCGAGTAAGGTGTCGTCCTTTTAACAGCTCACGACATACGATTCGGGACGAAAAAATTGACCTTAATAAGAAAAGTGATGAAAACGTTCAATTTTGGGCTCCAAAATGGGCAAAGCAAGCAACCTTGCTGCCCCCGTCGTAGAGCTCTCGGAGAGCTTTAAACGTTATGTTGTACGCCGCATAACTCGTTACGGGTCAAAACTTATGGGCACCGGAGCGAGAGAGACTTGGTCACAAGGCCTACGCCCTCGGTTTGCGGGCCCAGCCTCCACATGAAGCGAAGTTGTCTTGCCCAAGGTGCCATGGGATTCGATAGTAGAAATGTGGTGGATAAAGTATCTTGGCAACCCTAACCGGAGGAAAAAAAATTGAAATGGGGGGTGCAACACTTGGACTTCCCAGGGGGTCACCCATCCTAGTACTACTCTCGCCCAAGCACACTTAACTTCGGAGTTCTTATGGGATCCGGTGCATTAGTGCTGGTATGATCGCACCCGTCATGTTGGGGGTAGAATTCCTTTTTGTGTTAAAGGTTCACAGTCCCAGCCTAGAGAGATGGCCTATTCAGAAGGCCCAATGGGCTTAACAACAACCCATTCGCTTCAACAACGCAGCATCCTCGCAAGACGTGATATCGACGCATTATACCACCCTGTAATGTCCCGCGAGTAAGGTTGTCGTCCTTTTAACAGCTCACGACGTACGATCCGGGGCGGAAAAACAGAGTTTAATAAGAAAAGTTGCCCAAAACTGATGAAAACGTTGAATTTTGGGCTCCAAAAAGGGCACAGCAAGTAAACTTACTGCCCCCGTCGTGGAGCTCTAAGAGAGCTTTCCAACTGTATGCTGTGTGCCGCTTAACTCCTTATGGATCAAAAGTTATGGGCACCGGAGCAACAGAGACTTGGTCACTAGCCCTACGCCCTCGGTTTACTGGCCCAGCCTCCACTTGAAGCGAAGTTGTCTTGCCCAAGGTGCTGTGGGATTCGATAACAGAAATGTGGTGGATAAAGTATCTTGGCAACCCTAACCGGAGGAAAAAAAATTGAAAAGGGGGGTGCAACACGAGGACTTCTCATGGGGTCACCCATCCTAGTACTACTCTCGCCCAATCACGCTTAACTTCGTAGTTCTTATGGGATCTGGTGCATTAGTGCTGGTATGATCGCACCCGTCATGTTGGGGGTAGAATTCCTTTTTGTGTTAAAGGTTAACAGTCCCAGCCTAGAGAGATGGCCCATTCAGAAGGCCCAATGGGCTTAACAACAACCCATCCGCTTCAAAAACGCAGCATCCTCGCAAGACGTGATATCGACGCATTGTACCGCCCTGTAATGTCCCGCGAGTAAGGTTGTCGTTCTTTTAACAGCTCACGACGTACGACCCGGGACAGAAAAACAGAGCTTAATAAGATAAGTGGCCCGAAACTAATAAAAACTTTTGATTTTGGGCTCCAAAAAGGGCACAGCAAGTAAACTTACTGCCCCCGTCGTGGAGCTCTAAGAGAGCTTTCCAACTGTATGCTGTGTGCCGCTTAACCCCTTACGGATCAAAAGTTATGGGCATCGGAGCGACAGAGACTTGGTCACTAGCCCTACGCCCTCGGTTTACGGGCCCAGCCTCGATGTGAAGCGAAGTTGTCTTGCCCAAGGTGCTGTGGGATTCGATAATATAAATGTGGTGGATAAAGTGTCTTGAAAACCTTAACCGGAGGAAAAAAAATTGAAAAGGGCGGTGCAACACGAGGACTTCCTAGAGGGTTACCCATCCTAGTACTACTCTCGCCCAAGCATGCTTAACTTCAGAGTTCTGATGGGATCCGGTGCATTCGTGCTGGTATGATTGCACCCGTCATGTTGAGGGCACAATTCCTTTATGTGTTAACGGTTCACAGTGCTAGCATAGAGAGATTGCCCATTCAGATGGCCCAATGGGCTTAACAACAACCCATCCACTTTAACAACGCAGCATTCTCGCAAGACGTGATATCGAAGCGTTGTAGGGCCCTCTAATGTCATGCGAGTAAGGTTGTCATTCATTTTACAACTCACGATGTACGATCTGGGAATGAAAAACAAAGCTTAATAAGAAAAGTGGCCCGAATCTGATGAAAACGTTCGATTTGGGACTCCAAAAAGGGCACAGCAAGCAAGATGTTGCGCCTGTCGTAAAGCTCTCAGAGAGATTTCCAACGGTATGCTGTGCGCCGCATAACTCCTTACGGATCAAAAGTTATGGGCACCAGAGCGATATAGACTTGGTCACAAGCCCTACGCCCTCGGTTTGCGGGCCCAGCCTCCACGTGAAGCGAAGTTGTCTTGCCCAAGGTGCCGTGGGATTCGATAATAGAAATGTGGGGGATAAAGTATCTTGGCAACCCTAACCGGAAGAAAAAAAATTGAATTGGCGGGTGCAAGACGAGGACTTCCCAGGGGGTCACCCATCCTAGTACTATTCTCGCCCAAGCACGCTTAACTTCGGAGTTCTGATGGGATCCGGTGCATTACTGCTGGTATGATCGCACCCGTCATGTTGGGGGTAGAATTCCTTGTTGTGTTCACGGTTCACAGTCCCAGCACAGAGAGATGGCCCATTCAGATTGCCCAATGGGCTTAACAACAACCCATCCGCTTCAACAACGTAGCATCCTCGCAAGACGTGATATCAACGCATTGTAGGGCCCTCTAATGTCCTGCGAGTAAGGTTGTCGTCCTTTTAACAGCTCACGACGTACGATCCGGGACGGAAAAACATAGCTTAATAAGAAAAGTGGCTCGAAACTGATGAAAACGTTCGATTTTAGGCTCCAAAAAGAGCAAAGCAAGCAAGCTTGCTGCCCCGGTCATAGAGCTTTCAGAGAGCTTACCAACGGTATGCTGTGCGCCGCGTAACTCCTTACGGATCAAAAGTTATGGGCACCGGAGCGACAGAGACCTGGTCACAAGCCCTACGCCCTCGGTTTGCGGGCCCAGCCTTCACGTAAAGCAAAGTTGTCTTGCCCATGGTGCCGTGCGATTCGATAATAGAAATTTGGTGGTTAAAGTATCTTGGCAAACCTAACCGGAGGAAAAAATATTGAAAAGTAGGGTGCAACACGAGGACTACCCAGGGGGTCACCCATCTTAGTACTACTCTCGCCCAAGCACCCTTAACTTCAGAGTTCTGATGGGATCCGGTGCATTAGTGCTGGTATGATCGTACCCGTCATGTTGGGGGTAGAATTCCTTATTGTGTTAACGGTTTACAGTCCCAGCCTAGAGAGATTGCCCATTCAGAAGGCCCAATGGGCCTAACAATAACCCATCCGCTTCAACAACGCAGCATCGTCGCAAGACGTGATATCGACGCAATGTAGCGCCCTCTAATGTCCCGCGAGTAAGGTTGTCGTTCTTTTAACAACTCACGATGTACGATCCGGGAAGGAAAAACAGAGCTTAATAAGAAAAGTGACCCGAAACTGATGAAAACGTTCGATTTTGGGCTCCAAAAAGGGCATAGCGAGCTAGATTGCTGCCCCCGTCGTAGAGCTCTCGGAGAACTTTCCAACGGTATGCTGTACGCCGCGTAACTCCTTACGGATCAAAAGTTATGGGCACCGGAGCGACAAAGACTTGGTCACAAGCCCTACGCCCTCAGTTTGCGGGCCCAGCCTCCACGTGAAGCGAAGTTGTCTTGCCCAAGGTGCTGTGGGATTTGATAATAGAAATGTGGTGGATAAATTATCTTGGCAACCCTAACCGGAAGAAAAAAAATTGAAAAGGGGGATACAACACGAGGACTTCCCAGGGGGTCACCCATCCTAGTACTACTCTCGGCCAAGCACGCTTAACTTCGGAGTTCTGATGGGATCCGGTGCATCAGTATTGGTATGATCGCACCCGTCATGTTGGGGGTAGAATTCCTTTTTGTGTTAACGGTTCACAGTGCCAGCCGAGAGAGATACCCCATTCAGAAGGCCCAATGGGCCTAACAACAACCCTTCCGGTTCAACAACGCAGCATCCTCGCAAGACGTGATATCGACGCATTGTAGCATCCTTTAATGTCCCGCGACTAAGGTTGTCATCCTTTTAACAGTTCACGACGTACGATCCGGGACGGAAAAACAGAACTTAATAAGAAAAGTGGACCAAAACTGATGAAAACGTTCGATTTTGGGCTCCAAAAAGGTTACAGCAAGCAAGCTGCAACGCCTGTCGTAGAGCTCTCGGAGAGCTTTCTAACGGTATGCTGTGCGCCGCGTAACTCCTTACGGATCAAAAGTTATGGGCACCGGGGCGACAGACACATGGTAACAAGCCCTACGCCCTCGGTTTGCGGGCCCAGCCTCCACGTGAAGCGAAATTGTCTTGCCCAAGGTGCCGTGGGATTCGATAATAGAAATGTGGTGGATAAAGTAACCTGGCAACCCTAACCGGAGGAAAAAAAATTGAAACGGGGGTGCAACACGAGGACTTCCCAAGGGGTCACCCATCCTAGTACTACTCTCCACCAAGCACTCTTAACTTCGTAGTTCTGATGTGATCCGGTGCATTAATGCTGGTATGATCGCACCCGTCATGTTGGGGGTAGAATTCTTTATCGTGTTAACGGTTCACAGTCCCAGCCTAGAGAGATGGCCTATTCAGAAGGACCAATGGGCCTAACAACAACCCATCCGCTTCAACAGCGCAGGATTCTCGCAAGAGGTGATATCGACGCATTGTAGCGCCCTCTAATGTCCCGCGAGTAAGGTTGTCATCCTTTTAAAAGCTCTCGACATACGATCCGGGACGGAAAAACAGAGCATAATAAGAAAGTGGACTGAAACTGATAAAAACGTTCGATTTTGGGCTCCAAAAAGGGTGCAGCGAGCAAGCTTGATGCAACTGTCGTAGAGCACTCGGAGAGCTTTCCAACGGTATGCTGTGCGCCGCGTAACTCCTTACGGATCAAAAGTTATTGGCACCAGAGCAACAGACACTTGTTCACAAGCCCTACGCCCTCGGTTTGCGGGCCCATCCTCCACGTGAAAGGAAGTTATCATCCCAAGGTGCCGTGAGATTCAATAATAGAAATGTGGTGGATAAAGTATCTTGGCAACCCTAACCGGAGGAAAACAAATTGAAAAGGGGGGTGCAAAACGAGGTCTTCCTAGGGGGTCACCCATCCTAGTAATACTCTCGCCCAAGCACGCTTAACTTCGGAGTTCTGATGGGATTCGGTGCACTAGTGCTGGTATGATACCACCCGTCATGGTGGGGGTAGAATTCATTTTTGTGTTAATGGTTCACAGTCCCAGCCTAGAGAGATGGCCTTTTCAGAAGGCCCAATGGGCTTAACAACAACCCATCCGCTTCAACAACACAGCATCCTCGCTAGACATGATATCGACGCATTGTACCGCCCCTTAATGTCCAGTGAGTAAGGTTGTCGTCCTCTTAACAGCTCACGACGTACGATCTGGGACGAAAAAATAGAGCTTAATAAGAAAAGTGGTCCGAAACTGATGAAAACGTTCGATTTTGGGCTCCAAAAAGGGAACAGCGAGCAAGCTTGCTATCCCCGTCGTAGAGCACTCGAAGAGCTTTCCAACTGTATGATGTGCGCCGCATAACTTCTGACGGATCAAAAGTTATGGGCACCAGAGCGACAGAGACTTGGGCACAAGCCTTACACCCTCGGTTTGCAGGCCTAGCCTCCACGTGAAGCGATGTTGTCTTGCCCAAGGTGCTGTGGGATTCAATAACAGAAATGTGGTGGTTAAAGTATCTTGGCAACCCTAACCGGAGGAAAAAAATTTGAAAAGGGGGGTGCAACACGAGGACTTCCTAGGGGGTCACCCATCCTAGTACTACTCTCGCCCAAGCATGCTTAACTTTGGAGTTCGGATGGGATTCGGTGCATTAGTGCTGGTATGATAGCACCCGTCATGGTGGGGGTAGAATTTCTTTTTGTGTTAAAGGTTCACAGTCCCAGCCTAGAGAGATGGCTCATTCATAAGGCGCAATGGGCTTAACAACAACCCATCCACTTCAACAATGCAGCATCCTCGCAAGACGTGATATCGACACATTGTACAGCCATCTAATGTCCCGCGAGTAAGGTTGTTGTACTTTTAACAGCACACGACGTACGGTTCGGGACCAAAAAACAGAGCTAAATAAAAAAAGTAGCCCAAAATAGATGAAAACGTTCGATTTTGGGCTCCAAAATGGGAAAAGCGAGCAAGCTTGCTGCCCCCGTTGTATTGCTCTCGGAGTGCTTTCCAAAGGTATGCTGTGCGCCGTGTAACTCATTACGGATCAAAAGTTATGGGCACCGAAGCGACAGAGACTTGGTGACAAGCCCTACGCCCTCGGTTTGCGGGCCCAGCCTCCACGTGAAGTAAAGTTGTCTTGCGCAAGGTGTCGTGGGATTCTATAATAGAAATGTGGTGGATAAAGTATCATGGCAACCCTAACCAGAGGAAAAAAAATTGAATAGGGGGGTGCAACACGAGGACTTCCCAGAGAGTCACCCATCCTAGTACTACTCTCGCCCAAGCACGCTTAACTTCGGAGTTCTGATGGGATCCGGTGCATTAGTGCTGGTATGGTCGCACCCGTCATGTTGGGGGTAGAATTCCTTTTTGTGTTAAAGGTTCACAGTCCCAGCCTAGAGAGATGGCCCATTCAGAAGGCCCAATGGGCTTAACAACAACCCATCCGCGTCAACAACGCAGTATCCTCGCAAGACATGATATCGACGCATTGTCCCGCCCTCTAATGTCCCGCGAGTAAGGTTGTCGTCCTTTTAACAACTCACGACATACGATTCGGGACGAAAAAACTGACCTTAATAAGAAAAGTGATGAAAACGTTCAATTTTGGGCTCCAAAATGGGCAAAGCGAGCAATCTTGATGCCCCCGTCGTAGAGATCTCGGAGAGCTTTAAACGTTATGTTGTACGCCGCATAACTCGTTACGGATCAAAAGTTATGGGCACCGGAGCGACAGAGACTTGGTCACAAGCCCTACGCCCTCGGTTTGCGGGCCCAGCCTCCGCATGAAGTGAAGTTGTCTTGCCCAAGGTGCCATGGGATTCGATAATAGAAATGTGATGGATAAAATATCTTTGCAACCCTAACTGGAGGAAAAAAAATTGAAAACGGGGGCGCAACACGAGGATTTCCCAGGGGGTCATCCATCCTAGTACTACTCTCGCCCAAGCACACTTAACTTCGGAGTTCTTATGTGATCCAGTGCATTAGTTCTGGGATGATCGCACCCGTCATGTTGGGGGTAGAATTCCTTTTTGTGTTAAAGGTTCACAGTCCCAGCCAAGAGAGATGGCCCATTCAGAAGGCCCAATGGGCTTAACAACAACCCATTCACTTCAACAAAACAGCATCCTCGCAAGACGTGATATCGACGCATTATACCACCCTGTAATGTCCCGCGAGTAAGGTTGTCGTCCTTTTAACAGCTCACGACGTACGATCCGGGGCGGAAAAACAGAGTTTAATAAGAAAAGTTGCCCAAAACTGATGAAAACGTTCAATTTTGGGCTCCAAAAAGGGCACAGCAAGTAAACTTACTGCCCCCGTCGTGGAGCTCTAAGAGAGCTTTCCAACTGTATGCTGTGTGCCGCTTAACCCCTTACGGATCAAAAGTTATGGGCATCGGAGCGACAGAGACTTGGTCACTAGCCCTACGCCCTCGGTTTACGGGCCCAGCCTCGATGTGAAGCGAAGTTGTCTTGCCCAAGGTGCTGTGGGATTCGATAATATAAATGTGGTGGATAAAGTATCTTAGCAACCCTAATCGGAGGAAAAAAAAATTGAAAAGTGGGGTGCAACACGAGGACTTCCCAGGGGGTCACCCATCCTAGTACTACTCTCGCCCAAGCATGCTTAACTTCGGAGTTACGATGGGATCTGGTGCATTAGTGCTGGTATGATCGCACCCGTCATGTTGGGGGTAGAATTCCTTTTTGTGTTAAAGGTTAACAGTCCCAGCCTAGAGAGATGGCCCATTCAGAAGGCCCAATGGGCTTAACAACAACCCATCCGCTTCAAAAACGCAGCATCCTCGCAAGACGTGATATCGACGCATTGTACCGCCCTGTAATGTCCCGCGAGTAAGGTTGTCGTTCTTTTAACAGCTCACGACGTACGATCTGTGACAGAAAAACAGAGCTTAATAAGATAAGTGCCCCGAAACTAATAAAAACTTTTGATTTTGGGCTCCAACAAGGGCACAGCAAGTAAACTTACTGCCCCCGTCGTGGAGCTCTAAGAGAGCTTTCCAACTGTATGCTGTGTGCCGCTTAACCCCTTACGGATCAAAAGTTATGGGCATCGGAGCGAAAGAGACTTGGTCACAAGCCCTACGCCCACGGTTTACGGGCCCAGCCTCCATGTGAATCGAAGTTGTCTTGCCCAAGGTGTTGTGGGATTCGCTAATAGAAATGTGGTGGATAAAGTGTCTTGAAAACCTTAACCGGAGGAAAAAAAATTGAAAAGGGCGGTGCAACACGAGGACTTCCTAGAGGGTTACCCATCCTAGTACTACTCTCGCCCAAGCATGCTTAACTTCAGAGTTCTGATGGGATCCGGTGCATTAGTGCTGGTATGATCGCACCCGTCATGTTGGGGGTAGAATTCTTTTTTGTGTTAAAGATTCACAGTCCCAGCCTAGAAAGATGGCCCATTCAGAAGGCCCAATGGGGTTAACAACAACTCATCCACTTCAACAACGCAGCATCCTATCGAGACGTGATATCGACGCATTGTAGCGCCGTCTAATGTCCCACGAGTAAGGTTGTCATCCTTTTAACAACTCACGACGTACGATCTGGATAAGAAAAATATAGCTTAATAAGAAAAGTTGCCTGAAAATGATGAAAACGTTCTATTTTGGGCGTCACCCATCCTAGTACTAGTACTACTCTCGCCCAAGCACGCTTAACTTCGGAGTTCTGATGGGATCCGGTGCATTTGTGCTGGTATAATCGCACCCGTCATTTGGGGGTAGAATTCCTTTTTGTGTTAAAGGTTCAAAGTCCCAGCCTAGAGAGATGGCACATTCTGAAGGCCCAATGGGCTTAACAGCAACCCATCCGCTTCAACAACGCAGCATCCTCGCAAGACGTGATATCGACGCATTGTATTGCCCTCTAATATACCGCGAGTTGGGTTGTCGTCCTTTTAACAGCTCACGACGTACGATCCGGGACGAAAAAACAGAGCTTATTAAGAAATGTTGCCCGAAACTGATGAAAACTTTCGATTTTGGGCTCCAAAAAGGGCACAGTGAGCAAACTTGCTGCCCCTGTCGTAGAACTCTAAGAGGGCTTTCCAACGGTATGCTGTGCGCCGCGTAACTCCTTAGAAATCAAAAGTTATGGGCACCGGAGCGACAGAGACTTGGTCACATGCCCTACGTCCTAGGTTTGCGGGCCTAGCCTCCACGTGAAGCGAAATTGTCTTGCCCAAGTTGCCGTGGGATTCGATAATCGAAATGTGGTGGATAAAGTATCTTGGCAACCATAACCGGAGCAAAAAATATTGAAAATGGGGTGCAAGACGAGGACTTCCCAGGGGGTCACCCATCCTAGTACAACTCTCGCCCAAGCACGCTTAATTTTCGAGTTCTGATGGGATCCGGTGCATTAGTGCTTGTATGATCGCACCCGTCATGTTGGGGGTAGAATCCCTTTTTGTGTTAAAGGTTCACAATCCCAGCCTAGATAGATGGACCATTCCGAAGGCCCAATGGGCTTAACAACAACCCATCCGCTTCAACAACGCAGCATCGTCGCAAGACGTTATATCTACACATTGTACCGACCTCTAATGTCCCGCGTGTAAGGTTGTCGTTCTTTTAACAGCTCACGACGTACGATTCGGGACGGAAAAACAGAGCTTAATAAGAAAAGTGGCCAAAAACTGATGAAAATGTTCAATTTTGGGCTCCAAAAAGGGCAGAGCGACCTAGCTCGCTGCCCCCGCCGTGGAGCTCTCAGAGAGCTTTCCAATGATATGTTGTGCGACGCGTAACTCCTTACGGATCAAAAGTTATGGGCACCGGAGCGACAGATACTTGGTCACAAGCCCTACGCCCTCGGTTTGCAGGCTCAGCCTCCACGTGAAGCGAAGTTATCTTTCCCAAGGTGCCGTGGGATTCAATAATAGAAATGTGGTGGATAAAGTATCTTGGCAACCCTAACCGGAGGAAAAAAAATTGAAAAGGGGGGTGCAACGCAAGGACTTCCCAAGGGGTCACCCATCCTAGTACTACTATCACCCAAGAACGCTTAACTTCGGAGTTCTGATGGGATCCGGTGTATTAGTGCTGGTATGATCGCACCCGTCATGTTGGGGGTAGAATTCCTTTTTGTGTTAAAGGTTCGCAGTCCCAGCCTAAAGAGATGGCCCATTCAGAAGGCCCAATGGGCTTAACAACAACCCATCCGCTTCAACAATGCAGTATCCTCGCTAGACGTGATATCGACACATTGTACTACTCTCTAATGTCCCGCGAGTAGGGTTGTCGTGCTTTAAATAGCTCACGACGTACGATTCGGTACGAAAAAACAGAGCTTAATAAGAAAAGTGTCCCAAAACTGATGAAGACGTTCGATTTTGGGCTCCAAAAAGGGCATAGCGAGATCGCTCGCTGCCCCCGTCGTAGAGCACTCGGAGAGCTTTCCAAAGATATGTTGTACGCCGCGTAACTCTTTACGGATCAAAAGTTATGGGCACCGGAGCAACATAGACTTGATCACAAGCCCTACGCCCTCGGTTTGCGGGCCCAGCCTCCACGTGAAGCGAAGTTGTGTTGCCCAAGGTGCCATGGGATTCGATAGTAGAAATGTGGTGGATAAAGTATCTCGGCAACCCTAACCGGAGGAAAAAAAATTGAAAAGGGGGGTGCAACACGAGGACTTCCCAGGGGGTCACCCATCCTAGCACTACTCTCGCCCAAGCACGCTTAACTTCGAAGTTCTGATGGGATCCGGTGTATTAGTGCAGGTATGATCGCACCCGTCATGTTGGGGGTAGAATTCCTTTTTGTGTTAAAGGTTCGCAGTCCCAACCTAGAGAGATGGCCCATTCAGAAGGCCCAATGGGCTTAACAACAACCCATCCGCTTCAACAACACAGCATCCTCGCAAGACGTGATATCGACGTATTGTAGCGCTGTCTAATGTCCCGCGAGTAAGGTTTTCGTCCTTTTAAAAGCTCACGACGTACGATCCAGGACGGAAAAACAGAGCTTAATAAAAAAAGTTGCCCAAAACTGATTAAAACATTCGATTTTGGGCTCCAAAAAGGGCACAGCGAGCAAGATTGCTGCCCCCGCCGTAGAGCTCTCGGAGAGCTTTCCAACTGTATGCTGTGCACCGCATAACTCCTTACGGATCAAAAGTTATGGGCAACAGAGCGATAGAGACTTGGTCACAAGCCCTACGCCCTCGATTTGCGGGCCCAGCCTCCACGTGAAGCGAAGTTGCTTGCCCAAGTTGCCGTGGGATTCGATAATAGAAATGTGGTGGATAAAGTATCTTGGCAACCCTAACCGGAGGAAAAAAAATTGAAAAGGGGGCTGCAACACGAAGACTTCCCAGGGGGTTACCCATCCTAGTACTATTCTCGCCCAAACACGCTTAACTTCGAAGTTCTTATGGGATCCGGTGCATTAGTGCTGATATGATCGCACCCGTCATGTTGGGAGTAGAATTCCTTTTTGTGTTAATGGTTCACAGTCCTAGCCTAGAGGAATGTCCCATTCAGATGGCCCAATGGGCTTAACAACAACTCATCCGCTTCAACAACGTAGTATCCTCACAAGACGTGATATCAACACATTGTACCGCCCTCTAATGTCCCGCGAGTAAGGTTGTCGTCCTTTTAATAGCTCATGACGTACGATTCGGGATGGAAAAACATAGCTTAATAAGAAAAGTGTCCCAAAAATGATGAAAACGTTCGATTTTGGGATCCAAAAAGGGTACACCAAGCTTGCTCGCTGCCCCTGTCGTAGAGCTCTCGGAGAGCTTTACAACGATATGCTGTGCGCAGCGTAACTCCTTACGGATCAAAAGTTATGGGCACCGGAGCGACAGTGACTTGGTCACAAGCCCTACGCCCTCGGTTTGCGGGCCCAGCCTCCACGTGAAGCGAAGTTGTGTTGCCCAAGGGGCCATGGGATTCGATAATAGAAATGTGGTAGATAAAGTATCTCAGCAACCCTAACCGGAGGAAAAAAAATTGGAAAGTGGGGTGTAACACGAGGACTTCCCAAAGGGTAACCCATCCTAGTACTACTCTCCCCCAAACACGCTTAACTTCGGAGTTCTGATGGGATCTGGTGCATTAGTGCTGGTATGATCGCACCCGTCATGTTCGGGGTAGAATTCCTTTTTGGGTTAAAAGTTCACAGTCCCAGCCTAGAGAGATGGCCCATTCAGAAGGCCCAATGGGCTTAACAACAACCCATCTGCTTCAACAACACAGCATCCTTGCAAGACGTGATATCGACGCATTGTAGCGCCGTCTAATGTCCCGCGAGTAAGGTTGTCGTCCCTTTAACTGCTCACGACGTACGATCCGAGACAGAAAAACAGAGCTTAATAAGAAAAGTGGCCCGAAAATGATGAAAACGTTCGATTTTGAGCTCCAAAAAGGGCACATCGAGAAAGCTAGCTGCCCCCGTCGTTGAGATCTCAGAGAGCTTTCCAACGGTATGCTGTGCACCACGTAACTCCTTACGGATCAAAAGTTATGGGCACCGGAGCGACAGAGACTTGGTTACAAGCCCAACGCCCTCGGTTTGCGGGCCCAGCCTCCACGTTAAGTGAAGTTGTCTTGCCCAAGGTGCTGTGGTATTCGATAATAGAAATATCGTGGATAAATTATCTTGGGAACCCTGACCAGTGGAAAAAAAATTGAAAAGGGGGTTCAACACGAGGACTTCCCCGGAGGTCGCCCATTCTAGTACAACTCTCGCCCAAGCACGCTTAACTTCGGAGTTCTGATGGGATCTGGTGCATTAGTGCTGGTATGATAGCACCCGTCATGTTGGGGGAAGAATTCCTTTTTGTGTTAAAGGTTTACAGTCCCAACCTTGTGAGATGGCCCATTCAAAAGGCCCAATGGGCTTAACAACAACCCATCCGCTTCAACAACATAGCATCCGCGCAAGACGTGATATCGACTCATTATAGCGCCGTCTAATGTCTCGCGAGTAAGGTTGTCATCCTTTTAACAGCTCACGACGTACGATCCGGGACGGCAAAATAGAGCTTAATAAGAGAAGTGGCCCGAAAATGATGAAAACGTTCAATTTTGAGCTCCAAAAAGGGCACATCGAGAAAGCTAGCTGCCCCCGTCGTTGAGATCTCAGAGAGCTTTCCAACGGTATGTTGTGCACCACGTAACTCCTTACGGATCAAAAGTTATGGGCACCGGTGCGACAGAGACTTGGTCACACGCCCTACGCCCTCGGTCTGCGGGCCCAACCTCCACGTAGAGCGAAGTTGTCTTGCCCAAGTGGCGGTGGGATTTGATAATAGAAATGTGGTGGATAAAGTATCTTGGCAACCCTAACCGGAGGAAAAAAATTGAAAAGGGGTGTGCAACATTAGGACTTCCTAGGGGGTTACCCATCCTAGTACTACTATTGCCCAAGCACGCTTTTCTTCGGAGTTCTGATGGAATCCAGTGCATTAGTGCTGGTATGATCGCTCCCGTCATCATGGGGTTAGAATTCCTTTTTGTGCTAAAGGTTCACAGTCCCAGCCTAGAGAGATGGCCCATTCAGAAGGCCCAATGGGCTTAACAACAAACCATCCGCTTCAACAATGCTGCATCCTCGCAAGACGTGATATCGACGCATTGTACCACCCTCTAATATCCCGCGAGTAAGGTTGTCGTCCTTTTAACACCTGACGACGTACGATCCGGGACGGAAAAACAAAGCTTAATAAAAAAGGTTGCCCGAAACTGATGAAAACGTTCGATTTTGGGCTCCAAAAAGGGCACAGCAAGCAAGCTTGCTGCCCCCGTCGTAGAGTTATCGGAGAGCTTTCCAACGGTTTGCTGTACGCCACGTAACTTCTTACGGATCAAAAGTTATGGGCACCGGAGCGACAGAGACTTGGTCACACGCCCTACGCCCTCGGTTTGTGGGCCCAACCTCCACGTAGAGCGAAGTTGTCTTGCCCAAGTTGCCGTGGGATTCGATAATAGAAATGTGGTGGATAAAGTATCTTGGAAACCCTAACCGGAGGAAAAAAATTGAAAAGGGGTGTGCAACACGAGGACTTCCCACGGGGTCACCCATCCTAGTACTACTCTCGCCCAAGCATGCTGAACTTCGGAGTTCTTATGGGATCCAGTGCATTAGTGCTGGTATGATCACACCCGTCATGTTGGGGGTAGAATTCCTTTTTGTGTTATAGGTTCACAGTCCCAGCCTAGAGAGATGGCCCTTTCACAAGGCCCATTGGGCTTACCGCCAACCCATCCGCTTCACCAATGCAGCATCCTCGCAAGACGTGATAACGACGCCTTGTAGAGCCCTCTAATGTTAGGCAAGTAAGGTTGTCATCCTTTTAACTGCTCACGACGTACGATTCGGTACAGAAAAACTTAGCTTAATAAGAAAAGTGGCCTGAAACAGATGAAAACGTTCGATTTAGGGCTCCAAAAAGGGAACAGCAGAGCAAGCTTACTGCCTTCGTCATAGAGCTCTCGGATAGCTTTCCAACGGTATGTTGTGCGTCGTGTAACTCCTTACGGATCAAAAGTTATGGGCACCGGAGCGACAAAGACAGGGTTCCAAGCCCTACGCCCTTAGATTACGGGCCCAGCCTCTACATGAAGTGAAGTTCTCTTGCCCAAGGTGACATGGGATTCGCTAATAGAAATGTGATGGATAAAGTATCTTGACAACCCTAATCGGAGGAAAAAAAATTGAAAAGGGGGGTGCAACATGAGGACTTCCCAGGGGGTTACCCATCCTAGTACTACTCACGCCCAAGCACCCTTAACTTCGGAGTTCTGATGGGATCCGGTGCATTAGTTCTAGTATGATCGTACCCATCATGTTGGGGGCACAATTCCTTTATGTGTTAAAGGTTCACAGTCCCAGCCTAGAGAGATGGCCCATTCAGAAGGCCTAATGGGCTTAACAACAACCCATCCGCTTCAACTACACAGCATCCTCGCAAGACGTGATATCGACGCAATGTAGCGCCGTCTACTGTCCCACGAGTAAGGTTTTCGTCCTTTCAACAGCTCACGACATACGATCCAGGACGGAAAAACGAAGCTTAATAAAAACAGTTGCCCGAAACTGATGAAAACGTTCGATTTTGGGCTCCAAAAAGGGCACAGCGAGCAAGCTTGCTGCCCCCGTCGTAGAACTCTCGGAGAGCTTTAAACGGTATGCTGTGCGCCGCTAAACTCCTAACGGATCAAATGTTATGGGCACCGGAACGACAGAGACTTGGTCACAAGCCCTATGCCCTCGGTTTGCGGGCCCAGCCTCCACGTGAAGCGAAGTTGTCTTCCCCAAGTTGCCGTGGGATTCGATAATAGAAATGTGGTGGATAAAGTATCTCAGCAACCCTAACCGGAGGAAAAAAAATTGAAAAGGGTGGTGCAACACGAGGACTTCCCAGGGGGTCACCCATCCTAGTACTACTCTCTCACAAGCACGCTTAATTTCGTAGTTCTTATGGGATCCGGTGCGTTAGTCCTGGTATGATCGCACCATTCATGTTGGGGTAGAATTCCTTTTTGTGTTAAAGGTTCACAGTACCAGCCTAGAGAGATGGCCCATTCAGAAGGCCCAATGGGCTTAACATCAACCCATCCGCTTCAACTACATAGCATCCTCGCAAGACGTGATATCGATGCATTGTAGCGCCGTCTACTGTCCCACGAGTAAGGTTGTCGTCCTTTCAACAGCTCACGACGTACGATCCAGGACGGAAAAATAGAGCTTAATAAGAAAAGTGGCCCAAAACTAATGAAACCGTTCGATTTTGGGCTCCAAATAGGGCTGAGCGAGCTTGCTCGCTGTCCTAGTCGTAGAGCTCTCGGAAAGCTTTCCAATGATATGCTGTGCGTCGCGTAACTCCCTACAGATCAAAAGTTTTGGTCACCGGAGCAACAGAGACATGGTCACAAGCCCTACGCCCACGGTTGGCGGGCCCAGCATCCACGTGAGGCGAAGATGTTTTGCCCAAGGTGCCATGGGATTCGATAATTGAAATGTGGTGGACAAAGTAGATTCGCATCACTAATCGGAGGAAAAAAAATTTTAAAAAGTGGGTGCAACACGAGGACTTCCCTGGGGGTCACCCATCCCAGTACTACTCTCGCCCAAGCACGCTCAACTTCGGAGTTCTGATGGGATCCGATGCATTAGTGCTGGTATGATCGTACACATCATGTTGGGGGTAGAATTCCTTTTTGTGTTAAAGGTTCACAGTCCCTGCCTAGAGAGATGGCCTATTCGGAAGGCCCAATGGGCTTAACAACAACCCATCCGCTTCAACTACACAGCATCCTCACAAGACGAGATATCGACGCATTGTAGCGCCGTCTACTATCCCACGAGTAAGGTTGTCGTCCTTTCAACAGCTCACGACGTACAATCCAGGACGGAAAAACAAAGCTTAATAAAAAAAGTTGCCCAAAACTGATGAAAACGTTTGATTTTGGGCTCCAAAAAGGGCACAGCGAACAAGCTTGCTGCCCCCGTCGTAGAACTCTCAGAGAGCTTTAAAAGGTATGCTTTGCGCCGCGAAACTCCTTACGGATCAAAAGTTATGGGCACCGGAGCGACGGAGACTTGGTCAAAAGCCCTATGCCCTAGGTTTGCGGGCCCAGCCTCCACATGAAGCGAAGTTGTCTTCCCCAAGGTGCCGTGGGATTCGATAATAGAAATGTGGTGGATAAAGTATCTTGGCAACCCTAACCGGAGGAAAAAAAAATGAAAATGGGAGTGCAACACGAGGACTTCCCAAGGGGTCACCCATCCTAGTACTACTCTCTCACAAGCACGTTTAACTTCGTAGTTCTTATGGGATCCGGTGCGTTAGTCCTGGTATGATCGCACCATTCATGTTGGGGGTAGAATTCCTTTTTGTGTTAAAGGTTCACAGTCCCAGCCTAGAGAGATGGCCCATTCAGAAGGCCCAATGGGCTAAACAACAACCCATCCGCTTCAACTACACAGCATCCTCGCAAGACGTGATATCGATGCATTGTAGCGCCATCTACTGTCCCACGAGTAAGGTTGTCGTCCTTTCAACAGCTCACGACGTACGATCCAGGACAGAAAAACAGAGTTTAATAAGAAAAGTCGCCCGAAACTGATGAAATCCTTCGATTTTGGGCTCCAAGAAGGGCACAGCGAGCTTGATCGCTGGCCCCGTCGTAGAACTGTCGGAGAGCTTTCCAACGATATGATGTGCACCGCGGAACTCCGTACAGATCAAAAGTTATGGGCACCGGAGCGACAGAGACTTGGTCACAAGCCCTACGCCCACGGTTGGCGGGCCCAGCATCTACGTGAGGCGAATTTGTTTTGCCCAAGGTGCCATGGGATTCGATAATAGAAATGTGGTGAATAAAGTATCTTGGCAACCCTAACCGGAAGAAAAAATATTTGAAAAAGTGGGTGTAACACGAGGACTTCCCAGGGGGTCACCCATCCTAGTACTACTCTCGCCCAAGCACGCTCAACTTCGGAGTTCTGATGGGATCCGGTGCATTAGTGCTGGTATGATCGAACCCATCATGTTGGGGGTAGAATTCCTTTTTGTGTTAAAGCTTCACAGTCCCAACCTAGAGAGATGACCCATTCAGAAGGCCCAGTGGGCTTAACAACAACCCATCTACTTCAACAACATAGCATCCTCGCAAGACGTGATATCGATGCATTGTAGCGCCGTCTAATGTCCCACGAGTAAGGTTGTCATCCTTTTAACAACTCACGACGTACGATCCGGATAAGAAAAACATAGCTTAATAAGAAAAGTTGCCCGAAAATGATGAAAACGTTCTATTTTGGGCTCCAAAAAGGGCACAGCGAGCAAGCATGATGCCCCCGTCGTAGAGCTCTCGGAGTGCTTTGCAACGGTATGTTGTGCACCGCGTAACTCCTTACGAATCAAAAGTTATGGGCACCGGAGTGACGGAGACCTGGTCACAAGCCCTACGCCCTCGGTTTGCAGGCCCAACCTCCACGTGATGCGAAGTTGTCTTGCCCAAGGTGCTGTGGAATTCGATAATAGAAATGTGGTGGATAAAGTATCTTGGCAACCCTAACCGGAGCAAAAAAAATTGAAAATGGGGGTGCAACACGAGGACTTCCCAAGGGGTCACCCATCCAAGTACTACTCTTGCCCAAGCACGCTTAACTTTGGAGATCTGATGGGATCCGGTGCATTAGTGCTGGTATAATCGCACCCGTCATTTGGGGGTAGAATTCCTTTTTGTGTTAAAGGTTCAAAGTCCCAGCCTAGAGAGATGGCACATTCTGAAGGCCCAATGGGCTTAACAGCAACCCATCCGCTTCAACAACGCAGCATCCTCGCAAGACGTGATATCGACGCTTTGTATCGCCCTCTAATATACCGCGAGTTAGGTTGTCGTCCATTTAACAGCTCACGACGTACGATCCGGGACGAAAAAACAGAGCTTATTAAGAAATGTTGCCCAAAACTGATGAAAACTTTCGATTTTGGGCTCCAAAAAGGGCAAAGTGAGCAAGTTTGCTGCCCCCGTTGTAGAACTCTCGGAGACCTTTTCAACGGTATGATGTGCGCCGCATAACTCCATACAAATCAAAAGTTATGGGCACCCTAGCGACAGATACATGGTCACAAGCCACACACACTCAGTTTGTAGGCCTAGCCCCCACATGAAGGGAAGTTGTCTTGCCCAAGGTGCCGTAGGATTCGGTAATAGAAATGTGATGGATAAAGTATCTCGGAAACCCTAAGAAGAGGAAAAAAATTGAAAAGAGGGGTGCACCACGAGGACTTCCCAGGGGGTCACCCATCCTAGTACTACTCTCGCCCAAGCACACTTAACTTCGGAGTTTTGATGGGATCCAGTGCAGTAGTGCTGGTATGATCGTACCCGTCATGTTGGGGGTAGAATTCCTTTTTGTGTTAACGGTTCACAGTCCCAGCCTAGAGAGATGGCCCATTCAGGAGGCCCAATGGACTTAACAACAACCCATCCGCTTCAACAACACAGCATCCTCGCAAGACGTGATATCAACGCATTGTAGCACCGTCTACTGTCCCCCGAGTAAGGTTGTTGTCCTTTCAACAGCTCACGACGTATGATCCAGTACTGAAAAACAGAGCTTAATAAAAAAAGTTGCCCGAAACTGATGAAAACGTTCGATTTTGGGCTCCAAAAAGGGCACAGCGAGCAAGCTTGCTGCCCCAGTCGTAGAGCTCTCGGAGAGCTTTAAACGATATGCTGTGCGCCGCTAAACTCCTAACGGATCAAATGTTATGGGCACCGGAGCGACAGACACTTGGTCACAAGCCCTACGCCCTCGGTTTACGGGCCCAGCCTAGATATGTAGCGAAGTTGTCTTCCCCAAGTTGCCGTGGGATTCGATAATAGAAATGTGGTGGATAAAGTATCTTGTCAACCCTAACCGGAGGAAAAAAAATTGAAAAGGGGGGTGCAACACGAGGACTTCCCAGGGGGTCACCCATCCTAGTACAACTCTCTCACAAGCACGCTTAATTTCGTAGTTCTTATGGGATCCGGTGCGTTAGTCCTGGTATGATCGCACCATTCATGTTGGGGTAGAATTCCTTTTTGTGTTAAAGGTTCACAGTCCCAGCCTAGAGAGATGGCCCATTCAGAAGGCCCAATGGGCTTAACAACAACCCATCCGCTTCAACTACACAGCATCCTCGCAAGACGTGATATCGATGCATTGTAGCACTGTCTACTGTCCCACGAGTAAGGTTGTCGTCCTTTCAACAGCTCACGACGTACGATCCTGGACGGAAAAATATAGTTTAATAAGAAAAGTCACCCGAAACTGATGAAAACCTTCGATTTTGGGCTCCAAGAAGGGCAGAGCGAGCTTGCTCGCTGGCCCCGTCGTAGAACTCTCGGAGAGCTTTCCAAAGATATGCTGTGCACCGCGTAACTCCGTACGGATCAAAAGTTATGGGCTCTGGCGCGACAGAGACTTGGTCACAAGCCCTACGCCCACGGTTGGCGGGCCCAGCATCCACGTGAGGCGAAGTTGTTTTGCCCAAGGTGCCATGGGATTCGATAATAGAAATGTGGTGTATAAAGCATCTTGGCAAGCCTAACCGGGGAAATTTTTTTTGAAAAAGTGGGTGCAACATGAGGACTTCCCAGGGGGTCACCCATCCTAGTACTACTCTCGGCCAAGCACACTTAACTTCGGAGTTCTTATGGGATCCAGTGCATTAGTGCTGGTATGATCGTACCCATCATGTTGGGGGTAGAATTCCTTTTTGTGTTAAAGGTTCACAGTCCCAGCCTAGAGAGATGGCCTATTCAGAAGACCCAATGGGCTTAACAACAACCCATCCGCTTCAACTACACAGCATCCTCGCAAGACGTGATATCGACGCATTGTAGCGCCGTCTACTATCCCACGAGTAAGGTTGTCGTCCTTTCAACAGCTCACGACGTACGATCCAGGAAGGAAAAACAAAGCTTAATAAAAAAAGTTGCCTGAAACTGATGAAAACGTTCGATTTTGGGCTCCAAAAAGGGCACAGCGAACAAGCTTGCTGCCCCCGTCGTAGAACTCTCAGAGCGCTTTAAACGGTATGCTGTGCGCCGCGAAACTCCTTACAGATCAAATGTTATGGGCACCGGAGCGACAGAGACTTGGTCACAAGCCCTACGCCCTCGGTTTGCGGGCCCAGCCTCCACATGAAGCGAAGTTGTCTTCCCCAAGTTACCTTGGGATTCGATAATAGAAATGTGGTGGATAAAGTATCTTGGCAACCCTAACCGGAGGAAAAAAATTGAAAAGGGTGGTGCAACACGAGGACTTCCCAGGGGGTCACCCATCCTAGTACTACTCTCTCACAAGCACGCTTAACTTCGTAGTTCTTATGGGATCCGGTGCGTTAGTCCTGGTATGATCGCACCATTCATGTTGGGGGTGGAATTCCTTTTTGTGTTAAAGGTTCACAGTCCCAGCCTAGAGAGATGGCCCATTCAGAAGGCCCAATGGGCTTAACAACAACCCATCTGCTTCAACTACACAGCATCCTCGCAAGACGTGATATCGATGTATTGTAGCGCCGTCTACTGTCCCACGAGTAAGGTTGTCGTCCTTTCAACAGCTCACGACGTAAGATCCAGGACGGAAAAATAGAGTTTAATAAGAAAAGTCGCCCAAAACTGATGAAAACTTTCGATTTTGGGCTCCAAGAAGGGCACAGCGAGCTTGCTCGCTGGCCCCATCGTAGAACTGTCGGAGAGCTTTCCAACGATATGCTGTGCACCGCGGAACTCCGTAAGGATCAAAAGTTATGGGCACCGGAGCGACAGAGACTTGGTCACAAGCCCTACGCCCACGGTTAGCGGGCCCAGCATCTACGTGCGGCGAAGTTGTTTTGCCCGAGGTACCATGGGATTCGATAATAGAAAGGTGGTGAATAAAGTATCTTGGCAACCCTAACCGGAGGAAAAAATATTTGAAAAAGTGGGTGTAACACGAGGACTTCCCAGGGGGTCACCCATCCTAGTACTACTCTCGCCCAAGCACGCTCAACTTAGGAGTTCTGATGGCATCCGGTGCATTAGTGCAGGTATGATCGCACCCATCATGTTGGGGGTAGAATTCCTTTTTGTGTTAAAGTTTCACAGTCCCAACCTAGAGAGATGACCCATTCAGAAGGCCCAGTGGGCTTAACAACAACCCATCTACTTCAACAACATAGCATCCTCGCAAGACGTGATATCGACGCATTGTAGCGCCGTCTAATGTCCCACGAGTAAGGTTGTCATCCTTTTAACAACTCACGACGTACGATCCGGGTAAGAAAAACATAGCTTAATAAGAAAAGTTGCCCGAAAATAATGAAAACGTTCTATTTTGGGCTCCAAAAAGGGCACAGCGAGCAAGCATGCTACCCCCGTCGTAGAGCTCTCGGAGTGCTTTCCAACGGTATGCTGCGCACCGCGTAACTTCTTACAGATCAAAAGTTATGGGTACCGGAGCGATAGAGACTTGGTCACAAGCCCTACGCCCTCGGTTTGCGGGCCCAACCTCCACGTGAAGCGAAGTTGTCTTGCCCAAGGTGCTGGGGGATTCGATAATAGAAATGTGGTGGATAAAGTATCTTGGCAACCCTAACCGGAGTAAAAAAAATTGAAAAGGGGTGTGGAACACGAGGTCTTCCCAAGGCGTCACCAATCCTAGTACTACTCTCGCCCAAGCACGCTTAACTTCGGAGTTCTGATGGGATCCGGTGCATTAGTGCTGGTATAATCGCACCCGTCATTTGGGGGTAGAATTCCTTTTTGTGTTAATGGTTCAAAGTCCCAGCCTAGAGAAATGGCACATTCTGAAGGCCCAATGGGCTTAACAGCAACCCATCCGCTTCAACAACGCAGCATCCTCGCAAGACGTGATATCGACGCATTGTATCGCCCTCTAATAACAGCTCACGACGTACGATCCAGGACGGAAAAACAGAGCTTATTAAGAAATGTTGCCCGAAACTGATGAAAACTTTCGATTTTGGGCTCCAAAAAGGGCACAATGAGCAAACTTGCTGCCCCTGTCGTAGAGCTGTAAGAGGGCTTTCCAACGGTATTCTGTGCGCCGCGTAACTCCTTAGAAATCAAAAGTTATGGGCACCGGAGCGACAGAGACTTGGTCACATGCCCTACGTCCTAGGTTTGCGGGCCTAGCCTCCACGTGAAGCGAAATTGTCTTGCCCAAGTTGCCGTGGGATTCGATAATAGAAATGTGGTGGATAAAGTATCTTGGAAAACCTAACCGAAGGAAAAAAAAATTGAAAAGTTGGTTGCAACACGAGGACTTCCCAGGGGGTCACCCATCCTAGTACTACTCTCGCCCAAGCACGCTTAACTTTGGAGTTCTGATGGGATCCGGTGCATTAGTGCTTGTATGATTGCACCCGTCATGTTGGGGGTAGAATTCCTTTTTGTGTTAAAGGTTCACAATCCCAGCCTAGAGAGATGGCCTATTCAGATGGCCCAATGGGCTTAACAACAACCCATCCGCTTCAACAACGCAGCATCCTCACAAGACGTAATATCGACACATTGTACCGACTTTTAATGTCCTGCGTGTAAGGTTGTCGTCCTTTTAACAGCTCACGACGTACGATTCGGGACGGAAAAACATAGCTTAATAAGAAAAGTGGCCCAAAACTGATGAAAATGTTCGATTTTGGGCTCCAAAAAGGGCAGAGCGACCTAGTTCGCTGCCCCCGTCGTGGAGCTCTCAGAGAGCTTTCCAATTATATGTTGTGCGACGCGTAACTCCTTACAGATCAAAAGTTATGGGCACCGGAGCGATAGAGACTTGGTCACAAGCCCTACGCCCTCGGTTTGCAGGCTCAGCCTCCACGTGAAGCGAAGTTGTCTTGCCCAAGGTGCCATGGGATTCAATAATAGAAATGTGGCAGATAAAGTATCTTGGCAACCCTAACCGGAGGAAAAAAAATTTAAAAGGGGGGTGCAACGCAAGGACTTCCCAAGGGGTCACCCATCCTAGTACTACTATCACCCAAGAACGCTTAACTTCGGAGTTCTGATGGGATCCGGTGTATTAGTGCTGGTATGATCGCACCCGTCATGTTGGGGGTAGAATTCCTTTTTGTGTTAAAGGTTCGCAGTCCCAGCCTAAAGAGATGGCCCATTCAGAAGGCCCAATGGGCTTAACAACAACCCATCCGCTTCAACAACGCAGTATCCTCGCTAGACGTGATATCGACACATTGTACTGCTCTCTAATGTCCCGCGAGTAGGGTTGTCGTGCTTTAAATAGCTCACGACGTACGATTCGGGACGGAAAAACAGAGCTTAATAAGAAAAGTGTCCCGAAACTGATGAAGACTTTCGATTTTGGGCTCCAAAAAGCGCATAGCTCGCTCGCTCGCTGCCCCCGTCATAGAGCACTCGGAGAGCTTTCCAACGATATGTTGTACGCCGCGTAACTCTTTACGGATCAAAAGTTATTGGCACCGGAGCAACATAGACTTGATCAAAAGCCCTACGCCCTCGGTTTGCGGGCCCAGCCTCCACGTGAAGCGAAGTTGTGTTGCCCAAGGTGCCATGTGATTCGATAATAGAAATGTGATGGATAAAGTATCTCGGCAACCCTAACCGGAGGAAAAAAAAATTAAAAAAGGGGGGTGCAACACGAGGACTTCCCAGGGGGTCACCCATCCTAGCACTACTCTCGCCCAAGCACGCTTAACTTCGAAGTTCTGATGGGATCCGGTGTATTAGTGCTAGTATGATCGCACCCGTCATGTTGGGGGTAGAATTCCTTTTTGTGTTAAAGGTTCGCAGTCCCAACCTAGAGAGATGGCCCATTCAGAAGGCCCAATGGGCTTAACAACAACCCATCCTCTTCAACAACACAGCATCCTCGCAAGACGTGATATCGACGTATTGTAGCACTGTCTAATGTCCCGCGAGTAAGGTTGTCGTCCTTTTAAAAGCTCACGACGTACGATCCAGGACGGAAAAACAGAGCTTAACAAAAAAAGTTGCCCAAAACTGATTAAAACGTTCGATTTTGGGCTCCAAAAAGGGCACAGCGAGCAAGCTTGCTGCCCCCGCCGTAGAGCTCTCGGAGAGCTTTCCAACGATATGCTGTGCACCGCATAACTCCTTACGGATCAATAGTTATGGCCAACGGAGCGATAGAGACTTGGTCACAAGCCCTACGCCCTCGATTTGCGGGCCCAGCCTCCACGTGAAGCGAAGTTGCTTGCCCAAGTTGCCGTGGGATTCGATAATAGAAATGTGGTGGATAAAGTATCTTGGCAACCCTAACCGGAGGAAAAAAAATTCAAAAGGGGGCTGCAACACGAAGACTTCCCAGGGGGTTACCCATCCTAGTACTATTCTCGCCCAAACACGCTTAACTTCGGAGTTCTTATGGGATCCGGTGCATTAGTGCTGATATGATCGCACCCGTCATGTTGGGAGTAGAATTCCTTTTTGTGTTAAAGGTTCACAGTCCTTGCCTAGAGGAATGTCCCATTCAGATGGCCCAATGGGCTTAACAACAACCCATCCGCTTCAACAACGCAGCATCCTCGCAAGAAGTGATATCGACACATTGTACCGCCCTCTAATGTCCCGCGAGTAAGGTTGTCATCCTTTTAATAGCTCACAACGTATAATTCGGGATGGAAAAACATAGCTTAATAAGAAAAGTATCCCGAAATGATGAAAACGTTCAATTTTTGGTTCCAAAAAGTGCACAGTGAGCAAGCTTGCAGTCCCCGTCGTAGTGCTCTCGGAGAGCTTTAAACGGTGTACTGTGCACCGCGTAACTGCTTACGGATCAAAAGTTATGGGCACCGGAGCGACAGAGACTTGGTCACAAGCCCTACGCCCTCGGTTTGCTGGCCCCGCCTCCACGTGAAGCGAAGTTGTCTTGTCCAAGTTGCCAAGGGATTCGATAATAGAAATGTGGTGGATAAAGTATCTTGGCAACCCTAACCGGAGGAAAAAAAATTGAAAAGGGGGGTGCAACACGAGGACTTCCCTGGGGGTCACCGATCCTAGTACTACTCTCGCCCAGGCACCCATAACTTCGGTGTTCTTATGGGATCCGGTGAATTAGTGCTGGTATGATCGCACCCGTCATGTTGGGGGTAGAATTCCTTTTTGTGTTAAAGGTTCACAGTCCCAGCCTAGAGAGATGGCCCATTCAGAAGGCCCAATGGGCTTAACAACAACCCATCTGCTTCAACAACATAGCATCCTCGCAAGACGTGATATCGACGCATTGTAGCGCCGTCTAATGTCCCGCGAGTAAGGTTGTCGTCCTTTTAACAGCTCACGACGTACGATCCGGGACGAAAAAACAGAGCTTAATAAGAAAAGTGGCCCGGAACGGATGGAAACGTTCGATTTTGGGGTCCAAAAAGGGCATAGCGAGCTAGCTCGCTGCCCTCGTTGTAGAGCTCTCGGAGAGCTTTCCAACGGTATGCTGCGCACCGCGTAACTCCTTACGGATCAAAAGTTATGGGCACCGGAGCGACGGAGACTTGGTCACAAGCCCTACGCCCTCGGTTTGCGGGACCAGCCTCCACGTGAAGCGAAGTTGTCTTGCCCAAGTTGCCGTGGGATTCAATAATAGAAATGTGGTGGATAAAGTATCTTGGCAACCCTAACCGGAGGAAAAAAAATTGAAATGGGGGGTGCAACACGAAGACTTCCCCAGGGGTCACCCATCCTAGTACTACTCTCGCCCAAGCACGCTTAACTTCGGAATTCTTATGGGATCCGGTGCATTAATGTTGGTATGATCGCACCTGTCATGTTGGGAGTAGAATTCCTTTTTGTGTTAAAGGTTCACAGTCCCAGCCTATAGAGATGGCCCTTTTAGAAGGCCTAATGGGCTTAACAACAACCCATTCGCTTCAACAACGCAGTATCTTCGGAAGGCATGATATCAACACATTGTACCGCCCCCTAATGTCCCGCGAGTAAGGTTGTCGTCCTTTTAACAGCTCACGACGTACGATTCGGGATGGATAAATAGAGCTTAATAATAAAAGTGGCCCAAAACTGATGAGAACGTTCAATTTTGGGCTCCAAAAAGGGCATAGCGAGCTTGCTCACTGCCCTTGTCGTAGAGCTCTCGTAGAGCATTCCAACGATATGCTATGCGCCGCGTAACTCCTTACGGATCAAAAGTTATGGGCACCGGAGCGACAGAGACTTGGTCACAAGCCCTACGACCTCGGATTGCGGGCCCAGCCTCCCCGTGAAGCGAAGTTGTCTTGCCCAAGGTGCCATGGGATTCAATAATAGAAATGTGGCGGATAAAGTATCTTGGCAACCCTAACCGGATGAAAAAAAATTGAAAAGGGGTGTGCAACACGAGGAATTCCCATGGGGTCACCCATCCTAGTACTACTCTAGCCCAAGCACGCTTTACTTCGGAGTTCTGATGGTATCCGGTGCATTAGTGCTTGTATGATCGCACCCGTCATGTTGGGGGTAGAATTCCTTTTTGTGTTAATAGTTCACAGTCCCAGCCTAGAGAGATGGCCCATTCAGACGGCCCAATGGGCTTAACAACAACCCATCCGATTCAACAACGCGGCATCCTCGCAAGACGTGATAACGACAGATTGTACCGCCCTCTAATGTCCCGCGAGTAAGGTTGTCGTCCTTTTAACAGCTCACGACGTACGATTCGGGACAAAAAAATAGAGCTTAATAAAAAAAATGGCCCAAAACTAATGGAAACGTTCAATTTTGGTCTCCAAAAAGGGCATAGCGAGCTTGCTCACAGCCCTTGTCGTAGAGCTCTCGGAGAGCTTTGCAACGGTATGTTGTGCGCCGCATAACTCCTTACGGATCAAAAGTTATGGGCACCAAAGCGACTGAGACCTAGTCACAAGCCCTAAGCCCTTGGTTTGCGGGCCCAGACTCCACGTGAAGCGAAGTTGTCTTGCCCAAGGTGCCATGGGATTCAATAATAGAAATGTGGTGGGTAAAGTATTTTGGCAACCCTAACCGGAGCAAAAAAAATTGAAAAGGGGGGTGCAACACGAGGACTTCCCAGGGGGTCACCCATCCTTGTACTATTCTCGCCCAAGCACGCTTAACTTCGGAGTTCTGATGGGATCCGGTGAATTAGTGCAGGTATGATAGCACCCGTCATGTTGGGGGTAGAATTCCTTTTTGTGTTAAAGGTTCACAGTCCCAGCCTAGAGAGATGACCCATTTAGAAGGCCCAATGTGCTTAACAACAACCCATCCGCTTCAACAACACAGCATCCTCGCAAGACGTGATATCGATGCATTGTAGCGCCATCTAATGTCTCGCGAGTAAGGTTGTCGTCCCTTTAACAGCTCATGACGTACGATCCGGGATGGAAAAACAGAGCTTAATAAAAAATTTGCCCGAAATTGATGAAAACGTTCGATTTTGGCCTCTATAAAGGGTACAGCGAGCAAGCTTGCTACCCCTGTCGTAGAACTCTCGGAGAGCTTTCCAACGGTATGCTGTGCGACGCGTAACTCCTTACGGATCAAAAGTTAAGGGCACCGGGGCGACAGAGACTTGGTCACAAGCCTTACGCCCTCGGTTTGCGGGCCCAGCCTCCACTTGAAGCGAAGTTGTCTTGCCCAAGTTACCGTGGGATTTGATAATCGATATGTGGTGGATAAAGTATCTTGGCAACCCTAACCGGAGGAAAAAAATTGAAAAGGGGGTTGCAACACGAGGACTTCCCAGGGGGTCACCCATCCTAGTACTACTCTCGCCCAAGAACGCTTAACTTCGGAGTTCTAATGGGATCCGGTGTATTAGTGTTGGTATGATCGCACCCGTCATGTTGGGGGTAGAATTTCTTTTTGTGTTAAAGGTTCACAGTGCCAGCCTAGAGAGATGGCCCATTCAGAAGGCCCAATGGGCTTAACAACAACCCATTCGCTTCAACAACACAGCATCCTCGCAAGACGTGATATCGACGTATTGTAGCACTGTCTAATGTCCCGCGAGTAAGGTTGTCGTCCTTTTAACAGCTCACGACGTACGATCCGGGAAGGAAAAATAGAGCTTAATAAGAAAAGTGGCCCGAAAATGATGAAAACGTTCGATTTTGGGCACCAAAAAGGGCACAGCGAGCAAGCTTGCTGCCCCTGTCGTAGAGCTCTTGGAGAGCTTTAAACGGTATGATGTGCGCCGCGTAACTCCTTACGGATCAAAATTTATGGGCACCGGAGCGACAGAGACTTGGTCACAAGCCTTACACCCTCGGTTTGCGGGCCCTGCCTCCACGTGAAGCGAAGTTGTCTTGCCCAAGTTGCAGTGGGATTCGATAATAGAAATGTGGTGAATAAAGTATCTTGGCAACCCTAACCGGAGGAAAAAAAATTGAAAAGGGGGTGCAACACGAGAAATTCCCAAGGGGTCACCCATCCTAGTACTACTCTCGCCCAAGCACGCTTTACTTCGGAGTTCTGATGGGATCCGGTGCATTAGTGCTGGTATGATCTCACCCGTCATGTTGGGGGTAGAATTCCTTTTTGTGTTAAAGGTTCACAGTCCCAGCCTAGAGATATTGCCCATTCAGAAGGCCCAATGGGCTTAACAACAACCAATCTGCTTCAACAACATAGCATCCTCGGAAGACGTGATATCGACGCATTGTAGCGCCGTCTAATGTCCCGCGAGTAAGGTTGTCGTCCTTTTAACAGCTCACGACGTACGATCCGAGACGGAAAAACAGAGCTTAAAAAGAAAAGTGGCCCAAAACTGATGAAAACGTTCTATTTTGTGCTCCAAAAAGGGCATAGCGAGCCAGCTCGCTGCCCCTATCACAGAGCTCTCGCAGAGCTTTCCAGCGGTATGCTGTGCACCGCGTAACTCCTTACGGATCAAAAGTTATGGGCACCAGAGCGATAGAGACTTGGTCACAGGCCCTACGCCCTCGGTTTGCAGGCCGAGCCTCCACGTGAATCGAAGTTGTCTTGCTCAAGTTGCCGTGGGATTCGATAATAGAAATGTGGTGGATAAAGTATCTTGGCAACCCTAACCGGAGGAAAAAAAATTGAAAAGGTGGGTGCAACACGAGGACTTCCCTGGGGGTCACCCATCCTAGTACGACTCTCGCCCAAGCACGCTTAACTTCGGAGTTCTTATGGGATCCGGTGAATTAGTGCTTGTATGATCGCATCCGTCATGTGGGGGGTAGAAATCCTTTTTGTGTTAAAGGTTCACAGTCCTATCCTAGAGAGATGGCCCATTCAGAAGGCCCAATGGGCTTAACAACAACCCATTCGCTTCAACAACACAGCATCCTCGCAAGACGTGATATCGACGTATTGTAGCACTATCTAATGTCCCGCGAGTAGGGTTGTCGTCCTTATAACATCTCACGACGTACGATCTAGGACGGAAAAACAGAGCTTAATGAAAAAAGTTGCCCGAAACTGATGAAAATGTTCGATTTTGGCTCTAAAAAGGGCACAGCGAGCAAGCTTGCTGCCCCCATCGTAGAGCTCTCGGAGAGCTTTCCAACGGTATGCTGTGCGCCGCGTAACTCCTTACGGATCAAAAGTTATAGGCACCGGAGCGACAGAGACTTGGTCACATGCCATACGCCCTCGGTTTACGGGCCCAGCCTCCACGTGAAGCGAAGTTGTCTTGCCCAAGGTGCTGTGGGATTCGATAATGGAAATGTGGTAGATAAAGTATCTTGGCAACCCTAGTCGGAGGAAAAAAAATTGAAAAGTGGGGTGCAACACGAGGACTTCGCAGGGGGTCACCTATTCTAGTACTACTGTCGCCCAAGCACGCTTACCTTCGGAGTTCTGATGGGATGCGGTGCATTAGTACTGGTATGATCGCACCCGTCATGTTGGGAGTAGAATTCCTTTTTGTGTTAAAGGTTCACAGTCCCAGCCTAGAGAGATGGCCCATTCAGAAGGCCCAATGGGCTTAACAACAACCCATCCGCTTCAACAACCCAGTATCCTCCCAAGACTTGATATTGACGCAATGTGCCTCCCTCTAATATCCCTCGAGTAAGGTTGTCGTCCTTTTAACAGCTCACGACGTACGATCCGGGATGGAAAAACTGAGCTTAATAAAAAAATTTGCCCAAAACAGATGAAAACGTTCGATTTTGGGCTCCAAAAAGGGCAGAGCGAGCAAACTTGCTGCCCCCGTTGTAGAGCTCTCGGAGAGCTTTCCAACGGTACGCTGTGTGCCGCGTAACTCCTTACGGATCAAAAGTTATGGGCACCGGAGCGACAGAGAGTTGGTCACATGCCATACGCCCTCGGTTTGCGAGCCCAGCCTCCACGTGAAGCGAAGTTGTCTTGCCCAAGTTGCCGTGGGATTCGATAATTGAAATTTTGTGGATAAAGTATCTTGGCAACCCTAACAGGAGGAAAAAAAATGAAATGGGTGGTGCAACACGAGGACTTCCCAGGGGGTAACCCATCCTAGTACTACTCTCGCCCAAGCACGCTTAACTTCAGAGTTCTGATAGGATCCGGTGCATTAGTGCTTGTATGATCGCACCCGTCATGTTGGGGGTAGAATTCCTTTTTGTGTTAAAGGTTCACAGTCCCAGCCTAGATAGATGGCCCATTCAGAAGGCCCAATGGGCTTAACAACAAACCATCTGATTCAACAACGTAGCATCCTCGCAAGACGTGAAATCGACAGATTGTACCGCCCTCTAATGTCCCTTGAGTAAGGTTGTCGTCCTTTTAACAGCTCCCGACGTACGATTCGGGACGGAAAAATAGAGCTTAATAATAAAAGTGGCCAAAAACTGATGAAAATGTTCAATTTTGGGCTCCAAAAAGGGCATAGCGAGCTTGCTCATTGCCCTTGTCGTAGAGCTCTCGTAGAGCGTTCCAACGATATGCTGTGCGCCGCGTAACTCCTTACAGATCAAAAGTTATGGGCACCGGAGCGACGGAGACTTGGTCATAAGCCCTACGCCCTCCGTTTGCGGGCCCAGCCTCCACGTGAAGCGAAGTTGTCTTGCCCAAGGTGCCATGGGATTCAATAATAGAAATGTGGTGGATAAAGTATCTTGGCAACCCTAACCAGAGCAAAAAAATTGAAAAGGGGGGTGCAACACGAGGACTTCCCATGGCGTCACCCATCCTAGTACTACTCTCGCCCAAGCATGCTTAACTTCGGAGTTCTGATGGGATCCGGTGTATTAGTGCTAGTATGATCGCACCCGTCATGTTGGGGGTAGAATTCATTTTTGTGTTAAAGTTTCACAGTCCCAGCCTAGAGAGATGGCCCATTCAGAAGGCCCAATGGGCTTAACAACAACCCATTCGCTTCAACAACACAGCATCCTCGCAAGACGTGATATCGACATATTGTAGCACTGTCTAATGTCCCGCGAGTAAGGTTGTCGTCCTTTCAACAGCTCACGACGTATGATCCAGTACTGAAAAACAGAGCTTAATAAAAAAAGTTGCCCGAAACTGATGAAAACGTTCGATTTTGGGCTCCAAAAAGGGCACAGCGAGCAAGCTTGCTGCCCCAGTCGTAGAGCTCTCGGAGAGCTTTAAACGATATGCTGTGTGACGCGTAACTCCTTGCGGATCAAAAGTTATGAGCACTGGAGCGACAGAGACTTGGTCACAAGCCCTACGCCCTCGGTTTACGGGCCCAGCCTCCACGGGAAGCAAAGTTGTCTTGCCCAAGTTGCCGTGGGATTCGATAATAGAAATGTGGTGGATAAAGTATCTTGGCAACCCTAACCGGAGGAAAAAAATTGAAAAGGGGGGTGCAACACGAGGACTTCCCAAGGGGTCATCCATCCTAGTACTACTCTCCCCCAAGCAAGCTTAACTCCGTAGTTCTTATGGGACCCGGTGCATTAGTGCTGGTATGACCGCACCCGTCATGTTGGGGGTACAATTCCTTTTCTTGTTAAAGGCTCCCAGTCCCAGCCTAGAGAGATGGCCCATTCATAAGGCCCAATGGGCTTAACAACAACCAATCTGCTTCAACAACATAGCATCCTCCCAAGATGTGATATCAACGCATTGTAGCGCCGTCTAATGTCCCGCGAGTAAGGTTGTCGTCCTTTTAACAGCTCACGACGTACGATCCGAGAAGAAAAAACAGAGCTTAATAAGAAAAGTGGCCCGAAACTGATGAAAACGTTCTATTTTGGGCTCCAAAAAGGGCATAGCGAGATAGCTCGCTGCCCCTATCACAGAGCTCTCGGAGAGCTTTCCAACGGTATGATGCGCACCGCGTAACTCCTTATGGATCAAAAGTTATGGGCACTGGAGCGATAGAGACTTGGTCACAAGCCCTACGCCCTCGGTTTACAGGTCGAGCCTCCACATGAAGTGAAGTTGTCTTGCCCAAGTTTCCGTGGGATTCGTTAATAGAAATGCGGTGGATAAAGTATCTTGGCAACCCTAACCGGAGGAAAAAAAATTGAAAAGGTGGGTGCAACACGAGGACTTCCCAGGGGGTCACCAATCCTAGTACTACTCTCGCCCAAGCATCCTTAACTTCGGAGTTCTTATGGGATCCTGTGTATTAGTGCTTGTATGATCGCACCCGTCATGTTGGGGGTAGAATACGTTTTTGTGTTAAAGGTTCACAGTCCCAGCCTAGAGAGATGGCCCATTCAGAAGGCCCAATGGGCTTAACAACAACCCATCCGCTTCAATAACACAACATCCTCGCAAGACGTGATATCGACACATTGTACCGCCCTCTAATGTCCCGCGAGTAAGGTTGTCGTCCTTTTAACAGCTCACGACGTACGATCCGGGACGAAAAAATAGAGCTTAATAAGAAAAGTGGCCCAAAATGATGAAAACATTCGATTTTGGGCTCCAAAAAGGGCACAACGAGCAAGCTTGCTGCCCCCGTCGTAGAGCTCCCGGAGAGCTTTCCAACGGTATGCTGTCCGCCGCGTAACTCCTTACGGATCAAAAGTTATGGGCACCGGAGCGACAGAGACTTGGTCACAAGCCCTACGGCCTCGGTTTACGGGCCCAGCCTCCATGTGAAACGAAGTTGTCTTGCCCAAGTTGCCGTGGGATTCGATAATAGAAATATGGTGGATAAAGTATCTTAGCAACGCTAACCGGAGGAAAAAAAATTGAAAAGGGGGTTACCAATCCTAGTACTTCTCTCGCCCAAGCACGCTTAACTTCAGAGTTCTGATGGGATCCAGTGCATTAGTGCTTGTATGATTACACCCGTCATGTTGGGGTAGAATTAGTTTTTTTGTTAAAGGTTCACAGTCCCAGCCTAGAGAGATGGCCCATTCAGAAGGCCCAATGGGCTTAACAACAACCCATCCGCTTCAACAACGTAGCATCCTCGCAAGACGTGATATCGACAGATTGTACCGCCCTCTAATGTCCCGCGAGTAATGTTGTCATCCTTTTAACAACTCACTACGTACGATTCGGGACGGAAAAACAGAGCTTAATAAGAAAAGTGGCCCAAAATAGATGAAAACGTTCGATTTTGGGCTCCAAAAAGAGCACAGCAAGCTTGCTCATTGCCCTTGTCGTAGAGCTCTCGGAGAGCTTTCCAACGATATGCTGTGCGCCGCGTAACTCCTTATGGATCAAAAGTTATGGGCACCGGAGCGACAGAGACTTGGTCACAAGCCCTACGCCCTCGGTTTGCGGGCCCAGCCTCCACGTGAAGCGAAGTTATGTTGCCCAAGGTGCCATGGGATTCAATAATAGAAATGTGGCGGATAAAGTATCTTGGCAACCCTAACCGGAGGAAAAAAAATTGAAAAAGGGGGTGCAACATGAGGACTTCCCAGGGGGTCACCCATCCTAATACTACTCTCGCCCAAGCACGCTTAACTTCGGAGGTCTGATGGAATCCGGTGCATTAGTGCTGGTATGATTGCAACCGTCATGTTGGGGGTAGAATTCCTTTTTGTGTTAAAGGTTCACAGTCCCAGCCTATAGAGATGGCCCTTTTAGAAGGCCCAATGGGCTTAACAACAACCCATCCGCTTCAACAACACAACATCCTCGCAAGACGTGATATCGACGCTTTTTAGCGCCGTCTAATGTCCCACGAGTAAGGTTGTCGTCCTTTTAACAGCTCACGACGTACGATCCGGGACGAAAAGACAGAGCTTAATAAGAAAAGTGGCCCAAAATTGATGAAAACGTTCGATTTTGGGCTCTATAAAGGGCACAGCGAGCAAGCTTGCTACCCCCGTCGTAGAGCTCTCGGAGAGCTTTCCAATGGTATGCTGTGCGACGCGTAACTCCTTACGGATCAAAAATTATGGGCACCGGAGCGACAGAGACTTGGTCACAAGCATTACGCCCTCGGTTTACGGGCCCAGCCTCCACGTGAAGCGAAGTTGTCTTGCCCAAGTTGTTGTGAGATTCGATAATAGAAATGTGGTAGATAAAGTATCTTGGCAACCCTAACCGGAGCAAAAAAAATTGAAAAAGTGGGTGCAACACGAGGACTTTCCAGGGGGGCACCCGTCCTAGTACTACTCCCGCCCAAGAACGCTTAACTTCGGAGTTCTGATGGGATCCGGTGTATTAGTGCTGGTATGATCGCACCCATCATGTTGGGGGTAGAATTCATTTTTGTGTTTAAGGTTCACAGTCCCAGCCTAGAGAGATGGCCTATTCAGAAGGCCCAATGGGCTTAACAACAACCCATTCGCTTCAACAACACAGCATCCTCGCAAGACGTGATATCGACATATTGTAGCACTGTCTAATGTCCCGCGAGTAGGGTTGTCGTCCTTTTAACATCTCACAACGTACGATCCGGGACGGAAAAACAGTGCTTAATAAAAAAAGTTGCCCGAAACTGATGAAAACGTTCGATTTTGGGTTCCAAAAAGGGCACATCGAGCAAGCTTGCTACCCCCGTCATAGAGCTCTCGGAGAGCTTTCCAAAAGTATATTGTGCACTACGTCACTCCTTACAAATCAAAAGTTATAGGCACTGGAGCGACAGAGACCCGATCCCAAGCCCTACGCCCTCGGTTTGCGCGTCTAGCCTCCACGTGAAGCGAAGTTGTCTTGCCCAAGGAGCCTTGGGATTCAATAATAGAAATGTGGCGGATAAAGTATCTTGGCAACCCTAACCGGAGGAAAAAAAATTGAAAAGGGGGGTGCAACACGAGGACTTCCCAGGGGGTCACCCATCCTAGTACTACTCTCGCCCAACCACGCTTAACTTCGGAGTTCTGATGGGATCCGATGTATTAGTGCTGGTATGATCGCACCCGTCATGTTGGGGGTAGAATTCATTTTTGTGTTAAAGGTTCACAGTCCCAGCCTAGAGAGATGGCCCATTCAGGAGGCCCAATGGGCTTAACAACAACCCATCCGCTTCAACAACACAGCATCCTCGCAAGACGTGATATCGATATATTGTAGCACTTTCTAATGTCCCACGAGTAGGGTTGTCGTCCTTTTAACATCTCACGACGTACGATCCGGGACGGAAAAATAGAGCTTAATAAAAAAAAGTGACCCGAAACTGATGAAAACGTTCAATTTTGGGCTCCAAAAAGGGCACAGCGAGCAAGCTTTCTGCCCCCGTCGTAGAGCTCTCGGAGAGCTTTAAACGGTATGCTGTGCGCCGCGTAACTCCTTACGGATCAAAAGTTTTAGGCACCGGAGCGACAGAGACTTGGTCACAAGCCCTACGCCTTCGGTTTGCGGGCCCAGCCTCCACGGGAAGCAAAGTTGTCTTGCCCAAGTTGCCGTGGGATTCGATAATAGAAATGCGGTGGATAAAGTATCTTGGAAACCCTAAACGGGGTAAAAAAAATTTAAAAGGGGGGTGCAACACGAGGACTTCCTAAGGGGTCACCCATCCTAGTACTACTCTCCCCCAAGCACGCTTAACTTCGGAGTGCTTATGGGATCCGGTGCATTAGTACTGGTATGATCGCACCCATCATGTTGGGGGTAGAATTCATTTTTGTGTTAAAGGTTCAGAGTCCCAGCCTAGAGAGATGGCCCATTCAGAAGGCCCAATGGGCTTAACAACAACCCATTCGCTTCAACAACACAGCATCCTTGCAAGACGTGATATCGACATATTCTAGCACTGTCTAATGACTCGCGAGTAAGGTTGTCGTCCTTTTAGCAGCTCACGACGTACGATCCGGGACGAAAAAACAGAGCTTAATAAGAAAAATGGCCCGAAACTGATGAAAACGTTCGATTTTGGTCTCCCAAAAGGGCACAGCGAGCAAGCTTGCTACCTCCGTCGTAGAGCTCTCGGAAAGCTTTGCAACGGTATGCTGTGCGCCACGTAACTCCTTACAGATCAAAAGTTATGGGCACCGGAGCGACAGAGACTTGGTCCCAAGCCATACGACCTCGGTTTGCGCGCCCAGCCTCCACGTGAAGCGAAGTTGTCTTGCCCAAGGAGCCGTGGGATTCGATAATAGAAATGTGGTGGATAAAGTATCTTGGCAACCCTAACCGGAGGAAAAAAAATTGAAAAGGGGGGTGCAACACGAGGACTTCCCCGGGGGTCACCCAACCTAGTACTACTCTCGCCCAAGCACGCTTAACTTCGGAGTTCTAATGGGATCCGGTGCATTAGTGCAGGTATGATCGTACCCGTCATGTTGGGGGTAGAATTCATTTTTGTGTTAAAGGTTCACAGTCCCAGCCGAGAGACATGGCCCATTCAGAAGGCCCAATGGGCTTAACAACAACCCTTCCGCTTCAACAACGCAGCATCCTCGCAAGACGTGATATCGACATATTGTAGCACTGTCTAATGTCCCACGAGTAGGGTTGTCGTCCTTTTAACATCTCAAGACGTACGATCCGGGACGGAAAAATAGAGCTTAATAAAAAAAATTTGCCCGAAACTGATGAAAACGTTCGATTTCGGGCTCCAAAAAGGGCACAGCGAGCATGTTTGTTGCCCCCGTCATAGAGCTCTCGGAGAGCTTCCAATGGTATGCTGTGCGCCGCGTAACTACTTAAGGATCAAAAGTTATGGGCACCGGAGCGACAGAGACTTGGTCACAAGCCCTACGCCTTCGGTTTGCGGGCCCAGCCTCCACGTGATGCGAAGTTGTCTTTCCCAATTTGCCGTGGGATTCGATAATAGAAATGCGGTGGATAAAGTATCTTGGAAACCCTAACCGGAGGAATAAAAATTGAAAAGGGGGTGCAACACGAGGACTTCCCAAGGGGTCACCCATCATAGTACTACTCTCCCCCAAGCACGCTTAACTTCGGAGTTCTTATGGGATCCGGTGCATTAGTACTGGTATGATCGCAGTCATCATGTTGGGGGTAGAATTCATTTTTGTGTTAAAAGTTCACAGTCCCAGCCTAGAGAGATGGCCCATTCAGAAGGCCCAATGGGCTTAACGACAACCCATCCGGTTCAACAATGCAGCATCCTCGTAAGACGTGATATCGACACGTTGTAGGTCCCTTTAATGTCCCGCGAGTAAGGTTGTCGTCCTTTTCACATCTCACAACGTACGATCCGGGATGGAAAAACAGAGCAAAAATAGAAAACTGGCCCGAAACTGATGAAAACGTTCTATTTTGGACTCCAAAAAGGACACAACAAGCAAGCTTGCTACCCCCGTCGTAGAGCCCTCGGAGAGCTTTGCAACGGTATGCTGTGCGCCGCGTAACTCCTTACAGAACAAAAGTTATGGGCACCGGAGCGAAGGAGACATGGTCATAAGCCCTACGCCCTCGGTTTGCAGGCTCAGCCTCTACGTGAAGCGAAGTTGTCTTGCCCAAGTTGCCATAGGATTCGATAATAGAAATGTGGCAGATAAAGTATCTTGGGAACCCTAACCGGAGGAAAAAAAATTGAAAAGGGGGGTGCAACACGAGGACTTCCCAGGGGGTCACCCATACTAGTACTACTCTCGCCCAAGAACGCTTAACTTCGGAGTTCTGATGGGATCCGGTGTATTAGTGCTGGTATGATTGCACCCGTCATGTTGGGGGTAGAATTCATTTTTGTGTTAAAGGTTCACAGTCCCAGCCTAGAGAGATGGCCCATTCAGAAGGCCCAATGGGCTTAACAACAACCCATTCGCTTCAACAACACAGCATCCTCGCAAGACGTGATATCGACATATTGTAGCACTGTCTAATGTCCCACGAGTAGGGTTGTCGTCCTTTTAACATCTCACGACGTACGATCCGGGACGGAAAAATAGAGCTTAATAAAAAAAATTTGCCCGAAACTGATGAAAACGTTCGATTTCGGGCTCCAAAAAGGGCACAGCAAGCAAGCTTTCTGCCCCCGTCGTAGAGCTCTCGGAGAGCTTTAAACGGTATTCTGTGCGCCGCGTAACTCCTTACGGATCAAAAGTTATGGGCACCGGAGCGACAGAGACTTGGTCACAAGCCCTACGCCTTCGGTTTGCGGGCCCAGCCTCCACGTGATGCGAAGTTGTCTTGCCCAATTTGCCGTGGGATTCGATAATAGAAATGCGGTGGATAAAGTATCTTGGAAACCCTAACCGGAGGAATAAAAATTGAAAAGGGGGTGCAACACGAGGACTTCCCAAGGGGTCACCCATCATAGTACTACTCTCCCCCAAGCACGCTTAACTTCGGAGTTCTTATGGGATCCGGTGCATTAGTACTGGTATGATCGCACCCATCATGTTGGGGGTAGAATTCATTTTTGTGTTAAAAGTTCACAGTCCCAGCCTAGAGAGATGGCCCATTCAGAAGGCCCAATGGGCTTAACAACAACCCATTCGCTTCAACAACACAGCATCCTCGCAAGACGTGATATCGACATATTGTAGCACTGTCTAATGTCCCGCGAGTATGGTTGTCGTCCTTTTAACATCTCACAACGTACGATCCGGGACGGAAAAACATAGCTTAATAAAAAAAGTTGCCCGAAACTGATGAAAACGTTCGATTTTGGGCTCCAAAAAGGGCACAGCGAGCAAGCTTGCTACCCCCGTCGTAGAGCTCTCGGAGAGCTTTCCAACGGTATGATATGCGCCGCGTAACTCCTTACGAATCAAAAGTTATAGGCACCAGAGCGACAGAGACTTGGTCCCAATCACCATACCTCGATTTGTGGGCCCAGCCTCTACGTGAAGCGAAGTTGTCTTACGCAAGGTGCCATGGGATTTGATAATAGAAATGTGGCAGATAAAGTATCTTGGCAACCCTAACCGGAGGAAAAAAAATTGAAAAGGAGGGTGCAACACGAGGACTTCGCAGGGGGTCACCCATACTAGTACTACTCTCGCCCAAGAACGCTTAACTTCGGAGTTCTGATGGGATCCGATGTATTAGTGCTGGTATGATCGCACCCGTCATGTTGGGGGTAGAATTCATTTTTGTGTTAAAGGTTCACAGTCCCAGCCTAGAGAGATGGCCCATTCAGGAGGCCCAATGGGCTTAACAACAACCCATCCGCTTCAACAACACAGCATCCTCGCAAGACGTGATATCGACATATTGTAGCACTGTCTAATGTCCCACGAGTAGGGTTGTCGTCCTTTTAACATCTCACGACGTACGATCCGGGACGGAAAAATAGAGCTTAATAAAAAAAAGTTGCCCGAAACTGATGAAAACGTTCCATTTTGGGCTCCAAAAAGGGCACAGCGAGCAAGCTTTCTGCCCCCGTCGTATTGCTCTCGGAGAGCTTTAAACGGTATGCTGTGCACCGCGTAACTCCTTACGGATCAGAAGTTATGGGCACCGGAGCGACAGAGACTTGGTCACAAGCCCTACGCCTTCGGTTTGCGGGCCCAGCCTCCACGTGATGCGAAGTTGTCTTGCCCAATTTGCCGTGGGATTCGATAATAGAAATGCGGTGGATAATGTATCTTGGAAACCCTAACCGGAGGAATAAAAATTGAAAAGGGGGATTGCAACACGAGGACTTCCCAAGGGGTCACCCATCCTAGTACTACTCTCCCCCAAGCACGCTTAACTTCGGAGTTCTTATGGGATCCGGTGCATTAGTACTGGTATGATCGCACCCATCATGTTGGTGGTAGAATTCATTTTTGTGTTAAAGGTTCACAGTCCCAGCCTAGAGAGATGGCCCATTCAGAAGGCCCAATGGGCTTAACAACAACCCATTCGCTTCAACAACACAGCATCCTCGCAAGACGTGATATCGACATATTGTAGCACTGTCTAATGTCCCGCGAGTAGGGTTGTCGTCCTTTTAACATCTCACAACGTACGATCCGGGACGGAAAAACAGAGCTTAATAAAGAAAAGTTGCCCGAAACTGATGAAAACGTTCGATTTTGGGCTCCAAAAAGGGCACAGCGAGCAAGCTTGCTACCCCCGTCGTAGAGCTCTCGGAGAGCTTTCCAACGGTATGCTGTGCGCCGCGTAACTCCTTACAGATCAAAAGGTATAGGCACCAGAGCGACAGAGACTTGGTCCTTAGCCCCACGCCCTCGATTTGCGCGTCTAGCCTCCACGTGAAGCGAAGTTGTCTTGCCCAAGGTGCCTTAGATTCGATAATAGAAATGTGGCGGATAAAGTATTTTGGCAACCCTAACCGGAGGAAAAAAAATTGAAAAGGGGGGTGCAACACGAGGACTTCCCAGGGGGTGCCCCACCCTAGGACTACCCTCCCCCAAGAACGCTTAACTTCGGAGTTCTGATGGGATCCGGTGTATTAGTGCTGGTATGATCGCACCCGTCATGTTGGGGGTACAATTCATTTTTGTGTTAAAGGTTCACAGTCCCAACCTAGAGAGATGGCCCATTCAGAAGGCCCAATGGGCTTAACAACAACCCATTCGCTTCAACAACACAGCATCCTCGCAAGACGTGATATCGACATATTGTAGCACTGTCTAATGTCCCACGAGTAGGGTTGTCGTCCTTTTAACATCTCACGACGTACGATCCGGGACGGAAAAATAGAGCTTAATAAAAAAAAGTTGCCCGAAACTGATGAAAACGTTCGATTTTGGGCTCCAAAAAGGGCACAGCGTGCAAGCTTTCTGCCCCCGTCGTAGAGCTCTCGGAGAGCTTTAAACAGTATGCTGTGCGCCGCGTAACTCCTTACGGATCAAAAGTTATGGGCACCGGAGCGACAGAGACTTGGTCACAAGCCCTACGCCTTCGGTTTGCGGGCCCAGCCTCCACGTGATGCGAAGTTGTCTTGCCCAATTTGCCGTGGAATTCGATAATAGAAATGCGGTGGATAAAGTATCTTGGAAACCCTAACCGGAGGAATAAAAATTGAAAAGGGGGGTGCAACACGAGGACTTCCCAAGGGGTCACCCGTCCTAGTACTACTCTCCCCCAAGCACGCTTAACTTCGGAGTTCTTATGGGATCCGGTGCATTAGTACTGGTATGATCGCACCCATCATGTTGGGGGTAGAATTCATTTTTGTGTTAAAGGTTCACAGTCCCAGCCTAGAGAGATGGCCCATTCAGAAGGCCCAATGGGCTTAACAACAACCCATTCGCTTCAACAACACAGCATCCTCGCAGGACGTGATATCGACATATTGTAGCACTGTCTAATGTCCCGCGAGTAGGGTTGTCGTCCTTTTATCAGCTCACGACATACGATCCGGGTCGGAAAAACAGAGCAAAAATTAGAAAAAGTTGCCCGAAACTAATGAAAACGTTCAATTTTGGCATCCAAAAAGGGCAAAGCAAGCAAGCTTGCTGCCCCAGCCGTAGAGCTCTCGAAGAGCTTTCCAACAGTATGCTGTGCGCCGCGTAACTCCTTACGGATCAAAAGTTATGGGCACCAGAGCGACAGAGACTTGGTCCTTAGCCCCACCCCCCCGGTTTTCGCGTCTAGCCTCCACGTGAAGCGAAGTTGTGTTGCCCAAGGTGCCTTGGGATTCGATAATAGAAATGTGGCGGATAAAGTATCTTGGCAACCCTAATCAGAGGAAAAAAAATCAAAAAGGGGGGGTGCAACACGAGGACTTCCCAAGGGGTCACCCATCCTAGTGCTACTCTCGCCCAAGCATACTTAACTTCAGAGTTCTGATAGGATCCGATGCATTAGTGCTGGTATGATCACACCCGTCATGTTGGGGGTAGAATTCCTTTTTGTGTTAACGGTTCACAGTCCCAGCCTAGAGAGATGGCTCATTCAGAAGGCCTAATGGGTTTAACAACAACCCATCCGCTTCAACAACGCAGCATCCTCGCAAGACGTGATATCGCACATTGTACGGCCCTATAATGTCCCGCAGCTAAGGTTGTCGTCCTTTTAACAGCTCAGGACGTGCTATCCGGGATGGAAAAACAGAGCTTAATAAGAAAAGTGACCCAAAACTGATAAAAATGTTCGATTTTGGTCTCCAAAAATGGTACCGCAAGCAAGCTTGCTACCCCCGTCGTAGAGCACTCGGAGAGCTTTCCAACTGTATGCTATGCGACGCGTAACTCTGTACAGATCAGAAGTTATGGGCACCGGAGCGACGGAGACCTGGTCACAAACCCTACGCCCTCGGTTAGCAGGCCCAGCCTCCACGTGAAGCGAAGTTGTCTTGCCCAGGGTGCCGTGGGATTCGATTATAGAAATGTGGTGGATAAAGTATCTTGGCGACCCTAACCGGAGTAAAAAATTTTGAAAAGGGGGTGCAGCACGAGGACTTCGTAGGGGGTCACCCATCCTAGTACTACTCTCGCCCAAGCACACTAAACTTCGGAGTTCTGATGGGACCCAGTGCATTAGTGCTAGTATGATCGCACCCGCCATGTTGGGGGTAGAATTCCTTTTTGTGTTAACGTTCACAATCCCAGCCCTAAGGATGGCCAATTCAGAAGGCCCAATGGGCTTAACAACAACCCATCCGATTCAACAACGCAGCATCCTCGCAAGACGTGTTATCGACGCATTGTAGGGCCCTCTAATGTCCTGCGAGTAAGGTTGTCGTCCTTTTAACAGGTCACAACGTACGATCCGCGATCAAAAAATAGAGCTTAATAAGAAAAGTGGCCCAAAACTGATGAAAACGTTCAATTTTGGGCTCCAAAATAGGCACAACAAGCAAGCTTGCTGACCTCGTCGTAGAGCTCTCGGAGAGCTTTCCAACGGTATGCTGTACGCCGCATAACTCCTTGCGGATCAAAAGTTATGGGCACCAGAGCGACGGAGACTTGGTCACAAGCCCTACGCACTCGGTTTGTGGGCTCAGCCTCCACGTTAATCGAAGTTATCTTGCCCAAGGTGCCGTGGGATTCAGTAATAGAAATGTGATGGATAAAGCATTTTGGCAACCCTAACCGAGGCAAAAAAATTTGAAATGGGGGGTACAACAAGAGGACTTCCCAGGGGGGCAACCATACTAGTACTACCCTCGCCCAAGCATTAGTGCTAGTATGATCGCACCCATCATGCTTGGGGTAGATTTCCTTTTTGTGTTAACGGTTCACAGTCCCAGCCTAGAGAGATAGCCCATTCAGAAGGCCCAATGGGCTTTACAACAACCCATCCGCTTCAACAACGCAGCATCCTCGCAAGCCGTGATATCGACGAATTGTAGGGCCCTCTAATGTCAAGCGAGTAAGGTTGTCGTCCTTTTAACAGCTCACGACTTACGATCCGGGACGAAAAAACATAGCTTAATAAGTAAAGTGGACCGAAACGAATGAAAATGTTTGATTTTGGGCTCCAAAATGGGCACAGCGAGCAAGCTTGCTGCCCCAATGGGCTTAACAACAACCCATCCGCTTCAACAATGCAGCATCCTCGCAAGACGTGTTGACGACGCGTTGTAGGGCCCTCTAATGTCCCGCGAGTAAGGTTGTCTTCCTTTGAACAGCTAACGGCGTACGATCCGGGATGAAAAATCAGAGCTTAATAAGAAAAGTTGCCCGAAACTGATGAAAACGTACAATTTTGGGCTCCCAAAAGGGCACAGCGAGCAAGCTTGATGCGCCCGTCGTAGAGCTCCAGGAGAGCTTTCCAACGGTATGCTGTGCGCCGCGTAACTACTTACAAATCAAAAGTTATGGGCACTGGAATGACAGAGACTTGGGCACAAGCCCTACGCCCTAAGTTTGCGGACCCAGCCTCCACGTGAAGCGAAGTTGTCTTGCCCATGGAGCCATGGGATTCGATAATAGAAATGTGGAGAATAAAGTATCTTGGCAACCCTAACCGGAGGAAAAAATTGAAAAGGGAGGTGCAACACGAGGACTTCTCAAGGGGTCACCCATCCTAGTACTACTCTCGCCCAAGCACGCTTAACTTCGGAGTTCTGATGGGATCCGGTGCATTAGTGCTGGTATGATCGCACCCGTCATGTTGGGGGTAGAATTCCTTTTTGTGTTAACAGTTCACAGTCCCAGCCTAGAGAGATGGCCCATTCAGAAGGCCCAATGGGCTTAACAACAACCCATTCGCTTCAACAACGTAGCATCCTAGCAAGACGTGATATTGACGCATTGTATCGCCCTCTAATGTCCCGCGAGTAAGGTTGTCGTCCTTTTAACAACTCACGACGTACGATCTGGGATGAAAAAACACAGCTTAAAAAGAAAAGTGGCACGAAACTGATGAAAACGTCCGATTTTGGGCTCAAAAAAGGGCCCAACAAGCAAACTTGTTCCCCTCGTCGTAGAGCTCTCGGAGAGCTTTCCAACGGTATACTGTGCGCCGCGTAACTCCTTACGGATCAAAAGTTATAAGCACTGGAGGGATGGAGACCTGGACACAAGCCCTACCCCTCGGTTTGCGGGCCCAGCCTCCACGTGAAGCAAAGTTGTCTTGCCCAAGGTGCCGTGGGATTCGATAATAAAATTGTGCTGGATAAAGTATCTTGGCAACCCTAACCGGAGGAAAAATAAATTGAAAAGAGAGGTGCAGCACGAGGAATTCCTAGGGGGTCACCCACCGTAGTACTATTTTGGCCCAAGCACACTTAACTTCGGAGTTCTGATGGGATCTGGTGCATTAGTGCTGGTATGATCACACCCGCCATGTTGGGGGTAGAATTCTTTTTTGTGTTAACGGATCACAGTCCCAGCCTAGAATGATGGCCCATTCAGAAGGCCTAATGGGCTTAACAACAACCCATCCGCTTCAACAATGCAGCATCCTCGCAAGACGTGATATCGACGCATCGTAGGGCCCTCTAATGTCCAGAGAGTAAGGTTGTCGTCCTTTTAACAGCTCACGACCTACTATCCGTGACGGAAAAACAGAGCTTAATAAGAAAAGAGGCCCGAAACTGATGAAAACATTCAATTTTGGGACGCAAAATGGGCATAGCGAGCAAGCTAGCTGCCCTCGTAGTAGAGCTCTCGGAGAGCTTTGCAACGGTATGTTGTGTGCCACGTAACTCCTTACGGATCAAAAGTTAAGGGCACCAGAGCGACAGATTCTTGGTCACAAGCCCTACGCCCCCGGTTTGCGGGCCCATCCTCCACGTGAAGCAAAGTTATCTTGCCCAAGGTGCCATGGGATTCAATAATAGAAATGTGGTGGATAAAGTATCTTGGCTACCCTAACCGGAGGAAAAAAAATTGAAAAGGAGGGTGCAACACGAGGACTTGCCAGGGGGTCATCCATCCTAGTACTATTCTCGCCCAAGCACGCTGAACTTCTAAGTTCTGATGGGATCCGGTGCATTAGTGCTTGTATGATCGCACCCGTCATGGTGGGGGTAGAATTCCTTTTTGTGTTAACGGTTCACAGTCCCAGCCTAGAGAGATGGCCCATTCAGAAGGCCCAATGAGCTTAACAACAACCCATCTGCTTCAACAACGCAGCATCCTCGCAAGACGTGATATCGACGCATGTAGGGCTCTCTAATGTCCCGCGAGTAAGGTTGTTGTCCTTTTAACATTTCACGACGTACGATCAGGGATGGAAAAACAGAGCTTAATAAGAAAAGTGTCCTGAAACTAATGAAAACGTTCGATTTTGGGTTCCAAAAATGGCAGAGCAAGCAAGCTTCCTACCCTCGTCGTAGTGCTCTCAGAGAGCTTTCCAACGGTATGCTGTGCACCGCGTAACTCCTTACGGATCAAAAGTTATGGGCACCGGAGCGATGGAGACCTGGTCACAAGCCCTATGTCCTCGGTTTGCGGGCCCAACCTCCACGTGAATCGAAGTTGTCTTGCCCAAAGTGCCGTGGGAATCGATAAAAGAAATGTGGTGGATAAAGTATCATGGCAACCCTAACCGGAGGAAAAAAAATTGAAAACGGTGGTACAAAACGAGGACTTCCCAGGGGGTCACCCATCCTAGTACTACTCTCGCCCAAGCACGCTTAACTTCGGAGTTCTGATGGGATCCGGTGCATTAGTGCTGGTATGATCGCACCCGTCATGTTGGGGGTAGAATTCCTTTTTGTGTTAACGGTTCACAGTCCCAGGCTAGAGAGATGGCCCATTCAGAAGTCCCAATGGGCTTCACAACAACCCATCCCCTTCAACAACGCAGCATCCTCGCAAGACGTGATATCGACGAATTGTAGGGCCCTCTAATGTCCCGCGAGTAAGGTTGTCGTCTTTTTTAACAGCTCACGACGTACGATCCGGTACAAAAAAACAGAGCTTAATAAGAAAAGTGGCCCGAAACTGATGAAAACGTTCGATTTTGGGTTCCAAAACAGGCACAACGAGCAAGCTTGCTGCCCCAATGGGCTTAACAACAACCCATCCGCTTCAACAACGAAGCATCCTCACAAGACGTGATATCGACGCGTTGTAGGGCCCTCTATTGTCCTGTGAGTACGGTTGTCGTACTTTTAACAACTCACGATGTACGATTCGGGAAGGAAAAATAGTGAATTAGAAATGTGGCACGAAACGGATGAAAAAGTTCAATTTTGGGCTTAAAAAAAGGGAAAAGCATGCAAGCTCGGTGCCCCCGCCGTAGAGCTCTCGGAGAGCTTTCCAACGGTATGCTATACGTCGTGTAACTCCTTACGGATCAAAAGTTATGGGCACCGGCCCTACGCCCTCTATTTGCGGGCCCAGCCTCCACGTAAAGCGAATTTGTCTTGCCCAAGGTGCCGTGGGATTCGATAATAGAAATGTGGTGGATAAAGTATCTTGGCAACCCTAACCGGAGGAAAAAAAATTGAAAATGGGGGTACAACACGAGGACTACCCAGGGGGTCGACCATCCTAGTACTACTCTCGCCCAAGCACGCTTAACTTCAGAGTTTTGATGGGATCTGGTGCATTAGTGTTGGTATGATCGCACCCATCATGGTGGGGGTAGAAATCATTTTTGTGTTAACGGTTCATAGTCCCAGCCTAGAGAGTTGGCGCATTCAGAAGGCCCAATGGGCTTAACAACAACCCATCTGCTTCAACAATGCAGCATCCTCGCAAGACGTGATCTCGACGCATTGTAGGGCCCTCTAATCTCCCGCGAGTAGGGTTGTCGTCCTTTTAACAGCTCATGACGTACGATCCGGGATGGAAAAACAGAGCTTAATAAGAAAGTGGCCCGAAACTGATGAAAACGTTCGATTTTGGTCTCCAAAAAGGACACAGCAAGCAAGCTTGCTGCGCCCGTCGTAGAGCTCTCGGAGTTCTTTCCAACGGTATGCTGTGCGCCGCGTAACTCCTTACGGATCAAAAGTTATTGGCACCGGAGTGACAAAGACTTGGTCACAAGCCCTACGCCCTCGATTTGCGGGCCCAGCCTCCACGTGAAGCGAAGTTGTCTTGCCCAAGGTGTCGTGGGATTTGATAATAGAAATGTGGTGGATAAAGTATCTTGGTAACCCTAACCGGAGGAAAAAAAATTGAAAAGGGGGGTGCAACTCGAGGACTTCCCAGGGGGTCACCCGTCCTAGTACTACTCTTGCCCAAGCACCGATAACTTCGGAGTTCTGATGGGATCCGGTGCATTAGTGCTGGTATGATCACACCCGTCATGTTGGGGGTAGAATTCCTTTTTGCGTTAACGGTTCACAGTCCCAACCTAGAGAGATGGCCCATTCAGAAGGCCCAATGGAACAACAACCCATCTGCTTCAACAACGTAGCATCCTCGCAAGACGTGATATCGACGCATTGTAAGGCCCTTTAATGTCCCGCGAATAAGGTTGTCGTCCTTTCAACAGCTCACGATGTACGATCTGGGATGAAAAAACAGAACTTAATAAGAAAAGTGACCCGAAATTGATGAAAACGTTCGATTTTGGGCTCCAAAAAGGGCATAGCAAGCAAGCTTGCTGCCCCCGTCATATAGCTCTTGGAGAGCTTTCCAACGGTATGCTGTGCACTGCGTAACTCGTTATGGATCAAAAGTTATGGGAAATGGAGCAACGGAGACCTGGTCACAAGCCCTACACCCTCGGTTTGCTGGCCCAGCCTCCATGTGAAGCGAAGTTGTCTTGCCCAAGGTGTCGTGGGATTCGATAAGAGAAATGTGGTGGATAAAGGATCTTGGGAACCCGAACCGGAGGAAAAAAATTGAAAACGGTGGTACAACACGAGGACTCCGTAGGGGGTCACCCATCCTTGTACTCTTCTCGCCCAATCACGCTTAACTTCGGAGTTCTGATGGGATCCGGTGCATTAGTGATGGTATGATAGCACCCGTCATGTTGGGGGTAGAATTCCTTTTTGTGTTAACGGTTCACAGTCCCAGCCTAGAGAGATAGCCTATTCAGAAGGCCAAATGGGCTTAACAACAACTCATCCGCTTCAACAACGCAACATCCTCGCAAGACGTGATATCGATGCATTGTAGGGCCCTCTAATGTCCCGCGAGTAAGGTTTTCGTCCTTTTAACAGCTCACGACGTACGATCCAGGACGAAAAAATAGAGCTTATTAAGAAAAGTGGCCCGAAACTGATGAAAACATTCGATTTTGGGCTCCAAAAAGGGTACATCGAGCAATCTAGCTGCCTCCGCCGTAGAGCTCTCAGAGAGCTTTCCAACGGTATGCTGTCCACCGCGTAACTCCTTACAAATCAAAAGTTATGGGCACCGGAGCGACAGAGACTTGGTGACAAGCCCTGCTGTGATAACCCGAACCCGGCATGCATTTAATAGCACTTGACTGCATTTGATTAAATGTTTAATTAGTTAAATCAACCAATTTGCACTATTTTCATATTTCTCTTGGAAGCATTTAATAATTATATATTGAATAATTGAAAGGTTGTTATCTACTTCTATTAATTATAGTAATTGAATTTATTCTCTTGTGATTAATTAAGTGTTATCTTAAATGTTAGGGTTTAATTGTGTTTGACTATGCGTTTATGTTAACCTTCATTTGTAGTTTAATGTTAACTTCATAATTCTTTTAAATGTTCTAGAAATGGTTAAATTAATTAATTTAGATGAATATTGATTACCTTGATTGCTCTGATTATTTTAATAATCGGTTTTGGTTGTCTTGGTTGTCTTGGAATATAATCACTCGGTTTTCAAATAAAAGAGGAAAGTGGCTCCGAGCCAGAGTAAATTTTAAACTATGATGCCTTTCAAAAAAATGATATATTTCTTAGATTCTTAAAGATTTAATTGTCACTTCTTGGTTGACGCAAAGTGCATAGCATATCGAGAGCGATAGGTAGAGATCGGTTTCTAGTCCTCAGCAAATAGTGAAACTAGTATTTAGATTACTTAAATTTTTTATTTTAATTGTTGTTAGCTAGAATTAAAATTATGTTACATGTTTTAGCCCTAAAATGCCTAAAATAAGCCTATTTGACCAAGTTAAGTTAGTTTGACCAAAGCTTGACCAATTTGACTTGTTGCCTCTTTTAAAATAGCTTAAAATAGCACAAAAAAGAGCTGAAAACAGAGCAGCCATGGCCGAAAAAATAAGGAGAAGAAAAAAATAAAATTCAACTTCAATTCTTCGATTCTTCGCGAGGGCTTCCACGGGGTGGTTTCCGAGGCACACTACGAGGTTTTTCTAGCGTCTAGGAGCGTCTGAGGTGAGGGAATCATGTTATTTGCGCATTTAAATGTTAAGTGTATCAACTTTGCAATTTTTAGATTTTATCCGTAGATTGTCGTTTAAATCTTTTTGATGCTTCTAGAATGTTCCTTGGCTATTGTAGAACGTGTATTTATAGCTTTTGAACATTTTCTGCGGTTAAATGTTGTGATTGCAAATTAAATTGATTAAGGAATAGTAATTAATGAATAGTAAACCCTTGAAACGTTAAAGTTGCGTTGTTATGCTTTCTGTTGATGTAGAAATGTGCTAGGTATGCTAGAATGCTAAAATGTGTGGTTTGTTTGGGTTGCGTAGTGGAAAAAATGAGAATTATGCCTTTAGGAAAGTCGGGGTCGTTTTGGTCGACTTTAGCGTTTTCTCGTTTTGCGTATTGGCATTGCTTCGGGAAGTCATGGAAGCACTTTTGGTGCGATTATGGCGTTGGTTGGGTGTTTGGTTGTTATAGTTGTAGTTCAAACGAGAAAGGGGAAAATCGGGGCTTTGCGCGAGTTCTAGGGTAAAGTAAGGTTTCGGGGTCTTTAGACGTGCCTTATGGTGACCTAGGAGGGTTGGCGAAGTCGGTTTCCAGAACTCGTGGCTCGTTTGGAAATGGTAGCGTTTTGATAGTTGGGGCCGATTTGTGTTTTTGTGTGTTTTCTTGTCTTTATGCTTATAGAATGCTTAGAATTACTTGAATTACTTGTTTGAGTTGTTTTGGATTGAATTGCTTATCAAATTGCTGCTATTGCGTGCGAGAGTAACCTACTTTGTTATTCTCCCACGTGTGGCTTTATCGCTTGTTTATCGCCTTGTATCGAGTCTTGCATTGCATAGTGTCTCGCTCGTGAGTGATGGGCCTCTCTGGGTAGCCTTGGGTTGCCAGTGTTGGTTGCTCTAGCTCCGCTGCTATTCCCTTTCTCGCTTGGGTTGCCTCCCAGGGAGATTTGGGTCGTAGGATTGATGGATACTTCCAGGGTATTCCAAACTAGTGTTATAAGGTAGTTTGGGCCGGCGCGTCATCGTTAAAGTCATCGGAATCGTGATCGGTACATTACTCGCTCGAGTGAACCATAACTTTCAAAGTGTGGTATAGCTTTGATTGGTTGTGTTAATGCTTTCTTTAGTTGTTTAATTGTATTGTTGTTTATATTGTATGCCTTTTATTGATTGTATTGCTTAACTGTACCTTTTTGCATTGCACAATCTTCTTTCTCTCCAATTCGATATCTGTCTCGCCCTCACTGAGTATACGTGTTGTGTATACTCACTCCTCACCACCACATTTCAGGAAATGTCATGTTAGCTGGAAGTTCGTGATTTCGTGGAAGTTGTTGCCTGAAGAGTTGTCTTGCGTGCCTATGTGGCTTGAGTGTCGAAGTTGTGAAGATATATGCTTTCATATGTTGTATTTATTTAATGCTAAAAGTATGTAATTTAAGTTTCGTTAGATTATTGAAGTAGTTTGATAAGTTAGATTATGTATCTAGTTATTATAACTTAACTTCAAATGCATGTTTGTAATGTCCAAAAGAAAAGAACTAGAATGGCATGATAGTCTATTTTATGTAGTAGCTTAGTATGGTTTAATTTTCAAGTTTGAATGTACTTGACAAAATGAAAAGAGATAGGTTAGCTTTTAAATTTGAAATGTATGTATACGTGCTGGGTTTAAATTGTTGAGAACCGAGGCTCGGATGGCCTTGAGGAAGTTTTGTATGGTTGGACACGGTGTTGGTCCATTTAAATGCTATTACATGTTTTAAATTTTCCCTAGAAACAGGGGAGACTCCATTCGTTTTTCCTGAAAATTTATCCCCGGGTTTGGTTTGGGTTGTGTTTAGATCGATGGACAGAACTCCCGGTCTCGAGAGGGATCGGGGCATCACACCTACGCCCTCGGTTTGCTGGCCCAGCCTCCACGTGAAGAGAAGTTGTTTTGCCCAAGGTGCCGTGGGATTCGATAATAGAAATGTGGTGGATAAAGTATCTTGGCAACCCTAAACGAAGGAAAAAAAATTGAAAAGGGGGGTGCAACATTAGGACTTCCCAGGGGGTCACCCATCCTAGTACTACTCTTGCCCAAGCATACTTAACTTCCGAGTTCTCAGGGGATCCGGTGCATTAGTCCTGGTCTGTTCGCACGCCGCATGCTGGGGGTAGAATTCCTTCTTGTGTTAACGGTTCACAGTCCAAGTCTAGAGAGATGGCCCATTAAGAAGGCCCAATGGGCTTAACAACAACCCATCCGCTTCAACAACGCAGCATCCTTGCAAGACGTGATATTGACGCTTTGTAGGGCCCTCTAATGTCCCACGAGTATGGTCGTCGTCCTTAAAAATAGCTCACGACGTACGATCCGGGACGGAAAAACATAGCTAAATAAGAAAATTGGCCCGAAACTGATGAAAACGTTCGATTTTGGTCTCCAAAAAGGGCACAGCGAGCAAGCTTGTTGCGCCCATCGTAGAGCTCCTGGAGAGCTTTCCAAAGGTATGTTGTGCGCCGCGTAACTCCTTACAGATCAAAAATTATGGGCACTGGAGCGACGGAGACCTGCTCACAAGCCCTACGCCCTCGGTTTGTAGGCCCATCCTCCACGTGAAGCGAAGTTGTCTTGCCCAAGGTGCCGTGGGATTCGATAATAGAAATGTGGTGGATAAAGTATCTTCGCAACCCTAACCGGAGCAAAAAAAATTGAACAGTGGGGTGCAACACGAGGACTTCCCAGCGGGTTACCCATCCTAGTACTACTCTAGCCCAAGCATACTTAACTTCGGAGTTTTGATGGGATCCAGTGAATTAGTGCTAGTATGATCGCACCCGTCATGTTGGGGGTAGAATTCATTTTTCTGTTAACGGTTCACAGTCCCAGCCTAGAAAGATGGCCCATTCAGAAGGCCCAATGAGCTTAACAACAACTCATCCGCTTCAACAACGCAGCATCTTCGCAAGACTTGATATCGACGCATTGTAGCGCCCTCTTATGTCCCGCGAGTAAGGTTGTCATCCTTTTAACAGCTCACGACGTACGATCCGGGATGAAAAAACAAAGCTTAATAAGAAAAGTGGCCCGAAACTGATGAAAACGTTCGATTTTGGGCTCCAAAAAGGGCACAGCAAGTAACCTTGCTGCCCCCGTCGTAGAGCTCTTGGAGGGCTTTCAACGGTATGCTGTGCGCCGCGTAACTCCTTACAGAACAAAATTTATGGGCACCGGAGCGACAGAGACTTGGTCACACGCCCTAAGCCCTCGGTTTGCTGGCCCAGCCTCCACGTGAAGCGAAGTTGTCTTGCCCAAGGTGCCATGGGATTTGATAATAGAAATGTGGTGGATAAAGTATCTAGGCAACCCTAACGGGAGGAAAAAAAATTGAAAAAGTGGGTGCAACACGAAGACTTCCCAGGGGGTCACCCATCCTAGTACTACTCTCGCCCAAGGACGCTTAACTTCGGAGTTCTGATGGGATCCGATGCATTAGTCCTGGTATGATCACACCCGTCATGTTGGGGGTAGAATTCCTTTTTGTGTTAACGGTTCACAGTCCCAGCCTAGAGAGATGGCCCATTCATAAGGCCCAATGGGCTTAACAACAACCCATCCACTTCAACAACACAGCGTCCTCGCAAGACGTGACATCGACGCATTGTAGCACCCTCTAATGTCCCGCGAGTAAGGTTGTCGTCCTTTGAACAGCTCACGACGTACGATCTGGGACGGAAAAATATTGCTTAATAAGAAAAGTGGCCTAAACCTGATGAAAACGTTCGATTTTGGGCTCCAAAAAGGGCATAGCAAGCAAGCTTGCTGCCCCCGTCGTAGAGCTCTCGGAGAGCTTTCCAAAGGTATACTGTGCGCCGTGTAACTCCTTACGGATCAAAACTTATGGGCACTGGAGCAACGGAGACTTGGTCACACGTCCTACGCCCTTGGTTTGCGGCCCCAGCCACCATGTGAAGCGAAGTTGTCTTGCCCAAGGTGCCATGGGATTCGATAATAAAAATGTGGTGGATAAAGTATCTTGGCAACCCAAACCGGAGGAAAAAAAATTGAAAAAGTGGGTGCAACACGAGGACTTCCCACGGGATCACCCAACCTAGTACTACTCTCGCCCAAGCACGCTTATCTTCGGAGTTCTGATGGAATCCGGTGCATTAGTGCTGGTATGATCGCACCCGTCATGTTGGGGGTAGAATTCCTTTTTGTGTTAACGAATCATAGTCCCAACCTAGAGAGATGGCCCATTCAGAAGGCCCAATAGGCCTAACAACAACCCATCCGCTTCAACAACGCAGCATCCTCGCAGGACGTGATATCTACGCATTGTAGGGCCATCTAATGTCCCGCGAGTAAGGTTGTCGTACTTTTAACAGCTCACGACGTACGATCCGTGGCCTGAAAAATAGAGCTTAATAAGAAAAGTGGCCCGAAACTGATGAAAACGTTCGATTTTGGGCTCCAAAAAGGGCACAACGAGCAAGCTAGTTGCCCCCGTCGTATAGCTCTCAAAGTGCTTTCCAACGGTATGCTGTGCGCCGCGTAACTCCTTACAGATCAAAAGTTATGGGCACTGGAGCGACAGAGACTTGGTGACAAGCCCTACGCCCTCGGTTTGCCGGCCCAGCCTCCACGTGAAGCGAAGTTGTCTTGCCCAAGGTGCCGTGGGATTCGATAATAGAAATGTGGAGGATAAAGTATCTTGGCAACCCTAACCGGAGGAAAAGAAATTGAAAAGAGGGGTGCAACACGAGGACTTCCTAGGGGGTCAACCATCCTAGTACTACTTTCGCCGAAGCATACTTAACTTCGGAGTTCTGATGGTATCCGGTGCATTAGTTCTGGTGTGATCACACCCGTCACGTTGGGGGTAGAATTCCTTTTTCTGTTAACGGTTCACAGTCCCAACCTAGAGAGATGGCCCATTCAGAAGGCCCAATGGGCTTAACAACAACCCATCCACTTCAACAACGCAGCATCCTCGCAAGACGTGATATCGATGCATTGTAACGCCCTCTAATGTCCCTCGAGTATGGTTGTCGTCCTTTGAACAGCTCACGATGTATGATCCGTGATGAAAAAATAGAACTTAATAAGAAAAGTGGCCCGAAACTGATGAAAATGTTCAATTTTGGGCTCCAAAAAAGGGCATAGCGAGAAAGCTTGCTACCCCCGTCGTAGAGCTCTCGGAGAGCTTTCCAACAGTATGCTGTGCGCCGCGTAACTCGTTACGGATCAAAAGTTATGGGCACTGGAGCGACGGAGACCTGGTCACATGCCCTACGCCCTCGGTTTGTGGGCCCAGCCTCCACGTGAAGCGAAGTTATCTTGCCCAAGGTGCCGTGGGATTTGATAATAAAAATGTGGTGGATAAAGTATCTTGGCAACCCTAACCGGAGGAAAAAAAATTGAAAAATTGGGTGCAACACGAGGATTTCCCAGGGGGTCACCCATCCAAGTACTACTCTCGGCCAAGCACGCTTAACTTCGGAGTTCTAATGGGATCCGGTGCATTAGTGCTGGTATGATCGCACCCGACATGTTGGGGGTAGAATTTCTTTTTGTGTTAACGGTTCACAGTCCCATCCTAGAGAGATGGCCTATTCAGAAGGCCCAATGTGCTTAACAATAACCCATCCACTTCAACAATGCAGCATCCTCGCAAGATGTGATATCGACGCGTTGTAGGGCCCTTTAAAGTCCCGCGAGTAAGGTTGTCGTCCTTTTAATAGCTCACGACGTATGATCCGGGTTGGAAAAACAGAGCTTAGTAAGAAAAGTGGCCCAAAACTGATGAAAACGTTCGATTTTGGGCTGCAAAAAGGGCACAGCGAGCAAGCTTGCTTCGTCCTTCGTAGAGCTCCTGGAGAGCTTTCCAACGGTATGCTGTGCGCCGCGTAACTCCTTACAGATCAAAAGTTATGGCACCGGAGCTACAGAGACTTGGTCACAAGCCCTACGCCCTCGGTTTGCGGGCCCAGCCTCCACGTGAAGCGAAGTTGTCTTGCCCAAGGTGCCGTGGGATTCGATAATAAAAATGTGGTGGATAAACTATCTTGGCAACCCTAACCAGAGGAAAAAAAATTGAAAAAGGGGGTGCAACACAAGGACTTCCTAGGGGGTCACCCATCTTAGTACTACTCTTGCCCAAGCACGCTTAACTTCGGAGTTCTGACGGGATCCGGTGCATTAGTGCTGGTATGATCACACCCGTCATGTTGGGGGTAGAATTCCTTTTTGTGTTAACGAATCATAGTCCCAACCTAGAGAGATGGCCCATTCAGAAGGCCCAATAGGCCTAACAACAACCCATCCGCTTCAACAACGCAACATCCTCGCAGGACGTGATATCTACGCATTGTAGGGCCATCTAATGTCCCGCGAGTAAGGTTGTCGTACTTTTAACAGCTCACGACGTACGATCCGTGGCCTGAAAAATAGAGCTTAATAAGAAAAGTGGCCCGAAACTGATGAAAACGTTCGATTTTGGGCTCCAAAAAGGGCACAACGAGCAAGCTAGTTGCCCCCGTCGTATAGCTCTCAAAGTGCTTTCCAACGGTATGCTGTGCGCCGCGTAACTCCTTACAGATCAAAAGTTATGGGCACTGGAGCGACAGAGACTTGGTGACAAGCCCTACGCCCTCGGTTTGCCGGCCCAGCCTCCACGTGAAGCGAAGTTGTCTTGCCCAAGGTGCCGTGGGATTCGATAATAGAAATGTGGAGGATAAAGTATCTTGGCAACCCTAACCGGAGGAAAAGAAATTGAAAAGGGGAGTGCAACACGAGGACTTCCCAAGGGATCACCCATCCTAATACTACTCTCGCCCAAGCACGCTTAACTTCGGAGTTCTGATGGGATCCGGTGCGTTAGTGCTGGTATGATCACACCCGTCATGTTGGGGTAGAATTCCTTTTTGTGTTAACGGTTCACAGTCCCAACCTAGAGAGATGGCCCATTCAGAAGGCCCAATGGGCTTAACAACAACCCATCCACTTCAACAACGTAGCATCTTCGTAAGACGTGATATCGACGCATTGTAGGGCCCTCTAATGTCCCGCGAGTAAGGTTGTCATCCTTTTAACAGCTCACGACGTACGATCCGTGATGAAAAAATAGAACTTAATAAGAAAAGTGGCCCGAAGCTGATGAAACCATTCGATTTTGGGCTCCAAAAAGGGCATAGCAAGAAATCTTGCTACCTCCGTCGTAGGGCTGTCGGAGAGCTTTCCAACGGTATGCTGTGCGGCGTGTAACTCCTTACGGATTAAAATTTATCGGCACTGGAGCGACGGAGACCTGGTCACATGCCCTATGCCCTCGGTTTGCGGGCCCAGCATCCATGTGAAGCGAAGTTGCCTTGCCCAAGGTGCCGTGGGATTCGATAATAAAAATGTGGTGGATAAAGTATATTGGCAACCCTAACCGGAGGAAAAAAAATTGAAAAAGTGGGTGCAACACGAGGACTTCCAAGGGGGTCACCCATCCAAGTACTACTCTCGCCCAAGCACGCTTAACTTCGGAGTTCTAATGGGATCCGGTTCATTAGTGCTGGTATGATCACACCCGACATGTTGGGGATAGAATTTATTTTTGTGTTAACGATTCACAGTCCCGGCCTAGAGAGATGGCCCATTCAGAAGGCCCAATGGGCTTAACGAAAACCCATCCACTTCAACAATGCAGCATCCTCACAAGATGTGATATCGACGTGTTGTAGGTCCCTCTAATGTTCTGCGAGTAAGGTTGTCGTCCTTTTAACAGCTCACGACGTACGATCCGGGATGGAAAAACAGTGCTTAATAACAAAAGTGGCCTGAAACTGATTGAAACGTTCGATTTTGGGCTCCAAAAAGGGCACAGCGACCAAGCTTGCTTCGTCATTCGTAGAGCTCCTGGAGAGCTTTCCAACGGTATTCTATGCGCCGCGTAACTCCTTACAGATCAAAAGTTATGGGCTCCGGAGCGCCAGAGACTTGGTCACAAGCCCTACGCCCTCGGTTTGCGGGCCCAGCCTCCATGTGAAGTGAAGTTGTCTTGCCCAAGGTGCTGTGGGATTCGATAATATAAATGTGGTGGATAAACTTTCTTGGCAACCCTAACCAGAGGAAAAAAAAATTGAAAAAGGGGGTGCAACACGAGGACTTCCTAGGGGGTCACCCATCTTAGTACTACTCTTGCCCAAGCACGCTTAACTTCGGAGTTCTGACGGGATCCGGTGCATTAGTGCTGGTATGATCACACCCGTCATGTTGGGGGTAGAATTCCTTTTTGTGTTAACGGATCACAGTCCCAGCCAAAAGAGATGCCCCATTCAGAAGGCCCAATAAGCTTAATAACAACCCATCAGCTTCAACAACGTAACATCCTCGTAAGACGTGATATCGACGCATTGTAGCGCCCTCTAATGTCCTACAAGTTTGGTTGTTGTCCTTTTAACAGCTCACGACGTACGATCCGGGACGGAAAAACAGAGCTTAATAAGAAAAGTGGCTCGAAACAGATGAATACACTCAATTTTGGGTTCCAAAAAGGGGCACAGCAAGCAAGCTCGCTGCCCTCGTCGTAGAGCTCTTGGAGAGCTTTCCAACGGTATGCTGTGCGCCGCGTAACTCCTTCCAGACCAAAAGTTATTGGCACTGGAGCGACGGAGACCTGGTCACAAGCCCTACGCCCTCGGTTTGCGGGCCTAATCTCCACGTGAAGCGAAGGTGTCTTGCCCAAGGTGCCGTGGGATTCGATAATAGAAATGTGGTGGATAAAGTATCATGGCAATCCTAACCGGAGGAAAAGAAATAGAAAAGGGGGGTGCAACACGATGACTTCCCAGGGGGTCACCCATCCTAGTACTACTCTCGCCCAAGCACGCGTAACTTCGGAGTTCTGATGGGATCCGGTGCATTAGTGCTGGTATGATCACACCCGTCATGTTGGGGGTAGAATTCCTTTTTGTGTTATTGGTTCACAGTCCCAGCCTAGAGAGATGGCCTATTCAGAACGCCCAATGGGCTTAACAACAACCTATCCACTTCAACAACGCAGCATCCTCGCAAGACGTGATATTGACGCATTGTAGTGCCCTCTAATGTCCCGCGAGTAAGGTTGTCATCCTTTGAACAGCTCACGACGTACGATCCGGGACGGAAAAACAGAGCTTAATAAGATAAGTGGCCCGAAACTAATGAAAACATTCGATTTTGGACTCCAAAAAGGGCATAGCAAGCAAGCTTACTGCCCCCGTCGTAGAGATCTCGAAGAGCTTTCCAACGGTATGCTTTGCGCCGTGTAACTACTTACGGATCAAAAGTTATGGGCACTGGAACGACGGAGACCTGGTCACAATCCCTATGCCCTCGGTTTGCGGGCCCGCCCTCCACGTGAAGCGCAGTTATCTTGCCCAAGGTGGCGTGCGTTTTGATAATAAAAATGTGGTGGATAAAGTATCTTGGCAACCCTAACCGGAGGAAAAAAAATTGAAAATGGTAGTGCAACACGAGGACTTCCCAGGGGGTCACCCATCCTCGTAATACTCTCACCCAACCATGCTTAACTTCGGAGTTCTGATGGGATCCGGTGCATTAGTGCTAGTATGATCACACCCGTCTTGTTGGCGGTAGAATTCCTTTTTGTGTTAAAGGTTCACTGTCCCAGCCTAGAGAGATGGCCCATTCAGAAGGCCCAATAGGCATAACAACAACCCATCCGCTCCAACAACGCAGCATCCTCGCAAGACGTGATACCGACGCATTGGAGGGCCTTCTAATGTCCTGCGAGTAAGGTTGTCGTCCTTTTAACAGCTCACGATGTACGATCCGTGGCCGAAAAAGTAGAGCTAAATTAGAAAAGTGGGCCAAAACTGATGAAAACGTTCGATTTTGGGCTCCAAAAAAGGGCAAAGCGAGCAAGCTAGCTTCCCCTATCGTAGAGCTCTCGGAGCTTTTCAACAGTATGCTGTTCACCGCGCAACGCCTTACAGATCAAAAGTTATGGGCACCGGAGCGACGTAGAATTGGTCACATGCCCTACGCCCTCAGTTTGCGGGCCCAGCCTCCACGTGAAGTGAAGTTGTCTTGCCCAAGGTGCCGTGGGATTCGATAATAGAAATGTGGTCGATAAAGTATCTTGGCAACCCTAACCGGAGGAAAAAAAATTGAAAAGAGGGATGCAACACGAGGACTTCCCAGGGTGTCACCCATCCTAGTACTACTCTCGCCCAAGCACGCTTAACTTCGGAGTTCTGATGGGATCCGGTGCATTAGTGCTGGTATGATCGCACCCGTCATGTTGGGGGTAGAATTCTTTTTTGTGTTAACGCTTCACAATCCTAGCCTAGAGAGATGGCCTATTCAGAATGCCCAATGAACTTAACAACAACCCATCCGCTTCAACAACGCAGCATCCTCGCAAGACGTGATATGGACACATTGTAGGGCCCTCTAATGTCCCATGAGTAAAGTTGTTGTCCTTTTAACAGCTCACGACGTACGATCCGAGATGGAAAAACATAGTTTAATGAGAATAGTAGCCCGAAACTGATGAAAACGTTCGATTTTGGGCACCAAAAATGGGCACAGCGAGCAAGCTGGCTGCCCCTGTCGTAGAGCTCTCGGAAAGCTTTGCAATGGTATGTTGTGCGCCGCGTAACTCCTTACAGATCAAAAGTTATGGGGACCGGAGCGACAGAGACTTGGTCACAAGCCCTACGCCCTCAGTTTGCTGGCCCAGCCTCCACGTGAAGCGAAGATGTCTTGCCCAAGGTGCTGTGGGATTCGATAATAAAAATGTGGTGGATAAAGTATCTTGGCAACCCTAACAGGAGGAAAAAAAATTGAAAAGACAAATATGAGTCACATGCAATGAATACAATTCACAACACAACTATGCCGAGACACTCAAGTATACACGTTACAATCAATATTTCGAACAAGTAGTGATTCATAAAATCAATTCGATTCATGATTAGCTATATCACTACACTTGACAAGTATTTAACACACAATACACATCACTATCACATAGATCACATATTAAGTTCAGGATACAAGATTGCACAAAAGGCACTCACATTCTCAAAGTACACTACAGTCCGAGGACCTTATCCCGGCTGAGAGCATCTAAGCTCTGATACCACCTGTAACACCCCAATCCCTCACGGGACCGGAGGCTCTAATAACCATGCTATTCTCAACCCAATACCAAACCCAGTCATAAAATTTTAGGGAAAAACGGACAGAGTTTCCTCTGTACCGCGGACATTTTTCAAACCTGTAAATGCTTAAAATAGCCACAATATACTAAAACAAGCTTTTATAATTAAAATTCAAAGGTTCTAGGCCATCCAAGCCAGGAGACAAACAACAGCTCCAAATCACACATGCATGCACCCAACTTAACTTTTCATTAAACCTTTTTAACATGCCATTCTATGATAACATTAGAGCAATTTTAGAAGTTGAAATCAACACCTCTAAACATACACACCCAAGCATGCAAGAACTAAAAGGAGAATTAAAAGTTATTACAATCCATAATATCTCAAAGCTAACATTACAACTAACAACTTTCAACTTGCAACTACAAGAATATACATAGCCTTAAGGCCACAAAATAGATCATGCTATTGCAATACAAGTACACCATGTAACAAGAAGACAAATCCACCTTAAACAACAAACACATAACAACTAGGGCAAAGGCTCAGCCTGAACTTCTTCCTCTTCCACTAGCACCTCAGTTAGCTGGGGATCACCCTCAGCACTTCCTGAAACATATATCGAGGTATGAGCAACCACTGTTGCCCAGTGAGGGATATAGTCTCCCGGGGCGTGCAATGCAACAAGTAATACAGTTAAACAACAATAACAATTAGGAAATTAAAGAAACAATGATAGCTTAAATAACCACACATTTAAAAGGATACATTTCACATAACCCCTATACATCAATCTTCGCTGGTCTTCATTCATGATCCACGAACCACGATCACGATCACGATAAGCCGGCATCCCAAACACCAAAGGGTACTCCGGATGTACCCAATCCTACGACCCAACACCCCCTGGCAATCTCCGGACCAGGCGAGTGAGGGAATAGGGTACGGAGCTAGAGCAACCAACCCTGGCAAGCCCGCTGCCGCCCAGAGAGGCCCATCGCATCCGCCCCGACGATAAGGTTGCGCAACCCTTGACTCGATAGCACAGGAAGCAATAATAATAACAATATAACAAAATAAGCCGATATGCAAACAAGGAGGACAACAAAAGAGGTTGTCCTCGAGCACACACATCAATCACGCCATACGATGAAATATGATACATTCATTAGTCTATAATTGTTAAACTAATCCAACTAAAACACTTAAATCACTTAGTATCGAATATTTAGCATATAACAAGATGAGACACATAGAATGCACATAGAAATGATCCATCACCTTTTAGGAAGCCAACCCTGCGCGAATTAAGCCAAGATTCCCTCAATATTCTCCAAAATCATCAATTCCCTTCAATTATCACTACCTAATACAATCAACTATATGCATAAGAAGTGATTTCTTATTCTCAACTAAAGCTAGTTCATAAAGCCATTAATTTATCCAACTCTATTTGATTCCCTTTAATTCACATAACTAACAATATATTTCATGGTTTAACAATCATTCTAATCAATATTTGAACAATACATAAACTCAAGTGATCACATATGCAACATTCTTTAATTTCCAAGTATCAGACAAAGACAATAGCATAATAAATAACATATACATAGCCATTCATATAAGTAGAAACACTATATAACATCTAACCAATAAGTTATATAAGCGTATCTTTACACATATAATGCAATTAATAAACAATATAAACATGTTTACTAAATCTTTAACTAGTATCAATATAACTTAACTCACAATTTCTCCGAATAGATGAACTTATTACATAAGTACATTTAAATATTTATCCAATAAATCAAGAATCAACTAACAACAATTATTACCATGGTTCATTACTAGTTCCTTTAGTCCATTCTAAATTCATACTCAACCAAATCCATGTAAACCAAGCAACTTAATTCACGAGACTTCACTACTATAATACGTACACTACACAAATGCATATAAACATTTAATTACTCAATTATAAAGCAATTATCATGAGATTAACTATGCGAACACAAAGGGGTCAATATTATACTTTTCACAAAACTTAACCAAAAGCTCACACATACCTTAGAATAGCATTTAGACTCGCTAGGAGCAACTACAAAGCAATACAAGTACTAAAGCAATTAATTCATTCATTTCCCCTTTGTTCAACTAGGCTATTTAGCTTCCTATCGGAATTCAATGATCAAGTTAAGCTAGCTAACCATCCTACCAATCTAAGGATACCTAAATACCTCATTTAAAACCTCCAAATCATAACCTAGAGCACAAGTACACGAAAACACCAAAAATGCCTCTTTTTGGGTTTACACTACAAGTACCAATTTCGGAACCCAAACAAGCGAAACGACAGCACTTCTAAGGTTTCAATAATTAATAAAGACTAGCCATAATCTCAAAACGTGCCCGGATTCAAGATAAACCCGAAACCCCTTATTAAAGTAGCCTATTTTGATCAAATTTCTCAAATTTTGAACATAGCAAGTGCAATTAACATTTTTCCCACGCTTATGGACCTAATTAGCAACTACTAGAAGCCTCAAATCGAATTAAATTGTAACTTTTTTTTGGAAACCCTAGTTTAGCACTATTCATCATCTTCACCAAGTGCCATTTTCATTTTCAAGCATTCAACAAGCATTTTAAACCATCAAACATATTCTATGAAGTCATTAGAGCATATAAGAATTAACGGAACAAGAATTAAACCACTACAATATTAGATCACAAAAATAATAATACAAACTTTAATTGAATTTAATACAAAAATAGAATGCACCCTCACCTCTTTTGAAGATCAAAGAATGGTCTTAAAGTCCTAAGGATGAAGCACAACCAATTTGGGAAGCAATGGAAGCAAGAATGAAGCAAAGAGTAATTTATTATTATTATTTTTTTGTTTCTTGGCTTTTAATATTCTCATAAGATGGTAAAAGGGTAGGTCAAGCAAATAGGGTATTTTAGTAAGGGTAAATGGGTCATTTGGGTGATTAAATTTCAGCAAAATAAAATGCCAAAAATCTGAAAAATCAGAAAAAATCTCGCAGGTACTATTCATCAGACATTTCGCGAATTTTTTCCCGTTGATTCCGATATGCAATGCATGTACAGTCAGGGGCTATAGTCCCCTAAAAATATGTAGTATTTTATAAAAATATAAAATGCATGAAAAGAAATATTTGAATTTATGAAAATAAAAAAAAAATAAAGTAATTAGCTAAATTACATATAAGTTAACAATTTAATGAATGCAATTAGTGAAGTGCTGGGTTCGGGGTGTCACATCCTCCCCTCCTTACAAAAATTGCATCCTCGCAATTTCTTGAGCTGAAATGACTTCCAAGAATTATAACAGTTTTCGTCAGACTTGAAGTCAAGAAGTGTAATGCCGAATGAAACTAAGAAGAGCGAACGTCACTGAAGGAAACCCGAGTGGGGTAGCTAAATAAAGGCTCCTATGAAAATACCCAATAGGAGTCCGGTAAGAATGTCACACAAGGAGGGCATTCACTAATGCTGAGAGAGCGCCAAAAGAAATCCCATTAAGAAGAGTATGCAACTAATATCCAAAATGCCCGGATAATATCAAGAAATTCCCAAGAAGGAAGTCCGGTGAATCCCAACTCTAACTGTCAAATAAAGGCTCAAGATTGCCAAATAAAGGCCTAATTAGATGTCCAGCTTGGGACTCCGAGAAAATACCACCAATAAAACTGATTAAGGATGCCAAATAAAGGCTCCGAATAAGTATACGAATCCAGAAGTTGGAATAAGAATCTCTCTAATTATGAATTACCATATAAGAATCCCCAATATGCTCGTTATACCAGTAGTCCAGAGGAAATACCAAATAATCTCTAGGCAAGAATACCAGACGAAAATACTGAAGAAAATACCCAATAAGAATATCAAGGTGATACCATAGGTAAAACCCGAACAAGAAATCCAAGTGGGAGTGTGCGCAAAGAATACTGACCAATACTCATAAACATGAATTCTTTTGAATAAGAGTATCAAATAAGACCTCCATATATGATGCCAACTAGAAGATCTATCCGAGATTCCCAAATCGGAGTTCCAGCCAAGAAGTACTGTTTAAGAAGTGCCAAGAGAGTCCAAATTTAACCTCGGGGCATCAAATCCCTTCACTGATCCCAATAGCCGGTTGAACCATTATTCTCTTACCAGTCAGCATCAATGGCCATCTCTTTCAGGGGAGAATTCCTACTTACCTATTTAAGGGGACAATGCATGAATGCCAAGATATCTCCTAATGTAATTGATGTAATGTTCATATATCAGGAGATTATGACATATATCACACAAGCTATTATATAACCAGAAGTTTTATAATACAAAGTTAATCAACAAGATAGTTCAAATATGAGTCACATGCAATGAATACAATTCACAACACAACTATGCCGAGACACTCAAGTATACACGTTACAATCAATATTTCGAACAAGTAGTGATTCATAAGATCAATTCGATTCATGATTAGCTATATCACTACACTTGACAAGTATTTAACACACAGTACACATCACTATCACATAGATCACATATTAAGTTCAAGATACAAGATTACACAAAAGACACTCACATTCTCAAAGTACACTACAGTCCGAGGACCTTATCCCGACTGAGAGCATCTAAGCTCTGATACCACCTGTAATGCCCCGATCCCTCACGGGACCGGAGGCTCTAATAACCATGCTATTCTCAACCCAATACCAAACCCGCTCACAAAATTTTAGGGAAAAACGGACAGAGTTTCCTCTGTACCGCGGACATTTTTCAAACCTGTAAATGCTTAAAATAGCCACAATATACTAAAACAAGCTTTTATAATTAAAATTCAAAGGTTCTAGGCCATCCAAGCCAGGAGACAAACAACAGCTCCAAATCACACATGCATGCACCCAACTTAACTTTTCATTAAACCTTTTTAACATGCCATTCTATGATAACATTAGAGCAATTTTAGAAGTTGAAATCAACACCTCTAAACATACACACCCAAGCATGCAAGAACTAAAAGGAGAATTAAAAGTTATTACAAGCCATAATATCTCAAAGCTAACATTACAACTAAGTTAACAATTTAATGAATGCATTTAGTGAAGTGCTGGGTTCGGGGTGTCACAGGGGGTGCAACACGAGGACTTCCCAGGGGGTCACCCATCCTAGTACTACTCTCGCCCAAGCACGCTTAACTTCGGGGTTCTGATGGGATCCGGTGCATTAGTGTTGGTATGATCGCACCCGTCATGTTGGGGGTAGAATTCCTTTTTGTGTTAACGGATCACAGTCCCAGCCTAGAGAGATGGCCCATTCAGAAGGCCCAATGGGCTTAACAACAACCCATCCGCTTCAACAACGCAGCATCCTTGCAAGACGTGATATCTATGCTTTGTAGGGCCCTCTAATGTCCCGCGAGTAAGGTTGTCGTCCTTTTCACAGCTCACGATGTACGATCCGTGGTCGAAAAAACAGAGCTTAATAAGAAAAGTTGCCCGAAATTGATGAAAACGTTCAATTTTGGGCTCCAAAAAGGGCACAGTGCGCAAGCTAGCTGCCCCAGTCGTAGAGCTCTCAAAGAGCTTTCCAACGGTATGCTGTGCGCCGCGTAACTCCTTACGGATCAAAAGTTATGGGCACCGGAGCGACAGATTCTTGGTAACAAGCCCTACGCCCTCGGTTTGCGGGCCCAGCCTCCACGTGAAGCGAAACTGTCTTGCCCAAGGTGCCATGGGATTCGATAATAGAAATGTGGAGGATAAAGTATCTTGGCAACCACAACCGGAGGAAAAAAAATTGAAAAGGGGGGTGCAACACAAAGACTTCCCAGGGGGTCACCCATCCTAGTACTACTTTCGCCCAAGCACGCTTAACTTCGGAGTTCTGACGGGATCCGGTACATTAGTGCTAGTATGATAGCACCCGTCATGTTGGGGGTAGAATTACTTTTTGTGTTAACGATTCACAATCCTAGCCTAGAGAGATGGCCCATTGAGAGGGCCCAATGGGCTTAACAACAACCCATCCGCTTCAACAACACAGCATCCTCGCAAGACATGATATCGACGCATTGTAGGGCCTCTAATGTCAAGCGAGTAAGGTTGTTTTCCTTTTAACAGTTCACGACGTACAATCCGGGATGAAAAAATATAGCTTAATAAGAAAATTGGACCGAAACTAATGAAAACGTCTGATTTTGGGCTCCAAAAAGGGCCCAGCAAGTAAGCTTGCTGCCCTCGTCGTAGAGCTCTATGATAGCTTTCCAACGATATGTTGTGCACCGCGTAACTCCTTACGGATCAAAAGTTATGGGCATCGGAGCGACGAAGACCTGGTCACAAGCCCCACGCCCTTGGTTTACGGGCCCAGCCTCTACGTGATGCGAATTTGTCTTGCCCAAGGTGCCATGGGATTCGGTAATAGAAATGGGATGGATAAAGCATCTTGGCAAGCCTCACCAGAGGAAAAAAAATTGAAAAGGGTGGTGGAACACGAGGACTTCCCAGGGGGTTACCCATCCAAGTACTACTCTCGCCCAAGCACGCTTAACTTCTGAGTTCTTATGGGATCTGGTGCATTAGTGCTAGTATGATCGCACCCGTCATGGTAGGGGTAGAATTATTTTTTGTGTGAACGGTTCACAGTCCCAGCCTAGAGAGATGGCCCATTCAGATGGCCCAATGGGCTTAACAACAACCCACCCGCTTCAACAACGCAGCATCCTCGCAATACGTGATATCGACAAATTGTAGGGCCCTCTAATGTCCCGCGAGTAAGGTTGTTGTCCTTTTAACAGCTCACGACGTACGATCCAGGATGGAAAAGCAGAGCTTAATAAGAAAAGTGTACCGAAATTGATGAAAACGTTCGATTTTGGGCTCCAAAAAGGGCACAGCGAGCAAGCTAGCTGCCCGCGTCGTAGAGCTCTCAGAGTGCGTTCCAACGGTATGCTGTGCGCCACGTAACTCCTTACAGATCAAAAGTTATGGGCACTGGAGCGACAGAGACTTGGTGACAAGCCCTACGCCCTCGGTTTGCAGGCCTAGCCTCCACGTGAAGCGAAGTTGTCTTGCCCATGGTGCCATGGGATTCGATAATAGAAATGTGGTGGATAAAGTATCTTGGCAACCCTAACTGGATGAAAAAAAATTGAAAAGTGGGGTGCAAGACGAGGACTTCCCAGGGGGTCACCCATCCTAGTACTAATCTCGCCCAAGCACGCTTAACTTCGGAGTTCTGATGGGATCCGGCATATTAGTGCTGGTATGATAGCACCCATCATGTTGGGGGTAGAATTCCTTTTTGTGTTAACGGTTCACAATCCTAGCCTAGAGAGATGGCCTATTCAGAAGGCACAATGGGCTTAACAACAACCCATCCGCTTCAACAACGCAGCATCCTCGCAAGACGTGATATCGACGCGTTGTAGGGCCCTCTAATGTCCCGCGAGTAAGGTTGTTTTCCTTTTAATAGCTCACGACATACGATCCGGGACTGAAAAACAGAGCTTAATAAGATAAGTGGTCCAAAACTGATGAAAACGTTCGATTTTGGACTCCAAAAAGGGCACAGCAAGCAAGCTTGCTGCGCCCGTTGTAGAGCTCCTAGAGAGCTTTGCAACGGTATGCTGTGCGCCGCGTAAGTCCTTACAGATCAAAAGATATGGGCACCGGAGCAACAGACACTTGGTCACAAGCCCTACGCCCTCGGTTTGCGGGCCCAGCCTCCACGTGAAGCGAAGTTGTCTTGCCCAATGTGCTGTGGGATTCGATAATAAAAACGTGGTGGATGAAGTATCTTGGAAACCCTAACAGGAGGAAAAAAAATTGCAAAGGGGGGTGCAACATGATGACTTCCCAGGGGGTCACCCATCATAGTACTACTCTCGCCCAAGCACTCTTAACTTCGGTGTTCTGATGGGATCCGGTGCATTAGTGCTGGTATGATCACACCCATCATGTTGGGGGTAGAATTCCTTTTTGTGTTAACGGATCACAGTCCCAGCCTAGAGAGATGACCCATTCAGAAGACCCAATGGGCTTAACAACAACCCATCCGCTTCAACAACGCAGCATCCTTGCAAGACGTGATATCTATGCATTGTAGGGCCCTCTAATGTCCCGCGAGTAAGGTTGTCGTCCTTTTAATAGCTCACAACGTACGATCCGTGGTCGGAAAAACAGAGCTTAATAAGAAAAGTTACCCGAAATTGATGAAATCGTTCAATTTTGAGCTCCAAAAAGGGCACAGCGCGCAAGCTAGCTTCCCCCGTCGTAGAGCTCTCAGAGAGCTTTCCAACGGTATGCTGTGCGCTGCGTAACGCCTTACGGATCAAAAGTTATTGGCACCGGAGTGACAGAGACATGGTCACAAGCCCTACGCCCTCGGTTTGCGGGCCCAGCCTCCACGTGAAGGGAAACTGTCTTGCCCAAGGTGCCATGGGATTCGATAATAGAAATGTGGAGGATAAGGTATCTTGGCAACCACAACCGGAGGAAAAAAAATTGAAAAGGGGGGTGCAACACAAAGACTTCCCAGGGGGTCACCCATCCTAGTACTACTTTCGCCCAAGCACGCTTAACTTCGGAGTTCTGACGGGATCCGGTACATTAGTGCTAGTATGATAGCACCCGTCATGTTGGGGGTAGAATTACTTTTTGTGTTAACGATTCACAATCCTAGCCTAGAGAGATGGCCCATTGAGAGGGCCCAATGGGCTTAACAACAACCCATCCGCTTCAACAACACAGCATCCTCGCAAGACATGATATCGACGCATTGTAGGGCCTCTAATGTCAAGCGAGTAAGGTTGTTGTCCTTTTAACAATTCACGACGTACGATCCGGGACGGAAAAATAGAGCTTAATAAGAAAATTGGCCCGAAACTAATGAAAACGTTCGATTTTGGGCTCCAAAAAGGGCCCAGCAAGCGAGCTTGCTACCCTTGTCGTAATGCTCTTGGAGAGCTTTCCAACGATATGTTGTGCGCCGCGTAACTCCTTACGGATCAAAAGTTATGGGCATCGGAGCGACGGATACCTAGTCACAAGCCCTACGCCATCGGTTTGTGGGCCTAGCCTCCACGTGAAGCGAAGTTGTCTTGCCCAAGGTGCCATGGGATTCGATAATAGAAATGTGGTGGATAAAGTATCTTGGCAACCCTAACCAGAGGAAAAAAAATTGAAAAGGGCGGTGCAACACGAGGACTTCCCAGGGGGTCACCCATGCTAGTACTACTCTCGCCCAAGCACGCTTAACTTCCGAGTTCTTATGGGATCCGGTGCATTAGTGCTAGTATGATCGCACCCGTCATGGTAGGGGTAGAATTCTTTTTTGTGTGAACGGTTCACAGTCCCAGCCTAGAGAGATGGCCTATTCAGAAGGCCCAATGGGCTTCACAACAACCCATCCGCTTCAACAACGCAGCATCCTCGCAAGACGTGATATGAACGCATTGTAGGGCCATCTAATGTCCAGCGAGTAAGGTTGTTGTCCTTTTAACAACTCACGACGTACGATCCGGGACGGAAAAATAGAGATTTATAAGAAAAGTGGCCCGAAACTGATGAAAACGCTCAATTTTAGAATCCAAAAAGGGCAAAGCAAGCAAGCTTGCTGCCTCAATGGGCTTAACAACAACCCATCCGCTTCAACAACGCAGCATCCTCGCAAGACGTGATATCGACGCGTTGTAGGGCCCTATAATGTCCCGCGTGTAAGGTTGTTGTCCCTTTAACAGCTCACGTTGTACGATCTGGGAAGGAAAAACATAGCAAAATCAGAAAAGTGGCCCGAAACTGATGAAAACGTTCGATTTTGGGCTCCAAAAAAGGGGACAGCAAGCAAGCTAGCTGCCCGCCTCGTAGAGCTCTCGAAGAGCTTTCCAAAGGTATGATGTGCGCCGCGTAACTCCTTACAGATCAAAAGTTATGGGTACCAGAGCGATGGAGACCTGGCCACAAGCCCTACGACCTCGGTTTGCGGGCCCAACCACCACGTGAAGCGAAGTTTTCTTGGCCAAGGTGCCGTGGGATTCGACAATAGAAATGTGGTGGATAACGTATCTTGGCAACCCTAACCGGAGGAAAAAAATTGAAAACCAGGGTGCAACACGATGACTTCCTAGGGGGTCACCCATCCTAGTACTACTCTCGCCCAAGCACGCTTAACTTCGGAGTTCTGATAGGGATCCAGTGCATTAGTGCTGGTATGATCGCACCCGTCATGTTGGGGGTAGAATTCCTGTTTGTGTTAACGGACCACAGTCCCAGCCAAGAGAGAAGGCTCATTCAAAAGGCCCAATGGGCCTAACAACACCACATCTGCTTCAACAATGCAGCATCCTCGCAAGACGTGATATCGACGCGTTGTAGGGCCCTCTAATGTCACTCGAGTAAGGTTGTTGTCCTTTTAATAGTTCACGACGTACGATCCGGGACGAAAAAAACAAAGCTTAATAAGAAAAGTTGCTCGAAACTAACGAAAACGTTCAATTTTGAGCTCCAAAAAGGGCATAGCAAGCAAGCTAGCTGCCCTCATCGTAGAGCTCTCGAAGTGCTTTCCAACGGTATGATGTGCGCCACGTAACTCCTTATGGATCAAAAGTTATGGGCACCGAAGTGACAGAGACCTGGTCACAAGCCCTACGCCCTCGGTTTGCGGGCCCAGCCTCCACGTGAAGCGAAGTTGTCTTGCCCAAGGTGCTGTGGGATTCGATAATAGAAATGTGGTGGATAAAGTATCTTGGCAACCCTAACCGGAGGAAAAAAAATTGAAAAGGGGGGTGCAACACGAGGACTTCCCAAAGGGTCACCCATCCTAGTACTACTCTCGCCCAAGCACGCTTAACTTCGGAGTTCTGATGGGGTCCGGTGCATTAGTGCTAGTATGATCGCACCCGTCATGGTAGGGTTAGAATTCCCTTTTGTGTTAACGGTTCACAGTCCCATCCTAGACAGATGGCCCATTCAGAAGGCCCAATGGGCTTAACAACAACCCACCCGCTTCAACAACATAGGATCCTCGCAAGAAGTGATATCGACGAAGAGTAGGGCCCTCTAATGTCCAGTGAGTTAGGTTGTTGTCCTTTTAACAGTTCACGACGTACGATCTGGGACGGAAAAACAGAGCTTAATAAGAAAATTGGCCCTAAACTGATGAAAACGTTCAATTTTGGGCTCCAAAAATGGCACAGCGAGCAAGTTAGCTGCCCCGTCATAGAGCTCTCAAAGAGCTTTCCAACGGTATGCTGTGTGCCACGTAACTCATTACGGATCAAAAGTTATGGGCCCCGGAGCGACGGAGACTTGGTGACAAGCCCTTCGCCCCCGGTTTGCGGCCCAGCCTCCGCGTGAAGCGAAGTTGTCTTGCCCAAGGTGCCGTGGGATTCGATAATAGAAATGGGGTGGATAAAGTATCTTGGCAACCCTAACCGGAGGAAAAAAAATTGAAATGGGGGATGCAACACGAGGACTTCCCAGGGGGTCACCCATCGTAGTACTACTCTCGCCCAAGCATGCTTAACTACAGAGTTCTGATGGGATCCAGTGCATTAGTGCTGGTATGATCGTACCCATCATGTTGGGGGTAGAATTCCTTTTTGTGTTAACGGTTCACAGTCTTACCCAAGAGATATGGCCCATTCAGAAGGCCCAATGGGCTTAACAACAACCCATCCGCTTCAACAACGCAGCATCCTAGCAAGACGTGATATCAAAGCACTGTAGGGCCCTCTAATGTCCAGCGAGTAAGGTTGTCGTCCTTTTAACAGCTCATGATGTATGATCCGGGACGGAAAAATAGAGCTTAATAAGAAAAGTGGCCTGAAAGTAATGAAAACGTTCGATTTTGGGCTCCAATAAGGACACAGCATGCAAGCTTGATGCCCTCGTCGTAGAGCTCTCGGAGAGCTTTCCAACGGTATGCTGTGCGCCGCGTAACTCCTTACGGATCAAAAGTTATGGGCACCGGATCGATGGAGACTTGGTCACAAGCCCTACGCCATCGGTTTCCGGGCCCAGCCTCCACGTGAAGCGAAGTTGTCTTGCCCAAGGTGCCGTGGCATTCGATAATAGAAATGTGGTGGATAAAGTATCTTGGCAACCCTAACCGGAGGAAAAAAAAATTGAAAAGGGGGGTGCAACACGAGGACATCCCAGGGGGTCACCCATCCTAGTACTACTCTCGCCCAAGCACGCTTTAGTTCGGAGTTCTGATGGGATCCGGTGTATTAGTGCTGGTATGATCGCACCCGTCAATGTAGGGGTAGAATTCCTTTTTGTGTTAATGGTTCACAGTCCCAACCTAGAGAGATGGCCCATTCAGAAGGCCCAATGGGATCAAGGACAACCTACCCACTTCAACAACGCAGCATCCTTGCAGGATGTGATATCGACGAATTGTAGGGCCCTCTAATGTCCCGCGAGTAAGGTTGTTGTCCTTTTAACAGCTCACGATGTACGATCCGGGACGAAAAAATATAGCTTAATAAGAAAAGTGGCCCGAAACTGATGAAAACATTCGATTTTGGGCTCCAAAAATGGCACAGCGAGCAAGTTAGCTACCCCATCGTAGAGCTCTCAAAGAGCTTTCCAACGGTATGCTGTGTGCCACGTAACTCCTTACGGATCAAAAGTTATGGCCACCGGAGCGACGAAGACTTGGTCACAAGCCCTACGACCTCGGTTTGCTGGCCCAACCTCCACGTGAAGTGAAGTTGTCTTACCCAAGGTGCCGTGGGATTCGATAATACAAATGTGGTGGATAAAGTATCTTGGCAACCCTAACCGGAGGAAAACAAATTGAAAAGGGGGGTGCAACACGAGGACTTCCTAGGGGGTCACACATCCTAGTACTACTCTCGCCCAAGCACGTTTAACTTCGGAGTTCTGATGGGATCTGGTACATTAGTGCTGGTATGAATGCACCCGTCATGTTGGGGGTAGAATTCCTTTTTGTGTTAATGGTACATAGTCCCAACCTAGAGAGATGGCCCAATGAGAAGGCCCAATGGGCTTAACAACAACCCATCCGCTTCAACAACGCAGCATCCATGCAAGACGTGATATCGACGCGTTGTAGGGCCCTCTAATGTCCCGCGAGTAAGGTTTTCGTCCTTTTAACAGCTCATGACGTACGATTGGTGGCTGGAAAAACTGAGCTTAATAAGAAAAGTGTCCCGAAACTGATAAAAATGTTCGATTTTAGGTTCCAAAAATTGGCACAGCAACATACTTGCTTCACCCGTCGTAGAGCTCTCAAAGAGCTTTCCAACGGTATGCTGTGCGCCGTGTAACTCCTTACGGATCAAAAGTTATGGGCACCGGAGCAACAGAAATTTGGTGAGAGGCCCTACGCCCTCGGTTTGCGGGCCCAGCCTCCACGTGAAGTGAAGTTGTCTTACCCAAGGTGCCGTGGGATTCGATAATAGAAATGTGCTGGATAAAGTATCTTGGCAACTCTAACCGGAGGAAAAAAATTGAAATGGGGGGTGCAACACGAAGACTTCCTAGGGGGTCACCCATCCTAGTACTACTCTCGCCCAAGCACGCTTAACTTCAGAGTTCTGATGGGATCCGGTTCATTAGTACTAGTATGATCACACCCGTCATGTTGGGGGTAGAATTCCTTTTTGTGTTAACGGTTCACAGTCCTAGCCTAGAGAGATGGCCCATTCAGATGGCCCAATGGGCTTAACAACAACCCATCCGCTTCAACAACGCAGCTTCCACGCAAGACGTGATATCAACGCGTTGTAGGGCCCTCTAATGTCACGCGAGTAAGGTTGTTGTCCTTTTGACAGTTCACGACGTACGATCCGAGAGGAAAAAACAGAGCTTAATAAGAAAAGTGGCCCGAAACTGATGAAAACGTTCGATTTTGGGCTCCAAAAAGGGCACAGCAAGCAAGCTTGCTGCCCTCGTCTTTGAGCTCTCAGAGAGCTTTCCAACGATATGCTGTGCGCTGCATAACTCCTTACGGATCAAAAGTTATGGGCACCGGAGCGACGGATACCTGGTCACAAGCCCTACGCCCTCGGTTTGCGGGCCCAACCTCCACGTGAAGTGAAGTTGTCTTGCCCAAGGTGCCATGGGATTTGGTAATACAAATGTGGTGGATAAAGTATCTTGGCAAACCTAACCGGAGGAAGAAAAATTGAAAAGGGGGGTGCAACATGAGGACTTCCCAAGGGGTCACCCATCCTAGTACTACTCTCGCCCAAGCACACATAACTTTGGAGTTCTTATGGGATCCGGTGCATTAGTGCTGGTATGATCGCACCCGTCATGTTGGGGGTAGAATTCCTTTTTGTTTTAACGGTTCACAGTCCCAGCCTAGAAAGATGGCCCATTCAGAAGGCCCAATGGGCTTGACAACAACCCATCCGCTTCAACAACGCAGAATCCTCGCAAGACGTGATATCGACGCATTGTAGCGCCCTCTAATGTTCCCCGAGTACGGTTGTCGTCCTTTTAACAGCTCACGACGTATGATCCGGAACGAAAAAATAGAGCTTAATAAGAAAAGTAGCCCGAAACTAATGAAAACGTTCGATTTTGGTCTCCAAAAAGGGCACAGTAAGCAAGCTTGCTACCCCCGTCGTAGAGCTCTCGGAGAGGTTTCCAATGGTATGCTGTGTGCCACGTAACTCCTTACGGATCAAAAGTTATGGGCACTGGAGCGACAGAGACCTGGTCACAAGCCCTACGCCCTCGGTTTACGGGCCCAGGTCCACTTGAAGCGAAGTTGTCTTGCCCAAGTTGCCATGGGATTCGATAATAGAAATGTGGTGGATAAAGTATTTTGGCAACCCTAACCGGAGGAAAAAAAATTGGAAAGGGGGGTGCAACACGAGGACTTCCCAGGGGGTGACCCATCCTAGTACTACTCTAGCCCAAGCACGCTTAACTTCGGAGGTCTGATGGGATCCCATACATTAGTGCTGGTATGATCGCACCCGTCATGTTGGGGGTAGAAATCCTTTTTGGGTAAATGTATCACAGTCCTAGCCGAGAGGGATGACCCATTCAGAAGGCGCAATGGGCTTAACAACAACCCATCCACTTCAGCAACACAGCATCCTCGCAAGACGTGATATCGATGCATTGTACGGCCCTCTAATGTCCCGCGAGTAAGGTTGTCGTCCTTTTAACAGCTCACGACGTACGATCCGTGGCCGGAAAAACAGAGCGTAATTAGAAAAGTGGCCAGAAACTGATGAAAATGTTCAATTTTGTGCTCCAAAAAGGGCACACCGAGCAAGCTAGCTGCCCCCATCGTAGAGCTCGCAGAGAGCTTTCCAACGGTATGCTGTGCCACGCGTAACTCCTTACGGATCAAAAGTTATGGGCACCGGAGCGACAGAGACTTGGTGACAAGCCCTACGCCCTCGTTTTGCGGGCCCAGCCTCCACGTGAAAGGAAGTTGTCTTGCCCAAGGTGCCATGGGATTCGATAATAGAAATGTGGTGGATAAAGTATCTTGGCAAACCTAACCGGAGGAAAAAAAATTGAAACGGGGGGTGCAACACGAGGACTTCCTGGGGGGTCACCCATCCTAGTACTACTGTCGCCCAAGCACGCTTAACTTCGGAGTTCTGATGGGATCCGATACATTAGTGCTGGTATGATCGCACCCATCATGTTGGGGGTAGAATTCATTTTTGTGTTAACGGTTCACAATCCTAGCCTAGAGAGATGGCACATTCAGAAGGCCCAATGGGCTTAACAACAACCCAACCGCTTCAACAACGCTGCATCCTCGCAAGACATGATATCGACTCATTGTAGGGCCCTCTAATGTCCCGCGAGTAAGGTTGTTGTCCTTTTAACAGTTCACGACGTACGATCCGGGATGGAAAAACATAGCTTAATAAGAAAAGTGGCCCGAAACTAATGAAAACTTTCAATTTTGAGCTCCAAAAAGGGCATAGCAAGCAAGCTTGCTACCCTCGTCGTAGAGCTCTCGGACAGCTTTCCAACGGTATGCTGTGCGCCGCGTAACTCCTTACGGATCAAAAGTTATGGGCACTGGAGCGACGAAGACATGGTCACAAGCCCAACGCTCTCGGTTTGCGGGCCCAGGCTCCACGTGAAGCAAAGTTGTCTTGCCCAAGGTGCCATTGGATTCGATAATAGAAATGTGGTGGATTAATTATCTTGGCAACCCTAACCGGAGGAAGAAAAATTGAAAAGGGCGGTGCAACACGAGGACTACCCAGGGGGTCACCCATCCTAGTACTACTCTCACCCAAGCACGCTTAACTTCGGAGTTTTGATGGGATCCGGTACATTAGTGCTGGTATGATCGCACCCGTCTTGTTGGGGGTAGAATTCCTTTTTGTGTTAACGGTTCACAGTCCCAACCTAGAGAGATGGCCCATTCAGAAGGCCCAATGGGCTTAACAACAACACATCCGCTTCAACATCGCAGCATCCTCGCAAGACGTGATATCGGCGTGTTGTAGGGCCCTCTAATGTCCCGTGAGTCGGTTTGTCGTCCTTTTAGTAGCTCACGACGTACGATCCGGAATGGAAAAACATAGCTAAAATAGAAAAGTTGCCCAAAACAGATAAAAACGTTCGATTTTGGCTTATAAAAAGGGGCATAGCGAGCAAGTTGGCTACCCCCGTCGTAGAGCTCTCAGAGAGCTTTGCAACGGTATGCTGTGCGCCGCGTAACTCCTTACGGATCAAAAGTTATGGGCACTGGAGCGACGGACACCTGGTCACAAACACTACGCCCAAGCACGCTTAACTTCGGAGTTCTGATCGGATCCGGGGAATTAGTGCTGGTATGATCGTACCCGTTTTGTTGGGGGCACAATTCCTTTATGTGTTAACGGTTCACAGTCCCAGCCTAGAGAGATGGCCCATTCAGAAGGTGCAATGGGCTTAACGACAACCCATCTGCTTCAACAACCCAGCATCCTCGCAAGACGAGATATCGACGTGTTGTAGGGCCCACTAATGTCCCGTGAGTAAGGTTCTCATCCTTTTAACAGCTCACGACGTACGATCCGGGACGGATAAACAGAGCTAAAAAAGAAAAGTGGCCTGAAACTGATGAAAACGTTCGATTTTGGGCTCCAAAAAAGGGCATAGCAAGCAAGCTGGCTGCCCCCGTCGTAGAACTCTCAAAGAGCTTTCCAACGATATGCTTTGCGCCGCTTAACTCCTTATGGATCAAAAGTTATGGGCACCGGAGCGAAGGAGACCTGGTCACAAGCCCTACACCCTCGGTGTGCTGGCCTAGCCTCCACGTGAAGTGAAGTTGTCTTGCCGAAGGTGCCGTGGGATTCGATAATATAAATGTGGTAGATAAAGTATCTTGGCAACCCTAACCGGAGCAAAAAAAATTGAAAAGGGGGGTACAACACTAGGACTTCCCAGGGGGTCACCCACCCTAGTACTATTCTCACCCAAGCACGCTTAACTTCGGAGTTCTGATGGGATCTGGTGCATTAGTGCTGGTATGATCACAACCGTCATATTGATCGCACAATTCCTTTATGTGTTAACAGTTCACAGTCGCAGCCTAGAGAGATAGCCCATTCAGAAGGCCCAATGGGCTTAACGAGAACCCATCCGCTTCAACAACCCAGCATCCTCGCAGGACGAGATATCGATGCATTGTAGGGCCCACGAATGTCCCGTGAGTAAGGTTCTCGTCCTTTTTACAGCTCAGGACGTACGATCCGGGACAGAAAAACAGAGCTAAAAAAGAAAAGTTGCTCAAAACTGATAAAAACGTTCGATTTTGGGCTCCAAAAAGGGCACAGCGAGCAAGCTAGCGGCCCCAGTCATAGAGCTCTCGGAGAGCTTTCCAACGGTATGTTGTGCGCCGCGTAACTCCTGACGGATAAAAAGTTATGGGCACCATAGCGACGGAGAGCTGGTCACTAGCCCTATGCCCTCGGTTTGCGGGCCCAGCCTCCACGTGAAGCGAAGTTGTATTGCCCTAGGTGCCGTGGGATTCGATAATAGAAATATGGTGGATAAAGTATCTTGGCAACCCTAACCAGAGGAAAAAAAATTGAAAAGGGGGGTACAACACAAGGACTTCCCAAGGGCTCATCTATCCAAGTACTACTCTTACCCAAGCACGCTTAACTTCAAAGTTCAGATGGGATCCGGTGCATTAGTGATGGTATGATCGCACCCGACATGTTGAGGGTGCAAAGCCCTTATGTGTTGACGGTTCACAGTCCCAGTCCAGAGAGATAGCCCATTCAGAAGGCCCAATGGGTTTAACGAGAACCCATCCACTTCAACAACCCAGCATCCTCGGAAGATGAGATATCGATGCGTTGTAGGGTCCTCTAATGTCCTGCGAATAAGGTTGCCGTCCTTTTAACAGCTCACAACGTACTATCCGGGACGGAAAAATAGAGCTAAATTAGAAAAATGGCCCGAAACTGATGAAAACGTTCAATTTTGGGCTCCAAAAAAGGCACAACGAGCAAGCTTGCTGCCCCGGTCATAGAGCTCTCGGAGAGCTTTCCAACGGTATGATGTACGCCGCGTAACTCTTTACGGATAAAAAGTTATGGGCACCAGAGCGACGGAGAGCTGGTCACAAGCCCTACGCCCTCGATTTGCCGGCCCAACCTCCACGTGAAGTGAAGTTGTATTGCCCAAGGTGACGTGGGATTCGATAATAGAAATATGGTGGATAAAGTGTCTTGGCAACCGTAACGGAAGAAAAAAAAATGAAAAGGGGTGTACACCACGAGGACTTCCCAGGGGGTCACCCATCCTAGTACTACTCTCGTCCAAGCACGCTTAACTTCGGAGTTCTGATGGGATCCGGTGCATTAGTGCTGGTATGATCACACCTGTTATGTTGATGGCACAATTCCTTTATGTGTTAACGGTTCACAGTCCCAACCTAGAGAGATGGCCTATTTAGAAGGTGCAATGGGCTTAACGACAACCCATCCGCTTCAACAACCCACCATCCTCGCAAGACGAGATATCGACGCACTGTAGGGCCCACTAATGTCCCGTGAGTAAGGTTCTCGTCCTTTTAACAGCTCACGACGTACGATCCGGGATGAAAAAACAGAGCTAAAAAAGAAAAGTGGCTCGAAACTGATGAAAACATTCAATTTTGGGCTCCAAAAAAGGGCATAGCGAGCAAGCTGGCTGCCCCCGTCGTAGAGTTCTCGAAGAGCTTTCCAACGGTATGCTGTGCGCCGCGTAACTACTTATAGATAAAAAGTTATGGGCACCGGAGCGACGGAGACCTGGTCACAAGCCCTACGCCCTCGGTTTGCGGGCCCAGCCTCCATGTGAAGCGAAGTTGTCCTACCCTAGGTGCCGTGGGATTCGATAATAGAAATGTGGTGGATAAAGTATCTTGGCAACCATAACCGGAGGAAAAAAAATTGAAAAGGGGGGTACAACACGAGGACTTCCCAGGGGGTCACCCATCCAAGTACTAGTCTCGCCCATGCATGCTTAACTTCGGAGTTCTGATGGGATCCTGTGCATTAGTGCTGGTATGATCGCACCCGTTGTGAGGCCCGACCCCAAATTGTGTGTGATACCTCGTTTTGTGTGCCCTAACCTAGATGTGCGTGCCATGACCTAGGTTTGAGAATTGTATTTAGTTTTTTGTGCCTTGCATTGAATTTTGTGCATTCATATAGGGTTACGTGCGTTTACTTGAAAAACGTGCGTTCGTCTCGTGGTTCATGTCCTACCTCGAAGTATGTGCCCTAAACCTAGGAAAGCGTGTCTTCACACTAATCAAGATAGCATCTTACACGAAGCACTAGACTATTAAACAATCCTACAAAATCCACTAACAATATAATAATCCAAATTCCTTTCACTAGAAGACAAAAATGCACCAAACACTAGACATTCCTTATTCTTTATTCTTTGTTCTTTTTGCATTTTCAACACACAACAATTAACACCCAAAATATGACACAAATTCAGCCATTTTATTAGCCTTGGCCGACCATACCATGGTCAAGCACAAGGTTTGAGCAAAATTTCTTTATTCTAATGCATGCCAAGACAATTTATGACACAAAGGCATTAAAAATTGCTCAAAAATCCTTCTACTTGCACAAATTTTCGGCCACTTCATCATTGCCCATCCTAGCAATTTCAAAATATCACATTGGAGACACAAATGCAGAATTTTTGAAGCCCAAGGCCGACATTCCCCTTGAAGATGCAAAAGGCTTCCTTGTTTGTCATTTTCTTCATTTCTTTCTTCACATTTCTCTTTCCTCTTCATCTCTCTCTCGATTTTTGGTTCTTGGGTGACTTTTCTTCCTCCTTGGTTTGTCTTCTTCACATCTTGGTTGCGCAAGGTCGAGTAGGCATCGAGAAACCCAAGCAAACAAGCTAGAGCTCGAAATCACTCTTGCATGTGCATTTGAAGCTTCATTTCGGCCTAGGTGAGTTACTAAGCATCCATTTCTTTTCTTCAAGTTCTAATTACTTGCATGCACTAAGAGATTGCTTATTAAGCTAGGAAAAATAGAGAAAAGCTAGTAGGATTTCGGCTAGGCAAAGAAAAGGAGAAGATTTGAGCTTCAACAAGGTTGTTGTGCATCTTTTGATTGATTGCAAAGGTGAGGGTTAAAAGCTTTTGAAAACTCTTTGAAATTTCACATGCATGTTCATAAATGTGTATATTTGCTTCTGTACTTGAGTTATGTGGTCGTTCATGAGCTTAAACAACCATGCATGGCAAGATATTGGCTTGAAAATGATGCTAGGTGAAGTGGAATTCTTGTGACAGCTCTCTGACCAGTCTGTTCGAGGTAAGTTTAGCTAAGAAAATGATGTTTAAAAAGCTTGAAAATTGGTGGGTGACTAGTTTGGACAGTTTTGAACATTGTTCCCAGAAATAGGCCGAAGCTAATTTTGACTCTAACGTCCTAAAAATGACAAATCATTAAAATGTGACCAAATCTGGAAATCTGGAAAAATGAATCAGGTTTTGGTAGATGCACTGACCTTGTGCAACGAACCATATTTGACTTAGTAAATATTGTCCAAAATACATGAAAATTGGTGTGCTGCTAGATTTATCAGGTCTGGACAATTTTGTCAGAAATGGACCAAAGCTAAAGATGATTCTAAGGACCTCAAAAACGTCAATTTCTGAAAAGTGTGCAAATCTGGACAGTTTTGTGCTACCTCACTGTTTCGGCTATAACTAATGATTCTGAACCCCAATTGATGCAAGGTTTGTTTCTGAGTTTAGTTAACTTCTTAAGATTTAATTTGACATCTTATTCACTGAAATTGGAGATTGTTTGCTTACCCGATTTATTGTGAGAAAACAGCCTACTGCAGTGAGTGTTTCACTTAGCTATATGCATGGAAAACTATTGTAACCTCTCTTGTGGTGCTAATTGCTTGGAATTATGATGTTGGAATATTGCGTGGACTGTTTTGAGTACTTGAGGATGCTTGAATGGAATGATGCATGACTTGAGAATGACTTTGAGTTGACTTAGGGTTTTAATCACACGAATAAGCACGAAATAGAAACCCTAATGACTAGGTATCTTTGCTAAGTGTTGATCTCTTGGTTATTGTGTGGAAATTTTATGCTTAGTGGGCTGCCCGTAAATGTGTTATAACTTCAATTATGGTTTTGACGATTGCATGTTGTCAAATAAGCTTTTCTTGCTACCGAACCCACGTAAATGTTGTTGCATGTTGAATAATTCGTATCACTTGATTATATGAGCTTCTTAATGAGTTATATGGCCTGTTTTACATGTGTTACATGGCTGCCCGTTTGATGTTCATATGACTCTATATGCCTTTCAAGTGAAATAACTTGCCTTATCGTGCCTTGTTTGACTACTTGACAACGTGCGATCTTATAACTGTTCGGAGGAAACCTACTTTGTTGCCCTCCTAATGTGATATGTTAAATGTTATAAATGTACATTGCATACGAGGTTGCAACCTTTCGTGTGGCATGGTAGTGTTTCATGCATGCCGGGCGGCATCGGGCTTGCCGGTGTTACCGTGACTACCATGGTCCAATTCCCTCTCTCGCTTGGCATTTCACCCCCGGAGAGTTGGGTTGTAGGTTTCGGGGTACATCCGGAGTACACCCAATTGGGAGTGATAAGCGGGTTATTGAAGTCGGCTACACCAAATGATTCGAAATTGAAATTGAGAGCAAATGCTCACCGTATCCTTGAAATGATTGGTAATTGTATCCGTTTCTCGATTTGTTTCTTATAATTGCTTACCATATTATTTGTAATATGTGACACGTTTTAAAAAAGGGGTTTTCATAAATTGAACCGGAAAATGAGTTTCAAAATTTATTTATCGTTCCCCCTCGCTGAGTTCATAAGGACTCACCCTCTTTTATCATTTCAGGTGAAGAAGAATAGGTACAGGAACCTGAGGATAATGTACCTAATGATGAACTCTTGGAGTGATTTCTTTTTTTTGTTGTTTTGCATGAACGTGACTTCTTGTGTATTTTGTGCTGCTTGAAGATCATTTATCTTATGTTGCTTGTTGTTGCTAATGTAAAAGACCCCCGTTGTAATTTGGGGTCTAATTTTGGTTTGTACTTATTTTAAGTAGACTGATACTAGACATGACACCACTATGATCGTTTTGCTTTTACTACCGCTAGTATCTATCACAGGTTATGATGCTTAGTTGAGGAATAGGTAAATGAACTTATCCAAACTCAACAGGTACTCGCTAATAAGCTAAGATCAACAGGTATATTTTGAAACGAGAATAAATGGACAAACGAGACATAGCACCATGCTAGGTTATAAATCAAACGGGACGTCGAAATAACCAATAAGAAATTCAATCGATGATAAAATAGTAAACTCTAGTCGGGAATGAACTTGAATTGAAAGTTTGAGGCTGTTAGAAAACTTAGGTCAAAACAAAGAGCCCAATTACAGCCGTTATGCTGCCGGATTTCCGAAAAAATTTTGGAGTCTAGAATAAAACGTTAAGTGTTAAACCTCCTAGAATGATTAAGAATGTGAAAGGACTTGAATGTTTAGATCACACCCTAGTCTAACCTTTATAGGTCGGGTTGGGGCGTGACACCTTAGAAGAATAGTATAAGAGCTTAGATTGCTTAAGCCGAGTTTAACTCTCAGACCTTGGGTAGAGCCCTAAGATAATTAGAATGACTTGTTTATGTGTTAAATGTGCCTTCTATGTTCTATGTGCTTAAGTGACTTATATGCCTTAAATGTTTTTAGAATTGTATCTATAATATGTTGCATATCTTATGCATTAGATTCTTAATTATCATATAGATGGCTGGCCCTAGTACCCGTACTACTAATAGGAGCGGTGAACCTCAAGGACCGGGGATGCCTATCAGACTAATCCCGGTATAGCTATGTTTAATATGATGGCAACTGCCATGGATCGTGTATCACGTGTGATGGAGCGTCAGGATGCTCGTGAAGCCAACAACAACATCAACAACAGGAATGAAGGTAACCATGGGAGTCATAGCAGAATGAAGGAGTTCCTTGACTTTCGCCCGTCTAAATTCTACGGGGAAGCTGATGATGAGAAAGCAGAGGCTTGGCTGTCCGAGATCGAGAAGATTTTCAGGCCACTTGATTATACAGATGAAGAGAAATTGGAGTTTGCGGTATTTCTGTTGCACGGGGATGCCGAGCACTGGTGGCACACTGTAGAGGCACTGTGGGAGACTGATCAGACACCTCGCTTGTGGGGTAATTTCGTTAAGGCATTTAAGGAGAAATATGTACCTGCAGTCTCCAGGCAGAGGCGGATCGAGGAGTTCATGCACTTGATGTAACACCCCGATCCCTCTCGAGACCGGGAGTTCTATCAATCGATCTAATCACAACCCAAACCAAACCCAGGCATAATTTTCAGGGAAAACAGACGGAGTCTCCCATGTTTCTAGGCGAAATGTAAAACCTGCGATAGCATATAAGTGGACCAATACCATGTCCAAACATTCAAAACCACCTCAAGGCCATCCGAGCCTCGGTTCTCAACAATTTAAACTCAGCAAGTATACATACATTTCCAATTTAAAAGCTAACCTATCTCTTTTCATTTTTGACAAGTACATTCGAACTAGACAGTTAAACCATACTAAGCTACTGCATAAAATAAACTATCATGCCATTCTAACTCTTTTCCTTTGGACATTACAGACATGCATTGAAGTTAAGCTATGCTAACTGATTACATAAACTAGCTTATCAATTCACCTCAGCTACCTAGATAAAGTTAAAGTACATTTCTTTTGACAATAACTACAAACAACATATGAACATACATCTTTACAAACTTCGACACTCAAGCCACATAGGCACGCAAGACAACTCTTCAGGCAACGAACTTTCACGAAATCACGAACTTTCCAGCTAACATGACATTTCCTGAAATGTGGTGGTGAAGAGTGAGTATACACAACATGTATACTCAGTGAGGGCGAGACAGATATCGAATTGGAGAGAAAGAAAGTCATGCAATGCAAATAAGACAGTTAAGCAATATAACTGATAAATAAGCAAGCAAGACAAACAATCAATACAATAAGCAATTACTGAAAGCATTAACACAACCATTCAAAGCTATACCACACTCTGAAGGCTATGGTTCACTCATACGAGCAATGTACCATTTCACGAGTGATACATCAATCTCGAGCTTGATGTTGACAATGACGACAATAAGCGCGCAACCACCTTATAACACCAGTTTGGAATACCCCGGAAGTATCCATCAATCTACGACCCAAATCTCCCTGGGAGGCAACCCAAGCGAGAAGAGGGAATAGCTACGGAGCTAGAGCAACCAACACTGGCAACCCGAGGCTACCCAGAGAGGCCCATCATTCACGCGCTGACACTATGCAATGCAAGACTCGTTTTGATCGACTGTCCCGTTATGCTCAATATATGGTTTCTACTCCAGAGGCAAAGATGTGGAAATTTACTGTGGTGCGCGCATGTGGCCCGCATGCCCCACGAAGGTACGCGAATGGGGCGCCCATGCTGCACAGCGATGCACGCATGGGGCGCCTATGCCGCACGATGGTGAGTGCTTGCCGCACGAAGGTGCGCACATGCGGCGTCCATGCAGCTCGATGGTGCGCGCATCGGGCGCGCATGACGCACGATGGTGCGCGCATGTGGCTCGCATGCCGCACGAAGGTGCAGGCATAGGGCGCCCATGCCGCACAGCGATGCGCGCATGGGGCACCCATGCCTCACGATGGTGGGCACATGGGGCTCCCCATCCCGCACAGCGATACTCGCATGGGGCGCCCGTGCCGCACGATGGTGCGCACATACGGCGCCCATGCCGCTCGATTGTGCGCGCATGACACATGATGGTGCGCGCATGTGGCCCGCATGCCACACGAAGGTGCGCGCATGGGGTGCCCATGCTGTACAGCGATGCGTGCATGGGGCGCCCATGCCTCACGATGGTGCGCGCATGGGGTGCCCCATCCCGCACAGCGATGCGCGCATGGGGCAACCATGCCGCACGAAGGTGCTCACATGTGGCACCCATGCCGCTCGCTGGTGCGCGTATCGGGAACGCATGGCGCACGATGGTGTGCTCATGTGGCCCGCATGCCGCACGAAGGTTCGCGCATTGGGCGCCCATGCCGCACGAAAGTGCTCGGATGGTGCGCCCTTGTCGCACGGTGGTAGGCGTATGGTGCGCGCATGCCGCACGAAGGTGCGCGCATGGGGCGCCTATGTCGCACGATGGTGCGCTCATCGGGCGCGCATGCCGCACGATGGTGCGCGCATGGGGCGCCCTTGCCGCACGAAGGTGCGCGCATGGTGCGCCCATGCCTCACGATGGTGCGCCCATCGGGCGCGCTTGTCGCACGATGGTGCGCGCATGTCGCCCGCATGCCGCACGATGGTGCGCGCATGGGGAGTCCATGCCGCACGAAGGTGCGCGCATGGTGCGCCCTTGCCGCACGATGGTGCTTGCATGTGGCCCGCTTGCCGCACGATGGTGCGCGCATGGGGCGCCCATGCCGCACGATGGTGCGCGCATGTGGCCCGCATGCCGCACGAAGGTGCGCGCATGGTGCGCCCTTGCCGCACGATGGTGCTTGCATGTGGCCCGCTTTCCGCACGATGGTGCGCGCATGTGGCCCGCATGCCGCACGAAGGTGCGCGCATGGGGCGCCCGTGCCTCCCGATGGTGCGCGCAAGTGGCGCGCGCGGGCCGCTCAAGGGGCGTTGTTGGGGCACTGTTGGGGCACGGCTTGGGGGTGCACTTGGGGGTCGATGGGGGATGTTGGGGGACGGCTTTGGCACTAGTTGGGGACGTTGGGCACGACGGGCAATGTTAAGCATTCGAGGGAATTGGGCATGCGAAATGTATTATGACACGAATGTAGACATTGATATTCTTGTACAAGTGGTTTCCGAATCTACGAAGTAGTCTTAACTTTTGCGTTGTCCGACAAGCTGTTCGTCACATTTGCGAGGCGAAATCGATTAATCGATTTCCCAATCCATCCAAAACAAATTGTAACGCCAAATATCATGTAAACTAATTAATCTATGAATTAATATAAATTTTCCTGAATTTTCTAGTATTTTTTGTGATTTTTTCCAATTTTTCGTAATTTTTAAATATTAAAAATTAATTTTTCGAAAAAAATATTTTTGAATATTATTTAACAAATTAATGTATGAATTAATATAATTTTTTCTGATTTTTCTACTATTTTTTCTGATTTTTTTCATATTTTTCGTAATTATTAAAATTTAAAAAATATATTTTCAAAATATTTTTTTTATGCATTTGGATATCATATGATATCAATTAGGAGTAAGTTGGGTACAAAGATCATGCCTTATAGGGCCTTTTATAGTATAAAACACCCATTATGAATCTCTGGCAAAATGTATGCTACTGCTGTCACTTGGGTTTTTGCATTTAAATGTATTATAGGGGGGTATGTGGTGTCAAGCCTCCTGGTCGAGGGCCATGCGGGGGGACGTTGTGGGCACTTCGTGGCACATTGTGGGCTATATCGTGGGCTATATAGTGGGCGGGAATGCCTACCGAGTGAATCACGCCGAGGTATTGCGTTGCATACCCGTGCGTTGGGGCCGTGCCACCCCCGCCCCGCGTCCCCCAGCATGTCCCTCGCTACGGCACCAGGATGGCTAATGAGGAACGTGGTGGCTTCCCTAGCCCCTCATTATCCATCTTAGTGCCGCAACACCGTTGACGTCATTGGGATGGCTAATGAGGGAGTGAGTGGTTGCCCAAGCATAAAACTAGCCATCCCCGTGCCGCCGGCTAGGTACATGTTGGGGGACATTCCCGTCCCCCGATGTGTCGTTGGGCCTGCGCGATGCGCGAATCGCCTAGCACACGTGGCATTGGCTTTGGTTAAGCAACGACGCGAGCGTTGGGATGAGACGATTGCTGATGCTTCAATGTCATGGCGATCCAATACCATGCGACCTTGAAACCGTCCCCTGGTGGGTTCTGACGTCCCTGTGCGATGCATGAATCGCCTAGCACACAACGCCAAGGTCCTCGCTAAGTTGTAATGCAATGGACGTGATCTAGTATTGTGGCGATCCAAGCACCGCGTGGGCAGGAAGGTAGTTTGGTTGTCCCATTCCATGCATACAGGGGGACGGTGGGGAGCAAGCGTGATATGCGAATCGCCTAGCACACATAGCGTTGGCTTTTGTTAAGCAACGACGCGAGCGTTGCGATGAGACGATTGCTGATGCTTCAATGTCATGGTGATCGAAGTGCGATGCGGCCTTGAAGTCATCCCCCGGTAGATTCTGACGTGCTTGTATGATGCACGAATCGCCTAGCACACGACGCCATGGTCCTCGCTCAGTCGTAATGCGACTGACGTGGTCTAGTGTCATGGCGATCCAAGCACCGCGTGGGCAGGAAGGTAGTTTGCTTGTCCCGTTCCGTGAA